>OX459030.1:120472504-123376972 GCA_949775025.1 Tricholauxania praeusta | reverse complement strand
ACATTTTCTATTTTTTTTTAAGCAATTCTTTTGTTTTTAAATAGTTTTGAAATTAGTTAAATGGTATCGTGTGTAGGAATAATATCGCAAACTCAATTAAACCTATTTTAATGGTATGGTCTAAAATTTTTATATACATCACTAAAACAAAATAAATCTCATTAATATTAAAGCTGCTGTATCAATGAAGTCAGAGTTTAAAAATTTTTTGGTTTGTTTTGAGACTAATAATTATTATATTAACAATTTTTGTATTGAACTTTTTAGTCATTTATACAACCAACATGAGAAACATATTTATATGCATATACATAGCCTCATCAGACCAGTTTTGGTTAAGTTGTACTGAGAATCGAACACCCGACCGTATGCATTTTTGAATGGCGACGGCCGCTCTAACACTTGAGCTATTGGGTATGTGACCTTGATGTGTACAAAGTGCGTGTTTGGATTTCGCACGTATTGTTCCATTTTTCTTGTTATCTTTCTGAGTTATGTTCAGTTGACATAGCTCTTTTTAAGCCTATTTGGCTTATACATGTGCTATGATTTTTTATAATTTTATTTTCATATAATTTCAAAGTTCTGGAAAATTTTCCAGCTACTTTTTTTATTATTATTGAAAAATTGGCGGGTTCTCCATATATTAAGAATTTTTTGGTTTGTTTTGAGACTAATAATTATTATAAATAAAGTTTTTATGTCGTAAGATAAACGAAAAATCAATACAAACAAATGCTCTTAAGGAAAAGAGTTTTATAACATGATTACCAAATAATACAGCAGTCAATTAAAAGCTAACATTCTAGTGCAGTCTAATTACATGCATTTTTTATATAAAGTTAAAAATAACCAAAACGACCTTTAAATTCTAGAAGTTTTTTCTGGTTTGGCCAAAGCCAAGGTTGCTTTTTTATATTAAATTTTATAGCAGAATCGTGTAATTTGTATAAAATGAGGAAAACAGAACCCAAATCTTCGGTCGTGATAACCTAAACTACACAAATTTGTTTTTATACTAGTTTTACATAGCTTTAGTTCTTAAGTTTAGAATACTGATTAAAAAGATAAGTGTCTTAATGAGATTTTTTTTTCTGATTCTGAAATTGACTCAGTTGATGACTTAGTTTTGGGCTAATAAAAGCCAGTGAAAACCAAAGACTGCAGTGCACGACTACTTAAATGCCTGATTGAGGTATTGAAGCTTTAGCCTTAAAAATAATGAAACTATGTGTTGATATTTGCGTTGTTTTGTTTAACATATAATAATGTGATACCAGACACTTTAACATAGCATGCAGAGGGAGTTTGGAGCAAGGCTGGTTATTGTTCATTTGCCCCAGGCCAATCTTAAATTACGATAAAGTTATGTGCATAATTCTTTTATATTTAAAACTAGCAAAACCTGGCTCGCGATGCTACGCCTCAGCAAATAAAGTAAAACGTGTTTTTGTTTTAGTTGGATTAAATAAGTGAAAATTATTTTTATTGATATTTATCTTATTACGAGTGTATAAACAACATTGTTGGTTTTTCTATTTGGCTCATAAATGAACAATTGATTTGGCGTAGAATCAGCACTTTTGAATGAGTTTAATTTGATTATAGTATTTGTCTTTTATATATGTACCGATTCTCATAGTCATAGTCTTTTCTTATTTAGGAGGCATGGCACTACCCATTTTTTCATTGAATCTTACTTTCTTTCTTTTTAGCTCATTTTTTCCAAACCAAACTATGTTAAGAAATTTTTACAAACTATAAGAAACATAAGTACCAAATCTTATCCATCTGCGTCAAATAGTTGTTGATACATAAAAAAGTTGATTTTTTCTCATATGTAAGCGTGGTACCGCCCATTTTTGCATTGATTCTTACTTCCTTTTCTACCCTTTATATATGTATGTACCAAGTTTCATTTATCTGCATCAAATAGTTGATAATATATGATGAATCTTATTTTCTTTTAGATAAGGATGCGTGGCATCACCCATTCTATTCAAATCTGTGCCTGTTTATATAAAAGCCACGTGGTGTGAATTCCATGAGATTCGATTAAGCGATCTTCGAGAAAATTATGTTTAAAAAAAATATTTGTATAAAGGCCACCCTAAATATGCTCACTAAATAAAAGTATTGAAGCCTTAGCTACGCCTCTTAATATAAAAGTTACTTGGTGTAAATTCAGTATGAATCGATTAACCTGTATAAAGACCACTCAAAGTGTGAACCCTATGTAAAATTTTTACTATCTAATCTGTGCACCTTCATATAAAAGCCATGTGGTGTTAAGACCTTGAGAATCATCGATAAAACGGTCTTTAAGAAAATTATATTTAAAAAATATTTTTGTATCAGAACCACCCTAAGTATGAACCGTAAATAAAATTTTTACTATCTAATCTGTGCTTTTTAATATAAAAGTCATGTGGTATAAATTCCATAAGAATCGATTTAGCGGTCTTCGAGAAAATGATATTTAAAAAATATTTTTGTGTGAGGGCTACCCTAAATAAAAGTTAAGATACTAAACTTTTATTCTTCTTAACATAAGAAATATGTGGTGCAAATTCGGTGTGAATCGATTAACCTGTCTTTGTGAAAATGATATTTAAAAATTAATTTGTATGAAGGCCACCCTAAGCATGTACCCTAAATAAAATTTTTACAATCTAGTCTGTGTCCCTTAATATAAAAGCCATACTAAGATTCGATTCACCTGTCTTTGAGAAATCAGTATTTTTAAAATATTTGTGTATGAGGATCACCCTAAATAAAAGTTTCATCAACTTAGCTATGCGTCTTAATACAAGAGTCATGTGATGTAAATTCCATGTGAATTGATTAAGTTGTCTTTGTAAAAATGCTATTTTAAAAATATTTACGTATGAGGGGCACCCTAGCTTTCTATTAGTAGAAGAATTTTTGGAATCGGTTCCGTAGTTCCAGAGATTACCCTGAACATACAAACAAACAAACAATCCTTACCTCTTTATATAATAGTATAGAGTATAGATAAGATATATGTGATCTGAACAAACTTTACACTACATACATGTTATATGTAGGGGAAGTGACCGGTCTATGTTGGTTTATTACAAGTCATGTAAATACTAATTACCACATATCATCATGATAACAACAGACTAAAAAACTTCCCGAAGGCTTGGCAAAATCAAAAATAATTCCTGTCATGAGTAACAACAGCTGCGCCTACACTTTTACGAATCATTTGTTTACCATTTATGGCGTTCTTACGCCTTTTAGGCTGGCTTATACTAGCCCACTGTTAGACACACGTTCGTCAGCATCAAGGAAAAATAAAAATGCAACAGCCGTAACAAAATCAAAAAAAGAAAACAATTGTGTAATAGCAAGAGACAAACTTGACAGCTGAAGAATATACAGAAATCTATACAAAGGACAAGGTACTAAGTTTCAGCAGTGAGAGATGAAATGGAGTCATAGAAGTAACAACCTTAGCCATTATATTCTACTTAATGAAAAAAAGAAGAGAAGAAAAAATAACAAAAAGAAAAGGGAAATGCTCACTCTCTAAGAAAATCTAGACCTCTGGCAGTTTTAATGTATCCATAAACATGGACATTGGCATATGGACAGTAGCAGTTTGAGTGCAAGGCAGACAACCACTTGGTTGAATGTTTAGTTTTTACTATTATGACAGATGTACGCAAAGATGTTAACATGTGGTTAACATAGACCGATGGGAAAGGGCCAACATATGACGTGTGAGTGTGTGCGTGTGCTTGTGGTTTATTTCGACATCCTTTGTAATGTCTATCTTTTTTTTTTGTTTCATTTTTCTGTTGTTATTTTGCACTGAGTAGCAGCTCATTTGTGGACAACAGACCTAATCAGTTGCATATGTTGACTCACACTCTGAAAAGTTGCATGCTCGTTGTTGCTAGGGACAGCAGATTGTTTTTTTTATTACTTTGTTTGCTTAAGCTTTAACATAATTGGATCAGGAAAATATTTCTTGTAATGAGAGAAGTAATCACAAGTTTCGAATTTAAAAACTCTTAAGTTTATTTATCAAAAACTCTTCCAATAATTTAAATTTTTAATGTGAAAATAGAAATTTTTAACATAAAAAATTTTAAATTCGTTTATTTCTTTTATAGATTTCTGCTTTGCGAACCTTTTCTGCAAGTTGAACTTTTTATATACGGCCACTTTTATCTTAAACTAATCAACCTTTCTTTTTATTTAACTAATTTTTATTACGTAAAAAGTGTAACATTTTCATCCACTAAAGTGCCTTTTTAATTACCTCCATTTGATACTTTTTCCACCTTTTTTCTATGTATATCTAGAATTTTTATATCTATTTACCACTGCTGCTTTTAATAAGGCATAAAACAAAATTTTGCAGCATTTTCTTTATTATTTTTAATTTTGTTTTATGCTTTTTTAATGAAAAGGTTGCGGTTTTATTTATTTTATTTGTGGGCTGTAATTAATTTATTCATTCCATGCGGCTACCACAGATACAGTGAAAAAAAAAAAATAAAATCATTAAAGGATGATAATCATAATAATGAAAAAGCAACAGGACTTTGGCAGCTTGTGGGTTGAAACTTTGCCATTTTCTCTATAACATTTTTTTATGTTTTGATGTTATTTTTTAATTTTTTTTTTCAATAACAAATATAATCTTTGCACAAGCACACTCCTCTTTAGGTGAGTTGAAATGAGGTTAAAGTGATTATTTCTGCATATTTTAAGGCGCGTAATTATGCTGATTAAATACGCAATATTGCATGCTATTTATTTAACAGTATTTGCTTTTGTAGCTGTTTATTTTGAACGGGTTTAAATAAATTTCAAAAAAGAAAATTTTTAATAAATTTCAAAAATTGTTCGATAAATATTGCTTACTTTAAAGTTGGTGATTTTTTTAAATGTAATAGTTAATACAAAAATGCAGACAAGATTTAGTAAATTTTGGATACTCCTTGATTTTCCCGAAAAAATTATTTTGTTTTCCAAAAATCTCCTAAAAAATATTTTTTTCCAAAAATCTCCAAAAAAAATATTTTTTTCCAAAAATCTCCAAAAAAAATATTTTTTTTTTAAAAAATCTCCGAAAAAATATTTTTTTTTAAAATCTCCAAAAAAATGTTTTTTTTTCAAAAAAACCTACAAAAAAAAATATTTTTTTTTCAAAAATCTCCAAAAAAATAATTTTTTTTCCAAAAATCTCCAAAAAAATATTTTTTTTTCTCTAAAAATATCCAAAAATACATATTTTTTCCAAAAATCTCCAAAAAAATATTTTTTGTTCCAAAAATCTCCAAAAAAATATTTTTTTCTCTAAAAATATCCAAAAAAAATATGTTTTCTCCAAAAAATTATTTTGTTCCACTAAAAAAAATTTCTGCCATAAACACTACGCTTTTTTTTGGCAGTCATCAACCGATTTCTCAGACCTCAAATAAATGTTTTTGTATAACAATATCAACAATGGAACACATAATGGGTCGCGTGGAAAAAGTAGCATATTTTACTTAACAATAAACGTTGACGAACAATGTGACAAAGCTGGCTTGTACAATAAAAGAAAGCTTCAGACAGACAATAAGAAAGAAAAATGTTGCATATTCGAGAAAAATACGAACAGACAGACACAGTCAATATGGCATTTGAATTGAACTGCTACTTGACAGTTGTCATTGTCAAAAAGTATCATCGGTTGCTGCGCTATAACAAAGGCAACATACGAGCATAATGAAGTTCTATAGGAATGCTACTTACACTGAGAAATATTTTAGCTTACAATACTTAACTAAATGTCGGTTAGTTGCCATACAAGATTTGAAAAATAATCGTCATTTTCAAACATCTCTGATCTTGATCACAACAAAGCGCTGGAATTTTTATGACGTCTGGAAGCAGTATATCATCATTTCATTGTAAAAAAGACTTTTTAGAAGACAAAGTACTTTTGGGAGTTAAAATACAAGCGAATACATTTTTTAACAACGCCACTTTAAACAAGGGGTGCGAAATTGAAAATCATTCACTAGCACAACTCAAGAAAATCTTAAAATTGTATTTACAAATTTTCTCTCTGTTCAAATATGTTGGTGTCTTTTAAACGCGCATTTACTTTTGCATTTTATATTCATTTTGGAAACATTCTTTTATATATTTTTATTCATACATTTTTTTTTTTATTATTCAAATGACAAACGAGCAGTCCGTGTCTCACGATGGCAATAAATGTCTTTTAACTTTTGTAACTTGTAGTAAGCGCCCTCTTGTGTTCATATTTTGCTGACTATTGCTGAAAAACATTCACACAAGCAGCAGCAACATTGTTTGCAATGAACAAAAGTAAAATCGTTGCCTGCTACATTATACTCAATTTTTTAAGTGCTGAGGTTTTAAAAGACTGAATTTTTTATTTTTTTAATTTTAAGTTTTTTTTTTTTTAATGTGCAAAAATATAGTCACATAGACTAGCAATTTGCGTTTCATTAGCTGTCACATTTATGTCATTATATGCAAAATTATTGCGGTATTGAAATGCCATTTTATTTTGATTGGAATGAATTGCTTGAAACCGGATGTCCATTGTCATTTCCGTAATCAATAAAATGTTGTAAT
Source organism: Tricholauxania praeusta (assembly GCA_949775025.1). Lineage (NCBI taxonomy): Eukaryota > Metazoa > Arthropoda > Insecta > Diptera > Lauxaniidae > Tricholauxania > Tricholauxania praeusta. The sequence goes on along the minus strand of OX459030.1, from coordinate 123,370,339 downwards.
AAATAAATGTTTTTAACTACTATGCGTTAAAAGAATGTTTAGTTAAAAAGATGTGGGTGGCTGTTTATTTTTTTCTTTTCAAATATTTTCAAGCTTTTGTATACGGAAAGTATTGTGATTTGTTGTGAAATGAAAACAGAAGACAACTTGGTTTTGATAATAAATTTAACTAATATGTTTATTTGAGTTGATATTTCAAACGTTTTTTTTTTTTAATTAAGACACACATTTCCTTTATACATACCTTACCAAAAAAGATCTCTTCAAAATAAATAATATTAAACATTTTTAGTTTTTCGTTTCTGATAAAACAGCTAAGGTTTGAATTTCACTTTATATCATATACATATTTCGCCTTTCAGTATATATTTAGTAACAATCAGATTAAGGAAAAAATTTTTAATATCAACTAATGCCTAAATATCAGAAAACATTTTTGTGTCTTTTTGTAGCAATGCTTTTTTATGGCGTCATAATTTTTTTTTCATTTAAGAATAATGATAAAAATTTCTTTGAGTAAAACTTTCTTGAAACCGGTCAAAAAACATCTTCATTGATTAAGACCAATACATTTTTTTGCGTTAGGTAATCTCAACATACGTGAATGCGAAGACATACTTATGTCTCCATAAGTACTTTAAAGTTATAATGTAAGCTAGACGAATTTTTAACTCACACTCAAGCCAAAGCTTTGTTTATTATCAATTAATATACACCTTTATCAGTCATAATTAGTAAGACATATTGTATGTTTTATGTTCTTTTAGTAAACTTCCTTTTTCAAATAAAAATAATTCTTTTATTTGGTATGGCAATTGGAATCACATGGAAGATGGTGCACAATTCAACCTATTTCCTCACCAATATCAATGGTGATAATTTTCATCAGGTCGCAATTTGTTCTAATATTTTCTTAACCATGATTTTACCTTCACGTGACGTGAACAATGTATTGTCTGTATCGAAAATTATTTTCAAAGCATCCTTGTTTTTATAAGGATTAATTTATTTTCTACATTTCAATCAATTATTTTCATATAATTGCATCTAAGTATTAGCCAGCAGTTTCATACAAAGTTTGCAATTGCATTCATAAATGCAAAACACAACATAAATTATCAGATATGCTCGCACATACGATTCCTTAGATAGATACACATCTTTTATAGTTAATCAACATTTACTGATTGCATAAGTCGTAGTCGTAGTCTTCTTCAAACAAAATTAATCATGTGAAACCTCAGTTGATAAATTTGCAGTAGTTTTCAATATTTGATTGCAATAACATTTCTGGCAATCAGTTTCACCACACAACACCCTACCGTTTCTACATAGCCACAGAGCTAAAGAAATATGTTCAAGCAACAAATTTTCGAAATAGTACAGTAATGATATCTCTCTAGATTGTTTTCAGATTAAAAAATGGATTGCTTTTTTTTTGGAAATTGAATGATTGTGATACTCTGATACCTGTTTCAGTTAGCTTTTAACACCAATAATGGTAAATACAAAGGCAAGCAAAAATAAAGCGGAATCTCACAAGGAGGTGAAACGCTTCCCATAATGCTATGATCAAACACTACCTTTAAATTATTAGACTTATTCCGAAAAAGACTACACTCAATTTGGGGATAGGTGTATGGTGAGATATGATAAAAATTATTGTATGAGGTAAGGTATAAGGTAAAGTATAAGGTAAGGTATAAGGTAAGGTATAAGTTAAGGTATAAGGTAAGGTATAAGGTAAGGTATAAAGTAAGGTATAAGGTAAGGTATAAGGTAAGGTATATGGTAAGGTATAAGGTAGGTATAAGGTAATGTATAAGGTAAAGTATACGGTAAGATATAAGGTAAAGTATAAGGTAAGGTATAAGGTAAGTTATTGTATAAGGTAAGGTATAAGGTAAGGTATAAGGTAAGGTGTAAGGTAAGGTAAGGTATAAGGTAAGGTACAAGGTAAAGTATAAGATAAAGTATAAGGTAAGGTATAAGTTAAGGTATAAGGTAAGGTATAAGATAAGATATAAGATAAGGTGTAAGGGAAGGTAAAATGTAAGGTATAAGGTATGGTATAAGGTAAGGTATACGGTAAAGCATAAGGTAAGGTATAAGGTAATGTATTAGGTAAGGTATATTGCAAGGTATAAGGTTAGCGTAAAAGTAAGATATAAGGTAAGGTATAAGGTAAGGGATAATGTACGGAATATTGTAAAGTATAAGTTAAGGTATAAGGTAAGGTATGATATAATATATAAGGTAAGGTACAAGGGATGGTAATATAAGGTATAAGGTAAGATTAAGTATAAGGTTAGCGTAACGTAAGGGATAAGGTACGGAATAATGTAAAGTAAAAGTTAAGGTACACGGTTAAGTATAAGGTAGGATATACGGTACAGTATAAGGTATAGGAAAAGGTAAGGTATAAAGTAGGTTATAAGGTAAGGTATAAGGTTAGGTATAAGCTAAGGTATAAGGTAGGGTATAAGGTAAGGTAATAGGTTAGCTATAAGGTAAGGTATAATGTAAGATATAAGGTAAATATATAAGATACAAGGTTAATATAGCACTTACTATTTAATTTTATAATGCACTAGTGAGATAACAACATCGTTTCCAATCAAATCCAACTTTGAAGGTTGCAAATATTTTTGCAACGCCGTGCAGCAGCTCCTGTTGATACGAATTATCTTGCTGCTGTCGCTGCAAGTTGCTCTTACGTTACCGATGAAATTACATAAATTTGTGCATAGCAAACAATAATGTGTAAGGAAAACATGCTGATTTCAGCTGAAGTTGTTTGTTGCATCGATTTCAATCTATAGATTTTCAATTTTGAGTGCGAAATGTAAGAGAGACACACAATTTAATTGCTTACTAACAAGATAAGCAAACTTTGCATTGATGTCTCAATTATCTCTGTAATAAAGAGTTTTTATATCGGTTTGATCAATTTAAAATTTTTTTGACATTCTTTAATTTTTTAATAAGTGAGCAAATCAGAAGACATACATATGTATAAAGCACTTGAAATAACTTAAGTTCTTATATTGAAAATTGGCTCTTATTCACAACATCCGACCATAATGATTGACCAAAAATTATTCCACATTAAAATATAAACTTGTAATTTTTTGCTTTAAGAGTATGAAACGACGTTTTATGTTTTGACATTATTTTTTATAAAAAGTGCTCAAATTTTGATCCCATTTTTTTATTTTTTTTTTTTTTTTTTGAAAATTTCTATAGAATATAATTATAACATTTTTTCAAAGACCACTTCTATACTTCCCGAAAGGAAATAAAAATTGTTTGTAAATTACTTTCTTCTGTCTTATGTTCAATTAAAATTTTCACACTCTAATCCCCTTTCAATTAAATCAAATTACTTCAACAGACAATGTAAAGACTTTGAAAAGTTTTTCTTAAGCGTACGTACGTATGTATGAATACACTGCAATTTCTACTCTTTCAATCAAAAACAAAGCCAATGCCAAACGATGCGTTGAAATGTTTTTGTTAGCTCCTAATTCAAATCCCATTTTCGTGCTGCTGTACAAACGAGCAGATATCTTTCTCAATCCAAATGTTGCTGCATACGAAATTTTCTTTTGTGTTAAGCCAGCCAAACGCATACAAGCATACGAATTCAAGTAGCTTCAGTTGTTTTATGTAAGTATATTTGCATGTACTCGTATGGTTATAGATTTTACTAACGGTGTGTCGTAGTAAAGTTTGGATTAAAGGCTATTTTTAGAGTGAAAATAATTTTAAATATTTTGCAAGAAGCTGTAAAGAAAATGAGTTGGGTTTAGAAAAACTTAACAACAAATAATTTTGAGTTAGATTTTTCCGTCTTATTGAAGAAGGTATTTAAAAAAAAATTCAAAAAAAACTAAGTAATTTTAGAAATATTTATATGCGCACACCGTTGCTCATTCAAAAGCAGTTTGTTTTAAATTAAGTTAAAGCTTAGTAGGAATCCTTGAAAAAAGTAAAAAGGAAAATTAAATTAAAATAGAAAATTAATTCAAATACAAGGAACGAACTTATGTCTTTGTCAGTTGTTATGATGACGACTGCTGCTGCTGCTGCTACTGGTGATTGTGCTGCCTTATGCAGTCATCTTAGTAGCACAGTAAATTTGCATATGAATAAAGTATTTGAGTATAATACGATATCGTGTTTTAAAAACTATTGAAATTTTTTTTTCCATAAGAAATTTTATTTTTATTCAATTAGTGAAAATGTACAATAGAACACGAGTAATCTCGAGAGTATCAGAAGAACAGCAGGGAAGCAGCTTTAATGTTATTCAGAGTGCATTTTTCATTCTTGTGATTATGTGCGAGAAGTCTTAGGACCTAAAAACAAAATATATATATATCGCTAACTTAAAATCTAAAAACTTTCCGAACATTTTTTAAGATCCAAAAATATTTTAAGTCGTTCAAGACAAACCGTAAGAAAAATTTTTAATTTTTTCAAAATTTTACAAAAGTCTGACGTGTCGTTCTCCATGAGGCTTAAAAGTCAATTTGAATGAATTTTGAAATTTTAGTCTGAAAAACTGTCATGTTTCGGTGGGGTGGTCTACATGACAGAGAATGACTTAATATGTAGGGTGATGTAGACAGTGGGGCATGTTTTTATTTTCGGTTGTAAAATGGTGAAATATTCAAATTTTAAAATTTTTTTTTTTTTAATCGCAAGTGTATTCCAAGGCGCAACTTTCCATCACAGCAGATTTCTTAAATTCAGTTATAAAGAATTTTCCTTTTTTATGTAAAAGAAAAGTGTATTTTCCGAGTTTTCTGAAATTGTAGGGAGAAGTGGGCCACCAAAATTTTTATCTGAAAAATGCTGCCATCTGTTTTAAATTCTTCTTCTAGAGGTTTTTAGAGGCGCTGATCACAAATCTGTTGTCAAATTCGCAAAATTCAAAATACTTGACGCGAAATGAGGGTCAAAAAATAAAAAAAACATTGACTTTAATAATGTTTATTTAATATCTGGAAAAAGGAGTGATAAAGTAGAAATTACAAAGTTGTTGTGAAAAAAACATTTCGCAGTGATAAAGCACAAATCCTACTCGCAACTGACGCACGTGAAGTCGGTGCGGTTGGTCATATCGACGCACTGTAAATGGAAGGGTCGGTCGCAGATGTCGCACTCGATGGAATTTTTTTTTGTGAGCTTTTTCGGCATCAATTTAGTGCAAATCATACAAAAATCAATGTCTTCATCTGAAGAATCCGTGGAATACCATTGTCAGCCAGGGTGACAAATGGTCAAACTGGCAGCACTGCAATTAGGGCTGCCATGCATGATATGGTTAGGATTGCCGCTTATAAGTTCACGTTGTGAACAAAAACACTTTACTGTACAAAGAACGGCATTATTCAAGTGGCCCATGTCTGTCCACAAATAGTGGCCCATTTCTACCTACAAGCCCCTTTTTTTGCATATGCATTCCACAAAAACACAACGTGAATAAAGAACAAAAATCAGTTTGTATTCCAAGGATAACATGTTTAACTAACATATTGCATATTTACCTGAGTATTTCTCGTAAAAATTTGATCACAAATCGTATGAAAGGATACGAGGGTAAGAACTTTCTCGCCAAAATCTACAACACGTTTCTCTGGACAGTGCGAAAGCAGGTTTATAAACCCCAAATGCTTATAAAAAGTGACCTCGCGTCAAAATACGATAATTAATGTGCGCGGTTTGACATAGATGTCACTAATCTTAAAATTACTTGGGTGGCCCACTCCAACCTGGTGCCCACGTCTGTCTACATCACCCTACATATAATTCTAATATGACTTAAGTATTAAAAAATAGCAAAATTTCACTTTTCTTTTTTGAAGCGTAAATGCCTTACCTCAGAAAAATTTATATTCGTGATTGATCTTAACCCTTAAGAAGGCATAAACATAAAATTCTTTGAAGTTTCACTGTTTTTTTCTTCATCGGATTCCAAATTATCATCTTGACACGACGAGATCATCAGATAAACCAAAAATCTCTAATGCATAAGCTATTTCCAAGTCATTCAGTACTTTTAAGCTAATTTTCAAAATATAAATCAGTAACAAACAATAAAAACTGTCATAGATTCACGGACAAAGGGAATATTTTTACCACCACAAAAAACCTATACCATAAAAATCTGTGAAATTTAAAATTAAAAATATGCACGAATTTCAATGAAATATAATATAAGCTTTAGAAATACTAACAACTTACTGTCCACGAGTCACAGATATCACAGATTTATAAAGACTTATCCAGTCGTACCGAAAATCACCCGATTCCAATTTTCCAAACGTCACAGTGAAAAAACTAAAATGACGACTTGTCACTACCATAGCTCAAAAATGTGGACTGGATATTCATAAAAATTTTGTCGATATGAAAAAAAGCTTACATTAAAATTCATTCAACAAAAATTTTGAAATAAAATGGTGGGAAAAGTATTCCCGCTGCCTTAAAAAGGGTTAAAAGCATCAGGTAGCTTAAAAAATATGCCAAACGCCGATATCTAAGTTGAAACATATAAAGAATCTCTTAAGAGGATTTCCTCTGTCTCAATTTGATGATATTAATAAAACATTAATTTTCTTGAAACTCACTTCGATTGAGATACGGGTCTTGAACTTTTGAAGGCAGTGTTGTCAACGGAAATTGTAAAACTACTAAACCAACACTAGCTAATGTGCCCTGATTTAAATATAATTTGAAGTAAGATTACTTAGACTCAAAACACATACAAACAAGAGGATATTAAAGTGAAAATTGCAAATTTTGCTTATAATGCCATATTTTTATGAGAGAAAAAACTCATTGAATTCACTCATATATATCTATTGTTAATCAAATTAAATTTTTTTTCTTTAATAAATTCTAAGGCTTATAAGTAAAACCCTATTGTCTTTGCCTACTGTTTTGTATTTTTTCAAATTAATTTAAAAAAGATTATCCACAAAGTCCTGGAAATATTACTTTTTCGCATATCCTTTGCTTTTAGAAGAAATCCTCAATTTCAATATCATACAACTTTTAATCTTCCAGGAAAAATAGCAACACACATACAGTGATTTAAATTCACAATTACGTTAAAAGTTCCTTCAGTTGTTAACGTTTCTGACAAAATAAAAACAAAAAAATTTCGGAGAATAAGCATAGAACGCAGCGTGGCTTAAAAAGTCACAAAAGACAAGAAATGTAATCAACTTTTGTTAGAAAGTAAATCAAAAATTTTTAAGCTAAGATGACATATGCGCTACCTACACACATGCGCTTATACGAAAATAGATTGCAAAAGTAGCGTACATACTTTTAGGCGCGTTTCAAAACTTTTTTATTTTTTTTTATATTTTGCGTTGCTACTGCTGCTAAGGAATTCTTTAGAATTTCACTTAAAGATGCGCACCTATTTTTTCCTCATCACTGGCAGCCATTTAAGTGATATGCTAGAAAACAGCTTCACACACACGCGAAGACCTTTGCTGCTCAAGGCTGCATTTTAGATTTGACAACAAAACGTTAGCAATTTTTGTTGTCATATTTAATTTGTTGAGCTGTCATATAAAAGTGAGTTGGTATATGAGAGTGACTGCGTGTTTTGTTGTCAATGTTTGGGAATGAAAAGAGAATCTGTTGCTGACAGATAACAAAACGTATGAATTTTTGTAGATTTGCGTTGCTTTTAACATACGTTTTTTTTTGCAGTATTTTTTATTGTGTTTGCTGTTTGCCTTTGTTGCTTATCCCTTTTTGATTTTTTTGTGTTTTTCAATTTTTTCTCTCAATTCCTTAGGATTTTTGTTCTACATCTATTAAGTGAAATAATTGCAACCACACAAACAAGTTCACATCAGCACATGCAAGCTTTTTCAATTAAAAATTTAATTTGAATTAAATGTAAATTTGCGTGAAAAGGAATGTAATTATAAAGTTAAGTATAAATAGCGTCGCGTCAAATTATTATTATTATATCAACACTCGCACTAGAATGTGTAAAAATTATTGCGCTTACTAATATATGTATTTAGTTATCTTATTAATGCAATATTTTATTTCAAAATAGAAAGAATAAATTGAAATATAGTAAATTTGAAGCATTGAAAATTTTAGAGATAACAATAAAAATGATAACAAATTTATCAAATAAATGAACACACAAATGAAAATGTCAAAGTGCTGTCAAAAGCACCGCTATCATGTTATAGAGAGAAGCACACACACGAGCGAACTTTAAAGGCATATCAACAACCAGCATCAAAGGCAACAGCACCGGCAGATATCATAGTGATAGCAACAATTATTGCTGCAACAGTTGATGCCGTCTTTGTTTTAGTTGCATTTGTGTTTTTCGCATGTGTATGTTTGTGCATTAAAAGTCACACACGTATCGCTGTTACGCCATCTTGCGGGTATTTGATGCATGTTCTCAATGCACTGTGGTCTGAAAAGACTTAAGTCTTATAATTTATTTACTTCAAAAATATTACTTTGTAAGTCTCGTCGGGTTGTTTCCAGTTTATTTTCGTGAAAATTTTCAAAGTCCTCTTTACCCAAAAATTGATAGTTTTTATGTTATCAATGCATTTTCAAGACTATGTGCTCGATAATCCAAGTACTTCAAAATAATTTATAAATATACTGCAGAAAGTTATGGAAAATAAAGCTTCAGTTACCAATGAATTACTTACCAACACTACAAAAGAGAATACATATGACAAAGTGTATAAAATCTTTTATTTGAAAAAAGCAATTTTCGAGCTTTATCTATCGATTGGAACAGAAATTTTATTTTATTTTGATCCACCCTAAATTTTTTTTTTTGCTCCAATCGATTATGAAAGGGCGAAAATTACTCGTGGATAACACTTAGAGTGGCTCTGGAATTTGAAAAATATCGAAATGGTCGAAAACAGTGCTTTCCAGGGTACGGAGCCACCCTAAATGATGTCAAAAATCCAGTTTCGATCTTTCCCCATTAATATCAGAAAAAAAAAAATTTAAAAATGGGTCAAAAACGGTCCTTCCACGGTCCGGAGCCACACCTAATGATGTCCAAAACTCATTTTCGACCTTTCCCCATTAATTACAAGAAAAAAAATTATCCGAAAACGGGTTAAAAACCGTCCTTTCCAGGGTCCGGAGCCACCCTGAGTGATGTCCAAGATCCATTTTCGACCTATCCCGAAAATTGGTCAGAAACAGTCCTTTCCGGGGTCCCGAGCCACCCTAAGTGATGTCTTAACTCCTTTTTTGACCATTTTCTATCGATTTTAGCAGAAAAAAAAATTTCCGAAAATGAGTCGGAAACGGTCCATTCCAAGATACGGAGCTACTTTTAAATATGTCAAAAAAAAATTTTCGACCTTTCTATATATTTTTAAGAACTTCTCAAAATGTTCCACGCGAGTATCACAAACTTTTTTTAATACAATCTGTGAGCGATAGAAAACTTGTACATGTATGATCGCTTATCGCGCTTTCTCACATTTTTCATATTCATTTATGAAAGATTGAAAAATTGTTGGCTTGCATTCTATCTTTTAGGAATGTTAGTCATTGTTGAAAAAAAATACAAACTCACATAAGATGGTGGTGCAATACTGAACGAGTTTCAATCTTGCATTCATGCTCATGGGCGAATGAAAAAAATTTTAAGAAAATTCACACATGAATAAACATTTTGAGTGCTCATACATGAATACTTCCGAACTCTGCTATTCAAGATACCAGACATTTATTTTTTTGAATCACTCGTCATAAAAACTTATAAAGGAAGAAATATCTTGAAAAAAAAAATTGAAAAAAATTTTAGAAAATCAAAAAAAAAGAAAAAAATTTCAAGCCTTTCCTGGCTTAATAAAACCATATAATTGCACATTTTTATTCACTTAACTAACATCTCAGTCATACCTTTACAGCTTAACCTGATTATCATTAAGGCCTGCTACGACATAAACAAGTAATAACAATAATTTGAAAGGGAAATTTAATGTTTCAAGGAACTAAGAAAAAAAATAAATGGTAAATTTTAAATTTTTTCGAAAACCGATAGTTTTTAGTACGTCACTTTCTGATTTTTGACTTAAAACTTTTAAAAATCATTCACTGTACTATACTATTATTGCCTTTGCTTTCACTATGACTTGAAAATTTTATTTCTTTATAATAACTTTTTTGTTATTACTATCTTTGTACTCAACTTGGTCTTAGCGTAAAACTCTTTTACAGTTCAAGAGTTACAAATAGAAAAATCGTTAGATTTGAAATGCAAAAGAAAAACAAAAGAAAAATGTCAGCAAATGACATTAGAAGTGGCAGCCAGCACACTGATGAAAGAAAAATCAACAGTAGTGCAGCTTAAGTATTTTGTATTAGAGTGGACGTTTAAAAAGTTTCTTGGAAAGAAATCTTTTATAGCACTAAACCAATCTTTTTGAGTTTTAAACCTTTGGTTAGACTTGCAGGATCATAAAAATTTGAGTAGATTTTCAGTTTTTTGAAGCAGAAGATAATAAATGAATTTGAAATCGAACGAGTTACTTCATCAAGTAAACGATAAAAATATAAAAATTTCGAGCAATAAACTCAAATTTTTTTTTGAAAATTTTGAAATCTGATTTCAAATGTAAATTTCCGCATTTTTACCAAAAAAAAATCAAATTTGGAAAAAGACATAAAACCCTGTTTAATATTTTATTGCGAATTTGTGTAATTTGAAATACTGCTTCCGAATAATTCATTTATCATTTATTTCAATTCTTCAGAAAGCCATAACTTGACAACTTAGTCTGATAGGGAATAAAAATTATGGGTTTGCATTCACATCCTGTAGAAAGGACATACAATTAGGCCGAATATGAACGACTTTTTGATTTTCACACCTTTGTGCTTGTTCACTTCACATGAAATGCCCGATATATTTTTATTCTACAACTTTCGAAACATTCTTTTAACATGAAAATTTTCAATAAAAATCTGAAATTTTCACTCCAATTGAGTTACACTCTTTTGCTGCATAGCATTTGTGCAAGTAGTTTAGGAAAGCAGCATGCAGCAAGTGCAACATTCGTTGTAATTGATATCGTATAAATTCTGTTTCTTCTATTTTTATCCCTTGTTCTATTGCAACATGACTTTTCTTGATCTTGCATTATTTTTATCTCTAAAGCTTTTTGTGCTTCTTCTACCCGTATGACAAAGAAAATTAGAAAATCTTGGTATGAGAATTGCTCGACTGCACAATTATGGTCTAAGATGTCATTGTGCTATAGCCATGGTAGAAGCATAGAAAAAAGGATTTACGCTTGGCTGTGACAATTAAATGACAATTACAGAAATGGAATTGCTACCACTTTTTACAAGACTAAGTTGTGAAATTGTGTGTATGGGGAAAAAAGAGTATGAAATTTAACGCAGATTAAAAAGCGTGTAAATTGATGGCAAAATCATAAGCTTTACCTGTTACTGACTACCGCAAATAAATCAACATTATTTTTTAACGGAATAGCATAATTTAATTAATTTTAATATTACAAATACGTATGATCTAGCTGAATTTTTCAACGCCGTAGTTCACATGCACTATAGCAAAAAGTTGCATTCATTAATGCCACCTAGGTAATAAAATCATTTTTTTTTTCGCAACGGCGAACGTCGCACCTCGTCAATTGATTTTTTATTTAAAAGTATTGATCATATATGAAATAAGTCTCATTCATTTCACTTTTACCATAGAATCCCAGATATAAAGGAAAAACATCTAAGTAGCAGCAGAATGAATTTTTTTAAGGAAAAAATTTGAAAAGATTGAGTATTCATTTGTTTGGTAATGTTTTTGATTTTCCTAATGCTTCTGAAGCAATTTTTAATGGTTATTTTTCGTACGAAATATGAAAAAGTTATTTTTTATTAGGTACTAAACTTAGAAGGGAATTTGAGGAAATTATTTTCTGCAAAACGCCTCTTTGCAGTTCAAAAACTATTTTTGAACTTTGATGAGCAATTCCAATTAATATCCAACATATCATTTCTGATTGCTTTCAACTTAAAAATTTAAGGCAAACAACTCATATGTAATCTATATTCCTTGCATAAACTCTGTAAAATTTATAAAAAAGTTCCTTAAAATGTCGGGACTTATTCACTAAATATAATTATATAAAATGTCAATTTGTATGATACATATGTACATTAGACTGGGTCGATTTGTATGAAGAAAAATAAAGTCAGCCAGACACCGACTCAAAAGTTAGAATGATGCTTAAAAGCGATATCTGCGTAATTTTTTCTTTTCTTTGTGAGAAAAACCAATGGACCACTTTTGATTCTCCTGAAGGTCTTTTTTGCCTAAAAAAAAGTGTTTTTTACTCGTAAGTTTTTTTCTTTACAGAATGGATACCTGAACTTGCTTGAAAAATAAAGATTGCGTTCTTGCGAAAAATTTGACGTTAAAAAATTTAAAATTTTTTTTTTGTCCAAAAAAGACCTTCAGGAGAATCAAAAGCGCTCCGTTCGTTTATTTTTTTTTTTTTGTTGGAATAAAAAAACTTTGATTACAAACAAAAATTTTTTTTTTTTTGCCTAAACATCATTGATTACTGTTAACTTAGCTTAATTAAATTGTCTCAAGCTTAGTTTCGAAAATGAATTTATCTAAAACTATCAGCACTCAGCGTGCATTTGCAACAAAAAACCATTGCATTAAAATTTTTGTAAGAAGAACATTAACCAATTTAAGACAACGTAAATTTGTCTTTACAACGACGTGGCTGACAAAATCTTTGCTTTAGCAACAACAACAAAAAGACTTTAACAGCTACTCACTACTAGCATTTCTACTACTAATAAACATACACACACACACATACCTACATAACGACTAAGCAGCAATTTTCGGTTTCCGTTTTCCGCTGCAAAATGATGCCAAGATAGCAAAGTTGTCGAGTTTCCATTTTCTGTTTAAAGTAGTTTTTTTTCATCTCTTCTCTTTCCTTTGCATACATATTTGTGTTTGAGTCTTTTTTGCATGTATTTGTGCGTATGCTCCTGTGTGTGTGTGTATGCGAGTTTCAGTTTTCATGCGGCAACACTTACCAGTGCTGCACTCATATAATAACAGCAGCAACATCAACGTGTATAAAGGGTTACAACATGATGTTGTACCCCATTATAACGTTTTTGAAATTGGAATTTTATTGCCTTGGGTTCGTGGTTACAACAACGTGAAAATATATGGCAGCATAGCAGCACAAGAAAAGAATCACAGTGGAATTGGTCTTGGAAAATTTTAAATAATTTTGCTGCTTTTCTATCAGCAATTTGTCTTTTTGCTTCCGACCTACAGTGCAACAACGTTTTTTCTCGTAATAGTCAAACAGCTCTGCAAATGGAAGAAACGAACCAACGAACTAATTTAGTGCATCAGTTAAGAGGCTGGCGACAGACAATGACAATGGCTACAACAACAACAACAACAACAGCAGCAGCAATAATGTGTACGATGACGACGGACGACAAATGACAAAAGATCGCGTTCGTGGCGCCCACACTTGTTTTTTGCTGGCTACGCCAGAAGACTACCAACCGCCTTAACTTTATGCGATACTCATGGTTCATGGCTTAAAACATGAAAACCTTTAATTTGCTTGCTTTCTCTTTTCTCATTGTATGTACATTATAGAATGGTGTATGCAACAAGCAACTTGTGCTTTAGTCGTATTGTGCTATCTCACTCATTTTCGTTTCCTTTTCCATTTCCGTTTGACTTATACGTGTGGTCGCACGTAAATTATACAGTTTTTCATGTGAAATTTACGTGCAGGCCAGCAACCTTTTTTGTACAACAAAAATAGATTGAAAAGAGAATATGGAGGAAAATTATATATCGCTTTAGTGATATTATATTGAGTTAAAGTAAGGCATTGCATTAAGATCTAAAAAACGGGCAGCAAAAACTTGCTAATCCTAGTTATTCAATCATATTATTTTCTAACTATTTTTTGAATCTTTTTTTATAGGAAAAATCACCCAAAAAATATGATGAAACCACGTGTAAGTTATGCATTGGTTTAAAATATTGATGCCTTTTTAGTTTTTAATATACTAGGGGGCTCAGTCCCCCTGCTTGTTTCTCTCACCCCCGCACAATTTGCCACGCTCGTGGGCACTGGCACACGGTTCACAAAAATTTTATTTTTTTTTAATATTTGACAACTTAATTCCACCTCTCTGTAACAAGTAAAAGTATGCATTGGAATTTTTGATTTCTTCTTAAATTGGTTTTGTTTATTTTTGATTCGAATTGTAGCACTTAATTAAAGAATTTAATTCAAGCTTTCTTAAACTAAAAGTATGAAATGGGTTTTTTTTTTTGTTCATATATTAATTTTTTATTCTTTTATTTTTCTTCTTTCATAATTCGAAAATTGTTTGCCTCCGAAGACAATTTTATATCACAGAAAGATCGTTTGCTCTTTTTAAGGGGACACGAAAGGTTGCCACAGATTGCATAAGCAATTAGCACGCGTTGCACGTTTTTGGCTAATACAGCGCATTTCTAGCAAAAATCATTGCTGCATTGCTTTTCTTGTTACTAGGAATTGATTTGGAATGCACTGTCATATAGCTTATAAAGCGCCTTTGGGATTTAGAATTTAGCATTTCACATATCTTTACAGAAGCAAAAATGCGAAAAAATAGCCCCATTAAAGCGCTATTTTTGCCATTCCAAGCAATAAAGGCGCTTTAAAAAATTGTATTGGTATTATTATGAATGTCTTTGTTAATTATATAATAACAAGTATTTACGTTTTGGATATTTATTGGCATTTATTTGAACGAAATAACTTCTTTCTTCAAAAATATGAGAATTTTTTAATATAATATCAATTACATAAATTTCAATCAAAATCATTCTTCCAGAGCTACAAACTGTGTGCGAATAAAAATTTTTCGACTAGTTTCTTCTGAAAATCTTAGATAAATAATGCGCCTAAAAGTTTCTCAAAATTTTTAAATTTTTAAACAATTAAAAAAAAATTTATATCAAAAAATTTATTAAAATGCATATTTTCCTTACGTAATAATCCAGCATTTTCCATGGTCAGTGTTGAGCGTTTTTAATTGTTCGAATAAATTTCCTTATTCGGATAATTTTAGCGCAACACTCATGTGATGGCGTCTTCAGAGTTCGATAAGTGAATTTCAGGGAAGCATCAATAGCTAAAACGTAACCAAAAAATATGAATTTAACAGCAAGAGCGCTGAAGCTTTTTTTTGGAGTTCAATTGGCCTAAATAATTCAAAACATAGCTAATAAATGGCAGAGAAATAAGTTTTACTACATTGGTATTTTACAGCAAAATTTTTGATTTAAAAAGCTGATTTATAGCCAAGAACTAGCAAAACGAGCTGGCGCTCTCAGCGCTCTCTTGAGCAGTGCGCATCAGTGTAGAGAAAAAAAATGTGTGTGGATTTTTTTAGAAATAATTTGAAGTATGCATGCAAAATAAAAGCTATAAAATATTGCCATTGGTTTTACTATAAACTAACTTTAAATGCGCTTTAATAAGAGCCATGAATTCATGCTACGAGTATGCTCTGTGATTTCTTTTAGCTATAATAATTATAATTTTATGTAAATAATTTAAGCCAAATCAAAGCAATAAATGTAGTTGCTTTTGTTTAGCTGTAATCTTTTCGTTAAAGTATAGTTCATAGCTAGAAAAAATAACAAAGAAGTTGTGCTTGCTCTCAACATCTATTTTGGCTATATAAATGCTTATAAAGCAGATTAAGAAAATATTTTAAAGCAATGCCAATATTAAGCTTGACACAATCTGTAAAAGCGTTTATAAAGAATAAAAATTTTCTTTTAAAACTTAAAAAAAAGCTAATAAATGACTTCTCAATTGCATTAAAAGTGTTTTTACAGCTTACTGCTAGCAATTATTGCACAGTAGTATTTTAATGCTACTTGGATAACTATATAAAACAAAAGAGATATTTTAACAAGTTAATGATTAACACGATTAGTCAACAACTTCGATAACGTGTGTCGTTTAATTGGTTATTAATGTGCAAGTCGTCTATTAAAATTAATATGAGGAATTTCTTCCGTTTAGCAAAGCTCACTCGACTACGTTTGATGTTTGTTTTATTGAAATAATACAATAAAAATATTTTCTTCATGTGAACCTTCGCGGAAACTTATGAAGTCAAAATTATGCAAAATCACGAAAGGAAACGAAGTGTATACGTTTTACGATCCAATAATTGGACAAAGTGGACTACAAAAAATTCTTCTAACATTTTTGCTTGTCAAAGTACACAGTCATAAGCGAGGGTGGGGGATTAATAGTTATAATCCCCTTGCATTTATTAGCCTTTATGCGAATCTTAGTGCCCATGATTTATTAGCACAGGATAATCTGCTTTTGATACTGTCAAATCCAATATTCTCAAATAACTTCATATATATTATTATATATATCTAGATTCTGACAATACTTACGTCTCATCCTTTGCAATGTTTAAAGGATATCTTTAGGAAAATCAAAGTTTTGATATAAGTTGCTCAAGGCATGTATTTAATTTTTTTTTTTTAATTCTTATTTTATTAGAATATCAATCTAACTGGTGGCTGCAAATGGGCCAACTAAACACAAACGGTTTTTGTGTTTCTTATCTAAAGTATAAGTTCGTTTCTTGGAGATAGTTAGATATGATATAAGTTTTTTTTTAAATTTATGTATTTGTCAAATTTCTAAAGTTCAGATTCTTGTGACTTCATTTAAATTCAACATATTGTTCGATTCTAATTGCAATTTCTTTAATTAACGATCTCTACAATATTGAAGGAATTTTCTAAAAAGTAATATTTTAGAAAAATTTTGTATCGCAAGGCAAAGCATCGACTTTTTATGTAACTAAACACCAATATCTATCATATCACTACTCGCATATTTCATATTCACTGGAGAAAAATTCAGAAAATATGAAGAAAAAAAACAGTACGATGCATAAAAAGCTTATCTTGATGGTAACTTTTCTGCGGCTCATTTTACACGGCTCAACAGTAACCCCAACAACAACAATGAAAACTACAAAAGAAAAATGAAAAAAAAAAACACGGGAAGCGTTAGTTTCAACTTTGTTTATTCTTTTTGTTGTTGTTGTTGTTATCCTGATTTTGCTTGTGTGCTCCTTTTGATTGTGATGGTTGTCGCGTGCTAGCTGAAGTAAAATTGAGATTTTAACTTCGTGTCACTTCATTTTTTGCCCATTGTTAGAGTCCTTTTTTATTTGCCTGTGTAGGTGTTGATGTGGGCGTGTGAAATGTTAGTGCTTAAATTTATCACTTAATTATGATGATAATCTTGTAATTTATTTAGTTTCGGTTGAACATGCTGGCGTTAGTAGGGAGTTTTTAAAGAGTTTTTTTGTTTTATTTTGCTGACATAATTTCATATCTATTGTGGCATGTAAATAGGTAACAAATTTTATTTTGTAGTAAACATATATGTTAATTTTTTCACAACTTGGTTAATAACAAATATGACTTTGAGCATATTCTAATTTCAATTTTAATTCATTTTTTTATTGCTAATGATAATGCAAAGTTTGATTAGTCTTAAGAAAACTTCCGGTTTTCTACAAGAAAAAAAACTTAAAATCAAATCTGATTTTATAATTCAAATGAACAGTAAATTTTCTATAACAATCACTATCCTCATAATTTTTCTGTTAATTTGTTTAATTCGTAAAACTGTCTCCAAAAATTCGTGAGAATCTTAATCCATTTTTATTTCGTGTTATCTAAGTTCTGAATAATTTGAAAATTTTTCGCTTTCTGACCACTTGAATTATGAATATCAGTATTTCGTACATCAACCATATTATCTTTCGCTTTATGATCTAAAGCAAAAATAATGAAACAACTCATGCAGAATAATAAATTTGCTAATATGTATGCAATTTGTGCATATAATTGCCACTACAACTATGTTCCAACATTGATGTTTGTACAACAACAAAAAAAAATTTTTAGTTTATGACATTTAGAAGTTTCACCATTTATTTGTTCATCCGTTTGCCTAAAATATTACATGAGCACATTTAAAAACAAAATTGCCAACAATATGAAAAACACAAAATCCACATGCTACGCAAGTCCTGTTGTATCCACTTCAATTCAACGACAGCAAATACAGTAGCATAGCAGCAGGCTTAACCCAACAATTTCCGTTACCAATTTGGTACATAAGTACAATACAATAATTGACACAACAGCAATATTACAATATATTGCATAAAGGCAAACAAATTTATTGCACATGTCCAACAAATATTGACCCAAATGCGATAAATTCACAAATTGACAGTTACGAGCACAAAATGATGATGACGATTCAATTGTCACTGCTGTTGCTGTTGTCGTTGCTGCTACTGATGATAGCATGGCGGTGCTGCTACCCTAGGCAAATGATCCTGCTGTGGTTTGTCCTTGTAATGTGGTATATTTTCATTTAAAATTACATGGTGAGAATATTTCCAGAAAATATTACACTAAAACACTTTTATAGCTAATTAAAAAACTGTTCCTTTCTTTTATCATTCTAAAGCTGCCTCGATGAAAAATAATTAATTCTTATTGAGTAAAATTTATATTATTTATAATTAATTGCTTAAATTACATTTTATTTTAATACTATTTGATTTTATCAACTTCAGCAGTAGAACTCTAAACATTATTAAAAATCAAATACAGAAAAACTGATCCCAAGTTATTCAAAGTACAGCATATGGATATTTTTCAACACGAATGTCTGAAAAAATTATCGATGAAAATTCGAAAAAGATATTGATCCCATTGTTTTTGCGTTATCAGACTTGACCTAGAATTTGGTAAATAAATAAGACTTTTTTATATAAAGTTTTGAAAAAAAAATTGATCGATCGATCGATTTATTTCAAAAACTAGAACATATTATAGACAGGTCGTTCTCAGAAAATATTCTTAAAAGCAAAATTTCTGAAAGAAAAAACATGAAAAAGTGCAATGAAAAAAAAAAAACATCAAAAAAGTTTTCGAAAATTTATATTATTTACAATGGTTACTAAACGAATTCTTAAAAATATTAGGGAGCACACTCTCATGCAGTAGGTACTAACATAAAACAAATTTTCAATAAAATCATAGCAGGAAAAGCAAAATTGTGTCCGTTTTGACGTGAAATGTCTCATATATAAGGTGCGTTTCAAAATCATAAGACACTTTTCAAATAGAACTTTAAGCTTAAAAAAAATCATTGAAAGCTTTTTGAAGAAGCTTTTTTATAATATATGATCTATTGGATTCCTGTGCACTTGAGAAAAATAGGGGGACGACAAAATCCTCATCATGCCATGTACCGTTATGTTTTGTATGGTGAGTGCTGTTTTGTTGCTCTTTTCGGTGTTTCATAATGATAAGACACTAGCAGCAAATAAGCTTCTTAAGGATTTTTACGTGGTGAACTTTAACTGAAACTAAAATTAAAATAGTTTTTAAGAAAGGGCGAAAATATTGGCATTTAACAAGGCCGGACTGCCAATATTGGTTATTTCGAAAAAATTAATAGAAGTCGATGAGTGATTCGAAATTATTTATAACGCTATAAAGCCAACAGGAAGAAAAATGACACTATCTGGCCAGGATCAACGAGCTGTCTTCAGAAAAAGTTCAAACTTGACCAGATATTGCACCATCTTGGCCTCTTTAGTGCATAATAAAGTGTCCAAAACAACAATTTGGCGCACCCTACAGTGGTGCAAATACATCAAGCTCTTCAAAATGATGAAAGCAACCCGTCTTTTGCCACGACACAAGCAGGGGCTCCTTCAGTTCGCAGAGCGAAACATTTTAACTGATTGGGACACAGTAAGTTTTAATTAATTGGAATTAAATCTCATCTGTTTGATATTTTTCTTGAAAATGTTACTTTAAGAAGCGAGAAAAAATTTAATCTTGATGGCCCCGATGGTTTCAAGTACTACTGGAGAGATTTGCGGAGGGAACCTCTCCATTTTTCGAAGTGCAACTTTGGTGGAGGATATGTAATGGTGTGGGGGGCTTTCACGTCGAATTCTTCTATTGATTCAAAGTTCACATCAACAAAAATGAATAATAGGGATTACATCCAAGTGGTGGAAAGTAGCCTTATTCCTTTCGTTGAGGAAAATAGGGAATTACCGTATATTTTCCAACTGGATAATCACTTGGGCAACGAAACTAAACGCTATTTGAGTTCTTGCTCTACCCAATCTATGGACTGGCTGGCCTGTACTCCTGATTTTAACCCAATAGAAAATGTGTGGGAAACGATCGGGAGGACGGAGTCAGACGGCTCTGTGCATATAATCGCCAGTTTGACACCACTAAGGAGCTTAAGACTGCAACTATTGCTAAGTGGGCCATTCTTGATATCGGTTTTTGAAAAAAAATATGTGAATCAATGAAAAAAACGATTGTTTTGCATTGCAAGAGCCAGTGGTGGTCCTATTAATTACTAAATATTCAAAAATTTTAAAAAATTATTACAGAATTCGTATTCAATCAATAACTTTAAATGACAATGAAAAGTGTCTTATGATTTTGAAACACCTGAAAAAACCGTTTTTGTTATTTTTTGTTTTTATTAATAAACACACCATCAATAAAACTTGTTTATTTTGATACCACAAATAATTTCACCAAATATTACTTTCCTGCTTAATCTACTAAAAAAAATATTACAAAAAATTGTAGTGCCTTATGATTTTGAAACGCACCTTAGTTTGATTTTGGCTTGATTTGAAAAAGTATTTTATTTGCCTTAACCCTGATTAACAAAAGTTTTAATTAGGCATTAAAACCATTTTTTTTTTGCTTAATATGACGTATGTGTAACATTTAGTACCTTAAAAAAGATATTTCCCTTTAGCAATAACTCTTCTCGATGAAACAGACGAAATTAGAAGACTGAAAAGATTGCATGTTCTTGATCTCTCTTTTAGGCAATAATTACAGGCAGTATTAAGAAATATTTTGATATTTAAAAAAAAAATACGTATAAGTCAATTCAATGTATATAATTTGTATTGATTTCGTTGGAGATCAATAAATTAAGTTAAGATGAATATTGTTATTATATTTGCTTATTATTCATTGAATAGATTGCAAATAAAATGATTCTTTAAAAAAAAAAAAAAAAAAGATATTCTGACTAAGGTGATTTCAGTTTGAAATATTACAGTCTATATTTAATTCCTGTTTTTTTTTATTTTTTTTTTCACATTAATTCCACATTATGAATTTTGTAAATTGAAAATGAGTAGATAATTACAGGCCAAAATTCGTTGAATCTGCAAAATCTAGCGCCAACAGTTTTTTTGTACTGATTTTATTAAACTTAAACTTTAAATTAAAAGAAAAACTCAAGCTTTCAAGAGGATACTCAATTTCACATGCTATTAACATAATTTAATTTTTTAGTAAATAGTTTTAAATAATTAAGCATAATTTAATACAACTTGAAAATTTTATCAATTAAAAAATAAATCTAACTCATCCAAATTTTTCCACTATGTTTTCATATAATTTCTTAAATTATTTTTTATTGTCTTAACAAAATATTTCTCTCTCTGCGCTTCTTTAATATTTGAGTTCTTTATGGCTATAATTATTTAGAAGCAATAATAACAGAGCAATGGAAGCCACTGCTAGCAAAACAAAATATTGCACAATTTATTGTATGAAAAATATTAAATGAAACTATTCATTCAATTTAGTGTTTGTATTTTTTTTTTTCGTTCGTTCTCTTCCTTTACAATTTGGTAGCATTGGTCGTATACACCATCCGCCATAGTGTATTGGCATATTTGCTGCCTGTATGCTTTTGCCTGCTTGCACCAATTGTCATCTGTCAATAATCAAAATGGTACCACATGCGGTTCATTCAAACAGCAGATAATGGCAAATAAATATGTCCTCCAACTAAATTGTCGTCCATTATTAAATTTCCGCTACTACGGTTTTTGCCAATTCCGTTGTTGTTTTTTGTCATCATCATTTCGAAGGCATTTATTTTCTCTTTTTCGTTTTATTTTTGATTACCACTGTGTGGTTGTCTCTTTCTTTTTATTTGTTGATCGCAAAAATATACTCATAAACTCTGTCTTATTAGGGGGTTTCATGGTTTCTCCATTCACCATTGGTTTAAGTCACATTTTTTTAGAAATATTTGAAGCTTACGCTTATGTGCATCTAAAAATCAATGCTCACTTTTTTTTT
This sequence comes from Tricholauxania praeusta, assembly GCA_949775025.1. Classification (NCBI taxonomy): domain Eukaryota; kingdom Metazoa; phylum Arthropoda; class Insecta; order Diptera; family Lauxaniidae; genus Tricholauxania; species Tricholauxania praeusta. Next base: position 123,347,997 of record OX459030.1, on the reverse strand, counting down.
AATTTTCGACTAAAAAGTAATTTATGAAATAAACAAATTCTTAAAAACAATATTACTTAAAATAGTGAAACAATAGTCAATGTATAAAACGAATATGATTTTTCGGGTCTCTGATAGTATGTTGAAAAAGTTCAAAGTCAGCCAATCAGCACCAATGTGACAAAACCTACCAATACCCTTAGTGCTATACTTTCCATGACATCATTTTGATGATGCGTTCGTTCAGTTTTATTTATTTTTGCATCCACTCAAGTTTTTCAATATTTTGTGTTTATCATTGTGAAACATAAGCTATAAAATGAACTGAATATATGTAGTATAGTATTTATTTGTTTGTACATATGAGTTCATTTTATTGTTTTGTATGCGTCAATCAATGGGTTGAAAATTAAATAAAGTAAGAAATTTTAAAACTGCAGAGAATTCAAGTATTCATATTGAAAATTGTATAAGCAAGTTATAAAAGATATCAATATTGAGAAAACAAAAACACAAAATGAAAAACAAAGAAATAAAGACACTGTGAGTGGGGAATAATGACATTATCCTTGTAAGAAAAATGTAAGATGGCAGCATTATATTTAAGATCTCCCATATGAAAAATCATTACCATACTATGAAAAATTGATATACTTAGCACTTTCTTAGGTCTGAGCCTCAGCTAGCTTTGCATCCTCTAAGCACAATTTTGCAGACGTTTTTGTTGTTTTTTTTTTTTTAAAATTGCTGTCAAATAATCACCAACAAACATTTAACTCAGCTTAATGTCTTTCTAGAAAGAGTAGACCATCCAATTATTTCTAAAATTTAACTTCATTAAATTGACTAATCGGTGTTGCTTGGCTATATTCTTTACTGTCAACCCAGGCACGATTACGATATCTGAGACGCCGCGATTTTACGCTGTTTTTTGACATAAAATGTTAAAATAAAGCGAAAATGTTAAAAAAAAAATCGATATCTCGTTTGTTTTTCGATAAAATACGTCAAAATAAAGCAAAAATTTTAAATAAAAAAATCAATATCTTGTTTGGATTTCGAAATATCGATACCTAAAAATTTGATTTTGAAAGTAACATTTGAAGTACGATTTCCGTAGCGCCGTAATCTGACGATGGTTTCTGACGGAACACGTCAAAATAAAGCGAAAATGTTATAATATCAAAATTGAAATCTCGTTTGGTTTTCAAGATATTGATACTTAAAAATGTTATATACAACACCTGGATTTCTAGCCACATTAATTTTACATAACAGTAAAGGTAAGTGGGTGGGCTTCGGCCGCGGCTCAGGATTTAAAACTCTCAATAATCCAACACTAGCTTCGCGACAGCCTTCGATTTTATTTTCTTACATATTCCATCGGAAAATACCGTCAGATTACGGAGCCACGGAAATCGTAATTTCAAAATCAAATTTGTAAGTATCGATATCTCGTAATCCAAACAAGATATCGATTTTGTTATTTAAAATTTTCGCTTTATTTTGGCGTATTTTATCGAAAACCATTGCCAGATCGCGGCGCCATGGATATCATAATCTCCCCTCAACCTAATTTCAAAATACCTTTTCGAAGTTTTGAAGACCTGTTTCACGAATAGTTCTATCAGTACTTTGATAAAGTGATCGAATCGTTTCTGGATTAATCTTAAGAGGACCGGAATATCAATATATCGGCATTGGAGGAAAATCAATAATTTTTTGTCATAAATAAGATCCAAGGCGTTTATAAAAATAAAAAAAGAGGACCTTCAGAAATACTCTCTACGCCCACGTCGTTAGCTCTGGGTAATTCTAAGGGGGAGTTGAAAAATTAATTAAATTTCGGGAGTGCCAAAAAACAAAGTCTTTGTAGCGGAGGAGCTAGAGTTGGGAATAGGGATATGCACACTGATCAAATCTGACCCCGGATTCGTAATCAGCGATATATTGGTTCGCCCTGTGAACAAGATACAAATTTAAGCTCTGATGTTAGCTCTCAAAACCCGGGCGTCTAAAGGTTAACAGCTCAACATATAATTATCAGAATTTTGTAATGGAATACAACGTAGTAATAGATTTTTATGTACAAACTCCACAACTTCGCTGTTCAGAATGTGGTTTGAGACTGCCAGAAATTGAGTACTCTTTTTCTAAGTGCTCCAGAAAGATAAAGTTTTTACTGACAAAATTATGCGTAACCTTATTGACAGCACTGTTTTCGATGCAGTAACATATCCCTTAAAATGACTTTTTGCATATTTATCTCTGCTTCTTGTCTATTTATTTGATACATAAATAAGTTTACTTTCAATGACTTAGAAAAAAAGTACTTGACTGATGAGAAAACTTATAGTAAAAGACGCATAATGTTTCATTCATTTATTTCTCACTGGGCCGTTGCTCAAGTGTGACATGCTTCAATAAAATTAAAAGTGGTATGTTCAAGAACAAAATGATAAGAAAGTGTAAAATGATCCTTGATGGCGTTGTTGATGCTTATGAGGAATATCTGAGTTGTGTAACAAAGTCAATTTTCAATTGCTGCTGTTGCTGTCTCCCTATCATATAACCCCTTATAATGTCATACACATAGTAATTGATTATTTTCTACTCTCATATGTTTTTATTTTTTAAATTTAATAAATATAAAATGTTATAGCGCATGAAGGAAACTTTATTAGTAAATTTATTATGTGGATCTTATGGAGTTGTGTTGTGTGACGAAACTTTGATATTGACAATAAAAATTGACAATTTTGATGTGCACTTATGAAATAAAGCAATTGAAATAAGCGAAATATTAAAAATCAAGGAAATTATATCACATGTTTTACTTTAATTCAGTAGAATAAGCGTATACCAGACGTTTCATGGTAACATTTTGTTTTTAAACTGCAGACTTTTGCAATTTTTCGCATGAGTTGTAACATCATATTTCTCTATAATTTAAAGGGAAATAAAAAGGGGCATGTTGCTATGAAAGTTTAAATCAACTTTGCTCAGCATCAAAGCAACCAATATTACTAAAGAAATGCTGTCAGAAAAGTGCACATGCTGCATTTGCAATAGCGCAACATGTCAAAATAAAAACACTACACAATTTAGCTAATTAAAACCCACAACGCAAGCACACTTGCATTATGTAAATGCGGTGTTGTTTACCAAAGCAAATGGAGCTGAAGTATGAGGTCCTCAATTTAGTCTTGATATTTTAATGATTGAATTTGAAGTCTTTTGGCATAAGTCAAACCACTGTTTCGGAAATATTTTTAATAATTATAACAAAAAATTGTTTACTTAAATTTAAATATTTCAGCGCAAAATGGTTCAACTCACACCAAAATGCTTTTTAATAAGTCTTGAAATCTTCCTAAAAAATTAAATCAAAAATTTTGCAGAGCTCCAATTCAACTTCCTTGATTTTGTCAAAGCATATCCCATATGTAATAAGAAAATTTTAAATACGGCTGCAGCAACGTTAACATGCATCACTCATGTACAACTTATTTGTCAGTAAATCAAGTAAAATAATTAATTAGCATGCTGCAATGAACACGTGAACTATGCTGATGATGATGATGAAACAATAACTTTCTGCCACACAAAGCACACGCAAAAATTTGCTTTTGGAAAATTAACAAAATTCCACACTTGCCTGCAAATGACAAGTGAAGCAACAGCAGAAAATTAACAAAAAAAAAAAAGTCGAAACAATTTCACACAAAATTCTTGCAAATTTTAAGATGGAAAATTTTACCAAATACTGAATGACATATGACAGTGCAGGAGTGATATGAAAATGCCTGGGACAGCACATAATGGGAAAAAATGATTAATTTATAAAATTAACTTATAATTAACTTTAAAATGTTTATTAAAATCGGAATTAAATTTTGAAAAAAAATTCATAGCTAACTATACACAATTCGATATACAACGATATAAAGGGTTTTTCAATAAGAGCGCTACAAAAGTTTTTTTTAATAAAACAAAAACGGTTTGGGAAATCATCGATATTCTTTATTCCTGTAAAAGAACATTCGATGCCATTATGTATGGAACTCAATTTCTTGTGCATGGCCACTACGGGCACGCCTGCAGAAGTTCATACACTGAACCCAATTTCAGACGGTTTTCAGGCATAAATCGGCCAATACTGCTGCAATTTCACGTACGAAGTTCATCAATCGTCGCTAGCTTGTTGGCATAGACCATAGACTTGACGTAACCCCACAGGAAATAGTCGATTTCGTGAGATAACACGTTTACCAAACTTGGTTTTTAATAAATCGATTATGACATTCGCTGTGTGGCTTGTGGCGCCGTCCTGTTGGAACCACGTATTGTCCAAGTTCATATTATCCAAGTTGGGCCAAAAATATTTAGTTATCATTGAGCGGTAGCGATTCCCATTCACAGTAACGTGCCGGTCTAGATCATCACAGAAGAAGTACGGCCCAATGACGACGCCGGCCCATAAACCACACCAAACCGTAATTTTTTCGGGATGCAATGTTGACTCATGGAGTACGTGTGGATGGCTGCCTGACCAATAACGCATATTTTGCTTATTGACGAAGCCATTCGCGAGAAATGAGCTTTATCGCTAAAGATGATTTTTCGATGAAAATCCGGATCATTTTCAAGTTGTTGCTCAGCCCAATTCACGAACATACGACGATTCTGGTGGTCAAGCGGCTTCAGTTCTTGCGTCAATTTGATCTTGTAAGGATGTAGGCCAAGATCTTTTCGCAAAATTCGCCACAACGACGTCACAGGGATGCCCAACGCTTGAGAACGACGTGTGAGAGACTGATTTGGGTCTTCCTCAATTGATGCGCTAGCGGCAGCAATATTCTCGACACTACGGGCACTTCTTTGTCTCACTGGAACGGGAACAATTTGTACTGTGCCTGTGGACTCAAATTTTTCCACAAGACGCTCAATTGTTGATCTGACAGGACGATTATGACCATAAATTGGACGTAGCGCTCTTAAAGTTGAAGTCACTGACTCCGAATTTCGGTAGTTAATTTTAATAATTTGGACTCGTTGTTGGATCGTATATCTTTCCATGATGAAATGGCAAACCTTAGTGAAGAGAAATAACAAAAGAACGGGAAAAAATATGGCGCCGTTTGCTGTCCCTATTGGTCTACTTTTGTAGCGTTCCTATTGAAAAACCCTTTATGACTTTTTTTCATTACGTTATTGCGTTATGTTATACTATAAAATCAAATAATTATTATAAGCTAAGTAAAACGATTTTTTATCAATTAATACTTTTCTCATAAAGTCTCTATAAATGCCAAAAATTTTTTTCTTAAGAATTATTTTACAGATATCCTCAAAAACCCTGTTTTTTCCTCTTTTTCAATAATTTTCCCATATCTCCTAAAATTTTTATTCGATCTGCATAATTTTTTTATGTATCGGTCATTCTTTTAACACGTCATCAATGAGGTCCGAAAATGTAGCACGGCCAATGAGGTGGGGTGTGAAATATCCCAAAAGTTTTTTAATTATTTTAATGAAATATGGCTATTATTTTTTTCCAAATATATTTTATCGTATAATATAATGTACAGAATTGATTTTAATAAATAACCAACTAAAAAAATTTTTCAAACCCCACCTCATTGACGACGGGTTAGCAACTGCACACTTTGTTTTTTTTTGACGTTTTTGAACATTTTTTTGCAACGAAATATCTCAAAAACTATAGTAGATAGGAAAAAAATCACTCAATCATTTTTGTTAGCAAAGACTTTAACTTTATAAAAAAAGTTTAAGAAACTTAAATAATTTTGTTAAAACACTAATTTAATTAATAAAAAAATTTTTCTCAAAATATTTACAATATAAAATAATATTTTTGTTTTGTTTTTTTTTATACGTTATTCCTTAATCAATCCTAAGAATTTATCTGCATTCAAATCGAAATTCCCGCCATAACTTTGGAAACTATGAATTTTTTACTGATGACGCGCACGTTTCAACGTAAAATGAAAAAATGGCATAAAATTCAAACAATTAGACAGATGCCTTTATAAAAACTCATATTTTCCAAAGTGATAAATTTAATTGTTCTCTTATATGGGAAGGCGTCTATTCTCTGTTTTTTTCAAACCAAGCTATGCTAAGAACTTTTTACAAACCATAAGACACATGTGTACAAATCTTTCGGCAATCAGTTGAACGGCTTAGGAGTTCATAAATAACACACACAGACACATCTTTTATCTTATAACATTTCGTAAGCGAGGGTTAAAATAAACCAAAAGTAAAGCATGCTGTAGCCATATTAGGGCCACTAACAAAAATCCATTGTAGAGATCCTTTGATCAGGATCAGGAAGCAGTCAACAGCTAGACTTTGTGATTGACACTTACTTGAAATTGAGCTTCGAGAGTCAATACGAAGGTCTATGTTGTGATGAATTTCGGAAGAAATTTATTGCTTATAATTGGAAAGCTTAGGTATATAGACCACTCGGGCCTCTATTTTAGATACTTATATTACGGAAAGTTGTGATATTGAGCTTAGCTGCTCCTTACCTAAGTCGCCGAAATACACAAAGATGTTGACTCTTTAATTGAGTCACTAGTGTTTCTACCACAGATTTCTATTCAAGATCAAATAGTAAGAAGAACACCAAAAATTCAAGTATGAAAGGTATCTGGAAACGAAAACCTTTGACTTTTGGTTTGTTTTTGAGACTAATAATTATTATGTTAATAATTTTTTTGTATTGAACTTTTTAGTCATTTTTACAACCAACATGACAAAGATAACAAGTGGATCAATTTAACCTGGTAATTGGTGACCTATGTTTCGGCTATTACCACGTATATACATATTTATATGCATATACATTGCCTCATCAGACCAGTTTTGGTTAAGTTGTACTGAGAATCGAACACCCGACCGTATGCATTTTTGAATTGCGACGGCCGCTCTAACACTTGAGGTATTGGGTATGTGACCTTGATATGTACAAAGTGCGTGTTTTTTTGGAGTTCGCACGTATTGTTCCATTTTTCTTGTTATCTTTCTGAGTTATGTTCAGTTGACATAGCTCTTTTTAAGCTTATTTGGCTTATACATGTGCTATGATTTTATAACTTTATTTTCATATAATTTCAAAGTTCTGGAAAATTTTCCAACCCTTTTTTTTTTTTTTTGATCCACTTGTTATCTTTGTCATGTTGGTTGTAAAAATGACTAAAAAGTTCAATACAAAAAAATTATTGAAAACCTTTGACATTTCACTAAAAACTATAGCTTTGAAATTGCAACATAATGTCAACTAACAACTTTCACAATTTTAAGTTTTTTTCATTCATTTTATAATGCAGTTTCGATAAAGAACGCCATTTCATTTCACTAGTCCAGCGTAGCGTTAAACTATGTACATCTAACGTTTTGTAACCCCTGTTTCAAAAAATATAAGACCAAAATAATATACATAGGTTTACTCTCACACCAATTAAATGATACCTTGATTTCTTTTGCAAAATTTTCAAGTAATAAAAATCTAAACTTCACAGAACCTTCAGCAACTTTGCAGCACTTTATCTTAAACAGCAAATTATTGCATCGAATCATTGCATTTTTCAGTCAGTTTGTTTGCGCACCAGCAACTTCAGTTGCTACACCCTACGCACATGCTGCTGTAACAACCAGCAGCAACCAGCATACAGAGCAGGGACTTTTATTGTTTCTTATCGCTTCAAGAGATCCTACGTCTTTTGCGTACATCGACAATTTGTTAAGCATGCAACAGCGAAGCAACAACAATAAAATAGCAAACTTTTGTAACGACAACAACAGAAGAAAAAAACAACTGCTGCTGTGGCATATCAGCAACTTTGATTTTTGTTTTCTTCAACAACTTTTCGTTGGTTTGTTTGCGATGATTTTCCACTTTTTGTTGAATACAAATGGAAAAAATGCAACGATATATTTTGTGTAAAACGTAGTATTCCCCTCCAAAAATTTTGTAGTCGAAACAAAAAAAAAAAGTAAAAAATTTACGAGTTGGCAAAGTTTGCTAGTATTGTGTTGCAACAGAAGTAGCAGCAGCAGCAATGAAGAAGTTACTGTTGAACACTTGAATATTCATTTTCGTTACGCCACGCGAAGTTGTCGCTGCTGAGAAATGCATTTTGTATGTTATGCCATCACTTTGGTGAAGTCGTTTTTCCTCATTAATGGCAAATGGTGGCAACACTTATAACTATTGTATTTTCGAACTTTCAATGCAATATGGTAACATTGTTTCAGCAATTTGTCGAAAGTTGAATTGTAATTGATTTCTGAAAAAATAATAAATCGTTAACTTTAAATTAAATTTGCGCAGTTATTTGAAAAAAACTGGTGATAAAAAAATTCGTTTGATTGATGTGGAACAAGTGAAGTACGAAGTATGAATCGTAATAGAAAGTATGATGTTTAAGATGCAAAGCATAAAGTGTAGAGTATGCAATGCAAAGTGTGATGAGTCGAAGAAATATTGGAGAAAATAATTATAAGCTGCGAATAAAGAATGAAGTATAAAAATTAAGTATTTTACTATAAAGCAAAAGCAGGACAAATTTTTAGTATTTCATTTGGTAGCGGAAAAATCAAATGTTATATATTTAAAATTTTACCTTAACCCATAAGTCCTAGGGGTCGATTTTTCGACCAATACCTTTCGAACATTTTCCATGTGAGCCAAAGAGTGGTATTGCCTAAGCGCTTAGCTAATATGTTAGTTTGGACCTTTGCCAGCATACATAATTTTTGGTTTGGTGTAATTCGGTTATTTAATTGTCTTTTAGCGCCTTGGAGCGGAAGCATTTTCGGTTTTTTTTTTTTTTTTTTTGCAAAATTCGGTAAAAATTTCGGGTAAAAAATAATTTCTCTAAATTTCAAGTGCTATTCAGGGAATATTTGATGCTAAAAATATTACGGGTGCAATAGGCGCAAAATTGAGTGTTCGGTTTTTCGACCACTGGGTACATACGATTTCAAAAAATGCAATATTTTCTGATATGAACGAAAAAAGTTTTTGTATGACAAAAATTACTTTATTGAATGAATATTGATGAGAATCGATTCTTTTCATTTGTGGAGCTCGAACCTGAGCAGGTTAAAAAAAAAATAAAAACTAAAACTCAGAATTACGATCCAAATGTAGCCTTTGGATGAAATTTCATCGATTTTGGTCTAGTAGTTTAGGCTTGGGATTTAATCGGTTTATTTAAAACCTAGAGCTTAAGCCATAAATAAAGTAAAAAAATGCATGAACAAATTATAAATTGTGTGCGAAATTTTATAAAATGTCATATCACTCATATTTTTGCCATCACTAATAATACTTAGGAAATTCACCAAGTCACATAAAGCCATTCCATAATTTATTGAATAAGCTTTTTACTTGGTATAAAGCTTCAAAGCTAAATAGCTAAGAAGGCTATAATAGCTGTAGTATCTAAACTCTATTATTATTATATCAATGTTGTATAAAAATACTACGCATGTGAACACTTTCTCATAATTGCTTGTATTATTAAACTTTCAATCGAACAAAGTATGGAGTGGTTATATTTCACTATCTTTCTCACTCTCTTTTCCCATACAATACTCTCATCCAAATAGATAAACGAATACAATGTTGAAAAAATATAGGGTGCAGAGTTGTTTTGTCTTCTTTAATTTTCATATGGAAGACAACAACAAAGTTTTTATGGCAGTCATAAAATTTTAAAACATTATGATACGTTAGAACAACTTGTGAATATCCTAAATATCTTGTTACAATATGCAATATATTAAGAGATATTTTGTTGAGTCTCATTGTATTTTTTTAGTGCTTGAAATAGCAGGAATAGAAGACATTTTCAGACCTTCTTAACAAAACACCATAAGATTTAAAATTGCATATTTAAGAACTACTGATTGCATTCAGTTAGAAAGATTTTTGTTTTCACTAAAATGTGGGAGCCTTGAATCTATTTCCTGACATCTCAAGGAACTCAAATTAAAATATTCAGTTAAATTAAACAAAAATACTTAATAATCGAAGAAAATAGACCCTTACTATTTGAAGAGTTTTTCAACATTCTTCAACATTCATTTTCAAAAAAAAAACCAAAACGGCAACACTTATGAAAAACTTTGTACCACTAATTTTTTACTTTTAGATCTAATTTACGGTATCACAATTAATTAATTATTATTAACGCTTATATTTTTTATTGATTTTTGAAACTTTACAAAATGCAAAAATCACTTTTGTCAACATTCTTGAACATTAATTTTCAAAAAAACCAAAACGGCAACACTATGGAAAAACTTTGTACTACTAGGAGTGATGTGTTGGTATTAAAAACACAAGTCAAAGCTTTTAATCGTGCGACTTGTCGTTTTTGTAAAGTTAAGGACTAGGTGTCATCTATATTTTTCGGTGTTCAATATATATCAGCGTTTTTTTAATGAGGTTTCTAATTATAAGTATATGTGATCTAAGGTCTTAGTTTGAAGCCGCATAGTAGCAAATACTATTCAATGAAGAAACAGTCAATTTTCTTGTTCTTCCAATTAATTTTGATGAAATTTATTAATTTCCCAACTATGGCAATCAACGCTATCGGCCTTCTCTCAACTTTTGTGCTGTTAAACGTTAAAAACAACCCCGACTCTAAGACCACATTAAGTTAAGTAATTTTTTACGCCACACTCCAGAATTTGTTAATTTCCAATAGAATTTCTTTGAGTAAAAAATGTTAAGTGAAACTTTGTTTCTTTACGCGGTTATTTGTTTGCTCGTTTGTAAGTACCCCACTTCTTGGTCAAATGAACTCAGCTCGTAACTGTGGTGTCCGCTGCATAGTGTACGATATGGCAGAGCAAATAAATTTCACAAGTTTTCGCTTAGAACTTTTGTTTTGCGTTAAGTTTTTTATTATTATGTTTACGATCATTTTTTCCAATATTTGTTTTTCTCTCACATTATTGTACTTTTTTTTCTTATTTTACTTCTCAACTCACTCACTGAGTGCTGCCAAAAGTTCGCACTAAACGGTCGAATGGTTATTTCTTTGGCTTGAAAAATTGACTAAAAGCGTTAAGATGCTGAAATGTTTGAAATGGCTTTTAGAAAAGGAAAAAAATTAAAATCAAACAATAGCAATAAATTTGTAACATTGTGGTAGTGGAGAATGTATGTATGCAAGGCAAAAAAATTTTTGGTAAAAAAATTGCTTATGTATATTTTTTTTTCACAAAATTATTTTTCTGCCTCATTGATTTATTATTCAACTTTCTACGCATATTAAGTTGACTTTTAGGTATAATTTTTGCTACTTTAATTCTTTCACTTAAGTTATCTCACACAGAAATCATAGTTGATTAGTTATTTTGACCATACATTTCAGCACAAGCAGTTTTTCGAAAAACTTTCGCAAAAGTTATGAAAAATTAATTTATGAAACATGAGCAAAGTCCTTTCAGCAAGGCGTCAAAATGTCCACCATTCAAGCTAAACAATTAAAAAAAGAGAAAAACTAAAGTGCGTTTATTATATCTCACACACCGCTTCCTCTGGCTTTCATTTCGCTTGTTATTAAGATTTTGAGTCATAAAAGTTTTTTATTGTCGAATTTAAATTTTTAACTCGCAAAAGTGTGTTGACTTTTTTTGCGCCAAGCGCTAAAGAGTGACTAGTCTTTAAAAGCAGCTAAAAAGCGATAGCGCTAAATAAAAATTTATGGCGTGACCTAAACCAACTGCTAAAAATTATGTGTTGAGTTTTAAAATTAAAAGTTTTACAAGCGACTTTATTAGAAGAAGAACACATTTATTAAACTATCAATATAGTGGCAGGAAATGTGAAGGGAATTACTAGATTTTTTTAGTTTTAAATAAAATACGAATCAAGCGAATAAAAAGTAAAGTGTGATTGTGACAAATCAATTTCTGGAAAAATTTCTATTCATTAAACCAAGTAGTCACGTCAAGTAGTCAAAATTTAATGTGAAGTCGAAAAAAATTAAGGAAGCAAGATCAACTGGAAGAGTAGAGGCGTATAGAAGTGGCGCCAGTAGCAGAAATCTTATATGATTTCATCGAGCGGATTTAAGAATTGTAATACATATTACAAACATGTTAATAAAACATTGAGTACAAAATCGATTGCCTGCATCTTTTATCTATAAGAAACATAAAAATGAAGCAAACGATTTCAGCTGTTTTTTTCGATGGCAGACGCTTAAAAGCAATTCAATTCGGTTTAAAATTTTTCAACATATATCAACTTAAGTGATTTTATTTCATCAGGCAGATTGCAATAATTGTAAATATTTTGCCATAAGAAATGAGAAAACTAAAATCTGCCACTTAGTTATTGTCCCATTTAAGAATTGTAATACATAATTCAAACATGTTAAGAAAACATTGAGTACTAAATCGACTGTCTGCATATTTTATTTATAAGAAACATAAAAATAAAGCAAACGATTCCAGCTCTTTTTTTTCGAAGGCAGACGCTTAAAAGCAATTCAATTTAGTTTAAAATTTTTGGAAATTGTGAAGATTTTGCCATAAGAAACGAGAAATATAACGTCTGCCACTTAGTAATTTTGCATCTTAGAGTTGTAATATTACAATATTGAGTAATGAGTCATTTTATTGCGACTGCTTGGATCTTTTACTTATAAGAAACATAAAACCAGATAAGGCAGACGATTTCAGCGCTGTTCTTTTTCGAAGGCCTCTGCCTTAGGGTTCATAGTATTAAAGATTTATCTATATAAAACTAATGAAAAATATGAAAAATTAACTAATCTATTTTTTGGTCATTTACATATCATATATATATTTTTCTGGCTGCATATGAGGCATTCCACGCCAAATCGGACACTATTTTGTTATTGCATCTTTAATTTTTGTGTAATTTTTTTTCTTTTAAGACTGGTTGAGACTGGTCTTCATAATGTTTTTCATTTTCTACTAAAATATTTTCCTCCACGAAATATTGCAAACTGAAATTAAATACATATGTTTACATACAGATCTATGTTCATAAGTTCCAGTATGACAGGAAAGCTGGAAAATTACAAAAGATACGATATTTTGGAGAAAAAAAAAGATATCGATATAGTTCAAAAGGGTTTTGCAGCAGTAGCGTCATTTAACCAAAAGCTTTAGTGGGTGAGGGCTTAAATAACATATCGAATCGATTATATTTTGAATTCAAATGATGTAATTAACAATAATATCAGATTCTTGGTGGGGCCAATGCCCCACAGCCCTACCCATTCGACGCCTCTGTTTTGGAGAGAAGAGAATTAGATTTATTCGGAAAAATAATAATGGTTTCCAAGGTTACAATTCATTGCTGAATTTTTAATAAAAATAATAATGATTATGCATCTTAAATCAAAATCAAAATTGTTGATTGTAGTTGAAAGCTACAACTGTAGAATGTTCAAGTGCGGAAAATTGTTGGATTATAGCTTCAGAATTAAAACTTTTACACAAATATTTATATTTAAATGACACTATATGTATTTGTTATTTCATGCTAATAAGCTTTAGTTTATTTGTTATTTCTTGCTAATATGCTTCTGACGTTATGGTAATGCTTTAAGTTATACAGATTCACCTTCCATCATAGGTAAATATTAATTTTGTCATTTAACTCAAATGCATAGCTTAAAAACACTTGTAAATATTGCTTACAAAGAAAATGTTATGTCCATATTTATACAATATTTTAACAAAACTTATCAATGTTTGTATTTTCGTCTTCAAAATAAATATGTTTGTATGTATGTGTAAGCAAAATATAATATAAATAAAGGATTTTCAGCACCAAACGAAAAATGTTTGTAAGCTTGCAATCTACATCATAATTATAATATATAACTAAATAATTTGAGAAAAGACCGGCTTATAGCGACCGAATAGAAGCAAAATTAAAAAAAATAAAAAAAGATTAAATTTTTGTTTTAAGTATAAAAATAGGAGACCAAATTTCATTTTAAAAATTTTATTGTTAATTTCCCGACGTTTCGGACTTAATTTTATTTTGCGATATTTATCACTGCACCATAGAATTGGTGTCCGAAGTGCATTTGGTGCATTTTCGGTACACTTGGACTATTTCTAAAAAGTTTCACTTAGCTACTTATGTTTCTTTTTAAGTAAATTTTTGAAATATTTGTTAATAATTTTAGTTAATTTTAGTTAATTTTATTTAAGTAAATGTGTTTGTCCATGACAAAAATAAGCTCCATAAAAAGTACGTTCCAAGTCTCGATTCAGTACATTTCACCGCACCCAAATTCCATCATTGAGTTGAAAATAACATTTTTTATTTTGAATATAAATAAATTTTATAATTTTTCAAAAAAAATTTTAATCCAAAAATTCCATTAATTATGAAATTATTCCTCCTAATATTTTCTCTTAAGCAGCTGGAAAAAGCGCCACTTAGCATAAATGACAAAATGCATTAATTGTGAATAATATCCCAAGATTCTTAAAGAAGAAAAACAAACAAATAATTATTCACAGCCAATTAAACAATATTTGCACATAAACACAAAGACACATGCGCAAAGATAAACACAAATGTACAACTACACATTTACAGATGATGTTGATGCTGATGATGAGTGACTGGCAACTCACCTCTTGTCTGACGCACAAAGGCCATGTGTGTAATACAACAACAACAACAAAGATTACAACTCCTTACGACGATGAGTGCTGTTGACACTCTTGTATCAGTAAACAACAAATAAAAGATCCAGTAATAGAGGAACGACAACATGAAAGGTATTGCATGGTGGGGGAGAAACGAAGTCTATGTGTTGGCAAGTGTGGATATCTGTTATTATTTTATTACTTTTTCTCTCAGCGTTAATCTTTGCTATTACTGCTGCTGCTTCTTTTCATGCTGAATGTTGTCAAAATATTTGCGTTGCTTTATGAGGCGCGCACAAATTAATACAAATACACATATGTGAAATGGTCAGCATAGCGGAATGCATGCAAAGAGTACGCATTTTACAGAAAAAAAAATTCATAATTTTTTTTCTAATAAATCACTAGTTTGTTAATTTATTCTTTTGTGTGTACTCTTTGCTGATGCGTACTCTTTGCTAGTGCGTGCTCATTGCCACTATTTCTTGTTAGTGTTTTCTTTTTACTGCAGCTGACTCATTGTGCTGGTGTTTGTCCATTTTGTTGCTAATATTTATTTTGGATTATAAGTACATGCGTACTTTTTACGTAATTTTTTGTTATTTGTGCGTACTCTTTGATTGTGCTGAAACCTTTCAGGTATGTTTTTTTTGAACTTGAAAACTATTTCCACACACTTTTTTCCTATTTTTCGATCTTTAGCTTGAGCCATGCGTACTCATACTTTACTATTGAAGTAGTGCTGTTAGTAAGATCACAGACCGCTAAACGCCCCCACCCCCTTCTCTGCTTTTTTGATGAGTAATTTGAAAAAGATATTTGTAGTTTTTAATAATATCAGCAATATCGATGTCGAGAAGATTTCTTTTCGTAACGATTTTTATAAGTTTACAAAAGCTTTTTGCTTTATATCTCAAAAACTATACCTCACATAGACTTATATAGTAAGTTCAAAGTTGCAGAGTAGATGAATTTCGAATTTCTCATATGCAGAAATTCGACCCAGCTATCATCTTTACAAAATTTTGACAAAAACACAGTTTGCTTACAAAAAAAAAAAAAAAAAATTAATGTAAGTATAGAGTAACTTCGGGTATGGGTGTTTTTGTTTTTTAAATTACATGCAACTGTTATAGCATAGCTTTTACTTCTTTATGTATTATGGTTTGTTGATGCATTGTGCAGTATACTACGGCTTTGGAGCTCTATAGCGTAAGCCAATCTGAATCTATTTCAACAAAATGGAAAAAAAGCCAAGTGACACCCCTTAATGAAATTGGCTGGTAATGTGATATATAGCGTTCAAATAATGTGATATACCATCATGAAAAGTATAGCAAGTATAAAACAGTAGGAACTAAAAGTACAATAATATTACAACTTTCAATAGAATTTCCATAAAAAGGAAACTATATTTAAACTGAATCAATAGGAGAAAAGCAGAACATATTAAAGTCAGATAGATAACTCACATACACAAATTGCTTGCCGTCTTGAAAGGCAGTCATTGGGAGCCCAAATTAAAACGCATTGTAGCCATCGAACTCAGGTCTGAATTTATGTATCGCTCTGGAAGGATTTGTTTCAAAAAGCACGGGTAATGCCCTTGCTGGGTTGAGCAAATTGGACTATTTCACATTACCCAAACTTCAGTTTTAATACATTCAGGTTATTTTTGTTAAAACACATTTCAGCAAATAAGGAACTCACATTATTTATGACGAAGTATGTTCACCCACTAACATATTTAAGTACTTCGGTTATAGTACTTACCTTTTTTATGGACTTAATTCACACATGAAATGCACACAAATAAAATCTCGACTTGTGGCTAGATCAATTTCACCACACTGAGACCAAAAACTGGGAATGCGAACGCCCAAAACCTTGCATCACGTATCTTTATCCGCTACTGCTACGTTTTGTTGAGAGTGGTTTATTTAAGGAAATATGATGACATATCACATTACCCGACCATATCATAATACCCGTAGTTACTCTATATATTCGAAAATTGCTTTTGTTATTTCAAACTTTACGTTGTTGAAAGACTGACTTCTTGATATGATATTTCTACTTCGAACATTATATAATCCTAAGCATTATAAATTTTGGGGTCTATATAATAAGAATACTATTCGAAATTCCTTATTATTGTTATTGCGTACTCTTTGCATTTGCGTAATTTTAGGTCGATTTCACCCAGCAGAATATTTTCAATGCGAATTTAAGACAACGTTTTTGATTTTATTTTGTATTGCGTACTATTTGCGATTGCGTATTCTTTGAGTTTGCGTAGTTTTTGCAACTGCGTGCTATTTGCATGTGCATAGGATTCATGAAGCTCATGCTATTTGCTCTGTAAACATTCTGTTCTCGCTTTTTTGCTTGCTTCTCTCATTGTGTGCACTCTTTGTCTACTTTACCCTACTCAAATAACTCCTAGTATTTATACGTTTGTGTGTTTGCTGTTGTGTAAATTAACATGCAAGCCAATTTGCTGTGATCATCCTTTATAAAAGTGATGTTGCTGCTTCTGTTACTGCAGCTTCGAAGCCTTCAGCCGCTGCTTAAGTCAACAAACAACAATGACACACACAAACATACAAGTAAAGGGAGAAGCAGCGACAGCAATACATGATGTGCATGCATGTGTAATGGTCGTCAAGGATGCTTGACACTTGAGTGTTTTACTTACTCTCCTTTCATATAAAGTGGCAGGATATAATCTTCATAATTTTTACTCATGTTATTGTTGTTGCTATAATTGTTGCTGGTATTATTTTGCAATGTTGTTGTCGCTTGAATGTATATATTGATACTGCACATACATATATTACAGGGTATGGTTTTTAGATTTAAAAAAAAAGTTATAACTTTAATTGCATGTAATGGAAACGCTGGCAGTTATTTTGAGGAAAACCTTTGCACAGTGAAGTAATTTACCAAGTAAGCATGATTTGAATTTTGCACCATTTGTGTATTAAGCTGAACTGACACCTACCGTCTACTTTTTACATGAAACTCTTTTTCAGATTTGCGCTACCTCTCATATTTTAATTCATATATTCATTTGCTGGTGGAATAATCTTTTCATATACCTATGCACAAATATGTCATGTTAATTTCAAAAAATATGTGTTAAAAAAAACTCTAAAATACACTAAAACTTTAGATGAAAATTTAAAAAAAAATTGATTAATTATAGAATAAAAACCCCTAGTAGGAGTCAGATCGGAAACAAAAAATTAATGTAATCATTTTAAAGGAAATCAAACTCTGGTGGTAAAGATAGTTGTTTTTGTTGCTGCTGTTGTTGTTGTTGTTGTTTTTTTTTTTTGTTTTATTGATAAAGCTTATGCATAATTTTCTTTTTATGCGGAGAATAAGGGGTTAATATGCAAAAATTTAAGACAAACAGATACATAATATCATATTTCAAAAAAGCTATGGATTACGAACGGATTTTTGGAAAAAATAAGGGTTTTGTTTTAAAAAAAATTGAACAAATTTCAGAAAAATCATCATATTTATAAAAATATAAGTTTAATTTGAAAAATTTACATATTTTTTATTGTTGTAGTTAATTAAATTATGTTTCGTAAGACGCTCATACTTTTGATATCTTTTTAAGGGTTCCCAACTTATACTTCTATTTATAAAAGCTACCACAAAGCTTTGAACCCCCTGTTAACGCTAAAGAAAAAAAAAATTACGAGATGGGAGCTAAGGTGAAACTGTTTCATTTAAATTAAATGTTAATAAAATGTTATCGACCGCCCTCAACTACTCTGTCAAATACCAACTGTCAAACGCCATCCAAACCGAAATTGAGGTCAAACAAAATTGACCTGGTATATAAAGCATACTCTGTATAATAGGCGGAGAGCCGGCTGTAGAAAGGTCGAGTGTATAAAATAACACCTTGGGACCTATGCCAAATGATACCTGGGATTGCATTGTCAAAACCTGTCGCAAACATGAGTTGCCACTCATTTAAGAAAATTCGACCCCAAAAACGGGTGTAAACTAATATTTAGGATGTGATTCAATAAGCCAACCCTATATATTATATTTAGGCTCTTCGATATCTATCATTTAGAGCAAATTTGAAGCTGTTATCTTCATTAATGAAAATTGACCCAAAAAAACCGGTGAAAACCTATGTTTGGGACAGGAGTCAACAATGCAATCCCAGGTATTATATTTAGGCCTCTTCGAGTTCTATCATTTGGCATACATATCCTGTTATGTACTACAGTTTTAATTAGAACATCAAAATTGATTAAAATTTGGAAATTTTCGGCCATCGGCACAAACTTTGGCAAGGCAACCCTATTTATTCTTTTAACCTCATCGAGCTCTATCATTTAACATACATTTGAAGCTGGAATCTTATACACTTTTTATTAAGAAAAAAGTTGGCCAAAATTGAATTATTTTCGTCCATCCGAAAGGATGCAAGGCAATCCTAGATATTCTACTTATGTTTATCGAGCTCTATCATTTGGCATAGGTCCCATGGTGTAATCTTATACACTCGACCTTCTACAGCCGGCACTTGGGCTATAATGTTAATATCAGAAAGTATTTACGATTCTTACCGTTTTTTTGCTCCTAAGTAAAGTATATAATATTCATTTAGTGATAAAATATTATAAGAAAAAGTGAGCGGGCTTCAAATTGAAAGTATAGCACCATTTTTATGAGAAAATTCTTCAAAATTATGTCTTCGGGAAGCATTTGAAAAACAGCTTATTAATTATAATGTTTCAGCATTTAGTGCAATTAATAAGTGTTTGATACTTCCATACATCAGAGCCACCTTTCCCACAAAACTGTAGAAAAAATAAACTTTTAATAAAAATTAAAGACTATTTTGTGCGCTCTTGCAGTTTTTGAGTGTTTTGTACTTGTCGAGGCCAATGTTGACACCTTTACTTGTTAAAGCCTTACTTAGTTAAGGTTTTATTTTTTGACTGCATAATTTTTTTCTTTCAACTTTTGAGGACTCACCTTGATATTCGCTGAAGAATTCTTAATTTAAGTAATTTTTTAAATATTGCCCACGCTTTGGACACAAATTTAAAATTATGTCGGATTTGGCGTTCACTAGCATTAACTATAATGTTGCTGCCATTAATATTTCAAAGTTTAAACTTATCAGTTAACGGTAAGTGGTGTTATAAGCACGTCTAGACGTGCGACTAAAGCAGTAGCTTGTCTTAGTTAAGTAAAAACGTTTATTAATAGAAAAGCAAAAACACAAAATGAAATCTTTGTGTTAATAGAAAAAAAAAAAACATCATTAACGAACTCAAAGGCATTTTATGTGTAAGAAATGACGTTTAATTAAAAACGAGAAAAACACGAATGCATTTCAGCGCATTGCAACATTAAAATACTTGGACACATAGTTGGTAACACTAACAGAAAGTAATGTGAATAAAATCTAATTACTACTGGAGAAGTCAAAGCAAAAACAAAAAATTATTCCAACTCCAACAGATGTGCGGAATTTTAATGTGCTGTACTTCACCACCGTCCGTCTAACTGTCAGTCTGTTTGTTTGTTTTTTGTCATTTGGTTCGCTTGTAATTTTTGTGTATGCTGTAAATGACATTTAAAACGTCATTCACATCAAATGAGATTTTTAATTACAAAACTTTGCGATGCTTTAATATGGAATTTTTAATATCTCTCACAAGTCAAAATCTTTGACAAAATGCTGAAGTGCAGCAGTTTTTTTTCCCCCATATTTTTTTTTTTGGCTCAGCATTTGCTTTTAATTAATTTTTAAGCAAAATTTGATAGCTTGTTGTCAAAAAAAAAAAAAATGTACCTAAAGTGTTGATATGACAAATAAAATATCACAACAAATTAATTAAGATTCTCCGAAATTAAGCTTTTTTTCGATTTGAAATGATTTTTCATGTAACAAAGAATTAAAATTAAATATTGAAAAAAGTTTAAAAACTGTGGTTAAATGAAAAATCAATTCACTAAGTAGCTTTGCTATCATTGCCTGCCAATCCTTCAATAACAACAGCATTATTTGTATTATTGCCACACCTACTGCGCCAGCCACAACATCACTCAATTAAAATTATCTTCAATAATGAATGCACGAAAAAACTTGCCAGAAATCAATTAAAATTTTCATTTAATGCGTATCAATCAGCGTGTTTATAATGGTGACTGCAACGACGTACAGTGATATGGTCCCATTTGGAAAAATGTAAATTTTTTTACTAAGGATTTTCTAACTATTATATACATAGTTAAGCCTATATATTAAACTTATATGCTGACACACTTCAACCAGTCATTTTTTTATGATGTGAAAAGTTACAGACAGCTCCAATACTACCGCACCAATTGTACTCTTTTTAATAAAAAAAAAGGTAACTACATATCATGGCATTGAGTAAGTCAACACTGACATTGAAATTGCAAATTTTCAGACGTCTATACCTCCTCAAAATTTATTAAAAACTTTCAAAAATCGCAAAAGATTCAAGCTATTTTTCAAGTGAGGGAATCCCAAATGGGTATGAAACTTTTTAGAAGAATTTTTAGTTTTTGTGGATTTTTGGAATTTTATGCGATCTTTTTTCGGTAACTTTACAAAACTCTATATTTTGTTGGTTTGTTGGTTGCCATATCGATTAACTAACCGAACCTATTTCTATGATGTATTTAGTATAGTGACCGCATATCTATTGCATATGCTTACATAAAATTTGATTAAAATTTATAATTTCATTATGAACATATCGTAAAATTTTTGGATGTGAGACAAAATGTAATACGGAGCGTATGAGTGACATTTATTTAAATTTTTCTTCTTTAGAGGAATAGTTTCCGCAATTCTAAGTGTAAAAACTACAGAAAATTCTTAGCGTTTTTGATCCGAAGTACAGTAGGCAGTGTGAATAACTACCATCAATTTATTACAGCATTTTCTGAAGCTATAATATTCTTCACTCGCTTATAATCCAGCAACGGCTAGATATATTGCTTAATAATACATGTTACGCTATGTATCCGTACATAATTTTCAAAATCGTGAGATTTATTTTAAATATTTAACATGAATATGACAAGTTGATTACGCATCCATTCGTAGTCAAGTATAACAGCAGTGATTAACCATTCTAGCGAGCTCGTCATCTTTCTCGTTTCCATCAACACTCATATCGGGCATTTCACGCGAAGCGGACAGGGGAAATGGGGTTCATGTTTCCAATTTCCAATATATTTGAATATGAAAAAAATTATTTTTAGAATGGCAACACTGGCTTACAAAATATGGGTCTTTTAACATTTAAGGAATCGTAAGGAATGTACTACTTCAAATGCCATTATTCAGCTTAAAAAAGTTTGGTAAAATAAATTAACTAATGAATTTTATACTTCATTTATTGCCCTTTTTAACCTCATAATTGGATTTCAAAAATAAAAAGAAAAATTCTCTGAAAAAAATGAGAAATATGTTTCTGTGTCAAGGACATATACGGGTACCAAATATTCAAATATATCTAAAATTGGAAACATGAAACCCCTTTCCCCTGTCCGCTTCGAGTGAAATGCCCGATATAATTTTGTACCTACCAAAGAATTAGATACACGTTGCGAAAATCATTAACTTAAGTCTACCGGGAAGCATTTGCAAGGTATTCTTAGGTAACAGAAAACTCTTTCGAATATGAAAAACATGAACGGGGGAAACAGAAGAGAGAATTAGAAATACTGGCTATTTGAGAGAGGAACGCACATTAGGTTTTTACCACGAAAATGTACCATGATAATTCAAAATTACCACTTCAAAGAAGGCGCTTTGATCCAGTTGAAACCACGAAAGCGAATTCGCTGAAAGACTTGATAAACCCTGCTCAATTAGACTAAAAAAGCTGTGGAGAAGATTAGATCAATTGCAATCGTAAGTGACGCCTACTTTTAAGGTGTAAAAAATTAAATTTTGGTGAACAAACTTTACTTAAGAACGAAGAACATTTTTTCAAAATATAATGAATATATTTTGCACGGTAGATGATTATTGTGAAGGCCATGAAGAGATAAATAATACAACGGACAATCGATCACTTCCAATAGTAATGTTGCGTTTTCTTCTCACTCAAATTAGAGTAATAACCCAGCGGCATATATGTTATAAACAACATCGATGAATAGCTATACTCATTGTAGGCAGTAATGCTTACAACCCCAGTCACAACTGTAAATGCTTTTTACAATGGGATGACCGCTTTGTAAACAGCTTGCCTACATCTCTATATACAATGTGTAGCAAGGGAAAGGCAGATTGCCTTAAAACGTTGCTTACTAAGTGCCTGTATAGTTTACCGAGTTGCCTACATCTCCACATACAAAGTATGCAGCCAACAGGCAAGACCCCTTACATCTCCATATACGAATCCGACAGCAAACAGACAGACTGCCTACAACTTCATATACAATACAGGCAGCCAACTAACAGACTGCCTACAACTCTATATACAAAACACGCAGCCAGCAAGCGGAATGCATACAGCTCCATATACAAAGCAGGCCGCCAACAAACAGACTGATTAAATTTTGAAAGAATGCAGCAAATTGCTTAACTGCATCTCCATATGGAAAATCGGTAATTCAGTACTCAAAGTTTAATATAATGTGGCTCTTGAATAACAATAACAGCAAGAATTAGATAAGTCTG
The DNA here is from genome assembly GCA_949775025.1 of Tricholauxania praeusta. NCBI lineage: Eukaryota > Metazoa > Arthropoda > Insecta > Diptera > Lauxaniidae > Tricholauxania > Tricholauxania praeusta. The sequence continues at coordinate 123,324,602 of OX459030.1, read as the reverse complement.
CAAATTATATCCGTTTGACTTTTTTTCAAATTTTCGTTTAACTTTTTCTTTTTTTTTGACTTATAAACAAAATATCAGATTAACAATTTCATTTGTAAAACATACAACACAAAGGGTATAGCTTTGCATACATGAAAAATCAGAGTACTTCATCAATTCGCCGCAGGGAAATTAACTTTTTTACATTTAAAATGCAAATATTCTATTCAAATATTTCCTTACATACGAAACACTGTACAATATCGCTTTGTCATATCGTTTCCAGTTTCACTTTATTGATAAAATACATTAAAAAAATAATACACATAAAAACTGCCCGAAAGTAATTAATTTGCGCCTAAAAGGGCGCCATACAACACAAAGCAGAGAAAATGCTTCAAAGTAGAGTGAAATCATTAACCTTTTAGAAAATCTAGGGAAATGAAATTTAAAAGCATAATAAAATACAACAACCGTAATATGGGTGCCAATAATAAACCTCAAAATAAAGAAGTACTGCGTTGAAAAATAAAAAAACAAAAGTTAAGAAGAGCAACAAAAAAAAAACGGCCTTTAACGAAAAACGTAATTTGTAGTTAAACAACTTTATTCATTGTTATCCGTATCTTTTATTTCGTTTTATTCTCCATTGATTGGCAACACAGTGCGTTTAAATTGAAATGGCTGAATGTGAAATAAAGCAACGCAACAAAACAGCAACCGAAAATTCTCGACAAAAGGTCCAGTACAAGCGGGGGTAGCAAAACACATGCGAAATAAAATTGGTAAAAAAATGAAAAGCAAAAAAAAAACCCAATCGAATCGAATCCAATTGAAATGAAAAATTTAAACAATTTGTCGTTGAAATGCGAAAACAAATTGTAAAATGCGAAAAAAAAGGGTCAGACTGAAATAATATGGGAGGGCGAAAATTGAAAAAAAACGCATTGATAGCGTATTTTTGCTTGTAGTTGGGATCATAAGTGTTGACCATTACGCGAAAATGGTCAAACATTACTTTTTATTACGCAACAGCTATTTGGGGTGTGCTACGTTTGCAATAAGGGCAATTTATAACTTTGTATTTGGGCTTACAATTGCGGTTTGAGTGGCGATTTTAAAAGCAAATCAACACACCTTTTGCCTAGTGGTTGGTGACGTAAGCTGAAAAGGTTTACTATAAAATGGCTAAAAAAAAATGAACAAGACCACAAGCTGCTTAATGTACATGTATTGAGCATTTCCTGGCTTATCGTAAAAAATTTATTAAAAATGATTTGTGCTTCTGTGATGCAGTCAAAACAGCTACCAAAATGCATCCTTATATTTGTGTCAATAATATTACTTATTTTGCAAACTCCATCAAAAATATTATCAAAACTTATATTTTCTACTTATTAAAAACATAATGAAGTAAATTATTGCTACTGCAGCCAAAATATTTAATGCAATTTATCAAAACTTTGCCGCAACATAGAAATTTAATTTACACGTGCATATGTTGCATGTGCTGCACTGATAACTTCTATGCACTCACTGAATGCTTGTGGCTTCGTTCTGTCATCTTGAAGTTATGACTTTAATTTTAATGACAACAAAATGCAGTCATATTTTTGCTTTGTCAAATTTGTTCTTTTGCTGCGGACTTAATGCGGTATATTATTATTACTATGGTAGACCAACATTAATGTCACTAAATGAAAGAATTAAAGTGATTTCGTCTAAGAACGCATGCTGCATAAAAAATTACTCCAAAATGATTTTAGGTTCTCTTCTCATTTATTTTCTGACATAATACTTGAGAATGAATGGAACAAAAGTAGTTAATATTGCAATTTATAAAAGATACAAAAGTAAAATACTTAAAACGTTTTCATTATAAATAATTTTATTTACGTATAAGAAAAATTAATCAAAGGATTTTGCAACAAAAAAAAAGTCGTATACTTTTTTTAATAAAACAAAACTGGAATGACGTTGAGCAACATTCCGTTTCCTAATTAAAATTACACACTCAAGAAAAACATCATTATTGGTATTCATCTAAACGCGCAATTTTCCCATTTGTGCAAATTGGCAATTTTGCGCGATGTGTTTCACGAACGACCCTTCGAATATTTTGTGCAATTTGTGGCAGTTGATGAGCATGTATTTTTTTGTGAGAGAATCGTATGGGAAAAGAGAGTGACAAATACAAAATGTGTAAGTAATAAATTTTTGCTAAGAGAATCGTATAGAAAAAGAGAGTGACAACAATTACACAAAATTTTCTAGTTTGTTCAGAAACATTTCCACACGATTTTTGACAGTTCATTTGCGAGAGCGAAAAAATGCACAGTTTGCACAGTTTGCGAGGGTTTTGCGCGCTTAGATGAATGCCCATATTAATTATATATTTGATTCAACCATATTAACACAAATTCGAAAATGTCTAAGTTGAAAAGAAAAATTTTTCATTTCAAATCGAAGACTTAAAATAATGAAAAGTATTTAATGTAAAATGAAAAAGAGTAATTTCAAGTACTTTGCAACTACAAAATCAAATTTAAAGTTCTTTGCGATTGAAGTAAATTTAGAATATGCATATTATTATCAATAATTTTTAATTTTATAAAGAATTTTAAGTTATTTGTGTTGAAAATAAAAGGAGAAAGGTTATTTTGACTATTCTCAAATTTTAAATTTGCGGCTTTTATTCAAAATTAAAATATTCAAATATCCAAGACAATTTTTTCCCTTAATTATGTTCTAAGTAAAATATTCTTGAAATGGCCGCCTATACTTTCCTAATAAAGGCCAATGCAACGAGTTTAATTTTTGACAGCTTTAGTCAATAAATCAGGTTTTATTTCACGGACTTGGCGTTCAATATTTAATTCATATATAGTTGTCACTGGTGAACTGTTTAACAAGTTGCGTTTTTACTAATTAAGAAAGATGGATATTCGTCTATCTCATCAGAGAAAAAAAAATTTCCTGGCAAATCACCATAATTTTCAAGTTTTTCAGGAATAAAATCAGCCAATTCAAATGTTTAAACGGAAGCAATGTTTTTAAGCCTTCGACCTGATATTTGACTTACTAATCCACCAAGAATTGTCCATGATAAGCTTTAAAAATTGTACGATTTTTCGACCAAAAAATTGTAACACCATAATATGTTACTAATTTCTTTAAAAAGAATCTTAAAACTTTATCTCCTATAGAAGAAATGAAAACACTTTGGATTAATCTTAAACATTGGCAAAACTCAAATTATGATATTATAATTACTTAACATTTTTAGAAAACTGCGCAGTTATTGAAAAATGCTAAAAAAATTTAAAAAAGAAACAGCAGATATCTTATAATTGGTTTCAAATAATTTTCTTATTTCCGCTGATGTGAATATTGAAATAAAAAAGAACAAAATTTGAGTTCAGTCCAACTTTAAAGTTAAACTCCACGTATTGTTTGCTTTATTAGAGAAAAAAGTTGAATATTATAAATTTCTTTTTGTAAGAACTAATAAATTAAAGAACAAATTATGTTCCGGAAACTTTTTTCGTAGAATTGATATTTATATACAGAAATAAAAATTCTTTTGAAAATTAATACTTATATACATATAACATAAATATGAAAATTTGTGGAAAAATAATGTATCATTAGCGAAGCAAGTACTATACATAGAAATAAAATCAAAAAATTCGGTCAGCCCACAGTCCAGCTCTTTTCATTTGGACTTAAAATCTCCCATATGTATCAATGTAGTGCAATATTGTAACATTTTTATACTTGCATTTTATAACTTATTGAAAAATATTTTGACGTTTTGGTAATATTCAAAATGCTCGTTCTTTAATTTCAGTAGACAAATTTACATGCAATTTAGAATTTAAGTTCTGGAGATAGAATATTACGCATTGCAAAGTCTAAAACTGTCAAGAATGTCAATTTTCGATTCAAAATGGCGTGAAAACGTAATTTTTATTAAAATTATATTGCTTATCTTTTGAAGTACTTTTGCCAAACTTAAGTATCTGTCTAAAGTCATTTTATTTATAAAATATTTTAATGTGTTTCTATTTTTAGTGATATTTATTAACAAGAGTGTACATTGATTTTATATTTTTTAATAAAATTGTGTTTTTTTTAAATTTCAACCGGAATATGTATTTATAATAAAAATATAAAGATTTGTCTTTTCAAAAGTTATTGAAAATGTGATAAAAATTAAAATAAATAATTCATTAAATTTAATAAATAAAAGTTTTTAATATAAAAAACGTTCGAACATTTCTGTGGCCACAATGAGTAACAGCTAAACTCAGTTTTTATATTGAAAGTCGAAAAAGGGATACACATTTTTATACTTACAGTCTTTCGATTAGATCTTGTAATCTTTGCAGAGCTGCGAGATAAAAACTGATGAAACTCATCACTTCTTCCCAACAATATTTTCACCACTGCAGACACAATTTGCATACGTTGGCATAAGGCTCATATTTTTTCCAACAACGCTTTAAATACAGAAAACTCTTAAATAATGTCCACCCTAATAAATATTGACAAGGTCGTTTGTAAAACATCAAAACAAAACACTTGTTTTTGTTTGCAATTTTGACAGTGTTGACAACTTGGATGACTTAATTTCTTTCCATTCAGTTTCTTGACACTTCTTCTTGTCCCTAAAACTTTGGCATGTGCCACTTTATTTTGATACAATACATACAGTTCGTTTTTGTTTTTTTACAAGGGACCTTTTTTGGCAATTTTCTTTTGGCTTTTTTAGTTGCTCTATGCGTAAATTGTTTTTTTCTTTAGTTTTTTTTTTTTTGCTGGCGTCACGCCCAATCACTGTTTTATGCTGTGTCATTATCACACCCGAGTTGCTGAACACAAGTTGTGCTTTTACTTTAACTTTTAACTTACAAGCAAACATACAAACTTGCATCAATAAGAAAAGCAATGTCCCCTGCACCACTACTACATAACTGCCCAGTCACTCAACAACAAGTTTTCTACACGCCCACATATAACCCGGCAGTCACCAACACCGCCACCACCAAAACAAATGACTCTTTGTAAAAGTAACATTTTTCAATTTTTGCATTTTCGAAAAACCGTAGAATTTAAGATTGAAAGTCGGGTGCTTTGCTTCAACGCCCCTCACAAACCGACAACAACAACAACAACAACAAGACCAATGGCTGCAATAACAATAATATGTGAGGGAAATAAACAACAACAAAAACAGAAAAATGGAAATTTTTGTTAAAGTTGCAACAAAAGCAGCAACAATAACAAATAAAAAACTATACCAAATTCCAATTTGTCAGGAATTTGTTCAATTTTAGTTTCGCTATTTTCTTTCTTTTCCTTTCCTTTATTCTGGATTTTTTTGTTAATGTGTGCGTGTGCTTGGGTATGTGAAATGGAATAATGTAATTTTTGGAAGCTTTCTCTTTAGTTTTTTTGTTTCTTTTTTTTCGGGCAACAAAAGTGGCGACAGTTGGTGTTTGCAAGACATTCACGTGACATACATCATTTCGGGCCACACAATTAGCACAGTGGGTTAGAGAAGGGAAAAACCACAGAGAATTAAGAAAATTCGGAAGCTGTTTTTATGAGCGGTCAAAAAAAATTTATAGAACGGTAACCACATTTGGTCAAAAAACTAATTAAATGGCGAAAAATTATGAACGCAAAGTTTTTTTATAGTGAGCAGTAAAAATGATGGACGGTTAAAAAAATAGTTTTTGAAAAAAATAAAAAAAAAATTTTTAAGTGTTGATACTTAAAGGCTTGAGAAAAATAAATCTATGCGACAAAAAATATAAGATATTTCAAACAGTAATGACACTTGGAGTTTTCACAAATATATTGAATTCAGAGTCGAAATATACTTTATAAAGGCCGGGTTAGCTAAAAAAAAAAATTATCAATAGTCTAAATGAAAATATTGACTGAGAGGCAGACCTTGAAACTTTTATTCAAAAAGTTTTCAAAACAGAAGTTTCTTAAAACTTTTTTGTTATGAAAGTTTTTATAAATTTCTTCAAAAACTTTTATTGAATAAAAGTTTTTCCTCTTTTTCATAAGAGTCTTTTTTTGACTTTTATTAATAAAAGTTTTTTTTTTAACAGTCACATGCAAAGAGTTTTTTTTAGGCTTTTATTTTTCAAAAGGCGAAAATAAAAGTTTATTTTTTTGTATGAAAAAACGAGGAAAATCCTAAAATAAGTAATATCTTGAATCACTAAGCAAAAGATTTCAAAGGAGAACACTTAGGATTATTAATAATAAAATCCAAAGAAAAGTACTTAACATATATTTAAAAAAAATTATTCCACGCATCAATGGGAAAAAGCCGAAAATGGATTTTGGCAGTGACAGGTAAGGTCCCCGACCCTCCTTTAGAGGTGTTTCGGACCCATTTTTCGAAAAAAAATATATTCCTCGAATCGATGGAAAAAGACATAAGATGCATTTTGAAGGTGACAAGACAGGTCCTTGACCGTCCTAAAATGGTTTTTTGAACCCATTATTCGGAAAAAAATTTTAATGCACGAATCGATGGGAAAAGGCTGAAAATGGATTTTGATTTTGGTTTTTTTGATCAATTTTTCGAAAAAAATTTTACAGCACGAATCGATGGGAAAATGTCGAAAACGTATTTTAAAGATAACAAGTGAGGTCCCCGACCCTCCTAAAATAATTTTTTGAACCCATTTTTCGAAAAAAATTGTATTGCTCGAATCGATGGGAAATGGGCTAAAATGGATTTTGACAGTGACAGAAGAGGTCCTCGACCCTCCTAAAAAGTTTTTTTTTTTGACTTTTTGAAATATAAGTTAAAAAAACTTTTAACTTTTATCTTCAGATACAAAAGTTTTAAGGAAACTTTTACTTTTATTTCACAAATATAAAAGTTTACTTTTATCTAAAAAAAACTTTTATACAAGTGTATATCAAGCTCTGCTGAGAGTAAAAATTTAATTTTATGGATAATCTTGATTATTATACAAAAGCACCATGCTTTATGTTTATATTTTTTCTCTCAAATGTTGACCGAACTGTGGCCAACTTTTTTAGTCGTAATCGGCTACCGAAAAAAATATGCATACATACATGTCCATTTTTTTAACTTAGATGTAGCTTTGTCAAAAGATTGATTAAATACGCTTACTATACAAAATTGTCTTACACTATTTACTTACACTAAACACTGTCTAACAACAAATAATATAGCAATATGACGATAACTTAACGTTATCTGTAACTGCTTTTGTTGTTTTTGTAATTGTTGTATTGCGAATAATGTGGCTACAGTATGTTCACCGTACTGTGGTGCAATTAGTAATCATTGGCGGTCACGTTGGTTACAACAATATCAATGACATTAGTTTGCCAGCGTATTTTCAAGCGTTATAACAATTATTAGTTGCATACTTCTAGGTGCTTACGCCCTTTTCTTCAATTACTGCGCACATTTTTTTTATCGTTAGGTTCGCATTCCATTATTTTTTTTTTAGTTTCTTGTTATTCCCTTCATGTAGTGCTGTTGTTGTTGTTTGAGGTTTTCGTTTTTTTTTCTCTCTCTTTTTCTGCTGTTGTCATCCTCATATTTTGTTTTTCTTTTGTTTTTTTTCCCCTATTTTTTTGCTGCAGCATGCTATGTCTGACTATGGAATGTCGAAAAATATTTGCTCTGATTTCTTATACAATGGCAATTCCCTGCTCTGGCTCATACTATTTATGTGTTAAAGAATTTTCTAAGATTCTTTTCACACATATTCGTTATATTCAGAAATGTACGTTAATTTTGACTTTTAAGATCACCAAAAATTATTTGGACAAACATTTTTTGTGTAAATTTTATTTCAAATTCAAAAACCTATAGATTATAGCTCCTTCTTAAACACAGAAACATCTTAAAATTGTTTATCTTAGCGCCTATGGCAGCTACAGTTGTGAAATTTGATACATTCACATCATAGGTGAAAATTGTTACTACAAAAATCTTACAAGTTTTCAATGGTATTAGACAATGGGGTGTGGCACCTTCCATACAACAAAGGCTATTTTAAATAGTAGCAAAAAAACTTTTTTTTTATAAATTTTTTTTCATAAGAAGATATCTTGAACCCCCGCGTCTGCTTGTTTCCCATTTTCTATAATCGGCGAAGCTAAAAAAAATATTAAAGTTTATAAAATTTATAAAAAACTAAATTAAAAGCTAAGCAAATGAGAGTTGATCCTTGATTTTTGACGCTTGGATATATTGAATGATTATTATTTTTTACTTAAAACTTGTGCCATTTTTACTTAAATATACTCAAAAAAAATTAAAATATGTAATGACAATTAATTAAAAACTTTAAACATAACATATAAATTGATGAAAATTTAATTCTTAAAGATTAATAACATATTTCATCTGTTTACACTAATATTAGTGAAGTTTTTTAACATTTTTCTTAAAACTATCCTAAGCAATAGTGAGCACTTGTTGCTTTCCAAACTGCGAGAAAAGCTTTTAAAGAATCATACGAATTGTTATTATGTTAAAGTCTTCCTAAAATCATATTTAGTTCCATTCAAAAGAGATTTTTGTGAAAATATCATCTGTAACTTAATATTCCTTTATATGAAAATATTTGAAACAACTAATATCTACTAATATCATATCTTTTAAGTTGTTTATTGTATTTGGTAAGTCAAATAATATATTTATTTTTTTTGGCTTAAGCGTCATTTTCTGTTCTCATATCATGGAATACAACCTACGTTAATCGATCAGCAGTTCAAAGTGCACCGATCCTAACTGATCTTTGCGATTGTGATAAATGTTACGTGCCCATGCTTTACATTCTATGTTAATGATGATGCCTCCTGAAAAAATAAAAATGTGTTCTATTTGAAATTTATTTAACATTTTTAATTTTTTTTTCGTCGTGATGGTTAATCTGAATCGGGTATTTGTTTTCATTTTTATTTTTTTTGTATTGTTACTCTTGAGCTAAATAGATCTATGTACATTAGGGTGATTCAAATTTTTTTTTAAGGTGCTGTTGCTTAAAAAGTAAATTTATGATATGAAGAAAAAGTTCATGAAAATTCAGCTCAGTACCTCAATTTCATAAGGTGACACCGACAGCCTGTTAGTTTTATATGAAAATTGTATGGAAAAAATTATTTTTTACTAAAAAGGTAGGTATATAAATGAATTGGTGATTAATGTTTTTGAGCTGAATGGGGTCGTTTTTCGATGTAGTTTTTTTGCGCTGAATCCGAATCTGGCCTCAGAATTGACCCATCATGTCAGAATTCTGAAATATTTGAGGGTAAGTACCTAAAACATGATGTTTTTTGTCTACTTTCGAGGTCATGTATAGGATTCAAAGAAAGTTGACCAGCTTATTTTTAACAAAAACATCATTAAGTACCATCCTTGCCCTTTAAAATGAGCTTTCAAGTGGTGACCTCTGATGTTTTTTTTTGCAAAGTTTTAGCCGTTTCAAGGTGACATGAACTTGGAACCTGTTGGTTAATATTGTTGGGTTGCAACCCTTTTGAAGTATCATTAATGGTAATTTCCAAAAAATGTTTACAAGTACTTAAAACATTTAATAAATAAAATTCTATTAAAATAATTCATTTCTAAGTTATTTTAATAATGTTGTTCTGAACGAATAATAAAACTGAAATTTCGCAAATGAAACTCTTTTTAATGGAAATCAATAAAAGTTTGCTCGATAGTTAGATATAGGTTAATTAAGGCTCAACTGACATATTAATTTAAACTGATTGATTTAAAGTAAAATTTAATTTTGCGGTGATATTATAAGTGCATATTCCAATATATACGACTCGCTACTTACGTCTTGGTCGCTCAAAGTGTACCGCTACCGAAGGGCTTAAGTAACCATCAGAGTTTTTATAGGGGTAGAAGTATCCTGGAAATCCTTGTATTGGATAATATGAAAGAGGGCCAATAACTTCTTGATCAACTGAATTTTCACCTTCACATGATACCCATATTGTATTCATCTATTGTGGAAAATATAAAGATCATTATTTGCACTAACAGAAAGAGTTTCCATTTGATATTTCCAACTTACCATCTTACTATATGATTGTTCGACATCTGAAATATAGTTTTTAAGACGATATGGCATATTTTCGGGCAATTCTGTAGATACATTGTAAAATTCTGGAATCCAGCCGTAAATTTTATTAAGTTTTAGGAATATGCATGGAGAGCTCCTATGATAGCCATAGTTGTTTTCTTTTATGCAAGGCCCATACCCTTTCACATCAACGTCGCATACTGCACCTTCCGGTGGTAGCGTTTGATAGTTGCAATTGTAGATGTTTTGACCACGGCCGGGAGTTAAACCTGGTACTTTGTAAGCTTTTAAAATTAGAAGTATTTTTTAAAGAATTACTTATTATTTGAGCTACATTTCGCTAAGATTTTAAATTTGTAAAATTCCTAATTTTTTAGAGATATAGTGTTCTATTAAAACACAAAATCAAATGAACCTACCAATCAAAAAGTCGTCGAGCGAATCCGTCAATTGGCTATAGCTATCAAATTCGCCACTTTTGTACGAAATCAATGTACTGGCCAAATTATCCTCTGGAGGATGTGGTCTAAAGCTCAGGCCTATTTTAAAGAAAAACTAAATTTATGTTGATATTTATTGACACGGAAATAACATACCTGGATTACCGCCGATTAGTGAATCATATAACTGCCTTTTAGGAAAGCTTGGATCAATTGTTTTTAATACAAAGTGAAACTGTATGGCCACAAGCGCTGCGAGAATACCGTAAAAGACTGTGTAGAAGATTACAGCCATGGCTGAAGAAAAAAAAAACACGAACCAAAATTTAGCTTACATTTCTAGAACAAGTAGTTTCGCATTTTGTGTTCGGCAGACAATAATTATTGTGTACGTTAAAATATTCACACATACACCTATACCATGTAATCTAAAGATCAAGCACAACTTACACATTAAAAAGTTTGTGTCTTAATAAAAGAACTACTAAGCGTTATATAATGATATCCGAAAACTTAAATATATAACATTTAATTTAAAAGTTAAAAACATACCCCAGGAAGCGCAGGTACGGCCCAATATAGCACCATTTTCATTATCATAGATGAACTTGCTAAATACAAATGTTTTTTTAGCTCTTGATACAAATTCAGCATTCATGTTTGATAATGGAATTGGTGTAGACTTTAACATAATGATGACTTTACTTAGAACGAAAGAAAACTGAAACGAAGTCGTCTGATAAGTAAGGATGCAAAAAAGAGTTTATTTTATCAAAAGCAACGCTTTTATAGAAACTTCACTCTATTTAGTTTTAAAAACGGCTTTTATTTTGCCATTATCAGCTAGATTTTTTATGTTATATAGTAGATGTAACGCCTCTGTTGAATTTATAATTTTAACTAAAATTGAAATGATTTAAATTTTTGGGTTTGATTGTTTCGCTTATCAGTGTTTCGCTTAGACCTTTGTCTTCTGTTTTGAAACTAAACTTAATACATATAAGTATTGTCTTTTGCACATTATTTTGCTATCTATCAGGGACACTCATAGAATATTCTGCTTTTCGTGGAGCACACGGTGAGAAATATATTAGAAAAGAGACTATGCTCGTTTCTAAAATTGCAACTAGAACGACTTACCTAGGCATTAGGTCAATATAAATTGTTTTACAGAATTATTACACTTGCATGAAAATGGGGCAGCAAAAATTAATAATAAAAAAATTTAACAATATTCGTACAGGATCACTTTGAATTATATTGTGTAGTTCGAAATATTTTATGTTGAACAATCTATAGATGAGACCCAACTTTACACTTTAAAAAGGCTATAACTTTGCAAGGAAACGCCACAGATTACCATTTAAAATCTTATTACAGAGAGTAAAGAAGGAACTAAATTACATGTTTAATAGAAATAAGCTGGAAAAAATAACAAGCTTAAATAAGTTCTTGAGAAAATTTAAGTATATTGAAAAAATTTTGGTGGAAAAATGTACAAAAATTTCAGTTTGAACAGCTTTTGTTATATTTTTCCTTAAAACTTATGAAATATTCAGTAAAAAGCATGTGACATTTTCTCTGTGTCCACTTGTCTTCCATTAAATTAATATTTTAAAATTTGTTCTAAGTTTATTTTTTAGTTTTCATAAAAGTATTAATACACCGATAGATTAAGGAATCTTGGGAAATTATGAATAGCATACTATACGTACAAATACACAAGCGACTATTTAAAAAAAAAAAAAAATTTTTTTCCCTTATTTTGAAAACTTATCTCAAGAGTTTTTCAGTGCCTCAAAACATATTTTTGCAGGAAACAAAATTATATTTATGTCATGACATTTTCAAGCTAAAGCATAATATAATAGACATCATCGAAAGCCTCCGTTGCCAGAACAGCGAAATAAATTTGGATTGTTGTTTGTTTATATAATTATTTGCTTCAGTCTTTTAGAATAGATCAGTAAGTTAGTTATCCGTTAAGAGGTTATGATTTCAAACTTTTTACATGTTTGTGGAGGAACGCCAAACTCACATATCGGGCATTTCACTCGAAGTGGACAGGGGAAATGGGGTTTATGTTTCCAATTTCAGATATATTTGAATATTTTGTACCTGTATATGACCTCGACACAGAAACAAAATATTTTAAGAATGGCAACACTGGTTCACAAAATATAGGTCTTTGAAAATTTTAGAAAGTGTAAGATATGCACTACTTCAAATGCTTTTCGGCTTTTTCGCACAACCTATTAATTCTACATGGTTTTCCTTATACCGTAGTTTACTATATTTAACCCTTTCAGGACCGAATTAAAATGGGAGGAAAAAAAATATTTGAGTTCAAGATCTTATTACTATGATCACAAAGGTTAACTGAAATTAATTTTTATGTCATCGGTATCCTGGTTCATCCTTCCTAAAAACAGAACTGCTGATAAGACAAAAGCATAGCAAATCGCTGAAAAAATTAACAAAATGGTGATTTTGACAAGGGAAGACAATGTTGCCTATAAGCAAATGTGGCCGTCAGATATCGAAGAGTTCTTTGAAAATTTTCTTCAGATATTAAAAGATTTAATGGAATAAAAAAAGAACGAAAAGAAATCGTTCGTTGCCCAATTACCTAAGCATTTAAAAATTAAATTTTTATTAAAATATATCATTAAACGGCTGTAATATATGCCTTCTCCGAGACATGTTTTCGCTTCTGAGCTCCGCGGCATGCAATTTGAATCTAAATGAAATTAAATTAAGAAAATTAAGATAAATATACTTAAATTAATGTAAATTTTTTGAAGGAAAGTTCGATTTTAAACCCTTATAGTTTGTTTTTGTATTTATTTTATGAAAATATTTGAAATCTTTAAAGTTGATTTTGTATATAGTGAGTGGCGCAAATAATATAGGCATATTTTTTTTTTCCAATTAGAGTGTACTTTTCTGCTTGTATATCATGGAACATAGTCAGCGTTAATCGATCAACAGATCAAAGTGCACCACTCCTAAGTGAGCGTAGCGATCATGATAAATGTTACGAGCCCATGCTTTACATTCGATATTTATGAGGACTCCTCCTTAAAAAATAAAAAAAATGTGTTAGCTCTATTTAATGATGCAGTAATTATACAATGTGCTTAAACAGTGAACTAAATAATGAATATATTAATAATCGACCTTAACATTAGTGTCCAGAATTTTATTTTTACGTACTCTGGGTACCTAGCTATTATAGTGTGTCCAAGAAATTTCATATTTCTGTATGATTCGTGTAGGTACACTTGGAATTCGAAATTTACAGAAAATTAAGAAAATTTATTTTTAGTTTAATTTTTCATTCACAAATTTAATTATTTCAACGGAAGCAAATTAAATTATTTTTACAGAAAATCAATAAATTAAGCACAGCAGTAACAGTAGTAATTACAACTCAGCTTGAAAACTGATTTAAGCTGATTGATATATAATCAAATTTTATTTTTCGTTACATGATATACCATTATGCTATGTCTTTTTACTTACGCCTTGGTCGCTCGAAGCGTATTGCTACCAAAGGACTCAAATAACCTACAGAGTTTTGATACGGGTAGTAAAATCCTGGAAATCCTTTCATTGGATAATAATTGACTGGGCCCATATTTTCTTCGTCAGCTGAATTTTCACCTTCACATGATACCCAAATTGTACTCATCTATTGTGAGAAAATATAAAATTCATTATTTACATTAACAGACAGAAAGAGTTTATGTTTGCTTACCATGTGACTACGTGTTTGTTCCAAATCCAAAATAAAGTGTTTAAGACTTTGTGGCATAAGAGCAGGTAATTCTGTGGATACATTGTAAAAATCTGGTATCCAGCCGTAAATTTTATTCAGTTTCAGGAAGATGCATGGTGAACCCCTCTCGTAGCCATAGCCATTTCCGTGCATGCAAGGCCCATAATCCCTCATTTCAAAGTCGCATACCTTACCTTGCGGTGGTGGTTGATTATAGTCGCAATTGTAGAGGTTTTGACCGAAATTTAATCCAGAGTATTTGTATACTTTTGAAAATGAAATTTTAGTACAGAGTTACTTATAGTTTGATCTGCATATTTTGAAAATAGTCTTAGTGCGAAATTGATAAAAACTATGAAATGATAATTGTGATGTAATTTTAATTTTTTTTTAAAAAAATTTGCAGTGACTTATTTTGTTTAAATCAGAATTTATACGAAATTGCGTTGATATTATAACAGATATATATATATTATTCTGTTATAATGTTGCAAATATAAAAATCAATTGTTATTTTGTCACATATGAAATATTCTAAGCTGATGATAGATCTGTTACATTACAGAGTTCGCAAATATGACATTTATTCTTATGATCGTGAAAAACTTTAATTTTTCGAAATTTTGCATTATTTTGCGATCATACATGATCCTTTATGCAGAAATGTAATAACATTTGAGCTTAATTTTTTATATCAATTAGCATCTATGTGACTCAAAAAAATTTAGTTTTAATTTTAAATGAACTTACCAGCCAAAAAGTTATCAAGCGAACGCGTCAAATGCTGAAAGCTTTCAGGTTCGTCAGCATTGAACCGAATTAATGTATTATCCAAACTATCCTCTAGAGGATGAGGTCTAAAGCCCATTCCTTTTTTAAAGAATAATTAAACTTTCAGTTGAAATTTATGAATATATAAATAACTTACCTGGATTTGCACCTATTAATGAATCATGTAACTGCCTTTTAGGAAAGTTTGGATCAATCGTTTTGAATAATAAGTGGAATTGTATGGCCACAAGCGCTCCAAGAACACCATAAAAGGCTGCATAGAAAATTACTGCCTTGGCTAAAAAAAAATTTGTGATGTTATTATGCATTTAAAGGACAAGTAACGCTAAAAAGTTATAATTCTCAAGCACGTCGAATACATATACCTATATTAATAAGGTTTCATCATATTTTTTGAGTTTTTCACTACTTTGAAATAGTGACAGAGTCCAATATATCGGAAGCGCTTCTCTAAAAAAAATGCAAAATTCAAGTCAACTTAATATAAAAAACTTTCCCCATAAACATTAACTTTTGATTGGAATACAAAACTGCGAAAGGTTGCATAAATATTGATGCCAAAAATATATGGAGAAATATATAGTGCAATTCGAGACAAAAATTGAAGCGTGATGCATCTTGTATGCTTTTTTACCAAAAATTAAATAATTCTGGTATTAAACTTTTTTTTTTTTTTTTTTATGTTATGAAATAGAACTGATTCAACATTTTGATATCAAATGAGTACAAAATTTTGATATC
Organism: Tricholauxania praeusta; assembly: GCA_949775025.1. Classification (NCBI taxonomy): domain Eukaryota; kingdom Metazoa; phylum Arthropoda; class Insecta; order Diptera; family Lauxaniidae; genus Tricholauxania; species Tricholauxania praeusta. The sequence goes on along the minus strand of OX459030.1, from coordinate 123,308,754 downwards.
AAATGAGTACAATTATTTTTTTTTTCTTCACGCATTCTAACATAATACTTAGCTTTCGTAGTTGTTCTCTCAAAAAATGATTCTCCGACTAAAGGCTATAATTTTGCAGTAGTTTTTACTTAATTTACAAATATAAGTTTTCGTCCTGCAGTTCAACAGCACAATCCAACAAATTTAAAATTATTTGTTGCATCAAACTACGATATAATTTAGATAAAGGACGTTGTCTTAATCAATTTTCCAAAGAAAGTCATTCCCTAGCAAGCTCGGTTCTTCTTATATTTTTGAAGATTACAGAGGGTGAGAGGTCTATTGTTTCAATTTATTTAGTAAATTTCTTGAAAATACCAAAAAAATCGATTGCGCCTAACCTTCTAACCAACCTATTTGGAAATTAGATAGACACTTCACTCTATTTTTTTTTTTTTTTTAGTTTTTTTAAGAAAACAGATCCTTTTTAACCTGTCTTTGCAAAAACACTGTTGGTCTGTGTTATTTATCTTTTTAGAGATCCTTTATTGTTGAAACAATATATTGGCGCGCAAGATTATTCAAATACTATATCCTTTACATTCCCATAAAAAAGTAAAAAAACGCGCGAGACTCAAAAACATTGCCGTGCTAAAAATACTTTGCGGCCAAGTTAAAGTTCAGCATCAAATAATCTATAAAAAATTAAATTTCTATTAAAATTGCGAAGAGATTGGCGATCACAAGTCATGTAAAAAAAATCGTGATTTCAGATATTTACGACAGTTTATTTTTAGAACAAAATTGAGTCATATTATTAACTAATTTTGATTTTTGGAGAGAAAATATTTTAATTGCTTTTATATTAATAAATTTTTCTTTGAACTTAAAAAATTGTCAATGAATTTTTTAATTTGAATTTACTGCCATCGTTATCTGCAATGCGGTCATCAGTTTTTTCTTAATACCAACATTATTTCACACTTCTTTCCTTTTAAATTTTGTACTTTGATAAAATTGCGCGATGTGTTTTGTTCATGTTCCAAATATTATTCATAGTAAATACATCGTTGTTTGCTGTACACATATTGACGCGGCACAAAAATCTTCACCTCCACCACAGTAACACAACTACATATTTTATGTATAGTCACCACATTTTATACTCGGCAGACAATGAAAGTTCAAACCGTTATCTAAAGGCCAAGCACAACTTACACATAGAAAAATTTTTGTTTTTTAATAAAAAATATACAAAGCTTAAGATGACAATGATATCCGAAAACTCATACTTTTAACATTTACTTTAAAAGTTAAAACATACCCCAGGAAGCCTTGGTACGGCCCAATACAGCACCATTTTCATTATTATAGATGAACTTAGTGAATACGAAAGGTTTTTTAGTTCTTGATACAAATTCAGCATTCATATTTGATAATGGAGTTGGTCTAGATTTTGACATAATGATGATTTTATTTACAACGGCGGAAAACTCAAACAAAAACCTTTCAGTAGTAAGGACTAGGAAAAAATTTTTTTTTTTTCAGTAGCAACGCTTTAACAGGGAATTCACTATTTTTTTGTTTTCACTATCAGCTACAAATATTATGCAATACATGTGTATCGCTGCTGTTGAATTTATAAATTAAACTAAAATTTAATTATTTAAAATTTGGGCTTAAGTGTTTTGCTTATCAGTGTTTTGCTTAGACCTTAGTCTTCGGATTTGAAACTTGACATAACACATGTATATGTTGTCTTATGCTCTATCTTATGTTATCAAACAGAAATATTCAGCGTATAGCTAATCCATTGGAAATAGATTTTTTGAATTTATATAGATTACAAGGGGAGAAAACTATTAGAAAAATGACTGTGTTCGTCACTAGAACGACATACATAGGCAGTACTTTAACATTAAGTGTCTTACAGAAATAAACTAATTGCTTGAAAATTGGAGAAAAATAATTTTTAACAGAAAACTACAACAATATCTATACTTTGGAATATATATTCAAGGTCGATGCAGAAACAAAATATTTTTATAATGGCAACATTGGTTTACATAATATGGGTCTTTGAAAATTTGAGAAATTGTAAGGTATGTACTACTTCAAATGCCATTATTCAGCCTATATGTATATTAGGGTGTTTATTTTAAAAATTTTGTAGATTTTTTTTATTTTTTTATTGCATCCATGTTAGCCTATGGCTTAAAAATTATTGTCTCAATATCTGAGCTTACTAGGTCAGACCTGTAAATGGCGAGGAACGATATACGAAAAATGTGAGCGTAGGTTTACATCATCATATATCATACATACATCCAAAATTCCTAAAATGCTATATATTGGCACCTAAGTTAGACTTTTTTAAGGTTTTAGTAAGTCGGTTTTTTCGTAAAATTTCAACGAAATCGGATAAAAAACTCTGTCTGCGCAGTTTACGGGCTGGTACTAGGAAGCTCTTATATTGAGACAGTGAGTTTTATACCTCAAGCTTAAGAATATAGGCAAAACAAATAAATAAGATGTACACGAAACTTTCCAATAAATCATTTTTTCCATATAAATCGTATGAAAGACCTTAAACCTCGATGAGCCACCAGTAAATATTAATATTATGAGCTATAATTCCACCAGAATTTTCCTTTCGTCTACCTATAACTATTAAATCTAATGTTCATACACTAAATCTAAAATTTTACTGAATGTGAATAGTTGCTGAATTTAAAATAAGAAATTTGAGATCTATAACTGAATATAAAAAAACTAGAGCGTATTTTCGCATCAGTTATTGAATTTTATTTTTCTCTGCTTTAGAATTAAACAAAATGAATACAACATAAGAAATATTTCTTTTATTAAAAATATTAAAAAAATTCTACAATTAATAGAAAATAATATCACTTCACAAGCTTGAAACAGTGAATCTTTAACGACAAAGACAACTGATTAAACTTTTAAAACAAATTATTATAAGAAAGTAATCCCAACAAATTTTTTAAGCTCCAAAGATTATCCAAATTTATAGCACACAAAGACTATAACTCTTTCTAATCAAAATATTTGATAAACTTTTACAAAAAATGCGAAACATAAAAAACTATATACCTAGAAATAAAAAATAACTCTAAAGGACCATAAAGGATCAAAGAAAATATACAAACACAAAAACAATAACTAAATGTGCAGTAAAAATAATCCTGAAATAGAAAAGCACAATTACAAACATAACAAACAGCATGTTATTTTTGTAGCTTTATTGTTGTTGTTGTTGTTTGTGTATTACAAACGATTGCAAGTGAAATTTAGAAAAATTTCCAAAAATTGATTTTCAAATGAAAACCACAAATGCAGTATTTTTTTTTTTCTTTTTTATTTATTTTGGTATCGTTGTGCCAGTACTAGATTTTTAATACAGTTGTTGTTGGTGAACCAATTTTTTTTTTTATGTTCCAAATATTGTCGTCAGTTTTTTACCCTACACTTGTTGGGAGTAACCATGTTTTATTTTATAGTTAGATATACAAATAGTAGCTCGGTAGACCTAAGCATTGACAGTCCAGCAACTATGCTGTTAGTACAAATCTGTCATCAATACTTTAACTTTATTGGTTCTTTGTTGAAAAGGCTTACTACTAGTTATCCATATTAGTTACATATATTTAATCGAGTTTCCATATATCTACAGCTACTATAGATCTTTGATTTTTAAAGCATAGTAACAATCCAACCAGAGCTTTCCAGGAAGTAGTTTTGAGTGTTGTGAAAAATTTCTCAAAAAATTACATTAATATTTTGAGGATCTGCGAAAATAATATATTATAAATAATATATTGAAAAATTTTGCACTACCGAAAAAATTAATATATAATAAAAAATATATATTGAATTTTATAGAAAAATGCAAAAACTGTATTACACTGAAATTTAACTATAGTAAAACGTAGATTGATTTGTTGTAATAGTTGTCAAAAGTTATTAAGATCCTGATTTTTCATTACATTTTATGACCTAATCTATAAGGACTACAATAAAAAAACGTTTGTGGAATTGACGGGTTTTGAAATTGAAAACGTATACTTGGCTGGTTTTGAAAGTTAAACCTCGGGACTTGGCGGATTTTGAAAAATAATAATAGCAAAAGGTTTTGAAATCATTTTTAAAAAATGGCTTAGCTTAAATTAATTTAAAAACAACGTTTATTCTATCAATATTTCTGCATTTGTTGATTTTAATATTCTTAAGATGGTTTTATGATTTAAATACTTTCATATCATATTAATAAGGATTGATTACTTTTAATTTGGATTACTTCTGACAGCTTTTGAAATATCCATAACTTTTTCACAAATGAATGTTTTGCTCCAAATAACAAATTAAATTGGACTTGGCGGGTCTTGGTTCAAAAATGTTGACTTGGCGGGTTTTGATTAAAAGAATTTTTCAGAAATTTTTGCAATGAAAAGTTTGTGAAGGGAAAATTTTTTTTACAATTTAGAGTATGTAGGCTTGAATACAAACATTCTTCCTGCACCCTCCTACAATATCATACATTTTCATATTTTTGGACTTGGTGAATTGTGCATCTCAGCTCTTAATATGTTGACTAAAACTCTTGAAAATTCGAAAAATATACATAGTTAAAGTCAAAGAATATAGAACATGTCGACCAATGTCAAAAAAATATCCAAAAAAAATATTGAAGTATTCGAAAAAATGTTGACAAGTTCGAAAAATGTTGAAAAAGTCAAGTAAATACTGCTAAATTCCAAATAAATTGAAAAAGTCAATACAATTCAAAAACGATAAAAAACATTGGAAGATGAGAGCTATGTCGAAGTAGTTGAAAATTCTCAAAAAAGATCAAAATATTTAAAAAAATTTGACAAGGAAAAGTTTTAAAATTTTGCAGATGCTGAAAAATGGTCATTCTTTCTCAAGTCGACCACCCCTAAGTGAGCTTAAAATGTTCGTTTCATAAATTTCAAACTGACGGCTTAAGGTGGCGTCTACAACGGAAAAAGTCACGCGAAGTTTTTGTTAAATATTGAAAAAAATTTTAAAAAAATCAAAAAATATCTTTTATAGTTTGAATGCAAAGCTTGGATGATTAAGAGTATTTATGAATTTTGGAAATGTCAAGAAATTTATTACTTTCTTCGTTAGTGATAAAAACAATTTTGGTCCAAATTTCACATTTTAATAATTTTTTCTCCTAAGCTATCAATTTTCAGTAATAATCGTGCAATGTAAAAACTTATTAAAAATTGGTCAAAATATCGAAAAAAATATATATGGGACGTTCCATGTCAACCGGGACAGTGTTCTGCTCAAAATTGAGCGCAGTGAAAAAACATTTTTAAGCTGTCAAAATGTTCGTATGCTCAAGAGCTTTTATATGAGAACAGGTGTTTTCGAATTTTTTTTAAGGAAATGGCGACCATTAAACGGCACCTACATATAAATACTTATCTATATATAAATAGGCAGTTGGTAAACAGCCATAATCACAATCGTTTAATTTTATTATTTTGTAAGAAGGCTGTGCAGTGTATACTTCTTTTTTCAATAGTAGGTGGTACCACGCCCCTAACGGAAAATACGTTGACACGGCTAAGCTAATCGACTGATTTCAATAAAATTTGGTTTGGAGATAGACTGAACCATAAGAAACGTAATTAGAAGCTCTGAGTTCTTAAATGGGGCGTGGCATTATCCTTAATAGGAAAAAACGCTATTTTGGCTGAACCGCGTCATCGATTTTGATTAAATTTGGTATGGTGCTAGATTGAATCCTGAGTAAAGATATTTCTTTTGAGAGGGCGGTACCACGCCTATAATAAGAAAAAAAGTTTTCACTGCTTAGCTAATAGACCGATTTTGATAAAATTTGGTCAGGATCTAATCGGTCCCTTAATTTAGCTGTGTCAACAAATTTTTCTATTATTGGCGTGTCACCGTCCTATTTAAAACAAATACCTAGCAGTAAAAACGTGTTTCCATTATTAGAGGATTAGCATAGTCTTACAATATTTTTTTTTATGACGTCATATATATAAATACTTTTTTTTTAATTTAGCAATAAAATAAAAAAAAATATTTGTTGTGTTTTTTGATCAATTTTCAGAGCTTTTTACTTCCAGCAACTATTAATGACGAAACGACAAGCCAATTTCCCACATAATTTCAATATAAATTCTTTGGAGCTTAACATTATTCGGATCCAAATTTCATGTGATATGAAACACGTTTTTGGGAGAGTATAGTTCAGAAACGTATTTTTGTACTTGCCAAATTAAACATTTCTTGCATTACTCGATGCATAATTTTTTTTTTTTTTTTTTTTTTTTCAATAACCTAATTATGCCTCACTTTCTTGAAATTATAGTAATCAATTACTATGATATTTAATATAAAAAATTTAATTTTTTAACTTTTCGAATGCTGATAACATAAATGTCACATTCGTATTATACTGATTATAATTGTCTCACTTCAACCGTAGTATTTGTTGTTATTATTTACAAGCTGCTACTGCTGATTTCTATGTTCACCTGGCTTAAGCCAAAACAACCAGAAAACAAAAATCTCTACATCGAAGGTTAAGCTGCAATCCGTACATAATCCTTGTTTTATTAAATGTCTCAACAGCATGATGTAATCCTAACGAATTAGTAGAACATTGCAAAGGTAGGTTAAAATAAAGACAAAAATTGAAAGGGAGTGGAGGATGCAGAAGAATATGAGGTACGGAGGGAAGAAAAAATGAAATTCATTCATTTGATGTTTGTTTCTTTGGTCTGTTAACAACACCGGATATACAAACAAGTTGATTTGGGTTGTCCACATCCTACCACGGGGAACCGAAAGCGTTCGTTGTTTTGCTTGAGATTTGTAAAATTATAGCAATAAAATTTGGATTTCGAAAAGGATGCTAAAACGGTACAGGAAAAAGGATTATTAGGGTCAAGTTTGTTGGTTGAGTTTTATATACGAGTAGATACTTACATACACACATACATATAAGTTAGCATACTATATAAACTATAAAGTTTTGCTCATGTAGTATGAGATTTTTTTTGTTCTTTGTTTGCTTGTCTGATTCTCCGGAAGTACTTCGTTACAATTCTTATAAGATGATTATGAGACGAAGCTGCCTTTGGCTTTCACTTATTATTCCTTACGAAACCACAATGCAGACATGTACCAAAATTTTATAAACTAACACTTGCTTCCGTTTGCAATATAGTAAATTGGGGGTTCTTCTCTTTTTTTTTCTATATTTGCTATTGATTTTCTTTTCTCTCTCTTTTTTTTTAAGGCTTGTTATATTTTATGATAACGTTGACTTTTTAAAGAAATATTTTTGTAATATTTTATTATAAAATTACACAGAAAGAATTCGTTCGCTCTCTCTTTTAACTAATCCAACTATCTAAAAAATAAATAAGATAGAATGGGTAAGTCTCATTAAAATCGGAAAGATTAACAGACTTCTTGGCTCAGATCTTACATTACTTCATATAGCTACCAAAAAGATAGTGTATTGGCCTGATTTTAAGAAGTCATTTATTTTCTTCGACACTGGATGTATTTTTTGCAACTCAGATATTATGACGCCGACATTTTTTTCCAAGGAACGAATTCTAAAGCCTTAGCAGGTTTTCTACCAACTAGCATTATCTCTTATCTTATTGCAATAACCGTTTCCAAACACTTAATACAATTTGTTTAAGTGTATTTATTCATCATAATTTCCTGCTAGCTCCTTGTACATGCTCATCTAGTTTCTTCATTGAAAATTTAATTAAAACTTAATCTTTATTTGATTAGATTCTTGAAAAGGTCTCCTTCATAATGCTGAGTTGAGTGGCGCACAGAGTATATTTATAAAATATTTTATTGCCAAGTTCGCCTGTGGTTTTGTTTAGTTTAATTTAATGCTCGTTAGTCCAGACACGCACACAAATTTCGAATTTGTTTTAATTTAAAATTTCACAAAAACACTTGCCAAAGATTTACTTTTAATTGTTAAAATAAAGTTTTACTTTTAATAAGAAAAAAAGGTCAATTGACTTAGGTTAATTCATAGGAAAATATTCTGAATGGACTAAACATTCTTCACAGCAGCTGATGCGCTTTTAAGCATACGGTTTATTAAGAATTAAGAATGAAACAATATAAAAAACTTCATCAAACTTTCTTCTCAAAAATATGCACATTTCGTTCATGCAAAACGATGGTGCAGTTTTTGACAAAATAATTCCTATTTAGTTAGCTCGAAGTGTAGTAAGTTAAGGAACTTTTCAACAAAATATTCGACTGACTTCAGGCTCTACAAAATAAATCGCAACAGTAAAACATAGAAGATCTTAAGAAAATTGATTTTGAATTAAATGATAAATCGCTTGAGATCGAAAATGAAATGTTGTCCCACACAATGACAAGCATATTATAAAATTTGCACAAAAAAATATGCAGTGTGGCCCATAATAACTGTCAGTAAATTTCACTGTTCCGAAAAAAAATGAAGACACAATTTTTTTTATAATTTAAGGATGCATTGCTTTTCAAAATTTTGTTGTACACAACGAAAGTACACGGCAAAAAAAAATATTCTTTATATCAAACTCAGAAGCGCCATGGAAGATAAACGTGACTTAGTTATAAATTTTTTCTTAAAAAAATAATAGAAATTGGGACACCATAAAAACACCAAAACCACTCGGAATAGCAGAAAAATTCATACATAAGACAATAAAACGATATGAGGAAACGGGAGGCTCTAAGATTCAAAAAAAATTGGATGCAGTCGGGCTGTGCAAACAAATGATGTCATAAAACAAGTGAGAGGACAATATCTTGCTCAATCAGCCTGTTCTGTAGCAAAAGATATGAAAGTTTTCAAAACTTTCAAGAAGCTTCTTATCAGAAATACTCTACGACTCCAGGCCTATAAAAGCTAACGCCTTCATGGGCTAAATAATAAGCAAAAGCAATTAACTGTTACAAAAATTTAGGAGCTACTTGATTGGCACAATGGAGACGAGATGATCTTTACGGATGAAAAACTGTTCTTCCAGTAAGACAGCCACAACCAGCAAAGCAACCGTTTGTACGCAAGAAGTTTTGTGAATGCTCCAAAAGATGAATTGACTGCTGAGCGATATCACAACGTGACCCAAATCAAGGTGTTGGGAGCAGTATCATAAATAGGGAAAGGGCCGAAAGACTTGCCTGCGAAGAATGGCCAGCATTATCACCGGATCTCAAGACATTGGATTTTTGCGTAAGGGCCCATATGCTAGGTAAAGTAAGGTCAACAAAAAGCTTAACAATTGATGGGTTAAACAGCGTTTGACAAGGATTTGGGACGAAACGGAGCAGAAAATGGTGCGTGTCGTCTGTGAATCGTTATTCAAACGTTTATGTCTTATAAGCAAAGAAAAGGGTGATAGTTTCGTAGAGTTTTGGAAAATAAAAATCGTTACAATATGAAATAGAAATAGGAAAGTAATAAACAGATTACGTAATTATAGCAACATGAGTTGTGGACTTTATGTATACAAATAATTATCATTCCGAAAAATGTACATTCCAGAAAACCGATTCCGGAAAAATTATTTCGGAAAACCGTCGTTCCGGAAAATGTATATTCCGGAAAAAAAATTTCGGGTTTTTGGTCGTTCCGGAAAATGTCCATTTCGGAAGACGGATTCCGGAGAGTGTGTGGGAGCTGCTGAAAAGACTTTTAAAAACCGAAAAAATTAAAGGAAAATAAAAATACTTCATTCCTTAACATCGTCATAAGACTGTTCATTTTATATCTGGTTGAGTTTGACAACTGAATCAAGTTTTCAAAAACCAGACTGTACGGGTGAAAACCAAACGGTTGGAAAACCCGAGTGTTATTATCATTATCGAGCCAGAAATTAAGCTTAAGAACGACGTCAAATGTCTAGGGTTGGGATGGGGTCCGCAAAAAAAATGATCACGATAAGGGGTCTTCGGACTACATAAGTTTAAAAACCCCTGCTCTAGCACATGCTTATATCTATGTATATAAACATTCACTTTTGATAGCATGTTGATCGTTTTTCGATCAATCTGTTTGCTTTACGCTGAACTAGAACAATACGGCTCAAACAGAGGAGCCAAGAGTGATTGAAATTTTTTTTTTTTCGGGGATGTTGCGGTAAAATTAAGTTAATAATTTGAAGGAAATTGTCAGGCAAACACAACTCTGTAGCTTAATTATAAAAGATAGCCCCAGAGTCTGTTAGTTTTACGTGTAAATTGTATATTGTAAAACTTTATTTCATAAAAAAAGTCTGTGAACACAGAGATGACGAATGTCGTTGAGCTGTTGAGAGTTGTTTTTCGAAGTAATTTTTTGCACTGAATCCAAGTTTGGCTTTAAAATCGACCCGATCAGAAATTCGAAGTACTTTAGATTAAGTACTCAAACAATATTTGCTTGTCTACCTTCGTGGTTATGTAAAGAATTCAAAAAATGTGTGCAGCTTATTTTTAATGAAACATCATTTAGTACAATCCTTTACATTTAAAATGAGCTTATCAGCTGTGGTGTTTCCTAGCAAAATCATAGCAAATTTAAAGGTGCTAAATATAGTCGATAGTATTCTACTTTTTCAAAAATTTTTGATATTTTTGATAATTTTCTACTTTTTGACACTAATCGACTTTATTTTTTTTTTTTAATGTATTTGCTGACAGATCTTAAATTCGAGATTCTGTTTTATAAATATTTTGAATTACTAAATAAAAAACAATTTTATAAAATAACTTTCTGACAACTTAAATCAAAATAGTTGCTTTTGACAAACTTATATTTGGTTGTAAAAAAATAAAGCGCTATATAATAGAAAACTTTATTATTTTTTTCAAAATGGTAATGATACAGAAAATTTATTCTCAAAAGACAAAAGAAATTTATAATAATCTTTGCTATAGTAATAGCAATATCTCACCCAAAATGATGAGACAAATCCAGCTTAAGTGAACGCTGAAGCAAAAAAATAAGTGAATTCTGCTGAAATGGCAATAATTCGTCATTTGTCTCAATTATTAGATGATGCGAAAAATTATTATGAATAAGATTCTATTTGGCAAGACTTAAAAAAAAAAAACAAACCAAATCTACTGCATATATCAACCCGCCAATACCCTCTGCCAAAATATACACGGTTAATGCAGATAAATCTTCCAAGAGTATGTATGCTTATGTTATATGGGGTAAAATGAAATCGAGGATAAAATAGCAAATAAAGAAATATTAAAATAAATTTTGCAAAAATCAACCAGAAAAAAGTTTGCAAGAAAAAAAAGTTTGATGCAAGGACATAAAATTGTATGAAAAGCACGCGCGTATGTCTCCGGCGGGAAATACGCAACGTCAGTGTCTCCGTTGGAACCCCTTAAGAAAGACTCACACTTATTGCGAATCGATGAAGCAGAAGTTTGTATGTAGTCATCTTTAGTAAGAAAAATTATTCATTCAACTGTGCGTTTGCTTACAAATGTGCGCTGTTGTTGGTTGTGCTACAGTGCATCAGCGCTCATATAGTTGATTTTGTCTAGTGCGGCATCATTTTGATGATGATGGAAAAGAGATGATTATGATGAGTGAGTATAATCTTTATACCAATTTCTTTTATTTATTTTTTTCCAACATTTTTTGTCAATTTTTTTGTTTCTTAACATTTATCTCTAGCATTTTGTCAGTGAAATGCGTAAAGAGCTTTTTGCGACTTAAGTGATTTAGTGTTAACCCCATGATTGCTGTGCAACATTTACTGCGCGTAAGTAGAAAAATGTTTAAAAAGTAAAGCTACGATAGATATTTTTTTTTTTATTAAAGTAAGAGATTTTATTTATAATTTTTTGTCATTAGTATTTCGCATCAATTTATGTTATATTTTATCGAAATTAGAAAATTATTTTTCTATTTCATGCTTATTTATTACAATCTCCTATGTTATATTTTGTGGTTTTGTGTCAAACTAATCTACATAAATACACTCTTATAATAAAATTCAAATAAAATGAAACTTTATTTTGTGGCAAGAACCACAAAACCATGAAAACAGTTAAAAACAATGAAACAAAATAAAATACAAGAGATATCAAGTAAACAGCAAAAACTGAAAACAAAATAAACAAAATGAAATTGTAAAATATTTACAACTGAAATACTGTGCACGCACATGAAATTTAAATTTAACCGCCAATACAATTAGAAACAAATTAGAAATGGCCGCTAACTAAAATTCGTAAAAAACAAAAATCACCAAAAAAATAGAAAACACAACGTTTGTTTTATGTTAAATAGGAAATCTGTCTAAATAGTAACAACCCAAAAAAAAAATAAAATAAAACAGCAGCAACCAGAACAAAAATAACAACAACATTGATATAAACCAATATTGCGACTGTGTGGCAAGCTACGTAAATGGAAACCAATTAAATATTAATTTACAATGAATATCACCCAAAACAAATGTAACGCATGTAAATTGATGCAATGTGAAATTTCCTAAACGATAGTTTTCTTCGGGTATATAACTATTATATTACTATTCTAGTAATAAAAATTTTTGGATATTGAAAACAAACAAAAAATTGTAGGATATTTAATTTTGGTGATTTTTCGCTAAGATATTAAGCCAAACTATTTGCTGTATATAAAACCTATTATTACGAAAAAAATTGCTACAATAATTTTACCTTGAAAAAATCTTAAAATTACCCCACTAAGACAAACTCATAAAATAGAACAAACACTTTATTTTTGCTATTTTTTGTTAATTATTGCTCATGGGGTTGCAATTAGGTAAAATTTAATCACAGATATGCCTACCATCCACAGAAACTTAAGCCAACCATAAGATTTTCCAATATACTGATCATCTCAAGAAGTACCATACCAATTTACAAATACTGAGTGACGTTCAAAAGCATTTTTCTAATAACTCCTCTGTAACAAAGCTATATTTCTTGTAAGTCAAAACTTTAAAACACTTTACAGGGTTACTTTATTTAAGAAAAATGGGCTACACAAACAACTAGTCTTCACACAAGTAGGGGAAAATGGGGTATCTTTGACACTTAATTTTCAAAGGCCTATATTTCCTTAAAAAAATAATGGATTTGAAAAATTGTTGCTGTTTTTTATACATTGACTATTTGGCATCAAACCTCGAAAAAGATTTAAAAAAAACTACGTCACCGTATTTTTTTTTAAACTTTTTCAAAAAAAGTACTTTTTGTCAAAAGTTCCCCTGCACGGTATCGAAAATTACATCAGAGATCGCGAAAACAGAAAAACTCGTGCTACTCCGAAGGGAGTTGAAGAAGAACTGTCAAAGTTCATAACGTTTTTTTAAGTTAAAGTAGGTTACTTTCTGCACTTAAGCTTTTTGGCGCTTTAGTCGTCTTCGTACTGAAATTGGCAAAGTCAAATGTGCCCCAGTGTCAAAGGTACCCCACTTTCCCCTACTGCACTTGAGTTAGGTAAGTTCTGAAAAAAATAGTGATAAATTTGAACAAGTAGGCGTGGTATCCTTGACACATGCAAAAACATTGAAACAATATCTTGAAATAGTTATATTAAAATTTTGGTAACCAGTGTACAAAGTTTTTTGTATTAAATTTTATACAACAATGGTTGCGCTTCCAAAAAAAAAAAAAAATCAGAAAAAAGACTTTTTTCGAAGAACAATTTAATAAAATTTTAAAAATATTTCTCAAAAATAAAAAAAACGACTAATTTGTATTTAAATAGCTTGAGTAACTACGACAAAGGTTGATATGAAAATAAAATTTAAGTACTTAGTTTCGCAAGATCTTCAAGGTTTCCGATATTGTACATCACGATAAAATATAATTTTAGTAGATATGAGAAGATGACAACAACATTTTAAATTAAAGATTCAGCAAGGCCTGCCTCAGACAAGTCACTTCTGTAATAATATAAAGTCTTCTCAAAGACTTTCATAAAAAATAAAAATACTTATGAAAGGCTATTATTCCTTCCCACAGCAGCCGTACTCTCACGACTAACGTTAGAAGGCATAAAAAAAGGACACCGTTTATTTTAAAGCTATTTAGGTCTTTTTATTTCATGTATTGCAATTTTTTATGATTCCACATTACTTTTTTGACATCCAATTTCACATATCTCCATTAGAGTGACCAAAAAAAATCGATTTTTCGATTTTGATGTTGCTTATATGAAAAGTAGTTAGTGTTATGTAAAATATAAGGCACTTGAAATTTTACTAAAAAATATTGATATTTAGAGGTCGCTTATGTCCGATTTATGAATTAATTTCATTCATTTTATTTGCGAGTGATTATAACTCTTCCCAAAAGATAGTTCCGCATGATATACGGGCTGTTGGTATTGATTCTTATATATTCAAAAGGTTTTCCTGGGAGATTGTTCATTTTCTAACAATAACAATGTGACAGTGATTTTCTGGCAGAATAAAAACGATATAATGTTAAAAAATATTTCGATGGTAATCAATTTTGTCATTAATTATAGTCCATCAGGTCAGTATACCTAGATATCCTAACCTTGAAATTCAAAAACACGTTTTGTGCCATATCCAGGAGTACATTACATCGTGAGTATATTTCTAATAAAATAACAAGGATATAATCCTGAAAAAACGTTGTCTTTGTCCATTTCGCCAAACAAAGTTTTACTCCATCGAAGTCAGGTTTTCGAGATATCCTTACCTACATATATGGAAACTCGTTAATTTTTCTATTTTCGAAATTTCATTGCTGAAGGAAGACAGTGTGTTTGTTTGCATTTTTAGTTTAGGATATCTCGAAAACCTAACGAGAAGGACAATCATTTTAAAGACAAAATTGATCTTTCAAAATTATACTGTGGACACTCTGTTAAAAATATGATCGTCATATAATATACTTCCGAGTATAGCAAAATAAGGTGTTTTTTTTACATTTAAAGGTTAGGATATCTCGAAAACATGACCTGATGTACTATGATGTTTTTCGGCAAGGTTAATAAAGATCAAGTTCCCTTTCAGATATGGATTTTACTCTGATATAACAAAATAAAAGGTACACCAAATTTACAAAATTTATACGCTATATTACTAGGACCATTATTCCGCCCCCCAAGTGGTATTTGAACTACATCAATGTTTTCAGTATCACAAATTTTAGATATTTTTTTTTGTGCCAATCATATACTTAACTGCAACTTTCACAGTATTTATTTCAACGGAAGTGTTTCTATCCATGATTTGATTATTTTGATATATACCGCTCATAATTGAAAATTTCATAGAGTTTAGGTTTAAAGTTTATTTTACTGAGTGTTTGCGAAATTTGCATTATTTTCGCTTTGCCCGTTGATGTTGTTGGCATACTTGTTATTGTTATTTTAGTAAAGCTTAATGAACAATTAGCAAAAATTTTATGACGTCAATTGTTTTTTTTTTTATTATTATTTTTGCCATTGTGGTACAACACTGCTGCTAGCGCTGTCGTTTTGTTGTGGCCATTATGTCATGCAAATTGCCTGTCAAATTGTTTGTTTACAATTTCCATTTTATTTACATACATACATCGACTAAAGTATATACATAAACTAAAATCAGTTCAAATAGCAGTATTTTTGAAATAATGTAAATGAGTATGTACCCAGTAGGAATTTCAATAATAATAATACAATAAATTTTTTAATTTTTATGTAAAGTTTCCACACATCTAATAGTTTTCCAGATTTCTAAATATAGCAATATATAAAGAATCGATTTATATCAGAATTTTTTCAAACTTTCTGAGCAAAAAAAAAAACACTGGAAAATAAATAAGAAATTCGAAATATATCAAAAAATTTAATAGATTTCTTATTATTGAAAATCAAATATCGCGAAAAAAGAAATTTGAACTTTTGCTTAAAATATGAAACAAAGAATTAATTAAAATAGAAAGTTCATTTGCTATCATCCGGCATCATTCCCTTTGGGTATATTGCATAAAAACCATTATGCATGCCTTATATGTGTTAAATTTGTGTGTGTGCGTGGATATTTATGTGATGTTACTGCTCTGTTAGTCTCTTTCATTTCATGGTTAAATCGCTTAATCGATTTGTTACGCTGATTGGCGAAAATTTGTAAAGGATTCAATAAAATCGTTTCACAATTATTTTGTCACACATAATTGAAGTTTGGCTGACTGGCTAGCTAAATGGTTGGCTCTGGTTACAAAATGACCAATTTTATGTTGCTATTTTAAGGTTTCTATTTATTTGCTACTTGAAAAAAAAACCAAGAATTTTTGCTATTTTTTGCATAGTAATTATATTATATATAGCAAATGTTTGCAATTATTTTCATAATACATATCGTTTTTTAGCAAACATAAAATGTTTTTTGTGGTGTTTCAGAACTGAAAATAATTTATAATTGTAATATTTTTAAGCTTACCATTCAATATAATGTGTGACAACACATACTGTGTTTCTTACTAATTAAGATTTAAATATATATGTTACCGACCAAACTAGTTTTAGGCCAAACTAGTTGCCATTCAGCCTTAAGATATGCAATGAAATCTTAATGCAAAAACACTGTGGCTAGTGAAAACTAAGGCAGTAGCGATGTAAGACAATGAAAAGTTATCAATTTTATTGAATACTTGGTCAATGAGGGTAAGTGGGAAGCCTTCGACCGCGGCTCAGAATTAACATCCCCCAACACCGATTTCGTGGCGGCTCAGTCTATAACATGTGCAACACCGGCTTCGCTATCTACAATGATTTTGTATCAAAATGAAATTGCATACTTTTAGGGATTCAAATAAACTAGTTTGGCCTAGGAAAAACTAGTAAGAAACTAGTTTGACCTTACTAGTAAGAAACTAGTTTTTCCTAGGCCAAACTAGTTTATCCTAAAAACTAGTTTTTCCTAGGCCAAACTAGTTTATCCTAAAAACTAGTTTGGCCGGTAACATATATAATTTGAAACTGAAATTTTTACTATTTTGAAAGTGTAGCTCTAGCAATTTAAGCTACTTTTTGCAAAATCGCATAAAAAAAATTACGTCTTAAGTCAACTTGAGGCCAAATTTCGATTAGTTTTTGATTAACCCATTCCAAACTGATACCAGAAAGGCCCGTATAATTTTGATAAAATTTGGTGTGGGAGGTCAGGGGATCAATAGAAGTTGCTGATGAAAAAATTAAATTTTTCCCTATCGGCACACCGGAGATATGACATGGGTAAATTTTTACCCAAAAGCCCTCTATGAGACAAAAAAAAGCAAAAAAAAAAAAAAAATACCGTCCAACTTTTCAATCTGTTTTATTATAGCACCCCATATAGGATCTTTGAATTTGTTTCGAGCTTTTTTCTTTAAATCTCCAAATTTGCCTGGATCGATTTTCTTCCAAAAATTTGGAAATTTTATGCTACCTAAATTCTACAAAAATACAGGTTAATCAAAGAAGTTCGGAAAAACAAATATATTCATTTCAGACCAATCTTTCCTCTATCCAAAAAAGCTTTAAAAACCAGAACACCTTTTACCTGTCGCTTGGTAGTATTTTTTAAAATACACTCTTCTTTTGGATATTTAAATACCCAATAGTCTGGAATGAGTTAAACTTGCTTTTCATATATGACCATTATTAAGACTTAAATAAGTACCAATAAATTACACAAAAATTAAAGAGAAATTTTGTATTAATTTGTAATTAATTGGTATTAAGTCCATCTATCTTAAGTCGACTTAAGCTTTAATTTATTTTTAAAGCAGATACATTAAATTACTTCTACTCACTCAGTGGCTTAAATTTTTCTTAAAAATATTGTTACATCTATAAAATATCCAAAATACAACACAAAGATTTCAATAAAAGCCAAAGTTACTCAAACACAAAAGAAAACTTAAATAGTTTATCCCTTAAGCTTATCACCACTTAATATTTCGCTTAAAATATTTACAATTACGCGCTTCATTGTTTCGTATCCCAAAAGTATGCAATATTTAGGCAAAATAGAAATTTTAATCGCTTCCGCACTAATCTACGCTAATCGGCAAAATTAAAGATCGATAAATTTTCGCGTAATTAAATTCAATTTTGTATTTGAGTGAATGCATAGGAGAGGTAATTAATATCATAAAAGTTGGCAATAATTTTTCACTAGAATTTTGAGCCACGCACATTTAACGCACTGCTTACAGAATTAACATCAGTGCTGCAGGCTTTTTGTCAGTGTTGAATTTTATTTTTTTTTGCGGCTGACCATAATTTTGAAATGCGAAAATTTGTTAAAACGGATTTTTCTGTTTTTCATGGTTGCATTTTAGCCGATTTTATATACGCTTCGATTAGCTTTTGTGTGTGTAAACAATGGTTTCTGCGGTCAAAACGCATTTTGATATTTTGTGGCTCTAAGGGGAATGAGATATCAGTTTATTGTTGTATTTGCTTTTGCTTGGTCACAATATTTGGTTTTGTCAATGGAAATTTATATATAGATGTTCAATGTTAAGAGATGAGTTGGCTATAAATAAATTGTCTAAAATATTTAAAGGTTTGAAGTATTTGTACATAAAATCAATAAGGTTTGGTAGCCTTTTCTCTCCCTATTCCCATCCTAAGCTATTTGTAAGGTGTGGCTGGGGCTATGTTGGGAGCTTGAGTCTTGAGTGGTCAAAGGCATAACACTTGCCCACTCTTATTCTCTTCACTCTTAATTACTGGCCTTGACTCCACTTACAATTTAGCATTAATATTCTTCTTGGGTTTTTGAGATGTCGCAAATGTCGGAGAGATTCCGATTTGATTTTTGCAATATTTGTGGCCTTAGGTCAAACTTTTTTTCGGTCTATGCCCATGTTTCTAGTTTCCATCCCCAAGTAATGGCGGTTGGTCAGACTCAGGTGTGTGGGGATGCTGATCCACTGGATTTCCAGATACCTGGTTATCACCTTCTGCCATTATTTTCTCCCCATAGGGGCCTCGCTGTATATATACGTAGCGATGTTGCGTACCAGTGTCAGCA
Source organism: Tricholauxania praeusta (assembly GCA_949775025.1). Lineage (NCBI taxonomy): Eukaryota > Metazoa > Arthropoda > Insecta > Diptera > Lauxaniidae > Tricholauxania > Tricholauxania praeusta. Next base: position 123,289,702 of record OX459030.1, on the reverse strand, counting down.
ACATTTGAACACGACGGATGCCGAATTTAGTTCTATGTGGATTAAGTTCAAAATCCAGTCGCACATTCTACATTTCTGCTTCCTGTATAGAAGCTTGAATTTAGGGAGGATTCCTACTTTTGAAAAGATAGACGTCCTCTCTGATTCGATTTCCAAAATTTTAGAGTCGTACCCAGACAGTGAAATTGTAGTTGCTGGTGATTTCAATGTTCATAACTCTAATTGGTTGCGCCATTCTGGCCTTACAACTCCTGAAGGTCGTTATGTTGAGTTTTTTGCCGAGTCCAATTTACTGACTCAACTAGTGAATGACCCCACGTTCATTCCACGCGTTGGGGGGCATAGCTTAAGTACACTAGACCTCTTTCTGACATCACATCATGAAAAATACGATGTGTCTGTCCTTGCACCTCTTGGTAACTCGGACCATTGTACTATTTCCGCTGCTTTCCCTTTTAAAAGTTTACGCACTGTTTCGCCGAAAGCCCCGAAGCGGACTGTATGGCTCAATGATAAAGCAAATTGGATTGCGTTAAATAATTTCTTTCGTAATTTCAATTGGAAATTGTGTTTCGCTGATAGGAACATAAATGCTGCGGCTTTAATGGTTCAAGAAATAATTTTATTAGGTATGCGGTCCTTCATACCTTATAAAAAAGTTAACGTTAAGCCAAAGGACCACTCTTGGTTTAATGAGACTTGCAGGACTGCAGTCAGGTCCAAAGAGGAAGCATTTCGGAATTGGCGGCTCATTAGAAATGCTGATACTGAAAGGCTTCGCATTGAGGCTAGAAATTGCTGTAATGCCACGATTCAGCGAGAAAAGTTTCTCTACGAACAAAACCTGCGCAAAAGAATCATTTCACTACCGAAAGGTAGCAAAAGTTTTTGGTCATTTGTTAAGAGAGTGAAGAATCAGTCCTCATTGTCTATTCCAACTCTTTTAATGAACGACGAAATATTCACTGACCCTGCTGACAAAGCCGATCTATTGGCTAGCATCTTTGCGAAAAATGCTACACTCCCAGATAGCTGTCAGCCTTTACCCCCTGTTCAGAATAGGTCTTCGGCAATGCCAACTATTTACTTTCGAACAAGGGCAGTAAAAAGAGTCCTTGCAAACATGCTCAACATAAATAAAGCCTCAGGGCCTGATGGCATATCAGCCCATGTGTTGAGAAAGTGTGCCTCAACACTAGCTCGGCCATTACGCAATCTTTTTTCCATATCCTACACTATTGGGATATTTCCATCCTGTTGGAAGGTTGCTAATATTCAGCCAGTTTCCAAAAAAGGCGAGGTTTCCAACCCTAATAATTATCGGCCCATTGCGATATGCTCTGCGCTCTCCAAAGTTATGGAGAGTGTAATAAACTTTCACCTAGTGAACTATCTGGAGCGCAACGAATTACTTAGTGATCGCCAATATGGTTTCCGTAGGTCTCGTTCTACCGGTGATCTTATGTCGTTCCTCACTGAAAAATGGAACCATTCCGTTCACCTTTTCGGTGAAAGTATGGTTGTCGCTCTGGATATTTCTAAGGCGTTTGATCGAGTGTGGCATCGCGCCCTCGTATCAAAACTAATTGCATTTGGTGTCGGTAATTCCTTTGCTCGTTGGATTACGAGCTTCTGCAGTGATCGCTCTATCCGTGTTGTGGTAGACGGTTTCACCTCTAAAGAACACTTCATCAATGCTGGAGTTCCCCAGGGTTCTGTCCTATCTCCTACCCTTTTCCTGGTCTTTATCGATGACCTTCTGTCATCGACCACCAACCCAATCCATTCCTTTGCGGACGACAGCAACATATGTCATTCTTATTGCTTCAAAAATCGCCCGAGCTCTGTGGAGGTTGAGAGTAAAAGGCGGCATATGAATGACTCACTCGTTTTCGACCTCAACACAATCACCGAGTGGGGTCGTATTAATCGAGTCAATTTTAATGCTTCTAAAACTCAGTGCTGTCTGTTGTCTCACAGACGAATGGATCTCTCCCTTCCTTCCCTTAATATGGCTGGCTTAGATATTGCGAGGTCAACAACTCTTGACGTTCTGGGCATATCGGTTCAATCGGACCTGAGGTGGTCTGATCATGTATTCGATGTGGCGAAAGATGCGGCCAAGTGTATTGGTTTTTTGAAACGGTGTAAGAAATACTTCACTCCAGTTGATCTTCGTACTATTTATTTCACCTATATTAGACCCAAACTAGAGTACAACTCACACATTTGGGCCGGGGCTCCTAAAACCACCTTGGAGCTGCTAGATCGTGTCCAGCGACGTGTGTTGAAACTAATAGGTGATGAATCTATCATCGCCTCTATCGATTCCCTTCACCACCGGCGTAACGTAGGGTGTTTAACCCTTTTTTATAGATATTATAACGGGATGTGCTCTAGAGAAATACGGGAACTGATTCCATCAGCCAGGATTTTCTCTCGCAGCACTCGGGCATCCCATCAGGCCCATCCTTTTTGCGTCACGCCGGTGTTCAACAGGACATCACACTTTCGTTATAATTCTTTCTTTGGCCGAACCATCAAGTTGTGGAACTGCTTACCTGCGTCTGTCTTCCCCGGCAGTTGTGACATCCATAGATTCAAGATTAATGTTCACCGACACTACTCCATCTATCCCCCTTCCCTCTAACCTTTCTCCTTTTCTTAAAACCAACACGGTGCATTGCATTTATAGGGGGCATCCCCTGAGCGTTGGCTTATGCTTTAAAAAAAAAAAAAAAAAAAAAAAAACAGTTTCGTCCATATGATTTTGATAAAGTTTGATATAGAAACGGAAATTGATCAAAAACGATCACAAAAATGTGCCTTGAGCAATACTAAATACAACTGCGCTTTCTAATGGATGATTTTTTTTGCTATTTGTTTTTTCAGTTTTAATTCTTTGACACTTAACATGTGATTTGTAACATGTGATAAAACCAAAAATGAGCAATAAGATTTGCCATTTACTCATAAATAGATTAACGCTTGGAAATTATTGAATTTTATTATCAAAATTCGTGGTCTGTAAGAAATGTGTTTTTTTTTTCGAAAAATTTGTCTTCAGCGACGAAGCTCATTTTTGGCTCAATGGGTAGGTCAAAAAACAGAATTGCCGAATTTGGTCTGAATAGCAGTCAGAAGCAGTTCAAGAGGTGCCAATGCACCCTAAAAAATTAACTTTTTTGTGCGGTTTGTGTGCCGGCGGCATCATTGGACCGTAATTTTTCATAAATAATGAAAATCGCAACGTTACAGTCAATGGAGCAAGTTACCGTGCAATGATTACCGATTTTTTTTTTTTGATTTTTCCCAAAATGAAAGAATTGGACTTGGTTGACAAGTGGTTTCAATAAGGTGGTGCCACATGCCACACGGACGGACGATACCCTGGACTTATTGAGAGGTGAGTTTGATGAGCACTTAATCTCACGTTTTTGAGCAAGTTTGGCTGGCAAGATCATGCGATTTGGTCCCAATAAACTTTTTTTTGTGGAGCTACGTGAAATCTCTCGTATACAGGGACAAGCCAGCTATAATTGCAGCCCTGGAAGACAGCTGCCATTGGTGAGATAATGGCCGAAATGCTGAAAAAGGTATGAAATAATTAGAGCTTACGGATGAACCCCTGCAAGCATAGCAGCGTGCACCACTTACATGACATAATCTTTAAAAAATAAATGGCAGTAATTGATGTATCGCTTCAAATAAAAATTTTAATCTTTTTTGCACCTTTTTTTGTTCTTTTTTTAATTTTCAAAACCAAAACGCTTAAGAAATCACCATTTAAATGTCAGAAATTAGGATTTTCAACTGCTTTAATAGCTGCTAGTCCTTTTAAAGATTTCAAATCAATAACATGTTTTTAAATTGTTACAAAAAAAAAACATTAACTTTTTACAATCAATTTAAAAGAATGTTCTTTCTTCTTCGTTTTATTATTTATTTTGCTACGAGTACTTTTGATCTTCTTTAATAGCGCCTTAATCATAAGACAAAACCAAACTTCATTAATAATGAAAAAAAAAAAAAAAAACTTCAGTTTGGTACGCGTTTAAAATAATTTCCCTTAATAATATCCTTTGCTACTACCGCATGTCCTTTGTTTTTTTTTTTTAACTTTTTTTTTTCTTTTTGATATTGATGTTGCCATTCTTTTCATTATGTGTAGTTTTTCCACTTTTTTTTTGCCGTTTTTGTAAAGCTTTTGGCTCATTTCGTTGAATGATTTGCTGGAGACCACATAAGAAATAATAATGAATTGTTTGGCAACAACTGTAGCGAGCGAGTTACGAGTAACGACAACTTCTTCATATCGAAATCATATTAAGTCACGTACGTCACATGTTGCGCTTTTTTTTTTTTTTTTTTTGTTGTGTCAATTTATTTTTTTATTTTTCTTTTATCTTTTCTATTTATTATAACTTGGTTGTCATCTTTGTCATTTGGCAAATAATGCATTTAACTTTTTTGTGCTATTGTTTTTGTATTCGTGTTAGTCAATAATTACATAGACTGACAAAAAAAAAAAAAAAAGTTTGTTAAAGACGTTTAAGCCAATGTTTTGGGGTTGGTTTTTTAGAAAAAAAGTTTTAATTTGGAACATCTTTCATATGGTAGGTTTCGTATTAAAAAAAAAACATTAACAACCGAACGTGATGGAATAATCTTCTTAAAATATTTTCAACCACTAATAACACGCAATGTTTTTCTATTGAATTTTAGGTCACCTAATGAAAATCCAGTGTCCTTTTTCGCCATGGCAGAAGCCTTTTTTCGAAACAAGAAAATAAAATTATTTTTTGTAAATAGTAAACTTTACAATTTTTTGATTTGGTCTAAAATTTGCTTTTTCTTCAAGTTCTGAATTTAAGGACGTACTCACCAAATAAGTCAAAAATAACTAAGACGAAAGAAAAGTTAAAACTTTTTTGTATACACTTTTTAATTTTAAAAATACTGACAAATATAAAAATTTATTTTCTCTTGTCATCGAATATATGATGTATTTCAATCATATGTAAAATAATATCTTTATCCCCTTTATTTACTGCAACATATGAATCCTTCGAAGTAAATGCTGAGCTATTCGCATATTTCATTTCAAACGATCATCCGATAATAACTTCACTGAGGTCCGGTTCAGGATTCTCAAATATATCAAGATTATCAGCGAATATCACAAAAAAAAATCAAGCGATCGCCAGGATTTCATTTTCGACGTTTTTTTTTTACTATCATAGTGTTAAGAAAACAATTCCTATAAGCCGAATCTTTCATTAATTTCACTAACGGAACCAAACTTCTTTCGCGTTCAAGAGCACCGTGTAGTGCTTATCATTAGTTGTAATAGTCCAACGTTCAAAATTTTTGAAGAAACTTCAAACATTCCTTTTTTTGGGTTTATAATCTACTGAATCATGCGAGCATTGCCATTGTCCCATAAGCAGCAATTTTGATTTTTAACAAACCCAAAAAGTGGAAGTGTGTCTCAGCGGTGAAGAAAATTTGCATAGGTCGGGCACCGACAATATATGGAATATTTTAAGAAACTTTTTTTTCAAACAATTTTTTTTTTTTCGTTCCACATACGGAAACTATGATAAAAATGATTTTTATTATTTTTTGTATTTTTTCTGTAATATGTGAAACAAAAATAAATAAATACCCCAACTAGGCTTATTACTCAATAAGCTTGTGATAATATTTTCACATAAAATTTCTGTTAACAAGCGTCAAAAAACTGTTCGCGTTTAAAATTAAACTCTGACTTCTAGTCAGCATGAATTTGCAATAATTTTAAATTGATGAAATGTGAAAACTTCAATGCAATATATGACTTTTTGTTAAGTGTCGCTTAAAACCTTGTTACTTTTTCCATAACGACTATAAGATCTTGCACCTTCCGTATTCGCTTTCATTACAAGTGCGCGCTATTAAAGATGAGTTTTAAAGCGTCATTATACGTGCGGTTAAAAGTTTAAGTTTTGTTTTAACACACTGTGCCTGTTACTCAAGCTTTTGTTGTCTTTTTTTATTACTCACCTTAATATTGACATTTGACGTTGAGGTGTTGACATACGCGAAAAGTTTTATTATATATTTTTGTAAGATGCTGCCAGTAGTTTTAAATATAGTGCAGTGGCGGTTAAAAAAATATGTTTTAATTTTAACATTATCCAAAGAAATAAAAATTCATATAAATAATTTTAAAATTTACCTAGAAAAAAGATTTCTGTACCAATTTTAATATTTTTAGGCTTTAGAAATTCTTACGGGGAAAATCGCTTGAAAATAAAAATGAAATTGGACCCCAAAATAGTTTAATATTTTGAGTTATAAAAAAAAAAATATATTTCTTTTCAATTTTGTCTTAAAATTATCATAGGGTATTATTTATAATATGAGAATTTTTTGGCATTAATAGTTAAAGGACATATTAAAAATTTTTTATAAGATTTTTGCAGAGGAAAGAAAGCCTGTAACTTGTTGTCAGCTGAATAATTTATCTGCAAAAATTATCTATCAATGAAGTAAATGCACAAAAAAAGCACGAGTAATCGCGGATAGTTTTTGACATTATTTATTACTAAAACCTATCCAATGACCAAAACAGTTCAGTTTTTTTTTACCTGATATATATCAACATTTCTTAAGGAGTTTTTTTAATTACAATAAAAGTATCACCTTCAATACCTTCAAGGTGTCGAATTTATGAAACTCAAATCAAATCAAAATCGTGTATTCCACTTTTCTTTCATTAAATTTATAAAAATTTACGTTTTTGTATTAAAAAACTGACATTAAAAAAAAACTATTCACTGTCATCACTCCCAAAAACAAAAATCGGGGTATTGTATTGCCTTATCCCTACTCTATGATTTCTTTAGGGTTCAATATATCCTCATACCAAATTTCATCAAATTTAGGTTATTTGCTTATTTGCATGGTTGAATATGTCAGTATAAAATTAACAACTTTTAGTTATTCATATAAATCCATAAAAAATCGTTTAGATTTTATAAGTTCTGAAGTTAAAAAATTTTATATGAATATAATATTTGAGTTGCAAAACCGGCCAAGTCCATTTTTCATACTTTTGGAAAAACAACAAAAGATGTTTTTTCAACTATATTTATTGAAAAATTAAAACGTATTTCCCACATAATAGCTTATAAAATTTCTTACTCAAAGCACGTCAGATCAGACATTTCGAGTTTCATTTGCCTATGTTTTTGAGAAAACAATTTTGGACTTGGCCTGTTTTGATAATAATGTAATGGACTTGGCCGATTTTGATATACTTAGTAATCAACAAATTTTGTTTGAAAAAAAGTCGACTTGGCCGGTTTTGATTCCAAGGCGTTGGACCGGTTTTGAAAGCAAGTTCATGGACTTGGCCGGTTTTAAAATCCATGCATCAAAATATTTATAAAAAATGTAATATTTCTGTCAAAATTTTTTTTTTTTTAATCTAAAAACATAGTGGAAAGATAGAGCATAGTCTAGGTTTTGACATATGAGAATATCTCAAAATTTGATTTTTTTGGACTTGGCCGTTTTTGCAACTGGGTGCCTCATTTGTTTCTATATTGAAAAGCATAGAATAGGTTGACGTATAAATTCTATTTTATAATAAGAGTTTATATTTAATTTTAACGATAATATACAAAATATATATTTATGTCGGTTGTTAGAACATTTGACTGGGACACAGATCTCCTGTGTTCGAATTCTGGAACAGATACTTCTTTTTATTTAATTTTATTTACAATTTTTATTTATAAAATGATTTGAATAACACAACTTGAATGGACAGAGATTTGAACCTGCTTCATTTCTAGAATAGTTTGAATGCGACCCCGTTCTTTAGCTAGCTACAGAATGCTCATGTTTTATTAGACGAAATTGAGCATAAACAACTGGCCTCATAGCTGGTTTTTATATGTTCAAAATAATTAAATTTAAACCTAAATTCACATAAAACGTTCAATAAACTGATATTCTTATAAGAATTTGTACTCATTTTTTCAACCGTGTACCTTTTAAACTTGAACAAAACACAACATGAGTGATCAAAATATATTCAGTCAAATGTTTCCTCGAATGAGTGTCATGAAAATAACTTAATAAGTCTAATTTTGTTCCAAAGTTAAGAGCGATTGCTATATTAATAGAGCTTAGCTACTGCTGCTATTAAGCTTCTTAGCTATTAAGCTTGAAGCTTTAAATCAAGTAAAAAGCTTATTAAAAATAATTGATAGAAGTCAAAAAATTATGATTGTTATTTTTCTATAATTTGTTGCTCTTTCTTTCTTTGTCTTTTCATTAACACGTGTAATCTTCCATTCACACACTAAACAATTCCAAAAAAAATAGTCCAGAAGAGGCTCAGAAGACTTTGGAGGTTTTTCATATAATTTTTCACATTTTTGGTATAATTACGTTTGGCGATTTTGTCAAATAAATTTGTTGTCTTTTTTCTAAATTTTTCTTAATTTTTTATTTTTTAGTTTTTAATTTTTCCATAACGCCACTGTAGTAACACAGCAGACAAAATAAGCAATAAAAACAATTTAAAAACAAATTAAGCATTTCAAAGAAAACAAAAATCGTATGTTCATTATATCAAACTACAAATGCCAACAGTAACAAAACAACAATATATTGCAGTAGATTTACAAAAACCTTGTGTGGTATAGTTTCGTTTATTCATAAATTTAAATGCGTCGCACGTGCCTGGCGCATTCGGCAACTGGAACTTCAAACTGAGCTTTCAAACTAAAAACAAGCGGTAGATAAATTCAAATCTATCATCTCTGAGAACAAATTGTATTGAGCTGTGATTATTAAAACGGGAATTTAATATAAAGAAAATTAAATAAAATTGTTTATTTTAAGAAAATATTATATATAATAAACTAAAAAAATTATTCGAATGAATCTCATAATGTTGGAAAACACAGAGTTTGATTATAGCACGGAAGAGAAGGCAAAAATTCAGGAACTGCGTGAAATGGTGAAAGGTATTAAAGTGATGTGTTAAATAAAACATTGAGTTTTGAATGCATAACTGTCTCTATAGGCTGCTCTGATTTGATTGTCGGTACCGAGGATGTATTTCTTTCAAAATATCTATATTTTACACACTGGGATGTATCAAAGGCGCTTGCAGCTATGCGGCGATATTATAATTTTAAACATGAAAACCCTGCTTGGATGGCAAATCACACTGTGGCGCATTATCGTGAACATTTTTTAAGTTTGCAATCCAAATTTGTGATGCCGCGACCGGATAGAGATGGACGCGCAATTATTATTTTCAAAACAGGTTAGAATGAATTTGCGGAATAAATTTTAACATATTTTGTGTCAGGATTGGTGAAAAGACATATAAAAAAAATAATGCGAAAACAATGAGGTTATAGAAATTACAAACAAAATGTTCCAATTTCAGCATGGCTTCGCAATTGTCAACTAAATGTTAAAACTTTAATAAGGCAGTACGACTTTGATTTTTGCACTGATATAAATAGTTAGTGGACGTCCATAAATTACGTGATTCATAATAGGAGGGGAGGGGGTCCGGAAAAATCTCTCCAAATCTCATCAAGGGGGAGGCGGGTCAATTAAAATCTCACGTCAACTTTTTAATGCAGAGACTATACATTATTATAGCAGATTACACTTAAAAATTATAAGGCAAGTCTCACGGAAAGGAGGAGGTGAGGTCCCGTCAGAACTCACCAAATCTCACCAAGGGGAGAGGGGTTCGAAATTACAAAAAACACCTCACGTAGTTAATGGACGGGCCCTTAGATTCAGGGTTTTTTTTTTTGTAAAAATTTTAAAACTTTTTTTTCTCTGATGTACCAATAAAATCATTTTAAATTATATTAAAATTGCTTGCAAGAAAAAAAAAAAACCTTTCTTTTGTGCTCGGGTTTGATAATATATTTTTGAAAACGACAACAATTTAGTCTCCAATCTTACGATATTTGAGATGTGTTGATGGTCGATATGTATTGATAATCCTGGAATTTTTAAATTTTAATTTCGTAGTCCCAAGGACTTTCAGAACACCTTTATAATAGCAAAAAATTAGTTATCTGAAATGTTGGAAGATTTTTATTTAGATTCAATGCTAGCCTATGGACACGCAATAAAAGCTCCTTCGGATATCTATTGTTCGAATTTTCAGCCACACCAAAAATGTGGGCGTGGTTTCATAATAGGATGTGGCATCTCCCATACAACAAAAATACCTAAAACGCCATATCTTGGCACCTAAGTTGGGTTATTTCTATGTTTTACTAAGTTAATGAAATTGGACACAAACTCTGTTCACGCCGTTTACAAGATTGTGCTAGGAAGCTGAAACTTTGTGAGAACTATTTTCAAACTTAATGCCAAAACATAGCAAAAAAAATAAAAAATCCTACATTAATACCCTATTACGTATATATTACTATATGATATTAAGATAAAACAAATTAATTAAACATATTGAAAATTTATTCCTTACAGTTTTAGCAACAGTTTTTTCCACACAACGTCCTTTACCGTTCAATTTTAAATTTTAAATATCCGCTCTGAAATCTTCTCAGAAATTCAAAACGAAAAACCCTTCATTTTTTAAAAAAAGTATCCATGATTTTGGAACTAAAACGTTTGACCAGGTGCTTAGCTTTTTAAATTCTCTTATGCGCGACTTTTATTTTTTCGGCTACTCTTTGCTTCAAATATGCTACTGATCTGGTATACTCCTTAGAAGTCTTACCGCAATTGCAATAGTAAATTTTCCACGAAATATGCCTGGAGTAAACTTTTCCGACCCATTTCAGTGAAAAAATCAAAAATTTTTCCTGAATTTTAGTAATTTTAAATAACTTTTTCATGTTCATGTCGAAAAAGTACATCTAGCATCAAAACCTTTTATTTTCCACTGTTCGGTATTGTGGAAAAGAACTGATAAGTCTTGACATCTTATTTGTTTCTACTTTAATTTATTTGTATCTATATTTTTAGTGGACGCTTTCGATAAATACAAAGATTATATTACTGATATCTTTGAAATGGATGATCTGATTTTGGAGTCACTATTTATTTTACCAGAAGTGCAAAAAAATGGCCTAACCATTATCTACGATCTGAGCGGGTAAAATATTTTAAAAACTATAAATACACTTGCATAATGAGATAATGAAAAAACTATATTTATAGTACCTCGAAAAATTTCCTACGTATGCTATCTCCAAAGATTTCACGCTTAGTGAATGCTAAAAATGATATTCTTCCTGTAACAAATCGTATAGTGCATTTAATTCAGAAGGGTTTTCTTATGAATGCCACCTCATCGCTAGTGATGCCTTTTATGAGTAAGGAACTTAAGGAGCGTGTAAGTGCAAATGACGTATTAATTTGTAATATTATCTAAACAGAAATGTCTTGATTTTTTTTTTTTTTCCAGATTTTCACACATGATGGCAAAGACTTTGACAAATTACGTAATATGGTTGGTGCCGAAAATTTACCAACAGAATATGGTGGCCCTCCAGGAATTGAATGCGATGCAAATATTATTTATGATCATCTATTGCGTCATGCCCCATATATTGAAAAACTACAAAGTTATAGCAAACGTAAATAGTTGGAAAAAATAAATAAGTACAAAATTGTGTGATGTTTCTTAATTATTATCTTTATTCATCCCAATCACTTACTTAAATTTAAAAAGATTGAAAAAAAAAAAAAACAGAAATGAGTCGTACTACTGAATACAAAATAATGTACATGTGTATGACAACTAATTGGAAAGGAAACATTCGATGAGACACATGCCGGTTCATTAAATGGAAGTAACCCCCTTTTGGACGTCTTACATATCTTCTACCATCTAGGCCAAGCCTCAACCAATCGACGAGCAATAGTTCATTTGGATGTTTGTGCATTGTATTGATCAATTATTTCGCGTTGGATGTCTGCAGCAGTCTTACGAGGATTTAATTTTGCCTTGAGCACAATCTGGCGATCCTTGTACCCAGAAGTCTAACGAAGTCCCTTTTTGCTATGAACATTTTTGCTGTGTCATACTTATCGAAATGATCAAGTGCACTATATACTATCTTTCTGGAGCAATATAGCTGTGTTGCCATCGCCTGATGTCTCATGGCCGTCTTTCGATGCTCAACAATTGACTTACGCATGTTCGGTGTACAACTTTTGGCCACTACCCATTGTTAAGGATATGCTAATAAGCAAATTCGGTTGAAAAGTGTTCTTATAAGCAATGACAATATCACAATATCGTTTCACGAATAAATATCAAGTTTTTCTTTTATTTTTTGCAAATTATTTATTTGTTTCCAATTAGTTGACTCAGTCAAATTTGAGGTTTGAGCAGAAAATCTCTCATAAAACTTTTTATACTATGAATTTAAATTCAATTATGTTCTTTTTATTAGGCCTATATGTCCCACACTTATATTATGTATAAACTTTCTGCTACACATTGAAAAATAAATGAGAAAAGCTACCAATAACACATCGAATGATTTCGTTTCTAATTAGTTGTCAACAGCTGTACATAAACAGCAGTGGTGAAATTTTAAGTATCAGAATATTTTCTTATTCGAATGAGTCAAAAAATCGCTATAATTTATTTAAATAGCAATGAAAAAAGAAAGACCTACTGTAGAGCAAAGCCTCTGAGTCACACTGCAGCATTTACGTTGCGAATTTGAAATTAATTCAAAAAGACAACAGGAATTAAATTTATTATATGTGATTATGTCGACCACTTCTGAAAATTTAGGTTAAAGATCTATTTTGGACCCGTTTCAAATAAATTTAATATAACAATTGATGGCACTGTTCGAAAAAATCGAGCAACCACTGTTCTCAAATATGTTTTTTCTTTGTATTATTTTTATCAATTGTTTCTGAAATTTGGCTATTTTTGTAATCAGCCTTGACTTTAGATATTAGATTAGGGTGTTTTTTTTTTAAAAAAAATTTTGTAGACATATTTTATTTTTTTGCTTATATTTAAGCTTGAGGTTTAAAAATAATTGTCTCGAAATTTGAGTTTCCTAGCTTTTTTCTACGCATTATTCAATTTTTTTTTTGTTGGTTCAACATTTTTTAGAACTTTTTCACTCTTTCAACATTTTTCATACTTTGTCGACTCTATCAACCCCTTTTCTTTACAACGTTTTTCAAACTCTCTAACTTTTTTCGACTTCTTCGATTTTCTTCAACCTCTTTTAATTTTGTTCAATATTTTTTCAACTTATCAAATTCTTTCAGATCTTTGCATACATTTTCTTAATAATATGATCAAAACGGAAAACCGAATAATGGTCGGTCTTTTGCTATTTTAAAGTGATGAAACCAAAGTTCAAAAATGGTACGGCCAAGCATCGAACAAAAAGTTGGCGTATTTCGAAAAGAAGCACACACAAGCATATGCTTTAAAATGCTACACAAAGAGCTATTTTAGTAATTGTAGTCAAATTTAATATGGATACGCTTAGTTAAACCAGCTAGCATGATGTGGGGTGGAACAACTACCCTTTTCATAAAAATTTAAGTCTTATGTGCACTTTTAGAGTCCAATGATAACACCTATACTAAATTTAATTCTTTTTTTTTCGTAATCTTATCATAACGCCACTGTATTAACACAGTGAACAAAAATAGCAATCAGAGCAATTAAAAACAAAATTAAACACTTCAAAGATAATCAAAATCGCATGCTCATTATATCAAACGACAAGTGTCAACAGTAACAAAACAACAATATATTGCAATAGATTTACGAAAACTTTGTGTGGTAGAGTTTCGTTTATGCATAAATTAAAATGCATCGCACAAGCCTGGCGCATTCGGCAACTGGAACTTCAAAGAGCCAACAAGCGATAGAAGCAAATCGAAAAATTTAAATCGATCATCTGAAAACAAAGTGTATTGAGTTGTGATTATTAAACCGGGAATTTAATATAAAGAAGATTAAGGGAAAACAATATAACTAAAATTAAAACAAAACTTAATTGTGGCTTTGAATCTCAAAATGCTGGAAAACACAGTATTTGAGTATAGCACGGATGAGATGGCAAAAATTCAGGAACTGCGTGATATGGTGACAGGTATGAAATTGTGTTATTCAAAACATTGACTTTTGAATACCTAATTGTCTATATAGACTGCTCCGATTTGATTGTCGGTACCGAGGATGTATTTCTTTCAAAATATCTATATTTTACACACTGGGAAGTACCTAAGGCACTTGCGGCCATGCGGCGATATTATAATTTCAAACATGAAAATCCTGCTTGGACGGCAAATCACACTGTAGCGCATTATCGTGAACATTTTCTGAACTTGCAATCCAAATTTGTGATGCCGCAACCGGATAAAGATGGACGCGTAATTATTATTTTTAAAACAGGTGAGAATGAAAATCGTTATTAAATCTTTCAGTTTTTTGAATTTTGGCTACGTATGCTTGCGGAATAAATTACAAATCCTCGGGTCAGTATTAGTAAAAAAAAAAATGTAAAAAAATCTCGTAAAATGTAATTTTGATTTTTAAAATTTTGAAATTTCAGCAACTAAGAGGTTATAGAAACTAATTACTAAAGGCAACAATTTCCAAACCATGAATCACGCTACTTTTCATGAAAAATTTACACCCTCTTCACATTTTGGATAATTCGTTTGAAAATAATAAAATTTTTTTGTGTATTTGTAATCCCGTGGTTTTTCAGAAGACTTCACGACTTAACTCATATTGAAATTATTTTTATCCGTGAAGAAAACGTCAAAATTAGATGTTTGGCTTCACAAAGCATTGAAGGCATTTTGCGATACACTGAACTGAAAAATCTTGACTTCTTATATATTTTTTTCTATTTTAATTTATTTGTACCTACATATATTTTCAGTGGATGCTTTCGATAAATACAAAGATTATTTTTATGATATGGTTGAAATGGATGATCTGATTTTTGAGTCATTATTTATTTTGCCAGAAGTGCAAAAAAAAGGCCTAACCATTATCTACGACCTGAGCGGGTAAAATATTTTAAAAACAATAAATGCTATTCAAGAATGAGATTATGAGAAAAAATTGTACATAATTATAGTGCCTCGAAAAATTTCTTACGCGTGCTATCTCCAAAGATCTCAGGCTTAGTGAATGCCAAAAATTATGTTTCTCCTGTAACAAATCGTATGGTGCATTTAATTCAGAAGGGTTTCTTTATGAATGCCACCTCATCGTTAGTGATGCCTTTTATGAGTAAGGAATTTAAAGAGCATGTAAGTGCAATTTACGTATTTATTTATTATTTTATTTTAAAACAATTTTTTTTTTTGCAGACTTTCACACATGATGGCAAAGACTTTGACAAATTACGTAATATGGTTGGTGCCGAAAATTTACCTACAGAGTATGGTGGATCTCCAGGAATTGAATGTGATGCAAATATTATTTATGATCATCTGCTGCGACATGCCCCATATATTGAAAAAGTACAAAGTTATAAAAAACGTGCATAGTTAGAGAAAATAACTATATAAATAAAAAATTGTGTGATATTCCTAAATTATTAACTTTATCCATTCAATTAAAATACTAGAATTTAAAAAAAAAAGAGAAGTTATTATTAATACTGAATACAACAATAATGTGCATGCGATCAGCTTGGATTTCGTTTTCGGGGTGTTTTTTACTATCAACGCGTTCAGGAAACGATTCTACCAAGCCGAATCTTTCTTTAGCATAGCTAAACTGGTTTCGTGTTAAAGATCACCATGATATATACACTAGTAAAATTAAAGGTTAAGAGTTCTTTGCGCAAAATCAAATATTTTCACGTAGTTTCATACCTTAACGAATTTTTCTGCATGGAAACCTTTAAGTTATTGGTCTTATCAGTCAATCGGTAGCAAAAATATAGTTTTTATGCGATCCATCTAATTTAGAAAAGTTTCATTAAAATCTTTTAAAAGTCTTAAATTTAAGTTTGAATATTAAAAGCTTTAATTTAGATGAATTTTGTTAAAATTACATAAAGTTTTTTACTGTAACAGCACTTTGAACGTTGGAAAACTTAAAATTTTGAGCATAAACTCTGTCGCTTATGTTACGTTTAGAAATATCCGTTTCTTTGGAGATGTATTTCTTTGGTAAGATTGTCTCTTGAGTCTTTTGATGTCTGTGAAAACCATGTTGTTCTTAATTAGATGATATCGTAATATTCGGAGCTGATTGAAAATAAGGTGGTCATTTTCTGAATTATTTTTCTTAAATATTTTTTTTTTGTTTTTATGAAAGACAGTTTAGGTAATATATCACAAAATGTTTAATAACATCGAAACATCACAATCTCTTAAAAAGTTTTATTTTCGTCATTATTGATTTTCGTATGAATTTCATAAAACAACATGTAATTTTTCAATCGAAAAAGAATAACAATCTCAATTTGCGATTATTTTTTTATCTCTACATATTTCAAACATCATAAATAAATTCCGGCAAATAAGCCGCTGTAATAAATAAACAACAAAATTTAATTGTACACAAACGCCCCAAGCAGTCAACGGTTGAAGCAACAATTTATCATTAGCCAGGGCATAAACCACTGAAACTGAATAGCTGCACAGCACATGCACTCACCATTACGCGAACAGATTTCGCTATCAAACACTTAAACCCATACAGCAACCAACTGAAATGAAACTCAGCAGGGGACGCAGTGTAAGCCAGAGAGAAAGATTTTACATGCTGTTGTCAAGGGCTTCAGAGAACCAAAACAAAACAGAGGCACAAATAAATATTTTCTTGCCACAAGTGTTATTTAGTTCGATGGAGCAAGAAACTTGTGAATTTATATATAAATTATAAAAAATTATATAAATTAAATCAATTAATAGAAAAACTAAGACTTACTCAAAATGGCTACTAAGGGTGTTATTTGTTTTGATATCTCGAAGAACGAAAGATTTCAATTGTCTGACAATTACAAAATGTTGCATCGGAAGATAAAAATTCAATGGAAGGTAGAACAGTAAGTACACGTAGAATCAAATAAATAGATTGTTTACACATAGGGTTACCAGATGACATACTTTAGTAGTACATTTACTACTTTTGCGTTGTAAAAAAACTTTTGACTTTTTGCGTGAAATGTACTACTTTTAAATTATGAAGTGATCACCCTTTTTTTTTTCTTTTGCTCAACAAAAATATTTTGGTTCAAAAGAGAAAAGTGACAAATTTTTCAGGTGGACTACTTTCGTAGTCAGGTCATCTTGTAACCCTTTTTACACAGGGTACAATCAATAAATCGGTAACTTTCAGTTTAACTATACATACTACTTTGAAGCTAAACTGATTTTGAAGTCTAAAAGAAAAACAGCCTATGAACTTATACGTTCAAATCAGTGTTGGCATTTTCGGTATATTTGTACTTTTTTTTAGTAAATTTGTGTTCGGAATTTGATACTTTTATTTTTGTATCCATTCATGACATAATTTATTTTTATTTTTACAGAAGTGATGTCGAGCTTAGCAAAGAACGTTTGGCACGTGTAAACATTTTCGTACTTGCAGGACCACAGGATCGCTTTACAGAAGAAGAATTTCATGTTCTTAAGGTATAATACACATTGAGCACATTTAAAATTTGGATAAATTTTACAGTATGCATTAGTCCTAAAACTTAAGTGACTGTATTTCAAATTTGAAAAAATGAGTTTGTGATATTTATAAGTCGTGATTGATCAAATTATCGGAAATGTAATGAATTTCAATAGAAATTTTAGAATTTTCAGAATGTTTAATAGTTATTTATTTTCATTTAAAACATAAAACTTGTCAAAACATTTTTTTTTCATTCGGCTAATTTTGAAAGTCATATAGATCCATTTATAGTTCATAATATTATAATAATAATATCAAAAATCATTGCAAATAAGAATAAAACTTATTATATAAGGCATCGAAAGTGATGAGTAGATCGAAAACCGAAGCTTTTAAAAAGTAGTACCGATGGAAGTCCAACCTATAAATGATAATCTACTCTTGAAAGTTTTTTCAATCAAATATGTAAATTTACATCAAAATTACATCTCCCGTTCAATAGAAAATTGTAGCAAATTATTATAACTGCTTGAGCGCCATCTGAGTCCACATTTCAGACTTTTTGAGTTGTTCAATATCTTCTTCAACTCATGTACAATAAAATGAAGTTTTCGTCATTCGAATCGGTCCATTGCTTTCGGAGATATTCAAATTTTGACAAAACTGTTAAACTGCTGTTAGAACTTTAAATTTCTGTAAACTGCCAGAAGATGGCGCTTTAAATAGTCAAAACTATTAAATTGCTTAAAGCGCCATCTGGTGGCAGATTCCAGAACCTTTAAGTCTTTCAATCTTTTCCTCAACTCCTTTACAGTAAAATTACGTTTCCGAGCTGCAGTTTCATATTAAAAGTTTCACAGAACACCAGTCAAACAGAAACAGCAGCAGTATGAGTTTTTAACATTTTATGCTTAAATTTGAATAACTTTGAAACTAATGCGCCGATTTGAATGAGGAAATCGTCATTTAATTGTTAATGTGTTGAGAAAAAACTGGCAAAAAAAATGCCACCAGTTGGCGTTTGCTATAAAACGGAAGGTGTAATTTGTGCTCCATTGTGAACAGCAGGAGGGAATGAGAATGGAAAACAACAAAGTTTTAAAAAAATTACACCCGATATCACTCTAAGCATTTAAAAAGGTTTTTTTTCAGAAGAAGTTCCAAATTTGGAGATGTGTTTGATTGTAAATGAGTTGTAAAATAAAATAGAAAAATCGAGAGATATCCGAACAGTCACTAATTGGCCCTTTTAGAAATTCGAATAGTTTCTTGCAAGGTCTATAGGACGAAATCTCCAACTAAAGTAGAGATTTCGACATTTGATTGCAAATAAGGTAAAAGAACAGAGAACGCACTATCCTAATGGAAAACTTTAAATGAGATATTTCGTTACTAACCGGAACCAATTTACTTCAATTTTCAATAAAAATAAATAATGATTTTAAGCAATTTATGTGATTTATCCAAGATTTAAAAAGACACGTTAAATTTGACCACACTTTATATCCATTTAGACCTACTGAGGTAGTCAAGCACCGATCCTGAGGTTATTAAAAAAAGCTTGTGCTAGATATCTGAGTATAATTCCGGATGAGCCGGACAGTTGCAGAGAAAGTGCTCTTCAGATTCATTCTAGCTTACATTCAGAGAACTACTGTAGAAAGGGTTGAATGAAACACTTAATTTTTCAGCATACTGGCCGATAGGCCAGTGATCAGTGGTTTTTGAATTGTTATGGGGTGGTCATAATGCCTTGGAAACTTTCAAGTTTCGGAAAAAAATGAGAGTATACTTTTTCTTAACAATATCGAGCGGAGTGTGTACACGCTCCGGTTTTGTCAAGAGATAAACCGTCCTTTCAAATTAATCAGCCTTTTCATTACGCCTTCAGCATGAAACTCAGGTGAGAGTTATTTTCAGCTGACGCTCCAGAAATGGAATTGAGTGTAACTACTTATAATTTAATTTTGGTAATTTAATATTGATGCGAATTCAGTTACATTATTGAAAAATGATCGAAAAATCGTAAAAGGTCAAAACGTCATATCTTTGCAACGAAATCAATTCCAAGAACTCATTATGTTCAGCAAAAACGCTTTTCTAAGAATAAATCAATAACTCAGTTTAAAGAAAATGGAAGATAGTGTCGTGTCGTGTCGCCGTGGACACTCATAATTTAAAAAGAAAGCTCACCAATTAAAAAAAATCCGAAGAGTTTTCTCAAGATATTTCTAAATAAAAAAAAAAATTATGAGCATGAATTCTTTTTATTGAGTTAGAAAAAAAATAAATTCTTTTGAAAAATTTCCTAAAATAAAAAAATTTTGATTTATAAAACAGCAATTGACTTATTTTCCTATGATTCCAGGAATTTGTTGAAAATGGCGGCAAGTTGCTTGTGATGCTCGGCGAAGGCGGTGAAAATGAATACAATACGAATGTCAACTTTTTTCTCGAACAATATGGCATTTATATAAATAGCGGTAGGTTAAATGGAAAACAAATGAAAAATCATTTTATTTTTTTTGCTCTTCTACAGATACTGTCGTACGCCCCCATTACTATAAAAATTTTCACCCCAAAGAGTGCATCGTTGGTGGCGGCATTGTTTGCGAGTCAATGTGGCGTCAGCTGATCAAACAAGAAATCGAACGTGTTGACTATGATTTCAGTGATGAAAAATATAAAATACATTTTCAATATCCTTATGGTGCCACATTGAATGTATCAGAGCCAGCTAATGTGCTGTTGACAACTGGGCCTGTGGTTTATCCTTTTAATAGACCATTGGCAGGTTACTACTGCAATGCAAAGCAGGGTAAAATATTAGCTATAGGTTCAGGTTATATCTGGCATGATAAATATCTGCAGAGTGATAAGACCAATGATGCCATATTGGAGTATTTTCTGCAGTTACTCGGTGGAAATGATTTGCAGTTTACGCATTTGGATTTTAATGATGTGGAGGTTTGATTTTAATGGAAAAAATTGAGCACAAAATTAATTTATTTCAAATTTAGTTAAATGATAATAAAACCTTCACCGATATTGGATTTGTCGCCGATATACCAAAAGCCTGTCTTATTGATTCTATAGGCAGTGAAATACCTGCAGATTTTAAGCAAATGTTTGATATGTCGCTATTTTCATTGAGCAACCGGCTGCTGAAGGATGTCATCGATGCGCATCAACAGCTTAATGTCAAATATGAGACGCTCAAGATTATCAAGCCACAATTTGAGATACCGCTGCCATCGTTGCAACTGGCGGTAAGCAAATTTTAATTTATTAACCCTTTTCACAAAGACCAATAACTCAATAAATTTTATCCAATAGACTTTCCCACCCGTATTCAGCGAGCCACCAGCTCCACCACTAGAGCTCTATGATCTCGATGAGGTGTTTAGTCCACCACGTTCACAGCTGGCACAAATGACGGGCAAGTGTGTGCAGATCTTGCAATCGAAAGATCCGCAAAAAGCGCCCAATAATAGAGAGCTTGAAAACTACATCAAGGAATGTGCGCGCATCACAGGTATCATGCAGGACAGTCAAGATATGGCAGCGCGTGAAATTTTAAATATACTTGCAATGCAAATCAGCAGCTACAGACCCTATGCAGATGAGTAAATCAAGTAGTGGCGTCAAGTTACTGCTCAAAATGGCTATTTCTTGCTGTTAGAATTAAGTTTGTTTTGAGTTTTTGCAAATAACAGCAAATTCTTCGACTATGATTTTTTTTTGTGTGCAATATTTTTTATAGGAATTTGTCACACGTTCTTAAAGTGTTGACTGCAGCCTTTTTTGTTTTTATTCGTTTAATTCATTTTGCATAATATTTATGCTGCATTTAATTATTTTTGCATAGAAATGCTGAAAAGTAAGCAGGGTATATGTAAACATGTTTTCTACTCATATTCACCTCATCCAGTGTCCGATAGGGTTTTTTTTGTTTTTTTGCTTCGCGCGTTGAAATGTGAACCAACTGGCACACAGACTGGCTGGCAGACGAAAGACTTGTTTAGCTAATGACGACAACTAGCGAAAATTAAATATCTTTTTGTAACTGTCATCATGGAGTTTATATTTTAGTCAAACACATTATAATTTCATTTTATTTCGAAAAAATTGATAAATGGAAAAAATAGAAAGCATTAACAACATCCTTAACCCAGTGTCATAAATTGTTTAACTTGCTTCGGAGGCACCCCGAACCTTTTTGATTTTTTTTTTTACTTGTTTTTAACGTCATAAAATATTCCCTTACTGAACATAGCTGTATTTTCTTAAACACCATTTCCTAAAAAAGTACAAGTTCCCACTCCTAATGTATGCATATTAGGGTGGTTCAAATTACAAACATGTTCCGATTTTTAGTGTTCAGGCCTGAAAATATATTGCGATACCATGAAGCTCTTGTGCCAAAATTTCACCTCAATCGGACCATGGGAAGGCGTGTTAGTGAGCATTGCATATATTCGTAGTGGAAATGTGTGTAACTATTCACAAAATAAACTGTTTAACCCTCCAATTAGCGGTAACCCAAAAGGCGGAAAATTATACTTTATGGTCTGACAGACCACATAATCTATTTTGCAGGTGTGACCCATGCAATCGCGGCATGATATATTTCAGGTGCGACATTAACTGTGGAAACGGTGTTAGTATAGTTTAAGTAAATTTATGTATCTGTAGATTATTTCCTTTATTGAATAGAAAGGTAGAACCCGTTCCATACTGGTAGAATTTACCTCCTTTATTTCATTATTTTATAAATTAAAAAGAAATATATTGCATGTTAAAAACCCAATGGCCAATGATTAGTAACGTGTTTGCACGAACAAAAATAAGAAAAAACAAATAGATACATAGCATTCAGCTTTCATCAATGATAAAATTTATCTGATAGTGTCCTGGTGATATATATTCCAATTTTTAGTGATCATAATGGCTTTACGATCTGTTTTATACTCAATAACATCTACAATTTCTGAACCCATAAGCTGTATGCAAATTGAAATTGGATAGATTGGTTGGGCCTTGTCTAACGATTGCCGTATGATTGATGCCAGTGGAGTGGTAACCCAAACTTTTTCATGTCTGGAATCAGATAATTCACCAACTGCAACATCGGGCATAACTTGACCAGTCAAGTGTCGTTAAAACACCAACTACGTCTATCGACCAACAGACCACAACGCGAAACATCGAACAAATTTTACTCGGACCGTAATTTTGTTCCACGGAACATGGCCTACAATTTTAAAATACATCGCGGTGTATTCGTTACATCGAGTTTGAGAAAGTCATGGCACCATTTGCCAAAATATTTTCACAAAAAAAAAAACTACGACACAAAAAATTTCAAAATGGTCTGACAGACCACAGCGCTAATCGGAGGGTTAAGTATTTTATCCTATGGTAAAATGCGAATCAATAGTTTCCGAGATAAAAGCGAAGATTAGAACTAATATGGCTCAGAATTACGAATGCTATCGTAAGTCCTTTGATTAAGCTCTAAGTATTCGACAAAAAAGGGTTTAAGACCCCAATATTTTGGATAATGAAGTATTTATTGACAGCCATGTGATTAATGCTTCGGTTGTCTCATTAATTACCACAACATAGTATGATTAGCATGTTAGTGAGTAATTAATGCCACAAAGAAACTCCACAGGGAACTATGGTGTCAGAATTTTTCAGATTGGGTCCAACCAGATCTTGAAACTTAAGTGATCATGAATGCTTATGAAGTAGATATTGCAAGAGCCTTTTGTAAAGTGGAGCATTCAAATGATAAAATCATTGGTTTATTTTATAGATTTTAGTAACAATGTGACGTAAAGGATATTGGAAACGATAATAAAAAGCGCTAGAGCTTCAAACCAGGTGTCCTCTCAACCAAAGCGAAACTTGGCCGCATTGAAAGCTGAACGATATTTTTACCAAGAATATTTCTATCAAACCAACGGTATGGTTATGAATTATATATCTGAACGGAGAGAATAATTTGATTAGCTTACTAATTGATCGTCATAGTCCCGATTTGAAGGCAGATGAATGGGGGTTCGCTCGTTATAAGGCCCCTACACAGAAAACGTCAAGTATTTCAGCGCTTCCTAACGCAAAAATAAGTTCAGGCTCATTTTTCTTTTGGCCATCTTTTTTAAATTTTCCCACTACAGAATGGCGTTAGAAAAAATTCAATATAGCTTAATCTGCTTCAATCGAAGACGGATAAGGATATTTTATAGGTTTTTGTAAAAGAGCATAGTATTCTGTTAAGTATAGCGCAGAGCCTTGGCTTTTTAGAACCAAAATGGATGGTCTTTGCAATGATCTGATCTACACAATAATAACTCCAAGTACATAATGAGAAACTAGAAGTTGTATTTTTGCAAAAAGGATATCAGCATATTTCTTCCCTTATTTACTGATGGAGGAAAAGAGAACATATCTCCTTCCAGCATCTTCATACAAGCAGCTTGATGAGTAAAACTACAGTGGTCTGCAAACAAGAAGTATAATTTTCATAAAAAGTTAATGAGAGTAAAAAATTTTTAAAATAGGTTCAAAAAAACCATAAATAATTTTTTTTTTAATTCTTATTGACATTTAAAAGAAAAAGTTATAACTTTAAAAAACCAATTTTTTTTTTTTTGTCAAATAACTTAAACAATTTTTAGAACTTTTTACTCACATTGATTTTTTACTGAAAAATTATATTTTAGGAGAAAGAAGTGATGAAAAATAAAATTTTGATCAAAATCAGTTTCATCATTAGCGCAGAAATAAAAAAAAATTTCGAAATTTTTAAAATCCAGAAATATTTTATACTATGTATGCATTAAAAAAAAGTTTTATTCATATATCATTTTATTTGAATATCTTACAAAAGTTTCATCTAACCTTTTCCTTTCGTAATTAAAAAATGATTAAGCCCGGTTAGGCCTTTTTATCTGAAAAACTGAGCAGCCAATGCGTAATGTCATTCGGACTTAGAAATTCTTTGGAAAGTGTCTTGACTTTCAACAATAACAATATTTTTGATAAGTTCTGTACTTGGAAAGCATAAGAAACAAATGGAAAGCAGCTTATTATGAAACAGTTTAAGTTCTGGGAAGTCCTTCTATCAACTGCCTTTTTTATATTGCTGTACTTTTTGTTGTTGCTGCTGCCTCACCTGACTGACTACACAATTTCTTAACACTTCATTGCCAATTCTGTCACTGTCAATGCAAGGAAACCCTGCAAGATAGCACACCAATTTCTGGAACAAAGTATCAGGAAAGAAACATCAAGTGAAACATAATGAATGAATTGTTGTAGCTATGGCAGAAATAAAGTAAAAAAAAAAAAATACTTAAAAAGAAAATCGAAATAAACTAAAATTGTGTTAAGAAAGAAAGAAAAAACGCACTCAAGGTAACTTCCTTTGGTGTCAAATTTCCGACGCAGCAAAACATCAACTTGTTCTACTTCAAAGAGTGTACATAATCATTTAAGTAAAGCATTAAAAGTACTTTACATTTTTCATTAAAATGCATATACCTATCTGTAAGAAGTATAAAAAAATGAAACATCCTGCCCGCATTCCTTTTAATATAACGTAAGGTAAAATGCTGACAACGCAGACGTAGGTGCTGTCGTCATAAGACAGAAAATGTGAGAAACTACTTGCATTTCTAATTATTTTAAGTTTTAATAATAGATTTTAAATTCAACTATGTCTTAAAGCTAAGAAATTTTTTTTTTATAAGATTTTGCTTAAAAAACTAAACATCAAAAAAGCACTTGGGAGCTATAAAGAAAAAGTTTCAGCTTACAAAAAAAGTCGAAGAAAATTTATTTTCATTTTCTAGCGCGTGTTTTTTAATTACTTTGTCATAAATTTATTAATTTTTCAAAAACATTTTAATTTAAAAAAAAGCTGCCCTGGGGACAACGCAAAGTTACCTATGTTTTTCAGCGCTTACAAACATGCAACTGCTGCATTCAATACAGTAGATTTTCCCCCTATAAAATTTGTATGAATTTCATTTAATTTATGTGGTAAAAATTAACTCAACAAGTAATTTGTACATCATTTTGTAACACTTGAAATATCATCATGGCAAACACTTAAAACACTTGAGGGCGCTAAGACTTGCGCTAGCAATTACTTATCACAATGTTGATCACGTAAGTGTGAGAAATGCATTGTACAATATCACAACAAGATCATTTAGTGATTAATTGTTGTCATTTGTGTTTATTTGTTTTGAGGGGAATTCGCTTGAGAGACATTAATTCTCTGGAGTCAAACATAGGTACTTAAATTGTTCCCCCAATTTGGAATACCTCGAAGATACTTGCGGTGTATTGTAGAAAATATTTGAAATGACTTTGTGAATTATGACAATAAATTATTGTGATTTCTTACTGCAATTACAAAAATATGAAAAATCAAAATATAGCAATGAAAATTTCACACAAATCTTATATTTCCTTGTGAGAATATCTCTTGAGAGTATTATAATACGTATTAAAACTATTGAAAATTTATTTTGACTATTAGCTCCAAAACACGGAAACTCATATAAGGAAACTAAAAAATGGCAAAAGTATCATTTTCACCCACAACGCCACCTACGAAAATTTAATACCTTGGCGTGAGTTTGCTTCATATTACAAATATTATAAATATTCCTAGGGCAAATTTGACATAGAAGTTAAAAAGCTACGTCATAGAATATTATAAATAACTGCTTTGATTAAAACTCCAGCAAAGTTAAAGCATTTTCGTACGAATCTGCTTAGTAGTCCAAAAAGAACAACGCTTTTTAGCTTCTTCTAAAATGACTTTATCACCGTATCGGAGGGGCTCCAATTTTTGCAAATAACGCTTACACGACTTTGACATTATTGAATTCAACTGAAGCTGATTACATTTAGGCACAACATGGATCGCTGAGTTCTTTATAAATGCGTAATTATTATGAAAAAATTTTTGAAAAATAACCGCGATCTACAAAAAAAGTTTTTTTTTTGTTGTCCCCAAACAAATAAGATGTCATTTTTTTAATTCGAGGTCGTGAAACACCATTTTTTGCACCAGGTCTAATTTTCTAGATATATAAGGGCCGTCGATAAATTACTGTGTCTAAATAGGGGGAGAGGGGATCCGGCAAAGTCTAACCAAATCCCACCAAGGGGGAGGGGGGTCAACGAAAATGCAGAGAGCATACATTTATTATAGCAGATTACATCTAAAAATTAAAAGGCAAGTCTCACGGAAGGCAGCGGGAGGGGGGGTCCCGCCAGAGCTCACCAAATCTCACCAAAGGCAGGAGGGGGGTCCGAAGTTTAAAAAAAAAAAAAATAACTCACGCAATTTGTGAACGTCCCCTATCGAAATTGTTGATTTTGCCCAACTTTATATGTCTATATAATTAGCCCTCCAATGCATAAATTTTGATTTTAGCTCATAATTTGTGTGGAAGGTAATACGGGTGTGTAAATCGTGAATATAAAGTCGGATTTTCATTGAAGGTGATGTAGCACTTTGTACAGGTAAAAATCTGCATGCCTATTGACGGTTACGGAAAATGGATGCAACTTGAATCCAATTATCTCTCATTACGTAAATCCATACACCATTGACTAGATAATACATTTAGCTACTCACTAGTCAAATTATGAACTCGATCAAACAAGCAATAATATTATTTTCTACTAATTGAAAAATCATAAAAAATAATGAATTTCGTTATTTTGCGATAAATTTTCACTTAAAACTGTCGTAACTGTGAAACGAAGCATGATAAGTCGCACGTAAGTTGAAACCTTGACTAAAGGCCGTACTGAGCTAATACTTCAAACAAATATTATATGTGGAAACTTTACCAATTCAGTTATAGCGGTATGGATTAGAGGGTTAAGGCCACCAAATTTTTCCGAATATATTTAACTATATAGTTGAAAGTTTTAACCTTTCCCTTTAAAACCCACTTTGAATTATGGTTATAATTTTTTTCTCCGAAAAATTGAAAATTGGAATTATTGAAGCTTTCCAGTTATCCTGCCGTACTGAAACTTATGTTGATCTGTATATAGACCTATGTGGCAAACTTCAATTTTCGATATTTCGAAGATACAAAATATATCGATTTATCGATTTTCTGTTCAATTATTTTTTGATTATAAAAACTTCTTTTTATCTTTTTATCATTTTTCTTTTAAGCCAATCTATATCCCTTCCTCTGCTTTACTTTTGTCGCTTCATAATTCTTATTTTATAATCTTTAAATCATGAGCATGTTAATTGATTGTAACATTTATTATAAACCTTTTTATATCTTAGACAAGATTATTTGTCTTTATATTTTACGATGTTCTGCTACGTGTACTTCATTTGTAACTTTGTTTGGCATCACTACGATACCATAACATCACATTAAGTGTCACCTTCTCAATGAATGTTTAGTTCGAAAAGAAAAAAAAAAACAAAATGCAGTTATAAAAAAAAGGGTACCTTGACATAACGCAAAGTCAGACAAAAAAATATATTGTAGAAGATGCTATTCTTTAAGCTGGTTGTTCTTTGTGTCACCTTTCACTGTGCTTAATGCCAAGGTATGGGGCATTTTACTGCGCCACCATACATCGACTATTTTATGACAATGAAATGCATTCTTTTTTATATTTTCATGTAATTTAATTATTAACGTTTTGTCTTAAATTTGTATGTTTATTCCGTGATATTTTTCTATGTTCTCTCCAATTGGTTTTTCTTATAAGGGTTTCCCAGAATTTCATTCAAGAACAGGTGTATTACGTATGTTTTGTTATGTTTTTTTAACACTTTTCTTTTTTGACTGGGCGATTGCAGTGATTTATTATTATTTTTTTGAAAAATTTCTTGAAAGTGAAATTTTCTTGCACGCAAATCGAAATATTAATTTAAGAAAAGTTTCTTTCAGCTAGCTAGTCTGACCTCTATCCACAGAACACTCTTTAGTTCATACTAAACAAACAACAATAAAGTGACAAAGGCAGCTGACTTTTCTAATGACATCTTCCTTTCCGCTGCAGACGTGCTCTCATCAAAAACATCAATACCAACGCTGCTGACTTCAGTGACTTTTCGCCGCATTTTATTGTCAAAACAAAAATTATAGAGAAACCGATTTGAAATGCAAGTTAAATAAATATTTGCTGCAAAAATACGCTCGTTTGAAAAACACTCAATGAATTGGGATGTTCGAAGTCTCAATGAATGTGGTCACATGAAAATATTATTAAGTATGTAGCATCAGCAGCTGTCATCTGATTAAGTACATACGTCCGAAATTTCATTCATTAATGAAGTTTTGACTGTATTTTTTGCTTTCTGTTCTTGTTTGTTTATCAAATTTTGACAAAATAAAATCAGCTTAAGCCAGTTCATTAAATATTTTTAATACTTAGCACAATTGAAGAACTTTGCGGAGAAACCAGTGTTTTTATAAAATCACTTGGCCTCTATGGCAAATACTTTTCTGATATTAGCGAAAACCCATGTTTGAAACCTGTTGCCGGGCCTAAGCTAATTTTGCTGACGCAAAAGATCTTCACACGATTTCTTTAGATAGTAACTTTGGTCTTAGATAAAAAGAATTAGTTCTGGTTTGATATGGTTTACTTAGACGCTTAATTTTTTTTTTTCATTAAGTCGTGAAGAAATTTTACGGCTATTCTAAGGCCATCAACAGTTTCTGAAGAACCATGACTGAAAAAACACGCATAGAAAAAAGTCTGAAGGGATAAAATAAGGTGATCTTAATGGCCAGTGAAAGTGGCAAAAAGAGCTAAGCTGACCGGAAAAACTCTGCAACAGAATATCTATTCTCTCTCGAGCTTTATTTGCTGTTATACAGTACTTATCTTTTGTTCTCCAAAACTAATTCGGTAACCTACGGCGGGAGAAGTCATTAATAATTGGTTATCAGTCACTGTAACAGTGAATCCGACGGCATGCTCCCTAAACATCGCACCATACTATAAATTTGAAGGAATATATGGCCTTATCGTGTTTTACACTGGGATATTCAGTACTCCAAATGAAATAATTTTTCTCTTTCACGAATTTGCAAAGATGAAAAAGTCCTTTCTTCACTGATGATGACTTTCAATGGATAATCATCAGCAACGTGTCCAAGGCTTGGGCCCCTATTGCGGCTGTCGATTAACAATAGATAAACGCTTTTTTTCTATTAGCGATTTTGTTTGGTATTGTGTTTATCGATCACAGTCGCTGGCTATTCTATCATTTTGTTTTAATAGATAAAATTTTTATTTATTTTAGTAGAAATTTCTTCATTTTTTAAATTTTTCACACAAAATATTTCAAACTGAATGAAACTAAACGGCTGTCTCAAGAAAAATAATAATATTTCAAGTCACAATGACGCAATTTTTTCTATTGAGTTTCTTAATACCAAAATGGCATCGTTTCTATTAAATCGATGGCAATCGATTTTATAGTAATAGGGGCCTTGGCTATAGTTTACACCTACGTAACTGCGGTCTGTAGTGAACATCTGATGCTCGATTTGCATCTCGTTAGGGAATATCTTTAAGTATTTCATTAAGTTTGAATTTAAGCACCGGTTGATGTTCGAGAGTTCTCTTGAACTTTTGCAGCTATATTAGCTACACCATTCTGAGCCAAATGACTCCTGTTTGCACAGTTGGTCCCATAAAATTAAAGAATCAACGACTAAATGCACTTTAAGCAAAAGCATTGACACAGCTATTCTGAGCTCCTGAAGAGTTTAGTGATTGTCTACGTGTGGTTTGCTTCTGTTTATTTTAAATCTATCAAAATCGCGATGACATAAGATTTAATTTTGATATATATATATGGGAAACTCCACGCCAAATCGGACAACATTTTATTTCTGCACCTCAAATTTTTTTTGAAAACTTTTTTCATTTAGAGTACTCTCATTCTCCATAATTTTCTTTAATTTTTTTTTTTTATTAAGAAATAAATTTCTGAAAATTGACAATTTTTTAACTTTTTTTTAAAAAAAAGGCTCATATATCCGCAAATAATCAGTTGAAACTTTTTTGGTTCTTATTTTAAACGTAGTTTTCATAGTAAATTAAATGATTATTATATGATCGAATTTAACAGTCATTGGCAGAAAACAGCCGCTCTTAACACTCCATAAGGGCATTAAACCGATTTGTGAAATTTCACATGAATATCGGTTTCTGTCAATGACTGTTAAATTCGATCAAATCATATTCAATTAATTATTAATAATCATAATTTTCATAATATAAATAAAAAATTTTTGTAATTACTATGAGTTTCTAAAATAAATCGTCAAAGCTTAAAAAAATATAGAGAATCAATACTCTTAGCCAGTACTAAGACAAAAAAAAAAAAAAATTTGAAAAAAATTAGACATGCAAAAGTAAAATGGTATCCTACTTTACGTGAAATGACCCATGTATCACACCTCTAGTGGAAAAAACTTTCCACGACCTTTCGTCATCGATTGGTGCAATTAATCTAATATATAAAATTCTCGTGTCACAGTTTTTGTTACCGAACTCCTCCCAAACGGCTTGACCGATTCTTATGAAATTTTTTGTGTAAATTTGGTAAGTCTGAGAATAGGTGGTAGGCTATAAGACTTTTATTTAGGGTTCATATTTAGGGTGACCCTCATATAAATTTATTTTTATAATAACATTTTCACAAACACCACTGCATCGATTCACATGGAATTTACACCACGTATCTGTTGTATTAAGAGGCACAGATATGACCGTGCAGTGCCACGTCTTCCATATAAGAAAAGACCAAAATTTGTGATGCAGATGAATTAGACTAGATACATATGTATGTATATAAAAAGTACGGGCAAAAAGAAGTTTCAATGAGAAAATGGGTGGTGCCACACCTTCCATATGCGAATAAAACAACATTTTGTATATGTCAGCAATTATTTGATGCAGATGATTGAGACTTGGTAATTATCTAAAACACAAAAGCTATAATAAATTAAACTCATCGCACCACCTAGCAGTTAGGCCAGAACAACGTATGCCAAGTCTGCTATACTATACTATATGTAAAAGAGTAGGGACAGAAGTTATTTCACTTTAAAAATGGGCTGATTCGCTTTAACATTCCACAGCATGAGTTCATACAGCTTCGCGCCACCTTCCGGAAAGGGCAGAACAACGTCTGCCGGGACAGCTAGTTATTTATGTAAAAATGTCAAAATACCACCTTAGGTAGATCGGAGTACGCCGTATAACATTTAATAAAAAGGCATGGCTACCTCCTGATCGATTAGTGCAAGAAATAAAATTTTAGATTAATGAATTCAAAAAGGAAGTCATGTCCTATTGTTTTCTTTTTATTATGAAAAAACAGATTTTTATTTTGACAATAGGTTAAACTTATAGCTCCTAATTAGCTTTATAATTTGTGCTAAAATTGAAATTGGGCTATTTTTCGTTTTCAAGATAATTGCAAAAAACAAAGGTGTCGCATGGGACAAAAATTTCCGTTGTCGTGGAAATGCACATATACTAAACTTATTTTGAAGGAGTCAATCAACTGTCATGCTATAAGACGATGTCTTGTTAACGTAAGTGCTTCATACCGGATATTGTAAACACTAGTTGATTTCAGATTTCAAAAGCCCAGATTTGAGATGGCTTCCGTTAGCTGATGCATAACACAAACTACAGTTTCAACATGTTTGACAAAATGTCGACACTATTCATTGTACGTATGCACTTTTATCTTAGAGTATGTGCCAATGACAGATACTCATTTTGCTATGTAAGATTTTTTTTTAGGTTGACACGCTTGCTGACTTTGCGGTTCCTATGGTTAGATATGAGAGGTCTAAGATAAAATTAAAATAAAAAATCTAACTATATAATAAAACCATAGGAAGCAAAGAAGAAATCAGACAAACAGTAATATAAAACCATTAAGATTAGCGTAGAAAATATGCAAAAGAAAAATTAAAATAAATAAAATAAAAACTATGAATAAAAAATGTAAAAGGCAAATAAAAATTTATAAAAAAATAAATAAATAAAAAATAAGTAGCAAGCAAACTCTTTAAGAATGTATTCCACCCACTTGATGTCTAAAGTTTGGAAAGTTTTTCTTTCATTCGTATAAAAACCGTTTTCGTTTATAATGTCCGATTTCATTCCATAATTGAATTCATTTGAACTTGAACAACAACAGTGTTGGAACCGCAATTATGACAGCTTAAAGTTCACATTTGAATTTTCAAAATCAATGACAAAACCATGTCGTTGAGTATAATAATGCAAATGCTGAATGAAACTCTTTGACGTTCATTCGACGACAATATTCAATAAGTAGCTTAACAACGACGGTGGTCCGCAAATAACTTTGTCTAATGACTTGGAAATCCGTCAGTTTTATTTAACATGCGCCCGCTGCACATAATCGTTAAATTCATCATCATCATCATCGTCATCGGCAACAGCAGCATTGCATCGCACTGCAATGCAATGATGCAAGTGGATCGGACGACGCGTCGTTAAGTCTCGTTGTGCCGTGTCATGTACCGAATGCAATGCTCAACTTCTTAGGCTACATAAGACATCCGTCTCTGAAGGTTGACTTCAAATGGATTAAGTTGGATTCGATTGGTAATTAATGTGAGGCAGTGAATGAATATTGGATTTTTTTTTTATATTGGAGAGCGCACGTGCTTAAAGCTGTGCACAAAGTAAGCTTAAAATGGTGCTTTAAACTTTTTTTGCGATTGTGGTCACCATATTAGCGTTTAGTACTTATATGTAAGTAAATTGGTGTTTGGTTTTGATTTAGTAGAAAATCGTAGAAATCAGAGTCCGATAAAATAAAGCTTGAATAAATCAATCCTTTAATACATTTTTTGGTAACAAATTTCAACCACATAATTTTTGAAAAGTTTTTATTTAATTTTAAGAATTTGGCAACATAGACAGTCGCCTAATAATTATTTTGCCTTAGCCAACAGACTGTTATTATAACGGTAAATTTTCTTAACATATTGTCATCATTAATTAGCGCTACTTCAGTGATTTCCTGATAATCTAACTAACCTTTATTATATTAACAAGTTAAAACAAGGCTCAGTTTATTGGCAGAACATACAAAAAACATGCTTAAATCCTAAGCATAACTTGATTAAGCAGATAGCCAGACAAGCCTGCATATACATATTTAAGAAAAATTAATATCAACTCTTAAATATATATCTATGGGTAGTTCAATATGATGAACGTCGCACAGCAGTTGAATGCTCTGTTGCATCCACAATTCATTGAATTTTGTGGTTAATTAAACAATTTATCAGAAAATGCAAAAAAAGGTAGCGAAAAAAAAGCAAACAAGATGTACCAAAAAGGACAAGACAAGGACGTTGTCATACAAAGACAATATAGACTGTACCACTCATAAAATCTTTAGTTTTATATTTGAGATGTACTTAAAAATAATGTCGCTTAGGAGAGATTTTGCCGCAAGCGAAATTTTGCCATCTTTGAATTAGTATAGGTTGTGTGGAGTTTCTGAATACTTTGACATAAAATATGGTTTTTTAAAAATGGCATAACTCGATCATATCTCATTATGAATATGATTTTAGTTGAAAAATCGATTGATTTTCTCCATTTTTTAACTTTGTATTCAAATGTTATGACATTTTTCTCCTATGCCAGCGGTGGGCATGGAAATCTAACAAAAGGGCGAAACAACAACATCAAGCAACAACAACAAAATTTTTAAGATTTTTTTACTTTCATTTCCAAATTTGCCAACAGCACAAAAAAAGACCCAAATTGCACAACAAACAAAAACAAATGCTACATTCGTCAAGACACAATGCAGCGCAGCGCAAATCCTTTTTTTTGTGTGTTGTTTTTGTTTTTATTCAACCCAACTCAACACTGTGCCTCAATAGCCTTGAAATTCTGAGAAGTTTTTTTCGCTTGCTTGTGCGTCGAATAACGGATCAAGCAATGAGGGCGGATAGGGACACTACGTGCCCACCACTGTCCTAAACTATCAATTTTTGGCAAAATTTTTTATTTTACTCAATATATTCCGAAAAATATTTTTATTTAAAATAAAAAAAAATACTTCCTATGTTTTTTGACAAATTTTAAAAAATTTTTACTCATTGCTCCTACCAATTTTTTTATGAAAATTACTTTGACGAAAAAAAATTAATGACGTCATAGAAAAAAAAAATTGTTACACAAAAAAAATTAATATTTTTTCAGAATATTCTGACCAATTCTAAAACCTTTTTACTAAGTGCGATTTTTACTGCAAATTTATAGTTTAGGAGATAAAGTTATATAAATACTTTTTATCACGCACTAATTTTTATAAATAGAGAACACTATCGAAAGTAAATTCCTGAAATTTCATGACTGATAAAATAACGATATTGAACTTTATTTTTAAATTTCTTTGGAAACTTAGGGTCATACACCCCGGCCGCAGGTGTTTGCCAGAAGCGATATTTATTGTTCAGCGGATATATATAAAAGACTTAGTGGGTGACTTTTGAAATGAAAACCTTAAATGCGTTGCTGGCTCTCCGGAAATTTTTGTTAGAGCAGATTTCTTAGCGTATTTATTTGCGATGTTCATTTAAAGAATATGATTTTGGAAATGTGAATAGCATATGTGTAAATAATAACTGGCAAATGTCAAAAGTTGATTTTAAAATCATTTTTTTTTTTTGATACATATATAGAGACTTGCTGGTGGAGGCAGTGCTTCAAAAAAAAAAATCCAAAGTAAATAATTCATCAATAGTCAGTAAAAAAATAATTCAGTTGATCAAAAAAGTCGGTCCACTCTAATAGACAGTCTATGTGGTAGAATATCCAATAATGTCGCGACATTGTCATATTTCGTATGAAATTGCAGCTGCTGCTTTTTGTCTGTGCTACAGCATCTTCACATTTGTCCTTTTGAGTGGTTGACCGGCTGACTGAATGGCTGGCTCCATTTAATTTTTTTTTAAGGTTCTTATGCGCAACACCAGCAGTTGTTTGCTTGTCTCAAAATTTTGCCTGATTTTTGGAAATTAATTAATACGGACGCCACTGGCGCCCAATCATGTATGCAAAGTTTATGTAAAGGAGATGAGGAAAGATTTAAAAAGGATTCTTAGTCGTTTTTAGTAAAAAATTTGCTAGATGGTTAAACTGCAAAAAGTATAAATTTCTTACTTAAATTTTAAAATTACTTTCATTGCCTACCTTAAAGCTTTTTAAAATAATGTGTAGCTCATTATACAATTTAATGAAATAATCAATAAAATTGATTCTACTTTTAAAACAGCAAAACAAAAACAAAAAAACAATATATTCCCCAATTCTCTTGTTCAAACAGCTCTACATAACAAATATTTGTGCAGCCATTTTGAATTACAACAGTAAGCTATCCCCTGCGGTAAATATTCTTATGAATCCTAACAACTGGTAGTCATGCTACACCCTCAACATTCCATTGGTTTCATTCAACGGATGGTGCTGTTGGTAGGATAATGAACATGCGCATTTGAAAAGCACTCAATATTGAAAGAGGATTTATTAAAAAAAACCAAATTTAAAATAAAAATCTTATGACAACTGTGTGGGAAATTTATTAGAAACTTTTAACTGGGGCTATAGAGCCATATAAATTCAGACTAGTTTCTTAGTACAGATCTTCATTCATTTATCTTTTTAAAAGTTATCCAATTTGCGTGCTATTAAAATTGAAATCGGTCATAGATCTTTGTTATTTCAATGTAGTTTTTGTTTTGAGATTTGTGAAATCAAAAATATATGCAGTAGCTCTATTTTGTTAGTACCATGCTTCATGACTATTTCTGAAAATGTTGAAGCGTTATTCAACACAAGATCCTCTCAGGCTGGTCTTTCTCATTTTCGAAAAAAGTATGCTGATAGTACTTTCAGTCATATCATCGCTCCAAAAATTGAATCAATTTATCGCTAGGAGTTATTTTGGGATTAAAATAATGCCAGTCTGAATAATTTATGTCTTACTGAAATTGAAAAACCAAATGAATTTTACTCATTGCTATACGCTGATCACTAGAATGAAGAAATAGAGAAAAAAAATTAAATGAAAAATGTTTAAAATAAGTAAGGTCTAGATCGAGGATCACTAAAGTCTTAACCCGGATATGCTGAGCGTACTACATGTAGTACACCTATTAAGTATTTTCAGGTTTCTGCGTAACCTGTTCTTTAAATTATCTAATCAACTTATTGTGGTGCTACAGAACATAGCGGTCAACAAACCGTGCGTTGATAAGTTTTGTCTAGAGTAATTACTTGAATGTTTTTTTTTTGGATCGGAGTTTTCAGTTTTGTGAAATTAGTAAAATTGTGGAGATGAATGTGACGTGTCGCTTCATTTAATGAGGATTACCACACCACCAAATAATTTTTCTAATAATTTTAGTATAAAGTATATGAACATTGCTGAAGAATAAAAAATTTGAATTTATAAAAAAATAGTGCCTTTACTACTCATATGTGCCGAGCGTACTATATTTAGTACGGACTCAAAATCCAAGTTAAAATAATATTTTTTTTTAATTTTTTCTTCAGTTTTGTAAGTTATTCTGTCAGAACAAAAGAAATTATGAAAAATTACGAAGGTTTTTGCATTAACGCGCCCGTCGGCATATCTGGGTTAAATCAAACTTCCAATATAATTTTGAAAATATACGCGCATCAGTCTTATTGCTTAATTGTATGATGATTTCCATAAATTATGTGGGGAATTTCAATCTGATATATATATTCTTAGCATTGATTGAAAAATAACATATGAAAAAGTCATAATAAAAATGTTATGTCGATGATATTTTCAGAAGGTTTGAAGGTTTTCACTCCATTTCAAATAGTTTTTGCGATATTTCGTTTCAAAAATGTTCTAAGAACTCACAACAACCATTTAAAGTCTTCAGTAATAGATAGTGCTGATATAATTTTTTTTTGCACTACAGTCATTTTATGATTTTTAAAAACTATTTCATTTAATACAAAGGTAATAAAAAAATTTAGTTAGTAGTTTAAAGATGATCATAATAATCATGTTAAGCTAAACGAATTCATAAAAAATACAAGTAACAAGCAATAAAACAACATGATAAGCACACCATAAAAAAATTTTAAAATTTTTATAACTTCATTAACTCATGACAAAATCAAACAGCAAACAAATGTGGCGCCAATGTTTAATGATTTTTAATTTAAATAAAATACAAAAATGCAATCAAATAGTTATTTTAATTAAATTAAAAAAAAAAACCAAGCACTAAAAAATAAACATTTGCTATTATCAGGTAACTCATAAGAAAAAATGAACATAAAAAAATCACAAAAGTGTATTTCCGAGAAATTACCATATGAAACCCCCCCCAAAAAAAAAAAACATTTCAAACAAACCAACCAACCAACTTAATATTGACAGCTGACTGTCAGACAATAAAATAATTTACTCCTAATTTGGGTGTCAGTTTCTCGCTGTGTTACCGTGACTGCCACACACACGTCGCCCTCGAAAAAAAATTGAAAATAAAGTCGAACATAATGTTAATATATCAGATTTGAAACATGCATTCATTAGATTTCAACTGAGATATGAGTAGCACTGAGTGTATCGATATGTTGAATGTTAGGAACAAAAAAAAAAAAACTAACAACACAAAAAAAACATAAACTTTTGAGGTATGTTTACTGTCACTTGACCATAAGAGGAAAATGCAAACTGCAGACATTTGTGTTAAGCGGTCAACCAACTTTTGCCTTTTGGAGTTTTAAGCTTTAAGTTTTTAAGTTTTTTTTTCAGTCAGCTTAATATTTTAACTTTGAATAATAATTTTTAAAAATTTTTAAATATTCGCAAAACATTCCAAAAACACGATAGACGTGTATAATAAGCTCAGTTCTTTGGAAATAAATTTACCCATATTATAACAACATTTCAGCTGTCAACCAATTAATTTAAAATCAATTTCTTTATTGTTGTCATTCACAAAATAAAAATAACAGAAAAAAAAAACATAATAAAATGTTGTTTATAACTTTTGACCCTTTTTTATCATATGGGCTATAAGAATGCAACAACAAGCATACGAAAAAAACAAACAAAATTAAACACCTTTCTTTGTTAACAACTTTTTTATGACCCAAAACAAAATCATTCGACTGAACTCACCACACATACTATGGACGAACAGAGCAAGAGATCTTTAAATGTCACTAGACCACATGTTGTGTTGTATTTTAATAAACATGAAATGAAAACGTTTATAACATTTTGATTTAACTGTTATTGTTGTTGTTTTACACGTTTGTTGTTGTATCTCTGTAACTTTTTGATTTATGTACAACATAGCGCCAGTTAACTGACTGACCACCATAGGCAGTGTCTTCAAAACAAATACAATAAATGGAATTTAGAAGGGTAATGATTTTATTTTTTTCTTTTCATGAAAAAAAGAAAAATTATTTTAAGAAAATATTTTGAAAGTTTACTTCAGCTTGAACGATATAACTTAATTTTGGAAAATTTCGAGAAATTTACAATTATTCTGCTTTTATATCAAGGTCACAACTAAAAACATCACTGAGTGCTGTATTACTTCAAAAATGTCCTAAGGATACGTAAAATAGCTTTTAAGAGCATATCTCGGCAGGTGTTAGCATTTACCTTGACGCCAGGCTCCAGAAGTACGAACAGCGACGTCGTATTGACTGTCAAGGCGCAAATTGGTGCCAAAAATATTAGTATTAGGATTGCCATTAATTGCATGTCAAGGCCTTTGATCTTAGACGATTTGAAAAATTTTCGAAAAAGCCGTTTAATGGAGGATTTTTGTTATATTTAACTAAATAATTTTTTTTTTAACGAGCGAAAAAATTTACTTACTTACTTACTTGGGTGACCAGTTACCGGGTTACGGCCGACCTCAAAAGCTCTCTCCAGGCGCCTCTGCTTCGCGCGCGCCTTCTCCAATCAGTCACACCAAGCGTGGATAGGGTTTCCTCGACTTGGTCTTTCCATCGGAGGCATGGTCTTCCTCTTCGTCGTCGCCCAGCGGCTTCCGCATCAAACACCTTTTTCGCCGGAGCTTCTTCGTCCATACGCACAACATATTCCAGCCAGCGCAGACGTTGGATAGTGATGCGCTTGACTATGTCAATGTCAGCGTAGAGCTCGTACAGTTCGTGGTTCATTCGAATACGGTAGTCGTCGCCAAAGTGAACAGGACCGAAGATTTTGCGAAGAATTTTTCTCTCAAACACCCCAAGCGTGGCTGCATCAGTCTGCGACAGAAACCATGCTTCTGCGCCGTAAAGTAGCACGGGTAAGATGAGCGTCTTGTAGAGTGTCAGTTTTGTCGGGCGAGAGAGGTCTCTACTACTCAATTGCTTACTGAGACCATAGTAACACCTATTAGCAAGAGTTAGTCTTCGCTTTATCTCCAGGCTGACATCGTTTTGAGTGTTCACGGCGGTGCCAAGATAGGTGAATTCCTTGACAACTTCGAAAGTATAGTTGTTCGCAGTAACAAAGGATCCAATACGCCGCGTCTCCCTGTTTGTGGACAGCATATACTTTGTTTTGCCCTTTTTCACCGTCAAACCCACTTTCGCTGACTCTTTTTCGATAGTAGAGAACGCAGCAGTAACATCTCGCTTACAACGTCCAATGATATCAATATCATCGGCATATGCAAGGAGCTGGACACTTTTGTAGAAAATAGTGCCAATACGATGTACACTGGCTTTTCGCCACACCCCTTCCATCACAAAGTTGAAGAGGTTGCTGGATAGTGGATCGCCCTGTCTGAAACCTCGTTCGGTATCAAATGGTTCGGAGAGGTCCCTTTCTACTCTGACGGAGCTGGCTGTGTTGCTCAACGTCTTTCTGCAAAGTCGCACCAGCTTCGCAGGTATACCGAACTCTGACATGGTGGCATACAGGCAATCCCGTATTGAGCTATCGAAAGCAGCTTTAAAATCGATAAAGAGATGATGGGTATCGATCTGTTTTTCGTGGGTTTTTTCCAGGATTTGACGTAGTGTGAAGATCTGGTCTATGGTGGACTTACCAGGTCTAAAGCCGCACTGATAAGGCCCAATCATTGTGTTAGCAAACGGCTTAAGTCTTTCACACAGTACAGTGGACAGGACCTTGTAAGAGATGGCAAGAAGACTGATTCCCCGGTAGTTAGCGCAGATTGTCGGGTCACCTTTCTTCAGTACAGGACAAAGGACACTGAGATTCCAATCGTTGGGCATGCTTTCTACTAGCCTAGCGAAAAAGTTTAGTTTTGTAATATTGCAACTTAAAAAAAAGTCATTCCCACAAAAAATGGTGTACATAACCCATTTCAGAAAAAATTATTTTATTTTGGGAAGCCCGTTAATTTCTTGTTTTTAGTTTGGCAACCTTAGATAAAATGTGCAGAGAGCTTGTTTAATTGTTGCGTAAATCAATTCATAAGTTATAAATGGTATACTAAAGACTTAAAAAAACTAAAAAATCTGATGAACTAATTTTATTAAATCTAAATTGCCACGCATAATTGGGATTATAAAGTTAAATTTTACCACCATTCAAGAGAATTCAATTTCCTTGATAAGTTACTTTACAAAAAGTATATCCTTCAAATTGAGCAAAACATTCCTTAATCGTTTTTGCAATTTATTAAATTTAAAAAAAAAGTCTCTGACATTCCAACGGCAGTTTTCTGGGATAATAAAATTTCTAATTGCATCTCAGATACTGTTGATTTATTTGCTAATTTTTTCAAATCCAATTTTGTTGATGATAATCCAACGTTTGGTGCATCTATTCTAGATGGTGTCCAATCCTCTAGTGGTTTCGAAACTTTGTTTCTCAGTATTGAGAGGTATCTCTACTCTTAAAGCCTGACTTGAACGGAGTATCGCCATTTCTTTTAAAGAATTGTAGTTTTTCTCTAATTATTCTTTTAAGACTGCTTTTTAAGAAGTCCTTAAGATGTGGTGACTTCATCAATAAATGGAAAATTGCCTCGATTACTCCTATTTACAGGGGTGGTTAAAAAAATGATGTTGCTTACTTTAAGCCTATATCTAAACTGTTTACGGTTTCTAAAATTTTCGAGACCATTGTTAAAGACAAATTATATTTTGCGGTAAAAAATCGTATTCCCCCCAGTCAACATGGTCTTGTAGCTGGGCGGTCAACAATCACGAATCTAGCAGTATTTTCTAATTTTGGTTTGAGTTTATTTGAAAATTGATCTCAAGTAGATACTATCTGCACTGATATTTCAAAATCTTTTGATAAGATTCCGCATACTCTTTTGAATGAGAAACTGTCTAAATTAGGATTCTACTCCAATTTTTTAAAGCGGATCAGGTCATACCTTAGAGGTAGACTTATGTTTGTTGAGATTAATAGGATCAAATCGGTTACCTTTATTGCTTCCTCTGGGGTACCGTAAGGTAGTATTCTTGGTCCCCTATTCTTTGTCAATCAAGTGTAAATTCGTTAGAATTCGGTTTTTGCCGTGATGATAGGATATGTTGCTTTGTTTGTCAATGTGTTAAGTGCCCTTTCTTCCAATTTACAAATTTCTATTATTGCAAATACCTAAGTCATCCAATCTGAGGTTTACGATATTGAAAATATCGATTTATTCATGAAACTATTTTTTAAATATCAGAGGTTTGCCTTATACAATTTACTTATCAATTTGTATTTTTTTCAATATTATTAACTGTAAGCGTTTGCGACTGAACAGATTATATGGTAATTATTATATTATTATTAATATATTATTTGATAATTATAACCAAATATTTATATCATATACA
Source organism: Tricholauxania praeusta (assembly GCA_949775025.1). NCBI lineage: Eukaryota > Metazoa > Arthropoda > Insecta > Diptera > Lauxaniidae > Tricholauxania > Tricholauxania praeusta. Next base: position 123,247,125 of record OX459030.1, on the reverse strand, counting down.
ACTTATCATTTGTTAATTATTACCAAATCATTAAATACACAATTAAATTGTTCTCTCTGTGTAGCAACATTTTTCATTCACTTCAATAAAGCTATTCAATTTTTTTTTAAAGTTCATATTCAAAGTTTCATTCCTAAAATTGTCATTTTATAAGTTTTCATAGAAACTAACTAAGATATAAGCTAACAATATGAAATATTATTGTACATTTGTATGCATGACAAAAAACTCCAAATATACAACAAGCAACAAAAAACAAAAAAAAAACGTCAATTTAATGATCTCCAATCGTGTACTTAAGTGAAAAGAATTAATTTCGACTTTATCTTAAGCACTGGGCTTAAGTTAAGATTCTGCTTGATATTTTATGGCCCAAAACAATCTGTATGTTGTTGCTGTTGCTGTTGTTGCTGTTGTGCTATAAAACTTTTGTTGTTGTTGTTATATTGTCAACCAGGTGACAAATCTTCTTCCGTATGGCATCGACAGCAAAATGTTGCTCCAAAGCAAAGTTGTTGTTGCTGTTATTGCTGCTGTCGACCTACAACGTTGTTGCAGTCAATGATGTAGTTATGTTGTTGTTATTATTGTTGTACTTTGTGCTGTTGTGCTGACACTTTTTGTCGGCCCCCCCTATGGTCACAGCATCAACACGCAGCAGAGAATCGTGAAGAAGTTTGTTTTGTTTAAGAATTTTTTTTTCTTTTTAATGTTTGATGTCTTTTTGTAATGATTTTTTTAAACTTTTTCTTGTGGTACCAAATGATTGAATAAAAATTTTTTTTTAACTTTAATGACATTCGATTCGATTCTTAAAATAAATTTTTTTAAAATCTTAAATTTTAAAATATTCTGAAACAATAACTGATTAAGTTTTTTGAAATTTAAATTTTCTTCAATTCTGTAAATTAAAATTAAATATTAATACTCCGTTTAGAGCATGCAAACAGGAAGTTGGTAATGCTTTTTCATTTTAATGCTCTAACTCAAACTCTATCTACATGGATTTACATTTTTATTAGAAGTGAAATATCCAATCTTTCTTTAATATGTAAAGTTGATCTTGATAAGGAATAGCTTGAGCTTTTCAAGATTATCATTGAAATTCTTCGCACCATACATTAACAGTCTTCTCACTTTAGTGTCCAATTAAATTTCAAACTGACAATCTTATCAAGAGAACAATAAATGTTTAAAGCTTCCAAGATGATTATTACAAGACCATCAACAGTAACAGCTTAAACAATGATGATCTTGAAGCTCAGTATAACAACAACTGCATTGACAACAGTGGAGTTCAACGATGAAAAATACCCATTTGACAAGTCAACAAATTATTGAAAAAACATAAATTTAAATACTCTTGCTCTCGTATACTTTGTTTTCCACATATGTGGCAACCTAATAGAAAATATTTTGAAAGTGACAAGCATCAAGATATTGTCAAGCGACTCCCAAAATTTTTATATTAAATAAAAATTCCAAGTGAAATAAATATTTTTATTTGTGTTTCAAGCTCAAAAAATTACTGTTTTGAAAAAAACTGAAAGTTGATAGATAAAATTTTAATGTAATGCATTCTAATACGAAGTATGTTTCAGCTAGTGATAAGGTATTAAATAATGTATAGTTTGAATTATAGAATAGAGTCCAAAGCTCAAAAAAATAAAAAAATATTCAAAATTTCCATTGCATTTACATATGAAATATGAGACCCATATAGTATTCCATAATTGAGTGTCTATATCGAATTTTGTAATATTTTCCATTTATTTAATTTTTGTTCTTTTGAAACATAACCACCCCTATCATGAATAAACATTCCTTCGGATTTTTTCTCCAATCACCTGTTTTGCGATCGTAGAAGATTTTTGGGGAATGGAACCAAATTCCCTGAAAAATGAGGTTATCGGCAATACTTTTTTGGGGAACATTTTTTGACGTTTCACGCAAATTTTATTCCCCAAATTTTTGACGAGGAGTTTGATGAGGAAAGAGTTAATGCTAGCAATATTTTGTAATTTTATTTGATAGAAACATTTGTTTAATATATTTACAAGATCTAGCAACACAAACAAAGAGCAATTACTGATATTGGTCCAGTACATGGAATCCAATTCGGATATAGTAAAAGTCTTCATGAAAAGGAGTAGATGGCAAACTATCAAGCTATGCTGTACTATATTTTTTTAGGTGATTTTTTTTTGTTTGTGATATAGATAAATGCACTTCATTTTTATTTATAAAATTGTTCAGCTGACAGATAAGCTAATCTCAAATTTGCAAAATTACTGATAAGCTAATGTCAAATATGATAAATGCAATGTGATTTTGGACTAATTGGAAGTAATTGGAAATATTTTGGCAGCACTGACTGGATATGAAGTTTTCCAATCCGCAATTATTTATGATCGCAAAATACTCCTCTCGAGAAAAAAAAATCCGAGAGAATCGTTTTCCTTCGAATATTTATGATAGGGGTGAATATAGCTCTGTGAACAAATATTTATATTAAGAACTTCTATGTTTAGAATTTTTGTTCGAATGACAAACTGAAGTTCCATATTTGGTGTCTTGAAGGCTGGCACTGCGACAGTGATTTAATTTGCAATAAATTGACTCATTTCAGTCAGATTATGGAATTCTTTGATAAGTATTCTGCCTTATGTATGAAATAAAACGAAATAATCGCAGAGTATGTGCTCTATAGTTAAGTCATCTCCAGTATAAATATTACACTCAATTTCGTTGCCTATTTGATTCAGTGGAGAGTGACCTAATAGAAATCCTACAAGATTCCGTTGATTTTCTTTGCTTAGATTAAGCATCTAAGCTTTCCTAACAATAAAAAAATTAAGTTTTTCATGGCATGGGCCTAACTCTTTTGCAACTGCCTATTTATATACCTATATGAATATACACGAAAGTCACCGGTGATTACATGTCCTACTGGCAATGGCACAAGACGCACACATATGTTCATATATTAAACATGCACAACGAGCCCATAATACACCTTGTCGAACACGATCCTTATCTGTTTGATTGTTCGTCTGTCTAAATGTCTGTCCATTGCATACCATTTACTTCAACGATATGCGGAAGATGCAAGCTGCGTGCCAGCCAGTTAGCCAACATTGTCCAGCTGATACTGCGATCAGCATCTGGGTATATCTGCGCGTTGTTTGCTCAACTGTCTAAATGCTTACGGGTGCAGTGTTGCTTTTGAGCTTATCGTGTTTAAGCGGATGTCACTGCGCCCCACTAACAAATCTTCTACATATTATCTCACTTTTAAGTCAAAATGTGGCACGTTAATAAGACAAGTCATAAAGTTATACGAACACGCGTCTAAAATGCATTCCAAACTTGAGAAAGAAAATAGCAGAATAACTTTAAGATGCGATATTGAAAGTCTGATTTTGTCACTTTAAGCAAATCAGCAGACAAACAAAGTGTGTCAGCTAAATTTAATTGCAATCGTTCCGCAGACAAATTTTATATCTTCGTTTCCTTTGCTATGGTTATGGCGAAACCAAAGAGCTAGAAATTGTGAAAAGGATTGGAATATATTTTTGCTTATCTTTACAACTTGATCTTAGTTTTGTTTAGTTTTATGTAATATTTTGTTTAATTTAAGTTAATTCATTCTGTTTTCTTAAACACTTTGAAAGAAAAATGTTAATGTTGTTTATTAAACATAAAAATTTGCATGACAGCAATTCAAATTGATAATGTTCACTTTTTATAATTTTTTAGTTTAATTTAAAATTTGTTGAAGAAGAGCGAAAGAGCATTGAACCTTGTAAAATGTTAACTTATTGAAAAGTATGTAATTATTTCGCCGATAAATTTTAGGGTAATTTATTGGAATTGTAAATTCAGCGACTGCAGAAGATTTCTGGGATTATAGCCAAATATCGTCAATTGCTGAAAGCTAATTGGGGTTGATTAATAGATACTTTTTGCAAGAACTTTTCGAAAATTAACAACATTTATGCAATTCACAGGTCATAGTGAAATTGTAACGTGACAAAATTACCATCTGCCAAATCATACAACTGTGAGCTCAAAAATTTATTGTTTGCAAATTATGTTTTTGTCACTCTCTTTTCCCATACGATTCTCTCACCAACATTGAAAACGAATGCAACTTTCAAAATACATGCTTAAACACGTGTTCAAATTTATCGACTTGTGGTAATTTGCATTTATATGGGAAACAATAACAACATAAGTTACCACCTCGTAAAATATTGTAAAATTATAACTTTTTAATTTTACCAGCCAATTTACAATGAACTGTGAATCGCATAATTGATTAATAGAATAAAATATAAAATGAATAATCTTGCCACTTTTTTAACTTTAAGATGACTTTTTTCAAGAAATCGACGGAATCGAACAATTTTGCTATAGGTTGAATCTTACCTTGTGAGAGTTTGGGAACCGTTCTGTTTTTGTTATAAATTTGTTGAAAGCCATATCTTCTCAGAGCTCAGTGTGAGAGTTTAAAGAGAAATCATTTGAACCAGGGGCACCGGAAGACGTGTTGAGTGTGTTTAAAACTCCACACGTCTGAGACTTTCCCATGTGGAATTCAACACAGGAAATTTTAATTCAACATGGGAATTTTTTGCGCATTTTTTTTCATCGTACACACACCCTCATCGTTTCTGTTACGAATTTGGGGTCTCTATTCGATACATTTTTTTTGTCAAGTTGACGCTGCAGTTATTGTCGTGACTGCCCTGATTGAATTTACAGAAGAGCAGAAGACGTTTCGGTTTTAGAATCGTAGATAAAACGTTCTAGACATAAGTGGCTTCACAGCGAAATACAGAGTGAATTCTCGAGATGCTGACTACAAAAATTCTTTCGGACGATGTTGACGAGATCAAGCGTTCTGAGTCTTATGCCTACGAAATAGATGAAAGTCCCGACGTTTTACAGACAGAGCAAATTTCCATTTGCGTTCGAGCCGTATCCGAAGATCTAGTTTCAGCAGAATATTTTCTTGGCTTCTATTCAACCACTCGTACAACAGCTGCAACTTTAATGAAGATTGTCATGTACGTTTGCACTCTATTTGGAATGTCAATCAGCAAATGTAGAGGCCAATGCTGTGATGGCACAGCGAACGTTTCTGGCGATGTAAATGGATTGCAGACTCGAGTAAGAAAAATCGAAACTCGAGCACTTTTAGAGCATTGTAATGCGCATAATTAGAATCATGTTGTTCAAGATGCACTAAGTAAAGTCACTAAACTGAAAAGTTTCTACGGGTTGATCAAGGAAATGATCAATTATGTCCGAAATTCATCGAAACGACTGTCTTAACTCAAACATGTCCAAGATGAGGAATCGGAAGGTTAAAACAAAAAAGCGTCACCCTCGCAGGCTATTGTCTAACTACTTAGGTAGACATTTTTATAAAACTCATATGATTTTATTTGACAATGTCTCGAGTCGTTGAATGCAATTTATATGTTCTAATTTACTGATGGACTATGAGAATCAATTCCCTTAGAACGTATGAATCACTGATCAACAAGCTTCGGACCCATCCCTCCCGGGACTCAACAAATTCCACACCCACTTTAAAAACGCTATGGCGCCCATAATTTGAACCAACAGATTTATTCTGGTTTGCTGAACATTCGAAAATTTTTTAAACGGGTTCAGCCCTTATGGCTTCGAAACTAGAAAAGCTAGTGAAAACTCAAATCAGATTTGAAAAACTTTGGCATGGAAACTAGAAAAGCTAGTGAAAACTCAAATCAGTTTTCAAAAACTTAGACATTTTTCATTTGAAATAAAAAAATATTAAGAAATTCGATCAGAAAATTTTGTGTTTTAGCTTATTTTTGAAAAGTTAGCGGCTTTAGAAAGTGCACTATGCGCCCAAGATGAAATCATGCTGGGAACAAAAACCGAACTCAGCAAAGGCCACCTAAATATACTGTTTGAAAAAATTATATCTATACATCTTAAGTCCCTATACTCATATTTATTCTGAAATTACGAGTCCTACTTATGCTTATTCCATAATCATTTGCAATGCCTAAAACATGTCATATAAATAACTCAAAATTATGTATATCCCGTAAAAGCCTTTAAATTTTCCTATAAGAATAAAATTGACTTACAAAGCCCATCCCACCAAATTACGACTACAGCAACAAAATTTATGGCGAAAAATTTTTACAACAAACAAATATCACATTGCACGCATACACAAACAAAAGCGTAGGGATAAAAACCAAACCTATACGTAAAGCGCAAAAAAAAGCACTCAAACGTCACATGCGAGAGCGCACGATACCTAAAGCAAAAGTTTGCAATAACAACAACACTACCACAACATCAGCCAGCAGCAGCAGCGACAGCTGTCAAGCCCACTTCGGGGTTTGGGTGAGGAATTAAAAATATTTTTATCAACTGAATTCAGTTTGCACGCAACTTTATGAGCGAAAATTGCATTTATAAATAAAATCGCGTTTGTTGACGGAAATGCAAAATAAAAGGAATTGATTACAATTGGATTTTACTTGATAGCTGAGAAATTCTGTTCGTGTCACTGTAGCTGTCAGAATTGACAATGTGAAATGTCAATTTAATTTAGAATATGCAGTTTAACGCAAATGCCGACGGTTTAAAAACAAATTATTTAATTAAAAACAAATGAAATAATAACAAAAATTTAACAAATAAATATAAAATCTTGTAAACTTTGGCTTAAATGACAGTTGAAATGTCAAAAAGGTGTACGCGAATAATTAAATGTCAATTGATGTTCATTAGCCAGTGTAAAGCAATTAGTGCAATGCCGTATTACTCTATAGCAACTAATTAGCGATGTTTTTACAATAAATTACATCATATGCTTAAAAGATTGTGCTCAGTATACTTTGCTGTCATGCAGTTGACATAATAATACGCCATGCTGTCATGGGGATATATTCATTAAAATGCATAATTAAAAACGGAAGCTTGTTATATGAAGTGCTTAAGTGTTAGCTCAGTGTATTTGAGTGTTATTGTTTTAATAAGTTGTTTATTGTTTTGACACAATTCTCAATTGGAATGTCAAATTTATAACATTTTAAGATTTGCCGTCGGTATTTGTCGCGTTGTGCAAAAATGAAAATACTTATACATTGAAACGTTAATAATATGTGATTTTTTTTCTAAAAAAATTGTCCAAATGTGAATATTTCTTCTTTTTTTTTTTGGGATACCAGTAATATCTATCAAAATAAATCTTTTGTTATAACTGGAGAAAAAATTATTTCAGATATCAAAAAATTGTGGCAAAGACATTATACAACTTCATAATATGTTGTATAATGTATCCTGCTATCAAAACTTTTCAACGCTGGATTACTATAAGGTGAGAAACTTTGCATTCTTTGTCATTATATGTAGAAGCCATTAAATATGCAACGATTTTCATTTAATTACTATCGGCAAACAAAAACCACTCTCTATTAGATCAAAAGTATTAATATATTTACAAAACTTTTTGAGGTTTACGACTTTGCAATGATGGGTAAAAAAATGTATGCCAGTATTCAAGAAAAGAGTTCAAGTGTCGCGAACAAGAATCAAGGTTTTTTTGAAATCTCATTTATTTGTTTAAGAAAAATAAAAAAATTATTCAAAACATACTGCTTGAATAACATAGGACGACATTTTTTATACCCTGGGACCACATTATACTTTTCCGAAGGTTTTCGTTACGCTCAATTTGAATTTGACCTCAGAATTGCTTTATCATATCAGGTTTTTGAGATATCCTAACCTAAAAGTGCTAAAAACAGGTATTTGTCGATATACATATTTAGGAATATATTATACAACGAAATTATTTCCTCAAAACATGTAACTAAAAGTAATACTCTTTCCCTGTAAAATGCACTTGGAATTTTTTAGATATCTTTTTTTCTCGGAGAAATCGTTCACGAAAATATATTACTTCAGTGTTTTCCTTACAACTATTAAAACAAAAAAAAAAAATAGCATACTAAATATTAGACAATATTTTCATGACAGGGAAAGAGTATTACTATTAGTTGCCGTAACAAGTTTTGTTGAGAATAGTTTTTTCATTGTATAATATATTCCCAAATGTATCGAAAAAAAACCTATTTTTAGCACTTTTAGTTTAAGAAATATCGAAAACCTGATGTCATAGAATAAGTTTCTGAGAAAAAATAGCCGAATGAAGTTATGCTATAAATGTTTGCTTAAAATGGTGGCTTAACAGGTACACATATATAGATCTTGAAAGGTTGAGAATCATACCAAAGCATCCAGAGCTTTGGGTTAAGTCGTTTATATTTAAAAATTGTTTACAAAGTGAAAGTTCACATCCTATATTCAAATAGGAATATGATGCTTTAAATGTTGTTGCAAAAATCTTTAGCGATTTGGAAACAGTTACAAAGGGTCGTTATTTATTATTTGGCTAAATTTTTGCGACCTAACTTTTCGAAATCAGCGCAGTAATTGTTCTAAAGTATAATCTTTATCCTCGTCACTGTAGCGACCTCTAGTGTGGGCCACAAAGCTCATTTTTGCTTCTCAGAGAGTACTGAATTCTGATTCTGCTCTCATAGGTATTGACCCAATTGTGAGGATTTGTATAAATGAGAGGATCTTAAATTTGTATAGAAAGATTTGGTTTTCAGTATCAACATTAATGCTTGTCCGTCAAAAATTTTACTGCCTTCAAAGCTATGATGAACAGGCAACCATGGAAGCATTTTTAGAATTTAATAATTATGATGTATTGTTTAGTTATTGCATCGAAGGATAAATTTGGATCGGATCATAAAACTGACAGAAGATTTGAGTGCTTCTTAGCTTGCTCGCTATTCAATAAAACAAATTTGGTCAAAATTTCAAAATTTAGCACTTTTTTTTTCCTAAACTATTAATTTTTAGTAAAATCGAACTGAATAAAAAGTTCTTAAAATTGATCAAAATATTAAGAAAATATTTATTTTTACTTAAAATTTGTAAACTAGGCCAGTTTTCATTCCGATTTAGTTCAGAAGTGGAATCGAAGTCCGAAATTGAATGTGAAAAGTTCTTCATTATCTAATGAATTTCGTATTTGAGCTGTTTTTGTTCTGATATTTGACGAAATTCTCATTATTGTACGATCCTGGAATAAACTTCGTATTTCAAATCCGTTTCCGAAGCAAATCCGAAGCAGAATTAGAACAGGTCTGAATATCTTAGATTTTAAAAATTATAGTCAAAACAATGCTGCACATAATTCAAAAAATATTTAGTTAGTATGTAAGCCATGATATATATTGACCTATATTTTCGTATATCTTCTTAGTATGTCAGCGTCTGCATCTACATTACTTATCAATGTATAAATGATTTCCTTTATCTTTTTAATAATGACTGTCAATCAAGTCGACAAATAGCATCAACAGCAGCAGCAAAATCTTTAAAGAGCACAATACATTGGTACTGCTCATCAATGACATGACCCAAAAATTTGTGCCGAAAGAAAAAATAAATCCTTGTTTTCTAAAAAAGATATTGCAGTAAAACACTGCCACTGCGGTTTTATTTCTGGTCAAATAAATTCACTACCTTTCAGCATGCTGTCAAGAATGTGCAAGGATTTGCACAAAAGAACATTTGACGTATGCACAGTGGTTGATCTTGCTGTTGCTCATTCAGCGAAAATCTGATTAAAAACACAAAATTCGAAAAAGGCACAAAAAAGGTACATAACAAAGCACTTAAGGATCAGCTACTGGCTTCTGTATGTTGTAGTATTTGTTGGATTAAAGGCTCAAGTAAGATAGGCCTTTCAATGATTAAGATTTTTTTTTGCTGAATTATACTTGATTTTTGCCGCTCTAATAAGTTTTTATAAAATATATTTAGTATGATTTTTTAAAAAAGAATAACTGAAGCATAAAATTGAAGTATAGATAATCTTAATATGTATATGTATATTTTAGCATGTGGGTGGTCAAAAGTTATGAAAACAAGAAAATATATTAGTTAGGTAAAAACTGCAAAAATGTGCCAATAACACGCTTTATTGTCAACTAAACTTTTCATAAAAATGTAAAGAAGGATGCTCTTAAATTTATTACAGTGACAAAAATGCAATAAAGTTGCCAAGCATCGATGAAAATTAAAGTGTTCATCAGCAATGGTATTACTTTGTTAACAACAACTCCAACTACAACAAGACAGTAACGACAGCATCACCATCAAAATTCACATCAACGTCCTCGTTGTCAGGATAATTTCATTGAAATTTGAGATCACCAAATGCTCTGTGCGTTTGTATGCGAACAAATTATTTGTTTTACATTGCTGTTGTCATAGCTGTTGTTGTTGTTGCTGCTTTCAGCATCATCGTTAGTAGCATGAAATCAAAATTACTAAAGGCAAAGCAACAACAATAATTGTGTAAATTGTATGGTACTTGGCAAAAATGGTAGTCGTGGCAACTTTGCAAAGTATGCAGAGAGATGAAAGAACAAAAACAAAATCAAACAAAAAACGGTAGCAAACTTTGTGGGATACGTAGAGTTGCCACATTAAAAAAAAATAATAAGAAACAGATTTGAGGCGCCCAGTTGCAAAACCGGCCAAGTCCATTTTTCATCTTTTTGGAAAAACAACGAAAAACGTTTATCTTCACCTATGTTCATTGAAAAATTAAAAAGTATTTCCCACATAATAACTTACAAAATTTCTTACTCAAAGCTCGTCAGATCAAACTTTTCAAGTTTTATTTGCGCATGTTTTTGAGAAAAAAATTTTGGACTTGGCCGGTTTTGATACCAATGAACTGAACTTGGCCGGTTTTGATTCCAAGGCGTTGGAATGGTTTTGAAAGCAAATTCATGGACGTGGCCGGTTTTGGAATCAATGCATCAAAAATAAATTAAAAATTGTAATATTTCTGTCAAAATTTTTTTTTTTGATCTAAAACCATAGTAGGAAGATAAAACATGGTCTAAATTTTGATATATGAGAATGTCTCAAAATTTGATTTTTATGGACTTGACCGGTCTTGCAACTGGGCGCGTCATTTTCCGAAGTTTCTACCAAAAAACCGAATAATTGGCAGTTGATATTATGGAACGCAAGCTTTTTGAGTCAGTTCAAAAATGTGCCCATATCAAAAAATGTGAATATGTTCGGGAAAAATTTTTTAAGATCGTTCGCATGGGCAGCAAATGGATAGACTGAGAGAATGACAAGTCATTACCCCAAGAAGTCATACTATTTAAGAGGTAAACTTACACACAAATAGACTAAGAAAACGTTATCTTCAATGTAAAAATAGTATATAAGAAGAATGCACAAATCATTACTCGAGTTGGGTGAGTCAAATGTCTACGTGAGTTAGAGTGGCTCCAGAGTCCAGTCCCGGAAAGGACCGTTTTTGATCAATTCTCGTAAATTTTTTTTTTCTGTAATTAATGGGGAAAAGTCGAAAATGGATTTGGATCATCATTTAGGGTGGCTCCGGAACCTGGTAAGGACCGTTTTCGACCATTTTGGTCCTTTTCAAGTTCCGGAGCTACAGTAAGTGATAGCCAAAAAGCATTTCTGAACTCCGGAGCCACTTTAAATGAATTCCAAAATCCATTTTCGTTCTTTCCCCATTAATTACAGAAAAAAAATAATTTCCGAAAATGGGTCAGAATGCATTTTCAACCTTTCTCCATTAATTACAGAAAAAAAAAATATTTTCCGAAAATGGGTCAAAAACGGTCCTTCTAGGGTCCGAGGTCACCCTATATGATGACCAAAATCCATTTTGACCTTTGCCTATTAATTACAGAAAAAAAATAATATCCGAAAATTGGTCAAAAACGGTCCTTCCAAGGTCCGGACCCACCCTAAAAATGTTAAGGAAATGGTTTAAAAACGGTCTTTTCTACGGTCCGGACCCACCCTAAGTGATGACCAAAATCCATTTTCGATCTTTCCCTATCGATTGGAGCAAAAAAATTTTTTCGAAAATGGGTCCAAAACGATCCTTTCAAAGGTCCGTAGTCACCTTAAGTGATGTCCGAAATCCATTTCGACCTTTCCCCATCGATTGGAAAGAAAAAAAACCGATTTCTGTACGACAATTCAACATAAGTGGCTCACACTGTTCACTGCTTCATGAATCTGAATCCATATGAGCTTTACACGCATTCACATTCATGAGCCCAGAGCTACTACAAGCTTAGATTCATGAGCAGCATGTCATCTACGTATTCATTATTAGTGAGTGTAAGTATGATTCACACCCACTGTTTACATGCAAAAGGCACACTCACGTCTCATATTATTGGAAGTGGCTCAAAACCCTCAATGAGCTACTCAATGACGTTCTCTGGTAACTCTGACTACAGAACGATATAGTGACATGTTTGAAAACTTTTTGACGCTACAACAGCACACTTTGGGCTCGTTTAACATGGGATTCCAACAAGATTCACATGCAGGATTACAATGGAATTACTGCGATTCTTTTTTCCAAAACCACGGTTTTGCCGGACTTGACTGCTCCGAACTTTTTTTTTTGTGTGGACTTTTGTAAAGCAAGTCTTATGCAAACGTCCCAAAACGGTTGAGCAACTCAATCAAAATATTTGTAATGAAATAAATAAAATACCGAGAGAAATGTTTTAAAATGTAATGGATATTTATCTGATATCTCATTTCATACCTAATTACTAACATTGAATAAACCAACAAAATTATTTTCTTTCTCTTTCATTTAAGTAAAATTTATAATCAAACCAAGTACATTACCTTTCCGGCGTATATGAAAAATATTTGAAAATTAAAAACAGTATGGCAACACTGCACACAAAATAAAGGAGCATTTACCAAATGAAGCAAAAGTCCTGATCGTTGCTTTACAATTTTTTTTTTCTGACTACACCAAGATACCATTAAAATTGCATTTACTGTGAACTGTGTGCTGTTATCCTGAAGCAAACAACTGAGCAGCCTGAATGCGGGTTCAGTAGAAAAAGAGCAAACACGGCAGCCATTTATTTGCTAAGCACAAAAAGGAATTTAATTTTCCACGAGTTTATTCCTTTGATTTGATTGTAATTTACTTTTGTATGGAATTAAAAGGAAAAATAAATAAAATGGCGTTTTCACTAGAGTTGCTCATTTAAATTTTATTTCACGCAAAACAGCGGGTGGTTGCTCATTTTGTGGTGTTTTATTTGAGGTTATGCTGTTTTAGTACCCCTATGTAAGTACATAAAAACACGCCTTATGTGGTGTATTGTACTAAAAAGGTGCGCGCTACCTTTGCCACATTTTTATTGACTTGTGTCCTAGCGTGCTAATTAGGTGACCTAGAGGAAAAAAAAAAGTAAAAACGACAAACTTGCATGTCACATGGTATTTTTGAAATTTACAATGTACGATATGTAGTATATGTGAAGTTTTCAAATTATTTGAGAGAAAGCAAAAAAATTTAATTATATTTTTTTAACAATGTATTCTTCACAATTTTTATCAATTTTTTCTCATATCATATGATATTACTTCAAGGTATGCTTTGTCGGTAACACATAAATTAAATTTCCAAGTCTCAATAAGTTAACATTTCAAAAGTCACCACAACATGGCAAAGAAGTCCTAGAAGTGTTAATAGTTCTTGTTTTGTTTTGTAATGTTTCTTTATGCTTTCTTTGTTCCTTTCTATTGTGTCGTATAAAGACAAAGGTATATTTAGTAAATTAATTTTAAAACATTAATTTCAATTTCCTACGAAATAATATTTTTTTTTTAGAGAAGACTTAGGACTGCTGAAATTCGTATGCTTAATAAACGGTATTCGAGCATAAGAATAAACTCTTATATCCAAATTTATGTATACTTAAACCTTTATTTCCGCTTAGTTTCCAAAATATTTTTCTCTTATATTCTTGAGTATGTCTGGCAAAACTCTTAAGCAAAATCCTTAAACACTTTGGATTATCAACTTGAAGATAAATGCAAAAATGTTTTTGTCATTTTTCTTCTCTAATCTTAACTAATTACTCCAAGAAAGACAAAATGTTGACAAAATAATGGATTATCTGACACACTTGTCTTGATTATTTTAAGTCTCTGTCAAAGAAATTTGATAAAATTCTAATGCACAGTACAATAAGATATTGCGGTGTAAGCTCAAATACTTTTAGTTTTGTTTCTTGAACTAAACGGAGCGCAATATTGAATAAGTTTATAAAGTTTTAAGTCAATAATTGTCCCTAGAACCAAAAGTGTTTGCATTGAGAGAGAGAAAAGGAGATATCAATTTTTCATATATTTAATTACACTTAAAAATTAATTCAGTAGTTTTTGAGATATATACACCAAAAATTTAAGCCAAATCTGTTTTTTTCGAAAACATTTATGATTAATTTTTACTATTTGAAACAAATTCAGAGAGTCATGCTTGTTTCTTTTAAAATGCTGAATATTTTATTTCACTTTTTTACATTCTTTATCTTTTTCTATGAAACAAAAAATCATATAATTACTTAGTTCTCAATACGGAAGCTAAAAGTTTTGACACTTTTCACAAAGAAAAAAGTCTAAATTGTATAAGGAAAACATATGTATTTTAAAGAAGGGTTTGAAAGGCATTAGTCTATCTAATCTAAAATATATTCTTTAAAAAATAAATTAAGGAAATAAAATTTTTATTTACAATGGTTAAAAAGTTTTAAATAATTTTTACAATTACTTAGGTCTCAATTAGGATTTTATGTAAATTGAAATGTGTAAGCCACCATAATATTTATATTATCTTATGAACAGATTGTTTAGAAAAAATGCAAGCAGCATGATATCAGAATATATTTTATGCGAGCCGTTCATTTTGAAAGTGGAATGAGTTACTCTTCGTTAAGAAGAAAATCAAATTCATTTTACACAGTAAGTTCAAAGTTACTTGATTTTTTTCTTTTCAATGAAAAGTTACTTACCCCATTTTCAAAATTAATGGCTCATATATAAACATAGTTTTACTACTTTCATTCGTTTTACAACTGAAACGGTTTTAGTGAATAAAAGTAATTTGTTATCACTTGCCTTTTCTGAAACTACAAAATGCAATAATTCAATTTTTGAGTTAAGTCCTCATATATTGATGAAACTTATTTCTTAGCTGACGTTATTTGCTTCAATTTCTTACCTGCTAAATTTTGAATATTTATATATAATATGTATACAAATTGTTTTCACTTGACAAAAAAATACTTCCTGTTTTAAATTTAAGAAATGCACAGGGGTAACGCCCTTTACAAACAAAAATATTTGTACATACACAGTTCAAAAGATTTCCGTATAAATACATTCAGTTTTCTTTGCAATCATCATTAAATGACCTAATTTTGTCGCATACCTACAGTACAAAACAATTTATTTGCTCTACATGAAATAACTGCTTATGTGATTATCCCAGATTAAAGACTTTAAGGAGAGACAAATGGAAATCTGAGCGATTTTGGAGATTTACAAAATTATTGCAAGAAATGTACTGCAATATATATATATATATCACTGTATATATTATAAATGACAATCTAAAACAAAAAAATGTGCAACAGAAAATTGGCCTCATCTTAATGAATGAAAGTGAGTGGTCGGTTAAAAAATGTCCATATGCTTACACGTATTCATTGTATAAAAAACTTATTATAAAAAGAGCAACTCGAATATTTGTTAATCTCAATCTTTATAAGGCAAATATTTAAAGTAAATGATTCATTTTAACCAATAAATTATAGAGTTTTTTTTTTGAAAATTGAATACAGGCACATTTAGGCTTTAACATAGTTTAATATTATAGGAAAATCCACGAAGGTTGACGAAGTAGCTTTTAGTCGAAATAGTCATTAAAAAAACTCGGTTTATTTTCATTTCTAGGACTTACACTATTTTCATGTTAGCCATGTCGAAAAAGATTGCTAACTGTCCATTTAAGCTCATAGTTTTGATTGTAAATGGTCGTTCATCGATATCTTTTGTTCAATATATAATGTAGGTAAATATTTCGTTTTTTGGTTCAATTGGTCGGATTTTCACAAATTTAAAGGCTTAATGACCTCTCCGTTGCCATCAACATTATTCTACACTTTTTAACTTAAGAGTTGGCTGCAATCATTTAACTCCCAGTAACTAAATAACTTATTTTCCGATAGATCTTCGACTTATTGTAGAAATTGATACAGCCAGGTTGAAATTTAGAAATTTTCGTCGAATTTTACCAGAGATGTAATTTTAAGAAAGCTGCTTTTTTTACTATTTTAGCATAATTGGAAGCTTTTTCAAAATTCTTTTTTACTTCCAGTTGTTATTTGAACATAATTTTATATTATAATTGATATTGTTTTTCAATAGTACTGGTACCAAAAGTTATTATTCTACCAAAAGTAGTGTTTTCGCCAAGGGTAATATTTTTAGAAAAGACAGTATCTTCTATTTCGAAGAAGGTATTTTACCAGCTATGCTTTTTACGAAAGGTGATATTATTAGCAGAGATATTTTTTTTAACCAAAGTGGAATTTTTTCCACAGATGATACTTGCCAAAAATAGTATTTGTGTTGAAATAAGTATTAAGATATTAGGTGGTATTTTTAACAAACGTGCAAACTTATGTGGTACTTATGTTAAATTTCCACCAAAGGTGGTATGTTTTAGTATTATGTTTACTTGAAATATTTTAGTTAATGCATTGGAACCAATTCTTGAGTCGATAGGTCAACAAATTACTTTGGGTTCGTCGGAGAATTTTATTAAAAATTTTGTTTGCAGTGCCTTTGTATGTACTTTCGCCCAGTTTAAGGTGGATCGTAATTTTAAACTGTCATATCGCTATCAATGATTTGTACTCGGAAAAAAAAATTCTTGAGTTCAGAATGACACTGAAAAAACTGAAATTTGAATAGTTTATATGAGCATAGGGAATGTTAATCTTAAGTTATGTGTATGATTTATAGGGTAATTTTTCTTCTCTTTTCTTTAGTTCTTCTCGAAAGAGCGCGCCTTTTGATCCAAGTGATAAATAAATCATAAGCAGTGGTGGGCACGTAGTGTCCCTATCCACCCACATAGCCCGTAACGTTATTTAACGCACAAGCAAGCGAAAAAAAATTCGCAGAATTTCAACGCTATCGAGGCACAGCGTTGACTTGAATTCAAATGAAAACCAAAACAAAACACAAAGGCATAACCGACGGCGCCGCATTGTGTTTTGACGAATGAAGCAATTGTTTTTGTTTGCAGTGCAATTTGTTTTTTTTTGTGCCACATTTGAAAATGACAACAAAAAACTTTAAAATTATGTTTGTTGTTGCTTAATGTTGTTGTTTAGCCACTTTGTTAGATTTAGTTGCCCACCACTGATCATAAGTATAAAATATAAGTATAAACAAGAAGTATCGACGATGAAGTGATTTTTATTACAAAACATATGCACATAAGATACTATGAAATTAAGTTCACGTAATAATTTCGTACATTAATTTGTAAACAAAGTATTAAATATATTTTCACAAATTTTTCTCTCTATGCATTCAATTAGAAATAACTTATTTAAAATTCATACATAAATTAATTACCTACTTCAAATTCATACGTCTGAAAAATTATATGCTATAAAAATGCTAATTTTTTGCATTAATTATGACAAAGTAGAAAATGTTAAATCGTTATTTGTCATAATTGCTATATTATTTTCTTGCTCTCTTAATTCGTAATTTTTGTTTGGCTACAAGTAAAATTGTGACAGCGTTGAAGCCAAAGAGCGCTAAAATATTATTAAACTCGACGTTTTAAGTTTTAATATATTAACAAAAAATCCATTATATCGAAAGTAGGCATAGTTATCCGAAAACTTCTAAGCAATTTCTATTTTCAACAATACATTCGATAGTCTGAAAAATTTTACTCAATTCTCTTGAACCTACTCAGGCGCTCATTAAAACTGTGAGTAATACTCTCTCTCTCGAATACAAATTGTTCATTGGTATTGTAGCAACCTACACTGAGTAGGATTTTGTGTATGTTTTTTTTTTATGTTCTTTTGAGTATTTTTGAAAAATTTCACTCAAAACCAGAATTTTTACCTTCGACTCGTTATCTTAGCAAACATTTTTTTTTGTTGCTTTTGCCCCCATAGAAAAACAAGGATGGCGCAACTTTTTTTTGTAGTTTCGCTTATCATGGCGCGTCTTCATACTTATTTTTATATTGTATGAAGAACTGTGAGCTTATGTTGGTTGATACTCGCATGTATACGGAACCCGGAGGGTGTTGGTTGATGCTATTAGATACGCCCTTTTTTATAGTATTTGTTTTAAGATATCTATTAGACTGAAATGAATTTGCATGAGTTCGCAGCATTAAAAGCAAAAGTTTTAATATGACAAAATTTAAGCTTGAAAATTTCTCCAACGAATTAA
The DNA here is from genome assembly GCA_949775025.1 of Tricholauxania praeusta. Lineage (NCBI taxonomy): Eukaryota > Metazoa > Arthropoda > Insecta > Diptera > Lauxaniidae > Tricholauxania > Tricholauxania praeusta. The sequence continues at coordinate 123,228,651 of OX459030.1, read as the reverse complement.
TAAATAAATCTGTAAATTTTTATTGCTCTTTTAAGCAAGTCACCTTAAAATTCGCGACCGAAACTTACATTTCTTTTTGTGAGCAATTTGTCTTTAAAATAAAAAAAACGGTGAAATCCAGCAATTTTTTTTTTCTCAAATGCACCTAGTTAAAACCTCGCAAAACAATGAAACCTTTCGCTGGCAACATACCTTCATGCTTGATATTTGATACTTTTTTCCCGAGAAACCTTTCAAAATGTGCGTTTTCCTTTTCAATTTTTTTTTTGATACAAAATTTGGTTCGTTTGCCTTTTGAAGCCAAAAGAAAATTACACGCAAAGGTGCACTACATTAAAAGAATGGAAAAAAATTGGTTCAATTTCAAATATACCCTCCACTTATATTGTGACAAATTTTTTTTTGCAAAATTATGAAAAAGTGACATTTTTAGTAAGATGTGACATGTCAAAGGTCGCTTGTAAATTCTTGGCCTTTTTGATAAATTAAAAACGAACTTTTAAATTATGAAATCGTAATGAGTTACTTTTTTTTAGGGTGTTTTTTTAATGAGCAGTTGAAATATATTTTTCAAATTAGCGTCTAGTCATTAAGAATAATTCGAAAAATGCAGTTTATATGTGTATGTAATCTTGATCCCTAATATGTATTGGACTTCTTTTTAAAAGGATTTTTTGAGTACCATTTGAAATTAAGTTAACCTTTTTTAAGCTAAAAAGTAAAAGCATTTTTGATTGGAAAGTATGAATGAAAACCGTTTTTAAAAAAATTTTCTGAAGGTAGCGTCTCTGTATTGTATTTTGAAGTAAAACGGAAATTAAGTTAAGTGTAATAGAGGATTTTAGTTCTAGGAGACCATAACATTGTCATTCAAAAGATTTCCCCATGAAAATAAGAGATTTGTTTTTGTTACATATCAAATAGATCAATATTTTGTTTTTTGCCAGCATCTCAAGATTTGAGATTAGAGATCAGTAAATAGAGTTGCTGGCAGAGGGCTCAACTAGACAATTACTAGCATATTTTTACGTATAGAATATGTTGATGACATACATACTTTACAATATTGGCTTGGCTCATAAATTACGTGAGTCAAAATAGGGGAGGAGGGGGTCCGGCAAAATTTCACGTCAACTTTTTAATGAAAAGAAGTTTGAATAACTTTATATTGAAATACCCACAGATTTGACAAAAATATGGAGGGAGAGAGCATATAACAATTTTAAGGGTTCATATATGGAGAGAGAGAACATATAATAATTCTAAGGTTTCAGTATAGCGTGATACATACAAGCGCCTCTCATCTCGTCCACCAGACGATTTTAATATATTATGAAGGAAAAGGTTTCTGATATTGTAAGTTCTCTGTCTATTATTGCACAAATACTTAAAAGAATAAGAAATAATTCGGAGTTATCTAAAACATATTGACAGAAAAAAAATATAATAAGAAGTCACATCGGCCCCTCAGAGTGTAAGTATTCTATCAGAAAAAAACTTGTTTTGTAGAGCATTAAATTTCCTTCAAATATATGGCATGGTTTTTTTCAGATAACTTTGATTTACTAACTACAAAATTTCAAAGTAAAAAAGTAAAATCAAAGAAACATATCGATTTAAAAACCTCAATAACTCGGAAACGGCTCGTCTAATGAATATTTTTAATTTAACCTTTTTTATAGGGAACTTAATTTTACATAAGAATATGTAGAAGCAAATTTTTTTACTCCAATCTCTCAGAAGTTTTGACGTAAATCATCAAATCATGAATAGCGATGATACCCATCTTAATATTGAAATTTTCACCAGATTTTTTTTGTCACTCTGAATGATATTTTCGATATATCGTTTAAAAAATAAATATTAATTTTTTTTGGCCCAGTCTAATAAATATGAGACAATTAAATATTGAATTCAACGAAAACTGTACATTAATGAATTTATTCGGAGTTTTCAAAATTAAGTTTTGGAAGGATGAGGTGAAAAAAAAATAATTGCGCTAATAATAGATAACGTCGAAAATGGGTACAAAATATTCTTCTGAGCCTTTCCTTCATACTGAGTTCATTTTCGACCTTTTCTCATCCAAAATAGAGTTAAACAAATGGTACGATGCAATGCCCTCCAAAATCTAGTATAGAATTATTCGCATCAATTGGTGCAATAACTTTTTGTTATTGAATTGAACGTTAACAGATACATAGATCCATTTTCGGCCTTTTTGCACCGACAGAAATTTTTTTGTCTCTAATCTTTTCCCCTCTGCCTCTAAACTCCATGTTCACTTTCGACCTGAGAGCGATTCTTTATAATTCAAAATGTTTTCAAAGGAAAACATGTTGATAGAACACTTGCACTCTGAAATTCTCTTTTGAAAGCTGCAGTTAGGCCATAAAGCATCCAGAGATATTTGGAAGGGGAATAGGTAGCTCAATTTTGATAGCAACAAATTAGAATGGTGGTAAAATAAAAAATATTGACAAAAAACGTGTCAGAGCACTCACAGTCTGAGGGGACGATATTACAGTGGTATTATGACAAAACGGCATCAGTAAAATTTTTAAAAATGAAACCATACATAAGCAACATTTTGCAGCAAAATGTAACATTTAACCCTTAATAAGCTTCTCTACATTAAATCTCTCAGCTAATCCTTTTGATTTTCTCCTCGATATGTAAACTGACACTTCAATCTTTATAGTTGACAACAGCTGGCTGGCCTTGCCACATATGAACATACACAACAATCATTTACTGCAGCGCTTATTTGGATGCGCAACATTTTGGTGGTAGAAAAATGCCAATTTTCTAAACAAAAAATATAAATAAAATAATTTAAAAAAAAAATTACACACAAAATAACATAAAAACACATTTGACAATAGCTGCCATATTTTCACAATCAGTCGCTATTGTCAATAATTACTAGAATTGCAATCGATAGCATCCTACTACTTATAACCCTGAAAACATGAAGAACATGGTCTGATATGGCGGTATACTGTGATGGAAATTGATGAACAGCCGCAAAGTTGGCAACCAGAATAATTGAAAAATAATAATAATAACCATAGAAAAAAAAAAGTATATTGAAAAAAACTTATAAAAATGGTTTTATTTGTGCACTTGTAATCGATACCTTTGCTGTGTATTAAATTCCATTTATACTTTTTTTTCCTCTGCTGTTGCAATTACAATGTAGAGTAGGTTGTCTATCAAAACTTCAAGCCAGAACTATGTATGTACTGAGGTTTATTCTTATTATATATAATACGTGTGTTCATCATAAAAATGTAGGTGAGATTTTTTTTTTCAGTTTTATGTCTAATAGCTTCAGGGCTTGGTTTGAATTTTCAGATCAATAAAATAATTTTTGTATTTTGTAAATCTTTTATTATCCTGAGCATGGGTATGAGCTTCAATTTTTCAAAATTTGTTCAAAGTCATCCATCTTTCGAAAACGCCTGAATACATAAGAAAATGCTAAATAAACGAAAATCTTCGAAAGATTTAGAAAAAAGGAAATTCATGCAAATAGGCGAAATATAACTTTGCACTTTATGTGGCAACTTTTACTTAAAACGAAACTGAACTTTTTGAAAAAAATTGTCCCTATTTTCAGATATCATAAACTCAATAATGATAAAAAAATACTAATATCAGTTAATTTCATAAAAACTTGGCCGCTGATATCCCTTTTTTTACACCGATTATTTGCATTCAATTTATTTATAAGAAAAACTTATTCGAACCAAAGCTGTTTCTTTTCTAAAATCTCCAAGCACAAATAAAACTACTTGATTACCTCCATACTATAATACTGCTTTAGCTTTTTCTAGGCAGGAAATGAACTATGTGGTTACCATATTTTTTCTGTGAAACCCTCTTGTTTCCTTGAATCAACATAATTCGTATACTGCTCACTCCTTAACAGCTCTTTGGCATGAGGATCTGATGCAATAAAGTGTGCACTCTTCAATTCATGACAGTAACAAGAACAACAACATCAATATTACAACATCTCAACAACTGACGCTTACACTGACAATTGCTCAAATCAAAGACAATTTACCGCGCCAGGTTAAGTACACGCGAGCTAACTGTCAATCGCTTGAGTGCAAAAGTCAAAGAGAAAAGCAGCGGGTAAAAAGAAAATCAAGTAATCAGGAGAGCATAGCAAATGTCATTTTAGCTGTCAAAATGTAGGCAACAAAATGTTTTGCATCAAAATTAAAAATAAAATATATTATTCATAGACAAGTAACCTAAAAAAAGAGTTTTACTTTTTTTTTATTTTGAATTTTCCAGGAAAACACTAAATTTCTCGAAGTAGTTTTCCAAAGAAAACAAATTCTTAAAATTTTCGAAAAACACTATTTTTTATCTTGTAAATAGACACCACGAAAGCTGTCAAATAATTATGACAAGTTCATTTCAACGCTGAACTTTAGGCTCCCCATTACAAAATTGATTGCAACACACGAAAAGTGAAGTCAGAAGGAGATGTTGCACTAGTGAAAGGGGCATCAAACACATGTTTATTTTAGTAGCAAACGCGAGCGACTCCTTGTGACACAGCATAAGTGTAACAGACACACCAATTATCGCAACAGTTGACATAACTTTGATGTGACATTTCGCTGTCGCTATGTAATCGATTTGTATTTTTCTGCATTTCTAGTGAACTATTTTTAATTTGTAGTTATATTTTAGAAGTGTAGGAAGCCAAAAAGCAAGAAGAAAAAGTGTTGCAGTATAACAAGGTCACACATTGATTTGTCGCTCATTCTGACAGGAGTTTAATCAACTGTCAGTTATTTAGTTGTTGGCTTTTACACAAAAATAATTTGTACTTCTTTCGTAGAAACAAATAAATGCTTGACGTTTTTAATTTTTTAATGTAGAAAACTCAAAAAAATGTTTTAATAATGCTAAAACCTGCTCATAAAAAGCTGTCAAAGGTGACAGTTGATATAATCCAAGTGTCCCAGAATTTACTTGGAACCGACTGTTTCAATGTGACTTAAACTTGAATTAATGCGCCTTTATTGTTATGTCAAATGTAATCGCTTACCTAATGTTGTGACAGTTATGTTGCTGCTGCTCGAATTAGGTAAAGCAAAGAGATGGATTGGTATAATCTGACCAGAAGTGTTGTATGTCCATCTACTTTATGATTTCGTCAAACCTCCTTCACCTAGTTGAATATCAAAGCTTATAGTGCTTTCATGTAGTTTTTAATGTTAGTAACAATCTGGTTTTTGACGCATTACAGTCTGGAGACATTTATGACTTAGCTCGCATTATAAGGACCATTAATGATCATTTAGATCAGAGAGTAACATGTCTTGGAACATATGTCTTTATTTTTATCACAACCGAATTGAATATGAAGATTTCCTAATGCTCAGAAACATGGAATAAATAGAGGATAAATCGGAGAAGGTAATTATTTGGAATCCTTGTAAATTCTTTGTTAGATATCAAAGTTTTACAGTCGTACAGTAGAACTGGTTTCACATTTCAAGACATTACAATATAAGTAAAATTATTAATTTAAGCATATTGCCTTACTAAGTTGAGACTTTTCATTCTAGGAAGGTTAAGTGCAAGAGTCAGTCATTTATCTGTTTTAAGATAGTGCGAAAAGCAATTATGTTAACAACACACGATTTGTTCTGGCGTGTAACCTCCCTATTGTCAATTTTTCTCACTGACTCTGGTAAAGAAAAATTTCGTCATTATAGGTAATAACAGGATACATTAATTCAGCGCTCAACATCGAGAATGTTTTTAACATTTCGACAATTATGCGATTTTACGCAGCTTATTTGTTATTTTAAATAGATGTTATAGCCTTTCTTATCTATTATACTTGGTGAAATCGAGCATGATAGCAGTGACTGTGGTCTCTTCCCTAACGGAACGGCTTATGGCATACTATAATAGGAGGAGATGCATGATTCTCCAACAAATTATTTTTCGAACTTATTAACTGGTCATCAACATAGTTGTTAATAGGTTCCTGTTTTAGATCCATGATTGACCGATATTATTTGATATCGTTGCTTTTATTCTTGTCTGTTTTATAACTCCTGCAAAGATTTGTAGTCTTTGCAGTTGGCTGTGAAGCCGTTATATATTTTTCGTTTAATTCATTGAATTTTAATTGAATTTACAGTCAAGTGCAGTAATCAATATTCATGTGAAGTTTCACAAATCAGTTAATGCTTTATAAACAAACATGAAAAAGGCAACAAATGGAACCATTTAACCTGATAATTGGTGACACATGTTTCGGCTATCACCACATATATACACATATTCATATGTATATATATAGCCTCATCAGACCAGTTTTTGGTTAATTTGTAATGTGATTCGATTTTTCGTTTGTCTTTTTGTACCAGAAGTTTTGAATTTTTCTATTAAGACCAAATCCATCTCAAACCATGCACGCGAATTATTTCATGTTACGAAAGTGGTTGCCGAATAAATATGTTGTTTTTCAGAGGATATAAGAGGACCCACATTTCCCCGATTTGATTAAAAAATTTATTTTATGAAGTTATAGCCATTTTAAGTTATGCCCATTTTAGGCTAAAAATTGTTTCAAAAGAGCGGTATTTCCATCTAAATCAAAATAATTAACTTTTGTCTTTTGATTCTTATAGAACTTCTTATTTTCTGTTAAAATCTTTAAAAATATTGAAAATGGTTGAAAATTGGCAGAGTTATAGCGCTTTTTATGAAAAAAAAAACAAAGTTAATTTTCTGAAAAACCCCACCTTTTTTTCGCTTTAAATTTTATTTTGGACTTGTGCTAATATAAGAAAGAGATAATATGAGTTTAATGCGCGCTTAGAGACATTTGAGGTGTGGAGAATTGTTTTCAACAATTTTCAGCCTAAAAGGCTATAACTTCATAAAAAAATTTTTTTAATCAAATCGAGGAAATATGGGTCCTCTTATATCCTTTGAAAAACAACATATTTATTCGGCAAACACTTTCGTAACATGAAATAATTCGCGTGCATGGTTTGAGATGGATTTGGTCTTAAGATAAATAGATATAGTAGAGGCTATAGATTCCTCAAGACTTTGTATTTTTCTAAATGGTTTGATCTACTCCGATATTCTTTTTTGGCTTTTTCTTGACTCAACTATGCGTTAATTATTCAAGCTCTTTTTGTAGGGTATGTCCAACAAAAAAGTTAACAATTTTGATGGTAAGGCTAATCAAGGATATTTTTGTATACCTGCCAAGCACCCATCTATGCTTTTCAAAAGAAAGTAATAAGTGAGTGTACGCAACTTGAAATGTATAGAATGATCATTAATTGTGACCGCTTGAAGAATTACAACTTATTTTCACAAGGGTTCAACCATCTTAACAAAATCATTATAAATTTGTGAGTAAACATAATAAAAAATAAGGGTTAAAATACGTAAAATAATAAGTTCTAATTAGCAAACAGTGCGTTCAATCTTTAAAAAAAACTCATAAATTCCTTAAAAAAGTGAAAAACCAGCGAGCCAAGAATATTTTGAAACTAAAATTTCAATAGTTCAAAGGTTCAAAGGTTGCATAAGAAACTAGGTAAAATTTGAGAAATCATATCAATAATGTCTTCAAATTAATGAAATTTAAAAAAAAAAATATCTTGTGACCTTAAATCAATGAACCTGAAAAGTTTCAAGTCAGCGGTTTTATTGAAAGGATGTTAAATGTCAAAGGTCTAATCAATGATTTTTATATACCTTCTGAAAGATCAACTGTTGCGTTAAGTTTTTAAAGCTATTAATTGAAAAGGTTCGTTTGCCTTAATTTCGAAAAAATACTTAAGTGGGCATTTTGAAAGTGATTGATTTACAGAGTTTTTTATTTTAAATTTCTAATTACTGAAGTGTAGAGTTTTGATTTTTTATTAATTTAACACAATTTATACTTTGCATAGTATGCAATAATACTTTATAAAGTTGTTTTAATTACAGATTTGAATAGTCAAAACCTTTCCTAATGATTTTTGCAATTAATTATGCAATTCACAGTTCATAGTGAAATTATAACGTGACAAAATTACCATCTGTCATATCATACAATTGTGAGCACAAAAATTTATTGTTTGCACATTATGTTTTTGTCACCCTCTTTTCCCATACGATTCTCTCACCAAAATAGCAAATGTTTATTGCTTACACATTTTGGTTTTTGTCACTCTCTTTTTCCTATACGATTCTCTCACCAACATTTAAAACGAATCCAACTTTCAAAATAAATGCTAGAACACATGTTCAAATTTATCGACTAGTGGTAATTTGCATTTATATGAGAAACAATAACAACACAAGTTACCACCTCGTAAAATATTGTAATATTAGAACTTTTTAATTTTACCAGCCAATTTACAATGAACTGTCCAAACTTGAAAATTTTACGACAATTCAAAAATGTTCCTGAAAATGATTTGATGGAACATAACAAATGCGTGGAGAAATATGAAGCAATTAGATATTTATTTATTTAAATGTAGAGTTTAATCTCGCTAATCCGGATCAATTAAAACCGACCGATGCGGAGGTCCGGATTACCAAAGACATATAAAAATTATAAAAGAAAAATATTTATATACGCGAATTCATTTATTATAACAAATAATAGTAATATATGTATTAAAACAAAAGCAAACAACAAAAACCATCCATTCAATATAAGCGTTAGAAATAAGTAAAAAGTAACGGGACGTGAACCGGGTGAAAAATATGGTCGGTTCGGTTCAGCGGTTCGAACCGTTTTTGCACTTTTGGATTGGATCGCCAAAACGGTTTTTGTTTTCTTTGAGTTGGGGTTTTCGGTTCGGTTCAACGGTTCGGAAAACTATGCAAATTTGTGTTATTTATATTCAGTAACGATCCCAAAGAATATAAAAATATATATGTAGATATAATTTATAGTTCAGATTGATGCGAAAAATATCTTCTAACAGTCCTCGTCAATATTTCCCCGCAGGTCTCCGAGGATAAGTTTTAGGGTGGAAAATGCCTCTCTACCGAAACCTGGGTTGCTGGAACATCAAAACAAGTTTTAGCTAATCCAGATAATTCTTTGCCAGGGTAGTTATTCCAAAAGTTCAAACCATTAACATTATTTGAAAACCGCTTTGTATAATCAAACGATTTGATTTTATTTTAATGACTTATTTTTGAACTCTGTCTCATGCTTCTCTATTTCTTTCAAAATTTAATCAATATCCATATTTAACAAAAAAAAAATAAAAGTGGGAAAAATTTTTCCATTGAAAATTGGTCAAAATGAACCCTCAAACTACTGTAAAAAGTGGTTCGGTTTTCGGTTCGGATCAAACATTTGTGAAAAATTTCGGTTCGGTTAATGGTTCAGTTGATTATTAAAAGAAAGCGGTTTCCCGGCTCAAAACCGGTTCACATCCCTGGAATATACATCAATTCAAAATTTATTTAAAAAAATCGGTATGGAAATTTTTACTTTTTTCACCCTGTCCGTATTACAGTATGATCCGGATTAGGTCATATCCGTCTTGAGGAGATTCTTCTGTAATATTTTTTAACTGAGTTTTACCACTATTTGTTTCAAATAAAATTGACTTGGTTCAAATAAATATTCAATTGCTCTATATTAAATTAGCATTTGCTAAATTCAACCAATTCGTTTTCTCAGTGAACATACCATATAATAAGCAATTATTTGTTTATTTTATCCATAAGCAACACCTCCTGCTCACCTTATGTCAAGCGATTGCAAGAATTTCTAAGCTGATAAATGCGATAAAAAGCCACTTCAGCTGTCAAGCTAAAAAAAAAAGAGTGTTAATTTGTTCCCCAGAGATCCGGCCAAGAGTAATAAAGTGTTAATAATTGCAACAAATGGGGTGGGTGTTACGCTGTCAGCCTCCATAAAGCAGCATGTGACATTTAATGATATGATTGAATTTAACGCAAAAATAAAAAGAAAACCCGCAAAAGCACAGAAAACCACCCTCTGCGTTTGAGTTGAAGGACGCACAAGGAGAGTAAAAGGCAAATGAAAGAAACAATTTTGAAACTGACTACAATTTCACTTTCACATTTTCATCATGACAGAGGGTGGGTGCTGCTGGTATTTTGAAGAAGAAAAAAATGTTGGTTTAAGTTTCACGAATTTTTTTTTCTTCTTTTTTTTTGGTTTTTGTACGCTTGAGAATTAAACTTGAAACATATGATTTGTGTTAGTTATTATTAATAATGCTGTTTTTGGTTGCAATTATTTGTAACAAACCCGTTACCATAATACAATTTGTCACTTCTGCTGTGCAATTCAGAAGGGCACTTTAAAAAAAAAGCAGTTTCTTTTATATGAAATTAAGGGGGTGTGTGCCTTTGTTGCGGAAACCTCAAATTAAATTCTTGATTTTATTATTTTGATACATGAATCTTAGATGGTATAGTAAAGCAGCAGATAAGAGCATTCTTAGTGCACTGAAAAAAAAAGGATATTCATTCGATGAAAGTATTAGTGAAGAGAGATATAGGCATTTCCTTGGGTCCCGTTCGACTCATTTCGAACACATTTAAATTAAAAAAAAGTCAAAATCAAACAGATTTTTATTTTGAGAATTGGTCTAACTTATAGCTCCTAATTAGCTTTATAATTGGTGCTAAGGTTGAATTTGGGAAATTTTTCGTTTTCAAGATAATTGCAAAAAACCAAGGTGTCGCGCGGGACAAAAACTTCCGTTTCCGTGGAAATGCCTATATCACAAACAGCTTTGAGATCTTCAAATATATTAAAAGCTTATTCGATTTATTTGTTTAAAACAAACTCTAACATTTTTCTCAACACTGAGATATTTCTTTTGAATCTCAAAAAAGTGAAAAAAAAATTTAAGACATTCATTCATTTGAGTCAAAACAAATGTCAGCAACCAAGGTAACGTCTGCTGACGTTAATACTCGTAATGAACTTAATTAAAATAGCATAGCATTTAGGTGAAACAAGCGTCCGCAAGATACATAAACAAGGTCGCACTCCGATAGACACGTGTTTCCTCAGCGTCCATCTCACTAATGGTATGTGGAGTGGAATGTTTTGCTATATTTTTGATACTTTCTGATGTTATCTAAAGTGACAACTGACACACTTTACCTTCATAAGGGTGGGTGGTCCATACCATGCCAACATTGTTGAAAAAAGGGTGATCCACGTGCATTGCATTAATGTTACCGTAGTTAAACCTTAGCAGATAATTAAATTTGCACGTTTGAGTGGAGTATTTTTAAGGAATTTATATCACTCCATATATTGTTTCAAAATTATATTGCTACGGCAACACCCTGTTACTTATGTTTTTTATTTTTCATTGTTAACTTTTTCAATTTTTGTTTTTTTTTTTGTATATCTACAGATTGAAGTCTAGCAAGTGCTGAAAAGATTCATTGTTTGTTTTTAAGACTTATTGACTTTATAACTCAATGATTATTTTTGATGCAATATAAACATTGAAAGTTTTGAGAAGTAGATATTTATCTTTTTGGTGAATTAACTGTTATATATGTATATCGGTCGATCTTTTATTAAGTGCACACTTTGTTTTTTATTTTACGTTTTTGAAAATTTTTTGAAACGAAATATCTCAAAAACCATAGAGTTATGATAAAAAATCGTTTAATCATATTTTTTAAAGGAGACCTTAACTTTACAAAAAAAGCTAAAAAAATTTAAATTATATTGTTAAAACACTAATTTTTTTAATTAAAAAAAATTTTTCTCAAAATATTTTCAATACAACATATTTTTTTGTTTTGATTTTTTTTGTATGTTTTTCCTCAATCAATCCTAGGAATGCATGTGCTTTCATATCCTCTTACAAGAGACTGCATTAGGGGCACGAATGAACGGACAAGTTTAGCTGACGCCCAGACTGTATTCATTTGCAGTTCAGACACCGCGAGGATCAGTAAAATCTGATATTGGTCTGTGTCATTATATTAGAGGCCCTCCGTTAATTACGTGAGGTGTTTTTTTGAATATTTGGAAACCCCCGCTCTCCCCTTGGTGAGTTTTAAGGGGCAACCCCCCCCCCCCCCTCCCTTTCGTGAAACTTTCCTTATAACTTTTAAATATCATCTACTATAATAATGTACGGTCTCTGCAATAAAAAGATGACGTGATATTTTTATTGACCCCCCCTGAGATTTGATGAAATTTTTCCGGACCCACTCCCCCCCTATTTTGACTCACGTAATTTATGAACGTCTCATTATCAGCATTACAACGATCCATAAAGTTTTGGCTCTCTTTAGTTCACTTGTTGTTTGTTTTGTTTTGAGATAACATTGTGTCTAAAATACAAAATGCCCTCATTAAATGCAATTTATTCATAACTAGCATTACCCTGTGCGCATCTCCTCACCTCAACCGTGGTGTAGATTCGATGAGCGGTCTGCGTGAAAACTCTAATTAAAAATACTTTTGTATGAGGACCACCCTTAGAATGCACCCAAAATAAAATTTTTACAACCTAAGCAGTGCCTCTTAATATAAAAACCATGTGATGTAAATTTCATTAGGATCGATTAAGCGGTCTTTGAGAAAATGGTATTTAAAAATATTTTTGTATGAGGGCAACCCTAAATAAAAGTTTTGTATCCTAAGCTATGCTTTTTAACATAAGAGCTACGTGGTGTAAATTCAGTGTGAATTAACTAACCTGTCTTTGTGAAAATGATATTTAAAAATACTTTTGTTGGAGGGCCACCCTAAATAAAATGTTTGTAGCCTAAGCCATGCTTCTTAACATAAGAGATACGTAGTGTAAATTCGGCGTGAATCGATTAACTTGTCTTCGTGAAAATGATATTTAAAAATATATTTGTATAAGGACCACCCTAAGTATGCACCCTAAACAAAATTTTTACCATATAATTTATGCCTCTTAAGATAAAAGCAATAATGTGTAAGTTTCATGAGAATCGATTTATCTGTCTTTGAGAAAATGTTATTTTTAAAATATTTTTATATGAGGGCCGCCCTAAATATGCACCCTAAATAAAAGTTAGCCTATGACACCCGCCTGATAAATAGTAACATTCTGTAAAAATTTCATCACGATCGACTGGATAGTTTCCGCGTCCATAAAGGACAGACAGACAGAAAGACAGACAGACAGACAAAAAATTAATTTTATATAATAGAGATATAACATAACTAAGATGATGGAGCTTTTAGTATTGTGACGATCACTTCCAAACGCTATATGAAGAAAATATCCGCAATAATAGAGCCCTTAAGGATGTCGTTGATTAGCTTTGTTTGCAAGGTGTTTGGTATAAAGACTCTTACCATCTTTAATTTGGTAAGAATGAGTCTTTGCAGTAGGTGGCACTTTTCGATATTATTTTTAAAAATACCCCAATCCCCAGAGAACGCACAAAACCTTGCAGCACGTATTTTTCTGTTACTGATATGTTGACAAAAAATTTTTGTCAAGAGTTGTTTATTTAAGGAAAGATGATGGCATATCACATTACCCGACCATATCACATTACCCGAAGTTACTCTAATTATTGCACTCAAATTATTCAATTTCTATTTAAATATTTTTCGAATTTTTTGACTATCTGAAAACTTTTTGACTTATGTTATCGAAATTTTACGACTTCTTCGAAACTTTTCATGTTTTTCGTTTTAACCGAAATTTCTGACCTCAATAAATATTTTTTGACCTATTCAACGTTTTTCGAAATAAATTGACATTTTTTGATATTTGAAAACAACCATCGATATCTTTGATATTTTGTGAATCGTATTTATAGTCGATATTACAAAACCTTGTCCCACACTTATAGATAATATTCTACTATAATCTTTTCTACCGACAAATATGAAATTATTTTTAAACATCTTCGATAATATAGAATGACTTTTCGACAACGCTTCATACTTTTATATACCAATGTAATAATATGTAATTAGGTTCATACAACATCCGTGAATATTTTAACTCAAGATTCAAAATAAAAATCCCAACAATTTGCTGTATTTAAATAAGCCACGGAACCAAAGTCATAGTACGATTTACTCAATTCATACCAAGTGTTCACTATGACACATAGCCAAACAATTTGCTAACAACGCAAATTAGCACAAATCGGCAGAATATTTTCCTGGGTTTTGTTCCCATGATCGACGCTGTTTTTTTATGTACAACTTATTACTCATTGTAAATAAAATTGGGTCGAATTTGTAACAATTGAAAATTATAATAAAATAGTGCAAACGTTACAAAACTAGTTAAAAAATGCACAATATAAGCGGTTAATTTAAAAAAAAAAAAAAATAGAAACAAAATTAATGTGCCATAACAGAAATTTAAAATGACATTAATTTCCGACAGTTTATTACGTTATCAACAGTGATGTTTTGCGGAAATAGCGTCTGTTAATTTGCGAGAAATTAGAGCACAGTAGAAAATTAAATAAAGAGTCCACAGAAAAAACCGAGTTTTGTCATTTTTATTGTTCTAAAAATTAGTTAAAGTTGCAAGTTATTTAAAATTTTTAACAAAATCTCAAAATTTTTTTCTAAAGCTCCCATCCTCAAAACCACCCGCATTTGCTCGATTGCTGCTCATTTTGAAGAACGTGCTTCAGACGCACGTTTAACATACAGAGCAACAATTAAACCCCTGACAATGGCATTAGCGTTTAGTGAACCAAACAAACATGCGCAGCGGAACTGTGCAGTCTAATAAAAAAAAAATAAACAAATACATCAACAGTAGCAGTAGCAACACCAACATGTTGCTGCTGCGCAAACGTATTGTTAGATTTTACTCAATGAAAACGAACATGGTGGCATTACGTATCATAGCAGCAGCGATAATAAAAAAATACCAACTTCTTTTTTTTCCATGCATAATTTTTTAAAAAAATTTAAAAAAAAATGTTATTGTTGGTTTATTATTTTTGTTTTGTTGCTGCCACTTGATTATTTATTTATTTTTCTTTAGCTACTGGTTGCTTGCA
Organism: Tricholauxania praeusta; assembly: GCA_949775025.1. Classification (NCBI taxonomy): domain Eukaryota; kingdom Metazoa; phylum Arthropoda; class Insecta; order Diptera; family Lauxaniidae; genus Tricholauxania; species Tricholauxania praeusta. The sequence goes on along the minus strand of OX459030.1, from coordinate 123,213,609 downwards.
ACCGACCAGCACAAAATCAATTCTTATTGTTGTTGCAGCAATTGCTGCCTTTTTGATATTGTTTATTTTTGTTGCTGTTTTATGTTTAATTTTTTTTTTTTTTTTTTTTTGCAAGATCTCGCAAAGCATTTGAGCTACGTTTGGCGTGCACTCGCCATTAATTTGTTGCCATTGTCTGTAATTTTTTGCTGACAGCAACAATTTTTTTAAAATCTATACAAGCACATTTGGGTTTTAATAGATAATAATATCAATAGAATGGGGAGAAAAAAAATATTCAGACTACTAAACCATTCTTTTGGAAACCATCATTTTTTAAAAGATTTCATAAAGAAAAAATTTCATACAAAACAACAAAGCAGCATAGCCACTAATAGTTACGTGTTTACAAAAATGGTTGGACGTCTCTCTGGAGTCCACTTATGAAAAAATTGTACAAATATATTAAGATATTCAAGAACATCACATATAAGAAATAAAATAGTAAATAAAGTTCACTCATCTAAAAAACGACTTAAAACTATCCGGATATTCTCAGAAAACAATTTCACTGGATCAAATTAAAATCATACCGTCAAAAGAAACCAGTAGCAACACAACCGCGTTGAATCAAAAAACATTGTTTAAGAGACAAAACACGTGGAAGATAACGCTCAGGAAAAATGGCACATTAACAAACACAAATAAAGAAACAGCGACTAGAAAGAATACAATCGCCAAAAAATTACAGTCGCAAAATTAAGTTAAAACCTGGTTTTTACCCAAAATCGAAAATACAGAGTGATCGCATAAAAAAAAGAAAAACTTGCTTTAAAATATGAGAAAATTTTAAAAAATAGGTTACCCTGCGTTATTAGCCCAGTTCACATTATCACACATGCTGTCCAACATGGTGTGACAACATCAATGTTCGATAATGTGAACGGTAGGATGGACCGCTTGACACACATGTTGGATGGAATTCAAAAATGTTTGATTTTTCTGCTAGCTTGTCGAACTATACAACCTGTGTAACTGACTGTCAAGCCTAGTGAACATTTTTCATTTTAAATAAGATTTCAGGCAGTTTACTTCGATGTGGACGCTAATAAATTGTTCTGCAATTGATGTTTGATGGCATGCTCGATAATGTGAACGCAAAGCAATATTGACAGTCACACATGCTGTCAAGCAATGAAGGACAACATGTGTGATAATGTGAACCGCCCTATTGACACAAAATATTATAGACGCAGTGAACAAAAAGAATAATAAGAAACTCGAAAATACAAGGCAGGGTGGCGTAATGGTTATGACTGTAAACTCATAGCTCACAGTACGTGGGTACGATTCTCGTCAGAAAAGATGCTTTTTTTTCCATAAGCACTTTTTATTTTTGAAAGCAGGACAACGTGCTTTTAAATATTTACAACCAGGTTTTAAAGTAACATTTATTTTCATTGATCAATAAAATAAAAAAAACATTTACATTTACGAGAATCGAACACACGTACTGTGTGCTATGAGTTCACAGTCCTAACCATTTCGCCACGCTGTCTTGTATTTTCGAGTTTCTTATTTTTCTTTTTGTTCACTGAATCTACAATATTTTGTGTCAGTAACGCAGGGTAATATATTTTATAAAATTTTCTCATAATTTAATGCAAGGTTTTCTTTTTTTATGGGATCACTCTGTATTTTCCATTTTGGATAGAAACCAGGTTTTAACTTAATATTGCAAATATAACAATGGGCTGATGAGTTTACGTGCCCAATGGTTGGCATTGTATGCTTATGTAAGAGCCCAGCAACTGAAATATAACAAATAACCCAAAGAAGAGAGACATTAGACAAGATCAGAACTGCCAAATGCAAAAAATGGTAGACTTCAGGACTGGACGAGAATGTTCTAAGATTTTGTATAAATTAGCATCGGCTGTTAGAAATAAAAAACAAATTAAGAAAGTGTGAAAAGCTAAGAAACAATTATAAAAAATTTATTTTTAACAAGCTTTTTACTCGATTTAAAGCCTTATGCTAAATAGCTAAATAGGATAATAGCTGTAATAGTTAAGCTTTATTATAAAAGCATCCAAGAATACGTAAAAATATCAATTTTTTTTTTGAATCAGTGATAAGTGTTGGTTCGAATTATTTCCTTTTTGATGGACCTGTGCTCTTCTGGAGGTAGAGTGCTCAGAGAAAGTAGTTTTCCAGAAAGTTCAACATTGTTGATGACTAAGTTTAGCAATTGGTTACGATAAAATTAGATCGTTGTATCTTTTTAGGAGAAGAGGTATCACGATGATGGTTAAGAATATCCCTAAACATTTAACTTAATTGCTCAAAGTTCTCCTAGAATATAAATAATTTGCAGTTTCTAAGCCCATGATCTAAAAAAAGGTGAAGTAAGGTTGGTATAACATAATGGAGATATTTTGCAGCAAGAAATGGCCATTTAAACGAAGGCACTGAAAAAATTTCTTTTAAAATCTTACAATCCGAAACTTATTTACTACACGTCGATTATTGGAACTCTAATAAAAATCTCGAGTTTTTAGTTATGAATTTTGCTGAAGTTGGCATTATCTAAATAAACTTTTTGCTCTTTTATTTATATTTTTCTTTTTGTTATTTAAACGAAAACGTGGCATACCGCTGCTGCTGCACAAGATCGCGATCGTGATCGAGCAAGCGTGCGCGCCACCATCTCTAAAGATTTACGTACGTTTTGATTGTGGCAGACCTCCCGAGTGTTAATTTAATTTCTTTTCTTGATACCGAGGAGATTCATCGTCATCGTTGTCGTTGTCGTTGTCGACGTTGCTGACTCTGTTGCTAATTCTGTTGCTGATCTTGCTGTTATTGCCGATGCTGTTGCAGATTTTGAATTTGATTTTGTTGATCGTTACATTTGCTCCTTTAGTGAGTTGGTCATCGTTTTGTTTAATTCACTTTTTTTTTTTGCTCAGCTCCGGCTGCTGTTGCTAATTTTTTGTTGTCGTGATCTCGTGTTGTTTCATGATCTCGCTGGAATTTTTTTGTTGCAATCTTCGTATGATTTTGTTTTTGTTCCTGGCGTTGAATTATTGTTGCTGGTGTTGATGTTTGTCGTTTATGTGTGAATGAAATTAATGTCGTTGGCGTTGAAGATAAATTGATAGTTATTGTTTTTCTTATATGTAGTTAAGAAAAAAAAAATGATTAACGTAGTAGTTGGCTTAGTGAGGTAGAGCAGTAATCATACTCATACATTTATTTTTGATTTTAATACCTATTTATAGTTTTATTTCAATACATCTATATGAAACATATAAATTATTACTTTTCTTGATTTGAATTCATCATCGTTTTACTTTTTTTTTTTTTGAAGTCATATTACCTCATCAACTGCCGCAAAATATAAAATATTTCCAATCCACGAACAGCGACTTTTTAGTTTTTAAGAGGATTTCGAATGTTCTGTAATTGTCTCCCAAGATTTCAGTTCCAGGCAAGAATAATTACGTAAGGGCAATATTTTTCAATGTTCCGTGATATCATGGCTCCTAAAAGCTCACATCCTAATTTATAGGGTCACATTTTCTCGTCAGACACTTTAAAATTATCAGCAACACTTCATCTGCGATCTAAAGTTTTCGTCACCTACTCCTCATTCTGGCAATTATCACAATCTCTCGTCAGCATACCCTCTATTGTTAAAACAGCCACAATACCTCAATCAGCAATATTTGTTGTCTCATTTCTTCATTACTAGCCCTAAGTTTCAACCTATGGTTTGTTTATAATTTATATTGTCTCATCAGCAATTTTTGGTTTCGAGAGTACTATATTTGCTATCCAATTATAATACATTTCAAGACTTATCACAGCATCATAGCTTCTGACGAGCAGTCCATGGTTACCAGAGAATAAATTTTACTCATTGAGAATATCTAGTTTCTAAAGGAGGCACAATCTCCATTTAGACACCTTTGATTTGAAATCTAGTCCAATTCATTAATCAGCAATTGTTAGTCTTATTGGCATCTGTTTCAGTAGCCGTCGATTTTTTCGATTACTTTCGTCAGTAAAAAGAGAGTAATCTCATTTATTAATAAGCAGCTGAGATTATTTGCAACAATCATCAACAAATGTCGTTTTGAGTAAAATTTACAGATTTCTTCCTCTCTCAGCAATCTTTCATCTCATAGTGAGAGGGATCACACAATATCAATATCACTTCTTGATTTTGAGAGTAATTCCTATACCTTAAACAATCAACTACCAATAACCCTCCTTTACAAGATGGATTCATTTATTTCAATAGCACCCAGTGGCAAATCGATGAAGTACTCTGATTTTTCATGTATGAAAAGCTATACTCTTTGGGTTGTATGTATCACAAATGAAATTGTTACTGTGATATTTTGTTTATTTGCTGGCTGGCTGCCTGCTTTGTATATGAAATTGTAGGCAGTCTGCTCACTGGCTGCTTGCTTTGTGTATGGAGATGTACGTGGTCTTGCCTGTTGGCTGCATGCTTTGTATATGAAAATGTAGGCAACTCGCTAAACTATACAGGCACTTAGTAAGCAATGTTTTATGGCAATCTGTCCTTCGTTTGTTACACATTGTATATAGAGATGTAGGCAAGCTGCCTACAAAGCGGTCATCCCTTTGTAAAAAGAATTTACAGTTGTGGCTGGAGTTGTGAGCATTACTGCCTACAATGAGTAAAACTAGTATCTATGTTGTTTATAACATATTTGCCGCTGAGTTTTTTTTTTTTTGGGAGTAAATATTTTCTATAATCTGAAGTTCTCCATTTCAAAAGTTGTCACATCTTCTCCCATGCTTGTAACTCTTGATGTTTTGATTCCTGTATCAATTTTTATAATTTTCATATTCCTTTATTAGCTTTGAAGGTACTTATATTCTCACATTAGCATCATCACGTTATCTCATTTGTAATCCTTGATTTTAAAAGAAAATATTTTTGCTCATAAGAATCTATTTTCTCATGAGCAACTATTAATTTTTTGACATTTTTCTGATACACAAATTATAACTTCTATCAGCAGCATTTGAAATTAATTCATAGATAGAATTACATATATACATACATTAAATTCAAAAGCCTTAAGTTTTTCATTTTAAGAATGTAGACAATTCAGTAAAAATTTCTTTGCTCATCACCGTTAAAATCAATACAATTGCTTTTTTTCTAAAACTTTCAACATCATTACTTCCAAGTTATTGCAATTGCCCTTTTACTGTTAATGGGCCCCCATGTGATTTGTTTTTATAGCAACAATTGCTACAACATGTGCAACCATTTTCTAAGTTTCAAATTACAAAAAAAAAATTGATTGATTCATGCTAAATTGCGAACATAACAATGAGAACTTGAGTTTTATATAGCACCATATTGATGGTTTGAACTAATGAAGAGCGTGTCGAAGGCGACCACCTTCAAAGCCAAGAAAAGTGCAATTATAAAGGAACCTCATAAGTGGGTGATTTTGATTTTTAGAATATTTTCTTGAATGAAAATGCTGCCGATGTTTGTTAGCATTTTTAATTGTTGATTTTATTGTGTTGTTATTTGCCGAACAATTGATATTAATGCAAGCAAATGAAAATAAAAAAGAATGGGGAAAATGCCATTTCAATTGATTTGAAATGTTGTTTGCTTTGCTGCAATTGCAGTCGATGCTGTTGCAATGTTTGTTTTCATGGAATGCAATGTGAAATTTTTCATTTGGAATAAGAACAATAATTCAGTGAGATTTTTTTTTTAGTTTTAGTTAATATTTCACTTTTTAGATTTTTTTTTATTAAAAACTATACGAGTGATATGTATTTGTGATCTTAAACTTGTGGGTTTTTGTATACAAAAATATCATTTTGTGCTGCTTTTCATCATTTTACTGATAACACAGGACCACAAAAAAAAAGTCTTGTAATTGGAAGATGAGGTATCATACGGTATGTATTTTGGCGTCCTAAACACGAATCCGAGGTCAGAATTTTTCCATCACCCTCAGATTTTGACATATCCTCAAAATTACGCTTCAAAATACGTCAAAAAGAAAGTCCCTCAAAAAAAAAAATACATACCGTATGATACCTCATCTTCCAACTGCAAGACCTTTTTTTTTTTGTGGTCCTGTGTAATAGATTTTCCATTTTCTACTATTCAGAAATACCACTATAAGGTTTTGATTTATCTGACCAACATTCTCATTGTTTCTATCATCCTGTACCTCTGTGGTAAGGTAGAACCCCCTCTGATTCGATTTCTTAAATCTTAGATTCATTTCCACATGGTGAAGTTGTTGTTGCTTATGATTTTAATGTTCGTAGATTCGCTTACTTGTGCCATTTTGCCATACAGCTCTTGATTTTTGTTATACTGAGCTTTTTCCCTAGTCAACCAACTGAATCAACTAATGAATGGATCCACATATATTCCACTTGTCGGGAGGCATAGCCTTATTATACAAGATCTTTCTCTAATGTCACGTCATTAAAAATATGATGTTTCGCTTATACAGGGTGTTTTTTTTAGAGGTATAGAGCTTCGAATTGAAATAAAACACAAGAAAATCGTTTTAATGTCCATCAATTTGGCTTTATTGGAAGGATAATTTTATGCCATTAATGTTTAAATATGATTTCGGGCATGTGGCCGCCGCGGCTGGCTCGAATAAAGCCAATTCTACAGGTCCAATTTTGAACCACTATGGGGCCGTATGTCGGCAATAACGCCACGAATGTTGGCTTCCAAGTCCCCTAACGTTTCTGGTTTGTTGGCGTAGACGAGCGACTTCACATATCCCCAAAGAAAATAATCCAATGGTGTCAAATCACACGATCTTGGTGGCCAATTGACAGGTCCATTCCGCGAAATTATGCACTCATCGAATGTTTCCTTCAATAAATTGATTGTGACGTGCGCTGTGTGGCATGTAGCGCCGTCTTGTTGGAACCACAACTCATCCACATTCATGCCATCCAATTCGGGAACAAAATAGTCGGTTATCATGGCTCTATACCGGTCTCCATTAACGGTAACTGACTCTCCAGCATTATTTCGGAAGAAGTATGGCCCAATGACTCCACCAGCCCATAGAGCACACCAAACAGTCATTTTTTGTGGATGTAATGGCGTCTCAAGGGTCTCATGTGGATTCTCTTCACTCCAAATGCGGCAATTTTGCTTGTTGACGTAGCCATTCAACCAAAAATGAGCCTCATCACTGAACAAAATTTTGCGATGAAAATCAGCATCGAGATCAATCTCATTTTCGGCCCATACACCAAAATCACGACGCATTGCATGGTCTCGCGGCTTTAATTCTTGCACAAGCTGGATCTTGTAAGGTCGCAAGCCAAGATCTTTGCGCAAAATCTTCCATAAAGTTGATGGACAAACCTCCAATTGCTGTGCACGGTGGCGAATCGATTCATTCGGGTCCTCTTCAACATTTTGCTCTACAGCGGCAATTGTTTCTTCGGAGCGCACTGTTCGACGTCTCTGCGGATGCGTATTATCACATAGAGTAAACGTAGTGCAAAAACGACCCATGGTTAACCGAATTAATTGCTCTGATGGACGATTATGTCGACCATAAAATGGACGGAGCTTGCGGTAAACTTCGCGAACTGAACCATTATTTTCGAAATAAATTTGCACGATTTGCAAGCGTTGTTCTTTTGTCAACCTGTTCATGATGAAATGGCAAACCAAACTGAACATAAATGACATTAGAGTTGCCAGATTTGCCCATAAAATGCCAGTTTTATCTCTATTCGAAAAACAAACCTCTAAAAAAAACACCCAGTACATCTCTTTATATATTGATACAATGTAGCACTTCCGCTGCTTTTTCATGTAGTAATTAACGTCACAATACAGCGAAGTGTTTCTGTAAGAACAAAACATGCTCAATAGCAGTTTTAAAATTGCTGCGCAAAAGCTTTCAACAGCAAAACTGTGCTGCGGCTGCTCAGTTATAGTAAAAGCGATAAACAGCCAGATAAGCAGCATATAACCAAATGTCGCAGACGATAGACTGCTGCACAAAAATTAAAAGCCCAAGTAACAGTTCAAGAAGACAGACAGTTGAGTGTCAGGTATTGCTATCGCAGTCGAAGTCAATTTACTGGCATTTTTTTTTTCTAGAAATATTATTCGCACTAACATTTTAATAAGATAATTCTTGCATTTTTCACTTAAAAATTCGTGTTTTCGACTAATTGTTCTAGAGTAAAAATTTCACTAAATGAATTACGACAGCAATTACTACAACTACGATAGCAATAGCTGACAGTCAATTGCTGCAGCTCTCCGTGAACTGTTGCTTCGACTATTGCATTTTACGCAGCTGGCATCAATAGGCTACTACCAACTGCTACAACTCTTTGTGCGCTGTTGCTTGGGCTATTGAACTTTGTGCAACAGGCAGCAATACTGCCCTCAGAAGTGCAAAAGGCATATCTCAAACAAATGGGTTTCGAGATAATTGATGTCAATTTGTTGAAGTACCTGTAAAATTGAGACAGAGAACATTTTCTTAGAAGATTTTTTATGTGTTTGAACTAAGATACCATCGTAGTTCATTAGACGTGTAATTTCTTAAGCTATTCGATGCTAAAAGAATCATGAATATGCATTATTTTGAGATACGCATTTGGGTTTCTGAGGGCAGAATAGCTGACTAACGACTGCAATAGATTTTTAGAAGACTTAAATGCTCCCTAAGAGTATCATTTCATTAGCGAAAGGTAGCAAAAACTTTTGGTCCTTTGCTGAGAGAGTGAAGAATCAGTTTTCATCGACTATTCCAACTCTTTTCATAAAAAATCTAATAATGGCACTGCTGTTAAAGCAAATTTTTGAACAAACATCTTGCAAAAGAATTTGATCCTCTTATATAGCAGTCATTCATTGTCCTACGTTGATAGTAAGTTTTCGTAAGTCATATCTCCAGCTTTTTCCCAAAAAATATGCTAAGTGATATGCTATGCGCTCTTCGAAATTGTGAATAGTGTAACAAGCATTCTTTTGAATTTTCACTGTATGCAATAACCTTCTTGGTGAAAACGTAGTTACTGCTGTAGAAAATTTTACGGTGTTTGATCAAGTCTAGCATGCCGTCGTTAATTCCTTCGCTTATGGGATAACGAGCTGTTTGATACTGCAGAAATCGTGCTGATCACATTGTGGTTGATGCTTTTGATTCAAATTAACACTTCTTCAGCTCATATCATGGCTGCCGTTGACATTACGAGATCAGCAACTAACAACGGTCTGGGCATATCGGTCATCAATATAAAGATGGATGCTTTACCCCATATGATGAAACTATCTGAAGAAAAGTTCAGAAGCTGATTTCATTAGCCCTGATATGTTCACGTAGTACTCGGGCGTCCCATCGGGAACATAAAATATATCGCGCTATCACGGTAATTCGGTGTTAAGTCGCACTATTAATTTGTAAAACAATCCACCTGTTACTGTTTTTCAATTCGTTCACTGATATTACTCTTTAAATTCTCCTGCACGCTAACTCACCTTCTTTTCTTCTGATTGAATTTATAGTGGGTAGTCTTTATGCGTGGATTTTAGTATTAAGAAAAACTTACAAAGCCGATACAATTCTAAACATTAACTCATAAAGTTTTTAATGCTTCGAGTATACACATAAGAATTTTTCCATCTCCCTTATAATTTCAATTCCAACATTTCTTTCATTATCATTTATCATCGTAATACAATTTGCACCAGAATGTTGGGCGCCATTTAATACCAAAATCCACAACGTCTATCGTTGTACTTAAAGACATAACGATGACAATACTAGTCACCTTTGTATGTTGCATGCAGCATTCCAATGTTATGCCTTACAACATGCAGCATTTTATGTGCACCAAAAACAGAATTTAACACCATGAAGAGGAACATAAAAAATCTGTTCACATACAGAACTTTTGCATGTTGTTGGGTGATAATCTTTGTTTTAACAACTTGATAGTCCGGCCTGTCGGATATCTGCATGGGCAGCGCATTAAAATGTAAAAATAAAGGAAAAAAATGTAAAAAAAAACTCAGCAAATAAAATAAGACAATAAACAAATGATTGTAAAATACGCATCGATTGCATAAAAATGAAAACAGGGTGCTATACACACATACGACGTTTGGTGTGCTCGTTCTGCATGTCATGTATGTTGACACCAGAAATTGTGTTCGAAATGTTACAGAGAAGAAGTGCAACGAAAATAATAGTTGCTGTAGTAATTTTATACTTTTCTATGATACTCGAACTTTCAAGATTAAGTGTTGGCTTAAATTTGAACAGAAAGTTGTTACTCATATGTAAAGCAATGAATATCATAACTTTTGTACTGTAAGAAATAGTTTTTTTTTGAGAGTGTGGGATAAACTGAAAATAATCCTCTGCACAGAATGTTAGCAATAAGTTGTATTATTTTTCGTTTGATGCCGAAATTTTGCATAAATTTAATGGTTTTATTTATAAATTTTCAGTCGGATAAAGATTTTACACCTGAATGAATGGGTGATTCTCCAAATGAGCCCTTTATTTTGAAAGTTTTTCGGTGATAAGGAAAAACTAAGTAACTTGAAATTAACTCTTGAAATGATGGCCACTTGCAAAATAAAGGGTTCAAACAAAAAAAAAAAAAAAAAAAAAAACTGTAAAGATGTTACCTTTGGACAGTTCATACCTTGCATTGCATCGAAAGTACCTTTAAATTTTTTTTAGATGGGAGGTGTTCTTTTGTTGAAACTTGCCAACTATTTGTCCAGAACTATACCAAGTTATTCCTAGTATTCGTGAGAAATATGATAACACTACATAAAATATCTCACTCAATATAGCGTTATAAATAATTTATATGTATGGGTGGTAGGTGTGTCCGTGAATCGATTTCGAACTTTTTCAGTTTGTCGAAAGTACTGACGCATATTTTTCACAACGCAAATATACTGAAAATGTACAATCTTATCGAAAATACCATCACTGTGATATATGTACTCGAGAAGGAGTAAATTTTCGAATTTGAAGCGTTCCCGAAAAGTTCTAGAACAAGAACTTATGTTTTTTATAAAAAATTTCATTTTAATTTTTGTAATAAAAAATTTCAACTAGGTTTCATTTATAGAACTGATGCGTTTTTTATCAAGCTTGAATGCTATAAACTTTCCTTTAATTAAAACCTTTTTTGAACGAATTATTAAATTATGATACACTGAAGTTTGAGTTAATCTTATATATATATATATATATATTAAAGCTTCTTGAAAATACTTCGTAGCGTACAAAATTCATATACGCATTGCTGCTTTTGTTCCAGACCACCCTTTTACACTGACAAATTTTTCTGATAACCCATCCATCCACCTGCACCTGCAACAATACAATGCTGCTAGTAATATGAAACGTCTCATTTACAAAATCTAAACATATTTTTGCACAAACAATGCGAAATGCATACAATGAATATTCGCACATTTTTGAAATTATCGATTATTTAAGTATGCCAACTTAATTTGCTTACATTAGATACGGTTTGATTATAAATAAAAAGTATGTAACTCAAAACCAATTGAGAAAACATTTAAAATCACTGGTAGTAAAATAATATATGAAAGTAAAATAAACAGAAAATTAAAAAAAAAAACAAGAACTTAATGTATAAGAAAATAATTTTATTAAAAAAAAACAATAATTAACCAAATTAGCAAAAATTATAAGCCGTTTTTTGGTCAATAAATAATATTATAAAAAGCAATATATCGTCGTTTTACACACATATTTGGAAAGTTTTATTTTAGCCGGTTAATAATGATAATTCCTAACGTAACGATTGTTAAATTTATTATTAACTGCCATATTGCCATTGGTTTTACCAACTCTTTGATACATAGCATATGCTATAATTTGACATTTATTTAAATCAGTTTTAATTATGCACATAATTTTCCAAAATTTTATTTGATTGATAGCTACTGATTGACATTTCCCAAAAAAAAAAAAAAAACTGTTAAATTAAAGTGTAGTTTGATTAATGAATAAACGAGGGTTGAAAATGAATAAACGATAAGAAGTAACTCTAAGTAAAATGATAAAAATAAAACTATTAATTTTTGTGATTGAAGTTTTGATGAAAATTTTTAACCATCGGACAAAAATTCTCGCAACAAAAAATATCGTGGAGCTTCTGCTGTGGGCTTAAAATATCAAAAACTATTCAATCAGAAGATTTTATTTTGAATGGAAAAAATTCACTCTCTTCTGTAGGGTATTTTTTCAGAGTATCGTTATAAGAGTATTTAGAATTAAGATTATTAAAATAAAATAGAAAATTAATTTTCAAATGTCCTGAAGTAAGCTATATCTCATCGACTATTTAGCACTTAAATAAGATTTTTAGTATATAAAGTACAACTACTGCTCCATAGGCGATGGAGTTTATCACCAGTTTTTTGAGCACCTGGGCAATGCGAAAATCATTGCCATTTAAGTGGCCTCACGTCTTTGCACTATCCGCATAGACCAAAGTCGTTATGTATTCAAAAAATCAGCTCCTTTGCTGAAAAAAATTGTGCTGTGAAATTTGAGATCAACTGAAACGATATTCATTTGAAAATTGTCAAAGATGTATGCCAAGATCATGCCGTAAAATTGTCCACAATGTAAACGGAAACAAACTTAAATGTCACGCATGGTGGAGAATCGACCCACTCGGATTTTCCTCAACACTATGATCAACAATTCCGATATTCTCTTTCGGTAGTAAAATTTAAATCAATCCTTGTATCAGTTGTCTGTAGTGTTTCACCGAGGCTACGAGGCAACCTTGTTCTTGGTTACGAAAACGAGGCGAGACAGAGGCGAGAACAAGGCGAGATGGAGAAATAAATTTTCCTCGCTTGACCGAGGCGAGATCACACCGGCATCTCGCCTCGTCCTCGCCTCGTTCTCGGAGCCAAGAGCGAGGCGCGTTTGGACCAAATCTGAACTCGCAAGACTAATATGCAGATTCGAAATATGAATGTAATTTTTATATTAAAATTTATATTTTACTAATATTTTAGTATTTTATTTTGAGTAAGGTACTTTACTTTATTTTTAACCTGCATGTGGATCTTACGAGTTCAGATTTGGTCCAAGCGTTGATGCACTCAAGCGACTTTGACTTGGTTGACCGATTAGGGAAGCATGTGAAAAAATGGCCATTTATGAAGCCATGATACTGAGCTTATTTTATCATTTTTCTTATGTTTGGCATATGTATATGTTTCTTATGATTCGGTGAAGGTTCGTAGCATAGTTTGCCTTGGATAAAATCGGCGATGCCACGCCCACTCCCCTACATAAAAAAAGCAGAACTCATCATATCTTATCAACTACATGACGCAGTTGAATAAAACTTGGTACATATCTATGGACATTTGACAAAACAATCCCTTTCAATCTACGGTAAAAGTTCAATACCGCATAAGCTCTTCAAAGCAAGAAAAAAAAGCAGAGGCAAAACTAAGATTTAATTAAAATAATGGGCGGTGCCATGCCTCCAATATGAGGAAAAATTAACTTATCATATCTCAGTATCAATTTAACGTAGATGAATAAGATTTGGTACATATCTTTCTTATAGTTTGTAAAAGATTCATATTTTAGTTTTGTTTTGGAAAAATCACAATGCCACACCCGCCCATATAAGAAAAGAATTAAATTCATCATATCTCAATCATCATATCTTAATCAATTTACCAAAAATAAAAACACATGTTTTATTTTATTTCTTGGGGCCTAATCAGCAATATCAGGCCTGATACATACATGTTTTTTTTTTCATTTGAATAAAATCCTCGCTTTTTACCAAGGTGCCTCGGCCGAGAACGAGGCGAGACCGAGGAGAGGCGAGACATGTGATGGCAAGATCTCATCTGAGGCCGAGGCGAGGCGAGACTCAACACTATAAAACGAGGCGAGAATTTTTTTCACATCTCACAAGGTCGCTTTCAAAAGGAATAAGATCACAAAAAGTAAAAACTATTTTTAGTTTTTGAGCCATAATATAACCCATCTCTTTACTGGGCACGGAGTGAGAAACGATGGACTTCTGCATATACCTAGATACTTGACGTCATAAGCATCAGTATTGATTGATCATCATTTGTCATACAATATGAAGTAGAAGATCTTTTAATGCGTTGTAGTTTATAAAATTTTTCCAAATTGTTGCGAAACACCTATTTAGGCTAATCGGAATATTGGTGTTCAGGGAGCATAGTTTGCGAAACCTGCCTTAGAAGATTTTGACATAATTTACAATATTATTGAATATTTTTACTGATCTCATTATTAACTACCTAAAATACTGAACTATTTTTAAATTTTAACATCAATACTATTGATTTGCCAACTAATTTTCATCAGTCTGAATTCAATTTTTTCCTATAAACTACATATTTTCCGCAGACAGTAAAAACCAAACCAACCAAATTTCTGTGGCACAAAATTTTCCTACATAAGAAAAAATCTGGGCTCTCTTTAAAAACAAATAAACACAAACTGGGCGGAGCTGAGTCTATAAAAGCAAAGTAAAACAGAGATACTAAATATATTGCTTTCGCATTCAAACCTAAATGCTTATGCATCAGTTGTCAGGTATGCTCAAATACATAGCTACGCAAACGAACGAGCGAATGTTTTTGCAGCAAAACCAGTTTCAGCCGGTCGGCATAACAAATGGGGTGGTTTTGTTTTTATTTGTCGTCAGAAACACTCAATTACTTTGCTTTGCTTCTGAGTATAAGTATTAGTGTGAGTCAAATTGTTTTTCACTCACACACAATATATGCCATATCCTATTGATACACTGCAGCGTCTCTTAAAACAAAGAGTTGGATTTAGTTTTCTCGTGAACCTCAGACCGGTTATTTCAATGAATCGCGTCTTGAGTCAAGCTTGACTTAGAATCCTTTAAAGAATACATGCACTGTCAATAAGAAATATTTTCGAACAAATAACGTCGGGATTCTTATTGTGCAAAAATAAAAATATATTGTGATAAATAAATTAAAAAATAAAAGAATATGATATAACAATTTTGATTAATTTTCTTTTTTGTTTCTTAAAGTGTAAGTTATATTTTTATTTATGTGAATTTATGATAAAAAATAAAATAACTGAAAAAATTGAAACAAAAACTTCACATATTCAAAATAAAAATTATCAAAATATGGTCACGTTAATGCCATACAGTTATTCTGCACCAAGATGTGGATTAATTGATAAAATGATTGAACCAAAGGTATTTGCATATTCATTAATTAATACATTCCATACTCACTACCAATAAAATTTTATTGATAAAATTAGTAAATGTAAATTTTAGCCATAAAAATTTGTTAACTGCATAGCGATTAAATGCGTAAAATATCAGATCGTCAAAATTTTATTTGCACAAATGATTTTATAGCACCGATTTCGTTTAAAATATTAATTCAGGTTTGACAAGTTTTTGAGAGTTTTATTTGGCGTTATTTTTTGGTAAAAGCTTATAATTTTCTAAAAAAAAATATTTATTTCTTTAATTTTAAGCAATCGAAGGTGTTTAGTTTACTATGTGCAATATTCAGACTGTTTTTCTTTCGAGACATCCCCTCCAAAATATAAACGTTATATCAAAATGATTTAAAGATGTTAATTGTTTGTTCTATATTGATTCATGTTATTTGGTTCATGGTAATTATGTGTGAAACATAATATC
Source organism: Tricholauxania praeusta (assembly GCA_949775025.1). Lineage (NCBI taxonomy): Eukaryota > Metazoa > Arthropoda > Insecta > Diptera > Lauxaniidae > Tricholauxania > Tricholauxania praeusta. The sequence continues at coordinate 123,197,835 of OX459030.1, read as the reverse complement.
TGCCAAACTTTCCCCACATCTTGACTGGCATTGGTTAAGTTTTTGAGACTGCCCAAATAAAAATTTCCAAAACATTCAATTCACACGATCTTGGTGGCGACTATTTCGAAATATTGTTAGAACATACAAAACCATGTTTTATTAACAGTGTAGCTTGTGGCGTTATCTTGTACGCATCCCTAACTTTGCATTTGGAGCTTGTATCATATCATTCGCTGGTTACCGTAAAGGAATTATCAGCTTTATTTTTGAAAAAGGATGATCAAATGATTTCGCCAGCTTAAAATCCACAACATGTAATGATTTTCTCAAGAGTCATTGCCTTCTAGCTAATACAGAACAAATACAGAACACCTAGAGTTAAGCACGGAGGTCGGAATGTGATGGTGTGGAGCAGTTTTTTGGGGGACAGAGTTAGACCCAATAAGCGCATTGAAAGCACGATGATGGCAGCTGGCTACAATAATATTTTAAGCAATGTTATTCTCCTACTTGCTGAGTGGAACATGCCACTTCCTTGGACAATTCAACTTGACAATGATCGAAATCATAGTTCAAGGCTTGTAAAATCTTGGATTGTGGAAAACGAGTTTACATCATATCATGGCCGACGCAGTCTGTCGATCTTAACCCGATTGAGAACATATGGATCTTGATAAAACGCATAATCGGTCGGAAAATGCTCAAAAGTGGTAATGATCTATTCGCTGAGATTGAAAATGATTGGAACGCTATTTTAACATATTAATAAGAAAATTTATTACTCAATTTCCAGAAGATATCATGCACTCATCAGAAACAACGGTTACGGAACCAAATATTGAACTGGCTATTCATTTTTCTTGGTATTTTGCTGAGTTGCGCATGTTTTGAGCGCTTGAATTTTCGCTTTCTTTGTTTACCTTAGATTTTTGATGTTGTTAGCTTACGGAATAAAATTTTTGTTTTTGTTAAAAAATCAACAATAAGTGAAGTTAATAAAAGTAACATAACATTAAATTCAAAGTTAGTGTTTCACTGAAATAGTTTGATATTTCTTCGAAACTAAGTAATTTCAGTTGCAAAGCATTTGATCGGCACTATATATTCTGTTTAGCTTAAAATTTCATATCTTTAGTGACGATATCACGATATCACTTAGCTTTATCGCTCCATCAAAACTTTGAAAACTAACGCATAGTTTATTTGTTATTCATAACCTTAGCAATTACTTTCAAGACACGATCGAAATAAATCTCTTCGATTACTGGCTTATTGCTTTATGCAGTTAAAGTTCGTTGTAATTTCTATCAAAGCTCTTTCTATCATTTAATACCTCAGTGTTATTGGTCTTGTTCTGCATTTGTTTCGCAGCGGTTTCGATCAATAACGGCAAGATTCCTTGAACGTATGATCTCTGCTCTGTCTAATGAACTTCGAGATTTGAGATCATGTGTGACTGCCAAATACTAAGCATTCATCTCCAGCAGGCTTTTATTAAGGTTTGCATTCGTCGCGTTTGCGTGTTGAATAGGGATTCAGAACCAAGGATCAACGCTGATTAAAACATTGATTTAAATAGTTTTTGGTCTGGGTTGAGCATATGTTTGGCTTCTATATTGTATACTCGTATATTATATAAGTTTTGCTAAAGCACTTCTCGCTCTGTTGATTCTGACTGCTAAATCTTTCAAGTTACTCTTTTTTTGTGGTAAAACCCTGGCAAGTTAGCAGAATTAATGATTGATGCATATGTTGTCTTCCGTATAAAAAATCGAAGCATGAAAAAAAGCTAACATTATTGCTCACTTAGCATTCGCATGCTCGCTCCAGGCTTATGCAGAGGATGGCACATGTGCGGCAGCTGGCTTGCTGTCTTCGCAGTGAAATCTAAAGCTTGTTTTGAGTATTTCTTTAGTTAAGGCTTTAAAGGATGAGCGCAGGATCATTATGCCTCTTATTAACTTTACTCAGTAAGCCATTTGTCAGAAAGTTTCTTTTCTTTATAAGTTACTTTGAAAAATGACAATAAGTAGTTGCCTAATTAGAGTTTCTTCGAGTCTTAATGCATTGACCAGAATATTGTCATAACTTGAAGCTTTATTTAATTTATAGATAGCCAGTGTTCTCTTCAGGCAAGAGAGACATGTTTCTGTTTTCTGGATTCAGTATGATGGGGTAAAGTTCGTTCAATCAATTAATTACAGATTCTATTAGTGTGCCGTTTTTACTTTAGATTGGACCTGCGGAGTTAGTGAACTTTCCTGAAAGCTTTTCTGTTATAATTGACATGAATTGTGAATACGAGCCATTTCCTATGCTTTTTTCGCAAGACTACGAGTACTTCCCTAAGATCTTTGTTTGTCTCCGCAACTGTGTTTAACATCTCTTTGCTTGCTTGAAGGTTTTACGTGCCTCCTTTTGAACATTGCGGCGTGTTGAGATTATTTTAGCTTAGGCATTGTGTTCCATTGTTTTCCTAAACTGAAACTATAAGCTTCAGCCATAATAATACACAGGCAATATATTTTACGGTTAAATATTTTTCCCCAAACACAATCAACATAAAAAAAAAGACAATAGAACCTGTTTAGTAGCACTACTGATTACCCAACACTCAGTTCCATGCAGAGTTTCCGGAAAAATTAATGTCTTATACAGAATATATTTAATGTTTCGAGAGTCTGAAGACCAATAGTTTTGACTGTTCGAATTACAACGTTTTGCTTAGAATTTGTTTGTGAGGTTTATTTTTTCTTCAAGGAAGTGATCATATCACAGTTGCAGCTGTCTATGACAAAAGTTTATCCCAGACGGTAAACTTATGATTCTATGCTAAGCAATGATGCTTAGTTTAACATGAAAATATCATTATAGCTCGTTCTCTGGCGTTATGTTGAAGCTAATGAATATCCTACCGGCAAGTGTCTTCCAAGACAAACTTTCGCTGACACTACCCCATCTACATCCTGCCTCCTGGCCCTTACTTTCAGGCTTAAGAGAATCGGTCAGCAGATTAACTTCCAGGAAATTATGGAAGAAGTAGTTCCACTGTTTTCTAAAACTGCTATGAAAGAATAACACTATGTTAAAACAGTTGCAACTAAAATTGTATGGTAATGAGGTTATTGTGGAAATGCTACTACAAATACTGTACTTTTGTTTAATATTTCCTATTATTATTCAAATAAACAAAAAAAAAAAGCAGATTAATGCAAGCACTTATGGCGTGCTACGAAAACTTAATGATGTATCGTCATTTTCGGACAGAATGTTCAATGAATCGATATGAGTCGAAAATTGTTGAAAAGATCAAAAAATTTCAAGAAAATTTTTAAAAATTTTAAGTTGTTTTGAATTATGTCGAACAATATTCAAAAATTTCGAAGAGTCGATAAATTTTGTTTAAGTTCAGATAATATCCAATAGTCGAACATTATTGGATTATCTTGAAAAAGTTGAACGAAGTCGCAAGACGTAGAATAGTTACGAAGATATCGAACAAATTCGAAAATTATCGACATGGTGTCAAATAGTGTCCAAAAAGTCAAAGAAGTTTATTAAAAGATGCTAAATAATGAATGATATTGAAAAAATCGAATAATGCTGAAAAAAAAAAATTGAGAAAGCCGAACAAGGCTGAAAAGATAGCATAAAATCAAGAAAGTCGAAATATGTTGAAAACATAGTTATATTTATATTGATATACAAACATACATTGAATAGTGCTGCAAAATATCGAGAAGTCGATATACGCATTATAAATAACAATTTGCAAAATTTTTTTATACCAATTAATATCGAAAACTCAAATGTCAGGAAAAGAGCGTAGAATAATGTCAAAGAAGCCAAAGATTATCGTATAATATCGAACGTTGCGATATATATCGAATAATGTCAGAAAAGTCTATATGCTTCGAAAAAACTATTCAACAATTGAATATGTTGGAAAATTTCGCAAATCGATATACATCAAAATAGCTCGAATAATGTCAGCAGATGTGGAAAATGTTATATAGTATTGAAAGATTCAAAATAAGTCAATGAATGACAAATAAAGATTAAATACTATCGAAACATGTCAAATATTTTCAAAAATATTTCTCATTAATCAAATATTATGTTGAAAATGTAAATATATCGATTAGAGTTCGTAATGTTTTAAGGATAGAAGAAAGTAGAGCAATATGGATGAATGTAATATCATGCCAAAAAATGTGGCAAAGCTTAAGAAAAATGCGGAAAGTTCGCAAAGTTTGTAAAGTGTATAAGGCAAGTACAGAATATAAAGAATGATAAGTACGTAAAGAGTTATGAATGTATAGTATATAAATTATGCGAGCACATATTCAGCCTAAGTATATGGAGGCCCCTCCTCCTCCTCACCCTAACAATTGTAAAATTAAATATGATGTAGGATGGTAAAAGTAACATATTCATATTCACCCGTCACTAAAGAAGTTTCACTTCAAAAATAGTACAATAGCATTTAATTAATACAAATACATAATTATGTGTTTTGAAAATTAATTAAATTGGTAAACTTGACAGTATGACAGTACAGGATATTTCTTCTTAATTCGAAGACAATTCATTTCACTCGAAGATTAGGTACAAAATTGCCGATGAACTGCGGGCCCGGAGGAATAGCCCCGTTACCCCTCTCCCCTGTCGTCAGCCCTGATATTCAGCATGATCCCGTGACACTTAATGGTTGCATGTTAGTCAGTGCAAACATAAAGTATCAGCCATCAGCAATTGGCAAATTCACTCTTTTTACTTTCTTTCATAACTATAACACATCGAAAAATTCTGACGCCCATTTATATTTCATTTAAATCAAATCTTCCCAATCGTACAAGCGTTTTTCTATTTTTGAGCCACATGTAATGCTGGGTATTCCCTGTGGCAAGTTAATAACCTTGATCTCATCTAGTTTCTAATTATCTAAATACACATCTAACTAATGACAAAAAACAAACAATGAATGTGACACTTAATAACTCACAGCAAGTCAATAGACAACAGCAGAGTCTGGCTACAAAAACGCTGGCTACTTAATTTATGACCAAATATTGAACGCACATTGATTTGATTTCGATTGTTCCCCATCATCAAGCAGCTGATTGTGTGTGATAATCAAGCAAGGTTTGTTTTTATTTTTATTGTTCGAGGGGACAATAAGATTGTAAAAAAATTGTTAATGTCAACATAAAAACGATATGAGAAAAAAAAACACAAATCTGGTAAGGGTTAAGAAAAATTGTCACGCAAGCAACATAATTCAAAACAAATGCCTTAAGATTTTTATTCCTTCTTCATCATCACTTACGCTCTGACTTGGGGATTTCAACTGATCTTATCAGTTTTGCAGCAACAACTTGAAGAGGCCTTACATGCGTGTAAATGCAAAACACACAAGAGAAAGAATGCTGTTAACCTGTTTTATTCGGGTTTTTTTTTGGATCTTTTAAAGTATCTTTTGAAGTGAAACTACACCGAGCTGAAATATTTTGGACATGTGTGTATATAAAACTGAAAAAGTGATTCAGGAAATCTTGATACCGGAGCATATAGTATAGTCTGGAGGATATTAACAATTTAACACTTGTCGATATTTTTCAATACTATTTGATATATTTAGGCTTTTATCGACTGTTTTGATGTTTATCGATACTTTTTGACTTTTTCAATGTGTTTCGATATTTTTTGGCTTTTATCGTCTATTTGAATGTTTATCGATGTGACATTGTTACTTTTTAACTATTTCAGTAACTTCTTCAATGTTTTATGATATTATTTGATAATTCCTCCAACAATAAAAAATTTATCATTAATTTCCATTGGTATTCCTTATTCAATTATTGTTCTTGGCGTTTAAGTTATCAACAATTTATATATTGAAGTAATGTTTGCTATTAAAAGTTTTCTTTTAAAGTAAATAGGTCATCATTAGCCGGTAAAAATAGTAAGCTATCCAGTGATTTTAAAATCAAGGAAATTGTAAAAAAACGATATTTTAAATTCACATGTGGCATGTGGCATCGTCTTGTTAAAACCACTTGTTAACCAAGTCCAATTCTTCCATTTGGTGCAAAAAAAAAGTCTGTAATCATCGCACGGTACCTTACTCCATTGACTGTAATTTTGCGATTTTCATTATTTTTGAAAAAGTACGGTCCAATGATGCCGTCGGCCCACAAACTGCACCAAACACTGCAGCTCTTGAGCTGCCTCTGTCTATTTTTCAGACCAAATTTGGCAATTCTGTTTGTTCACGTACCCATTGAGCATTTTTGACGTTGGCATATGTTACCAATTACGCGTGAGGTGTCAAAAACTTACACTAAAAAAACCAATAGCAAAAAAATCACCCGTATGTATCCTAAATTTAAAGTAGAAACGTAGGGCCTGAAAAAAGTCTCTATATCAATTGCGTTTCATGGCTTGTTGTTTTTGTTGTGTTGTACATTCCGATTATTGCCATGTCGTTTTTAATCATACTTCGCCATAAGGTTAAAGGTCTTCTCCAGTGGCGTACCGTTCCCATTGGGTGCCCGGAGCCAAGAGGAAATTTGTCGACACCCACAAACAGAAAATATTCCCTATTTTTGAAATTATAATTTTTTTCTACTTAAAAAAAATGTTCTCACTTTTGCTCTTCGAAAACCCTAGCAAAATGAGATATATTTCATATTGTATTACAAAATTACAGACACATTCTCTAAAAAAAAAGGTACTCAAAACATAGTTTCGTAGTTATTCAAAAACAAAATCTTACTTTCGAGGACCATTTTGCTGCCTCATAAGTGGTTGCACCCGGGGTGGCAGCCCCGTAGGTACGCTACTGGTCTTCTCCAGTATCTGTTACCCTGGGATATTCACCAAAGCTCTGATATATAAATTTCTCTAGCATCTTGGAACCCACTCATAAGATAAAGACTAATTTTCTTACCCGCCATTTTGAATGCCATTCAAAAGGAACCATTAATTGTATAAGGTTGTAGCAATTGCACCAATGAAAAGAAAGAAATAAAAATAGCGCAATCTGCAATATTAGATTAATAAGAGTAAGAAGGCTAAAAACATATTCAAATATATGAATGTTATCTATATGCCAATTGACAACACGTGGGCAACAACGTGTTAACACTAAAAACAAAAGAGATAATCATCGAAGAATTTCGAAAATTTTTAAGCAGGTATTTATTTTTTTGTTGCCTTTCAAAGTTTTAATTTTTTTTTATTCAAAATACCAGTGACTTTAGCGACTTGTGTCATAAATTAGTTGACAGTTAACGCGCTGTTGTTATTGGCTTTGACAGTGTCAAAAAATTAACGAAAAAGAAGAATAGCACAGAGAGCTCACAAGTTGGCAAACTGCGCTTTATCACTAATTGCTCTAAAGCCAGCTTTGATTGAGTGTATTGTTAAAATATAAAAAAATAACTTTTCTTATTTTTATCTCTTCAACAACACCTTAACACTAGGTGGGCTCGTATACACACACTGTTGTCATGTTTAAGTTATCATAATAAAACAAGTAGTTCCAAGATGTCAGTTTCATAAAATTTAAAATTGTTCGTGTTTGCAGCATTTACTGCATTCCTTTACATACTGCGTGCACGCATGCGCAGCATTGTGCTAAAATAAATGTTGAAAAAAATGTTGCTCACGCTGCTGCTGCTTTTGCGTCTTCAACTTTCGTCATTATGTCGCATAAATTAAAATATTTTATGTTTTATTTTTCTACTTTTTTATAGCATGGAACGTGCTAAATGAAACTTAATTAGTCGCCTGCTGTGTGGGTGAAGTTTAACTACTTAGTTGCTGGTGTTTGTTTTTGTTAATACTTATTGCTTCGAAGAAAAACTTTTACATAGTCAAGAACTTAGTAATTTTTAAAACTTTTTTTATTTATAATTTTCATAAAAAGAAAGAAAATATTTAAATACGCTTAGAATACGGTAACTAAAATGACTCAGCTTTAAAATGTCTTATAAGTAAAGTAAACGTACTTTGGCCCTTATTACGTTGACGCCTTTTAAATACAAAATGCATTGTATACAAGTACTTAAAAGGCACATTACAAACAGCAACAACAGCAATAAACAATTAGCAATAATTCATGCTCCATTAAAAAGTTGCATGAAAATCACATTAAAATCGTGCACACGATTTGCTGTGCAAATTAACGAGAAATTGAAGAAAACTCGCCGCCGCCACTTTGAATTTTGCATTGGACAAAAGTCTAACGCAACTCACGTGATGGCGAGATTTCCGCATTTGTAGAAACCACAAAAGTGACCATAATGCGCCTACCATATGCATTTGCCTACAATTTTCTAGAAGTGTTTTGAGCGCCCAATCTTGGTTACAACGCATGACTGCGTTGCATGCAACATCATAGTTACAACCATTTTTTTTATTATTTAAATGCGAATTTAACAAAATGTCAGCAATTGATTTCAGTGCTGTTGTGTACACACGATTTTTTGTAATATGTTGCTCTATAAAGTTAATGACCAGTATTTGTCATTGCGATTATGTTAATAGCGACAAGTTTTGTGGTTTTTGAGAAAAATACGCGTTGCATGATTTTTAAAGGACTTTATTAAAGTTTAAGAAAAATTCTACTCGTATAAGCAGTTTTCTAATTTGAGAAAGTATATCAATATCAGAAGTATTTATTTTACTGCAAGGCGAAAAGAAAATATTGAGTAATGCCTAGAGCAAAGTGCTTTAGATTTCTTGTATCGTGCTGATTCTACGTTAAAAATAATACCGAAATAAACCTGTAGTGCTATAACGATAAAAAGAAATCAAATCAATGAGTTACTGAAAGTGTATGAAATTTTCATCGAAAGTATTGGAATTTTGAATATATTTCTGTACTTTTCGATACAGCTGAAAAGTCTGAACCAAACCGCAATATTACTCTTTTTCGAGAAAATATCACTAACATTAAATGTTACTTCCGGCATTGATATAGTATATGGAAAAATTCAGATTTGTAAGCTCCACTACAATTAAATATTTTTCCAACCTATTGACACAGATTGACTACTGAGTGACAAAAACAAAAACTTAAGCTCTTAATGCTTTTTTATATTAGAACTATATATCGAAATTTTCTAGATATGGTTCCAGTTTGGTGTGTCCTATATAGTTAATCCAGTTAGGTTTATAAAATTTGATATAAAGTAAGTCTATTAACATAAGACATTCAACATGCAAACAATTTGTAGCAAGCAATATTTTTGCATAAATATCATGCGAGAGTTCTTTATTGATCAGACAACTGTTTGGCTGGAAATTCAATGTCGATCACAACAAAAACAAAGCGGCACGTTTAAATTCGGCATAGCTAACTTGATCACCAGTGCTTTTTCGGGTGAACAGTACTTCTCTTTAGCCCGCTGAACTGTCTATTTCGTAGTGTAAGCAAGTTCAATCCTTTGTACTTCTTTTACTACTTTAGAAAATGAAAAAATGAACTGTTATTTTTGAAAGTGGTATAAGTCCATTCTCCAAAATCTCTGTCGTTTGGTAGAAACGAATGGCCGGATAATAAAAGTTTGTTGTCAATAACATTTATGCTATTATCAGCTGATTGAATAATCCTTAACCAATTCAAAGCGAGCTTAATATTTCGATTTTGTCCGGTATAAGGTGTCTATATCTGAATAAAATTACCATAAATTAATTTTTTTTAAAAAATCAGACTTATACCACTTTCAAAAATATCAGCTCAAATAGTAGAATATGTTACATTTACATTTTATATGAATGACATATTTTTTGGACATCAATGTTTTTCTAAGGTAAATTTGTGGACTTTTGGTTTTTGTGGCAAAATGTTTGTGATAGTCTGTACTTTTTTAGTACTTCTTTTCAGTTCAGTTGTAGTTCCTTTTCGCCCAAATGTGGGCGTTGTTTGACAACAGAGAGTGGAACCTACCATACAAATAAAATACCTAAAACGTTATATATTGGCACCTAAAGCAGTTTTATTTTTCGTTAAAGTAAGTCGGTTTTTCCGTAAAATTCAACGAAATCGGACACAAACTCTGTCCACGACTGATGTTGGCGTTCAAACTTTTAAATTTCTTGAGTTGAGCGTAGCCCCAAAAAAATGCTATATATAGAGTTTGGATTGACGTTAACAATTTTTAAGGCAGCGGGAATATATTTCCCACCATCTTATATTAAAATTTTTGTTGAATGTATTTTAGAGTAAGTTCTTTTTCCAATCGATAAAATTTTTATAGATATCTGGTCTAGATTTTTAATCTATGGTAATGACAAGTCGCCATTTTACTTTTTTCACTGTGACGTTTAGAAGATTGAAATCGGGTGATTTTCGGTACGACGGGATAAGTTGTTAGTATTTCTAAAGCTTGTTGCATATTCCAGTGGTGAGCACGAAGTGTCCCTATCCGCCCTCATTGTCCGATCCGTTATTCGACGCACAAGCAAGCGAAAAAAAAATTGGCAGAATTTCACAAAAATTCGCTATCGAGGCACTGCGTTGAGTTGAGTTCAAATGAAATAAAAAACAACACAAAAAGAGACTATCTCTGCGACGCATTGTGTCTTGACGAATGTAGCAATTGTTTTTGTTTGTAGTGCAATTTGGTTTTTTTTTGTGCTGTTGGCGAATTTGGAAATGAAAGTAAAAAAAAAACTTCAAAGTTTCGTTGTTGTTCTTGATGTTGTTGGTTCACCCGTTTGATAGATTTCCATGCCCACCACTGGTATATTCCACTGAAATTCGTGCATATTTGCAATTTTAGATTTCACAGATCTTGATAGTACAGGTTTCTTGTGGTGGTAAAAAAAATATTCCCTTTGGTCGGAGAGATATGACAGTTTTTATTGACTGTTACTGATTTATATTTTGAAAATGCGTGAAAAATACTCTACGTTAAAAAAAAACTGTTGGGATGTGTCGAAAAATACGTTTCAAAGTTTTAATTTCTATTATACGTTCGAAATTCGAAAAATAAATTTTTTGTTCCGTTCTAATGCATACATATGTCACTATAATTTGTAAGTGTTAGTTAGTAATATATGTTTATTTTTGCTCGATAATTTAAATTTATTTATTTAATATTCATACATATAGTTTCCTTTGTTATTATTATTCTTAATATAAGCCACCATAAAATAAGCGAGGCAGACAGATAGCTTTATAAATATTTACACTGAAAACGTACCAATCTACAAAAGCAAGATAAATATTTAAATGTTTTTATTATTTTAAAAATGCAACAATAAACTCATAAGCGTTTATTCATATTGTTCATAAAAATGAATATGTATAAATTGCACTGAAATAAATTTTGCTGATAATGTTGATACTGAAGGCGACACCTCAGCATATTCTTGGAAGCCTTTTTTGTGTGTGAATCGTTGTTGTTGAAAATTACAATTTCGCTCCATTTGGGCTTTTGTTATATTGGTACCACCTTAGTTTGTTTTTGTTTTCATATACAAAAATGCAACTTTTCGTAAATGTTTCTATAGTTGTTTACATGCCTGAGAAAAAGATTTATTTTGGCAAGTTAGCAAAAAATAAATTTATAAGACGGGCTTTACAACCTTGAGCACTTTATGATGATTTTGCGCATAAATAGAATTTACATATAATGCAAAAAACGTGAGAAAATTTAAAAGTTTTATGTACACCTACATATTAAAAAGGGATTCAGTTTCCCATACATATGAAATATGATTTAGTAAGAAAAGAGCATACGAAAAAAGTTTAAAAAAATTTAAGCAGCAAATGATAAAATCGAATTACATATTCAAAAACGAAATTAATAAAATCCTTTTAAAGGGCCCACACATCGGGAATAAAATTATGTAGAGTGTAAAACTGAGGTCTTTAAGAATATTTCTGCGTCCTTAAATTAAGTTTCTTAGCTGCTCATGGTCACTTGGGAAATTATAAGTGATATTTTAAGAGCACGAGTCTTAAATGGCCATAATATTTTGAATGCACTGGCAGCATGATGCTTGAACTTGTTCCTTGTAATGAAAAGTTTCATGCAATGTTGGAAAATCGCAAAATGAAATACTTTCAAAAGAGAAGATGTAGAAAATTTGTAAAAAAATCAAAATACGTTGAAAAATTTTGATATATATGCCTTGGTCTACGAAAAGGGACCTATTTTCCGAAAATGAGTTTTCGGAAAATAGTCGTTCGCTTCTACAGCATCGATTTGAATCTTCTTGCCTCTCTACTGACTTAGGGGCTGATCATTAATTACGTGAGATGTTTTTTTTTTAAATGTCCTTGGTGAGATTTGGTGAGTTTTGAAGGGAAACCTCCCTCCCTTCTGTCAGACTTGCTTTATAATTTTTAAATGTAATCTGCTATTATAATGTAAAGCCTCTGCATTTAATAGTTAACGTGAGATTTTTATTGACCCTTCCTCCTCCTTGGTGATATTTGGTGAGATTTTTCCGGACCCCCTCCCCCCCTATTTGGACTCACGTAATTTATGGACTTCCACTTATCTTATTAAGTTTTGCTAATTCAAAGAAGGAATTTCACTTAATAGCTAATTTTGCACATTTTTACTAGTTAGTCAGGCCAGTTCTGATTCCGATTTAGTTCGGAAGGGAATTTGCAGTCCGAACTTGAATGTCAGTAGTTCTTTTCAGTCTAATTGTTGGAATTAATAATGACAGACTATCAATCAACAAAAAAATAGTTGTATGTTTTCATAAAACCAGCGAATTTTAAATAACTAATTCACATATTTTTTGCACAAGTCAAATAATGTTAAAGAAGTCGAAAAATTTTCAAAAAAAACTAGGAACATCTAGAATAATTCGAAAAATAATGAAAAAGTCAAGATATGTTGGAAAATCGAAAAATTTTGAGAGGAGATTGAGTTATTTGGGAAAAAAATTGAATATATATTAAAAAGTCGTAATATTATTGAAAAGGTCGAAATATTTTCAAGTACATATATTGAAAATATCCAGATTTTTTGGAAACTTTAGTAATTATTTTAAGACTTGGAAACGGGTATACATTAGAAACATATGAATAAGTCGGAGAGCTTTGGAAAAATCAAGCAATCTTCAAAAAGTCGAAAATTAATTAAAACATATTTTTAAAAAGTCGGAACGTATTGAAAAACATTGAGATATTCGAAAAGTGAATATATTGAAGAGCATCAAAAATTTGATAAATAAATGTCTAAGATGTAACAGTAGCGTGACCGTCAAATTTTTTCGCACAGTAAACATAAGAATAATCTTTTTTCCATGACAAGCTCTGCGTGCGCCGTTCACAGGTTTGATCTAGGAAGCTGGAGTTTTGGGAGAATGTTTTTTAGGTACAATACTAAAACATAGGCAACAAGGAACTAGATATCCAGTACGCCATTGTATTTTTACAACTTCGTAACTTTTTATCTACCCTAATGCTTATGTATCACATGAAGTATTTGCTGAGGTATTGTTGCTTTAAGGAATGTTAAAAAATATTTTTTTGTGAAAAACAATTATCGAAATTTTTCATTTAAGACAATCATCACGAAGTATCAATATTTTAAAGATTATCGCCTTTTTAAACGATTTATCTTAATTGTCTACAATACTTTATAAGCCCAATTATGGGTGAGTTCCAAAATAATTAGAATCAAGAGATCACAAAATTGAACAGGTTGATTTCTTCCAAAAATTAATGAGTTTGTCTGTATGTCCTATATGGACGCGAAAACTATCCAGCCAGTCTTGATGAAACTTTTACAGTATGTTAGTATTGATCAGGCGGGTGTCATAGGCTATAAAACTTTTATTTAAGGTGCATATTTAGGGTGGTTCTCATACAAAATATTTTAAAAATAGCGATTTCTCAAGGACAGGCAAATCGATTCTCATTAAATTTACACAGTATGGCTTTTATGTTAAGGGGCACAGATTGGATGGTAAAAATTTTGTTTGGGGTGCATACTTAGGGTGGCCCTCATACAAATATATTTTTAAATATCATTTTCACGAAGAAAAATAAATCGATTCACACTGAATTTACACTACATATGTTAAGAAGCATAGCTAAGGCTACAAAACTATTATTTAGGGTGGCCCGCGTACAAAAATATTTTTTAAATACTATCATTTTCTCGAAGTCCGCTAAATCGATTCTCATGTAATTTACACCACATGACTTTTATGTGAAGAGACACAAATAAGATTATGAAAATTTTATTTCATGCTTAGGGTGGCCCTCATACAAAAATATTTTTCAATATCATTTTCACAAAGACAGGTTAGTCGATGCAAACCGAATTCACACCACGTAGCTCTTATGTTAAGAGGAATAGTTAAGGATACAAAACTTTTACTTAGGGTGGCCCTCACACAAAAATATATTTTAAATATCATTTTCTCAAGGACTGCTTAAGCGATTCTCTTGGAATTTCCACCACATGGCTTTTATATTAAGAGGCACAGATAAGCTTAAAAAATTTTTATTTAGAGTGCATACTTAGGGTGACCCTCATACAAAAATATTTTTAAATATCATTTTAATGAAAACAGGTTAGTCGATTCACTCCGAATTCACACCACGTGGTTTTTATATTAAGAAGCACTCCTTAAAATTTTATTTTGGGTGTATACTTAGAATGGTTCTCATACAAAACTATTTTTTAAATAAAATTTTCACGCAGGCTGCACATCGAATATACACCACGGTTGAGGTGAAGCGATGCGCACAGGGTAATGCTTTTGCATTGTTTCCAGAGAAAATTTACTTATATTTTATAGAATAAGCTAAAGGATTTTTCGGAAAAAATAAATTTTGCCTTAGTCTAAATCAGATGCCCATTTTGCACTTTCATGACAGGTTTAAATTTTTTTTAATTTTCTTAGCAATATTTTGTTTTATTTATGTACCCAATTGCCTTATATAAAATTCGCAAGCGTTTTTTGGCAGCATTGCGGTTTTAGCATAATCTACCTTTTTCGGATGTTTTTTTCTTTTATTGGAATTGTCTATATCTTTGTTCATAATTTTTTAAATGCAACTCATATTTTATCTTTTTTTTCAGGTTAAACGTCCCAAAACCGAGCACACAGATACGAATGACAGAAACAGGTAAATTATCATCATTTCCTTTCTAGCAAAAAAAAAAGTATACAAAAAACATCGAAAACTATATAGAATCTAAAATTTATTTAACCCAAAAACCTAGAAATTTAGAAATGACATACTTAATACGTTTATAGGCGACACATTAGCGTCAAAACCTGCATCAATCGATCTTTCCGCAATTTTTGACATTTCTCTGTTTTTGTTTTCTTCTTTTTTTTTCTAACATATCATCGACTGATAAATTTTCAACATTTGCCGCACATATGCGAAACAAACATCGAAATATTTAATTTTGTCTCAAGAGTCAGTTAGAGAGTCTGTGCGTCTTTGCATCTGCAAACATTTGACAAGTTCCGTCTAAGCTAAAGCTATAAAAACACTTGGCAAAAAAAAAAATCGTTTTCTTGAGTGTTAGTTTTGTTTTTAATTTTTTTTTTGTGCCGATCCACTTGACTTGTTCGCTCTTTTAGGGTTTTTTTTTTTATTTTTATTTTTTATTATTTTGTCCTTTTTGTTTTTAACTATGCTGAAGTATATTCGATTTTAATTTACTTAACGTTTGTGTTTGAAATTTCTTTTGATTTGTTTAAAACATTTTGTCTTGAATTTTATGTTTTCATTCTTGGTTTTGTTCTTGGTTCTCGTTATCATCGAATATATTTTTTTTACCATTTTTATTGATTTTCGTTTATATGGGTTTTTTACGATCTTTTTTTCATCGTACGACTTCTGCGAAGTGTCAGCAAACATTAGCATTTTTCTAACTGGATATAGGAGTCATATCAATGAAATCATTGTCCATAGCATTATAATCTTTTTCTATGATCTCACAGGTTTTGTTTCTTTCTTTTTCTGAATGAAAAAGTTATTACACATGCGTCTTTATTAGAATTATATTAAAATTAATTTTTAATAATGAAGAAAAAGTCAAGTGAGATTAAAAGGTAATAGTAAAGAGTTAGTTTATGTAGATATATTGTTTCTATGGAATTATTAATCAATTAATAGAAAATATTTTTTTACGCAAAATATTCTGAGAGAAAACAAATCATTTTGTTAGTATTTAATTGCTGAGAAAGGACTCCATAATAATGGCATTAGAAATGAAATCAACAATAGCTGCTCTTTGGAGTTTCCGATTTTTGCTGTCTTTTCTTAAATAGTATTTGACCTAGTCGATGCCATTAATCATTTTACCATGGATGGTTGGATACGTAGGCAATATCACTTAAGTTGAATAAAATCATATGAGGAAGTGAAGTTTAGCACCATGATGAACTACACATTTTAAGTGGCCAAAAATATATCTCTATAAGATGCAATTAAAAGAGTTTATTCCGATCTTCAATAGCACAATGCAACATGAATTTTTTGTCTAGGTTTTAGATGTCAAATTTTGATTTTTTTATAAATAAATAAATGAGTTTTACTTCTATAGGATCCAGAACAACCTAAAAGTGCGAAAATCAAGGTTCTCGAGATATATTTATGAGTCAAAGTTACATCGAAAATCAATTTTTTTCTATGGAACCTCATTAATCCAAAACAATTTCTTTTCAAAACACACTTTGAATTATATCGATAGTGTAGGTTGAAATTTATTATACTGGTTTCCATACAAATCTACATAATCTTAATTAAGGCAGAATAACTGAAAAGTGGGCAATAAATTTCAATGTTCGATTTATCAAAGAGAAAACAAAACCAGCATGTGGCAATCCACGTCTAAAACCCCCCAAATTTAAGTAATAAAAGTAGTTTACTTGTAAGAGACTATTATTTACGAGTCTTTTGACGACACAAAATAATATATTTTTATATGTGGTATCCCTTGGTTCCGACAAGAAGTTATAAGGCAACTCTTTGCAAGTCATATAAAGCTCTTAAAAACCTTATGGTTTGAGAAACTAAGACCTTACATACTGTACTAAGTATATATAATTTTTTCTAAGAAATAATCAAACATCAAGTGGGAACCCATGGATGAAATTTAATTCAACAAGGCAACCCTATATATTCTATTAAGATTCATCGAGCTTTATATTATGATATACATTTCAAGCTGGAATCTTAAGTCATAAACTTTTTTCTAAAAAATGTTGGCCCAAAAAACGGGTGGCAACCCTTGTTTAGGACAGGATTTTGCAAGGCAACCCTATTTATTCTAGTTGAGCTCATCGAGCTCTATCATTTGATACATATTTCAAGCTGTAATCTCATGCAGTTTTTATTAAAAAATTGGCCCAAAAAACGGGTGGCAACCCTTATTTAGGACAGGCTTTGGCAAGGCAATCCTTTATATATTCTATTTAGGCTCATCGAGCTCTATCGTTTGACAGATATTTCAAGATATAATCTCATACACTTTCTTTTAAAAAAAATTTACCCAAAAAACGGGTGGCAACCCTTGTTTAGGACAGGATTTGGCAAGACAAACCTATTTATTTTACTTAGGCTCATCGAGCTCTATAATTTGACACACATTTCATGCTGTAATCTTATACACTTTTTATTAAAAAAAGTCGGTCAAAACTCGGGTTTTTTCGGCCATCGGGACGGGCTTTGGCAAGGTGACCCTAGATATTATATTTAGGCTCATGCAGCTCTATCATCCCATCCTGTAATCTTATGCACTCGACTTATCTACAGCCAGCTCTTGGGCTATATGTGCCATGTCAAAGATTAGTATAAAAGAAGATATGGCATATTTCATGAATCAAACAGATTCTTTTTAAGGTATAGAACGGGATAAAAAAATTTCTGTTTGACAGTTTTCTACACTTTTTAAAAGCTTGCTTGTATGCCACCACAATTTTTAAATAATTGTTTAGGAAATAATTCCAATTTGAAATGTAACTAGAACGAAACAAATTTTCATTTTGTACCTTAACTAGAGAATACAGTGATTTGCTTACCACCCGTTCAATGAGACCATAATGGTTTTCTTCATACATTTTAAGCTGGAATTGCAGGGAAATTGATCATTTTTTAATTTTGACAAAAAAAAAAAAAACAAACTTAAAATTATACTTTATGAAATTTGGTTTAATAAACTGAAACATGAGAATTAAACTTCACAGCCTTTGTTGTACATTCAGTGGTGTAATCACCCTTAGAAGATTTTTCCAAAAATAATTTTAATCTAAGATTGATGGTTACCTTGTTAGTGTAAAAAGAGAAGAAAAAAACGGAAAGATAAGATAATTCCCATAATGAGGTGTCAAATTTTATTACACAAATTATTGTGTTAAAGTAATATTTCTTAACCAATTCTGCTCACAATTTTTTTGTTAGTGCAGCATATTCCACATAACTGATTAATTACGCGTACAAAACATGACATGTGACCATGCGCCGTATTCAAATATGACTCCACATGTTTATTTCCAGTGCGTGGTAAAATCAATGAATAAAAAAAGGTTAGGTTCAGAGTACGAGTAATGCAGTATAGTATCAAAGAACATTCAACAACCTAAGCAGTCTGCTTGTCATTTAGTTAGCATACACATGTACTCCGAGCACAGCCTTAGCGTACGCGCGTACTTTTGAGCGCAATCTTGCGATTAAATTACGCGGATATGAAAATTATGTCTCATGATTTTTATGGAGTATTTGTGTTACGTTATTGTTTTTTTATTGTTTTTGCTCATAATTGATTTGTATTTGTTTACTTTTTTTTGTTATTGTTGTTGATTTATAACCAATAAAGAGTAAATCAGCACAAAGTTCCATGTAGCAACGAATTAAATTTACATTTTGACTTCAAATGTATATTTTGAAATTTATTTTAATACCATTTGACTTAAAAAGGGATTTTTCTCACGCTTCCCATATTGAGTAGAATTCACATGAGTACGTTGGTATGTATAATTTTCACATTATTTTCCCATAAAAATCGTTACTTCCTTAATAAAAATCTTAAAAAATCATAAAACTTTTTGTAATCAAAGTGAGCGTTGAAAATTTGCATATAAAATATTTAACAACTGTCGTTAAAATTTGTTTTGTAATTCTGTTTTGTAGCATAAACACAGCCAAATCTCTTTGGAGTAGTAACTTGAAAAGTGAATTTTGTGATAAAATTGTAACTGCCAACGGCTATGATTTTTAGAGTCGAAATTGCTAAATAATTGCTGTGTTGTGCTTGCTTTAAGATAAAAAAATAGCCACAATTTTTGACTATAAATTAACACGATCAACAACTTATATCGTTTCTGCGGGGGAGGAGTTGTCTTAAACCTCAAGATTCTTCTAACAAACATATTTTGAAACATTTTTATCCCATATTTTTGGAAAAAAAATATTTTGTGAATAGTTTGCACCAAAATTTGGTACCGGACCATTTCTGAGTCCGGAAATCCTTTGAGTCTTGTAAATTTAATTTTGAGCCCTCCCCCTTGATAGGTGAAAATAAATATTTTAAAGATGTTTCATTCTCTTGGCACATAGATATTGTTAAGCCGCTAGTAATATTTAAAAACCTTTTTCGAAATTTCCTAATCAAATGGAAATTACTGATATTTTTCAAAATTGGTTTTGACTGCTCCCATTGCTTGTATTGAAAATTTTGTTTTTAGAACCCACCCAAAGTGCATATTCATTGGGAGAAGAAACCTGGAGTTAGGTCGGAAATAAATTTTCAAACTCTTTTTTATCGAAACCTCAAGGCTTTTTTTCCTATCAATTATTGTAAAAGGAAATTTCTGAAAAATATTCATAAGACCGATTTATTTAACCGATTTATTTAGGCACAGCATAGTGATA
The DNA here is from genome assembly GCA_949775025.1 of Tricholauxania praeusta. NCBI lineage: Eukaryota > Metazoa > Arthropoda > Insecta > Diptera > Lauxaniidae > Tricholauxania > Tricholauxania praeusta. The sequence continues at coordinate 123,177,974 of OX459030.1, read as the reverse complement.
TATAAAGTAAGTTTTGACCTTAATAGTCAGATTGAAATGTTTTATTAAAAAAAATGTGAGCAAAAAATGGGTCTTTGTAAATCTCGCCGATTCTTTATATGTGCATATCTAAATCATGGTCGAGCTAAGATTACAATTTTTTTTTATTTTTTTGAGATTTTTAAAAAAATTTTCTTAAAAAAGAAATTTTGAGAAAAAAAAATTACAAGTCTTTTTTGCTAAAAACGACATTTAGATTTTAGCAACCTTTTTATTCATAGTACATATATTGTTAGTACAATATTAAAGTTAACTTTACTGATGTTTTTGATTCAGCAAATTTGCAATGGATTTTCTTCATCACTGAACATATAGTGATATATTACCAGAAATTTTGTTATATCTAAAAATTTAGAACAATTTTTGTTTCTTTGATCATTAATATGCTACATTATGCGTGAAGAACATGCATTTAAATACAAATTCAATTTGAGTTTGTCATGAGGTAATATACCTTTTGAAACTCGTTATAAAAATTCACCTTCAAATCTCAAAACTTTTTATAAAACTCAATCCCTTCACATTCTTTCTTTTCTTAAAAAGCATAAGTATATCCACAAAATGTTGAACGTTTTTTTTTTCTTTCCATATGAAAATATTTCTCTCACAAAGCAGCAGCCAGTGTGGTCACAACATATGCTATTCCTTTTAGAGCCTAATGCTCTTATTAAGGGTAGGTACGCATTTTTTCGTTGAATTCAATTTCTGCCACTTGTTTTGTGTGCTGCCGTTTCTTAATCTTTTAAGTAGTGGGCGCTCACATGGACCTAAAAAACTAATCCTCCAAAGTGTTAAAAACGTTTAAGTGTGACACTTTTTTTTTTCTTTCAAAAAAAGAAACAAAAAAATGGGTGCTTAGCGAAATGTTAAAAATTCCGTGAAATTATGACACATGTTTCAGAAATGCAATAAATAAAATAAGAACGAAAAATATTTTAAGACTAATTCGTAAGAAATGTTAAATACAAAATGCCGATGTTTGGAAGTATAAGCAATTTTTGGCAGTTTATTGTAACTCAAGTGTTAAGTGATGCGTTCGCTAAAATCTTATAAGCAATTTGTTTGGAATTACTTATGTTTTTTTGGATAAACACCATTTAATTATTACATGGAGATCTTCGCAAAATATATAAAAAATGATTTATTACATCCTTCACCAGTTTTTGACTAAACATTTCATATCATTTTCTTTCCTTTTATTTCAGACTCTGCTCACAATCAAATTCATTGACGACATCAACGACGTCAACACTCCAACATCATCACCAGCAGCAACAGCAACAACAGCAGCAGCAACAACAACAACATACACACGCTGCTTCCGGTTCAAATCAATGTAGTCGCTTAGCACTCCCGCCTCATACACAACCATTGCAACCAACGATAACCTCACTTTCTGCGCTAACAAGCCATTACAGTGGGGGAGCACCACCATCCAATATCAATTCCAGTTGTAGCCTCGCACATCCAGCATCATCTTTAGCACTGAGCGCTGCTGCTGTTGCCGCATCTTCCGCATCATTTTCACAGTCGCCCGGTAGCAGTTTCTCAACATATCAACAACACGGTGGAGCTGCTGTCAGTCCAACAGGTGATGTTAGCAACAACACTGTGCTAACACGCACACAGCAACAGCAACAGCAACAGCAGCAACATCAACAGCAGCAGCAGCAGCAACAGCAACAGCAACAACACAACGATACAGTGCTACACAGTGGCATGTCCCATTGGTTGACTGAGACCCAGTTGCCCTCAGTAAAATCAGAAAACCGTAGTCCTGGTTTAAGCGGCGCCAATACCAACGACTCAACTTCAGCTGCAAGTTTGTCTGGTAGTAATTTGCATGCTGTAGGTTCTTCGCACTTAGACTCTGTTAACATTGTCTCGGCCAGTTCAGCACTCTATAACTGTTCCACTGCAAACTCCTTGGATCCCAACAGTGCTGCTGTAGTTGCGTCTTCTACCGCCGCTTCCGCTGCTGCCATGGCTGCCGTAAACTCTTCTGCTGCAGCTGCTGCTGCTGCCGCAGCGTATGATTCAAAACACGATTACTATAATTACTATAATAGTATGCAACAGTATACGCCCCCATTTTACTCAACATATGGCACGATGCCATATGCCACTACACGCGCTACTCCCAAAATTGAGCCAAGTTCAAATCCATATCTCGGTTCCAGCTATGCATCCGCCGCAACGGTCAATAATAACTCCTCTCAGCTGTATCCGACAGCGTATGGCTATAATAACTTTGCGCAATTTGGTACCGCTGCAGCAGCCGCTGCTCAACAGGATTACGGCGGTTACTATCAGGATCAGTACAGCAATTACTATAGCCCTGCAAACTACTCCCCCTATGGCGCTCAACTCAGTTCGCCCAGCTCGAGCGCTAGCCATGGTTTTCATGTTGCTGCTTCAAATCTATCTGATAGCCCCACCGATACGCTCTCGACCACACCCATTTTGCACGCTACACACTCGCCACACTCGCCGCTACCGATCTCACCGAACACAGCGTCATCTATCGTTTCAGCGGCAGCCACTGCAGCTGCTTCAATTCCCAAAACAACACCCACAGGTAAAAGTGGGCGTGCACGTGGACGCCGTCATGCGCAACCGAGTCCCACGCGTAGCACCACCTCTGATACGCCGAATAGCGAAGCTGTCAAGCCTCCAGAGCGTGTTTTTATATGGGATCTCGATGAGACAATCATTATCTTCCATACGTTGCTCTCTGGTTCTTTTGCCAATCGCTATACCAAAGATCACAGTGCGCTGATGAGCATCGCTTTTCGCATGGAAGAGATGGTTTTCAATATGGCCGATACGCACTTTTTCTTCAATGAGATTGAGGAATGTGATCAGGTGCACATTGATGATGTCTCGTCGGATGATAATGGTCAGGACTTAAGTAATTATAATTTTGCAACAGATGGCTTCCATACTGGTGCACCTGTGGGTGCGCCACCAAATTTGTGTTTGCCCACAGGAGTGCGTGGTGGTGTCGATTGGATGCGGAAATTGGCGTTTAGATATCGAAAGATAAAGGAGATCTACAATACATATAGAGGAAAGTGAGTACCATTTCAATGCAACTCAATGAGCAGTACACACATAATAATCATTTTTACTTTTTCAGTGTTGGTGGACTACTTGGTCCAGCCAAGCGTGACGCATGGCTGCAAATTCGTTCAGACATCGAAATTGCAACAGATAATTGGGCCAGCTTGGCAACAAAGTGTCTAAATATGATTGCTCAACGTGAAAATTGTGTAAATGTTTTGGTTACATCGACGCAACTTGCGCCAGCGTTGGCCAAAGTCTTACTCTTTGGATTAGGTGGAATTTTTTCAATTGACAACATTTACAGCGCACATAAAATTGGTGAGTTTGGCCAATATTTCTCATAGAAAAATTCGACTTAATTGCAATATTTCTTTCCTTTTTCGTAGGTCAAGAAACCTGCTACGAGCGCATTGTAACACGTTTCGGTCGCAAGAGCACCTATGTTGTTATCGGTGATGGCGCTGAAGAAGAATCCGCAGCAAAAGCAATGAATTTTCCATTCTGGCGCATATCATCACATAGTGATATCAGAGCGTTGTATACAGCACTTGATATGGGATTCTTATGAAAAACTAATAACAACAGATACAGCGATAAAAACCATAACACCAAAAATGTAACAAGCGAAATGACACTGAACAACAAATGGCCAATTTCGGCTGAAGCTAAGAAATAAAATTTGCAATTGTATGTGTGATGTATGATTACAATGCATAGAGTAGTATGTTATTAATAAATTTATGTATAAAAAATAAACAAACAATTTTAAAACAACGCACTAAATGGCAAAAAGACTACAAAAAAATTTTTATTTAAAAAAAAATTTGATTGAAAAAAAAAAACTTGATTTAAATTTAATTTAAACTGTACAAATCAAACGACAAGCTACAAAAGTTTTTTCGAAAATATATATTTATTATAATTATGTAAAATCTTTTTAAAAATTATCAAGTAAATTTAATTTAATTTAACTATAATTTGATTTTATTTTTGGCAAAATAATTAAATTATTTTGTGCAAAATCGAAATTATATAGACAAACTTATAAATCCTGAGTGGTTTTATCTAAGAAGCATTTAATTTTTATCTCGATTTTTAACTATAAATTTATTACATGAGGCCTAGTTTTCTGTAAAAATAGTTTTAGTTATTTTATTAAAAGTAATAAACTTAAATGTAAAATTAAAAAATTAGTTTCACTACACATAAGTAAATTCATATACATATATATATATTATGATTGAAAATAAATAATGTTTATTAGTTTAATATAGAAATAAAAATGTATACATTTTAATTCAAAGTTTAGTTACAAATAAGTGAAATACAAATACGTAAAAAATGCACTAAATAAAAAAAAAGTTCAATAATTAGTTCACAAAATAGAATTTCATTCTGCACTGAAGATAGCATCAGGACATGTTAGTCCAGACCAACGGTTGATATTAGATGTTCCCGCTACTTTCCCGCTTCCGCCCTTATGTACAACCTAGTTTACATTTTACGCAGTCCTTACTATAGAGGATTGGGTCTAGGCATCAGGTTGTACAACTTGGTGTAAGTACCAAGAATAGCAATTTAAGTGTTTTTGTTGTATGGGTGGTACCACTCCCCAATGTTCAATCTAAGTATGTATCAAGTTTCACAACTGTTGCTGTCATTGCGTTTAAAGTGTTTTTGTAGTAAGGAAGGTTCCACGCCACGTTGTCTAATCATTTCATTAGGTTTTCATAGGCAATATACACCCTAGTACCAAATTTTAAAACTCTCGCTGTCATAAGTTACCAAATAAAGCGTTCTAATTTTTGTTGCATGAAAGGTGCCACGACTCGTTGTCAAATACCATCCATATTTTGTGAGATTCTTAACATAAACAATATACATCTTAACACAAAAATTCAAAACTCTTTTTATTATAGTAGCCGAGATATTATGTTTTAAAAGTTTCTGTTGCTTGGAAGTTACCACGCCCCGTTGAATAATCCCGTTCATATTTTGTGAAGTGCTTAGCATAGGTTATGTGCATTATAAAACAGAATTTTAACACCCTTGCTGTAATAGGAGCAAAGATATGGCGTTTTGAGTGCTTTTGACTTATGCCTTATCGCTTCTAAATTTCGTGAGGCATAATATGCTTTTTAGTATCAAATTTAAGACTTTTACTATTATAAGTTTCCAGATATAGAGTTTTAATTGTAAAATAAAGCCTATGTTACTCAAGGATAGTGTAGCTTTCTGTTTGTAGAAGAATTTTTAGAATCGGTTCAGTAGTTCCAGAAATTACACTCTACATACAAACAAACAAATCTTACTTCTTTATATAATAGTATAGATAAGAAAAATTCATGACATGAAATAATTATGCAATTCACAGATCATAGTAAAATTGTAACGTGATAAAATTACAAGGGATCGAATCATACAACTGTGAGCTAAAAAATTTATTGTTTGCAAATTATGTTTTCGTTACTCTCTTTTCCTTTACGATTCTCTCACCAAAATAGCAAATGTTTTTTGCTTACACATTTTGGTTTTTGTCACTCTCTTTTTCCTATACGATTCTCTCACCAAAACAGAAAACAAATACAACTTTCAAAATACATGCTTAAGCACATGCTTAAATTTTTCGACTAGTGGTAATTTGCATTTATATGCGAAACAATACCACCTCGTAAAATATTTTAAAACTACAACAATTACAATAAACCGTGAATTGCATAAATTTGTCCACAAATTTCCAATAAAAACTTAATAAAAATAAATTTCGTTCGTATGGCCAAATTAGCTTTCAACAGAGCGCTCGTCAAAAAATGTGTAATATCAAAAAAATTACATAAGTAATTGCATATAAAGGGGAAAAATGTATAATTTTGGCACACTATGTATCTATTTTGCTATGATTCTTAACTGGTTAATTCAATAAGTAAAATATAGTATGCTTGTGAATTCATAAACATCGGCTAGCAAAGCTTACTGATGATACCATGTAGCAGTGGTTGCCCATTTTTGGTTCCTTTAATGCATTTGACGCTAAGTTATAGTTTTTTTGTGTTACTTCCATTTACAGTACTGAACAGAAAGCTCAGTAAAATATGTAGTATTAAAATGGTAGTGCCTCAAATCATTTCCATGTTATTTGATTTTAGATTTATCAACTTATATTTTATCACATGCGAGGAGAATGCGGAACGTAGCCTTGCAATTGAAATGAAACAGCGAAATTTTCAATACAACTTTCTTCGTAATGTTTTTGTTTTCAATTTACTGGGGACTTTTGCTGCTTTTCGCACAATAAAGAATATAATAATTATGGTGGCAGCACTGAAAACAGTTTTGAGACTACTATTTCAGGAAAGAAAACAGTTTGCGAAGTAGTGTACTTTATGCAGGACAAACAGCTGAAGACGCTTTCTAACCTTTAATAATCACAATGGAGAGGTTTTTGATGCGAACAATTCTATAATTCACAATAGTTAAAAGGGTGAATAAATTTGTTACAGTTACAGTTTGATAATTGTGGCAAAGTTATCATATACAAGAACCATGCTGGTTTTAGTACAATACAATGTGCCATATTTAAAAGAAAAATTGTAAAGGAACAATCTAAGCAAAAAAATAAAATAAAAAAGCTTAGGAAGCTCTGCAATAGGCAACAGTAGCAATGTCGACTTGATTTTTACACGTTGTTGAAGTTGTGTCCATACAAATTTCATTATTGGAATGTTGATTTTTCGACCACGTCAGTTGAAAGCAGCTTAAAACTGGGATTTATAATTTGGAATTAATTTTTGCCATAAATAAATACCGAATAATTTGTTTTTCAAAGTGTTTTTTTTTTTGCGTAAGTACAAGCCATTCGTTTAATTATGGAATATTATTTTATTCAAATGACTTCTTCGGCTGACCTTGCAGTAGCCCTAAGATGAACCGAATTTGTTTACCAAATATTCGACTCTAAGAAGCTCTATATCAGCTCACTTATTTCGTCCTTAAGCCTAAACCAAAATAGACGAGACGAGACACACCGAGTAAGTTCGAGTTTATGTAAACCAATGTTGATAGCCAAAATGAACCTCGTAATTGATCGAAAGTGAACGAAACATTTTGACGAGACGTAAGAGTTCCGTAAGAACCGAACTTCAAAACGTTTCTACTCGTCATAGCATCTTTTTCGGTTCGTTGGCTAGCGTAACATTTTGGGTTAAATGTCAAAACAGACTAAACGAGTGCAAACGTTCGTTCAATTGCTACCGTTTCAAGCCTTAACCAAAATAGACGTGACGAGACGGTAGCAATTGAACGAACGTTTGCACTCGTTTCGTCTGCCAACGGAAAAGCTATTATGACGAGTAGCATCGTTTTGAAGTTCGGTTCTTACGGAACAACTCGTCTCGTCAAAATGTTTCGTTCACTTTCGATAAATTACGTATGTTCATTTTGGCTATCAACATTGGTTTAGATACACTGGAACTTACTCGTTATGTCTCGTCTCATCTATTTTGGTTTAGGCTTTAGTCTTAATCGTTGCTGAATGGTTTGCGTAAAAGCCATTTTAATTGGCTCCTCATATATGATAGTCCAACGGAGTTAAACTGAAGCTGCGCGGTGGCAAATGTACAACGCCAAAAACGGCTAATAATACGATTTTCAAACTTCCCACGCAAAAGGTCTATTGTTGTATGGCTTATTTAACTTAAATGCAATTATAACTATGTCTCCCTTTGAATTTTAACTGTTCCTCCTTGAATATTAATTCAAGATGTACATATATTCAAATAAATGTTAAACTTTAACGAAATTTTGGACACTCTATTTTTTATTAATTTTATCAATGTTTTTTAAATCAATGCGAAACTTTTATTGTATTTTTATGAAATTATTGATGTTTCTCGGTACTACTCAATATTTTCCGACTCCTTCAGACTTTTCCGATGTTTTTTTATACTTTTCCACATTAATTGAGTTTTCATCTTTTCAAAACTATTCAGTAACTTCCTTCTCATAACAAATTTTCTGATGTTTTTGATACTGATAGTTATTTTTTACAATCTCGATGCTTTCGATGTTTCTCGATAGCTTACGGCTTTATTCAAGTTTTCCATATTTTTCGATGCTCTCCGAAAAATATAGTATCTTCTACATTTTGTAATTTCCACCTTTCATCGACTCACTATATTTTTTTCGAACGTGTAGTTTTATTATGGGATAACGTTCCACTTTATCTTTTTTTTACAGCTTATTCTGTGATTTTTTCTACACTAAAAACTTCAAAGAAACAAAAAAATTATCATTCAGATTTTCTTTCAAAAATTTGTTAATACACTATTAGAGCTTGTTTGCCTGATACCTTTATACCGAAACAAAGAACTTCACTCCAACACTTAAAAGACAACATAAAATGGCATTAAAAGTTTTGTCATTATTCACACAAAAAAAAAAAAAAAAAAAATTGGTAACAACATATAATCGAATAAGTTGCCAACCCTAAAAGTATGCAATATTAAAATGTATTGCGTATAAACATGGAATGCTTAACGCATTTTCATTTTTGTGTTTAAAGTTTTATTTTCCCATTTCGGTTTTTATACGCGCTTATTTTACATTTTCAGCATCAACGACGATGGCGATATGCAAAAGTTTAAGCTGAGCGGAAAAACTTTGACTGGTTGTTACAAAAAAAAAAAAAGCGTGAAAAAAATTGTAATAAAATATAAAAGTTGTGAAAGTCAATTTTGTGTTCTTTTTTTTCGCCTTCTTATTTTTTGTTATGATGTTTCATTTCATGTAAATGGCTTATCGCACTTTTATTCATATGGTGTTTTTTTTTTTTCCAATCGAATAGGTTTTGTAAACTTTTATTCATATCATGGAAGAAAATATATACATAGATATAACATATGGAAAGCTGAAAATATTATTTTTCAAGTTCAATGAATACCGATGTATGGTAAGTGCTGATATTCTTATTTTCGGTTTTATATTAAACATTAAAATGAATTTGGAATAATATTCCACAAACTTGTTCCAGAATTTTAATATTTTGAAAATTAAATGGAACAAGTTAAGATTGGTATTCAATGAAGAAAATATCAAACTCCCTTTATCACTGTTAAAATTGAAATTCCCTTGTAATACTCCGATAACAGACTTTAAAAAGTTCTGAATTCTACTGCAAATTTTTGAATTTTATTTTGAAAATTTATATTGCATTTTTTTAAGTGTCTTCCTCACTGGCATGTAACCAAAGTATTTTTGTAGGTCTCCTTAAATACAGAATTTTTAAATAGTTTCCTTATATTAGGCTAATGTTCTCTAAAGGAGCAATAAGTTTGTTAAAAGGGGAAAAAAGTAGAAAATAGTTTTTACTACTGCGTTCATTGCACTTTGTTACTCTGGAAAGTTGGCAGTTATTGACGAAGAAAATGTAAAACCTTCGTTAAATTCATATGCATCAGTGAGCACTGCGTTACATAAAAAAAAAAAAATAATTTCTTTTTTCTATTGTAGTTGAGGCTGCAGGCACAGACGCCTACATCAACGGTAATATTATTTTGCTTTTCGCTTTTGCCATACATTATAGAATTAGTGAATTCAGCTGCAGATTTATATGCAAAACTGTTAAAATAAGTTAAAATCTTTACTAAGTACTTATCTGTTTTAAGACACTTTGATGTTATCTAAGCAGTTTCTTGAAGCACTTCAGGCCACTGATTCAGTTTTGTAGCAAAGTGATTGCTATAATATTCCATGTCATAATTCAGTCAGTACAAAAGGTCATTATAGTTTCAGTTGCAGTTCATGTGGTAATTCACATCATAGTCCATATTGTAAAGCAAATAATTATTCCAGTAATTAACTTAGTGATGGACCAAGTCATTATATTGATCAAAACAGTAAAAGTAATAGAAGGCGCTCAGTTGCAAAACCGGCCAAGTTCAAAAAAAATAAAGTTTTGAGATATTCTCATATATAAAAATCTAGACCATGCTTTATCTTTCTACAATGGTTTTAGATTCAAAAAAAAATTTTTTGACAGAATTATTACATTTTTTAAATATAAGACGCATGGATTTCAAAACCGGCCAAGTCCATGAACTTGGTTTCAAAACCGACCAAGTACATGAACTAGCTTAAATTTTTTTTTCAAGATTTTGTTTATATAAGCTGAAATTTTCTCACAATTCGAATTCATTCGAAAATAAGTTGCAATCCTATATACAGTGTGTTCTGGGTAACCTCAACACCTGTACACTGAAACCTTGATAAGCGCAACTTTTCAAAAAAATTAAACTTTATAACCTAACTTTCGCTTTTTTACATACAATGTGTGTATTTTTTGTGTTTCCCCGAATTTGTATTGTTTCTTTTGCATGATGCGTCAGTTATAATGCTATTCCCATAGTTCCTTAATTGTTTTTTTATGAGCAATTGTACGCACTGAAGAAATCAGTACCAGGAGACCGCCCATATTTCGGTTTTTCGTTTTGAAGTTGAAAAAGTCGAAAAAATGTAATGAGTGAGAAGTCGGAAATATTTAAAAAATATTCAATATGGTTGAAAAGCCGAAAAAAAGTTAAAATAAATTTGAAAGAAGTTGATTATATATGAAAAATGTTGAAAAACTTCGATATAGCTTGAAGCCAGTGAAAATGGTTGATAAACTCGATAGTATATGAAAGTGTTGAAAAAGTTGAAAGAGATTGAATAGCTTGAAAAATGTTGAAAGTTTCGAAAAAAATCGAATGAGATTGAAAAGCCGAAAAAGGTTGAATGAGGCTGAAAAAGTCCAAAATACATAGAACATGTTGAAAAAAGTTGACAACGTTGAAAAATATTGAAAAAGTTGAAAGAGATTGAAAAACTCGAAAAAATTTGGAAAATGTTGAGAAAAGTTCAAAGAGATTGAAAATTGTTGAAATATGTTGAAAAACACGAAAAAATTGAATGAAGCTGAAAACTCGAAAAAAGTTGAATGAGGTTGAAAAAGTCGAAAAATTTGGAAAATGCTAAGAAAAGTTGAAAGAGGTTGAAAAATGTTGAAACAGTTGAAAGAGGTTGAAAAACTCGAACTAAGTTGAATGAGGCTGAATAAAAATGTTATCTTTTTTTAAAGTCGTTTCTGGTCAAATTCAGCTTTACCAGTTTCAAAACCAGTCAAGTCCAATGCCTTGAAATCAAAACCGGCCAAGTCCACTTTTTTTTCCAAACAAACTTCGTTGATTACTATGCCAAAACCGGCCAAGTTCAGGACATTGGTATCAAAACCGGCCAAGTCCAAAATTGTTTTCTCAAAAAAATTCGCAAATAAAACTCGAAAAGTGTGATCTGCCGTGCTTTGAGTAAGAAATTTGTAAGCTATTATGTTGGAAATAATAGATTATAAACCTTTTTCGTTGTTTTACCAAAAGTATGAAAAATGGACTTGGCCGGTTTTGAAACTGGGCGTCTCATATGTTGTATCAAGGAGACAGTGCTACGAGAAATAATGGACGTAGAATTATTTCACGTTTTAGACTTATCAATTGACGAGCAAGCTCGTGCGATTTTTAGACTATTTTTTGTAGGGGTATGCTAAATCATTGCTTAATGCAGATAAACCACGAAAATTTGAAGTACTCGTAGAACGAAACCATTTATGATATTCGTCCAACTTTATGTAAAAAGTATGCAAAAAATTCATTGATATAATTGGCTTTGTCAAACGTAGCCATAGTGGTCATATGTGCATTTCAACAGAAATTTTCGTTTTAGCCGGACATGGTTTTGATTTGTTTTGTCTTTGAAGCACACCTTTCAACTATGGTTTTCGTGAAGTTAAGATTACACTGAATTAATATATTTAAAATAAAACCGAAACAATGACCGACTTAAATGAAAATTTCTGTGGAAATGCACAAATGCGTAAAATATTATTCAAAATATAATGTATAGAAACATCCTTCAAAATAAATAAAAAAATTGTTTACCATTCAAACTTTTTATTTTATTTCAATTTAACATTGTATCATGCTTAATAAAAGTCAATTTATACTTTTATCCTTATCCTTTTTTTTTCGTTGGTAGATCATTTTATTAATATTCGAAATCACTAATTTTATTTAGTTGGAATTTTTTCATGTGAAAACTTTTAGTTCAAAGTTGTGTTGCATACTTTTTGGCGAAAAACAACAAATTGTTTAACGCAGTGGAATTAAAAAACAATGGAATAAAAACATAACAAAAAAAAATAACTTTTAAACAATTGAGTATGGTTGGTATAGTTTTTTCATTTAATAAAAATGATTTTGAAGTGTTTCTCTTGTAAACGCAGCAAATACTTGTGTGTGTAACTGAGTAAGTGAGAAATTCGCTAGAAATCCTGCTAAATGGAATCGAAAAAATATGCCAAGGTTTTTCATTCACTGCATAATTGAAATGCTTGAGAAAGTTTTAACATAACAAAAACTTTATTAAATTCTGTATTTATTTAGCAGCGATTTACAAGCACGTTCTACAGAATTTCCAAATACTTGACTTACAAAGTCTGATTTTTTCGAATTAATTGATAAAATTTAAGGTCTTTTGCATAAAACAGGTGTGGGATCTATAGCTATAATTTTATTATAGTATTAATAATTTCGCCTAGATATCAGCTCACTATGGGTTTTATAAAGAGTCAGTACAGAAAAAATATGTTTAGCTTAAATTAAATATGGCAGTAAAGTTTTTTTAAAGATTTTCGGGATATTAAACGAAATGTTACTAAGCAACAACAATAACATTCAAGCTTAAAGGATTGCAAAATTCATTTATTCCTTCTCATAACTGACCAAATACCTTAAGTTAAAATGTAATCCAAATGAATGCATACGAAAATAGACCAGAGCATTTATTTATAGCAATATTTCACAAACAACATCAATTTAAAATAAATGAAAAAAAAATGAAAACCTACACAAAGTATCGAAGATAATAAAAACCGAAAATAATTTTTCATAGTGGCATCTCTGTAGACTATGCAAAGTTTATTGCAGGGTTACATTGCAAACACAGCACAAACGAGTGGCAACAAAAATATAGGTTGGGTAATAGCATGCAAAACACCTTTTATATGTTGGTTTTTATTTAACAAGTTAAGCTACAAAATAAAATTTGCAGTTTAATAAAAAAATCATTTATTTTCCTGCAAACATAGACAAACTCCCACACGCATAACATATTTACCAAAAATTCTTTTCAATCTTCTTAATTTGAATTTTTTATAATTGGGTCAGAAGACACTTGAAATTTGATAGTTTATAATAAATAAAAGAAAATATTGCAGTATTTTAGTGAAATATACAACTACACACATTTTAAGGTGTCCATTAAAGCGATTAAGTTTTTTGATAATTTTAAGACTATGCTTTGCTGAAACGCTTAAGTGTGAAATAACAAGAACTAATGTAAAAAAGATAACTATTTTTTGAAATTAAAGGAGACCAGGCACATAACTTGCGAAACGCATGCGCAGTGACTAGGACTTCGGCGTGCTATGTCAAATCCACAAGAAAATTGTATCTAATAATCTGCGCCTACTACCAAAACATAAGCCTTCTCAGTATCGTAATCCTTCTCAGTATCCTATCAAGCGTATTGTGTGATAGACTGAAGCACATCGTTAACATGCTGTTTGGACCTTATTAAATTGGCAAGAATTGGCAAGGACTTCCCTGAGTCATTCGAAACAAAGCGAGGTTTAAGACAATAGTGTTATTCATCTAAACGCGCAAGTTTCCCATTTGTGCAAATAGACAATTTTGCGCGAGGTGTTTCATGAACGCACCTTCGAATATTTTGTACAATTTGTGACAGTTGATGACCACAACAAATTGTAATTGCCAAAATATAAAAGTTATAGTGCCGAGAGAAAGCGAAAAATACAAATTAATTAATCAAATGTTTGAAAAAACCGCTGAAGTCGATTTATCAATACTGCAATTCTTCGGAAAAAAAGATGGTAAGAGCTTTATTGAGTTGCACAATTAGCAGCTCAATTTCGCGCTACCAAATTGTCGCGCAAAATTTTTCTAGTTTGTTCCAAAAGCTCCCCATATGATCTTTCACAGTTCGTTTGCGAGAACGCAAAAATGCACAGTTTGCGAGGGTTTTGCGCGCTAAAATGAATACCCATAGTGTTATTTTTTATCATGTGACTTCCTGAACTTGATGATGGAGAAAACAATCCGCGCTTCTGATATCGACATATCCGTCAATGTTAAGAATTTTTTCTATTTTTGATCTAGCATTAACACAAACATAATGTCTGCCTAGAGAACCAACGCAGAATAACTTTTGCAATTATGTAATACTTTGGGCTCAGTTAGCAATTGGAAAGTAGAGCTCATCATCGATGATTTCAAAATTTTGAAAAACATGTTTATTGGTAATTTAATTACCTTTAATCATTTAAATTTAATCGATATAAGTCTTATTTAGATCAGTAAATACTAAGTCGATATTTGTTTCAAAATGTTAGGTTATATCCGGAAAAATCGAAAATTCATAACTTAGAAACCAATCGATGATTAAATTTTTGAGTGTGATTTTATAATTCAGTGGCCTGTTTTACATTAGCAAATGGTTTGATCTTTTAATTTTGTAAACTAGTGTGCTTTGTCGTAGACATTGACGTATAGCGATCCACGGATTTTCTTCGTGTATTCTGCTCCATACGATAATATTCCGATACGGTGATGACTTTTGCGCCAAATTAAACTTCCCAAGACAATGAAGATGGCACTAGCAATGAAAACCTTGTACTGTCGAGCAAAACTTTGCGAAAATTTATTGCTAAAAACGATATAAGCAGATACAGTTGATGACAACTAATTGGAAACGAAATCATTTTTTGTGTTATTGGTAGTTTTTTTGTTTAGTTTTCTATGTGTACCTGAGAATTTATACATAATATTAAGCTTAAAAATGGAAGATAATTGAATTCAAATTCATAGCAGAAAAAAGTTTAATGAGTGATTTTCTGCTCAAACCTCAGATTTGACTGAGTCAATTAATTGGAAACAAAATAAATAATTTTCAAAAAATAAAAGAAAACCTTGATAAAAGATTCTAGAAATGATATTGTGAAATTTTGCTTGCTTGTAGGAACACTTTTTGACCGAATTTGCTTATAAGCATTTCATTAATCATGAGTAGTGGCCAAAAGTTGTACACCGGCCATGCCTTAGTCAATTGTTGAGCTTCGAGAGACGGCCATAAAATATCAGGCGATGGCAACACAGCTAAATTGCTCCAAAAAAGATGGTATTTAGTATACTTGATCATTTCGATAAATATGACACAACAAAAAATGTTTCTCGCAAAAACAGACCTCGTAAGACTTTTGGGTACAAGGATCGCCAGATTGTGCACAAGGCAAAATTGGATCTTCATAAGACTGCTGCAGACATCCAACGCGAAATAATTGATCAAAATGATGTACAAATATCCAAAGGAAACAAATTTCACACAAGAACCCATTGGTGTCAGTTCAGCGAAGCTAAAGCCGCATACAATTCGCTAAGACGCATGCCGGTTGGCCGCTCATTAAATGGAAGTATGCATCTTTTGGACGTCCACCATCTAGGCCAAGGCTGTTGATCTTCGTTTTGTCGCTCCGTACCACATACTTCCATTTAATATGCGTAAAACCAGCATGCGTCTTTGCGAATTGTATGCGGCTTCTCCTCTGCTGAACTGTCACCAGTGGGTTCTAGCATGAAATTCGTCAACAGCTATATACGCAACCAAAAAGTACTTGAAAGGCAATGTCTCGGATGTATTGAAGCTAGGGTTGTCATTACATTTTTATCTTTTTACATTTAAAAAAAAAAAGAAAATAGATGCTAGTGGCTTTTTATTAGAACAAGTTAAATAATTATAAAAGAGAAATAGAATTATTTTATTTATGTAAAAACTTACGTAAAAACTTGTTGGAAATAATGTACACTCTATTACACATATCCCATAAACATTCACACTGCTCTGTCATTTATTGGTTTCTGTTTCTCTGTTGGTTTGGCTTCCAATTCAATTTGTTTTCTTTTTTTTTACAATGACCCAGCAGGTCATCGTAGTTCAATTTATTCCAGCAATTTATTTGTGTACGTATTGATTGGAAAACCCATATCTTAATTTTATCTGCTACTGTGGTAAATGTTTTCGATATTAAGATACATATGGGGTATTATTTTTTTAAATTTGTGGTTGCAATGATCAGTGAGAACCCTTGAAAAGATTTATGTGCTTATGTGTAACTTGGGTGCTTACATATGTACATATTATTTAAAAATATGCAAAAATAATATAGCATACTTTTGTGAATGAAGCTGAAGGTGGACAAATTTTAGTTTTCGATTTAAAAAATTTAAAGCTTACAAAATATTTTTCTTGATTTAATTGCTCAGAAACTAAATATTATCATTTGGCTAAAACGAAAGAATAATCGCCCATCGTTAATTAAATTATTTTCTCCTACGCTGTGATAAACTTATTTTTTCTCGCACAAAAGTCATTAATATGAGTGCAAAAAGAAAAATCCTATTAAGACATTTAAGCAGCTATACATATGTTTGTATGTGTAGTTGAACATAATGGCAGGTAATCTATTTTAATATGATAAAGCAATTAATTACACAAACTCTAAGACTTATGCTTAGGAAATAAAAACAAAGGCAAACTGTGAAAGAAATCGACCTTTGCGTGTTTGTGTTGGATATCGCATTTATTGTAAGCAGCGCAAATACCATTGTGCCGCCACTTATCATTACTTACGTACATTGGTATATGTTAACACTTCAGATATTATATATAAAAGATTTGCTTTAAGATGAAAAGAAATTAGCAACGATTAATATTTTCATGTATATGTTAATACTATGTTCAGTGATAAAGTATTGCTGATGGTTCATATCAGTCTAAGCTACTGATACTAATTGACATAATTTTAATAATATGTACATTAGGGTGATTCAAATTTTTTATTTTTTGTTTTTTTTTAAGGTGCTGTTGCTTAAAAAGTAAGTTTATGATATGAAGAAAAAGTTCACGAAATTTCATCTCTGTAACTCAATTTTATAAGGTGGCGCCGGAGCCTGTTAGTTTTACATGTAAATTGTATGGAAAAATTATTTTTTACAAAAAAGGTATCTAAATGAATAGGTGATTAGTGTTGTTGAGCTGAAAAGGATCGTTTTTCGACGTAATTTTTTAGGCTGAATCCGAATCTGGCCTCAAAATTGACCCATCATGTCGGAATCCTGAAATATTTGAGGCTAAGTACCTAAAACATGATGTTTTTTGTCTACTTTCGAGGCCATGTATAGAATTCAAAGAAAGTTGTTCAGCTTATTTTTAACAAAAGCATCATTTAGTACCATCCTTGCCCTTTAAAATGAGATTTCAAGTGGTGATCTCTGATGTTTCCTTGCACAGTTATAGCCATAGCTCAACAGCACTAATCACCTATTCATTTAGACACCTTTTTTGAAAAAAATAATTTTTCCATACAATTTACATGTAAAACTAACAGGCTCCGGCGCCACCTTATAAAATTGAATTACAGAGCTGAATTTTCGTGAGCTTTTTCTTCATATCATAAACTTACTATTTAAGCAACAGCACCTTAAAAAAAACAAAAAATAAAAAATTTGAATCACCCTAATGTACATGAGTTCATTTGAAGTTTTTGTGAAAATCACTTTATATGGTGCACTTTTCAGGGTATATCACGATAGAAATAATAGATAAATCGAACAACTTTGTGAATTTCAAGGCAAACTTTACATTTATTTAGTCTTAGTAAGCGCCGGAATGTTGCAACATTTCCCTTTTTCGAGTATTATATGAAACTTGAGTAGTGTTTCAACTTCACCTACTTATAAACATGTCTAATGAAAATAAGCTTTAACGCTGAATAAAATTTTGTTCGAAAAATTATCATTAAGTACATATTGTTCCAGTGTCCAAAAAACGTATCTTTAGAAATGTACATCAAGCTTTTCTGCTGTCATCAATTTGTTTCTAATAATACTAGATGAAATTCTCAGCAGAGTTCTAAACTTTACAAATCTTTATATTCAATGGACTTTTGTGGAGCATCTAAAGGACATCCCTTATGCTGATGAAATATACCTCCTCACCACCAAGTAGTCAGACATGTAAGAAAAACTCTCTGACGCCTGAACTTCTTTGGAAAAAGTAGGTCTAAGAGTCATCTATATCTATACTATTATAGAAAGAGGTAAGGTTTGTTTGTTTGTTTGTTTGTTTGTTTGTATGTTCAGGGTAATCTCTGGAACTACGGAACCGATTCCAAAAATTTTTCTACTAATAGAAAGCTACACTATTCTTGAGTAACATGGGCTATATTTTTTTTTGATAAAAGTAAGGGGCGTGGAACTTTACATGCAATTAAAACCTTTAACTCGCTATATCTTGGTTCATATGATAGCAAGAGTCATAAAATTCGGTGTCAGGATGCACATAGCCTATGTTAAGCACTTCACAAAATATGAACCGGACTAGACACCAGGGGCGTGGTGGCTATAAAGCTTTAATTTAGGGTGGCCCTCATACGCAATTATTTTTAAAATAGCATTTTACAAAGACCACTTAATCGGTTCACATGGAATTTACAACACCTGTCACTTATATTATGACCCATAGCTAAGACGATGAAACTTTTATTTAGGGTGCATATTTAGGGCGGCCCTTATACACAAATATTTTAAAAATAGCAATTTCTCAAAGACAGGTGAATCGATTCTCATGAAACTTACTCAGTATGGCTTTTATATTAAGGAGCAAAGATAAGAATATAAAAATTTTATTTAGGGTGCATACTTAGGGTGGCCCTCATACAAATATATTTTTAAATATCATTTTCACGAAGACAGGTTAATCGATTCACACCGAATTTACACCACGTATTTTTTATGTTAAGAAGCTTAGCTTAGCCTACAAAACTTTTATTTAGGGTGGCCCTCACATAAATATATTTTTTTAATATCATTTTCCCGAAGACCGCTAAATCGATTCTTATGGAATTTACACCACATGGATTTTATGCAAAGAGACACAGATTAGATTGTAAAAATTTTATTTAGGGTGTATACTTAGGGTGGCACTCATACAAACATTTTTTTAAATATCATTTTCACAAAGACTGGTAAGTCGATTCACACTGAAT
Source organism: Tricholauxania praeusta (assembly GCA_949775025.1). Classification (NCBI taxonomy): domain Eukaryota; kingdom Metazoa; phylum Arthropoda; class Insecta; order Diptera; family Lauxaniidae; genus Tricholauxania; species Tricholauxania praeusta. The sequence continues at coordinate 123,158,662 of OX459030.1, read as the reverse complement.
TTACACCAGGTATGTAGCTCTTATGTTAAGAGGAATAGTTGAGGATACAAGACTTTTATTTAGGGTGGCCCTCAGACAAAAACATTTCTCGAAGACTGCTTAATCGATTCTCTTGGAAATTGCACCACATGGCTTTTATATTGAGAGGCACAGATAAGCTTGAAAAAATTTTATTTAGGGTGCATACTTAGGGTGACCCTCATACAAAAATATTTTTAAGTGTCATTTTCAAGAAGACAGGTTAGTCGATTCACTCCGAACTTGGACCACGTAGCTCTTATATTAAGAAGCATAGCTAATGCTACAAAACTTTTATTTAGGGTATATATGTAGGGTGGCCCTCACACAAAAATATTTTTAAATATCATTTTCTCGAAGACCGCTAAATCGATTCTCATTGAACTTACGCCACATGGCTTTTATATTAAGAGGCACTGCTTAGGTTGTAAAAATTTTAATTTGGATGCATACTAAGGGTGGTCCTCATACAAAAGTATTTTTTAAATAGAATTTTCACGCAGACTGCACATCGAATATACATCACGGTTGAGGTGCAGCGATGCGCACAGGGTAATGCTAGTTATAAATAAAACAAAAAGCAAGTCCATTAGCCCAGCCTGCGCCTTCTGCATAATAGGCGTATCCAGCACAGAAAGAGTGAGTAACTTTACTTACTAGGCAGCCTCATAATACCTGATGGTGGTTTCAATAAGGACATTGAAAAAGCGGAAGGTTCTTTCGGTCGGCTTTTTAATGTCAGATAATCTTTGTTTTTGTCAAAGACAATGAAGCTCAATATCATATCAAACGTGAAACCAGCTTTACTGTACGGGCGTGAAAATTGCTTAAACAACAGCACTCTGCTACACAATTTACAAGTGCTCACAAAGTCGGCTCAAGAGTAATTGGTATCCTGCTCGGAAATTTTCGTGCACATTTTTTCTATAACTGCCTTTCACAATCAGTAGCGTCATTTCACCAAAAGCTTGGGGGGTCGATGATATTTTGATGTAATTAATAATAACATTAGATCATTTAGATTTCCCTAGCCCGACCCAATTGACACCTCTGTTCACAACATATAAAGTGTATCAATTATATCGCTAAGAGGGAATTTTAAATCAAAAAACCGCTAAACATTCTTTCTGAACAATTTTATTCAACCGAATTAGTTAAACAAATTTTTTATGAAATGAAATATTGTAATTTAAAAATCTAGAAGAACGTTTGTTTTCTTATGAAATATTTTATATCTCTGAAAAATTGAAATTTTGAGCCATTTAATTCTCGATAGAAAGAGTCGCTTGGGAATTCAGATACAAAAAAATTTTATTAATTCCAGCTTAGAAAATTTCCTTCCCCGTTTATCACAGAAACTGGCTTAATTAATAAATCATTTCACAAATCCAAACGTCTGGGTGAAGGCCTTTGAACTTTGCTCAATTCACCTTATAGGGATGATTCAGTCTATGTCATGATAGTTAACTCGATATATAAACTGCTCCCATAAATATTAGATCATCTATTAAGTGTAAGAGTTTTTTGAAGTTCAAATGCGAGGTAGATTTTAAATTTTGTAGAAAAGTCTTTACTATCTAGCGTATCTATTGAGTTGAGAAAATATCACTCGAATCGCTGTTAGACAGACTTCAAGCAGGTGATTGAGAAACTCTTTTTTAACTGTTTTTTGAGTCTTTTTTCTGCAATTGGTTCTCATAATCAAATAGGCGATTAACATATATTTTCTTTTTTTATTTAAAATTGAGGTTTGATCTTAAAAACTTATGCAAATTTTGTCAAATTAATTATGGTTTTTTTCAGAACAATTTTATTTTTATTTATTCCTCCAAAAGCGTTGGCAATCTTTTTGACAATTCTACACTTTTACTGATATCAGTTTCTGGATTTCGGAAAGGAAATACAAGTGACACTTAGAACGAGTAATCGGTACATGTGCAGTTTCTGAGTCGCGCTTCTCATCATCTTCAGACAAGTCAACCAAAGCATCGTAAACGTCACTCTTCTAGAAGTGAATCGGCTTAAGACTAGAAATTTTAGCTTTCTAACGAGTATTACTTGAACGTTTAAGTATTGCGGGCTTGAGATTATCAGTCAAGACTTTGACATACAAAAAACCCTAAAACGTCCAAAAGTCAAATTGTAAACAATTTTACGAGAGCAGAATTCATGAATTTTCAAACTGTTTGCGGAGAAAAGCCAGCAAAAAAATCTAAGGCGCACTTTCGTAAGGCGTGGTTGAACGGTTCGTCGAGCCGGCACTGAGTATTCAAGTTAGTTCTAAACTATTTCCAATGTCGAATTGCTTACGAGAGGCTGTCAAGATCAGATTTCTATTCAGATTTCGCTGCTGACCGTGCACAATGGAACCATTTGGTGCACAGAGCACTTACTGAGCCATGAAAAGGATAATCTGTTATTTGGATAAATTTGCAGTATTATCCAAAAGAGCTGCCTATTTTTATGCTGCAACTAGACTATAATGAAAGTTTTGTTTTAATCCATTGCCTTAATAAGACTGCAGCGTAAAGATCCAAGTGGGATGAATGTTTCCTTTGAAAATTAAATAAAAAATATAACTTCAATGCACATGGCGTTAAATAAATTAAAATTAATTTTTTTAAATGTTTGTACGCTTACATAATTAGTATCCCATGCCGCAAAAAGTTTCTATCCTTGTGCCTTTTACACTTTTCACTCCTTGCTCCTTTTTTATTTATTAAAAATTCCCATCATCACTTCACACATGGTAGCACAATATCAATATGAAAGAGTAAGAACTTACCATAGCTTTGATATGCATCTCAATTGAGTGCTGCTCACAGCTACTCCATTCACTTTATGAAAGGCAAATTTAAACTTGACTTTCCGCACAGCATTATGGGCAAAAGTCAAATATGCTGCATGCCTGCCAGTTACTTTTGACTATGAATGGCTAGAAGGCAATTTCCTTTAGATTGTGGTGGTCCACCAAAGTCCAGCCAACGGCAAATAACCAAAACCACAGACTTTTTCGATAGTAGTGAATTCGTTTTTTGTGTTTTTGTTAACAACTACCAGACCGTAAGCGATAAGAGCAAAAACAACAGCAACAAAGAACCAAACAAAATGTTTGTGATGATGCAGGCTCCAAAATATGTCCACCATAAGGCAAACGAAATATAATGACTAGATGAAATACTCGTACACAAATAATGACTTTGAAAGCAAATTTCTGTTCAATTGGAAGTAAAAGGTTGCTTGCCAAAGTAGAGTTTAATGCTGGTTAGTCAAAAATTAATTAAGTCTCTCAAAACTTCAATGAAAATTATTTGCAAAAGAGCTGAATTCAAAATAGTTTTTCTACTTAAAAGCGCATTAAAATTTTTGTGATAAAATAAAAAAAAGCTATCAAGTTCAATTAAATTTTATCACAATTTTCTGCATCAACTAAATTGCTAAATGAAACCTGACATCTGCATATCTCTGTGCAAACGCGTTGTAATTTTCATGTGACCTGAACCCTTCAGTGTTCAATTTGTTTCATTATCGTTTATTTTTATTGCATGTACCCTCAAAAATGTGCGCTTGTATTGCAAGGACATGCGACAATTGTTGTTTCGACTTCATCGGGAGCTGCGATTTTACTGTTGTTTCGTTATCATTGCAAAGTGTTGCCATTTTATTTCTTAGTGGCAGAGCGTTAAAATAAAACATTTTCTTTTTTAATTCAATTGACACAATTGCTGGAAGAATGTTGCCACTTTCATTTAGTTGTAACAACAAAAATTGTTAAAAATAAACATGTAACACCTAGAAATTTTTAGGTAAAAAATGTTTATTGGCTTAACCTTTGAAAGCCTTTTGAAGAGTGTATGTTCTGCATTGATATGATGAGAATTTCGAGAAATATATCATATATCATTTAAAAATCTTTAAAAAAATTTAGATGAAGTTTGAGTCTAATTTTGATTGTCTTTTGAAATTGTTATGATATGCACCACATTAAAGGAGACGAAGTGAACATAAATTAAATTTTATTGTTTATAAGCAGTTTTTTTTGGTATTCTGATATTTAAAAAATCCGAAAAAATGCCACTTTACAACAAAGCTATAAGGAATTGGAAGCCGTTGATAAAATTTGAGGTTCAGAATTTTTATAGAAACAATGATGAAAATAATACACAAACTACAAAAACAGCAAAACAAAAAAAAAAATGCCTAAGGCTAGTCACAGTAGTTTCATCCATTGTTAAATGGAATCATCAGTGACCCTAAAATCAATGAAAGAGAATTTCTAAAGAAATACAGAAATAAAGGCAGATAACAGAACAACACTTTGCTTCGGTTCTTAACAAATCTATGCTAAAAGGAAAACATATCAGGCTTAGACATTTTCACTCATCGGTTTAAAGGTTACTGATGATACCATCTGGCGTGTCAGATTTTTGATCAGCGTCACCACCTAGGTTGATTTAGCGATGTCCGTCGGTCTGTCTGTCTGTTGAAGTCAGGTTTACGGGAAAACCAAGAAAGATAATTGAATAAAATTTTCGCAGACAGGTCACATCTTCTTGCAGGCATCTAGCTATTGAAAATGTGCGAAATCGGTTAACGGACACGCCTACCGCCCATACTCTATGTATATTTACCCAGGTCAATTTTGAAAAAGTTGCAGCGATTTTGATGAAAATTGGTGATTTAATGCACATGTGAACAAGAACAGGATAAGGCTAGGTTTCAAGTTTTCAAAGCCTCCTACAGGGGCGTGGCACAGCCTTAAGTTTTAACCTTTATGCCACCATATCTCGTAAGCCTTGCAAGATATTGTGATGAATTTTGGTAAACGGGTACATTTTAAATATATCTTGAAATGTGATAAAAGTGGGCGGAATCGGAAAAGTGGGTAAGGCTCTTTTCAACAGTTAAAAATTTTGTTTCTATATATCTCAAAAGTGGCTCAAACGATTTTCATAAAAATTTTAGAGATTATGCCACTGAAAGTCCTTAACACAAGCTCTGCCACTTTACTGAAAAAAATCGTTGAAGGCGTGGCACAGCCCACAATATTTTTAAACGTTATATTAAGACGACTAACAACGTAATAGCTATGAAGTTTAATTAGGCACATATACTTGCTAGAAAGTATGTTTTTGCAAAAATTTGGCGCAATGGAGCATGTGGGCGTGGCACCTCTCATATAAACAGAAAACGTTTACTGTTATAGATAGTGTGCTATGAGAGTAATCTTCATAAAATTGGGCTCAGAGGTTTCGGCTGCTATTGGCTTAGAAATTAAATGAGAATTGACGAGATTGCAGTAGTGGGCAGGGCGCCTCCTATATTACCATAAAGTTGCAATCGCTATATTGATTGAACTATTGCAACAATTGGTATGAAATTTAGCTTATGTGTTCTACTTGCTATAAGGTATACCTGAATCAAAAGTGGGCGAAATAGCACGAGCGTGGCACTCCTCATACAAGTAAAATACCTTAAGTCGCATATCTTTCGAAATATGTGATTAATAATACCAAAGTTTGGTGAAAGAGTGTTGCTTATAAAAAGCTATTTCTGGACAAAAATTGGACTAAATTACACCAATGGGTGTATTACCGCTCTAAATTTTAAGACTAATTATGGCATATATTGCAAACTGTACAACCTATTGGGCTAAGATTTGGTTTGTGGATGTTGATGACGAATATAATTTATTAACCCAAAAGTAGGCGGAATTGGAGAAGTGGGCGGGGCACATTTAAATTTCTTAGTTTTTATTCGATTTTTTTCAATATTTTCCGTATTATTTTGACTTTATTACCCTGTCAACTTTTTCCAATATATCCCACATGTAAGTATTCGTTTGACTTTTTCAATCTCTTTCATTTTTCTTCATTATTTTCTTTATTTTTAAGACTTTTTCAGCGATTTTGTTTTATCATTTCTTAATCACTTTCAACTTTTTTGAACATTTTCATATTATTTCAACATTTTTAAGCATTTTACAACTGTTTCAACATTTTTGAATTTCTTTCAACCTTTTTTACATTTCAAATTTGTTTCGACTTATTCAACGTCTTTTAACATTTATTTAAAAGCGACTTTCAGTGCAGTGTAGGTTAAGTGAGTTTCGGCCTGTCCGAAGATAACACCTTAACTTGATGTAATTTTTTTGGTGTAATCACATACTGTACTGACAGTTCAGTAAAAAAGTAAAGAACATGTCTAGTTGAAGCTTGGTTGAAGTTCCTTCATCGTAAAATACAAATTCATTGCAAATTTTTTTGATGAAAATTTTTTTGAAAAAATAATATTTATTTGAATGCGAACAAAATTGGGAACTTTTTATTTTTTGTAAATTTACTAGAATTAATCTTGAAGTCCTAGACCGAGACCGGTTACCGAGTTAAGATTCACATTTCAAACATCTATAAGAAAAACCTAGCTTGTCCCGAGTAACGTAAGAAGACAATTTAAAATTTTGTGAAAATTAGTGGAATTAAATTTCTTTCATTAACTACAAATATACCCTAAGTAATAGCTTGTACAGACTTTAAAGGGTTAAATTAAACATGGTATAAAATTTGTGTTTCATTCTAATTGTTTCTTGCATAGCTTGCACGGGTAATTATCACTTTGTTGTTTTTTGTCATACCAACTTCTTATACCATTATCGTTAATTACCTGCAAAATGACAGCTGTTAGCGTTCATTTCCGTATCCGTTTGCATTATTTCCTGCCTATGCGGCTCGCAGTAGCAGCAGCAATTTTCCTTTAATTAATTCAAGTAGCAAAGAGTGAAGAAAAAAACAAAAAAATTATTTTTTTTTTGTGTTTCCAAAGTTTATTCTGTTCTCCCACTGTTGTTGTCGCTGTTATGTAACAGCCGTTGCTATGATTTTTTAACCCTTTAAATTTTTCTGTTCAGCGATTCAAAGTTTTTCTAGTGCCATTTCTTGGCGTTTCTTAATTAAATTTCACAATTTTTTGCAAATTGCGTGTTTTGTGAAGCGCATAAAAATTGCGGCATCAAATGTTAGTGACATCAAGATAATTTTTTTCTGAATAAAACTGGGAAGTGACAATTTGAATTTAGAAATGAACAATTTTTGAAGAATTTAAGAAAACGATAATGGACAGTATAAAGTATATAATTTAAAGTTAATTTTATGCAGTTTATCAAAAGTAGAACTTCCACTGCATAATTGAGGGCGTTACTGTTTCTAAGAAAACTATTTCTTAAAAAACTCACATGATTTACAAGTGTTCGCTGCGAAGCGTAACATAAATCAACGAATATTCCCAGACGTTAAATAAAGAAAAGCGCAAGAAAGCGCAGTCAAAACAACACCGCATTGGGTATACAGCGAAAGTGCATTGATGGGTGCTGTACTGCTGCTGCTCGCTTAAATAGTAGGATATTGCAGGAAAAGCTTTAAAAAGTGTAAAATTGCTGCAAATGCACAATGAAACATTTCGAAACTGAGCAGTAAAAACAAAAAAAAAAAATTGTAGCAGAAAAAGCAAAACAAGCGGATATTGCAATAACCGCGCCGCTGTTGCAGTATTTCGCATATGTTGCTGGCACAGTACTCTGGGGTAGCAATTGAGAACGATAAGCATTGCACGAAAAACATTGTTATATACATTTTTTTTTTATTTTTGTTTTAAAACAATAATAATAAAAACGGAGACAAAAATAAAAACATATTTTTTCAAGGCTCAAAAGAGAGAAAAATAAATACGCTTATGTTTTACAAGCTTGTAAAATTCATGTTCGCAAAATAAATGCGAGTTCTTTTTTTTTTTTGTTTTTGCTAGGAACAAATCTGGACAGGTTGTGCAACAAGAAAAATTATTCTTCAGAGATGTAAAAAAATTTTAAATTTTAAGTTGAATAAAAATGAAAATTATTCGAGTTTGGAAAAAATCTTAGAAGGAACATTAGGAACTATGACCTACGAAAAATAAAAATAGAAAAAAATTGAAAAATAAGAGGTAAGAAAAATAAAAAATTTCATATGAAGCATAAGTAAGTATGTAGTGAAGTATGAAGTGAATTATGAGTTGAAAACTATGAAGTAAAAGACATTATGTCTGAAATATAAACACAGAGAAGCACTGGACTCGGAGCAATGCCTTTATATGAAGGATGCAGAATAAAGTATGTATTAGATATTTGGTATGTGATTTGAAGTATTAAGTGTAAAGTAAGAAGTATGAAGTTTAAAGAAAGAAAGTTTGAAGAATAAATTTAGAAGTTTGCAGTCTACAGAATGAAGTAAATAAGCTCATTGAATAACAAAGTATGAGTATGAGCATGAGTATGAGTATGAGTATGAATATGAGTATGAATATGAATATGAATATGAATATGAATATGAATATGAATATGAATATGAATATGAGTATGAGTATGGGTATGAGTATGAATATGAATATGAGTATGAATATGAATATGAGTATGAATATGAATATGAGTATGAGTATGAGTATGAGTATGAGTATGAGTATCAGTATGAGTATGAGTATGAGTATGAGTATGAGTATGAGTATGAGTATGAGTATGAGTATGAGTATGAATATAAGTATGAGTATGTAATTAGAAATTTTGTGTAAAAATGTTAAATGTTTGCTTTTGGAAAACGCTATCTTATCTGACTTGAACATTGTATGGAAATTTTATATACAAATTTTTATGTTTCCTGACTTACTCAGTCGAGGGAGGCTTTTGTGAAAAGAGTATGCGATATGCTTTAGGAAATTGAAACCCTGCCTTAGCAAATATTGAAATGATATAGCATATTGCTTACTCAGTTTAATGTATTCTGGAAAAACGTAACGGTTTGAGCATGGCTTAATGGTCAGCCAGTCAGGAAGAAAGTCTTTCTTGTTCAGGAAAATGGATTTTTAGCTTTTTCGGTGAGCTTCCATAACTCTTAGTGAATTGAAATTCATAAATGATTCCAAAATTGATATAAACATTGTACGAGAATACCACTCTCCGAATTTTATATATCTGAAGCAAACACTTAGGCCTAGGATTTTATTGCTTGCAATTTAAGACTTCTAAAACTCCATGTGCGATCCCAAACAGTTAGATTTGAAAATTGTACAGGATTCTTAAGAAAATAGATAAGGCATTTTGCATTGTTGAACTACTACCTGAAGATTATTGCCTGCATCAAAAATTTATGTGAATAATATGAAAGAAAAGGAAGAAGGAACTGAGGCAACCTATATTACCAATGTACCAGTTTCTTCCAAATTACAAAAGGCAGTATAATTTTTGTAAAAACCGAACAACTTTGAAAAGGTCTATGTGAATTCTTAAGATTTTTAAGTCCGTCTACGCACAAGCCAACTGTCAAGTTAATGCAACTGGCGTAATGCATAGGTTTTTATCGCTCTACCACACGAATATCAAATGAATTTGTCAAACATGCCATAAATTTTTACATTTAATTTTAGTTTGAAATATATTCCATTCTCTTGCTTGAAAATGTTGCTTCATCTTTCAAACCTCAAAACGAGAAAAGTCCATTCATTTTAACATTAACTTTTTCGTTGAGCTCCATAATGCAGTGAGCTTTTAATTAAAATCAGCTTTACATTGCAGTCTACAATACCATGATTTTAAGCCCACATTCATTTCCATAAATGAAAACGACACTGCTGCTGTCATGAGGCTGACGGACTGTGATTGCAATGCCATTTTGAAATGACAAACAAAGTTGGAATTAAGTGACAATCAGTGTTGTCGTGGCTTCGTCCTTCAACGTTAATGATGCATCTGTAGGACTTGAAGTGTGTGACCACGCCTGTTTTCTGAATTTTCATGTACACAAAAGAATTGTTGAAGTGTGGCTATCACATGTGTTAAGCAATAAAAACGTGTCATTATCAATAAGATAAAGCCAACAGAGCTATGGTGCGGCTGACTTAAAATAAATTTCAAGAATTTTTCTTTTTAAGAAATCCACTTAAAATAAAATGACAAAAGAAAATTTTATCTACGGATTATTGACAGTTATTAAGTGTGAAAATTTATATAATATTTTTTTTAATCTTTTCGCAAATTGAGTACAAATGTTGAGTATAGGCATTCAGTCATTTATTGTGGCTTTGCCCTGTATAATAGATCCCATCATTTGCCTATTGTCATAGTTGATTTGAAATTTGGTTCATAGATAACAATTTTTTACTAAATATTTTGCGAACTTATGAACATTTTAAAAAAAAGTTAAGTTTAAAAAATTTGTGTCTCTGAAGTTGCTTCATATAAAAAATTGAAAAATCTGTACTAAAAAAGAAAAAAAAAAAATTTCAAGATGATTAAAGACGCAAAAGCAGAATGATGTCCGGTTTGAGATGGAATACCCCAGATCGTTTGTCATTTCGTTTGAAACGCATAGAAGATGGCGTGATAGTATATATATTCTTGATCAGAGTCGACTTCCCATGTCCGCCTATCTGTCCGTATGTGTGTCTGTAGAAATCACGATTACGGGAGAACCAAGCAAAGATTAGTGCATGAATGTCAGTGTAAACAATACCTTCCAGCAAGGCCCTTCGAATTTCAAATCGAAATCACTTCATGAACACGCCTACCGCCCATACAAATATAGCATTAAAAGTGCTATGTTGCGAAGTTATTTGATGTGGTGTAAGCACATTTCCAAGAAACACCTTGGACAAGCTTTGGACAAAAATTTCGCGAATTTCGACAAGAGACCGTTGACTCTCCCATTTAAGCAAAAACTTCAAAGCGCTATGCTGAGGAAATAACCGAAGATTATGAAACCACATTTCACACAAGCACTAGAAATGATTCGGAAAAGCTCTGGACAGGAACTAGGCACTTTTTTTAAGTGGGTGCGGCCCGCCAAGGAGACAAAAATTTTAAAACACTGTTCTGAGAGAATTACTTAAAGTTATACGACCAAATTTCACACAAATACTAGAAATATTTCAGCCTAGAGTCACGCATTTCGAATAGATGGTCGGCATAAGTATTGTGACGTGCAAAATAACTCAAATTTTTATTTTTTGCTCAAATTTATAAGAATAAAAAATAGAAATTATGGTGCATCTACTCAAAAATAGTGCCGTTACAAAAAAAAACGAAATTAAACTTCGTTCGTAAATAAAATAAAAATATTAAAACACAAACATTTTGACAGTATTTCGAAATTTTTTATAGCATAAGTTTACTTTGGGAGCGCATTCCATTTTTTCTTATACAACCCCACTTTTCTTACGAGGCTTTCAATACTCTCAACGATCAAAAGTTTTGGAACGCAATAAGTCACGGAGATATAGACATAAGAAGTCGAGGATATACACAGTGGCGTAGCTGAGAGTTAAGGGGCCCACCCGCGAAAATCTTAGTGAGGCCCCCTTGAACCAATTTTTTTTATTTTTGAATATGCAATCCTAAGTAACCGAATCGACCCAGCTCGAGCAGTTTTTAAATAATTAAATCTGCAAACCCAAGTAACCAAAACGACTCAACTCGCAACATTCTTTTGATCTTTGAAACTGCAATCCTAAGTAAACGAATCGATTCAGATCGTGCAGTTTTTTGGCCTTTGAAACTGTAATTCTAAGTAACCGAATCGACCCAGATTTTGCAGTTTTTGGTCTTTGAATATGCAATCATAAAAAACCGAAAAAAATTGCACGAGCTGGGTCGATTCGGTTACTTAGGTTTGCATATTTAATTATTAAAAAACTGCACGAGCTTAGTCGATTCGGTTACATAGATTTTTATTTTCAAAAATCAAAAAAAGCTGCACAAACTGGGTCGATTCTATTACCTAGAATTGCATATTCAAAGATCGAAATAATTGCATGAGCTGCGTCGATTCGGTTACTTGGGTTTGCAGATTTAATTATGTAATATTCATTTTTTTTCGCTGTAGCTCGCGGGGCCCTCTTGAGTTCGGTTTGCGTACGCTCAGCTACGCCACTGGATATACATATCTGTTAATAAAATCATTGTAAGTTTCGAGCACCTAAGTCGATTTCCAAAATACGAATGTCATATGATTGATAATTTATTATTCAATTATATAAAAAGTTTTGAAAGTGGCTCTGTGGTTTTTTAGACATGACAATTTATCGTAATTCCCAATCATTATTATAATCGTTATTTTTTGCAAAAATTTATTATTAAGAAACATTTTTATTTGTACATAGGAAAGTCATTTTTATGTGCTTTCAATCGATGAGCTATTCAGTGTTGGGTTATTTTTTGCCAAGCCAATTTCCTAAGGAAATCAAATTTAATGCCTTCTGCGCTGAATTTTTCGTAAAGGACCTAGTAATTTTTAGAGGCGTTCATTTAATTTCCTTAAAAGTTGGGTCGACAAATAAAAAAAAAACTAACACTGGACATGAAAGTTCTTTTTTATGTATTAATAAAAATATTGTTTAATAATAAATTTTTGCAGAAAATAACGTTTTTTTTAAAAAGCAAATTATTAAAAATCCAGATAAATTAGCATATCTCAAGAAATATAGCACCGATTTAAAATTTTAAAATTTTGTACTCCTCTAACATAATTTGGGCTATTTTTTACTAACAATAAGTTTTCTTTTTGAGATTTTTTCTATGAGCTTTAAGTTAGTTAGAGCAATTCCGTACAATATAACTAGTAATATAAATAACACATTAAATGTTTTTAAAGTTTTATGCTGATTAAAATAAAATTCATAATATAAAAAACAAAAGTTAAAAAAAAAACTGTTTGTTTTGTTCATATATTTGAGCTCCATTTAAAGTGATATCGTTATTTAACAGCATTAATTGCTTTATATTTCACACTAATTTTTCACTTCAACAGACAGCGAAGCAGATGATGCAAAAAAAAAACGTAAAATACTTCATTAAAATTTTTCGCCTGATTGCGCAATGCTGACATGTGTCAGTAGTGATATGGCATGGCAGACACTTGGAATAGCGTTGCCAGTGGCAAATTTCAATTAATTTAATTTCAACGATATATGATGGAGTTTGCAGTGAAAAGAAGATAGAAAATTTAAAAATATAAAAAAACCTGTTGCCAGGATATTTGTGTGATAACAGCAATGAAATTTGCAGGATTAATTGGTTTGAACTTTTCTTGTAGTAAAAAAAACGCTCTTTGACATTATCAATATTAAGAGAAAAAAAGTTTAAATATCGCAATACAAATGTGTCAAAATTTTTAAATAAAACTTTAAAATGTGTGGATATATTCACATATTGATATTTCAGAAAAATTCAAGAAAATATCATGTTTCTGATTTCATTCGAAAATCATCATAATATCACTTATTTCCACAGTCTTTTTAAAAGTTAACACAACAGTCCCACTTTACTTCTTTTCATGGAAGACCTACTTTTTTCACTTCCGTCAAAGGTGTACTTTCTTTCCTTAAACTTAAAGCATACTTTTTTCCTTAGATTTAGAAAGTACTAAAGAGGGCCTATTTTGGAAAGTGTGTTAAAAGAAAGTAGGTTTAAAGTTTCTTGAGAAGAAGTTGTCCTTCTCAGAAAAAATCCTTCTTATCACTACTTTTTCCTGCTGAGCAGCTACCAGATCTACCACACAGCTCGCTAAATAATTCAAGCTCTGACAATCTTACTTAAATTTTTCGCCAAAAAGCCAAAGAGTCATAAACATAAATAGTACGGGAATACAAGCAAGCGGAAATCTCGGACTAATTTTTATTTTCACAGCTCATAACGGTTAATTTTGTCGCTTATTATGCATAAATTTAACTGTGGTTCCTTTTATCACCCAACTCAATTGCTATGGCTTATACATTGTCCTTTTTGCTTGTTGTGTTTGCTTATTATTTTGTCTGTTTTGTTTTGTTTGTAATTTTTGCCTTGTTTACACAGGACATAAAAAGGATGCTCTCGGGCAGTAAATGTAAGTAAAGAAGTGGCAAAAAGCAAAACGTAAATACGAAAGAAAAGTGCTCAAGCGCATATTATTAATGTAAATGAATATAAATGGGCCAATTTCATTGTTGTCATTATGGTTGTTGGTGGTGTTGTTGTTATTGTTGTTGTTGTTTTTGTAGTAATGAAACTTACCGGCAGTAGTTTTATTGCTAGTGGTGTAAGCTTTGTTTACTTTGAATTTTTCAAGAGTAATCGTTTTTATTAATTTTTAATTCAAATAGTTCTAAAAAATTGCATTCATAAATGAGTAAAAACAAATTAAAAATGTTCAAGAAATCGGCATAAGTTGAGCAAGGACATAAAAATTTATTAGCCTATTGAATACTTAAGCAATTTATAAGTCATAAAAAGACTACTTTGTACACACTTTTATTTCATTTTTATTAGTTCTTCATCTGAGTATTTCTGATCAATTATGAATGGAATTAACTCGTATATTACGCATGTCTATTTCTCAGAATATGTGCTCTTTGAAAATTATCTTAGAAAATCATAGTGAGCCATTTCGAAGAAACTAACAAACCAGGGTTGCCTTGCCAAAGCCTGTTTCGATGCCCGAAAATATTAAGGTCTCTTCGAGCTTTATCATTCTACATATATTTTGAGGTATAATATTATACAGTTTCGACTTAAACCTCAAAATTGGCTGAAATTCGGACATTTTCGGGCATTGGGACGGGCTTTGGCAAGACAGCCTTGGTTCATCAGACTCACCAAAATGGCTCACTATCTTTCCCGTACATCCCATCCTCTAATATAATACACTCGACTTTTCTACAGCCAGCTCTTGGGCTAAAAAGAACGTGCCTTCTGCTAAGATATTGGCAAAATGTCTTTATTTCTTGTTGAAAAGTCGAGTCGTTTTGACGGATAATAATGAGTTACTTAAATATGTCTAAAATTTGTAGTGATAAAACATACAGACAAAAGCATTTGTATGGCATTTGTGGATTAAAATTTTCCAGCAGAAAATATGTAATCTCGGGTAGTTTTTTTAGAACGTTGTAGTTTCGAATTGAAATGTTGTCAAAAACAACTTGAATTATAACTTTATTCGCCTCATAATTTATGCCACTTAGTATTTGTATATTATTTCGAGCATATGAGCAAATCCCTTACCTAAATATTGCACAATTTGGATGTTCAATTTTTGAAACTCGTACGAGCATCGGGGGCCATGTCTTAACCATTGAATTACAATTGGCCTAACTTCGTTAGTGTATCTGAATAAGCTAAAAGTTTGATGTTATCCCAAAGATAATACTCCAGAATTATCAATTTATGCCATATTGGTGTCATCATTTTTAGAGAACCTGTGAGCTTTAAATAAATTTCAAATATTTACTTGCATTTTTTTGGCATCAACATTTGTGTATTGAAATTCTAATAATATATTCATCATCTAACAATCTCTATTCCATTCAATGATCGTCTTACCATATTAATGCCATTTAGCCATCTATTTACTATTTAAAATCGTTTGATCACCAGCACTGATCATTGAACAAGCCAGTTAACATTTAAACTCTATCTCTTCTATCTACCAACTGACTTCTAACTATCTATTTACTATCGTCTGGCAATTGCAAAGCTGATGAACTTGCTAGGCAGGGGACTACTGCACAAATTTCTCAGGACAACCTGCAAGTAACAAAAGATGGACCCAAGGGTCAACTTGCAATATAACAAGGCAAATTTTGCCAAAATGGAACGCTAAGCGATCTCTAGAACTGATATCCAGCACTAGACATAGTGTTTCGTCAGATGTTGCAGTCATAACTGGCCACTGGCTTATCAGTAGACATGCGGAGAGATTAGGTATTCGGTCTTTTGACTTCTGAAGAAGTTGTAGGGATGTGGAGGAGGAGAAAAATATTAAACATTTTCTCTGCTTCTGTGCTGCACTTGCTAGAAAACGCCACAAAACACTTGGTTCGTTTTTGTTCGATGACCTGGATGATCTTAGTGATGTTAGCATAGGTCATATATTTAGTTTTATTACGAAATCTGGTTGGTTCAATGAGAAGGTATAGTCAAGTACCCTGTGGTATTACAATGAACCAACTGACTGCCACTCCTATTTAACGTAACCTATCGTCTGGCAAAAAATTTTGCCCACTACCATTTTACATTAAATAATCCTACCCAACACAAATTACGCCCCTTGTTTTTATCAAAATCACGCGACCACAGAGAAAATAAAGTTCTTTCTGGAAGATCTTAATAGAAAACAAATTTTCTGTGCTGTGCATAAGTTTGTATGCGTTCTACAAAAAAAAAAAACCAATAATCAAAAATGATATAAAATTGCGTAAAAAACGGGACCTATACATGAGGGAGAGTGAAAAACCAGGTAAACCGTCACAGGCACAACATTTTCTACCCAAAAATAAATAACTTAAATAGGAAAAATCAGTTTTTTAACTGCAAAAAACCGATTATTTAATTGAATAGTATTCTAGTGGCTTAACATCACTTGCAACAGCAAAAAACAAACATATTAAGCACAGTGTAATGAAAAGGACAACTGTTGAGTTAATGTTAATGATGCTGTTGATTTTAATAGAAGTCAAGGACAAAGGATTTTCCTTTGGTTTTTTTATTTTTTTATTTTAATATCCTACTGGTATTTTGTTTATTGCTGTTAATAACGAAAGTTTAACTTGACACCACCTAAGGGGACGACACTGCACTGTATTAGTTTTGCATGGGTTTTACCATTGTAATTAAGAAATAATTATAATTATTGTACGGGTTTCGTATTAGAAACCTAAATGGAGTACATAATGACAGCCAAACAGCGCCGCTGCACAGCACGCAATTAAAGTGCGGCAAAGCATGACCGAGCTTTAAATTACTAAGCTTGCTGTGTTATTAGCTTTTCTGCGGGGGTGGGTGGTATGTGATTATTATTTCAGCTTATTTTTGGGGCTATTTAGTGGTCGTTTTGTGAGTTTTATTAATTATTTTTTTTTAATTTGAAAAGCAGTCTAAGCTTAGTTTCGTTGGAAATTTTAAGGTTTTAATTTAAAATTAATTTGAGTTTTGTATTATATATAAAGTTTTGGAAAAAAAAGTATCCTTTATAAGTAAGCTTTTTTTTTAAAAAAAACTTCTATCTCTGTGAGTGTTGATTTTTAATAATTTTTAAAAAGCAATTTCCGGCTAATGTACCCTTTGAAATAATTACTTGAATCTGAGAATACATTCCAATTAAATTTTTTTAACGAAGATGATAAAAATAACAAGAAGTGGGAGCCTTAAATATTATTCCATGGCAAATGATTTTGCTGTTGTTAGGACTTATGCTCATTTTTGATACATAAAAAATTTTTGTAAATTTTGCTGACTGCATTTAGGGCTTTCTTTGTTAAATATCGATATTTCTTAATGTTTTTACTCAAATATTACATTGTTGCGCTATAGTCTTTCAAAATTCATTCATAAAAAGATGATAATAATAATATATTTCTAATTCATTTTTCAGCTCTGCGAATATCAACTCTAGAAAAAGACTATTGGATAATGAAATATTTGGAATAAGTTGTTTCTTTCGAAGTTAATTTTTTGAACTTTTTATCTCCCAAAAGGCAAATTCAAGTGTGAGTTTAACTCGACTTAGGACAAAAGATGCCCAAACCACATACTAAACAATTGCTGGCACTTGTTTCCTGAGGCAATTTCTGGTAAATACTATAATATAAAGCAATGATTTAAAATTTTTTCAAAATTGACGCTATTACCATGAACCTTTAAATTTCATCTCTATATTGCAAAAAGAAAATTGCTCTTGAAATTCATCATTTTTGTCTACAAAATGCAACAGACACGTTCCACATTTAGTTGCTCACGTAGGTATTTAAAAAAACGTGTGCTACCAAAAATGAAATTTATTGAACGTGGTTAAATTTATTACATTTAGTTAAGGGAGAAGACAGTTAAAATATGTATTTTTGTTAAATGCAGCATAATAAATTTAAGGTAATTGTAAAATATTTTTATTTTAACATTTAGCGAACTTAAAATCAAATTATACTACCTTAATAACGTTTAAGACTTGAAGTAGTGGTGGTACATTATTGAACTTATTGATCAATCACTGACTGATTTTTAAACTTATCAAAGATATTTGTTAGATAATATGAACTTTTATAAGAGAATTTGAACGAAATTATAAGAAGACGCCAACCTTCCACGTAATCAAATATTGATTCTGGTCATAATTTCTACATTATTCAATTTACTAAGCAAGTCATAATTTTGAATTTTTCGACTGATTTTGACTCACGAAATCTTTACCTAGCGGAATCAGTATAGAGCCTGTTTTGAGATATTCTTCATTGCTTTCTGCGCTTCTTTTTATAGCCAAACGTTTGTACTATAACGCAAAACTACGCATGGTTCTCATTATACGAATTGAATGTTGTGTATGTTGGACAGTACAAACTGTGCTCGATTCTAAGTAAACTTAAGTGGTTTCCTTAGCAAAAGTGCTCAATTTTTTAAAAGTTTGTTTGAAAACCACTTTCTTAAAACTGTAGCATGGATCAGAATCGTTTTTCACCAAAAATTTTACGAACGGTTTGGGGCTGTAGAAAAAATTGTCGATTCAAATCAGTGTTTTCAAGTCATTTGGAACTAGTTGTTGTCTGACCTGTAACAACTATGATATTTTTGTAAATATTTTTATGGGGCTAAATTTAAAAAAAAAAATCGAATAGATTTCGGAAGGCATACATACCTATCTCTCATTCTTTACATAACTATTTTTATTTTTTTAAACTTTTTTGAAAATTTTTTAAGACTAAATATCACAAAAACTGTACGATATGGGATATAAAACCTCAAGTTTATTTTTGTTTAGTAATGCTTAAGTTTCATAAAAAGAATTTTTTTGTGTGAAAATTTCCTCAAAATATTTTTGACATAACACTTTTTTTGATTTCCTTACGTTATTTTATAATCAATCCTAAGAATATATCGGATTTTAAATCAAATTTCATGAAATAATTTTTGAAAATATGAATTTATCATTCATTGACTGAAGAATAACTTATAAAAATAACAAAAAAAAAACTAAGTCGAAGATATTTTGAGAAACAGTTTTACAAATAAAAAATTCATATTAAAGTAAATTTATTTTAAGGTAAATTATTTTTTTATAGAACTAAAGCATTTTTAAACAATAAAGATATTATTTTTTTACTATATTCCCCAAAATTTTTGAGGAATACTGGGTTATTGTGACTAATGAGTGCTACGGAATACAGATAAACGTTTTGTTGCTGCTAGAAATCTGCACGCAGAGCAAGTGGTTCAATTTGCATGCCTTTTTAAAAATTTTTTTTAAGTTATATGAGGCGTCCAGTTTTAAAACCGGCCAAGTTCAAAAAAATCAAATTTTGAGATATTCTCATGTATCAAAATCTAGACCATGCTTTATCTACTATATTTTTAGATCAAAAACAATTTTTTGAAGGAAATATTACATTTTTATAATTTATTTTGATGCATGGATTTCCAAAACCGGACAAGTTCATGAACTTGCTTCAATTTTTTTGCAGATTTTATTCAATTTAGCTGAAATTTTGTCACAATTGGAATTCATTCGAAAATAAATTGTAAACCTATATATTCATCATGAGCGGTGCTGCCCAGAGAACGAGCAAGCGCTCAAAGAGCGTAAAAATGAGAACGATCAGGCGCTCAAAGAGCGTAAAAAAGCATTATTAATTTCAAAATCAGCCAAGTCCAAAGAATTGTGTTCAAAAACAGTGAAGTTCAACGCCTTGAAATCAAAACCGGCCAAGTTCAGTACATTGATTTTAAAACCCACCAATTCCAAAATTGTTTTCTCAAAAATATAGGCAAATGAAACTTGAAAAGTCTGATCTGTCGTGCTCTGAGTAAGATATTTTATAAGCCGTTATGTGGGAAATACGTTTTAATTTTTCAATAAACATAGACGAAGATACACGCTTTTCGTTGTTTTTCTAAGAGTATGAAAAAGGAACGTGGCCGGTTTTGCAACTGGGCGTCTTATATACTGTCAGCTGTCTTTGATCTAAATTCAATTCATTCACAAAAAAAAAAATCGGATTCTATTAAACGGGCTCCATGAAATGTAAAATATATAAAATATATATAAAAAAAAAAATAAAATTCTCCATTTGGAGATGATTACGAATTTCTCATCTAATTTTACCTGAGGACATTTACTTAAGTAATTCAATTCTAATTTTAAGAGAAAAGTTTCAGCAAAGTGAAATTATTCGCATAGTCTGCTTTACTTTGGCTTAAACCTTTCACAATTTGCTCGAAGAGGAAAAAATTAGAAAGTACGTCTGCAAATATTCTTATTAAATTTTTGTTCTTTGAATGCCAGCTTATGTTCGACTAAAATACAAAATAGTCTCATAATTTTTTTTTAAATTCATTTCATTTTTAAAATTGTGCCTCGCTTCCACAAATTCAAGTTTAATGCTAAATTATATTGTTTCAGCACTGTTCGTTAGTGGTAGGCATATGACAGATAATTTACTTTGCTTGCTAAGAGGAATATTATTCGATGGCATTTGAAGTACTTACTTCTAAAAAATTATGGACTGGTTATTTTTGTGAATCAAGACCAGCACACTAATTTCAATTACTTGTATATTAGAAACAACTTTACTGACCTTTTATATTGAAGACAAAACATCTGAATTATAGTGTTTGCCACACTGAATCTTTCCCAGATTGGTTCAAGGAAAACCTGAAAATAGCAAAAAATTAAATGAAGTACAATAGTTCTTATGAAAATAGCTCAAATATATCTTGCACAGAAATTGCAATTTAATTGAAACTTTGTGTGCTAAGCCACCAAGCACAATAAACTGCGCACTGTCTGCATTTTTTGCATATTTTTACAAAAAGAGAAAAAGATACATTGTTTCGCAGTTTTAATAATTTTTATTAGCTTGTTAAGCAACGTTCAAAAATAACGTTCTGCGCTCTGGAAAGGTGGCGCAAGTACGTCGGAAAAAGTTACAAATTATTATTTTTTATTTTTTTTTTGGCATGGGTATAACACGACGAAAAAAGCGTAAACGCTAAAGAATACACGCTGTGAATAAAAATAAAAATTTTTGCACACAACATGTGGCAAAACAAATTGAATTTTGCGCAGAGCTTAAAAGAGCTTTCCCAAGGAATTTAATATAAAATTTATTAGCATACCATGTAATGTATAAGTTATGTATGTATGTTTATTTGTGTGTATGTAAATGTAAGCAATAATTTTAAGAAAAATGAAAAATCTCTACCTTAATACTACAACTACCTGTGTACAAGCATATGAGTTAATTAAAATTAGTGTGCAATTCTTTTGATATATTTGCGCATAAGGGCGCAACGAATGTCAGTTGCTTGTAAATATTAAATGGCGCTAATGGAAATATATTGCTTGCTGTTTCAGCAGCAAAATATATTAAAATTATTTCACAAAATTAAAAATACCAATAATAGCAGTAGGAATTGTTTAATAAATAATGGAAATTATTTAAGAACTCCTTATAATAACTTTTTTGTATTACTTTAAATTACAAAATTTTACTCTACTTAAATATTCAAAGATATTCATACAAATTAATGCGCACACACACATGCTAATGTAAATAAACACTTCAAATGTGACTTTCAGAAAAGTATAAAACTGTCAAAAACACATTTATTTATTAACCCCCCATAGAATGGCATACAAATAAATACACAAACAAATTGTGATATAAAATCACAAGCAACTTAACTGATTTTGAATTTCTGACATTTTTCCCCAAAATTTGTTTGACGCCCTGCATGTGTGTGTTAAAAACTTTGTTTGTGTTGGTTTCCACAATTTTTTTTAGTTTTTTTTTTGTAATGTCAAATAAATATGAAACATTTTTTGACAGCCTTAGAATAGCAAACAAAAAATAAAAAAATAATAATATGGAAAGCAACCCTACCAATTTGTAGTCTTATATGGCACAGTGGTGCAAGCAGAGAAAAATGTAAGAACATTTTTACTTTACGTAGTATATATTCAAAAAACAAAAAAAGTACTTTATAAATTTATAAATAAATCGTAGATTACAAAAATTAAAAATCTTAAAAGAACCGAAATGAATTCCAGAAATTGCGAAAAGTTCATTAAATGTTGAGGTATATTAAAAATATAGAAGAAGAAGTATAAAGTCAAAAAATCTTGTAAAATATTGAAAAGATTTGATTAAGTCATAAAATGTTTTAAGCGTCAAAAAAGTTGAGGAATTTTGAAAAATGTTCAGATGTGCTGAAAAAATTGGGAAGTTACAAAAATGTTGAAAAGTTTAACCGTAGAACGTTGTACTTATTTTACATACGTTAACGTTATACTTCGTCGGATCGACGACCTTTTTTTTCAAAAAATTATAACGGGTAAGCTTTTCAAATTAAAAATTCACAAAAATAATTTTCACTTAACTCATTTATTCAGAAACAAAATAAAACTTAAAAATAATTTTTTTTTCAATAGTTTTTTTATTTTTATTTTTTGGTTTTGTTTTTTTTTTTTTTTTTTTTTTTTTTAAAAGAACTTTTTTATAGTACGGAAAATAAGAAAACAAAAACAAATTTGACTTATTGTTAGTATGCTTATAGTCTTTCAATATTACATGTTAAAAAATATAAAAAAAGAAAAATCCATCCATAATTTTGAACAGGACTTTCAAAACTCAGCGCTGCGTTTTGACGACGCTGTAATTCACGTTTGGTGGCTGTTTACACCACAAACGTCCGTTTACGACAAGCTCTCGACATAGATTAACATTGATAAAAAAAATGAAAGCATAATATGCAGTATAAACAAAGTGAATGAACAAAGAGTGAGAACGCGTCGTCGATTCGACGAAGTATAACGTTCTAGGGTTAATAACGTTGAAAAAATCAAAAATGTTGAAATACCGTAAAATTTTGAATAGATTCAAACAAGTTTGAAAAATAGTCGTAAATTGAAAAATTTTAATGAAACTATTGATGGTAATACTAGTGTTGTATTAACATGAACTTTAGCTTATACGCCAATTAACTATATTGTTGACATAATCATATACACGCTAGATATTCGAGGAGAAGATCTTGTTCATGTGATATTTTTATCAAATCATCACTCACATGCTAACATATTATCTAGAAATTATCTGTATCTGGTTAAAAAGTTGCAAATTTATTTCTACTATGTAAAACAGCTTGCTGTCCCACTGTATAAGAAATGGAAAAGTTAATATTACATACTTGGTAAAGGTTTTGTTATTTTGAGCTCAAATGCTGAAAAAAAAATCAAAAAAAAGTGCTATATTGCAGACAGGAACGCTTGTGAGTGATTTTTCTGAATAAATTTCTTTATTATTGAATATTTCAAGTATTGAACGCAACGTAAGAAAATATTCTCTACATCATTTACAAGTGTTGGCAACTTATCAAACTTCAAACTATTAGAAATGAAAAAGCAATATATGCAAAGCTTTCTCGAAAATGCTTTGAGTTTAAATTTGTTTGAAATATTTGCGAAAGTGTTGTTGAACATTTTGGTTTGATGAAATCATTTAGGCGCTTTTATTTTTTAAATAAAATATGTGAACAAAAATCAAATCTAAAAATACACATAACGTTTCTAAATGACTTAAGTACACCACTGCAATTAATTGGTTTGCCAATTGGCATTTCCTTTTTCATAGTCCTTGCATTTGTGCTCGTACAAAAGTATGTCCAGCATCGGATCAATAACTTTGTTTTCAGTCATGTTGTTCTAAATTTATGATGCTGAATTAATTCAGAATTAATAAATTTTTCATATTGCTTACCAAAAATTACAATAAAACAATTAATTTTTTATTGGTGCAATAAAATTTTTCATATTGTGAGTGACCAAAATTGCTTGTGGAGTGGAACCGAAAAAAGTTGTGTTCTCTTCTCTTCAAGCCCCCAAAACCTCCATTGCTTGAAATCTGACCCTCTATAAGTCGAAATAATTAGTGAGTCACTACAAGTAAATTCAGTACATATTTTCCCTCTATAACTCGAAAAAATAAATTTGACCTCTGCACCTCGAACATAGCAATGTTTTATTTTACAACCTTTATAACTCAATTATTTGAAACAAATTACCTCTATGTATAGCTCGAAGAAAATTAAAATACCAACTGTAAGAATATGTCGACGAATATGACTGACGTTAACACGTGATTTCATTTGAACTTTAGCGAAGTTACTTTATTGTTGTCGATTGAAAAATTATCAGAAATAGTTTGGTTCTACTGCAATACACACCAATGTTTAATACCTCTATAACTAGCATTCTTATTTATTTCACCTCTCTAACTCAAAATTAGTTGGAATAAATCTTAACCTCTTCAAGTCGAACATTTCCTGGCAAAATTTGCTTAGGTCGCAAAATCAATAACTCGAATGTTTTGGTGTCTTCCTTCAAGTTCGACTTACAGAGGTTCTACTGTATAAATATTGCCTCACTAACGAAGTTGATTAAAATTTATTTTAAAAACTTTTTATAAGTAGATTGGTTAAAAATTATTTTTAAGTTACAAAGTTGCCAAAGCACTTTTGGAAAATGAGAAATTAATGGTAAAATTATCAAATTATTCAAGGCTTTGTTTATAATGAAATGAATTCCGTTCTGTACAGGTACACTTGATGACTTTTTAAAATTTCAGAAAATGATGTTTTTTTTTTTTAAAAAAAATTAAGGAAAGAAAATATTTCCACCATTGAAAACATATTCAGTATGTCTCTACTTTTTTCAGCACATTTGCGATGTTAAATCATCAGAATAAAGAACTCGTTTGTAGGACATTAGAAACCTTTCGCATAACACAGCACTTAAATATTTTGAGTACCAAAAAGAGGTTGAACTGTACCATCCAAATTCCAATATAAATCGATAATTAAATTTTTGAAGTATGGGACAATCATATTGATAAGTAGTTAATATATGTAACTTAGAATCAATTCTGAAGCATAGTAAAGCATTTTTCAATTAATGTAATAAGCTTCCACAGATCAGAAACCACTAAGAGTAAGTTATTAGTTTTTAAGAATAAAAATAGTTTTAAAAAAGCGAAAAAGAAAGATCGATCTTAGCCTTTATAAAAAAATTTAAAATTTTAAAAATAACGCGATCTTAAATAAAATTATATATAAAATAGTTTTCACTTGATAAATGATGCGTTTCTATAATATCCTGTGTAAAATATTTATTATTGTTAAAAAAACGTTACTGAGAATATTTAATTGTACTTAAAATCAAGCACAATGAAGTATATGGAGCTCAAGAGGAAAAGTTCTATCGATTTTATTACCTTGAACTCATTGAACCAATGAAAAATAACTTTGTATCTAAGTAGAAATGAAAAAAAAAGTAGGCAAATGTTCGCTTCAGAGTGATAGCTGAAAAAAGATCACTCAATTTAAGATCTGGATGGGGAAAATGTCGGATGGGAACGAAATAGATGGTAGACAGTGCTACTTTTAAAAATTAACGATAAGTGATAAGATATTATATAAGAAAGTGAGCTGATATCTACATTTTTCTATCAAAGCCTCTTTAAATTTCTTTTAGCAACTTGAAGTAGCGTCGTAAAAAAATATTATGTTCAATAAACTTATATTTAATAAAAGTAACAAAAAAATTATGTGTGCGATACGCTAGTTAAATTTTCTAATATTCGCATTTCTACATAAACTAACGTGTTTCACCACAAAATAATTAGAAGTTATTCATACGTCAAGTTTACCAAAATAAAGTATACGTCAGACAGCGATATATTTTTCTCCGATATCAATAGGGGCTTAAACATGTATGCTATTTTTTGCAGCAAAGTATTTTCTGCGTAAATTCAAAAGAATCAAAATGGCTGCCTCAAAACTCTTCTTTTTTTTTTAAATTCTCTTGCATGCATCATTTATTAAGCTTCCCAGAAATAACTAAAAGTTTCAGCACTTAGTGTGTATGCATGAATTTGTATTTAACACCTGATTTAATCAATTATGCGCATTAATTAAAATTCATTTAATTATGAATTTTCCATTTCACTGCTTTATAATAACAAAAATCAAGATTTATAGTTCAAATGCTACCTACATTATTTAAGACAACGCTAACTATGACAACATACTGAGTAATATAGTGCTTTCTATAAGAAAAGTTTAACTGATTATTTCATTTGAACTGGTAATTTTCATTTCATAACGTAAACTTTTATATAAGAAATTACTTTTTTGATCTCAATATAAATATTGATTAAGATTTTTTCATGTAAGCTTCCGTTCAAAATTTATCACGACAAATGAGTATCTTACATAACTGTCTATGCATGATGATTATACTATATGGATGATGTTATAATATATGTGTATGTTCATTCAAATGCGTAGTAATTTATAATTTTGCACCTCTGCACATACTACATATATTTATTAGCAGCAAATGACAAATGATCCTTTGACAGGAAGCACAAACTTAAGCATGCGACTACTACTGCGTGCATATACATAGGTTCACATCGGTGCAGCAGTAAAAGCTTCTTAGAAAATGAAGAAAAAATGTAGAAATTATCAACATATTTGCTCTTAATTACATTTCAACATTTCAACGCTACTGCTGCTGGCGTGTAAAGAAAATTCGCCGATCGCATGTTACGCGGTCCTTAATCAAAAAACTTTTTGTATGGTTGCTGGCGGCGGTTTTGCCACTACAAACAGTCAGACAGACAAATGCACATCAGTGTTTTTTTTTTTCAAATTGTGTGCGTGAAATTGTATAAAATAATTTTTTTTTTTTGTTAATGTGTGATGAATTATTTCACACCAATTTGTAATGTTTTTTTTCATAAATTAATGCAATCTTAATAATAAAAGAAAAATCTGAAACTCGGAAGACAATTTAATTTTTGTAAGTAAATTTGTTTCTATGGACATATACATATATGTATGAATATACGATACATTAAAATGCATATTTGTCATGCCTAATCTTTGACAACTTAAAGTATGTGGCCTACTTTAAAGCGCTGACACACAATTTACTGCATAAAATCTAAATTTATGTGCGCTTTTCTGTGAAAGTTGACCTTCATTTTTTTTACGTCATAGCAAACATCTGCATGTTGCTATAAACTCTCTTTGTTATTATTCAAACGGTTGCTTATTCTATATTAAGGACACTTAGGTGATTTATTTTGCAGTTAGCTGCAGCAGTCAAAAAATATGTTGTTGAAAACCTTGATAAAATCTAGTTATTATTATAAGCTTAAAAGAGTCATAAAAAAGTTTCAGGCTCCGCTATAAGTAAATATTCAGAAAAATTTCATCTAAGTGCTTTTGATCGCATTTGTTTAACATGACGTATAAGCAATGTTAAATTTTGTACTAATATAAATTTTTCGCAAGCAACTTACCCCCGAATCTCAACTCCGATACAACTGACTGCATAGTTCCAAAAAATCTTCTATCCACAATTTTATGCAAAAGATAAAAAATAAGATTTAATGCATGGCCACATTGATACAAAGCATTAAGAATTATTTAAAAATTTTTGCTTCATAAATGCAAGAATTCACAAAAAAAAAATATAAGTAAGCCAAAAAATTAAAACTCGCAACATTAAAACTTGTCGATAACAGCAAAACACTTAGCAACTTTGTCAGCAACAACCGCAGTTGCGGCAATATCATCCAACAAGTGCGTCTCAATTTAAATCAACGCCATTCGTAGCAGAGAATCTATGAAAGTTTGAAGCGCAAGTTATAAATTAATTAGAATAATTAATACTTCTAAAGAAAATTATGTTTATGAAGTGTAATGCAACAAGGAGCTTTGTTCTGCTATCAAATGCAGCAAAAGCAGCAGCAGCAACGCTTACATCAGTAGCAACAACAATAACACAGCTAAGGGCACAAGCATCAATTACAACAACTTTAGAACTTCAGAAACATAAAAGCAGCAGCAAAATAAAAAAGTACTTATGCATATTTATATTTTACTGCAATACATCGTAGGAAAGTTACATACTCTGGGAGCTTTTGCTTCTATGGAAAAATTTTTCAACTTCAGAATTAAGATTATTTTCCTACCTAAAAAGGAAAAAGAAAACGCCGTTATTGGATATTAGTCTTAATAGAATTCTCATGATATTAAAATATAATCTCTCTCTTATTATATCAAATTAAAGGTTACTCATACGTCACGTGAAACGAATTTTATGCGCTTTATGCACAAAAGTCTGACTGAATGCACTAAAATTTTTCAGTATGAAAATTAAACTGGAATTGTTGTACACATGTTCTTCAATGCAAAGTTTTTGTACATTTTTTTTTAAGTGTAATATTTGCCATAACTGCTACTGCACGCAGCAGATTTGTTTTACCATGAAATCCACACCAAACACAGCTTTCACCTTCTATCCGCTGCAGCAAAAAAATATCACGCCACAACTTATTTGCATCTCTATAATGAAAAAAATGGGAAAAATAATTGAGAAGCATAGCGAACGGCAAGGCAGCGGTGCAACATGGCTGCATTTCCTTTAGTGCCGCCGCCGTTATTGTTGCATGGCAAATTGCGTTGCTGTTGCTGTTGCTGTGGTTTGTATTTGGCTTCCCACGTTTCTTGAACAATGCTTTATCGTAGCGTTGAATCTTGGGAATGGCAAAAAAAATAACTACATAAGAGAAAGTGAAATCAAACTGTTTGTTAGTTGAATTTTAATTTTTTTTTGCACTATAAAGTTTTCCGTGTTGATTTTATATAAATATTGTTGGGGTGATGCAAACACATATAAAAGTTATTTAAGATATAATTAGAGCTGTGTAGCTGTTTTCTATTTATCTTTTGAATGATAAAATTCAGTGAATTTTAAGCATAATTCTGGGAATGGGTTTGGCTAGAAATTCTAAGTAGAAAGGCTCAGCGATGACATTGTCGGAACATTTGTAATTTTAACAATGCGCTAATGCGTTGTGCAAAGTATGCGTCAATACATTTTGCAAATTTTTAGTTTGCTTGGTACACTCGATAAATTTTCAGCACATCTGGTGTATCTTAGATGCGTAAAAAAAAATGGATTATCTATTTTTTTATGGTACATTTCATAACATTTTTGTAAACTTTGATTTCCATGACAAAAAGAACATTCGGGTTTTAAAAAGATTCAAAAAAGTGATTTTATTAAATGATTGTATTCTCCATAAAATGCAATTTTTAAGGGGGCAGGGGCAGTCAGACGCGTGAAAAATAGAGCATTTTCAATAATTTTTATTTGGTATTAATTGAATTTATTTAATAAAGTGATAATATGACATCATTGCATTATGTTTCATTCAACTTGACTTGACGAAGGCTTTAAAAAAAAAATAAGAAATAAAAAAAGTTATAGCTGGCTGTGTTGGGCACTGTCCCATACAGAGTGCCTTGCGGTGATCATCACAAATCCTTGGAAAATCATCTAAAATCAATCGGATAAGAAAAATTGTTATTTAAATAAATAATCTAGTTCCTCATCGATATTTTTTAAAATCAAGAAAATGGCGGCCTCAGGAAATTTACCCCTAGAATTTTGGGAAAATACCACCAATTAATTGTTCATAAAAAATCAATTCTTAAAAAAAAATTCTTCGATCAGGCACTAGCTGTTTATTTTCTTCAAAAACTGTGTGTTTCATTGAAATCTATCAAGGGGTTTTCGACTTACAGTGGTCACCAGTTTCGAAAAAGTAGTTTTGAGAAAAACGCATTTAAAGTTCAACTACCACACACAAACTGACAAGAAACACATGAATGAGAGAGAGAGAGAGACCCTTTTGGTTATTGCCATATAACTCCAAAAGTAATTGTCGGATTGACTTAAAATTTTCAGAATATATTTTTAAGATATTATACTTTGAGAAAATGCAAATACAAAAAATTGATTTCTTGAAAATTCTGACTGCCCCTGTCCTCTTAACCCTTTCAGGACCGAATTAAAATGGTAGAAAAAAAAATATTTAAGTTTAAGCTCTTATTAGTATGATCACAAAGGTTAACCGATATCAATTTTTATGTCCTCGGTATCCTTCCTTACTGAAAACACAACTGCCGATAAGACAAAAACAAATCAAATCGCTGAAAAAAATAACAAAACGGTGACTTTGACTAGTGAAGACATTGTTGGCTACAGGCAACATTGGTCCTGAAAGGGTTAAGTATCGTTTGAACTTTCAGGAGTAAAAGAGAGGTAGCTATGATGAGACCTATTCTCTTATCAAAGCGTTGCGAACAGATTTTTCTTTCGCCATTAAATGAGAATTTTCGATCATAGTTATTAATAGTAGGAAATAAGCGTTTTCCGCGTCATTGTCAAGTTTTTTCTTATGTTATTTTGTGTGTGCAATGGCTAATCCATATTAGCAAGCTTTGGGAAAATAGTATCATAAAAACTTCGAATTCACTTGAAGCTTAAACTGACAATGCAAAGCACAGCCGGAGTGTATTCTGTGAGCATTTCTATTCGAGACAATCCAAGAATCTCCTGAGCAAGTGTCGATGCAACTTCACATCGGAACTGATTTTTTTTTGTTACTAAAATTATTACATTTAATAACTAGGAATTTTTTCCCTGCACTAAATGGCACATTATCCAAAGGTGCAAGATGCTAATGGCCGCTATTTTCATATGCGTCTGGGCTCATCTGACATAAAAATGATATATGGAGCGTTGCCATGCCCAACCATAAAAGAAAAAAATAAATTTGAACATATCTCTCTACAAAAATAAAAGACACAGGCAAAATAAAGTTTTAATTTAAAAAAATGGGCGGTGCCACGCCTTCCATATGAGAGAAAACTAAAATTTTTATCATCTAAGCATCAGTTAGACGCAGATGTATGAAATTGACACATAATTTTTTAATTGTATGTGGAAGATTCATAGCATAGTTTGGTTTGAAAAAAATGGGCGATGCCACGCCCCTTAGATAAGAGAAAAATAACATTCATCATATCTCATAAGATATATGACACATATCAATGATACTTGGTACACATATAAAAGGTTCGGGCAAAAGTATGTTTCAATGGAAATGAGGCGGTGCCAAGCCTTCTTAATGAGAAAAATCTACCTATTTTATATCATCTCATATATGAATCAAAAATTTTTTTTTAAAAATGCAATGTATGGGGATTTAAGTTTAAGTTATCATTACCAATGTTCAATTCAAATTATTTGCATTTTTCCGTGCTTGATTATTGGCACGGAAATTTTTCGGACCCCTTCCTTAATCGTCAGCTGCGCTAATTACCTCCACTGTATAGACTTTCTTATACAAGGACTGTTGCCAAATTAAACACATAGCATCACTTACCGGTAAGGACAGAGCAACGTGTGCAAGACGTGTTGGATTTAAATATAGCACACGGAAGGAAATTTCAGAGATAATACGAGTATCCGGCCAAACTAGTTTTTAGGACAAAATAGTTTATCCTAGGCCAGACTAGTTAATTTGAAGGCCTACAAGTATGCGATTTATATTTAATGCAAAATCACTGTCAATAGTGAAGTCAGTGTTGCACATATTATAGACTGAACCGCGAAGCCGAAATTGGACATGTTGGAGGATGTAAATCCTGATACTTGTCAAGTATACATATAACGAAATTGACTAATTTTATTTTCTTACTTTGCTACTGTCGTAGTCTTCACTAACAACAGTGCTTTTGCATTAAAATGTCATTGCACATCTTTAGGCTTAAGCTAACTGGTTTGGCCTAAAAACTAGTTTGTCCTAAAAACTAGTTTGTCCTAAAAACTAGTTTGGCCGGTAACATCTATACCTCTTGTTACAGATTTTTTTTTTTTTGATAATACTTCGCAGAGTCTTACGGCACGTGCTCACTGAAAGCAGGTTACGCAGAATTTCAGCCAACAACTGCTGAAAAAGTATAAATATATTATAAAAACAAACAAAACATCATTCACTTGGAGCCATATTCAAAAATACGCATGATTTTTTAACTCAATCAAATTGAAAGCATTAAATTTAGAAATATTTTTCCCATTCATTCGTAGATTAATGAAACTTAACTTTTTAAAGAAAAATTATCCTACAGAAAGCCCCAACTTTTTTTTTTAATTAAACTCTTTCGTTTCGTTCTCTTTCTTTCGCCACAGCAATTTAAAGTAAAAACTTTTAGTTTGTTACAAATTCACTTTTCATTGCTTTATTGTCATTGCATTTAGTTTGCTTAGTAGACGCATTTCTTCAGTGCGTTCCTGAAGATACCTTTGTCAGTGTCTTTGTTTCATTTTAACAGACTTCCAATTAAGTTGAATTGTATATTGTTTGTACAGCATTACTATTTTTTTTTTGTGACTTTCTTAAATTTTTTGTATCTTATTTCTATTTTGTCTTAATTTTTTGTTCTTTACCTCCATCCAATTGTGCTGACAGCATTTAGCAAATGACAACGAGCGGAAAACTTTTTTTTTCCAGTACCATGTCATTATTATCCCTTGTCTGCTGTGCTATACTTGCAGTTAAGAATTCCTCCAATACGAAACTCAAACGGATTCTTCTGCAATTCCCAAAACGTATAAAACTTGTTCTTGCGTTGTGAATTTTTTGACATAAGCAGTTTTTCAGGTGATATGCAAAACTCTAAGGAACGAAAGAACGTAATCGTTGCAAGGACAACCCTTGCAGCCCAAGTTACGTTTTTAAACTTGAATCATCCAGACATTACGTGGAGTAGCAAACAGCACCTTGCGTCAGCAACTTTAAAGTTTTGTGATAAGAAAACAGTAGGGAATACCATGATGCCGTAGATGGAATATAAAAAACCACGGTATATTAAGAAAAAATAGTTTTTCAAATTTAAAAAAAAAAAATTTTACAAAAAAGTTTCGCTACGCTTAAGACGAAAAGTATGTCGGAGCATTCTAGTGAAGTAGTGCATTGGAGTAAAGAAATTTAAAATTCATATTCTGGCTCTTTTCTCTTTATACGTAGCTGTTGTTGCTCTGGTATCACGTTAAGTGCTTAAGTTGATGTCATGAAGACATCAGTCAGTCACTCACTCCGTTAGCTAAGCACTGCATCAAGATTACTAGACACATCCGAAGGTTTACCAAGTGCAAGTATGTTGTGGCATAGATTGTCTGCGTCTTATGGTAATTTAAAGAGAATTAACTGATAAAACATTGAAACAGAGTAAAATTGGAATAACCACTTTGAGGCATTAAAGGATTTAATGTTTTAATTTAAAATTGGAAAAAAAAATATTAATAATTAAATGGTTATTGAACTTTAGCCATTTTTTCGCAGCGATCAACATTTTTTATGTAAAAGTTGATACAATGCTTTATGGATTAAACAAACTTTGATAAAAAAGGAAAAAAACAACAACAACTCTAGAATATAGACATATGTTTCGATTCTTAAAATCTCATCAGTATATTTTTGGTTGATGTCTACGTCAGCACTGAAATTGCACCCGCCATATTAATGAAGAACAATCGAAAAGGTAATTTTTAATTTCAAGCAAATGTGGTTAAATTTTAAGGAAAAAAAAAAATTTAAAATGTGTTTTTGAAAAGAATAAAAAACATGTTAAGAGCAATCTTTCTTCAGCAGCATATTGTTGAGTTCACAGCTATTCTTACTAAAAACTATATCGATGAAACAATATTGTTGTTGATCGGACTAAGCACATATAATATGAAGTTAACGTTGAGGAATTTTAAATTCTTTCGAACTTCTACTTAAAGTTTCAAATTAGGACTGCGATTTGGAAATAATATAGTGAATATGGCAACTTAGAGAAAATTTTATATTAGAAAGAATGCCCAAATGCTTTGAATAACTTTTGAAAGTATTATTATTATCGTAGCGATAAACTTGTACAATGCGTAATTACTTGCGGGAATATATCATTACTTTGACTACTGAACACTTTTCGGACGACGCATTTTTGATTTGGCTGAAATTTTTTTTATTGGTTCTGTATCGAAAAAGAAGATATGTTCGAGGATTTGTGATTTTAGGCATGGAGACTCACTTTTAAAATGTCATAACTCCGGTTATGATTTTATTTTCATTTTAAAGCTAAGGAAACTTGAAAAAAAATTTTTTTCTTAAAAAACTATTAACAAATTAATATTGTTATAAACAATTTAAGTGTTTAAGTCAATTTTTAATAATTTTTCCCACCCTGTATCAAATTTTTGATACAACCATCATGTTCTACGTCAAATTTCTTATCAAAAACGTATTTTTTTTAATGGGCAAACTGTTATTACTATTAAAAATAAATTTATTAAATAGTGCGGCACGAAGATTCTAAGAATGGCAATCATTTTTTTTTCTTAAAAATCGTTTTCGAGATATCCCCGAAAAACCCCTTTTTTTCATTTTGTTCATTTACTTATCCATATTTAAATAAATTATTTTTCGACACAAGAACGCTTTTCAGTATTCAAAAGATATTTGCATTCCCTTTCTAACAATATACTGTTTGTCAGAATCGGATAAGATTTGATGGAGCTACAAGCGCTCAAAGTCCAAATAAACTGACTTTTTTAGTTTTTTTAAAAATCACTAAATTTCCATTGCTCCATTTGAATGAAAAATCTTTCTTTCTTTTGCAAATATTTTAAGTATAATTCAAATCAAAAATGTGTCGGTTAATTTTCGTAAAAATTCTTTCGGTTTGTAAAAGATTTCGGGTTGGATTTTTTATAACACTCTATCGAATCATGATATTTCATATACAAGAAATTTGACCACAAACAAATTCACTACGACGAATCAGCAAATTTACCTTGTCACCAGATGACAATTTATTTTTTACTTTTTTTTAAGCTGGATAGGATTGTTATAGATTCAAATGAATAGATTTGGATTGAATTAGATTAGACTGGATTAGATAATGTAAAGTGACGTGATACCATTCCAGCAATCGACAAATTTAAAACGTTCCACTGCTTGACAGGCGCGGATCTAGAATTTTTTTCCGGGGGGGGTCACAGGATAGAAAAAAATCAAAAATAACAAGAATAACCAAATAAACAAAGCAAGCCGAATTTCTTCAATGAATAAAAACAAAGCCAGAATAACTTTATGCAAAAACTTGTCCAATTTGTTTTACTTGAAAATTCATTAAATGTACCTATATATAATTTTATTGTTTAAATTAATTGAATTTTAATTGAATTTACAGTCAAGTGCAGTAACCAATATATTGGATTTAAGAGTACATTTTTTATATAAAAAAGTTTATAATTTTATATAAACAATAAATTAAAAATTTTTAATTTGTAATAGTAGAATTTTATAAGACCAATGTAGTTTAAATTGTGATTAGAAATTGCGTTTTATTAAGCTTTTTTGGTACTTTTTATTTTTTTTAAAATTTATTAAATTTTAACTGTGACTCAGTCACAATTCTCGAAAGAGAAAGTAAAACTAATAGAAGACTCATGCTAGAGAGTTTGCACATAAAAAAACAGCAGGATAAAGCAATGAACAAGAAAGAAGATTCGGAAAATGTTAGCTGTCTGTATAATTTAGTTTTAGTTGGTCATAATTCTTAGAGCAATTCACAACAAGTAATTTTTCAATTTTTTAGATTTTTATATTTTATAAATTTTAAAGTAAGTGTTAAATATTGTGAAAAGTAACGTACATATTTGTTTTCTTTGTTAAAAAATTTTTTGTTTTCATTTGTGATATTTTTTAAATAATTGTTTTTCTAATTTTTGTAAAACAGTGCCTTGAAGAGGTCGCCAAATAGCGACGAAACGTTGGCTATATTTTTAAAAAATTTAATAAATTTTAAAAAAAATAAAAAGTACCAAAAAAGCTTAATAAAACACAATTTCTAATCACAATTTTTAATTTGTTTTAGTCGACTGAGTAAATTCAATTAATTTAATAATACTCAGTCGACTAAAACAAATTAAAAATTTCTAATTTATTGCTTATATAAAATTATAAACTTTTTTTATATAAAAAAATGTATGTACTCTTAAAACTAAGAAATGTCTTAGCTGATGAATGTTTTTATTTCGAATTTTCTTCTGAAACGTTTCCTCGTGTGTTTTTAAATGACTTGGCGCCTTTTATGGCAGCGTGGCTAACTTCACAGTTTGCAATCAAAACATTGAAAGCACAACAAGCGTTCAAAAACTTACGAATGGCTTGGTTTAAATTAATTTCAAAACATTTGAATAAATGCAGATCGAAATTTTAATTACACAATATAATTTCCATTTTAAAATAACACAAAACTATTTGTATTTATGAAAGCCGCATCTTTTTTGATGAAGAATTGGACTTGGCGGGTTTTGATTTTCAGAAATGTGCACTTGGCGGGCTTTGATAAAAATAATTTATCAGAAATTTTTGCAATCAAAAGTTTGTGAAGGGAAACATTTTTTTTTGCAATTTGGAGTATGTAGGCTTGTAGACAAATATTTTTTCTGCCCCCTCCTACAATATCTCGCATTTTCATGTTTTAGGACTTGGCGGGTTTTGCATCTCAGCTCTTCAAATGATGCTTTTAGTTGGAAGTTGTAAACAGATTGTAAACAGATGATAGTATATCAAGTATAGCTACAATCCAAATATAGAAAAAATAATTAAAAAGTTAGTCTGGTTTAAGAAAATGAGTCAAATTTGCTGATTTAGTCATTTCTGGATTCCAATTTTTTCAGAGTGCAAAAAAATTACTTAATTTTGGTCGTTTGGTTAGTTTCAGGTTTTTAAGTTTGCAAAAACTAGGTTTTGTTCGTTTGTTTTTTTTTTGTTTTTCGGTTTGCAAAATATTGTTTCAGCTTTATTTTTTGAAATGCGGGCTGTTTTGGGGGGGGGTCATGACCCCCGTGACCCCCCCTTGGATCCGCGCCTGCTGCTTGACATGCTCAACTAAGTATTATTGGTAAAACAAGTAGAGCTTTCCAAAAAGAAGAAAAGTAGGCGTGTTCCTGCATTAGAAAAAAAAAATGAAGGCTATTTGCTGAAAACTATTCGAGAACAGTTTTTTCAGTTTTTTAACGAAAGCACAAGAAATCTCGATATCCACAGAAATTTCGTGAAGGAAATTTCATCAAATTCGGCACGAGAACGCTTGATGTTAGACACAAGAGCTCGATAAAGTGAAGATGAGATTTGTTAACAGTGCGTAAAAAACATTGGCTTACTATATCGGGCAAAATAATAAAAAATTAATAGAATTAAAATTATTGTTGATACGGCAAGCATTAAAAATATGTCAAGTGGTCAAGATATTCCCATAGGCAAAACAAATATATTGGAAAGGTATCGTATGAAAACTGTTCAAATAACATTGAACAAAATATCGCATCCAAAAATCACATGCAATATTTTATCTCATAAGACTATACAATTTCATTTTCAACTGAACTACGAGTGTTAAAATCACTTAAAAGTCACAACGGGAAGAATGTTTCTATATTTGTTAACCAATTATTAAATTTTGTGAGGATATGGAGAACTTGAATATAGTACATAAGGATTGTGAGGGAATGCAAAATTATAAAATTGACAACCGCGCATTAAAAAATCGTTTAAGTATAAGCAACTGTTCAAAAGAATTTTTATGGTGCTAGATAGTGGGAAAAAACTTAAGATTATTATCCCTTATAACACTCAAAGCACTTTTACTCTTTGACTGCGTTTTATGTTTACTTGACTTTTTAATTTTGACTCGTTTTTTTAACCACATTTTTTTGAATACATGATTTTAGTTTTCTTTGATCGAGTATTGTAGATTCTTATTTAGAGCATTGCTAGCTTTAACTTTGGCTAAAGTTTTTTGACAAACAGTATAGTTATATTTTACAGCTAATATAAAAGTTGTTATTTTTCAAAAAAATTGAGATTCAAAGCATTTTAGCAGTTTGGCATTTTAGACAGCTTGAAGGCTTGTTGAAGTTGCAATCATTGAGGTGTAAGTTACAATACCTAATTTTTGGCTGCCGTCATTCAAAATTTTGTTTATGTGCAATATTTTGACATAGCTATGGAATCACTACAATTTGTGTAAATTATGAATTATACGAGCAATGCTTTGGCAAAATAAAGTATGAAAGGTTTTGACAGCGACAAACCTGAAATGCAGTCATGTTCTCTAATAAACATTTCCTTCAAAGTCTTGAAACGATGTCAGTTAAGCTAATGAGGTCAGCTTTACTCTTTGATTTTAAATTTTCGTTTGAGATTTCATTCTTTTACTGTATGTGCATAAAAGTTTTTACTAATATAAGGCTTTTGAGCAAACGAGTATGCAACTAAATTATTCAAAATATTTCATAAATTTAAATTACTTTGCACTACTGTATAATCATTAAAACACTTAATGAAATTGTTGTGTAATAATGTACAAAAATAAATAATTTGTCTTAAAATGAAAAATTTAATTTAACGTACAAATGAGTTGTCTCTTAAAAATCAACAACTGCATTTTTCCATTTGCACGTCGCACATTAAGCGCAAAAAAAAAATAAAATATAAAATTTATTGCATACATTAAGGCGAGCAGCCTGGTAATTGTTTACAATAGCATATAGCAACTACTGTTGTATCATTAAATATTTTACCGCAATATGATAATAAAAAATGTCGTTCTCACTTGTTGTTGCACAAAACGTGTGACGCTTTATGATGCCTGCACTAATAAAGTTCTTACTTGCAACATATAAATAAGAGAAAATAAACCGCCAACGTGATGATATATTTTTTAAATGCTGCCTAAAAGACCGCAACATTAAATGTTTTGTGTTGATGACAACAGCAAACTTGAATCAGCCTCACTTAACATCGTTGCCAATTCCATTTAGTTGGCTAAGAATAACAGCAGCAGCAGCATAAGCAGCGTGTGCGCTCAAGGAAACGAAATTATAACAGCACTAGTGGCACCGACACAAACTTTTATACAAAGAAGCTGGCAACAACATCCTTCCGCTTTTGACTTTCTTTATTTTGTACCTTTTTTTTCTCTTCCTTTCCGTTATCATGCAGGAAGTGTGAGTTAATTTTGCGGTTCATACAGCATCCTGTGAAGCATATAGGGGTCAAGTGATTGTATACTGGCCATTTGGCAGCGTGCCGCTACATATGCCAACTTAAGTTTTGATTTTGTTCTATATGGACTGTTAGAAAATATGAGAAATATATGTCATGTTAGCAGCACTCTGTAAACTTAACATTTATTGCATTAGCAGTTGAGTTTCTGCTTTGCAGAGTTTTTGTTTTGTATTATTATTTGAAAAAAATTTTTTTTCTCTCTTTCTTTTATTCTTACTGATAAGAAGATATGTTAGAATTGCTTTTGTTGCTTTGCAGCAATGGTTTTACAGTGCTGCTTGAATTACTTTCTTTTATTAGGATTCTGTAAGTATTTTGGTATACAAAGTCGTTTGATTTTTCTTGTTGATAGAACTTGTTTTCGGAAGACATTCAGACTAATATTCTGATATGTATATGAAAAACATTTTTTTTTAATCCATTTTCTACCGGTGTTTGATTAATCGAACGTGAAATTTGTCTATTTTCAATAATTTTTGTCACTTTGAAGATAAATTATATGCGCAAAACAGTGAAAATCATATTTTACTTTGATCTTCTAGCTATTCAAAAATAGGGAAGTTAAAAAATACCTTACCGATAGACCTTTTTTGTAAATTATATTCAAAATATATTATTAAAAAAAAAGAAAGAAATGATGACGTCTTATACCCCAAAAAACCAATCTATCTTTTACAATCAAAAAATCAACACTTTTTCAAAACTTGGATGGCACAAGTATGAGTTAAAATTAGTGTTTGATTAATC
Source organism: Tricholauxania praeusta (assembly GCA_949775025.1). Classification (NCBI taxonomy): domain Eukaryota; kingdom Metazoa; phylum Arthropoda; class Insecta; order Diptera; family Lauxaniidae; genus Tricholauxania; species Tricholauxania praeusta. The sequence continues at coordinate 123,118,813 of OX459030.1, read as the reverse complement.
AAACGTTGGAGCTTATCGCATTCCATAAAATCCAATACAAATGAAACATATCGTAATAGAAGTGAATAGTAAAAAACAATTGTTGAATTTGAATTTTTGTGATTTTAGATAACTTAAAGAATAGTAATAGTAATAAGATTGTAAAAAATAATAAGTATTTACTTAGCAATCGAAGAAACTTATAGAAAATAAAAAAAAATTGTTTTCTTGGATAATTTTGAAACAATGGTTGCTTGCCACATTTCTCTCACATCCAAATTGCTGATTTGCCAAAGCATTTTGACTGGAATCGACGTAACTTGCGCGATCTCCGAGGCTTCAGGTCAGCATCTATTTCCATTCTCCATTCCTCCTTCATCGTCGGCCAACAGAAGGGACTCAGTGACAGAAAACTTGGAATGTTTCTGGCTCATCTTCTGGTTTCTCTTTTATATATTTTGCATTCAAACGACGCGCGTTCTTTCCTCAGATGTTGACTCTATAATTTTGAATGGCGTAGTCATACAGATCAACGCCGCTCATCCCCTTGTTATAGCTGCGAAGTATAACAGGCTAATCCACGTTGCTAAATGCGCCTTTTACTAAAATAGGGTGAAGTGTCAAAATCTGATCGTATTTTGTAGCAATGTTGACCTCCTTATAATCTTGCCAGCGACAACGAGTAATCTGGTCCATAGAGTCGCACACATTATAGAGTGTGCAGCGAGGTATATACTTTTCGATCTTCTCATTAGTAGTATCAGCAGCTACACGATTACGATTACAGCTTATTTTGGCTTTCCCTGAATAAATATTTTGCACTATGACGACCGAAATAAGCGATCTGCTCGTCTTTAGACAAAAACCCTGCCCAAAACCAAAAAAAAAATTAAAGATATAATAACCACGCATAAAACACCTCTAATCCTGTGAAAACACAATAGAAATGGGAGAGGCTGTCACTTGGAAGGAAAATTTGAAATTTCGTATTTGTATGGGATCTTATGGTATGACGTTCGATTAATAGAAAATTTGATTTTTTAACATAGCGTGATAACGGCTTAATGAAAAATTTGATTACTTGAAAAATCCAAAAAGTTATGCACTTCTTTTCTTATGATATCAAAAATCATAGACGAAACCATAGGTTGCTAATCTGCTGGGTATCTGTGAATCGACACGCAGATTAATTTTCTTGACTCACAAGAAAACTATGAAAATTATAACACGATTATATAGATAAAGTTTTGTTTGCCGAAAAAGTTTTTCAAAGTACCAGCTCAAAGCATGAGGTTTTGAAAAAAGATTAACATTTGTAATTGGGTTCGTAAAAGTTGTACAAAACTTTACCTAAAATTTTTTTTCTTTTTTTTTTCCACTTGATTTTCAATCAACACACAATGTCAGAAATGACTGTCCCAAAATACATATTTTGTTTGTTTATAAACATCCTTCCAGTTGCGGCGAATTCAAACACGTGCATATGAAAATTTGTTTTCAAGTTCTCTTAATAGCAATGTGCTCTCACACAAAACTAACTACAGAGCTTAGTAGTACATTTGCTTCTCAAAGACTGAGCTAAATAAAAACTAAAAAATCATCCCTTAGAATGAGAATGAGTTTCGCTCTCGTCTTTGTCACAATTTCTCGAATGCCCTATAAACGAAGAGTTTTCTTCGTACATTTTCAACGGTTTTGTGTTTTTCTTCACAGTTACTGCAATTTTTGCATGTGTTGCCATAAGTAATTGACTTCAGTTTAATTTTAACACTCGTTGTTTGTAGTAATGGTGAAAGGTGTCACGGCGAAAAATATAAACTAACCGGCTTTTTGAGAATAATCATTTGCCGCATTGAAATCTAAAGGAATCGGAAAAGCAGGGAATTTCGCAAAAAAAAGGTAATTTTTTAATATAAAGTCTAATAAAATTTTTACCTTTAGTACTGTGGTTTTTAAATTCATTCAAAAAAAAGTATTGAGATAGAGACTACCGGCTGAAACCAATTGTAATGAAATTTGTAACACATTAGAGAATAATGATTGAAAGTTATTAAATTTAACACGGGTGTCGGTTATTATAAAAGCTGGAATTATATAGAATTCGACAGAAATGCAGCAGTAGGCGTGGCACCTCCTATATTAACATAAATTTTGCATGCGCTATTTTCAGTGAACTATTGCATCAATTGGTCTGAAATTTAATGTAAATGGCTTACTAGCTATGAGATATATATGAATCAAAATTAAGCGAAATGACAACAGTGGGCGTGGTACCTTCTACGCATAATACAAAAGTGGCATATCTATCGATATATGTGAGCAATAATACTAAAATTCCAACTGAATTATACGAGTGGGTTTGTTACCGCCCTAAATTTTAAGACTAAATACGGCATATAAGTAATGCAAACTATGCAAACTATTGCGGAAAAATTTGTTATGCGGATGTTGACCACGAATATAATTTATTGAACTAAAAGTATGCCGAAGTGGGAGTGGCATATTTTGAATTTTTCATTTCTATTCGATGTTTTTGAACATTTTCCATATTCCTTTGGTTCTCTCAACCTTTTATTTTTTTCCAGATGTATTCGACTTTTTCAACCTCTTCCGACTTTTTTCAATATTTTTTCGACTTTTTCAGCGATTTAGAGTTTCAACATTTTCCAACCTCTTTACACTCTTTTTGAGTTTTTCAACCGCTTTCAACAGTTTCCTTATTTTTCGACTTTTTCATTTAGCTTGAGTCTTACTTCAAGCCGTTGGTAGATTTGCAAATTTGTTCAAAAGAAGACTTTGTATATTACAAAAAGCCTAAGTAATTCTCACATCAGCAAATCCATCAGATTGGGCCTTTTAGCTGGCCTCGTTTTTTTTTTTTGGAGTACATCTTCCAGCCATAATTTTTCTTGAAGCTAAGGCTATCTTGAACTCATAATAAAGGTTGTTCAATTGAAATTCAGATAGCTATTTTTTTAATTTGCATTTAAAGTAAGAAATATGTGAAACTTTTCGTGTTTTTTAAAAATTGTCAATTTATTGGGTTTTTACGCTGTAGTCTAAAGACTGTTGAGTACATCTTTCAGATATAGTTTTTTTTGAAGCTAAGGCTGTATTGAACTCATATTAAAGGTTGTTCAATTAAAATTTAGATACCTATTTTTTTAATTTGCATTTAAAGTAAGAAATATGTGAAACTTTTCGTGTTTTTTAAAAATTGTCAATTTATTGGGTTTTTACGCTGTAGTCTAAAGACTGTTCAGTACATCTTTCAGATATAGTTTTTTTTTGAAGCTAAGACTGTCTTGAACTCATAATAAAGGTTGTTCAATTGAAATTCAGATAGCTATTTTTTTATTTAACTTTATATGTAACATTTCATGTTGTTTTTAACTAAAATCCAATTTTAAATATGTCTCCCTTTGAATTTTAATTGTTCCTCCTTGAATATTAATTAAAGATAGCCTAAACTTCGAGAAAAACCATGTTTGAAGAGTCTGCTCCAAAAAAAAAAAAATAAAAAAAAAATCGAAATTGTCATCTTACCTCGCCATGGCTTCGATTTTATTTATTTATTTTTTTTTTTTTTTTGAAGAGTCTCTTCAAACATGGTTTTTCTTGAAGTTTAGACTATCTTTAATTAATATTCAAGGAAGAACAATTAAAATTTTAAGGGCGACATAGTTAAAATTGGATTTTAGTTAAAAACAACATGAAATGTTACACATAAAGTTAAATAAAAAAAATAGCTATTTGAAGTTCAATTGAACAACCTTTATTATGAGTTCAAGACAGTCTTAGCTTCAAAAAAAAACTATATCTCAAAGATGTACAGTCTTTAGACTACAGCGTAAAAACCCAATAAATTGACAATTTTTAAAAAACACGAAAAGTTTCACATATTTCTTACTTTAAATGCAAATTAAAAAAATAGGTATCTAAATTTTAATTGAACAACCTTTAATATGAGTTCAATACAGCCTTAGCTTCAAAAAAAACTATATCTGAAAGATGTACTCAACAGTCTTTAGACTACAGCGTAAAAACCCAATAAATTGACAATTTTTAAAAAACACAAAAAGTTTCATGTATTTCTTACTTTGAATGCAAATTAAAAAAATAGCTATCTGAATTTCAATTGAACAACCTTTATTATGAGTTCAAGATAGCCTTAGCTTCAAGAAAAACTATAGCTGAAAGATGTACTCCAAAAAAAAAAAAAAAAAAAACGAGGCCAGCTAAAAGGCCCAATCTGATGGATATGCACATAAATAGATCATTGAATAACTTTTAAAAACAGTTTTACTTAAGAAGGATATCTTGTTCAATGAAGAGTTCGCCAAAATCGCGAAAAAGTAATTGTACAATGGCACTACGAGTTCGATTTATTGTTATCAAAATGAAAATGAAAATTCTTTTAAAAAAAGGCATTTTCGAAAAAAAACAAAACATTTTAATTTTGAATTTTATTTTTTAAGAAAAATCCCCTTGAACTTTAGAGAAGTAACATTTTTCCTTAGCGAAACCAGCGCAAATATTTTCAATCTTTTAAAGCGCTCTGAAATTTTTAAAGCTCATTACCAACACTTAAAAATTGCATGCACAATTTTGTACTTTACGCTACTCTTGTGCAGTTTTCTTTTTTTTTCCGTCAACGTGAAATTTTCCGTTGCACTGATTACTTTTTTGGAGTTCTTGACTTCAAGCAGCAAACAGAGCAAGTCATTTACTCCTGCGGGTAACATTTGCATTGAAAAGGGTTGTTGCAGAACCTTCAGAGTTAAATGACATCAATGATTGTAGCTTTGTGGAGGGGGGGAAAAAGTTTCAAATGGCGCAAGTAGCTTAAAAGCAATGGTGGTTTTTAATTGACTGCAGTAGTATTTTTTTTTTCTGTAAAAATTTTTAAATTTTGTGCTTAGTTTTTGAGCATTTTTTCCCCTAAAGCACGACTGATTACTTTTTGTTTATATTTAGTGAAAGTTTTACATCAGTTAGCCTTTGCTTTAAAGTCATTTTTTATATACATTAAGCTATGTTTAACCTTTTATTTAAAAGAAAAAAAAAAAACTGCTAAAATGTAGTTCGCGTGACTAAAGTCAATTTTTTATTGTTTGTTCCAACGAATGACAGTCCATTTGTAGCTCACACTATGCATAATCACGTGACATCCTGTTTCGATCGAAGTTCTTTTTTTTAGCATTTTTTCCTTTTAACGCCTTTTATTTGAGCCAAGTGCTATGGAAAAGACTACAGTTTTTCATTCACTAGCTGTCAAACAGTCATTTAGTCATTCATTCATTTAGCCAGTCTATCATTTAAGCGATTGACAGCCGCTGATATTGTGAATACCTTACATGGTATGCTGCTACTGACGTGACAAAAGACAAATCAAATAAAATATCGTCGCCATTGTGTCGGTAATAAAAATACCACATCGAAGTGTTAAAATAGCGACTTATTTTTGTGTTACTTTTTTTTTCTGTTCCTTTTTTAAGTAATGGAATTTTTATTGTTTGAATTTAGTAGGTGTCGCTCTATTTAAGGAATCGCATGTAATTAACATATCGGGTGGTAGTTATGTTATACCATTTATTTTAGGGGGATTAAAATCGGATAGCATATCTCTTTATGGCAGCTAGAATAATTTAATTTTCCAACTAAATGCCAAGTTCCGTTTTGGACTGTGGATATATGTAATTGAAAGCAGTAAAAGGTTAAAAAAATTGTTTTCTATTAAAGAAGGTAGCTTGTGTGTGGTATTATTATTTCGTAAAATTAAAAAAAATAAATTCTGACTAGGAATCTCTCAAATAAATATGACTTGTAAAATATGAAAACTAAACATACTGACATTTCAGGTAAATTCACAGACTCTGTTGACGGCAGGTTAATCGAATAGCTTGCAATTGAGATATGTTTGGTTTATATAAAAAAAAAATAATGCTTGCATCAAAATCAAATTTTCAATACCTTTCAATTAGAAAACGGTCTCAAAAGTTGAATGACGTTGAAAAACTCGAAAAAATTTGAATATAGTTGTATAGTTGAAAGATACTGTACACTGTTGAAACAGTTGAATTTATGGAGACTAATGAAGCAAGTTAATAGAGGTTCTAAGAACTTTTCCAAATATTGAATAAGTTGAATTAATATGAAAAGTATGGACAAAAATTATATATGTTGAAAAATTCGAAACAATGTTGTCGAAAAAATGAAGAATGTTGAAACAAATGAAACACTTCCTTTTTTCGCATTTTTTACCGACCCAGCCAGACAAGACTTTGTGTAGATTACTTTTGTTCAGATTTTGGGTTCAACTTTGTATCTACAAGACAGCAGAGCCCATTGCAAATGCAACTTTCTTCCTCTTAGCTTGACGTACATGATCAATGGTCTCTGATCTGCTACATTTGAGGATACAACATACTGCTTTCTCACACTCTCGAGTAATAATATCGTATGCAGTACATTAAGCGCATACAACTGATATTTGAATGTTTCGAGGAGGATGAAGTCAAGAATATAATGAGTAAGTCTATATGGTCATTTCTGCAGAATGATCCACCGTGACAGAAAAATTAAAAGTTATTATAAAAGCGTTACTATCTTATATTACACAGGTCAACAAATCGAAAAAAAAAATTTGGTGCCGAGATATAGTTAGTGGTTTTGTATTAAGTATGTACTGGCAACATTAAAAATATTTTAAATTTTTTTTTCCTACTGCTGTAATAAGTACTTCCGTGTGCATGATTTGCTATTTTATCGATAAATTTCTAAAAATAAATTGATTTTTATATCATGTCTTCATCGCGAAGAAGTTGTCTCTACTCTACAACTAGAAACCCCACTCCAACTGGCGTGATTCTGCTCACGTTTAATGCATTTCAACTTCCTAGTCAAATTGACATTGCCTGGTATACTGTCAAAGTAAATGAACATTTTCCTAATCCCATGCGGTGTAGAAATTGCCAAATTATTGGCCATACAGCAAAATATTGCAAGAACAGTCCATCATGCGGTACTTGCAACCTCCCTCCCCACAATCCGGAAAAATGTGTACGAGTCATATGCGCCAATTGCCTCACTCCTCACACCTCTTTCTCAAATGACTGTCCAAAATACCAGCAAGCAAAAGAAGTTTTAAAAATTAAGACACAAAATAAATGCAGTCTTGGTGAAGCAAGACGTAAATACAGAGAACAATATCAATTCAATTCAAACTCAAAACCTACATTCTCCGAAGTAACGAAATCCTCAAAAGAAAACGTAAATTCCACCACCTCAATAAACTCAAATAAACAAAAGAATTCGAACAACAGCATTACTCTCTCACTTAAAGAAATAGCACCATCAACCATGGTGTAATAACCAAGGTGGCGTACTTAAAAACGAAATTCTCAAAAGTTTGGGTTTCTTGTCCTTCATTGTCTCTTTTCGTAATTTTTTTTGACACTTCGGTGTTTTGATTAATTGGCCCGTTCAGCATCTTCAGTATTTTTGAAGCGCTTTAAGCAACTTTTTACTGAGAGGTATTTGTGTTGAGTTTCAAAATTCTGATGCGAACAAAAAACTACGCTAAATAATGTAGCAGGCTTCAATATGATAGCAATAAGTCTTTTTTGTTTTTGCAATAACAACCACATCGACTAAATTTTTAAGATGCAATGTAGTTTGCAGCTATCGTTCAGAAAATGTTCAAGATCTTACGCCTAAGCGCTGCAATTTCTCAAAGCGCTTAAGTTTTCTGAATGGGCAATTGAAATGTTATGAATGTCAAAACTACAGCAAATAGGATGACAGATGATTGAAAATCGAGGCTCTCCCTAATTACTCCACCTTGGTTATTACACCATGCCATCAACCAGTATTAATCCATTCTCGGACACCGATCTCAACAATCCAACTTCTAGTCAAACCACTTTTTCCGATCAACAAGCAAACGCAAATCTCTCTCCCTCCAACAACTTACAGCTTTCTCACACTCTCTCTTCACAAAATTCTTCTAACAACTCAGCCACTCATACATCAAACTCACATTTACACAAAAAAGATTCTCAACAGCTTTCTCACACTCTCTCCCCACAAGATTCTGCTAACAACTCAGTCACTCATACATCAAACTCACATTTACAAAAAATAGATTCTCAACAGCTTTCTTACACTCTCTCCACACAAAATACTTCTAACGACTCAGCCGCTCATACATCAAACCCACATTTACACAATATAGATTCTCAACAGCTTTCTCACACTCTCTCCACACAAAATTCTGCTTACAACTCAGCCACTCATACATCAAACTTACGTTTACAAAAAATAATTTCTAAACATCTTTCTCAAAAACATTCTCACCTCCCCCCCACTAATAAAAAATCTGACACTGCAACAACATCACTATCAGAATTTACAACTATAACTGCAGCTAGTGAAACGATCAATAATGTAGATCAAATTGACTCTTCTGATGATATGTGTTAACACACAAATACGCATAGTACATACTATATTTAATCATGTTATCATTAGTATATTTCTGAACAAAAACCTCGATACAGAACAGATTAAAAGCCAACAACCGCTTTTGTTTTTTGTATGCTTTGAAATACAAATTACTAAGAGCATTCTTCCTAAAATAATATATTATGGTACTTAGAATCCTTCAGTGGAATCTAAACGGTTTCAATAACAATTTAAACGAGCTTCAGATACTTATTAATGATAACCTTCCAAATATAATAGCATTGCAAGAAACCCATTTGCATTGCGATCCTCCAGTCTCATGTATCCACAAAAGTTTCTTTTTCTATGGTAAAAATAACATTTCCCTCTCACAAACTGCAAAGAGAGGTGTTGCTCTCTTAATATCAAAAAGTCTTCAACATTCAATTATTAATATAAACTCAAATATTCTAGCAATCGCAGCTGAAGTCCAAGCTAATATATCTTTTGTAATTCTCAATGTTTATATCTCACCAACTGACAATTTTTCCGAAAACGACTTACATAATATTATCAGTAATTTCAATAAGCCAATATTGCTCGTTGACGATTTCAATGCATGGAGCCCTTTGTGGGGTTCAGCCACATACAACAAAAAAGGAAAAATTGTAACCAAATTTATACAAAATAGTAACTTGCTAGTACTTAATACCAACTCTCCTACACATTTCTCCACACGTTCTACTTTCACTAATATCGATTTAGCTATATGTTCTCAACAGCTCTTTCTAACAGCTTCCTGGTCCATAGACAAGTTTTTACACGGCAGTGATCATTTTCCGATTGTAATTAATTTATTTGGCACATCCCGTATCGTCCATACTCAAAAAGTAACCCGTTTTAATACTAACTTAGCTAATTGGGCAAAGTTTCAGCTATTAGCTGAAAAATATATCTCTAAAATTGCAGAATGCAAAAATATAAATCAAAAAATAGCCCGCTTCCAAAAAGCCATTGTACGTGCTTCAAATGAAGCGATCCCTAAATCTTGTAACTTCTTTCGTAAAAATCAATTATGTTGGTGGAATCAGCAACTTCAAAACTTAAGACTAGATAAAAGACAAAAATGGAATTTAGTCAAAAGACATCCCACTACTGAAAACATCCTCCTTTACAAAAAAGCAAACGCTAGATTCAAACGTGAGGTAAAAGTTGCAAAAAGGAATTCCTTCGTACACTTTACAAAAGATATTAATCTTTTGACGCCACCAAAACTGTTGTGGGATAAGGTAAGAGCTTTATCTGGAGCTCACTCCTCAATAAAAATTGATTTTATAAAAACTGATAACGGAGACTGCCTCAGCGAACCAGTTGATATCGCAAATATTTTAGCAAAAAATTGGTCTCTATACTCTGATGACACAAATTTCACGCGCGAATTTATATTAAAAAAACAAAATTTACAAAATCAAATCTCCATTACCTACAGTCTACCCAACCGCTCCAAGCTCATAGAAAAAAATATAACTTCACTAGAGTTGCAAACATGCCTCAACTTGCTTAGCGGAAAAACTCCTGGATTTGACAAACTGTCTTATCCAATAATAAAAAATTTACCTTGCTCAGCCAAACAAAGACTATGTCAGCTTTATAATGAAATTTTCGAAACCAGCACTATACCACAGCAATGGAAAACAGCAACGGTAATCCCAATTAGAAAACCAAAAAAACCAATTAACTCAACATCAGGATATAGACCAATTTCATTACTCTCTTGTTTAAGCAAGGTATTAGAAAAGTTGATTGCACGTAGACTGGCTTGGTTTCTAACCCAAGAAAATAAACTTTCAAGCATACAAAGTAGGAACTGGGACCTTAGACACTTTACTAGCATTAGACGAACATATCTGCGATTCCCTCACAACAAAAAACCACACTTCCATCATCTCTATAGATGCAGAAAAGGCATTCGATCGTGTAGGGATACATTCAGTGATAGACCAACTGATTTCTTGGAAATTAGGACCTAAAATCATAAACTATGTTAAGAGTTTTCTAACAAATAGAAAATTTCGGGTACGAATTAAAACTTCTCTTTCTGATACATGGAACTTGCAAAATGGGATACCTCAAGGCTCACCATTGTCCGTAGTCCTTTTTTTAATTGCTTTTAACAAATTAAGTGTTATTATAGATGAACATAAATACTTTAAGCACGTCATGTATGCAGATGATTTATACATTTTCAACAAATTTTCAGACACAAATATCTTTATTCAAAAACTATATGAACTTTATATTTGTATAACAAATTGGTGCCAATATAGTGGTGCAAAAATATCTGTTGTAAAAAGTAAACATCTGCATATATGCCGTAAGAATAATTGTAGAAATATTAATATTGTACTAAACTCAACAACAATAGAAAATGTAACAGATTTAAAGATATTAGGCATAACTTTTAATAAGAAATATAAGTGGACATCCCACATCAAAGCACTTTGTGATTCACTAAACAATAGACTTAATATTATTAAATGCTTAAGTAACCTAAAACTAGAACCAAACACACACTCATTAATAAATATTACAAAAGCTACAATTATATCTAAAATTGATTATGGATTTGTTGTTTATGGATATACCTCAAAAACTAATTTACAAAAAATTAAAACTATATACCATGCTGCTGCAAGACTGTCGCTGGGTGCATTCCGATCCTCTCCCATAAAAAATATCCTTACTGAAACAGGACTAACATCATTGGACGAGAGACTTATGCGTCAGACAGGACGACTAGTTTCAAAAATAGTCAATTCAGACCGCACGTACTTATCCGAAATGGTCAAGGCCAGACTAAAACGCAAAAAACGTCCCAACTTACCGTCAGCAATCTGCCGAGTAATGGATTTCGCAAAAACAAATGATATTACCATAAGGTCAACCCCGATGTATAGACTTCGTTTTCCACAATGGCTACTACCATCAAATACCATTGATACCTCACTACACTACTGGAAAAAGGATAACAGCGCCGACATATTTCTACGTGAATTCAACTCCATTCGAAGTAAATATAGTGACTGGACTTGTGTTTTCACAGATGGCTCAAAAAACGACACAGCCACAGCATTTAGCGTAGTACATGAAAATACGGTCTTACTCAAGTCAGCTGTTCTTCCTAACTTTGCATCCGTTTTTTGCGCAGAAGCAGCTGCTGTATTACACGCTTAAAAAAAGAGGGAAAAAATTATCATATGCACCGATTCTTTGTCCACAATCTCAGCCATCCAAAACTTAAACAGCATCGAACCAACCCTAAATCAGATTAGAGACATTATAATCAGCAACAGTTCCCGTCTTAAATTACTTTGGATTCCAAGTCACATTGGCATAGCTGGAAACACGTTTGCAGATGAGGCTGCTAAACTTGCTACAAAATCCCCACTTATCATCCAAGCCTGTAACAACCGAAAAGACTTAAATAAAGCGGTGGACAAGATCTGCCTGGAAGCCATCAATCATAACTGGACAAACTACTCCCACATTTATAAAATTTTTAACCCTATGAAAATTCCCCCAAAGTACCCAGCTACAGTTTCTAGAAGAGAACTCGTCGCTTTTTCAAGATTCCGTATTGGTCATACTAAATTAACTCATAAGAAACTATTCAACAATTCAGGCGGCACCTCCTGCCCACTTTGCCACAACAATGAAGTTTCCATAATGCATCTCATCAGTCAATGTGCAGTAGCTAGCAGCATCTGCCACAGACTAAAAATTCAAAGCCTGCAAGAGATATTAAAAATACCAACCGAAAAAAACATCACAACTTTTTCTCTTTTTCTTAAACGAGCCGGACTGTTTTTTGAAGTATAACAATATTATTATATTTTTTCTTATTTTAAATTATGTTTAAATATCCTAGCTGAGGGCCTTAGTTGCTAATGTTAGTATATAAATTAAAAAATTGTAATTAATTATATTTTTTTAATAAAATAATAAAAAAAATAAAAAATAGATTAAAAGAAAAAAAAAAACTTGTTGACGTCAGGTACAAAAGTGACGTTCTATCAAACAAGAGAGCAAGACTTGCTACTTTTTTTTCGATCGGAAAATGATATTTTTTTTTTTTCGGATGTGCAAGGCCTTATTCTCGAAATGGACCTGTCAAAATATCATCCAAATGAATGGCGTCTCGTTATAGACAGCTCTAAACGAAGTCTTAAGTGTGTCCTTCTACACAATGGCAACAAATTTTGTTCAGTTGCTATTGCTCACTCAACAAAAGTCAGAAAATTACTCTGAAATTGTAAATGACATGCCAAAACATTTTAATAACTTCGGATGTAATATGTCAATCAGAGTGCAATACCTTCACAGTCATCTTGACCAATTCCCAGACAATCTTGGATTCTAAAGCGAAGAACAAAGGAAGCGGTTTCACCAGGACCTAAAGACTATGGAAGAAAGATACCAAGGCCGATGGGATCGCCATATGATGGCTGACTATTGCTGGGGGAGGCAACGTGATAGTCCGACTAGACCTCATTCGCGAAAATGTCGCGAAAAAGTAGCGAAAAAGAAAGCTTTTATTTAAATAATGTAAAGTGTTTTTCATGTAAGCCTTTTTTTTTACAAGGCAAAATCTAGAAAACTACACGTAGGATATCAACATTTTTGATAATAATTTAATCAGTATAAGGTCCTTAGTTAAAAAAAAAAGTACAGCTTCTCGGCACCAAAACTAGTGTTGACCTGTGTTATCTAAGGAAAACATTCAAATTTTGTTAATTTAAATAATGTACGTCATAATTCATTTACAACGGTGAGAAAACTACATGCACACTTGCATAAATGCAGTTTCTCTTATTTTTTTAGTATTGAATAGTATTTTGCCTTAAATATTTATGTCTATAAGAGATATGGTACATGATGATAGTCCGCAAAATCTCTCTTCCAACAACAATTTGCCAAAAGAAAGTGCAGAAACATCAAACCAATCTCTATTAACTGTAAATTTTTAATTTGCTTTAGTTCATGTTATAATGTCACATTTGACATAGGAAACCATCATTTGTTCTCATTTCGTGATTGATAACTGCAGCAAGTGTGTCACAATTTTTCTTCGAACAGAGCTCCATGTACATAATTAAAAAAAAAGCAACGATTGCAAAAAAAAATAAAATTTAAAATTTTTAGAGCTATTTGAAGTTGGTCACGTTCACAAACATAAGTGTAATAAATAGGCAGTAGCAAAACGGTTAAGCCACTTATTAACTGCCATAATACAACATAATCGCATATTTTTTTTTTCTTGTAAAGTTGGGAAAAAAGGCAGTGCACAACATAATTTTCTTTCGAATAGTAGGCGGTGTCACGCTCTTAACAGGAAAATACCTTTCCAAGGCTAATCTATGTTATAAAGCGATTTTAATGAAATTTGGTTAGGAGATACATTGTACCATAAAACAGGTTGGTATGGACTCTTATTCCTTTAAGTGGGCGTGTCACTGCTCCTAATGGATAAAAACACAGCCACGACTGGGTCGCTGCATAAATTTTAATCAAATTTGGTACGGGGACAAACTGATTCCTGAGATAAAAAATTTTTTTTAGTGGGGCGGTGTCACAGCAAAAATAAATTTTTCATATTCTTTTAAGAAACATTAATTCTATGAAGATATATATTAAAATTGTTTTTTAATTACAACATAGATCTTAAGTATTATTATTTAGAAAAATATTTAAATTTTTATGAAATATTGCCCAAGTGAACCATAGTGGGAAAAATATGTAACGTTCGCAATGTCACGTTTGAATGAAAAAAAATAATTAAAATTTCTAAAGATAGCCATGAAAAACACTTCCATTTTCCATCACGTTTGAATCGATTTTTTATTGACATTACCTTGGAACCAATAGTACGTCTGGCATCAACTTTACCACTTAATACCAAAGGGATTTTCCTTAAAATAACAGAAGAAAATAAAAATGTTTTGCTTGGACTTTTATTCTACTTTAAAAGTGTACGATAGTCGCGTTCGACATCAGAGAAATGCCTATATATTGCACATTGTAATTCTTTTATACTTTTTTTTTTTTTTTTTTTTTTTTTTTTTTTTGCTTAAAGTTTGCTCTTAAATGTTTTTTTGTTACTTAAGCTATTTTTTAAACTATCATTTGTGTCCAAATCTTAACCAAAAATTTAAAACATTAACTTTCTCACAACTCACAAACATGATGAAGACTCTAGAGTACCCTATTCAAAGCTATGTAGAGCATTAAAAGAGAAAATATTAGAAAATTGAAAATTAAAATAAAATTTTCTTCATGTATTTTTTCAGCTGCCATTTTTGCCAGCTTACCATATGCAGTAAAGTTTTTGACTGCAGCTGTAAAAGATGCTGACTTTTTTTTGTGTCGTTATTTTCTTTTCATTGCGTTTCGTTTAGTAGTTTTGTTTTCAGCTTTCGCATTCGCATGACTGAGCAAAAGGAAGTTGCTGCTCAGCATAACATCATCAACAGGATGCATTGATGCTGCATGCACTTTACACTCACACACACGCACACGCAAGCACAATAACTCACATGCATAACTGAGTAAAGCAGTTGGTTTTCTACAGCTGCATGTGTTGTTTGCGTTTATTTGTGTGGGTACTAAAACGATCGACTATAAAAAATCGAAAATAAAATCATATGCTTAACGTACATAAACACAAACGTTAAGAGACGTTGTATCCCTGTAGATACTGTTGAATCAATTGCTATAAAAATCAAAACATTTAACAAATCCCGGTGAATTCTATCTACCTTGATTAACTATAACTGATTGAATAGATATTAAGGACAATGGTATATGTTTGGTATTACTTTGAAGTTTAGCGCTTATTATATCTAAAAAGATCGGCAAATTTACTAACTGTTTAACCCTTTCAAATCTTTATCTTACAAGTCTACAACACTTAAGGTATATTTGGGCGTTACTGGTGTTATTTACTTTGGAATACATGAGTTTGTAAGTTTAGAACTTGTCACTATCCCTGCAGGGATACTCACGTCTAAGCACACATCTGCATATGTTAGTATAAGCGCACACATTCAAACATGTGTGTATTAAGTATTTATTAGGTGTGCATTTGAGTATATGCATTTCGCACTTAGATTTCATTTACCATACTTTCTTGTGTTACTCAATATTTTCTTCAATGCTGCAATATTTTTTTGCACTTTTGCATTAAAATGCAATTGTCTACATCATTTGCATATTATCTAAGTTTCCTTATACGTTTATTAAGCATGAAGTATATTTGACATGTAGAAAATATAAACTATTTACGCACATTTTGCATCAAAGAGAAAGTTGACCCGTCTGACGACGTCTCCGAAAAAGATAATGTGTAATTATATAATGATTTTGCTGGGTCAAGAAACAACATGTTGCATATTAACTCATTAAGTCCCAGCGATCGATTTTACGACTAGTAACTTATGCATTTTTTTCAGGTTAGCCAGAGAGTTGTATCGCCGAAAAGCTTAGTAAATATGTTAGTTTGGAAATTTGCCAGCATACACTATTTTTTATTTGACGTGATTCGGTTATTTAACTATTTTTTCTTGCCTTGGAGCGGAGGCATTCTCGTTTTTTTTGTTGAAAATTTGGTAAAGATTTTTGCGATCAAGTAAAGATAATTTCTTTCAAATGTAACTACTATTCAGGGTATATTTGATGTTAGAAATACTACAGGTGCAATACGTCAGAAATGGTTTTCGTTCATTTCAGAAAATATTACATTTTTTAATATCGTTTGTGGCCAGTGGTCGATGGTGCATTAATTTACAATCCAATCACACAAACAAAAAGAATTACTCGCAAAACAACTCTTTTGGCAAAAATAAATTTATTGATGAATAAAAATAAAAATTCAGTACCTATTATTTAAAATAAATTTGCACCAGAAAAAATACACGACCCAGGTAAAAACTTTGCAATGTAAACTTGTAGGCAGTAATATGGTGCATTAAAATTTGATTAAGAAAACCAAATTCCAAAATCGAATTATATTATTTTTATAAAAAATTAATGAATAATATTTTAAAAAAATCCAAATTGAATAAGAAATTAAGATTTTTGGAAAAAAAAATTTATTGCGCAAAAAACTACCGATTTAGGCCACCAATGATGAGTTTTCCTTTCACTAAATTTTAAACTCTTATTATTCAACAAAGTCTCCATGAAAAGTAGCAGGCTTTAGTGTGAGGAATCATTTATTATTTAAAGCAAAATATTTAGGAAGTCAGTGAGCATTTGAAGTGTATGATTTCATCGCCATTACTGTTGAATTTATGCGAATTATAAAAACTAAGAGTCAAGTGAAAGTTTTAAGAAATTATTTAAAAAATTATGTAAAAAAAAAGCTATGAAATTATTTATCACATCTGCCTCCTATAAATTGTATTAAGGGCATAATATAGATAATGAAAATACAAAAGGCAGACGTTCACGCTGCTGAATTTTCAATTGTTAAAATAAAAAAAAAAAAAAATCTAAGTCAACAAATTTTGTCTTTTTTTTCAAAATTTCGTTGTCTTCAGTATTGCCCCTCGAACCTGAGAATACAAGAGGCGAAAGTGCAAGTCTAAGCAATTCTATGATATATGGACTTGTATATGTCAAAATCTTTGGTTTTACTCAAACTTGTAAATTAATTCAGGGACAACAAGCTTATCCGAATAGAAATACTTAATTATAAAATTAAAAATCTGAACATTCTCCCTTCAAAATCCAATTTGAATTATGTCTGTAACTTTTTTCACTCCAGAAATATCGTAATTTTAAAGATTTCAATCATTCTGTCATTTTTGTAGTTATAGACCTTGTTATATAAATTTCAATATATGATATTTTGGCAAAAAAATAAAAAAAAAAATTCTGAAATTAATGTAGGTTTGTCTTATCCGGAACTAAAAGAAAAGTAAAATAAAAAAAATCAGAGATTCAAAAGCAAAATTTTTTTTCGATTTTACGTGGAGTTTCCCATATACTCAGCTAGGATAATAAAGAAATATAATATGAATAACTGAATAAATAGAATTGTAAATGTAACATAATAAAATTCGCACGAACTTTCTTTTATGTAGATATAATCTTAAGTATGCACCTTAAGTGCTCAAAAATGTTCTGCCTTCAAAAAATCAGCACTGAACTCGTCTGCCTTCTCTATTTTTATGATTTTAATAATAAAAAAACAGCTTGCTAAGAGGCAGACGCGATAAAATGATTTAGTAATAAATTTTGTTATTACATGTTTGTAATATTATAATTTTTAAGTGCTGCAATAACGACATAAGTGGCAGACGCTGTTCTCTCGTTCTTATGACAACATTCTCATAATTATCGCAATTTGACTAGTGATTAAATTGCAGAAATTTGTGTTTAGTAAATTAAAGAAAGAAAAGAAAAGAAATTAAACGTCTGCCTCTAAACAAAAACGTATGCCTCTTGCATTTATCTGTTTTTGTGTTTAGACACTTATTTTACAAATAAAAAGTAGACGCAATTAAATTGTGTTTGGCACATTTTACAAATTAATATTATATTGTCCGCATTATTAAAATTCCTTAGAATTTCATGATTTTCAAACTCTGCTGCACGATTAATTTTTATAAAAATTTCGGCCACCAGTTCTCTAACTATTATGTTCATGCAACACAATCTATTTCCCTTGTACTCTAACGATTTTATTCCGAGTAATAAATTTTAATATTAAATTTTTTCCATAGTCAAAAATACAAAATACGAACATTTGTTTACATTAAAAATTTACAGATACCAAAGTAACAAATTCGTATGTTAATTTTTGAGATTTCAACTGCAAAAAAAAAAAATGTAAAAATATTTCGCCGCTTCCTTGTTACACTTGAGAAAACCACGCAAGGATGTGCAAAAGGTGGCAACAATAACAAAATCAAGAATATCCACGATTAAGTAATAAATCATCGCTTTTGTTTCTTATACAGCTTTGCTTGTAAAAAAAGCTGAATGAAAAAGAAAGCTGTAACAAATTTGTTGTTGCTGTTGTCATTGCAACAGCAGCAGTGGCGACTGTAGTCACAACAAAACAACAGCAGGTGCGCCAATTCACGTAGCACAAGAAACACACATATTAGCTGCACAGATTAAGGCAAAAGATAGACAGATAACATAAAAATAAATAAAAGAAAATTTAATTTAAGGTTAAAATATAAAAATTCTGTATTCAGATTAAAAGTGAAAATTTCAAAAGAAACAGCAGTAGATTTTGAGCAAACAAGTCATTGTGGGCTTACTAAGATACAGCAAAATTAGTGAGTTCAAAATTCTTTGCAGAGAATTTTCTAAGTAGCATAATTGTTTTCAAGGACTTTAACTGAGAAAAGTTATTTTTACTTCTAAATTAAATTGTTTCTGGCTAGCATAATTGAAAAATTTATAATTTAATATATTTAATTTTGCTAAATAAATTGATTCAGTTAAGGTTATTACATTTTATACAAAGCAAAATTTATTAAAGTCACTGTGCATATTTAAAATAGTTAATTTAAATTGCAAACTACAAACATGTCGTAGGAATAACTGCAGAAATTTGATCTACACAATCTGTGCCATAAGTGTTGCGTAAATTTCTAAAACCGATATTAAATCCTTACAGAAATAAATGAATGCATAACGAAGGCCTTCTCTCTTTACTACAAATCGTCCTCGTTGACTCAAGTTGCGCCTGTATGTATGCAATGTATAATTTTCAAATTCGAAAATTTGATTAAAACTCTGTTGAAACTTAAATACAGAAAACTAAATTTCGTAGTATCCATAGCAAATAAAAAGGCAACAACTTTCTCATTGAAACCCCATTAGTGATATCTACTCGTATGCTTCAGTAGTTAGTTGTGTAGCTTACAATGGAAGTAAAAGTTACATAGCAATTGGGTGGCAGTTGTAGAGAGAAAGTTCAAATATCAAAATTAAATAAAACTCAATAAAACTTTGAGCGTTTTTTTTTTTGTTTTTGTTCGTGCCATTTTAGCACAGCACAAGAATCGAGCACTGGATATGTATTGTGTAGCAAAGTAAATAAAATTTAAATGTGCAAGGCAAATTTGGGGAATTTTGTTTTAGGACTACTGTTTTTGTGTCGGCAAAATCATCCAATACAAGGAAAATTTAGGGAATTTTGTTTTAGGACTACGGGACAACAAACCGCTAAAAAAACTTTGGACTAAAAAAACTTTTCATAATAAAACGAAGGTTTTTGAGCTCTTAAAAGAAAACTACACGCAAAAGAGTTCAAAAACGTTTAATATTTCAAATCATTTTTACAAAAGATTTCCTAGAACTGAATTTTTCAGTAATTTTTTGACAGCTTTTCCTCAGAAAAAATTCCACAGAAATTAAAAGGGATCAAAAAAATTCCACAGAAATTAAAAGGGATCAAAAACCCATACAACTTCTTTTTTATACCCTACACCGAGGGTATATTCACTCTGTCTCTCCGTTTGTAACACATACAAGGGGGCGTGGCAGGTGTCTGTCGGTATGTCTGTCTGTCCGTCAGTTGAAATCAGGTTTACAAGAAAACCAAGAAAGCTAATTGAATGAAACTTTCACTCGCAAGTCACACCTTCTTGCAAGCATCATGGAATTGAAAATGGGCGAAATCGGTTAACGGACACGCCTACCGCCCAAACTCTATGTATATTTACCCAGGCCAATTTTGAAAAATGTTGCAGCGATTTTGATGAAACTTGGTGATTCGGTGCATATAAGCATATATAATAAGGATTAGGCTGGGTTCTAAGTTTCCAAATGATCGTACAGGGAAGTGGCATAGCCCTAAATTTTATAATTTATACTACCATATCTTGTAAGCCGTTCAAGATATTGCGATGTAATTTAATTTCATTCACACATTTAATATGTGTCCGTAATATATTTAATATATATCTTGAATTGTGATAAAAGTGGGCCGAAACGAAAAAGTGGGCGTGGCACTTTTCAAATGTTAAAAATTTTGATTCCGCATATCTCAAAATGGCACAAACGAGTTTCATAAAAATTCTGGAGATGATGCCGCTGAAAGCAGTCATCAATACAAGCTTAGCCACTTTACTGAAAAAAGCCCGTTGAAGGGCGTGGCACTGCCCACAGTATTTAAAATTATTATATTAAGAGAACTAACAACGCAATCGTTATGAAATTTAATGAGGTAGATATACTTGCTATAAGGCCTCTTATTACAAAAATTTGGACCAAAAGTACCTGTGGGCGTGACACCTCCCACATTAGCAAAAAAATATTTATTGTTATAGAAAGTGTGCTATGAGAGCAATCTTCATAAAATTTGGTGTATAGATGTCAGTTACCATAAACTTTAAAAATAAAAGAATTTTGACGGGATTGCATCAGTGGGCGTGACACCTCCCATATTAACACAAATTTGTATGCGCTGTTTTAAGTGAACTTTTGCAGAAATTGCTATGAAATTTAATGTTAGTGGTTCAGTTCAGTTCAGTTCAGTTCAGCATATCTGAATCAAAAGTAACTGAACTAGCACCAGTGGGCGTGGCACCATCCATACAAATAAAAAAAGGTTAGTGGCAAATTTATCGAAATATGTGAGCAATCATACTAAAATTTGGTACAAGGGGTTTGCTTATGGAAAACTATTTCTAGATCAAAACCGGGCTGGATTGTACCAGTGTGTCACCGCCCTAAATTTTAAATTTAACTGCGGCATATATCGCAAACAAGCTATTGTGCTAAAATTTAATATGAGGATGTCGATCACGAATATAATTTATTGAACCAAAAGTGGGCGGAATTGGAGAAGTGGGCGTGGCATATTTCAAATTTTTCATTCTATTCGATTTTTTCAACATTTTCCATATTCTGTCGACTTTTTCAACACTTTTTCCAATACATTCTATATGTAGTTGTTTGACTTTTTCAACCTCTTTCAACTTTCTTCATAAGTTTCTTTATTTTTTCGACTATTTCATCAATTTTGAATTGTTTGAAAATTTTTCAACCTTTTTCAACTTTTTTAGAGTTTTTCAACCTCTTTCAACTTTTTTCAACATTTTGCATATATTTTCGACTTTTTCAACATTTTTCAACCTCTGTCAACCTTTCTAACATTTTACATTTTTTTCGACTTACTCAACGTCTTTTTAACATTTATTTAAAAGGTACTTTCAGTGCAGTGTAGGGTTTGTGAGTTTCGGCCTGGCAGAAGATAACACCTTAACTTGTTTTTTTTTTTGTAATGGGATTTTATATTTTGGGCAAATTTTTGTTAGACAAACTGCACCCAGATTTTTGGCAATATTTTACAGTAGTGTTCATTTTCTTTAGTATATCGTTTGTTAAGTTTTAAGCAAAATTTCTTTTTTGTTTTTGGGCATTTTCTTTCTGGTATTCAGACAAGCTATTTCACGATATTCAGCAATGTAATTGAATTTTTAATTTTAAGTTTTGTTAAAAATTTTCAGTCATTACTTTAAATAAAGTTTTTCTACTAAATATTTGAACTTTAAATTATTTAAAAGTTAAAAAACGAAAGTAAAGTTTAAATTTTGCCTAAGGTTTTTTTTTTTTTTTAGAACTCTTTCTTTTCAAGATTTTAATTAAAACTTTTTGTTTCATTAAATCCTGCAGTTTTTTGTCAGCTTCATTACAAAGTCTTTTTTTTTCAACGTTTAATTGGTATAAATTTTTGTTGGTGTTCTTTTCGTGATTCTCTTTACTTTATATTTATCTTTTCGAAGAAACTAAGTCAGCTACCCACCTTAGCTATTGAGGGACTAACCGTTCTTAGTTAAGGCTTTTGTTGCTAGTACTCAAAAAAAAAATAAAAGAAATGAAGCAACCACGCATTATCGCCTTTTATTCTTGGTTTTTATTTTATATCTCGTGCTGTCCTTTTTAACTGCAACTATGGCAAATATCTAAGAAATACCTTATTCAGTTTGCTCTATTGTTTTAAGATTCTGTTTCTTATGCTTATCTTGATTTTGCTTATTTATTTTTAAAAAATTTTTTTATGAAGTTTTTGTGCGTGTAGGTTGATCATAATTATGTTTAAATTTATGTTTAAATTTACATTTAATTTAAAGAAAGTAATCAAGCAAGAAGTTAATTGTGGTGACTAAATTGTATGTGAACTTATTTGATAAATCCCATCAAATTATAGAACAAAATCAATGAATTATTTTGGGATGTAAGTCAATTAGTACCAGTAATACCAGTTTTGACCTGGATCGCATACTTTTCCAATTATAAATTTGTCTTAATTAATATCCAAAGGAACTTTTTAGCAATCTACTCCATTCAATGAATTTTTAACATAAATTTATTAAATATTCTGTAACTCATAGGTTATTTAAGATAAACCCCTATCCCATACAATATTTCCCGCTGAATAAATCATATAATCAAAAAAGCAATAAGATAACTAATTCAAGAAATCGTTTCGAGAAATGCTGAAGTTGAATCATAAAAATCATTCAAAGAAATTGTTCAAAGTATTAGGTAGAAAATGTTATTTGCAAGGAAGAATTATTAAATGAATTAAGTCATAAAAAAAGGTGATTTTTTTTGCTATTTTTTTTTCAGTGTACATTTTTTGACATTTTACGCGTGATTTGTAACATATGTTAACGCAAAAAATTACTCAATAAGGTTTGCCATTTTACTGAAAACAGATTTACAGACCAACACTGCCGTACTAAGCGAAAAGGGCGTATCTCAAAAAAATTAATTTCGAAATAATTGATGTTTTGTTTATGTCATTTTGTTAAAATACCTATAAAATTAAGATAGAGGAAATTTTCATAGTAGATTTCTGATATGATTGAACTAAGATGCCGCCATTTGGAGTATTTCATTAGACGCGTATTTTCTTAAGCTACCCGATGACATAAGGATCGTGGATATTTCTTTGCGTTACGCCTTTTTTGCTTAGTACGGTAGAACAGCGCTTGCAAATCATTGAGTTTTATTATCAACATTCGTGGTCTGTGAGAAATGTGTTTTTAACGAAAGATGTTCTACAGCGACGAAGCTCGTTTTTGGATCATTGAATATATCAACAAACAGAATTGCCAAATTTGGTCTAAAGAACAGCCAGAAGCAGTTCAAGAGCTGTCAATGCACCCTGAAAAATCCACTGTTTGGTGCGGTTTGTGGACCGGCGGTATCATAAGACCGTACTTTTTCATAAAAAATTAAAATCGCAACGTTATAGTCAAGGTACCGTGCGATGAATACCGACTTTCTTTTTTTTTGCCCAAAATGAAAGAATTGGACTTGGTTGACATGTGATTTCCACATACCACACGGCACGCGATGCCATGGACTTATTGAGAGTCGAGTTTTATGAGCAATCAAACTCACGTTTTGGAGCGGTCCATTGGCCGCAAAGATCATGCGATTTGACTATATTAGACTATTTTTTGTGGAGTTACGTGAAACTTTTCGTGTACAAGAAGAAGTCAGCAACAATTTCAGCCCTGGAAGACAACATTACAGCTGTCATTGGTGAGATATTGGCCAAAATGCTGGAAAAAGTAAGCCAAAATTGAAGCTTACAGATGGAACACCTCATGTGTATATAGTTTTGGGTAAGATTTGCATAAAGTATTTTTTAAAAAATAAATGGCGGGAATTGATGTATTGCTCCAAATAAATATTTCATTAATTTTTGCAAAATTTCTGTTCTTTTTTTAGTTTTTAAAAACCAAGCACTTAAGAAATCACATTTTCTTAATATAAATAGCAACAAAAGTTTGAATTTTTAAGAAAAGATTTCTTAATAATTTACTCGATAAAATAAAGTATACATATCTTGGCCTATTCTGATTCCACTTTAGTTCAAAAGCATTATTCAAATCCGATTTTTTTGAACTTGAAACTTGATTTTTTTTTTTTTTTTGTTCCGATAATTTCACGGATTTCTCTTGTTTGTATGATACCGAAATAAACTTTGAATTTGGACTCCGATTCCGAAATAAATCCGAAACAGCATCAGAACCAGCACGATATTCTTTAAAAGGTAACGTTTTTATGTATTATAGAGGGAGTTAAAAATAAAGTAAACTTTGAAACCTTAAAAAATTGCTATTAATAAAGGTGTAACTTTTAAGGTTATACTCTCATCATTATCCTTTTTGTTTCCTGCTGTTTCATATATATTTAATCTTTATATTTCTTTGTCTTTTATGCTGTACAGCTTTATAAATTATTTTCATACATTTTTTTCTTAACACTCACTATGACCACGTTAAAATAACGCTGCCAGCTTTGCTCTTTGACAACTGACACCTGTGTTGTGTTTGTTAGCATACGTGTGTGTGTGACAGTTTGACAACAATAATAGCACCAACAACAATATTCAACATGTTAAGGCATCAGACATTTTCATACAAACAGAAAGCAACAGAAAAAAAAGAAACAAAGCAAAATGAAAGCAAAATCATTCAACTACCTTTTGCAGATAAAAACTCATGAAATGCTGCCGCTGCTGCTGCCATTTGAGCTGACGCTTCAGGATATGCGAGTTGATGCCAAGTGAAAAGTGATACCATCATACTGCACCGCAGCAAGTTCAACCTCAAGTTGAGGTATGCAGAGGAAGCAGCAGGCATAGCATAAAATAAGGTAAGTGGCGCCTATCATGACACTAAAATCATACTTTTTTGCTGCTGAGGATTTTGTGCGATTTTCTTGTTATACTTTTTATACAGTAGATTTTGTTGTTCTTTATATTAACCTTTAACAGTGCAGCATTATATACTCAGGGTGAAAAACTCCACTTTTTCTCTCATTTCTTAGTAACTTAGTCAAGCGTTAAAATTACAGTTTATGCTTTGTTATGTTTTAGCTATTTCTTGCTTTTGGGGTTTTTTTCGCTATTTTGTTGAGGTTTTTTGAGAGTTCTCGGAAAAAATTTATTAATTTCAATCAATTATGTTAAACTTATTAGCTCTTATCGTTAATGTTTCCACTTAAATGCTCTTGGTATTTTGTAGCAAGCCTTATATTTCAAAGCAATGTACAATAAAAATATTTTTTTTCATTTTAATGATATTAAGAATTTATTTTATTTGAAAAATTTGTTGCACAAAAGAACATTTTTTTATTTCAGAATTTTGCAAAAATCCATATATCCTTTACAAACTCTCGCCCGCATATTGACTTTAAAAACTTTAAACTTTTTCAGTAAGGAGATAAAAATCACTTTGTGAAACCGCAAAATTCTTATCGCTATACAAATTTTTCCTCCACCGAATGAACAAACAACATGAAAATAAAAAAACCACTTGTTTGCCAATAATTGGCTTTATATATGTGTAAACAAGAATATGCGTGTCATATGTGATACTCGACTGCAGCTGACAGTTTTTAACCATTTCTAAAGAAAGTATAAAATGGAAATCACAGCCAAGAAAATAAAATAGAGATTGTCTAAATTGCGTACTTAAAATGCGTAAAGCTAACGATAAGGATATACAAGGACAATAAAACAGCTTGGGTATTGGAATAATGGGGCGGAACAAAAAAATTACGAAAAAATTCAGCGAAATAGCAAGTGAAAGTTAAAAAAGGAAAAAAAATATGCTATTTTGATGTTTATTGATGTGGTTTTAAATGTCCTGGCAAAGCACAGCAGTTGACAGGACAATTTAAAAGTAGAAAAAAACAACGCAGAAACTATGCTCAACGTAAAAGGCAAAGGAACGCACTGTGTCAATGCGGACTACAGGATTTTCATTTCAATGTCAATCAAGCAACCAACCAACCAACCCAAGGACAAAATATGTAAAAAATTCCAAAAAAAGCTAAAAAAATGCTTAGACATAGAGTTTCCAAATAGAATTTAAAAAAATTACCAAAAACCTCTGTTGAAGCAGTTTTTTCATAGCTAAAATTTACTTTGAAATTTCATAAAATTTTATGACTTTACTTGAAATTCTGTTTGATTTATAATTGAAATACTGAAAAACTTTGGAGCTTTTTCATTACGCACAAAATATCAACTGTCATATTCACAGAAATCTTTTAAGTTTTTTGTTTTTTTTTTTTTATACCCTACACCGAGGGTATATTCACTTTGTCATTCCGTTTGTAACACATAGAAAGGGGCGTGGCAGGTATGGAAAGGTATATATAATCTTAATCAGCGTCAACACCTGAGTTGATTTAGCGATGTCCGTCTATCTGTCTGTGTGTCTGCCTGTCTGTTGAAATCAGGTTTACGGGAAAACCAAGAGAGCTAATGGAATGAAACTTTCACACACAGGTCACATCTTCTTGCAAGCATCTTGCTATTGAAAATGGGCGAAATCGGTTAACGGACACGCCTACCGCCCATAACCTATGTATATATACCCAAGCCAATTTTGAAAAAAGTTGCAGCGATTTTGATGAAACTTGGTGATTTGATGCACATATGAACAAGATTATGATTAACCTAGGTTTCAAGTTTTCAAAGCTTCCTACAGGGGCGTGGCACAACCCTAAATTTTAACCTTTATACCACCATATCTCGTAAGCCGTGCAAGATATTGTTATGAAATTTGGTTAACGGATACATTTTAAATATATCTTGATAAAAATGGGCGAAATCGAAAAAGTGGGCGTGGCACTTTTCAACTGTTAAAATTTTTGATTTCGTATATCTCAAAATTGGCACAAACGTTTTTCATAAAAATTTTGGAGATGATGCCGCTGAAAGCAGTCATCAAAACTAGCTCAGCCACTTAACTGAAAAAAATCGTTGAAGGGCGTGGCACAGCCCACAATATTTGTGAATGTTATATTGAGGGAACTATCAACGTAATCGTTATGAAATTTAATAAGGCGGATATACTTGCTAGAACGTATGTTTTTTGCAAAAATTTGGCACAATGGAGCATGTGGGCGTGGCACCTCCCATGCAAGCAACAAACGTTTAATGTTATAGTATGCTATGACAGTAATTCATAAAATTTGGCTATGAAGTGTTGGCTGTCATGTGCTTTGAAATTAAATAAAAATTGACGGGATTGCAGTAGTGGGCGTGGCACCGCCTACATTACAATAAAGTTGTAATCGCTATATTATTTGAATTATTGCAACAATTGGTATGAAATTAAATTTAGGTGGTTTTTTTTTGCTATAGGGTATACCTGAATCAAAAGTGAGCGAAATAGCACCAGTGGACGCGGCACTCCCTATACAAGTAAAATACCTTAAGTGGCATATCTATTGAAATATGTGATCAATCATACTAAAATTTGGTGAAATAGTGTTGCTTATGGAAAGCTATTTCACCAGTGGGTGTGTTACCGCCCTAAATTTTGAGACTACTTACGGCATGTATCGAAAACTTTACAACCTATTGAGCTAAGATTTGCTATGTGGATGTCATTCACGAATATAATTTAATGAACCAAACGTAGGCGGAATTGGAGAAGTGGGCGTGGCGTATTTAAATTTCATAGTTTTTATTCGATTTGTTTCAATACTTTCCATGACTTTTTCAACCTCTTTCATTTTCCTTCATTATTTTCTTTATTTTTAAGACTTTTTCAGCGATTTTGAATTGTTTCAACTTTTCTGAACATTTTCATAATATTTCGACATTTTTAAGCTTTTGTCAATATTTTTCACAATTTTTTTGACATTTTGAATTTCCTCCAAGTTTCTTCATTGGTTTCCATATTTTTTCGACATTTTCAATCTCTTCAACGTCTTTAACATTTATTTAAAAGGATCTTTCAGTGCAGTATAGGGTATGTGAGTTTCAGCCTGGCCGAAGATAACACCTTTTTTTTTGGCATAACGCCTAAATTTATTTCTTACAAAATTTTATGTTGACACGCTGGCAACCCTTAAATGTCTATTAGAGCCCACAACGGATGGATGACAACACCAAGAAGTAGTTACGTAGCGATTGACATGATGTAACAAATATTTTTCTTCGCACTCTCTGCCACTTCTCATGCATGAACACACAAAGGGGCCGCCATAGACCGCAAATTCTTGGGAAAAAACTAAACTGTCTGGATTATGGCTGGAATTTTTTTCGTTTTCCTGGGCGCGAATAAGTGCAAGTCACTGCTTGTTAGTGACTTTGACTTAAACGCTGATAAAGACATTTATTTGAGCAATAACTTGTAGATGGATGTATGTTGCTATTTTTCTAGTTGTTGTAAGCGACACTTTAAGCGAATTCCAGCGGGTTGAGGCAAAAGTAGCAGATTTCTCTTTGAGGGAAATTAAGATCATCAACAACAACACAACTGGTGTTGGTAACGATTTCAATGTTCCTTAAAGTTTATGTTATTGCTACAAGATTTTTTATGTTGCTATGGTATTGTTGTTGTTGTTAACGCCAATCAAGTTGTTAATGTGTTGCTAAGCAGTTTGTCTGTCAGCTAGGCAGTCAGTCGTTATAATGTTTAAGGATTTCCATTTTCCTTTTCTCGTTTAGAGGACAAAAAATAGAAAAAAACTTAACATTTTGTCATTGACATTTAGCTTATAGATATGTGTTTTATGGCTCTATTTTATGACTTGCTGTGTTTGTTGTGCGCTAACAAATGCCACAGAAATTTATATGCCAATGTAATGATTTATGAGTTTAGATTTTAAGAGGTTGTCTAGTTTCAATAATATGAATTTAATTTGAAAGTTGTTTGTTTTTAATAAAAAAACTGGTTTAAAATTACATGAAAAAGTCATCTGAAGTGCTTTCTTTGACATTTTATTATGGATTCTTTAATAAAAGCGGTTGAATTAAAGTAGAAGAAAATTTTGTGCAGCATAGTGTTTTTAGTACAGCATAAATTTTACTTAAGTTGACCAACTATTTAAAGCCCCTTAATGAACTTGTGACAAAAAATGCCCGTCTTTGTTTTCAAAGTACATGGTCGTTGCGATGAACATATGGGTAAGCTCTGCTCACGTAGAATGTAGACTCACTTCGATGACTGTTAATCAATACCGACTTTGGTTTCGCTTTTGCTACTCAATTTTATGCATTTCCAGTTAGCGTTGTGCAATCAAAATCAATTGGCACACACAGATAAAGGAAACGCAGTAGTCTATGTATCTGAATGACTGTGTTTTTTTTTTCATTGTGTCTGTGTTTCTCTCAGTGTCTGTTAGTTAGGTTTTCTGTTTGCACTTCCGTTTAACTTAATTTGTTTGATAGACTCTCGCATGTGCGCAACATTGTAGAGGTATTCAATTTAAGTCTAACTCAATGTACCTGGTTTGCCTTAACCAGGTAAACATAATAACACTCGAAGGAAGTTTAGGGTGTTTCGTAGAAATTAAAAATTTGGAAAAATTTAGTTTTATTTGCAGCTGCAAAATCAGTTTGGACAAAAAATATCTATAAAATATAAATAATTTCTAAAAAATTAAATAATTTCTATGTAATATAAATAATTTCTATAAAGTTAAAAACAAGTAATGAAGTATTGAAGTATGAGGAATGAAGTGTATAGCATTGTACTATGGAGAGTAGTATGCCATGTTAATAGTTTGATGTACAAAGAAAATTGTTAGTAGCACTTCTTTGAAAAATAAAATCGAACGAGTATATACTTTTATAAAAATTATCTAAAAACCTGTCGTATATTGTTTGAAACCTTGAGTTTTTATGTGTGAAGTATCAAAAATGATACATGAAGTATGTTAAGTATAGTGTTAGCAGTGTAGGGTGTGAAACTCATCTTTTTTTGTGTTTTTGTAACAAACATAGGACAAAATCTTTTCATGCTGTACGTTGAAACCTTTTTATGAAGTCTTTGGTATGAATTATATAGCATTGAAGTAAGAAGAACGATATATGAAGTATGTTGTCAAAATTCAGTTACGTGAAAGATTTTAAAAACTACTTCAATGTAGTATATTAAAATAAAAAAATAACTATAAATAATGAAGATTGAGATATGACATTCGAAGTTTTCAATATTGAAGTATGAAGAATGATTACTGAAGTATAACTTGAAAACTAAGTCATTAGAAGCTTAAGACTTTCAATTTATTTCATCTACATATGCGCCAGATTTAAAAAAAAAATTGATATTTAATGAAATAAGAAATGAGGAATGAAGTATAAGGTATGAAGTGTTAGATATGAATCACTGAATTATGAGAAATTATGTATTGTATTGCATAGTGAAGTATGTTGTTTGAAGTTTAAGGTGTAAGGAATGAAACTTAATATCATTTTCAACTACACGATATTTCAAGCCATAAATGTTTTTATGCTGTACATTAGGCATTGTGTTGTGGTGGCCTGTCTTAGACAAGGTTATCTATTACAGACAATTGCAGAAGGTTCAAAGAGCTGCTTCCATGTGCATCAAAGGTGCACTAAGGACCACACTGACTGATGCCCTGGAGGTCCTCTTTCATCTCGTTCCCCTTTACCTGTTTGGTAAACGAATGACGACATGTACCGCCACTAGACTCAAGGAAACTGCTTGCTGACTCGAGGGAAGAACAGGACACTCAACTATCCTTCATAGCTTAGGTTCCATACCCTATAAATTGGACTATACTGTTCCAGTAATCTCATTTAACAGAAATTAAGTAACCCATACCCCATCTAGAGATGACTGGAAACGACATCTAGGTATGACTATAAACGACATTTAGGGATGTCTGGAAACGAGGATTCCTGGGGAGAAGGAAACAAATTAATTTCTATACGGATGGCTCCAAGTTATATAACCAAGTGGGTTATGGTACCAAGGAACTGAAGATAGGAATTGCTGCGAGGTTACCAGACCATTTTAGCGTTTTTCAGGCAGAGGTTATAGCACTAGAAGAAGTAGCATCCTGGCTGAGGATAAATGTGGTATACAAGAAGGGTATAAACAATTATTCAGATAGTCAGGCTGCTATCAAATCCCTAGACTCAGTCTTCCTAAACTCACTAGTGGCCCAACAATACCGCTCGTCTCTTAATGAGATGGCTCAGCATTTTAACATTTACCTCATCTGGGTGCCTGGGCGTAAGAACTTGCTAGGCAGGGGACTACTGCACAAATTTCTCAAGACAAAGAAAGTGTTGGCATGCCACTTGCTACCTGCAAGTTACTGCTTAAAGAAGTCATGATAAAAAAGGCTAACATAAGATGGACCCAAGGGTCAACTTGCAATATAACAAGGCAAATCTGGCCGGAATGGAATGCTAAGCGATCTCTAGAGCTGATATCCCGCACTAGACATAGTGTCTCGTCATTTGTTGCAGTCATAACTGGACACTGGCTTATCGGCAGACATGCGGAGATATTGGGCATTCGGTCTTTTGACTTCTGTAGAAGTTGTAGGAATGTGGAGGTGCATGAAAACATTAAACATTTTCTTTGCTCCTGCCCTGCACTTGCTATAAAACGCCAGAAAACACTTGGTTCATAGGTCAGCTATATAGTTTTATTACAAAATCTGGATGGTTCAATGTGAGTGTATAGTCAAGTAACTTGTGGTATCACATTGGACCAAATTTGGTCTAAGTGAGTCGGTTTGTAACTGACTACCACTCCTACTTAACCTATACTGTACATTAAAAAAATGAAGGATAAGTGAAGTGTGAGGTATAATTAATAAATTAAGTTTGAGGTATGAGGTATGAATGCTGAAAAGTTATAATTATTGAGTTTAAGGTGTATGATATAAAATTTAATTTGCATTTTAATCAAAAATTTTGATATAAATATTCAGGCTAAACTCTAATATAATTTTCACATAAGCCACCCATATGAACACACACGGATGTAAATATTGCATACCTACACAATTACACAAGAGAGAAAACATTCGTCAAACGTGATGATTTAGCAAATGTGTATGAAAAAAAAAAGTTTTTACGAAAACTCAAAACACAGACACAATTTTTCCTACTGAAAAGGAAATGGAAAATACGTTTTTTTGTTTGTAGTAGTAAAAGCATTCATAGTGTATGTACCTAGTTAGAAAAATCAAAATAAAAGCATGCAGTTAAAGTGTAATTTAGGGAAAAAACCAATTGGAAAATTGTAAAGGATTGAACAAGCCCGCTCTGTCTGAAAAAATGAAGAAGAAACAAAAAAGCGAAAAATCGCTTTCATTTAGTGCGATTGCTGAAAGCGAAAATCTGTTTTATTGACTGACATTTAGCTGCATTTTCCAATACATATTTGAGTATACATATAACTGCACGTACGGCTTAAAGTTGGGCCAAAAAAAACTTTTTAAATTTAAATTCAGTGTACCCTTAAGTAGTATTTAAGCTGAAAAGTGAAGCTAAATTTATTTAAAATATTTCTTTATTTTTTTTTTATACTCAACTGGTTTGATAATATTTTTAAAATAATTATCATAAAAAGAAGTCGACTAAATTTATAGATTTTGTTTTATATTTAAAAATAATTTTTGAACTTGATACATTAAATACAAGAATCCGTTTTTATAAAGTTAATTATTCTAAAATACACAATTGAATGTTCATAATTTACTGGCTTAAAAATTTCTAAAACTATTATTTATTTACATAAGTCAAATGCTATTACTGCCCAGTATTACACTAATTCGTTAAAAGTTCATCATTTCCTCATTTCAAAGACATCAATTTTACTAAGCAAATCTGTCAGTCGGTGTAAATAAACACAAAATACTCCGAAAAATATGCTGCAACTGTCGTGCAAGACTTACTTGTGCTCATAGTTGACCTTTGCACACAAACAATGTTAGATTTACTGGCTTACCAAAGTAAACATACATATTTACAATTTTACTTTTAAGTCTAGATATGCATATACAAACATATGCTTACACTTAAATGTACACTTAGGCCACACAAAAATACCCAATTGGAAATCAAAATGATTGCAATATTTTCGGAATAGAGTGGAGTTAAATCCAAATTATAATAATTGATGTTTCAGAATGTGGGATAGGAGTATTTTATAGCCGAACTGTATACGTGCTAGGTCAACACCCTTTTCAACAGCCACTTGCGCTGTCGAACTGCTATTAATAGTTCTGTTTTAATTTTCATTTATGTAGTATTTCTTACTTAATTTTACATAAAAATTGGGTCAAAATTTTAATTATTATCGATTGTGCTCCACAATTTATAAAACATTTCGAAAGAGTTACTCAAACCAAATTCAAACAAACTGAAATCTTAATTCGAATGAAAAATATTTCAGTATTTGGAAATATTTTTCTTTAAATGTAAATCCGAGCTGCAGTTTCATATTGAAAATTTCACAAGCCACCAAGCAAACAGATACAGTAGCTGGAATGAGTTGTTCAACAGTTTTGTTAAAACTTGAATAACTCCGTAACTAATTTATCGATGTGAATACGAAATCGTAATTTTATTGTAAATGAGTTGATAAAGAGAGTAAAAGACTTTAAAATTCTGAAACCTAACACCAGGTGGCGCGTTAAGCTTTGTTTTCATCTTACGCAGAATACGTCTGCGTACTTATGATATCAATCTCACGTCATAAAAACATTGAGGACCTTAGAAAAATCGAATTTATTTACAACAAAGTGAACTCATTGCTTCAAAAAAATTTTTTCATGGTGTAATATATTTTTTCTAAAAATTCATGTTCTTAAAAAATATTGTATCATACAAAATATTCGAAAAATTTTTTTTTTGCGGGTTATGATTTTCCAAAAAAAAAAGTTCATCTAAAACTTAAATTGCTTACAACAATCATAATAATTTGCTTTTTATAGAAACAATTCTGGGACTTACTTACTTATAACCTGTAGTATTAAAATATCACTTTGTTTTGAAAATTCCGAGAAGTCGGGTCATAGGTGTTCCGTTTTACAAATTTTTAGCCTTGAGTGATTATTTTCAAGAAAATTTTCATGCCACTGTTTTTTATGAGTGATATGTTTCTGGTAATATACAGCTATGGTCAAAAGCATTAGACACCTGTTTTTTCAATTAAGTTACTATCACTCAGAAAATTTATTAAAAGAAAAGTATTATTATTTAAAATTTATATTTAAACAATCACCCCTATCATGAATATCCGGAGGAAAACGATTCTCTAGGATTTTTTTTTTCGAGAGGTATTTTGTATTTTGTAGTAGTATTTTGCGATCATAAATAACTGAAGAATGGAAAACTTCATATTTATTTAGTGCTACCAAAATATTTCCAATTACTTCCAATCAGTCCAAAAGCACAGTTGCACTTATCATATTTGACATTAGCTTATCAGTAATTTTGCATATTTGGCATTAGCTTACCTGTCAGCTGAACAATTTTATAAATAAAAATGAAGTACATTTATCTATGTCACGAAAAAAAAAAATCACATTAAATATAGTATAGCATAGCTTGATAGTTTGCCATCTACTCCTTTTCATGGCGACTTATACTGTATCCGAATTGGATTCCATGTACTGGACCAATTTCAGTAATTGCTTATGTTGCTAGATCTTGAAAATATGTTAAAGAAACCTTTTTATTAAATAAAATTACAAAATATTGCTAACATTGACTATTTCCTCAATAAATTCCTTGCTACAAAGTTAGCGAAAAAAATTTGCTTGATTCGTCAAAAAATATTCCCCAAAAAAGTATTGCCGATAACATCATTTTCCAGGAAACTTGTTCCCATTTCCCAAAAATCTTCCACGATCGCAAAACAGAGGATTGGAGAAAAAATCCGAAGGAATGTTTATTCATGATAGGGGTGAATATTCTTCGAACAAATTATTATCTAGTTAAACACCTCAGTTCTTGTAACAGCTACTATTCTACAAATCGCACTGTGAAAGAAGCGTTTTCATATAAATCTAAATTTTGATATAATTTTACACAACATCTTATTCATACATACAATTGCTGCCTGTTTGAAAAACATCGTCTGTGCACATTTTCCTTGAGCATTTTTCACAAAATCTCGATCGGGAAATCGTGGTCAAAAGCATTTGGCACATTTTATACTTACATATATTGAGAAATTTTTACGATTTTGTTGAAAATGCTAAAGGAACTGGAAATAAGTCTAAATATTTGTGGAAATAATAAAGAGAGAGATGCAAAGACGGTTTCATTCGAACAAGCATCAATTTAGTGAATGTATAAAAAAAGTAAAGTGTTATTTCTCTATATACTAAATGTTAATTTTTAAAGAAAATACTTTGTATATAAGTAATTTTAAGTACTTTTGACCAAGGGTGTAGCATACTTCGATTTTTTATTTATATATTTTTTTTTTTAATATTTTTTAATTTTTTTCCATTAATTCTTTAAATATTTATTCAAAACTTTTGAGAAAATATATCTATACCTTATAAGACTCAAAATGGATATGAAAAAATTAACTGGCTTGATCCAATCTTTTCGGTTGCTCCCATGATGAAACCTGAGCCTCGGAACGTGTGCAATCTCCGCTCGATATAGTTAAGAAAAATATCTCCGATAAATACCTGAAAGACTCTTAAAACCTCTTAGACATCGAGAGCGATATAGCTGTTCTTTAACAGCAAGCATGCTGGAAAATTAGGCATCCCATTCAATCCTTTCTGCCTTAGTTTTCAGAATGTAAACTAAAACGAAAACTTCCTTTGTTACTGTCCGGCTCATTGTAGAACCAGGCTCAGCTATTTAGGATACGTTTTCTTCAACAACCTCAGAGAATAAGCCATAAATAACATCGGATCGGTGCTTAACTATTTCAAATGGACTAGCTGGATAAAGTTTTTATCGCTATCAAATTTCTTATAAAAATCTTTTGACAAGCTTCTTAACCAGACTATAAGATCATGCATTTGTTAATATAATGGCACAAGTTCCTTAGAACTTCTAGCATGTTTGCTACGCCGTTACTCTAACCTAACCTTACTTGAGCAAACTAGATTTTTTTGAAATAAGTCTTGGTTCAATTAGATCACATGTTCGGAATTTTTGCTTTACATTTCTTATATATTTATTTTAATTGAAATGAATTTACTAGTTATCCTGAAATAATTATTTTACAGAGGATTGAAAAGTAAAGAAAACATTTGTTTCTGTCTCATGTGTACAATAGAAATTATGGAAAAAAGTATAAAAAATTCAGAAAAACAACCAAATTAATTTTCCCCAATTTTTTTGAAGAAAAATTAAATTTTTTAAATGCTGGTAGTAATCCTCACTGTATTTAGTTTTGAAGAAAAGTTCTTCTGAAGGTGTTAATTTTGAAGTTTTCAGCGCTTATATGAAAATCTCTAGAATCTTTAACTGAACTCTAGAACATGTTTTTTTTTTTAATATATTTTCCCAAAGGAAAAGAAAATACATCTTAAGATTAATTTGTCAATTAACATCCGAAGAAGAATATATATTGAATTAATATAACATAATTACTTAGAACCATCAACATTTAAATGTCGAAGCAATAGATTTCTTTTAATAAAAACAATCAACAATTTTCATTATTAAAATATCTTAATGTCGCACTAACTCATGAAGCAACATAGGTCCTTAAAAACATAAGCGTCAATATTGTTTCTGAAATGAACGATTTAACAAAAATATTCATTATAAACTGCATTTTGCAAACTTTGTAGACATTTCCTGTTGAGCTACTGCTTTTGGTAAAATAAACATTTTAACCATTTTTCTACACATAACCAACAATGACAGAGAGTGGCAACAGCAACAAGAGCAAAAACTATGTATTATCCTTAAAGGCATTGCACACAAATGTATAAGCACATGCATACGTACAAACATCCATACATGCATACATACATACAAATACGCTTAAGCCAAAAAGTTGTACACTTTACATTTGCATTATTCATTTGTGTACAACGAGTATCCTTTTTATATTTACATCATTTCCCCCCCTCACATTTTTTTCATTTACTGCAATTCATTTGTTGATTTTCTCCTCTGTGTTATTGTGCGCTTGTTGCAGTTTTTGTTGGTTTTTCACTATATTCCTCTGACTCCACATCTTGGTGTGTGTGGTTTTTTGTTGCACAAATTTAAATTAAATTAATTTTCATTCCTTTTTAAATGTGACTTTATAGTGCTATTAGTTCATTTGTAGTAAATGTGTGTGAGTGTGTGTGTGTGTATGAAGATTAACCCTTTTCATTTTTAAATTGCTTGAATTTAAAGCTTAAATGTTTTTAAATTGTTGCTGATATTGCATTTCTTTGGAAGTATTAAATTCTTTTAAAATATTAATGCATGAAGATAAGAATTAATATGAACATAAGTGTACGTAAAAGGTTAATTATTCGAAGTTGTATATGCTCTCAAATATTTAACACTTTTACTATACCTTAACAATTTTTTGAAAATTACCAAAACTTATGTCCTTAAATCCTTTTTTAAAAGTTAATTACATAATTTCTACTTACAGTTTTTATCGCGCATAAGCACTCGCTAATATGCAATATAAATTTAAGCTGCTTAACATAGTTAATGAAAATAGAAGCAAACTTTAGCAACTTAACTAACTACGCTAATTACGCAATATTTTAATGCACGTAAAATGCATTTAATTTCACATTTGTCTGCACGCACACTATAGCAATTTGCTAGTCTGAATTGCACATTTATTTGTGTACTCAAATATACTACATACTTGCATACATATGTAGTTACATACATCCACTCAAACGTATTAAAGTGATAAAGTTTAATATTTTTCATTTAATTTCTGACTATTTTATTTGGTTTTTATTCAACCGACAAAACATTTTTATGCACACTATGCATGCTATCAACTGCACACGTTGTTGCAAGGATGTAGAGAAATTGTTGCACAACATAACAAACAAAAACGACAACAATAACATTACAATGACAACAATAACAACAACAAAGTAGCACCAACGGCTACGTATGCATTTTCACCTTGTTTCCATGATTATAGAGCCAGTAGATAACGACGCATCTAAATTCGTACACTTAAAAAATAATCGTGCACCATAAGATAAATACCTGAAAGACTCTTAAAACCTCTTAGACATCGAGAGCGATATAGCTGTTCTTTAACAGCAAGCATGCTGGAAAATTAGGCATCCCATTCAATCCTTTCTGCCTTAGTTTTCAGAATGTAAACTAAAACGAAAACTTCCTTTGTTACTGTCCGGCTCATTGTAGAACCAGGCTCAGCTATTTAGGATACGTTTTCTTCAACAACCTCAGAGAATAAGCCATAAATAACATCGGATCGGTGCTTAACTATTTCAAATGGACTAGCTGGATAAAGTTTTTATCGCTATCAAATTTCTTATAAAAATCTTTTGACAAGCTTCTTAACCAGACTATAAGATCATGCATTTGTTAATATAATGGCACAAGTTCCTTAGAACTTCTAGCATGTTTGCTACGCCGTTACTCTAACCTAACCTTACTTGAGCAAACTAGATTTTTTTGAAATAAGTCTTGGTTCAATTAGATCACATGTTCGGAATTTTTGCTTTACATTTCTTATATATTTATTTTAATTGAAATGAATTTACTAGTTATCCTGAAATAATTATTTTACAGAGGATTGAAAAGTAAAGAAAACATTTGTTTCTGTCTCATGTGTACAATAGAAATTATGGAAAAAAGTATAAAAAATTCAGAAAAACAACCAAATTAATTTTCCCCAATTTTTTTGAAGAAAAATTAAATTTTTTAAATGCTGGTAGTAATCCTCACTGTATTTAGTTTTGAAGAAAAGTTCTTCTGAAGGTGTTAATTTTGAAGTTTTCAGCGCTTATATGAAAATCTCTAGAATCTTTAACTGAACTCTAGAACATGTTTTTTTTTTTAATATATTTTCCCAAAGGAAAAGAAAATACATCTTAAGATTAATTTGTCAATTAACATCCGAAGAAGAATATATATTGAATTAATATAACATAATTACTTAGAACCATCAACATTTAAATGTCGAAGCAATAGATTTCTTTTAATAAAAACAATCAACAATTTTCATTATTAAAATATCTTAATGTCGCACTAACTCATGAAGCAACATAGGTCCTTAAAAACATAAGCGTCAATATTGTTTCTGAAATGAACGATTTAACAAAAATATTCATTATAAACTGCATTTTGCAAACTTTGTAGACATTTCCTGTTGAGCTACTGCTTTTGGTAAAATAAACATTTTAACCATTTTTCTACACATAACCAACAATGACAGAGAGTGGCAACAGCAACAAGAGCAAAAACTATGTATTATCCTTAAAGGCATTGCACACAAATGTATAAGCACATGCATACGTACAAACATCCATACATGCATACATACATACAAATACGCTTAAGCCAAAAAGTTGTACACTTTACATTTGCATTATTCATTTGTGTACAACGAGTATCCTTTTTATATTTACATCATTTCCCCCCCTCACATTTTTTTCATTTACTGCAATTCATTTGTTGATTTTCTCCTCTGTGTTATTGTGCGCTTGTTGCAGTTTTTGTTGGTTTTTCACTATATTCCTCTGACTCCACATCTTGGTGTGTGTGGTTTTTTGTTGCACAAATTTAAATTAAATTAATTTTCATTCCTTTTTAAATGTGACTTTATAGTGCTATTAGTTCATTTGTAGTAAATGTGTGTGAGTGTGTGTGTGTGTATGAAGATTAACCCTTTTCATTTTTAAATTGCTTGAATTTAAAGCTTAAATGTTTTTAAATTGTTGCTGATATTGCATTTCTTTGGAAGTATTAAATTCTTTTAAAATATTAATGCATGAAGATAAGAATTAATATGAACATAAGTGTACGTAAAAGGTTAATTATTCGAAGTTGTATATGCTCTCAAATATTTAACACTTTTACTATACCTTAACAATTTTTTGAAAATTACCAAAACTTATGTCCTTAAATCCTTTTTTAAAAGTTAATTACATAATTTCTACTTACAGTTTTTATCGCGCATAAGCACTCGCTAATATGCAATATAAATTTAAGCTGCTTAACATAGTTAATGAAAATAGAAGCAAACTTTAGCAACTTAACTAACTACGCTAATTACGCAATATTTTAATGCACGTAAAATGCATTTAATTTCACATTTGTCTGCACGCACACTATAGCAATTTGCTAGTCTGAATTGCACATTTATTTGTGTACTCAAATATACTACATACTTGCATACATATGTAGTTACATACATCCACTCAAACGTATTAAAGTGATAAAGTTTAATATTTTTCATTTAATTTCTGACTATTTTATTTGGTTTTTATTCAACCGACAAAACATTTTTATGCACACTATGCATGCTATCAACTGCACACGTTGTTGCAAGGATGTAGAGAAATTGTTGCACAACATAACAAACAAAAACGACAACAATAACATTACAATGACAACAATAACAACAACAAAGTAGCACCAACGGCTACGTATGCATTTTCACCTTGTTTCCATGATTATAGAGCCAGTAGATAACGACGCATCTAAATTCGTACACTTAAAAAATAATCGTGCACCATAAGATGAAAATTAAATAAAAAAATTAAAATGAAATTTTTGCATATTTTATTAAGGAAAAAGGAATACAAAGAAAACTATAATAGAGTAAAGAAAAAAAGTAAAATCAAAAAACAAAAGAAACTGAAGTTTTTTCTAACTATCAGGCTATAATTTTACATATGTGGGCGAAAATTCTTTTTAATGCCTAAAACGACATGAATTAAAAAAAAAATCAAATAGAGATAAAATTTTTTTAGTGCTAAGTCAAAATCATTATAATGTATTCTATAGTATACTCATATCTGCAGAGAACTTTTGTTGATATTTATGTATGTGATTTCTGACAATTTATAATGGAAGTCGTAGAAAAAAAAATCAACTGCGTTACTCAACTAAAACTTGATATTTTATTTTTAGGATTGTTTGATGAAGCTAACTTGCTTTGTACTTTTAAACAATAGAGCTAATATTATTCTCGCATTAAGGTAAACTTCAGAAATAATCAGTATAGGAAAGTATTTTTGAGAAATAAGATCACTGCGTTACCAAAATTTTGGACAAAAATCTTAAAATTTTCCAAAAAGACCCCTTAATACATATATTAATACACAAACTTGCGAGAGAAGCTTAGGCATATGGTGAACTTCGAGACATTTATGGAATCAAGGTATTTTTAATAGTTAGAAAATTAAATATAACTCTAACTGCTTATAAAAACAGGGGAACAAAGTAATGCAGTGGTTGTATTAGCAACACTGTACTTTGTACTTTTTCAAAGAAGATCTAATAGATAATTATTCTTAACAAGAGATGAGCTAAATGCAATATAGAATAACAAAAAATAACTTCAATTTAACTTTTCTAACATTAAAATATTTTTTAAAAAATCAACATTTTAAAAATTACTGAAGAGTTCTGACAAATAAAAATTTTTCCGTTAAATAAACCAACCGATGTACTGGCATCTTTGTTACAATTATGTAATTTACTTAGAAAAGTACACTCAAAGCAACTGCGTTACCAAAAAAAAAACACTGAGTTACTCTGTATAGTAACGCAGTGTAGCAGTAACGTAGTTGTAAAAATATAACTATTTCAATAACGTGTACAAAATGAGACATCATGTGAATAATAATAATGCAAATATCGTCATTACATGCACTTTTACGACGGTAACTCAGCGGTCATACAATTAACACACTCACCTCTCACGATATTAGTCTGGTGAATTATTGGGCTAGCTATTTTCCCTCCGCGTGGTGGTCACGCTTCGATCGTAAGTAACAATAAAACAATCGAAATTAGATTTACAGAATATCAATTGCTTTATTTTAAATTTGAGTTTCTATAGTATTTCTTTGTTGGGGCTGTAACAAAGCTTATGACTTTTAACATTTACTTTGATATTCAGCTAAGGCGCCATCTAGTAAAAATTTTAAGATACAGCTCTTTATACCGTGAGGCTCATACTCATGGACAGAATTATATTATATGAAAAGCATCTGCGTTGCTAAGAAAGTCAACTGAGTTACCGTATTTTTCGAAAGAATTTACAATTTTATTATAATTTTATGCCTTAGAATTATTGCTTGCATCGCAAGGGTCAAAAATTAATTTTTTTGGCGGATTTAGAGCCAATTTTGGTAAAAAAATTTTATCGCGAATGTCGAAAATGGATTTTGGAAGCCAGAAAGGAAAATTCCGATCCTCTTCATTGGGTCCTTTAAAAAATTTTATTGCACCATTTGATATTCAAATCGGAAAATGGACTTTGGAAGCCACATAAGAGGTTACCTACCTTCCTTCAGGGTTGTTTTGAACACATTT
Organism: Tricholauxania praeusta; assembly: GCA_949775025.1. Lineage (NCBI taxonomy): Eukaryota > Metazoa > Arthropoda > Insecta > Diptera > Lauxaniidae > Tricholauxania > Tricholauxania praeusta. The sequence continues at coordinate 123,076,083 of OX459030.1, read as the reverse complement.
TTCGAAAAAAACATTATTGTACTAATCGCTGGGAAAGACCAAAAATGGACCTTGCTAAATCGATGTTATATTAGAAAAATTTTTTTTTTTTTTTGTGTAACTTACAAAAAAAAATTAAAGGACGTACACAATGTTGCCACCTAGGAAGTTTAATGCTTGTACAAAATAAATTCAAGCACCAAGTAGCCAAATTTTTGTAGCGATAATATTGCATGTGTGCGTGCATATCATAGCCATTGCATTGAGGCGCTTTCTGTAGTATAATTTTATACAACCAAAATTTGCGTAATTTTATTTAATTTTATTACCTTTCATTTGAATTTAAAATTTTATTTCACAAATTTGTGGCGTACATTAAAACTAAATATCCGTTAAATATTTTTAGTTCGGAAGACATTTAGGCACTATTAAAATTTTTAGAAAATGTATGAGAATATAAGCAGAGTTTTTTGTTTTGAGATAGTTATTTTTAAATTTTGTATATTTAATATGTAATATTTTTCTAGAGGTATTTGGGTTTGGCTGCAGAAAAAAATTTTGTAAGGAAATATATTTATTGCGGCTTTCAAAAGTGAACTGCGAGTTATCCTAGGGTTGAAATATTTCAATAAAATTTTAAGAAAATAGATTGGTTTGTGAATAAAATACACAATTAATTGTTTATATTCAACTTATATTAAAATTAATTATTTTCACTTTTCTTGAGGAATTTATTTTCCGTAGATGAAATAACGAAAATTTGTGGTTAGGAAAAATTTAGGGTATGAAAAAGTTTCAGCTACAATATATTCTTTTTATTCTCACATAAAATGCACCCCAAATATTTGTGATTCAACTTACAATTGTAAGCAAACTGGAATATTCAGCAATTTCTCAATGCCCTAGGTAAACTCTGCGTATATCAGCTTAAATATGCCTTATTAAGGAAGAAAGTTCCGAAAAAATATTTTTGTATATCAAAATAGGGCACCCACAGTAACGATTTTTTGTAATTGGTGCTAGGTTTTCGATAGCAAAAAGTGCTATAGATTAACAAATTATAGCTAAGAATTTATTTTTCTTAAAACGAATTCTGAGTAAATGATTCTAAAGTTAAAATCACTTAAGAGTGAGAAAGATTTTTAGAATTAGCGAAATATGTAAGTGCATTTTTCAGTTTCAAGAATAATTGTGCAAAAATTATTTTGTAAATATACTTTATTCTAGCTTCTTAAAATTTTTTCGAAATTTCTTTCAGCATGAGTTGTCCAACAGAATATTTATTTTATTATTTTTTTTTTTTAGTTTGATGAAAATTTTTAAATCTCAAATAATTTATCCTGATAAAAACTCTTGCTGACAAATGGCCCTTCAGCGCCTTGTTAAAAAGAAAAAAAACTAAATTGCTTAATTTCCCCCAACATTTCCTCACCAAATAGTTTTCAGTATTTCGTAATACATTCTTCGATAGAAAACGTTGCCGACGTTACGGCTACATTCAACTTTCAATAACCTTGAAGAGAAGTTAAAGAAAACTTTCAAAATTAGTTGAAGTTCTTGTTGTTGTTGCTATTGCTGTTGAGTGCCTTTCTATTTTTCTTGTCAGCAACACTTTTGCTCTTATCTCTCTATACTTACTAAGTATATTTCAAATGTCCTGCCATCATGTTGTCGCAATTGTACGATAGTTAGTTTTTACTTTTGATTAGTTAGTTAGTTAAATGTGATAGTTGAGATACATCGGTGTGGAAGGAGGAGACAGCAAAAAAAAATTGGTAAAACTGTTGGCAACATTTGTTGCCAATTAAGCAGAATTACAACTGAGTGATTAATGAGGTTGTTATTCTTTAGCAACTTTCTCTTGTTCGTATTAGTAATGCTACGTGTTACTGTTGTTGTTGTAAGCTGTTATTAGTGTTGTTGCTCTAGTTTGATTTTGTTGTTGGTGTTGGTGTTGTTGTCGACGCAACAAATGCTTGGCATCGTTTCAAAATGATTACGTTTTGCTCTCGTGCAATTTATCTTAAGTGCCGCGCATAAAGTTTTAATTGCGCTGATAGGAATGTTAATGATTACTACTTATTTGGCTCAGCCATCAGAGGTTGCACTCAACGGTCAGAGAGATCAACGAAATGAGGGCAGAGATTGTCTTGAGAAAATTGAATAAGTTTTAATGATTGAATATCATAATTACATTTATAATTCAGTCTATTTATCTTTGTGAATGCAGTGAATACATAGAATTTTAAATGGATATGATATGTTTTTAAAACAACTGCAACTGGGTATCTGAAATAAAGAAAACTTCCGAAAGTTGAGGATAGAAAATAATAACGAAAAAACAAAATACACTTGAAACAAATGTATAAATTTAAAACTGTTAATTATATGTTTTAAGCTTTAATAGGCACTGTCTGCACTATAAAACTTTTTGAATATTGAAACTTAAATATATTCCAATTTTAGCGACACGCACGAAATTAAAAATTTACCGATTTACAGGCGTTTAAAGTTTATAAAGCTTTAAGCAATTACTCCTCAAGCAATGAATTTTAAATCTGTTTTCTTTTATACCAAATTAACATGTAAGAAATAAAGAAAATATTTGGTATTGTAAGATGAACTTTATAAAGTTGTTTAAAAGAGAAAAATTTGGGTAGAACATTCTTTGATTCAGTGTACATTAGACCGTACAAAATAAAGTCAGCGAGATACCAACTCAAAAGTTAGAAAGATCCCTCTGCGTCTTTTTTTTCGTTCCGAGAAAAATCAATGGAGCACTTTTGATACTCCTGAAGGTCCTTTTTGGCTTAAAAAAGTGTTATTTGCTCGTAGCTTTGATTTCTTCAAAAATGGATTTGAACCTGAATTTGCTTGAAAAATAAAGATTGCGATCTTGAAAAAAATTTGACGTTAAGAAATTTAAAAATTTTTTTTCTATTATAAATAATATTTAATATTAAAATTAGATTTTTCCATAGAAATGATGCTGTATTTAATTTAAAATTTTATAATTCAGTTCCTTTCTGATATTAAATTTCAAGTAATATCTTTATTGTTTATTGATTGTCTTTCATTCGACACCCATATTTCTGAAATCGATTCAGGGATAACACATCTGTTCAAATATTTAGAGAGAGATATATCCAAATACTCGATGACCCTATCTCGAATATTAGGTGTTCTTCATGACCTTTGATCCATACTCAAAAAATATAAGCGAAAAATTTGGCTTTTGAGTAAGGAAATGAATGAGGCCTGAAAATGTTTAGGTATGACTTCCCCATTTTTTTTGATTTTATACCATTATATTCTATTTATCACAATATTAGTTACTAAATATATCCATGTTTATGTATTTTGGTTATGAATTTTCTGATATTTTTAACATTTGCATATATTAATTTTTCTCCTTTCACATTTGCATTTAATTTCTCTGTATCCTTTTTAAATCATTGCTATTACTTGATGCTGTGATTTACACTAATTTGACATTTTGATTGCATTTATCTTGTTTGTGTAACACATAAACTGACATGCTGAAAGGATGGTGGGAAGTTGTAATGAAAACAGTGTGGCAGTTGTGAGGGAATATAGCTTTAGCCGTCCAGTCGACAGTAAACTAAGAAAATCAGTGAACATATCCTCGTAAGCAGAACAGGGGAGCCCTTTATTTTGTATACTATTATTTATAATTTAATAATTTAAGACTTTTCTTTATTTGGCTTTATGAATATTTTTTTTCATTTAATATACTTTATGCGAATACCAATCCATTTAAGGTAATGAACTATAATAAAGAAGTTTTCAATCTTTCCGCTATTATAGATCAAAATATTTGGTAATCACCTGTCCTTTAAAATGATGTTTCAGATTACTTTTTCTTCCCGAATCGGTTGACTGCAATTTGAAAATTCTCTTAGCTGGAGCATTATTTTCATTTAATTTGCTATTCGAGCTAATATAGCCGACGGACTTATGCTTCATGCTTATTGATTTCTCGGATGAATATGTATACATCAAGGTACATTTTAATTGCAGAAACGATAGATTTGAAAACTCCACTTGTTGGACTTATTTTATAGCTTTGTTTATTGTTCAGCGCTTGGCTCTATGTAAAGAAATTAAAAATGGACCAACTTAAAATTTTAAATATTTTGAAATTACAATAGCTTCCACTGATTTGGAGGACTACTGATGATTTTAAAAGTTCAAGTATAGCTATTTCTATTGTTTCGAAAATAACCTCAGAGACTTAATTGTATTCATATAAAACAAATTCTTCAAATTCTTAGGCTGATGTTATCCCCCCTCCCCCTTTAATTTTGGATAAGTTTTTAAGTTTTATTATCATGGTTTCTTTTTTTTTTAAATATCTCTCTTATTTTCCTCTCCTGAAGAGCGTTAATATAACTATCTTAATAACTCGCAACTCTTTGATATTTCTAATCTAGATTTGTTTGGAAAAAAAATTTGGGGGTTGCATGTTCGCTAGCACGAAAGACAGTGAAATTATATTAGTGCAAGTAAATAATATTTGGAAACCATTTTTATTTTTTACCAAAGTTAGAAAAATGGTATTGGTATACTGACATCTGAGATTTCTTGTAGATCTTTTAAAATTTATTGAAATCTCAGGATACATACGGCTTTTAAGACGTCTTTGACATTTAGGTCACTGGCAAAATTTTTGTCTAATATGATATTTAATGTCTTATAAACGATTCGCACTGGCATCGAAATCAGCACAATTTTCATTTAACTCGATTTAACATCGCAATATCAAAAATTGCTTCACACTGGCATTAACGCGATTTTGCTGAGACTGCTGTCGATTTCATATTAGCTGACTTCTTTTTATTAAAAAATATTTTTAATAAAAAAAATCTTCCACACAAACATAATTAATTCTTAATAAGTAGTACGCGAAGTCGAGCAAAAACGAGTTGACTTAAGTGAAAACGACAAGTTTGTATCAAAAAATCAGTACAAATGAAATTGGTGCCGTTTTCGCTGCCAAGTGAATCGCTAACTGTGGAAATTTCTAGTCGTCTGTGAATTCCAGACTTTGTTGTTATACAAGGTATAAATTGACCTAAATCTGTAAGAAACTATGAAGTCTGAAAGCTTTTTTTTTCAAATAAGATTTTAGTCGCATTTTATTTAGTTTTTTAAAGTTGTTGCACTCAGATTTTAAGTTTGAAACCAATTTTTCAGTAAATTTCCACTTTTTTGTGTATTACTAGTCGTACATATGTGACTTCAAGTAGCAAACCTTGAAGTCACAAACCATTCCTTAGAAGCAAATAATTCCTTACTTCCGTATGTAGTCAAATGCTATTTTTTTTTGTATATATGAATTTTGAGTCGAAAACAAACTTTTTAGTCGTAAGTAATTAGACACAAGAAACTTTTTTTTATCGAATATATAAATGAAATATGACTTTTGAGTCGAAAACAAACTTTTAAGTCGCAAACAATTCTTAGACATACGAAACTTTTTTTTTCGAAAAGAATTTTTAGACACAAATGTTTTTTTGAATTTAATACAATTCTTAAAATGACTCACGACATTTTAGTTGCACAATATGCATTTCAGTTGTGGTATGCTATATTTTTTATTACATGAAAATGATAAGCTTAAGTTTTTATAGCCGCTACGAGTTGAAGTCTTTATTAAATATACATATATAGTATATAAAAAAATTTTAAATTTTAAGAATTAAGAATTAAGATAAAATAAGCTGACTGCATATTTCTCGTGCTTACTGTTGTACAGAATTTAATATTCTCTAAACGTTGCAGCATACAGGACACAAAACAACATAACAAAATTTTCTTATCTCGTAACTTAAACTAAGAACATTTTGTTGCTTAAGGTTTTGCATTTTACAGGTGAACAGATTCATCACATGAGATGCAAATTAGAGTTCGACAAAAAGAAATCACATATGACAGAAATGTTCGGAATCGCTTCAAATTCGAAAATTTACATCGTAAGATGAACATATAGTATAGAAAAATATTTTTCCAGAAAATGCTTAGAGCAAAAATGTATAATTTTTTTCTTTTTAAATATTTGTTTCCCATTTATCCTGGCACAAAAAAAAAAAAAACATTTGTATTTCTTAAATCTCAAAATCTGTAAGAGAAACAATATTGAATTCTAATCTTCTCAACGTAGACTAAAAAATACTTTTATGGGCAGTGGGTGTGTCTCTTAATATTTTTCACGTCAAACGATATTTGCTATTGCTTATGCGAATTAATTCGAAGTTTTGTTAACCCACTGTGCGCTATTACTTTTTATTGTTTGTTGAGCAATATGCTTCATTTGCTGCAAATTTTAGAATTTTTAGCATTTTCGAGAAAATAAATATAAATAAAATAAAAAATTAAAGCCTTACTTTTTTGCCAAACTCTAATGTACACTGAAAAACTCAAATGACATAAATGACTTTGCTGATTTCTGCTATCTACGGTTACTGATTACATCGAGCGTCCCTCATGCGTTGCCAACAAACTTTTCAAAATTATTTGAAATTACCCAATATAACCTAATTTGTGTTGTTGTAAATGTTGGCCAAAACAAACAACTCACTTCTCTCTGTGTTACGAACTGCTTAAAAGATTACAATATGGCAGACTCAAAATGAGCTTGACAGCAGCATGGACTTTCACTTGAAGATGGTGATGAAGAGGACGCTTAAGTTGTTACCTTTAGTGCTGTTTCACATATGTACTCGTATATACTAGAATGTTTGTGCTAGTATTAACATTGTTGTTGCAGCTATTGTTTATGTAAGATTATGAACTAACAAATGTTTAATTAATTTAAGCCAAATTAAGGTTTTGCACATTTCAGAGAAACTGAGTGACTTATAGAATGAGTATCCTTAATTAAACAAAGGGATAAAGGTTTCTTAATGCAAGACAAAGGATATTTGCTTATTCATTTCTGACTTAAAACAGATGACTCCTTTCAAATTTTGTGACTGCACAAAATCTGATTGATATTCTCGTATTTTATACAAAAATACATGTATCAAATATCTTTACCAGTTTCAGGTGATACAATTTTCGCAGCATTACATTGTTGATGCTGCTATGTAGTACGAGTATATGAGTAATTTCACCAACATATTTGTAGGAATTTTGCCAATTGTGCAACAAGCATTAAATGTTGTCAGGTTCATTCTAGTATTTGAATCTAAGTGTCAGAGTTTGAGGCGGCAGGCAGCTAAACAAAATACTACATTATTAATATACCACTAATTGTAATTGGATGAATGTGTAGTTGGTGTCGTTGGATGTGTTGAATATCCTGCTGTGCAGTGTGGTCCTGCTGGTTAAGTATAAAACAATTATGCTGTGTGTGCGTTGAATTTATGTGTTTATTATTTAACAAGTTATAGGGAATTTTGGAAATAAATGGATAAGCCTCAGTAGACTTAATTTGAGTAAGAACCAGAGCACTTAATATAAATCATTTATTTATCAGTCTCAAGTAGCCTTAAGAAAAAAAAATTTGTATAATTGTATGTTAGATTGACACTGATGTTTATGTTTTTGCTTAGTTCAAAATATTTGGTTGAGGAAAACTCCTTCATTTGTGAAATAAAAAATGTTGCAATTTGTATTCGAAAGCTAAGATAAAAAGTTTTTCAAAATTTCTTAGATTTTCGAAATAATTTGATATATAATGAAAACTTTAGTAACTCAAGATTTCCAAATTTAAAGTATTTTTAATGCAGTTCAAAATCATACCGCCAGCAAGAGTGAAATAGTAAATAACACAAAATGGAAAATGTTTGAACTACCCAGGCAGCATTTTATGAAATTTCCGATCACATTCGAGTCTTCTGTCTGATTAAAATGGTCATAAATGCGCTCATTTCTTGATCATAAACTATAATTTTGTCGGGAGAAAATGGTAATCTATCTGTGACTCTTTTTGAAGAGTCGTTTATGACTCGTTTTTCTGATTAGTTTCGACTCATTTTCGAATCATATTTCTAATCATTTGTGAGTTTTTTCGAGTCATATTTCTAATCATTTGCAAGTCTTTTTCGAGTCATTTGCGAATCTTTTTCGAGTCATAGTTTAGCCATATTTCTAATCATTTGCGAGTCTTTTTCGAGTCATATTTCTAATCATTTGAGAGTCTTTTTGGAGTCATATGCGAGCCTTTTTTGAGTCATATTTAAGCCATATATCTAATAATTTGCGAGTATTTTCCGAGTCATATTTTAGTCATATATCTTATCCCTTGCGAGTCATTTTTCGAGTCATATTCGAGTTTTTTTCGAGTCATATTTTAGTCATATTTCTAATCATTTGCGAGTTTTTTCGAGTCATATTTTAGTCATATATCTTATCACTTGCAAGTCTTTTCCAAGTCATATGTGTGTCTTTTTCGAGTCATATTTTAGTCATATTTCTAATCATTTGCGAGTCTTTTTCGAGTCATATTTTAGTCATATATCTTATCACTTGCGAGTCTTTTCCGAGTTTTCATTTGAGAACCTTTTTTGAGTCATATTGTCTAATTTAATCTTATGACTTGCGAGTCTTTTTCGAGTCATTTGCGAGTCTTTTCGAGTCATATTTTAGCCATATTTCTAATCATTTGCGAGTCTTCTTCGAGTCATATTTTAGTCATATATCTTATCACTTGCAAGTCTTTTTCGAGTTATTTGCGATTATTTTTCGAGTCATATTTTAGCCATATTTCTAATCATTTGCGAGTCTTTTTTGAGTCATATTTTAGTCATATTTCTAATCATATGCGAGTCATATGACTTAAATTTTTTCACATTCACATTCCTTCGCATGTGTTCGCCGGTCTTTTCATCATCAGTCTTATATGCATAATTTTACTTATTATAAAAGTATTTGTATATTATCTACTTCTAGTAAAGTTATTATGAACTACAAAATAGATCACAATTCAAAATACATTTTCAAGAATAATTTCTAAAAGTCATTTTCGAATCATTACATACATAGATCAAAAAGTGATAATATTGTAGCTGTTTTCCTGTGCAATCAGTTTTAGATCATTGGTTGTATCGAAATGTGGTTTTTTTATTTTATTTTTTTCAGTTATTACTTATAATCACTTTTTGGTCATTAATAGTAGTCAATAATGACTCGTATAAGGTGATTTAATAAAAATTATCATCTAAATGCTAGCTGGGTATAATTCTATAAAACCATCACAGTTCAAATAAATTTCGATAGGAAGTTTTAGTTATTGAAATTACTCGAAATGGCTTTGATAGCTTAGCATTTATTACTCGATAAGTAGAAATTAATTCATTGAAAAACTTAGTCAATTTTTATTTGGAAATCCATCACAACAACTAATAAATATATTTTTAATTTCGCAATTCCTTGTATTTCAATATGTAGAAAAAAAATATATTTGCATTTTTTAAATTTTTCCATGGAATTAAATCAGATTCTATTGAGAATTGATTTTGCGGCAAAGTGCAGAGAAGAAAGAAAAAAATCACCCCATAATGGAAAAAAACAAAATTCAAATATTTGCTATGCCATTGTAGTCTGTCTGCTTAGTTCTTAACACCAACATATTCCAGCATTATTTCGCTTGAACTATGTATATATGGGCTCCTTGGGATATGCAACACAATTCCAGGCATGCTGCACTTTTGTGAATCGCACTGATTTCTCAGGAGCAGTTCAATAATTCACACATTGACTGTGTGAAGGAATGTCTATGTACACACGTGCAAAGTGGCATGAACAAAAAGAAAGCACCATTAGATTAGAGGCAGGAAATAAGAATAAGAATTGACTATAAGAATAGAAATAAAAATGAAAATTAAAAAAGAATCATAAAGAAAAGAATTTGAAAATTTCTACGGAAATATTGACGCCAAGGGAAGAGCATAGCAATGCGATTGAGCTGTTCGTATGCAGAAATTTATTGACATATGCATTGATGGCACACATGGGCATAGGTTGCTGTTGACAGCGGTAATGGAAACTTCATACAGCAGCTGCAGCAGCAAATTGTGTGGAAATTAGAAAGTAAAATTTTGGTTGGATTTTTTTCTTTTTTTTGTAAATTACATAGAAAACGATGACAGTTATGATATAGGATTGTGAGGTATTTTAACAGTTTTGCATGTTGCAGCTTAACAGCTTACGAAACTAACGTGCGATAAATTAAAATTTTTTTGGCAATTTTTTTAGAATTTTACACTTGCATAAATTTTTAATATTTTTGCGCAATAAAGCGTAAAAACATATAAATTTTTTTTTGTATTTTCAAAACAAGTAGTTGCTAACGATTAAATAAATACTTAAGTGTCATATAAACACTCTTGTGCCTTGTGTAAGCATTTTGCCAGTTCATATCGAGAAGTCGCTTATAAAATGAATCACGGTAACCTTTTTTACAATGTCTGACAACACCGCCGGGACGTTGCTTTATTGCATTCATTGGCACTTTATGATTTTCGAAGCTATTGCTACATTCAATGATGTAGAGTTTTTTTGTCTGTGACATGTCTGCAAGCTATTGAAGAAAATATCAAATAGAAAGAACATTTTATATTATGGGATACTTTTAAGACTATGAATTTAAGAAAAAAAAAAAACTTTAAAAGTTTATGACTAGCCTAAAATATTATAAATTTTAATTTACATTTATTTTACTAAATTTCAATTAATTTTTAATGCAATTAATAACTTAAAAGTTTTAATTAAGCTTTGTTTTCTTTTCAGCTTTAGCAATAAACTACTGGATCTGAAGAACATTCTGTCTCTCATAAAATTGTAGGCATAATAATTTTATCCACTTTGACAGCAAAAGATCAGCTGATGGTGAAAGTGTGCTAGAATCAATAAATTGAACGGAACCTTTGCTTTGGTCAGCTTCATATTGCCTGCTGGTCTCCGTTTCCGTTAACAACAATGCAGCTCAAAATTTTTGAGTGAAACGTGAAGCAAACTCTTGTGTACTGCTGTGAAACAGTTAAAAAATGTTAATCAATTATTGTTTTTTTATCGAATTCCGAAGACCTGTTTGCCTTAGATCATCGACTGAAATCTGACTACAAGTATTGGAGTGAAACCATCAGAGTGTCACAAAATGTGACCGTCCTTAGTCATCATGGAAACGATCGGTAGAACAGGAAATAGGTATAAAGGAGCAATTTGGCGATAGTTCAAGACACTCGCTACTGATTGTGCATATTGGAAGAGTTTTGTGAAGGAGTTGAAAACATAGAGAAGCATTAAAATCTTGAACAGTGTTATGAGTACATAATGTCGAAAAAGTGTTTTTCCAAGGCACAAGTATTATATAAAGTTTAGAAAAATAAAATTTATTTAATGTTTGGAAATATAATATTATCGTAGAATGTATAATTTGTAATATTAATTGAATTAACCATTATATTTGATAACAAATAAAGAAACTTGCCAAATGAAAACTTTTTTAAATGGTGGTAAATATGTATTAAGCTCTATATATAATAGTATTTTCATATGTTAATTTGGAATCCATCATAAATAATGGTTGCGCCATCTCAATCTGATCCATATGTAGAAACTAAACAACTTTGAAGTTTGAAGCAAATTTTCACATTTTCTCATACAAATTGCAACAGACTCACACATTATTTGCGCGTCATTTAGGTTTCGCGAAAATCGTAATTCGAATGATTGAAGCTGAGTCAGATTTTTGGGTGCAAATTTAATAACCGACCGACGTCATCAACAAAAAAAAAAAATAATCATTTAGGTTAGTGATGTCCAGCTCAACTGCACAAAACGATACTTGGGAGCCAAACAGTGTCTGACGGGGGGAATATTCGAATAAAACGTGAGAAAGGCTGCTATTATAGTACACTTACACAACACAAGCAAAGAATTGAGAACGTGAACTTAATATGAGAGAAGAAAATGTTATCTGTATAGCAAATTCATGTATCAAACAATGAGTTTATTTTTAAATTACTAATAAACATCGCTCACAAAAAATGTGTCAGAACGATTACTTCCCCGCTAGCAGCCACTACACCCCATATTTTTGGATCAGGTTATACCTATACACTTTGTGAGTTATGGTCTTCAGTATTCCAATGTTTTCTCTTGCTTTTAGTACCAGCTCGGAAAAGCTGCTTTATTTATGAAATCTAAAACAAATATATGTACACTTGTACTTTTTTCCGGGTTGGCATTTGTTTTCATTTCAATATCGCACACATACATATAAGACACACTAAAGACTTCACACCCTTTCTCTACACATAAAAAGTCCCCTCATCAAGCGCCGACGTGCTCATCTTAAATCATACGTGCTCTTTTCCCATATGTGCTGAAATGGGCATCACTAATTTAGGTCATCGATAATAGTCATATGAAATACAATTTTACTATGAGAAAGTAAATGTCTGGGCCGGAGTTTGCTCCAAAAACCATCATTGAGCCATTTTTCTTCAAAGCTAGAGAGTGTCATGCAAATGCGGTAAGAATGTCTCGAAGACTTCTGGTTTGAAAAGTTCAGAAACAGAGCAGCATGCCGCACTACTTCCCGCTCAGAAATGGACTTTTTGCGTCGAAAGATTTCTTTGATCAGATTGAGTTAGACCTGTTACAAAGAGAATATATATGCGAAACATTTTTTTCTTGAAATATATAGCTTTATAAATTTGCGTCGATATTTTTTATTCAAATTCTTAATGTCGATAGATATGTCATTCAAAAATAACAAATCAATAGATGTAGGGAAATATATCTTACACGCAGCATATCCTTTTATTTTATTTAAATTTTTATTTAAATTCAGAGCTTAGAGCCCTGTGTTAGTTTTTCCTAATAAATGCGATGAAATGATTTCAAAAGATTTTAGCGCGCTGAAAGCAAATCTGGGGCAGTTATGAGCAAACGCAGGATCAAAAACAAGACCAGTCTTGATGTTACTCATCAGTTTTTCGCCTTATTTTCATAGAAGTCTTGGTAATGCTCATTGGATCTTGGTAATGAACACTGACACACTGAACCTTGGCTTGGGTCATAGATGTTGGATTAAAAATTCGTAATAAAGAAGTAAGGTTTTGAGCTGTAAATGCTTTAGTGGTAATGGGCTTAGATCGAAGTAAGACTCTTAAAAAATTTCATTTATTAACTTACAGCAGATTTTTATATCATTTGTTTGAAAAAACTATGAAAATAAATTAATATATAAAAAAAATTTTTATAATAAATAAATAAATGAATAGATAAATATTAAGTTTTGGTATTGGTTTTATAATCACAACAGTGGAAAGGTTCTTGATTTTGATCATTTTTTTTGTCTTGGTCTTCCAAAATGTGCAGAATCAAGACAGAAAACTAATTTTGCTCAACACAAATCTTGGCTCAGAAACTACTCTCTACATCAAGTTTTAGAGAAAAATCGGACTGAAGCCAAAAAAAAAAATAGCATTGCTTGGCATTTTTGAAAATAATGTTGGAAACAGTATTAATTGCAATTTGGTCGCGTATACGATTGACACACTTTCCAGTTCGAACGGCAAGATCATTAAGACATAGAGAAAATGATCTATGATTATAAAACGCAAATGGATATCACAAGGAGTGAATCATATCGTCATTGTTTCGAATATATCATTCACTTCAGCATATCAGCTCAATTACATGGTTTTCTGTCAAATGTTCAATAAATTTCTATAATTTATAATTTAGTGTTTAAGAAATAATCTTCGGTTTGCAATATTGCTGAAAGTTTCCAGCAATTAGAACGGTTGCACTATTTCTTCTCACAAACTACAAAAAAAAAATCAAATTGTTGGATTTAAAAAAAAACTACGTGGTGAATAATTTCAGTAACCAAATTCGCGTTTAGCGAGAAAATCGCCTTTAAAATCTTTAAGCAAAACGAAAGTAAAGATTTTCAGAGCTGTACATTCTTAGTGGCTTCGATGAATATTATAGTTCTAAGATGAATTTCTAGCGTAAAGTTTTTAAGAAAATCTTCAGTACAACAATTTCTCTAATAAAAAGAATTGTCAACACAAAACTTAAGTTCTATCTTAAGTCTTCATGTCAGTTTTGCGTTAAGGTCCATCTTCGATTCTTTTTTATAAAACTACTTGGGATATACAAATAGCCATGGAAACAATCCAAGCTTATCAATTGTTGTTGACAAAAAAAAAAAAAAAAATTTTGTTAAATAAATTTTGAAAAATAGCAAAGACATTGAACAAAATAAAGCTAAAATGCTTTAAGAATTGCAGTACAACTGTTGTTGCAAACCTCTAGTACAGCACAAATACAAAGCATATGTATGTGCAATTCAGCTATTCAAGTGCTGCTCAGCATAAACAAGATAATATTTTGTAGTTTCAGATATTCTTATGCGGTTGTGTATGTTGTTGTCAACTGTGTGTGGTTTAGTAAATCCCAAACTATTTCATTGCTGTTGTTGCAGTGATTGTTGCAACTAAGGAAATACAAAAATTCACCAAAGTAACTAAAGGATAAAGTTTTTGTGAGGTTTCAGGTTTTTTTTTTTATTTTTGTATAAAAATTCAATGCTTTCTGTTGTACGTTCCCAAATGCCAACAGTTGGGAACAACGATTTGCACACAATAACAATAAAAATAACATGAAATTGTTTAAAGAAAATAGTGGAAAAGAAAGCAACACAACACAAAACAATTAATTGTCTAAGGAATTCACAAATTGAGGTCAAAAATACAATTTGCGATTATTTTGTTTTATTATTATTTCATAGTTTTCTTTTGAAAATTCTGTCTCTCTTTTCTTTTCTTTTTATGAAATAAAAGAGAGAACATAAAAATAAGTTTCTTCGATAACAAAAATGTAGCGACACTCAGAAAAAAAAATATCAGTTTTTTAAAAAGATTATAAGTCAGTGAAAAAAATTATAAAGTGCGAGTATAAAATTAGTCTTGAATAAATTTTTCAAATTTAAAAAAAAAAATTTTATCAATTAATTAAAATTTTACTAAAAAGAGATCTGTCAACAAGATTTGGAGTGAAATTCTTTGGGAAGTAGAAAATGCAATTTATATAAGTTATCATAAATATTATCATTGCTGCCACAAAGGAACTTTCGAAACCCAAAAAATTTTATTAAATTTTAAGAAATTAATTTTCTTAGAAACGTCTTCATAAGTTCTTAATAGTTAACATTTTTTCCGTGTAGAAATAACTATTTAACTTAATTTTATCTTTTATTGAATCACCGTTTTATTGCTTCTTGCTTTGCTGTTGCCATTACTACTGATGCTGCAACAAATGTGTTGCGCTGCACTATACGGTACCATCGCACATACTTGTGCAGCAAATCTTACAAAATAGTTGAGATTTGTAGAAGGCTGCAAACTGATTTTACGGATTTCCTTTTGGGAAATACAAAAATTGAATTGCTTGAGTCAAAAATTTCTTCAACTTATATTTTGTGTATGCGAATTGAAATATTAGAAAATGTTGAAGATGGCACTAGGTAGTGTATGAAATTTAAAAATTGAAAAAATTTTGCTACTGAAGAGCACCTTAAAATTCTTGAATTTGATTTTGAAAAAATTTGTGCTAACTCAAAACGCCCGGTACTACAATGGCAGTAATAGCAATAACATTAGCACTATGTCTACAATATTTGCTAGACCTATCAACTTGATCACCTCAAAACTATTGCTCCAGTGATTTTGAGTCATACACGCAACTCTATTGATTGCTTTTATAACTCCTTAGTAATAAAAGGTTTTTCAATAGGGACGCTACAAAAGTAGACCAATAGGGACAGCAAATGACGCCAAATTTTTTCCCGCTCTTTTGACATTTCTCTTCAGTAAGGTTTGCCATTTCATCATGGAAAGATATACGATCCAACAACGAGTCGAAATCATTAAAATTTACTACCGAAATTCGGAGTCAGTGACCTCAACTTTGAGAGCGCTACGTCCAATCTATGGTCGTCATAATCGTCCTGTCAGATCAACAATCGAGCGTCTAGTGGAAAAATTTGAATCCACAGGCACAGTACAGATTGTTCCCGTACCAGTGAGTCAAAGGAGTGCCCGTAGTGTCGAGAATATTGCTGCTGCTAGCGCATCAATTGAGGAAGACCCAAATCAGTCTCTCACACGTCGTTCTCAAGCGTTGGGCATCTCTGTGACGTCGTTGTGGCAAATTTTGCGAAAAGATCTTGGCCTACATCCTTACAAGATGAAATTGACACAAGAACTGAAGCCGCTTGACCACCAGAATCGTCGTATGTTCGTGAATTGGGCTGAGCAACAACTTGAAAATGATCCGGATTTTCATCGAAAAATCAGCTTCAACGATGAAGCTCATTTCTGGCTGAATGTCTTCGTCAATAAGCAAAATATGCGTTATTGGTCAGGCAGCAATTCACATGTACTCCATGAGTCAACATTGCATCACGAAAAAATTACGGTTTGGTACGGCTTATGAGCCGAGGCGTCATTGGGCCGTACTTCTTCCGTGATGATCAAAACCGGCACGTTACTGTGAATGCGAATCGCTACCGCTCAATGATAACCGAATATTTTTGGCTCAACTTGGATGATATGAACTTGGACAATATGTGGTTCCAACAGGATGGCGCCACAAGCCACACAGCAAATGTCACAATCGATTTACTGAAAACCAAGTTTGGTGAACGTGTTATCTCACGAATTGGCCGCCTCGGTCGTGCGATTTGACGCCGTTAGTCTATTTCCTGTGGGGCTACGTCAAGTCTATGGTCTATGCCAACAAGCCAGCGACGATTGATGAACTTCGTACGAATATCGAACGTGAAATTGCAGCAGTATCGGCCGATTTATGCTTGAAAACCGTCGAAAATTGGGTTCAGAGTCTGAACTCTGCAGGCGTGCCCGTGGTGGCCATGCAAAAGAAATTGAGTTCCATACATAATGGCATCGAATGTTATTTTACAAGAATAAAGAATTTCATTGATATCCCAAACTGTTTTTGTTTTATTTAAAAAAACTTTTGTAGCGCTCTTTATGCAAAACCCTTTACATTCGACGAATTTGGGATTTGTAGAAATGTACTAAAAGAAGATTTGAAATGTACTTTTTAGATGCCGAGTGTACTTGTAAAATTGCAAAAACTCACCAAAATTTGAACTTTTTTGCAAACAAAAAAATGAGCTCAGTATAGTTTACTCTTGGCATTAGTCGTGATAAATTAACTAAAAAAAAATGGTATTTTTTTAAAAAATTGACAAATGTACTAAAAATGCACCGATGGTATTGAGCACGATTTTTCGCGACGCAAATGTACTGCTACATCCACTTTTTACAGAAATTCTGAGACTAAATTATATAGATTTATTTGGGTTTTGTGAAAATGTAATAAATAAACCCTTCAAATGTACTTTTTAGGTGCCGAATGTACTTTTTTGTCATGAATATTCAAAATTTTCTAAAAATTCAAATAAAACTTTTATACTAAAAAAAAGGTCAGCAAACTATTAAATTTACAAAAAAATGGTAATTTTGAGAAATTGTCCAAATACACTGAAAATGTACTAAAAACTTGTCGACTGTACTGACGACGATTTTTCACGACGCAACTGTACTGAATAAAGTACAAATGTACCGAAATTTTCATTACTGATATAGAACTTTTTACAAAGCACAATTTTTTCACATTTTCGTAAAAATATATCAAAATTATGATATGTTAGAGCCATACCAAAACCAAATTAAGATTCTGCGTCAAAAAATATTTCGCTGAAAACTCTAATTTATAAAATTCAATTTAATTACAATGCAAAGTGCATTTATATTCTGCATCAAAGTTAATTTTGCGATAAGTGTTTAATTTACCTTCCACTCCATTAGCGTTTAAATTAATTAATTTGCAAAGTAATGCTTTCCAAACAAAAAAAAAAAATTAAATATTGCAAAAACCTATTCAGGTAAACTAGAGAATTGCAATGGCGAAAGGAACGAGTAAAAGAGTGAATAATCAAGTGCTTAGTAAAGCATGAAAGCCAACTAATAGCTTGCTTTTTATTTTAACTTATAAAAGAAGTAGCCTGCCTGCCTTTGGTCTCCGTTTAAATTTTTTATTTTCCATGCTGATAGTTTTTCACAAAAGAACTTAATGGACTTATGTTATGATTTTGTTTATAGGGTATTTAATTTTTATGCTCGGGCCTCTTCCACCATCTTTTTATGTGCTGCTGTTCATACCTGTATTGTTTATTGTACAGTTTTTACATTTTACGGTATGATAAATTGTTTGTCTTTCAAAATTATAAAGAAAAAATGAAGAAATGAATTATATTTACTCGAAAACTATTTGTCTTACTGAAAAATTAAAACTTTTATGTCTGAAAAGTTATACTCTCTTTATTTCTTTTTTGACTTTATCAACCTCTTTCAACTTCCTTTATTAGTTTCAAATCTTTCAAGATTTTCCAATCTCTTTTAACTTTATTCAATTTTTTTCGAGTTTTTCAACCTCTTTCAACTTTCATCATCCTTTATATGTTACTACCTTCATCAAACGCATTAATTTTGTACCGTCGTTCTTCTACTTCTTCAACCTCAAAACGATGAACTAAACTATGGTCGGCCTTCTGGTTTCATGATTTGATGCAGAATTTGAAAAAAAGTTTGAAAAAATTATAAAGCATTTTTAAATTGTTAAGACTTACTTTCCTGAACAAACCAAAGTAAAGACATTTGACCATTAGTGAAACATTTGCTAGTATGTTATTTTCATCATAAAACTTGTGTAAAAAAAACAATATTACTGTCATGATCTCCAGAGGTTTGTAAAAGACGTAGAAGAAACGTCGGAATTGTAGATAATTTTTAATGTTTACTTATTTTGGTTCTAAATAATGAGGAGTATATTTTACCAAAATATCAGAAATTTTTAACTTAAGTATTTATTCTAAGACTTATGGTAGTTTGAGGCTTTTTCTCGATGAATTTCTCAATTATATTATGGGTATTAATCTAAACGCACAAAACACTAGCAAGTTGTGCAGTTTTGCGCCATTGCAACGAACTGACAAACATTTTATGAACAAACTAGAAAAGTTTGCACGACAATTTGGTAGCGCAAACTTGCGCTGCTAATAGTGCAATTGTCGTCTTTCTCTTTTTCCATATGATTCTCTCAGCAAAAATTTATTGTTTACACATTTTGTATTTTTCACTCTCTTTTCCCATACGATTTTCTCACAAAAAAATGACATGCTCATCAACTGTCACAAATTGCACAAAATATTCGAAGAAGCGTTCGTGAAACACACCGCGAAAAATTGCCTTTTTGCTCAAAATAGGGGAACTTGCGCGTTTAGATGAATACCACTATTATTTTCATTTAGTACAAGAAAAAACTCAATCCTGGCAGAAACAACTTTATGCCTTAGACTCCTTACAGTCCGAACTTTTGGTTTTATAACACTTGCAAATATTTGTTCAGTCTTAGTAAAGTAAATTAAATTGTTTGGTGCAATAGAAACTTAAGTTATTAAGATGTCATAACTAATCAATAGCATTCCTTCATCTTATGATTGACGCCTAAGAATCGACATTAATTTTAATACTAAGTTTAATTGCTTTCAATAAGATTTCATCGCGATGAATTACAATAAAGCACATGCAAATTTTTTTTTAAATTCTTACATAGCCAATTATCATCTTCAAGCAGGAAAATTTAAGGAAAAATACTTTTTTTTGCCTCCAATCATAAAAAGCGAAATTGCAGATTACCATTGTCATTGTAGACAGCGCAGCTCAACTACAATGGCAATGAAAAATTCAAATGAAGGATGAAAACTTTGAAGGAACTCGCGCAATAATTCGCCAATCTAGGGTTATAAATGTTAACGACGCGACGACAGGATAACAATGAAGAAGGAAGGAATGTAATAAAACCTTTTTTTATTTTAAGAAAACTATCTTTGTCTTTGCTCTTTTATAAAATTTAATTATATTGAAATATTTTGATGGAACACAAAAATGCAAGCCAAGATTTAATTATAAATTCAATAAATAAAGTGCAAAAGTAAATGAATTAAGCGCTTTCTGATTACTAAGAAATATTTTTTTTTAGAAATTTTTATTTTAAATTTTAAGTTTTTTGAATACTGAACAAAAATAGTTTCAATCAAATTTTCTGTAAGTCTACTAATTTTCGGAAAAAAAATCGGTGTCACGCTGAACAATAGTACTAACATAAATAGATTATTTTGTTTAAAAATTATTAAAGAGCGCAAATCTCTTTGGATATGAACCATTTTTTTAATGAAAGCTTACCAAAATTCCAAGAAATCTTTGGAGCACGAATTTAAAAAAAATCGTTCCAAGTTAAAGGCCAAAAAAAAAAAAAAATTATTAATTTATTTTTTTCAAAACTCGGGATCTGAAGTTTTTTTGACATTTTGACATAAAATTAAAAATATAAAAAAATTGTTCATTTCTGATAAGTTTTGTTTTGCGAATTTTTGAGCGAAAAACACGATTTGGGGCTACTCTATACAGGTTTGAAATCAAAATTTTTAATGTCAAAAGTTCCCATTATTTTTTTTAAAAATGGTTCTCGATACAAAAAACTTTAGAAATAAGTCTAATACAAGATTTATGATATCCAAAATTGAAAATTTCTAAATAGGTCAGACAAATTTCGAATACGAAACATAGAGCCGATTAAGTTTTCAAAGATATGAATTTACAAATTAATGTCTTTGAGCTTTGAAGTTGACATAAATTTAACTGAAAGAAATCATTCTAAAGTTAAAATAAGATTGGTCATTATATGGTTATTTCAGATAGTGATTAAAAGATATTTAAGTTAAAGCGATCTTTTGAACATAAATTACATATTGATTTTCGCATTTTAAGATTTCTATGTCTCTGCAAAAACACGTTAAGCTCCATAACACAGCAGAAATCCTGTAAAATGTGGGATAATGACGTTGATGTAAATGACTACTAAACATTTGCCCAGGTTTTTTTGATGTACATGGTATAAAAAAATTGGTAAAAAAAACTGAGATATCTATATGAGTCTTACATAAAAATAAATTTATAAAAATGTATTAAAAAATTTCATGTTTAAATTGTACGTATGATACCTATACTTAATTAAAACCTTTTATGACTTTGCAAATATTAAAATGAATAATAAAATTACCTTCACTGTAGTAGCGCTCTCGCGAAGTTTGTTTTTGTTTTAAACAGCTGTTGCTGCCGCAGCGCAGTAGAGTGCTGCGCTTTGCTTTGCGTTGCAATGTTTGCATTTATTGAACTGAAAACACTTCTTTACATATTTTTGTTGTATTTTCTTTTTATATTTCATTTTAATATTCACTTTTACTTATTTTAACTTTCACTTATCAAAAATTTCAAAATTTTTCCACCTTTATTTATTTTAATTCACACATTTTAATATTCACAATTAGAGCAACACGCGAACACTGACTGCACATTTCGGTGGTTGATAAAAAGACCATTCGTCTCAAAAGCCGAAGAACTTTCGGTAATGATCGTTTTAATTAACGATTTGGCACAATTGAATTACAAACAAACAAAAAAAGTCTGGTGAGTGGCAAGTGCTCGTGGTGTGACGTGTGAACTTGATGATATTTCATTATGTTAAGATAGAAAAGTATCAAGCAGTGTCCAATAGCATCGATTATTACTGAGAAGTATCAAAAAAAATCAAAAATGTTAAATTTCAACAGCATGCTGAGGAATGTGTGCGAAAGTTAATACCGTGCAGGGGTTTGTTAAGTAGCATAAATTAATGGTAGGGTGATTCAAATTTTATTTTCGATTTTCACACAGGTTTAAAGTTGCAGGTACATAAGGGGCCGTCCAATTATTACGTGCGATGTTTTTTTTGTAAATTCGGAACCCCCTCTTTCCCTTGGTGAAATTTTGTGAGTGCTGACGGAACCCCCCCTCCCTTCCGTGAGACTTGCCTTATAATATTTAAGTGTAATCTGCTATAATAATGTGTAGTCTCTGCATTAAAATATTGACGTAAGTTTTTTTATTGACCCTTCCTCCCTCTAGGTGAGACCCCCTCCCCCCTATTTTGACTCACGTAACATATGGACGCGCTGATAATATTAATATTTACTGGTGGCTCATGGAGGTTTTTATTTTTCTATACGATTTATTTCAAAAATAATGCTATTTTGGACATTTTCATCTTTATCTCGTGAAAAAAGATCTTAAGCGAACGGGACCAAGCCCATCGGAAAAAGCATACAATTTTTTTTTTTTTAAAAAAGCCATAAAAGAATTTTGATTTTTTCTCAATCTTCGAAGTATCCCTAAGTTAATCACGAAAAAAAAATATTGTACACTTTAATGGAAAACTTAATGTTATTTCCAATGAGCTTGGCCATGTTTGTTTAAGTTTTATCTCTCACGAGATATAGATGAAACTGTCTAAAAAACATTACTCACCATATAAATCGTATGGAAAACTAAAAAGCTAAAAAAAAAATTAAATCACCCTAATGTAAGAGTGTGATCTTTAGTCTCGCCAAAAATTAACCGCATTACCGCATTAACTACATACACGGTTAGAAATTTTGGAATAAATTTTAATACTTTCGGGCTTACAAACATATATGACTACACCAGAATTGTATTAAAATTCAATGCTGTCTAGATATTAAAATTCATTTTTAATACAAATTTGTATTAAAATTAAATACTCATTTTAATTAAAATTTAAAAAAAAAAATATGTCGTATCTACTGGGATTCGAACCTGGTTCCCTTTCAATACAAGGATTGCATGAACATTTTATCGACATCAGCCAACGTAGTATCATATTTACGTTGGCTAAATGTAATACTTGCGATAGCATCAAATTGATTCTAAATGTTATAAAATATCGTTTTAATGTTTGAACTGTATTAGAATTTAATACAAAATGTATTACAAAATTTTGTAATATATTCAAAAGTATTAAATTTAATCAAAATTGTATTAAAAATCTTATACTTTGCTTGTATTAAAATTTATTCCAAGATTTCTAACCGTGTACAAAAGTGCGCGTAAGGTTTAAGTTTTTGTTCAATATGAATTTGGAAACATTATCTATGTACATATATCGCTTTAAAGCTTATGCTTAAGTGGAAGGTGCCACGGCCACTTTTCCTGATGCTATAGCGAGCCATTTCATATATTTGTGTGTTATTTGTTTCATACCTTCTTAGTATCACTTTTTGAATTGTTGGCTTCTATGGGAGGTGCAACCCCTTCTTGTCGAAATGTATAATTTTTTTTTTTTCAAAGATTATCCGAACTATCCCTAGAATTAGTATAGAATTCGCTTGCACTACTCTAAATAAATCCTTCAGTATAATGGTTCTTAAGTTTTTCTCATATTGTAGGTGTCACGTCCTCTATAAAAGATACTTCCGATTTTTTCTGGTGCAAGGCCTAAGTATTTCTGTTATTTGTGTGATATTTGATTGCATTAGCTTACATAATTCCCTTAGTAAATCGCTTAAAGTTTTTGTTCCCTTGTAAGGTGACACGCCACCATTCAAAAATTTGCCTTACTCTGGCTTTTCTGAATCCTTCTTCTATATCAATTTTAAGTGAACGACTTATGAAATATCGATATAAATTTGGAAGCTGTTACAAAGTCATTTTCGTAGCCGCCCATGTGCCCGCCGCTATTTGCTTTATAATGCCCACCATAATATTATAATTTTTGAAAAGAGTTTTTAGGGAATTACAGACATCTATTTTTATTGCCAAATTTGACATACCAAGTTTCATCAAAATTGATGAAGCGGCCCAGCCGGGACAGCGTTTTTTCCTTTTAACGGTGATGCCACGCCCCATTTTTGAATCCAGGGCTTCTAATTATATTTCTTATGGTTCAGTCTAACTTATCAATTATGATTAAAATCTTGAGCATACAAAGACTTTGAGACCTTAAAAACGTTTCTTCGCTGCGCTCAACTTTGGGCAGACCTCTATCCCATATATAAATATGTATGTATATTATAAGAAAAACAAAATTTTTTCACAGGGCTATATTAGCACACAGATGAACTTTCACGCACGACATTAAAAGCATCGCTTCAATTTCGAATGAAGTTTTCATTGTTATTCCTATTTCATGCCCTTGCTGCTCGTATAGTGTCTATTTTATATTTCCCGCTTTCTTCCTTAGTTTTTATTCTCAAAAAAAAAAAAATAAAATGAAAAACAGGACAGAAATAAGACACAAAAAATGCTTGCAAAATTATTCAACTATAAATGGAAATGCAATTAAAATCTGGTTTCATGCATTTAAAACTGATCATTTTTTTCTGCACGTCTCCTTTTAGTGTTTTTATAACGATTTGTTTGTTTTTTTACACTTTTTCATATTTTGAATAATTGCATATTGATGTCCTTTTTGCAGTATTGATTTGCATTGATACTTTTTTCTTCCGTAAGCGGTATGCAAACCTTTTGCTTATGTGGCATATGAGAAATGTTTATTTTGATATTGAAATAAAAACTTTTAAGCTTACGTATGTTTCAAATTTACTTAACCACTACTAAGCTAAAACTATTCAAAATCCTATAATACACCGGAATTTAAAAATTGTTGTCGGAATTTGCAAATCTAACCATATTAGAATAAAGCGTGCTAATTGCTGCATATTCATTTTATGTTTTTTAGTTTTTACTTCTCATTGCTGAAAAGTTTTTCCGCTCTTTTTGTTCTATCCCACATCCTGGGGGAAAAAAAGTTCAAAACCAAAAGCATTTTTACGCATTAACAGCTCGAGGGTATAACTTTTGAATGATAGTTAAAGCAAAGTTTGTGGATGCGCTTACCATAGCCAACCAGTGTTGTATAAAGGCGTTGTTGTTGTTTTTTTCCTTGCTTAAAATTGCACTTTTAACAAATTTTTAAGTCATTAAAAAGGATATAAAATCTTATCAATATATTTAATGATAGTTGTAAGCGTTAAATGGAAAAAATGTCAGACAGTCTGTACTTTTATACTAAAGAAAAAGGCAACTTGGCGCGTAAATGAGCACAATTTGAAGTAAAATCATAAAATTTTATGATTTTGCAAAAGGCATTCAAATTAATGTGCGGTTTTAATGTAGCTGTACAGCATTTTATGCTTCAAATCAATTGATGCTTAAATTTTTTATTATTTATATTTAATATAAAGTTCAGCTGTTTTTTCATATTAAATTCAGTTTTCATAAATATTTGTGTTTATATTTCCCTATAGTGTATAAAAAATGATGTACAATTATTCCAAAAATTTTGCCTAATTATGCGCTCAACGCTTCTGCAAATAATGCACGCACTTACAGCATATCATTTGAACCCTTAATTTTCAGCATTAGTATAATGTTAATCAAGCGCTTAATTAACGGATTAAAGTGTGAAAATCCATGCAAACAGCAGTGACATTGCAACCTAAAAGTGAAAATGGAAACAAAAAAATTTCAAAAATGGCAATACTGTGATGTTCCCACGCTAAATCCAGCAAGCGTTGCAAAGCATTTACCGTGTGGCTTAATCTTATCTACAATACACAGTCAACACAAACTGCCATACGCGTGCTTATAATGAAAAACTCATACAAACTTATGGAGCAGAGCTGTAAAAATTTCACTTAGAAGAAAATAATTTTCAGTGCTTATCCTAGTAGTGTTATTTCACTATAAGCTTGGGGGGGGGAGCGAGAGTTTAAATAACATGTCGAATCGATGATATTTTGAATTGAATCGATTTAATGTATAGTACCTAATATCAGATTCCTGGAAGCCAATGCCCCCCAATGTTTATGTATATTATTTGAACTATCTTAAAACATATCCTCCGTATAGTGTATAAACTTTTATGCTCATATGAAAGCGTTTGAAATATTAGTTTGTGTGGGAAGTGTCACGCCCTCAAATATTTTCAAACTGAACCAAAAAATTCTTAGTATCCGTGTAAGATTCATTTGTATTGACTTAAAGAGGTCTTTCTGTTTTATTCGTATGGCTAGTAGGCGTGTCCGTGAACTTAATTCGTCCATTTTTAATTACAGGTGCTTCAACTGAAGGTGTGGCCAGTGTTTCAAAATTTATTAAATAATATTGCTTTATTTATTTTGTAATCGAATTTTTAACTGGTAGAAAGACAGACATACATAAATAAATATACTCAGGAGTTGACGCCGATCAAAACGATATACATTTATCACGCCCATTTCTATGCATTACTTATGGAATCACAAAATAAAAAAAGTACTATGTGCTTCAAAAAAACATGGCAAAATGACGATAACACAAACTTTTTGATAAAAATCGATTTTATTCTTCAACAAAGTTCCCTTCGAGGGAGATACACTTCATCGAACGATCCTCCATCACTACGATACCTTTTTTATAGTAGTTGACGTCGAGGCTCTCAAAATATTCATCAGTTTTGAACTCGACCTTGTCATTTGAGTAAAATCTCTTTCCCTGGAGTCTCCTTTTCAAATTTGAAAAAAAGATAATAATCGCTGGGGGCCAAGTCTGGAAAATACGGTGAGAGGGGTAGCAATTTATATCGCAATTCGTTCAATCTTGCCATTTTGCTTTGGCCTCCGAATCACCGGCACGATGTTGCTTTTGATCAATTGTCCGCAAACGCGTCACCCATCAAATGCACATCTTTTTCATTTCCAAATGCTCTAGAAAAATGTTGAAAATACTGGTCGATCGTCAACTTTATTATGTCTGCTAGCTCTCTCACTTTCACCTTGCGGTATTTCAAAACGATCAGATGAATTTTCTTGATGTTTTCTGAAGTGGTAGCCTCATTCGGCTGGCCCGAACGTGGTGCATCACTGGTGTTGGTACAACCCATTTTAAATTCAGCAAACCATCTATAAACAGTTTTTGGAGCCATTCCAATGTTTGCTTCTCGTTTTATTTTTTTTAATCACAAAGCAATGTTTTATAAAAATTCGGAATTCACTTTTTTCCATTGTTTACGAAATACCAAAAGTAGCGTCACTTATACAGCGATAACTTCAAAACTACAGAATAAAATTTCATCAAGATTTGGCATTCCTCTTTAAAAAATTGCCACTTCCGAAAAATTATATCGATTTGAAAGTGGTGGTGCCATTCCACGCAACGTCTCGGGACTTTATGAACTATGTAGTATAGGAGAAATATATGGCGAAGACATTGATTTATTTAAAAAAAGGTTGAAATATTGCCATTATAGTGAAAAAATATGGGTTCAATCTATCCAAATAACGAATTTCATCAAAATCGGTCTATTAGTTCAGCTATTTATCTTCATACCAAATTTAACCGAATCGGTTCAATGTATAGCTGTGAAAGTATATCTTCTAGTAAAGGACCTGACACCACACATAAACAACAAATATCCTTAATGAGGACACAGTCTATTTCTGTACCAAATTTCATCAAAATCAGCTATCAGTTTAGCAATAAAGACGTTTTTACATGTTAGGGGCGTAGCATCGCCCAATAAAAACAAAAATCCGCTATTTATCCATTTGTTCTTTGATCAATTAATATGTCTGCCTATTTATCTATTTACTTATCTCTAAACTTTTTCATATATGTATGTGTCTTTTTGTCATCTACAGTTGAACTTCAATTATCCGTAATTCTATTATCCGGGGACATCTAAAGTATTATCCGGGAAGTCTTAAAAATGTTAACGTTGCTCATTGTGCTTCTATTAACCGTGATTGACTCTATTATCCGTAATGAGAAAAGTCGTTTTTTATACGACACGCACATTAAAATGGAGAAAGAGAATTTTGATATAATTCGGGGAATTCCATTTCGTGCATGTCTATTAACTCTCGCTGTCTATACAATGCCAAACAACATTAAATGAATACCATAACTAAATACTTTTGTAAAACGGTGCTGTAACCGTGATTCTATTATCCAGGATTTTCGATTATCCGGAATGAGCTCGGTCCCAAACATCACGGATAATCGAAGTTCAACTGTATTTACTTATTCATCTTTTTCTTTTGCTACGTGTCTTTCTATCTATCATCTGTCTACATATTTATATGGAATATACCTATTCCATTCATCTATTTATTTATCCAGGATTCTACACTATATTGTAACTTTAAGTTCATACCTTTCAATAACTTATATTCTTTTACACCTTTGGCTATGTCGGCATACAAACTTTTAACTTTAGGTTACGACACGGTGTGATGTGTTTGTTAGTCACACAAAAACGCCGTACAACGGGAAAGCGCCACCAACATACACAGATATCAAACACACACAAATATTTACACATACATTTGCAGACATGTAAAAAGCTCACAGGAGAGCAATTACTGAAGTGTAGCGCATCACTTCGATGTCAGAAAGAGATACCTTAGAGGCATTTTAAATGTTTAACCAATGGTGTAAAAAGATGAAGTGTAGATTAAGTGCTCACCCGTGGGTGGACTTTGCCATTGCCAGCAGTGTCAAAAAATGATTTAATAAAGCAGTTGATGCTAATGCGTAAACATGCAAGTGCATAATTAGTACATTTTTTAGGCCCAACAGGAAAAAAGTGCTTATGCTTAGCACGAGACTTACAAACTGACTTAAGTGATTATGTCAAAACTCATATTGTCATTGCAATAAATTAATTTTTTATTCACTGCACTTAAATAATTTAGAATAAATTAAATAAAATATTTCGCATTATTTAGATCTGATGCTTTACCAAATAAATTTTTTCCCTCAAAGTGAAATTTGAAAAAAAAAATCTATTGTTTATAAATTATTTTTAGCACGTTTTATGTCTGTTCAAATACACTAACGCACTGATGATTTATGTGACTGAACAAATGAGAATACTTGAATTATCACTATCATATCACAGAATTCAACAAATTTTCAAATAAATCAAAAAATAAATCAACTAAACAGCTTTTCATCTTAAACGACTTGCATTTAAAAATATTTAGCAAACAAATTAAAATTCAATACATAGGACTGTTTCAATTCTAAAAAAAAATATACAGTGACACAGCGTTTGAAGTTTCGTTGAACTGATTTCATGGACATTTTAACATTCAACCATTCTGACAACTACAGAGCGATTCGATTATAATGCCAAGTCAGTCAAAGGTAAGGAACGTGAATTACTTGTTTGGAAATTTTATGCAGTTGGGCAAATCTATGTCTAGGAAAAAGACTGTACAAATGTGAAAACAAATAACTAAAAAACTAAGAATCGCATAACGTTAAGATGGCAATTTCTAAGCTCAAAACTAAAAAGCTTCATCATTAATTGTTCCTTTTTATCCTGTGATTGTCAAAAGAAAGTAAACATCAATTCGTCATCCTTAAATTGTCAAAACAATGATAACATTGCTCCAATCTCTCAAATGTGAAAATGCATCAGATTGAACGCGTCAATGAAAAGTAAGCAATTGTACCACTTACTTAGCTTTTTTATATTTCGGGGAAGAACCTAAGCTTTTTGTGAAAATTTTGAACTGATCACATGTCTAAACTTCACTAAATATAATTTTAAGTTGATTTGTACTAAATTGGTATAAAGGAAAATAATCTCACTATGGGAAAGCAAACATCGGCTGTCGCTCGGAAAATTATATTATATTTAAAAGAAAAAGCCAAATCCTTGCGTGAAATTGGAGAAATTGTGGGTAGGAACCACTGAACAATAAAAAAAATAGTTGATAAATACGGAAAACTCCATCAGGTTGAAGATTTACCGAGATCTGAACGCCCGAAGTGGCTTAGTAGTAGTGAAGTTAGAGTTGTAGTAAGAGAAGTATAGGCTTATCCAGCCTCAAGTGCAGTTAAATTATCAGGCAAACCAGTAAGTGCGAGTGCGGTCAGGAAAGCGCTATAAAAAAATGGCTTACATGAAAGGATACCACGCAAGAAGCCATACATATCCAAGGTGCATCAGAGTAAGCGTATGGATTTCGCTAAATAATACAAAAATGAGGCTCTATCTCTTTGGGAAAATATACTATATATGTACAGATGAAAGCAAATTCGATGTTTTCTGAGCGAAAAAGCCCCCAAAAATATGGCGTTCGAAGAATGAAGCCTTCATAGAAAAGTATGTTACTAACACTGTCAAACACGGTGGAGGCTCAGTTATGGTTGTATGGTGGTAACAGGTTTTGGTAATCTTGTTTTTATTGACTCCTTTATGAACAAAATGCATTACTTAACCATTTTGAAGAATAGTGTCGAGAAATTAGGCTTGGCTGGAAACTGGATCTTCCAATAGGACAACGATCCAAAGCATACGTTGGAAATTGTAAAGGAGTAGCTACTGTACAAGACACTTGATCATCCGCCGTAGTCCCCGGATCAAAGCCCGATCGAGCCGATCGGTGGGAACACTTTGACAGAAAAATCAGACAAAGGGCTATTTCAAGCAAGGCAGACTTAATGAAGGGTCTAAGGGAAGGGTCTAAGAAATAGGGTTTTTGTGGCTAAAGTTGACTTGTTTCTATCTCATGCATTTGGGATGTGCCGCGCATAGTTGTGTTACTTCGGTTACATTTGTCTGTTTTTCTTTTTGTATCAAAAGTTTTTCTGGACTGCTTAGAAATTTAGTATTTGATCGTTAAGCAAAATTTTCGTCAGTACTTTTTTAGAAAAAAAATGAAGTAAATCCTTCTTTAATTTTTTTATCATTTTCAGTTAAAAATACCATTACTTTCATCATGGACTTGTCCTTTTGATTATTTTATTTCTTTTACTCGAATTTGATGTTGAGTAAAAACCATTAGAAAAAACAAGCAATGCAGCCAACATGTTACATGTGGCAAGAGACTGTGGCAATGAACACGTATTGACAACTGCCACCAGAGCAATGGTAAATAGCAACATCGAAGTCATCGTAGTCGTCGTCTTTACCATCATAGAAACCGCAACAACTACATGCAACATTGTAGTTGTGCACATCACTTGCTGTAAACGTCTTCGTATAACATTTTCAACATAACATCTCAGCATAAAGCATTTGCATCAGTAGCATTATTCAAACAGTTGTCACTATGCGAAAAATCGAAATTTAAATTCAAATCAGTTATCGATGTCACGTAGCGACAACATTTTTCAGTTGTTAGTTGCTGGTTTGTTGCATAACAAAATATCTGATGCTGACGCTGGCTGATAAAGAAAAATCGCATACCGTTTTAAGGGAAATGGCGCCAGCTGCAGTGTATGTCAATATAGTGTATTTAGCATATGTTTGTGTGAGGTCCTTAAAATCATACAATATTCGTTTGCGTATTTTTTTTTTAAATTATGGTTGAGATTTTTGTTTAAGAGAGAAAAAAATTGCAACAATTTTCTTTTTTAAAAATGCATGATATAAATAGTCAATTTTTATTAAAAAAAAATTATTTAAAATTAATTATGAATTAATTTAATAATTTTAAATAAGAATCTCTAGATTATAAGAATAGATAAGTGATTTGAGAGAAGAAAAAATAATTTTTTTCAGAAGAAGTTAATCTAATTTTAAAAGCATTACGATGCTGACAAAAGAAATGGGGGCTTACAAAAGAAATGGCTTTAAGATTGCAACTTGTTGTAGAAAATAATTAATAAAGATTAAGCTCTGGCTAGGAAGTCCGCCTTTGATTTATAAAATCTTTTCGAAATTACCTTAAAACAGTCGAGCGTGCTTCTTGGATTTGCCTTCACAACTACTTTTTGAAAACTTTTGGATATTTGGAATATATCGCCAAAAAATGATGACAAAAATTTTTAAGAGAGATTTTTATCAAAATATTGCATACATTTTTTTAGCTTCAAAATTGCAATCTGCAAAATATAATGTGGTTAGAGCGAAGCCCGTGTTTGGTATATTGGATGATGAAAGTCCTTTGCAGAAGTCGAAGTTAAAGGCTTGCTGTGATTTGTTGTCTCTTTATTATTTTGTGGAGGTGAACCAAAAAAGATCCACGTTGAGTTCATCAACAAAACTTATAGTTTATATATAAACATTGCGCAGCCGCAAGTCAATTGGTCAACCGATTCATTGCTATCGATTTTATTATGCTCTTACATTAAAGTTATGGTATTTGAACATTTCTATTCTGAAAATAAGAGAAATTATAGCATGTAATAATTCTTCTCCCTATACAGAACCCAAAATTGTATCCTCTCTGATATATCTTATGTACTATTTAAGATCAGTAGACTTTTTGCAAATACTTCTTGGTATATGGCGTATGAGTACATATTTTGTGCAACACTTTATATACATATTACGACTGAACTTATTGCGTCAGTTTCAGTGTATGTAGTGTAAAGGCGGAAGTTGCACGCGCGTTTCCGCCTACAACAAAGGATTTTGATTTTTATTTATTTTTTTATTTATATATTGAATTCCTATGTTATTTTATAGTTTAAGAAAAAAAAAATGAATTACAAATTAAAATTATGCTAAGTTTTAGTCATAAATAATTATAAGTCAAACGGCAACACTTGGAGAACAGCTGTTTGTGGAGACTTGACAAACAGCTGTTCGTTCTCTACACTCAGCAGTAAGAATAGTGTATATAAGAGACAGCTCACTTGGAGTGAGGGCAGTCGGCCGGTGGCCTCGGGCTAGGAAGTATCGTAGTAGTTAGAAGTAGATCTTAGCAAGTAATTTAGAAGGTAGATAGCTGAAGCTTCTGTCGCACATCTGGGTGCAACGCTAACAGTCGTATTGACAGAGTAACATTCAGCGCCTGTAGTACCTGGTATCAGTGATTCTGTCGCACGTTTGTGTGCAACCCTATCATTCGTGTCGACAGAATGGCATTTGACCCTTCCCTGTAGCTTTTTACCGTTGATGATTCTGTCACACGGCTGTGTGCAACGCTATCAGTCGTGTCGGCAGAATAACATTTGTCCTCCCTGTTGTTTTTGCCGTTGATAATTCTGTCGCACGTCTGTGTGCAACGCTATCATTCGTGTCGGCAGAACACAGTCAACAACATAGCATAAGAATAATACGAAGGAGCCGCGTCGGGATCCATCGCACGGCAGCTACGCAACGTCGGAGTGCGCACATGCAACGTCGGGAAACGAAAAACGGTCGCATGTAAATAATTTTAAATAACTGTAAACATTATTAGGTTAAGCAATAACAAAGTGAAATAAAATATTATAACGTATTTTGAAACGAGGAACTCCCGTATTGTTATTTTATTTTTGTTGGAAAACTAGTCACATGAGGTTTGTTAGCCACCTGCAAAATTATAAATTTTTGTAGCCGAACCTTTGTTACCGACGAGTTAAAACTTCGGCGCGAGGTTCGTTACAGTAGTCTGATTTTTGGTGAAACTCACTATATAAAAATTAAGTAAACTTCAATATCGTTAAAGGTATAGAAATGAGAAGATTCCAGAATTGCTGATAAATGCACTTTGACCATGGGCACTAAAACCAGATTGTTAAAAGCCGCGTAAAAATATTTGACAATCCGTTGTTTAAACTGACAGATCAGCTACTTTTAGTTGAAATGTATATGCTCCTGCAACAAATGCTTTATAGTCTTTAATTTTGGTAAATACAAGCCGATAGTTTTCGAAAACTAGTCAGATTAAACTCTAAATAATGCGGTTAGGAGATAGAACATACTTAAGTGATAGACAAGCCTTACAAAAAAATTTATATATATTGTAAGTAGTTGCTTGTTGTAGTCAGCAAACCAAATTCTTAATGTTACTTATATGAAAAATATTTTATAATATATACTATTCGCTTTAATGAGCTATTTTTCTTTAACATTTTAATGAATAAATTTGTAAACCAATTACAGTCTTTTTTTATCAAATTTGCATTATCATATCGCTTACATACTTCAGTAAAAACCACTTTTGTGCGCGAAAAATAAGTAAATAAAAGATAAAACTACCGCTAGCGCCGTCTTTACACACCCGCTCAAACACAAACACTTAAGTTTGCAAATGAAATCCAAGCGCTGTAAATTGTCACTTCGCATGAAACTATCATGAAATTGTTACATTTGCGTCATCGTCAAAGTTATTTCATCATCAAACTCACATGTTAGCACAGTGTATGTAGGATTTTCTAAAAACTCTTTATGTAGTATTTCTGGAGTACATAATAAAATGGTAACCGCTTTTAGTTTTTTTTTTTTTTAATTTCTGCAAAAAATTTTGTTTTGGAGACGGATTTTCTGCAGTAAAAAATATATATAATTCAAAAATTTTTTTCTCAACTTAAACATTTTCGGCATAGGCGTTTAGAGTTTATAGTTGCATCAAAAATAATCTTCTTGAGTTTTTCTCTGAGTGCATATGTATTATATCATAGCAATCGATAATTTATCTTAAGATAATTTTTCTAAAGGTACTTGTTAAAATATGTCATATTCTGTTTTAATGTAAGCTTTCATCTTATATTTCTAATACGAAAGCCATATCCCAAGTTTTACCAAAACCCGCAGTCATTTTAAAAATAAATTTTTCCTCAACAATTCAGTATTATTCTCATGTCAAGCAAATTTTTCAGTAAATTTATACACTTCCCAAAAGTTCCGTAATAACATGCAAGTTTTAACCTACACACTGGACTATATGCACATTTGAAGTAAATCATCAACGTAACGTAACGTTATTTAAACTACGTAATGAATATGTATAAAATGATGGTACTTGAAGAAGCAACAAAAACAGTATTTTAACACGAAAAATGCATTTAGTTACTTATACGCACAGCACCACACATCTGCAATATGGTGTGAATATCGTAAAGTTGGCGCAACCCAACGCGAATTAGTATGTAAGTGACAGCATTGCTGATATGAAAGTATGAGCAGAATTTTTGAAAGTCAAAAGAATTGTAACTTTTCAAAGTTGCTATGAAAATTGTTCTGTCGATATTAGCTTGTATATTGCGACAAATAGTTTAGAAATAGAATGCTTAAAAGTTTAATTTTATATCTATGTATTTTAGGGTGGATTAAATTGTATGGAGAAACATTTTTTAGTACGGAAACTCCATTTTTCTGAAAGTTCATCAAATTCTAAGCAAAAAAGTCCTCACCACCTTATGGCTACAATGAATTTTTTGCCTGCAAGATTTTATTTGAAGTAGCCAAAACTATTCAGAGTGCTTATAGCACCATCTGGTGGCAGTTTTCAGAAATTTAAGGTTTTTAATTTTCTCATCCCTGCTGCTCTTACCAGCGAGCTTCAGTTTTTCATATTGAAAATTTCACAAAACATTAGACAAACAGAAGGGATGAGTTGTTCAATAGAGTTGAATAACTCCGAAACTTATGGACCGATTTGAATGAGGAAAATGTTATTTGATTAAGTTAAGGAAGAAAATGAAAAACTTAAAAGTACTGAAAACTGCCACTAGATGGCGCTATAAGCAGTTTAAATAGTTTTAGCTACTTGAAATAAAAACTTGCAGGCTTGAAATTCATTGTAGCCATATGGTGTAGTTGTCTTTTTTACTTAAAATTTGACGAATTCACAGAAAAATAGAGTTTCCGGACCACTTAAAAATTCAAACCACCCTAATGTACTAATTGCTTAAGAAAAATGGAAAACATAAAACGTCACTTTGTGCTACGGAAAGTTGAAGTAAAGTGCACAAGATCTGCTCTGTAATTGTTCTGCTTTGGCACGGAGTAGTTTTAGACGGATACTTTTTCAATTAACAAACTGATTTATTCAGTAATTATGCTGCAACTTATTTTACATACTTGCTTTAAAAAGTGAACAAAAACTTTAACGAATCTTTGCTGTGTTTCAGTGCGATAGTAACTTCCTCGTTGGGTTACTGACACTATCATTTATACTTGCAAATGCGTTGAAAATCACACTTTGAAGTTGAGCAATTCAGTGTATTTTATTTGCATCTTAAAAATGTGACGCGCATGTTGTGTGAAAAGTTTTTTATATCTTTAAATTACGGTTGCAAATATTTCATATGGTTGTTACTATATAATACATGGAGGCATTGGTGTTTCATCAAAACCATGATGCATGGAAAATATAAAGACTCTCTCACTTTGACAAATGTTGCAATCATTTAAGAAAAACTTTTAATTATTATTGTGATGAAATATTTAAAATAACGTTTATAAAGAAGTTATATATTGATAGTAAGTAAGTAGTTGCGATACGACTGTATTAAAAAATCGAAATTAATTTCCAAAAATTGAACTGTTAGAGCTGAGCCACTGTAAAATATTTTTCTCTTTAAAAATTTTTTTTATATTATTATAGAAAATCTACAAACTTGATTGATGTACATGCCTACTGCCAATACAAATAAATATTTACTGAAGGTGTCATTAAAAGTAGTGCCGTCAAATTTTACACATATGGGCATTTACATTTAAAGTAAAAAAAAATCAAAATAAAACGGATTTTTATTTTGACAATAGCCTTAACTTATAGCTCCTAATAAGTTTTATAATTGGTGTTAAGGTTGAATTTGGGCAATTTTTCGTTTTCAAGATAATTGCAAAAAACCAAGATGTCGCACGTGACAAAAATTACCGTTTTCGTGGAAATGTCCATATACTAAGTCTAGATAAATTTGAACGAAAATTGATTAAAATTCCACAAATGGTTATGAGACCTACCATATATTCGAAAACTTGAAAGCAAACAAACTTCACGAGTTTCTGCAAAAATCAATCGACTTCTTCAAATGCATTAAAAAATTGTTTTCCCGAATTTCTTAAGAAATTTAGTTAACATGTATATCGTTATACTTTCATTAAATCATCCGACTACAGAACAACGTAAAAATTCAATTATCAAATGTAAATATACCAGCCAAGATATGCAAAGGCGCCTAATATCCTTTGCATTGTACTTTAACTGTCAATACAATGAAATTTATAAAAATATTATGCACGGGGCGTATGAGTACAATAAACTTGTAAGAGAGCCAAAAAAATCAAAAAACAGAAAAATATGCAAACAAACAACAACAAATTAAACTTATGAGTGCGACAGCCGCATAAACACATTTGATTGTATTGAAATTTGGCTATATGTACGAGCAAATGAGAAAAAAATAAATAAAAAAATTCGTCTTGGCAATGCACTGCATGACAGCATTGAGTTCAAAGATATTTTGTTTGCTTAGAATTTGATTTTACAACAACGAAAACAACAACCTCATGAAAAGCATTGAAAGAGTGAGTTGCGTGACAAAAGAAAATGTTGCATACATAAAGGCGTCAAGTGCCAAACATTAAATAAAAGTCTCGAAAGTATTGAAATGTAAACAAAGCTAAGAAATAAAGAAAAAAGAAAAGTATTATAATTTAAATATGAAAAGGAGTAGTATAAGGTATATAAAAACCATAAGCACACAAATAAATAAATAAAAAAACAAAAAAAAAATTTGCCTGAAAAAATTTGTAAAATCGAATAATAAACAAAAGCGCCTGCGGATATGCAATATGAATTTGTTTAACGCAGTCTTGTGTGGTTTTTGATTTCTCTCTTTTTTTTTGTTAAGTCGGTACGTTAGTGTTGTTTGTACGCAGCAGGGGGGCTTAGAAAAAACAAAGAAAAATATATTACACACGCTGTTAACAAGATTTGTGTTTTATTTGCGTGTGTCAAGTGATTTTAGGCGCCACATCGAGTTATGCATTTTCATATGCTGATTTATTGGTTATATATAGAAAACTTGCGCACACATATTTGCAATAAATAATATTAAGTGATTTTTGAATTGAAAATATTTTGAGTTTTTTTTTTTATTTTATTTGATGTTTACATATCTGTTTTTCACAAATGCCAGATTTTCCATTATAGCTATTTGATTGAAATCGACGCACAGCAGGGTATTTTTGCTGCAGCCAATATTTTGAGGTTTAATTTTCTCATTACTTGAAGTTACTCCAAAGCTTAAATCTATAACAGAATGAGTCTAATGGCACAACACTAAATCGTTTTTAGTACCCCAAAATTTCAACATCGATTACCACAATGCGGGTAAGGCTTAATAATGCGTAGCGATAAACTACTTACTAAGCCAAATATATACTACTTAGCTAAATGCATTTGCGCACATACCCAACTGGGAGCTGGTGGAACTTAATTTCAGAGAATAATATTGAACTCCAATGAGATGCTATGACTACTGGACCAGAGCACAGTGACCCCAAAATCGATTATTTTTTTGTTCGAAAATAGTTAGAGAGCTCAAATCTTGTCGGAAATAAACCACTTTGTTTTTAGATTAAATGTCACCAGAATGCCAACAAATTCTTTAACCCATATAGTACCAAAATATTCAGCATAATTTTTTTTTTAAAAAATTGTAATGAGGTGGTAAATTGAGTCGAAAAAATGGAGAAAAATAAGTTTGAGGTCGATCGGAAAAAATTTTTAGCAAACATTTTTTTTCAATATATTTAGCGCTTGATCTAAGCGAAAAATGTTATTTCTTCAAAATTTTGAATTTTTTAGCGCTTGGTCTACCTACTCAAAAAATTTGACATCTTCAAAAATAAAAATTGCCAAATAGTTACCCTGGGAAGTGCCCATTGATTCGTATATGCATCACCATAATTGAGTGCTCAGCTAAACAATCTGGATATATAATTTTTACTGTGGAGAATAACATTAGTCCTTTTAAATTGATTCTGTGTAGGTTTTGTCCACACTTGATTAATTTTAATATCTTTAATTAATTGTCAAAAAAGTATTCAAAACAATTGTTTTTTTTAAACTCCCACTTTATCCTATAAAGTGAGCGTGGCACAAGAAAGGAAATTTTTAGAGAAAAGCCAATAGATTAAAATTTAATATAAAAAATATAAACCTTCGAATTTTTTGTCACATTATAATGAAAAAAATTTTCAAACATGAGCAATTTTAGTGATTCGTTAACGAATCAAAGGTACGATATGTTTTTTTGTTATGCTTCGACGGATCCGTCTCAAACTCAGAACGGACTTCACATGCGGATCCGTTCCAGACTCATTTTTTGTAAATAAAACGGATCTGTACCGGTATGTATGCAGTATGTATCCGTCTCAAACTCGGAATGGAATTCATATACGGATTAGAACGGATCCGTTTTGGTATGTATGCAGTTCCGTTTTATTTACAAAAAACGAATTCGGTATGAATCCGTATATGAAGCCCCTTCCGATTTTGAGACAGATCCGAGAAAGCGGATGATCCTTTCGCTTTATCGTGAGGTATTTCATACGAAAACGAATTTGAAATGGATCCGAAACGGAATCCGGAACGAACCAGTGCACAAAGTGCGTTCCAATTTCGAGACGGATCCGACAAAGCAGACAATCTCTCCGTTTTTTTGAAAGGAATTTCATAAGTTAAAAATACAAAAGGTCTACACTAAAATGCTTACCATCTGCCTAACGGTACGAGATCAAAAATAAAATCAAAGTCTTGAACTGTAACAGTTGGGCTGAAA
The DNA here is from genome assembly GCA_949775025.1 of Tricholauxania praeusta. Taxonomy (NCBI): domain Eukaryota; kingdom Metazoa; phylum Arthropoda; class Insecta; order Diptera; family Lauxaniidae; genus Tricholauxania; species Tricholauxania praeusta. The sequence continues at coordinate 123,036,634 of OX459030.1, read as the reverse complement.
AGTTCGTAGGCTAACATAGTAAAAAATATTTTTTTGACAAAATTCGATTTTATTATTCAATATAGTTGCCTTCGAGGGCGATGCAACGAATATAGCGGTCATACAATTTTTCGATGCCATTTTTATAGTACGATTTCTCTTTAGCCTCAAAATAGGCCTCTGTTTCGGCGATTACCTCTTCATCAGTGCTAAATTTCTTTCCAGCGAGCATTCTTTTAAGGTCTGCAAACAGGAAAAAGTCACTGGGGGCCAGATCTGGAGAATATGGTGGATGGGGAAGCAATTCGTAGTCTATTTCATATAATTTTGCCATCGTTTTCATTGATCTGTGACAAGATGCATTGTCTTGATGAAAAAGCACTTTTTTCTTCTTCAAATGGGGCCGTTTTTTCGTGATTTCATCCTTTAAACACTCCAACAACGCTATGTAATAATTGATGATCTGGCCTTTTTTGTGGTAATCGATGAATATAATACCATGCGCATCCCAGAATATTGATGCCATAACCTTGCCAGCCGACTGTTGCCTCTTTCCACGCTTTGGATTCGGTACATCACGTGCAGTCTACTCGGCTGACTGTCGATTGGACTCTGGAGTGTAGTTATGGAGCCATGTTTCATCCATTGTTATATATCGATGGAAAAATTCGTGTTTATTACGGTTAAATATCGCTAATCATTGCTCCGAATCATCAAAACGTTGTTGTGTTTTTTATCCATTTTTTCACAATAACAAAAGCTGCTTCACTCACAATGCTATATCTCACGAACTAATTATCCAGCAGCTGTCAAATTTATACACGTATCTTTTGAAGGTTATTACTAAGTAAAAATCAAATGGATTTAATTTTAGTAACGCCATCTATAAATCAGCCTACGAACTTTTCAGCCCAACTGTTATATTACTTAAGTCCTATCCCACGCTCTTACAAAATTACCACGTTGTATATTTTCTTAAAATATGTTAGTGAATCTTAGTTCCTTTTTAAACAATTTTAATTCAGGTCCCAACTGGGTTGATACTTTTGTTAACAAACATATACTTTATGCACACACACATAAATGAGCATTCACAACTGCAGTTTATTGTTGGTGTTGGTCAAGTGCGTGTCTGCGTTGCACTTGCATTATTTGCGGTTCATTTAAGTCCTTTTGTATTTAGGCAACAACTGACTTATGTTAACACATTCAATTCTATTATTGTTGCTGTTATTGTTGCTGTTGTTGTTGTTATAATTATGTTGACCTTTATGGTATTTAAGTGCTTTGGTCTCCGCACGATTGTGTTCAAAATACGCATTATGCTTTTGTTGGCATTGCAGTTAGAGATTTTTGAATGATTGAGTTTTTATTTTTTCAAAAAGATTGACACAGGGCTGTTATTTAGTGAGAATAATTTTAAGAACTCCAAGAAAATTAGCTACTTCAGATGCTAGAAGAAAGTATTTTCTTTAAATGGTAACCGGTAGTTAGATCTTTGGTGACAATCAGTATATAATTCATTTTGATAATGCAAAGTATTTTGTAAGGCTTAGTGAGTGCTTCATGTAAGTGCAAATGATTTCCTACGAAATGATGAAATTATCTTTTAATTCTCTTTCAATTTATAATATCTTATACAATTTTCTATTATTTTAATAAATTTAAAAATAATTTGGAATTTTCATATGTTCACAAATGTTGAAACATTAAAATACCCAATTTTCACTTAACGCAGTAAATTGAAATTTTGGTATCAACCCAAAAATCCTAATAAGAAAATCCAATCAAAAACAACAACAACGGCAATAACGATAGGCAAGAAACTAACGTCAGGATGCAATAAGACAGACAGCCTGTAGATGAAATTGCTGGCTTTGTTACAATCTAAATTTAATGCAATAATATTGTTTTAACTCAAAGATATTTGCACACTCTATGGGAAATAATTGCAAAATATACAAAGGCAACAACTGCAGCAAATGTTTGTGTGTGTTAGTGTGGCTCTTAAGAATTTTTTTTTTTGAATTTATAGACAAATGCAGCCTTAAAAACCTAACAAAATAAAAACAAAAAAAAACAAAAAACACCCTCGAAAACTTAAATTTTCTTGAATTTTTTGCACGGTTCTAAGAGAAAGTTTGACTTGAAATTTAATAAATTTAAGAACCACCCTAGTGTATGTGCATTCCCCTAGCATTACTATTAACTTAAGTTTGAGCTAGCATTTTCGTTATTAGATAAAACAACAAAATCCTAAGGGGATTTAATTTTAATTGCTGCACTTAATTGAATGACAGTTGCAAACATAAAGCCAGACAACAGTCAGAGGAGTGACAAAATTTGTCATTTGTTATTTAGGATTGAAATGAGAAAGAGGAGAGTTGCCAGCATACATATGTATATCTGGAAGGAAATGATTATACATTTGTTTTTTTATTTAACTACAATATTTATGATTTTTCTGTTGCTTTTCTTTAGAGTTTATTTTCACTATTTTGATTTTGCTTAGTCCCAAATGATTTTTATTTATATCTTGGGAGTTAAAAGTTGATCACTACTGTTTAAGCTGCATATAAATGATGATGTTTTCAGTGAACTTGCGCTTTGCATATGCAAGGGCAGAAGACTTTTTTTTTAAGCTCATTTCATTCAAAGTGCTAATTTTGCCATAGGAAAAGAACGTTAGTAAAAAATTACTGCATTCTATTACAATCACAACATTTTTTATGCATTTCAGTGTCATTTCAAAATGGGTAATTTTACACAAATCAATTACCCAATTGATCAATTTTTAGATTTATAAGAAATTATTTTGAATAATTTTTTGTCAAAAAGTATTTGATATATTTTTATTTTCATTTAAATATTTTTACTTTACTTTATTATTAAATGAACTCTTATAAGCTGAAAAAAAATTATTCACATATTTTTTTATGTCTGTGAAGTTGGCCCAGCTTTTTTCGATTTTTTATGAAATAGAACTTGTGCTGGCTTATGCCCGACTTGTGCTATGATGTGCCGTATTTTTTAAAAAATCGTTCGTAGGATTTGATTTTTATAAGCAACATAATTTTTTAGTGTGAAGTTGGCCAAGCATTTTTCATATTTATGAAAAAGGAACCTTGTGCTGAAATGTGCTCAGGATGTGCTGCCATGTGCCGTAAAGGATATCAAATTATTCCTGGAATTTCGACTTTTATGACCAAAAGCATTTTTTGAGTATGAAGTTAGCCCAGCATTTTTCGATTTTTCAAACATTTGATGTTGTGCTGTATTGTGCTCTACTAGTGCTATGATGTGCCGTATCGCAAAAAAAATAGCTTTAAGTATTTAATCAAAAAAAATTATTATAAAAAATTTGTGAAGTTGGCCCAGAATTTGTCGATTTTCAAGAAAAAACTGGTTGTGCTGTATTGTGCTCAACTTGTGCTATGATGTGCCGTATTGCAAAAAAAAATATATCAACATTTACTATATGAAACTTGCAAAAAACTATAAATCATACAAAAATTTGTATGTGAAGTTAGCCCAGCATTTGTCGATTTTCCAAAAAAAAACTGGTTGTGCTGTATTGTGCTCGACTTGTGCTATGATGTGCCGTATTGCAAAAAAAAAAAATATTTCGACTTTTACTATATGAAACTTGCAAAAAACTATAATATTAAGGGGACATGTTCACCTTCAAAAAATGTTGTCTTTTGCGTTTTAAAATGCGTATAACTTTTATAAAAAGAAGATATCATTTTAAAACTTTACACACATATTTTGACATAAAACAATATTTAAAAAAAATTTTTTTTTATTTTTTTATGAAATTTATGACCACTAGAATTTAAAAAAAAAAAAAAACACCAAAAAATCATGAGGGCATCACTGGATCATCTGAAAGAAAAAAAAAATGAAATATTTTAATCAGCATCAAAGCCGCCAAGGAATGAACTACAGGCAATAATTTTGGTCAAAAAATAACAAAATAGCGTCGGTTTTTTCGAAAATTTTCAATTTTTCGGGCCAAAATCGTGCCAGAAATCAAAAACTATCATACCGATCTGTCTGTAGTTCATTCCCTGCATTTATATGTGCTCAGCAGCATATTTAAATTTCAGAAAAATCGGTCCAGTAGTTTTTTTTTATCATGCCCACCAACTCGAAAAACTTGGTTTCGAGAAAAACGCGTTTAAATTTTATTTACTATAGTTTTTAAGTACTGTAACTTTGACATAATATTACTAAAATGCCCGCTATATATTTTATTAGCCGTGTTTGTGGTTGATTTTATTAAAAACGTAACTAGAAACAGTCAAAAAAAAATTTTTTATTCTTGAAAATTTTAAGGTGTCATGTCCCCTTAATATAAAAAAATGTATGTCTTATAAAGAGGAATAAAATATTTATTTGAATTAAACATATTACATTTGGATCAAACCAATTGGTTGAAGTATTTTATGTTTGGCTCAATCAAATATAAAATTGTTCAATACCAAATGTAATTTAATATATTCAAACAAATCGTTTTCTCAGTGTAGTACATGGTAGTGGTAAATATTGGTTGAAGCATTTTATGTTTGGCTCAATCAAATATAATATTATTCTACATCAAATATAATTTAATTAATATATTCAAACAAATAATTTTATTATTGAAGTAGACTTGAGCTATTTAATGATCCTAAGAATTTTTAATATATCAATTCCTTTTTGGGAATTGAACGTGAGGTTTCTAATGAATTTCCAAATTTTGTATCGAAGGAATTTTTTTTTTAATTTTGAACCATTTCAGAATGACCTATTTAAACTCCGTCCATATGCAGGTATTATACCTGTTATGTAGTTCAATATAATTTTAACTGCTTAAGCCGCGTCTGTAGTCAGAACTTCGAGAAACTAAAACCTTTGAAATATAATGTCCCTCTAAATTGAAAAATCTAGCTAAATATTTCGCTGGTCTGCGAATTTCAACTTTTGGTCTGCCAATGGGAAATGAAACAATTTGATAAATAGCTTTTTGTATGTAAAGAACGAATCTGGGTTTAAAGTTTGTCCATCACGTATAGTTTTTGGGAAAATTGGGGTTGAATCCTCCCTAAAATGGCGTTTTTAGCTCTTTTTGAATAATCATTGGTACTTAAACCGGAATTCTACAACCTCTCAAGATAAATCAAATTAAAACTTGTCACTTTCTCTTATGACCATAATAAACCAAACTTTAATCGAATTTTATCTTGAAGCCCTGTGTACCTTAGAGCGTAGTCATGTCGAGAGAGCATAGAAAATATATCCGTTTTCGGTCAAAAGTTTCACTGTGGTCAAATCAGAAGACAACCTGAAAATTTCGTGATGAAATATATGCACATCGCACCCTATAAGAGCAATCCTTATGTTGTGCAATATAACATTAATTTTTGTGATGGTAACAATTTTCGAAGTGATGCTAGTCAGAAATTGGATTGGAAATAGTTTGCATGGGTACCATCGAACAAACCCTGGATGAACTGACGATTATCTGTTTCCCAGGGCACAGAGCTCCAAGGTCAGATGCGACTAAAACTAGGATTCCGAATTTAGGGTCCACAGTTATCAAATAAGTAACAAAAGTCTCATATTCGGGGTTTCAACCCCCATTTTCTTAAAACTATACGTGACTTACAACTTCTGAACCCTGCAATAATCTATCAAAAACACCTTATCATTTTCCATTAGCACAAGCAATGGATCTTTTAACCTAGATAGCGCCACTGTCCTTTGAAAAGGACACCAAAAACGTTATCATTAATGAGAGAAATGTGCTGTTATCCACATGTATTTCTATCAAGATTGGGTCAAATTGGATCAGATTGGATTCGTAAGACTATAGCATATACGAATCTATTAAGCTATTTAATAAAAAATGTTAAGAAAGCGATCTTGACCTGAACTTTAAAATTAAATTTAGCTTTATAAAAATAAAAATTGTGGCACTTTCTGGGTTAATCTTGAATTCAGATTTGCCTAATAATTTTTTAAGTTTTGTATTGAAATTAGTTTATTGTTTAATTTGCACACATTTTTCATGCCAAGAGCAAGTGTAAGGTAACATTTTTTCCAGTTTGACTGCAAGGCAATCAGTATTTAAAATATAATTCACCTCAAATCTTTTTATTTTTCTTAATTTATTTTAGAGATTATTTACAAAATTTTTGAAAAGATATTGGAATTTCGAGAATTGACGCAGACGTGGGCAATGCAGGAGCAGTAAGATATATAACCAATATTGACTTCGTTTGACACTTGGCGATCCCAGGCCAATAATGGAAGGACTAGCATGGCTAAGCTGCAAATGTTTATTTATACGCCAAATATTTGAATAATTAAGTGATTTTATATAAGTACTTAAACAATTAATGAAATAAATTTATTTTCCATATTAAAGTTTTGTATAACCAGTTTGTACTCGTATGTTTTGTATGAGTTTCAAAAAAAGTTTAAACAAGCACTTACGCAGATGGAAATAATTATTTTTGTTTTGTTTTTAGCTTAGTATTACAATAGAAGTAGTTAACTTCTGATAAAACAATAAAAAAAATGAGAACTCACAATATAATACGTTTACTGCCTTTGAGTTATAACCAGTACAATAGAGTACAATAGCCCGTAGAAAATTCAAATTATAGTAATGCCAATCATTGTATACCTTTAGGCTCAAATATGAATTAGTGGGAACATGCAGATGTTACTTTTTTTTTAACCTGACTGGTTCTTTTTAGACGCCTCCTACACAATACGCGGAAATGTATAAAGTGCAGCAAACAAAAACGGAAGTAATTTAAATGAAAATCATTTGTAAGTGTAGTTTTTTAAGCTTTGGTTTGCATAGAATATACCATACGTTGATGTGCCGCCTATTATTATGCAATGATTTTTTTATTTTTTGCTTATGTACTACTTGTACGGGTGCCACTGCCTAGTGTTATAAAAGTTTGCATATTTAAGCGAATTACAAAAGTTTTAAGTGCTACGCTTATGGTAATTCAATATATTTTTACACACTCCGTTGCTGAAAATCGCGTGCAGCATAAAATTGGTATTAGATTTGCTAGATTTTAAAATAGTTGGCATAATGAAGTTATTCAAAGGGAGGAATGTACTACTTATGTTAATTTAAAGAGGCAGTTTTCAAGCTGTTTTGCAACAAAACAAGCGGAAATAAAAGTGCCAAAAGTTTTTTATTTTTTGTTGAAATGTGAAATAGAAAAGCTTAAAAGTGGAGAAGGAAATATATAAAGTTTTACAACCATAATGACAGACATATAAGAAAGGAAACTCTTTGATACAAAATAAAAAAGGTTTTCAAACATATTGCACTCACAGTTTATAAAAATAAAAACTTAAGAGATTTATTGTTTATATAAAAATATGGTTTACTAATATTTTATTATTTATAAAGGGTCCTATCATGTCAATATATATTCCAAAACTCTATTTGCATTATTTCCCCATCGATTCATGCAATTTATTTTTTTTTGCAATTTACACCCATTGTCAAAATTTTTTCTTTTTTCCATAACTCCAACATATTTCACACTGTTAACATCCTATATGTACATCATTTTTATGCATTTGTATATTTAATGTAAACATAATAAATTCGCAACCTAAGGCTATTCAGAAACAAAAGTTATTTCATCTACAAAAGTAGAAAACTCCTACAAGTTCTTAAAACTCCATTAAAATTGTCCAAGCCCTTAAAATCCAACAAAACGAATGCACAAATGTAGACAATATTTGCCAAAAACAGCTACATAAAGGCTGCAACAATTCTAGGTATGCAAACAGCAACAAAATACCAAAGCACTATACTATAGCAAAATCTATATAGAAGCATATTAAAATCAACCACAAATACTGGTATTTGCTATATTTGCCATATACGAGTAAGTAATACCAACAAATAAACATTCAATGCATGCAAGGAGTACAAAAAACAAAGTCATTCTAAGCCATATCGATGGAGTTACTGAAAGTGTTTTTGGTCAGGAAGTAGCAATTTTTGCGTTAAAACTTTTACTTGTGTCTATGCTGAGGATAATAAATGCAAATTTGCTTAATACGGAAATTCTGCATAACTGTGTATGTGGTTTGACTTTCTGTGGTCATATAGATAAGGATTCGGATGGGAAAAAAATGATACTCTTGATATATTGCAATTTGTGAACATTTTCGCACTAGTATTCTTTATATTAAGCGGGTTGCTGTTGTTAAATTTTTCTAGAGGTATCTTACAAAAATGTGCATTAAAAATATAAAAACTTTTGTATAAAACATTGCATAGTTAACAATGGTGATGGCAACCACCTCGAGCAATTGCAGACTTGCCACATACAGGTAAGACGAATATAAAACTTAAGGTACCATCATCTTGCCAAAAAAATTTGTTCTTCGTTTCTTTGGTAGCATCTATTTATTTTTACAGTAGAAGGATCACTCGACACATTTGAGCTGTTGATGAAATGATCATCAAATACTTTGGACATCACGGAAAAAAATAATTTTTTTCAAATAAAGTCTGTAAGATTTGTGTCGTTGTTACAATTGTACCATATATTCTGGAAAGGAAATAACTAGGCCCAACGAGAACAACACGACTGGTGGCTTATGAGGACTTACTTGAGATTTGTAGAAATTTTTTTAAAAGCGTGCAAATGTTAAACGCTTTACAAGCTAAAAAAATCTAAGTCATCCCATGTTTTCACGTAAAGAAGAAGTAGTACATGAAAGTATTTCAGAAATATGTCCCGTAATGACAAAGCAGTAGATGTAGAGGAGGATCGTGGATTTTTCGATCACCTTTTTGACAAAAATTATAAGATATTCGGTTCCAAATGGTAATACAGTAGATCTTCTGTAAGTCGAACTTGAAGGGAGACACCAAAAAATTCGAGCTATAGAGTTTTCAACTTATGGAGGACTTCGACTTAATCGAATTTTGCCAGGAAATGTTTGACATGTAGAGATAAACAGCCCTTTTCTGGCAGCTTAAAAAAGCTCACCACATTAAAAAAATATTTAATATTAACACGTTGTTAATGTTCCGTATTCTGGCAAAAATTTAAAAGCTTTTTTCTATACTATTTTGTTAATGTCAGAAAGTGTCTTAACAACGAGTGATATTTCAGTATTGAGCTAAATAAAATTATTTTTTTTTATAAAATTTAAAAGGCAGGACAACGTGGTTTTAAATATTTACAACCATGTCTTAAAAAAACATTTATTTTCATTGATATCAATAAAAAAAAATTTTGGATTTACGAGTATCGAACCCACGCACGCGAGCTATGAGTTCAAAGTCCTAACTACTTCACCACGTTGCCTTGTATATTCAAAATTTTTATTACTCTATTTGTTATTTTATTAATTTAAATTTAAAAAGTCAAAATTTGACAAGTTTACCACGAAAGCTTTTGTGACGGGATTTCAAAAGCTTTTATGTTGTTAATGATTTTTAGAATACCAATATTTACATTTCATAACAATTAGATTAACACGAGCACCTTTATTATTTCTTGTTAAGTCAACAAACAGAATAGAGCTGTAAGATTTATTCCAACTAATTTTGAGATAGATAGGTGAAATAAATAAAAATCTTAGTTATAGAGGTATTAATCATTGGTGTGTATTGCAGTAGGATTAAACTATATCTGACAATTTTTGATAAAGTAACTTCGCTAAAGTTCAAATGAAATCACGTGTTTAGGTCAGTCATAAATTAATTTATCATTTGATAGAATTAGTTTATTGTATAAGTAGGCTTTTACATTGATTTCTAAGAAACAACGATGTACATACATTGTCGACATATTTTTAAAGAGCTATAGAGGTAATTCGTTTCAAATAATCGAGTTGTAAAGATTGTAAAATCAAACATGTACCTACTGAATTTACTTATAGGGACTCACTAATTATTTCGACTTATTGGGCGGTCAGACTTCGAGCAATGGAGGTTTTGGGGCTTGAAGGGAAGGGAACACAACATTTTTTCGAGATTGGGAGTTTTCGACTTATCGAGGTTCAACATAAAGAGGTTCCACTGTATAGCAACATGATATGTCTTGTGATAGACTTTGACACCATTACATCATTTATCATAACTATAATAGGTATTCAGACAGAAAAGTTAATAAGCCCCCAGTCAGCCAAATCTGATTTATAATTAACAATAAAAATAATGGAGACAGATTGACAGGATTGGCTGATTGTAATATAACATATTCGTTTTAAAGAAAACAAATGGTATTGCCTATAAGGTCATCAGATTATTTGACATGAAAATGGTAAATTTATGCATGGCTTATAATTTTATGAAGTTTGACGCCATATGTTTTTCGTGAAAAAAAAAGTCAAAGAAGAACGATTTACTCAAGATTTACTTATAATATATGGACCAAATTCATTTCAAACCATGCAGTTGGATTATTTCATATAACGAAATTGGTTGCCGATTAAATATGTTGTTTTTCAAAGCATATAAGGAGACCCATATTTCGCCAACTTGATTAATAAATTTTTTTTCGAAGTTTTTCCCCAATTTAAGTTTTGGTGTCAAAACCGCTGAAAATTTTTTAAATAAGCGGCATTTCCAAACAAATAACTTCCAAACAAATAACTTCTAACAGAACTTCTTATTCTCTGTCAGAATTTTAAAAAAAAATTTCAAAATTGTTGGAAATTGGCAGAGTTATAGCGCTTTTCATGAGAAAAAAAAAACAAAGCTAATTTTCTGAAAAACCCAACCTTTTTTTTTCACTTAAAATTTTACTTTGGACTTGTACAAATATAAGAAAGAAATGACATGAGCTTAATGCGCGCTTAAAGACATTTGAGGTCAGGAGAATATTTTTCTCAAAATAAAAAATTTAATTTTTGTTTCAAAAGGTACCAGGCCATCTGTGATACTACTACTTTCAGCTTATTTTGAAAATAACATCAATTAGCACCGTTCTTTCTCTTTAAAATGAGTTTTCAAATGGTCATCTGTGATGATTTTTTACAAAGCTATAGCCATTTTAATGAGACATGAATTTGATCCCCTACGACACAACAATATAAATAAGCTGATTTCAAATATATGTTACCGAAAATGGTTATAAAGGAAATATCATAGATGACCATTTAAAAACTTATTTCAAAGAAGAAAAACGGTACCAAATGATGATTTTATTAAAATTAAGCTTAAAAAATTTTTTTAATCCCATACATGTTCTCGAAAGTAGACAAAAAACCTCCTTTTGTAGGTACTTAACCTCAAATATTTCAGATGTGATAAATCAATTTTGAGGCCAAATTCGGATTCAGCGCAAAAAACTACTTCGGGAAACGATCTTTAAAAAATGTATTACCCGAATTTATTTCATTTAAGCTTCAATTTTTGACTTTTTTGCGAGGGTTTTTAATTTTTCTATTACTATGGTGTTCTGATAAAAAAGACTGCAACATCGGGGCAGGTCAGAATTTCTTCGCCTGCTTACCTCACTTAAACCCAAATTTGCGCTGTTTTTTTCGCTGTTTTCTGGGAGTTTTTTCGATGCTTCGAAGAAAACACAGTCACTATATAGCAAAACAACTGTCACAATCATGTTCACGAGGCCCAAAAATACGGGAATCAATACCGATAGCCCATAATTTATGCGGGTTTGTCTTTTGGGAAGAGTTATAATCACTCGCAAATAAAAATAATGAATTTAATTCATAAATTGGACACTATCGACCTCTAAATTGCCAATATTTTTAATGAAATTTTCAGGGTCTTATTTTTTTTACATAACACTATCAACTTATCTTAAATCGAACATTAACAGCATTAAAAGATTAATTTTCATAAAAGTATTTTCTGCCACCTTAGTATTAATATGCCTTCCATATTATGGGACAATTTTCATTCATTGAAATAATTGCTATTAGGAGATTTCGAATTTAATTAAAATTCATAAATCAGCTGCGTTGAAGTGAAAAATGTGATTAGAACGCAAAGGATTCCTAACGCTGCTAATTTTCACAATCTAACACAAGAAACAGCCTTTCAGTCAGATGTTGTAAACATTACAGTTTACATAATGCTGCTAGTGTAATGTCGCATGCAGCAAATTCCTTTTGTAATACACCATAAAGATTTCGATGTGAAAACGTAAAAAAAAATGCTTTCCAAGTAACGAGCGCTACACAATTTTCATGCGCGAAACAGGTGCACTAGAAAATTTCAACATTTTAAGCTGCTATTTCACTACAGAAAAGTTGAATATCATTTCCGTTTTTATTTTCATTTTCATTTCATTTCGTTTATTTTTATTCTTTTGTATTAAAGTATTTTACTTTAATGCGAGTGTCTGTCAGTTTGCAACAACTCCATTGTGTTGTTACTGTCATGGCAGCTGGATTTTGTAGCTGCTTGAACGTTGACATTTTATTAACATTAAAGCTTTTTGAAAGTTTTACACGTTGACATTTTCATGTGATAGCAAGCTACATGAATTTTAATTTTTTCTTAGTAAGTCATTGAACATTTTTTATCACAAAAAAAATTAAATTAAAAATTCTTAAATCATAAATTTCTTTACCAAATGAAACACAACCTAAGGGCCAAAAGCTTTTATCGGAAAAAAACACTAAAATTCTTAGTGAAAATTGTATGCACATTAATCAGTGCCTTTTTCAGCGTCCTTGACAGCTACGTTATCAAGTCAGCCACTTAAAAAATTTCAGCTAATAGCCAGCGCAGTTGCAAATTCATTTTATAGCCATCAATGCAGTTTTTTGCGCAATTTTTTTTTTTTTTTTCATCCTTTTACCGTCAAACATAACTCAACTTGGCTGGGTTCCTAGCTGAAAGCTTTATTCCATAAGACCATGAGCAGAACTATAAAAAGCCGCGTGTGGCTTTTAAAGGCCAAATGCCTAAAAGCAGCTTATGAGTTGCATACGCATTAATGCTAGAGTGTAGAAGCAAAAACTTTATGAAAGACAAGCACATCACTACGTTTAGTGTTTGTGCGCCTGAAAGCATGTAATACAATTTCGCTACAATCAGTGTATTTCGTGGACATGATAGGGATTATACTCAAGTAAAGCGAGTACTTTTTAAATATTGTGACCGATATGATCTGTGATTGAAACCAAAATTAATTGGCAAATATTATGTAGGGTTGTTATATTTGAGACTGAAAGCTAAAATAAACCATTTAGGCTATTGATTGTGTCATAAAGAGAGGAACTAAGACGTTGACGGGTTTTTATTGCAGGAATCGGTCAATGGGTCATTTAGGAAGAAAAAACCGCGGAGTGCTATTAAATTAGTGGGTGAAAATCGGAGAACTGACCGAAATATGCCCGCTCAAACATAGCTTTTTTTCCATCTGTAACCCAAAAAAAGTTATGGGCAAATAAGTAAAAAAAAAAACTAAATTTTGGTTTTTTCCCCTTTTTTGTTTAAACATTATTGGCATAAAAAAAATGTTCTAACATTTTTTAAAGAAGAAATTTAATTCTCTACAAAAAGTCTTATGTGAAGTAAGTCGAAATTTTGCTTCGTTTGTGAGGCATATTGAAAAAACTAAAAAGGGTCCATTTTCACCCATATCTCCGATTTGCATCCTCTAATTTAATAGCACTCCTCGACTTTTTCTTCCAATATCAACTATGCAAAATTAAAAATATTTCTTTTCCAAACAACTTCAACATCCCTAACGCAAGGAGTCATAAAATTTAGGTTTTTTCGTTTTGTTTTTCAACCTGACGAAAAAAAATTGTTGGTGTCGTTCCACTTTTAGCAATCGCTGTTATTATTTTTTATTTTTCAAATATTTTTTAATATATTAAGTTTGTATGATGTAAATTGCTGCAATATTACATGTCATCGTTCATATGTACACAAAAAGAAATTAAGGAGGTTCAATTGGGTCAACAAAAGCAACAAAATGATGACTAAATGTGCAATGCAAAAAAAGTATAAAATGAAATTGCAATCCCTCCACCAGTGTAAAATTTGGTCTTAGATAAACTTCTAGATATTTTAAGCAGCCATACGATATCAAGCCAAATTTAAGATGGGTAGGCATTGCAAATTATGAACTAAATAATGTCTATAGCATAGATAGCACAAAGACAGTGCAAAGGCACTTAAAGTAAATACCAATATATGGTACATAGAAAAGGCAGATTAATATGACGTTCCCATACTGCAAAGCATAATACTTGACAAAAATTTTACTTATAACGCAGACCAAATTATTTATTTTAACAAAAACACAGGTGTTCAATAATTTTAGACATTTATCGACATATTACAATCCGATTGATTGAATTTTATTTCTGATTTCCTGAGAAATATTTCCATAAAATTAGTTTAAAGATACAGCTGCACTTATGTGCCTATATTCGCAACAATTCAATATTGATCTGTTATGTTTAATGCGCTTCTATTTAAATTACTTAGCTTAACGCCTAAATGTATGCAACTAAATAACAGCATTTAGTAGATATAATCACCTGCTTAAAATAAGGTGATTAATTTACGTTACTGTTAACTGATGCGTTACCACGCAACAGCTGCTGATATTGGTGTTTAACCTTAGTAGGACGGATGGTGGTACAGGTGTACATTTAGACATTTGAAATCAAATATCTCCAAATTATTTTGAGTTAGAGGCATGGTTTTTTCTGACAACTTCGGCCCGCCATTTGTACGCATTTTTGAGCTATCTGCGCAATTTAACCTTTATACTGCTCCGGTTAGGAGCAAGTTTTACATACCTGCCTCGTGGAGGACGGTCGGTAGTACATGTGTATCACCATGTATTTTAATATAAACTGTTCAACAACTGCAGGAACTTTGGTGTTTTGTGGTTTTATAAAAAAATTTGTGAGGAATAAACAATAAGTAATCAGTAAATGAAAATAAGTAAATCATAGTAAAATTTAAAGACCGGTCAATCTTCCCCTGTATCTGGGCAAGAGGGCTTACAGGTATATTTGATGTCGGAAACAGTGACACATATTAGCTGCTTGCAATGATCACACGCGTTGCAATTATTCCTATTCTTCTAATCGATGGCATACTAGATGAAACAGCTCCCTTTTCGCGTTTTGTGGCCTTTGGGAATGCGTTCTACGAGTGCACTTAGTGGAACTTCAATGAGAATCCTGCGCGGGTTTGGTGCCGATTCACCAACACAGGTATTTTACAACTTGCCTCTATGTTTCTGTCACACAGTTCGTAAGACAAATCATCCAGAAACTTTCGTCAAGCATCCTTCGCCTTATCTAAATGCAGCGCATCATATATTTTGTATACAACGACTCTTAAAATATCCAGCATATTATCGCCAGTAACCGTCGGTTGGCCTTCCGTTTTTTTGTACCTACTTTCCGATTATCTGCCCACCTTGAAACCCAAGATGTTAGCTGCTGAAGAAATATACGGCTTTGTTGCGTTTCACACTTACGGAAACCAATGTGCATTCATCGCGATATGCGTAGCGAGCAGTTCCAACAGAATTGTTGTATGCAGATATTTAATGTGGGGTATGTTTTTACGTAGAATACCAACCAGTGTCATGGTCTTTGCTTTGAAAAACCGAAGCAGCGTCAACGGAGTGAAAAAACTGTCAGTACTAACATTACAAGCAGACTGATACTATTTGTATTCTAAATCCATTAAAACTTCTAATCATCGTTCGCTTGCCATAGCTGGTCGACGGACTTTCTTTGATAAATAATCCATCCTATGGGGATACAAATCTTTATTCCATATTTGGACTTGGGATTTTCAGGCATGTATTGATTGAGTGAACTTTGTCGTCTACGGAGAGGATTACTGGTTTCCAAGACTCTTGAGCTAGGAATTGGTGGATTAAAGCAGCTTGGATTAGTAATTAATGCATCCGAACCATGAACTTTTCAGTTGACTTATAAAAACCACAAAAAAAAAGGCACCCCTATGATGATCTTTCACAGAGAATGAATATTTCTCGCCATGCTAAGCGTCTAACGTTTACCTACAATGCTTAATAAACAACATATATCACGTCTGCCGCGCAAAGTATAGGCACGCCAGCTGTGTTTGATTCGAAATACTTGGTGGTACCACCACCACATGTACCACCGGCCGTCCATATATGATGTAATTTTTTCCCGCCCCACTAGGGTTAAAGCAGCTTACGAAGTGTAAGTTAAAGAAGATATAGAAGATTCACAAGCAGCAGGATTAATGTTATTTAATACACTGCCAAGACAAAGTATATAATATATACACATGAGTCTAGAAGCATTGAGTGCTGCTTAGAATTTATTTTGCTTTGCTTTCTGTTAAAACCTTATATTATGTTAAACCACGTCGTATGAGTAACTGTTAATTATCGCGGATGATGGCATTGCACTTAACCTTTGCCTTCTATGACTCAGCTCCGATGTAGTTTAGTATGCAATTTATTATTGAAAGATTGTTTATTTTTAAATACATAAACCGAAAAAATAGTTTAAGCTTATGGCCGCTAAAAACAACGAACCTCAGTGTTGTAAAATTTACAAATTTTTTTCCAAAAAAAACAATCATAAATTGTAAGCTAATCAAATTCATTTAATTTCATTTGAATTAATAATACCATAAATTTTTTGTGGAAAACAAAAATTAGAATTTTTGCAACTGTGCAAATAATATCATATTACTATCCATAACTATGCATTTAAAAAGTTCCACATAATTATTTTAAAATTTTTGCACACAACTGCATAAATATTGCATTTGAAAGCCTAAAAACAATAATTAATTCTCTATTTAGTTAGCGTTGCAATTGTTTGCTTTTGTTTCAAGTTACAATAAATATTTTGATAATCATTCGTAGTCACATTATAATTATTAGTAAAAAAAAGCACGCTTTTGTTAAATAACGCATAAACAATTAAACGCCTAATGATTGCCACAAAATCATGAGTTGTACCACAATTATATTGTGGCAAAAGAATAAATGGCTTAACGCTATTAACTATTTTTTGGCAACAAAAACGTGCGGCTAAAAATAATTTTCAAATTCGTCATGCATATTTGTTTTAAGCGTATCCTATGTTTTAAATGAAAATCATTGCATACTTTTTTAGCACAAAATGCAGTTTTATTTTGTATGCTTTTCAAATTGCAATAATGTCAAATTTTTGACTTTTAGGCTCATATTATTAGGCATTTGAAATTGCAATTTAAATGGTTTTCATTAGCTTTTTGGTTTCATTTGCTTAATGCGAAAAGTGCTTACGCCCAAAATTCTCCATTGCATTGCACACAAGAGTATACAACAAAGAATAGACAGCCATCAATTTATGTTGCATTGCTGTAAATAACACAATTAAAATGTGTCTATGTGTGTGTATTCAAGCAATTAAAATGCAATTCCACATAAAATGCAACAATTAAATGATTTTGTATAGTGAATGTTTTACGATATCATTGAATTTCCAAAAGTTATGGACATAAATTTATGCAGTGTAGCTTGTACTTAATAAAAGTTTTGTTATTTCAGATTTTGGATTGTTATACGGCTCTTCACATAGAATGGATAGCAACAGTATAAAGGACTCTTTCTGAACCTTTTCATGACTAAGGTATATCTTTTTCTAGAGCTGGTCTTTATATGATTTTAAACCTTCATATCGTGCTCGATTTTAAATTAATTTTAGTTAAATTATTTCTTGCTTTGAATCTCGCATACTCAATTCAGTGCAGAAACTGAAAATAAATAAATAAAAAACTCTTATTTTCTATTGCTTACCTTGGAGTTTTTTTTTTAAGTTTCAGTCTCGTATTTTTTTTTCCTTTGAATTTTGTTGCGCACTCATTTGTAAAAATAAATTCTTCACGCATTTTAAGCTAATTAGCTTGAAATTCTTTGTCTTGTAAATCTTGCTCGAAATCTTGTTGCTGTTTTATGGTTGCAAACGTGCACAGACAAAGAATTTAACATAGCATACTTTTTGGCTTGGACACGCCGCCGCTTTTTGTGTTGCCAATTAAATTTATTTGCTCACAAATTGGCTGCACACGACGACAAAACGTAGATAAATTGCAGTAACAAAATAAAAGACAAAAAACAAATAGAATTTCGGAAGAAACAACGTGCTACTTTAACGCCCACTTAAACAGCGTTGTGTGCTGTTGCTTGCAATTTGAGCAAATAATTTCAAAGTACGCGACAAAATTTCTACAATATTTGAGTAGCACATAATTAGGCGTTAATTTGCGTCAAAGTTTGTTGGTGTGTTCGTTTGTTATTTTTTATTGTAATTTTTATTGAAAGCCATTGAATTATTTAATGAGCAGCAGCCGTCAGGTGAGAAAGAGGTGTTATCATTTTGTAAGGCAGATAAGAAACACTAATGTTTGAAATGTGAACAGTACAAAAATTTTAGTTTTAGAGGACTTTAAATTAATTTCAATTCAATTTCAATTCAATTTCAATTCAATTTCAATTCAATTTCAATTCAATTTCAATTCCATTTCAATTCAATTTCAATCCAATTTCAATTCAATTTCAATTCAATTTCAATTCAATTTCAATTCAATTTCAATTCAATTTCAATTCAATTTCAATTCAATTTCAATTCAATTTCAATTCAATTTCAATTCAATTTCAATTCAATTTCAATTCAATTTCAATTCAATTTCAATTCAATTTCAATTCAATTTCAATTCAATTTCAATTCAATTTCAATTCAATTTCAATTCAATTTCAATTCAATTTCAATTCAATTTCAATTCAATTTCAATTCAATTTCAATTCAATTTCAATTCAATTTCAGTTCAATTTCAATTCAATTTCAATTCAATTCAAAATCATTTGAATATCTCTTGGACAATTCATTGTAGTCATGTCACCATTAATACCATTGGTTGACGTGTGAAATTTATTTTGCTCTACCGCGCGTACACAATCAATTATCGTGCTGCATTTTCCTGGGTGCTAACGGCTGCTTCCGGTGTCCATCTAATATTTTAGCGTTTTTCATTTATTTTCCATTCCCAGTTCATTTGTTTTGATCCCATTTCGTTTGTACGCTCATTTTTCATTTTCCCTCCAATCAAGATAAGCAAACTTATCGGATTTTTCGGTTACTTTACGACGGTCATGTTTTCACACGCAAGATTTGGCCAAATTCTTTGGGAACTTTTCAATTTTCTCTTCTTTTTGTGTGGTTAACTTCACAGAGTAGAGGAAGCGGATATTAATGAAGTCACTTGGTAAGGATGTTCTTATATAAGGTCAAAAAAAGTTAAAGGACTTTTATGTTTGGTAGATTTTAGTGGGGGGAAACATATTCTTTCAAATATTCGTATTAAATATTAAATATTTTAACTAAGAAAACATTTTCGAATTGGAAAACTATATTTAAATTTTGCGCACTCGTTACCTGAGTGATTGCAATTCGAGTATATATTTCTTTTCGACAATGCTTACTATATTCTCAACAGTAACCAATTGACCAATTAATTGTCTTTGAGGTTAGGATTTGATCCAAAAACCTTGAATGATTTTGAAGAAAAAGTAAATTACCAAATATTTTTGAATTTATTAAGTCTTCCTGTTTGTCATATAGCCGCAATTTTCTTAGTAAAGACAACAGAACCACATTTTATTTTATTTTCTATGTATGACTGTGAATCTGATCAAAATTTATTTAGCTTATTAAGTTGTTTCTTTATGGTCTTTATAAACTTGTTTGCCAACATAATTGTCTACGATTCTCTCTAAAATAAAAGAAACTATTAAAGCGGAAGTAATTAAGACTGTGCATGGTTATTAGCTTATATGGCTTGAACGCCCACAGCACTTTTATTGTTATAGCAATGCAAACTTTTGAACACATAAGACGGTTTAAACTTAAAGGAATATTTGAAATGTATTTATTTACTAAAGGCTGACCGGAAAACGCTACACAATACCAGTAGCACATACAAGAGTATTTGTAAAAACGAATACTGCTTTATCAGCTCTAACACTATTGGTCATAAATTTAGCAGCAACATGTGCAAATATTTTGAAAGGCCATCGGTACGCGCCTCAAAATACTTCTCTAAGAACTATTAAACGTAAATCTTTAAACTGAAGAAATAAAATCAGATGTTAGATAAAAAGGGAAATCCAATACAGTTTACATTTCATTCCTCGGTTTGGCCATCATTGCTTTTATAATACTTTAGAAAAAACATTTTTTTGTATAAATTTGAAAAAAAATAGACAACTAAATCACGAAGCTTGCAACTGTGACCACAGAAACGTAGATAGCAGCAATTGTTTCATACTTTTGTTATCTATTCAACAGACCACTAATGTATTTATCCTTGAAAGTTCTGAGAGCATTTTGTAAGCTACGCAATTCGTATAAAATAATGCATTTCCTAGTTATCCTATGGTTCGCTAGAAAGTACTATAGTTTGTGTTCAAAGGATAGGTAGATTCTTCGGTTTTGAACTGGGTTAGATTGACTGTGGTCAAGCAATCAACTATCCTATCAAAAGGTAAGATAACTGATTGCTATGATATAAGGTAACTATGAAAGGCTTCTAGTGGTGACCATAAAATCAGTAAGCCCCTGTGTCTTCTTTCTTCCTGGGTAATCAAAACCATTATGAAACTTTTTTAAATATTTTACAAAGATATTATTAGGCCATTTCGGCAACACTATGGCACTATAACAAATCGAGGTTTACATAAAACATTTAAGTGATCCATCCTAATATTAATATATAAAGTATACACTTAAGGGAACACCGTCGCCGCTTAATTGTAAAATATCATAGAAGGACTGCCTTACATGATATATAAACGGTGCTTACTTTAAGAAAATTATAATTTAGGCCTTGAAAAACTATTAATATCTGATATAATATTCACTCAAAATAAATGTGAAATTATTCAGAAATTGATCAGAAGTGGTAATTAAAAAAGACCTCATAAATTACATATTTTTTAAAATTGTTTTCTTCATTTTGAGCAAAATCATATTATTTCTTTTAAGGACTCCAAATCTCACTATGATTTTTGTGTGAATATACTTTGCGTGATTTTCTGTTCCCGAAAATTTCAGAAAATCTTTATATGTAATCTTGCCGTCAGTATCTTTTAAGTTCTGTTCTCATCTACTTTTTCTCTTAAGTAATTTTTATACAAAAAAAACGCTGTCCCACAGTGTAATACTTCAGATGGTATTTCATTGCTATTTAAATTCAAAATTAAATTCATTCTCAATATCAGCAACACTTTTATTGTTGGTGTTAAGTTCTGCTTTTATGCATCAAGTTTTTTTTACTATATAGCGCTTACATTGCTCTGACGAAGCAAATGAAACAATTGCAAAATTATTCCAGTAATTTACAAAAAGTTAAAATGAAATGCCACTCCTTTTAAATGCGAATCGCGTGTCTGTGAATGATTTGATTTTTCAACTGATAGCAACACTTGCTTGATTGTTACAATCGGCATTGTTGTTGCTGTTGCTGTTGCTGTTACTTTTGCTGGTAATTAACTGACTGTGGTAGCTAATTGTTGTTGTAGCTCTGTTGCTTGTTGTTGTTGTTATATCAGTTTAAAATCATGGAGTTATAAAATGAAATAAAAGTTGCAAATGAATGACGTGGCAAAAATGTTGGCCAGACACGAAATCATGTTGGTACTTCAAAAAATGTTGCTAAAAGTTTCTTTGTAAAATTTAATTTTAAATAGTACATGCCTATGGAAGCCATCAAAACAAAGCATACAAAAAAACCCGTTTTCATGTATCTCGTTTTTGTATGGCGTTTTTGAATAAAGCTTTCACACTGGCAAAATTGCGATTTTCTGGCTGCTTTTTCTTAGTGTATGTAAAATTAAACCACTTCGAGAGTTCATTCACAATAGCTCCAGTTTAAGTAGGAAAGGCGGTCGCATATGTTATGTTTAACGCTTGATTTGAATGAAGTTCTAGCTGTACTTTGCCGGTATTGGTTTTTGATACCAGTGTGTAAGTTTTGTAAGATGAGAAACTTGTTCTTAAGACATACCAACAGTTTTATAGTAGAATCGAAAGTTTCGGGAAAATCACTCTGAAATTTTGCTAAGGCAAAACTGAGAAAACTGCGTTAGCTTTCAGCTTATCGACAATTTTTTAAAAAATTCATTAAAAATCACGCAAAAATTCCGCAAATATTCTGGAACAGCCGTTTCTTAAAAGAAAGCTCTGTTTTTATAAAGACTTTTCTAGAAGACTATAATTTTTTTGTACCTTTTTATTTCTTCCTAGTTTTGATTATAATTTTTTTAACTTTCTGTACGAACTTCGGTCTGGAATGACTTTTGCTATCAAATTTTCTTCAAATAGCTGTTGTAAAAGTGTTATATATTTCTATGACATTTTGGAAGACTTGAACGAGCATAGCAATTTATCCATAAATCATTTGAAAATTACGCAAATTATCAATATTTCATGAACTAAGGGCCGTAATTCAAACTCTTAATATTATTTAAAATAACAAAATTTGTTGCTTTTATGATTTTCTGACAGCGCAGTGTGTTAGATAACTCAATGACATAAGATAATTACAAAACTCTCTATTTTATAATTAATGTTTTCGATTGCTTTTACTAATCCTTGGTAAAATTAAATAAAGAACAAAGAAGAAATCAAAATTAAATAATCAAAAGATTCATAAATAATGCCTTATAGCAAATAGATAAACTTATTAACTTATTTACGTAGACAAATACACAAATATTACAAGCAATTTAACACACAAACCACATATTAAAGAATACACTTAACTTCTATCCGGTTAAACAAATACTTACGCATTTTTTTTTCTAACTAACACATATACAAACATACGCTTGAAAATTTGTTTATATGCCGTTAAACCTCTAGGGTGTGATTACAATACTCAACACCAACACAAGTAGCAGTAAACACAAATACACACAAAGTACTAGCAGTAGGACATTTATCTCTTCTAGCTTATCTGTGCGTTAGAACGAACAGCAAAACAACAACAAAATCAACAGCAACTACAACAACTAAGAAGTTAGCCAAACTTATGCTTTTGTTGTTGTTGTTGCTGTTGTTGATGCCCACAAGCATATGTTGTCTATATAAATTAAACCAAATAAAATACAAATAGACATAAATCATCATCATCAGCATCATCAGATTATTATTATTATTATTATTATAGTACTATCAAGGCCAGTTTAGTTACAAACACAAATGGACTTTCAAGCACTTAGATACAAACAAACATACGCATATTCGAAGATGTTTTCATAAATACATTTCACTTTCACTTGGAAAAACGATATCTAGTGATATAAATCGAATGATAACAAATTCCGAAAAATTTTAAAAGAAAAATGTGAAAAAAATTAAATGAAAATAAAACAACATGTTTGCGTTGATCATAATTTTGAGTCATTTTGAGATTTCTGATATAGGGTAGAGGCTTAGAACAAGTGACAAATTTTGACAAGTAGTGTGCTTAAAATCGATGAAGGAGTATATCTCAAAACATACTAATTTTTTATATATTCAAGAAAAAATTTTAAATCACATGTCCTGATAACTGAAGTTAGTTGAGACGATAACAATAAATAAACTTCCTAAAGATGCAACGTTTTATCAAAAAAAAATTTCAGCACAAATGGAGGTCTTCAAGACTGCATACACTCCCAAAAAATTGAGCAAATTAGAGTTTTATTTATCGCTGAAATTTTTCAAAATAATGAAATATAATAATTTGATCATCAGTAAATCGAAGTTAAATTCTAAATTTTTTCAAGTGAGATTTCAAAAAGAAATGCCACAGTTATCATATTTCTTAAAAAAACTGAATAGAGTTTAAGGATTTAAGTTTTTAAAGACTTCTTCTTTAGTCGAACGATTTTGGTTTTTAATAATAAATTCAACATTTCAAGTCATGTGTAACAAGCAATATATGTATGTAAGTCCTTGAAGCAAATGTCAAAGCATCACCGTTCTCTTTTGTTCTTTACCTGACTGCCGCTATCAATAGCGAAAGCCCTCAATTCTCTAAAACAGTTTCCTATTTCACGTATTTCCTGCTCTAACGATTAATTTATCGATGATTTATTACGGCCACGTTTTCTGCTACCCTGGAAGTTCCACTCTATGGCTTGCCGGCATAATTCAGTTGGTAATTTCCGCAACGTATGTCTAATCCATTTCCACTTTCGCTGTTGGTATAAATAGAAATCAGATCGACTCTCCAAATTTTCAGAATACGACCAATCAATAAAGCCCAACATTTGTTGGTTGTTACTTGTTAATTGTATATCAGTGCCAAATTATTTTTGTTTTTCGGTCAGTATTCTTCTCTCATATAGTCAGCCGACAAAATTTAAAATAACAGATCAGGAGCCATCTTTATGTCATATTTTCAGCAGACAGCTAAACAAAAATTAACAAAGGCCGCAAAAAAAGAAAGAGCGCAACAGTTTTTGAGATTTGATAGCACTACATGACAACTTAACTGTGTTTGCAAGCTGAGTTTTTATCGACGATGATTGTTGAAGTCGAAAGCAGATTTAGTAGCAACATGTTTTAAAACTCAAAACATTTTGAATGAAGTAAAATTTTTGAATATATGTTGAAATTATATGGTCACATTGAAAAACTCGTAAAAAATTTAAGTGCTCAGAGTAAACAAAAATTTTCAAAATATAAAACAAAATTTGGTTGGTTCGGAAAATGTAGAAAGAGGCTCAGATATTACGGAAGTTTTTGATAAAGTCGAAAATGTTTGAAATAAAAAATTAAAAAAAAAATGTGTCGCAGACTTTTAAAAGTCGATAGAATCGAAAAAAGTTGAAGAGTCGAAAAGTGTTGCTGAAGTTAAAAAATGTTGCTGATGTAGCAAAATGTTGCAAAAGTCAAAAATTGTTGCAGTAGTTAAAAAATGTTGCTGAAGTAGGAAAATATTACAATAGTCAAAGATTGTTGCAGAAGCTAAAAAATGTTGCTGAAGTAGAACAATATTGCAATAGTCAAAGATTGTTGCAGAAGTTGAAAGATGTTGCTGAAGTAGAACATTATTGCAATAGTCGAAAATTGTTGAAGAAGTTAAAAAATGTTGCTGAAGTAGAACAATATTGCAATAGTCAAAAACTGTTGCAGAAGTTGGAAAATGTTGCTGAAATAGAATAATATTGTAAAAGTCGAAAATTGTTGCGGAACTTAAGAAATGTTGCTGTAGTAGAACAATATTGCGATAGTCAAGATTGTTGCAGTAGTTAAAAAATGTAGCTGAAGTAGAACAATATTGCAATAATCAAAATTGTTGCAGAACTTAAAAAATTTTGATGAAGTGGAAAAATATTGTAATAGTCAAAAAATTTTTCAGGAGTTGAAAAATGTTACTGAAGAAGAATAATATTGTAATAGTCGAAAATTGTTGCAAAACTTAAGAAATGTTACAAAAAGTCGGTGGAAAGTCGAAAAATGTTAAAAATTCAATTAGATTACAGGCAAATTATGTTGAAAAATGTTGAGAGAGTCAAAAAATTTGATAAGTTCGAATAATAATAAATTTGTAAAAAGTTTTGCAAAGTTCAAAATATTTTGAATGGAGTAAAAATTTTAGATAAATGTTCAAAGTATAGACACAAGTTGAAAAAATTGTGAAAAGTTGCAAGGCTCGAAAAAGTTCCAAGACTTTACAAATGCACCATAATGAAGTTGAAAAAAGTATCACCTCTCATGAGGTATGCTTTTAATTTTCAGCCAATTTATATCAGAATTGAAAATATCAAATATATCGAATTTAGTGTATTCATATCAAATATCACTCATATCTTCAACTTCTTCTGTTTATGTTGTTGTTAGTTGCGTGTATTAACCCAAAATTATTTATTGATACGATTCATTTTGCGAAAGAGAAGGGTGTTGCATGCAGCATGTCGAACTAACATAGTGTAAGGCGGGAGGCGTGGTAACGTATGGATTCGACTGATTGAACAAGTGTAGGAAATTGCAAACGTTGCTTGGGAATTGTGGCTCCCAAAATAACGAGAGAACATTTACCAAATAAATGGGTTAACATTGAGACCTAATCAAATGTATGTATGTCGTGTGTGTACGAATATCTACATATGCGTTGAGTCACGCCTTTTATTGAACATAAGGCATGCGGGTCTATTTGACTCACAGGCATGTTTTTGATAAAGTAAGTAACGCATGCTGATGATGACTGCAAGGCAGCAATAAAATGGCAGTTATTTATTGATGGCATCAAAATGATTCAAATACGATGCTAATGAAGTACAAATTGCATTAACTAAGCGTTGCTTCAAATTTAAGTGTGCTTTAGCCACAAACTGGGGTATGTTAATATCTAATGGAACTCTACGACTTTTTAAGCCACAAAATTTATAAATTGTTTAAAAAACATGAAACTGGCCGCAAATTGAAAGGCACGAAAAACACAAAAGACTTTAATATGTGGGTTTTGGAGCGCATTGCAATTCAGATTACTTGTTTTGAATTAAGCCAAAATTTAAAAAAGTGAACTTTCAAATTCTATACCATTTTATAACTAACTCAAATATTTATTATAACTTTGAGAACGTAAATAAATGTTAACATTTAGAAGCACTTCCTTTCTTAATTAAATTTACACTTTTAAAGTGCACTTACAGCGATAAATAGCAAAACAAAATAGCAAAGTGAAAAAAAACTTAGCACGGAACCAATGTATGCGCCTGGGGAAATGTTTGCAAAATTATTTGCTTAGCTACACAGCAAGGATAACAAGCATAGCATAAAAAAGCGTAGCAAAATAGAAAACAGTAGACATAAGTTGCAGTAAAGTATACCAATGAAGATGAGAAAAAACGCAAACGAGTTGCATTGGATGCACGAGAAAATTAAAAATAAAAACAACTCAGGCGCAAAGTTAAGGCGCATCCTTAAACCGTCTGTGAAGCGTAAAAATGCTAGCTAATTTTTTATGCACGGACCAACGCTTGCTCAAGTAGTATTAAAGCTGGCGTTAAGTTTTTCCGCTTAAAATTAGTAAGACAGGTTAGCCAAATAGCTGTAGAGAGAAAATGCCGTAACTTAAAAAATTAATGCGGCAGCAATATAAGGAAAATCTCTACGCCTTAATTTAAGGGGTTTATAAAAACTATAGCTTTATTTCATTTATAATATAATTTTCTTTCAACTGTCATAAGCATTCAGATTTAATTTTTTTTTTGCTCTAACGTATGATTAACTTTTAATTAATAATTTTGTACTTTATAGTATTAAGATAATAAACATATCATATCGAGAGTTCGATGTTATCTATGACCCATCTTATGCAGTAGTTTTTAAAACATTGCAGTGTTCTATAATATTGTCCAATAATAAAAAAATATTTTTATAAATTTTAAGATTTCAACTTTTTGATTCTAGCAAGCTCATATTTCTCGCACAAGTTTTCTTATTTGTTGTGTGCACTCTGATAAGACGTCATACAGTAACGGGCTGCTGATAATGTAAGATTCTAAAATAATTTTTAAATATTTAATTAAATATTTTTTTAACTTTCCGCAAACTTAAACTTTCGTACTCGTTAACTGTGTCTCTGTAATACTTTAAATTTTCAAAATTAAAATAAATTTTAAGTTCCAAACACAGACACATAAAATATAACAATAAAATTAAAACAGTTTAAATACAATTTAAGGATAACGAGAAAAGAACATAACAGCAAAATACCAAAAACAACACCTGCTTACACGCACATACAGCAAATGCAACAACCACTTGAAACTTAACATCTACAACAAAGCTAACAAGCAGAAAAACTACAGCCAACAACAACAAATACAACAACATGGCGAAACATAGCAAATTGCAATTTTCAATTCGTACAGAAAGTAAAATAAAATATCGTAAAATCGTATACCATATATATATGTAGAAAACTTCTCATGTTTGCACCATAACACCCATGTTGCTACAACTGAAGATGGGTTGTGCTTATATCTGATACCTATTAGTCCAAGAGCCGGCTGTAGAAAAGTCGAGTGTATAAGATTACAGGATGGGATGCATGCCAAATGATAGAGCTTGACGAGCCTAAATAGAATATCTAGGGTTGCCTTGCCAAAGCCTGTCCCGATGGCCGAAAATGCCCGAATTTTAGCCAATTTTATTGTTCTAATTAAAACTGTAGTACATAACAGCTCGAAATGAATGCCAAATGATAGAACTCGAAGAGGCCTAATTATAATACCTGGAATTGCATTGTTGAATCCTGTCCCAAACATGGGTTTTCACCGGTTTTTTAGGTCAATTTTCATTAATGAAGATAACAGCTTGAAATTTGTGCCAAATGATAGATATCGAAGAGCCTTAATAGAATATATAGGGTTGCCTTGTAGAATCCTGTCCCAAACATGAGTTGCCACATATTTAAGAAAAGTTGACCCCAAAAACGGGTGTCAAATAATGTTTCGGACATGATTCGACAAGGCAACCCTATATATTCTATTTAGGCTCTTCGATATCTATCATTTGGCACGAATTTTAAGCTGCTATCTTCATTAATGAAAATTGACCCAAAAAACCGGTGAAAACCTATGTTTGGGACAGGATTTAACAATACAATCCCAGGTACTTTATTTAGGCCTCTTCGAGTTCTATCATTTGGCATACATTTCAAGCTGTTATGTACTACAGTTTTAATTAGAACAACAAAATTGGCTAAAATTCGGGCATTTTCGGCCATCGGGACAGGCTTTGGCAAGGCAACCCTAGATATTCTATTTAGGCTCATTGAGCTCTATCATTTGGCATACATCTCATCCTGTAATCTTATACACTCGACTTTTCTACAGCCGGCTCTCAGCCTATATCGAAATTGTTTCAATATTCGATATTTTTGTAACATAACTTTAAATAAGGCTGAGTTTTTTTTTTGCTTTTTCTCGAAAATACAGGTTAAAGATTTGCCTGTCAATATACAAAATAATTAAAATTTTTCAAAAATATGTTCAACAAATCTGCGGCAATGTTAGTTTTAAGTAAATGACAGCTATCTGCAAGCTAACAAGTGGCATATCACTGACATGAGTTACTAAAATTATGTTCTTCTGTAGTACTTCTACATCTTTATATGAAAAGTTTATTTAAAATTTAAATTACTAGCAATCCAAAGCAAAATTACAGTTTATAAAATACCATTTATCGAATAACCATATGAATGGGACTTAGAAAAAACTATAAGATTTTTAAGTTCTACCACATTCATAGATTAAATGTTACTCATACGACATGTTCATCTAATGGTATAAAAAAATATATCTATGTCATACAAAAAAAAATTGTCTATCGACATTCTCAGGATCTTAAATCCAAAAAATTTGAATTAATTATTAAAAATCAGAAGAATCTTGGACTCCGGTTACAAATTATTATTGAAATATTAAAAAAAAAAAGACATAAATGTGTATTTGAAAATCCGAAATTAAACAAACTTTCAAAATAAAATTTATAAATTGTTATCGTAAAGGAAAATCCAATAGTTAAATGCAAGACAAGTGCTCTTCTTAAAAAGGTTCAAACGCATTAGGAGAAATATGTTCGCATATATCTAAGCATATTTTGCTGATGCACTGAATAGCCATTTTTAATATTTAACGGCATTGCAGAAAACAATGTTTTCAATTAAATAATAAAGGCGGCTGGATTCTAATTCATATCGAACTTAAAATGTGAAAATTTTAATTTCAATAAAATTGAAATAAAAAATGTTACACATACGACATGTAAATCAAGTTAAACAAAATATTAGATAGAAAATTCAAAAAAATATTTATAAGATTAGAAACCATGTTATTGACATTAACGATATTTTTAGAGAATATAATATCGATATATTTCATACTTTCCTAGTTGGCGAAAGCCAACAGTGTAAAATTGCATTTCGAACATTTTTGTTTTACAAATTTTGTTATATAACGTAACGCATATGTGCAAAAGCTTAGTGCGTTGTTAGTGCATGCATGTTCGTAAGTGGGGTGGGTGTAAATTTTCATTTATTATAGATATATATATATTCGTTGTAAAGTTTGTAATAACGTTCATATGTGTAAGTGTCTTCTAGCGGTTATATGGCTTAGTTGGCTAATTGGGAATGCGCAAAAGTTTACCATTTAAGTCCTTAGCCTCTGATTTTTAATTCTCAGCTGAAATTTAAGTAAACACACATGCTTTCAATAAAAAGTTTTCTACTGGTTGGCCACTGAAAAACTGATGGCTTAAACACTCGAGGTTTTTTAAATTGGAACCATGCTTCTTAACTATATTCATCAATTGAACGTAAGAAATGTTAAAATATTATCCTGAATAGGTTACCGACGAACCTTTATCATAAGGAATAAGAGTCAATAGCTTTCCAGACATAAAACGCCTTGCGAATTCTGAAACCACATTATAGCGTTTCGTGCAAAGTAAAAGCCAATTTGATGAAATTAGCTATTTTTGGGAGTGACTGGTTTAAACGGATCTGTTAATTTTCGCTCAGTTTCCAAGCAAGCCAAAACATTAGAAAATTTCATCAAAAATTAAAGTTTTTCCGAAACCAAAAAGGGTGGTCACCTCAGGAAAAATTATTCTAAGCATTACGAAAAATAGCAAAGATGAAGGAATTTACGTTTTTTAAAAGCTTTTGTTTAAATTCGTAAATCAAAGACATTTCATTCAATTTGAAAGTCCGCTTAATATTGATGCACCACTCTGTTTATAGAAATTATAAAACGAAAATTCTAAAACTAAAGGAATTGAAATATCCTGATAATATAAAAGTTAGAAAATTTCTCTGGAATATGTCAGTTTCCCTCTTTTACGATTATATTTCTGTCGCATCATCAAAAGAACATTTAATGCTTTCGAAAAAAAAGGAGTGGCATATTTAAATTTAATGGCCTCTTGAGAGCCATACTGGTTGCGACAACAATACAATACAAGAAATAAATAAACACTAAAAACATAATAGAAAACAAGAAACTGACTATAGAAAACAACAAATCCATATGCTGAGGCTACAAAACCAAACGACAAAAAACGCAAAAATTCGACGGAAATAAAGAAAATGCAAGAAAAACAGGTTAAAGGACATTCTTTTTGTTTATTTTACTTTGTGCAACCAAATGCACAAGAAGGCATTAGGGTGGCCAGTATCTGATAATAATTTAGTTTTTGGTTACAAAATCTTTGGGCAGCTCATGTTCCATCGTCAGTGCCACTCGCAACAAACATATTAGAGTTCATTAGAGACTAAAAGACACCGAAAAAAAAAGTCAACCTGCAAGGCATGCCGCGAACTTTGATTTTTTGCGTTGTAGTTAAAAGTGTTGGGTAGAATACTTTTGTAAAAAAAAGAGCAAAAAGTAAATTCTGAAAATTTAGTGGCAAAAGAAAAGGTTGTCAAGCGGAAGCCTTTTGCCCTGGCATTTGGTGGGAAAAAAAAAATTTGCTTTGTTCTTCTATGGGAAAGTTGCTGCTGTTCTTTTCAAAGTTTTTTTGTGGTTATGCTTTTGTTTTTTTTTTTTTTTTTCTTTTTTTCTTTTATTTTCTGAGTATTTCTTGATTTTTATTCATGTTTTATTTTAATAAAAAAAAAAATGCATTACCGTCTCCTATTTTTTGTGTGGTTGAGCGTCATTATTATTATGTGATTTTTTTCTTTTGGCCTCCAGGCGTTATGGGAGTTGATAAGGGAATAATAAAAAAATATGAAGGAGAAGAAAAGTAAAAAAAAAAAATTAAAACAGAAAGCAAAGAAAATTTTAACGTGGAAACAACAAGAGAAAAAAAGGTTATCGCGAAAATAATGAAATCGGTAGCAGGTCGAGTGGTTTTTCTTATGATTTTCCATTGTTTTTCCACGCGTCTTGATTATGACTTTGTAGTTGGTTGCGTTATTTTTATGGCCTAAGGATATTGTGGTAGCTGAACTCTTTTTTGTAATTTTTTTTTCTTTGTTTTTTTCAACATTATCTAGAAATTTTAATTTATGTTGGGTTTCTATTGATAAATAGCATAAGACTTATGATAAGGGAATTTAAGATACAAACAGCAAGATAAGGAACTGACGATATTTTTACATTCAGTTTATCTGAATGTGGAATTTCCCCGAAGGATTTAAATTATATAACTATTGGTTTGGTGCTTGAGCTTTATTAAATTTGCTCAAGTCGTATATTATATAATCTGGATCACGTAAGCGGTTTATTTTGTAAAATTAATTGTTGTTAGTTGTTTTTAAATATATTAGTTGAAACATGTTATAAGGTGTTCTAAGCTAAAAGTTTTGCTTTTTTATATACATATGATGACCTCATGTTAGTGGTTACCTTGGTATACAAAAGGTTTTAACTAAACTTATGTTAGATATATGTATCATTATTTTATGCAAATAATGTAGGGACGGGAAGACTTCGACTGTTCATAGCGGTCATGTTCTTTGATCTGTTGCTTATTTTATTTTGTTGTTTTTCATTTATTAAAGACAAAGCGTTAAGTCGTTGCAAATGATAGAACTTTACTATAAAATGGATGTCTTTTTGGGACAATGATGAGTGCGTTTCTGCGATCTTACACAGTTAGATTTTTTTTTGTTCGGTTTCCTTAAGTCACAGGTCTATGCCAATAAGCCGCAATTGATTGGTGCCCTCAAGGTCAACATTATACGTGCCATCGCTCATATTCAGACTTACATATGCGCTCTAGGATGCGCACTCTGCGTAGTCGCTGCTTTGAACAATGTCATATCGCTCACTTACTTCAAGACTGGAACAACTCAAAAAACATAAAGTGGGAGAAAAAATATGAAAATAATGAAAAGTTTGTCTATATAAACTCTTCTCATAAGGCAAGCTTATGAGATACTTTTCTGATTTTTTGACACAAAATAAAACATGAAATGGTGGATATTCCTGCATCATTAACTCAAAAATCACGTTTTTTGAGTTATGCCAGTATTGAAGTAAGTGAGCGATATGAATTTCTACATCAGAAAATGTAATTTTTAATGTAATTTCTCGACAAGCAATATATCTTATATTGTGAAAAAAATATCAGAACTAATCATAAATTATCTTGGAATTTTAATCAATTGATCTTATTATTATAAATCCTTGTACCAGTCTTTGATTTTGTGGAAATGGTTGAAATGTATTTTTAAAATGCCGAATGTACTTTTTCGACATCAACATGAAAAAGTTTCTAAAAATTACAAAACACTTAAACATTTTTTACTAAAAAAACACAAAAAAAAATGTCAGCAAAACTAACTCCAGGCATTATTCGCAATAAGTTTATGAAAAAAAATTTATTTTTTAGAAAATATCGAAATGTACTGAACTGTAATGTACTGTTTAGTGTACCGAACGTACTGAAAACTTGTCGAACGAAGCAAATGTATTAAAAAAAATACAAATATACCGAAAATCCCATTACCGCTTTGTACTATACTGATAATTTTTTTGCAATGCAATCGATCTAAGTATTTTCAGACTTTCGCAAATCTCATCCTAAAGCTTAATAGCTATGGAAAAATTAAACATTTTTTTTATATAATGTAGACTCATTTTGAACCTTTTCGAGTATCGTGTAAGCAGTGAAGATTTCAGTAGAAGCTATTAATGTTGAGATCTTCTCTAATGTGCCAATCATATCGTGACTTCTATATTGGACGAAAAATACATAGCGTTAATTACATCAGCTCAATATACATAGAGATTTTTGAAAACGTAATAAAGAATAAGTTTTTCTGATTTGTCAAATGAAGAACTTTTCCTTAAAATTCATGGTTTCATTGCTGGTCGATCAACTGTGACTAACCCTGCACTATTTTTAGGATTATGCATCTCATTTTTTAAACAAAAACATCAGCTTTGTAAAGTATGCGCTGAATTTTCTATGGATTTTGATAAGCAAAGCTTGCTTAATGTTTGCTATTACATACAAAAAAGGACTCATTTTAAACTTTATTCGAAGTCCACAAAAGTTTCGATACCTACATATTTTCATTCTGGATTCTCTGAACAGGCTGCTGTGAGTTCAGTTCAAAACGATGTGGTCATTTTTTTACTTTAAGTTTACTTTTATTGAAAATATGGAACACAGAAAAATGCATATCTAGAGAACCTGAACTTGGCCCAAATTGAAATAAATTGCAAAATTATTGCTAGGATTTTGTTTTTTTTCCAAAAAAAAAAAAGCAGAAAAATTAAACACACCCAAATAAGAAAATTTTCGATTTTAATTTTAAAATTGCAAAATTTTTGTTTATAACTTAAGAGAAGAAAGTTTTGAATACAATAATATGAAAATAGACGTGGAATGCTAACTTTTATACCTTAACGGATTTTCTACATGACGCGTACATATTGAAATAGAAGCGTCCGGAAATTCATGTATTTTTAAGACTTGTGATTTTCAAAAATTCGTATTTTCGAAAATAAGCCCGGAAAAACTTTTTCCAAAAACACGTATCGAATATTTTTTGACAAAGTATCGAAAAAAAAATTGTTTTTGAGAAATCTAAATTTTCAATGTTAAAACGAGGTAGAATGACCCATATGTGCTATATTGCTCCAAAATCATAATATTTACATCCGCAGGAAGAGCTCCAAAAATTTGATCCCTCATACTTGAATTACTCTATATAATAATTCCCATGTAAGTTTAAGGTTACAGTATACTTTCTTTGTAAGAATTAAATTTTTTATGACTTATTCCACAAGATAAGTAAATTTTCAAAACTCAAAAATCAATAGCTTTCAACACGCAAAATCTTAATGTTTTACATTAATTTTTTTTTAAAATTGAACTGTCAATTTAAATTGGCCACGATTATATGACAGTTGTGATTTCGTTTTCGAGCTATTTTTTTTTATCTTCAGATTCTATCATATTGCACTTAATATCTCAGTCTTTGCGTCTCACTACTTTAAATGCAAATTTTCTTTAGTTTTTCCAATACATTGTCATAGTGGTGCAATAAAGTTAACTTTTTCAAATGCAAATCAAATGGAAAAAAGAAATCGATAAATCATGAATATGCAATTTTTGTATTTGCAACATTCTTACAAGTACGTGGTGTATCAGCCATAAAAGAAGTAAAATGAAACTTAGTTTAAAACAATTGCTATTTCATAAAATTTTAAGTATCGAATACGATTGTTGAATTTAAATGTTTAACTTTTCGGCAACTCACCCAACACTTTGTGAATTGTAATGGGTCCAATGGGCAATTTGCCATATTTCGGATTATCGTTAGCCAATTTATGATATCATTTTATTGGCTTTTTTGCTTCTCTCTCTAATGCTATTCTACTAAGTCGTTCCGGATTATGAAGTGGTAACAAATTGAATTTAACGATGTGCGAAATAATCGTAGGAATGATGCCAATTTCGAAATGATACTGCAATAAAAACAAGTAAAAGAAAATTAAAATTTTGTTAGCAAAATTGTGTGGATAAAAGCACAAATTATTTGTTTTTTTATTTATTTATAGCATAAGCATTAAAATCAATAAAGTTATGAGACTTAAGTTAAGTAGTTTAAACTTCAAAGTTAAGTTCACAAGATTAGCTAAATCCTATAATATAAAATCGTTGACTTTTTCAAGCCTTATATATGTAGTTACTTTGCAATTGAAATATTTAATTGTCTTATTTTTGTCATTTAAAAAAACATTTTGTCAAAAATTCACCACATCCCACTTGCTGAGTTTTAATCTTTGAAGTTAAATGTTTTACTGATATGAAAAACAAGCCACAAATTTGTAAAAAAATGTTGTCCCCCAAATACGGTGAGAGCTCATTAATATTCATGACATGATTTTCTACTGCCTGCAACATCCTAAACAGTTTTCGTTTTCTTCGAAAACTTTCTCCTTTTTTTTAATATTTTATTTTATTTTTTTTTTTTTCTTAACAAACCGCAAATTGTATTAAACGAAGAATTTCCGCATGCAGCCACCGCCTTTACCGCTGCCGCAGATTTTGAACGCTTTTCGTGGCCAAAAGTAGCAAAAACATAAGAAAAAACTACGCTTTCCAACAGTACATGCAACAATTTGGCGCTTTATATTTTTGCATACAAATGCGAGCGTTATAGCTTTCACAGTTTGCAAACGGTAAGGTAAATTGAGCGAAGAGTACGCATAAGTTGTGAATTAAGTTCAATGTAGCAACAAAGTCACTAAGTAAATTTTAACTCCATTTGCAATTTATATTTTAATGTATCAGGAAATTGAAATTGAAGAAATTTGATGACTGCGTACTCTTAGCTCATAATAGCTAAAACTTTGAACTAACATGTATTATTATTTAATTTCTAAAATTTTTCGGATATCATGCCTTTGATAAACGTGTCGTTGTTGTTGAGTGAGTGACTTCAATTCAAAAAATTTTTTAAGAATTTTGTGAAATCAATTTAAAGATTTTTATGATTTCGTACTCTAATCTGACGGAAGCGAAGAGTTCGCACTAAAAAATAACACAATTCAATATGTATGTATCAGGAAAAATGTATGACTGCGTACTCTTAACTCATAAT
Source organism: Tricholauxania praeusta (assembly GCA_949775025.1). Taxonomy (NCBI): domain Eukaryota; kingdom Metazoa; phylum Arthropoda; class Insecta; order Diptera; family Lauxaniidae; genus Tricholauxania; species Tricholauxania praeusta. Next base: position 123,000,039 of record OX459030.1, on the reverse strand, counting down.
ATGACTGCGTACTCTTAGCTCATAATAGTAAAAACTATCAACTAACAAATATTAATTAATTTTTAACAATTTTCTGATATTATGCTTTTGATAAACGTGTCAAAAACGATAACGATTGCGTACTCTTACCATAGAAAAGCATTAACATATTTCGATATTTTGAGAATGTTTTTCAAAATCACGTAAGTAATTCAAGAATGTTGATTACAAAATTAGAAACTGCGTACTTTTTCTTATCTTTAGCTGAGAGTACGCAGTCCGTACTTTTTCTTATATTTAGCTAAGAGTACGCAGTCACACATTTTTTTAATTAAAAATTTTTGAGATACACGTTGTGTTAAAAATTTTCTAAAATTTGACTGCGTACTCTTAGCTCAAGATAACAAAAAGTACGCAGTCTCTAATTTTTTAATCTACATTCTTGAATTACACGATTTTAAAAAACATTATCCAAATATCGAAATATGTTAACGCTTTTCTATGGTAAGAGTACGCAATCATTATCGTTTTTGACACATTTATCAAAAGCATAATATCATAAAATTGTTAAAAATTAATTAATATTTGTTAGTTGATAGTTTTTACTATTATGAGCTAAGAGTACGCAGTCATATTATGAGTTAAGAGTACGCAGTCATACAGTTTTCCTAATACATACATATTGACTTGTGTTATTTCTTAGTGCGAACTCTTCGCTTCCGTCAGATTAGAGTACGAAATCATAAAAATCTTTAAATTGATTTCACATAAGTAATTCTTAAAAAATTTTTTGAATTGAAGTCACTCACTCAACAGCAACTGCTACGCAAAATAAATTCAATAAATATGAGGTTATTTCGCCATCAGGTGAATGCTAAACATGTGCTAAGGAAAGCTAATTTTCAACTGACGTCGGATTCGCAGCACCATAGCTAAGATAAAGTTTCTGCAAATGTTTGTACTTGTAAAGTGTTTACTCTTTGCTGTCATATTATAATTTATACTTAAGTACATCCAATGCGTACGTTATCAGAGTTCTTGTAAATCTTAAAATTTTCTGTAACAATTGCTTATATTCCTTAGTGCGTACTCTTTGCAATTTTAAGCACTAAGTTAAGGTATGCACACAATAAAAGCGTATTCTTCGCTTACTACACCCTACTTTGCTTCCTCTTTTCATTCATTTGTTAAATTTTACACGTTGTGGCTTTGCATACAAAATTTTGTTAGAAAATTGCAATTTGCTGTTGTTGCTTTGCCGCTGCGCCCACAACAAAATTTTCCATTTTCCTTGAAACCAAGGATGCAGCATCATCTTACAAGTCGCTAAATTGTCTGTTTAAGCGTATTAAAATTATAAAAAAGGGAAAATTAAAAGAATAGAAAACTCAAGACTTGCATTTTCAAGTCTTTGTACGCAAATTGCAGTGATTACTGCTACGTTGATATTTTTGCTGTAGCATCACAATGACATTATTGCATTGTTGCCTATGTAGTTAAAATTTAATTCCTTTATAGTTGTTGTTGTTATCGTTGTAGCTAATGATAATGAGCTAATGATGTTTGTGCGGTATGTCGAGAATAACTTTTGTTAAGATTTCTCATTTAAGCTGTAGTATTAGAAAGTAAAGATTTTAATAGGTGCAACATGTTGCAAGATAAGCTAAACTGCATTACTGTAGAAAAACGATTTTGTTAATTCAATTTTGTTTCAAAAATATTATAAATTTTCCTTTTTTAAGCTAAAAAACTGTTAAAAATTGTTTTCAAATTTATTCATAGTCTCTAGCATTCTATAAAGCAGTCATTTTTTTTTTTGTAGGCGTAAAAAGCAGTCATAAATTTAACCTTAACTCTAAATCGTTTAAACCTGACACTTTCAATTTGTAGTTAAAAATAAAAATGAAAAGAAAACGTTTGATTTTCTTAACTATTTGCCTTTCCAGGAAGTTAACTCTTTGAACCCTAAAAAGGTAAAGCATTCTATAGAAAAACATGAAGAACAACCAAAAATAAAAATATAAGAAAAAAACACAAGATATCTTAAGGTGTTTACGTAAAGCTATAAAAATTCAATTTTTACCTCATAGCAAATACAGTCAAATGCATAAAAGTAAATGTAAGAAACAAAAAAAAAATTGTTAAAATATGGTACTCACGTAGAATCATTAAAAACATGGGTTACGTCAACACTGAAGAACACACAAGAAGTCGATTTGTCTCACGTTTGTATGAGGATTAAATTTGTATTTCTTTTTTGTGAAGTTGCCAGATGGAGGAATTTTTCAAAATAAATAGATATTTTAATATATGTATATATTTTATAAAAAGAATAGAAAGCAAAGAATATAAAAAAATTTTAAAACCAAAATTTGTTTTTTTCTACCTTAAGATCTTTTGTTTTTTTTTTTATTTTTTATATAAAAATAAAAATTTCATTTACAATTTGCATACGAAAATGTTTTAAGTTTCGTTTTATATTTTTGTAGAGAGGAAATGAAAAATTTTATGAGTTTTTTATGTAAGATCCTAGCGACAAATATGTTATAAACAACATCGATGAATAGCTATACTCATTGTAGGCAGTAATGCTCACAACTGTAAATGCTTTTTACATCTCCATATACAATGTGTAGCAAGGGAAAGGCAGATTGCCTTAAAACATCGCTTGCTAAGTGCCTGTGTAGTTTACCGAGTTGCCTTCATATCGACATACAAAGTATGCAGTCAACAGGTAATTCCCCTCACATCGCTTTATACAAATCAGATAGCAAACGGACAGTCTGCCTATAACTCCATATACAATGCAGGCAGCCAACAAACAGACAGCTTACAACTCCATATACAAAACAAGCAGCCAGCAAGGGGACTGTCTACAACTCCACATACAAAGTAAGCAGCCAAAAGGCAAGACATATCCATATACAAATCAGACAGCAAACAGACAGATTGCCTACAGCACCGTATACAAAGCAGGCAGCAAATCAAACAGACTGCCTACAGCTCCATACACAAAGCAGGCAGTCAGCAAGAGGACTGCCTACAACTCTATATACAAAGCAGGCAGCGAGTATGCAGACTGCCTGCAGCTCCATATACAAAGCAGGCAGCTAAAAACAGATAGATTAAATTTTGAAAGCATGCAGCAAATTCCTTAACTGCATCTCCATATGGAAAACCGGTAATATAGTGTGGCTTTTGAATAACAATAAAAACAGGAATAACAAGATGACTCTGAAAATTATTTCCTTTTGACTTTTTTTTTAAATTTTCGTTTGACTTTTTTTTTGACTCATAAACAAAATATCACAGTAACAATTTCATTTGTGAAACAAACAACACAAAGGGTATAGCTTTTTAAACATGAAAAGTCGGACTACTTCATCGATTTGCCGCTGGGATAAGTGTAGAGTGAGTGTTACGTTTCCGGCATCAAAATGTTCACGCATCGAAAATGATATGTCCGAAAGATGTTCTTTTTATCGTCATCAAGCAAACCTGGCATATTTGCAGCTCGGAAATGATAGCATTCGGATTTCTTATTATTATTTCTTCGACTTATAGACGAAGTACATTTTTGGGACAGTAAATTTATTTTTGGCTAATGTACCGGTATATATTTTCACAACATGAGTGTACTAAAAAAAACATAAATGTACTGAAAATGCCATCACTGATACATGGTCGCGGAGAAGACGATTTGTCCTAACGTGTGAATATTTCGTTTTATTCTGAGGGTGTGAAATTTTTTTTCTTTAATTCTTTTTTAAGATCAAGATAATAAAAAAATGTTATGGTCTACAGAAATTGGAAAGCTACTTATAAAAAACTTTGGTATCAGCGCTATTTGCCATTCATGGTATATTTTTGAAGATTGATTGATTTTATGCTTATAGTTTAATAAACAATTTTGCTATTTTGGCATAGTATTGGTAAAGCTGTTCGTAAATGAGTAAAAAACACAGTTCATAAAAAATTTTATATAATTCGAAACTAACTTCATCTAAAGATTCACAGTGTGTTCTACTAATGTTCATAATCTAAGAAACTTTGTTTTATTTAAAAAATATGTGCCTATGTCTAAGTTATGAGAAATTTGATTTTAGCTGGGAAATAAATAGATTGATAATTCGAAATTTTCCAATGAAAAAAAGGAATTTAAATGTTTCTGCCAGCGAAAAAATATTTTGGCTCCTATTTGGCTGAAATTTGGCATTATTGTAATATCGATGTCCAGCAATAGAGCTGCGTTTAGCAATTTTCCCTAGTATTATTTGTTGTTGAGATACGCGGGTATGAAATTCACAATTTTTGTACTTTTTCTGAAAAAGTGTTTTTTTCGAAAATTCATAGCTTACAGAAAATTTTATCAATTAATAATTGGTACACCTACGCAAAAAAAAAAACTAAATAAAAGGCAGAATAAATCAAAGTTTCTTAAAAAAAAAAAATTTTTCCCATGAAAAATTTTCCGGCATTAGGCGCAGAATAAATCAATTTTTTTAAAGAAAAAAAAAAAATTTTAAAAGATAGGTATTTTAAAATATGTAAATGCAAAAATATTTTTCAATTCACAAAGTTTTTGCAAAAATTTTTTCTTTTTTCAAAAGTGTTACACATCTGGCAACGTTCACCTTACAGTTGGTTTGTCAGGCATAAAATGTGTAATTCTGTTTTTTTGTTTTTACTCTGCATGAATTTTTATTTTGTTTGTTTTGTCTTTTTCTTGTTTAATTTTTTTTTTTCACTACTTATTTTGGTACTCCATATCCTGACATTGCTGTTATTAATGCCGTCCCATAGGTGCAATTTTTTTGCGGAAAACCCACACACAAACGAAAAAAAAACATCATTTCCGCATCCGTTGGCTGCTACGGATGACTGTGAATTTTATGTTAGCAACGGGAATTATTTGAGAATTATAATCGCCAATCGTTATAGAGATAAAAAAAAATATAGAATATATAGGATACGTTAATTTAAACTATTTTACCTGTGTTTTTTGCTTTACAAGCGGATCAATGTTTTTTAAAAATGTTTGAGTTCTAAGTAATGATGATGACCCTACTATACAGGGGCGTATAAATAATAAATACATAAATAATATATCAAAATTCTGCTATATCTAAATAATGATAAAAATCATCTTTTGTTCATAACCACATGTATTTTCTTGAGCGATAAGTCTTTTTAATTATAAGCCAATTTTTCTTCACAAAAAATTACTCAAACTTAACTTCCAAAAAATTAAATATGATGAATGAAATGAAATGAATATCGAAAACTATTGCACAAACGCAAAAATGTATTTTATAGACGGAAAATACCGAAAAAGCCGAAAAATATGTTAGCTCAACTTCGCTATGTCTGGCAGTCTTCGTTTCTGTCAACAATTTAGTGAACTAAAACTATATGCAATGGCAAATTCCTTAACAAGATATAATTTCTCTCAAAATAAAACAGCGGAAACGGCGTTTCGCAAATCAACAAATATTTCTGATTTTTTACGAATTTTATAAAATTTGTCTATATTAATAGTATTGTGTATATTACATGGATATTCTTAAGCAATTCTTTTAGGACTTAAAAGCCAAAGCATCAAACCATTATGTGTCCAAAAAAATGAAAAAATAATTATATTCATAAACTTTCCATTATCGATAGCAAAATAGCTACTTTCAAACGACAAAATATTAAAACTCAATTCTCTGCAAACTCTAAATTACCAACATTTTGTTGAAATTCAAATGAAACGCACAAAACTGCATATGGCTTTTATACCTCATCCATCAAAGGACTTTTTTAATTTCCGAAAACGATAAACCAAATTGTTACCCACTTGATACGAATACTCGCTCACATTTCTCCTCACCCGCACACGTTGGTCGCCACTTGCATAGCATATACGAAATTTCATTGCAATACCATAAATCGAATTGATTTTCTACACCAAAGGCATAACACAAACACGCAACATCCGCCGTTGCTTTCAGGAGAGCAGCAGCTGTAGCAACAACATGTGCAACATGAATCCTAGCAACCACTGACCAACAATCAACGACAGAAACACATACTTCTTTATGATGGCAGCAACAGCAGCAGCACAAGCATTCATCCACTAACAAATGATGAACAGTAACGATGACGATGACGATGACGACGATGACGCTGTTGGTGATGATTACAACGACTCTTAAAATGATGACACATCAGTTGTAGTTGCACGGATATACTAGGCATGACCTGCAATATGGTTGGTCATTTGACTGTTTGATTGTCTAACTCCTATGCCTATGAATGCATGCCCAGCATGTGAATTTTTTATGCTGGGCGGAATGGCAAATGCGTGATGGTTGTTAGGGTTACCAAATAAATGAGGAGCTTTTGCATTTTTTTCACAATTCTTATTTGAACATCGGATGTAAACAATATGGGTTCAAAAAATAAATTGCACAAGAATTAAACAAAAAAAAAAAAAGCCGCTCTTGCTTCCCCATGAAAAATTATCAAAAGTTATATTTTTACTATATTTTTTTGGCAATTTGACAGTGATATTGTCGTTTGAATTGTCTATTTTGTATACAGTGTGGCCCATAATAACTGTCACTAAAACAAAGTGTTATGAAAATCAAAGTCGTCTACAATATTCTTTTTATTTATCATTTTTATTTATTATATTATAATAATCCAAAATTTATTAAATTAATGATGAAGTTCGAAACTATCGCCCTTTTCTTTGCTTACAAGACGTAAACGTTTGAAAAGGAATTCACAGGCGGCACGTACCATTTTCTGCTCCATTTCGTCCCAAATCCTTGTCAAACGCTGCTTGAACCCATCAATTGTTAAACCTTTTGTTGACCTTACTTTACCAAGCATATGGTCTCATACTCAAAAATCCAATGTTTTGAGATCCGGTGATGATGCTGGCCAATCTTCCGCAGAGATGAAATCAGTCGAATTTATCGGCCCTTTTCCTACATGAGGTACTGCTCCCTACACCTTGATTTTGGTCACTTTTTGATATCGCTCAGCAGTCAATTCATCTTTTGGAGCATTCGCAAAACTTCTTGAGTACAAACGGTCACTCAGCTGGTTGTGGCTGTCTTGCAGGAAGAACAGTTTTTCATCCGAAAAAATTTTATTGCTTTTGCTTATTTGTTATCCCAAGAAAGCGTTAGCTTTTATAGGCCTTGAGTCGTAGATCATTCCTGATAAGAAGCTGCTTGGAAGTTTTTTATATTTTCATATCCTTTTCTACAGAAGAGGCTGATTGAGCAGGATATCGTCCTCTCACTTGTTTAATGACGTTATTTATTCCCACAGTCCGACTGCGTCCAACATTTTTTTAATCTTCGAGCTTCCCGTATCCTTATATCGTTTTATTGTCTCATGTATGAATTTTTCTGCTATTCCAAGTGGTTTTAGTGTGTTTTATGATGTCACAATTTTTGTAATTTTTTTTTTAAAAAAATGTATATCTAAGTCACGTTTACCTTCCATGGGGCTTCTGAGTTTGATACAAAGAATATTTTTTTTTGCCGTGTACTTTCGTTAAATTTTGAAAAGCAATGCATCCTTAGATTATAAAAAAAATCAGGTTTTAAATTTTTTTTCGGAACAGTAAAATTTTGTGACAGTTATTAATGGCCACACTGTATATAGTATTTATTGTCTTAAGTTTCCTAATTGTCTTTATTGTCTTAAATGTCTTAGCTGTGAAAAATATCATATATATATATATATAAATTAATTGTCTTCTTTACTCTTTGTGTCTTAATTGTCTTTAAAGTGTTTATAATTTCAACTGTATTTAATGCCTTTATTGGTTTTATTGTCTTTACTGTTTGTACTGTCTTTATTGTCTTAATTGTCTTAATTGTATTAATCTTATTACTGTCTTTATTGTATTTACTTTTTAACTTTCTTTCTTGTATTCTCATACAAACTTGCCAAATTGGATTTACTGGTCATAATTTTTGTCTGTTGTCCTTATTGTCTATTTTTTGTTTATTATCTTTAATACCTTAACTAACTTCATTTATTTTTTAGTTTTTACTCTTGGAGAGTTTAAGTTACACATGTTTACTCCATTGTTTACATTTCCTTGCGCAATATTTTTGAAATTGTGAGAATATCCTTAATGATATTATCGTTGCAACCTTTATGCCTATCACTTGGCACCTCTGTTTGATAAATGCTTTTATTTTTCAATATTGCAATGCAACTCTTTCCACTGCGTTTGCCTATGCAGTGATGATTCATGACACTGCATGGCACGTTGGACTTGAGCTCTTTGGTACAACATCCGCCAAAGTTGAATTCATTTACAATTTTGTATTGAATTGGCTTTGTAACTGCACCATATTGAAGCCAGCAACTGCAATCTAATGAAAATTGTACGCAATTTACATAGGATGGTATCTAGTCACTGCAAAGTATTTTTAGCTATCGCTCTTCAAGTCTCTCTTGCATGATGTATGACGTTGTTGATGTCATCATTGAGCTGACAGCCAAATCAGGTTTTCTGATGCATACTGCAATAATTCTTAAAATTCTTAATAGAAAAATGAGCAATAAATAAATTGGAATATTTAAGAGTTCTCCAAGAGCTTTTGTTTATTATAGTAGCAAAATAAAATTTGCAAAATGTGAGTAGGAAAATTTTATTCAAAATATTTAATACACGAGACTGAGCATAAGTTAAAGTTTTCTTGTTTCAAAAACTAAAACTTTCGATATCTTTTGTTCCATACTTTAAAGCGCTTTAAGGCTTTATGCGATATATTGCTGTCGAAGAAACAATGAAATCAGTTAAGAAGGCACAAGCCATTCCATATCTTTCTCAACTTTTCCTCATGTCTTATTCTCATACAATTATACTTTAAAAATCAAAAACTTAATTCAATTAAATCAATCAAATGTAAGTAGCAAAAGCAATAAATTATTCAACCACAAAAATCTTGATAAAAAATCAAAAAAAGAAAAAACAGATTTCACTTTAATAAAAAACGAAAAGAAATAAAGACATCACCGTCGAGCAACAGAAATCCTTACTTTCGTTATATTAAAAATACGAAAAAAAAAGAAAATGGCAATGCAATTTATTGCTCTTCTCCAACAAAAGCAGACAATAATGCGCGCATTAGTTGATGCTTTCAATGCTCAAGAATGTTGTTGATGTTTTTATTGTTGCACGCTTGTTACTTCGATACTCGCAGCAGTAGCAATAGGCAGCCAGCAATAACAGCAAAAGTAGTTGTTGCGTTAGATCCTTGCACATGCTTTCAAGCATACGTATCTATGTATGTTGGGAACATATGCCAGAGCAGCTGGTTTTCGCTATGAAGATGCCTTCACTACGATGATGCTTTTCCTTTAAAATTGATTTGATTATTTACTTCCACTATGTGGTAGCAGCAGCAGCATCAGCATGGAATAGAAACTTTTCACTGAAGCATAAGAAAGTGATAAAAATACTTGCAGCTTGAATGCCTTTCAACGTTGATAATATCATTATTGTTGCAATAATGTTAAACTTACGTATGATTGTTTGATTGAGGAAAGTTGATTATAATTTTGAAATGTAATGAAAATTGAAAATTACCAATTTGGTAATGGGAAATTTATAATTTTGTTAGTGATTTTTATTGCTGCTATTTATAATTGTCAAGATTTTAAAAAAATTATAAATATGCAATCAAATTACTTAAAATGGCTAGAGTTAGAGTTAGAGTTAGAGTTAGAGTTAGAGTTAGAGTTAGAGTTAGAGTTAGAGTTAGAGTTAGAGTTAGAGTTAGAGTTAGAGTTAGAGTTAGAGTTAGAGTTAGAGTTAGAGTTAGAGTTAGAGTTAGAGTTAGAGTTAGTTAGTTATTCGGATATGGTGATATTTCAACAGGGAAATTGATAATGAACTATGGTACTACGCGTGGTCCCAAAAAATACAAAAAAAAAAAAATATTTGTTTTGAGATTCTTGCATTCACAAATTAAATATTTGAATTAAAAAGTTATTCAATGACGTATTGGAAAAAATGTATTAAAAAATTCTTGTAAAATTAAAGGTCAAAATAGTTAGTATGGACAAATTTATATATTCTTTTTTAAAAACTTGCCTTTATATTATTATTAATGGTAAAAAATGAAAATACACGATTTCAGCTGCATTAGCATTGGCAAATATATGAATGGAAGTAAATAAGATATAAAAGATAAAGATAATAAATTCCTCTCCTTAACTAATGTAGATCCCACTATAAAATGTTTAGTATGTTTTCTCCATACTTTAGGACATATTTCAAAAATAAACTTAAAAATATAAAAAGGGCCAAAATATTTGAAATTCTGATATGAAATACTTGCTTACGCTTTTTTACAAAAAAAAAAAAAAATTCAATTTTCAAATCTGATCTCGTACTTAAAAAGAACAATAAAAATCCAATAAAAACATTATATTTAATATCTTATGGTAAATTTGATTAAATCAAAAAACTGCTCCTGAAAAATACTTTTTTCATTTACTTTAAACTTTTAGAAGGCCATACCTTGACAAGTTAATCTAGTATAAAATAAAAATTGTGTGTAAAATTAGACTGAGTTGTGAACGAATTTCAGAATTTTCCATTTTTTTTCCATTTCCGCTTCAAATGAAGCGCCCGATACTATAAAAAATTTTTATAAAATTTTCAATAACTTGTATTGTCTGCTATTGATTTCATGGCGCTCCCTGCATATTCTGAAAATGCTAAAAACGTAACTTACATATTTGATTCTTACATCTCTAATAACTTTCCGCTATTTCTAAGTTATCATTTGATGTAACTACGGCATAAATTTGATACTCAAGTGAATTTATGTGAAAGACCCCAAAATATGTGCTACATCACTGCTGTTTTATTCTCACTTAAATACTTACAATGAATTTTAAGTAAACTTTTAAATTTACAAGATCACATTTATACAACAAAGTTAGCATAATACATTTATAATGTTTTAAGATTCTCACAGCATTAGGGCGACAACAAAGTAGGTAAGTAGTTCACGTTAAAGAAAATAAGTCACAAAACTTTTTCTTTACGCATAAACGAAAAAAAAAAAAAACTTTTATTTACAAATAATTTCATCAAAAAGCAACAACACTTTGTGATAGATAGAAAAACAAATATAAATAAGCTATTTTATTATGCTTAAGAAAAGTTTAAAACTAATACGTGCAAAAATAAACAACAAAAGATTTGTCAACATTATGTGCGGTGTACGCGTGCCTCGTTGGCAAAATACCTGTAGAAGTAAAAAAAAGTGTCCTTTCTGGTATTAACTTGTCTTTGAAACGTTGACAAATTTACATGCATGCGTTGTAGCGAAGCACAATTTGTTATTTCTTGAGTTGTGGTTAAAATGCTGAAAATCGGCATTAAAAGTTATGTCGTTTTTTTCGTTCAAAAAAGAAAAATCGAAAATACGAATATCTAACTTCCGATTTTGTTTTTTTGTAATCCTAAAAGTATGCTTTATTTAGTGATAATTTATGCATGAAATAACATTTTTGGAATTTTAATGCTTGTGTTGTGCTTTGCTATGTTTCCTTTCACGAAGTCACGTTATACAAAACAAACGAGCAAAACTTTTAACTGAAAAAGTAAAATATAAAAAATGGGGAAAACAAATGGTGAAATGTTTCACAAAGAAAAGTGCAAAAGTTTAAACATTTTTTTTGCCATTTTTCACGCTCATTTGTGCACGTTTTTCCCGCAGTTTGCATAACATTTTAATAACTAATCTTTGGGAATAACGACGTTTAAAGCCGTACGCCACAAACGTGAGGATGCGCCTAGAAACAGACTGTAAATAATGCGCGCGAGTAGATTTTCTAGTTACTTGAACTTTGCATATTTTTTTTACGTGCATTTTGTTCATCTTTATTTGGCACATTTGTATTTTTTCTATTTATTCCGTTTGAAACAAAGTTTCGTAAAAACTTTCGCTTTCCTTTATTCAAATGACATAAGGAAAGTAAACAAATCATAAACTAAATTTTAAAAGCTTCATAGTTTATATTGGAGATTGGGTTTTTTTCCAAATTTCTGGAATGTTTGATTTTCAGTAGCTTGTTTTGAAAATTTTAAAATTCAATCAAAAAATACTTTTACTACTGAATTAAGGAAAGTTTTTTCAGCAATTTTATTATCTACCAAAGGTTCAGAGTTTCGTTATGAAGCATTTGGAAATGATTTTTGAAAGTAAAACTAATGAAAGTGCATAAATTAGTGCAACAGGTACGTTCTCAGAAAAGATTTCAATGATTTTTTATGAAACCTTAGGAAAAAAAAATTTTTTAAAGAAATTTTTCTTACTATGAAGATTTTTGCTCCACTTTATTTTCTTAGTGCTGAGTTTTATTTTAGCAAACAGATTAACAAAAAAGAATTTTTGATTTTTTTAAAATATTTCAGCACCGTTTACTAAAAAAAAAAAAAAAGTTCATTCGAATTTCGTGAGCATTTTCTCCAAAATTTACGAACATTTTCTAAACTTTATTAAAAATCAAACAAAAAAATGTTCAAATTAGCAGCACACCATTTGCGCGTTAACTCTGTTATGTCCTTGCATGTCTCATTTGTTTCCTTGAGTTGTCGCTTCACCAGGAGGAAATTTCTCTATGCAAACCGAAGATCAAGAAAATTGTGTGAGTTCGCTACTGTAGGAACGAAAATAATGTTATTTTGCTGGAAGCACTCAAGAGCCGCCTTACTGTAGTAACACGAAGCAAAATCAAGCCAAAAAAATGAAGATAGCTCATAATTTCTTACAAATTTTCGAAGCTTCTTTTGTAAGCATTCCTTGGTGCAGATTTCGCTGTTGCCTGTGGTCACGAAATTTTTCGGGAAATTTTTTTTTTTTTTAATTTTCCAGGGACATTTCTCCTAGCGTTGGCAATATTCTTGACCAGAAAGCTGAACAAAGTTGGAAGAACGTACGTTACGTCATCTATAATGCAACATTCAAATTTGGTCACAAAATCATTAATGAGTTTTTAAAAGCGTATTTTTAAATCGCAATTCTTTTCAGCATTCCGATCCGGTACACTTTTTGAACTCTGTAAGTCTTCAGTCCAGCCTCTCCTCTCACTCTTCCTATAACTTACTCGGAATAAACTGCTTCCCGAGTGGGTTTTCTTCCTAAAAGATTGAGATTTTTCCTCAGTGTGATCGGGACCTCCTATGCCGTAATATGGCATTCTTTTGATTTATGCTAATGTCTGCCTTAAAATTTTTATTACCTGGGATATAGTGTGTCTGCCATCTTTAGCATCCCTTGCAATCCTTTTAAAGGTATATTGAGGGTTATTGAAAAAATTTTTTGTTCATGCTTTTTTTTTACTGCTCATGTCTTGGCAAAATAGTGGATGAGTAATGCAAAGGGATATAAAATAGTATTTGGCATGATTTTCGTAGCTAACCTTATCAAAATTACTTAAATTGTTTTCTTATGAAAGAAGTTATAAGCAAAAATGTGTGCACTAATTTCTGATGACACACTCTTTAGAATTAAAAAATTCTTAGGCATAACCACTTGAATAAACTTTTTTTAATTCTGTATTGTTTTCGCCATAGATTTAATGACTCTCATCAAAGCTCATACTATGATGTCATGCAAAAATACAACCACAAAAGCAGAAACCATCAAGTTACAAGTTCTTCCAATACAACGTACAATTAGAACTACAACAAAAATAGGTTAAAATACTCCCACCATTGTATAATACTATTCAAATAGTTTTCAAACAATTGCTTTGTTAAACAACTGCCATAATTGTATAGTGCTGAATTATTCAAGTTATGTGTAAGTAAAAATGTTGAAAGCAAATACCCCCAGTGACAAGAAAATTATACATTTCATTATGAAGTGATTATGGTGTAACAAAAAATTAGAAAACATATTGAAAAAACAAAATTTAAGTAAAAAATATTACGGGTTTCTTTAAGTAAAAATATCAAAAAAACTGGGATTTATTTGATACTTGCTTCAATATCTATCACAATGACACTTTCATTTAGCATTTTCAAAATAGAGCTGCTATTAAGAAATAGCATACCTGCTTAAGACTAGTGCTACTTGATAGTTTTGTATTGTATACATTGTGAAATCTTAAGTGAAGAGACTTCGAGCTATTTATTATTTTTATAAAACAAAACTGTAGTCTAAGTTTTGACGTAGCTCTTACTTCAAAAAACTTATCAATGAAAAGTAATTCACAAATGGGCATTCCCGTCAAAAGACCAACCGTGACAGATAAATTAAAAGTTATTATAAAAGCGTTACTTTCTGATATTATCTAAGGAAAATATTCAAATTTTGTTAACTTAAATAATTTACACCAGAATTCATATATCACATTGAGCAAACTTGCATAAATGCAATTTCTCTTTTTTTTTGTAATATTGAATAGTATTTTGCCTTAAATATTAAAGTGTGTAAGAGATGATAGTCTTTCCGAAAAATCTTTCTTCTAACGTTAATTAGCTAAAAACAATGCACAAAAATCAAACCAATCTCTATTAACTGTAAAATTTTAATTTGCTTAAGTTCATGTTCTAAAGTCACAAATAACATAGAAAAACATCATATTATGTTCTCATTTCGAAATTGATAACAGCAGCAAGTGTGTCAAAATGTTTGCACGAACAGAGTTTCATGTACATAATTACAAAAAAAAGGGGGTGCAAAAAAAATTAAATTTTCAATTTTTGGAGCTGTTTGAAGTTGGTCATGTTCGCAAACATAAGTGTAATAAATAGGCAGTTGAAAACGGTAATCGCATAATTTTTTTTTTTTGAAGGCTGTGAAGAGAAGGAGGGACATGTACACTTTTTTTTCAATAGTAGGAGGTGCCACGCCCCTAACGGGATAAAACGTTTCCACGGCTAAACTAATGAACCGCTGTTGATGAAATTTTGCTTAAAGATAGATTGAATCCTAAGAAAGATTATTAGAAACTGTGATTCTTTAAAAAGGGCGTGGCATCGCTCCAAATGGGAAAAAACGGTATCACTGCTGTGCCATTACACCGATTTTGATGAAATTTGGTATGTAGATAGATTGAAACTGGAATAAAAATACATTTTTTTTAGTGGGCGGTGCCACGCCTCTTACAGAAAAAATGTTTAAACAGCAAAAAGACAAATTTTGTATTTTTTTTTAAGAAAAATATCTACTCCTTTCTCTTTTCTTTTTTAAAATTGATTTCGCTAATTAATTTAATGAATATAAACACTAAATTTGTTTTTTTAATTACTGTTTATATTTTAAATATTATTATTTATATATTAAAGTTGTTTTGAAAAATTGTCCAAGTGAACCAAAAATGGAAAAATATGTCACGTTCGAATGTACTGTTATTATATATTTAATTAACAAAGATACCCCAAATAAAAAATGTTAAATCATTTTAAAGCTCCATTGCAGCTGCTGTATACATGCGAGTTGCTAAATCTTTTAATTACCTTTATAATAATCAAACCTCTTTTCACTTATTTTCTTTATAAAATTATCAATTTTAATTAAATAAACACCTGCAGTATTTCAAAATAAAGTAGCTATAAAATAATCCTTGCTTTTACCGTAACATGACTTCAATGTGCGCTTCCGTTAAAAATTTTTCCACGCTACATTTAACCCCATCATGGTAAATATCACAGCTGCTTGTTGAACATGAAATCTCAAATATTTTAAGGTTTATAACTTGTCTTTTATTTGGATAGAGAAGAAAAAACAACAAAAAAAACAAGGAAGCAAATGCGACCTTATTAAAATTGTATTGAAAATTGTTAACTTTCTGATACCCCAGCAAAGTAAATTGAACTCAAAGCTTTTAATAAGCTGCAATATTTTGGCGCTCTCTCGTAACCGTCATGATAAGGGTTGAAGTTAAGACTTTAAAGGGATGTTTAATTTTGGGTGCTCTGTTCGACAAAGTTTTGTTGATACATTTTTTGTTGTTCTCTTAGAGCAGTTTAGCTTCTCATTATTAGTTATTTATGTGCACTTTGCAGTTCATTAAATCTTGTATAAAAGTTGTGAGATGTTATAATCAATGATTGATTTATAACTTCTCAAAGACTTAAGGTAAATTTTATTTTGTTGAGAAACTTTAAAGATTATTTCAATAAAAAGCAATTTTAGTCTAAGCAAAATTTAATATTTCTTAAATGACTTTGAAAGTTGAAGTGTAGTAATTTTATAATAATAAACCAAATAAAGCTCACTTTAAAAAAATTGAAATGAAAGCCTTAGGTGATTGTAAGAATTTGCGACTTTTTTTAGAAAATTCAAAAGAGAAAACTTTTTAAGAATTTAAATCGTGTCAAGCAAAAATAAAGCTATAATTTTGGCTATTTTTATAATCAGTACTAACAGATCATTTAACTTAGCCAACACTGAATATACAAATATTTGCATTAACTAATAATTTTAGGACATGCCATTCGAATCAAACACAAGCCAAAAAATTTTTTCTTAAATTAAGCAATTTACTTTATTTCCATATAAATGCTTAAAATTTTTGCGAACATCAGTCGGTCAGCACAAATTTTTGACTATTACGGGATCACAATCAACGCATACAACTATATCATAAATTTTTATTCCACACACATTGATATTTGGATTACTAAATTCTCTGCTTTAGTTTTTCTTGGCAAAAATTCCAATAATATTTGTTTCAAAATATTTCAAGCATTTAAAACCAAAAAAATAAAAAAAACATACATTAAATTTTAAAAACCAATCTGTTGTTAGTTGGTATTCCAAACAATCTGTGTAAGTAATTCAGGCGCATAAATCAATTAAATTTTTATAACAATAGATTTTACGCTCAGGTACGACACATGCCAGGAAAAATAATTTTTTGATTTTTTTTTTTCACCCACTTTGTGTTGTAGCGCAATTTTAAAAAAAGAAGTTCTGTGCAATTACAAAAATATTTATAACATCATAGTTTCATAAGCGAAAATTTGAAAAAAAAAATAAAAATAAAACTGTAGGAAAAAAGAGAAAAATGTTATCGTATATATTTTGTTGAAACAAAATTTTGAAAAAAATCATAATTTTAGGGTAATGCAAGGTGCTGAAGGCAAATGAAAGAATAAATAAATTAATGAACGAATGAATAAATGTACTTTTGAATGTATGAGAAAATAAATGAATGAACGATCAAAAAATGAATCAATTTATAAACGAGTGAGCAACTGAATGAATGAATGAACACACAAACAAGTGAATGCATAAAATGAATGTTTAAATAAAAACATGAATAAAAATTTACAGAATGAATGATTCAATAAGTGAATGAATATATTATTGAGCGATTGAATTCATGAATAAAAGGATGAGTAATTAATTTTTAAATGAACAAATAAATAAATGATAACTTAAGTGCATAAATGTAAAAATGATTAAATAAATAAATGTTTTACTGAATAATTTTATCGATTATTAAGTAAACGAGCAAGTTTATAAAATGAATGAATAAATAAATTAATTAATCTTCGAATAAATATATGTTTATTTGAATAAATGAAACTAAATTAATAAACTAACGAATGGACAAAAAACTACTCAATAAATAAATGAGTAATCAAATGAGTGAGTAAATGAATGAATAAAAAACGCTCGAAAGAAAAAATAAAATGAATGATCAAGTAAAGCTATGAATGAGAAAACAATGAAATGAATTATTAAACCAATAAAACAAGGAATTAAATAATGAGTAAATGTTATAATGAATTATACGAGTAAATATATGATTGATTAACAAATTGAATCAACAAATGAATAAACATATTAGAAAATATAAAAAGATCAATAAATAAATGAATAAATAATGATTACGTTATAGAGTAATTAAGTGAATGAATAAATGAATGAACAGTTAAATGAAAAAATAAATGGATAATCGAATAAATCAATAATGAATGAAATAAATGGATAATAAAATAAATGAATTAACGAACTAAAGAATAAATGAACGAATGAATTACTAAGTAAGTGAGTGAATGAGTAAACAAATCAATTAATGAATGATGACTATAAGAAAGTGTGAGTGAGTGAATGAATATTTAAATAATTACACAAAACAAAATTTATTGAAAAACGAGGGAACGAAAGCTTAATTGAGAACATAAAAAAAAATAGAGGATTCACTTTACATTAATGAAACATGATTAGAAAATGAATGCACGAAGTAAGAAATAAACGAGCCAATAAACGAATAAATCAGTAATTGAATGTATAAGTAAATATAATAGTCATAGTGATATCGATAATGATGTCAAGATGGATATATGTATATAAGCACTGAAGCATCGTAGTTCTAAAGTTAAAATAAATGAGTAACTTCGATTCAAGTTTCACCACTAAGGTATACGATGTTTTATTCAAAAGTGACAAAATTATTTCTTCAATATATTCACATTTAACTCTAAGATATATTTAAGTTCCTCGAATACAAAAAAAAAATATTTATTTCCCCCACAAAATACGTTGAAACTACCAAATTGACTTCTTCAGTCCCCAAAAATTTATTTACCTTGAATCCTTCACACAATGTGAAAATAAATAATAGTCACTGAGAAGCAGATCAACACCATGATGTAAATTTTGCTTAAGACAACGTACTTACGTTCTCGATTAACTTGGTCTATATATCAAACATGATATTTTTTCTTTCTCGAGTATTCTTATATTAATCTCAAACTCAAAAAGTTTCAAAAATATTTTAAATTACTTTATTTTCAACGACCAGTCACTTTAATTGCTTCTCTTGCACTATAGCAAAATATTGCATATGGAAAACATTTTTTTTTTTTAAATTCATTGTTTTTTATTCGAATCGAAAAATTTTGAGGAAATCCAATTATTACGTTTATCCGTTCGGAAACAATTGTTGTAGCAACAATAAAAACAGAATCATAACAGCAAAGTACCACAGGAACAACAACAAAAACTACGGAAACAAAAAAAAAAACCAAAAATGTTTTAAAACTACAGCGCGCCTACGTACACATAAGCTTCCCATGTGATATCGCTGTTGTTAACCATTTTGACCATATATATGATATCTGATATTTTGGTTTTCTTTTTTTCTGTGCTGACTTTTCATGCAAAAAATTTTATTGCATACTTTTTTGCGCAACATAGTTTGGGTGAAAATGTTTAACTACAGATGACAAATATTTTTGTAATTGTGATTTTGTAACACTGTATTCTTTGTTATTTTTTTATTTAAATTTTAGTAAAAATTTGTTTCAAAATATTCTGAAACCTATAGCAGTCACATGAATTTTCATTTACATTTTGTTTATGCTTGAATATTGATTTCATTGGAAATTCAATAAATTGTTTTACGTGTCGTATGAGTAACATTCAATTCTAACATTGCACGTTGCAGAGTTTTTGTGAATATTACAAAAAAAAAGATAAGTTTTTGGAGATTTTAATGGATTTTTTTTAACGTTAATGCTATACAAATTTCTTATTTTACTATGAATTTTTGCTATGGAGTTATAAAGCATAAGACTTTATGCTTGCCTCATTATTAATACATATTTTAAGCAAAATAAATTTTTTTTTAAGTTAAATACAAATTTGGAAAGTGCAAATGCTTTAATATACAGATTCACATGTAATTTTTCCCCTATTTTACCCTTCATTTACAATTTACTTACATTGCGACGTTTTATTTTTAAGCTTTCTTTTTTTAAAGTGGCAATTTTCCTGTTATCCGTTTGCATAATCCTAGCTAACTTTCATAATCCTTTTTTAACGGTTCTTCATTTGCGCCTACCTGATTTTTAATTACGTGCAAATTATGCTAACAATTAGCGTTTGTTAAAGTACGCGCGCTATACTTCCACTGAGCTTCCGAGGCGCCACAATTATCTGCTATTTTATTCAGGAGGCAAAAATTAATTTTGAAATTTTCTGCTTTTGCTCGTTTACTTTCGGTGCAGTGGCAGCCAGCTGCTTTAGCTTTTTTCTTTTTTTTTTCTTTTTTCGCTTAATTTGTTAGCGTGAAATTATGTGATGCTGTGAAATTTAATTATAGACTTTCCTTTTTATTGAATACAAAGCGTTTTGAGATTACGGAAGCTTAAGAAAGATTATTTTAATTGTTGTAATGTTAGTTATTCAATGAGCTTAATGCAAAGAAAATTGAAAATATTTCTCACAATTTCTTATGTAAGTGACTTTGGCAAGGACGTTCTATTGCTTTATACATTGTGTTTGTTTAGTTGGAATAAGAAAGCATGTATATTTCACAAAGTAAAAAAATTGCGGACAGTATATCTTTTAACAGCAAAATATATTCTAAAAAGTCAATTTTTTATTATAAACTTCACAGCAAAGCCTTCTCTCCTTTAGTGTGCGTCCACAGTGCGCGCTCAAAGCGGAGCCGAGCGCAAAGCTGATTTTTCATGCGAGAAGCGGAATTTTGGGTGGCCACAGTGAATGCGAGAATCGGCGCTGAAATTCTGCTTGTCGTTCGTATTTGCTGTTCGTATTTACTTCATTCATTCATTTGTGTTTATTGAAGTAAAAAGCAATGGATTCGTCTGATGAAGAGTATTTTGTTTCTCCGATTGTCATGGACTATTTTTTAAAAGAAAGACAATTTGGAAAGCATCCAATAAACGTAAAAAGGAACGATTTTGGTGAATTTCATCATTTATATGAAGATTTGAGGAAATACCCAGAACAATTTTTTGAATATACCCGAATGAGCATCGAAACTTTTGACTACATTCTCAAAAAAATTTCGCAACATATTGATAAAAAATGGACCAATTTCATAAAAATACCCATAACTCCTTGTGAACGACTAATTGTTACTCTCTACTTGTACATTCATTTCTGTTGAAATTGAAATTTTCTACTAAATTCTACTAAAAATACCCATAACTCCTTGTGAACGACTAATTGTTAATCTCTACTTGGTACATTCATTTCTGTTGAAATTGACCTCCATAAGTTCTCTACTAAATTTCTGTTATGATAACATTTATTTTTTTGGTCCATTTTATTTTTTTAATTAAGAATAATGAAAAACAATAACGACGAACAAAACACAAATTCACTTGAAAAAAGCAATTACATATAACATCATCAACATCTGCAATGCGAGTCAGCGCTGAAAAACACTTCAAAACTGTTTTCTCGCATTCAATCCGCTTTGCGCTCGGCTCGGCTCGGCTTTCACTGTGGCCACCATGCGCGATTTCGTATGAAATTGTATGCAGCCAGTTTTCTCGCATTGCTTCTCGCATTGATAAGCTTTGATCAGCTTTGCGCTCGGCTCCGCTTTGAGCGCGCACTGTGGACGCACACTTAGTTATAAAATGTCATAACTAAAAGTTACACATACGACCGGTAAACCAGCAAAACGATTTATTGAAAGACGGGTTATATTTTAATAAAAATTAAACTTTGCTCATGATGTTTTCATCCACAAAATCTCTGTTGGAAATTATTGCATACTTTTAGTAAAAATTATGGCTCTTGTGTATAATTTGTTTCAAAATATTTTTAAATTCTTTTACCTTTAATTTAATGTCCCTCACAGAAAATTTTATAAAATTTATTATTGCATATATTTTGGCATGAATTTGTAATAGCATGCACATGCGTGCATATTCATTGCATACCCTAAGGCATTAATTTAAATGCACAAACGTTGAAGTTTTTTTTTTTCGACAATACACAAATTTGCACAATTTTGTTCCATTAACAACGTCAGCTGCTCTGTGTGTTTGTATGCGCAAATTATTCACAACTATAATTTCCTAAAATACAGAGAAATAAAAAATTGTTGCACTCTTTAGTGTTTGTGTGTGTGTGCACTCGTAAGCAAGCAGCATCTTTTAGTATCTTCAAAGTCTTAATCTGCTACTATTTCAAGCACGTAACTATGCAACGAACGCGCTTGCTCGCTACTTCCGCTGTAATGGCATACAAATTGCATACTTTTAGTTTCATTTTTATTGCTTGCAAAAATTTTGGTGCCTTCTATTTGGGTATCATCTTTGCATGGCAATTTTCCCACTGCAACATTCATAATTTTATTTCGTAAAGCTTAAGTTTATTTGTTACTTACTTAAGCTTTGCGCAAAAGATTTGCTGACAAGAGCACTTTTTTTTTTTGTTGCGTTTCTTAATTTTTTTTCTTTTGAGTCTCATATTTTCTGCACGCCAAAAGGTATGCAACACATTTTGTATATGCAAAAAGATTTACGCTAAGGCGTGCTCCTAGCTAGATACACGAACACAATTGAGTTGCATTTGTGTTGTGTGCCACAGTACGTGATATAAATACATAAAATTAATCAAAAGCTTATTATGAAATTTATTGGCAGATTTTTATATAATACCATAAAAACTATAATGATGTCATAAAATTTTTAGAGAATTACAGCACTTTTATAAGAAATATCTGCTATGAGCATAAACTATTTAGCTGAGAAAAAGTCTCCTTTGCGACAATGTTTTGGGAATGTCATCAATTTGTGCATTTTAATGAAAAGTTTTTGATTTTATTTTGAAAATTATTCTTAAGAAAAAATCGAGCAAAGAATATAGATTATAGGAAAACATTTTCAAAATCAGAGAGAAAAATATTGCTTTAGAGACCAAGAATTGAAAAAAATTTTTCCCAGTAACAAATTTTCTATCGTGAGTTCTGACAAAAACTTAAAAGCTTCTGTTATTATGCAGCTGATATTCAGTGGCTTTATCACGAGATAATAATGGAAAGTGTAAAAAATTCCTAAAAATTATTTCTGCATCATTTTTATTTATTCGATCGTGGTTTTGGTTTTACTGAATGTAATTTGTGTAAATTTTGCTTGTAATTTTTTTAAAAAAAAAACGTTAAAACGAAATGCATACAAAAATTTGTCAAAAAAAAAAATATAATTTAATTTTTACAAATATTTTGACTAAAAATAATATAAAATTATAAATGTTATACTAAATTTATGGCCCCAAAAATCGGATTTTTTGAATTCTTGCTTACACAATTTCTTGAAAAAAGTGCATTTCGTATTCGATTTACATAAATTTTAACTTATAAGAATTGTATTAAGCTCTTCTTACTTCTGATATGTAGCGGAAATATCAAAATTTTTTAATATTTTGAGTCGAATGGTGCAACTATATTTTAACATGAATGGGACTTAACGAAGCATCTCTGGTTATGCGAAAAAATTTTTGTTCTCCCATCAGTTGAAGCCAAAAATTAATTTATATATAATGGATCAAAACAGCTCCTAATGCGCCTCGTCGTTGATGTCAAAAAGTTTTGTGCGACCATCCTCACGATTACGACATTAATGTCTTGACATAAGTGGGGTTGAGACAGGCTCTACGGGAGGGGGGGGGGGGAGAGGAAGGGGGGGAGTTCAGTTATAATGTAGTAATTTTGAGACACATAAATATTAAATAAGAGTTATTATTATTTTGATTTTCTGATATGAACATTAGCCCTCTTAACTCTCTCTGAGACAGACACCGACTCAAAACAAAGGACCCTTAAAAACGAAACCTACGTATATTTCTTTCATACCGAGAAAAACGAATGGAGCACTTTTGATTCTCCTGAAGGTACTTTTTGGCTAAAAAAAAAGTTGTTTTTTGCTCGTAACATTAATTTCTTCAAGAATGGATACCTGAAATTGCTTGAGAAATAAAGATTGCGTTCTGCCAAAAAATTTGACGTTAAAAAACTTTATATTTATTTTGATGTTATAATAATATTTTGTCCAAAAATTTGATTTTTCCATATAAAAAAGGTGAAGAAATCGAATTTTGGGACTGAATATTATTTATAATAGAAAAAAAATTTAAAATTTTTTAACGTTTAATTGTTTGCAAGAACGCAATCGTTACTTTTCGAGTAAATTCGGGTTTCCATTCAATGAATAAAATAAAAGTTACGAGCAAAAAACACGTTTTTTTTAGCCAAAAAGGACCTTCAGGAGAATCAAAAGGGTCGTTCTAACTTTTAAGTCGGTGTGTGGATGAATTTTTTTTTCAGCCCAGTCTAACGCATACGCCAACATTCTATACATAGATAGAATGTGGTTTCGACCTTTTCTTCCAATTGAGTATCGATTTCCAATAAGTTGAAAATGATGATTTCAAAAATTGAGCATTTTCTTTTAAAAGCTTACAGGTTATTGCAGAAAAACATTTTTGAAAGCTTATCTATGTTGTTTTGAATAGCATTATCTTTGATTCTAAGGGAGTGAAAAGGTCAAAAATACTCCTAATCTGCACCGCTCCCCTGAAGGAAACTTTCTTTTGAACATGAAGACATCTCCTCACATTGTAAGCTTATACATATAACTGATACAATTATTGTAAAGGATTGCAAACTGTGAAGAAATAAACTAATTTTTTCCATCATATATAGCATTAGAAAAAATTCATAAAGAAAAGTTATAAAAAATGCAGCTGAAAATTTGGGCTTTGATTAACCATACTTTCTCACACAATATATAAAACATTTTCGAAATCCGGGGATAAATATATTTTTTGTTTCTATTAGAGTTAGCAAATTTTCCACTTTTACCATTTATAATTTTAGTGATTTTCTTTAAAAATCCATACAATTCATATACGAGCGATGAAAAAAAAAATAAAGTGATTTTTATAAAGTACAAAAATGTACTCTCCGCCAATTTTCTACATTATTGCATTTTCTTTCAAATAAGTTAACTAAAGCGCCCTCTCAAACGGCTGCTTTTCAACTTTGAGCCCACTGTGTCACTAAGCCAAAAAAAATTAAATCTTTATTATTTTTTTTTTTTTTTGATTATTGTCTGACGATTATCTGAAGAACTTGTCAATCACTAGCACTTTCATGTTCTTCCTATTAATGGCCACGATCTCCCACTGTGCGACGGTAGTTTTAGGTAAATCATATTTTTTTTTTTTTTCATTATAAGTCATAACTAGTAGATGCCCGCGACTTTGTACGCGTAGCCTGTTTTTCTGCGAAGGCAAACAATTTATTTTTTTTAAATAGAACTACAGTCAATTTTGGATTCTTCTTCACAGATCTAGAGTTGTTGTTGTTTTCTCTTCCATAAATATACCATTGCATTGCCAAGTGAAAGACAAAAACAAAGCACACACACAAACTAACACATTCAATTAGCCAAGTACACATTATCACACATGCTGTCCAACATCAATGTGATCTCTTGGAACAACCGCTTGACAAACATGTTGGATGGATTTCAAAAATTGTTGATTTTCCTGCTGGCTTGTCCAACCATACAACCTGTGTGAACTGACTATCAAGCCTAGTGAACATTTTTCATTTTAAATAGGATTTCATGCAGTTTACTTCGATGTGGACGCTCATAAATTGTTCTGCAATTTATGTTTGATGGCATGCACGAAAATGTGAACACAAAGCACACATGTTGTCAAGCCGTTTAGGAAAGCAAGTGTGTTTTCTATGTGTGAACGTACTGTAATTTTTTTTTCATTGTTCACAAATTCCGCGTTGCTGCGTTGACAAATTGAGAATGAGAGCGAGAGCAAGAGTATAATTTGAATATTCTCTTCCATTGCATTGCCATATAAAAACAAAACGCACACACACTAACTTGCCATTAAACGATTTATTATGCTTACATGCTTCTTTCTATGTGTGAAATTAATTTTCTTAGCAATTTTAAAACTTTAATGTTTGGATATTTAACAGGAATATCGTGATAATTTTATTTCTATGTTGGGACCAAGCATCTAAGAAAGATGACTAAAAAAATTTGATCAAAATTGATTCAGTAGATTTTGCGTGAATCCCGTTCATCGAAAACGGCTATCATTTTATTTATATAGATAAAAGTCAAAAAGTTTCAATATCGTCCATATAGAAATAAATAGTTAGAGATGATTGAAGTTGCCGATGGGAAAAAATTAGCACGGTGACGTTCCAAGTGTTATTATTAATATCAATAAAAATAGTTACTGTTTTTATTATTTCATTTCATTCTTATGAAAAATTACTCTTCATTTTTCACAATTACTGCAAAACTATGAAGGACTTTTCTGCTCACAAAAAAAAAGCAACATTAAACTTCAAAACAAACTTAAATTTTAAGTTTTTAAACCCAGCACTCGCCAGACAACATCATCAGCGGTAACCCATGTGACATAAAACTTTTGCTGCTCCATAGTAAAAAATTTCGTTGGAGCAACCTTAACTAAGACACTTGATGGATATTTTCTTCATGACATCAACTATGCTGACATCAACAACAAGCAGTGAACGTGATGTTAACGCCAACTAGTGAGAAAAAATGAATAAAAAATGTTGAACACTTTTGTTGCAAGATTTTTTCTTTTTTTTTTTTGCTTGCTGCAATATCATCATACAGTAAATTTTTTGTATAAAAAACTTTTTTTTTTCAAACTTGCCAAATTTTCTTGAATTCTTTTTTTTTTCCTTTGACAGCTAAACTGCAGCTCACGTAGATGCTGTTATTTATGCCGCCATATATTCTTACCAACAAACTTTAAGTTGCTGACGTAACTTGCAAGCGTAGTTGAGTCTTTGTGGCGTGTCTATGAAGCAAAAACTCTAAAGTTTTGTAAATTCTTGTTTTCCATATATTGTACCTATTTTAAAATCAAAAATTTTTAAATCACTAAAATGCAATGCAACTGCAATCGTTAAAGAACAACTTAAGCACACACTTTTGAAAATGTCAGCTGTTAATTTCCATAATACCGCTGTGATAAAACTTTAATCGATACCAGAAAAAAAAAAATTGCAATCAAAAACTTTTGGGTAAATAATAAATAAAATAATACAATCGCTTATCTGTTTTTTTCACCATAAAGCCGCCGAAAACCAATATGAATGCATATAAGCCGCTTTATTGAAGTGCAAAATGTGTAATATTCATTGAAAGCATAACCTCAAAAATGTATAAAAGTCAGATACGCATACTCTTGTAAAATTCGCACAAAGGCTTTTTAAAATAAAAGCGAAAAAAAAATAACTCATCCAAGTGAACGCACGAATAAGTAAATGAAATAAACGTTCGCATAATGCTGCATAAAAACCGATAATCTGCAATGAAGGGCCCTATTTGTCGCAAGATTATATTGCTACACAGCAACAACACCGAATAAATGTCACATAATAACTTTGCATATGCGACTGTAACTCATACAAAAAAAAGTACCAAGTAGGAATTTTAAACACAACCTAGAGACTTTTTTATGCTTTGAAAAAATACTAGTCTGATTTCCTACTGGGTCACGTAGCAATTTCACTGAATATTGCTGCATATTTATGGATATCAAAAATGATTTCTTTGTTTTTGTAGTTGTTGTTGTGTATTGCATTTATTGCTGCTTTTGTTTTACGTTATTGCTGGTAACTACATATATGTGATGCCTGCTGTTGCATACAATATTTTTTGACTGCAGCCTTACAATAAATCAACAACTGTCGCGTATTATAAACAAAATTCGTACGCTTCCATTTTTTGTTTGAATAGCGACAATGAAAATTGCAACAGACAGCAAAATCAGTTGAAGTGGTGACTGCAAGGGGACAGCATGCAGCTTTCGCTTTTCATACGCTCCAGCTGAAATATTTCTTTAGAATGACCTTAATTTGCATATGCGTGGAGATAGTATTTTACTTAAAGCCAATAGTAGGTAACAGCTTTTAAGAGTATATGAATTATTTTAATACTTAAGTGGCTAGTAATGGGTAAAAATAAATTTATAAAAAAAGAACAAAAACTATTAACTTTTGAAATTTGGCTTAAAAAAAACTGGTAGGTTCGTCTGTCTGTCGCACATGAAACGCAAGCTGCTTAAAAGATTTTCCTAACTTTTCTATTAAAATAATTCTTATTGTCTAATGAAGGCTTCTAGCAACTTTTTGTTTGAAAAAATGATTATGAATGGGCGGTGAAACGCCTCCCATATGATAAAAAATTAAAGTTTGTGCGACAGACAAACTTAGATTTTATCACACTACTCAACGGACTTTCATAATTTTTTAAGTATTTAACATCTGTAGAAGGTTATTAGCTTAGTTTGTTTTTAAAAAAACGGGCAATGCCACACCCCCATAAAAGATTAAAATAATATATATTATATCTCATTAACTATTTTACACAGACTAACGAGTCTTAGTACATATACACATAAAGCGTACGAGCCAGAGTAAGTTTTAATGAATTATGAGCAGTGTCACGCCTTTCATATAAGAAAAAAAATTATTTTATGTCGGTTACTATTTGATGCAGATGGATAAGACTTAGTACATACAGTGGCGAACATTGAAATCCGGACAAGCAAAAAAATTTTAAAAAGGGGTTTTACGATCCCGTCAACCTCTCTGTTTTGTAGATACGGCTTTTTTTTAAAGGTATGGCGTAGGTAGGGGTTTTTTTTAGAGGTAGGATAATATTTTAGTATAAATTGAAGTTACACTGTTAGTTTTTAATCATTCTTGTGTTATTTTGTTTAAAAACATGCCAAGTTATAAAAAAATGAGCGATGCGGATAAGCGCGAGATTTTGAAGTTTCGTAGCGATATATTAACGATTCGGGAAATTTCTGTTAAGTAAGTCCTCAATTGCCGAGTATTTAAAAAAATATTCTGAAACTGGGTCAACAAGTCGAAAGGAAGGGTCAGGATGATCAGCTGATGATCGACTTTTAAAAAGGTTTAGTCTTAGAAATCGCTTCCAAACAGCTGTGGAAATTAGAAAAGAGTTTGTTGAATGTGGAGAAAAAGAAATTACTCCAATGACAGCGCGACAAAGGCTCCATGACGCTGGTTTATCAGCACATCGCCACGCTAAAAATCCTTTTTTGACCACTCAAATGCGTCGGAAAGGCTTAAAGTGGGGCAACCAGCACAAAATTTGAACTATATCTGATGTGTGATCTTCTCAGATGAGTTAAAGTTCAACATATCCGGCTCCGATGGAATGCTGTATGTGTACCAAAAAACTGGAGAGCGTTATAGCGATGAGTGTATCCAAACAACATTTAGGCAACCGATTAGTAGAATAGTCTGGGAATGCTTTTCTTATTACCAAGTTGGACAACTGAGGAACTATTAAAGCAGCTGGCTATTAAAACATCTTGAAAGAACCTTGGAGCCTTCTACTAAAGAGCATTTTTCGTGTGTGGACAACATGATTTTTCAAGATGATTCTGCGCCTTGTCATCGAGCGCAATTGGTAAGCATTAGTATTTTCTAAATCTTTATTATGTACTTAATAATTATCCACAACTTTTATCCTTTTTTCTTCTTCTTTTTTACAGGTAAAGAATTACTTGAATGAATTTGGCATTTCAACTTTATCGTGGCCAGGCAATAGTCCCGATCCTAACCCCATTGAGAATCTTTGGCACATAACAAAGGTACAGGTAGCAAGCCATTAGTTTACCTAAGTTAGACAGAATAATTCAAAATGTTTGGTACGAAGACATTTCGCAAGATATTTTGAAAAATTTGGTTTCTTCCATGCCGTAGCGAGTCATAAAAGCAAAGAGAAGAACAACAAAATATTGATACATGTTTTTTCTTAATCCTTAATATTAGTCCTTAAAATACCTGCTGTGAATATTTTGAAATTATTTCCTTAAATATAAAATTTTATTACATTTTACCAAAAACTCTTTTTTATTAATAAAGAACATATTTAACTTTTTTGCTAAAAATAGACGTTTATGGTATGGTTTTCCAACCTCCGCCAAAAATTTTTCAGTTAAAATTATTTGCTCCTCTGATCCTTGTACCAGTTTTTTGTATCGATAAAAAATTTAGATTCTAAATGATTTTATTCAACTTTTTTTGTCTGTCTGGATTTCAATGTTTGTAAAAGGTTGTGGGCAAAAGTAAGCTTCACCGAATTAGAGAGCCGCTTCCAGGGTTACCAAAAAGCGGCGGTATTGAGCCCGGAATTTGACGATTTTCGTGAAATACACATAAAATTTTTGTTTAAAGAGCAAACAAAAAAATATTAATTTTTGTAAAAAAATTTAACTTTTTCTCACTTTACTTATTAATTACTGAGCAAAATAAAAATATTTTTTTGAGAATGCCGGAAATTATTTTTGAAAGACTTGGTAACTCTAGTTGTTTTGCTTATAAATTTCATCACTTTGAGTGCTGTTTCAATCAGACATACTGGCTCAGCAGGCACGATCGTTCCAAGGGATTTCATATAAGCTGGCGATTGGAGTGAAATTAGCTGGGTTATCGCAAGCTGTTGGAAAACAAATTTCCGTGGTAAAAATCATTGTTTATTTTCGTTTAAAAATTTCATATGGAATGCCCCATATTAAGTATTAGATATACCTTCTCGAAGAGGTGTAAAAAAAGACTAGGTTACATATTTCTAACTAGCCAAAAATAATAAAAAATCCTGTTTTTCTGTATTGAAATGACCCGAGATTTTCACATAACTCAGAACTTGTGTTTGATAGTACTCTAAATTCACTACTGCTTCACTGCAGATAAAATTTGTATGAAAAGATTTAAGGCAATAAAACTGCAAAGATGCTGGATGGAAAATAATGGCAATGTACCAGCAGGACGAGAGAAGGAAATCTTTTTCCGCAAAAGTATTTAAGTGAATTTCATTTATGTAAATGAATATAAATGGACCATTATTATTAGTAGGTGTTGTTGTTGTTATTGTCGTCGTTATTACTGCTCATGCTGTTGTCATCATTGCCCATATAACGAAAAAAACGTTGAAGCCAGCAACTGTTGAGTTAATGATAATGATGCTGAATTTTAATGAATGTCAAGGACGACAACAAGTTTTTTCTGCTCCTTTTAACTTTCAACACTGTTGGTAGCAACAAATTTTAAGTTTGGGTCGTCATTTCCTGTTCTGTCGTCAATTATTTTTGTATGAATAATTAAGAAATAATTATAATTACCATATTATAAGGGTTCATATAAAGGATCACAAATACACACAGCAGCGGCAGATAACATAAAGGACAATAAGATTGGATGAATGAAGTAGGAGAGCGCTGCAGCACACTTTAGAGCTTAAAGTTATAAGCTAACTGAGATTATTAAATGGTTACATTTAATATGAGGCTTCACTGTCAAAAGGGATACTTTTATGGCTGTTATTTGCGGAGTTTTTTTTGAAAGGAAAGAAGTAGACCATTTTATTTCTAAATATATGTTTTTTGCTCTTATAAGTAAGAATATTGCTTATAAGTGAAATTAATAATTAAAAATATTTTTATTGCACTTATGTTAATGTGAGTTATATTTCGAATGGAAACACTTATTCTCAAAAAAAGCTTTTTGCACAATATAACACCCTAAAAATATTTAATTTCCGTTAATATTATGTAAAAATTTTTTATAAATTAAGTCTCTGAAAGCAAATATTTAATTTTTTAAGTTTCATTATAATACACAACATACTTTTGTGCTTAGTTTTCCAAAAAAATTAAACTTTTTCTAAAAATGTTTCATCAAGTAAAAACTAGATGTTGGGTTCGAAAAGAAGTCATATTAAATACAATGTGACCATAAAAGTTTCCTTCGAAAAAAATTGAAGAATGGTTTGTTTGAGATATAATAAGTCCTTCGAATATTTTACTTTTCTACTCCGAAAAGTTTTCATTGAAAAAACTTTTGATACCACATCTCGCGTAAGGAGAAAGTTTTACCTTAGTGATTGCGCAAATATATTTAATTCGAAAAACAAGTGAGATGTATGGAAAATTCTTCACCAAGTACGACATCCGCTTACGGTCTACTCTTAGAAAATACATTTTTGACACTAAATTTTCAATTCGTATGGCTTATACACAGCGAAAAATATTTCATAAACAACATCGATGAATGGCTATACCCATTGTAGGCAGTAATGTTCACAACCACAACTATAAATGCTTTCTACAAAGGAATGGCAGCTTTGTAGGCAGCTTGCCTACATCTCTTTATACAATTTGTAGCAATGGAAAGGCAGATTGCCTTAAAACATCGCTTACTAAGTACCTGTATAGTTAACCGAGTTGCTTATATCTCCATATACAAAGTATGCAGCCAACAGGCAATACCCATTATATCTCCATATACAAATCAGACGGCGAACGGACAGACTGTCTACAACTCCATATACAATGCAGGCAGCCAACAAACAGACTGCCTACAGCTCTATATACAAAGCAGACAGCAAGCGGACTGTCCACAGCTCCATATACAAAGCAGGTAGTCAGAAAGTGGTCTGCCTACAGCTCCATACATAAAGCAGGCAGTTAGCAAGCGGACTGCCTACAGCTCCATATACAAAACAGGCTTCTAAAACAGACTGATTAAATTTTTAAAGCCTGCAGCAAATTGCTTACCTGTATCTCCATATGGAAAATCGGTAATTTAGAACTCAAACTTTAATATAATGTGGCTCTTGAATAACAATAACAGCAAGAATTAGATAAGAAATTATTTCCGTTTGACTTTTTTTTTCAAATTTCCGTTTAACTTTTTCTTTTTTTTTTTGCCACATAAGCAAAATATCACAGTAACAATTTCATTTGTGAAACATACAACACAAAGGGTATAGCTTTTATACATGAAAGTCAAAATACTTCATCAATTTGCCGCTGGGTCGTAACAAAATAGGCCAGTTCAATAATGCTTACGTTATTATTTTATGTGGAATAATTTTGTATATATAAATAAATATTCAGGTTTAAATAAAAATGTGATACCATATGGTATCACTAGGACCTAAGTATAT
The DNA here is from genome assembly GCA_949775025.1 of Tricholauxania praeusta. NCBI lineage: Eukaryota > Metazoa > Arthropoda > Insecta > Diptera > Lauxaniidae > Tricholauxania > Tricholauxania praeusta. Next base: position 122,967,239 of record OX459030.1, on the reverse strand, counting down.
ACCTGAGTTTGAAAATACTCATGCCTACTCTGCAAAAGTATAACATATTTCAAATTTATTAATTTAAGAACATGTGGTTTTGCCTATGCATTGTTTCTCAATCAGATAACCGAAACATTTTTTGACGGCAAAGTAATGACAAAAACATAAATCAAGTTAAAAGACAACAAAAAGAATATTAATGAAGTCAGAAACCGCATGTTAGCGTTGTTTTCAAATTTTAGCTGTTGACCCAAATTTTGAAAAAAATGTTGATAGGGTTGATGGAAAATATGCTTACATATATTAATTATTTATTTAAAACCAAGCAAACTATTTACGTAGATATATGTAGGTCTTATTACAAAAAAAAAAAATATTAAAACTTTGAGGACAAACAAATTCCATGTTAATAGTAGCCAATAAAAAGTTTCACATTTAGTTATACAATAGTATGCAATGCTAATAGTTTTAAAGCTAATTCTAAATTTTATTGTAAAAATTTCAATAACTTAACAATATTTAAATCTATGGTTTGTTATTTTTTTTTTTTCCATTCCATAGTCAATAAATCCTACAGACTTTTTTCGAACTCATAAATTTTATTTCGATTGCCGCCCACAAGTAAATGCAGCAGTAAAAACGTTATAAATTTTATACACACACAAACAGCCATATCTACTAACACATATACATATATTTAAAAATAGTTACATATGATGACTTTTGGTTAACCCAATGTGCCAGTAGATGGAACTGCTAAGACAACTTTTACCACACAACCCCAAAACACAGTAAAATACTTAGTATATAAGTATTTTAATACACTCAATATATTAATCATGTTGGCTGCATTATCAAGGACATTAACAGCTTAAATGTGTCAATAGTGGGCGTATGAAAGTTTTGCACATTTGCATGTTTGTATGTATTATGTATTATGTGCGAGCAACACAACACAACCACTTTGAGTTATAGCTTTAAGTGTGAACATGTGTTGTGTGCATTTAGGCGCTTAATTGGGTCGAGTTATTAAGTTTGTGTTTTTGTGAAAGTTAGTTTTGAAGTGAACTTTAAAATAAGCAAATTAGTGCTATGAATGGAACAGTTCTTAATATGAGCATATTTTTTAAGTGATTACAGGTTACTTTTATTATTTTTTGATTTCCTGTCTCATATTGTTACTTATTATTTTAGTCAAAATTTGATATTTTTTTCAAGACCCAAGGTCCTGAGTCTATGGCTCATAATATTTCTGCCAGTGATACTTGTTACGTTTTTAGAAAAAGTAAATGATTACAATTAAACTGATGCTGTTAGTAGTGAGAAACAGACTCTTTGTGTCTAAGTTTGTTAAATCTACACATTTTGGTTTTTACCACAATTGAAGCTTTTTCAGAAGTTTTTATTTGTGTTACTATTGAAATTCACCTCATTTTAAAAACTATCCAAGGATACAGCATTATTGTTTTGTTCAAATTGATGGTTTATGTTTTCAATATAAATTGTCTCTCTAAATATCAAGCAGTTCGAATAATATATCACCGTAAATTAAGTGAATTTACCTTAAATGTTTGATAAGCTGATGGCATTAAAATTCATTTATGACATAAATTTATGTTTGCGAAATCAAACAAATAGCAACTTTAATGGAAGGCTCGAAGCCAACTTCAAAAACTAAGTTAAAATTTTTTTTTCATTAAAATTTTTAGTTTTTTTTTTAAGACTCTTCATTAAATTGTGTACAGTTGTTTCATCGACAGTCTGATCGATCTTTTCCAGTTAAGTCTGAAGTCTTGTACCTCTCTTTCGTAGATCTCTTTTCATTAGAGCCCAATATCTCTCAAGTGGGCGAAGCTCTGGGCAGTTGGGTGGATTTGCTATTTTTGGTACAAAATTGATCTTTTTACTTTGATACCATTCCATCGTTGCTTCAGAGTAATGAGAGGTTGCTAAGTCGGGCCAGTATATCACTGTACCCTCATGTGCACGAATAAATGATAGAACACGTTTTTCGAGGTACTCGTCTATAGAAACTTTTGAATTGATTGTGCCTTGCGTAACAAAGAAGCTGCTTCTGAGGTTATAGGTGCATGTGGCCTACCAAACCATATATTACTTTGAAAATTTCAGAACGGTCTGGTACTTTTTGAACTTTATATGTCTTCAGCTTACTTCTTTCCTCGATCTTTAGTACAGTAGATTTTGATGTACCTGCTCTAGCCGCCATAACTCGCACTGAGGTGTTGGTATTCTGCTTAAAAGACGCTTCACCATTTCCACTACCCTTGAGTTGGAAAATTCTGAATTTCTGCCTGAACTTTTTTTTCGTGAAATAGGTAGACCCTTTTTATAATTAGAAAAAAATATTTTTATCTGATGCACAAACTATTTTTGCAATAGCTGAATGATTTAACTTTGGATTTTGCTGGTATGTGGACAAACTGAGTTTGCGGACTTTTTGGTACTTGCTAGACATTATTCATCAAGTGTTATACATTATATTAAACATCACTTTATAAAGAGCAAATATTGAGTTTTTTCAAACCTATAAAAATATCAGGTAAAGTAAAATCAAACAAAATAAAACCGAAAGTTTTTTCTAGGACAGTCAGCATTAAAATTCATCAGAATACCATTGGAGTAACTCAGATAAAAACTTGATAAATAAGGAAAATTTCGTGAAAGTTTTTGACTTTGTCAACATTGTTTTGGTTGAATTTTGATGTTGAATTATGTATTTTTAGTCAGCATAAAGTGGCGCCAAAAATTTTTTATTACGCAATACAGGTCGCAGTCATATATTCAAAGTTTGGTATACAGCGTTGTCTTATGTATGTTATATGCAAAAATTAACAGTAATTTTGTTTTTTAAATCTTAGCATTTCGTTATTTTTTTTAAACAAAAGTTGAAAAATCAACCCGAAAGACCAAAAAATATTTTGTAAGGTGATAAAAAAATAAAATATAATGTTTCTGAAATAAATCATGTGTTGGTATATTACTTCAAAACTATTTTTCGTTGCTCTAGTCCTTAAACCTTATTTGCTGAAAATTAAATGAAATTTGAGCATTCATTATAAGTATGAATATCGTTTGAAAAATATTTGTCGAATTTATAATATTTTGTATATTAGAGTATAATATTTATGTATTCTATAAATTAAGCACTTCAAACCAAAATATTTCTCATGCTGCCAAAATCACAAATTTTCTCAAAAAGGCGATAAATGTCTTGGGGATACCAGCGTTAGCTTATCACTAAAAATGCTTATTTTAGCAGTATAATTTAAGTTGACAACTGACTCATTATTGTTTACTGGAAACACTGCAGAAGGCCAAAAACTACCCAATCAAAACTAAAACCAATTACATTGAGAAATTGAAACTTAAAATCGCTGTGGATTTAATTGTAGTATATTTCATTTAAAAGGTAAACAACATTGGTTCACAAAAATTTAAACTAAGCTATGTAGTTTTCGAGACATGTGAATTTTTTTGAAGTTTTTACCGAATATAGTTTGTTCCGGAAGATGCGGTTAGTACCAAATACGCGAAAAAATTACATATTAAATGCAGTAAATATTAAGTCCAATAAATTGAAGTTGCTTTACATCTAAGCAAAATTAAAGATTTATAATAAAATTTTTAAGAACAACTGAAAAAAATCGGTGAAAACTTTTGCAAAATCAAGATGTCTCAAAAAGTGTGACTATGATCTTAAAGTTACATAAATTATTTTTTAGATCGTACCTCTATTTCTGAAATTAGTAACGAGATTCCAAACTAATAAAGATTTATAGAAAATTGTGTCCTGGATTTCCCACCTACCTTTATATAGTTTTGATTTTATTTATTCTACAAGCATTAAAGTCGATGTTAAAAAAGAGAGAATTTAATACAAAAAAGGGACAGTTTTATGAACTATTATTTGCTGTCGATGTAATACATAAGCATAAATTTTTCTCACAAAATAATTGAACGTAAATATTACAGCTGAAAATGAATAAAAATCGACTTATTTATAAGAAATATAGCATTTTCATGTTCTTGACTAAAGGTTATTTAATTTTCGTCCTTACAATTTTGACCACAAGTAATACGATAGTTTATTTTAAATGAAAACAATAAACCTTTTTTTTCAAATAAATTTAATAAGAATTCTATTTACTATTAATTGAATATGCCCAGAGTTCATGTGCAAAACTAATTTTTTTAAATTATGCAACAATAATAAATTGAAAAAAATAGCAAACGGAAACCTATTACGCAAAAAGCTACACCGAAAGCATCTACGCTATTGGGGCACGTTTTTGAAGTAACTTTTATGCGCTCATTCCAGAAGAGCAAAATAGAGAAACATAATAATAAAAAAAACTTCAAGACAAATATTTTGAAATGTAAGAATGAAATTGTGCACAAAAAGCATCCCCATCCTTAAGGGCTTAAGTAGAAAATGTCATTTTAAATGTACAAAATTGTTATTTAGATGAAAATGAAAACGAAAACGAAAATGACTGCAAAAGAAGCTGAGCAATTTTGGCATTTCAGTCCCTAATTTTACACTTAACGAAAAGAAGAGCGAAACATAAAAAAACACAAATACAAGCTAACAAAAACAATGTGGCAAATGAAAATGCCATGCATTGCAAAAAACAAAAAAAAAAAATGGAAAACTTGAAAGCACGCACCCATACGCACATGCTGACACGCACACAAATACATATACACATTTTAAGGATACCCATAGAGCAAAGAAACAAAGTGTTTCTGCAGCAGCAGCAGCAGCAGCATCAGCATTTGCAATGCAATAAAGGATCAACTAACGGCACAATTTATTAGCAAACTCACTTAACGAAATTTTTTATGCGAATCGTACGTGTCTGTCTTAGCGAGTGCAAACTGTACCATGGAAATTCGGACATGACCAAGTTGGAGGTGCGCTTCAAGTAAACTATGTATGTATTTGTATCAGTTGCAAAATGTTATTTGGCAAGTTGAAGGCTTGCAAAGAAATGCAATGAGCATAAAACGCGCGCTGTTTTTGCGTTTTGAATGCGCTTTGAAAACAAAGAGTGCACGTTAGGAGAATTTTAAGTTATGACTAAGTTTTCGTAAAGCAAAACTGAATTAAATCGAAAGTGAAAACTAAGGTCAAACTACGATCAAAAATTAGCTACAAGCGTATAAGAAGTGAAGTGAAGCAGCATATGAGTAGGACTTAAAGGAAGTGCAAGTGAAGTAAACGTATTTTATAACTAAAATGGCTGTGGAGACAAAGAATAGTTCAAGTAGAAACAAAATAGAAGTGAAGTACTTAGTTGTTAAGTAAAATTGAAGTAGCAGTAACGTTGACGACGAAGAAGTAAGTAATGAGTACAGCGTAAATGAAGTACGTGAAAATAAGTGAAGTAGAAGTAAATTATAAACAAACTAGTAGTGAAGTTTATGTAAGTTCTTGTGAGCTAATTTAACATTAAGTAGAAGTGCATTGAAATTAAAAGAAAAATAAATAAGATCTGAAGTAGAAGTGAAAAAGAAATGAAGTAAATAATAGCAAATCAACTATACTTAGATTAAGTAGAATAATATTAGAAATGAAACTGAACTAGAGTATTTTGATGTGAAATATTATGAATCAAAAATGATGTACATTTGAACTAAAAATGAGCTTAAAGAATAAAGAAGAGATGAAGAAAAGAAGTAGCTGCGTACAGAGAGTGAAATTAAGGTAAAATTGACTTGAACTTGAAGTAAAATTTAAATATGAAAACAATTTCATTTAAAAATAAAGTAGAAATGAACTAAAAATTAAGTAAAAGTGTAAAAGAAGTGAAACCTGTCTAGTGTTTAAATGAAAAAGAAATGGTAAGAGCAATCAAGATCAGATGAGGCTGAAGTAGAAGTGAAGTAGAATTGAGGTAATGAAGTAGGAGATATATAAAACAAATGAAACGAAGTAGAATTGAATTTAAGATGGAGTAGCAAGTAAGTAAAGAAAACTTAAAGAGGAGTAGGAATAAACTAGGATAGAAATTAATTTAGAGATACATGCACAGTAGACCGGGTCGATTTGTATGCAAAATAAAGTCAGCCAGACACCGGCCAAAAGTTAGATGGACCCTTAAAAACGAAATTCACATTTTTTTTTATGAAAAAATCGAATTTAGGGACTATGAACAAACTGGATTTTTTCACATATTTTATATGGATTTTTTCACATTTTTTATATGGAAAAATCGAATTTTGGGACCGAATATTATCTATAATGGAAAAATAATTTAAGACTTTTTAACAACAAATGTCTTGCAAAAACGCAGTCTTTATTTTTCGAGTAAATTCATGTATCCATTCTGTAAAAGAAAAACACGATTATTTAGCCAAAAGATGACATTAAGGAGAATCAAAAATGATCCATGGGTTTTTCTCGGAACGAAAAAAAAATGACGCAGATATCGTTTTTTAGTGTCTTTCTAACTTTTGAGTGGGTATCTGAATGAATTTAAATTTAGATCCGCTCTAATACACAGATAGGTGGTGATAATATTAAAATTTTAAATTAAATCTTCAAAGAACTTTATAAACAAATCAACTATGATCTGCCTGGTCATACCTCATTAACACGTAAGCTGATTTCAACGAGATTCCCGTCAGTGTCATTATTTTTATACTATGTAGGAGCCTTATGCGGGAATTTCAAAGCCTTACAAAATACTCATATGATTAATGTTGAGGTTATGGTCTGTTTTCTTAATACTCGATAGTTTTTAACAGCTGTGTACATATATCCTGAAACATTTTGATGCAAAGAGTTCAACCTCTATCGAATGCTTTGGTGTTTTTCGATATTTTTCTACGACTTATAAATATAGGGTGTTTTTTTTAGAGGTATAGAGCTTCGAATTGAAATAAAACACAAGAAAATCGTCTTAATGTCTATCAATTTGGCTTTATTGGAAGGATAATTTTATGCCATTAATGTTTAAATATGATTTCGGGCATGTGGCCGCCGCGGCTGGCTCGAATAAAGCCAATTCTACAGGTCCAATTTTGAACCACTTTTTCGAGCATATGGGGCCGTATGTCGGCAATAACGCCACGAATATTGGCTTCCAAGTCCCCTAACGTTTCTGGTTTGTTGGCGTAGACGAGCGACTTCACATATCCCCAAAGAAAATAATCCAATGGTGTCAAATCACACGATCTTGGTGGCCAATTGACAGGTCCATTCCGCGAAATTATGCGCTCATCGAATGTTTCCTTCAATAAATTGATTCTGACGTGCGCTGTGTGGCATGTAGCGCCGTCTTGTTGGAACCACAACTCATCCACATTCATGCCATCCAATTCGGGAACAAAATAGTCGGTTATCATGGCTCTATACCGGTCTCCATTAACGGTAACTGACTCTCCAGCATTATTTCGGAAGAAGTATGGCCCAATGACTCCACCAGCCCATAGAGCACACCAAACAGTCAGTTTTTGTGGATGTAATGGCGTCTCAAGGGTCTCATGTGGGTTTTCTTCACTCCAAATGCGGCAATTTTGCTTGTTGACGTAGCCATTCAACCAAAAATGAGCCTCATCACTGAACAAAATTTTGCGATGAAAATCAGCATCGAGATCAATCTCATTTTCGGCCCATACACCAAAATCACGACGCATTGCATGGTCTCGCGGCTTTAATTCTTGCACAAGCTGGATCTTGTAAGGTCGCGAGCCAAGATCTTTGCGCAAAATCTTCCATAAAGTTGATGGACAAAGCTCCAATTGCTGTGCACGGTGGCGAATCGATTCATTCGGGTCCTCTTCAACATTTTGCTCTACAGCGGCAATTGTTTCTTCGGTGCGCACTGTTCGACGTCTCTGCGGATGCGTATTATCACATAGAGTAAACGTAGTGCGAAAACGACCCATGGTTAACCGAATTAATTGCTCTGATGGACGATTATGTCGACCATAAAATGGACGGAGCTTGCGGTAAACTTCGCGAACTGAACCATTATTTTCGAAATAAATTTGCACGATTTGCAAGCGTTGTTCTTTTGTCAACCTGTTCATGATGAAATGGCAAACCAAACTGAACATAAATGACATTAGAGTTGCCAGATTTGACCATAAAATGCCAGTTTTATCTCTATTCGAAAAACAAACCTCTAAAAAAAACACCCTATACAAGTAGGATTTTCCGATACTCATGAACTTATATCGACCTTTTCCATGTTTTTCTATTGTATTGGAAGTTCTGTTAAATTGTTGTTTTGCATAATATTTTAAATTTATTGTAATCAGGCACAATAATCTGACGAAATCTCTTAAGTTTGTTCAAAAATATCACTTTATTTCTGCTTCAAATGTTTTCAGTAAGTCAGTAAGCGTCGTTTCGAAACACTAAATTTTAAACACTTTAAGTTTTAATTTTGTTTATTTTCAATAAAAAGCCCTCATTGCTGTGCAGTTAATAACTTGATAATTGAATTGAATTACAAATTAATCCAAACAATGCCTACAATGGCAAATTTCAAAATGTTATCGACAACAGAGAATAAAAAAAAATTAACACAACAACAGCAATCATAAAATTAAAATGATACTGTTTATATATGTATATCACATACACAGCATACTCAAACAATGGCTTAAAAGTACAAAAAATGCAGTTGAACTTAATAATAAAAAAGGAATTAATTGAAAATGAACTTAATCAAATTATGCAGAGCACAGTAATTCAGACTTTAAAAAAACGCAAATATTGATTATGAGCATTAATTTATTTAAATTTTAAGTATATCATTTATCAATTTATGAAAAAATCTTTAAAATAAACATCATTGTTATAACATGGTGTTATAACATAGATATCACTCAAAATTAGATTGACGGATAATTTTAAAATTCATATATGTGCCTATCTAATTATTGTATTATAAACAGATTTATTTATTATTCTGACAAAAATTAGTTATGACACAATCAAACAAACATATATTTTATATTGGATGAGTGAAAACTACTCAATGCTATATCAAAACCAACTTAAGCTGTTAAAAAAAAGATTTGTATTCTAGAGAGTAAGTAAATCATGCAAAATTTTTCCTTATTAACTTTTTTTTTATTTAAAATGTTTATGAAATACTTAACATGAACAGGGAAAAAGAACAACGACTTTAATATCAGAAAATTGGAATCCACAAAAATGAGTTAAGTATTTTAAAATCCTGACGTAACAGAATCAGTCTGCTAGCAGTTTTTAATTTGTTTTTAGCATTCAAAGAAGTCAACTTCAAATAATTTTTTAGAAAATATTATTTTGCACCAATCGTCGCATTTTTAGCCTTTCCACATTCAATGGAGCAACAAAACTTTTTTTAAGCCGAATTTTAACAAATCCGAATAATCTTCTTTCAGCCTATGGTGATACTCAAAATTTATTTTTAACCTTTTTTCATTGTTTAAAAAAAAAAATCATTAGTCAAGTTCAAAATTCAATTTTGATAATAAAACAAAAGAAAAGTAAGTAAGAAAAAGTTAAATTTCTTATTATATTTTCTTAAAAATATAGTCCATTTTGTATTCCAAGTTTTGGTTCTTAGAACAAAATCAATAAAGACACAATTTCTTTTGTCATAAAATTAATTTCAAATTCCAATTCATAGGAATGACATTAAAGTTTTAAATATTTTTTCAAATTAATTTCTAGAATGAAGTCCACAAAAGAATCAATTCCTTATGCCATGAAATTAAAAACCCATGTCGAAAAATTTCATTTACCTCACACTGAAGTTTTTAGGATATTTGATTCCAAAAAGAGACAAATCCGCTCAAAATATGTGTACTACACGTTGTATGAGTGATATTCTTTATTCAACCATGCTTTTTACATAACTTTTTTTTAAAGCTACAATTTTTTTGCATATATGTTCAATGTGGCCCATAATAACTGTCACTAAAGCAAATTGTTATAAAAATCAAAGTCGTCCACAATATTTTTTTTTTATTTATCACAAACGCTGAACAACATTCCAAAATTTATTAAATTAATGATGAAGTTTTAAACTATCACTTTTTTCTTTGCTTACAACACGTAAACGTTTGAAAATGGATTCACAAGCGGCACGCACCATTTTCTGCTTCATTTCGTCCCAAATCCTTGTCAAACGCTGCTTGAACCCATCAATTGTTAAGCCTTTTGTTGACCTTACTTTACCTAGCATATGGCCTCATACTCAAAAATACAATGACTTGAGATCCGGTGATGATGCTGGCCAATCTTCAGCAGAGATGAAATCAGTCGAATTTATCGGCCCTTTTCCTACATATATGAGGTACTGCTCCCTACACCTTGATTTTGGTCACGTTTTGATATCGCTCAGCAGTCAATTCATCTTTTGGAGCATTCGCAAAATTTCTTGCGTACAAACGGTTACTCTGCTGGTTGTGGCTGTCTTGCAGGAAGAACAGTTTTTCATCCGAAAAAATTATTTCATCTCCACCGTACCAGTCAAGTAGCTCCTTACGTTTTGTAACAGGTAATTGCTTTTGCTTATTTGTTAGCCCATGATGGCGTTAGCTTTTATAGGCCTTGAATTGTAGATCATTTCTGATAAGAAGCTGCTTGGAAGTTTTTTATATTTGCATATCCTTTTCTACAAAACAGGCTGATTGAGCAGGATATCGTTCTCTCACTTGTTTTATGACGTCATTTGTTCCCACAGTCCGACTGCCTCCAACTTTTTTTTATCTTCGAGCCTCCCGTATCCTTATATCGTTTTATTGTCTTATGTATGAATTTTTCTGCTATTCCGAGTGGTTTTAGTGTTTTTATGATGTCACAATTTCTGTAACTTTTTTTTAAGAAAATTTATAACTAAGTCACGTTTACCTTCCATGGCGCTTCTGAGTTTGATATAAAGACTACTTTTTTCCGTGTACTTTCGTTGCGTACAGTTGAATTGTGAAAAGTAATGCATTTCTTAGATTATAAATAAAATCTGGTTTTAAATTTTTTTCGGTACAGTGAAATTTGGTGACAGTTATTATGGGCCACACTGTATATAATTCTAATTTTGAAAACGTTTGAACAAAGCCGACAGTATCAATTTTGTGAAACTTTTATCAAAAAATGTTTACATAAGTAAACAGCTATAATTTAGCTGAGTTTAAGCATAAATTATAATTTTCTTATACAAAATTTCATTGCTTCACAGCAAATATTAACTTTAGGAATCTCATTATACATAATTAGAATTATTTTTTGTCAAACTTTTTTTGGGAGCGCTTGTTTTTATGTTCATATTTGTATGTAAGCAATTTTTTTTTGAATTGTCTGGTAAGAAAGAAGATGATTTTGTTAATCTGCAAATTTTTATTTAAATATTTTACATTGATCAATTAATAATAAAAGGCAAAAGAAATGACTAAAATATATGAAAATTGAAAAACATTGACTATGATGCTTCAACATTAGCACAATGAATATCTCTCGCGAAGTAATTGTAGTTTGGCTTAAAAAGAGAAATGTTAAAAAATGCAATATTTAAAATCTACGACCATAGCATTTGCAACCTCGATATTATAGCGATCATAATCTAATAAGTTATTTCTTTTTTTACTGTCCTTTTTCACTGACAAAACTCATCCTCAAGTGAAGAACTGAAATATCTAATGGACCAATTTTTACAACAAATCATCAAAAAGTCATAAAATTTTCGTATTTCATTTTTTTTTTTTTCTAAAGTTGGTGTAAGAACTATATTTTTTCAATGATAGTTTCTTGAATACTGCAATGCAATTAATTTTTTTTTTTATCAAAATATCGACTGTTAAAAACTGGTCTAAATTAACATGAAATGCTTGTAGTATATACTAAGGGAAAACATTTTTAGTGCTAACATATTTCTCTCAAACTGTTACAATTTTTAACAAATTTCTGCAACACATAAATTTTCTGTTTTCATTTTATCGTCACTCTCCTTGTGAGCAAACAATTTAACTCACATGAGTACGAAACTTGAGTGAAAAATATGCAGCAGAAACTTTAGTTTAACATTTGTTGAGTAAGAAATACTCACAGATATGTCTTACAGTACAGCACTGACCTACTTCAACCAGAATTGAGTTAAGCTATAAGTACATTTGCTTTCATTTCTGAGCATGCTTTAAGGATAACAGTGTAGTAACAGATCAATTTTAAACAGTGAACTGTAATGAAAAAATGCAAATAAGAAGATTCAAACAGATTTCATGGTAACTTTTTTTGCTGTAGTATTCAGTTACTAAATCAATCAAACTCATTCTTTTGAATACTTCAAATCTTAAAAGTGAATTTTTTTATTAGTTAAGACAGTTCTTAAAAGTAACGAAAATGATTTCATCATCAGCCCTTTATATAATGGATGGTGCAACAAAAATTGTCATAGCTATATTGAATTCAAAACACTTTTCTGACAAGTTTAGATTAAAAAATAGAAAAACATCTTCATTTTGATGGTGTTGTTTAAAAAAGAAAACTGATTTCTTGAAGTACCCAATATAATTTGGCAGATAGTCTTAACTAAATGAATATTTTTTTACAAAAATACCAAAACTCTTTAACCGCCTCTCGAATTCCTTTGTTGATGCCTACCATTAATTTTCGAGATATTCCTATCAATTACTAAAATAAAAATTTTAGTAGTAAAACCATTTCTTAAGAGAATATTCAACACAAAATGATATTTTTGCTAATTTCTGAAATCTAAGTCTGACTATCACCAGTCCATTAATTAAAGTAAAGTTTTTAAAAAATCTAAACAACTACTATTCGTTGAGAGAAAGGGTTGCTTTTTGAGTTATTTAAATCAGTACTCTATTATGAAAGAGGGTACTGAAAAAAAAGAAAACGCTTCTTGTTATGCTTTACAACAAAATGAAGCGTACTTTTTGAAACGTTTATTTAATTCTATATCCGGATCTCTGTCAATTCAAAGAGATTGTAAAAATATAAAATTCATATAAAAGGAGGTTAGTATATTAAAAAATACATGTATGATTTAACTTAATGTTGCTAAATTATTTATATTTTGAAGAAACCATATCTATTTAAGGGTCAGTAAGCTTAAGTTATACATAATTTATTCCTACTTGAACTTCGCTTCACTTCATTTATCATCTGAATTCAAAAAGTAAAACTTTATATGTTCCTAACAGATATTACTGGCTTAAAAAACACTTCTGAACAGACACTATGATACCAAAACAATTTTTATCAATGGAATAAAACAACATGTTTGGCCTTCTTCATGCCTTAATTCATTATCATTACTTTTCCTCGACCATTTTTTAATTTTTGGGTTTTTCAAGGAACAAACCTTTGACGACAAATCGCAATAGCGGCCAATAGACATCATAAAATCTTGAAATTATATTTTATATTAAATATATACTTACTTTTTGTTAAAAAATTTTTACCGGAAATACTGGAGTTTATTCCTGAAGAAAAGATGAAGTAATTTACAAAAACATAGATCAAAATCTTCATAAGTATCTATCATAATAAAGCATTAACTTTCTAGAATTTAAAACGGTCTTTGAAACTCCTGCGTCCTTCAAAAACACTTTCCACAGAGGTTTAGTAAACACTAACAAAAAACGTTCTAATGGTGTGGTAAGCTGATATCTTAAATGTTTATATTTGATTTTGACAATCTCCTTTGTCCATCAGCATGAAAAAAGACTGCCATCTTGTCTTACAGTATTTATCTATTTGTCAATAGAAAGTTGTTTGCCACTGCATATATTGACATTCTTATTCTCCAAAAACCCAAGTTGCATACAAACAAATACGACCACGTGCGAGTTGGCCTCAAACTCTCATTAACACATTTGCACACTCACACAAAGAAAATTTTCCTTCTCTAGCTTAAACTTTGCTCACTCTCAATAAAACTCGATAAGAACTCTCACAGAATACGAACGTATCCCTTCGTTAAACTTCGCGTCAATTTTACTCGTTGTAAACACAAAATATGAATTCGTTATTGCCGTTGTTTTTGTAACGACTGCTATCGTTGCCGTCGTCAATGCCGACCGAATGAATGTCAAAAGGCAGAGAAGATGTTCGACAACTTCGGCTTTTTTTGTGTTTTTGTTTGTCGTTTAATCACAGCGAGGCATAACTAAATTAGTTAGTTTGATTTTGGCATTCGTTGATTGCGGTCGTGTGCGGATATTAACGCAAAAAAACAAATTCGGAATTTTTTTTTTCATTTGCTGTGAAATTGCAATAAAAGTGTTTTGAAAAAAAATAAAAAATATTATGCAAATATAAAATGAAAGTTTTTTAGATGATTGAAAATATCTGCAAATAATATTTAAGAAGTAAATAATTTTCTTGCTAAAAAAAAAAGTTATTACAAATACAAAGTTGCATAAAAGCACTGCTGCAGTTCGTTGCTTTCCGGCATTTTTTGCTCAATGATTTCGGTTTCTTGCTGCTACTACCATCACCACCACTACTACCACTAAAAGATTTTGTGGCAACAACTTTCAGGTTTGCATGCAACTCGGTGTGCTCGTAATTGGCTGCAGCTCTTTATTGACTTCTTTGTCGAAGTTTTTTTCTTTTTTCTTAGTTTTGCTGATTATTTTTTAATAATGTTGAACTAACGATTTTGCCATTTAATGGTTGCACCTTTTTCTTTGGATTTTTCGCTTTTTTGACATAGTTTCTTATTTAATACGATTACAAGCAAAAGTAATAAAAGACTGCGTTTTGTTTCTGCTAAAGTCATTACTTTTCATTTGTACAATTTCTGACAGCTGCCATTTTGGTGTTGAAGACATTTTTTGTAAAGCTTTTTCTGTTGAAGCACTTTTTCAATAAGTAGCAAATTCAAGTCAATTCAATCAAAAGTTGTTCAAATTTTGGCAATTATTCCACTAGTTTTTGCCTTCATCATTTAATAGACTCATACATTGTGAATATTTTTTTTTTCATCAAAACTGCATAGTTGTAGCTTTCAGTCCTAGTTTTTTTTCTGATAAAATAAAAACACATAAGTACTATTTATATACTTTACTAAAATAATATAATTTAATACTTAGTAAGAGTATGCGTGATAGTATTTTTCCTGCTTTGTTAAAGGAGTACTTTTCGTCTCTAACTTGGTTGTTGCACTGAATGTCGTATTTCATTTAATTATTTACAAAATTTTAATAGCTCCACAAATGCGTTATCTTAAAATCGGATGGCTGAGACGATCTACGCCCATAAGCCCTTTCCAACTGAATTTTTCTAATGCAACTTAGCATCCAACCGATTTGGAAATTAACTTTAAGAGGTTCCTTATTGTGGCATTTCAAGTTTATTGCTTATGTGTCAGTTGCAATGCGCATTTGTCCAAATTGACCCACTCTTCGCTGACTGCTTGATGATTACACCACAGGTTATCATATTAAATTTTATAATATTCACTTAAAAAAAAAGCTATGCGTAAATTATTTTTAATCCTTTAATAGTATGGGATGTACCACTTCCTGCTGTCAAAGTAAGTTAAGTCTTGTACTTAATCTTGCACTACAGCTGTAGTATTGATCTACAGCTGATTCGGTTTTTCGTAAGGATCTCCCTCAAAATTGAGTTTAAAAGTTTTTGCTTTTCTTGTCAAGGTCTGGCGAAAATTTTTGTCTATTGATAACCGAACTATTTTTAGTATTTGCGAAAAGTTTGATTGCACGATCCGATATATTTTATTCATTATAACATTATAACGCTGTTGCCTGTGTGGGAGGCGATACATCAACTTGACAAACTTTCCTTACTTTTTGTTTAGTGCTTGCCTGAACCATTCCAAGTATTGTGTAAGACTTGGGAAATGACTCATCAAGTATAACGCTTTGAAAATTGTGCTTGTTTGGGAGGGGCCACACTATCTAATTTCTAATTTTTTTCCATAATTTCAATAATATGCGCGAAATTTTTTAAGATTTTGTCAAAAAAGCCCTCAGCATAGTGATTTTGTTAAGTTTTTGCTTTTAAGGTAAATATCAGACCCCGTTCATTTATAAAAATACAGTAAAATCGATATTACTGCAAATCACGTAAGCTCTTTAAAATAAATAAACTTTAAAAATTTAGTTCAATAGTTTGTGAGGAAACCCCCAGGAAGCTATAGATTTCAATGGGCGAAATGTAATTGATAATTTTTCTATTTTACATCACTTTGTTTTCTCTTAATCGTAGACGGACTGATATTGCTTCATACTTTAAAGATGATCAGTAATATATCAATATTTTGTAGAAAAATTTTCACAATTATGTTACTAAAATTGTAATACCATATAGATTCCACTGAAATTAGCAATATTAAAGTCAATGTTTTGAGTTATTAACTCGCCACCGCATTTGAATGGAAAAAAGATTAAAAATGCGTAATTGTATTCCTTAAATTTTCATCATTTTTAACATTCCGATAGAGATGTATTATTGCAAACGTATTGATAATTTGATCCTCAGATTGACCCTTATGTCTGTATGCAAACTAGGGTGAATTAAATTTTGAAGTGGTCCGGAAACTTTTTTTTTCAGAAAGTTCGTCTAATTTTAAGCAAAAAAGTCCACTACACCATATGGTTGCGATGAATTTCGAGCCTGCAAGTTTTTATATGAAGTAGTTAAAACTATTCAAACTGCTTATAGCTCCATCTGGTGGAAGTTTTCAATGCTATAAAGTTTTTTATTTTCTTCCTCAAAATCTTCCTAAGATGACGTTTTTATCATTCAAATCGGTCCATTAGTTTCGAAGTTATTCAAGCTTAAATAAAGCTATTGAACTACTCATCCCTGCTGCTATTACGAGCGACCTTTAGTTTTTTATATTGAAAATTTCACAAAACAGGCAAACGGAGTGGATGAGTTGTTCAACAGTTTTGCTTAAGCTTGAATAACTCCGAAAATAATGAACTGATTTGAATAAAAAAAACGTCATTTTATTGCTTACAAATTGAGAAAGAGAATGAAAAACTTTAAAGTTCTGAAAACTGCCACCAGATGGCCCTATAAGCAGATTAAATAGTTGTAACTACTTCAAATAAAAACTTGCAGGCTCGAAATTCATTGTAGCCATATAGTGTAGTGGACTTTCTTGCTTAAAATTTGACAAACTTTCAGAAAAATAGAATTTCCGGACTAAAAAATATTTCTCTATTCAAGTTAATCCTCCCTAATGCAAGCACTCCTCACGAATATTGCGCATAGTTGATTACGCTGACGTTGTAGCAACAGTGAAATAGACTATGAGCGGTAATATCGCGAGTTCAAATCCGTCATTTCAGCTCAATAGATAATATTTATATGTGTCTTTTTTCCGTGAAAGAATTAAGTCTTAGCAGTATTGTGGCATTAATAACTCTGTTTATGCAAGATTTGCAATTATGTTTGTCAATGTTTCTATAAAATTGTGACATGTAATTTCTGTATTTGTCGCAGTAAGTTCCTTGCATTTCAAATGCCAAAAGAAAATAAATAATAAAATCTTCTAGAAAAGCTTTATATGTAAATATTTTGACACACTATTTTGTGGTCAACATGTCGTATGAAAAACTTAAGACTATAGTAAAGTACAAACCTCGATTATCCATTTCTCTATTATACGTCACCTCCGTTAACCGTCATGGTCCATTTCACTTCATGTTTTAACTTTATTGTTGTCTTATGAAAATGAATAAAATGCATTTCATCCTGGTATTTATGCGACAGATTGGTTTCGTTTTGTCTGTGTTTCGTTCGTCTGAGTTCATATTTAGGGAAGATAAAAATTAACTTTTATGAATTATCTATTCTGACTTCCTAAAAATATGTCGCAAGTAATTTATTACACCCAATGTGTTTTAATGTTGGTAAAATAAATAAAATATGGCCCCTATTGTGGTTGTCGGTTTGCGATAAAATCGATAGCCATCGATTTAATAAAAAAAATTGCGCCATTGTGACTTGAAATATTTTTATTTTTTTTGAGACAGCCGTTTAGTTTAATTCAATTTGAAATATTTTGTATGAAAAATTTAAAAATAAAGAAATATCTACTAAAATAAGAAAAAAAATTTTATCTATCAAAACCAAATGATAGAACAGTGATCGATAAACACAATACCAAACAAAATCGCTAGTTGAAAAAATGTCTATCTATTGTTAATTGACAACCGCAACAGGGGATTATATATTCAAATTTCTTGCGAAGATAGATCTTTTTTGTGTCTTCACTATCAGAAGTATAACTATTGAAATCCTAACTATCAAATGCTTCGCTATTAAAGCTTTCTGTATCACTTTCATCACCTTTATGACAATGTCTAGATTCTCATCACTATTAACGAATTCAACTGTTGGATTTGGGGACATTATAATTGAAATAATTGGGAAAAATATAAAGCCACTTAAACAGATAAAATTTTTCAAAATTGAAAATCTCAAAATAACCATTTTTAAATACCTTTTCGTTAGTTATGAACTGTAAGAAAAGAAATTTTTGTAAAGCAAGCCAAACTAATATATTGTTTTTACAAATAAAGGACCACTTTTAAGAAGTGAGGGCGAATTTTATAGTATACAATAAGACAAAAGAACTTTTCCAAAGTTATTTGAATGGATCGTTTATTTGCAGCCCCATTTCAACATGATGACTGTTAAATATTCAAATTTTTCTAAGTCAGATCACAAGAAAAAGCTTTATGTTTTAGAAGGTTACATATGTACATATAACATTATATAACATAACGAAAAAGTTATCGATTGCATTCAATTTGAGTTCTTATGCACTGAAAACCATTATTTAAGATCTTTAAAAGACTCGCTAACCGTAGAAATTTAAGGTAATTTTAACTTTTTTCAATAAAGTCAAAAACCTAACGCAGAGCTACTTAGTTTTCTAATTGTAAAAAAGAGATTCAGCTTTAATGTATACTATACATATTAGGATGCCCCAATTTTTTGATTGAACTCGCTACCCAAAATTTTTAATCCTCAAAAAAAAAAAAGTTGTCAATGAGTCATATTTCCAAGAAAAATTCTGACCACCAATAACTTTTGAAAATTGAAACTTATACATGCAATTGTTTGAAATCTTTTTGGTATAATTTCAAAAAGCAAGTGTAAAAGGAGAAAGGTGATGGCTTTTTTTGAAATAAAATTAAGTTTATTTATATAGAGTCACCATTTTTAAGGCAAATACATTGTTCTTGCTACAGCCACTTTTGATAATATTGATAAGTTAAAATATTGCGTGTTATGTTATTTGCAATATGGCAGTTGAAAAAAAAAAAACCCAAAGTTTACAGATGTAATGTAATGGCGCAAATAGAGAAACCTTAAAAAAAATTGTTTATGGTAAATGAAACCGTCAAAGTGCTTTTTGTGATAGCAGTTATAGATTTCCATACCAATTGGTAACATTTTTATAATTTTTATTTTATTTTTTAATTTCACAATAATAGCCATTTCTAAATATAAGCATAGTTTTTGAAATAAAATCTATAAAGAAAATCTACGAAGACTTGGCTTCCATTAAAATGATTTGGAAAAGTTTTGCGGAAAAAGAAAAAAAATTTGAGAATCGTTTCAATAATCACAAAAATTTGACTTGCATGAGAAACATTGGTGTCTCATTTGTATGACGCTAATTTTGCACAAATAAAATTAACTTATTACTATGAAATTTATTGTGAACTATATATCAGCTCGAAATTATGATATTTGTGTGTCAAATTTACATGAGAAATGTACTACATTGTTTTCATATTTATTTTCAAAGTAAAGAGCATAGTGTATTATTTTTTTTTTTTGATTGATTTGATTTTAATAAGAAAAATAAATTTATAAAAATCTCTTAGAAGTTTCAATAACCTCAAAAAATTTCTAGAATGTAAAATAAATGAACAAAACTTTTTAATAATTAAACTATTATATATAAACTAATGGGCCAAAATTCTTTTTAATGCCTAAAACGACATGAGCTTAAAAAAAATGAATTAAAGAATTTTTTTAGTTTTTATTACTAAGTCAGAATCATTATAATGTATTCTATAGTATACTCATATCTGCAGCGAACTTTTATTGATAATTATGCAATTTATGACAATTTATAATGAAAGTCGTCGAAGAAAAAGTCAACTGCGTTACTCAACTAAAACTTGATATTTTATTTTTTGGAATGTTTAATTAAGCTAACTTGTTTGGCACTTTTAAGCAATAGAGCTAATATTATTCTCTCATTAAGGTAAATTTCAGAAATAATCAGTTTAGTAAAGTATTTTTTAGAAACTATATCGCTGCGTTACCAAAAACTTTCACAAAAGTCTTAAAATTTTCAAAAAAAAAAAACATTTAATACATATATTAATACACAAACTTGAGAGAGAAGCTTAGCCTTATTCTGAACTTCAAGAATTATATGGAGTCAAGATATTTTTAATAGTTAGAAGATTAAATATAACTCTAATTGCTTATAAAAACTGGGGAAAAAAGTAACGCAGTGGTTGTCTTAGCAACACGGTAGGTGCTCGGTACAGTGAATACTGTACTTTGTACTTTTTCAAAGAAGATTTAACAGATAATTATTCTTAACAAAGGATGAGCTTAATGCAATAAAGAATTACAAAAATAACTTCAATTTAACATTTCTGACAAACATTAAAATATTTTTTTAAACATGGGTATATTGTAAGAAAGTCAACATCTTAAAAATTACTGAAGAGTTCCACAAACATAAATTTTTCCGTTAAATATACCAACCCATGTGCAGGTATCTATGTTGCAATTATGTTTTGACTTCGAAAAGTACACTCAAAGCAACTGCGTTGCCAAAAAAACAACTGAATTTCTCTGTATAGTAACGTAGTGTAGCAGTAACGCAGTTGTAAAAATATAACTATTTCACCGACGTGTACTAAATGAGAAAGAATTTAGCAAATTCTTATCACAATTCTAAATTCTCGTATATACCTAAATATCTGTGTTTGTGAATAATAATAATGCAAATATCGCCATTACTTTCATTTTTACGAGTCAGCGGAAATATAATTAACACACTCACCTCTCACTATATTAGTATGGTGAATTATTTGGCTAGCTATTTTTCCCTCTCGCGGTGGTCACGCTTCGATCATAAGTAACAATAAATCAATCGAAATTAAATTTACAGAACATCAATTGTCTTATTTTAAAAATGAGTTTCTATAGTAACTCAGTGTAGCTAAGATATTCATTGTTGGGAACACAGTGTAAAATATATTGTATTTAATTACATGTTTTAGAAAAATGGTATATATTGATACAGCTCTTTATAACATGAGACTTATACTCCAGGACAGAAATATTTTATATGAAAAGCATCTGCGTTACTAAGAAAGTCAACTGGGTTACCGTATTTTGCGAAAGAAAATACAACTATGTTATAATTTTATGTCTTAGATGATGAATTAATTGTATTATAATTGCGAATGAGTGTATTTTTTAATAAATTTCCCGGTTTTCTTCATGAAAGTTAAATTACTATAAATAAAATTAAGCAATAAAAAGAATTTTGGCCCTAATAATACAACTTTCAAATCAGAAATAAAAAGTAACCACAAACCCCATTAAAACTTCTAGAGATTTTCACCACACAAAGTCCCATTCACATTTTTCATTATAAATTATGCACTTCATTTGTCGTTACTAATCCACTGTACATTTTTGCGCGCATGTATGTATGAGTGTGATAATAAACACTTTGCCAGAATGCAACGCCGCATATACATATACACATATGTACATATGTTGGTGTTTATTTGCTTTGCATTGTTGTAAGTACGGTATTTAGTAAATCCAACGTTAGCATTAGTTTTCAAAAATTTGTTACAGTGCTTAACTACGTATGCGATTTACTCGTGGTTACTATACCTGTTTGCTTATTTGTGTGTGTGTACATAATGGTAATTAAGCTTTACCTCTAATAATTCAGCTAAAAGTACGTGCGCAAGTAAGTGCTTGTGTGTATGCATTTGCATTGGCTTTTAATTTGTTTTGCTTTTGTATTTTATTTGAGTTAAGCCACACACTGTTGTGTGTGTGTGTGTGTTGATTAAAGATTGTAATTTTAAAATAATTTTTGGTTTTCGCGCGTAATTAAAATAAGCTTTATGGTGAATTAAAATCAAATATATTATGCGTTTATATTATGCAGCGATGAAATGTAAATAGATTAATTAAAAAATGTACGTTTTTTTGTCAAAAGCACAGGAATTGGCAATTGAAATCAATTTCAAAATATTGGCGGTTGTTTATTTTGTATGGCAAATGCGCTTTATTTTTAAGCTTCCATAAACAAAATTTTAAATTATTGCACCAGACGTAAACAGAACAACATATGCAGCTATAGTTGCAACGGCGCTGACTTATTATGATGCAAAAATGACTAAGGGCACTTAAGAATGTAACGAGACCATTAGTGTACTTCTTTTGGGAATATATTAGGTACTTCTTTTCAGTTAATTAAACTGCTTACTTTGAAGTACATGCAAATGTACTTCTTTTTACTACTTAAAAAGTGATCAGTAGAGTTCACGTTACTCACACGTCATGTTGTAAACGAATTTTTGTATTATTACTCGCAGAGTAATTAAAATGCAGTATATCTGTCAGTACACATAACTTGAACTTGAGATCAGTATTTTGGCAGTGCCTGGTGAGCTTCAATATTCTTGATATATTAAATTTTATTATGAAGAGTTGCTTATTTCATGAATAAAATAGAAAAATTTTTTTTTGGATAATTTTTTTAAAATGTTGGCCGTAATCGTAGTTCATATGTTCCATTCTAAAGCTACAATTTTCGATGGGGCGTTTAAGCATTTTGGAAGTATTTGGCTAATGATCAGGGCTGTTGAGTTGAAAAGAAAAAATGTTTGGCATTCCCAAAATGAAAAGTTTTTCTCCAACTTTCTTTGTGGGAAAAAGTTGACCTTTTTTTTCAGTAGCAATATGAACATTTTTCGATCGAGAAAATGTTTTTTTTTTTGGGTTATTAAAAAAAGTGTCTGTACATTTAACAAAATATCCTCCAATGAATGAAACTTTCCAAGATTTTTAAATTCCTATAAGGTCCCCCTGCCTTGGCATGCAGTTCTAGGCCTAGCTGGGTCAAAAGCAACGGCTTGGAATACCTTTGAAAGATGTGTCTAATGTTGTCTTTCAATTCCTCTATCGTAGTCTTATCCATGTAAACTTTGAACTAAACGTACACCTAAAAGAAAAATCTTTTAATAATCTAAGTTGATTTCCGCAATTTTCACGAGTTGCTCTCTCTAATGTCAAAAGTTTCATGATGATTTTCCTGACTTTACTGAACAAAACACAATGACATTTCCTCTAAATGAATTCCGCTTTTGATATCACGTTTTTTTTCTTTCTTTTAGTTGGTAATTTTTGTACTAGATATACTAAACTTCTTACATAGGTCCTTCATTACAACACTTGTCAAGTTTTGGGTATTCGCAATATTTATTTGCTTTAGGTTTTCTTTTAAATAATGCTCTTCTACCGCCGTTCAGAACTAGATTTCATAATTTATAATACTTGGTATGTTCAACCATGATATGTCACTATGAATAACATGACTTTTTTCCAAGTCATAAGACATATAGGAAGATGTGAATAGTCCGGGTCGAAAAATAGATACCGACTCAAAAGTTGGAAGGACCCTAAAAAACGATACCTGCGTCATTTGTTTTTCGTTTCGAGAAAAACTAATGGAGCCCTTTTGATTCTTCTGAAGGTCCTTTTTGGCTAAGAAAAACGTGTTTTTCCTTCGTAACTTTAATTCTTTCACAGAATGGATGCCCAAATTTGCTTGAAAAATAAGGTTTGCATTCTTGCACAAAATTTGACGTTACAAAATTTTAAATTTTTTTTTTATATTAGATAATACTCGGTCCCAAAATTCGATATTTTCACATTTTTTATATGGAAAAATCGAATTTTGGAACTAAAAATTTCTTATAACAGAAAAAATGTTTTAAATTTTTTTAACGTCAAATTTCTTGCAAGAACGCAATCTTTACTTTTCAAGCAAATTCAGGTTCCATTCTGTGAAGAAATAAAAGTTACGAACAAAAAACACGTTTTTTTAGCCAAAAAGGACCTTCAGGAGAATCAAAAGCTTTCCATAAGTTTTTCTCAGGACGAAAAAAAAATGACGCAGATAGCGTTTTTAAGGGTGCTTCTAACTTTTGAGTCGGTGTCTGGCTCCTTTTTTTTTCATACAAATCGACCCGGTCTAATGTGTAATTTATGTATCTTTTAATTTTGCAGATACTGCATTCTTGCTTAGCAGCATTAGAGCAATTTACTGATGTCTACAGAGAAATGCGTACTTGTTTTGCTCATTTTTCGAGGTCTTTTATCCACTTAACAGCATCCAAGAATTATTAAGCTCGTGCCTAAATTGCATTTTTGCATTCGGGGAAAGTTTTCACTTGCTTTAATTGACGTCAGCATCCGTAAAGAGTGACAAGTTCTACTTCTTGTCTAAATTAGGGTGGAAGTTCTGCCAACTTAACATTAATAATTATACGTTTTTTCATTATCAGCAATATTTTTAATGGAATATCGTTCCAAATTTTCAAAGAAAATTTAATTTTTTAAGCTCTAGGAAACTATTTACACAGAAAAATTTTGCAAGGACTTTCTAAACAGTTTGGCAATTATGAAATTTGAGGGTAATTTGAAAAATTACAAAAAAATAACACATATTTGCTGTTTGAGTTCAAAGGTTATGCTAATGACATGTACTTAGAAGAAAAATTATCAACTCAGGTTCCTCAAGAAGAACTATTGGAGAGAATGCAAAATATTCTATTGTTTTCACTATTGATGATATTGCAAGTATTCATATGACAGTCTTGTTAAAATTATTTAATTATTCTTTAAGATAACGGCCGACTAAATCAAAAGCAGTATTTCTAGTTTTTTATCGGTCTGTAAAACCTTATGCGTCATTTTAGTCAGGCCCATCAAAACTTTCAACGCAAAAACTTCATTGTTGAAACCAGAAATCGTTGTCTCTTTCAAGCATCTTCAATAGCACATATTGTGCCAACATTCACCGATATCGATCGCCATCGATTGTTTCACTAGCTGTGCAGAAAATTTGTCCAATGGTAGTCTTGGAGCAAACACGGCCCTAACAGTTACTTTCACATAGTGCAATGGAATATCGTGAATTATGTGTAGATTATTGGTGTTCCAAAAGCAAAAATTTTGTTTGTTGATGGGGCCAACTTCGTTGATCATCACAATTTCAATCTTAATTTTCAAGTTTTTCGTTCAAAGAAATGTCAGGCTTATATATTGTCAATGAATCAAAAAGCCTTTCAATACTTTCAAAAAATACTGTTGTAACATAAGTCACAATTACGAAAACTGGTTGGTTCAATTAGAGGGCTTAGTCAAGTACCTTGTGGTATCACAATGGACCAACATTTGGTCCAAGTTAGTCGGTTCGTAACTAATTGAATGAAAGAAAAATGTCAAATTTCAAATGCTAAAAAATATTTCTTATAAATCAACATTTAATTGGAAAGACTTGTTTACGATTTGCTGCTATCTACAAAATTACAAATTGAAGAAAAATATAGAACTCGCATTAGCCATTATTAGAACATTTGTACAGACTGAATTTCTTCCAATGAAAAAGCAGTGTAAAATCATAACTAAGGCTTAACTTTATTTCTTGCTAAGAAAGTCTTTTGGAAATATTGTTTTTGTAAAAAAATATAATGATTTATATTTTTTCTGTCATAATTGTGGAAAGAATTTTCACTGCATTTGCTAAAAGAAAATTATTTAAATTAAATTTTCTTGAAGTGCATTGCAAACAATTTTTAATTTCATTGCAACAGCCTAATCTTTTAAGCAACCAAACATACATATATTTAATTCCATTTTGTGCTTTAAAAAAACACTATATACGTGTATGCTGTATTTTTTTTATTACCCTTGTTGTTGTTACTTTTTTTACAACCTTTTCAACTTTTATGTTTTTTTAAAGACTTTTTATTATATCCACGCGGCTCGCTTGAAGCATTACAAACGCGTTCTCGCTTGAACACTTTTACTTTTGTGTTAGAGTATAGTCATTCCTTTCATTCAGTCCCCAGGATTTTTTTCCTTTTTCTACAGTCACTGGTTTTTTTAATGCCAACCATACGAGTTTTAAAATTTGCTAATTTTGTGCGCTTTCTAACTGTGTGACCGTCTTGCATTTTATTAACCTACATTCTGCACTACACTATGAAGTGGTGCTTTTTTGTGCATGTATGAGTGCATTTCATTTAATTGCATATGCAATTCAGCAACACTTGCATATTCGCATAAGCACACGCTCACGCACTTGTGTTCATTATTATATACATTTTGAAGTATCGCTTACATACACTTGCATTTTGAACATTTTAACGTTTTTTTTTTCATATATTTTGTTTAAAAAAAAATATTCTTTTATAAAATTAAATTGTTCTTGTTTTGAATTTTTTATGCAAATTAATATGCGCTTGCATTACGTGCCCTTTGTGACCCAGCACGAAAATTAATTTAGATTACTTATTCGCGAGCTTAAGGATGCAGTTTGTTTATTTTCTATTTTTTTGCTAATGCGAATGCTATTTTATACTGTCTTGATAGCTCAACCGATCTGGCAAAACTCAGTCTGTGAAATGACAATTCCGCATTCTAAAAAAACCATATGTACTTTTCATAATTGAAAATTGAGAATAAGTAACTAAAACATGATGTTTTTTGTCTACTTTCAAGGCCAAGTATAGGATTCAAAGAAAGTTCAGCGGTTTATTTTAACAAAAGCATCATTTAGTACCGTCTTTGGCCTTTAAAATGAGCTTTCAAGTGGTGATCTGTGATGTTTTCTTGCAAAGTTATAGGCATTTCAATGTGACATGAATTCGAAAGCCGGTTGCAACCCTTTGTAAGGGATCAAATTGATGTTCATTCATTCATTCATTGAATCCGAAACATGGTCTCGAAAGTAGAAAAAAAAAACATCATGTTTTAGTTACTTAGCCTCAAATATTTCAGGATTCTGACATGGTGGGTCAATTCTGAAGCCAGATTCAGATTCAGCGAATTACGTCGAAATCCTACCCTTTTCAGCTCAACAACATTAATTACCTAATCATTTAGATATCTTTTTAGTAAAAAATAATTTTTCCATACAATTTACATGCAAAACTAACAGGCTTCGGCACCACCTGATAAAATTGAGGTACAGAGTTGAGTTTCCGTGACCTTTTTCTTCATATCATAAACTTACTTTTTAAGCAACAACATTTAAAAAAAAATCGAAAACAAAAATTTGAATCCCCCTAATGTACACATTACTGAAAAGCATAATGTCATCAATTTTTGTTTCGTATAATTTTAGATGATACCCCATAGCTCCAACCCAAGTGTCCTATACTTATTGCTTCTGCTAAGGACTTTTCGCAATCTTAAAAACAATGTTCATTCATGTCCCAAATTTAACAATTATAGCTCCAATAAGTACTACGATATAGAGTCTTGAGTTTTTTATTCTTCAATTCCATCTACATTCTGAAAAGTGCATGATACAAAAAGTACACAAATAGTGACTAGTATCTCGATAACCATGTAAGATAGTGATTAATGATTTAGGGAAAGTTCTAAAGGTTCAAAGAGATCAAATAAGAGTAACCTAGTTTTTGAACTTGAAACCAATTTTCGACGTCTAATGTGATTTTTGTAATAGATTTTATGCTCAATCCTGGAACTGTAATCTTCGTCGAATTGACGAACACTGTTTGTTTTCCTAAAAGCTTTCCTAAAAATTCCAATTTCGCATAGCTTTACTCATCGCTGAGCTGTTACTGTGTGCAGCAAGTCATTGATGTGAGTGGACTAAAAGTAAATATATTCGTCTAATCGACGAAGCTTACAGTAAGTAAAGTTATTTTGCTTTATTATTGTTTTACTTCAACTTAAAACCAATTCGGGACTCTGAGATTGAAATTTTTTATTTTTTTTTAGTTTTAACGATAGCAACAGCATTTAGAACACAATCTGCGAGAAAACATTACACCACAGCTGAGTGATGCCGAAAACTTTGTTGAAAACGTCCAGACTCAAAAAAGCGATATTGAAAGCATAGACGTATCTGAACGAGAGAAGGTATCTGATGAAGTTGAGGTGTCACTTAAAATTTTGTTTTATGGGAAACTATGTGATATATTGTCAGAATACTCGTATGTATATTGCTTATTATCAGCCATTCTCTCGAAATGAATTTTTAAAGAGTTTATATAGGACTATTCAAAAAACATACCATATTACGCAAAGACTGAATGTCGCAACTTTAATAACTTCTCTAAGGAGTTCAATCGAAAATATGATAGTTCCGTAACCAAAAATAAAAGGCTATAGCTGATAATTTAAGTTCTGAAAAACACTAAAGTACTATTATTTGACTACCTACAAACCTTATAGATTTTGTCTAAATTATTTATCATTATCTTACTTAGACTTCGAGATATTTTCCTGGGAAAAATAAGATAAGATCTTATAAGATTTCAAAGTATAGTATAAAAAAGGCACCAATATATGGTGCTTAAAGTGTTTTTGTTGCATGTCAGGTGCCACGCCCTCTTATTCTTTTTAAAATATATGAACATTAGACCGGATCGTGTTGTATGAAGCAAAATAAGTCAGCCAGGCGTCGACTCAAAAGTTAGAATGACCCTTAAGAACGAAATCTGCATCAATTTTTTATCGTTCTGAGAACTTTTGATTCTACTGAAGGTCCTTTTTGGCTAAAAAAAAACGTGTTTTTTGCTCGTAACTTTTATTTTTTCACAGAATGGATGCCTGAATTTGCTTGAAAAATATAGACTGCTTTCAAGCAAAACATTTGACGTTCAAAAATTTTATTTTTTTTTTCTGTTATAATATATATGTATTAAGTCCCAAAATTCAATTTCCCACAAAACAAAAAAAATGCGAAAAAATCGAATTTCGGGACTGAATATTATCTATAGCAGAAACAAAATTTTAAATTTGTTAATGTCAAATTTTTTGCAAGAAAGCAATCTTTATTTTTCGAGTAAATTTGGGTATCCATTTTGTAAACGAATAAAAGTTATGAGCAAAAAACACGTTTTTCTAGCCAAAAAGAACCTTCAGAAGAATCAAAAATTTTCCATTTGAAAAATTTTCTATTTCTATAATGCTTATGATTCTCAATGCCTAGAAAACTTAAATTTTACTCAAAAAAAATTAAATATTCATATACAAAAAAGAAGCAAACTTTTTTTCATAATAAAAAACAGTCAATAAATATCCTCA
Organism: Tricholauxania praeusta; assembly: GCA_949775025.1. Classification (NCBI taxonomy): domain Eukaryota; kingdom Metazoa; phylum Arthropoda; class Insecta; order Diptera; family Lauxaniidae; genus Tricholauxania; species Tricholauxania praeusta. The sequence continues at coordinate 122,937,877 of OX459030.1, read as the reverse complement.
GTAAATAGTTTTTTTAATAAAAAAAAATCAGAGCAAATTATGTTTTCTTAAGAAAAAACATTTTCCGCAGCACTGACAAATGCTTCAAGCAAAATAAATTGCATTATAATTCAAAACATTTTGAAAAATTTTATAATTTTTACTTCATATTCTGCACTCACTGGAGCTTATTAATTATGATTATTTTATTTCTTCATAAACTCAAACACCCTAAGCAATAAAATTCTATGAGCGCAATTCAATATTTTTTTTTGCAATTTTATCAATTTCACCTTAGTTTATTGAATCATTAATTTAGCACGAATCGTTTGTTCTTCTTTGCTATTTCATTTAGTTGGTAGCATTCTTCAATATCTCATATATTTTCTCTATTTCTCACTTAATTTGCCTGGCACATTGTTATTCTTTGCATTATTCTATGGTTGAAATTGAAACCCTCTCAACTGCAATTGCATTTTCACCTAGGTTCGCTATATCAAGTGCAGAGTTGGGTCACTTTTCACTTCATTCTCATTCGCTGCTGGAAATGTTATTATTTCTGTAGCATGCTACACGCTAATAACCCATTCTGCTGTGTCCATTTGTTGCCATTTCCGGTGAAAGCGGATGTTGCTATTTTTTTTTAAGTGGAAAATTAAATTTTTTCTTTTTTTTGTCTGACAACGATACTCGTATGTAGTGTAGTTTGTCGAGATGTTTTTTTCTAAAGAATTTTTGTGTTTGTGTTGTGAGTTAAATTTTTTTTTATTTTTTGCTCTGTCAACTACATGGTGCAATTAACAAGTGATGATTAAAGCGGCTATGGTTAGTGCATTTCTGTTTAAAGCAACTTAAGCAAATACTTTGTTTAGTGATGAATTTAATAGTTTTGATTATTCTGTATATAGTTTTTGTTTATTTTTTCCATTGATATGATTCCTGTTTTAGTCTGTTTATTTTTGTTTATGAGTTGGCTTTGTAGAAACATATTTTTTATCTCCCAGAATTCAAAACTTCCTCAAAGAAAATAAAAGCAACACGAGCCTTAATGACGCTCATACGCCATTAAATTATGATCTTCAACATTATAAAACTGACTTTTTAAATCTTGAAAATCGTCGAAATAACCATGAGCTACCACACATTATATCGACTGATTTGCAAACGTACTGATTTTAGTCAGCACAGGTATATTCTGTGTATCGGTATTTGTCCTGGAAACACGCAAAACATGCTCTTTTGTAGTTCCTCAAGCGTTTCTTTACTGCTTCTACCCATTATTTCAATAAGGTGGGGTGTCACATACCCCAGAAATGTTTACCTGTCTCTTCTAATGCGATACTTTCGACTGAGATGTTTTATCTTCAGCTACTGAGAGCACGGGGGCAAATATTTGTTTGAGAAGAAACTTGTCTCTGTTTGAAATTACATGGGGTGTATCACACCCCATCGCATTGACGATGGTTTACTTATTTACATTAGAGAATTCTAAAGCAAGCAACAATATTATATCCATGCTAGGTGTTCAAAATGTTTAGTTCCATAGTGATGAGAAAATAAACCGAACTGATATGCTGCAAAAGCCAGTAAGAATTTCTTTATACAAAACCTTTTGCTTGAAATAAAGGGGCAATACCAGTGTAACCCATGAAAAATTAGGTGATTTTCATGAATTTTTTTAAAATAAAGTACTCAATAGAATGTTTTGAAGTTTTTCGGATATAATAAAGTATATTTTCAGCTATATTTTAAGATTTTTTTTTACAAAAATATTGAAAAATAACGGAGCTATGTGCTGTGATCGGAGGTGCAAAAAAAAAAAAAAGTTCCCCAACTGCTGACATGATTCTGGCCGAGTGAGTAGTTGAAATAAAAAAAATTCAAAAAGGTTATTAAAGTAGAAAGTATTTGCTATACAACGACTTACAATTTTTGTAAAATATCAAAAATTAACAAAATGGCGTAGTTCTGAAAAAAAGTCTCTTTTTTTGGGGTGAAAAAAATGGTCGGTTTTTAATGTCAAATTTGCCAATTTTTAACCAATCAAAAAGATCGTTGGTCATTGTATAGTAAATATATTCAAGAATACTCAGTTTTAATTTGAAGTTGATTGGTCAATTTCTCTTTGAGTTATGATGTCAGCAATTTTGAAAAATCTCGTTTCGAGAAAAACGCGCTTAAAATTTCAACGGAGCGGTTTAAACCTGTGAGCGGTCGCTCTTTAGAATGATGCCATTCAAAAACAATTTAAGATACGACCTTGCCGCTTTATACTTTTTTGAAAGTATAAGCTATCAAATAAGTTAAAAGAGGTCTGTTATCTTTCAGCCTGTCAGCAGCAAATATTCCCAATACAATTTTTTGCATTGAAAGTAATATTTTGAAATTCATTAAACTTAGCAACTCTATAAAACTCCATGAAGAGTTCCATAAATTAACGTTTTATATTTTCCCTAACGCACTGGACAATACTGTATATTTTACTAAATTTTGTTATCTTTTCATTTAATGTCAATTTTTTGCAGCTGCACTTTTTATCTACATTTTCAAAAAGATAACGCAAGCTTTTCTTGTTCTTTTAATGTTTTTTGTTGTTTTTTTTTTCGTATGTTGTAGATTTCATCCTTTTGTTTTGTTCGCTATTTTCCTAATAATGAAATTCTTTTTGTTTTCGTCCTTGCACTTTGTTCTTATTTTTATAGCCTGCTTAAAATACGAAATTTACGGTTTGACGCTGCTCTTATGCTATGTGCTTTGTGTGTGTGTGCTTATCTAAGGAGAGCATCGCATCACACAAATACATGCAAAAGAAAAAAAAAACAAGCACATACCAAAAATGAGCGCATAGTTTAGGGGGAAACTTGAAAAGTGAATTTTTTTTTAAATTTTTGAAAGAAACAAAGTCTAGACATACTTTCTTATCGAAACAAGTGATATCAGCTTCAAGCTAAAAATCCTCAAATTAATTCGTAAATGAATAACAATCGAAAAATTAACGATTGGATACAAAAATTACAATTTTTTTTTGAAAATGAGATCCACCCTGAAAAACAATGTATTACAAAGGCAGCATATTCGTACAAAAACAAAGAATTGGGAAAAAGCGTGCCGAAATAAAAATAACAATATTTTCAAAATAATTAATGTTATCGTTGTTTGTTTCTCTTTGTTGTTTCTTTTATTATTATTATTGTGGTTTTTTTTTAAATTGTGGTCGTTTTTGTTTTCATGTTTTTTTCGTCTTAATGTGTTAAAATCTCATTAATGATAACGCGTGAAAATTATTAATAAAAAAAAATGTTTGTCAGGTGAAAATTAATGAAGGTTAATGCGAAAAACGAAGCGAATGAAGATATTCGGACTTGAGAACAAAAAGTAGTAAATATGAAAAATATTTGTGGAAAAGGGCAAACAAAAATCCTAACAATTCTATAGAGATAAGTAAAATTAATGAATTGTGGTTATTTTTTTGGAAAAATTTCAACAAAAATTTTTATATGTTTTTTGATCTTTACAGCAGATGGCTATATATTTTAGAAAAATTTCTATTAACCAATATTCTTTGCTTGCGTTTTTAAAAAAAACAAAACATATTTCATACACAGTTTTTGTTTCTATTTATTAGAGAAATGCTGCTTTTATTCGAAATACGAAAAAAAAAAACTTTTCAGTTTAATAAAACAGCTACATAAAACTAAACTCCAGCAACTAAATAACTTCATAAAACCGATTGTCCCGCAAATGTGATAGGAAGAGTTTATAAAAATATCGTTGTACATTTTGAATTTAAAATTTTTATTGAAATTAAGTAAACTAAATGGTAGATATACCCTTCCCTTATTGCAATTTTATTTGCTTTACTATGAGATAAATAAACTTTTGTTTTCAAGTTCTTAAAATCCGTTTTGCATTTTGTAACCATTTGTTTCAAGGTTTTTAAGCTTTTCGCTATAAATTAGACTCCAGTTACATTCACTGAGTGGACAGCAGATAAAATTATTGCAGGCGAAGCGCCTTCATGCAATTTTCGTATTCTTAAGCTTTTTAGAATTTAAGAATACAGCAGTTTTTTCTCAATGATTGTGGATATTTTTAAGACTTTAGTGAAATTGAAGAATACAGCAGTTTTTTCATCAATGAATGTGGATATCTTTAAAACTTTCGTGAAGTTAAAAGCTAAGATTACACAAAAATTTAATATTCTATAAACCTAGAGCTAACACCTTCGAAACCTATATCATCACGTAATTAAATTTTGAATTGTCATCTTACTACACAAAAGTCATAGTTTGGTAGCAGAGCTTTAGTAGAATCTCTTTCTTAAGTAATGCAGACATCAATCCAAAGAAAAAAGGTCAAAAAATGTTGATATAGTGGAAAAAGACTAAAGTCGATTATATATGGAAAATGTCGAAAATATTTAAAAAACTATGGAAAAGTTAAAAGAGTTTAAAAATCTGAAAAAAGATTAAATAATGATGTTGAAAAAAGTCATGTTGAAAATCATCGTAAGTTCGATCAAGTTGAATGGACTTTAGTCTCAAAGAAATGGGGAAATCTTGAAAAAATTCAAAAGTTTTAAAAGAAGCATATGTGTGAAAAGTTTCGAATAAATTAAAAATCAAATTGAAAGTCAAAAAAGTTTTAATAAAATTCGAAAATCCCACGCCTACTTTTCAATTCATTCTACTTTTGGATCAATAAATTACACTAGAGACGTAAATTCCAAAAATGCAAAAATTTCTTTTTTTTTTTTTTTCTTCAGAATCGTTTTCGAGATATCCTCAAAAAAACCCCTGTTTTTGTACTTTCTTCATTTATTTGGCTATATCTCAATGCTTTTTTTTTGGACTGAAAAACGTTTTTGAACATTCAAAAGTTTATTCCCTTTCTAATGATATGCTGTTTGCTTGAATCGAATACGATTTGATGGATCTACAAGTGCTCAAAGTCCGAAAAAAACTGAATTTTTTGGTCTTTTTTAAGAATCACTAAATTTCAATTGATCCATTTAAATGAAGACATCTTTCTTTTTCATATTTTTAAGATTAAAACAGAAAGACTATTCTTTTGCAAATATTTGAAGTATAATTTTGAGGAAATCGGCCAAAAAACTTTGAAGTAATTCGAAAAAACAGTAAAAAACTCGCAATAAAAATCAATGAAAATACATACAATTGTGCATGTGTGTGGTTCTTTACTTTTATTTTCCGTTTCTTTTTAAATAAAAAACGTAATGTTTCGAATGCTGAAAAGCATTTTTCAGTCAATGAAAAATTCATGAAGATATAAGCAAATAAATGATAAGAGAACAAAAAAAGGGATTTTTTTTGGGATATATACATATATCTCGAAAACGATTCTTAAGAAAAAAAAAAAGGTAGCCATTTTTTGAATCTGCACCCCAAAATACATAGAAAAGAGTTTACGAGAAACCAGATCTCGAGATAAGCCCCAAATTTGTAAATTAGTGTTATATTCCTGATCGGCATCCACATACAAAATTTTATCAGACCCAGCGAGATATGCCGTGATTTGTTTAGAGAGGTGCCACCAGTAGCGTCATTTCACCAAAAGCTTGGGAGGGGCAGAGTTTAAATAACATATCGAATCGATGATATTTTGTATTGAATCGATGTAATTAATAATAATATATGATCCTTAGGGAGGACCAATGCACCCAGCCCTAACCAATTGATCCCTCTGGGCGACACACCCACTAGATCCAGCCCGATCTTGATTCAGATGCAAATTTTTGTATAATTACTAACGAACATCTTAGTTTTTCATGATACTTAAGGCAAAGAAACAACGAAAGGTAATTTTTCAATGGGATCCAAAAGACCTACCCTTTCTCTTCAAAACAAATTTTGGGTTAAGTCGATTCATACAAATCTACATAAGTTTCTGTAAAACAGAATAACTAGAAAATGTGTTATAATATTCAAATAACAATAACTCGGTGAAAACAAAAGCCATCAGTAAATTTCGAACTGGATTTTGAAGAAGACGAATAGTTGATTCGAACTCCATTAATGGTATTATATAAAAAAAACTAATTTTTTTGTGTCTTATAATCTTAAATATCTCAAAAAATCGTGATTTTTGCACTTTCAATTGAAAAATATCTCAAAACCAGAAAGCATTAGATAAGTTTTGACCTTGGATTCGAATAAAGCAGATCAAAAACCTCCAAAAAAGTATACTTGGGTCTGAGAACTAAGTATAGGTTTGACCAAGCCTAAGTAATATTTATACAAACACAACCGATAACAATAGATGGATTGAAGTTAAGATGAGGTTGTTAAACTCATTTTTAGATAACATAGGCCCCCAATTTTTTATACAATGTTGAAAGGAATAAAATTTTAATACTCAATTAGGTTATGATTATTTTCATTTCAAGAGTTTTGAAAATAAGCAAAATCAAGATCTTATGTTTTCGTTACTTTCTGGAAAACATCTACTTGTGTTCTTTACCTCCTTATCAAACCAATATTCTACACAAAACCCTAAAAACGTGCACCAAATAATAAGCACTAACTACATGAATACTACTCAGTATTAGCTAAGAAGCAACAATTGTATATTTTTTAGGAATAACGCAATATGAGACATAATTTTTCAAGACATAATATCTTGAAAAGTATATAAGATATTCTAAAACTCCTTTCTGCAAATCATTGAACATTATACAGAAAAATTTCAAAAATAGCTTAGAATGAAACACGTTCAATATATAACACTTTTGAAAGGTTCTCTGAGTTAATTTTAAAATTTTTTAAGAGGTTTGCAAGCTAGCAAAGGAGATGGCTACAGGGTACAAAATAATTCATTTTAACTTATTTATCTTAACTATAATATCTGCAATGGTTTTTGATATTGTTATACAGGCTGAAATTAAGAAAACTTTAATATATCTTTCAAACGAGGGACGAATAAGTGACTAGAAACATAAAACTTGATTTGTAGTATGATAAGGGTATAGTATAAGGATATAGGTATATAGTCTTTAAACTATTGAGTTCACAATCCAGTTCATCTGCATTTCTAAATCCAAACAAAAATTCAACCTTATTGTGCTGTAAATATTTTGTTGCAAAATTTAATTTAAAATAACAGAAATTTTAAAATAAAAAAAAATTTTATTTAAATTTCATAAATTGTTTATTTAAATTGGAATTTGTTAGAATATTTCATATATATTTTTAATTAAATGAAAAAAATATTTTAAAACATACCATTTTGCTAAACTTCAAATTATTCAATATGCAGGTATTTGCGATCATTAAAATAAATTTCATTAAAATAAATTTCATTTATTTTATCTGCAACGTGTAGTGAGTGAGTTATGAAAAATTCTACTGAAATTTGCATGCGCCTAAAAGTATACAAAATTGTGCAATGTAAAATAAATAAAAGGAAATTATGTAAACCAATGAGATGCATGAAAATGTGCACAGAATTTTAAACTATAAAATAAATGAAACAAAAATACTAAAAAAAAAAATAATTTAAATAAAATTGAGTCAGCTTTAAATTTAATTTAAAAAAAATGCCATCATTGTTTTAACTAATAGAAAGTCAAAACGCAACGAAAAACTACAAAAAACTAATCAACTCTACAGTCAACATTCGCGAAAAGTGAAAAATAAAACCATTTGTACGTTATTTTTTTTTTTTTTTGTAAAATGTTGTTGCTAGCACAAATTTTCATAATAAAGCGAAAACATAGAATACCGGAAATGTCCATGCTAATTGTTGCCATTTGGTTGCATTGCATTTTTGGCATGACACAACGCGTGCATGGTTACGGCAGCAGCAGCAGTAACACACACATGCATGACGATGAGGATTTAGATGCAACCGCAGCGGATTCTGGCTATGGCTATCATCGTAGTGGTATTGAAGAATCTGAGGAACATGATCACATAGCGCATCATTTGGGTGAGTTAAATATGTGAATGTTTTTTTTTTTTAACTATTGATTTCAATTGAATTCTGTTGGCATTTCATAATGAATTTGGTATATATATGTCCGGTAAGGTTTATAATAAATCAAAAACAAAAATTAAGATATATCCAGCAATTATTTTGCGTTGTAACTAAGGCTTCATTCAAGTTTGATATAAAAATAAAACATTAAACCGTATATCAGTTCTTAATAAAAAATGTTACTTGAATCATCAAGTTTCTAATTCTTTTTATTGAACTTTCCAATAATACTTTTGTATAAATTTAAACACTTTTTTTAGCGTTTTGTTCTTCAAAAGTAAGAGGAACTCTTTGTAAAAACTTAAAAAAAAAAATATATAAGTCACGCAAAATATAAATTTTTTTTTGAAATTGCTCCTCTGATCTGAGTATTTCTTTCAAGAGGTAAATGTCTTTTTGTAATAAGTACAACAAATAATATATTGTTGACTCCGGAAAGACAACAGAATCTTACTAAAATTCATAAAAACCTTATCGTTCAAAACGCTTAGTGCCAAAAAGTATCCAAAGCTAACCTATAAGTTAAAGAAAAGTGTTCAAAGTGTTCATGGCTTAGGTTTGTTTAAGCTGATGCTCAACAGGATAGATCTTTCAAATAGAAAATATTTTTAATAAAACTTTGCACAAAAATTGTTACATGCCAAAATCTGCATTTAAAAATAAGTAGAGTTAGGATACTGTGCAAGCAAACATCAATAAATGAGTAAAAATGTACGGAAATATTTCTAAACACATTGCTGCACTGAAGAAAATACTTGGAAAAAGTTCGTCATATCTATTCTATATCTTAAAATTTTAAGACATTAATCTCTGTCAGTAAGCAAAGTTTCACCGTTTACTCAAGCATGTCAGATTTCACGGTAGTCAAATATTTTTAAGTCTCCCCAGAGTTTATTTTTGGAAAAAGAAAAAAACTTAAAAAAAAATGTTAATTATCGTTATGTCAGAGCTACAAAGATCAACATATTCCAAGGTTCAGACAAGACACCATTTCAACACATAGCATGTCTTATCCTATATAAACACTGTCGCAGCGAATACAATTTTATGTAAAATACTACTAAAACTGGAATCTGAGAATGTGGTGGTCATGCATGATCGCAAAACAAAAACTGAGTTTGATTTCCAACAACGGATAAGCCACACTGTTTGGAAAGATCAGAACTGATCCTGACTTACCGAAAGCTAGAAAGTGATTTGTTAAAAATAGAATTACAGTGGTACCACACGTAGCAAGTAACTAGGGATCAAAATAGTTAACGAGTGATTCATTTAGAGTTTTTTTTTTTTGAAAATAGAAAAAAAAAATTATATTTTTTTGTATTATTTTTCTTTTTTTAAAGATAATTTCCAATTTTTCAATTGTAGCCAGCTATACCGTTGAGACTTATGACTTTACGTAGCCTCAAAAGAAAAAGGTTTCACGTGATCACATCCAAATTGTTTACGCAATTAAATCCATGGTTTCATGAGCTGTGTGGCAAGTAAAGTCGTTTTGTTGGAATTAAATGTCGTCGATATGACGAACTTTAATTTCAGGCAGTATAAAGTGCGTGATCATGGCCTGATAACATGTGCCGTCCACATTTATGTTCTCATTCTTGACGAAATGGAAACCAATGATTTACCAGCTAATGAACCGCACCAAATCGTTGTTTTGTCTAAGTGAATTATCAGTCTTTGAACATCTTTGGTTTGTTCCTCAGCCCAAATCAGAAAATTTTGTTTATTGACGTAGCTGTTATGACAGAAATCAACCTTATCGCTGAACAAAATTTGTTGTCGAAAATAGTGGATCTTCTTTAATTTTTTCAAGAGCCCAAACAGTGAAACCGTTTTTAATTATAGCACATGCTGTATGCTTTTACTTAAAAAAAGCCAAGCTGCGCAAAATAAGCTCGTCACGCATACTCTCAGCTACCGCCACTATATTTTCCTATATTTTCTTCTCTACATACTCGATGTTGTTCTTTTGGTAACGTATTATTTAATAATGAAAATAGGTTTTCAAAAATTTCAACTAAGTAAGCTGAATCTGTCCATGATAAAATGTCAAACAATATTAAACCAAAATGGCATGACAGTTTGACACGACTCACGTTTTCTGTCATAAAATCCCTAGTGGAAAAAGTATCAGGTGTACAAAAAAGTTTTGAACAATTTTTTTGAGATGGCATCTTCAGTATTAAGCCGAAGACTTCATTTTGAAGCATCATCATTAGGCTTTCTTTTTCAGTATGTGTCGTTTCGCTAAAGTATAAGAAAAATAGTTTTTGTGTGCTCCAAATATGTTAACTTTTGTGCCAACAAAACATAATTTGTGGGAAAGTTTATTTTTTTGCTCCAACAAGAAAAGGATTTTTGCATCGCATTGTGACTGGTGATGAAAAATGTGTTCATTTCGATAACGAGCCGCCCGGCCGTAAGCCAAAATCGACGCCAAAGCCGAATATTCACAATGGCAAGGTCATGCTCTGTATTTGGTGGGACCAATTGGGCGTGGTGCTCCTATGAGCTGTTACAACCGGGTGAAACTATCACAAGGCAACTCTACCGAATTCAATTGATGTGTTTGAGCAGAGCATTGAAGCAAAAACGGCCACAATACGAGCAAAGGCATAACAATAGGTAATTCTTCAAAATGGCAATGGCTCGGTCACATGTTTCGCAGCCGGTCAAACATACTTTGAAACTATGAAATGGGAAGTCCTACATCACTCGCCGTATAGCCCAGATATTGCCCCTTCCGACTACTATTTGGTTTCGTTGATAACGCATGCTCTTGATTATCAGCACTTTGCTGCTTTGAAGAACTCCAAACTTAGATCGATCGTTTTTTCGACATGGTATACAAAAATTTCAAAAAAGATGGGAAAAAGTAGTAGCTAGTGATGGACAATACTTTGAAAAATAAATTTGTAACAAGGTTTCTCACAATAAAGCGTCAGATTTGAAAAAAAAAGCATCATTTAAAAATTTTTTGTACACCTGATACCTCTAAATCAATCATATGTTATAAAAATATTTTTCCTGGCTCCATGCTTCAAATAGATATAGAATATGTATTCGAATGCTTTCTTCAGTGCTTTGAGCTTCAATTAAAATCATTCAATGCCACTGAGTCCTTGCAAACCAAAATTTTTTTTTTATTCTCACAAAAATTTCAATGGGAAGAAATAAGTTTCTGAAGATGAAAATTTACCCAAAATACCATGCCTTAGAATATGTAACTATCAGTATGACACCCATGTCATACCATATAAAAATGAAAGTTGCAAATATAGCATTTATTTTTAAGGATTAAATGCACTTTGATCATTATTTTTCTAACCAACCGCTTTTGCTAACAATTTCCAAGGGACCGTAAATTAAAACTTCAATTTAAACAAAATAAACTAGCTGCCACATAGTTCACACGGTTCTGAAAAATATATATACATACGTGTTATTTAAATTTTCTACTTGCATACATTTTCCACACAGAATTTGGAAATTTTCTCGCTTGTTAAGGACTACGGCAAGCAATTTGTTGCTAACACATATACGTGCAAAATCCAGTGGCGTTCTTGCACACCTCACCATTGCTACCTGGACATAACAGTTGCAGAGAGCTGACTTCAGTAGTTGTACTGTGTAGTGTATGAGCAAAAATGTTAAATGTAAGTAAGTTCTACTGAAAATTTGATTAAAACTGCAGAAAGTTGTAGTGCAAAACTAAAGCGCAACTAAAGGTAAAGTAAAAGAGTAGGATTGTGCCAAAAGTGTGGCAGAACTTTAGCATGTGAAACAAGGAAAATGAAATAATCTTAAGAAAACATACACTCATATTGTGCAACTTCCATAAGAAATCTGAAATTTTTTACAATTAAAGTGAAGCTTGAAAATGTTGTCTTCAATACTTGTCAAATTCTAAAAGAATTTAAAATTTTCGTATTAAAAATAAATAGAAAAAATGTTACTTTTACAATTTTCAACTTTAAAATTAACAATGTAATTATTCGCTGAGTGTACGCATTGTTGTAAAAGAATTATCAGTACTAACTAAATTTGTAAAACTAAACACAGATTTAACCAAAACAACAATTACTAAGTATTCTTTCAGAATTGGATTTTTCGATTTTGCCCTGCAGAACTAAGAAATATTCCGTATTTCCATCAAACATTTTTTTCACTGTTCCAGTGACTTTGATTTGCAATCAAAAAAGTTTTGTTTTAATTTTCCAAAAAGTTCTTCTCAATCGTTTGTGCATGTGCAGTAGCCAAAAAGAATGCCTGCGAATGCATTTGGAAACAAAGTAAACAGAAATCGAGTGTAAAGCAAATTAAAGTAAAACATTTTCAACTTCTCTATTCCTATCTATTTCTATATTAATTTAGCAGAGTCTAAGACAAGCAACTGAAGAGGAAATTGCACAGCAAAAAAAAAAAGAAGAAAAACTCAATTTGATATAAAGCAAAATTGTGCTGAAAAACGTCTGGTACTCGTCCTGCTTTATCTGCTATGTTGCATCGAAAGGATGTGCAAAAGACTTAAATTATCAAATCACTTCAAGACTCATGACAGAGTGCTTTAGTTTGATTTTATTTAAGAGTAGAAGATGGAATTAAGTAGCGGAAATAAAAAGTTGCAACATATCTGACAACGAGAAGGAGGTATTTGCTTGTTCGTCGTTGCATGCAAGGACTCACAACAGTCCAGCATGTTTGGTATTTAATTTTCATGCAATGCTCATAGGAAATCAAGATTAATTTAAATGAGAGATAGTTTTTACCATGGTTACTTGGTACTATGCTATGGTCTTATCAGTTTGAGTGAATCATTCAATTTGTCCAGTTGATGACAGTACAATTCAAAATTGATCATGATGTTGTATGGAAGAAGCTAAAAAAACGATTCCCTTGAAATCCCACCAAAAAGGATAACATCACTTTTTTTTATGAATATCGGGTTTTCCTTACTAAACTAAAATATGGCACGATATCTTGACAAAATTTGATCAGTGTGATACAAAAAGAACTCAGAATTTGCAGGATTTCCTTTGCAGTCCATCTTCAGGCTCTATATCTTTCAGAAACAGCATTTACTTCTTCAAACTCATCATCACAATTGAAAGCAGCTATCGAAGACTATATCAATTGATGTATAGTTCCTTTAAGATTTCAATATATTTGCAACACTAACTTCCACAACCGGTTGTCTTTTAAATTTCTTCTTCATTTCATTAAGGAAAAAATCTTAAGTTTTTCTTTGATATCTTAAAGTTTTCTTATATTTTACTATCGAAGAAATTTGTGCCAAAGGACATATACTGCGCTGATGATTTCATTTGCCTTTTTCGTTATTTTTTTTACAACTCCAGCAGCAGCAATATAGCACCAACAACATCAAACAGTAGCAGCTTGAGATGTCCTTGCTCTAACTGTCGTCGTCGTCATCGTCATGGTTGTCGCGCATTCGTTGCTGACATGTTGGACATTGCATGCAGCTGTCGCTGTCGCAGTTGTTGCAGTTGCTGACTTTGCTATGTTCCTCTATATATGTGTGTGTGTGTGTGCAATGCCCACACAAATACTTTTATACAAACACATATGTTTGTATATCTTTAGCGTGTGACGTCTATGGCAACAGAATTTCACATGACATTCATGTCATTCACTATTGCACATGAAATCAGCAGCTGCACGCTCGCTTGTTTGTGTAACCGAATTTAAAAAATTTAAGTTTCTTATACTGAAAATCTATTTGCTGCATGTTGTATTTTTTATTTTTCTTGAAATATTATTTTACTTTAAATATTTAAAGAAATAAAATTATATTTTTAACATCAGAAGTACATATTCTTAACCATATGAAGTAAATTCGGTCACTTATGAATATAAAATTACCCGGCAATAAAATTGTATGTGCCAGTACCTTATTTACATCCAAAAGGATGTTAACGCACCAGGTTATAATTTTATGGTGCATATTAGTACGAAACATATAAACCCTTAGCCCTAAAATTATGTGACAAATTTTCGAACAAAACTTTAATAATTTTTCAAATATTTTCTTTTTAAACAAATATCTTTTATTTTCAGACATTTCAAAATTTTATTCAAAATTTTTAGTTAACAATATATTTTTCTTAAATTTCCATGGGAACGACACAAAATAAAGCACACACAAAAAAAAAATAATTTGTTTAGCAATTTTCAAACTCAAATATTTTGATATTTAACAGGAATATCGTGACAATTTGAATTGGAGATTGAGACCAAGCGTCTAAGAAATAACCCCAAACAAATTTGATTGAAATTGATCAAATAGGTTTTGTGTGATATGCGAACATCGAAAACAGCTATCATTTTATTTACATAGATTAAAAAAAAATTTTTTGTATTTTTCTAAGTATATGTAAAAAAAAGTTTCGCCTGTTTCGTTACCCACAGAACATTTACAAATCCACATAGCTTCATGTCATATTGAGGACCCCATGAGGTCGAGGTCCGGGTCTTAATCCTTCCAATATCCTTAAAAAATACATGAAGCCAGCGCTTATTGGGACTCTCATAAGCTCGGGGCCGAAAGCTAAAGCCACCTCAAGACTTAGTTCAATCCAGGACTGGCAACTGCGTTTCATTTTCTCAGTAATTTTTTCGCAGAATTTAAATCTGGCCTCAAAATTGGTCCATCGAATCGGAATTTTGAGATAATTAAGGATAAATAACCAAAAAATAGTTTAATGGTTGTGTTTGAGGTTATGTGAAGTACTCAAAAAATATTTCAGCTTTTTTCTTTTGCATCACTAAGGACAATTTCCTGTGATTTTTCTTTCCGAAGTTGTAGTGATTAATAGTAGTATTACGCCAAGATCATTTAAGCCATTTTATAATGCCAAGCAAACGTAAATTGAGATTTTGCTAGAAGTATTTCATCTGAGAACACTAAATGACTTAATAACTAAACACTATTTTATTGACAAGCACTGCATAATGATCTGTCTTCCCCACTTCATAGACCATTGCAGGTCGTTTAAAAATCAGATCCAGTTATAAAGGAAAAAGTTTCTCATTTTCTAAGTAAATACGTTAGTGCAATGATGCTTTCTGTTTTTGGCAGCCACTTCCTGGACTAATAAGACGAACTATAATCAAAATATCTAAATAAATTTTGTTAGTTACCAAAATATCGAAGTAAGTAGTTCAATAAGGTTAAATGGCTAAGTATATCTAAATAAGATATGAAATCTCTGGCAATGATAATTTGTCGATTCCAGATAGAACTTTAGCAAACCTATGTTCATTAAGGGCGTATACCTTCTATATAACTACAGTGGAATCGCGATAATTCGTACCCCGTTAATTCGAAAATCTCAATAATTCGTAGCAAACTGTTGGTCCCTTGAAAAAATTGCTTTAATTCGTAAAAATTCCATACATTTTTGTCCCCTCGATAATTCGAATTTTTTTTTGTGCAATAAATTCTTTTTAACCTCTTATAAATCGTAATTGGATTCGACAACCTCTTATCGTTCGTAATGGAAAACAAAATTATATGGAACTTTAATTTAAAAAACAATATCAATCATAGTAGGCTACGTTCATCGTTCATATTTTTTGGTGGAATTTTGTTTGATTTCGTGGTCAGTTTGTTCGTTGCTTTACCAGAGGTGTGTGAAAAAGAGAGTGTGGCGTGAAAATGGCAAATAAACGTACTCATAAAACTTTATCAGTGTTGCAAAAGCAAAATATCATTTCAGCCATTGATAATAGAGCGAAAAAAAAATTTATCGAAAAAATCGAAACCTCGTTAAATCGAAAACCCCTGTAATTCGTAAAAAATTGCTGGTCCCTTGCGATTACGAATTATCGCGATTCCACTGTATATGATATTTTCGTGCAACCAAAAATATACTTAAACAGCAATGTGTTTAGTAGAGTGCATTGAAAATCTGAACCGGCTTAACTTTAAGGATGCTGTGTTAATATGATAAAGAACAATAATTTTGGCATTTTCTAATGAGATTTGTTGATGTAAATTAAATAAAAGGTTTTAAAACTTAGATTTATTTCAATATTTTTTCATCGAACAAGAAATTTCTATCAAATTTAATGCAAAATGTAGGTGCAAAGCTGTTTTGCTATAATTTAAATAAAATACTTGCACTTTTTTCATCAAAACAAAAATAAAAATCCCTATGGCATTCAAAATAAAAAAGTTAAAAACAATAGACAAATGGCAACGAAATAAAAAAATTGTAAAACATAAATGGAGAAAAAATTAAAAAGGAAGTGGAATAAAAAAAATAGAAAAAGAGGAACCTCAACCGGAGATGAACGCATCCTTTGAGAATTATAATCAGTCACAAATGTTACTGTAGCGATTATATGCATTTAGTCGTAGAATTGTCGTTTGCTGTTTGCGCTGTGTTGTACATGACACACAAGTGTAGGGGAGAATGTAAACAAGTACATATACAAGTGTACGAGTGTACTTATATAACATTTATGCACACACACACACTCAAACAAGGTTTTAAAAGGGACTCTCATATGGTGTAACCAAGAACCACCTGTTGTTCCAATGGTAGTTTATTTATTTAGCTTTTTTTTTTTTCTGTTCAAATGTTTGCACTTTTTTCGTTTGTTTACTTGTTCATTCATTTTTTTTTTTTGTTTCCTTTTTTTTTTTGCTTTTATGTTACACATATTGTATGAGTGTCATTTTAATGCAATAAGAGCAAATATCAGTATGCTTTTATAATTTATTGTTTCTTATTGAAAAAGTGACAGAATTACTCAAGTTAATCATTTTATGCTTAAGCGTTCATAATTGAAATTTATTTATTTATTTATTTATTTATTAAAATTAGTCAAAAAATACAATTTTAAAAACTAATATAAAATACGAGTACTAGCTACCAGGGCTTACGACTCGGCTATACTAAAAGTGATTACAAATTAATTAAGTAATTATATCAAATGGGATAAACTACATTGTTTTATGAATTTTTCAAGATACTCTAGGTTTTTTTGGGTACAATGCTTAAGTAACTGGCATGGATCGATGTTTCCAAATATTTGGTTTCTTGTTGAGTTGAACATCGGACAGTGAAGTAAAAGATGGTCGGTAGAGGCGGGACCCTGGCAAAACTGGCATGGCAGCGCACCGCTGCCTTGTAGTAGATGGGCATGGGAGAAACTAGTGTGACCCATACGTAGTCTGACGAACAGTGTTGTCTGTGAGCGGGAAGAGGAAGGCGGGAAGCGTGGCTTGGAGCCGTCCACGTTAAATTGTTTATAACGATGCGTCATGTTCTCCCAAGCTGTTTTTCTGTCCATTTCAAGTTTTAGATGCAATAACCTTAGGGTATCTTTTTTTTCGTCCGTTCTATAAATGAGAAGAGGGGCTGTGCGAGCCTCGTTTGCAATTTTGTCTGCATACTCATTTCCTTTGATGCCTACATGACCTGGAATCCACATTATCTTTATTTTATTAGGAGATTTGATGCAAATATTCCTAATATCGGATATAAGATCACTGTTGTAGTTGATGTTTTGCAAACCATTTACAACTGATTTACTGTCAGTGCATATCACAAATTTGCCTTTGTTTTTGTGAGCAAAATCGGTGGCCAGTTTTACTGCTAAGGCTTCTGCAGTAAATACAGAACAGTAGTGTGAAAGCAGGCCTGTGGTTATAGTACGTTCATCATGAGACACAACGGCAAATGAAGTAATATCCTCTGATTTTGATCCATCCGTGTATAAAAACTGCCAATTATTGTTGCTGAAGTTGTGTTGGACGTCGCCGAAGATTTGGCGGTATGTTTTCGCATCAGTTATGCATTTCGGAAATGCATCAAAGTCATGTATGAGGGACGAGGTTTTAAAATGCCATGGTGGTTCGCTATGATATTTTTTAAGTTTCGGCATTAAATTTGAATTTAAAGAGCGAGCAAATTCAATGCAGCGTCGAATGGTAGACTTAGTGCGATATGAGCGCTTGTGGTTAAAGGCGTTGACTACATCTTTTGATAAAATCGAGTTACAAGAGTTGAATAACTTTGGAATAAGCTTGAATGTCATCGACGAAGTCCTCTCAGAGATGGATGGAAGGCCGGCTTCTGCCAGTATACACTTAATTGGTGAAGTAGGAAATGCGTTGATGCTTCGACGTACGGCTGTGTGGTAAGAAGCGTTTAGAAGCATTATATTTGAGTTTGCACACCATCCGTAGATCGGCAGGGCATAGTCAATTTTCGATAGGATAAGAGACCTAGTTATATCGATTAAAGTAGAAATATGAATTATGCAGTTCTTAGATGATAAATACTTTACAATGTTAAGTCTGGTAGCTAGACTTTTCTTAATATACGTACAATGTGGTCTAAAAGTAAATCTAGAGTCAAAGAATACACCTAATATTTTTAAAGAATCAACTGCAATAATATTTACATTATTGAAACTTAAACTAGGGAAAGAGCAGTTTTTTTTCTTACATATGTGTAATAATTTACATTTATCAAAAGCTAGATTAGCACCGGAGCACTCACTCCAGTTTTGGATATCTGACAAAATTTTCGAAAAAGTAGCTATGACCGCATTGTTGTCAGAAACTTTTGTAAAAATGATTGCATCATCCGCGTAAGTGGAGTGTTCAATTTTTTTATATTTAGCAAAAATTTTACTAAGCTCGTCAAATGCGATTATGAAAAGCACTACAGATAATGGAGAACCTTGAGGAACCCCGTTATGCAAAGGAAAAACATTTGAATGACTGGAGTTGATTCTGACTCGGAATTTACGATTTGTCAAAAAGGCTTTAACGAAGTTAAAGATTTTCAGACCGACTTTCCAATTCGCGAGTTGCTGCAGGACTATATGCACACCAATGCGATCGAAGGCTTTTTCAAAATCTGTAGCCAAAATGGACACGTGATTTTTTGTAGAAAGAGCATTTGACACGAAGTGTTGCAGATGTAAGAGGACATCAATGGTGCCATGGCTCCTTTTGAAGGCAACTTGGTTTGGGCTAATTAGATTTTTGGAGGAAATAAACCACAGCAAACGTCTGGCAATTATTTTTTCAAGAATCTTGCCCATGCAGGGAAGGAGGGATATTGGACGATAGTTTCCAATTTCGGAGGAAGCTTTGTTAGCTTTTAAAATTGGAATGACTATTGCAGTCTTCCAAGATTGTGGGTAAATACCAGTGATAAAAATATTATTATATAATTCTAGAACTTTATTTACAGTACTTAGGGGCAGATTGCGCAACATCGGGTAACAGATACGGTCAAAACCAGGAGTTTTGCCTTTCGCATTTTGAAGAGCCGATAGAAATTCAATTAAGGTAAATTTAGATTCTATTTTTTTAGCATGCGGGGACGTGTTTCTTGGTGAATAAGGAGATTGAAGGGAAGATAGTTTAGAAGAAATGAAATTAGGGTGAAAGTTGATGTCTTCAGACAAGTAAGAAAAAAAAGAAGCGAAGGAATTAGCAATTTCAACTGAATCAGTGATAACTGTGTTACCCACGTTAATGGCTTTAACAGAAGGGGATTTATTGTTACCCACGAGCGCTTTAATTTGCCCCCAAATCTTTTTAGGTGTAGAATTAGGAGTGATGTTAGAAGTGAGCTGTTGTAGACTAGCTGCCTTAGCGGACTTAACTGCTTTTCTAAATATAGCATTCGACTTCTTAAATGAAATCAGATTATTCGTGGTTCTAAAGCGCTTGTAAGCATGCCAAAAATCTTGTTTTATTTTGCGGAGAGAATGAAGTTCGCTATTCCACCATGGAATGATGGCTTTAGTGAGAAGAGGTTTTGTTTGTGGGATAGATTTATTGGCAGCTGCACGTATAGCTCGGCTTAATTTAGCAGAGTCACGGTTGATGTTGTTCGAAGAACTATATGATTTAAGATGTAATTCGCAAAATTTTTTGAACTGTGTCCAGTTAGCGATATCTGTTTTAAATTTTATTTGAGGTTTTATAGAATCTATTTTAGTATTAAGAAGAAAATTTGTGACGATAGGAAAGTGGTCGCTGCCATGAAGGTTCCCAAGAGCTTGCCATGAAGATTTAGGAGCAATTTGAGCAGAACAAAATGTGAGGTCCACATGAGTAAAAGTATTATGTGTGGAAAAGTGGGTGGGGGAACCGTCATTTAATATAATTAAGTTCTGGCAAAAGACAAAATCTTCAATTATTTTACCTCTAGCGTTGGCAGCTACCGATCCCCATAAAGGGCTCCAAGAATTAAAATCACCTGTTAAAAAATATGGAGTTGTGACTTGACGAGCACAGGAAAATAATTCCCTACTGGAGAAGTCTTGATGAGGAGGAATATAGGTGTTGATTATAGTGAAAGAAAATCCAAAGTTGATTTTAACAGCAATTGTGGACAAAGATGAGTTTATAATTTGAAAATAGTGCGGAATATGTTTTTTTACTAGTAATGCAATGCCTTGCTTAGAAGAAATGTTGGAATTCAAGTTATGGAAGTAGCCGGAATACTGTTTCGGCGAAATTATATTACTAGAATTAAACGGAAGATGTGTTTCCTGAAGGGAAATTACGTCAGGGTTAAGATCTTTTATAAGTAATTGAAGTTCAGTATAATTATTTAAGTAACCTTTAAGGTTCCACTGCAAAATTTTAAACATTAATATTCAAAGAAGAAAAAAAAAAAAAAAAAGAATTGAATAATTTAAATTAAGCATATGTGCAAAAACATAATTAACTATGTTGTACGAAAATGTTGTTTTAAGAAGAAGTAAAAGAGTTCAAGGTTATGAAATTTTAAAATAGTTTAAGTTTGTTTGTTTTTTTGAGATTGCTAAGAAAGTATTAGGATTAGAATTCGTCTTCAGACATTATAGTTGTGGTATTGTCAGTATGAGAAGAAGACAAAAAATCATCTTCTATTGCGTTAGACTGAGGAGTAGAGCTTAAGTTATGAGAAGAAGTAGGCGAGGAGAGAAAAGAATTATTTTGTATGTATGTGAGTAGTTGTTTACGTGGAGGCTGTTTTTGTGTTGATTTATCGATTGAGTATGAGGATGGAATTGAGGAAGAATTGCTTAAGACAGTGTTAAGAGGAGCAGTTTTATTGTTAGAAAGAGAGTTGTGGTTAAGAGCGAGATCATTTTCTGGTTCTCTTTGAACTGGATTTGGAGCGATTTTTTCTGTGTTCTTATGCTTTGAAGTTTGGTTAGAGGGAGAAGACTTATTAATATTATTCTTTGTAATTGGGGTAATGTTATGTGATTTTGTTATTGAAGCATAACTGGCGGTTGTGGTGGAAGAGGGGGAAGATGGGAAAAGAGATCTGTGGATGTTTTTGGCTTCGCGCATTGAACATTTTTTTTGTGTTTTGATTTTTAAGACTTCTTTTTGTTGTATGTACTTTGTACATTCTTTTGAGGAGGCTGAATGTTCGGCAAAGCAGTTGGCGCAAGAAGTTCGGATGCATGTTTCAGGGGAGTGAGGGGGTAGATTGCAGTTTACGCATATTGGTGAATTATTACACCGCTTAGCGGTATGGCCAAGTAATTGACATGACTTGCAACGCATGGGGTTTGGGACGTACTCTCTGATTTGAACAGAATGCCAAGATATATCTATTTGCTGAGGGAGATGGTATCGGTCAAATGTGAGTAGCACTACACCAGAAAAAACTGTTTTACCCTCGGTTAATCTATTAAATTTATAAGCACCGACTACACCCTGAGAGCTAAGTTCTTTGATAATTTCTTCTTCAGAGACATTTTTTAAGCAGGGGGCGTAAACAGTTCCCTTAGTAGAATTTAAAGTCACATGAAGAGAACACTTAATGGCGCACACTCCAAACAATTCCTTAGCTGACAAAAATCTGTTAGCGATTATAGCATTGTTGACTAGAAGCAACAAATTACCATCACGTAGCTCAGAAATAGAAATAATGTCTTTACTTATCAAGTGAAGCGCTCTTTGAACAGCGAAACAAGAGAAATCAGACAGAGGTTTTTTGTCGTCAACAGCTGAAACTACCACAAATTTAGGGTTTTGCAATTGAATCGTTGGAAGAGCAGGGAAGTCAGTGACAACACTTTGACGAGTGCGTTTTTTCTTACCAGGAGGGCTCTCAGCTAGCAAGGCAAACCGGTTTTCCCCAAGATTAGGGGGCCCAGGGGGCATGATTACGACACACAACCGCCGGTCAAGTGCGAACTTAGGTTACCGAAAGCGAAAGAGAAAAAAAAGAAAACACTGAGCAATGAAATGAAATATGCGGAGCGCACGTGAAAAAAGGAAATAGCCGAATGCTAGAAACTATATACGGTTTGTGAACAACACGTCTGCTCGCAACGAGAAACAGTCGAAGACTGAATTGAAATTTATATAAATTGTTAATAAAACAAAATTTTCTTATTTTTGAGTGAGAACACGACAGTTGGTTCTTTCACCAGAAAAAGCAAACTTTTTTCTTATACAACTTGGGTTGTTTTTTTTTTTTTGTAATAAGAAAGTTAATAAGTAGACCTGAGTTTATGAAGCAAGCACACTACTTTATTTCAAGAATATGTTTGTGATATGACTTTGTATTATATATCTCTGATTGATTTGCGCAAGCTGAGTTTAATTTCTAAATTAAATATTTTATAAATTTTTCAAAAAACTTTAAGCCAAACTAAAGAGCGGTCAAAAAAAAATTGATTTGAAGAATTAAGCTTCGACAAATATATATGGGTTATTCTTTTTCAAGTGTTACACCCCATCAGTACATCGGAGTTTTTCAGATAAAAATGCCGTTATATGCATAAGATTTTCATTGAATTAATTATTTTATAGCGAATTTTAAAATGGCGTCCACAATATAAGAAATCACGAAAAATTTTTGTGAAATATTAGAAAAAAGGTTAAATAATATTAGTTTTTAATGATTAAATGCATATTTTAGAATATTTTTGAACTTTTAAAATGTTCGGAAAATGTTTTGCTTTTGTATTAGCGATAAAACGTTTTGATCAAAACATCACCTTTTAGGACTTTTTCTCCCATCAGTTTTCAGTGAAACACATACTGAGTTAAAAGTTCTTAAAATTATTCAAAATATTCTGAAAAATATATTTTTTTTAAGTCCATACATGATAGTCATTTCGCAAAATCTTTCTTCCAACATCAATTAGCTAAAAAAAATCCAAAAACATCGAACCATTCTCTATTAACTTTAAATTTTTAATTTGCTTTAGTTCATGTTCTAATGTCACATTCGATATAGAAAAACATCATTTGTTCTCATTTTGTGATTTATAACAGCAGCAATTGCGTCAAAGTTTTTGTTCTAACAGAGTTTCATGTACATTATTGAAGAAAACAACGAATGTACAAAAAAAAATTAAGTTTTAAATTTTTGGAACTGTTTGAAGTTGGTCACGTTCGCAAACATAAGTGTAATAAATAGGTAGTTGCAAAACAGTTAAACCAATTATTAAGTGCCATAACAGAACATAAACGCATAATTTTTTTTTTTTGGCAAAGTTGGGAAAAAAGGCAGTGCATAACAAAAATTTTTTTTCGAATAGTAGGCGGTGCCACCCCCATAACAGGAAAATATCTTTCCACGGCTAATCTTATAAGTCAATTTTAATGGCATTTGGTAGGAGATAGATTGCACCATAAAAAATGTTGTTAGAGACTTTAAGCCCTTTAAGTAGGCGTAACACCACCCCTAATGGGGAAAAACGCAGTCATGACTGAGTTACTACACCAATTTTGGAGTGGAGACAAACTGATTCCTGAGAAGAAAAATTTATTTATTTATTTATTTAATATAATTAACTACAAAATATAAAATCTTATAATTAAAAGTGGTCGAGCACTAGCTGCCAGGGAAGAAAAATGTATTTTTTAGTGGGGCGGCGTCACGCCCTTTACAGGAAAAAACGTTTAAACAGCAAAAAGAAAAATTTCATATTCTTTTAGGAAAACTATCTACTGATTCCTATTTTTTTTTTTTTTTTTGTTAAAATTGATCTCACCAATTAATTTGATAAAGATATACATATATTAAACTTGGTGTGTTAATTACTATATAAATCTTTAATACTTTTATTTATATAAACATTAAAATCTTTATGAAAAATTTCCCAAGTGAACCATAATGGAAAAATATGTAAAGTTCGCAATGTCACGTTCGTATGATATCTATGGCAATAAGGAATAACAACTTAAGTCGATCTGTGACGACAAACGAAAACAAAGACAGTCACATGCTCATACACAGAACTTATGTGACTTTGTTTTGATATCACAGACCGACTGAAGATGTTATTCTTTATTTTGATATCACAGACCGACCGACTTAAGATATTATTCTTTATTGCCACAGATATTATGCCTTGTAAGAAAAAAAATAAATTAGATTTTTCAGTCGAACGAAATCTAATAAAAAGTGATATTATTCCGAAACATTTTAAGATTAGTTGCAATATAAAATTTTGCCAGGTTACCCTGACTTCTGCTTTTCTATAGATGGTCATTAAAAAAACACTTCCGATTTTCGTCACGTTCGAATTGCATTTTTATTGCCTCTACCACGTCTGGCATCAACTTCACCACTCAATATAGTGCTACCAAAGGGCTATTCCTTAAAGTAACAGCAAAAAAAAAAGTGTTTTACTTTGACTTTTATTTTACTTTAAAGTGTACTTCCGTCGCGTTCAATATCAGAGAAATGCCCATATATACTTCCCAGAAATTATAATTATGAGATCTAGATTCTGAAAAAGAAAAGTATTTTCAAAATAGCTTTTATCTATAAAAAAAAACGATATTGGGATGAGATTTGATTTTATAAAAATGCGAGGAACTGGACAAATCTCAAGAATTTCATTAAATATATCTCAAGTACCATATGAGGTATTGAAATCAAATTGTGTGCAATTTGGACTATTATATAGCACTTTCTTTTTTTATTCAATATCTCGAGCCATAATGGTTTTTATTAAAATTTAAAAAAAGCAATTCTTGATTGATTGATGATTGAAACGGCGTGTGCAAGTTAAAGCTTGGTGGCATGCGTAAAAGATAACTTCATCATGACTTCGTTACTATTTGACATTCAAAATAAATATCAAAATCAGGTCTACTTGCATTTTTTCCATTATACCACTGTTTTTTTTTTTTAACTTTAATGTTTAATGTGACAAATCACAAAACGCCATGAATAGTAGTCGTGAGAGAAGTGCTGTAAAATAAGAATTCTTAACACTGCTTTTGGTTTCCAAAAAAAGGTTTTTTTTATACATTTCTTGATTTTTTTTTTAAATTCTCATAAGTAAACAAAACTTGATTGATTGATTAGTGAGAAAAAAAACCTTAGCAATTATTATGAAATTTTTAAGTTCTACTTAATACGAAATATTAACAAACAAATTCCTAGAAACTTTAATTCTCAGTTATTAACTGACCTAGTCGAGCGCAAAAAAATAAATAATAAAAAATACTTCCCTAAAAATTAAATTCAACGACAATAAATCTTTGGCGTTTGTATGAAACAACAACAAAATAAAAATTACTAACAAATATTCACTTGCCCATGCACACGCTAAAGAGCGATGGTATTTCATATTTTTGTTCAAAATTAAATAATAAATCATCAAAGAATTTTTTGCGCCTCGCCAATTTTCCATTCTAATACTGAATAAACAGTGGAGCATGAAAATGTTACAATTAGATACATGAGAGCATCTCTACTCGTAACAAAAACAGCAGACAGGTAGCAGGTGTGAATTTTCATGAAGGACAACAGCAGCAGTAGAAATTTTCCAGTAACACAAATTAAAGCAAAACAAAGCAATGACATTTGAACAAATACAGAGCGCAATACGAGCACAATACAAAAAAATGACAGTTGGACAGGCAGTGAGGCAGATATTCAAAACGCAAATAGATGGAGCAAAATAACAACATGTGTTCAATATTGAAATTGAAGTAGAAAAATTTGAAATTCAAAACAAAAGCAGTAAAAAGCTTAGCATTTGTTTCATAAATTTACAGCGTAGTATTTATATATTTTCCATTTTTCAAAATAAGTTTTTTAGAAAATTTTGCCATTTTATTAATGTTGGTTTTCTTTCTTTTTTTTCATGTTTCACCACCTTTTGACAACAACAATTCTTGAAAAATTGCAACTCCATGACTGCTGTGAACATCTTTTTTTTCTGCAACCAACAACAATAACGAAAACTCACCTCAACACAGAAATGCAAACTCATGAGGAGCTGCTGGAGGATATTAGAGATGATGCCACAGTGAATGTGATACCTGAAAAGGGTAAGTGTTGGTGATTGTTATATTCATAGTTGCTCAACAAAAGAGAAACAAAATGTTAGAGAGGAAGGGTTATTTAGTGCAGCAATCATAGCATTTACTGCTTAGTTGCACATTTTCTTTTTATAAAATGGGGATCAACTTTTATAGTGCTTTTGAGAGCATGAAGCATAAAGTTATGATGGTTCTAAGTAACAGTGTCATTTTGTATCTTTTCAGAGTTTGAGCGTTTTATTTTTATTTGTTTTTCAAAACCGATATCTTTTGATGGCCTTTTAATTTAGTAATACTCGTTAACAGTGCATTTGTTTTTAGTTTTGCCATTTATATGGAAAAATGCAGCCAATCTTAAAAAATCCATTACGATATTCGGATTCTACAGAAAAATTCACTATAGAAAATGTTATCGCCTTTCGTTTGTGGAAAATCTTGTTAAGTAGTGTAATTAAAATAGAAAATGAAGGTACAAGAGCTCTTAGGTTTCTGTTTTTGCATAATTTTTTGATAAGAGACATTTTTCTTGATATTCCGGAGTTCTGACTTTAAAAAATCTGCTGAATCAAATAAGCAAACTTTTTTTTCCGTCTAAAAAATTTTATGTAAATCTATTTAATGTCAGTCAAGCCATCATAAACCAAAAAAATCAACAAATCTCAGAAGAAATAATTTATTTGAACTGTACCCAAACAAAAAACAATTTTATTTTTAGAGTAATTTTAAGTTTTGTGACATTCAAAGCTTCATGATTCGGTTGATTTGTGTGCCATCGAATTTAAATTCAAAAGCACTGTGGCCAGCAAAGCCGGACATACTATAAGCTTAACCATGGCAAAGTCGGTATTGGACGTATTGGAGGATGTAAGTCCTGAGCCGCGAAACCTAACTCTTATGCAGAATTAGTGTGGCTAGCAAAGTCGAAGTTGGTCAAACTTAAGAATGTAAGTAATGACCAAATTTTACCCACTTGCCAAGCAAACAATAAAATCGACATATCTTTATTGACTTGCCTTTCTTTTCACAGTACTTCTTCATAATAGTTGGTGTGCGCCAGCTGCCTTCGGCTGCAGCCCATTACATCATATAATATATCCAACACCGTATTCGCTAGCGACAGTACTTTTGCACTAAGGTATCATCGTTGATTTTTAGGCTTAACGTAAAATAGTATGACCTAAAACTAGTATGGCCGGTAAAAACAATACTGGCTTACCATTATGAAACAAAGTTTCAAATATTTATCTTCTAACACATCAGCACATGAACACATGAATTGATTTATGCAATTTGAAAGGCAATATATAGTGTAAAGTTCTTATAAAAAAATTTTAAAAAGTGCTGACATGATACAGCATGTAAATACATAAGTGCTTCAACAAATAAACATAAATATTTTTGTTTTATTTTCAAAACTTTTTCGAAAATATTGGCCCCTATTATGAGTGTCAATAAAAACGATTTGACTTGAAATAAAGCGAATCAAAAATTTTAATTACCGTATCATATAATCATATTGACTTGACTGAGTGCTATTGTGAACTTATAAAAATTTGACAACTTTTCAAATTGAAAAATAAATGATTTGACAATTTATTTATTGTATAATATTTTGGAAATAAATTTAAAAAATGTGGAATGATGCAAGTAAACGTGGCCGTGTTGCACCGGTAGCTGAATGCAACTCATAAAATAGGTTGTGCTTCATTAGTGTCTCTCTAGCACAAACAGGATTCTCTTTTGCAGCAATCCAATAAAGAATTGAATTGATGCTTACATTTGGGCAAAGAACAGTTCATCAACGCATGCTGAACTGAAATCGTTGAAAAGCATAGACTGCACTACATAGGTTCTGTTTTCGTGAAAAGATGTCTTACACTAAATACTTAAGTATTTTACCGAGAACGTTACGCGTTCTACGCGCGGAAAGTGAATACTGTATTCTGGTCTCCTCAAGTACATATTGGGCGTTCTCAAAAAAAAAAAAAAAAAAAAAAAAATTTAATAAACTCCCAGGCTAGTTCCATTTCTTCTCTTTGAATTGCAGAAAAACTGCTTTATATTTATGAGTTCAAGCAGGGATTTCAAAAGCAAGGGGTTAATTAAAAGTTTTTAAAAAATAAACCACCTTTCGACTGTTTAATGCTTATCACTATCTGAGCATGTTAAAGTCTTGCTTTGTTTTTAGACTGCATATTTAACCGCAAAATTAATTGTTTCAAGCTCTGCATGAAAAACTCCAGTGTGAATTGGTAGCAGACTTTGCCTAATTTTAATGTAATGCTTATATTTTCATTATTAAAGAAGAGTTTCTTCCGCTCATTTTAACTCTAAGAATAAATATATATTAAATATATAATAAAAAAGTGGCGGCTTGATCTAGTTTCGGAGATATAGCCATCAGAAGTTATTTTTTCAAAAGAAAAACTGAACTTATATAAAGAGGTTGCACTGCTCAGCGAAAACTCCTCAATATCTTAAAAAATATGCAACGAATTTCAAACTATTTCACACTAATAATATAAACTATAAAATTACCTTTCATATGACACTAATTTTGTGAAAATCGCTTGAGGGATTCCTAACTTATACTGCTTTTTAGAAAACCTGTATCTGCAACGATGGCTATAACCTCGACACTGGAACCGAACAAAACTTTTTGGTTACATTTTTATTTTTACCCCTACTACGTTTCTTCCCAAAAAATCGGGCAATTGTCGCTAACCTTGATTTGTGCCCCCAGTCGAGTGCTTTCGATTGATAGACAAATAATAGTCAATTTTATTGACTCCAGTCGATAAAATTGTCACTTATAATAGGAGTCGGTCATTCACAATGGCTTGAAATTGACTGGTGTCGAGTATTGACAAATATTGAACTCATAATACAGTCATTGACTGAAATCGACAAGTGTCGTGTCAAGTCGTTTTTATTGACACTTATAATAGGGGTCATAAAGTTTTTAACTGAAACCAAAAAAGTGTTTTCCATGATACTTAAAATTGATTAAAAAATAATCAGCAAAAAATGTGAGAGTTCCTACAAAAAATATACATTTAATATAACATATGAAGAGTATTCCCATAATCTTCTTCGACTATTCACAGTTTTTTGAGTAGTATTTCTATTCTAGATAAATTATCTTTAAAACAGTGCTTAAATGCTAATTTGTTCCTACTCTGTATACACATGGTAGACTATTCAAAGGCGTTCCCAAGTCTGTAAATTAAGAACGATTTTAAGTTTTTTTGCAAAAATATTTTTTTTTTTTTCAGAAAATTAATAAGATGACATTAATTTTATTTAAACTTCATAAAATATTTAATATTAACATCATAAATAATTCAAAACGCTGTGCAGTTAAATATTAAGTCAAGAAAAAATGTGCTATATAAATTATAGTCTTACATTTCATTAGTATGCAAAGAATACGCGCATATATTTTAAAAATCCTTCAGCACACAGATGAAAGTTTATGTTAAGCACTTACACATGCAATCAAATGCAAAGGTAGGGAGTAGATAAAGCAAGCAAAAAATTCATAAGAAAAATTTTGATATAATAAAATAAAAATTCACTTTATATACACAAAGCAGTGTGTAAGAGTGATCCTAATTTACACACATACATTTGCGTGCTTACGCTGACACTAATACTTGCACACAACTCAACATACATAGCGCATGGCATAACCATAATTGAAGTGAGACAAAACTGACAGAAATTCTACTTAAGTAGCTAAAACGGCTGCCATGGTTGCCATCACTGTAAGTTGCAATTTCTCTACAAAATGCAATGCGCTATAGCAAAAGAATGCAATAAAAATAAAACGTAAGAAATTGAAAAAATCCAGCTGACACAAACTGAATGCTGAATGTTAAACGCTGAATTGTTACAGACACTAAGACGTTGACAGCTGCTAACGGCGAAATGAAAGGATTTTTTCTATGTAGGTGTATGCATAGTAAAAAGCTGAAGGATTGATTTTTTGTTTGTAATTTGATTGAATTTTTGCTTAAACTTAAAGTGATTGGTAATGTAAATGTAAGATGCAACAAAAACAAATGCCATTTGAAATAAGTATGTTGTGAATTTAAAAAAAATTATTGGAAATCTTTGCATTTTTTTAGATTATTTTTCCATGAATTTTTACTTTTTCAGCAATTTTAGAGTTTTTTTAAAACTTTTTGGATGACTTATTTAAATGTTTTTAACAATATTTTTATTAAAAAAATTAAAAATTACTAAAAAAAATTTTTTTCAAAGTAACAGCCGCTTTCAAATCAAATAGTTCTCACATTAATTTCTTATGAAAATATTTTAATCAAGTCTTTTTTAAGAAAAATCGTACAAAATCTATAAAAACTTTTACGATTATAGCCAAATTAAATAGCAAATAACCATCCAAGAAATTTTGGATAACGTTGTCAATCAAGTAAAAGCAATGGAAATTTGTCCAAAGACAAAAAGAAAATTCTAATTGATCAATTATTTGAGCACACAAGCTTTCCAGAAATATTTCAATTTCATAAACAGATTGATTAAGATTTTTTTCAGTAAAATATTTACTTAATACTCTAAGTAAAACAATTTCAACCCGCCTAAAGCATGTGGCAACAGCAATCTTATTAATATCTTCTTAACAAAAGCTGCCGAGATCAACATCAATTTTATTGATAACATGATAACAATACTTTTAAATGTATTAATAACAGCAATGTTAAATTGTTAAGCAACAAACACAGCAACGCAATGCTACATTATCTTTGCATACCGTTGACAATAGCAATGAGCGCCCATAAGTAGGCAATACAAAATCTGTTAGTAGCGCTCCAACAACTTAACAACGTAGCGATAATAAAACAAGAACAACAACACCAATCATAAACTGTGATAGAAGTCAAAAACATACACAGCCATACAAAAGGAATCACTGAACAAATACACACGAACACACACATAAGAAAATATACCAAAGCAGCTTCCGTTTATGCCATGACAATTTTCCCTTCACTTGATTTGCGGTTTAGTCATTCATTTAAATAAAAAATAAAAAAAAGTTCAATACGACGAAGTGAGGAAGTGAAAAAACTGTCGTTTGTGTTATTGAAGGATGTTGAATGTTGCTCACTTTGTGTGCGCACGACATCAAAATCACAACGCAAATCTCAATCTCAAAGCGTTTCAAATCCCTTTGAATTGCCATTTAAAACCACATCAATAAACATCAATAAAAGCAGAGTTGGTTTTTTTTCTAATTTTTATCTTTGGCAGTAAGAAAAAGTATGACTTTTTTTTGCGTTGCAGAATTTTAATGGTTATCCTTATTGTATTGTATACTTAAATATTATATGTCTCTTATCATATGGCCTAAGCGACTTAAAGCAGCTGCGTATTTGTGTTAATTTATATTCTATGTGAATCTTGAATGCAGTGTCTTCGCACATTACTGACAGTATTTACAAAAAAGAAAATATTCTATAGAGAAGTTTTTAAATTTTCAATATTGTCTTTACTATTTAATTTTTCTATTAGTTAAACTTATTTAAAAGTAAAATAGATTTTTTCATCATCATTATTAAAATAATGGCAAAATGCGCTTGTTTGTTATCAATTAAAGTCTAAGCTTATCAAGCAGCAAATAGAGCTCAGCTCTCAAAGTTGAAATTTATTTTTATTTTTAAAATCTTAATAATAAACTGTTGAGTTACTGTTATTTATTTATGATGATTTTATTTTATTTTTTGTTGATTTTATAACCTCTTTATAGAATAAATGCGCACAGCAATAAAACAAAGTTCTCGCGGAAGTTGATATGTGTCAGCAACAGTTACAACAACGATGTGACTTATACTTACATACTTATTTGTATAAATTTGTTCTTTTTTATGTTTGTGTTTCACATTCACAAAGTCAATAATTGACAAACAAGTGGATTAAATCGTGTTATTTTCATTCTTCTTTTGGTAATTGGTATAAATATGCCAGCGTCACTTAATGACTTAAAATTTTCAATTCGTCTGGTTTTCGAAATTTTCTTGAGGTTTCTAATACCTATAGTCTACGACTGAAGCTTTAGAAATTAAACAAAATATTTCATTTCAATTATCTCTTTTTATATTAAAAATATTCTCTTTCTACAGTGATTCAAAAGTGGTTCAAATAAACTCTCGAATTCATTTTGTGGTATTTTTCCCAAGGTGCATGTTGAAGATGTTTGAAAGGTCTTAATGCCATCAAAAATGTATCCATTCATTTTAAGTTTAAGGAAAGTCACATGGTGCCAAATCAGCTGAATACGGTGAATGATTCAACCCGCACAGACCATATTTCGTGGTAATAACTGATGAATAATGTACGTTACGTTGCAAACACTAGTCCTCAGGATTGCGATATTCTAATCGACTTCGACAAATTCTGTTTGAACAATTGCGACAAATTCTCGGTGGCTTTCAAAGAAAACTGTGATTGTCTAGATTTTCAAAGGTCACCCACCGATTGTCTGCTTCTAAAAATCGTTAATTCCACTTAATATCGTTAATTTCACTTTTCGACTGTTATAAACCATCACTACCACATACATTTTTTGCATAACTTTAAAGGTTTCTGTATACGCAATTCCAAGAACAGCGTGGAATAGAGCAATGTTCCAAAATTATATTTCAGAAGTGAACGAAATGACATGATGAACAAAATTTCGCAAAACTAAGATGTGTAAAGCGATTTCAATAAAAAATTTGGAGTTCGTTGAGAAAAGCTGAAGCCTTAAAACGACTCATGATTATAACAAATGCCACTTCTTTTTGCTAAGGTATTATAAGTATTAATCCCAAAAAATAGTTGCTGCATTGTATTTTGTTCAAAATTTTTCAACAATCTAACTATCCTTATTTTATGTCCTAAAGCAGCACAAAGTTGACATGAAGTTCTATTTTCCAACATGGTCATTAGTAAATGACATCAACCCTTTCCAGTGCTATATGCTTCAAAAAGTCCAGGGAAAAATGATCAAAACACAAACTTTTTAATACAAATCGATTTTATTCTTCAAGAAAGTTCCCTTCGAGGGAGATACACTTCATCAAACGATTCTCCAACATTTCGATACCTTTTTTATAGTAGTCGACGTCGAGGCTTTCAAAATAGACAGTTCCGACCTCGACCTCCTCATTTGAGTAAAATGTTTTTCCCTGGAGGCATTTTTTAAGTTTGGAAAAATATAATAGTCGCTGGGGGCCAAGTCTGGAGAATACGGTGGGCGAGGCAGCAAGTCGTATCGCAGTTCGCTCAATTTTGCCATTGATGTGAGCGATGAATGAGCCGGTGCATTGTTGTGGTGAAACAGCACTTTTTATTTTGCGATATGCGGCCGTTTTATCTTCATTTCATTGTTCAAACGGTCCAATAACGCTACGTTATAGTCATCCGTGATGGTTCTGCCTTTCTCAAGATAGTCGATGAGGATTATAACATGCGCATCCCAGAATATGCCGGCCATCATCTTCCCAGCCGATGTTTGCGTTTTAGGGCGCTTCGAACGACTCTCACCTGGTTCTAACCATGTTTCTGACTGTTTATTGGACTCCGATGTGGAGTGGTGGATCCATGATGCGTTCATTGTTAAAAATCGACACAAAAACCCTTTCGGACTAGGCCGAAACGGCTCCAAATCGGCCTCCAAGTCACCGACACGATAAAGTTTTTGATCAATTGTCAGAAATCGCGGCACCCATCGCTCTCACAGCTTTTTTATTTCCAAATGCTCATGCAAAATATTGAAAATACTGCCGATCGACAACTTCATTATGTCTGTTAGCTTTTTTACTTTCACTTTGCGGTCTTTCAAAACGATCAGATGGATTTTCTTGATGTTTTCTAAAGTGATAGCCTCATTTGGCCGGCCAATACGTGGTGTAGCACTGGTGCTAGTACGACCCATTTTAAATTCAGCAAACCATCTGTAAACAGTTGTTTTCATCGGAACAAATGTGCTGCAATATTTTTGGATCCATTTCAATGTTGCTTCTCGTTTTTCCCGATCACAAAGCAATGTCTTATCAATATACGAAATTTACTTTTTTCTATTGCTTACGAAATGCCAAAAGTAGCGTCACTCAAACGATATTTTCAAAGCTACTAGAAGAAATGTCATCAAAATTTAACATTCCTCTTTAAAAAGTTGTCTCAGTTTTGCAACATTTACTTCAGTAGTATAATACCTAAAATTTCTAATATAAAAATCTTAAAGTAAAACAACATAATTTAAATTATAATGCTTCTTAATGTTCTTAACATCGTAAAGTGTTATTGAAAACATTAGCTATAGTTTGATTATACCATCAGCTAAACTCACCAATTAGATTTTGCTTGGATTTTCAACTATACCCAAATCGTTAATCACTTTTATAATTTATTTTTATGAACAATTCAATCTCATTAATTTTTGCATTTCACTTACAGATCTACCCAAATTTGGTGAACCACTACAAAATGTCACAATACCAGTTGGACGTGAAGCCGTACTGCAATGCGTTGTCGATAATCTACAGACTTACAAGGTACGTAACATAACTTTAATAATAAGTTAAAGAAATAACCAAAAAGTCGACTAAGCAGCAAGAGAACTAGTAAAGTAAGCACTAGCGCTTTCTTACACGCAAAGTCAATTTATTGATACTCAGATTTACACCTTTCAACGCGGCAATTTACACTTAATCAGCAAATATAAATTGCTTTGCCTACTTTTAGGCTGTGGCGCATTTAAATGTCTCGTGTGTGCTATTTGAAAGTTCTTTTTCTGTTTTTTTTTTTTATTATTTTTCTTACCTGACGCTTTATTTGCTATTTTTTCTTTGCGTGTTTTGACTGCGTTTTTGTGACCCTGAATATCCTGAACACACGATGCGCGCGACATAAAACTTAGCGCTGCTAACTTTAAGGCGTAGAAAACTGTAACGGAAAATAATAAATTGATAATCATGCTTAACGCTACCGCAAGCTATACAAGTCGGTATCTGATGGCATCGTTAAGGGTAGAACTTCCTAATCTATTTTGTAACTGTTACCTTTTCAGCAGGTCCTTTTAAGTCCTTTTCGCTCGTGGTGCTTAAAGTTTTTCTAGTTGAATTTTCTTCTTCAATTTTGTGTGAAGTTTTTTGGTAATAAAATCAAACGATTCGCACGCACGACAGTCGAATGTCTATTAAGTGAAGTCAACTTTTTTTTTTCGTATCGGTACGGGTAGACGGGAGAAAGTCATAAACTTTTTTGTATGCGTAGCATCGCGTTGGTAAGGATAACAAGCGGCGGCAGTAGTGGTGCCGGTTGGGGTTAGTGAAGTGATACTCGGGTACTATGAGTAGCAAATTGGTACAAATTTTGCGACTTGTTAGTTACACATTTGAAATGCTTCACTACAATTTTTGTTGAAGTGTGTGCTTAGGCAAAGTTAAGGGTTATTAGGAATAGCATACTTATGTCTCTACTTATGTGTAACTTAGACGTCAAAGTTGTAAAGCAGCGTATGAAAAAATTCAAGGTACTTAGATATTTCTGTGAATGAATGTTGTAATGGTTGAGGCAGCTGTTAGCTTTAGAAAAGTTTGGCATTTGATACTTGTGTGTATACGTGCATATGTTTGTAAGCAAAATTTGTGAGTGTAGCTGTGTGTTGCAATAAAACCGAAAATTTTTAGTGGGTCAAACATGAGACATTAATGTTTGATTGAGTTTTGAGATTACTTCATTAAAATAAGAGATAATTTTGTTTTTGATTAATATAAGAAATATCTAATTTTCTTAAGTACGAATGAGTAAATTTCATCTGCTGTTTCAATAACCAAAAGTCAACAATAAGTTAAAAGAAAAACTACTCATAAGCACCAAAATTAATTTTAAAAAAAAAATTATTAACCAGTTTAGGATCATGAAACGCTTTATTGAGTTGACACAAAATTGGTTTTACTTTTCGTAATTGAAATAACAAATGTAAATTGAGTTATTAAGTATATATAATCTATGCAGATTTTTTAAACATTTCTTGCTCGAAGATTTCTTCGTTTTAGTATATGCTAGTCAACAATAGTTTTAAGAATGCATTTTCATTGAACTTCATCTAAACCTTTTTTGAGTGGCATGAAATCTCTACATTTTAAAAATTTAATCAAAAAAATTTTGAAGATTTTCTTCATAGTTCTTGAGCGATTGTTACTTGAGGAATAATTTCTATTTTCAATTAAATATGTTGCAATATTTCTTCACATAAAATCAATTTCAAACCATGCAGAAGGATTATTTATTAAAAAAAAAAATTTTCGAAGTTATGCCCATTTTAAGTTGAAAATTATTTCAAAAAAGCGGAATTTCCATCCAAATCAAAATTATTTACTTTTTTTCTTATATTCTTGGAAAAACAAGATATTTAATCGGCATCTAATTCCGTAACACGAAGGCTGCATGGTTTGAAATGGATTTGGTCTACAGAAGAATGGTCTAGAACTTCTTTAAGAAAATGATTTGAAATACAAGAATAATTTTTCAAATTAATATATAGGCTGAATAGCACATGGAACCTAAAGAAATAAATGATAGCTAAGCTCATCGATGTGCTTGCATCAAACAAAATCAAGCTTATTCGGTTTTGTTCCTTAGATGTTTGGTCTTTATCTCCAATAAAAAATTATCATGTGAAGTGACACTGCCAATAGAGGTAAAAACTTGAACGATCATAAGTTTATATAAAAGTAGTTTTCGAAGAAAATATTATCAAGCTTAGATGCAAATGTCGTTAATACAAAGATTAACAAAAAAATAGATATTGAGTTAGGAAACAAAATTTTAATATGGAAACTTTTGAGACAGGAAATAAACTACGTATTAAAATACGTAATAAAATAAGAACCCAACATAAAATAATTACAAAAACAAACAACATAAGTCGAAAAAAGGCATTTATTTTACTTATGAATCCATGTCACAACTTAATAATTCTACCTTATATCTCATATGAATAAACAATGCTTTTTTTGAAATTTAATTTGATATTTGCTATCAAATTATTACCTTGGTTATGACAGTTGAAAAAATATTTTAAAAAAATATTCAATAAAAATTTGAGTAATAAAATCAAAACTTTAACGAAAAGTGGCCAAAACAAAATCTTTTGGGCATTGAACCAACTTTTTCTTATCAACTTAATTCATAAGTTCAACATGAGTCTTTCCACATGATAACATATGAGGCGCCCAGTTGCAAAACCGGTCAAGACCTTATTTCATACTTTTGGAAAAACAACGAAAAACGTTTATCTTCACCTATGTTTATTGAAAAATTAATACGTATTTCCCACAATAGCTTATAAAATTTCTTACTCAAAGTACGTCAGATCAGACTTTTCGAGTTTAATTTGCCCATGTTTTTGAGAAAATATTTTTAGACTTGGCCGGTTATGATACCAATGTACTGGACTTGGCCGGCTTTAATTTCAAAGCGTTGGACCGGTTTTGAAAGCAAGTTCATGGACTAGGCCGGTTTTGAAATCCATGCATCAAAATTAATTTAAAAAATGTAATATGCTTGTCCTAGATTTTGATGTATGAGAATATCTCAAAATTTGATTTTTTTTGGACTTGGCCGGTTGTGCAACTGGACATCTTATATGTTTCAGTGTCAACCTGAACTGTTCAAAACTGTTAAAGATAGTATCATATTCTAAAAACTATTCAAAAACAAATTGAAAACCCTTTTTATAATCGACGCATAGGTTGTATTCATTTTGTAATTCTGTTTGAAACGCATGCATACAAAGGAGCATGGCAGTTACATTGAATTGTATATATCGAAAGACTAACTTATTGCTGAGCCTTAACCCTTAAATGCATAGCGTACCATATATGGTACGTGCCTAAAATAATAGCCAAGTCTATCCAAAAAACCTTAATCGCGTGTAGTTTTTCTCCAACTTGTAGCAGGCATTACCAGCTTTCACTTAAAAGTCTCTTCAGCTCTACGATGTCCACTTTCAGTTCCCAGTAAGCCGACAAATTGGTCGAACGTTGCGTTAACAAATTTTTTTAAAAGTGAATAAGAATAAATATTGATAATTTCCATATATATTTATTATTCATTTTTCATTAATTTCTAATAAGAAAAAAGTTTCTAAAAAAGATTTTTTCATTTAAAATGTATGTATGGGCTTAATGCATCGTGTATCATATTTGGCACACTGCAAAAATCACACTCTTTGAGCCTTTCCGGGTGCATTTCCGAGGAAAATTAATGCCCATTTCGTGTCAGCGTCTGATTTTACATTAAATGTGCTTGGTCCCCATATTGGGGTTTACATAAATAATACTTTTTTGGCGTATTTTTTTTTAAGAAATAGAAAAAAAAACGAAAATATGAAACATCGATTAAAGGAAATAAGACAAGAAATAAGTTTTCGCTCAAATACTGTAGAAAATATCTCCAAAAAATATGGAAAAACTCCAATAATGAAATTAATGTCGCTGAAGAGCAAACCATAACTAAGCCAATATTTTGAAAGGACATAACGTTCAAAATCGAATATAGTTTTCAAAGACTTTTTACCCAATTTCTTTTGTAATAATTTTAGTAGGTTTTCCTAATACAGGATTTTCAGAATCGTTTGATAATAATCAAAAATTATAATTTTTTTCAAATGAAAGTTGACTCCAATTGACATGAACTGTTTGCTGGCGATTCCCAATTTGAATTTTCTTTGAAGATAATATTTCGAGCTAACTCGATTTTGAATTTTTATTGGCCCATTTATTTCCACTCTAGGTTTCATGTAAGAAGTCAGCGCTCAAAATTCTTATAATATGAATTTTTCAGAGTGACTCTTTTTGGTTTGGTATATGAAAGGGTGCACACAAGTTTTCAAATGTTAATGGATATGTCAGAACGATTGATTTTCACTGGTCTCCACAGTTTTCTGTCTTAATTTTTTTTAGTGAAATAGTTCCTAACAGAAAAAAATTTAAAAAAACCAAGCGTTAATGCAAAATTACAAGTAATTTCTCAGTTTATACAGTAAGCTGTCATAAAAATAGATACGGCCGTTAATTTGCTCAAGCTTTTCAGAATAGAAACAGCTGGATTTAATTGTGTGTCAAAATTTTTCTGATGGCTCTAAGTGTACTTCATATGTATAAAATAGACTATTAAGACTTAAATGAAATATTTCAAAATTAACTACAAAGTTTACAATAAAATATCTCAAGACAGCAGGCTTAAATTAAGTAAAAGAATATCAAAAAATATATTAGTTTTTAACTTTCAAAATAGAAAATTAATTACAGTACACTAACAAAAATAACACTGTAAGAGAATGTGGTACTCCTTTTATTTATTTCCTGTGTAATTTTCTCTTCTTCATAATTTTATGGATTGGTACTGTAGCTTAACCCTTTTTGTCTGCTCTGCTCACCTTACTCAAAACTAAATCAAGAATTTATTTATACAAGAAAACGTTACCGGAAAGTGCACACCCTACAATTTGCCAATATTTTTGTTCACCTTTTTATAACTTTTATGCACACAAATTTCATTTTTTTTTTTCTTCTCTGATGAATTTGCTGCTTTCCTGTTTAGTTAACATGTATTCTCTTGCATTTCTTTGCAGATTGCGTGGCTACGTGTCGATACCCAAACTATACTAACGATACAAAATCACGTAATAACCAAAAATCATCGAATGAGCATAACTCACGCGGAAAAACGTGCTTGGATACTACGCATTCGTGATGTTAAGGAATCGGACAAGGGTTGGTACATGTGCCAGATAAATACGGATCCAATGAAGAGTCAAGTTGGCTATTTGGATGTGGTTGGTGAGTAAAAACTAAACGAGAAACCAATAATCAAATATACAATAGACAACTACAACAAAAAACCACACTACATGCGTAAACACTCGTACCAATCCAAGAACAAAAACAATACCATTAAAAACCAAACAAATGCATTAATTTGGTGTTGTGCTCAAGGGGATTTTGAAATAGAGTTCGATTTATTTACACATAAGACAGTCATTTAATTTGGAGTTGCTGAACGTGCAGCAGATAATTTTTGGTCGTTTTTATTTTTTTGCTTAAAAATGTTAGCTAAAATTTTTGAACATTTTCAAGCGCTGCTTAATTGACTTTTCAATTTTATTTGAATGATTTACATGGCAATGCAGCATGTAAAGTTCCATTTAACTTTAAACATTTTTTCCACTACAATTTTCGACAATCATACAGTAAAAAATATCAAATACAACCTAGACCCATGGTAAATATTTAATTAATGTCAACAAACTAACGAACCGCTGCAGTCACGGCCACACTTCGACACCGTTTTCTGCTGCCTTTGCTGCTGCTGCTGCTATACGCTGTGCACGTAAACGTTGTGTGCTCTTTGGCGTAAAAGCGACTAAAAGAAATATAACATTTTCGAGGCAGCCATGTATGGCGTGTATCTATGTGTATGTAAATGCCACAATTTGTGGCATGCTAAAATTTGTTTAACACGTAAAAACATGCATGGACAAGTAAAAACAAGCAAAACGAAACAAAAATATAATGTTTTTTTCGTTTTTATAAATAAACAAAACGCTATGCAGCGGCATAAAAACCAAAATTTCCTTTAAATTTTATCGCATAGTGTAAGTAAAATCTAAAAAAAGAACTAGAAAATATTCTGACAAAAGTGAAATTTCACGTTTTTGCTGCAACTGAATATTTTATCATCTGACCTATATTACGGTAAATGAGGATATCCATAATTTAATATTTAAAATTAATAAACTAAAATTTTTGTAAAATTATAGGAGACATCACTAGGATATTTAAAATGTTTTAAATACTTATATAAATGCTTTTTAATTTTTTTGATATCTATACAACTGGGAAATTTCATCAAAGTTGAAATCCAGTAAATTTAAACATTTTATTTCAAAATCAAAATTTATGCATGTGGTCATAAAAAAAAAATGCAATTGAAAAATTTAGTTAACACATAAATAACAAATTAAATGGTTGACTATACTGAAAAAACAAAAATAACTAAATAATAAATATAAAAAAAAAATAAAAAAAAAAAATTATAATAAATATAAAAAAAATAAAAAAAAAAATTATAATAAATAATTATTTAAAATAAGAAAAAATCAGTAAAAAAAAAACAGCATGAACAACACAGAATTTAAGAAGCAGCATTTCTCATGGTAACTCAAAAATTATACGACAATTTTTATCGGAAGTTTTGCAAAAACTTGAATCCAAAAAAGAAGAATAGTAATCTTTAAGAAATAAAAACACTAAGTACGAGTATGCTATAACCTTATTTTGCACAAATCTATTGTTTTAAAAAAGAAATTATTAAAATCGATTAAGTATATTCTGCGATAAAGCGTTACAAACTATTTCCACAAATTATTACAAATTACATAACTAGTAAAAAAAAAATGCATTGGCAATGAAATTTCAATAAAAAAGCTCATAAAAATGCTTATGGATATGAAGTGTTTTCTACTTTTACAAAAATACAGTTCACGTAACATATGACAATTTTTGTCTGAGGTTTTGCAAAAAATTAAGCCCAAAAAAGAGAATAGTTAACTTTAAGAAATAAAAATAGTAAGTATGCAATAAACTTTTTTAGTACAAGCCTATTGTCTTAAAAAAGAAATTTGTAAAATCAGTTCAATACATTTTGCGACAAAGCGTTACATACCATTTTAACAAAACAAAAATTTATGTAAATAGTATAGAAAATGCAAAAGCTAAGAAATTTCAATAAAAAAACTAGCAATAATGCTTATGGATATGAAGTCCTATTTACTTTTACAAAAATACAGTTCACAGAAGTTGTTTATAAAACTTTTAGCAATAAAGCATACGATTTTTATTACTGTTATCAAAATGATAGCAGTAAATTTATTCCTCAAAATATATCAGAATAACAAAAAAAAAAAATCAATTCCTAGAGAATCACTCATTTGCCACATCAGTCTTTATCATAATTAAATAAAATGTGTAATGGCACAATCAATTAATCTATCTCATCAACAAGAACATAAATTATTCACTTCAGCAATTTCATCTCCCTTGTTAAAAACCTCGTAATACATTTTATTGAAAATCCCAAAATACTGAAAGCCAACACTGATGCAACGTAACAACTAAATTGTAATGCATGCGTGTTGCATTGAGTTGCGTTGCGTTGCATAAAATCACCTGAAATAACAACGATGTGCGGTAATCAATTAAATACACCAGAGTAAAGAAAATTATACAACGAGCACAATCACAACAACTACAACAAAAGCAATTGTAGCAACAACAATATGCAATTGGAACACAACAAAAGCAACAATAATCACAAAGAAAAATGTTGTTAAATGAATCTGTTGCGGATCGTTTGCGGATATGAATAAAATTGACGGCAATTTAATTATGCTGCATTTACACACACATACGTGAAAATGTATATACAATGACATACACACATACACATTTCAATACCTACACAAATTTGCAATTAATTTGTTTAAGCAAAATAAACCGATGTACTAACATACGAACATTAATTAGGGTGAATCAAATTAAAACTGATGTTGTTAAAATCGCCATAGATAAGAGAAACAAACTATCCAAACAATTACATTGGTCGGCAAAATTTGGTTTAGCCTTTGGGTCTGAAACCCGAATATACATTTCCGAAAGTTTTTTAATTCGAAGTCAGAATCTCTCTGATACTTCTATTTTTCTGAGATATTCCAACACTAAAATGAGAAAACATGAGATATTTGAGGTTATATTACATCGAAACATAATTTTTTTTTAATAAAACGTCTAATGTGGTAAAAACGAACTATTCTTTCTCTTCAAAACCCATTTTAAGCTTTAGCGAAACATTTTTTTTCTCCCCGAAATATCAGGAGAGGATGACGACCAAAGTTCGTTCTGTATGAACTATGGAACGTTTTCTTCAAGCCATTTTTGCGTTCCTCTAGCTTTATGCGACGGTGCCGAGTCCTGCTATTTTGTTGATTTATTTTCACCTCATTGTGGCCAATCGGTAGAAAAACGAGTGGAGACTTGCCATTTTCGGTT
The DNA here is from genome assembly GCA_949775025.1 of Tricholauxania praeusta. Taxonomy (NCBI): domain Eukaryota; kingdom Metazoa; phylum Arthropoda; class Insecta; order Diptera; family Lauxaniidae; genus Tricholauxania; species Tricholauxania praeusta. The sequence goes on along the minus strand of OX459030.1, from coordinate 122,894,485 downwards.
ACTGCCGCTCATACCATAATTTGTTCAGCTCCTTGTCGTCGACTGACTGGTAATTCATTTGAATGGTCGCTGGAACATCCTTTTAGCCATACCCTCTCGTTTGGTTTGTTTACAAACTGGTTGATGCAGAATGCTTTCTCGTTTTTGCGGCGCAAGCGAATCAGCTCAATCGATCTCTTGAAGCGCTTGTCTTGTTGCAATGCGGAAAGGTCTTGCGACTTGAATCTTTTGAAAGGCTGGGCATTCAACTTGTTTTTTTAGAATATGACGTATGATTCGATCTCTTACTTCCATTTCTTTCGCCAATCGAGCTACACTGCGCCAATTGTTTGCGAACAATTTCGATGTTGAAGTGAAGTTGAAGTGCATCGCCGGCCACCACCATAGCGTCTTTTAATGCTTCCGGTCTCTTTAAAACGTTTGACGGTACGGCTGACAATTTCACTTCCAGCAGCTTACGACGCATCTCGACGTATTTTTGCTTTCCAAATAGAGGCCAATCACTAAATTTCTTTTCTTTTCCAAATTGTACAGCAAACTCTTCGAAATTCTTATGTCCTTTGACAGAGGACATGTCAAAAAGCTTTTCATTTTTTTTTTAAATCACCTATTCGAGTCATTTTTGACTACAATTTATGACCAGAAAGTGACTATAAATAATGACTGAAAATAAAAAAATAAAAAAAAAATCTCAAAATCATATTTTGATCTAAAACTGATTGCACAGGAAAACAGTTACAATATTATCACTTTTTGACCTACGTAATGATTCGAATATGACTTAAGAGCTTATTCTTGAATAATGTATTTTAAATTGCGTTCTGTTTTGTAGTTCACAATAACTTTACTGCAAGTAGATAATAAATAAATAGTTTTACAATAAGTAAAATCATGTATATAGGACTGTTGATGATGAAAAGAATGACAAGGACACGCGAAGAAACGTGAATGCGAAACAATTTAAGTCATATGACTCGCAAATAATTAGAAATATGACTTGAAAAAGACTCGCAAATGCTTAGAAATATGACTAGAAAATGAGTCGAAAAAGACTTGCAAATGATTAGATATATGACTAAATATGATTCAAAAAAGACTCGCAAATGCTTAGAAACATGACTAAGATACGACTCGAGAAAGACTTGCAAATGATTAGAAATATGACTAAAATATGACTGAAATATGACTCGAAAAAGACTTGCAAATTATTAGATAAATGACTAAAATATGACTCGAAAAAGACTCGCAAATGATTAGATAAATGACTAAAATATGACTCGAAAAACTTGCAAATGCTTAGAAATATGACTCGAAAATGAATCGAAACTGATCAGATAAACAGGTCAAAAACGACTCTTCAAGAAGAGTTGCGGATAGGAAACGATTTTCTCCCGACAAAGTTATCATTAATGATCAGAAAATGAGCGCATTTATGGCCATTTTAATCAGACAGAGGAATCGAAAAAAACACGAATGTAATCGGAAATTTCATAAAATGCCGGCTGGGCTGTAGCAAATTATTTTTCGTGAAAAACGCAAATTCACTGATGTTTGTTACGACCAAAATATCTTCATAAAATTTTAACATATTTTCGTCATAAAACTAATGAACCACCCTATAATGCAATTTCTATACTAAACATATCTACATATGTATGTTGCTGAGTATATTTTGTTGAGATTTAATTGGTGATTTATATTGGCGGTGAAAGCAGTTGCAACAACATTTAATGCATAGAGTTTCATTTAGTGCTCCAGGCTGTGGTTTTGTCCTCGATATCGCTGAAAACTCTACACCACGACTACATATATTTTGCAAGACTATCTGTCCTTAATAAAGTAGAGCTTTCAATAATACACTTGCCCGTAATGCACATATTGCGGTGTAAGCATGTGAGAAAGCTCATTTATGTATTGGTTAGCATGGTCCACCAGCTGAACTCAAATGTATCAAAATTATATTTGTATGGTTATATGGAAATTATTGATATTAAAATTGTCCACAATATATGGCTGGTAAAATGAAAATAAAATCTTTAACATTAATTTATTTCAACACTTTGTGTACTGGATAAATATTGGTATTATGGAATTTATTGAAATTAATTGAGTCATATGAAAATATGATATACTTACTTTACCATTTCATATAATTTAAATATACGATACGTAGGATAAATGATGTTCTGCAAAATATTCAAATAACAATATCGATTATTTTGTCTTATGCAAATAAGACCTTTTTTAATTTTTTAATTTGAGTGGTGATGTGCCCTTTTTAAATTTCAAAAGACATTGTCAGCTTAAGTCAATTAACATCGTAGTCTTTTTTTTTTTTCTTCTGTTGCTACTCATCAGTGGTTCTCTTGATATTTAAACCCTTAAAGTTTACTTGTAGGAAAACGCACGTGTTGCCAGCAATGAGCACGTTGTAAAGATATTTCGCTGATGAGGTTTTGTGTTAGCGCTTTAGATCCTAAAGACAGCAAGAACTTTTGACAAAAGGCACACCAAAGTAACAAAGGGAACAAAAAATAAAAGTACGCCGCTGCTGCTAACCAAGCAATTTAGCAATTTTGCTTTAAAAATGCTAAGCGTACAGCAAAAGTTACGTTGTTAGCAACAGCAACAACAACAATAACAATGAGAGAAGGAACAAAAATCACAATCAAACAAAGTAGCTGCGGTTCAAGTGGTTTTAAGTAGCAACAAAAAGGGATTCTGAAGCCCTGCAGCGAAAGTAAAGTAGGCAAAATGTGACGTGTTCGCGTTTGTTAAATGAATAATTAACGAGTTGTAGTTGTTTTTGTTTTTTTTTTTTAAATATTTTCACTTTTGCCTTTGTAATGTTGTGTAGACATCTACATAAAATGTTTCAAAAGATTACATTTTTGTAGCTTCAATCTTTTAAGTAGTTATTTTATTATTTTAAAGGCACTTTTTTTGGGTAATTTTGGAGGTTTTTTTTTATTTTTGTAGTATTCAGGATCTAATTTTAATCTATTTTTTCATGTTGATAATTAAAAACTAATTTGTCAGCAGTTTCTAATTTTCATTGAAATATCTTCTGTTATGCGATTATATCGATTTAGAATCAAAACTTATCAATTGCATACTGCTGTTTGCCTTTATATATGGCAGAATACGGCTGAGCTTAAAATCCTGTTCGATGCAAAGGTGTTCTTTCGGTTTCTCTTACTTTATTGATGTACCGTAAAATATCTATCCTTTGAAATACATATTACTGGTGACATCGTCGATATATCATAACGGAGAACACTGTAAGGAAATTCTTTGGCGGGGTACAACTTGCCGGATGTCCAGGCGTTCTTAAAAATCAGAACCACTTGAGATTTATTTTTGTTTACTATGTTTCCTTATTTATTTCTCAATTTTTTCCCCCCTTATATTTATTTATTTGTTTCAGCGACCCTGTTTCGCTGCTTTTCAAATTTTAAACCTTCGCGAACCTTTAAATGCACTCGAAAACGGTTTTTTGTTGCTCTGAAGTGGTCCGCCGTACGTAATTATTCTCGGTTTGTCTTGGTTTTGCTTCGTTTCGAAGTTGAAGCTTTCGGGTGTTCTTCGGGAACCTTCGGATGAACTTGAAAGCGGACATTTATTCCTCTGAAGTAGTTCGCTATACGTAAGAATTCTCTGCTTGTCTTGCTTTTGCTTCGATTTGAAGTTGAAGCTTTCGGGTGTTCTTCGGGAAACCCTACGAGTACGCAGCTTTGGCGAGGGACTTTCCAATCACCACCAAGGAATAGGTAAATAGACAAGTACAATACTCTTCAAGGCTCGTTCAAGTCTTAGACCGACCAACCTGATTCGGAAAAGGAAAGTTTTGGAATAGAGTTATATCAGTAGGGGTGACACAATCAATTAACAGTGTTCTAAAGATGGTTCTAGTCACGAACTCAGAAAAGAGGATTCTCGAGTCTTTCGAAAAAGAACATCAAAAGTGACTAAAAAGTACACTTAAAACCTCCACGGATAGGAAACACTTTATACAAATATAAAGCTGTAAGGGTGACAAAATCAATTGATAAGCGGACAAAGTATTTCTCCCTTGAAAAAAATTAAACCTTTAGAAACCCGGTTTTTTCCCCGGTGAACACTGTATCAGTACCAGTACCAGTACCAGTACCAGTACCAGTACCAGTACCAGTACCAGTACCAGTACCAGTACCAGTACCAGTACCAGTACCAGTACCAGTACCAGTACCAGTACCAGTACCAGTACCAGTACCAGTACCAGTACCAGTACCAGTACCAGTACCAGTACCAGTACCAGTACCAGTACCAGTACCAGTACCAGTACCAGTACCAGTACCAGTACCAGTACCAGTACCAGTACCAGTACCAGTACCAGTACCAGTACCAGTACCAGTACCAGTACCAGTACCAGTACCAGTACCAGTACCAGTACCAGTACCAGTACCAGTACCAGTACCAGTACCAGTACCAGTACCAGTACCAGTACCAGTACCAGTACCAGTACCAGTACCAGTACCAGTACCAGTACCAGTACCAGTACCAGTACCAGTACCAGTACCAGTACCAGTACCAGTACCAGTACCAGTACCAGTACCAGTACCAGTACCAGTACCAGTACCAGTACCAGTACCAGTACCAGTACCAGTACCAGTACCAGTACCAGTACCAGTACCAGTACCAGTACCAGTACCAGTACCAGTACCAGTACCAGTACCAGTACCAGTACCAGTACCAGTACCAGTACCAGTACCAGTACCAGTACCAGTACCAGTACCAGTACCAGTACCAGTACCAGTACCAGTACCAGTACCAGTACCAGTACCAGTACCAGTACCAGTACCAGTACCAGTACCAGTACCAGTACCAGTACCAGTACCAGTACCAGTACCAGTACCAGTACCAGTACCAGTACCAGTACCAGTACCAGTACCAGTACCAGTACCAGTACCAGTACCAGTACCAGTACCAGTACCAGTACCAGTACCAGTACCAGTACCAGTACCAGTACCAGTACCAGTACCAGTACCAGTACCAGTACCAGTACCAGTACCAGTACCAGTACCAGTACCAGTACCAGTACCAGTACCAGTACCAGTACCAGTACCAGTACCAGTACCAGTACCAGTACCAGTACCAGTACCAGTACCAGTACCAGTACCAGTACCAGTACCAGTACCAGTACCAGTACCAGTACCAGTACCAGTACCAGTACCAGTACCAGTACCAGTACCAGTACCAGTACCAGTACCAGTACCAGTACCAGTACCAGTACCAGTACCAGTACCAGTACCAGTACCAGTACCAGTACCAGTACCAGTACCAGTACCAGTACCAGTACCAGTACCAGTACCAGTACCAGTACCAGTACCAGTACCAGTACCAGTACCAGTACCAGTACCAGTACCAGTACCAGTACCAGTACCAATACCAGTACCAGTACCAGTACCAGTACCAGTACCAGTACCAGTACCAGTACCAGTACCAGTACCAGTACCAGTACGTTCTCAGCAAATACGTTCCAGTTTTTTCTCTGCAGCATTTTTTCTATAGCATTGTCAGCGAAGCTCCGACTAATCACTGTCTGTAAGGATGTGCGTTCAAGATCTTCAGTTGAGGAGAGTGTAGTCTGTAGCATCTCCGATACGCTGTAGGTATTGCTGAAAGTATACATGGCCCGATAAAAACTGAGTGAGGTTATAATTATACTTGTCAAAGTCTTTCTTGCAGAGCTTTTTATGCAATGGATCGCTGGCTTCCAAGTTATATTTTTCTTGTTTTCGAGAGGGTCTATCGGACTTGCGTCTTAAGCGCTAATGGTAGTTTCTTTTCCTTTCTTTTTGGGAAACAGATAACATTGAACGAATCAAATATTAGTCAAAAAGCAGTTATTTTGATTGATTTTCTTTTATAAAAAAAATATTGTACTGTTGCTTAAAAAAAATTCTTCATATATGCACACATCCTTTTTAGCGAAAAATTTGCAAAAAAATTCTCCCAAACGTTTTGATTCAATTAAACTTAACTTCAGCCTCTTTTTATTTCTGCTCACTAAAATGGACACAAAATGGCAATTAAAATGTCGTTATTTTAACTTTTTGTCTCTGTTTCAGCTACAGCAACAGTTTTTTGAAGGTTTTTTTTTTGTAATTTACATACGAGTATGTGTATTTAATTTTTTTTTTTTTATTTGGCTTTTAATTTTATTTTTGCGGGATTGCAATTTATTTTTTGCTGGTTTGCAAAAACAAAAAAAAAAATTAAATATAACTCTCTGTGTGCAAATTGTTGGTGCGTAAAATTATAATGAATTTTTATCAACGTCAACTTTGTCATTGCAGTGAAAACAAGGCAATTGTTTTTTTTTACGTTTTTTTTTTTGTATTTTTAATGTTGTTGTCATCACTGCTCATAGCTTTTTGCCAGAGTGTTGTAACATGGCAACATCGTCAAAAACAACAACATGCAGCTGCTGGCTTGCATTCATATATGAGTACCTACAAGACTGACTTTTTCTGTCCTTATCCTTTTTTATATTTTTTGATACGACTTTTTTTGTTGCTTTTTAAATTATGAAACAAAAAATCCTCACTATGATGTTGAAAAATTGTTTCAAAAATATTTTGTAACAAAACAATAATTTATATGAATTTTAATTAACTGCTACCAGTGTTGCATGGCAGCCGTAGGGGTTGCAGTTAATTCAGTTTCGTTATATTGTACAGTAGCATGTGTTATGAGTGCAAATATAAATTTTCTCATAAAATATATGAAAGAAAGCAATATGCACATATTAGGAATTTTTGACAAATATTCTTTGACATAGCTTTTATTGAAATGATAAAGTCAGTTTATTGCGTGTTATGAAGAAAAATTTTGTGAATTTATTTTTTTTTTGCGACACTATTTTTTTAAATATCATTTAACAATATGACATTTATTTAACAATATTTTATTACTTCAAATTTTCATGAATTTGGATGAACTTAATCTACGAAAACCGAATGAGAGCTTTATTTATAACTACTGTGCCAATGACTTCGTTCATGCACACTAGATATGTTCAAATAAATGGCATGTTCTAGAAATTTTCGGGAATTTCGAATCTTTCAATTTTTGAAAACTTATTCATATTCTAGTATATCCTCATTTATAAAAATTTAAAACCAAGTTAATGTGTTATCTTCGGACAGGCCAGGCCGAAACTCTCATGACCTACACTGCAGGTGCATTTTAAATAAATGTTGACACAAGGTTGAGAAGATCAAATAAGTTGAAAAAAAATGTGAAATGTAAAAAAGGTTAAAAGAGGTTGAAAAATGTTGAAACACTTATAAGAGACTGAAAAAGTCGAAAAAATATGGAAACTATTGAAAACATTTGAAAGATATTTAAAATGTCGAAAAAAAAAATGTTGAAAAAAGCTTAAAAATGTCGAAATGATGAAACAATTCAAAATGCTAAAAAAGGCTTTAAAATAAAGAAAATAATGAAGAAAAATTAAAGAGGTTGAAAAATTCAAACAAATACATATAGAATATATTGGAAAAAGTTAAAAAGTTAATTAAGTCAAAAGAATATGAAAAATATTGAAACAATTCGAATAAAAAGTAAGAAATTAAAATATGCCACGCCCACTTCTCCAATTCCGCCTACTTTTAGGTTACTAAATTATAGTCGTTATTGACATCCACATACCAAATCTTAGCTCAAAAGTTTTTATAGTTTGCGATATATGCAGTAGTTAGTATTAAAATTTAGGGCGGTAACACACCCACTGGTGTAATATTACTTACTTACTTACTTACTTACTTACTTAGATGGCCATAACAACCCGTTGTCAGGTTACGGCCGACCTCATTAGCTCTCGCCAGGCGCCTCTGTTTTGCGCGCGCCTTCTCCAATCGTTAATGCCAAGTGCGGTTAGGGCTTCCTCAGCTTGGTCTATCCACCGGAGGCATGGTCTCCCTCTTCGTCGTTGACCGGGGACCTTCCCTTCGAATACCTTTTTCGCTGGAGCTTCTTTATCCATACGATGGACATGACCCAGCCAGCGTAGTCGCTGTATTGTTATACGCTTAACTATGTCAATGTCGGCGTAGAGCTCATACAGCTCGTGGTTCATTCGAATGCGATAGTCGTCGCCAACTCGAACAGGACCAAAGATCTTGCGGAGAACTGGTGTAATATAGTCCGATTTTTATCCAGAAATAGCTTTATATAAGCAACACTATTTCACCAAATTTTAGTATGATTGATCACATATTTCGATTGGTATGCCACTTATGGTATTTTATTTCTATGGGAAGTGCCACGCCCACTGGTGCTGTTTCGCCCACTTTTGATTCAGGTATACCTTACAGCAAGTAAACCACCCAAATTGAATTTCTTACCAATTGTTGCAATAAAATAGTTCAATTACTATAACGATTAAAACTTAATGGCAATATAAGAGGTACCACGCCCACTACTGCAATTCCGTCATTTTTTATTTCATTTCAAATTCCATAGCAGCCGACAACTCTAAGTCAAATTTTATAAAGATTACTCTCATAGGTATTACATTAAAAGTTTTTTGCTCGTATGGGAGGTGCCACGCCCACATGCTCCATTGCGCAAAGTATATCTGTCTTGTTGAATTTCAGATCGATTACGTTATTAATTCTCTTAATGTAACGTTTATAAATATTGTGGGCTGTGGCACGCCCTTCAACGAGCTTTTTCAGTTAAGTGGCTGAGCTTGTATTGATGAATGCTTTCAGCGGTCTCATCAACAAAATATGTATGAAAATCGCTTGTGCCGATTTCGAGATATACGGAATCAACATTTTTAACTGTTGAATAGTGCCACGCCCTTTTTTACGATTCCGGCCACTTTTATCATAATTTAAGATATATTTGAAATGTACCCGTTTACAAAATTTCATTACAATATCTTGCACGGCTTGGTGGTGTAAAAGTTAAAGTTTAGGGCTGTGCCACGCCCTTGTAGGAAGCTTTGAAAATTTGAAACCTAGCTTAATCCTAATCTTGTTCTCATATGCATCAAATCACCAAGTTTCATCAAAATCGCTGCACCTTTTTTCAAAATTCGCCTTAGTAAATATACAAAGAGTATGGGCGGTAGGCGTGTCTGTCAACCGATTTCGCCCATTTTCAATAGCAAGATGCCTGCAAAAAGGCTTTCTTGATTTTCCCGTAAGCCTGATTTCAAAAAGACTTCGCTAAATCAACTCAGTTGTTACGCTGATCAAGAATATATACACATTTCTATTTCTGCAACGCTTCCTTCTGTGTGTTACAAACGTAAGGACAAAGTTAATATACCCTCGGTGTAGGGTATAAAAAGAAAACTACTAGGGTTGCTACCAGAGCTGCAAAACAGTGATTAACAAATATGTATAACATTTATGGATAAAAACTTTGGTTCACTTTAGCACAAATGAATTTTTTGAATTATACGTAATATTAGTGCTACCTTTCGACACCAAATTTCATTCTATAAAAGTTGTGAAATCATGTCATCAACATAAGAGTTAATTAACTTTTCCAGCCACGCCAACACGTCGGCTCTGCTCCCAATAAGTGGCGTTTTACATTTAGCTAATATCCTTTAATTCCAAAATTTGCATAACTAACGCTTGAATTTATGCAACACTGATTTTACAACACATAAATTTTTAATTATCCACTCATAACTAAACCTATTAACTAAAGCGAGTAATCAGTTTTATGTAACACCTTCATAAGCCAGCTTATACTAAATAGTTTTTTCTTTTTTCTTTTTCACTCATTTTCTTTCTCGCTCATTTGCGCAACGCACAATTACTGATTGACTGTATTATGTGCCATGTGACAACTATTGCTGCGCAAACATGTCAACGACATGGTCAACATCATCTGTTGCAACAATGCATAAAACGGCAATGCACTCATATAACAACAACAACAACTACAACAAAAAACAATTTAAATAACAACAACAACATGATGATGATGGCAACACTATAACCGCCGCTGCTGGTACTGATATTGCTGCTACTAACTGCAGTACCACCTGATATCCTTGATTATCCAACGAGCACTGATATGGTAATTCGTGAGGGTAGCAACACCACATTGAAATGTGCTGCTACAGGATCACCAACACCAACGATAACCTGGCGTCGTGAGGGTGGTGAACCGATACCAGTGCCAAATGGCCCAGATGGTGAGTAATAGCTAAGCATATCGTAACGTTACTAGGAATATTATTTTTTGTATGCATATAACTAGCATTATTGCATACTTTTAGGTGTAGTGCTTTCTAAAAGGGTTGCCAGATTGTGATGGAATTTAAAAAAAAATATATAAAATAGACTTATTTTGATGAGTTGGAGCTTTAAAAATTTAATAAGAGTTATAAAATAACTAGAAAGCTTAAGCAACAGTTGAATAGTGTTGGCAACCCTAATACCTACTCTGTGTGTGCTTAACGCGTGTAAGCTTGCATTAGCTTAGTTTTACCATTCAATATTTGTTGAAGTGGAAAGTTAATTCAATTAAATTTAATTTGAAATTGTGTGATATTTAATAATGCTTGTTTTTAGCAAAATAACGTTAATTTGACATTCAGCATGAAATGGGGTCTTTTGTGGTAATGCAGAAAAGTAAACTATTTTGCTCATAATAACTCTAGTTCTAATAGTTATATATTGAAATAGGTCACGAGCAAAATAAAATCGTATAAAATATTTGAATTTATTCATAAAATTTTATTTGGAAATGTAAATTCCTTAGGCATGTGAGTATTTATCATTTTCAGCTTGTGATATTTCGCGATATATTACATTTCAAAATAATTTATTCATTTGAATTTATTACTGAATGCTATTTAAATTAAAATTTTGTTTCAAATAATTTGATGTTGAATGGAAAATTCTAAGAACTCGAAAGCTTTAACCACGCAATATAAAATTCGTTTTAAAATACTTTTTCTACAATCTTTTTAGTATAAATAGAAGAAAAAAATACTAAATTAAAAAAAAAAATTGAATGGAGTCAATAGGTTCTTTGGTTTTTCTTTTCAATAAGGCCTACCAATTCTGTAAAAGCATAGGTATTAAGGCTGAAGAAAACGCACTGCTTACGATAGAAAAACTTTTCAGCTAAGAGTAACGGATCTATTCCTTTCGGCTTTAAATTAGCCTCTGTAAATTTGTGTACATTGAATATCTTAGATTTTAATTTAACCAATAAAAAAATCAATTTTTCGGACTTTCTAATTCAGCATCCCGCCTTAATGTGTTTTGTGAGGAGCTATGGTAAAAATCGTAATTCCTAATATATTGCACGTAAAGTAACAAGATTGAATATTTTGAAAACTTAAACGTATAAAGCTATCAATGCGTCACTCTGAGTATCAATAGTCAGGATTATGGACAAAATGAAATCTGATGTTCACTGCTGTAAAGTTTTAACTTTTGTCAGAGTCAATGGTTTATGGATAGTGCTGACTCACACTGTTTATCGCAAGATTTCGAAACGATCTTGGAATTATATTTCTACAAAATAAAATGCATAAAGTTCATTCTATTCATGCGAACACATAAAGCTCCCAGCTTCTCCATATCTTAATTGAGTGGAACGGAATTTTGGTTTTCAAATGAAACAAAATATTAAGGCATCATCTGAACTTTATTGGAAAAGTTAAGACTCTGCAATATTTTAGTGGATGTGACACCGCCCTTGATGTGATAAAAAGCTGTTACGGCTGAGCGGCTACCAATTTTGATGATATTTAGTATAGGAATGGATTCAACCCTGAGATAAGATATTTGTTTTGCAGTAGGCGGTGTCATGCCCCTTACTAGTAACAATGCTTTCACAGCTGAACTAATGAGCCGATTTTGATGAAAAGTGGTAAAGAGATCTACTGAGCACTGATGAAAGGTATTAGTTTTTCAGTTGGCGGTGCCCAGCCCCTAATAGAAAAATGCGTTTTCACAGCTTAGTTAGAAGCTGGTTTTGATGAAATTTCGTATGAAGATAGATTGAATTTTGAGAAATGTATTTAATTTAAAGTGGGCGGTGCCACACCACTAAGAGGAAAATATGTTTTCACAACCATAACAAATGACCCATTTTGATGGATTGAACCCTGAGGAAGGGATTAATGTAGGCATAGGGCAGCATAATGCTTACTATGGCTTACATTTTTCAGAGTGATGAAAAAATAGCTCTTTCTTAAGTCAGTTTTTTCGTACCATTTTAGTTTTATGGGCGCTTAATGCAAATGTATGAAAAATACCCTTTTGAATTGAGCATAGCCGATTTTTTAATCACTTCTGGTACTCTTTGTTTGTGGGAGAGTGAGACCTTTTATACACGATAATTACTTTAACGTTAGACCGAAGTGCGATAGGTAGCGAGAAAGATTTTTAAGGGTTTGCTTTGAAAGAGTTTCAATAATTGAAATTTTGTAATAATAAATGCGCTGTGCTTCTAAGCTGATGATAGGAACAAAGTGGAGCTTTCAAGCACATAAAAAACTCCGAGTTTTAAGCGTGTAATGCAATGCTCTAGTCCAGTGGTGCGCACGTAGTGTCCCCATCCGTCCTCATTGCCCGCACCGTTATTCGACGCACAAGCAAGTGAGAAAAAAAAATTCGCAGGATATCAACGCGACGGCTCCGCATTGTTTCTTGACGAATGTAGCAATTGTTTTTGTATGTGGTGTAATTTAGGTTTTTTTTTGTGCTGTTGGCGAATTTGGAAATGACAGCTAAAAAAAACTTTAAAATTTTGTTTGATGTTGTTGTTTAGCCCTTTTTTAGATTTCCATGCCCACCACTGCTCTAGTCATAAGCCTTAGCGTAGACTTTACTGTCAAAATCGGTATGAATGTGTCTAATGATGGCATAAGAAGTATCATTTTGAGACCAGATTTAGGAGTTGTATCTAATATCATGATATTCTCAAGCCGTTTTGTCTTTGCTTTTTTTTTTAAATGGTAAAACAGACCTTTAAGAGTTGCTTTACATTATTATAGAACTTTGTAGGTATTTGTAGCATATGCCGAAAAACTGCTCAAAATTATTCAATTTTGAATGAATACTTTTCAATCAGGGCGTCTTCGATACATCATGCTTCAACAAGCAACATTACTTAATTCTTGTTTTAATAACTTTTAGTGGTCAAAACATTCTTTCTACCTTAAATGCTTCCTTTACATTACTGAAATATATTTCTTATATCAACTTGTTATAAAACGGTTTAGTTAACTAACTTTATTTAGAAAATGTATGCACTTATACAGAACATTTTCCATCATATTTCTATTTCTATATTTTCAGTTATTGCTTACAATGGATCCTACTTGACCATATCCAAAGTGAATCGCTTAAATATGGGTGCTTATCTCTGCATAGCCTCAAATGGAATACCGCCAACCGTCAGCAAACGAGTCATGCTAATTGTGCACTGTAAGTAAAATTTTCTTTCTATTTAAATGTATTTTTATAAAAATTATTAAAATCTCTAACGTTATTTGCTTTTAAGAACAATTTCTTAACTTTCATAAGTGAAAGGCTTGTAGAACCTACTTAATTAAAGTGCTTTTAAAGTGCTACTAAGCTGAACAAAATATCCTTCAATTAACATACTTTACTTGATAGCAGCGAATTTAAAAATACTTAATTATAAACATATTTTGTGTCTGCATTTCTATTTTAAATACTTCAAAATTAAGTTATCTACTGCAAATTACCAAGAAAGTCTATATAATCCCTTTTCCACTTTAACGCACATTAAAAACAAAATTTAAATCCTTTTGCTATTTAGTATGTATTTTGTTTTAAACCCTACAAAATGCTAAAATCTTTGTACATTTTTTTTTTGCAAAATCATTTCCATTTAGTTATTTAAATCTTTTGCTGCTGCACTTTAACAGAACTAATTCATTTAGAAAACAAATATAAATGCACCATGCCAAATGCTGCCAACCCTCATAAAAATACGTACAAGAATTTCATCACCGCCCCCTGAGCAAATATTCAAACCAACTTGAATACACAAATTTACTTAAGTCTGTGCAAACAAATCAGAATTAAAATCAACTCAAAATGCACTTCTTGAAAAGCTGCTAAATGCCAACTCAACCAAAATGAAAAAACAAAAAATAAATAAAATGGTAAAAAAAAACCGAAAGAATGTACAAAAATTAGTGTGAGAGATTTTGCGGAAATAATATTTATTTAACTCTTTATTGAAACAAACAAATAAAAAAAGACAGCTGTTAAATAAACCGATTAAAAATAAAGTGCTTTCAAGGAGAATGGAAAATTTGTTTTCTACATTCTTCTACATTTTGTTTAAAAAATTTTTAATAAAAAGATTACGCAAAATTATTTTAAATAAAATTGGAAATTTTCGGAACATGAGTATCTCCAATTAATGCTAAAGATCAGGTTTTGAAATTTGTATGTAATTAAGACACTTAACTTTATACAAATGACTCCTTTATCGGGCCATTGCGTAGCTTATCGCCTATGAGTTATAGGTTGACAAAGTTAGCTGATAGTAGATTTTGTGAATTATTTCTTAAACTTCTTACTGAATGTACAAGATGCAAAAGTGAATAAATAATATCTATATAAAAAAAATTATAGCTGTTTTCGATGTTCGCATATCACGCAAAAACTGTTTGATCAATTTCATTCAAATTTATTTAGGGTTATTTCTTAGACGCTTGGTCTCAATCTCCAATTAAAATTGTAACGATATTCCTGTTGAATATCAAAATATTTAAGTTTTAAAATTGCTAAAAATCGATTCTTCCTTATGCGCAAATATTTGTGCAGGAAAATAATCTCAAAAATAGAATGCAAATATTTCAAGAAAACAGAACTTTCAAATTCAAGGTCAGAGTTTGTGTGACCAATTCTTGGTATATTTTTCATGCTCAATGATTTGATTAATTTTTATTGAATTAAATTTATTTATCTTAAAAAAACAAACAAGTTGCTATCATTGATTTGGTTTACTTTCAATTTATTTTCATTTTATTGTCAACACATATCCCTCTCGCAATATGAACTGCAGTTCCACCCATGATATGGATACAGAATCAATTAGTTGGTGCAGCAATTGGACAGAATATCTCATTGGAATGTCAATCGGAAGCGTATCCCAAGTCCATTAACTACTGGATGAAAAATGACACAATCATTGTGCCAGGTATGTATGATTATATGTTCATTAGGGTGTACCACGATGAAAAAAATTGCCGAAATTACAATGACAGATATTGAAGTTTAATAAAGAAAACAAAATTTAACATATTAAATTTGGACGCACGAGAATTCACCCTACAAGGTAACACCAATAAAAAGCATACTCTTGATGAAGAAATATTTTATTTTTCTATGGTTGTTACATGAGGAGAATGTGATTTAATATATTTTCACAAGACTTAGATTTATTATCTAGATCATAATATTTAATTCGAAAATATAGAAGTTAGTTTGTGAATTAAATTGAACCACTGACTTTTGTATAACCAATAGTTTAAGTTAGTACATTTGTGCTAAGTCATTATACTGAAAATAATTTCGTTGGTACTGACCCACTGTTACTAAACTTAAAATAAAAATTATTTTACTTAAACAAGCTAAAGCATTCTTTTAAATATTTACTCTGAAAGTTTTCTCTCATTAAATGAAACCACTGCTTTTAATTAACCCTAACAAGATAGTTCGCCCTCTCCACTACCTTGAAGCCAATGAGCAGCAAAATTGATTGAGAGTGAAGTGGAATGGAAAAAACACACTGTTGCCTGCACTTGTCTTAAGGTCATCCTCGAGTGCAGCAACCAAAAGCCAAATGTTTGAAAATGCAACATGAATAGGGTAGTTCAAACAAAGGGTATAAGTTGAAAGAGAAGTGCGCTTGTATAATTTCATAATATAACGTAAATAAAATTCAGTCAATTGCTTGCTTTACAAAATTTCAACAAAGCAGAAAGTGAATGCTATCTATGAAAAACTAAAAAAATTATGTGATCTTAGTTTTATAAATATACATATATTTTTTTCATTTAATTTTTCAGCATTATTCGCCATAAATTAAGTGAATGATTTCGTCAGTTGAAGTATTTGATATTAACCCCTACCGGCATAATGGGGTTGTGAACGACCACAGCACAAACATTTTTTCAGAAATATCCCTAATAATAAAATTTTATAAAGTAAAGTCATCTCATCACTCGTTCCCAGTTATGAAGCCTGGAATTGAAAATTTGCTTTTTTATAATTTTTTTTTTTCAACGTGGAGTCGCAAAAGACCCCAATTTGCTAAGGTTTACAAATCCTAATAACAAGCCACCACCATTCTTATAGATAATAGTGGTATTCATCTAAACGCGCTAGTTTCCAATTTGTGTAAATAGGCAACTTTGCGAATATTTTGTGCAATTTGTGACTTTTGATGAGCATGTCAAATTGTAACAGCCAAAATACTAGAATTAAAATGCAGAGAGAAAGCGAAAAACATAAATTAATTAATTAAATTGTTTGAAGAAATCGCTGTTTTCGATTTTTGAATACTGAAATTTTTCGGAAAACACGATGGTAAAAGCTTTATAAAGTTGCACAATTAGGTACCAAATTGTCACGCAAACTTTTATAGTTTGTTCAGAAAACTTTCCATTCGATTTTTGACAGTTTGTTTGCGAGAGCGCAAAATTGCACAGTTTGCGAGGGTTTGGCGCGCTAAGATGAATACCCAAAATATGTATGGCATGGGCCCCTTTTAGTCATCGATAGAAACTTATTTGATTTCATTGACTTTTGGCAGAATTCGGTACCTTCAATGCGGTTTTTCGACTCAAGTTTTTGGGGTGGGTTTTTGTATTTGTCTGTGAAAGTTTACGTGTTTGTCGTAACATGTCGTTTCATATTTTTGGCGCTGACTGTAATAGACAGAGAGACAGTGATAATTTTCTTATATTAACGTGTCGAGTCATGAAATGTGTTTGGTTTCAAAATTTATATAAAGCACATTGCTACTCAGACTCAGGTGAATTTAGTTTTAGTTGAGGTTGCAATTTATCATTATTGTGAATTGAAGATGTAAATTTGTTGATGTGCTCACGTCATACTTACTTACTTGGTTGGCCATGACAACCCGTTACAGGGTTACGGCCAACTTCAAAAGCTCTCTCCAGGCGCCTCTGCTTCACGCTCGCCTTCTCCAATCAGTCACACCAAGCGTGGGTAGGGTTTCCTCGGCATAGTCTTTCCATTGAAGGTATGGCCTTCCTCTTTGTCGTCGCTCAGCCAGCGCGGACGTTGGATAGTGATGCGCTTGACTATGTCAATGTCAATGTAGAGCTCGTACAGTTCGTTGTTCATTCAAATACGGTAGTCGTCGCCGACGCGAACAGGACTGAAGATTTCGCGAAGAATTTTTCTCTCATACACCTCAAGCGTGGCTGCATCAGTCTGCGACACAACCCATGCTTCTGCGCCGTGAGTAGCACGTCTAATATGAGCATCTTGTAGAGTGTCAGTTTTATCGGGCGAGAGAGACCTCTACTAATCAATTGCTTACTGAGACCATAGTAACACTATTAGCAAGAGCGAGCCTTAGCTTTATCTCCAGGTTGACATCGTTTTGAGTGTTTACGGCGGTGTCAAGATATTTGAATGCCTCGAAAATGCTTCAAAAGTATAACTGTTCGCAGTAAAGTAGGATCCAATACCGCGTCTCCCTGTTTGTGGACAGCAAATAATTTGTTTTGCCCTCGTTCACCGTCAAACCCACCTACGCTGACTTCGCTTACAACATCCAATAATATCAATATCATCGGCATATGCAAGGAACGGGACACTTTTGTAGAAAATAATGCCATTTCGATGTAAACTGGCTTTTCGCAACACCTCTTCCATCACAAAGTTGAAGAGGTTGCACGATATTGGAATGCCTTGCCTGAAACATGGTTCGGAGAGGTCTCTTCCTACCCTAACGAAGCTGAATGTGTTGCTCAACGTCATTATACAAAGCCGGACTAGCTTCGCAGGTATACCAAACTCAGACATGGCATATAGGCAATCTCGTATCGGGCTATCGAAAGCAGTCTTAAAATCAATAAAAAGATGATGTGTATCGATCTGTTTTTCGTGGGTTATTTTCCAGGTTTTGACGTACTGTGAAGATCTGGTCTATATTGGACCTACCAGGTCTAAAGTCTCACTGATAAGGCCCATTCAGAGTGTTGGCGAACGGCTTAAGTCTGTCACACCGTACAGTCGACAGGATCTTGTAAGAGATGGCAAGAAGACTGATTCCCCGGTAGTTAGCGCAGATTGTCGGGTCACCTTTCTTCAGTACAGTACATTGCTCACGTCATAGCGTCGATTAAAAGTTCAACACTTCTAAATTAGCTCATCACACGAAATTTGAAAATTACTTGCTGTCAACTCAATTCGGTTATCCACTTTGTTTCTGAGAAACCCAAATTTGAAAATTTTGTGAAAAAAGGTGACCTCTCTGAAAAAATGTGCCTTATTGCTTCTTTCATAATATCAAATTATCTAGGTCATATAATCAACATTCTTCACTTTTGATAAAATATTTTAAAAGATGAAAAAAAAATTACTTAAAAAGCAACCGATAATCTTGAAAAGTTTTGAAATTTAAAGAAATTAAAGTAGCAATTCCGAAAAAAATAATTTTCATTTCATAATCATAAGAAAGTCGTTAAAAATGCGAAAGTAAAAATTTTGTAGTTTGCTAAAATGTGTGTCTCTTTTGCAGTAGAAGAAGGTATTCGTTTTCATATATGTAGAAATTTAAGTCATTGATTTATCTTGATAATACCTTAGCTTTAAGGTTACTTTACATTTTTAATATTGACCCAGATTATTTTGTCTGTGAACCTATTTTCATCCCACTAAACTCTACCTCGTCTCTGACTGCAATTGTACATTTCTGTATCAGTCTTTAAGCATTGAATGATTTAACCATCCTCATGATTAAAACTGAGTCATCGTTGTCCATTTTAAATCATTTCAAATGCTTGATAGAGCGATTTATACTAATTTGACATTTTTATTGTATTTAACCTGCTCTTTGGCATCCTTGACTGTTGCTGCTGACTGTTTTGAGTGAAAGCACAGTCTGATGTGCTGTTTACAGTGGGAGGTTATACTTTAGACAGTGCGGTGTAAAAATTTACCAACACAAAATAGCAAATGATAGCAAATATTCTACCATAAATTCATAATATTACAGTTTTCGATTTACTAATTTTCAGATTTCTGATTTGCTTCATTTTTGATAGTGATTTCTTGACATTTTAATTCCATTTTTGTTATGTCAAGTATTAGTCTTTAATATTCAATTTCAGCAATCACTTGCTGCATGACTTTCAGCATACACTGTTACTTGATTATTCTCAGCTCGTAACAGTCAGTTAGTTGTATTCGCCCATAACAATAGCAAAAATTGTTTTACTCGTATTTTGTAGCAACTTTGATCATCTGTAACATTTATCCTTTATCTAATATCCCTTTTTGTGTGCTGCTTGTGAATTCAATCTTTTTTTCTTTTTTTTTGCATTTTATTTACAGGTGAACGTTTTGTGCCCGAGACATTTGAAAGCGGATACAAGATTACGATGCGATTGACTATAAACGATGTTGACATTCTGGACTTTGGCTCATATCGTTGTGTGGCAAAGAATTCACTGGGGGATACAGACGGTGCAATTAAGCTCTATCGTAAGTGTGTTGTATTATTTTGACCCATTTTCCAATATTTTGTTGTTGTTTTATTTTTAAGTTGTTGTTATTATTGTAGTTATGGCTGCTGTTTATGTTATCTACTTTTGTATAGTTTCAATTAATTAAAGCATACTTCGAGTAAGTATAGAATTATACCCTGATTATTCTTGATTACTGCAGGATTGTAAACAGAGTTTGTTTGCACATTGTGTGTGGTATACTTAAAAGCTGCATACAATGGGGCAATGTAATACTAGCATAGGTAGTATAAAAAGAAGTTCAAGTTCAAGAAAAGTCTGAGTTTCTTCTAAGGGCACTATTTTCTTTAAAAAAAAAAATAGAACTTAAGCCAAAAATGCTTTCTACTAAACACTTTAAACTTGTTAGAAAGTCACTGAAATCCAGTGTAGTGTGCAAAATTGAAATGACACAACCAAAAAAATTCAATTTACTATTTCACTGCTCATTGCTGTCAGTTTGATTGATATAACACTTTGTAGCTCAAAACTAGCAATATCCTTTGGTGTGCCCTAGAAAATGCACACTACCATTGTAACAAATGCATGTGCTTGTGTGTATTGGTGCTGCCATTTTGCATTATTTTTTTGTACGCTAAGCTCTTCAAGTATATGAAATTAATTTTTAGTGTTTAGTATCCTGTGGCATACTGACACCACAGACGTGTTCAATGTTATGTAGCTGTTGTCTGTCTATCTCAGACTGTGTGTTTGTCTAAATATTTTGTTCGTCTGTTTGTTTAGTTGTTATTTGCTAATTGTGCAACAAGCCGCGGGGCAGAATTAGCCAAAAGCAACAGCGATCGTAATGTTGCATAATTAATGCGCCACTAATTGTAATTGAAGCAGTGAGTCAGCAATAACAGTGGCAGGAATTCCTAATGCTATTGCGGAGTGTGGTAAACTTTGATGTCCTGCTACTTTTTGTTAACACAGACACCCACACACACACACACACACACACACACCCTATAGAAAATGAGATAACTGCAATAGCAACGCAATAAAATTTATGTGTTTGAGGGCAGCAATTGCAATATATTTCTATTTTGTTAGTATTTTTTTGTGTAAAGGATAGAGCTGCTGTAGTAGGAGCATTATGGTATAGTATGTATTTTTAGGTATTAGTTAAAGAATACAAAATTTAATACAGTTGAGCTCAGAAATTGAAGTTTTTGTGTACTGCGCGCTATTATTGATTTTAACTGCAAATCTCTTGGTTTTGGTACAACGTGACGTATGAGTAACATTTAACTATGTTAATATGAGGCATTAAAATAGCAATTTATTGAAATTAAAAATATGTTATCAAAAGTTCGATAAAATATAGGGGTATACTTTTTTTATTATATGCCTTGGCATTTAATATTTTCGAAACGCTGCGATTTTGGTTGTTGGCTGTTAAATAATAGTCCAACTCAGCTATTCAAAGCTGTTTCCTTTGCTCAGTTTTTTCTTTTTTTTCACTTAAATTAAATTGTTATAAAGATAGGAAACAATATAATCGTTTACTAATGTGACGTTTTTGAGAAAACAAATGCGATTTCTGTGGTATTTCTTGTGATAAGGAATAAGTCATAAGTTCAGCCAGACTATGGCTGCTAGTACTAAAATAAAAATAATTTAATATTATGTGCAGTCTAACTAAGATTTAAAAAGTGCAAATTTTACTTTTAGTAGAATATCAAATATGAGATATTATAAAAATATAGTTATGAAATTGTAAATGTGATACCAGAAATTCGATGCAACTTAGAGGCACCAATCAATTATAAACTGCATTGGTATATTATAAAATTTATAGGATCCAATTTTGATAAGTGGCTATGAAATACCTTTAGCTACAGACAAAGTTTTATTTGCTTTAATTTCCTTTTTAAACTTCGAAATATTTGTTAGTTAATTTAATTTATATTTAGCATTTTTCTAAAAATGATAAGCTGAAGTTCAGTGGCATGATACTAAGTGAAATTGTGACTACAAGCTGAAAGATATAACATTTATTACGGCCCAGTTTAGTTTCATGTTTGCCTAAAATTTTCCATAATGGATGTGAGAACAAAAAATTCATTTATTTTTTTTTCTATAATACAAGAATTTTAGTGACACTAGTCAAAAATTATTGAAACCAAAAATGTGATGTCATATAATCGATACAACTTGGCGGCATAATTTCCTTTATATCCACCTTTTTATCGAATTTTCAAGGACAAGTTTATTTCTGATTAGTGGTTGCCTTTAGAAACTTAATAACCAGCGGGGTATCTTATGCTCTAACCTGCTTTGCTCATTTAAATTAATATATATTGATGTATAGTTAAAACTTGGCGAATATTACCTAATATTTATTTGTCAATTACGTACTAACAGCTTATTAATTTAAAAGCATGAAATCATAAATCATAAAATGCAACTTAAGGCCATCACATTTTGATAATTTCTATGGATATTGTTCTATAAAAATCACAGTTTTTAGAAATGCTTGCTAAAACGAAAAGCTCAACTACCACATTTCTACGAAACCACATTTTTTGGTGTTGGCTTGAATTACTTAACACAGCATAAAGTTGACAATTAATATGAATAATAACTTTCAAAAAAGACTTCTTTGGTGAAAGTTTAACATGGCGTATGAATAACATTTAATTAGATTTCAAGTAATAAATCTGCAGGTTTATTTTACTTTAAATTTTATATTATAAATTTGACACAATTTAAGGCCAAAGTGTTTTTAGCACTGGTCTCGACTTTAAGTGCTCCTTAAAAAGTCAAACTTATAAGAGTGGCCGCTAGAAGTGAGTTAAGCTATAAATGTAGCTTAGGTTACCAAAAACTTTTCATACTTAACTATGTACAAATATCACTTATAAAATAAAGTTCATAATGTTATATAAGTAGTAAAAAAAAATATGTTTTAATAAGAACAATAGTTTTATTAAATTCCTAAATTTCAATTAAACACGGCATATGCGTAACATGTGATAATATAGGTTGCAGCTTAAGAACATTCAATCTTTATTATGAATCTGGGCAAAAACATTACCCAAGTGATAAATATAAAGCAGTGCAGCTTCCCAAAACTTATTTTTTGTGAAATATGTATATTATTTTTAAATAATATAACACTGAGTAATGTAACATAAGTCAAGTAATATTTTTAATATTGATTTCATATATATTTGCTTGAGTATAGTTTATTATAAAATGTAAAAAAAAATTTTTTATGTTACCACAAAGAAATCGTATTGATATTTTTCAACAATTTCTTTTAAGTTAAAAAAATTATTACATTCTTTTTATTTACTCTGAAGCGTGTATTAATAAATATCAATATCAACAATAATATTTTATTTATTTTACTTTTTCCTCCTGCCATTCAATTTATGTACAACATTGTCAATAATGGATTCCTTGGCGCTCGTTTTGTGCAGACATACCACAGACAACAACGGTTACAACCGTTGCGCCGACAGTGGCATTAAATACTGTGCCAATGGTGATTGTTAAATATCATAAAGGTAAGCGCTTACTAAAGACTGAATAAATAATGTGATCGATTTATGAAAAATGAAAAAAAAAAACAAGAAACTAAACACATGAAGTCAGTTTTGGGCAAGACCGTAGTGTCATGTATATTCTTGTAAGACTCAATGAGGCACACAATAAATATTCAATATTTTTTTGTAATTATATGAAATTTAGTGGCGGCAAAAAAGTTAATAACGGAAAGCATCAAAAAATTACATTAAAAATTTTTTGCTTTATTTATGAAGCTCTTCAGGAATCGATATTCACAGCTTCCCGAATCGGTACCAAAAATTTTTCCCTATGAAAATCTGCCAAAATAAACAGAATGAGTTATCGTAAAAAATTTTGAAAAATTGTTGCTTGTCCCATTAAGCTGCGTTTTCATTTTATCATTCTTGATCTTCTACTATCCCATATCACAGAGGATATCACATGCTATAAAAACAGCAATAAATACCTATTCACGCTCGTGTTTGTCAAGCGCATTAGGTTCTGCGCGCCTACTTTTTCTTTCTTACAAAAATTTGATATTAGAAGATCAAGAAAGATATTATGAAAACGCAGCATTAAGCTGAGCAATAATCAAAAATCACAACTATGCGCCTGAAGTCTAAGTTTCCCGAGATTTGAGATCTTGCTTGTTTAATTTTGGAGCTAGTTTTGAACATAAAAGAAAATAAAAGAGTAAAAATTTTGATATATGTTCCCCAAATATTAATGCATAGAATTTTAATTTATCGACTTCAAGCGGACTTTTTTGAGAAATTTACACTCCAAGTTTAATTAAAATTTTTTCCTAACATATCTTTAGGATACTCTTTATCTAGAAATTAGTACTAAAAATTAAATATACTTTTCAAAGAAACTTTTCTGAATCCAAGCCCATATCCTTATTAATTTTGTGACACAATATTTTTTCACGAAAAATTTTTTAAACTTTAAGGATTAAAATTTTCTCGCAAAAGTCTATACGCGATTTTCCTTAGACCAAAAAGTTTCTTGGAAATTTGGGAGAAATTTGATACGAGTAATTTTTAGGGTACTTGGCAGAAACTTTTCTCAAGGAAAAAAATAATGTGACATTCACTAAAGATGTTTTTCCTAGCTTATTTTTAGTTTCAAATGACCTTTCTGATTCCTTTACGGTTGACTTTTATTTTTATTAAAATTTTTGAAATAAAATTTTATTCATTTTAGTTTTGGTGATAGTGAAATTTTTCATAATAAATCATTAGATATTAATTTGACCGACATTATTTCTTCTTAACTTGTTAATGCAATCTACATTTGGTTGTGAATCAATTAAGCTCTTTCCGTTTTGCAAAAAACTGGGTGGACTTAATTTAAACCAGATCAGTTCTTCGTTACTATAAAGAATTCACTTTTTAGTTGAAAATCTCCCCCTTGCTCAAATACTGGTTCAATTACTGTCCGTGATATATGTTAATTTTCTTTTTTAAAATATCGACACTTTCAAAAGACTTTCGATAACATGGACATTTTAAAAGTCGCCACAACTTTTCACGACACTTACACCCTTTGCTGTCTATCAATATTCAATATATTGATTGCTGTCACAGGACTCTTTTATAAACTCAGTTGCACATGTGTGTGTGAAGTTCATGCACACTAGCTGCTGCTGTATTCACAGTTTTATTAAGCAATAATATTTTTGTTGTCATTTACAGTGGCATTCATTTTCTGTTTTCTTTATTCTCTTTAAACATTTTCAACGTCGTCAATGAATGTCATATCTTGCAGAGCAACGGTACAATAATAAAGCGCATCGTACAAAGTCAAAAGCGGAAATGCCGCCATCATCGTTGAATAATGTATTCGTTGGCGCTACATCGAGCTTGTGGAATTCACAGGATCACGCGACGGGGAGGGAGCATCATCAGAGTGAGTAGCATTCAATTTTATGCTAAATGTAAATAGTATGTGCTTGCAAAACTGTTAGTTTTTCTTTCTTTTTTCTTGTGTAATATTGAGTTTTACTTTTATCAAAAAAATTAGTGAAAATAAAAATAAATTTTAGGAGAAAATTTTACTTTTCCTTGCTGCTTGTTGGGAATATCTTAAAGCATTAAATTTCAAAAGCTTTAAGTATTTATTAGTCTGCAACATTTTCCTTTTTAATCAATATCCTAATAAATTTTAAGTAACTTATATACTCATATGTCTAAAAATGAAATGACTTCATATTTTTCAAAATCGTGCTGCCATAACAACCCCTAACTCACTTGTGGATATGAGAGCAAAAAAAAAACTACCTACAAAAAACCTACAACAGCACATGGGGAAGGTGACAAAATAAAAAGAAAGGATAACTTGACAAAAAATATAAAGAAAAGTCACATGACGCAGCAAAAACATAAGAAAAAAAAATTAACCGACCTAAAAAACATAAAGAAAATAAATATTTGGCCATTTATTTTATGATTATTGCTGAGAAAACGACTACAGCAGGATTAAGGGATAAAATTATTAAGTAGCGGAAAACAAAAAAAAAACCAAGAACAAAAAAACACAAAAATGGGATGCGTTGCTAAGAAGGATCATAATAATTTTATTTATAGCTTTATGAGTTTATGCTTCAAGGGAAATATGTTAGAGAATATAGCTAAAGAAACTACTATTGCAGATAGCTGCCTTTTTTTAGAAGACAAAGATGAAAGTACCAACAGCTACAGACAGTGAAAAAATATAACTTACACACTTATTTTTCATGCAATTAACTATATTTTGCTTTTTTAAAGACCACCCTAAAATAAAATACAAAAAGAGTTCACAATGTTGGAAGTTGTAAAATCAGAACTGAGAACAAAGAAATTAAAATTCGTGTCTTAGTAATCACATCAAATATTTTTAATCGCAGATTTATCATACATCAGTTGCAAGAGCTCATACTCTGAAGTCAGGCAATAGTTTGTTCGGGAGAAATCATCCAAGGTCAACGACTAGCATATGAAGCATAAGTATTCCAAGCGACTTACTTACTTACTAAGCGAAAAACGCGTATCTCAAATAATTGCTTTTCGAAATATTTAGGAGTGGACGAACAGAACGGTACATGTCGAGCGTTTTGAGTTTTTTGATGAAATTGTCTCCACTATACAAAGCTTCAAGTAATTTCAATCTCCGGCACTTCAAAAAAGCAAAAGACTTCAAATTTTTTTGATAACAAAGTCAAGGTTTTCTTGCAAAAGGGCACATATCCTAGGAATATTTATATTTTTTAACTATTTGTGAGTGTGTATTTTCAAAAGACCACGTATTTCATTTAAAAACAATTTGTACTCATCAATGGAATTTCAAAGCGGCATACGGTACAAATGTAAAAGTGTTTAAGCAAACTTTAAACTCCTTTAGTAATTTCTGAACGAAGTCAACTGTGTTTTTACTGCTTTATATAACGTTCTTGAGTTGAACACACCCAAATAAAACTAATGTCATTTCTCATTGTCTCGTGTCACATAGTTAACGGTTTTTGAGCGCTTTATACAGTGAGTCAAAAATGTTTGGAAACAGCAAGATTTATTTTTAATAATTAACACTTTAAAAGTTAAAAAAATGTATTTTTTCTCTGCCATGATTTTCTTTGATACATATTATTTCCAAGTCAACGAAAAAATTTGAATAAAAAACTTTCCCATTAAAGAAAAAAGGAAAAACGACTAAGAACATAGGAAATTGTAGCCAAAAACAATTTAGAAATGCAGTACATTTAGTTAGCTTTCGTAAGTAGAAAAAAAAAACATTAAAATCACGTTATTAAGGTTTTATCCTAGTGGAGGTCCAGAAAATTTCAGATGTATCAGCTCCAAAAATTACTAATAACCTAGAGCAATATCGTACGTAGTTGAAAATTATCAAAATCTGCGAAATGTGCTTCATACATTCTGGGTATATCGGAAGAGTGACACGTTAAAAACCTTTCGTTGCAAAAAACCACGTTAATCCACACATATTTTAGAATAATGTAATATTTAGTGATGAATCAAAATATAATATTTCTGGATCAGATAGGCATAGTTTTGCGAACTCCAAGCGCTTTTTAGCATTTCTCATGACGACAAAGGGTTTTTAACGTGTGCAGAAAGGCACATGTCCATTCAAGTGTTGAACAAAAAGGCACATTTCCATTCAAGGGCTTAGCAAAAAGGCATATTTCCACTCAAGGGTTGAACAAAAATGCACATGTCCATTCAAGGGTTTAGCAAAAAGGCACATATCCATTCAAGGATTAAACAAAAAAGTACATGTCCATTCAAGGGTTTAGCTAAAAGGCACATGTTCATTCAAGGGCTTAGCAAAAAGGCAAATGTCCATTCATGGGTTGAACAAACAGTTACATGTCCAGTCTGTCTCACCAAAAGGGTACATCACCAATACACCCCCCCCTCTCTGAAAGTATTGAACATTTTTAAAATATTTTTTTTCGGGTCTGAATGAGTAAAAATAGTAGCGCGAATTGACATAATAATATTAAGTTAATGTGATCTGTTCAGAGACATAATCCGTTTTTTGCGATTTCTAAAAATTTTTAGCAATTGGACATGTGCCGTTTTGTTCGTTCACTTCTCAATTGATGTCAATTTGTTAAAATACCTGTAAAATTGAGGTAGAGAAAATTCCTTAGGAAATATGCTAATCTACCGGCACTTTGAGTAGTTCGTTAGACACGTAATTTCTTGAACTATCCGATGCCGTAAGAATCACGATTTTGAATTTTTTTGAAACACGCCTTTTTTGGTTAGTAGGACAGTATTGTTGAAGGAAAAATAAAAAAAAAACAATATTTTATTACGCCACCGGACGACTTTTTTCTATGCGCGTCATCAGTTCCGCTGATATATAATAGTTATTTTCTTGTCATATTTTTCATTTATATTTGACAATGATAACACTAAACGATACTTATTTTTGTGGAAACAATATAATTTTATGTATTACTAAAATTATTTAAAAAAAAAAAAAAGTTTGACTGCAATACCGAAATGGTAAATGTGTCAGTTAATCCGCTCCTAAGACAATGGTTTGTTAGTGGACAGATTTGTAGTGGTCGTAAAAACTTTAAAGACGATTCACGTGAAAAACGTCAAGAGTTCAGTTGATACACCACTGAAAGAAGGCTCCACTTTTTGGGTATATTTTTTGACGTTTAATTATTCGGTTACTTTTATCAGATTTTTGATTTTTCAAAGGAAAATTTTCAAATTTTGAATTAATTTGCATACCCTTATTATTGCTAACTAGCTATTTCTGAAAATTTTTTAATCAGGATTCATAAATGGCTTGCCTTTTAATTTGTAGTTCAATCTAACATAATTTATTATATTGAATTTATTTATTTTTATCGGAACTGCCTTACAATCTTTTCTTTAATGAGATCAACATTCTATAAATTAGCTATTCTCTTAGCTATATTCATTTTATCCTAAAAGCATCACAATAAATGCGTGCATACCGTTTTTCAATTCAAATTTTGAAATAATAAATATGTGTCACATTTTTCAAATTTAATAGGAGACAAAACTGTAGCCAAAAAATAGCTTCACTGATAACTAATGTAAGCCCACACAAGGCTGATGCTATAAATTTCACTACTAATGTTAGTGCGTGGGCACAAGTGTTCGCGACAGAAGACCGCAACGCGTTCAATGTTGGCGCTTGTCAACACTGAACGCGCAACATGCAATAAAAATTGTTGTACAACAATGTGAACAACTAACATACTACATACTTCAAATGTACATATGTATGTATGTTGTTAGTTTGTCATTGTATGTAGTTTGTCTTTCCAAAAAAGTCACTAACAATCACCAGAAACAAAATACCAAATACATAATAGTGTATGGATTTCGCGAAACATGTGCGCAATTTGTTTGCAGCAAATTGTTATGTGACTTAGGGAGACGATTAGAAAGGGTTTGGTTGCAGTGAAAGGAAAATGGCTGTTGAATTTTGACCATATTTACAAATTTTCTTTTGAAATTTTTATATAAAACGGAAATTGCAATGGCAATTTACATTAGGCAACATGTTAATGCTAAAACAATTCTTTTCCAAGCCAAAATTGAGATGGGACATTGGGATCGCCTTACTTTGGAGATAATTCAGAAACTATGGATCTCAATTTGTTGCTTGACATACAGTTTGTAGAAAATTAATTTTGTAAAAACTTTTCTTCTACGGTCATCTAACACTTACAAAAAGTTGAGCTTTAGTTATAATACCTTGATACATTTCACTCCACAAAATATTTATGTAATGATAAGTTGCATCACTTACCAAATTTATCTGAAATTAAAAAAGAAAAAGTTATTTTTGAAGTATATTTTTATTTTAGTAGCAAAATAAGCAGCTTAAATCTTATAAATATTATATGATAGGGTGACTTCCATAAATAACGTGAAGTATTTTTTTTAAGAAAATTAAGATCACCACATCTTCTTGGTGAAATTTTTTGAGGCCCCTCCCCACTTTCTGTTTCCTATAAATTTTCAATAATTAAATATACTTGATATGCTCATCTATTTTGCTTCATACGACTAATACTGATGTTTTCAGGCCACTCGGCGAGTAACGTTTCGGAATCATTACATAACGTACCAGAAATGTTTCATTTGAAACATTGCAAGTAGAACAATGCAGAAATCATTCTTTTATATAGGTATATATTGCAAATGTAATGTGCCACATTCAATCACTCTTAACTGTTGCTGAAAAGTTTCAGTTTGATATTTACAGAATTTGTTCAATGACATCTAAATAATGTCTTATTATTCTTTGTTTAAGGCTATGTTAAGTATAAGTTGTGGTCATTTATAAATTAAGAAATGTCAAACAAAATATCTGCATATAAAGTATCAGTTCAAGTAATAACGCAGGTTAATAAGCAATAATTCAGAGGCTCAATAACGTAATAAAATTACGGCTCAATTGACGCAGAGTAAAAATAAAAGTGCGATGACGTTAAAAAAAAAATACTTAACCTTCGTTTCAAATGGATTCAAAAGTCAGACTTTGACACGTTGAAAGCTTTCTGAAATGGAAATGAATGATTTCTAAAACGTAACTGAATTTTAAAATATTTAATATGAAACATTTCTGAAAGGTTTACGAAACGTTGCATGCCAAGTGAGTAAGTGCTATTTTTTTCGTTTTAAAAGGGCATAAGAATGAACTTACGTTTAAGGTACACTTTAAAGAATTTAGTTAAACTTATAAAGTACTAAATACGCTGCGACATTAGCTTTCCTAATTTTTTCTTTACCTTTATGGGCATTATGTACTTTCTCTACTGTAATGAATGGACACATGACTCCATGTCTTTTGGTAGTATAGAAAGACAGTCAAGACGACAAGAAAATCAATCGTGCCAGCAAGTATTAATTTTTGTAATAAAAAGTGTCATGTTATAATAATTTATATTCTCTGAGTTAAAAAGTTGACATGAGACTTTTACTGATCATTCTTCTCTCCCCTTCGGTGAGATTTGGTGAAGTTTTATCAGACCTCCATCCTCTATTTCGAATCGTGTAATTAATGAACGCCTTTTAGAACATTAATGCATGTAATTATTTTACTGAGTATTAAACTGAGACACTATAGATTGATCCTTTCCTACGAGCAGCAAAACGTTTTTTTTTTCAAAGTTTAAGACGACAACCTAGTATGGCAGCGGGTTTGTTAAATATTTTTTTTTTATTAAATTATTTAAATAAGCTTTGTATGAATTGATTTCATTGTCTTATTGAAAAACTTCTTAATAATGTGATATTTATATATCACCGAAACACACTCCGTTTAAACTTCTTGAAAACAGTTTTTATAGTATAGTAATCCTTATTGCTTCGACCATTTAGTTTTTGAAATAAACATTGCATACTTTGATGTGCAACAAATTAAAATATAACTTTTTCTACATGAACTCTGGCAAAAAAAGAAAGAAATTAAATCAAGCAATCAACCTTAAACTATGTAACATACACACAAAAGATAAATATTTGCTTACAATTCATATGCATACACAAACATAGACAATCACATCCAAACACATGCATACATAGTTAAATGGACATATTGAAAACATAGCAAACATATAATAACAATAAAAGCAAATATTATGACATGCATGTGTTGGCGTTAGCGTCAGCGCCAACGTAATAATCCACGTATTTGTACGCCAATCAAGAACTGTGTGACATGCAACTTGAAACAAAACAACGAAAAAAATTATAATAAAGTGCAAAAAAATCCAAGCGCAAAAATTTGTACACGCACACCATCACCAATACCAACACCATCGTCATAAATGAAAATGACGCACTGCGAACAAAGGAAACAATAAAATCATATGACATTTGTATGTGTGCATGTTCGCACATAAGTGTCTGTCTGTGTAAAAGCGATCTTGTGTGGAACTTTGCGCACTTGTGTGTGTGTGTTTGTGTGTGAAATTTTATAGCATTGCATTTATTTTTAACGCCACGACTAACAGCTTCGAAAGCATTTTATTGGCATAAAGCAAAAGAATAAAAACGACAAAAAAACGCAAAGGAAATAGCGCATAAAAAGCACAAAAAAAAAGCATAACTTGACACTTTGGCAGCACTTCAAAGGATATGCATGTGAAAACAGGGTGAGTGTTGATATGCTTGGAAGAGTTAAAAATTCAATTACTTAGCAGTAATGGATATTAAACCAGTTTATGGATTTAATTTCCAGTTATGTAATTTTATTGGCATTGAATTCACATTTTAATCTCAGAAGATCTTTCTAATTGTAAATCGGTGGGGAAAATGGCCATAGAAAAGAAGAAGATTAAGACAGAAATGAGCAGAAGTGAACCTTAATCTTAAGTTTCAATAAGATTATGAATCAAAAGAAAATAATTTTGAAGATCGCTAGGCGAAAGTATCGATTAAAGGACATATAAAATTGATAGCAATCAATATTTTGGAAAGTATATATAACATCGATAAGAGTCGTAGAGTAAAATAATATCAAACAATATCGGAAAAGCCTATAAGAGTTCGAAAGTACTATACAAAATAATGTCGAGAAGTATCAAAAAACTTTAATATTAATGAAGCTATCTAAACACATCAAAAATATAAAATAGCATAAAATAGTACGAAAAACGATGAAAAAATTTATAAAAGTTGATGTGTATTGAAAAGTATCGAAAACGTAAAGCAATATCGAATAACATCGACAAGCTTCGATCAATAAAACCTGAAATATCTGCGATATCAAATGAAACATAAATAGTTCAACAAATAATCATCACGAAATAACATTGTTCTAAGAAAGACTAAGAACGCACTAGTAATAAGAAAGATAAAATGAAATTTCCATAATTTTGCTCGAGAGCATAGATGAGGCGAGGCTGAAAATTCTTACCCAATTACTGGACGTCTTAAAAGTTTGCTGTATAATTCCTATCCTTTGAACGGGAAATACTGTGTTCAATATAATTGAAGAGCATATTCATATATACCACTTATTATATAAAAAATTAGATAGTATCTTGAAAAAAGTTTTCCAGCCGGTGTAAGATAAAATGAAGAAAGTTTTGAATTTCACTTCTATTTGCTTACTCAATAAACTTAAAAAAAAAATATTTGCTTATGTCAGGTACTCTAAGTCTTGCTTCTTCAGCCTCTTTTCACTATCAAATCACCTTTTGGTCGCACCTTGGCCTTGAAACAGCTAAACTGTACGTAAAAGTTGAAGGTTCAGATAAGAAGTCGGAGGAAAGACCAAATCAATTGATAATGTTCCAAAATGATCTTTGGTGGAATTTCAGTGATTCTCTGACGGGGACTTATCGAAAAAGTTTGGTTCAGGTTTACTGATTCACGACTCCTCACGAGTTCCTTTAGAAGCAACTGCTTCTTATATATTGCTTTATTCTCACTGCGTAAGCCTTGTCATTGGGATTTCACACGTGGTGACAGGCATTCGTTGTTTTTTATGCCCTACACCGAGGGTATATTCACTTTGTCTCTCTGTTTGTAACACATAGAAGGGGGCGTTGCAGGTATGGAAAAGAATTTATATTCTTGATCAGGATCACTACCTGAGTCGACTTAGCGATGTCCGTCTGTCTGTCTGTTGAAATCAGGTTTACAGGAAAACCAAGAAAGCTAATTGAATAAAATTAGCACACTCATGTCACACCTTCTTGCAGTCATGTTGCTATTGAAAATGGGCAAAATCGGTTTACGGACACGCCTACCGCCGATACTCTATGTATATTTACCCAAACCAATTTTGAAAAAAGTTGCAGCGGTTTTGATGAAACTTGGTGATTTGGTGTACATGTGAACCAAATTAGGATTAGGTTGGGTTTCAAGTTTCCAAAGGATCATACAGGGGCGTGGCACATCCCTAAATTGTATCATTTATACTACCATATCTTGTAAGCCGTTCAAGTAATTGCGAAATTTGGTAAACGGATACACACCAAATATATCTTGAATTGTGATAAAATTGGGTGGAGTCGAAAAAGTGGGCGTGGCACTTTTCAACTGTTAAAAATTTTGATTCCGTATATCTCAAAATTGGCACAAACAATTTTAATAAAAATTTTGGAGATGATGCCGCTAAAAGCAGTCATCTATACAAGTTCTGTCACTTTACTGAAAAATCTCTTTGAAGGGCGTGGCACCACCCACAATATATACAAACGTTATATTAAGAGAATTAACAACGTAATCGTTATTACAAAAATTTGGTATAATAGTACCTGTGGACGTGGCAGCTATTTTGCTAAAATTTAATCAAAGGATGTCAATCACGAATATAATTTATTGAACCAAAAGTGGGCAGAATTGGAGTAGTGGGCGTGGCATATTTAAAATTTTTCATTTCTATTCGATTTTTTTCAACATTTTCTATATTATTTCGACTTTTTCAACCCTTTAACCCTTTCCAATATATCCTATATGTATTTGTTCGACTTTTTCAACCTCTTTCAACCTTCTTTCTTTATTTTTTCGACTTTTTCATCAATTTTGAATTATTTCAATTTTTTTCAACCTCTGTCAACCTTTCTAACATTTCACATTTTTTTTGACTTATTCAACCTCTTCAACGTCTTTTCACATTTATTTAAAAGGGGCTTTTAGTGCAGTGTATGGTATGTGAGTTTCAGCCTGGCCGAAGATAACACTTTAACTTGTTTTTTCTCAAATAACTTTTATCTCACTGTTCTTATATTGTGAGCAAGAAAATCGCGGCGTTCCAACTATCATGAATTCTATAGTCACTTGTAGTTGGATGGCTAGAATTGGCTTATGTTGCTCAAACTTGTTGTCTTGCATGATCGAACTTGTGAACGTGGATTGTCATTTGGTTGGACTTGAACTAATAATGATTCTGTTATTGACATGTCGATTTATGTTCCCTGCTGTTTTTGTTTGGGCTAAGGTTGAAAACTCTGTTATTATTATGTAAATTTGTGTTTGCGTGTACATATTTTGTACACTACTGTTATATTATGTACCTTTATAGATTTTAGGTTAATTTTACCTCTCGATTACTCCATTCTGTACGTCGCGTAGTTCTACGGAGTTTTACATTTCTTATAAATTTTATATATTGAACGACAGACGACGTTTTTCTTAGATTCTTTCAATGGTATACATGATGAAAACACAACGTTCTTAGAACCTCGACTACAAATTGGATGGTTAGCCTATTGTACTCCGAGCGTAAATTGAGCGTTTATTTAACTGCTTTTATAAAAGTTTTGTTTCGTTTAATTTTACATGTTTTTTTTTTTTTGAAATAAATAGCCAAAAGTTGAGAAAAAAATCTTTTGTTTAGTTAATATTAAATTCTGAGTAAGCTTTTCTAAAGAATAACGTACCAATATAGATCTGATATTTCTTTATAGACAAATTTTTCTTGACGATCAATATTGTGCATTTTCTGAAATTGCTTGATTTTTCTGATAGCCAAATAACGTCAAAAATATATTAATTCTTTATAGAAAAAAAGATTTTGCTTACTGTTCCATTTCTAGGCCATTTCATACAATTTTTCACCCACCCTACTTTGAAATCAATATTAATTCACCGATGGGTTTTAATTTACTACGTTGGTAAAAATGCGTTCACATATTCGTAAATTTGTTTGGTTTTCCTTTTTTTTTTCATTTTCAACATTTTTATTCGTTACTTTTGTAGTGCTCGTTTTTGTAGTGCTCGTAGTTTTTTTTTTCCTTTTTTTTTTGTTAGTGGGATCCTTTTCCTTTTATGTTTTATTTTTATTTATAACTTTTTCACTTTCATGGTTGCTTGCAACTCAGTTGTGTCCATTTCAATTGCTTTGTTTTATACGAACAACACACAAACACGTACATCAACCCAAACACAATCACAATTACACAGAAAGCCAACGATTCAGTTTTTTTTTATTTTCACGACTATCATCACAACAATTTCTGCGACTTTTGTTTCAATTTTCATTGAAGTTTATCCCCCGCCCCCCATTACCATCGATATTGAAAAAGCTAAGCGTTGAATTGCTGGTGTTCAATTTTTTTTTTTTCGGTTTTCTTGAATGTTGTACTTTTTTATTACTAAGAGTGCGTTAAACCCTTTTAAAAAGTTTTATATACTGCACAGAAAAGTGTATCGAATTTCACTTGGTCTCCTTCTACTGCTGTCATTTACCCTAGAGCTCTTTTACTGGGTGTTAAAATTCCCTTGCATACTCTTGAGCGCCGCGCAAAACTTTAACTGTTTGAGAATAGAAACAAAAACGATAACTTGATAAGACCGCAACTCAATAATATTTTCGAGGTTTCTCATACACTGAAAGGAAAGACTGCACAGAAAAATTTCGAGTTTTAATTTTTGGTATGATATGTACGTGTTTAATGTGCTGAATTCTCAACACATGAATTTTTAAATAAAAGATGTTGAAAAACTCAAGCGGGTTGTAATCACTTTTTTTTTTTATTTTAAAACTAAACTATAATTCCAATGCTATTTAAGTTTGTAAACGACATTCAGGATCCAATGGAAAACAATGAACAAAATGTTACCCATAAGGACTCCTGGTAGTTCGTAAAGATTGAAAGTAATATCTCGATGGATGGATTGATTTTCGAAGAGACTCTAAAAGTTTTTCAATTACTAACAAATTTTCATCACTTAACATGCATAAAAATTTGAAAAAGTGTTGCTTAGATTTTTATGAAATTATATAATTGGATTCTGGAATCAAAAATTTTTAATGGAGTCGACCCAAAAACTTCTAGAGTTATGAGTCCTTTGTAAGTCCGAAACTTTTTTTGAGTCTTGCAATAGGTTTTTGAATTTGTTTGTCAATACAACTATAGCTTATTTACAAAAAACGAGCTCAAAACCAATCCGTTTTATGAACAAAGAACGAATTCGAAATGGATCCGTTTTATGAACAAAAAATGAATTCGAAATGGATTCGTATTTAAAGTCCATTACGAATTCGTTTTACTTACAAAAATCAAATTCGTAACGATTTCGTTGTATGGAAAAAAAAAAACAAAAGGAATTCGAAACGGATTCGTTTTATGAACAAAAAACGAATTGGAAACGGATTCGACCTATGAACAAAAAACGAATTCGAAACGGATTGAAATTTCAGTGTTAAAAACAATATTAGTTTTTTTCGACTTTTTAAACATTTCTAAGACGATTAAGATTAAAATTTTTTAAACATTTTTCTTTAAAAATTATTCCGGGAAAATTTTTCTGGTTTTTCCAAAAAATTTTTTTTTAACTTTTAAGCAATTTTAAATCATTTAAAACATTAATTTTTTTTTAGTTTACAAAAAACGAGTTCGATCCGTATGTGAGGTCCGTTACGAGTTCGAAACGGATTCGTTTTACTTACAAAAAACCAAATTCGAAACGGATTCTTTTTATGAACAAAAAACGAATTCGAAACGGATCTGTTTTATAAGCCAAAAATGAATTCGAAACGGATCCGTTTTTTTAACAAAAAACGAATTCGAACCGGATTCGTATTTGAAGTCCGTTACGAATTCGAAACGGTTCCGTTTTACTTACAAAAAAACAAATTCGAAACGATTTCGTTTTATGAACAAAAAACCAATTCGAAACGGAATAAATCATTTTTTTTTTTTTTTCAAAACCCAGGTAGTCGTTTGTGTGGCTGTTGTTCTGACGGATCCCCATGCACGTCATTCATATTCCCAAAAAATTTTGGAAGGTAAATAAATTCTGCAAAAGAAATCGAGCTTCAGCATTTTGTATGAAATATTTTTTTCAGTATCTCTAAAGATTTTCTAAAAAATTAATGTTTTTCGTCATATCTCGTCAATGGAAAAAGTTTCCATTTATTTGGCTGCTTAAAAATTTTTGACATTATTCCTCACAATTTGTTGTAATTAATTTGAAATTTTTTTTTTGAGATGGACCGCTAAAACGTTCAAATTTTTATATTAACCGTAGACAGATCCTAGGGTCGTTTTCGACCAAATTTATGTTTGATTTCAAATATTTCGAAAACTGTCAGCTGTGTGGGTCTGTGTCTTCGTGACTTTATCAGTAGGTATGTTATGAATGAAAACATATAGTGTCAGAGCTTATTAATAGTTGTCACTAAGTTTTTTTCAACTTTGGGACTTTTTCGTCATTCGGGTCGTTATCGACCCGTACTAGTTTTTTATGTAAAGGCATGTTTTTGTACTTGCTATCGGCTTAAAAAGTTAATCACAGTTCAGTATTTACTAAGGTTGTGCAACGAAATTATCGAACATGTTCGAAGTTCTGCCATACGCAACGAGTCAAGTTCGAACAACTCAATTCGTTTGGCCCAACTCAAGTTCAGTTCGCTCGTTGTTCGTCTCATTCGATCGCATCTCATGATGTCCGAGTTCTGAGTTGGTTGTGTGTTAAGTTTGTATAACAGTGTAATTGCATCGATACACAATTCAATTTAACGAAATGTGACATCGAACACATCGAACAAAATGAACTAAGCCTCACGGCTTTGGGCAAATTCGCACCAATACGAGAATTATGGGACAAATGGGTTGAATTGCTTCCACTTCAATCCAAGTGAATGTGTCACTTTTGACAAGCAACTACTGGTTTACCATGGGCGATGCTCGTTTAGACAGTACATGCCAAGTAAGCCTGAGAAGTACGGTCTGAAATTTTGGCCTCTCACTTGTACCAAGACTTCATAGGTATGAAATATGCAACTATATTTGGGAAAATTTGCTGGAGCTGCACCGGAACAAAATCAGGTTGAGCGAGTGGTTCTTGATTTAGTTGAGTAGCACAAAGGTCAAAACATTACATTTCTCTTCATACGACTTGGGTCAGAATTTGCTTTACAAAAATTTGACTATGCTTATTATCGAGAAAAAGCATCCACTACTCCAATCTACATCCGCCTTCACTGAAAATACTGTTTTGGTTTGCTTTGGTTTCATATGTAAAAAAGAAAAATAAATGTACCATTGTTCAGAGCAAAATGCATTATTCACCTGATATCGGACCAGCACCGAAAAAATTGCCTTAGATGGTTTCATACTATAACAAAAGAAAAGGCGGTGTTGACAATACTGACGAAATGCTTTCGGGATTCCGTTTCAAACGGAAGACTAACCGCTGACATATTCGGACATTTCAACATTGAATGCTTTCAGCATCTACTCAACAATAGATCCAAATTGGTTAAAAAATTTCAAAAGCAATGACGTAAGGACTTCCTACATGAACTTGGTCTTGCATGACAAAACATCACATATCTAACACAACCAGAAATCTATGAAATTATCAGAAAGTCTTACTTGCCAAGCAGCCTAGAATGGTCCCGATACAACCAACCGGGGTAGATATGCTCTTTGTTTAACCGAGAAAACCTTACAAAAAGACCACAAAAGCGAATTGGTTTGATGTATGTGTAACAAAAATGTTTGCAAAAGAGCACACAACCGAAATAAGTGTATCAATTTCATTAAAAAAAATCTTTTCCTTCAAAATTCCATACAAAACATATACGGGTAGAAAACGACCCGCCAAGATCAGATTAGTCGTAATTTTTAAGGATCAATCTACGGTTAAATGAAATATTTATATATGGAAAAACCATTGCTTTAATGGAAGTCATATGATGCATCAATAGTTGAAAAATGTTTAAGAATTTCATCTCCATCCAAAGTATACGAAATTTTTTTAAACTGTACATACATCACTTCACTTCTTAGAAATGATACAACTGTTCAAAAAATCAAAAATTATTTAACAAAATAAAACGCTCAACTTAAAAGTCAGTTGTTTTCTAACCTGTTGAAATATTTATAGATTCGCTCTTTCCCAGTTACAAACTT
The DNA here is from genome assembly GCA_949775025.1 of Tricholauxania praeusta. Lineage (NCBI taxonomy): Eukaryota > Metazoa > Arthropoda > Insecta > Diptera > Lauxaniidae > Tricholauxania > Tricholauxania praeusta. The sequence goes on along the minus strand of OX459030.1, from coordinate 122,854,814 downwards.
TTCTTTCTCTCACTGTATTCCACTGTCTCTATATTCAATACCATATATGTATGTATTTTAGCTTTTTTTAAGATTTTATACAATTTATTTATTACGTATTTTTTTTTTCGTTATTTCATAGTTTTTCTTATTTTATATTTCAGTTAGATGGCACAAATTTGTTTGACAAAATGTCTAGTGCATCCTCTTCTCCTATGGCATTTCAGTTTTATTTCTTTGGGTTCATTTTTGTTTTCGTTTTTCCAGTTTAATATGTGTCTTTTTGCCTTTTCTTGGTGATGTGTTTATGATTGTTCCCAAAGGTGTCCTTATTTGAAATGATTGCTTTTTGGGTAATAAAATGGAACATGTGGCAGCAGTATTGTGCTACGTATATTAAATGTTGTATTGCTATAGTAGACATTCAAGTGAAAAGGGCTGTTGCTTAGATATTGATATTCAATATGCAAAAACGTTTTATTAAATGACTCTACAGTTATTTTGAAGTACTGAAATCAATTTGAAAAATAAAAAAAAAAAACAAATACTAAATAAATAAATATAATAAAGACATAAAATAAATTAAACATGCAAAGTTATTGCGTGACAATATTTCTTTGAAACTTAGTTGAAGGGTTTTTTTAATTTAAAATTTTTTACATTCAGTAATTTGAGCAAAACTACACGAGTATTTGCCACGAAAGCCCTAATTTAAGCGCGAATAAAAACTGTTACATTTGCAGTTTTAGAGCAGAGAAATTGCAATTTATTGTGTAGCATAGTTTAAGGTATCCAAATATTTTTTTACTTAACAATACAAACTCATATTATCTCTCTTTTTAGTTTAAGGCATCCAGATATTTTTTTACTTAACAGTACAAACTCATATTATCTCTCTTTTTTTTCTTTGCAGCTCCCGATCACAGCAATTATCGCAGTGATAATACAAAAACTGCGAATAACCATGATGCAAATTCACTAACAGATGATAGTGAATTGTCTTCACTTTCAGCAAGTGTGGCACTTGGATCACATAATGCGTGGCACAGATATCTCTGGACGCATTCAATGACAACAACCGCAACATTATTTACCTTTTACTGGCATTACTTTACGGTGTAGCAATTATTTACAAAAATATGCTGAAATTTTTCATAAGAAACAAAAACAAAAAAAAAATAAAAAATGTAACATAAATAAATGCATTATTTATATATTTAGTTAAGTAAAAATATGTTGAAAATCTATAATAAAAAAAAATATTAAAAAATACACTCACACTTTAGCTATGTGGGTTTTTTAAGACTTGTTTAGTCAGTATGAAAACAACTTCCCAGTCTTAGCGTTTTTTAGTTTTTGAGAGCTAATCAATTTTAATCTTTAGTTTTTATCCAGAGTCCTCATCACTTAACAAGTCTTTTAAAAGTAACATAGCTTCACATAAACCAACAAATAGTAAAACGAAAAAAATACATACAAATGCTGTGTTGATACAGCAACTCTGTGCATACATTAGTGTTAGTGAGAACGAACAATTGTTAAATATATATAAAATGGAAAAAAACATAATTATATACCAATAAGTAATTGATTAAAAATAAACAAATTAAAACCAAAATGTAATACAAAGTATTAATAAATGAATAAGAAGCTTTTTCAAATAGTACATGTGAGAATAATTGCAATTATTTTTGCTTAACGTAAGTGTCACTGAGTGTACAAAAAGCAGTTAAGTCAAATATTATATTTTTTTCAGTTAAAATTTGAGTTGAGTCGATTTTATCTTATTTATGAACTACAATATTCTTTTTTTTAGAGGTATAGAGCTTCGAATTGAAATAAAACACAAGAAAATCGTTTTAGTGTCCATCAATTTGGCTTTATTAGAAGGATAATTTTATGCCATTAATGTTTAAATATGATTTCGGGCATGTGGCCGCCGCGGCTGGCTCGAATAAAGCCAATTCTACAGGTCCAATTTTGAACCACTTTTTCGAGCATATGGGGCCGTATGTCGGCAATAACGCCACGAATGTTGGCTTCCAAGTCCCCTAACGTTTCTGGTTTGTTGGCGTTGACGAGCGACTTCACATATCCCCAAAGAAAATAATCCAATGGTGTCAAATCACACGATCTTGGTGGCCAATTGACAGGTCCATTCCGCGAAATTATGCGCTCATCGAATGTTTCCTTCAATAAATTGATTGTGACGTGCGCTGTGTGGCATGTAGCGCCGTCTTGTTGGAACCACAACTCATCCACATTCATGCCATCCAATTCGGGAACAAAATAGTCGGTAATCATGGCTCTATACCGGTCTCCATTAACGGTAACTGACTCTCCAGCATTATTTCGGAAGAAGTATGGCCCAATGACTCCACCAGCCCATAGAGCACACCAAATAGTCAGTTTTTGTGGATGTAATGGCGTCTCAATGGTCACATGTGGATTCTTTTCACTCCAAATTCGGCAATTTTGCTTGTTGACGTAGCCATTCAACCAAAAATGAGCCTCATCACTGAACAAAATTTTGCGATGAAAATCAGCATCGAGATCAATCTCATTTTCGGCCCATACACCAAAATCACGACGCATTGCATGGTCTCGCGGCTTTAATTCTTGCACAAGCTGGATCTTGAAAGGTCGCAAGCCAAGATCTTTGCGCAAAATCTTCCATAAAGTTGATGGACAAAGCTCCAATTGCTGTGCACGGTGGCGAATCGATTCATTCGGGTCCTCTTCAACATTTTGCTCTACAGCGGCAATTGTTTCTTCGGTGCGCACTGTTCGACGTCTCTGCGGATGCGTATTATCACATAGAGTAAACGTAGTGCGAAAACGACCCATGGTTAATCGAATTAATTGCTCTGATGGACGATTATGTCGACCATAAAATGGACGGAGCTTGCGGTAAACTTCGCGAACTGAACCATTATTTTCGAAATAAATTTGCACAATTTGCAAGCGTTGTTCTTTTGTCAACCTGTTCATGATAAAATGGCAAACCAAACTGAACATAAATGACATAAGAGTTGCCAGATTTGACCATAAAATGCCAGTTTTATCTCTATTCGAAAAACAAACCTCTAAAAAAAACACCCAGTATTTCAATTAGTGGCAGCATTCACATATTGACGTTCTTTAATGAGCAATATCACATCCATGAAAAGGCTTTTTCTTTGAAAGATTACCCATGAAAATCCTTCATTATGTTTCTTTCTTAAAAATAAAGGTAGATATAATAAAATTGCGATTTTTTTTTTGTTTTTTAAAATTTCTCTTTATGACTTTATCCCAAACACGAGTATAGATGTTAATTTTCATTTGCTGTCTGTCATCCAATTTATTGATTCCATTGAGAAAAAAATGTTCTAGTTTTTAATTAAAAAAGTGTTTCATCTATTACAAACTTTAAGTATTTACTGGTCAGCTACTTATCGTGGCTATTAGTTATCATACTAGTACTATGCTCCATGTCACTTGACAAGAACATGCACTTTTAGAGTATTTTCTTTAACAGCTGCAAGGTTTTCAATCGTAACTCTTGAACTTGGGGATTGCTTTCAAAACTTTCACGTTTTTGCAAACTTTCTAATACAACGCCAAAAATAAAAGTTCAGATATATCAAGAATTTCAGATATATCAAAAATTTGCAACGATAGTGATTTTACCCTGCTTCAACTAGATATCATGTTATACCTCACACTTTTACAAAAATGCATGAAAATTATTTCCCAAAATCTGTTACAACGATACTCTGAAGATGTTTTTTTTGAGTAAATTCTAATTTTCACGTTTTGCGTCAAATTTTAGAAAAATCCTCTTAAAATTTCGCTATGGTATTCGTTATTCTAAAAACTCAGACATGTCTGGGTTTATTTTTGGGTTGGACAGAGTCGAACTTTCCATATTTTTAACTTCTTATTTTCTTATTTATTTATTTATTTACTTATTTATTTATTTTTTTATTTATTTATTTATTTACTTATTTATTTATTTATTTATTTATTTATTTATTTATTTATTTATTTATTTATTTATTTATTTATTTATTTATTTATTTATTTATTTATTTATTTATTTATTTATTTATTTATTTATTTATTTATTTATTTATTTATTTACTTATCTATTTATTTATTTATTTATTTATTTATTTATTTATTTATTTATTTATTTATTTATTTATTTATTTATTTATATATTTATTTATTTATTTATTTATTTATTTATTTATTGATTTACTTATTTATTTATTAATTTATTTATTTATTTATTTATTTATTTATTTATTTATTTATTTATTTATTTATTTATTTATTTATTTATTTATTTATTTATTTATTTATTTATTTATTTGTTTATTTATTTAATTATTTATTTATTTATTTATTTATTTATTTATTTATTTATTTATTTATTTATTTATTTATTTATCTATTTATTTATTCATTTATTTATATATTTATGTATTTACTTATTTCTTTTTTGTATAATGAATCATTTATTTATTTATATATTATTCATTTATTATTTTTTTATTATTAATTTGTTATTTATTTATTAATTTTATTTAATTTTCTTTAAAATTTTTCTCTATAAATAAATTTAATTTGTTTATGTATTTATTTGTTTACTTATGTATTAACAAATCTATTTGTTCATGTATCAATCTATTTATATTATTTTATCCAGTTAATTTAGTCCTAATTTTTTTTTAGTAAATAAATTTTTGTTTTCATTTGGCTACTTATTTTGCTCATTATGTGCCCAGTTATTTGTAGATTTGTTAGCATTAATAATGAAGTACTTAAAACAAAAGATATTTAAGAATTAAAACATAAAAATACAGACTCGTACACAAATATACACACATAAATGTATAATATATGTATGTGGAGATATATACATACACTGTTGTATAAAGAACATACAAATATAGATTTAACAGCACATTATTAAAATTAATAAATAAATGAAGAATCGAAAAGAAAACAATTTGTATAAATAATAAGCAGATTAAAATATAAGCAAAAATTGCAATACAAGAGGGAAAAACTGTTGTTTTATTTATAAAGAAAAGAGTTGATTTTTTTATATTTTTGTTAATTGTAATATTAAGAAAATTCAAATTAAATTCCAACAGGATAATGAAAAAAATTTAATTTCCAATCTGAAATCGTAACCCAATCGCATTTCAGATCGCCTCTAGGCTAAAAATGATTCCAGTTTATTTATCTCTTATTAAATTTTATCAAATTTCAGCTCTGTGAAAGTAGACATTTTAGCAAAAATTAATGGATTCATTTAATTTTGACCCTCTATAACTAAATTTTTTATAAACTGATCTTACATCTATAACAACTGGCATAATTTGAACTGGCATTTTAATGAAATTTTCCATAAAATGGATACTTTCAGAGAACTGCATATTGGTCAAATTTGATAATACTGAGCCAAACGGAACGAAATGTAATGTTTTTTTGTTCCAAAATTTTACTCAAAAATAGATAAAAACTTAAAGTCCCCATGTTTTAGGAAAAATGTCGCTTAGTTGCTAGTTTCTTAGGGACAATTTAAATTATTTTAAAGTAAATTTTAGCTTTTCAAAAAACTTGTACATTCCGGAAAACCGATTCCGGAAAAAAAATTTCAGGTTTTTGGTCGTTCCATTCGGGAAAATGTACATTCCGGAAAACCGATTTCGGAAAAAAAATTTCGGGTTTTTGGTCATTCCGGAAAATGTCCATTCCGGAAAAAGGATTCCGGAGAGTGTACGGTAATCATTTAGGTAAGTAAATTTTCATATAACCGGCCTGGCTAGTTTGGATACACTTTTATTATCCGACTATTACCTACCTTCCAACATTTTCAGTTTTTGACAATACTAATCATTTTTTTGATCTAAACTTTTCAAAAATTTTCGATATTTTTCAAAATACTGCGATTTGGCAACATTCTCATCATTTTATTTTATTATTTCAACATTTTTCAGAGATCTCAATATTTTTCTTTATTTTCCAAATTTTTTGAGCTCTTAAAAATTTATTAACTTTGTCGACATTTTACGACTGTTAACTTTTTCAGTATTATTCGATTTTTCAGTATTTTTTGATCAGTATATCAAACATTATTTTGAGTCTTATTCCAACAAAAAATTTTCCTATGAAATTTTGAAGAGAAACGGCTTTTCAACTGACTACATAATGATCCTAGCTCATCAGTCTTTTGAGTTGTTAAAAGATTGTTGATTGCTATATTTAAACTTTTATTTAAACTCGATTGTTTAAACTTGAAAGGGTTCATACTTGTTTTATTTTGTTGCATATACGAAATCACGTCTTTTTTATCTAAGAATTGGATCAAAGAAAATGAAATTTGTTCTACATTTACTAAGAGAGCAGAAGTCTTAAGACCTTTGGAACCAATTCTAACAAAAGAAAATATGACATTATTGTTAATGTCAGAAATGGTGTGAAATATGACATTTATTATTTCTGTTTCATTTGTATTTATTTACATATTTTTTTCTTTTGTATTTTATTGTACAGGATTTCCGCTTTAGAATTAAACAGAAAATATTAACAAGGTTAATTAAATGCTGTATTGACATTCTCAATTACATAATTAAATTCAGTTAATTATGATATAATTGTGTGCGTATGTGTGTTAGATTTATGTGTGTTTGAGCACGTTAAGTGTATACGCAATTAACAGGGTGGATCATAAGCACGCTTTTTCGACTTCATATCTTTTTAACTGCAATAACCCAACATAATCGCTTGCTTTCGTTTTGTTTCGTTTCTTTTATTTTTTCTTTTTTTGGAAAGATTAGGAAAAGAGTTATTCCAAAAGTTATTTTCTTTTTTCAAAAGAAGCCGATGCCATTAACAGGCACTACGTTTCCACGGATAAGCTAATCAGCCGATTTTGATAACATTTTCTTTGGAGTCAGATTGAGGATTTATCGAAAAATATTCAAAAAATTTGGAATCAGAACCACTGTTTCGAGGGTTTTTTTAAATTTTTACCGATTTTTTTTTGAAAAATCTTTATTCTTTTCATAAATTAATCTTTATCTTGCAATTTTGCTCATACGAATATGTATGTCAAGAAACTCCAATTCATTTCCTCTCAATAAACCTTTCGAAAAAGATAAAAATCAATAAACATTTAAGTAAAATTTATAAATCTCGAATATACATATTTTGAAATCAGTGATATATGTAGTTTTTGGAAATAATTCTAATCAAAAACTTGTACCAATTTTCTCTATTAGTTATTTATTTATTTCATACATAATATTACAACTCATTCTTTTATAATAATAATTCAAAGAGTTTTAGATTTTTCTTTTTCTATTTAATTATTACATTTAAATTTATATATACAATATTTTGATTTAAATTCGAAGTCTTATGGAGGCAAAAATTTACAAAAACCTATTTGAATATTTTTTAGATAAAATACCTTAAACTACCTACTTATACTACCAGAACCCATACATTTGATTAGAAAATTTTGAGTGAGCCTATTTATCTTGTCAGAAACTTTCCCAATGTCAGCCAAGGCATGAAGTCTATTGGTGGAATATAACCACTGGTGCAAAAAGTTTAATAACAAAGAAGGCGGTTCTTGGTTTTTATTAAATTAATTAATTTACCTTAATATATAATAATTTACCAATTGATTGAAAAGAAATGAATTGAGCTTTGTTAATATGTTATCAAAGTTACAGTTTAATGATATTATTTTTTGACAAAAAAAAAAACCTTCTGAATATCAGCAGAACTCACATCTATCTCTTGTATACATACTTCTGAAAAACATTTCGAGTCTCTACAGCCTATAACGATTTTCATAATATTTCCGGAATTCCGATGGCTACAACTCAAATGTAAAGTGTCATCTCTTAATAATAATAGCGTTTAATAAAAAACGGAGAGGCTTACACAAAAAAAGACTTAAAGGTAGTTGCAAAAAATCAAGGTCGATCCGTGGGCCAAAAATTTCGCACATTTGGCAAAGTTTTCACTACACCAAATCTAAATTTGAAAAAAATCATTTTTATGAACCACCCTATTGTGTATGTTAATTATTTTAAATACTGTCAAATATTAAATAAATAAACAATTGCAGCGCATTACCCGCACCCGTAAATAACGCGTAAAATAACCGCAGCAATGTAACTAAAGGGTATAGCTGGAATGTTAGGATATTATCAAATTACAATTAAAAATATGTCATGTATCGAAAAAATATTATGGAATTAAAAATTATTAATTTAAAGAAACAATTTAATAAAATAGTCTACAAGCTTAAAAGACCATGAGATCTTTAGATATGCACAAATATAAGAAACTCGTGCATCATATAAAGGGCATGTGATCAAAAATATATCCTTTTCTTCAATTTGCTGCTGACAAACTAAATATCCCAAATATATTCGCATATACTTTAACATCATCTTAAAGTTTTTGAAAATTTAGTGAAGTTACACTGTTTCCAAAAGAAGTTGGAGAAGTCGAAAATTTTCGAAATTATATTACATGCAAAATCTATCAACTGAAAAAATAATGCCACATTTCCAATCAAATTTCATCAAAAGGAAATATTTCCATTGTTAAAATGTAATCAAAATTTCAGAGTCACCAGAAAGTGAGTCATCAATTTTTTAATATGTATATCATGATCAAAAAAAAAAAAATAAAACTTTAGTAAAAAATAAAACTTTTGTAATAAATGTTTTTGATTCATTTTGATTATTTGCTCCTCATATTAAATCAATAATATTAAATTCAATATTAGCTTATAAAATATTTTTAATGATTACCTGCCTCTACTATTTGAAAATAAATATATGAATAGGCCATCAAAAAAATGTTCATATAAACATAAAAATTAATTTAATACCATGCCTATTTAAGCATTAATTAATGACATCCTTCAAATTATCAATAATTGTTGAACAAATAAGTAATACAAATCAATGATGCACTGTAATTAAAAATGGATAAACAAATAAAAACTAAAATAATATTTTAAAATTTTAAAAGGCAAATTCAAAAATAAGTTACAACAGAAACATCATCGTTAATTCCACATAGCTGACGTTTCCTTCTACATGGGGAATAAATGTAATTGCGATGATTTTTGTCATCAAAAATGTAATTGGTACGTCACTTGAATCAGTCCTGGCATCTGGGAGGACTCATTCTGAAGAATGTTTTGGCAAAAAATTGTTCAAACTAATCGAGGGAAAAGTTTCAGAACAGATTTTAGAAGTTACCAGTGTACTACGATCATCCTAATGGCATATTTTGGAATCAAATTTCCAATAAAATTTCCACTAATTAATGGAAAAAGTTCAAAATGGATTTTCGAAAACACAAGGTGGGTTCAAAACATCCCAGAAAGTGGTCATATATAACGGGTGATTCTTTAAGCGTTTGGTTTTTGAAAATTAAAAAAAGAATAAAAAATTTTCAAAAGTGAATAAAATATTTATTCAAAGCAATACAAGGATTCCTGTCATTTACTTTTATAAGAAATATTATATAACTGCTGTCCGTGGCTACGCCTGAGGTGATCTATACGTAAGCTCCAATTTTAGCATATTTTTTCCAACATTTGAGCCGGTATCTCACCAATGGTGGCTTTAATATTTTCTACCAGGGCTGAAATTGTGATTGGCTTGTCCCTGTACATGAGAAATTTAACTTGGCTTTACAAGAAATAGTCTATGTGGGGTCAAATCGCATGATTTTGGCGTCCAATGGATTGCTCCAAAACGTGAGAATAATTGCTCACCAAACTCGCCACTCAACAGGTCCATTGTGTCGCGTGCCGTGTGGCATGTGACACCGTCTTGTTGAAACCACATGTCAACCATGTCCAATTCTTTCATTTTGGGCAAAAAAAAATTGGAAATCATCGCACTGCACGTTGCTTTATTGACTTTAACGTTGCGATTTTCATTATATTTCAATAAGTACGGTCCAATGATGCCGTCGGCCCACAAATCGCACCAAACACTGCATTTTTTAGGGTGCATTAACAGCTCTTGAACTGCTTCTGGCTGCTCTTCAGACCGAATTCGACAATTCTGTTTGTCGACGTACCCAATGAGCCAAAAATGAGCTTTGTCGAAAATTGAAGAAAAAATTAACCCATTTTATACCATCGTATGATTTTTCGTACACCAACTTTGAAAATTAATTAAAAATATTTAATAACATGCATTCAGATGTTCATAGGCACAAATAAAAAGGTTGTTCTTTTGTGTATAAAATAAAATTTTTTCACCACACCCTCCCCCTCCTATTTTTGGGGCGAGTGTCAAAAAATCCTTACTGGCAGACCATTTTTGAAAAATATTTTCAAAATAGCAAATAATTAAATTTCTCTTAAGATGCATTTGGGTCCAGTAGAGGATAGACAGAAATACATGTAGCATATATCACCTGGCTCTTTGCGGTGTTGCCTGATGCCGCCAGGTGTGGTCAAAAATGGTGTACGAAAAATCGTACAGTGGTCGCCGACGCACATTCTATGTTTTTTTTATTTTTTTTTTTAATTTTCACGCGATTTTGGTGTGGGAACACTTATTAAATTTAAATGTTATAAAATCGTTTGCGCAATGAAATATATAATAATACGAAATAAGTTTTTTTATAAAACTAAGCCGAATACCAGATCATTCCATATAGTGGTGCCGGTGTATTCTCCAAAGATGTTGGCCTAGGAGCTCGCACGGTCTTGCGTCTTTTGTCTGTTGTCGATTATCCAATTTGTCATGATGTTAGCTTCAACATTTTTTGTTCACCATACTATTTGATGTACCCGCTGTCGGAGAAGAACTTATTCGCTACTGTGACGGTTTCCGTCAATCAGTTGGCCGGTAATTCTCTGAAGCGCAATCTATTATACATTCGACAAAACGAATGATATCCCCATTGCGTGCTAGTGCGATAACCAGGAGGTCACCATAGCAACCAATCATCAATGCATTGAGCCATTGGCCAGCCGATATAACAAGAAGCAGAAGATGAAAGTTGACGTAGACATGCATAGATATTGTTAATCGCTCAATACAATAACCACATGGAGTGTAAACCTCCACGATTATGTTTTTTCCAATTAAGGGGTAGCTATTCGTGGGAAGAAGTGGTGATGGACTCTATTTGCATCAGATCTGGATAGCTCATTAGTGAACGCATAGAAAATCCATTGTGTCATCGCCAAACACAAAAAAACATATTAATGCCACAAAAAGATTTCAAGGTAGCCGCGACGAGTGTGCCTGGCTTATAGCAGATGACCCACATCTTAATGACGAAGATGATAGTGACAGCGAATATATGTTTATATATGGTTAGCAACACTGATGCCCCAGTCCCCAAGATTACTAGCAGACACTTAGTTGAGCTCCATCCACTCGGAAAACATTTGCGTTGTAAGGTATGCCATAAAACTACCATTTGCATATGTTGTTAGTGTAACTTTCATATCCACAATTTTACAATTTACAATTTATTTGGCCTATAAAAATATTCATTGTACAATAAGACTTAATCTTTTATAGTACATCAAGTGTGGAATGCATGCATGAACAGTACTAAAGCTGGGAGTTTTTCTTTGTTAACCTCTTCTAAAACCTTAAATGAACATCCAATGAAGATACAACCGATTATAGTTGACAAAATTATTTTTATCTTCAATTTTCCTCTTCAAATAGCAACTTTCCTTAGAAAACATAGAATGTGCATCGACGACCACTGGACGAAAAAACGTACAGTTAGTAACTTTTGAGGCTCGAAATTTGATAATATAAAATTCAATTTTTTGAAAGTGCTGTTTGTTTGTTAGTCTATTTATAACAAAATGGCAAACTTTATTGAGCATTTCTGGCGATGACATTTGTTACAAATCACACGAAAGGTGTCAAAAAATATACACTAAAAAAACAAATAGCAAAAAAATCACACGTTGTAAAAGTTAGGTAATTTCTAAAATTTGTAGTTATATAACCAATATTTTTTTCAAATGTATGATGCATGCGTCAAAAGTTTTTTTATCTTCCAATGTAAAAATGTTTGTGTCAGCATTTACATTTATTTCAGAAAGTTTCAGACTTACTTACTTCAACAATGTCTTCGTTCGTACTTCTTTAAAAACATAAGTACCAATGTCTTTTTAAAATTACCACGCGCTGCGGGGCCATTTGAAAAGAAAATAAGTTTTCCACAACAAATATTCCATTTTAATAAGACACCTGATGCTATTAGCGCAATTCAAAATAAAATAATATAAAATTTTTATGTAATGAGGTTACTTGTCAACTTATCATCAGTTGACAAGTAATAAATTATAAAAATTATAAAAAATTAAAAAATTGTAACATTAAATTTCAAACTGCCCTTTTTTTAACTCTTGCAGGAGCATTCTCACAATAACTTTAATTAATAAACGTCACAAATGCCAACGAGATCATTAAAAAATATTCAACAATTAAATAATTTTAATATCGTATTTTAAATAAATAATGACTTTCATTTTTTTCTGAGTACAATTTAATAAAATTCAATAAATTTCCACAATTTAAATTACAATCATAACTTATGCATAAAGCGATTTATCCAAAATAAACTTAGCTCTGTTCCATTTCATTAAACAAATGTCATTGTTTTTTATTTGTTGCAGTGATTTTTATTGTTCTACGTATTGTTTTACACTTTAACAACAATGTTTCATTAGCTTTTGCTCCATTTGTTGTTTTGCTGTTTTTTTCACAAAATTTATGGCTTTGATTCCACGTTAGTAAAACTTTTGCTTTTTTGTTATTATTTATTGAACTTTGGCTAGACCTGTAGACAAGTTTTATGCAAGTTTTGTGCACCTGCTATTTTTTGTGTTGTACTGCGATGTTGTTTCCGTTGTTTTGTGCTGTTTCTATAAATTATTGCGTTGGAACAAGTACTTAAAGGTTTTTACTTTCATTTTAAATTTAACGAAAACTTTAGGTAATAAATTGTTATTATTTTGAAATTAGTAATGTGAAATTTTACTTTATTGCAAAATCAGACGAAAAATGTTTCTTATGCTCCAAGTGTGCAACATAATGTGATAATCAAATCTTTGCTGTTTACGATTTAGTACGGAACTGGAATTGAATTCCGCAATTGAATGTCAATAGATCTTCTAAGTCTAATGGTCTAAATTTTCTTTGGAATTTTTGATTTTAACTTAGAACTTGGCAGCTACAATTCTGATAATTTTACGGATTTCTTGTTTTATGATCATGAAATAAATTCCGAATTTCAATTCCGTTTCCAAAGAAAATCCGATACGGAATCAGATCAGGCCTGTATACCTTTATGTTCGGTAAAATAACATTTTTGACTCTAAGTTCGCAGCAAAATTATAATTAATAATATGATTCCCTAAAAATTAATAAGGTAAGCTTAGTTTGAAGAAGCACTCAGTCTTAGAAGCTACTGAGATGAAATAAATATCCAGTGTTAGACTAGGAATATTTATCTTAAGCCTGCAATCAACGCAACTAGATTTCGTCATGAAACTTAGTAGCTAACCTGCGCTAGCGTGCCTTAGTTGATCCTGCTCATCAAATGAGAAAATAAGGTAAGTAACTTTTTTGAAGTACGGGGTGATAAAAGAAAATTTTTAATATTTCAAACCACCTTAACAACCCTAAAACTTCCGCAGGAGTTAAGCAAATGACTGAAGTTTTCTCTACAATTTCGAAGGAATTCATATTCGCATTTTCACCTAAAATATAATTTTAGATGGCCAAGTTTTTTTTTTTTTTCTTTTTTTTTTTAGAGCACATCCTTCCGCCACAGTTTTTCTTGAAGCTAAGGCTGTATTGAATTAATATTCAAGGTTGAACAATTAAAATTCAAAGAGCCATTTTTTTATTTAACTTTATACCTAACTTTTCTTGTTTTTTTTTTAACTTAAATGCAATTTGAACTATGTCTCCCTTTGAATTTTAATTATTCCTCCTTGAATATGAATTTAAAATAGTCTTAATTTCAAGAAAAACCATGATTGAAGAGTGTGCTAAAAAAACATCGTAATTTTTATCCTAGTTCAGCCATGGTTTCGACTTTTTTTTTTTTTTGAATTTTAATTCTTCAATCTTGAACAATAATTCAAGACTGCCTTAGCTTCAAGAAAACTATGGCTGAAGGATGTGCTTCACAAAAAAAAAAAAAAAGAAGCCAGCTAAAAATGACAATTCCTCTGGAAATGAGCATTAATTTTTTTTTTTAAATTTTATGTAAAAATAATAAATTTTTCACATAATTTTAAGTTAAAAAATAATAATAATGCAATTTTTTTTAAAAGATGCACAACAAGGACCAATTTTTCTACTTCGCACCTTTGTGAATAAACACCAACTTTAAATAAATAAAAAAAGCTAAACAAAAATGTAAAAAAACACCTCGAAAACAAATGCAATAAATTTCTCAACTGCCGTTGGCATTGCATAAAACTAAAAAAAAAAAATAACAAAGAAGTTTTTAAAATTATTATAAAATAATTTAATTTTCATTAAATCAGAGAAAAATTCCAAAACGAAAGACATAAAAAAAAGTTACTGAAAGTTGGGTCATTTAAAATGTGTGGACAAAAAAAAATCAACCAAAAACTTTTAAAAAATAGGTTTTTTTTTAACAAAGCAAGCGAAGGCGCAAGGACAGCGCATAACTAAAGCTAAATAAGGTGAACGAAAAAAAATTATTTAGGAGCATTTTCACAGCCAACTTTTACTACTGTAAATGATGCCCTCTTAAATATTATTAGTGCAGGTGCCTTATGCATTTTTAATATAATAACGGGTGAAACATTTAATTGTACTTTTTTCATAAGTCATAAAAAATTAAAAATTCAATTTCAATCGGGATATCAAAAGAACCATTCATTAGACTTCTTTTAAAAGATAATTTCTTTTAAGTTTTCACCGTACTGCGGTAGACATGATTTATTCTGAAGTTTCAATTTTGGAAGACATTTTCGAGCATTTCGAGTGGTATTTGATGAATGACAAAAGTAATGTTCCAGTTCCTCAAACGTAGCCGGTATATCCTTTTAAACTTTGAACTTTACGTAGTCTCAAAGGAAAAAGTTATGAAGTATGATATCACATAAGCTAATTGGCCAATATAACTGCAAAATATCATCTGAATTTTGAGTGAATTCGTAATTGAAATTTTAGTTTTCCACAATTAACAAGCGTTGTTATGATGTTAAACGTTCTTTGAAGATATGTCAAACAATGTTGAATAAAAACCGAATGATAGATTGACACGCGTGATCTGCTATACAATCACAAGGGAAAAACTATCACTAAATGATTCACCCTATAATATCTGAAATCTGAGTTAGAACAAATAATTCCAAACCAACATAACCGCCACCGTTCTTGAGGATTCTGTGTTCGTTGAGTTTCTTCGTGTTATTTGCAGTGGAAAGGAATCAACGCTAACTGGGCAGAAAAATATCGCTTTTTGGAGGTTTCTTGAGAATAAATGTTTCAGTTGCGCGTCTAAAGTTATTTTTTAAATATTTTTTATAAGAAACAATTCAAACAATTAATCAAACTATGAAAGTGTGGAATATAAGGCTTGTAATGTTTTTTTTTTAACTGAGAATTTTTTAACTGATCAATGGCGTGTACTATGCAGCTGAATTGAACCGTTTCAACGACTCTTTGAAAGAGAAACTTCCCCATTTGGCGAGGAAAAAAATCCTCTTCCACCAAGACAATGCGCGCGTTCACACATGCCCAGTTCCAATGGCAAAATTCCATGAATTGAAGTACGAATTGCTTCCTCATCTCCAGATTTGGCCCCCAGCGACTATTTGCTGTTTCCAAACCTGAAGAAATGGCTCGGCGGAAAGAGATTCATCACCAGAGAGGAGCTCATCACCGATACAGAGGCCTATTTTGAGGATCTTCCGAAAACTTATTTTTCGGATGGGATCAAAAAATTGGAGAAAAGTTGGACGATATGTATCGAGCTAAAAGGTGACTATATTGAGAAACAAAGTTTTTTTTGTCGTAAAAATCATTTCTTGTTTAGTTTTTCACGGAATTAGCAAACGGCGCTCGTATGGAAGGCTGAAATATAAAGCGTGTGAATTGTTTTTTTTTTTTTTTTTTTTCATTTTAACTGAGAATTTCGATAAAAATTTTTTGATTTGTTAATTAAAATATAAATTTATGTTTGTTTTTTTTAATGTTTCAGTATCTATTTTAAAAAGTGTAGACACTTTGTGTACGACTTAAAAACAGCATGGCAACGATATACCGACTCAAGGTTTCCGATTTTCAAAGATTGATATGAAGTGCGATTTTTGATATATAAAAAAAAAAACTTTTTTTCTTCGAAGAAACTCTCCAAATAACCTGAGCACCAAACTTAAGCAACTGTTACCTTAGAAAACCATTATCAATGTCATATATTTTTATAGTTTCTTACAAAATATGGTACATTTTTAGCATAAGAATAAGGCCAAGTAAAAGACGCATTTTTCCATGGAAATATCCACACAAGAAAAACAAACTTTTACTGGATACAAAAAAAAAATACTCGTGATTTTTTTATAGTGACGAAAAAAATATAGACAAACGTTAGCAAATGCTGGAGTTGCTGCTCAACAGCAAATGACAACGATGAAAAAAGTGTAATAGCAATACCAGCAGACAGACAAATTTTTACTAAAGACCACAGCTAAAAAAATTGTTGATGGTCGCCGGTTGACGGTTAGTTAGAGATACTTACAACAACAAAAACAACAGATACTACTTCAACTGTATAAAAGAAAGTACAAAAAAGTCAGTAAAAATGTTGGTCATACAGTTAATGTAAATATTAAATGTTACTTTATTAGAGTTAATTTGCGCACTTAATGCATTTTTCTCATATTAAAGTTTTCAAAAAAAAAAAAAACTTTTAATAAGCTAAATGATTTACATTTTTAAGTATTACTTAGCCTGATTGTCTATGAGTTATAAGAACTAATTTAATTGGATAGAAAGTTTTAAAATGGACTTAAGTTTATAAACCGAAGTACCTATGGACAATTCTAAGTTGGCGTAAAGCAATAAAATATTTTAAATATTATATGTATTGCATGTAGAGAAAAACTTTTTTATTGTTAATTTGAAAATCTTACAAAAATTACTATTTCTCGGTATTCAATCTTTTGACAATTAAATCAAATAAAATGTCTCTGCCCCGGCAATATAAAAATTTGTGTGCTAACTTTTTAAAAGTTACCAGAAATAAGTTTTCTTCAATAGCCGCAGTGTAATGCACTCTGAATTCCTTCAAGAAGGACAAATAAAAAATAAGGATTTGTTGATAATGAACCCATGGATCGCACCATCATTGCGCAAGCGTTTTTAGCCGAAAATTCAACGAATGTTATCGTATTCAACTTAAATGGCCTTAACTGACTCTTAACTGTTCCCAACGATAAAATTATCACTTTGGGGAAGGCGCTTGGGACAGGTTTACTATAGATAAAAGACATTTTAAGGAGACGCGCAGAACTTTTTTCGTAATACTTCTTAAGAGAATTAAGTCCCCAAAGCTCTGACAGCGGATTAAAAATCATTAGGGTTTCGATGTACAGTGTGGCCAATAATAACTCTCACTAAATTTTACTGTTCTGAAAAAAATTTAAAACCTGATTTTTTTTATAATCTAAGGATGCATTGCTTTTCAAAATTTAATTGTACACAACGAAAATATACGGCAAAAAAAATACTCTTTATATCAAACTCAGAAGCGCCATGGAAGGTTAACGTGACTTAGCTATAAATTTTTAAAAAAAATAATAGAAATTGTGAATTCATAAAAACGCTAAAACTACTCGGATTAGCAGAAAAATGTATACTTAAGACAATAAAACGATATAAGGAAACGGGAGGCTCGAATATTAAAAAAAATTAGACGAAGTCGGACATTGCTAACAAATAACGTCATAAAACAAGTGAGAGGACGATATCCTGCTCAATCAGTATGTTCCATAGCAAAGGCTATGAAAATATTCGAAAATTCCAAGCAGCTTTTTATCAGGAATGATCTACGACTCAAGGTTTATAAAGTCTAACGCCTTCATGGGCTAACAAATAAGCAAAAGCAATTACCTTTTACAAAAAGTTAGGAGCTACTTGACTGCCACGGTGGAGATGAAATAATCTTTTCGGATGAGAAACAGTTCTTCCTGAAAGACAACCACAACCAGCAGAATAACCGTGTGTACGCAAGAAGTTTTGTGAATGCTCCAAAAGATGAATTGATTGCTGAGCGATATCAAAATGTGACCAAATTCAAGGTGTAGGGAGCAGTATCTCATATATGAAAAGGGCCGAAAAATTTGCTTTATTACATCTCAGTGAAAGAATGGCTAGCATCATCACCGGATCTCAAGACACCGGGTTTTTGCGTATAGGGCTATATGTTAGGTAAAGTAAGGTCCACAAAAGGTTTAACAATTGATGCGTTCAAGCAGCGTTTGCCAAATATTTAGAACGAAATGGAGCAGAAAATGGTGCGTGCCGCGCCTATGAATCATTTTTCAAATGTTTACGTCTTATTATCTTAGAAAAGGGTGATGGTTTCGAACTTCATCATCATTAATTTAACTAATTTCAGAATGTTGTTAAGCGTTTGGAATAAATGAAATAAAATATTGTAGACCACTTTGGTTTTTATAACACTTTGTTTTTACTGTCAGTTATTATTGGCCACACTGTATAGTAAAAAATGTTTCAAGTATAAGTACTTAAAAATTCAATTTTATGAGCTCTCCTCTGATTTAAACAACTTAATACGATTATATACATTCATCCTAGTCCTAATTTGTTGGTTTTATTAAAAAAGTGCTAGTTCTCATACTTTGCTTTAGTGATTGAATTTCTGAAGACCAAAGTGGTAGCTAGCTCTTTCCTCTTGGTCTAAGCATCTATGACGTATTACTTTCATCAGGCTATCAAATTTTTCTGTAAAGCTTCGAATCAACCTGTCAATATCACACCAAATATATGGCTCTGTAGAGTTTGATCTCTGTAGCAGCGCTGCAAATTTGTCGATTTAACATTTCTATGAACGATTGAAGCTAAGGTGTTTATAATCAGAACAAATTCTATAGCCCGTTGATCGAAAAAGAATTGTTAGTTGAGTTCCTGCTACTGCAGTTTAGTTTATCCCTAGTGGCACCATTTCAATTTTATAACAGTCCGGCACATTGGGGTCTTTACCGACCTCACATTGAAAAAAAATTTATAAAAAAGCGAATTTTCAATTTCAGGCTTCATAAGCTGTGAACTAGTGTTGAGATGACTCTACTTTATGAAATTCAATGATTATTAGGGTTATTTTTTTAAAAAATGTGTGTGCCACATGAAGATAAACTTGAGTATTTAAAAGTTCGAAAAATGATTTCAAAATTTCCGTGTGGTTGTTCAAGACATCATGGTTCCGATAAGTGTTAAGAAAAGTGAGATTCTAAAACTTTTTTTTTTTATTTATTTTATTTCAGAAAAGTGAGATTCTAAAACTTTCTTAAACCAATCTTTAAGTAGCCTCGAAGTTCAAATTTGAATTTTCTATAAATAAATGAAATATTCCTTATTTTTAACAAATTGAAATTGGCAATGAATTTAATAAAATTTTCATTGCTTAATACTTTTTTGCTTAAGACGTAGTCTCCACATATTGTCACATAAACTTAAATGCATATTTTAAAAAATGTAATAAAATTCTCAAGCAGTTAACAGTTTGTGAATGTAATTTAATTTAATTTTGTAAAATTGTTCCCCCTATTTCGTTTATAAATATTTTCATGAGAAAAAAAAAAACAAAAACGAAATCACTGCATTTTCAAGTGCGTAACATGTTACATTTGCACAAAGTTTATTTAACAAAAGTAACAACGACAACAACAATTACAACAACAAAAGCAGAAGAAAACGTGGCCACTTAATTATCACACAAGCGCACAAAGTGAAACCAAGCAGAATAAGAATTTTAAGAATTGCAACAGCAACAACAACAGTAATAATAAAAGCAACATCCTTTACAACAACATGAGAAATGTTAAACAACAATTGCAAGTACCAAAAAGTACCACAAACAAGAAGAACTCAAGTGCATACAACATAGGAACACATACGCATAAACATATTTACACATACATACATACATATGTACATTTGATAGCATTTGAGAAGCAAAAAAAAAAAAATTTTTTACGTAAACTCATAGAAGCGAAAAAGTAAAAGTACTGCACTTGTAGACAGAAGAACAGAAAGCAAGAGAAGAGTGTGTGTGGCATAGTGAAGTAGAGTTTTGAGGAAAAAAAACCCCAACCAAAAGTTGTGTATGCACCACATCCCCTAATTTCTGCAACACTACAAAACAACAAACATAAATGCATGTCCAGGATATAAACTCACACACACGCTTACAAGAGCGGCATGCCAAAGGAAACTGTTTATTTTTTCATATCGTTTGAAAAATAGAAAGAAAAACAAATATACGAAAAAAAGGCAAAAATAAGAGAAAGCGAGAAAAAGTGCATACAACTGTTAGCAACGGAAACGTACAAGTTACTGCACAATGTGCAGTTGTTACAGTGATGAGAATAAAAGTTACGAAAAAGTATGTGAGAAAAATTGTTTGAAGAAAATTTTCAAAATCCTTATGGGAAAATACATATATCCAAAAAAATTGCACCAACGTAAATGTAACAAGTCTACAGAAGACTCTTAATAAAATATATTGCGAAAAGAATCACTATCCCTAAAAAATCATTTATGAAAAGAAAATTTTGGAAAAATGTTCTTAATATTTTTTGTTTTGCAAAACTTAAATGGCAAAAAAAAGAAATGATGCACTGCATCTTATGAATTTTGTAAACTGAAAAAAAGATTTTGTAGTAAAAAATTTTGCAAATTTTACAAAATAAATCTGATTTAAAACAAAAACCTTTTCCAAGGATAGTCTTTAATCGTTATTTTCAAAAATTCAGGCTAAAAAAAGTCACTATGAAGGAAAATGTCAAATGTGAGCTTAAGTATACAGATGAGTTTTTTTTTTTCATGAGAAGCTCACATACATATATGACATGACTTAATTTTGTGAATTTTATTTTGAGAGTCAAATATAATCGTTATTTTGGATTTAAAATTTTTTAGATCACTAATAAATGTAACTATGAATTTTTACATTTTTTAGACCAAAAATAATTATGACCATCTACTTTTATATTTTAATATCATATAATCGTATGTCCATCATTTTCTATTTCTATCAGCGAGGGCGTTTTAGGACTATTTTTTTTTTTTTCTTTTTTTGACACCGATCTATTACGCTATAAAATAGATTTTGTTAAGCACTCATTCGGCTTAAGAAACTTTGTGATAGTGTCAAGTTTCCGTTTGATTTTAGACACTTTCCGCCTTCTTTCAGTTCAGAATTTTTGGGCTTTTCAAAAAATTATCTTCGAAAACTATCAAAAAAATTAAAATTCAACGTAAAAGTCAGTGTTTGCCGAAAACTGTCAGAAAACATCGAAATTCATCGAAAAGTCGATGTTTCACGATAATTATGGGAAAACTTTTCAAAAATGTCGATATTATCGACAAAGTATGGCCTGTAATAGAAAAAATTAAAATCAAAAATATTGGTTATCTAAGATTTAGTTCCAAGGTATAGAAATCCAAAAATACGAATAGTTTTGATATAATAACTAGTACAAAAATCCATGAAATCAATTATTTTTATTCGAAAAAAAATAATATAATGATTAGATTGGATCGAAATAAATAAAAATCTTAAGTAACCATTAATTTCGATGTAGAAAATGCAAATGCATTGATAGCGATTATGCAATGATATCTATCATAAAGTTCATAATCGTTACGGCCCCTGATTTTGACAGTAAATCTATTGATTTGAAATTTTTAAAAATTTTTTTTCGGCAAATAATAAGAAATAAAAAATAAAAAGCCAAAAGATACCAAAGATTTGGATTCAAAATACTAAACATTACGGATTTCATAAGTACATTATTAACTGAGCTTATTCTCTGTAGATTTTGAAATAAAATGAAGTCAAATAAATGAATAAAAAATTAAACACAATTCTGCGCAACACTGTATAACAAATGCATAGTGAAAAATAAGATTATGAAATACAACAATGATAAATAACAAAAACAACAACAACAACGATAAAAAAAATAAAATTAAATAAAAAAAGAAGCAACAACAAATAAAAACAATTTTCTGTTTATTTAAGAGATTTAGTTGCAACGCCAAGTGGCAACACTAAAGCCGTGGGAATAAAGTGAGAAAAACTAAATAAATAAATGCTTTAGTGTAGTTTGGCATGAATGTGCAAGTGTGGTAGCAGAAAGAAAAATAATAAAAAAATCAAGCAAATAGAGCTTAATTTAATTTATCAAAACTTTAAGCACGTTAGTGTGTAGAAAATGAAACTTTTTTTTATTTTACCACGGTATATAAGGAGTATTATTGCTCTGTCGGAACCTCACCCTCAAGAAAGAGTCGGTTTTTTATTGTTAAATAGTGAGGCTACTTTTGTTATTTCATCTTCAACACAAATATATATATTTCAAGTACAGCTTATAAAATTTCAATATTTTTGGCTCATAAACTCAACTTTCAAAAGTTTCTCATGAGTACTTTTTTTAATTAAGATCAATAGACCAAACTTACAAAATTGAAAATCTACCGTGATGGGATTGAATTTTACGAACCCGTTAAGGAGCAATGGCATTCCAGTTTAATAAACAAACAATTTTTATATTTTTATATTAATTACAATCCAAATAGCTTGTGGGCTTAAAGTCATAATTTGAACTTTGTTAACTTAATTTGTATAACCAACATAGGGTAAATTCACTTTATTTTTCGGTTTGAAACGCTTTGATGAGAACGTATCAGGTATTAATAAGTTTATATGGGACATCCTTGCTAAAGCGATATCTCTTTTGCTGATTTTTTGCTATGATGCTTTGAGAATTTGTTGACTTACAACGAAATTTTTTGCCATAAGTCCAACCATTGTTGCCGTACATGTTTTCAAAACTTATGATGCAAAAAATATAAGTCCAAAAACATGTTTTATTCCTTTAAGTAATAACAGAACAGAAAAGCCTGGATAAGTAGCGCTACCTGGAATACCATAAAGAGGTGGCTGCAAAATGCGTAAGAGATATAGCGTAAACAAAAGACCCGAGATAAGACGGTACGCAAATATATAATACCTTGAATATGGAAATCAGAAATCTAAGTACGATTTACGAAATAACACGCAAGATTGCAAGCAACAAATTCAGACAAAATAACCCAATCAAAATTAAAAATAATTATCCATTTACTGTTATACTTAAACGACCAACTAATCCATTGAAAAAAACATTTTTCAGTGACTATCAACCGTCTATTTTCCCCCGTTAACGCTGCATAAGTTTTTCTTCCTGAATACACTAACGAATATAACAGAAGCCGTAAGATCTCTTAGAAAAAAAAAGCAGCGGCGAGGTTCAAAAAAGTGTCGAAATTTTTAAAGTTTTCCGAGAGATCACTTTTGAAATCATGTATCCTGTCTTTATCCAAATTTTAAAGAAAACTCATAGAAAAAGGAAACTCTTCACTACATCCGAATCTATGTGTGAAATTTCGATTTGGAAACATAAACATTCCAATGATTGGTTTAAGAATAATATATATAAAAAAGTTCAAAACCAAAGATTTTACCTCAAAAATATTTTGAGAAACATTATTAAAAATGAAAAAATTAATTATTACTTAATTAAAAATTTATTTATTTAAATTTTTTTATTAATCTGAAGCACAATTTACATAGAATTTTTTTAATCTATTCCTTATAGTTTTGAGATATTTCATTTTCAAAAATTTTCAAAAAAGTCAACAAAAAAAAAAACAAAATGACCGTTTTGGAAATAGAATTTTTCAATATTAAACAAAAATTATTTGAAAATCTATACATACTTCGAATATAAAGTTACTTTGGTTTTAACGTAAAAATTCTGAATGTGGATTCAGTTGACAAAACTCTTATTGTAAAAAATATGTTATTGAATAAAACTTCATATCATAAATGCCACTTTGTGAGAACATGCAGTTGACATCATACAAATCAATAAATTGATAAATTGTCCTCTGCAGAATTTTTATGAAAACGCGAAAGAATATAAGAAAAAACTAAAATGTCATTGGATATAATAAAGTATATTATACATATGTTAAGTCACTAGTATAATTTTCTGAAAAACTAAAGTTTATAAGTCTCAGTTCTCACATACTCGTACTCTTTACATTTTATTGATTGTTCCTAATTAATTCAAAGCAAATTTTCTTATAAAACAACATATAGCATACAAAGTCGTTTTTCTAAACTGATTTTCTTCAATAGAAAAACTCTTTTAATTACCTTGATACAAAGCTTTCACTAATATATTGCATTAATTCGACTTTTCTATGGCTTAATTGCTTTGAAAGGAAAGCTCAAGACATTAAGTAGCTAAAAGCTTGAAGAATTTTCTACACATTAAATGTGTGATATTTTTGTTTCCGCAAGAGCTCCTTTTTTGCAAACTTTCTGAAAGCTTTTTAGATACTACATGCTATAAGCTTTCTGTTATCGCATATAACAGAAAGTTTGACATTAAAAGCTTTATAGCATTTTCAAGATTTGTCTAGCAAAGCTAAAAAGCTTAATCATGTGAAATTAATTTTATAAACAGTAACTTTAGGAGAAATGTTAATAAAACAAAGTTATATTGAGTAAAAGGTAGTTACTTTTTAAAAATTTAAGCTTGTGGGTTGTTATTTTCCTCATAAACAATAAATATAAAAAGAACTTATAAAATTACCATTAAGCCCAAAGAAAAAAGTTTATTATTTAATTAATTAAAATTATGTTAAATAATATATAAATTATTCAAACAAAAATTAAACATAAAGTAATTGATTAATATTTGAATAAAAAAATTTGATTTTTATTATACCGAATAGAATTCAGAAATTTTCGAACAAGTAAAGTATAAATGAAAATTTTATTCAAAAATTTTGCAACGAGTTGACTTTAGTCGACGAGATAAAGGGTTTTCCAAAATTCGCGCCAGAAGTAAGTTTGTTTTTAACAAAAAATTCTAAATGTTTTATTGGTTCATGGAGATTGCAGTATAGCGTTGTCTATGCTATAGCAAATCGCGTAAATAGCCTTCAAAGCTTTGCTGGCATATTTTGTCGAAAGAAAGCGACAATTTTGACGATTAACGAAACCCTTAAGATTAAAATGAGCTATATCGCTGAAGATGATTTTGTCCGAAATATAAGCATACACTTTTGGTTGTTTTATAACTTATTCAACGAACTCTCTTCCAAAACAGAAGATATCTGGAGAAACATTTTTTTAAATATGAAAAAAAAAAATTCTAAACAAATCTTTTTAAAGTTATTTATTAACTTTCATAAAACAAAATCGTTTTTAAACAAAAAAGCTTCTTATTCTATTCCTTATTGTTTCTGGAATATTTCGTTTAAAAAAGTGTTCAAAAAAGTAAATAAAACCAAGTGAGCAGTTATTAATAAAACGACCGAAAAAATCAAATGTAAATTTTTTTATTTTAGTTCACATCAAAATTTTATCATAATCTGCTAAAAATCTTATCATTTAATGACTTTAATTAGATTTTTATCTCATGTCGTTCAAACTCATATCTTTTCTGCTTTAATCCATACGCCAGCCTGTGGCATTAAAACCGAACTACTTTTGCAGATTTCCACTTCATTTGGTGTCTTCTTAGAAACGCTAAACTTAAATGACCTTAGTAAAGTAATAAGTCCAACACGCACTTGCATGCGTGCAAAGCGTAGCCCTATGCAGTTTCTGGGTCCATCACCAAAACCCAGAAAAGCTTGTGGATGTCTCTTCTGAATCTCTTCGGGACTAAACCGATCGGGATTGAATACATGTGGATTCTCATAAATCTCTGGGTCACAATGTATCTCCTTGATTGGTATATAAACTTTAGTGTCTTTTTCAAGCTTAATTTTAGTACCAGGAACAGCATAATCTTCCATAGCAACGCGTGTAAGCGCAGCAAGCGCTGGATACTTGCGCATAGTTTCTGAAAGATGAAATTAAGTTGTTACTTTTCATACTAAAATTTCAAAAACTCACCAGTAAGAACTTGATCTAAATATGTCATTTCCATCATAGCTTCATAAGTCAGCTCGCCATTGTGACACCCCAAAACCTCTAGTATTTCTTTGCGTACGCGTTCCTGCACCTGTGGATTTTTCGCCAATTCAAATAGTCCAAAAGTCATATTACTCGAGCTGGTTTCAAAACCGGCTGCAAAGAATATAAAAACTTGTGCCGCCAATTCTTCTATACTCATACCAGATAGGCCCTTTTCCGGATCCTTTGAATTTTTCAGTTCAATAAGTAAATTAATAAAATCCTTACGCTCAATATGCTCGCGCTCACGTGTTGCAATAGTATCACGCACAACACGCACAATAAATTCACGTATATCTTCAGGAAATCGCTTAGCACCAAAATGCCTTAGTATATTGAAATATGTCAGTTTAAAGATACGCCCACGTATCGAAAAAATTTTCTGTGCAAAAATACGTCGTCCAATGCGTCGAAATTCAACATCTGGATCCTTCAAACTATTACATTCCAAGCCAAAGACACACGTACCAATAACATCGGTGGTATATCTGGCTATAATATCATGTAATTCAACTGTTCCATTCTCTGAACGTCGCACCAATTCATCAAAAGCTTTGTCAAATTCTTTTGCCACACCCACAATTGTGGGAAACATAAATTTCATTTTACCTGAGGTAAAAGTGGGTGTCAACTTAGTGCGCAATTGGCGCCATTTCTCACCATGCAAATTGAAAAGGTTACCCGAAAATGGTTCCTCCACCTCATTACGCAGTTCTTTACGATCGGTGAATTTGTTAAAATCTTTAATTAGTATGGCTTTAATGACATCAAGATCTAAGATGACGGCAATGGGTTTTGTGAAGATATAGGCACCAGCAATTTCGGTTTTACCCTTAAATTCTTTGTAAACTTCATGTAGCAATTCGGAGAAATGTACTGAGCGTAGTTTGAAAATGTGGCCAAATAGAAAATGTATCTTCAGTTGTTGTATACCCTGAAACTTCCAGTAGGTGTATTTATATCGCAGATAGCCGAAAATTGAAGAAATCACAGTGGAGATGAAGATAATTATAAAAGTCATTATCTAGCGAGTTGCAAAGTAGTGGTGTCGTCGATGATTGAAATGGTACTGATTATGCAGATGTTAAAGTTGCGAAGATTTCATATGATGTTTAGATAAGATTATACGCAGATGACGAAAATGCTTAGCTTCATAGATATGCGGCTTATCATTTTATTATTATATTGTCTTTTTATGCGATTACTTAGAGTTTTAAAATTAAAAGTCATGCAGAAACTTCTTTATTGGTAATATCTAAAGTCTTAAACGAGCTAAAATTGTATGTTGCTGCCATTTCGTTAAGACTTGGGCATATGCTGCAAAAGTGAACAAAATTAATATTGGCCAAATTTTCAGTTTTGGAAGACTCTTAGAAGATAATTTTATTTTTTATAACGTCATATCTCACAAACAATGCAAAATATTCTAATGAAATTTCGTAATCGGATGCAAATCAAAATTGAATAGTATAAAAGTAGGCGGAATAAAAAAAAGTGGGCGTGGAACATTTCTAAAATCGGAAAATTTTATACAATATCAATCGATAACAACAGCTACAAGCTACAAATATTCAAATCTTTCGTGAATTCAGAATTTTGGAAACATATTGATTTTCCTGGAATCTTAGTCACACTTTCGCGCACTGCTTCGATATTTTGTGTTGAACGATTCTTTGAAGTCTAAGATCACTAAGATCGGAGGCATGGTCTTCCTTTTCGTCGTTGCCCAGTGGCTCCCGCATCAAACACCTTTTTCGACGGAGCTTCTTCGTCCATACGCACAACATGTCCAAGCCAGCGCAGACGTTGGATAGTGATACGCATGTCTATGACAATGTCAGCGTAGTGCTCGTACAGTTCGTGGTTCATTCGATTACGGAAGTCGCCACCGACACGAACAGGACCAAAGATTTTTCGCATAATTTTTCTCTCAAACACCCCGTTAAGGTGCATCGGCGCCGTAGAATAGCACAGGTAAGATGAGCGTCTCAGCTTTGTCGGTCGAGAGGGACGTCTTCACTACTCAATTGCTTACTGAGACCATAGTAACACCTATTAGCAAGAGTGAGTCTTCGCTTTATCTCCAGACTGATATTGTTTTGAGTGCTCAAGGCGGTGCCAATTAGCTGAATTCCTTGACAACTTCGAAAGTATAGGTGTTCGCAGTAACGTAGGAACCAATGCGTCATTCTGCAAAGCCGCACTAGTTTCGATGGTATACCGAAACCAGACAGGGTAGCATGCTATCGGACTATCGAAAGTAGCTTTAAAATCGATAGAGAGATGATGGGTATCGATCTGTTTTTCGTGGGTTTTTTCCAGAATTTGACGTAGTGTGAATATCTGGTCTATGGCGGACTTACCAGGTCTAAAGCCGCACTGATAAGGCCCAATCAGTGTGTTGATTAAGTCTTTTACACAGCACAGTCGACAGGACCTTGTATGATATGGCAAGAAGACTGATTCCCCGGTAGTTAGCGCAGATTGTCGGGTCACCTTTCTTCAGTACAGGACAAAGGACACTGAGATTTCTATCGTCGGGTATACAATGAATCTTGAAATTATATATTCACAATTGATGAAGTATAATATACGGAAATTGCAAGCTGTTGCTGCGAAAAATATTTTTAAATAATTTTTAGAATAGCACTCAACAATAAACAGGCAAGTTTATTTGTGGAGCGTTCCATTTTTAATAGCAGTCAGCTATCATACTAAGTTTTTTTTTTTAACAAAAATGCTTTACCGCACAAATAGCGTGAATTTTGACACACCCTTTATAAGCTCAATATGTAAATTTTTAAAAAGTCTGAATTATAATTTATCTTTTAATCTTTAGAAGGCAACAAGATAATGAAAAAAGTCTACAATATACCTTAAGCATGATTGTGAATATTTCAGATAATATAAAGTAATATAATTTTATAGTAGTATAAGCCAAATTTAAGGAGTTTTTAGAAAATTAATTGGAAGTTATTGCTGTTGCACCCCACAAAAATCAGTGTTTTTGTTTTTCTCAGAGTGAATTGTGTGAATTCTTTGAGTACACTTCAAAATAAAAGTAACTTGTGTATATTTTACTTATATTACACATGGTAACTCATTTAACCTTCCGTACATAATAATAACAAAAATATGTTTCCCTTTTTTTCAGCCACTTTCAACTTTATTGAATTTACTAAGATTTTTTCAATATTTTTCAACTTTTTTAGTTTTTCAACCTCTTTCAATTTTTCAAATGTTTTCAATATTTTATCAACGTTATCAGCCTTTTTTATCTGTTTCAACCACTTTCAATTTTTTTGAATCCCTTGCAATTTTGATCATTTGATTTTGGATTTTTTTGACCCCTTTTAACAAATTCATACACATTTAAGACAGCACATATACATAATACAATACATAATATTCACAAATAAAACAATAATTTGTAAATTAAAATTTCACTTTTTTTTGTTTTATTCTATGTATTATCAAATATTACTAATTTTGTCTTCAAACGATTTTAATTCCATTTTAATTCAAGTTTATTACATCGTTACAGTCATCAATATCAACACTCATATCTTTGCCGATTTTATCCATACGCCAACATTCGGTATTAAAACAAAATTACTTTTGGAGATTTCCACTTCACTTGGTGTCTTCTCGGACACGCTAAACTTAAATGACTTTAGTAAAGTTATAAGCCCCACACGAACCTGCATGCGTGCAAAACGTAACCCTATGCAGTTTCTGGGTCCATCACCAAAACCCAGAAAAGCTTGTGGATGCCTCTTCTGCATCTCATCGACACTAAATCTATCAGGATTGAATTCATGTGGACTCTCATAAATATCTGGATCATAGTGTATCTCCTTAATTGGTATATAAACTACCGTATCCTTTTCAAGCCTTATATTAGTGCCTGGAACTTCATATTCTTCGATGGCCACTCGTGTAAGCGCAGCCAGCGCAGGATATTTACGCATCGTCTCTGAAAGAAGAAACTAATATATCAGTGATGCCCCATTCCGACATATCAGAAACTTACCAGTTATAATTTGATCTAAATATGTCATTTCCATCATAGCTTCATAGGACAGCTCACCATTATGACGCCCCAAAACCGCTAGTATTTCTGTGCGCACGCGTTCCTGCACCAGTGAATTTTTAGCTAATTCGAATAGTCCAAAACTCATATTACTCGAGCTGGTTTCAAAACCGGCTGCAAAGAATATAAAAAATTGTGCTGCCAATTCTTCGATGCTCATACCAGATAGGCCTTTCTCCGGATTTTTTGAATTTTTTAGCTCAATCAGTAGATTCATAAAATCATTACGTTCAATATTCTCACGCTCACGTGTTTCAATAGTATCACGCACCACACGCACAATAAATTCACGTATATCTTCAGGAAATTTCTTAGCACCAAAATGTTTGAGTATATTGAAATATGTCATTTTAAAGATACGTCCACGTATAGAAAAAATTTTCGGAGCGAAAATACGTCGTCCAATGTGTCGAAATTCAACATTTGGATCCTTCAGACTATTACATTCCAAGCCAAAGACACACGTACCAATAACATCTGTCGTATATCTGGCTATAATATCATGTAATTCAACTGTGCCATTCTCTGAACGTCGCACCACTTCATCAAAAGCTGTGTCAAATTCTTTTGCTACACCCACAATGGTGGGAAACATAAATTTCATTTTACCTGAGGTAAATGTGGGTGTCAACTTAGTGCGCAATTCGCGCCATTTCTCACCATGCAAACTGAAGAGGTTGCCCGCAAATGGATCATCCACTAGCGGACGTACATCTGTACGATCGGTAAATTTGTTAAAATCTTTGATTAGTATGGCTTTAGCGACATCGAGGTCTAATATGACAGCAATAGGCTTTGTGAAGACGTAAGCGCCTACAATTTTAACTTGACCCTTAAATTCTATGTAAACTTCATGTAGCAATTCGGAAAGATGTAGGGAGTGCAGTTTTAAAATGTGACCGAATAGAAAGTGTGTCTTCAGTTGTTTTACATTCCGAAACTCCCAATAGTTGTATTTATAATGCAGATAGCCAAAAATTACCAAAATTATAGTGAAGAAAACAATAAATACAAAAGTCATTATCTCGCGAGTTGTAAAGTAGTGGTGGCGTTGGTGTTTAGGGTAATACTAATTTTCCAGTTGCTAATGTTGCTAAGATTTTGTATGCTTTTACGATAAGATTATACACATGTGACATAACTGCTTAGCTACATAAGTAGATATGCGGCTTATCATTTTATGATAACAGAAACATGCTTATGCGATTGCCCAAAGTTTAAAAATAATAAATCGTGCAGAACATTGGTAAGCAATGCAATGTTTATTAAGACAGATACAAATTTTGAGTTCTCTAAATAAAGTTTTGTTAGTTGTGATGCAGTAAAAGTTGTGTGCTCGATAAGTGA
The DNA here is from genome assembly GCA_949775025.1 of Tricholauxania praeusta. NCBI lineage: Eukaryota > Metazoa > Arthropoda > Insecta > Diptera > Lauxaniidae > Tricholauxania > Tricholauxania praeusta. The sequence continues at coordinate 122,823,058 of OX459030.1, read as the reverse complement.
TCAAACATTTCTGATTGTTCGAAAAAACTTTAAGTCTCTTGCATTGCCACTTCATTGTCATAGGCTTTTTCATTCAGTTAAAGCACCTTTGAGGTTTTACAGTATATAAAATCAACCAGCCTAGTTTATTCTTCAAAAATTTAAAAAAAAAAAATTCTTATCTGCTATAAAAATTTGATGAAACTTTGTGATTTCAGTTGTATAAACTGACAGTCTTTATAGTTGGAAATGGTACGTACATCCGACATCGCTTATGTCAAATTGTTAGAGCACAGTAGAAATTTTCAAATATTGTTTTTCTTTTTTTTTTGTTGATTTAAAAGATGACTTAGTACCTTATAAACGACATCCCACAAAGGTTATGGCGAAAAAAATATCTAAGAACTCGAAACTGTTCTGATTATTTAATTTTTTATGGAAAACTTGTGTACCGTATTTCCAATTTATCTACGCTAGTCCAAGCGTAATTTCTGATTTTCATTTATTGAGCAAGTCAATTCTGCAAATTATCGTTTCATCTAAAAATTAAATTAATTTGAAATATGCGAAAATTATTTAAATTTAATTTTAATATTTCTCTTTCATTCCCCATAAAAACTTTATTATCATCTTCCTTAAAGCTTATCTCTTAATGATTTTAATTCTATTTTTATCTCAGGTCTATTATTTCATTACAGTCATCACTCATATTTTTTCTGCTTTTATCCATACACCAGTCTTTGGTACTAAAACAAAACTATTTTTTGAAATATTCGTATGCGAAAAGAGAGTGACAAATTTTAATAGATGCATTCTATGTGTGTTGAAAAGCATACGATGCATGCCTGCTTCGGATCTTCAGAAAAAATATCCGCAAATGAAAAAAGGAAGAACAGAAAGTGATATACGGTGTAATTTGTGCGACGCGGAACTCAACATCGCAAACGCTGGAAAGAGTGAAATCGATAAGCATTTGGAATCCACGAAACACAAGAAAGCGTTGTCTGCCAAATCAAACAGCCGCACTGTTGCGAACTTTTTTACTTCGTCAGCCGACACCACCCATACGGCATGTGAAGGCGTTTGGTAATATCATGGACCACGCTTCCAAAATATTCCGCACAAGCTTCGAAATGCGTAATTCTAATTGAAGAATGGAGAGAGAAGAAATTGTTATCTGAAGAGCGCTGGGTTGAGATCTTTAAGCTCATGGAAGCTTCACATTTTGCCTTATTTTGAATTTTCAGGTCTGGTCGAATTCATTCTGTGCCTACCTGGAACGAATGCACTAGTGGAGCGAGTCTTTTCATCAGCAAAAAACATCTGGAAAACCGAGCTCTCTCGGCTTGCAGTGAACACTCTAAAATCGATTTTGCTTGTAAAAATAAATTTGCAGTGTAAATGCTTCGATTTTTAACATTTTTTGAAATCGCAACCGCAGCTATTGCGACAAATTTCGTGTCAAGAAAAATACAATTTCAAAGAGCAACAGCGCACCGTGGCTGCTGTCGGTGAAACTGCTGACGCTAAGGCTGAATCAAGGCTGATTTCAATAAAAAAATTTCGGTATAAAAACAATAGCTCGGAATCGTGGTGTACTTATATGGTGGGTGCAATACAGGATCGTTCTCTTACCACTGAAGCACACCGCGTTGACAGCTGGTCGTTGCATTTTTTCTTTGTTCCATTTGATTTTTCTCTTTACTGCACCCACCATATAATAGCACCATGAATTGATATTGTACTTATTTTCAACTATTGATTTTAGGCAAATGAAGCTACTTATTTTTTCAAACTCAAAGTTGGTATGCTTAGCTATACTGCTTCAGATTGACAAATGGCACGGCGCTGTTTTGATCACCATATGAAACCACACAATTTAGAGGAATAACCTTTTTACTTTGCTAAAACTGTCGGAAAATAAAAGTAGTAAGACTTTGATATAAATTTAAATTATTATAAAATGTGTTATCGCGAAATTACATTTTTCTAATTATTGCTTTACGATATGTTCACCAGAACTGGCTTTAATTATATTTAGTCGATTGTTCCAAGTTTGGACAGCGTTAATAACTTAGTATGCCTGGTTCTCTTCAACATTTACTGGAAATAAGTTTTAAATATTAAATATCAGAGAATATTCTTTAAAAAAAGTACTAATCTTATTTTAAAGTCTCATCACCCTAAAGATTTTTCTGGAAAAATTACCTACAATAATTTTCTTGTATATTTTTTTTTTTGTTTTTTTTTATTATTTTTCACAAAAATTTTTTCTTTACATTTATTTAGTAAATTTGTTGACAAGAAAATTTCCGAATCCTTTTCAATAAAATACGAGTAGTTACAACTTATGGAGCATTTGTGCAAGCAAACATTACAATAATAACAATGCCACCACCTGTATAAAATCAAGTTGCAGCAAACCCACAAAATTTCACATAAATTATGCCACTAAATTATGGTCACTCATCAATTGAAATTTAATTGAAAACATGAATGAAATTTCAGTGTTCAGTTAAAAATCCAGTTGATGACAAGAAGAGAATAAGAGAGAAAGACTAGAGTGAAGTAATATCGTACAGAGTGGACGTTGACATGATACAAAAGTCCGAAAACTAAGCGGATCATGCACGTAATTAAACCGTAAAGTGTATGCAAAATCAATATATTTAACACACACACACATACGAACACACAAAATATCAACACAACTGCATTTGAATTTGAAACCAAAATCTGTACCTACACATTTAAGCCCACACACATATTTAATACATAATGATATGTTAGACCAGGAAGTGAGCAACTAAAGTTGAACGAAGATTATGAACAAGAGAAATTGTATGTTTACCCAGCTAAGAACGCTAGCGTAGAAGAGAAGGGCGAAATGCTCTAGGGTAAGGCTTAAGCCGGTCTGCGAGAGACATCCCAGTGTGCATGGCTTTATTGTTTTATTTGATATGAAAAAAAAAAAAAATCCTCATTCTGTTTTCCAAGCTCATTTAATTCAAGACTGGCATAGCTCAAAAAACATAAAGTCGGAGAAAAACGTTTTTAAAGTTTTCAATAAATTACTTTTTATATGAAAATGACGAAAAGTATGTCTTCATAAGCTCTTCTCACAACGCAAGCTTATGAGATAATTTTTTGATTATTTCACAAAAAATATAACATAAAATGGCAAATATTTCTACATCATCAACTCAAAAATCACGGTTTTTGAGTTATGTCAGTCTTATGTCAGATAAATTTTTTGAACAAAAAAAAAATTGTTCATGTCATATAGGGGCTCCTGAGATATTGCCGCCTGGCTTCTCAGAGGTGTCTTTATGCCACTGGCTTGGAGTACTGAAGGAACTACAAGGCATGAAAAAAAAGAAAAATTTAACTGGAATGTGCAAAACAGATCAATCACATATTGATGAAAGTGCAATGCAAAGGTTAAATCTGAAATAAGTACGTGGAAATACTAACATACTCAATAGGAATCAAAGGTAAGTAAATGATATAGTAATAGTCTCTGGAGCAGATTAATAAATGGTTTTTTTTTTGTGCTCTACCTCAAACAACGAACAAAAATCTTTCTGTTATACAATGGCTCATAACCAAATTATCATCTTAATATATATATAAATATTTTAATATATATATGAGGTCGATATTCAACCGTTAGCATTAAATTTTAATTTTGGAAGAACTTTGCTGGCCTATTAATATCAAAACGTTTTTGTTCATTGACTATGATCTTATTTAGTTTCACTAATCACCCCACCTCACCACACCATGAAATTACATTCAATGCACATTTGAATGCAAAACAACACAGAATTATTAATTTATATTAGTGCTACATAAGTTCTATAACGTTGTATATTTGATTTTGACTCAAAAATTGTCCCCCCTTATCTCTATACCGTTCAGTCCGACCTGTTATTGTTCTTCTTTAAAGCATAACTCATCTATATTTTTTGTTTATTTCATAACAATAATTTTAAATAAAAAAATAAGCGAAATCGCAACTGTGTCTCAAAATAAATCAGTTGAACTTCGATTACCTGTGATTTTTGAAACCGAGCTTATCTCAGATAATGGAAAATCCCGAATTATGGAAAATTCCGGATAAGGGAATCACTATTTCATTTAATTACTTATGAGTTTTCAAAGTTGAAAATATTAATATGTATTCGCAAACATGTATGCATATTATTTTATTATTTATAGCAACGTTTTACAAAATTATTTAGTTATAATACTCATTTAATGAAAATCAGCTCGCTCAAAGTATAAAGATATGTTCTAATGAAGAGCGCACATAAGTAATTAAAAAAAAAAATTTTATTATTAAAAAACTAAACTAAAGTGCTATTTTTTGTCATCGCTCCGAAAAAATAGAGTCAGTTTATCATGCTGTTTTATCGCCCACTCCTTCCCTTTCTTAGGGTGCAATCTATCTTCATATCAAATTTCATCAAAATCGGTCCATTATTTCAGCTGTGAAAACATATTTTCCTATTGGAGGCGTGGCACCGTCCATTTTAAGCAGCATACCTTAAGATTCAATCTATATCTGTACCAAATTCCATCAATATCACTCCATTAGTTTAGCAGTGAAAACGATTTTCCTGTTATAAGTGGTGCCACGCCCACCAAAATAACTCAAAGATTTTAGAAATCTTTATGATTCAATCTGCATCCAAACTCAATTCCATCGAAATCGGTCCATTGGTTTAGCCGTGGAGATGTGTTTTCTTGTTAGGGGCGTGGCACCGCCCACTCTAAATAAATATCTTTACTCAAGTTTCAATCTGTCTCCATATCAAATTTCATCAAAATCGGAGAGGCGGCTCAGTCGTGACAACGTTTTTTTCCTTTAGGGGTCAAAGCGTTTTGTATGGGGAAATCACACTTCCATGTTAACTTCAATTTACCTGCCTTAAGGGCAACATATACACATTATTTTTTTTGCACATCTATGGAACAGTACCTTTCCAATGATATAAGTTTTATTCCCCTCTCTTTATAGTAAATACTAAAAAAGTGTACCTCAAGATTCGATGTTCACGTATTAATATATAGATATATATGATATAGTTGTGTTTGATATATCTGATATTATTTGCCAATACAAAAGAAGTTAAACCTTAAAGTCTGCAGCTTAAGCTATTTTTTTCATTAAAAAATTGGACCTTAAGGTCTCCAGCCTTAGTTATTTTTTCATTAATAGCTAAAATTTGACTATTAAATAATTTATCATTTAGAATTTTGGCATTAACCAAAAAACCGAAGAGGTCACGTCAAAAGTCACGAAAAGTCACATACAAAAAAAAAAACAATGTCACAATAAAATCAAAAAAACATGGTTTTTTTGTGATTTTCGATCAATTTAATGCACTTAATAACTTTTAACTCACTGCAATTTTTACTCAAAATAGATAGTTCAGAAGAAAAAAGTGATAAAATGTGAAATTTTGACCAAAACTCTTTTTCATTCTGGCAACAATTAGGGTGGTGGAAATATTCTGCAACTAATTTTTATAAATAGAGAATACCATCGAAAGTAATTTCCTTAAATATCAATTTTAGCTTAGGGTAACACACTTGGCCGCAGGGGTGTGCCAGAAGCTTATTTTCCGTCAAATTATACTGAATTTATTATGTGAATTCTTATGACATTCTATAAAAATCAAAAAATATTTGCAGGAACAAAAAATGTTAAGAATTAATTGGTTTTTCAAATAAGATATATTTCATATTTATTGGATAAATCGTATCAAATTTAGCTATGTATTTTAATTTTTCCGTTTTGTTTCTATTTTTAATATACACAATATATAAATATAATGTGACTAAAATGGAATCTTAATACTCAATACTTTTATACATAAAATGCATAAAATATTTCATTTCTTGCATCAATTTTTAAATTTCTTGCTGGGTCTACAAGCGTACAACACACATAATAATTAGCATGCAACATCAACTATGCTCGCAGTAGGCAGTCAGCGACCAGTCGACGGCACGTTGACGAAACTCAATTAAATGAAAATACTCTACATGTGTTGACGGCATCATCATCAGTCACATGATAAAAATGCATAAAGATGAAAGTCCCAGTTGGAACAATAAGCATGATAAGAATGGCTGCCGAGGCAACTAGCGATGGTTGTTTTTTCCCCATTGTTAGCGTGCCTTAGTTGTCTTGACAAACAGCATTGAGACGAGTAATGGTCTTCTCAGTCTGACGGTAAAGCACTATACGGAATCGTGTGGAATGTCGGTATATCTTTTAGCCATTCGCGGTAATAATAAAATTTACAATTTGTTAAATTTTTCTGATAAATATTTTTTTTTTATTTTAAACACCTTTTTTACTAACGTTTCAATTTAGATGTACTAAGTAAACTGATCTTCTTCAAATTTTTAAACTATTTGTGCTGAGATTCGAACCCATGACTGCTTTGATGTAAGAACAGGGTTAAGACCACTGGAATAAAACCATTACAAGACTGTAATCAATAGTTTAATCACTTAAACTAATTTGCTTAGTGTAACAAATTTAAGCTTCCGAATTCTATAAAATGTGATATGAAGCGAACTTTTCCACAAAGGTATGAAAACAAGAAACGGGCAATTACGCAAAATGCTTACCACATCCCTTACGATGTAAGCTTGTGTGTACAGTTTAAAATTTAATTTTATATTTTTAGCCAAAAAAAGCTATGTATATACTTTTTTAAACAATTTCTTTCAGTTTCCAACTGGGATGTTTCAAATGTTAGAAACTACTATTTTCTGTTACTAGATGCCTGAGTGTTTATGTGTGTGAGTGATGATTAATGCAAGCGGAAGTGCATAGGTAGAGGAAGTGAAGACTACGACGATGCTGCTGCTAAAGTCAACTGCCATATGGATAAAGAAGCAACAACAAACAACATGAGGCAGCACAGGAAGTGTGGAGAGATTTTGTGATGAAATTTACACTGTGGTTGCGATTTGGCTTTCGGTTAAAGTTTGACTAATATTGTTGTTGTTTTTGTTGCTAATGTAAAGTTGTTGACAATAACATATTGAATTTGTAGTTGACTGTCAAGCATATTGGTGGCACTTTTAGTGCAATAATGCGGCAAGTGGAAAAGTAGTGAAAATAAGTGAGGTGTATGAAAAATTAATAATCTTGATGAAGAGGAATAAGTAAGAGCAGATAAAGTTACTAAAAGGAATGAAAAAAAAAGTAAGTAAATAAAAAGAAAGAAATGGAAAAATAAATTTTAGAAAAAGGAGATTTGATAAATAAATTGATAATAAATTTGATAAAATAAAAATAAAAATGTAGAAAAATTAGGGAAAATCTAAAAAACGACAAAATCCAATTCAACATACGAAAAAATTTCATTTGAAAGTCAAACAAATTTTTCACTTATGTCATTATTTGCCAAAAAGTGCGTTTGTAACGATAGCTCTGCATGGAACTACCATAACTCTGTTGCCAACTTTGCAACGCGTCGTTTCAAAGAAACCAAAAGCTGTAAATTTAATATGGATGCGCATTAACAATTAACACGTTTCCTAATTAGTAGTATAAATTTCTGAACCACAAGCTGATTTGAGCGAATCTTTCAGGCAAGCATTTGGCTGTGAGGAAGAGAGCAAGTAGTGTGCATGAAATAATGAACACAGCAGCAGCAGTAGAAAAGAATGAGATATGGTAAGCTATTGGTCAATATGAATGGTAATTGAAATTCAAACCAGTCAACGATAATGATTGATACAAACTGGCGGACTCCATACACATTACCTGTAGAGAACAACACGGGACAAGGTAACTTACATATGAGGCAAAAAAATTGTACTTTCTCTCTTATGCAAAGGAATTTTGGACTAATTTAAACATTAATTAAAACTAAACTTAAATGGAATAGCAAGTACATAATATAATATGTGGAACTTAGAATGCAGTTTAGATTTGATTTGAATGAAATTTGAATAATTTAATGTTAATATGTAGTTTGCTGAAAGATTTGCATAAGAGAGCAGGGTTAGTTCAAGGTTTGTATTCAAAAAAAAACTTATTTTTAAAGAAACTATTATAACATGAAAATGACCTACACATACATATATAAGCTGAAAAAAGATTAATTTTAAGACGGTTCGGTAATTTTTAGACCCGATATCTTCGAAATGAGAATAATAGCTCAAATTTCAAAAAAAAAAATATAGAACTAATTTGAATGAACGAGTGAGTATGTCAATGACCTATAAAGATTTATCGGGATGCCGATCTCGAATATATTTTATTGCTTTATAAGTAATCGGAATTGGAAAAGTGGTCGTGAAATTTTTCATTTATATTTCAACAATATGCGACATACTCGACTTCTCCAAATTCTCTGATTATGTTTTTTCGTCATCGACAGCCTTTCCAAAATTTTCCGTCATGTCATAAAATTTAATATTTTATGTGACTGTTTCTTGTTTTAGAAATATTGAAAAATACGTTTTTAATAATATAAACCACAAATTCGGCTTCTAAAACATATTGCGAACATTTTAGACATATCGTGTCGAAGCCATAATTTTGGTGATTTTCGTATTTTCTCTTTGCTGCGTCTTTCTTACTTTAAGGTGTTTTTCTCGAAACCACGTTTTTCGAGATGGTGGCCGATCTTTCTAAAATTTTAATATGTATTTGTTCACATATTAATGCATGGAATGAACTACGGACAGAAATATCGGTATTGATCACCGTGATTTTTTCCTATTTTTCCAAAAAAATTCTATTGGTCATAAATCTCATAAATAAGCAAACTAAAATACAAAACTTTTTAATAATTTTTTTTGTGTCGAAATATATGTATGTGTAAAGTTTCAAAATAACATAATGTTTTTTATTAAAACTACACATATGTACGCATTTGAAAATATTTAAGAAACATTTTTTTTGATGGTGTCATGTCCCCTTAAACTTTCTTGACTTTTTCAACATATTTCACTGTTTTTGACTAACATTTTCCTTTAACATTTGACTCTAACATTTTCCCATAAACTTCTTAACTTTTGAACTATTTGCAACTAAGCAAATTTGCCAAGATTTTTAAACATTTCACACCGACTTTTTAACCTTTTTCAATATTTTTCAAAATATTTCAAGCCCATACAACTTTTTTTTCGAGTTTTTCAACCTCTATCAAATGCTTTCAACATTTTCCATATTGAATTCATTTCAACGCATTCACCCGATTCAACGATTTCACCCATTTCAACTTTTTTTCAAACTTTTTCCATATTCTTTCGGCTTGTTCAACCGTTTTTAATTTATAAAGACTTTTCAGCTTCTTTCGATTTTCAGCCTCTTTATATATTTTTTCAACACTTTCCATATTTTTTTTTTCGACTTTTTCAACATAAATCAACTTTTTTCAACATTTGCCATATTTTATTGACCCTTTAAGCCTTGTTCGAACACTCGTTTGTTGACCCTTTTCAACTTTGCACTAATTTTTTTGACTATTTGAATTTTCTTCAACATATCCCACTTTTCGCTTTTCAACTTTTTTCGACTTTTTTTTAAATTTAGTTTAGCCTTATACGTTTAATAATGCGGATAATAATGTATTCATGAAATTAGCACAGTTACTTCAGATTTTGATCTTGTTGTGCTAGTTGGTTCAACTTCTTTAAATAAATCCATATATTTTTAATACTTTTCTTTACACTGTCCAGCAGTTTTCAACTTATTCGATTTTTTATTTTTTTTAAAATATATTTCGACCTATCCAACCTTAATTCAGCTTTTTCCAACATTTTCCATATTTTTTCGATATTTTCAACCTCAAAGCGTAAATCGAACGATACTACTATCTCCTGTTATCAATGACATAAATGCTACTAAACGATATAGTACTAGTTTTGACTATTAGACAAAAAACATTTTATCTTTACAATTCTTGTAATTTTTGCTATTTTGAGCTTTCATATTACTTAAGTTATTATATATGTATGACTTGTAATTTTTAAGACTGATGTAATCGCATAAGCAAACAAGATAATAATAAAATGATAGGCCTTATCTTATCTTAATGACACATGAAATCTTTGCAATACTAGTATCTGCCCAATCAGTACTACTTCAAACTTCGACGCCACCACTACTTTACAACTCGCTAGATAATGACTTTTATACTTATCTTTATCTCTACAGTGATTTCTTCAATTTTCGGTTATTTTCGCTTTAAATACAGCTATTGGGAGTTTCAGGGTGTAAGACAACTGAAGACACATTTTCTATTTGGTCACATTTTCAAACTACACTCAATGAATTTTTCCGAACTACTGCATGAAGTTTACAAAGAATTTAAGGGTCAAACCAAAATTGCTGGAGCCTATATCTTCACAAAACCCATTGCCGTCATCTTAGACCTCGATATCGCTAAAGCCATACTAATCAAAGATTTTAACAAATTCACCGATCGTTCAGAGATACGTAATGAAGTGGAGGAACCATTCTCGGGCAATCTCTTCAATTTGCATGGTGAGAAATGGCGCCAATTGCGCAATAAGTTATCACCCACTTTTACCTCAGGTAAAATGAAATTTATGTTTCCCACCATTGTGGGTGTGGCAAAAGAGTTCGACTCAGCTTTTGATGAATTAGTGCAACGTTCTGGGAATGGTACTGTTGAATTACATGATATTATAGCCAGATATACCACCGATGTTATTGGTACGTGTGTCTTTGGCTTGGAATGCAATAGTTTGAAAGATCCAGATGTTGAATTTCGACGCATTGGACGACGTATTTTTTTTCCGAAAATTTTTTCAATACGTGCGCGTATCTTTAAAATGACATATATCGATATACTCAAACATTTTGGTGCTAGGCGAGTTCGCGAAGATATACGTGAATTTATTGTGCGTGTAGTGCGCGATACTATTGAAACACGTGAGCGTGAGCATATTGAACGTAAGGATTTTATGAATCTACTGATTGAGCTGAAAAATTCAAAGGATCCGGAAAAGGGTCTTTCTGGTATGAGCATAGAAGAATTGGCAGCACAAGTTTTTATCTTCTTTGCAGCCGGTTTTGAAACAAGCTCGAGTAATATGAGCTTTGGACTATTTGAATTGGCTAAAAATCCACAGGTACAAGAACGCGTTCGCAAAGAAATACTAGCTGTTTTGGAGCATCATAATGGTGAGCTTACCTATGAAGCTATGATGGAAATGACATATTTAGATCAAGTTATAACTGGTAAGTTTTTGAAATGTTGGAACATGGAATTATTTAAGAAATAATTGATTTCTTTCAGAGACCTTGCGTAAATATCCAGCGCTTGCAGCGCTTACACGCGTGGCCATCGAAGACTTTGAAGTTCCAGGCACTAATATAAAGCTTGAAAAGGATACCAAAATTTATATTCCAATCAAAGAAATACATTATGATCCAGATATTTATGAGAATCCACATGAATTCAATCCCGATCGGTTCAGTGCGAAAGAGTTGCAGAAAAGACACCCACAAGCTTTTCTCGGTTTTGGTGATGGACCCAGAAACTGCATAGGGTTACGTTTTGCACGCATGCAGGTTCGTGTGGGGCTTATTACTTTACTAAAGTCATTTAAGTTTAGCGTGTCCGAGAAGACACCAAATGAAGTGGAAATCTCCAAAAATAGTTTGGTCTTAATACCGAAGGTTGGTGTATGGATAAAAGCAGAAAAGATATGAGTGTTGCAGTTGATGACTGCATTGTTGTTAAAAGACATGAGATAAAAAGTCAGTCAGAGATAAGCTTGATAACAGATGATAACAAGTTGTTAAATGAACCAAAAATATTGAAAGTTAGTTTGCCTATATTTAGTTTACTTTATTTTTTTATAAGTTCAAAAAAACATAATAAAAATCATTTATTTTTTAAAGTAAATTTACTTAAAAGTATATACGCAAAGAAAAAAATTAATTACAGATGCAAAGATTTTCTAAAAGTTTAATTTAAGTAAAATCTTGAAAATTTGACAGTATTAGCAGCCCTTTAGTTTTTTGCTCATATTAAGTCTTTTTCTTATGAAACCAAATCAACTGTCTCAATTTTAAACAACTCGAAGTAGAAGCTGCCGTAGAGTTCTTGAATTTACCTGTAATAGCTGAGTGAAATAAGCGATGTGTATACCTTTTAGAATACATTAAAGTTTTGCATATTTTGTACTTTGGTAAGTCAATCAAAAAAATGTAAGAAACCTCACGTCAATGTGGCTGACAACATTTAAATTTCTTAATGGAAATTTGTTTAATAAAAAGTTTGAAAACTGTTAAAACTTTCATCGAACTAAAAATGTACAACATAATAGAAATTTAAATGAAATAACCCCCAAAATAAGAGCTTAATAAACAATTAACCTTTCAGCAAAGGCATAATAAATTTCAATATTTTTCTAAATGTCAAAATAATCAAAAAAACAGCCTGTACCGCATTGAAGGCAGCAAACGGAAGTTGCCAATCATGCAGTAAAATTATAACAGCGTTGCATACAAAAATGTAACAAAATGGTGGAAGGGTAAGCAAATAAAACAAATTGGATTGTTATCAGCGGTGTTTCCCATGCTATTCAATTTTCTCTGAGTCACTTGTCGATTTCCAAAGAAATATCATGTTAAGGTTTAAGGCAGTGGTGGGCACGTAATGTCCCTATCCGCTGTCATTGCCCAAACCGGTATTTGACGCACAGGCAAGCGAAAAAAAATTCGCAGAGTTTCAGCGCTATCGAGGCATTGCTGCAAAATATCATTTATTTCCGCAACTCATTTATTTCCTTAACCCAATATTAGTGTTGTGGGGTATCACATACCTCAGAGTTATCTTTTGATGCTCTAAAAATTTTTCCAGTTATATGTTTAAAATACTAAACAATAATATTAAGTAAGTAAATTGTGTTTTGGTTTTTGTTCCTAATCAAGAAAAATATATCCAAAATCCAAATTCGTATCATAAAATTAATTCATAAGCGAAGCCTTAGAAATTTGTCCAATATTTTGTTTGGGGTACTCGTGTAGCTTTTTCTGATCACACCAAGCCAGGGTTAAGCTTATTGGATTTTCATATGAATAATTTACATACCTTTGAGTACAAAAACTTAAAAAGTGGTTGAAATACGATTCGTAACGAGTTTTAAGCTTCAATGCAGGTACTTCAATCACCACTTACACAAGAGAATAAAAAGTAATTGGATATAGTTTGGCAAAGGATTTGGAAAAATTCAATGCCGTTTCAAAAGAAATAATCAAAATCAACCTAGAAGAACTGACCGATTTTAGCTATAGTAGTGGCTTATGCAACGTTATTTCGGTAGTAATTCAGCAAATTTTTAAGAAAACTAAATATGTAATACTCTGGCTAATACGAATACCACAAAGGAAAAAAGTAGGCTAGTTAACATAAGTAGCTAGTCTGGACACCTGTGAACATTCTTTCAGGAACTGCTGAGCCAAAATGAAAAAAATATAATGGCGCAAGAAATTTGCGTAATATGAAATAATAATGAGAATTCTTTATTCTAAGTTACATGATTAGCAAAGAGGCACCCCCCTCTCTTCACTTCCCTTCAATCAAATATTCCAAAACGAAATGACGGGAGCGCTGCTTGAGTTAATTCAGCAAAGCTTTATATTGGCATTACCAATGTTTTAATGCATTTGCCAAAGGCAATTTGAATTCTAATAAGGAGGCGTGGCAACTTCAAATCAAATAATAATTTAAGAACGCTATACAGATAAAGCTATTTAAGGTAATGCAAGCGAACTTCACTTAAACACTAGAAATCATTTGGATTAGCAGTAAACAAAGCGCAAATTATTTTTGAGAGGCGTGGCACATCCCATACAGTTAACCTGCTTAAAATTTTATACTCAAAAAATTATTTTATCCAAATTTTTTCAAATAACAGAAACGGTTTCAACACAAATTTTTGAAATGCTCTCCACATTTACTATACGTCTGAAATTTATGGGTTTCGAAATTTTAATTTGTTTTTAGTCGACTGATTACACTGGTCAACACTAGTTTTGGTGCCGAGAAGCTGTACTTTTTTTTAACTTAAGACCTTATATTGTTACATTATTAGCAAAAATTTTTATATCCTGCGTGTAGTTTTCTAGATTTTGCCTTGTGAAAAAAAAGTTTACATGAAAAACAATTTACATTACTTAAATAAAAACTTTCTTTTTCGCAACTTTCGTGAATGAGGTGTAGTGGGATTATCACGTTGCATCCCCAGCAATAGTCAGCCATCATATGGCAATCCTATCGGCCTTGGTATCTTTCTTCCATAGTCATTAGGTCCTGGTCAAACCGCTCCCCTTATTTTTCGCTATAGGATCCAAGATTTTCTGGGAATTGGTCAAGATGACTGTGAAGGTAGTGCACTTTGATGGACATATAACATCCTAAGCTATTAAAGTGCTCTAGCATGTCATTTCGAAATAGTTACTTGACTTGTAATTTCCGAGAAAGTTTTTAGTAACTTCAACAAACGAAGTCCACGCAGGTCGTTCCAAATTGTTCATTGAACTAAAGAAATCTGTATCTTTTATTAATATTCTCACTTTTGGACCATCAAAAACTACCACTTTTAACTTTTCTATGCTCAGACCATTAAATTTTTTCATTATATAAGAAAATCATTGGCCATTTGTTGCCTTTGTATAGAAGGACACATTTAAAAATTCATTTAGAGCTGTCTATAAGGAGAAGCCATTCATTTGGATGGTATTTTGAAAGACATATTTCGAGAATAAGGTCTTGCACATCCGAACAAAAAATAACATCATTTTCCGATTTAAAAAAAGGTAGCAAGGCTTGCACTTTTGTTCGATAGAACATCACTTTTGTAAGTAACGCCAACAAGTTTTTTTCTTTTAATCTAGAAGCCAAAACCTCTACAGAATCTTTAAAAGTTCAAGATCCCTTATAAAGTCGAAGTTTTGAAGTTTTTTGGGTCGTAATAATGAAACAAAATTATCTTTTGTCTTAACTTTGCCTCAAATATCTTGAAAAACTGGGATTTTTCGAACTTTTAGGTTATTCTGGTACTTAGAAAACAAAGCAAACTTCAACTAATAAAACTATTTCTTTTTATTATTTATGTAAAAAAAGTTAAAATTTGACATACATTCTTTTACATGGCAAATTTTAACACATTTTGCTCGTTTTGGTAGACTTTTGTTCTTTACACAATAATTTTTTCCAAGTTTAAGCCACTACTAAGCAGGTTACGGCTTTTTGTGAATCTGAGCATAATCCCTTATGATTTATTGAAATAATTTTGACAAAAATTTCTACAAAATCATATTTAAAACCTTTTACAATTAAGCGCCTTATATAAAACCTTTTAAAGTATATATCCCTGGTGGTTGAATCAAAATTGCGCCCACTCAACAAAACAAAAAAACTAAGCAACAAATTAAATTAAAATGCTATGCGAAACAATACTCAACATGCAATGCAGTAATTTGCGCAACATTTATTTGTTTCAATTTAGCCAGACTGCCAGACAAAAAAGGTGTAGCCGGCCAATGTTTTGTGCCTACATCGATAAATAGGTATAGAAAACATATCAAAACCAAAATTATTTTGAAAACAAAAACAAGAGCAATGTTAGATTTTTTAGGGGTCAATTTCAACCTTGAGCTGCCTAAGAAATTTCAAGAACATTTTGGAAAGATATGTTACTTGCGGCTTTAACAGCAAATCAAAAAAGTAGTAAAAGATAAATAGCAACATTTACTTAAACCACACCAATCGAAAGCTGAGTGTTAAGAAATTAATACCGCTGGTATATCAGGCCAGCCAATGAAAAATCTTCAAGTCTATCAAATTCTTACTCGTTTCGATGTTGTTTTTTTTTGTGACACCTACCTGGCATGTTGAGACAACATAATGAATTTTAATGCATGGACCTCATTTTGGCCCATGAAGTGATTTTTTATTTTTCAACATCCTCCTTACTTCCCTATCATCTACTGACACGCAGTTAAAGTAAAAAGGAAGCGGGTGAAAAGCAATTATCAGGTGTCAAAATTCATATTATCCAGCAGCGAAAGTTTCATGATAAGCAACAACAACAACCAATAACAATAAGAACAGCGAGCGCCTCGAATTCATAATAACCCTTCTTCTGCTTTGAGTTATCAAGGTAAAGAACACTTCAGCGTTAAATTTTTAGTATTTTGTTTCAGGAGTAGTTGTTGTTGCAAAATTATAAAAGCATAAAAATGATTTGTGGTGAACATGCATTGGCACGCAATACACGTTGGAAGCACGGATTCCTTTGGGCGCCTTAACTAGAGTTAGATAACATGATGTATCGAGGTATTGGTGTCGAACTTGAGGATATCAAATACATGAGGGAAATCTAAGCATCAGATAAAATTTTCAGCTCTGCAATATTGATACGTTAATTGACTGCAGTAATCTTCTAGAAGTAATGTATGAATGTCTCCTGACTTACTGACGATAATAAAGGAAACTCTACTAGATTGAATAGTCATAAATGTGACAGTAATGATGACTGTGATGATGATGGTGATGGTATTAGATTTCAAGCATTTATCATTTTTATTTTAACATTTTTCGCTTACAAAAGACCATTCACACTGCCATCGAAATTAGCTCGATTTTCATATATCTTGACTTAGAGCTAGAAATAAGAAGAAACGTCTTTTTTTTCGTACAAATTCAACGTCAGACTAAATTGTATTGAATTAATTGTCCGTGATGAGTAAAGGAGTCATTTAATATGAAACATCAACTTAATATCAGCAAAAAGGAAAATCAAGTAAATTCAAATAAAAATAACCAAGAACCTACAAACGGAAAGCTAACGATAATGCCAGTGTGAAAGTAATTTTCAAAAACGTGATACGAAAACGAAATAAATGAAAACCGTAGAAATTTCGATGCGAGTGTAAATTTCGATGCCAGTGTGAATCGAAAATTAGCATCTTTCAAATATTTCAAAGACTACCTATGAATTTCAACCTTTTTTTTTATTAGTAAAACATTTTGAGATCTCAAATTTTTAACATTTTTCAATACTTTGAATGCTATAACTTTTGTTCGACTTTTATCAATCAATGCATTCGGCTTATTCAACGTTATTCCCTGTGATAGCATTTGTATTTTGTGGAATTGTACTGAATCAAAACTTGAAATGTACTTTTTTCAAGACGAATGTGTCATGGTCTCCAAAGTTGTCAAAAATTTTGAAAATTTTATGCATCGTTTAGAAAAATTTGATTTAATTTCACTGTATGGCCATGTAAAATAGAGTGTTTTAAGCATTTTTGAGTTAGGATACCTCGCAAATCCATCGTTATGTACTTCGTTTGACAAAATTACTTAATTGATCAGCACAGCGTCCTCTTTTAGAGTTATTAAAAACGTATTGAAAACGCGTAAAATATACGAAAACTCGTTCATTGTACCGAATGTACTAAAAATTTTTTGAATGTTCTGACGCATATTTTTCACAACGAAAATGTACTTAAAAAGTTCGTGATCAACATCCAAAATTGACCTATCTCGTCGTCAATAAAGTCTGGTGTGTTAAACCCCACTTGAATCCAAACAGAGACATCTCTCTCCTCACCCAAATGGCTGCCCGCGTGCTCTCATTAGCTAAAGATAAAACATTGTCAAACTGGAACAGCAAGCATGCTTAGTCGAGCGTAACAGATTGAAGGAAAAAAAACACCGGTTATCACTGCTGGGGTATGTCACACCCCATATCTTTGGCTACGTTTCTAGGAAACTTCGGAAAAGAATAGGTAGAGGACATTTTTGACGAACTACAAAATAAGGCATTCAGAAGATGATGTTTTGAATGATCCCGGAACAAAAACGGGGAAAACAAAATATACCTGCGGCGACTTTCACATATATCCTCACTTAATAATATTCTTATAAAATTTTTATAGGAGTAAGACTTTATTACAAATGTTTAATTGTGTTCAGTTAACTGAATTTTGCTGAACTGTAACTTTTACTTGGCCTTAATAGGAGCGCTACGAACTTTTTAAAATTAAGTCAATCTAACAATTTATTTTTTTAATTGTTATTTATTTTAAATAGTTTATCACATAATACTAAACTTCACAATAAATAAAAGAAAACTTTAAAAGCCAGATTTTACAAAACATAGTTAAAAGTTTTTGGGGTATTACACACCCCACGTTATTGGCTGTGTTACATTTTCGAATCTCATTGACAACAGATTAAAATCACTAAAATTTTAGCTTTTTTACTGAACAAAAAAGAATGATCAACAGAGCTTACTCCAGATTTCTAAGCATATTTCAGCTAAGTTTATCAAAAACAACATTGAAAAAATTATGGTTTTTAGAAGTAGTCCAAATGTAATGAAAATATGTTGAAATATTATAGAAAATGCACCTAGTGTGCCTAAGAATAATTTTTCTAAATTTTTCTAGCAATATCCTACTATCTGCACTTTGAATGAAGTTTAAAATATTAAAAAAATAAAATACCAGACCAAAATAATCAATTTCTCAAAGGTATCGATATTTTATTTTCAGTATTTTGCCGTACTAATGCTATTAGTTTTTCCATCCAGTTTCTTCTTTTATTTTCCTAAATTTTTCTGGAATTTATAAATGTTGTCTACAGCGCCACCTGTCGTTTGAAATATTGTTAAGTTTACGCTGTTGGTTATAGAAACGCCACCTATAGTGTACCAGTCACAATCAGGTACCGTCAGTATTTTGAAGGGTTTAATTTTATATGAGTGTGCTCACATATGATGCGATAGTATAGTAATAAAAGAAAGAAAAGGAAGTCAGTTTGCTGAAACTATTGAGATCTGAACCTTTGTACAAATTATGAAAATTAATTTTTATCTTTTGAATATATATTTTTATCTTATAATTTCTAACTTTTCGAATATAATATTGGTAAGGATTTTATTTAGTTTGTAATTAGTTTTTTCAATATACCGAAAATTTTTTGATCCGAACATTCAGTTTTTCATAGTGTTTCACCGAGGCTACGAGGCAGCCTCGTTTTTGACTACGAGAACGAGGCGAGACCGAGGCGAGAACGAGCCGAGATGGAAAAATAAATTTGCCTCGCTTGACCGAGGCGAGGCGAGATCACACGGCACCTCGCCTCGTCCTCGCCTCGGCCTCGCCTCGTCCTAGCCTCGTTTTCGAAACCAAGAGCGAGGCGCGATTTGACCAAATCTAAACTTGTAAGACCCATATGCAGATTCTAAATATGAATGTAATTGTTATATTAAAATCTATATTTAACTAATATTTTAATATTTTATTTTGGGTAAACTACTTTGTTTTATTTTTAACCCGCATGTGCTTCTTACGAGTTCAGATTTGGTCCAAGCGCTAATGCACAGAAGTGCTTGCGACTACGCCTTGATTGATCGATTAGGGAAGCATGTAAGGCTATAAGCAAAACTGCATGATTGACAACACTGCATTGAAATTTATTTATTCTAATAGTCTTTCTAAGAACCGGTAAGGCGAAGCGAAACGCACAGCGTAATGCTAGTATATGAATAAAGATCAATATATGTATGTTCGTTGCTAATGGACTCCTAAACCCTTCAACCGTCCGACGAAAGATTTGACATACATATACAGGGTGTTTTTTTTAGAGGTATAGAGCTTCGAATTGAAATAAAACACAAGAAAATCGTTTTAATGTCCATCAATTTGGCTTTATTGGAAGGATAATTTTATGCCATTAATGTTTAAATATGATTTCGGGCATGTGGCCGCCGCGGCTGGCTCGAATAAAGCCAATTCTACAGGTCCAATTTTGAACCACTTTTTCGAGCATATGGGGCCGTATGTCGGCAATAACGCCACGAATGTTGGCTTCCAAGTCCCCTAACGTTTCTGGTTTGTTGGCGTAGACGAGCGACTTCACATATCCCCAAAGAAAATAATCCAATGGTGTCAAATCACACGATCTTGGTGGCCAATTGACAGGTCCATTCCGCGAAATTATGCGCTCATCGAATGTTTCCTTCAATAAATTGATTGTGACGTGCGCTGTGTGGTATGTAGCGCCGTCTTGTTGGAACCACAACTCATCCACATTCATGCCATCCAATTCGGGAACAAAATAGTCGGTTATCATGGCTCTATACCGGTCTCCATTAACGGTAACTGACTCTCCAGCATTATTTCGGAAGAAGTATGGCCCAATGACTCCACCAGCCCATAGAGCACACCAAACAGTCAGTTTTTGTGGATGTAATGGCGTCTCAAGGGTCTCATGTGGATTCTCTTCACTCCAAATGCGGCAATTTTGCTTGTTGACGTAGCCATTCAACCAAAAATGAGCCTCATCACTGAACAAAATTTTGCGATGAAAATCAGCATCGAGATCAATCTCATTTTCGGCCCATACACCAAAATTACGACGCATTGCATGGTCTCGCGGAATTAATTCTTGCACAAGCTGGATCTTCTAAGGTCGCAAGCCAAGATCTTTGCGCAAAATCTTCCATAAAGTTGATGGACAATGCTCCAATTACTGTGCACGGTGGCGAATCGATTCATTCGGGTCCTCTTCAACATTTTGCTCTACAGCGGCAATTGTTTCTTCGGTGCGCACTGTTCGACGTCTCTGCGGATGCGTATTATCACATAGAGTAAACGTAGTGCGAAAACGACCCATGGTTAACCGAATTAATTGCTCTGATGGACGATTATGTCGACCATAAAATGGACGGAGCTTGCGGTAAACTTCGCGAACTGAACCATTATTTTCGAAATAAATTTGCACGATTTGCAAGCGTTGTTCTTTTGTCAACCTGTTCATGATGAAATGGCAAACCAAACTGAACATAAATGACATTAGAGTTGCCAGTTTTGACCATAAAATGCCAGTTTTATCTCTATTCGAAAAACAAACCTCTAAAAAAAACACCCGTTATGTTTCTAATAATTTGGGATGCTTAGTAACATAGTTTACGATAAATGGGTGATAATAAGAGAAAAGCAGAATTCATAATATAAAGGGTTTTTCAATAGGAACGCTACAAAAGTAGACCAATAGGGACATCAAACGACGCCATATTTTTTCCCGTTCTTTTGACATTTCTCTTCAATAAGGTTTGCCATTTCATCATGGAAAGATATACGATCCAACAGCGAGCCGAAATTATTAAAATTTACTACCGAAATTCGGATTCAGTGGCTTTAACTTTAAGAGCGCTACGTCCAATTTATGGTCGTCATAATCGTCCTGTCAGATCAACAATTGAGCGTCTAGTGGAAAAATTTGAATCCACTGGCACAGTACAAATTGTTCCCGTGCCAGTGAGACAAAGAAGTGCCCGTAGTGTCGAGAATATTGCTGCCGCTAACGCATCAATAGAGAAAGACCCAAATCAGGCGGTACCATGCCTTCAATATAAGAAAAAAATTAACTTTATCATATCTCAATATCTATTTGACGTAGATAAATAAGATTTGGTACATATCTTTCTTATAGTTTGTAAAAGGTTCATAGCTTAGTTTGGTTTGGAAAAATAGGCAATGCGTCTCCTTCCCATATAAGAAAAGAATTAAATCTATCATATCTCATCCAATTCACCAAAAATAAAAACAGATATTTTATTTCTTGAGGCTTGATCAGCCTATCAGCCCTGATACATGTATAATTTTTTATTTATTTTAATAAAAACCTCGCTTTTTTAACGAGGTGCCTCGGCCGAGAACGAGGCGAAGCGAGGCGAGGCGAGGCATGTGATGGCAAGATCTCGTCCGAGGCCGAGACGAGGCGAGACTTAAATTTATAAAACGAGGCGAGACCGAGATCAACTAGAACCTCGCCTCGCCTCGGCCTCGGTGAAACACTAGTTTTTCAGCAAGTAACTTTAGATTTGACTTTATAATCTTTTGTACTTGTTGCACTCATACAATTTCGTTCATTTAGCAGTCAATTAGTGGTATGTCAATTCCAAATTTTTACTGTGAGTACGAAAATTAAGTATCATTTATTGAGATATCAATGTACAGTGGATGCAATTAGCAGCGGTGACAAAATTTTTTTGTACAAACGCTACTTTGATACTTTGAAAGGAATTGGACGATGGGGCATAGCTCCTCACATACAACAAAACACTTATATTTATATTTTTAATAGGTACTTATATTAAAATATGTAATTTGGTACATGGACTCAATTGTCTACAGTAAGCGCTGCATAAAATGAAAACGAGATTGTGCAGCGGTGAGTGCGCAAGTAAACCGCGGGTCCAGCTAGTGATACATATGTATGTTAATAAATTAAAGCTTGAATCACTAAGAAAACTTGCCTAGAAAAAAAGTAGACGTACCTGGTTATAAACTAGACACCACTACGAGCAAAATACAATAATTTCTTTCTTCGACTCGTATAGAAATTGGATCTTCACGGCAATTGATAAGCGATTCGACAACAGAAATGCAAAATTTTCAGAACTCAGCGAAGACATTGGGGAACGTTTATAAATTTTGAAACAAAGCACCATTTGTTTGTTAGGAAAGTAAACATATATCTATATATCTATCCTACTGATGGCATATTCGGTACACATGTACTTTTTTCGGCACATTTGCATCCTGAAAAATCGTCGTCAGTACATTCGACAAGTTTTCAGTACATTCGGTACATTTGACGCATTTTCAGCACATTTTCTGTACATGTTCAGTACATATGAACTAAATATAAAAATTACCATTATTTTTATTAGATATTTGTGAAATCTGCGTAGAAACATAGAAGTATGGTTTAATGATCTTTTTTTTAGTAAAAAAAAATTGTTGTGTAAATTTTAATCTTAAGTAACTTTTTAATGTTCATGACGAAAAAGTACATCGGCATCTTAAAAGTACATTCGAAGTCTCGATGCAGTACATTTTTACAAAACCCAAATGCCATCACTGATCTATCCCTCTGATATTTATTACATACAATGATGAAAACTAGAGAAAACTCGGTCAATTCAAACTGAACCTTTATATTTTGCTTATTTTGCTAAGAACCTTTTTAAAAAAAAGTTCAATAATTTCAGATTTTTGATAGATCCTAGTCGTTTTTATAAAATTAATATGTTTTACACAAATTAATTTTGTCATTCCACTGTATAATGTTTTGCTAAGCAGCGAATTATGTTTCAAAATGTTTGTTTACTTTGTATAAGTATGTATGTATGATATGATTTTGTCTGTATATGTAATGCCGTTAAAGTGTTAAACAGAATGACGTTCAGATATGTAATTAGCTTTTAACATTTTGACAGCAGTAGAGAAAATGAAAACAAACAAACCTATATGTATAGGGTGAATCAATGGGTATTTTACCATGAGAATGAGGTATAACATCTATGTAAATGTAAAAAAAAAATTTTGTCTCATATTGACATTTGTCATTTTCAGTCATTGATAAGTTTTGTCAAGGATAAATACTCGGTGGCACAACGTTTTAAAATTTTCAAAGCCTATAATGAAAGTAACCGTTCAAAAAGAAATGCCTTACGCGCATTACGTGATTTTTTTGGATTTTATAAACGACCAAATGAACTCAAAATATTGATAGTTGTGCAAAACTTCCAACAAACTGAATAGGTAGCTGCTCTAAAATTATGATTCGCATAGACCCCAAACATTACTGCCGTACGTTCAAGAGAGATCGAGAGCCCAAACATATCAAATAAAGCTGCTATTATTGTGAATGATGAACGTGAAAACTAACTTTTTATGGCCCGAGTTGGACGATACTGATGTGTGCGATATGCGGTTCCAACAAGATACTGCCACATGCCACACAGCCCATACAACAATAATTTTATTACACGAGAAGTTTCTCGAACGCATTATCTCGCAAAACAAAGAATTCAATTGGCTACCGAGGTCATGCGATTTGACACTCCTTCTTCTATAAGGGTTTTCTCAAAAAAAAAAAGTCTGGCCAAGAAGTTAGCAAAAATTCAATAATTGAAGGATGAGATTAAAAGAAATATTGGTGGAATGGCAGAGCAATTATGGCAGGATGTCGTTGTTAATTTGGAAAAACCGATATTATCTTCTACACGTAAGTGTTATTGATCATTAAGCATAATTCATTAACCCTGTAACTGTATCTTAGTTTTAATCGTTAACTGTAATCATCGTAGAAATGACGAAGAACGATTTTAAGCAGGTTTAACTGAAAAACTATACATACGAAATTACAGCTTATTATGAATTGTAAGAAAATAATTGACAGTTAAAAAAAACGGTGCTCGTCGATAAGACCCAGATTGTAGTTCCAGGGTTAAAGAAACTGAAATCAATACAATGCAATGTTTAATTTAATTTTCTCATGGTAAGTCCCTTAGTGACTCACCTTTTATTTATGTAAACAGTTAATATGACAACTGATTGAATTAAATGATATCACAACGACTGACACCGACCTTGTTGACATACCTATAGTTTAATTTTGAAATCGGTGTTATGCGGATTATTTAATTTATTTGCTAAAATTTATGGTTTGAATTTCGGAAATTAAATTACATTAAAAAGTGATTGATCAAAAGAATGTTTATAAAAATTAGATTACAGAAGATTTCATATTTTGTTTTACTGAAACTCATATTTTTATGCAACTCTTTATGAGCTGTCTTGATAAAATCTTCTTTTTTTTTGTTATTTAAATTTACACCAAATAATATATATAGTCTAGAATTTCCTCAAAACATTCGCAGTGTTATAACTATTTCCAGCTTCCAACTCTTTTTAAATAAAACAGTTTCTTTTAACTTGTCTATTGTATGTGTCTTTTTATTAATATCAACCATTATTTTATTAAAAACTATATTTTTCTCATAATACCTCCTCCTTTCTCTTCATCTAACATCCATGATTTTAAGCAAATCACTTTAAAGACTTCTGCTAAAGACTTAAAGTTCAAGTTAATTAAATTCAATTTGTCACAACTGTCAGCGATACCTCAACGACAGCAAAAACCACATGGCGGCTGCCTTGATATCATGTCAAAGTTTTCCTCTTGTCAACTCCCCACCTACTTGTTGTGATTTTTTGTTTATACTTTCGCGAAGAGCTTTTTTTCGTACACATGAAAAAAATATTGAGTTATTTCTCCGGGTTACATCCAAAATTAAGGCTAAGAAATTTTCAATTGTCGAGAAAAAAGGTTTTCAATTAAAATGTCAAGGAATATCAAAACAAGTACTTAGCTGTGGTCACTTCAAACTATGTTACTAAATATTTTTTTACTAAGTGTTGTTTTTTAAAGAGTTTTTAAAAGCATTATTCAACGTTTCAGAGCTATCCTTGGATAATTCTCATATGTTGTTCTGATCATTTATGCTGAAAAATATTTTATATTAGCAGGAACTTGAATTTCTTCAAGACAATTTATGTTATTTTTTGAGAAAATTTGATCTACATATTTTTCTTAAAATAATTTCCTACTTTTTACCGTGTATATCTACTGTTTGCGCGAATAACAACTTCTTGTTCAGGTTTGTTATAAATTATGAAGTTGTGGCTGTTACTCGCTCTGTGCATCAGTCTGTCTTAATGTCCGTCCAGGAGGCTGTCAACGTGTTGTAACTTAATGAAAAACAATTAAAAATTAAAAAGTTTTTATTACGTGGCGCTTTGGTTTTGCGCTTGAGGTTTATTGGCGTGTGAACGTATTATCAGCCTTAATTTGTTGACTTGATTTTTTTGCGCTTGATTAATTTTTCTTTAATACATTTTTTACAATATGTGATTTCTTTGACTCCTTTGAAAAAAAAATAAAAATCATTCATGCGATAAAAATTTGTATGCTTTGTGAAATATTAAGCTGTTGCTTGCGACACGCGGAGTTAGTTTTCAATATATTGTGATACATTGGCTTACCATTCCAAGAAATCTTATACAGTAATGAGTATTTAAATTTTTTTTTAATTTTCTTCCATAATATGTATTTGCCACTTCCATTTTCACAAACCTGTCATTTCTTTATATAAGCTTTTGCTTAATTTCTTGACACTCCTTTCATTGACATCTTTTATTTATGTTTGCACTCATAAAAGGTTTAATAATCTCTGTTCAAGAATACCAAGTGTTAAAGTTTCTAAAAAACATGTATAAAATATCAGCAATTTTTAAAATAAGACAAAACCCAAAACTGTAAATAGCTTTTGTGGCATTTCTCCGTTTTCTCAAACATTTTCCAACTGAACCGAAGACTTCCCGAGATTTATGTTTTCAACTGAAAATTATGAAAAATGAGAATTTTTTGAAGCCCCTGGTGAGGAAAAAAGGATTTGGTACTACACGTACAACCAGTAGAAGGACAAAGATGGACTTTTAAAAAACTAATTTCAAGGGTAATTTTAAAAGTGTAGCTGTTAAAACGCATAATCCTATCACAATTAGTGTAGAAACTGTCCGCAGGAAGCTACGAGTTGCTGGTTTATATGGAATACGTTCTGCAGAAGAGCCATTGTTGGCACAAAAAATTTTAAAAATTGCGTCTAGCATGGGCTCAAACCTATAAAAATTGGACACTGAAGCTGTGGCGAAGTGTCATTTTATCGGGTGGAAGCAAATTCAACTTGCTATGTGCCGATAATTTGCCGTAAGTGCGCCATTCCGATGTAGAGTGTAGAAAACTGCATAGTGAAAACAGTAAAATTCCCACAGATCCAGAAGATCTGTCGATGTTTTTCTTACTATGTTCTCTACACTTTTTAGAAGGAACTATGAATGCGGAAAAATATGGGCAAGTTATAAGGCAGAGAGCTTGGGGTCCACGCTTGAAAATTTCTTATCCTGCACTACGAATACTACTAGTTTTTCAACCTCTTTCAACTTTTTTCGAGATCTTCAACCTCTTTCAAATATTTTCAACATTTTCCATATTTTTTCGAATTTTTCAACCTTGTTCAACGTTTTTCGAATTATTCAATCTCTTTCAACATTTTCAATATTTTTTCGGCATTTTCAACCTCTTTCAAATTTTTTCGAGTTTTTCAATTCTTTCAACTCTTTCAACATTTTTCAACGTCTTTCAATTTTTTTCAACATTTTCCATATTTTTTCGATTTTTTCAACCTTATTCAACTTTTTTCGAGTTATTCAATCTCTTTCAACATTTTCCATATTTCTTCGACTTTTTCAACCTCTTTCAAATTTTTTCGAGTTTTTCAACCCCTTTCAATGGTTTCAACATTTTTGAACTTTTTTCAACATTTTCCATATTTTTTCAAATTTTTCAACCTTATTCAACGTTTTTCAAGTTATTCAACCTCTTTCAACATTTCTCAACAATTTCCATATTTTTTCGACTTTTTCAGCTCATTCATCTTTTTTCGATTTTTTCAACCTCTTTCAACTTTTTTCGAAATTTTCAATTTTTCGAGTTTTCCAATGTCTTTTCAATTTTTCAAAACTTTTCATATAAAAACTATCGACTTTATCAGTCTTTTTCACCTGTTTCAACCTCTCTGAATTTTTTTCAATATTTTCAATATTTTATCAACTATTTCAACCTATTTCAATTTATTTCAACGTTTTCAACCGCATTCAACTTTATTCGAGTTTTTCTACATTTTCCATGTTATTTCGACATCTTCAGACTTTTCACCTGTTTCAAAATTTTTTGAAGTTATCTTCTTATTTGAATATCTTCCGTATTTTCCGACTTTTCGAATATTTTTCAGCTTTTGCCGTTTTACTAAACTTTCCATATTTTCATCTTTTTAAATATTTTCCATGTTTTTCGACACATGCAATTTTACCTCATTTCACTTTTTCAACATATTGCATATTTTTTCGACTTTCTAAACCTCAAAACGAAAACCCGGACTAGGGTCAGTCTCTTGGTCCTCATATATTAAAAGTCAGTTCAAAATATCAGGGAAACCTCGAAATCTGAAATTTATTTTCAAAAAAAAATTATATGGAAGTGATATGTTATTTCATATTTATCTTGAACGAAATTTATTATCAATCTTGTGAGTATTTTTAGAGTGATAATGTTTTAACCAAAGTTATTGCTTGCTTAAATTATTTTTCCAGAGGCTCAGTTAAAATTTTATTGAAAAAAATGGAGAAATTTTTCAAAACATATCGTTTAATTTAGTAAACAAACAGAACAGGAAACTTTCTTTCAAAAATTTCCTTTATTTTTGGGTAAACGAAAAACACTAAGCTTAGTAAAATTTAATATGAATTCGATTATTATTTCCTTAGAATAACGATACTTTTGTTCTAACCTGTAGGTCACCCGTTGGGAGCGAAAATTGATTATTTTCCCTCATTCCAACTGAAACTGATAATGCGAAATAATCATGTTCAAAAACTTATTCCAAGAATGAATTTTCTCTTGACGGCTTACAAGATATCTTTGACAAAATTATATCATATGTTAGTTAAGTTTTTGAGAAAATGTTATGCTGAGCGCTCTACTCTCATCTTCCCCTTAAAGTAATATTTCATTCATAAGTATTACCGAACCATAGAAAATCTACCTAAAATTCACCACACTGAGCATAGAATCTTTTTTAACTTCTCCTACCATTTAGGCATGAAAAAAAAACAATATTCACCAAAGAGCAAGCATAATACAAAAACAAGAGAGCAAAACAAAAACATGCGATAAAAAGCTGATATTGAAAAATACGTAAATGTAAAAACGCAAAACATAAATTCAACAAATCTCTGACAAATGCTGATTGTAACAGATTTATCCACCACAAAGTCCCCTAAACGCATACATGTGCGAAAAGGCATAAAAAAAACAACAGCAACAATCAACACACACATACAATCACACAGACACTTAGGGAAAAATCACAGTTGTCTGATTCGTCCTGTCGTATCAGCAACGTCTCTTGGCATTAGTCAATGCGCTTCGTTTCGTATTCGTCCTCATTGTGAACGATAAGCTAAACGAGTAATGTTCGTTTACTTCGAGTACGAATGTTTTTGAAAGCCAAAGCATACGAAGCCGCAACACTCACCGTTATATTTTAGTCATTTGTCGTTATTTGTTGCGTGCGGTCGTGTTTCTGCGTTTAGTGCCGGCGGTGACGGCAAATTTTAAACTTTTTCGCGCTTAAATAATAATTGTGAATTAAAAGAATAATTAAATGTTTATCATAAGTGTTAATGTTGAAAACAGTGTACATTTTAAAATTTCAAAGAAAAATCATTTGATGTTTTAACAAAAAAGAAAATTTTGGATTATAAGCAACAAAAAGAAACAAAAAATGCCAACCCAATACCGCATGTAGCGTGCGTTGCTAACAATGTTGGCATTATGTTAATGTTCGCAATTCTGTTTGGACCTCCACTTAATGGTCAGTTCGTGTCCTTTGCCATTATGTTCATGCATTGTGCGAATATTTAGTTGTTTTTTTTTTTTATTAAGTGAAAATACTTGCTTTTCATTTCCATGTGCTCTACAATTTACAATACATGCAAAGTTTACGAATAGTTCTACTTTGAGTGTATGGTGTTGTGTTAATTTTTTTCCTTGCATACTTTTAGGACTGCAATTTAACAATGTTGCACATGTGTAGAATGTGCATTTTGTTGTATTAAGAAAAAAGGTAAAAAAAACATTTTTGTAACTAAGATTTTAAGTAAATATTCTTTTCTTTACGTATTTTTAGTCAAGACAAGCAATGTATATAAAAATTCTTTAAGATTTTTAACTAAGATTGGCAAAAACAATGTAAAAATATATAGGTGCAAAATGTCAAAGTATAGTTTTATTTGTAAATCATTTGTGATCGCAACTTTCTGAACTAATTAAAATTTAAATCTCTTTTTTTTAAAAAAAAAGAAACCATTTCATAAAGCAAGTTTATTTTTTGTAAAAATATGCATTTAAGATCCAATATGCAATTGAACCGGCTTTTTTATTTGATAATTACACTATTTTACTAAAAAAAAAAAGGCTTAAACAGCACCAAGCAAAGAAACAGTCTTGTGGGAGTGTGAAATGGTTGTTCGATCTATTTCAAAAAAACACTTTTTAAAGACGGCTTTAAATAATTTCATTTAGGGACAATAAAATTTTCACTTTTAAAACTCAATAATCATTACGTTTGGGAGGTAGCGTTGCATTTTTCAGAGGCATTTCCTGTCGTTTATTTTTTTTTTTTTTTTTATTATTCATAATTGATAGCTTAAGTATGGCTGATAATCGAAATAAGCATCAGTCACGAGAATCATGGTAGGGCTAGTTGTAAGAGGCCGACAAAAAACAATCAGTCAATAACTCGAAAAGTAAGTCACTAGTAAAAAAATATGTTTTGACCAATATTGTAGAGCTTATAAAAGCATTTCGATTTTATGCGCGAAAAATTTCTATACGAAAATATTTGACCCACATTTTATCGTTTTAAAATTTCCAATAAGTACTATAATTTTGATCAAAAAAAATTATTTTGGGCAAGAAATGCTATTTTCAGATTTGAACGTGTAATTTAAAAAAAAAAAAACATTCAATAAAAACTGTATTCCTTAGAAAACAAAGATGGTCATTACAAATTTTAAAACAAGGAAAGATGGGTCAAGTCTTATCGATATTTTTTAGGTTTGAAATCCATGTGTTTTTATCTCCTCTACAACATTGGTTTCAATATATATTTCAATTTATGTTTTACTTTTCGAGTTACTGAGCTCATTTTTTATGTCAACCTCTCGTCATCATTTATTAATTTAAAAATCAACAAAAAAAACAGCTTTTATATGGGACATGAGAAAAGTCCCATATCTTGAAGTCTTTGTTTCATCTTTATTGTGGATAGTATTTATATAATCATTCATGCCTGCATTAAAGAATTTGTTTCATTTCATAATACAGTAAATATCAACTCACCGAAAAAAGTTGTGATAGAAAACGTTAGAAACTATAAAGTATTAAAAAAAAATTTTAAATTTTAGCTACTATAAGAGCCAAACTCCAGTTTCGGTAAATCTGCACAAAAACAGAAACAAAGAATTTCAACACCAAAGATATCAATATACTTAGTTTTTTTAAAAAATTTTCCACAGAAATACGCTTTTCAGAAAGAATATGATACATTTTTGAAAATTTCTCTGCAGATTTTAAAGCAAAAACTTTTCAATATCGAATATTAAGTTAAGATCAAAAGATATTTACTCTTTACTCTACAAGAGATAAAAATTTAAAAAAAAAAAATAGTTAGTTAGAAGGATAGTTAGACTTGAAAACTGACCAAATCTCAAATTTCAGTTATATTAAATTTTTTATATCATAGCTCTTTTGTAACTAACCCAACGGCAAATATGTTATAAACAACATTGATGCTCACAACTCCAGCCACAATTGTAAATTCTTTTTACAAAGAGATGGCCGCTTTGTAGGCAGCTTGCCTACATCTTTGTATACAATGTATGTATAACAAACGAAAATCAGATTGCCTTAAAACATCGCCTGCATAGTTTAGCGAATCGCCTACATCTCCACATACAAAGCATACAGCCAACAGGCAAGACCCCTTACATCTTCATATAACAAAGCAAACAGCCAATAAGCAGACTGCCTACAGCTTCATATACAAAGCAGGCAGCCAGCAGTCAACAAATAATATATCACAGTATCAATTTCATTTTCGAAACATACAATACAAAGAATATAGCTTTCATACATGAAATATCAGTCACCTATTTGCCGCTGGGAATACAATAAAAAGGTTCAAGCTTAAAATTCTCTAACTTTTTCTCAAAATGAAAATTCTTCAATAATTACAAGATATTTGGAAATTAATGTTTATGTTGAACATTTTTCAAGATTTCAAAATATTTAAAAGGAAGTGAAATGAGGTATTTTGATTTTAATTTATTTATTTTGGTACTTCGGGCAAATTTTTAAAAAAAAAAAATACCAACACTAAAAGTAGTGACATTAATGTGTTTGATCAATTTTCAAGTTAAACTCAACATATCATTTGCCATAAAGAAAATAAAATATTGAAAAACAAATTATCAAATGAAGCAATAACTCCAAACAGTTTATTCTTTAAATTTTTTTTTATATATTTAAATAGTACTCGTATTTAAAAAAATTAGTTTTTTACTATTAAAAAGTTTGAATCATTTTTAGCGCAACAATGCTCTGACTTATGTCGATATGAAAAAGGTTTGCCTACATTAATGAAAAATTCGGCTCATAAGAAAAGCGCTGAAAATAAAAAATAAGTCGGGAACAAAGTCCCAACTGACGTCTCATTTATTTATTTTTATTTTTTTTTTTTTGAATATTCACATTTTTCATATAAAAAATCGTGGAAAAATAATTATTTTTAATTTCTTTTGTGTAGCTTAAAAATATTTTTAGCTACAGAACAATGAAAAAAATTTAATTTAATTACCGATTTTCATGGAAATATATCGAGAAAAAAAAATAAAATTATTACGGCCTGAAAGCTAAAAAAAAAATAATATTTTAATTTTTTTGTTTTGTGTGCTCCGTTTTGTCAAAAATACTTTGAAAGCTAACAAAAAAAAATAAAATAAGAACTATTTTTCACTAGGCCGGTAAAAAAAAAAATGTTCATGAAAAATGGTGAATATCTTGGCTAAAAAAAATAAACAGACGATCAGCTATGACTTAATTCCCGGCGTTTTTTTTTTTTTTTTTTCTCAACGATTCCAGCCGCGATTCCGCAAGAAAAACCATGAATATAATTAAGCAAATGCTATAAACATGCGGGGGAAAAGTTGCCCATAAAAAGTATTGTAAAATTCAAAATACTTCCTGCGATGCATTGAAAGTAGATGAGAGAATTAATGATATGTCAGCAATTTTCTTCGCGTTGAGAACAAATCTTTTCTAAAAGTGTTCCATATAAGTTTTTAAAAGCCTTCACCTACGCAGATGAATTTTTTTTTAAATTTCTTAATTAAAATTCTTAAATTTAAATAAGAGTTGTTACCAATATAAGAAATTTTTTTTTTTTTCACCTTGTTAGCCAACTTAAAAATATTATTATCATGATAATACCTGCCAGCATAATACTTATGTGTTTATCATATTGCCCAAAATATTGAATTAAAACGAAGTTTGAAAAATCATTCAGAAACGTTATGGAAACTTAAAGGAAGAATTGCTCAAACCCTAAATTTATCTGTTTAAATATTGAGCTATTCCAAAAAAATTTTGCTAAATAATTTTAAAATGTTCTTATAGTTTTTAGCATATACCTACCACACAACATCATTCAGAAATTACGAAAAACATATTTTGGAAAATATCTGTATAACTGAATTTTGTTGAGTTATATAGTTTGTCCACATTGTCTGCCAGTCAGTCATTTTATTTATTTATTTATTATTCTATTATTTTTTAAATTCTTTACCAAATAAAATTAATGATTCAAAACATGTTCTATAAACAATGTGCTAAATTTAAGTTTAAAGAGCAATGAACATTAAATTTTTTTGACCTTGTCAAAAAAAAAAAAAAAAAGATATTCTCATTGTACTAATTTGTCTAACTTTGACGTACATTATGACGAAATTTTATTCTAAAAAGATAAAACTTAAATTAAATTTCAAAAAGCTATCTTAATGTCAGACATTTGTTTTAGGAAGAACATTAAATAAAAATAAAATTTCAGCTCAGTCACGCAAGCAAAATTAAAAAACCTTAAAAAATTTTTTTGCTTAACAATTAAAGTAGCGTGGGCTGCTTTTCTCTAATCAGCTATTTAAGGGCAATAAAGTCAGTGATATGTGTATAATATGAATGTGAAAAGCCCCAGTTGAAAATTAAACAAGTAATGAAAATGATGACAAAACAGCTAAGTCAAATAAGACGAAATTTGTAAAAAAATGGAAAAATCTTTTCTTAAAAAAAAAAACGTGAATTTTAAAGCTTTTAGAGAGTACGGAATGAAAAATTAAGAGATTTGTTAGGAATTTCGGATAAATCTTTTTTTAACTGTTTACATTACAGTAGTAGTAGGAGTAGTAGTAGTAGTAGTAGTAGTAGTAGTAGTAGTAGTAGTAGTAGTAGTAGTAGTAGTAGTAGTAGTAGTAGTAGTAGTAGTAGTAGTAGTAGTAGTAGTAGTAGTAGCATAAGTTCCTACGGATTTAATAAAAAAATTAGCAGTACCTAAAGCAAACTTGAAGCAAAACACAAGCATTTCAATGTTAATGTTTGGGTCAAAGAAGTAATCGGAATTCTTAATATTAAAAATGGCCATTATCATATTAAAAAAAAACGTTTTTACAACCCACCTTAATAATCATAATTTTTTATCTTTCAAGCCTTGCAATAAGCTAGTATTATGATAACTAAACTGTAACTCATTTCCTACTCGGATAGTATGCAAGCATAAGCACGCACATATCAAATACGACCACATACTATATTTTTTACAGCAAATTGTGTGCTTGTGTGCAAAATACAATACACTGATTACAATCAACATCCGATGTTGAGGCGGCAAATCACAGCAAAACAAAAACGCAAGTGTGAGTGCTCTCAGTTTGGTGGCTTTGAAAGTGAAAAATGTTGCATACTTTACAGCATTATATTGCTAGTATTACTGAAAAATGTAAATTTTTCTGTTGAACTAAGCGCGAACATAGTCAGATTAAAAAAAAACGATTTTAAAAATGGATTAAACATTTCTTCAGCAGCAAAGTCCAGTGAAGGAACTGAAAAGAAAGTAGTTGTAACAGTTGTTATGTGGGATCAACAAAAATCAATTTTGTATATGAAATAACAGCACTGACGTATTTTTTGTTGAATACTTGTAGGTAGTATTGAATTAATAAGTCTTAGTTCAGTGACCCATTGCCGCTATGCATGTATGTATGTATGTAGCTTTATTTTAACATAAAAACATTTTTTTTTACTTTATAAAAAATTCACACATAATTAAACAGCTGTTTATGGTGTGCCATAATACAATAAATGCGTTGCGATGCGAGTCTACTTTAAGGCGTGCTAATTGTGTTTATTATGATTTCGCATGACCGTCAAAAAAAAGTAGGCTACAACTTTATGCAAAGTTTATTACGCATAATTATAACTTCTGCGTTCATTGATTTTTTTTTAAGAAATTTTTTAACCCACATACATTGTACTTTGAATAATGTTGCAAGGAAACGTGAGCACAATTTTAAAGAGATAAACAGATTTCTGTGGAATAATACTTATTATATTTGGTGCCTTATTTTTGGCATGGAATATAAAACGTACGTAGATACAACGGACCAATTTTCCGTTTATTGGGAATCACTTTTTTTTTTTTGAAAATTTACACTTTCTGGAAACATGTGTTTATGATAAAAATATTATATTGGGTTTAAATTCAGTTTCTTCCCAAAAAACCTAAGTGACATAATGGACTCAGATAAAAACGGTGTTTTAAAATGCAAGAATTAGCGCAAGGCGAAAGAACAACAGCTGACCAAATCCATTTCAAACCATGTTGTCGGACTGACGCCAAATTGTGGAATTGCTTGCCGAAATATGTTGTTTTTCAGAGTAAATAAGTGGACACATATTCACCCGATTGGATTGAAAAACATTTTTTACGAAGTTATGCGCAATTTAAGTTTTGGTGTCAAAAATTGAAAAATCGCTGAAAATTTTTTCAAAAAAGCGGCATTTCCATCCAAATCAAAATAATTAACTCTTGTCTTTTGATTATTCTCTATCAGTATCCTTAAGAAAATTTCAAAATGGTTGAAATTTGGCGGAGTTATAGTGTTTTTTATGAGAAAAAACAAAGCTAATTTTATCAAAAACCCCAACTTTTTTTTGCTTAAAGTTTTATTGTGGACTTGTGGTAATATGAGAATGAAATGACAAGAGTTTAGTGCAGGCTTGAAGAGATTTCAGGTCAGGAGAATTTTTTTCTCAAAATCAAAATTTAAATATTTGTTTCAACATTGCCAAGCCATCTGCGGTACTATTTTGAGCTTATTTTTAATAATAGCATTTAGTCATCATTTATTCATCCTTTAGTACCGTCTTTTTTCTTTAAAATGAATTTTCAAGTGGTAATCTGTGATGTTTCCCCGCAAAATTACAGCAATTTTAAGATGAAATAAATTTGTAAACGGTTAACTGCGGTTGGTTAATATTGTTGGGTCGTAAGGGACCAAATTCATGCCACTTGTAACTTCGAAAAAAAAGTTTTTCAATTAAATCGGGGAAATATATGTCCCCTTACTTTCTCTGAAAATTAAATTATTTAATCGGCAACCAATTCTACAATTTGAAGTCAGTTCGATTGCATGTTTTGAAATGGATTTGGTCAGCTACAAATAGTTTTGGTCAAAATTTCACCTTCTACAATAAAAATCGAAGTGAGTTCTTTTTCTTTTATTGTAAAAAATATTTTTGTTATGAGGTCATATTTTTTTTTTTTTTGTTTTCTTTAAAAAATATCACAGTAAAATTAAAAAAAAAAAAATTCTTTGAGTTCTTTGAAGGACTCTGAGACGAAAAAAATGTTATGATTTCATAGAAAAAAGAAATTGCTGCTATAAAAATAAATATTTTCCTGAAAACTTTTTCTAATTTTAAGAGTGGAAATGAGTGTTTTGGTCAAAACGCGTGTGGAAGTACACTTTGCGGAGCTCGTACGACAAAAACTGTTGATTTACGGAAAAAAAAAGTTATTTCTATTATTTTTTCTAGTTTTATTTTGTATGTAAATGTTTTTATCATGAAATGAGTCGGAAAGGAGATATTGTCAAAAAACTGATCTCAGGTGTAATTTTTCCAATATAGCGGCGCGAGCGACAAAAATACGAGGTGGCAAAGTTGAAATTCGGAAAGAGCACAGCGAAATCTATAAAATTACACGTTTTCTCCCAGAAAACTTTCCAGGTAACCTCTTTTTAAGAACCAAATGACTGTTCCACTTAGGGATTTAAAAAATATCAATTTCTAAGCTAAGACTTTTTTATAGCAAACAACTTGAGTCGTCTTTAACGGTATGCCAAAGCGAAATATCTGCAAACACTATTTGTTAGAGCTTCGTAACTAAATTCGCACCGAACAATTTTTCTTTCAAAATACCTGTTGGAAATTTATATGTGGACTATTTCTCAAAAGTTCTTTCACATGCTCATGTTATTTTTTAAATACTTTTTTATCGTACGAATATTAAAAAATCAAACCAGCTTTCATGACTTCATCGTCAATATGAAAAACACCTATAAAAAACATATAACCTCAGATTTATGTAAAGAGACACATAAGCACACATTAGATATACTTATTAAAAAGTTTTTTTATTTCTTCCTGCATTTTATTTTATATACTTTTTGTCATAACAAATGATAATTTCGTTTAAAAATAAAATATTTTCAATTTAAATACAAAATAATTTTATAATTAGGTTTTCATTAAATTCCATTCCACTTATTGTTGCCACAACTTTGCGTTTTGTATAACTTGAAATCGCTTTTGTAAGGATTCATATTCAATGCGTTCAGAGCGTTCGCCTGTCGTTTCGTGTTGGTCTAAAAATTTAAAATTCATTTCATTTTTGTATGAAATATTCATGACATAATTTAAGGCCATTGAAAATAGGTTTTTTAATGGGGCTTCTTATTTTATACCTTGTGCTTGTGTGGTATTGTTAAAATAGATTTCCTTTTGTAGTAATTGAAAACTAAATCAATATCTAAGAACTTACACATTCTAAATTCACTGTAAGTATTTAACTTAATGGCAGCTATAACTTTGTATAGTACTTTGATGTTAAGAAAATTACTGGAAATCAATAAGTTTGTTAGGCACGTAGTACAGTGAAACTATAAAACAATAAACAATTAAAATTTTAAATTGCATTTGTTTGGCTTGCATAGACTTAAAATATTCGTTATCCTTACTCTGTTTTGTATATCAATATTTTGCACAAGCAAGCCTTTTCATTTTCTCATTTAAAAATAATTGTTTTCCAAATTAAAATTAATTTTACTTGAGTGGTATTTCAATGACGAGAGAAATTTTGGCATACCATTCCTCAATCGCTGCCGATTTATCAATGTAGACAATGGCTTTTTGATGCCTTAAAGGAGTAAGTTTAGCGGTGTGATATCACATGATCTAGGCAGCTAATTCGCTTCATAACTGCAAAAAATCATATGAAGTTTAAGTGAATTTGAAGTCATAGTAAATTTCATCAATTTCCATTATTTGCAAGCGTGTCTCTGATATTGCACGTTACATGATGATTTTTCAAACAATAGTGACCAAAAATGACGATTTGACACGACTCACTCACTCAAGCTTTTTTGGCTGTATTGTTTACATTTGTCTTAAGTTTTGTCAACTTTGGGCCATTTTGTACCAAATTTTCGAAAATTTCTTGACCTTTTTAATAATTTTTTTTTGTCATTTTCCCTTTATGACTTTTTTTCCGTTTTAGAATACCTTTCTGTCGA
Source organism: Tricholauxania praeusta (assembly GCA_949775025.1). NCBI lineage: Eukaryota > Metazoa > Arthropoda > Insecta > Diptera > Lauxaniidae > Tricholauxania > Tricholauxania praeusta. The sequence continues at coordinate 122,784,609 of OX459030.1, read as the reverse complement.
ATTTTTTCTGCTGTTCGTTCGAATCCATTTTGTCTGAAAAGTTAAAAAAAGTGCAAGAAATCTTAAAAGAATTAGGAATGATCTTTACTTTGTGGCGTGATGAACAAAGACAGATCACTGTCTTCATTTGTTGTGACAACCATGCAGCCTTTGATATCAACACTTGATATTCCTCCAAATTTGTTACGAGTGTACGTTCGTATGATATAATGCACGGACTGGTACCGTAAGATACGGCATTATGTGCGATATGGCATTACATAGTGAAACACGATAAGCCGCAGTATCTTATGGTATACCATACTATGGTGCGACATGGTAAAGAATGGTTTGATACAATAAGGTACGGTATGGTATGATAAAGTACACTATGGCATGGTATGATAAATACACCATGGCACAGTTGGGTAAGGTACAGTGGAACCTCGATTATCCGTCAGGCACGGGACCAGCAGCCTGATGGATAATCGAATATATGGCAGAATTTTGTTTTGATTCTATCCAATGATTCCATTTGAGAGACACACTTTTCGATCTCATCAGCATTTTTCTTTATACCATTAATTGTGGTTCACGGAATACCAAATTGAGTGCTCAAAGTTGTAATAGTAGATGCACCTTTTTTGATTTCTCTAATGATTTCCATTTTTTTTTTTTTTTTTTTTTCAATCGTAAGAACGGTTCTCTGGCATTTTTGTTTACCAGATTCGGATGGTTGAGGCTCCATTGTGAAGCCAAAAAAAATTGTGTAATCCACTTGACTTGGCAAATAAAGTGCAACTGACTAAAATCAACATGTTATGAAATTGAATGATATACAAAGTGAACAAATTAATGAAAATTATTATTGTTATGTTATTGTTTAAATTGTTAATTCTTAGTCACCCCTGAAGATGAGGAAAGATCTTCTTCGAAATATTGGGAAAAAATTATAAATACTTAAGGATCTAACCTAAAGCCAGCAAAAGTGTTTTTATATTATCAAAAATAAAATTTAAATTTTGCAATAATCTTAAAAATTTTAATGAAATTATATACACAAAATACACGTTTCGTTGCACGCTATCAACTGTCCAAGTCAAATTGGGGAAAAAACAAATTCAAACAAATTATTTTCTCAGTGCATTTTTTTTTCTAATCTTAAAAATCAACTTCTTCCAAATAAGATCATTCAAAAATAAAATTCTGCTGACATAACCAAATATGGTGAACTTGAACTTCAAATTATTATTGCACTTGCCACAGTAATCATCTTAAGCAAAAGTAAATTTTAATGCCACCAAATACCGCAGACAATTCTCATTGTTGGCTCATTACATCAAAATGTTGCAATACTTCATAAAAGTGCAAATAAACTGCACATAAAGCACAACAACTGTAAGTAGCCGCAAACTACAAACACAATCGGACGGACATACAAAAAACACAGACACATAAAGAACAACAAATTAAATGTTAAAACTTTCAAGTTTACAAAACGAAAGAAATGTAAAAAACATTTACCTGTTTTAACAAAAATTAAGATTTGTTTTTCATTTCTGTTCTTGCTTTCTCTTTTCATTTCGTCTCATGCTATCTCAGCTACACCATTTACCTCATGCTATTTTGCGTGTTCAAGTTTAGTTAATTTTGTGTAAAGTATTTCTTGTTGTATGGGTATTTAAAAGGTAAACACTAAATGTGCCCTTTTTCGCAAGCAGATCAGGAAATCTTTAATGAAAAATGCAGCAATTGTGGGTGTGGCAAAAGAAGAGAAAAGTGCTAAGTTGTTGTTTTTTCAACGTTAGTCACAGCACTGGCAAAAGTAGAGGAAGTAGCAAAAAAAGTATGATAACGTGCTAAAACTGAAAAAGTGATTACAAAAAGGAAATGGAATTTTATTTTATTGCAAACATACATACAAACATACATATCGTATGTTTAAAATTTTTTCTATTTTTTTGTTGGTGCTTAAGAAATGTTTTTTTTTTATTTATGGAAAAATAAACTTAAATTGGGTTGAAATGAATTTTCAACTTGAGTTAAGCGATTTTTTGTGTTTCATGTCCCGGTGACATATTTTTCTTTTTTGTTTTTGCTGAAACAACTTAAAGTTATAACGCAAAGCTAGCATGAAAAATATTTTTTTAAATATATTAGAATTTTAAATTTTTATTTCATTTCATAACTATGAATCTTTTTTCACATTTGAATATTATTAATTTGTTTTTTCTTCGTTAATATTTCAGGAAAAAAAGTTGGAAAGTATTGAAAAAAGTTTCTGCATATCAATAAAATTACAAAATTTTAACAAAGATATTGTTCCCTAATCGATGTGAATTTTCTCTAAGCGATGCAGCTATCCAGTATTAGCTGAGACTAAATCTTAACATTCAATTACAAATATAAAATGTTTAATATGCAAGCAAATTTAATACAACCACATTCGTGGTTGTTCACCATATTGATCATCATGTGCCACAAAAATAATTTTAACTTAATCGAAATAGCAGCAGATGTCATAAGTGAGTAACATTATTTTTTAAAATTTTAATTCTTATATGCTGCAGTATGGACTTACAGCCCTATTCTGCTTGTTGACTTAACAAGAAATAATAAAGGTGCTCGTGTTAACCTAATTGTTATGAAATTTAAATATTGGTATTCTAAAAAATCATTAACAACATAAAAGCTTTTGAATTCCCCACACAAAAGCTTTCGTGGTAAACTTGTCAAATTTTGACTTTTTAAATTTAAATTAATAAAATAACAAATAGAGTAATAAAAAACTTGAATATACAAGGCAACGTGGCAAAGTAGTGAGGACTTTGAACTCATAGCTCGCGTGTGTGGGTTCGATACTCATAAATTCAAAATTTTTTTTATTGAAAATAAATGTTTTTTTAAAACCTGGTTCTTAATATTTAAAAGCACGTTGTCCTGCCTTTTAAATTTTATAAAAAAAAAATAAATTTACTTAGCTCAATACTGAAATATCACTCGTTGTTAAGACACTTTCTGACATTAACAAAATAGTATAGAAAAGAGCTTTTACATTTTTGCCAGAATACGGAACATTAACAACGTGTTAATATTAAATATTTTGTTAATGTGGTGAGCTTTGTTAAGCTGTCAGAATTGGGCTGTTAGAGTATCATCTAAGTCCTTATCTAAGAGCTTACTAAAAACTAATCTATTATTATTTTATAAAAGATGGCAGGGGCAGTCAGACGCGTGAAAAATAGAGCATTTTCAATATTTTTTTTTTTTTTTGTGTTAATTTAATTTATTTAATAAAAGTGATAATATGGCATCAATGCATTATGTTTCAACTTGACTTGAGGAAAGTTAAAAAAAAAATAAAAATAAAAAAAATTACAGCTGGCTTTGTTGGACCCTGTCACATACAGAGTGCCTCGCAGTGACCATCAAAAATCCTTGGAAAATCATCTAAAATCAATCGGATGAGAAAAATTAGTTATTTAAATAAATAATCTAGTGTCTGATCGATGGTTTTTTTTTTTTTTGTTTTTTTGTTTTTAAATCAACAAAATGGCGGCCTCAGGAAATTCACCTCCAGATTTTCGGGAAAATACCAACAATTAATTGTTCATAAAAAGTCGATACATAAAAAAAAATCATCCTTCTATCAGGCACTAGCTTTTTATGTTTTTCAAAAACTGGTTTTCGAGTTACAGTGGTCACCAGTTCCGAAAACAAAGTTTTGAGTTACAGTAGTCACCAGTTCCGAAAACAAAGTTTTGAGAAAAACTCATTTAAAGTTCAACTACCGCACACAGACTGACGAGAAACACATGAATGAGAGAGAGAGATAGCCTTTTGGTTATTGCCGAATAACACTAAAAGTAATTGTCGGATTGACTTCAAATTTTCTGGATATATTTCTAAGATATAATGATTTGAGAAAATCGATTCCTTGAAAATTCTGACTGCACCTGCCCCCATAAGGCAACATTTTCCGACCCATAGGATTTTGAACATTCGATTTTCGTTATTGATATAAGTACATATGAGGATTTGAATACTAGCAAATAACTTCAAAGTCATATATTGAGAAACCTCATGTGACGGTAATAAAGGGTGTTTTTTTTAGAGGTTTGTTTTTCGAATAGAGATAAAACTGGCATTTTATGGTCAAATCTGGCAACTCTAATGTCATTTATGTTCAGTTTGGTTTGCCATTTCATCATGAACAGGTTGACAAAAGAACAACGCTTGCAAATCGTGCAAATTTATTTCGAAAATAATGGTTCAGTTCGCGAAGTTTACCGCAAGCTCCGTCCATTTTATGGTCGACATAATCGTCCATCAGAGCAATTAATTCGGTTAACCATGTGTCGTTTTCGCACTACGTTTACTCTATGTGATAATACGCATCCGCAGAGACGTCGAACAGTGCGCACCGAAGAAACAATTGCCGCTGTAGAGCAAAATGTTGAAGAGGACCCGAATGAATCGATTCGCCACCGTGCACAGCAATTGGAGCTTTGTCCATCAACTTTATGGAAGATTTTGCGCAAAGATCTTGGCTTGCGACCTTACAAGATCCAGCTTGTGCAAGAATTAAAGCCGCGAGACCATGCAATGCGTCGTGATTTTGGTGTATGGGCCGAAAATGAGATTGATCTCGATGCTGATTTTCATCGCAAAATTTTGTTCAGTGATGAGGCTCATTTTTGGTTGAATGGCTACGTCAACAAGCAAAATTGCCGCATTTGGAGTGAAGAGAATCCACATGAGACCCTTGAGACGCCATTACATCCACAAAAACTGACTGTTTGGTGTGCTCTATGGGCTGGTGGAGTCATTGGGCCATACTTCTTCCGAAATAATGCTGGAGAGTCAGTTACCGTTAATGGAGACCGGTATAGAGCCATGATAACCGACTATTTTGTTCCCGACTTGGATGGCATGAATGTGGATGAGTTGTGGTTCCAACAAGACGGCGCTACATACCACACAGCGCACGTCACAATCAATTTATTGAAGGAAACATTCGATGAGCGCATAATTTCGCGGAATGGACCTGTCAATTGGCCACCAAGATCGTGTGATTTGACACCATTGGATTATTTTCTTTGGGAATATGTGAAGTCGCTCGTCTACGCCAACAAACCAGAAACGTTAGGGGACTTGGAAGCCAACATTCGTGGCGTTATTGCCGACATACGGCCCCATATGCTCGAAAAAGTGGTTCAAAATTGGACCTGTAGAATTGGCTTTATTCGAGCCAGCCGCGGCGGCCACATGCCCGAAATCATATTTAAACATTAATGGCATAAAATTATTCTTCCAATAAAGCCAAATTGATGGACATTAAAACGATTTTCTTGTAGTCCAAGAGCCGGCTGTAGAAAAGTCGAGTGTATAAGATTACAGGATGGGATGCATGCCAAATGATAGAGCTCGACGAGCCTAAATAGAATATCTAAGGTTGCCTTGTCAAAGCCTGTCCCGATGGCCGAAAATGCCCGAATTTTAGCTAATTTTATTGTTCTAATTAAAACTGTAGTACATAACAGCTCGAAATGAATGCCAAATGATAGAACTCGAAGAGGCCTAATTATAATACCTGGAATTGCATTGTTGAATCCTGTCCCAAACATGGATTTTCACCGGTTTTTTAGGTAAATTTTCATTAATGAAGATAACAGCTTGAAATTTGTGCCAAATGATAGATATCGAAGAGCCTTAATAGAATATATAGGGTTGCCTTGTAGAATCCTGTCCCAAACAAGAGTTACCACTCATTTAAGAAAAGTTGACCCCAAAAACGGGTGTCAAATAATGTTTAGGACATGATTCGACAAGGCAACCCTATATATTCTATTTAGGCTCTTCGATATTTATCATTTGGCACGAATTTTAAGCTGCTATCTTCATTAATGAAAATTGACCAAAAAAACCGGTGAAGACCCATGTTTGGGACAGGATTTAACAATACAATCCCAGGTACTATATTTAGGCCTCTTCGAGTTCTATCATTTGGCATACATTTCAAGCTGTTATGTACTACAGTTTTAATTAGAACAACAAAATTGGCTGAAATTCGGGCATTTTCGGCCATAGGGACAGACTTTGGCAAGGCAACCCTAGATATTCTATTTAGGCTCATTGAGCTCTATCATTTGGCATACATCTCATCCTGTAATCTTATACACTCGACTTTTCTACAGCCGGCTCTCAGCCTATTGTGTTTTATTTCAATTCGAAGCTCTATACCTCTAAAAAAAACACCCTGTAGTTGTATGTAGAGATCTTTATGCAGACGCTTATTGTTCAAAATCAGGCATTTTCTGATTCAATGGAAGATACAAAGGTTCTGGTAGACGGAAACAGATCCAGTTATCGAGAGTGAGTGAGATTGAGTTCTGTTCACCATTAAAACCTTCTGTTTTACCTGATAAATAATAATCATTTATTTTCTTTTGAAAATCGTTAAGTTTTCTTTTTGTCAAGATAAGGAAGGCACAGGGATGACAGTAATCAGGTTAAGGTGCCACAAAAAACCGAACCTCTTTGTTCTCCATTACTAAAACAAACAACTTTGAAGAAGTTAGCGGTAGATGAAGTGACCATTATTCCTCTAAGAGAAAGCTAATTGCAAGTTAGATCGTCGAGAGTAAGTTATTAGTTCAAAATGTATTTCTTAATTTAAATGCAATGACACTAACATTGCTGGGATAATGTCTAAGGCAAGTGCGAATAGTAACTGGAATCTAGCAAACCCAAAAGGGACATTTTTGCTAAGCTAAGAATTTTAAGGACATCACTATCTTTGCCCTCCGTTAAACGGGAGAAAGCGCCAGTAAAATCTCTTTCTGTTCAATTTTCTCTCAAACGAGCTTAAAAAAATTCTATGACCAGATTTGGATTTCAGCATCAAAAGCTCGATAAGAAATAATAAATTATACCTAGACAGTCGAAGCTTTACTGATCATAGACAAACATATGAGGCGCCCAGTTGCGAAACCGGCCAAGTCCCTTTTTCATACTTTTGGACAAACAACGAAAAACGTTTATCTTCATCTATGTTCATTGAAAACTTAAAAAGTATTTCCCTCATAGTTAATAGCTTATAAAATTTCTTACTCAAAGCACGTTAGATCAGACTTTTCAAGACTTATTTGCATATGTTTTAGAGAAAACAATTTTGGACCTAACCGGTTTTGATACCAATGAACTGGACTTGGCCGGTTTTGACATAGTAACTATCAAATTTTGTTTGAAAAAAGTGGACTTGGCCGGCTTTGATACCAATGTAAAGGACTTGGCCGGTTTTGATTCCAAGGTGTTGGACTGGATTTGAAAGCAAGTTCATGGACTTGGCCGGTTTTGAAATTAATGCATCAAAAATAAATTAAAAAGTGCAATATTTCTGTCAAAAATTCTTTTTATTAATCTAAAACCATAGTAGAGAGATAAAGGATGGTCTAGATTTTTATATATGAGAATATCTCAAAATTTGACTTTTTTGAACTTGGCCGGTTTAACAACTAGGCGCCACATGTATTCAGTGGTTAGATATTTCAAAATTCACGAATCAATTTTTTTCGGCATTTTCAGATTCAGTGGTCAAAATAACATGGAAATAAGTTAGTCTTGTTAATATGTTTCCTAGAGAAAACTAGATTGCAGACGATTAAAAACTGAACTGAACTGAACTGAATTTCAACTTAAACAAACGTCAATAACGGCAATGACCCTCAGAGATGATGCTTCCATATCCATATTTCAGTTTTCCTGGTAGGGTGTCTGCAATTTTTGAAATTGCAATAAGCAAAATTCTAAAACTTTATGTTCCCCAAGACAGATTTTTTCCGCATATTTTTTGCTGGTATTTTTGTCATTTTTCATATAATTTATATGGTCTAAATTTTATTTTTCAAATACTCAATTTATAAACGCTTCGTCAAACTTTGTTTAAAATACTCAATCGCTAACTTTAGAAATTACTGATGATTGTTTTGATCACCATTAAAAAAGGTTTTAGTTTTCGTGACGGCCATTAATTACGAGAGTAATCCAAAAAAAGTTCCCCTGATATATATATTATTTGCATTTAAATTTTAAATAATATATATTATTTGCATTTGAATTTCAACTTGAGTTAATAAATTCATATTTTTTGTATTGCAGCTGATCCAAAATTTAGTTTTCCCATTGCTAATGTCACTGCATCAGTTGGACGTGAGGCGCTGCTCACATGTGTTGTACAGGACTTAGGCTCTTATAAGGTAAGAAAATCAACTATAAGTTTTTAATATAAATAAGAGTTTTCAAAAATATGAATATGTATTTGAATTTGAAAATTTAGCGAAGGAAATAAAATATATTCGTGGAAGTTCTTTATTATATAGAGACAAAACGTTGCGGGATAGGCTTAACAATGGATATTTTATGAAAAAAATGCGTTAAACAATAGTAAAGCCTGTAGTTTTGTAAATAATTTAAGAAACCACACTCTATGTACTTTCGGATGCAAGAAATATTTCAAAAATTAATAATTTTATTTCTTAAAAACTTTATAAAATAGTAGCGCAACAACGCTTAGTGGTGCTAAATCGAGTTTCTAGGTTCAAGAATAGCTAGGGAGCGCAAATCTTGTTGGAAATGAGCAGTTTTTTTTTTAAGTGCAACTAACAGAAATGCAAGCAAATGACCAAAGTTAATGACAGCAAAAAATTTAAAAAAAAAAAAATTATTAAAAAATTTTTTAAAACATTGAAAAATAATGAGGAAAAAATTTGGAAAATAAAATGGTTTATTAAGAATGTTTTCGGATTTTAAAAATATTCGGAAATCTTTCCGAATATTTCCGCCTGAAAAAATCACTGCCATTGTGCAACACTGAAAAGTACATTTTGCCCAAGTTTCAGCTCCTTAGAAACTTTTTTGTCAAAGAAAAAATTCAAAACCAAAAACCGGTTTTCAGCCATTTTTTCGAAAAATTTTGAGGTTAAGGTGAAAATTAACAGTACAAAAGTTGTTGATCTTATTACTTCCTACAACTTTTGCATTGAACTTTTTTTGACATGATGCACAGTTTAGCCAGAAATCGTGAAAAACTGTGTTCGACCTCTAAAAATGCACCCCATTCCACCCCGGATAGCTGCTGTCGGTTCGATTTTTTTGTCCGCTTTTACAAGAGCTTGTTCAACAATATTCTGCTGTCAGATTGCTGTAACGAATTATTTTGTTGTTCAAACCCTATTTCTCCTGGACTATAAACCAAAAAATATTTTATATTTTTATTGACTGTATTTAAAAAAAAAATATGACGTCATAGAAAAAAATTGTAACATGAAAAAACATTTTTCTGAATACTTTAACCAATTTTAAGAACTTTTTACTCAATGTTTTTTTAACTAAAGCAATATTTACAGAAAACTGATAGCTTAGGAGAAAAAAGTTATAGCTTAGGAGTAAAACGTGATAAAAGTTGACATATTGACCGAAACTGTTTTCGTCACTAACGCTTAAAATAAAAATCTTATGAATATTTTTAAAATCTAAAAATATTTAAATTATGACGACAACCATTAGGAATATATTTTTATCTTTTTTATATATTTTTTATAAGGAAACGATTTTCGTTTTCAAAATTCAGGTTCGAAGGACCTCCTTGCATTTTGATTAGCTTTTAATTGGCAAATTTTGATTAGCAAATTGTTTATTTACGACAAGATTTGCGCCAAAGTCAGCACTCCATCGACTTTTTGAGATTAGAATACAAAATTGTATGCTTAATTCTTTCAAAAGCTCAAAACCTCATTAGTTGTCAATAGTCAATCTTAGTCGAATTTCCAAAACAAAATAAAAATAAGGAAAATCAACAGCCTCAAGAAGTTTTTTCAGTGTAATATTACAACGTTTTCATATGAAATACCTTTTTCCCTGAAATCATAACAGCACAAAACCAAATTCGCTTAATTTTCAATTTAAGCACATTTATGAAAGCTATCAACAACGCACACATTTGGACACACACACACCTACACACAATGACATAAACAATAGCCAACTTAACTGTAATATCATACCTTGTGTGGGGATTTGTGGTTTTCTCTACTTAAGTTGGGTTTGGGAACTTAAATGGGGGAGGCGTTGCCAAAAATGATTTTCTCAATTAGAACCTTAAAGATAATCGAGCAGGCACTTGGGAATAATTATTATGGGTTTAATGTTGTTGTTGTCGGTGTTATTAATATTTCTTGTTTCTTTTGTTTGCTTTGTTGCTTAAGAGGTCCTTATTGTTGTAGTTGCTGTTGTTGTTGTTGTTGTTGCATTTGTAATATGCGCTTCATTTGTCTTGTTAATTTTTTACAACTTTTATTATTTGCTGAGTTGCGGCTTCTACCAGTGTTTATTAATAAATGAGAGTCGTTTTGTTTTGTTTTTCGTCCTTATTGTATTTTGTTTTGTTACGGCGTGGTAGGTAACTGCCAATGTTGCCACATAATCACCTTTGATTTGTTTCCCCCTTTATTTTTATTTTCTTTTGCTTGTTAATTCTTATGGTTTTTATTTGTTTTTATTTTGTGTTTGTCAATTATTTTTGTGTTTGTGTTGTTGTTTTTTTTTTTTTTTACTTTTGTTGTTTTAAGTGATTGCTTTCATTAGTTAAAAATTTCATCTACATCAATAACACAAGCAAAAGTATGGGGAGTTTTTAAGGGTCTCTCTTAACTTGAAATTGAGCCCAATTTTCTATTGGTTTTGTTTGTGGCAGTTCAATAGTTAGAGTTAAAAAATTTTAATATTTGATATCTAAACTTAAAAATAGCTATATTTCAATGTCGAAAAGTATCAAAAACTATAACTATAACTAAGTATAAAAACAAGCAACAAACATTTTATGAAAGAGAATCATAAGAGTTAAAATTAGAAGCTCTATTTTAAGCCTCTACAATAGAAACTTTTAAGTCTAAAATCTCAAATCTCAAAATTTCAATAAAACATTTTTGTAATTGCTGCATTGATGTCGTAATTTCGATAATTTTTACACTCATTTACACATCCCATCACGAATGAACACCACGTACGTGAACATTTGCAACATGCACGCACATTAGCAAAGAGGCATGATTTATAGCAAATAAATTTAAAATAATTGCACAATTAAACAAGGGAGGCAAGTGAAAAAGACTCGGATGAAAAAATTGAGAGGTGCATGTTAAGTGCAGTTATTAAAACTGAAGAGACGATATCAAAGTATTTAAATCGATATTATTTGTTTTAACAAAAATATGTCAATTAAAACTTTCTTGTGCATTTTGATTATTTTAGAAAGTCTTTAGGGGGCTCCACCCCCTGTTTATTAAAACCGATCGCATGGATCTTCAAAAGTCAAGTAACTAACACTGAATGACAAAACTCAAAAATTCTCAAAAATTAAATGAAACAGTTATTTTTATGAAGTGATATTTTCGGTCAGTCCGAAATTTACATACCCTACACCGTGCATCATTAGTTCATTTAATTATAAGCATGAAGAGGATTATATACATATGAACCGTTCCATGTCAACCGGGACAGTGGTCTACCCTAAATTAAGCGCAGCAGAAAAACGTTTTTAAGGTGTCAAAATGTTCGTATGCTCAAGAGATTTCATATGAGAACAGGTGTTTTCGAATTTTTTTTTTTAAGGAAATGGCGACCGTAAAACGGCGCCTACATATACAATGAACCACAAAACAGTTCACAAAAAAACATATTTCTGGTTTTAAGGCTGCATTTTTTTTTTTGTAAAAAAGGTTTTAAAAAAAGTATGCAGAAAACTTGCAAGTTCTGTATTCTAGCTAAAAATATTCAAAACTAAAATATTTCACATTTTGATTAACTTGGGTAGTTATTTTTATACTAAAAAAACTACTACTACTAAAAACTTTTTAAAGCATTTTTTAATATTTTATGTGGCCGCTTTTGGATTTTGTGGTGAAGTGTATTTTCTTAGGCTCGCTTTCCATTTGTCTAGTATTTGAGTATTGATCACGGACCATTGTCCATTGGTGACCTTCCATAGCTCGCCTAAATTTTGTGCGGTTGTTGGGCTGGAAGGGGCAGTGCCGTCAATGCGCTTATAGGGTCCAACTCTATCCCCCAAAAAACTACTTCACACCATCACATTACGACCTCCGTGTTTAACTTTACGTGTTCTATATTTGGGATTATTTGGGATTGAGCTTTGTACACTGATGTTGACGAGGAATAACAATTTTATTTCCCGAGAAATAATTAAGGAACACTATTATTGTCAGGAGGATCTAAATTTAGCATTCGCAGACCATATTGTAAGTCTACGTAAGTCATTATCAGTGTACAAAGCTCTTTACCAAACACAGAACACCTAGAGTTAAACACGGAGGTCGGAATGTGATGGTGTGGAGCAGTTTTTTGGGGGATAGAGTTGGACCCTATGAGCGCATTGAAGGCACGATGATGACAGCTGGATACAATAATACTTTAAGCAATGTTATTTTCTTATTTTCTGAGTGGAACATGCCACTTCCTTGGACAATTAAACTTGACAATGATCGAAATCATAGTTCAAGGCTTGTAAAATCTTGGATTGTGGAAAAACGAGTTCACATTTGATATGATGTCAACGACGCAGTCTGTCGATCTCAATCCGATTGAGAACATATGGATCGTGGTAAAACGCATAATTGGTCAGAAAATTCTCAAAAGTGGTAATGACCTATTCGCTGAGATAGAAAATGATTGGAACGCTATTATACCTTGTTAATAAGCAAATTTATAAGTCAATGTCCAGAAGATGTCACTTATCAGAACAACAGTTACGGAACCAAGTATTGGACTGGCTATGCATTTTTCTTGGTATTGTGCTGAGTTGCGCATGTTTTGAGCGCTTGAGTTTTCGCTTTCTTTGTCTACCTTAGGTTTTTGTTGGTGTTAGCTAATGGAATAAAATTTTTTTTTGTTAAAAAATCAGCAATAAGTGAAGTTAATAAAAGTAACATAAAATTAAACTCAAAGTTGTTGTTTCACTGAAATAGTTTGATATTTCTTCAAAACTAATTTCAGTTGCAAAGCATTTGAGCGGTTGGGGGAGAAGGGATACATTGATATATGGGGCACATAGATACGGTGGCCGTTAAATCAAAACCTGACGCGGTCAGATATCATTTAAACGTACATAAGTAGGCGTCGACAGAACACATCATATGTTTGAATTTCAACTGTGTTCAGGTACCGCTTCGCGTATGATAAATATAAACCTGTTTTGTACGCTCATAAGTAAAATAGTTGCGCCCTATTCGGGTGTGCATTTATTTGGAAAGTTTTGTGTTGACAATTGCATATTACGATATACCGTTAGTACATATCTTTGATAATTTTTAGATAGGTGCAATTTTTATAATTACTTAACACTTAAACGTAAAATTATTATTTAAATCAAAAATGTCACTTGGGGCCCATTGATACAAGCATATACGGGGCACATTGATATGTATGAATTTGTCCCGTCTGGTAAACAGATTGTGACTTATTCGTTTTGTTTCTTAACAGAACGGAATATGGTGCGAACGTAAAAACGAGAAATTGATAGAGGTACCATCGATGATAGCGCTATGGCTTCTGCAATCTTTGATGTACTGGAATGCAAGGTATCAATAAGAAATGCGGTCTATAAATACAATTTAAAAATAACGCAGTTGATACTGATCCACCTATGTCAAAAGACGTTTAGGAATTGTATTTTGTTTAATATAGGGGTGTCTTAAACTATGAATTAAAGTACCACAAGCAAGTATCAATGTACCCCGTGTGTGGGGCAGTTTGATACGAAATTTTGTTTTTAAAAAACTCTTCATAACATTTTTTCCAAATAAATCTGAGTTGAAATTTGTTTGAAATAAGTTAGTAAGATAAGCACTGAAAACATTCAGATAATTTTTTTTAAATTATTTTGTCAATGCTTCTTTTTTTTCGTTTGTAAAGAAATCGTATCAACGTGCCCCACCTCCCCCTACTGTATATTTTTTCAATACGCCGATACATCCTGATATTTATTTCTATTGTACAGTGTAATTGCAGCACTGCAAAAAAAAATAAATTGTACTTTTATCGATTCTGAAATTATGAGCGAACATTTAAACCGATTTGTTTAATTCACTGTTAAAACAAATATCGAATGCAATATCAAAATGTCACCATTTTCGAAGCTCTCTACTTTATCCCTAAACAGGCGCTTAAGTTTTTAATGTCATATTCATCATAAAAACGTCGTGTTGAGCACTCGTTACGCGCGTTATCATATTTCACACATGCAAATGCTGGCCAAAGGCGACTAAGAAAAGCACGAACAAGAGGAAGAAAGTAATTAAAAAAAAAAGAAAATTAAACCACAAATAATAAGGTCGAGTGAAACGCAGCAGGTGTTTTTTCAGCTATGATAGTGCCGTTGGTCATTACACGCCCCTCAAGTAACAATTATGAAAATAATCAACCAAAAAAAAAATGAAGAAAATTAAAATGAAACTAAAAGCTACTTATGTGACATTGACATTTAGGGAAGTTTTTATTTATTTGTTTAAAGTCTAGACTAAGCTGATTTTATAAAAAAGTTTTTTTATATTTTCATAAAAATTTGTTTGGAGTGAATTAAAGGATATTAAGAGCAATAAAACAATCGGGTTTTGTTAGTTTACTTTATGTCCATTTTAATTTGATTCGTGTACATTATTTTACTATTCACTCCTTTTATCTCCACTTCTTCTTCTTCTTTCATTTTAAGGTAGCGTGGTTGCGTGTGGATACACAAACCATACTAACAATACAAAATCACGTGATAACAAAGAATCAACGCATTGGTATCACTAATTCAGAACATAAGACGTGGACAATGAAAATTAAGGATATCAAAGAGACTGACAAGGGTTGGTACATGTGTCAGATCAATACAGATCCAATGAAGAGTCAAATGGGCTATTTGGATGTTGTCGGTAAGTAAAAAAAGAACATCATTTGCTTTAGAAATGTTGAATTTTTAAATCTGAGCTGGATTAAGTTCATAAATTTATATTCCAAAAAATATGTAAAAACCATATATCCACATAAAAAAATTATATCCAGAAACGTTTTTTTTTTTTTGTTTTGCTTTCAACCGCCACATTGTCACAGAACTGATAATCCAAATGTCCTACCAAATGTTACGCGCAAAACACTCACTGTGTGGCCATACAGCATATGTCACTATCACTAAAAATTTAAAAAAAAATAAAGTGCGAATCAGTATAACATAGATTTTTGTTAGTCACATTGTCGCTGTCACCATCTAACAATCGCTTAATTTTTGCGATTTATGCGCTTTTTGGACTTAAACGTACATATGGTGAGAGCACAATGTAACACAAAAAAACTAACCAAAAAACTAACCGAAAAAAAACCAAGAAACAGGAAAAAAACGTAACACAAAACTAACGCTTCAACCACGTCGCAGGACGCGACTACTAACTACAACGCCACTTAATGCTCTCAGTCACGAAATCAACGACGCGATTTTTTGTAATAGATTGCTGTGAGTCAGAGTTAAAATGCAGTGAAGGGATATGAGGTTTTTGTTTTACGTAACAAAAAAAAAATGCTGCATGCCGGACACACCGCCACGCTGCTTGACGTTGGCGCCTGTGAGGCACTGTAAAGCAAAAAGTTGCAATATTTTTCTTAGTCTAAAAAAATGTTATATATTCGCGTTTACGTTCAGAAGGGTTATTCATCCGAAATCGTTCTTTTTTTAAAGACACAGAAAGATTTTATTTTAGAGTCCCCCACTTACCAAATCGATTAACTCCATTAAACAAGAAGTCGATAACAACACAAAAACATTTCGAAGCTGCCATGCATTTTGTATTGCGAACGGAAATTAATTTTGACTTTTTGAAAGCAAAATGTTGCAGAAGACGTGGAATTTACATTAAATAATGCCAAACTTTAGCAACATTTTTTGAATTCTTAAAATATTTTCAATTTCACCCAAAGCTACACAAAGGTTGTACGGTCTGTTTCATTGCTCTATCAATAATAATCTCTGATCACATTTATTAAATGGACGCTGATTAAATTATATTGCTGCATAACAATATTTTCAACAATTTTAAGAAACGAAGTGTCATAAAAATCTAATAATAATTTTCTGACGGATGAAACGATCT
The DNA here is from genome assembly GCA_949775025.1 of Tricholauxania praeusta. Taxonomy (NCBI): domain Eukaryota; kingdom Metazoa; phylum Arthropoda; class Insecta; order Diptera; family Lauxaniidae; genus Tricholauxania; species Tricholauxania praeusta. The sequence goes on along the minus strand of OX459030.1, from coordinate 122,768,431 downwards.
GAATATGTTGAAAATGCATTATTCACATTATTTTTTGCGTCTCCGGACCAGTTTTAGCCACATTTTCGAATAAAATTTCTCCTCTTCGGTAGAAATATTTCACCCCAGCGGCAAATATGTTATAAACAACATCGATGAATAGCTATACTCATTGTAGGCAGTAATGCTCACAACCCCTGCCACAACTGTAAATGCTTTTTACAAAAGTAGGCAGCTTGCTTACATCTCTATATACAATGTGTAGCAAGAGAAAGACAGATTGCCATATACTCACCTACCATTTAGATGATGATTTTTTTTTAAATCACCTATGCGAGTCATTTTTGACTACTATTTATGACCAAAAAGTGATTATAGGTAATAACTGAGAAAAAATAAATTCCAAAAATCACATTTCGATATACCCAACGACCTTAAACTGATTGCGCAGGAAAACAGTTTCAATATTATCACTTTTTGATCTACGTAATGATTCAAATGTGACTTAAGAACTTATTCTGGAAAATATGTTTTTTAAATTGCGTTCTGTTTCTTTACAAAAAGAAGACTTAAGAAAAAGACTCGGAAATGCTTAGAAATATGACTCGAAAAATGCTCTCATATGACTAGAAATATGACTCAAAAAAGACACGCATATGATTAGAAATATGACTCGAAAAATATTCGCATATGACTAGAAATATGACTCAAAAAAGACTCGCAAATGATTACAAATATGACTCTAAAAAGACTCCCATATGACTAGAAATATGACTCGAAAAAGACTCGCAAGTGATAAGATATATGACTAAGATATGACTCGAAAAAGGCTCGCAAATGATTAGAAATATGACTCGAAAATGAGTCAAAACTGATCAGAAAAACGGGCCATAAACAACTCTTCAAGAAGAGTCGCGGATAGGGTACCATTTTTTCCCGACAAAAGTATCATTTATGATCAGAAATGAGTGCATTTATGACCATTTTAATCAGACAGAGCACTCGAAAAAGACTCGAGTGTGATCGGAAATTTCATAAAATGCTGGCTAGAGAAGTACAATTTTTTGGAAATGGAATCTTTTCAAAATTCGATAAGGAAATGACGAAAAATGCTACAAGGTGACTCTGATGGTATCAAAAATTGATTTTAGGCATCGGACTATAGTTTCTAACATCCCTGATGTTTCCAAAATCATCTTTTTGACACATCAATATGATTGATGAAAACAAACTTTCTTTTTGAAAATGAGTTTATAAAATTATCTTTCAACATTTTTAGAACGATAGATTCAATCTATTTAATATAAATGCTATTGGGTGATTTAATTAGAGGTACTTTTTTCAGTAGGGATTGAAAAATTTTAAGTCCAATTTTCATTATTGGATTATTCGAGACCAAATAAACCACAGACAGTACCTAGTGAAGAAAATATAGCTTACGTGAGAGTGTATGCGATGAACGTGATGAATCTATTCGTTGCCGTTCTAAACTGCTTGGTTTGAAACAACTTGATGTATTTTTTGTAAAAGTTTAAGACCATACATAATTCAACTCGTGAAAGAATTGAACGAAGACCCATTGTTTTATAACAAAATTTTGTACAGCGATGAGTTAGGCTCATTCCTGGCTTATTGATTAGTCAGTAAGCAAAATACTAATTTTTGGGCTGAGGAATAACCCAAAGAAATTCAAGAGCTGCCATTACATCTGAACAAAACAACAGTTTGGTGTGGTTTTTCAACGGTGTAGTTACAGGTCGACATTTCTTTAGAACTGAGGCCGGATGAAACGTGCCTGTGGAGAGCGTCTGTAATCGCGTAATTGTAACGGACTAATTGCTACTTAAAATTGAAGCTTGTGATCTCTTTAACATTTAGTTCCAAGCCAGACGCTGCTAATCGACTTTAGAAATAGACGAGGTTTTATTTAAAAATTGTATTAACATTCGGTAAGCATCAATTTAAGGGGCTAACTAGGTCCAACAACTTTTTCGCCAGAGGTCGAGATTAATCCTTTACATTACATACATTTTTCTCTGTAAATAAAGGCTTGCAGCTATGGTGGACCAATCTACAAATGATTGAAATAATTTATGGATGATTGAACTTAGAAGCATTTTCCGACGCGAAATAGATCAACTATAATATGTTTGCCAAAAAAAAAAATCTAATTTTCTTAATTGCGAAAATAATTAAATTTTAAAATTAATATTATCACCCCACTGTATAACTACATGCCACTTAAACGAAGCATATTTAATTTGCACGCGGTTCAGTGGACGCTTAAATGTTAGCGCGAATATTTTGCATACGAAAAATGTTGCGTCCGTCGTTTGCTTGTCCTTTCTGCTGCCGTTGTGCCACGTTTATTTGTGCACTTGGTGGGTTCAATTTCAATTCGCATCGTTTCGCTTCGGAAACGTTTTGTTAGCACCACGTGGTAAATGTGGTACGCCACAGTCTTATGGTCAGGTTGGCAGTGCGAAAAAATGCAATAGAGAAAAAAAAAATTGCAGCTTTTTTTTTAAATTTTTGTTTTCACTTTGTTTTTGGTTTGAATGCAATTTTTCGTTGTTTTTATTGTTGGGGAAAATAAGAAAAGTAAAGGAAATTATGAAAGGGTTACTAGAATGTTTTACTATTGTATACCCTACAATCTAGAGTGAAATATTAATGATTCAACAAAGATAGAAGCTACCTTCCGCAGACGAAAAATATCCTATGATGTGGACATTTGGTATATCAGTACCTTTTATGCTCTTTTATCATTTTTATTCAAATTAAATAATTTCAAAGGTCACTTAGCACCAAACTCTTGTGTTATTTTGAAGCTGCTTAATAATTTCTGCAGCTTTCCTCTACTATTTATTGTATTCACATTCTTTCAGTAGCACAGTTTTTATCACAGCTTGACCAATCATAATTTAAAACAAATTTTTTTTTTTTCACAATTTCACAAATTTTTAAGTACTCCAATTTTTTATTTTCAAAAAAAAAAACTTTCTACGGAAATGGATTTTTGCAGCAAATGAGCTTAAAAGTCATTTTACAGTTGAGTTCAACGATAGCGGTGTATTGTTGCCATTGCTGCTCGTTTTGGTTTCATAGCGTAGCGGGTATTTTTTTGTATTTTTGTGCAGTCCATTCAGTGGCTTTGGCTATGGGTTCTTTGCTTGGATTTTGTAAAATTCAACAATAGTTAATTTGCGGTTTTATATTTTAATTATATGCATTAAGCTTCGCGGTAACGAGGTACAACGTTGTATGCTTTTACCTTTTGCGCTATGTGGTCAAATGCAGCTATATACATACATATTCGTACATATGTATGTCTGTTACAGCTATTAACCTTTGTATTTGTAAATCGAGCTATACAGTATTTAATTGATGTATGTATATTTGTAATTAATATTTGAAGTATACAAAAAACCACAATTTAAGCACTAAATCGACACGGAAAATAGAGATTTTGTGCAATATATCAAGCTGTTTCTTAATGTTCTTAACATGTTAAATAAATCGGCTGATTTACTATGAATTGTTTAAATGAAATATTTTTAGTTTCAATTTGTGACACAATTACTTTCCTCCATTTAGCTTAAAATATGGTATGCAACTGACCATAATATGGTTCGCTTTAAGTGAATGAAACTAATTTTCAAAAACTGGAGTTATATTTGAACTTTGCCAAAACAAAGGTAGTTAGACCAGAGCTCCCCGAATTTTCTAATTTTTGTGCAATTTTTAAAAATTTATAAGAAATTTGAGAATAACTTTTGAAAATATCTCTTATCTCTGTAGACATTCTCTGCGAAAAAATTTTTATCGAATGTTTTTTAATTTAATTTTTTTAAATTTGTTAAATTATATTTTGAGTTAAGTATAAAAACCAGACTCAAGTTTCGATATTTTACTTTTTTATTTTTTAAGTTTGTGAAAAAATGGTCAAACCAAAAAAATTAACTTAATGCGCTAAGTATAATCATTTGGTAGTTTTACCAGGAAAGTTTTCCAGGAGTTTTAAAAATGGGTTATTTTATATATGTCGATGTGTTTTTCCGACTTTGAAGTTTTCCACCTCATAGTTTTGCCGCTTGCGCCGCCATATTGGAAAAATTACGTCTGAGAGCAGTTTTTTGACAATATCTACTCTCCGACTCATTTCACGATAAAAAAGTTAGAGAACACTAGAGAAAATTGCCTAGAATTTATGTTATAACCGTTTTTTTTTTGTAAAATCTATAGTTTTGCCGTAGGAGCGCCACTCATTTCTACACCACCTTGAGGTAGAGTAAGCGGCTCGAGCAAACGTATGATGAAATCAAGAATAAAGAGAATTGCGATAAAACTGATAATCACATCGCGGATGATGTGCAAAAAATTTCGGGATGTGACGTTTGAATAGGTACTAAAGACAATGAACTTGCAAATCCTGGTCCAAAGCGAAGGAGAATGCGCTCAACTTTGGAATAGTGAATTATATGTGAACCAAGCCTACTAAGCCTACCATGATATAAAAAGCGCGCCACTTACTCTATCTCTTGGTGGTGTGGAAATGAGAGTTTTGCTCAAAAGCGTGTGGAAGTACACTTTGTGGCGCTCGTACGCCAAAACTATTGATTTGACAAAAAAGTTATCATGAGATAAATTGTAGGCCAATTGCAGGCCAAGTTGTTATATAAAGAGAAAAACGAAACATTTTATGAATTATTAACATAATTCCCATTTATAATAATTGTAAATCGTCAACTAAATGAATACAGCCCTAAAAAAAAAATTTTTGAATCAAAATTTGTGCCATGATTACTTTGCCTTTGTAGAAGTTCAAACTAAAGCACTGAAAACTGAAAACGGATTGGAAATTGAGGAATTGGAAGACATGGGGAGATGGCACATTTCATTACAATTGAAAAGATTATATCAATTTTTCGGAAAATGAAAAAGTTTTGGACTAAATCAAAAATTCATCTCGGAAGGCCACATATCTCTTGTTATTTGACTAGCTCAAAATATTTATATAATATTATCGTTATCACGAAAAATATAATTTTTCTGGAAAATTATGGGTTTTTCGGAAAAAGGATTTCTAGTCAAAATTAACTTTTGTATAGCAGAAAAATCAGGGACATCACATATTTCAAAATTATGAATTGCTAAGGATTCTGCTAAAAACTTTTCATTTGGTTAGATAAATTGTTTATTTCAAAAGTTAAAAAGATGAAAAAAAATGTAAGGAACTTAGAAATATTTAGTTAAAAATCTTTTCATATATAGTGTTACGATATCTCACTTTTTTATAGCTTAGATTTTGCAATTAAAAAAATTAGCCACTGGAAAACAAAAATAATGTGATTTGACAACGATGGTATGGACCAGTGGTGGGCATAGAAATCTAACAGAAGGGCGAAACAACAACATCAAGCAAAAACAACGAAATTTTAAAGTTTTTTTTTACTTCAATTTCCAAATTCGCTAACTGCACAAAAAACACAAATTGCACTACAAACAAAAACAAAAACAATTGCTGCATTCGTCAAGAAACATTGCGGTGCAACGCTAATCCCTTTGTGTGTTGTCTTTGTTTTCATTTGAACTCAACTCAACGCTGTGCCTCGACAGCGTTGAAATTCTGCAAATTTTTTTTCACTTGCTTGTGCGTCAAATAACGGTTCGGGCAATGAGGGCGGATAGTGACACTAAGTGCCCACCACTGGTATAGACAATTCCTTTGAATTTGATATAAAAAATACCTGTAACTTGGAAAGTGGTATTGTTACACTCAACTTATTGTTCAAATAATCAAGTAAATATGCTACTAGCACTATTGGGGTTTGCTTTTTAGAGAAATACTCTTTTACAAGTAAATTTAGAATACTCTTACTATCATAAAAAGCTTCTCAACCGTTTAATTCACAAATAGCCAGTTTTCTACGCTATTAACTCGCCTCCCATAAAGTCATCATCAAGTCAACAAAATGTCTTTACTTCCTATTAATTTTTTAATTATTTTTTGGTTTTTTGTTTCCTTGTTGTTGTTTTTTTTTTTCCTTTTTGTTAATGTCAGCACTCACATGTCGCATAACATAATAATAAACCGCTTAATGACCATTTAATGGTCGTCATCACCACAATTTGGCTTGATATTTAACCACATAATTGCGGCAGTTTTATGTGCACTGAGCAACATTGTTTTTTTTTTTTCAACATTTCTCCTCTTTTTCTCGCTTTACCCACCGAACGTTTTGTATGTTTATAACATTTATATTTCCGGCACTTTGTATTCGCGTTGGGGATATGAAAATTCACCAATGGCATAGCAAAACAAAAACAAATGGAGATGTGTATTATAAAATATTTAAAAACTTGCACGTTACAACGGATGCTCGTAGTATGCACATGTTGCAGATAAATTTGCAAAATAACAAAAAAAAAATGTTAAGTTTGGTGTGAAAGGAGCAGTAATATGTCCGGCAGCAGTTTTTCAATGATAATAGCCCGTTAATGAGGCAAGAGAAAATTAAATCAGTTGATGACTTTTGGGAAAATTGTTGGTGAAGAAGGTCTAGACATATTTATTCTCATTAGTGATAAAATCAAAAACTAAGTAGCATGCCTTTCAGGCGAACACCTTGTGTTTCTTATATTTGAAAGGGCGATAGTTGTAGATAGCCAGCGCTTTTGGCTCCTAAGGCTCTGGTGGCGTCAATGTAAAAAGTTATAATGCGAATCGATTTATCGATTAGATCGATTTTTTAATATTTTTCGATTTTTATACTTTATCAACATATTGCGACTTTTTAAAAATTTCCACATTATTTCATAATTCAATTTTCTAAAAACTTTCAAATTTGCTTTCATATTAAGTAACTTAAATTTGTGTATTTTCTTTTTCTCATTTCATTATAACAACACAAAAAAATTTGATGATGTCCAACAAAAACGACAATAAAAACTTCAACAAACTACATAATACTTAACGTTGTTCATTCATTTGGCCTACACCATCAACTTGATTATCCGACATACGATTCCAATGACTATGACGCGGCTGCTGCGCTGCGTTGCATCAACAACACCAACAACAACAACAACTGACTGGCAACTTTTCCACCAACTCAACTTGATTCTTCTATTGCATACAACATGCAATAACAACATTACGACTCTTTTGGTTGTGCTCTACAATTATTTGAAACGCCGCTAAATATGCAACAAAAAAAAAACGAAACCAAACCAAACAAAACAAAACCGGGATTTTGGTTTTTTTCCACTGCTTTGTTGTATGCTGTGTATTCTTGTTTGTGATACAAAACACCCGCTTCCGTGTGTTGGTGGTTGGATTTAACAAAAAAAAATAACAACAACAATAACAACAACAACAATACAAAATCATCATTTCGTTTCTTTCCGCGTGCGCTTTATCTATACAAATGTTTGTACACATACGTTTATGTGTGTCTGTATTATTGTGTCTGGTGTAGTACCGCCGGATATCCTGGATTATCCCACAAGCACGGATATGGTTGTACGCGAGGGCAGTAACGTGACGCTCAAATGCGCTGCAACCGGTTCACCGGAGCCGACAATTACATGGCGACGTGAAAATGGAGTTCCCATTGAGTTGGCCAACGGTACAGAAGGTATGTATGAGTACGAGTATTTTAAGTACTGTGTTTTTTTTCTTTTACTTTTTTTTTTTTTGAGAGTTCGAGTATCGAACTGTAGTTGGTAGTCGTGCATGGTAGCGGTCTCAATTTGAAAGTGCCATGTATTTTAAGGGCTATACTGGAAACCGTAGTAAAGCAGTAAAAGTACTAAAAGTACACTTTTTACATTCAGTTTATAGCTGCAGCTTGATGCTGCTTTTTTGTGCGGTATTTTTGAATTGACGTAGGCACAGTGATCTGATATTTGGAAACGTTAATTTTTATATAATTTTTGATAGAAGTCCTCAGCAAAATATACGCAATAGCTGCCCAAGTAGCACACGTTGCAAGTTTTTGGCTAATACAGCGTATTTTTGGCAAAAATCATTGCTGCTTTGCTTTTCTTGCTACTAGGAATTGATCAGGAATGCACTGTCCTATAGCTTATAAAGCACCTTTGACAATCAGAATTTAAAAACGATAGCGCTGCAGCTTTTTTTTTTTTTTTTTTGAGTTCAATTGGCGTAAATATTCCATAAAATAGCTAATAAATAGCAGAAAAATAAATTTTACTACATTGGTATTTTTCAGCAAAATTTTTGATTTCAAAAGCTGATTTATAGCCAAGAACTAGCATATCGAGCTAGCGCTCTTGGTAGTGTGCATCAGTATAGAAAAAAAAATGGGAATCTATTTTTTTTAGCAATAATTTGTAGTATGCTTGCAAAATAAAAGCTTTAAAATATAGCCATTGCTTTTACTGTAAATTAGCTTTGAATGCGCTTTAATAAGAGCCATGAATCTATGCTATGCTCTGTGATTTATTTTAGCTATAAATGCCAAATCAAAACAATAAATATAGTTTTTTTGTTTAGCTGTAATCTTTTCGTTAAAACATATTTCTTAGCTAAAGAAAGTAACAACGTAGTTGTGTTAGTTCTCAACATCTATATTGGCGTTAAGAAAATATTTTAAAGCTATGCTAATACTTAGCTAGACACAAGCTGTAAAGGCGTTTTTAAAGAATACAAATTTTCTTTTAAATAAAACTTCAAAAAAAGCTAATAAATGACTTGTCAATTGCATTAAAAGTATTTTTACAGCTTACTCCTAGCAATTATTGCACAGTAGTATTTTAATGCTACTTGAGTAGGGACATAATTTTTTGCTTGAATTCCAGCATGATTTTGATGGAACTTTTCCACTAGATCATTAATCCGTCTGAAACGTTCCTCATAGTAATTTGAGGTTTTTCGGACTTTTGCGTCTCTCCTGAAGTTGCATATGAATTTTTTTGCACTTGGGCGCCAACCTCATACTGCCGTTAAATCAGCTCTTTTGAAACCCTCATAGTGTATGGTAATGCTGAACCTTGATTTGATCCTTGCGTCAGATCTGTTGATTACACTTTACGTATTCTGTTGCTTCAGCTTTTTCATTTTTCTGAAATGGTTGGTTTTCTGATGCTTCAGTAAAGCTGCTTTTTCGTCCTTCTGAAATGGTTCGTTATTTTTTTCAAAACGAGTTTTATTCTCGACGAAGTTGTCTTCTTCCCTCGCGATTTTATCATTATTCACACACAAATCGCTCCAAATCACTGTGCCAGCAATTGTAGGTTAATATGAGCCATTGCAGCAAACCAAGCCGTCAAAGTTGCCAACACACAAAAACAAAAAAAATGTGCCTTTGCTGCTTGATACTTCAGCAGCCGAACACGAAACTGAAATCAAATGTGCAAATGGTAAAAAAAAAAAAAACACTCGTGAAAAACGTGAAATTTCTCATCATGAAAACTTCAAAAATGACCTTACGTTAAAAATTTGCCGCTACTTTAGTGCAATGCTACCCACCACCGACTTTTCGCTGGACTCTTTTTTTTATGATCATTGTCGACCAGGGTTCAAATGTCTGCATTTGGCGCGAAGGTTTTATTATTTAAATTTTGCGCGCCAAGTACTTTACATACATAAAAATAATGTGGAGAAGAGCTTGAAAGTTACAAAGGATGGGTGGCTGGCTGAAAAATGAAATGAAGAAGAAAAAGTGGTAGCGTAGCAAAAGTTTTTATTTGAGTTTTGATTACCCGATTATTATTTGTAGTCAAAAAAAAAATAAACACAAAAAACAAATAAAAGTTAACTTTTTGTTTTGATGTGATTACCCGTTTATAAAATAACAGCGGGTGATGCCAAGGGCTATTGAATTTTAAGGTTGGATATCATGAAAGCTACCATTTAATGGCTTACAAGTCTAATTGCTGTTATTTGAAGAAAACAAAAAATTACATTACGTTATGCTTACGTATATTGTACCATAATTATATTGATTAAATATTGACTTTTGTCATCAGCTTATTTTCAAGCTATTATGTTCTTGAATAAATAGTGAACCCTTAATTATATAGATATGTATATTCTTTTTTACTCCAACTTGATTTAATGTTTATTGTGTGATTAAATCGAATCGCCATCGCAGCCGCATCGCTGCGAAATAAAAATCTTTTAGTTTTCGATTTTAACTATAAAGAGTCAATAAGTCCCTAACAAATTATCCATTCACAGTTCGCCGGAAAGCAATTTAATTCACAGTGTGGGGTACCCCCGGTTTTTTTTTTTTAATGATAATTTGGAGTGCCATAAACACATTTCAACTCTTTTTGAAATCAAAAAAACACAAATCAAATTCCTCAAAAATCAAATTCCTGAAATCAGAAATTGGGGGCGCTTTAAATTTCATAGTTATAGACATCAGAAATTGGGGAAAAATTCATTATAAGTTGGGAGCCCATAAATCGATTTTCAAAATTAGGATGTCATATGAAATTGATAGATATTGGCTCATAAAAGTTTGATATTTATGCTATAAATTTCGAGATATGAAATTTGTTTTTTTTTCTTAACCGTTATTTTTTTCTTAAGCGTTTATTTTAATAACATACATTTTTATTAATGTGTTCAGAAAGCAGTATTCCTATCCTTTCAAATGATGTGCCATTCAATGTTGGTTTTTATTTGCCGACTCAATTTTTTAAGGAAAACAAATTGAAATTATGCAATTTTTTGACAAAAGACAATAACAACAAATATGGAAAAACAGCAAAAACCATTATATTAAAAAAGTTTTAACGAAAATTGGCATCTTTCCGCAGGATGCTCAAAATCTTTGAGTCAAACGTGAAACCAGTTTTTTTGTGCAGCATTCTACTACACAAGTTCCGAGAGATTAGCAAAAATTGTATTAAAAAAAAACGGCGGGTTGCACTCCGGGAGTGCCGACAGAAGTGAAAACAAATCGTTTAATGGCAAGTTAGTGCGTTAATTGGTATGTGTGCGTTTTCTTTCATGCCACTTTTTGGCCACTTTTCTGTGCAAATAATACTGATGAACGGTCAGTATTCACCTCACACCATCAGTATTAAGCGGCCCTCACACGATCAATATTACTGACAGTATTTTGCATACTGACAGTATTACTGATCGTATGAGGTGAGTACTGATGTACTGTCAGTATAGAAAAACGATACTGATGACTGATGAAAAAATCGGATATTACTGACGAAGTTTTTAAATACTGACAGTAATACTGATGGTGTGAGGTGAATACTGACAGTTCATCAGTATTATTTGCACAGAAAAGTGGCATGCCACTTTTTGGGGCAGATCCGGCTGAAAGTTGGTCAGAGGGTGCAAGTAGGCACGGGACGGCAAAATCCTGGGAGGGGGCGTGGCATGCCCCATTTTGTGGCAGATAGACGATGAGGCAGCGAAACTTGAAAGAAACTTGAAAAAGTTCCTCATTCAGTGGCATGGAACATTGCGTCCAAGGGTATGGTCGTCCGATGCCTAGCTGGAAGCGTGGTGCAAGTTTGGATGGAATCTGCCCCAAAAAGTGGCATGCCATTTTCGGCTGTCGGTCACGTAGCCGGAGCATAGTTCGCACCTTCACCAGTCGAATGTCAAAAAAACTGATTACTGACAATAAACAATACTGACCGTGTGAGTGGTACACTGACAGTAATGTAAATACTGTCAGTAATTATACTGTCAGTAATATTGATCGTGTGAGAGCCGCTTTAAAAGTATGCAACACTTTCCGACGAATTTCAAAAATAGCACCTAAAATTAGGACACATTATCTGAAATTTTTAAAATCGTTACCTACTTTTAGGCGTTCTTTTTGAAATTTGTCAGAAAGTGTTGCCTACTTTTAGGGGCAAATTATTAATAGCACCTAAAAGTAGGCAACGTTTTATAAATTTTTTGAAATCGAGTTCATTTTCCAAGTCTTCAAAATTTTAAAATCGAGTTCGTTTCCCAAGTCTTCAAAATTCCAAAATCAAGTTCGTTTCTCATGTCTTCCAAATTTGAAATCGAGTTCGTTTCCCAAGTCTTCAAATTTCTGAAATCGAATTCGTTTCCAAAGTCTTCGAAATTCTAAAATCGAGTTCGTTTCGCAAGTCTTCAAAATTCCAAAATCAAGTTCGTTTCCCAAGTCTTCCAAATTTGAAATCGAGTTCGTTTCCCAAGTCTTCAAAATTCCAAAATCGAGTTCGTTTCCCAAGTCTTCCCGATGACGGTCGGTGTCGCGAAATTATACTTTTTTCCTCAGCCGCACAACGTGCCATAAGAAGTTTTCACTTCAAAAAATTCTGAAAGTTTGGTAGTCTATTAAAATTTTCAATGTCGAACTACTCATCAGATGTCCATCCAAATAGAACGGCAAAAGTGGAAATGGATTAAGCGCACGGTGCGTAAATCATCAACTGAAGTCTACCGGCAAGCGCTGACGTGGAATTCTCAGGAGACCGGTAAGCTCGGTCGTCCTAAATTACCATGGAAACGTTCGCTAGAGCAGGAATTGTAAAAATCTGGTTTATATTTGAGAGAATTTGAATTACTCGTTACTCATTGTTCACGTTGAAAAAGTTTTGTTGAAGCTCTAAGCTCCGTGAGAAGATAAAGCACATAAAATGTTTTGTCTATTACTCCTAAGCTCAGGAAAAAGTGGTACAGAGCTAAGTACATCAAAATTTACCCAATCTTACGGAGGTTTCTGAATCGAATGTAAATTAACATTCAGTCAAATCTGTTGTAATTTTAGTAGTTTGTTGATAAATTTATCCTGATAAAATATCGAAAAAATATCAATCCAAAGTTACGACTACTTTTTTTGATCGAAAAAAATTGAAATCCAAAATATCGATTGTTTTTGATCGGAAGAAAAAGAAACCAAAAATAACGATTATTTTTGATCAAAAAAATAACAGTCCAAAGTTACTACTATTCGTGATCGAAAAAAATATAAATCCAAGATAACAATTATTTTTGGTCCAAAGGAATAGAAATCCAAAATAACGATTATTTTTAATCGAAAAAAAATAAATCCAATATAACGATAACTTTTGATCGGAAAGGATAGAAATCGAAAATAACGATTATTTTATTTTCTTAAAATAAAAACCACGCTTCTCGTCAAAAGAAACTCATATGTATACTAAAACTCGCATTTTGTGTTAACGTAACGATTACTTATGGTCCCTGGTTAGAACAAAAAGCTTAAAAAATATTCTGTTAATTGAGAAAAATCTAATTTTAAAGTTCATTTTAACAAAGATTTATTTTGGACTCAAGTCAGCCTCAAACTATAGTTAAATAAATTACACAAATTACTTTAGTATACACCAATGTTTTTTATGAAATAGTTTACAAATATTTTATTTACTTTTTTTAGAAAGTTTTTCTCATTTTTTTGTTTTTTTTTGTTTTGAAAACGAATAAAATTTTATAATATAAATTTTGACTTACATTGTTTACATTTCTGCAGCATTCTCGATTCTCAATATTTAAAGAATAGCGCTTCAAAACAATTTCGTCAAAGCTGCAATATACAAAACAAATAATAAAAAAAAATAAAATATCAAAATTTTAGCTAATTTTGTTTAAAAGTTTAAGCTAATAGCGGATGTTGTTAGCAAAAAAGTATACATAAATGCAACAAAAATACACGTATAATGTTAAGTATTATAACCAACACTAAATTGCCATATTATCGATTCTGATATACGAAATGCAAATTTTCACAACAACAACAAAAACTGCTGTTACTAAAAATATGAAAAAGTATGCAACAATATTTTTCAATGTCCGTTCTAGATTTTTGTGGTTGTCGTTGTTGTTGTCGATTTTGCTGTTGTTGCTGTTACTGAACTAACCACATATCCGTTTCCGGATTTTATGCCATACACATACATATATATTTTTGTTGAGATAGACAGACATACAAAGCACGCCGGTCCAAATGAGATTTGTGTAGAAAGTTCGTAAAGTTAGCTTATGAAATGAGAGCTATGTGCATTTCAAACATAAATCAGTAATGTAAAATCTAAATTAATGTCGGGCCTTTGGCTTGTGTGGTCTATAAAGCCAAAATATCTCTAAAAGGATTCCCATACCAACCAATGTGCAAAATGAGCAGTAAACCAAGAAACCTACATTTTTTCAGCCAAAATTGAGTTAAAAATCACTTTTGAAAGGTCTTAAAGTGATCTTAAATTTCTACCTGACTACCAATGCAATTGCTTATTTGACATGTTTTTCAAAATACTGATATACTTTTGGGCCACATATTAAAAAACGCACCTTCAAAAATCTTAAATATAATTGATTTATGCTCGAGAATCGCAACTGCTTAGTATAACAGAAAAAATTATGTATTTGAACTTTTCACATAAATCTCATTTGGACCGACGTAAAAGAGTCAGTCTACTACATAAGTACATGCATATAGTGGATAAACCATAAGTGGGACTAAAATATGCATTTTGATATTGCAAATAGCGAGACATGCAGTGAAAAGTTTATAATAACAAATAGAAATTTTGTACTGAAAACATTTTTTTTATGAAATAGTGAACATTATCACTTTTATATACCTTTGAGTTCAGTTATTATTTTGGCATTAATAAGCACCTTAAAACATAAAAATAAATGTAAAAGAGTTATGAAACCATGACAAAGTCTTTTCATGAATACCTGTGTCATTTAAAGTTTTGAAAATGTTAATTTCTTACAGTGTAAAGAAAAGTTAACTATGCGAAAGTAAAGTATAAGCACGAAAAATTACTTTTTTAAATATTTTTTCCAAATAGACGAGACAATCATAACAATAATACGTATATGTACAAACGACAGTAATAATAACGATTTTTATACTTTTAAAATATAAAAATCGATACTAAAACTAGCTCTCGTTTTGTTTTTGTTTTTTATTTTTCTCTTTATTTGTTATGGCAAAACTCTAAATGTAGATGGCAATAATTTTTGAGGTCATCCAGAGCCTAAGGTTGTGTATTAACCGATTTTGTTACTTTTTGATTCCAATATATTTTCCGATTATTTTATTATAAAATAATTTATAAAATTAAACTTAATTTAAATTTATATGATTTTAATATTGTATTTAAATTTATATCGATATGTTTCCATGAGATTTATTGAAAAAAAAAATTAACTAGTCATAAACTAGCAAAGTTGTAACATACATCTTTTTTAAATTAATTTTTCCAATCGCATTTCTTAGCGTCAAAGTCTGGCTGCCAAGTTAACTTTCTCTAGTTGAACTACAATTTAAAAAATTTAAAATAACAATTTAGACTGCAACTTTTACAAAGAAACAAATGTCAAAAGCCATGCGCCCACCATAGTTCGAAATAATTTTCAAAATGAATTCGTATTTTACCCAGTTACACAAATCAATTTACGAGTCATCTTTTTAAATATAAAGTAAAGCATTAGGAAAGATCTTTCAAACTATAATATATCGTAATGCACTAAGAAAGATCTTTCAATAGAAAGAAAAAAACCCGCTATATTCAATGCTATAATACTTGGTTCCCACCAAAATAAAGTAATGTGAATCGTCCGCCAGACTTTGAAATTTATATTTTGGATAAGTTATGTTTCCAAGAAATCTGCTACTGCTACTTTCAATTATTCTTCTATTTCTATTTCTACTTCTACTTCAACTTCTACTTTTAATTACTTCTACTTCTACTTCAACTTCTACGTCTGCTTCTGCTTCTACTTACTTCTACTTCTACTTCTAATTCTACTTCTACTTCTACTTCTACTTCTACTTCTACTTCTACTTCTACTTCTACTTCTACTTCTACTTCTACTTCTACTTCTACTTCTACTTCTACTTCAACTTCTACTTCTACTTCTACTTCTACCCCTATTTCTACTTCTACTTCTACTTCTACTTCTACTTCTACTTCTACTTCTACTCCTACTTCTACTTCTACTTCTACTTCTACTTCTACTTCTACTTCTACTTCTACTTCTACTTCTACTTCTACTTCTACTTCTACTTCTACTTCTACTTCTACTTCTACTGCTACTGCTACTGCTACTTCTACTTCTACTTCTAGTTCGATTAAGTTGGATGGAGGAGCTCGAATTTGTCCGCCAATGGCACGTTTCCACTATTTTTCATCCAAACTTTTTTTTTAATTAAAAAAACTTTAATAAATATTTAAAAATGTGGTCAAAAGTTCACAAAATCAATTTGAAGCACGCTTATTCAAATTCTGATTTTTTCAAACTGGTGCCTTTAAGCATAGCTGCTACATAATTCGTTAAACATCAATGCAAGTATGAGAAACTATTAAAACAAAAAAAAAGTTTTGTAGCATTTAAAAACTTTTGTTACTCGTATACCGCTGTCGCATTACTTTTATTGTAGCTACCTACAACTACCAACTACTATCTTATATTACCTAACTACCCATTACCATTTTTACTACTATTATTAGAATATTGCAGCACAATTTCTTTTTGTTTTTAATTTTTTCACAAATTTTATTGTGTTTTCTTTTTTTTTTAGTCAACAGCATTGAAGGAGTCAACCTTATTCTACCACGTGTCAAACGTCAACATATGGGCGCCTACCTCTGTATTGCATCGAATGGTGTACCACCATCGGTGAGCAAACGTATTACGCTGATTGTACATTGTAAGTATGTGAAGGTTATAAGCGGTGGCGTGTTGTTGTTCTTAAAGTTTTTTTGCTACCTCGCTAATTGTCAAACTTTTTCTTTGATTTTTCAATATTTTTTCTCATACATTTTTTTTCTTATATCTATACATTTGTCCTTGGGCAGTCCCTCCTATGATAACTGTGCAAAATCAATTAATTGGTGCTGTCGAGGGTAAAGGTGTTATATTGGAATGTCAATCGGAAGCTTTTCCCAAATCGATTAACTATTGGACACGTGAACGTGGAGAGATAGTACCACCAGGTAAATAAGTTCAAAGGTTGCATCTTAATTATTATATTAAGTTTTGTCACACAAGTAGTAATTTTTTTAATAAACTTTTGTTAACAATAATGGATGAAAAAAGAAAACCAATTAATGCAAACTTATAATTTGTTAGTTATATAAAATATAGACATTTAATTGATAACAAATTATAAATCATGCCCTTATAACTAAATGCCATCAACTCTTGATATAACAACGATTATTAAAACTTTACTTTTAGTTCTTTACAACAATAAGTGAAACATATTATAAATAACTCAATGATACTAAGCAAAATTTTTAAACTTAAATAAATAGCAATATGAATACGAGCTACAAAAATCCAGTTTATCCAGTGCTGGTGGATCTTTGAAAAAAAAAATATTAGAAATAAACGAATTTAGTATAATTAAAACTATGAAAGTCTGAGAAATGTAGAAATTTCAAAAAGTTTTTGTGACAATGAAAATATTAGAGTGCCCCAGCAGCATTCATTTATACCTTGAATATAGTTTGATATCGGAAAACCTGTAATTTCTTCCCTCTAGACAGATCGTACTATATCTTCATAAAATACTTTTCATTCTACTGAGATCAATGCCCTCAAAGATTATTAAATATTTTGTTTCCTTAAGCTTCCTGATATAATAAAACAACCACATATATGACAGTAATTTGAGTCTCAAGATGACACTTAAATATTGAAAGTGTTCTTCTAGTGCAGACGCCACAACTATATAAGTATAAACAGGCGGAGGAAAATCGGGTTCATCCTTTTTGAACTGCCATAACACAACATAATCGCTTAAGTTTTTTTTTTAGAATGGCTGTGAAGAAGGGCAGTGCAGAACGTAATTTTTTTTTTTAATAATTGGCGGTGCGATGCCTCTAACAGGAAAATTCGTTTCTACGGCTAAACTTAAGAGCCGATTTTGATAAAATTTGACTTGGATATAGATTGAGATCTAAAAAGAGATAGAAAACAGGATTTATTTTTGAAAGCGATGACATTTAGTCAGATAAAATGGCACTAAACTGTTTTGTTGGTATTACTCTGTTGATTAGTTTGCCAACTGTTCTGCGGAAGTACTAGTCATTTCTACACTCCAACTCCTTTCAACGCACGTTTAGCACTTTTCCATAGCTGTAATTATTGAGTTTTGATTCATTATCTAGAGCAGTGGTGGGCAAGTAGTGTCCCTATCCACCCTCACTGCCCGATCCGTTATTCGACTCTCAAGCAAGCGACAAAAAAATTCGCAGAATTTCAAAGCACAGCGTTTAGTTGAGTTCAAATGAAAACTAAAACAACACAAAAAGGGATTAGAGCTGCGCCGCATTGCGTCTTGAAGAATGTAGCAATTATCTTTGGTTATAGTACAATTTGGTTTTTTTTTTTTGTGCTGTTGGCGGATTTAGAAATGAAAATAAAAAAAAACCGTAAAATTTCGTTGTTGTTGATGTTTCTCCCTTTGGTTAGATTTTCATGCGCACCACTGGTCTAGAGTAAAATCATCAATAAGAATATACCGGTTGTTCAATTCTGAACAAAATATTCTCACTACACTATTCTAAAAACTTTTACGAGAACTATTGAAAGAAAAGATTTAAATTATAATTGTTAGAATATAAAATTATAGAAATTCTTTCTTCCCGTAAATTGCAAGATTTCATTTCAATTTCATTAAGATTCTAAATATTCCTTTGTGCACATTTTCGCAGTTCTGAAAGCGCCTTATTTTTGAGTTTGTTGATATTCGGAACGAATTTCATTGTGAAGCACAGTGGTCGCACTACGGACACTTATTTCCTGACTTAATATCTGTAAAGCTCAATACTTCATTGATATATTGGCTAACTCAGTTTATGGAATCTCCATAGCATTATTCTATGCAAAAGTTTTTCACAGACAGTTTTTCTTCTTAACTTACTTACGAGGTTATTTTAGGTATACTCCAAACGTATAGATCGATGAGCCTTTTTTCTACGTAACTGTCAGGCTGCCTTTTGTGGCTATGTGATTAGACTTCTTACTTTATAGAAAAAACTATTTTTGACAGAAAAGTCCTTAAATCAGCTCTGGTAAAGGTTCTATCGCGTCTACATTACTGCTTACGAGGAAGATGCTGGTCTAATTTCGTTATCGATGTATTAAACCGACTCTATAACAGGGTATGAATAACATCTGTGTGTTTTCCTTCAGAATACATAGCACATATGATTTGTCACAAACCACATAAAAACCTTCAAAATAAAATCTTATAACGAGTAATATAATTGAAAAGAGACACCCTAGCGCATGTAGTATTTTAAATCCCAAAAAATAATGCAGATTTTATTGTATTTGTGGTCTAACAACCATGACAACATGATAAAACTTATGCCCACATAGTGCGGAAAATTGGTGTGACAAGTTGACAAAGTCAACGAAATGCAAGGACACTCACATATAGTATTTGTTGCAAGGACAAAGGTATGAGTATATTAGCATATTATATAGCCGCTACAATAGACATGGCAAAGAGTGCTACGCAAATTATTGTGGCTGTTATTTTCTATGACTTCTTAATTAGTGTTAAGACAGCATGCAGACATATTTCTGTCTGTCTATTCTACACAACATAAAAAAATAAATAACAAATCAGAAAATTTCAAATTTTTTTAATGATAATGTTGACAATTTCATTTGAATTAAAAGCTTGCAAAAACAAAAACTCAAAACTTTTTTTTTCTCAAATGATTTCAACTCAACTCAACTTTTGCGCTGGACACAAGCCACAAAAATTGCAAAAAATTGTCACTCATGCGGGAATGAAATTGAAACTATGGTAACACTGGTAATTTGGTTGGCTGTTTTTAGGTATACGGCGATAGAGCGACAAATTATGCATTTCGTGTTGCTGTTGTTACTGCTGCTGATGATGTTGGTTAACGTGGCAAAAGTTTTTAATTAACTGATTTAGTGATGAAGTTTTTGGTTGTCCTATGTGAATGAATGTCGTTTATTTGCCACCGTTGGCATTTGAATGCTACACTCTGTGAGATGGTATATTAGGAAGTTATGTTTATCTACAATCATATGCCTGGGCATGCTCGTGAGGCTTAAATCTAAATCATATAGTAAGATAAATTAATTTATTCATTGGCATTATCCAAATAAACGTAAATATTAGTTAAAATCAATTTATTCAACTTTCGAAAGCAGACACTTTATATCAAAGGCACTTGCTGACCAAAAAATTGGTGGGATAGTGAATAAAGGCGTGGTTTTCAAATGAAAGTGAATTGTTATTTTGCTTTTACATATCTCATTGGCCACGCCTCTTCCAGTCCTTAATATATTTCTGCTATCTACTGTGCTTTAAAATAGTTTCCTCAAAAAATGTGTAGTGGCATCACAGTCGCAATGGACCCGCTATAGATTCTGGAGTACTGCTCTTTTTTTCAGCTCTAACAGTCACTTGACAAAATTTTATGCTTGCTAATTATTAATATAATAAATTAGCCAGTTTATATTATTTTTATTTTATTGTGGCATTGTGTTTTTAATTCATTATTTTTGTTCACAAAACTGTCACAAATATTTTAATTATACAACAGGTTGGAGGTCATACATAGCATTGATATCACAACTAAATAAATTTTGTTTTTCATTTAAGTAATTAGTTTTTTTATACATATCTGTTTTTTTATATCGAAAAATGAGGTTACAAATGAAGGTTTGTCTAAAATGTAAATGTAATCCCGAAATCCCGGGATTACAAATATAGCACGGGATTACAAACCCTAATTTGCACAAATGAGAAACTTCCGCGTTTAGATGAATACCAATAATATATATACTGTGTGTACTTTTTATTGTGACCCTTACTTCAAGTGTCTCAGAAGACTCTTAGCATTTCTCTTTTCAGGAAAGATTTTTTAGTAATTCTTCACTTTTATTTCAAAATATTGGACGTCATTAATTCCTTTTATTTTATAACAAATAAGTCCTAAGTCTGACTTCACCTAAAAAATCTTTTTGAGAGTTTATTTCAAGCTTGATTGTAACTACTCTGGCATCCTGAGCAGGTTCATCTTTAGAGCTCAAAAATATTGTTTATTCTTTTTAATTTAATTGATAAATTTTAAAACATCTTAATATCTTTTCCAGGTGGCAAATATACAGCAAATGTCTCTGAGTTTGCAGATTATCGCAGTACAATGAAACTACATATTAACCCACTGTCACAAGCGGAATTTGGCGCATATCGTTGTGTAGCAAAAAACTCACTTGGTGATACCGATGGCACCATCAAATTGTACAGTAAGTAATAATGGATTATTTTTTTCTTAAAGAAATTAAAACAAATGTTAAATACCAACTGAAAGGATTCCAAATCACAAAGAAGATCCTCAGAAAAGAATTTCCAAAGCCTTTAAGCTTTAAGAAAATCATACGCAAATTTAGTTTTAAATGACGCTTAATTATAGGACCTTAGTCTGAACTTTAACCCACTTAGCATAAATTAACAAACTGCATTTTGATGAGTTTTCTTCATATTTTCCTCTAAATACAACAACTCATTTATTTTTTTTTTTATTTCAATTAATTCCACAGGAATACCGCCGAATGCCGTTAACTATGTGGAAAATTTTGAAGGACGTTACAAAGGTGAGTGTCAGCGGAAGTATATTTTTTCTAATTTTTTTCGCTTTTTTTATATTTTGCTTCAAATGCCTGTTTTTCTATTTCTTCCGCATATATAAAATATTTAAATCTCGTGACAGCAGTAGCAACAGCATAATGGCCACTTCGCATAAATATTAGTAGTAGAAGGTAGTAGTTGAAAGCAAAAAAAAAAAAAAATAGTAAAAAATATAGCGAATAAAATCGCTGCAAAGAAACCGTTGAAATGAACCCAAGCACACAATACACCAGTGCCACACTAATCTCTCGACATGCAGCTGCACACAAGTTTTCGTTTTTTTTTTTTGCTTTGCTCCAGCGACGGACGTAAATATGAATTTCTAAATAAATAATTTATTACTTATTCAAATCCGTAATCGTCAGTGTGCACCCGCTCTGACAATGTCGACGAAAGGACCACGTTACTTCTTTAACGTTGAGTGATTCATGTCGTCGTCGCTGTTGTGGCAAGGACGTCGTTGTTTTTCTACGAATGAAGATGAACGGCATTGTACTGTCAATGTTGAGTGACAGTTGTGGTTCAAGAATACACAGATTTTTTTGTTGGTTTTGTTGAAATTTATGTGAATTGTATAAGGACAATGGGACAAATTTATTGCTGATTTTTTTTTTTTTTTGTTTTTCAATTTTGTGTGAATTTGTAGCAACAATGTTGAGTAGAAACTTTAAGAAAAACGGCATGGAACTAATTTAAGCAACAAGGAATAGAAACAATGCTTAGACAGAAACTGTAATAAGGATATTAAGTAAAATGTTTATTACAATTGAAAAGTGATATTGATATAGATTTACATATCGTTCAATGCTTTTTCTTAAACAGACATGGCACAGATGTAACATTTTAAACCGATACTTTCTCACAAATAAATGTTTAGGCTATAACCACAAACCAAGTCCTATCAGACCAGTTTTGATTTATTTGTACTTGGATTTGAACCCCGTCTTTTCGGACAGTCGCTCTAACACTTGAGCCATTAGGATTGTCACCTTGAACTATACAAAATGCGCTTATCTATATATAAGTAGACGAGGACCAAATTGTTCCATCCCAAATTATTTACTCCATGTGATACCACAACATATTCGCTCAACTTTTTTTTTTATTGGAAAGGTTTATTTCTTAATATATAGTAGGCAGTGCCACGCCTCTTACACGGAAATAAGTTTCTACGGCTAATATAATAAATGAATTTGATGAAATTAAGTGCAATTATATAGATCGAACCCTAAGTTAAGATATTAGTTTTTAATGGGGTGTTCTACACCCCTAACCAGAAAATATGTCTTTCAGCTATTCTAATGAATATATTTGGTATGGATATAGATTGAAATCTAAGGAAATATTTATGTTTTTAAGTAGGCGGTGCCACACCCCCCAAACTGAGAAAAACTTTTCACAACAAAACTAATGTAACAATTTTGCTAATGCCTTGTATGGAGATGGATTGAACCTAAGCAAGGTATCGAAAAAGGGATAGAACAACATGATGTCATGATTTTTGGGAGCGATGACATTGAATCAGGTAAAATGGTACTGATCCATTTTGTCACTATAATGATTGAATTTCAGGCAGTGGGCGAACTGTAGCTATTACATTGGGCACGCAAAGTCCAAGAAAATCAAACGCAATCGTTTCACTTTATTCTACCCCCAAAAGAGACATTATATTGTGGTCAGATTGATTAGACCAGTTACCCAACGAAGGAGATCTTATCCTTTCTGGGAACGCCGCTAGTCAGCATAGACGTTTATGGTCTGTTACATCACAACGATCTTACTTTTAGTGATAAAGGTTTCTTCTTCGGATTTCTCTGGCTTCATTTAGTCTGGTTAGGCCGATGAAGATTTGCCAACTGATTTTCTGCATATCTTGTACAACATGCTATATATTTATTCGAATTAGGAACTTTCCGGTTGCCTAATTTGTAGTGTATTGGTCTGTAGATTCAACTACAAACATTTCTGAATCGAAGTGAATTGCTTCAAATGTGAATTAGATATTAAACCCACTCTCAGACAAACATAGTTCATTAATTACTGCCGTCTTAAGTTTGCAGAGTCCTCTTTTGTGAAGATATTAAGAATTTAGATAAGAATTAAAAAGTATTGATAATCCAATTTTAAAGCACTGACAAAGCCAGAGGCAAAATGGAGATCTATTTATTATGAGTAAGATGCTTTTGAATTTCAATTTAAGATACAGTCGGACAGGCAAACCCTTCATTTTCTTTTCAGAAAAGAGCTTTTTCTCGGTTTTCCTACTAATGAGGCGACAAAAAAAATGTGTCTATAATAAGGCAGGCTCCAACCTTGAAAAAAAGAATATTAACTTCGTATCAAAAGTATTTCACAAACTCTTCGTTGCAAAATCAAATGACTATGTAACAAATTTGTCACAAAAATCTCAATCTATACCACTGTTTTGTAAACGTAATCCTTTTGTCGTAAAATATATATAATTTGAAGGATAATTTTTTTCAATTTCGCACATTTTTCGCTTGTTTTTATTTTATTTGCTTTTGCTCAACTTAGCATCCAATTTTATTTTACTACTCGGTCCTATTATTTTCTATTACACAGGTAAAAAACGCATCAAAAGCTCTGAACTCTATCATCAGTCAAAGGGTCTTGATGGTGGCAATGGTGACGATCCAGAAAATCCTGGCAAAAGAAAAGGTAGGTGTGCAGATTAGAGTTACTTACTTAAGTTACAAAATGAAAGAAGAGCCAGAGAATAGGGTAAATTGTGTGAAAAACCACAAATGATAGGACACTTGAGACCAACTAAATGAAGGAAAAAAACATATAAATACTAAACACCAAAAGGACAAACAGTGATAAAAGCCAAAGAAGATTTTCACGCTTATTTATATGCTGAACAAATAAAAAGTAAAATTTTTCTGTTCAGTTTTCTTTTTGTGGGTTTTCTTTTCTGGTAATAATTATTTATTCAGTAAATATAATTCGGTAAACCCATAATTTTTTTTAATGATTTGTCAATATTAACTATTTTTGGCTTTATTTGTAAGCATTTATTTGCGGAACCTTTTTTTTCTATTTATTGTTTGATTTTTTTGGGGTTAAGTCAATGGCATTACGTTTTCTTAGAGCTTAAGTTTAATTAATTAATAATCTGTGAACTATATGGATTTTTTTATTATCAATCAATTATTTCAAACGTTTTATATATCTTCTGCAGATATTATTCTTGGCAGCGATAATGATGACAGCCTCTTTGATGCTTCCTCTAATGCTGCAGCTACGATCACAAATAGCAACACCATCAACAAACATTGGCATTGGCATGGTTATAGCAGCATTTTGTCAATGTCTATAGCATTGTTGTTACTGCTTCAACTGTCAACGGCAATGACAGCTACTCTGGCAAAGGTTTGACAGACAACATTTACGTCATTGCTATTGCTGCTAAGAACATTGCTAATGCCATTGTTGATACTGACGCTGGTTATGTACAGATGAAGTGCTTAGTGTTGTTATTTGCATGTGAGAGAAAAATTCCACACAACAAAAAAGTCAACTTGTGAGTGATGACTTCAATATTTATACTACAGTCAGGATATCAATCAATTGTTGTAAATACTAAGCAAATTAAGATAAAGAAAATATGCTGATTTATAGCAGCTGCTGTAAATATTGTAAACATATTGTTTAAAGTTCTTTTAAGAATAATTTTGTTTTGAAATCAACCAATGCTAATCTTCCTTCAATAATAATTTAGTGCAGTTTTTTTTTTTTCTAGTGATCACTTTCTTTGAATTTTTAGTTTTAATGTCTAAGGTTATGCTATTTATTCTGGTATGAACGAACAGCAGCTATGTGGGAAAATCACAAATTCTTAGGATAAATTTGAAGTGTAAATGCTTGATAAACAAATGCTTATGCCACAGGTATAATTGTAAGATATTTATATTCATAGTAGTGTGCATCAAAGTTTGAAGTGTTACCACATATTTTAGTAGTTACCTCGAAAGCGTTACAGCGCCAAAAAAAAATTGTTTTCAAATCACCCAGTAAAAGTCGTAAGTAACATATTTTCATCAAATCTTTGTTGTTCGATCATAAAATACAAAACATATTTGGAAAGCACAGCACTTTCTATAATCAGGTTTAACTGAACTTGGACTAGGGTTGGGCAAATAAAAAATATAATCGAAATGTCGATGACCGATACATCGAAACATTATCGAAATATATCGAAAAAAAAAGATTGGATATATCGATAGTCGAAAACAAAAAAGTTTTATCTTGTTAGGCTGGGACCACACGAGTGGCTTTTTAGTGCGCGTTAGCTAAATTCGTTACACAAACACAATATTATCGAAATATCGATCGATATATCAAAACAGTATCGAAATATATCAAGAAAAAAACATCGGATTTATCGATAGTCGAAAAAAAAATTTCTATCTTGTTAGGCTGGGACCACACGAGTGGTTTTTCAATGTGCTTTAGATAATGTCATTACACAAACACAAAAGAAGATTCAATATATGCGACGCAATCAATTGGATACAGAGCTACCCTTAAAAACAATATCGAAATTTGATAGTTGAAAAATAAAATCGATTTTCGATATATCAAAATAAAAAATATTGCCGATCATTATCGAAGCAAATATCGGAAATATCGATAATCGATATATTTTGCCCAAGTTTAACTAGACTAGTGACTTTTATTACCCAAAATCTGTCTGTAAATCAAAATATCGAAACAAATATCGGAAATATCGATAATCGATATAGTTTTTCAAAGTCTAACTAGGACTAGGGACTTTTATTACCCAATATCTGTCTGTTAATATTTGTTAATGGAAACTGTTCTAATTTTATCATATTTCACAAGGGGGCACAGCCTCTGCTCTCTTCGCTTTTCAACCCTTTTCCTCCTCCACCTCTAGACACCTCGTACGTGGGCTCTGGCGCACGCTACTCAGAAATTTTATTTTTTATACTATATGACAACTTGATTTTACATTTTTTTAACAATTAAAAGTATGCAATGGAATTTTATCTTTTATAAAAAACTAAAAGTATGCCATTGAAATTTTAGTTTTCTTTAGTTTATTCTTAAATTTGATTTGTTTTGTTGTTTAATCTCTCTGCTTTCATTATACGCAAGTTTTGTGGCACCGAAAACTATTTTATTTATTTTGTTTGCGTTGTAAGTGAATCTGCCTTCGCAGTCACCAATGAAAAGCGTGTGGTCCAAATTTTCGCCAGATAATCTGGATAAATAATTTTTATTGTGGAAAATAATATTAGTCCTTTAAATCTATTCTGTGTAGGTTTTGTCCACGTTTGATCAATCTTAATACTTTTGATTAATTTTCAAAAAAGTATCCACAACAATTGTTTTTTTTAAACTCCCACTTAATCTTAAAAAGTGAGCGTGGCACGAGAAAAGAAATTTTAAAGAAAAGCCAATGCATTGAACTTTAATTTTGAAACTATAAATCTTCAAATTATTTGTTATATTATAATAAAAAAAATTTCCAAACATGAGCAATTTTCGTGATTCGTTAACGAATCAAAGGTACGATATGGGTTAAGAAATATCAAGTTCTTATGGTTACCAAATTGGGCAATAAAAGTCGCTATTCGAAAGCAACGAAATAGGTCAAAATGAGCTGAATACAGAAAGAAGAGCTTGTCAAACTGAGTTTATCCAAAAATAGCTTATATGTATAAAACGACCGACCATCAAACAACATAGTAGAGAAGAAAAAATTAATTTTGGGAGTTTTGGGTTATTAAAAAAAAATTTTTTTTTTTTTGGCTGTGGCACTAAAATACTCTCGAAGTAGCTACTGAATATAAGTGCTGACACTTCAAACTTTTTTATTCGTGATGCACCCAGTTAATATTATAAGCACATGTAAAATATTAAACACATATACAGATACTTTAAAAAACTAAAACAAAAGTAAAATGATGAAAATAAAAGAAAAAAACAATAAATATTAATATGATAAATAAAATTATTAAATAAGGAAAATCCTCAAAAAATGGCATAAGTGCCACTAAGACTGTATGTATAAAAGAAAAGAATAATACTTAATTGATAGGGCTTGAAGTAAAAAAGGACTTATTACAAAAGTATGCGTAGTCTTAATATATTCATATATAAATTATGTAAATGAAGTTAAAAACTTTATATGTTAATGAAATAGTAAATAAAATAATAAAAAAGTAATAAAAAACCGTTTATAAAATACATCAAACATATCATTTATAAAATTAAAGCTGTGCAGGCTAAGGCATTGAAGCATTAAAGTTGTTAAAATATTAAATGAAAATACAAAAAAATATATTGAAAATTGATTACGAAAACCAGTAGGAATATAAAATAAATATGAAAAAAATTATATATACTATTTGCTTATAATAAAGTTATGTAGTTTTGCGTTCAATTGGTTATCAAGCTGCAAATGTTGCTAACAAAAAATGAATATATTGTTAATATGCTGAAAAAGTGAGATATAAGTCAGATCTAAGTATTATGTAATATATATATATGAAAATATATCATAAATAAATAACTAGAGCTAAATAAAATTGCATGAAGAACATACGACAAACTGAGTTTTATTGGCTGAGAAGATATGGAAGTTGATTAATTGATAATTTTTTTCCGACAGTCTAGCAAATTTTTAAAAAAGTTGCTGTATCGTCTTATTTTACTTTCCACAGTAATCGCATTTTCATAAAAATTGTACCTTTTTCAGTACATTCGCATTTTTGACAGACGAAATATACAATGTCATTCCATATGTAACGCATAGAATGGGGGATAGTAGTTATGAAAAAGTAGGTTTAAATTTTTGAACAGCATCATCATTTGGGACGATTTAGTTCATATTCATCTGTTTGTCTGTTGAAATCACGATTTCAGGGAAATAAGCTAAGGTAATTGAATAATATTTGGTACATGGACTACACATTCAAACCAAACTCGTTTGAATTTAAAACGCTATAATGGAATTATTTGATGTACTGTAAATAAATTCCACGGAAATCTTTGAATAGCTCACACAAACTCCATGCAAAAATTTTGCAAGATTTGAGAAGTGGGCTTAGCAGCTTCGTAGCACGCAAAAACATCAAAACTCTAAGCAAATTTTCACGCAAATAGTTGGAATGATTTGGAAAATCTCCGTACAAAAGCAAGGCGAATTTTTGCAAATGGGCGTGGCAAGGTATAGTATGCAAGTTTCGGTAATTTTGTCTCTTTTGTAAGACTTGTTAATATTGATTAATGTTTCATACACATAACCAGTGTCATACTAATAATTCCATAATTTTACTTAGATTGATAAAAGTAACCTCGGCTTATTGAGTACTTTTTAGCTCAAACTGGACCAAAAAAAAATATGAGCAGCACAACATGCTACTGTCGTGTCTAAGTTGGTGAACAAAAATAAAGCTTCCCTAAGCGCATTTGTAAGCATGTATAGCATTCTTGCTCTACAGCCCTCCCAAAGAAACTTTACTAAATACGTTTTAATGCGAAACATTTTTTTACACTTTTTTAGGGTCAGTGGTCTCTTGTTTTAGAATTACGTTTTTTGAATCTTCACACAATCCGCCAAATCACTTCGGTATAGATTTTCCCTCACAACCGTCAGTATTGATAATAGATATTAAAAAGACGATTATTATCTTTATAAACTAAAAACAAATTTCAAAATTATTATTCAATATGGTATCAAAATTGCTAGCAAAACTTATTTCAAGATTACATTTATCAAAATCATTTTACATAAAATATTCATTATATGTCAGCGATTCAAAAAATAAGCAACAATACACAAGTGACTCCATATGACACCAATACATTCAAAAATTCATTAACAAAGGCAACACTTTGTGACATAAGTAACAATGGGTTAAGTACTCGTCACACAATCAAACATTCATTTAACCATTTATGCATTCAGTCATACAACGACTGCCATTCAACCACCTTTATATTATGTCTTACCCTCAAAAGTTAAACCCTTAGGTTAACAACATTGTAATTTATACACGAAAATATTTATACCATTAGCTACGAAAGAATGTAGACACTGAACGGTGTCATAAACGTCGGTAAGTTGCAAGTTGCGAGGGGGTTTATATAAAGCAGGAAACCAGCTGAAAAATACTATGAATATAGTGGAAAAATATAAAGTCATAGACGGTTTGCTAAACAGCTTAAGAGAATTTATGATGCACTTCAGAGCTTGAATATTACAAAACAAAAACTTAGTTAACCCGACGCACAGTGATGCGACCCCATATAACAAGTGGGCAAAATTAAAAGGAGTGCTACAATGATCATAAAATTTGGTATGCTTGCTTAATTTAACCTAATTAAGAAAAATTTCAAAAATAGTTGAAATCGGTCACATATATCTTGGACCTATGGGGCCGTTCAAGTATTACGTAACGCAATTAGGGGGGGAGGGGGGGTCTTGTGAAACGTTACGATGCGTTACAGGGGAGGGGGGGGGTTTCGAACAACGCGTTACGTAACATTGTTTTAGAAGTGAAACTACTTTAGCGGGTGGTGATTTGAAATGAGGTATGTATAATGAAAAGTTTTCTTTATGTGTATGCTTATTGAATAGCTACAGCCAAAAAATTTTATTATAATGATAAAAGTTGATGGGATCTAGATAATTTACAGCAATAAATGATATGTTAAATTAAATCAAGCAGAATGTCCTAAAACTATCATCTTCGAGATTGGTTAACCAAAACCAGAGATGTAAGCGTGGAAAGATTTCCTATTTTTCTCATTTATTGCTGTAGCTGTTCTAGATCCCATCAACTTTTATCACTTTAATAAAATAAGGACTGTCCCAGAAAAAACTTGCACTTTGTTTTTTAGTTATAAAAAAATACCCAATAAACTTTTTGGTCTTTTTTCTTTTTTTATTAATAATGGCTAGTGTAAAGAATATAAATAACTAAAAACTAATTAATAATTTTTTTTTTTTCATTAAAATTTCTGACGTTGTTCTTAAGGCCCTTTATTACATTTTGTACAGTTGTTTCATCGACAGTACGAAACGATCTTTTTCACTTAAGTCTAAAGTCTTGTAAGTTTTTTGTAGTCTTACCACTCTTAAGAAGATTTCTTTTCATTAGAGCCCAATATCTCCGAATTGGGCGAAGCTCTGGGCAGTTAGGCGGATTCGCTATTTTTGGTACAAAATTGATCTTTTTACTTTGATACCATTCCATCGTAGCTTTAGAGTAATGAGAGGTTGTTAAATCAGGCCAGAGAATCACTGTACCTTCATTTGCACGAATAAATGGTAGAACACGTTTTTCGAGGCACTCGTCTATATAAACTTTTGAATTGATTGTGCCTTGCGTAACAAAGAAGCTTCTTCTGAGGCCATAGGTACATATGACCTACCAAACCATATATTGCTTCGAAAATTTTGAAATTTTTTTTTTCTTTAAATTTACTAGGCATATGCCCCTTCTTCGGTGATGTATAATATTTGTGCCCAGATAGCGGCTTAAAATCTGCTTTGACGTAACTTCCGTCGCTCATAACGCAGTAATCAAATTTAGTCAGGTACCTTTCATACAATTTTCGGGCTCGCATCTGAGCCATCAACTGCTTTTCATCAGAACGGTCTGGTACTTTTTGAACTCTATATATCTTTAGCTTACTTTTCTCCTTTATCCTTTGCACAGTAGATTTTGATGTACCTGCTCTAGCCGCCATATCTCGCACTGACCTGTTGGGATTCTGCCTAAAAAGGCGCTTCACCTTCGCCGCTACCTTTGGGTTAGAAAATTCTGGTTTTCTGCCTGAACCCTTTTTTCGTGAAACAGGTAGACCCTTCTTATAATTAGAAATAACCGTTTTGACAGTTCTTTCTGATGCACCAACTATTTTTGCTATAGCTGAATATTTTAACCCTGGATTTTACAGGTATGTGGACAAAATCAGTTCGCGGACTTTTTCTTGCTTGCTAGACATCTTTGTCGTTAGAAGTGCTATCTTCAAGTGTTATACATCATATCAAACGTCATTTTATATGGAATAAATATTTTGTCTTTTTAGACCTATAAGATTATCAGGTAGAGTATAATCTTAAAAAATAAAAGTGCAAGTTTTTTCTGGGACAGTCCTTATGTTCGTCTCATTTTTCGCCATTTTAACATATTTTAAGCTAATGTTTATTACATTATGTGTGATTTTTATTAAATAACAATATGAACAAGTTAAGGTGTTATCTTCAGTCAGGCCGAAACTCACATACCCTACACTGCACTCAAAGTAGGTACATATATTTCAGTAAAAAAAGACCTTGAAGAGGTTAAATAATTCGAAAAAAGTGTGAAATGCTTAAGAGGTTGAAAACTGTTGAAAAAGTCGTAAATATATGCAAAATGTTAATGTTGAGAGAGGTTGAAAAAGTCTAAACAATTTAAAATCGATGAAAAAGTCGAAAAACTAAAGAAATTTCATTACAATATCTTGCACGGTTTACGAGATATGGTGGTATAGAGGTTAAAATTTAGCACCGTGCCACGCGAATCTTTGGAAACTTGAAACCTAGCCTAATCTTAATTTAGTTCAAATGTACACCTAATCACCAAGTTTCATCAAAATCGCTGCATTTTTTTTCAAAATAGGATTGGGCAAATATACATAGAGTATGGGCGGTAGGCGTGTCCATGAACCGATTACGTCCATTTTCAATAGCAAGATGCCTGCAAGAAGGTCTGACCTGAGTGTGCTAATTTCATTCAATTAGCTTTCCTGATTTTTCCGTAAACCTGATTTGAACAGACAGACAGACGGACATAGCTAAATCAACTCAGGTGGTGACGCTGATCAAGAATATATCTAAGTATATACTTTTTCATACCTACCACCGCCCTCTTCTATGCGTTACAAACAAAATGACAAAGTGAATATACCCTCGGTGTAGGATATAATAAAGAAAATAAACAACATACGCATGTATTTCCGGTACTTTTCGCAACATAATTGTGACTTTTAGGTAAATATGGTCACTTGGGTGTTACGTAACGTTTAAGGGGGGGGGGGGGGGGGGGGGGGGGGGGTAGAGGAAAACGTTACGGCGCGTTACATAGGGGGGAGGGGGGGGTCCCTATATTGCATACAAAAGTTTACCAATTTTAACCCATTTTCTACCGGTGTTTGATTAATCGAACTTGAAATTTGCTTATTTCAATAATTTTTTATACTATGAAAATAAATGATATTAGCAAAACACTTAATATCAAGTTTTTCTTTGATCCTTTAACTATTGATAAATAATATTTACCACCCTCCATTCCCACCCATAGTTCTGGAGGGGGGTAGTTGAAAAATACCTTACCGATAGACCTTTCTTGTAAAATATATTAAAAATATATTATTAAAAAAAATAAGAAAGAAATGATGAGGTCTTATATCCAAAAAACCAATCTATATTTTACAATCAAAATATCAACACCTTTGCAACACTTGGAAGGCACAGGTATGAGATAAAGTTAGTGTTCGATTAATCGAACGTTGGCGTTTATCCCATATCATAAAATTTCATAAAAATGAAACATATCGTAAAAGAAGTGAATAGTCACAATTTATTCAGTAAAAACAATTGTTAAATTAATTTTTGTGATCTCATGTAATTTAAAGGATAGTAATGAGATCAGAGGAGTCAATTGGGTAGAGCTAGGGGGGCATTGCCCCCTCCAAGGTTCTGATATTATTATTATTTTCATCGATTCAATTCAAAATATTATCGATTCGATATTTATTTAAGCTCTAGACTCCCCCCCCCCCCTAGCCCTCAAGCTTTTGGTGAAAGAACGCTACTGAATGAGATTGTAAGAAATAATAA
Organism: Tricholauxania praeusta; assembly: GCA_949775025.1. Classification (NCBI taxonomy): domain Eukaryota; kingdom Metazoa; phylum Arthropoda; class Insecta; order Diptera; family Lauxaniidae; genus Tricholauxania; species Tricholauxania praeusta. Next base: position 122,734,933 of record OX459030.1, on the reverse strand, counting down.
GTTTTTGCTTAGCAATCGAAGAAACATGTAGGAAAATAAAAAAAAAATTATTTTCATGGAAAACTTTGAAACAATGGTTGTTCGCTACATTTCTCTCACATCCAAATTGCTGGGTCACCACAGCCTTTCACCTGGAATCGACGTAAGTTGTGCAACCTCTGAGACTCTACTTTCATTCTTTCTTCTTCATCGGCCAACAGAAGGGTCTCAGTGACAGACAGCTTGGATTGTTTCTGGCTCATTGGATTCTCTTTATTCCCTTTCCACGGATGTTGACTCAATAATTCTGAATAGTGTAGTCTTATCAACGCCGTCTATCCACTTGTTATAGCTGCGAAGCATAACAGACTGATCGACGTTGACAAATGGGTCCTTTTTTAGAAGATATAGTTGCTTTTTTTCCAAACTTACCTTATAATCTTGTCAGCGACAACGAGTGACCTGGCCCTTAGAGTCACACATATAATAATTTGCGCATCGAGGCATATACTTTTTGGTCTTTATATTAGTAGTACCAGCAGCTACACAATTACAGCGAACAGTTCCAGGCACAGAATCCCTTTTCTGATACTATAGCAAACACAGGAGATGATAACATTTGAAACTGTCGAAAATTACTACGTGACGCATGGGGGCCTCGACGTTGCTGAGAAAACGGAGAATCATGATCAACTTCTGTGTTGGAAGAGATGAATAAGAAAAATAGCCGGTTAACGAATAGAGGGACTAAAGCTTATACCGGTTTTCTATGAATAAATATTTTGCACTATGATGGCAGAAATAAGCCATCGTCTATGGACGAAAACCCCGCCCGAAACCAAAAAAATTTAAAGATATGATGAGCACGCACAAAACACTTCTAATATAGTGAAAACACAATAGAAATAGGAGAGCCGCTGTCACTTGGAGGGAAAATTTGACATTTCGTATTTATAAGGGATCTTATGGTGTGGGATAAACGCCAACGTTCGATTAATCGAACATTTGATTTTAAATTTTAAATGACATGAATATTTTTTTGATGACGGATTTGGAATCAGGGGGCTGTAATTACTGTAGAAATATACTTTATATCAAAAAAATCAACAATTTTTGCAGCACGGTAGAATATGGGTTAATCTTAAACTGTTCGCAAATGGACAGATTCCAAATTTTGGTGCATCTTTAAATTTCTGAAACAAAAACATGCAATTCAAACAAAAAAAACAAGCTATCTACTACACATACATTTGTGAATTAAATTTCATTTGTAAAATTAAACATTTATTGATATTCACTATTATTTTGTTTATATAAATAACTGACAGATTGATAATTTTCATATTTTCAACAAAATATTGAAATTATTTACAAACTATAAATAATTGTTTATTTTTGGAAAATTAAATACGTGTGAATATAACACAAAATTTGTGCAAAAAAAAAATTAAATGAATTCGATTGAGATGCATATAAATGAAATATTTTTATCACATATTTGCATGTCAGCCACTTTATTAAAATCAATGTTTTTTTTTTCATTTGGAATTTGTATTATTTCAATTACTTTTTGGTAATATTGATTAAAATGGATTTATTTTGTTTACACCTTTAAATTCAATAAAACGCAAAACATTGTTGTGTTATTGAGTTAAAGAGTCAATCAATTCCTTTAAATTCATAACTTAAAATCTGCATAAAATAGCTGTATTTGATATTGAAATTTTATTTGTACACAATCCAGTTAGAGGTAAGCTGACACCATTGAAGCACCACTTAGCTGAGAGTGGAAATCTATAACGATAATTGGTTGCGTCAGTGCATAAGTTTGTCAGTATAACAATAAGACAGCGTACGCAAAAGTTTAGTGACTTTATTTGCATTTACAGTAAAGTCACGAAAGCTGCGTTATACGGTCTGAGTCAGTGTAACTATACTATTTACATAAAATTGCTTATTTGAAAATGGTTTGTAACGCTTTGGTGCAAAATATACTACTCCGATAATAATAATTTTTCTTTTGAAACAACATATTTCTGCTACAGAAGGTTACTGCATACTTTGAGTGATTATTTTTTTAAGATAAAATACAATTTTTTATGATTAAGTTCGTGGAAATTCTACGAAAAAAAATTGGGTTGATTTATCCTGCTTGTTGAGGTCTGTGATGTTATTTTTGTTGTATTTTTCCTTCTCATTTGTACCGTTTGTATTTGTATGAAAGTATTCATAACTTACACTTAGTCTATATTTGGAACTTTCTCTAGCAGTTTGACTTAAGATTTTATAAAAAATAAAAATTGTTGATTTGCCACTTTAAGTCCCGTTCGATATTGAAAGCAAAGCACTAAGAAACTCGACTCACATCTAGAATGTTGTAAAACCTACAGGTGCATTCAGCTGTACGTGTGGCTTACTGTAATGAATTTTGATTGCGTTGTATAGCTTGCAGTAAAACAGCCATACGCATGCTGTAGACCTAGTGACACGTCGAACACAAGCAAAGTTATGAGCACACAAGCAAAGATGTATAAACGTGTTGTTTACATATTCGTACCTTCACACATGTACGAATACAGATAGATATCGTACTGATAAATAAGATAAATGCCAGATCCACTAATTGAATTGTTGCCAAGATTATGAATCATTCGCTGGTGTGCAACGAGATGTACAATTTGCATATTGCAGACAGGGTGTTGTGAATAGTTTTGTGTTTTTGTTTTTTAATTCCCAACGAAAAAAAATTGCCCAAAGAATAGTAAACAACTTAGCAAAACGAAATTGAATAGTTTGGAAAAATATCTTGAGCATTTTTTGGAAAACTAACCAATATTTTAAAAATGCCCCTACAAAATTTCAATTTAAGTAATGTTTCATATAGTGAAAGGTTTCAGAATTTGCAAATTATTTTCTGCACTTATTCTACGTGCAGTTATGTAAGGTTATATGAACTAAGGCACCCATTATTCTTCAAAAACCCAAAAAAAAACTTTTACCATCAATTTTCCTTGTTAGCGTTACACCTTGAAAAACTTATTAAATTTCCGTTAAGGGTCGTTTAAACACACACACACACACACATATACAGCAACGCATAGGCGCTTATACTACAGTGTCAAGCCACATATGTCAAACGGAAGTTACCGGCGCCATTGTAAATGAAGTTTCAAATTTTCTGATTAGCTTGCGGTAAGATAAATTCAACGCGTATGAGATGTAACTATGGCATGCGATTTTAGCGACAGCGATTTTCAATTTCACAATTTTGTATGCTTTTGATTTCAGAAGTGCAACGAGAGCAAGGCATGCAGGTGGGCCGTATAAAATTTGCTTTAAATGACTTTACTTCTAGTCACAGTAGAATAATTAATCATGTCTGCAAATACGTGGAATTTAATAAACCAAATTTTGTACAAAACGCAAATACACACATACATATGTACGTACAGTGATGCATAACAAGTGTCGGTTGGTACTACCCAAGCCGACACTTTATCTTGTTCATACATATATACATACATACATATAAATATATCAAATTCATACTTAGGGTATGCTGTGCAAATCGTTATCATTTAACAATTTATTGAAATTCTTTAATCTTCATAAATATTGACTAAATTCAGTTTTAGTAATTTTTTATTTTAAATTTGTTATATGTGCAAATCCATCAGATTTGGCTTTTTAGCTGACCTCGTTTTTTTTTTTAGAGCTATATAATTTTATATTTACATGCAGGTCCCTCACCCATCCCTTAATGGTCCCTCACGTTATTGATGTAAATAAAATATCTTGGTATTGCAATTAAAAATATACTTTGTCTTTGTAGCAAAATGTTGGCTTTATAACATCTTCCCACAGTAAAGAACAACGTAGAAATGTCGTTAATATCAATTCATAAAGCTTCTAATAGGCTACTTATAAAAGTATTATGTGGCATTTGCCGCATGTGCCTTCATACTATACATAATAAAATAGTTATAAAGACATGAGGTGGCACGTCTCGTGTGTGTTTTTATACTGCAGACATAAAAGTCACTGGAAAAAATATGTGTCATTATTAACCATTTTTTAAGGCTTTTTGAAAAGACAATTGTGAGAAAAATACGATTTTCTTTTAACGTATGTATTATTGTCTGCGTCATTAATAGCTTAGTGAAAAGCGTGCAGGACAATGATCGTTGGGACATGACCAAAACATAAATAAAAATTTACCTCGATAATAAAATTAAACTAATTATGATAAAGGTCTACGATTTCAGATAAAAATTTCACAAGAAAAAAAGGAAGCAAAATTGATCTTTAAAAAACATTTTTAAAGCCTCTATGCAAGACTCTTCTCACAAAACTCATTTGAAAGCTTTTGTAAGGTATCTTTTAAAGACTTCAAAGATATATGTACTTTATGTACAGAGACAACACAGAGAAAACATGTCTTCATACGCTAAATGGCTCTGATAAGCCACAATTAATAATTTATTTGTATAATATGTTATCTTGTCTTTTAAAGGTCTGTAAAAGAAGCTATAGCTATAGCAAAGCCAAAACTTTTTCTTAAATAAGAATCTTTTTTGACTTTCCGACTTCTTTTGTGCAATTTACCCTAAGCTTCCGCAAGACTTGAAATGCTTACGCTTGAGGATATTTTAGCCGCATTAGCTGTATAAGATAAATAAAGCAAATATTATTGTAAAGCCTGAATTGATTAATTAGCTGTTGGTGTTAACTTTATAATTGGCTGTGAAAATTACACTAAATTAAATGTTTAGATCAAATTGAATTACGGTGGCTTAGAAAAATTTAGTTTTCAGTTATTCAATTAACAAATTGTTTGAAAAGTTTTTGCATAATACAAAAACTCAAACTACTTAAAATCAAATTAGTCAAAAAGAAAGTAAAATAATTAAATTAAATATCGAAATTTGCTTAGAAGAAATATCTTTTAACGACTCAATACCATTTTTTCGATTGAACATTCATAGACTTTTTACTTGCCAATTTTATTCAAATTTTTAAAATAGGGTTCTTAAACGAGATAAAGCTGAAAGGTAAGCAAAGTTTTTTGACTATAAAAAACGAACAAGAAAGGAAGCAACGAAATCGGTTAAAAGTGAACAGCTAGAGGGAGGGGTAAAATTTATGAAGTTTTCCGTACATTCTTTATGAACTTTGTTCGAAGAAGTTGGGTTTCTTACTTAGACCGATTATTTTTAAGCACGTTTTTTGTACCAAAGATTACATACAGGCTATGAGTAGAGCTTTTTTGAAGCCCTCTTTTGTCTCTAGACGTTTATCGTTAAAAATCTGGGCTGTTAAGCAGAAAGTATCAGGAATCTTCAATTGTTCGCAACACAGAGTGTACTTCGAATTTAAAACAAAGATGTTCAAATTTGAGGTATTTTTATAAATCTTCCACCATTTTTTGAAAAGCCACTAGATTGCAGCGATATTTTCTTAAGTAGAAAGCAAATTTATTCCGGTTAGTTAAAATGTATCGCTACACAAGTGAGCAACGTGTTTTCATACTATTTTTTCAATTTGTTAATCTGGCCATAGAAATACAAGAAGAAAATAAAAGATTTTTCAATTAAATTATTGGAATTTGCCATAAAGATCATGCGATTTAAAATCATTGAATTTCTTCTTATGGAGTTTCTGAAAGAGTTTATGCGGTTAATCGTCAAACTGTGCAGCACTTCGAAGAAAACGTCATCAATCAAATGCCACTAATTGAACCATCATTGTACGAAAAAGTAAAACAAAATTTTGATAAAGGATTTATAGTCTGCCGAGCCTAGCATTGGAAGTCACTTGATCGATATTATTTTTCGTTATTGAACGGAGACAGTTATTAAATTTTCAAAAAAAAATATGTAAGGATAACACTATGCTACTCTACACTACACTACACTACACTACACTACACTACACTACACTACACTACACTACACTACACTACACTACACTACACTACACTACACTACACTACACTACACTACACTACACTACACTACACTACACTACACTACACTACACTACACTACACTACACTACACTACACTACACTACACTACACTACACTACACTACACTACACTACACTACACTACACTACACTACACTACACTACACTACACTACACTACACTACACTACACTACACTACACTACACTACACTACACTACACTACACTACACTACACTACACTACACTACACTACACTACACTACACTACACTACACTACACTACACTACACTACACTACACTACACTACACTACACTACACTACACTAGTAGTGTAACACTGCACTACATATATCTATTTGCGATCATCCAAATCATATCGTTTGACACTATGGAGAATGCGATTTTCAAGCGAAGTTCGCCTCAGCGTTATAACCTATAGATGCCAGACATGTCAGTCCTTAAAATTTTACCAACAGTTCAAGCTATCTCAGCATAGATTACAATAATTCTCGCAAGCCTCATAACAGCTACCATTTGCTAGCTTTTGAAAAAGTTTTAAAATCTTGCGTAGTATATTTTCGGTATGCATTCGAGGACAATTATTTCGCTCTATACGGCTTTTAACCCACTCAAATCTCACACTTAATATAAAAAACCTACACATAAATCACAATTTCTTACAAAAATTTCTTAATTTTTACACTAGAAAATAACGCTAGTAAAAGTGGCGTGCAAGAATGATTTGTTGCTGCAAACAGAAAGCAAAAAAAAAAGAAATCTCAGAATTGAAACTAATGTAAAAATTAAAAAATAAATCGTGACTTCAAACTGTTTTTAACTGCTGCAATTCAACACATTCGCACACACACACACATGTATAAGAAACTACATTTGTCTGTTGTAATACATGTGAAACTAAGCCGACCAAAAACTGACTGAACCGACTGATATTTGCGTGTCAAAAAGCACTTAAAAACTTTAATTAAAGCATTTCAACTAAATTTGGCGCACAAACTTCCATTTCAATTTTCAAGCTTGAAAATGAGTAGAGAGCGTTTGCTATAGTGTAGGAATGAAAAAAAAAATTACTACTTTTTAGCAGCAAATTCCAAGAAGTTGAAAAATTTCACAATTTTAATTTATGAAAGTGCAAAAGATATCAAGTGCTGTATAATTTGATTAATAAATTAAAATGTTTAACTGTATGAAATTATAAAGAAAAATTGCATTCAATTTTATTTTCCATTTTCAAATCAATTAAATTGAAAATAAACACAAAAGGAATTCATCAATACAGCGTTATTGTTACATGAAAAAATAATTGCAGCGCACTCATACGCCCTGTTGTACCTAAGTATCGATTTTTTATTTATATTTCTTTCAAAGCATTAAAGTTATGTAAATTTCATTTTGATTGATATTTCGTCATTTTAATTGCACAGTTTTCTTTCATTTTCTCTTTTTTTTTGTGATTTCTTTAGCGTAATTATTACATTTGAAACAACTTACAATTAACATTACTTAAATATACATTAAGGTTAAAGACATTGGCGCCGGTAGCCAGCGGCCTGCAGCCATTTTTAAATGCCTTGCGTTTGTTACATCAACAATTTTGACAGCCGAAATTTGCGTGACGCAGTAATGTTACCTGATTTTTTTTTATTTTTTTTTTTTTTTTGTATTCGCTCACGCACTCAACTTCAAAACTTTTTGAGGTTTTTTATTTGTGTTCTTCAAAGTATATGCTGCTGTACAAAGGAAAACAAAACAACAAAAAAAAAAAAGAAGCATAAACTCAGGGAAGCTCAGAAAAAAGTAATGAAAATAAACACCGTAATTAAGTTAATGAGCTTTTTTTGAGATTTATTATTAATTTTGTGGGTTTACCATAACCAATTCGTAGTTTCTATAAGTGGTTATTTTTTTTCTGAAGTAGCGTATTGTTGTAAAAGTTTTTGGATTAACAAAAAAATAAAAAAGAAGTTCAATGTGAAAATTTTCTTAAATATTTTTGCTAGGTTCTTAGTTTTAAAGTATTTTTGAATGAAAACCATGTAAAATATAATAGTAAATTTAATTCATATAAATACATTTTAAAATCCAAGTATCAAAAGACCAACTATAGTTCGGTTTGCAATTCGGTACTATGATTAAAATTGTAATAAAATATTGAATAAATAATAATTTTTATCAATTTTTTAGACAAAAGATATGAGTCGAAATTTATAATTTGGAATTTGATTTTGCTATAAATACAAAATCAATGATTTTTTCTAATGTGTTTTTTTGTACCCGAAAGTACAATCCTCTCGGTTAATTATGGAACACTATTTCATTCAAATGAATTCTGGCTGGCATTGCAGTACTCCATAAGATATGGAGCTCTATTTGACCCTTTGACTGCACCTGCAGCTGTTGACAACTAATTGGAAACGAAATCATACGTTGTGTTATTGGTAGCTTTTCTCATTTATTTTTCTATGTGAGCCAAAAAACTTTTTACATAATATCAATTGTCGACATATAGGCTTAAAAAAAGAATATAATTGAATTCAAATTCATAGCATAAAAAAGTTTTATGAGAGATTTTCTACTCAAGTCTCAGATTTGACTGAGTCAACTAATTGGAAACAAAAAAATAATTTACAAAAAATAAAATACAAACTTGATAAAAGATTCCAGAAACAATATTGTGATACTAACATTGCTTGTAAGAATATTTTTTAACCGCATTGGCTTATTATCATATCCTTAATCTTGGGTTGTGGCCAAAAGTCTTACACCGGCCATGCGTAAGTCAATTGTTGAGCTTCAAAGGACGGCCATGAGTTATCAGATGATGGTAATACGGCTAAATTGATTCGAAAAGATGGTATTCAATGCACTTGATCATTTCGATAAGTATGACAGAACAAAAAATGTTCCTTGGAAATAGATACCTCGTAAGATTTCTGAGTACAAGGATCGACAGAATGTGTGAGTAGAAAATCTCTCATAAAATTTTTTTATGCTGTGAATTTGAATTCAATTATATTCTACTTTTTAAGCTTTTATGTCCCACATTTATATTATGTATAAATTTTCTGGTACACATAAAAAAATAAATGTATAAAACTACCAATAACACAACGAATGATTTCGTTTCCAATTTGTTGTCAACAGATGTACATTTATCGTCCGTAAGAGCCTCAATCGTTGCTAGGTGGTTGGCGTAAAGACTTTCTGTGACCCAGATGTGACAATTTTGGTTATTTACCTAAACACCAAGTTGAAAATGTACTTCGACAGAAAAGATTATGTTTCTGTAGAATTCTCATCTTCTTGCAAGCCTTTCACAGACCAATTAGTGAAGCGAAAACATTGCGGATGGTCATGTGACTTCAGTTCTCATACCAATTGAACCTTGTAAGGCGTCTTACCCAAGAAGTTACAAGAGTTGTGCCAATGGGAATAAGACTGGAATAGATTTTTGAACGGTTAACACGAAACTGGGCTCACAGTGTATCCACCATGTATATATTTTTTAAGAAAACGGGGGTTGAAACCCCAAAAAAGGCGTTTTTGAAAATTTTTCGATATTTTTGGCCTCATGGCTTCAAAGTCAGATGCGATTAAGTTTTGTTTTATTGAGATTGAAAGGAAAAATGACTAGCTTCAATTTGAGATATTTTGGAAGGTTTTAGTACGCAAAATATAGTACGTTTATCCAAAAATGTCAGAAAATGACTTTAAGGGCCCACTTGGGTATTTCAACATCCATTTTCTCAAAAACTGTGCAAGACGTACAACTTTTGAGTCGATATTCGTATTCAGCGTGCTAAAATCTAACGAAAACACTGAGTCATTTTCGAATAGTAAGCAAAAATTTAAAATTTCAGAACCGCTCAGTCAAAATTATATTTCTCAATTCTTGAGGAACGAAAGTATCTCAAATCACTTCCCGGGTTATTAAAATTGATTCGCCAACTTTTGAACAATAAAGTTTTATCAAAATGTTGATAGCTTCAAAAATTGTTTAGAATAAATCGAAAAATTCATTTAATATTTAATTTGAAACAGAAGCCTTTCGTCAGCCTGAACATTATTTACTTTTATTCCCCAATATACCTCCTCCCCACAAATACCCGGTGAAAAAAATGTGCACACATTAAAAAATAATTTACATTTTCTACATTAATGAAATGTCCCTGCATAAATAAAACTAAATACATACGTTTAAAAAACTGTTAAACCTTCAACAAAGCCCAAAACTGTGGCAATGTTCATAAAATTCGACCTCAATACATTATCCACATAAAGGAGACTATTTACTTTACCTACACATAAAAACAAAATACAAAACGCCGCAAAAAGACTGCAAAATCAAATTAAATTGTAAATCATTTGGAACAAAACATAGAAAAACTGGACAAATTGTTTTTTAATTTATGTCATCAAGAGGTCATAAAAGTTAGAATATATATATGTATACCAAGCTGGGCCTCGTTTTTAGACCAGCAAACAAAGCAAATGAGCAACCATCATACTTACAGCAAAAAACACTATGCATTTGCTAATGACAACAATGCCAATTTTTTGTTGGCGTGTCCTCAATACACTACACTACCTGGGGCTTATATTGTAATATAAACCACATGTAGTTACACGTGAATTCACGAATATCGACTTTACTGTCTTACTGCAGCGCAATTTGCTATTTTTATCAAAGTGATTATATGACGTTGTTTGAATTTTCTTTAAAAAAAAAATGAACAAAGTGGACATTAACTTGGCTTTTTTATGAGCGCTCATAAAAATTTACCTGCATGTTGGGGTGGTCTTTTTTATGCGATGTATGTGTGGCTTTGAATTAAATGTCCCTTTTTTTATGTAGCGGTTCAGGAAGGTAGTTTAAGGAAAAATTTGAAATTACACACCTCCACATTTTGATTTAAAATTTTGTGGGATTTTTGATTTTTCAAAATTTACAATTTTAATAATTTTCTTAAGTTCTCAAAAAAAAAAAATAAAATTAAATCCAATTTCACCCAGCAATCGCTTATCATTAAAATGTCAGACAATTTTGTTTTCATTAACAGTAAAATGTCCTCGTATATATAAACGCGTATGTGTGAAAGTGCCAAAACGATAACATTAATCGCTCATCTACCACACACATTCAAAGTCTCAAAGGTCTACGCATACAAAGCAGACAAATGAGCTGTAAGATAAACCCAACAGGGAAATGGATAATTTTATGGTCGCTCCAATGAAATGATTCATATATTATTCACCTTCTTATAAACTCGTACGTCGCATGTCGCAGAAAAGTATCACAAGCTTGGGTCTTTATTTCGATACACACTAACGAGTGAAAAACTACTGAATTCAGCAAAGCAAAGTTGATCGGGGTGCAACCAACCAATAGCTACGATATTTTATATCCCATTTTTAATGCAAGTTTTCGAATTTTTTTTTTTTGTAATAATTTGGGATTACGAACGTCAAACTTGTCGCACATTAACAACATTTGTGTTGAAAAATTTCGAAATTCATAAATAATTCAAAGAAAGTTAAATAAGTCCTCAAAATTTCGATACTTCTAATGCTGAACTTACACGTTCGTTGTTTTGAACGTTGTTCATTGTTCGATGTTCGTTGTTCAATGTTCGATGTTCGATGTTCGTTGTTCAATGTTCGATGTTCGTTTTTCAATGTTCGTTGTTGCACATATGCGGTTCAACGAAGATGTCAACAAAAATCGGGAAAGCGTTCCAACAGCGATCGAGAAACGAACGCAAATACAATTGAGTTTGATTTTTAGCACCGTTGTTTTGACATATTTTCAACGGAGTGCATGTAGTCTTCAAGTTTGTGCAGAGACGTGCTATAAGCTATTTTTGATTCTTAAGTTGAGTGACTTTATATAATTACAGCAGGAATTTATTTCTGAATTAATTGAAGCATATACTATATGTATAAAGACTTGTTACTGACTGTGGAAAACTAAATCAAAAGATTGCAGCAATAGGCATAAAAAAGGTTAACGAAGTTTTTATTGAAGAATTAAACAAAGCCATTTCCAACAGCTCCAAAGAAATGATTATAACAAAAATTGTTTCTCTGAGAGGAAATTTTTGCAGGGAACACAAAAAATGTTTGTCTTGATGAAATCAGGTGCATTGGCTGCAGAGGTTTGTAAACCAATGCTGTGGTATTACGAAAGAATGCTACTTTTACGAGATCAGGAAATTCCAACCAGACTAATGAAGCACTAAATACAGAAGAGGATGTCAGTAAAGATGTATGTACTTTAAATTTATTTCATAAATAAGACTTATATAAATTTTGACTTCCATGCTCCTTCTACATTGAAACATTTTAAATATTCATATTTGACTTTCTTTGCATCATTTGATTTGTGTCTGTTGTGTCCAATTTTTAAGTTGTACATTATGATATCACATCTATTTTCGATTTCAATTGTTATTGTATAAGTACATAGTGCCATCATTTCAATAAGATCTAATATGCTTCTTCAGAAATTCTTAAATATTTGCTGAAGTCATCAGGTGTGTTTCAGTTCTCATTGTTCGTTCGTTGTTAGAACGCTTCCCCGATTTTTGTTGAAATCTTCGTTGAACCGCGTACGTGCATTAATGATAGTCAATACTTGCTTCACAATCGTTTCTGCTCCCACTTATTTAAAGCAGTTGCTATCGCTACTACTGCAAGCAGTACCCATTTGTACGTTCATCGTACATCGAATCAAACAACGAGCGTTTAAGGTCAGCATAAAGAATTGTAAAATTTCTGAAATGTCGAAATATATAATAAATTGAAATATATTGAAAAATGTTAGAAAAATTGAAAAATTTTCAAAAATTGGAAAAGTTTTGGGAAACTCAAAAACTTTTTGATGAAAAAATTTTAAAAATGTTAAAAAATTTTGAAAAATGTTTAAGATGTTAAATAGTTTCAAAATTTTGATAAATCTTGAAAAAGTCGGAAAATTAAAAAAAAAAACACATAAAATGTTGAAAAATTCGGAAAATGTTGAAAAATTCCAAATATGTGGAAAAATTCGAAAAATGTTGAAAAAATTTTGTTAATGATGAAAACAAAAATGTTAAAAAAATTATTTTAACTAGTTCCAAATATATTAAAAAAGTTAAAAAACTCGAAATAATAAGGCATAAGTCGAAAAATATTGAAAAAGCATCTAAGGAGCGTAACTTTTATAAATTTTCATTCACACCAGCCACTAAAAAAAATCACACATTGAACGTATATTGATTTAATCCCTTTAAAATAAATATTTCTGTACGTGGGGCTAAAATTTATGTATTTTTTTTTTTCAGGGATCTAGATACTTAAGCTAAAGCATAACGATGCTAGGTGCTGTTTAAATGTGAGGATAAGTAAGTAATCAGTCGAACACTAAAAATTGAAATAATTTCCTTTAACTATACCTCATTTTCTATATAATAGTTGGTGCGCCATTTAAGCATAAATAAAGGACGATCCAATACGAGGTCCCTTTTCCAGCTGGGTTGTTTTGACAGCTGTCATGTGTCAAATGACTTGTCCATATGACGTTTGTGTTCAGTATTCAATACGATTCAATCATGAATAAACTCGTGTTATTCAAGGAATACCGGCCGATATGCTCGAAAATTGGACCCAAAAAATGGATCACTTAAGAACAAGTCGTGGGCAACATTTGAGCGAAATAATTTTTAAACATTGAAAAGTAGCAACCGAACTATCATTCCAAATAAAGATTTGCATCAATACATTGATTTTTATATATTTTATTTAGAAAAAAAAGTACAAAACTCTTATTCTATCACTGCTGCCTTTTCTTGTTGGGTACTTACATACTTAATCCAAAATAACTACAAATATATGTATGTGTGTAGAGCGATATATCTGTATCTTTTTGTATATATGTTAAGGTAATAGAGTTTGTAATTACCTTTCCCTATTATTGTTGTTTACATTGCTGCTGTTGTTGTTGTTGTTAAGTAATTGTTTGTCATTAGGTAAAATGTTTCCTTGTATTTTTTTTTTTTTTTTTTTGCTCTGTAGCAAATGATTAGCTATTATATTAAGCACAACAACAACAACAAGTAAAAGTTAATCATCACCAACAATGTCGTTGTCATTATATTCGCTGTCAGTAATAAGAGAAATATTATAACACAATCTTACCCACTGCATAGATATATAATCGTACACAGTTAATTAACTTATAATAAGCCCAGTTGGCAAAATGTCAGCGAAGTAAAATATCAAACTTTGATTTATGAAACATAAATATCAGTAAGGGACGATTTGATTTCTTTTTGAATCAACCAAAAAAGAAAGAGAAAACTAGTGAGGTTTTAGTCATTTTAAAAGCATATTAGCATTTCTATTGGAAAGCAATGTTTCATCTAATAGAAGGTATTATTCATTAAAAAAAAGTTTTCAAACTAATTAATACGGTTTTTAAATAGAAACAAAAGCATTAAATAAATTGTACTATAGATCACACAAATTCTTAGTGTTACCACAAAGTCTCTCCACTTGAAGCAGATAAGTAGACACGATGTTTAAAAGGAGGGCTTAAGTGAAAAAATCAAGAAAATCTTTTTTTTTGGAAATGTTATGAAGATAAGAAACTCTAAAATTTTACATTCTATAACTGACACTTTGAAAAACAAACCGATTTATTTCTCGCAAATATGCCCACTTTCTTGAATCATGAATTTTATTTCAAGCATTTGTTTATCATTTCCTTTGTAACTTTTGGGTCTGATTCTCGCATGTTTTTAGATAACGTATACTATATGTCAGACGCACCAACTTAACCCATATAGTACCAAAATATTCAGCATACTTTTTTTAAAAAAAATTCTAATGAGGTGGTAAATTGAGTGGAAAAAATGGCGGAAAATAAGTTTGAGGTCGATCGGAAAAAATTCTTAGCCAACATTTTTTTGATTTTATTCAGCGCTTGACTTAATCAGAAAATGAGTGCTATATATAGCTCTTCAAAACATTCTGGATATATGATTTTTATTATGGAGAAAAACATTTGTCCTTTTGAATCTATTCTCTGTAGGTTTTGTCCACATGTGATCAATTTTAATATTTTTAATTAATTTTCAAAAAAGTATCCAAAACAAATGTTTTTTTTAACTCCCACTTAATCCTAAAAAGTGGGCATGGCATGAGAAAGGAAATTTTTAAAAGAAAAGCCAATGCATTAAACTTTAATATAAAAAATATAAGCCTTCGAATTTTTTGTTATATTATAATGAAAAAAATTTCCAAACATGAGCAACATGAAGAACGGTAGAGATGTTCTATTGCTTATTCTTCATCGTACACGTGACAATTTCTGCACCAGTTGTTGAAGTCATAGAAAACCAAAGTTTTTTTCAATTGGGTATGACACAAATTAAGTAAACACAGGTATGAATAGTCTTCATTTAATAGTTTTTTTCTTGAATTAGTTATTGTTTATGTTTATTTGTGCTGTACATTTTTTCATTTGTTTTTTTTTTTTAGTTTACGAAAAGGCCTTACTCAGTGGTTATGGTAGATTAAGCCAGTGGGTTTGTGCGTTTGTATAAGGAACTAGCACTGTATATGTTTTTTTATTACCTACACCTTTTTTGACAATTCCTTTGAGATTGTGCTTAATTAACCTTTTTTTATTGACATAATTAAAAGAATCCTTGATTAATGACTAACCTTATTTGCTTGTTTATTGAAGTGCACATGATCGTATGTTAGTTTGAGTGGATTGAGATTTTTTTTTTTTTTTTTTCGTAAATTTTCGTGAACTAAGCTTACTATATATTAACGTGTTTGTAGCGAGCTTTTTTATAGTTTTCTAAGAATAAATTATTAAAGTTTTAAGCGATTTTTGGGTACCACACGAAATAAGAGTTCTTTTTTAGTGATAAGCTTTCACTACATTCTGTTTGAATGAAAATTTAAAATTTTTTAACGTCAAATTTTTTGCAAGAGCGCAATTTTTATTATTTAAGCAAATTCAGGTATTGATTTTGTGAAAAAAAAAATTAAGAGAAAAAAACACGTTTTTTTAGCCAAAAAGGACATTCAGGAGAATCAAAAGCGCTCCATTGGTTTTTATCGGAACGAAAAAAAAAATGACGCAGATATCGTTTTTAAGGGTCCTTCTAACTTTTGAGTCGGTGCCTGGCTGAATTTATTTTTCGACCCGGTCTACTATTTAAAAATATTCATTACATTTGCGTTGGACTCTTGATATGATAGCTTTCATAATTTACTTTTTTATAAATTTGTTAATTCATTTGAAAAATTCGATTGAAAAACTTTAACCGTCAAATGTTTGTATATGTTCGAAGTGTTATCTTATTTCTTTGAGAATTCTATAAGCTTGTTAACTCCATGTGAAATGCTACGCCTATTAAGGTCCAGATCTATTGCGAGGATTAATTCCAATCAGATACATAAGTATCAAAAAATAATGAGCTGCAATATTTAGAGAGCAGCCACAACCCCAAAGAATTTAAATTTCCAAAAATTCTTCTTTAGGAGACTTAGACATAACATGAGGATCAAGATTTCGAAATTTTTGTTTCTAGGGCAAAAAAATTGAAGTTGGTGTTCACTTGGCCTTTTTGATGAGAATTTTTTTGGGTTAAGATCCGATTCGGTCAAAGCACCAAGTTTCACTGAAATCCGAGGGATCACTTTCGATATACAGTATTGGCCAAAACTTAAGCACTCCCTTTCGTACATTTTTCATATCATTAATTTTTTATGAAAACGATGTTATTGAACCAAAATTCATATTTATTTTATTTACTTATACCTTTATTTTGACAAACAAAAACTAAAAAAAAATCTGCGTCTCATAAATAAAGAGTTAACATCAAAGGAACATTTTAAGCCCGAAAACTTAATGGACAAAACTAAAGCACCCCTTTTTGTCGTACATAAAAACTTTTAAATTTAGTACTAACTTTCATACCCTTTATTCTGAACGACACAGGCACATCTTTTAGTCACAGAGGATATTAAATTATTAATGATAACCTGTGATATCTCTTCCCAGGATATTTTTAAGGATAGAATAAATCTTCCGCGGTTTTTGGAATTTTCTCTATTGATATTCATATTAAAGATATCCCACAAGATATTAAAAGGATTCAGGTCAGGGCAGGCCAACCAAAAACTTCTACCCTATTGCTCTGAAGACAGGTCTTACAAGCTTTAGAGGTATATTTTGGATCGTTGTCCTGATGCAACCTCCATTTAAGTGGAATCTCTACATCGGCATATGGCAGCATCACATCTTTTAGTATGTCAACATACATTCAGCGATACATGATATCTTCAGTCTTGTGAATTAACCCAATCCCTTGACCAGAGAAGCAATCTCAGACCATTACAATGACTCCTCCATTCATTACAGTGACTTTACAATACTTAGAATTCAGTCTTTTTTGTCTCTATTGGAATACGTGCATAAATAAGCTGAAAGTAGTAGTATCACAGATGGTTTGGCAATGTTGAAACAAAAATTAAAATTTTATTTGAGAACAAAATTCTCTTGACCTCAAATGTCTTTAAGCGCGCATTAAACTCAAGAAATTTTTTTCTTATATTTGTACAAATCCAAAATAAAATTTTAAGCGAAAAAAAGGTGGGATTTTTCAGAAAGTTAGTTTTGTTTTTTTCTCATAAAAATCGCAACTTCTCTGCAAATTTTCAACCATTTTGAATTTTTTTAAAGATTCTGACAGAAAATAAGAAGTTCTATAAGAATCAAAAGACAAAAGTTAATTATTTTGATTTGGATGGAAATGCCGCTTTTTTGAAAAAATTTTTAGCGGTTTTTTAATTTCTGAAAATTTTTAAAATTTATTTTATAATCAAATCGGGGAAATATGGGTCCCCTTACATCGTTTGAAGAGCAACATATTTAATCGGATACCAATTCCGTAATATGAAATAGTCCAACTGCATGATTTGAAATGGATTTGGTCATATTAGACACAACTTGTTGTTTAAATTTATTTTCATAATATCTATAAGTAAAAATATATGTATTAATACCAACTCTTGTGCGCAAACAAATCATACACTTTCGTTCTATCAGCTTTGCAAAGCCATCAATCAATATATTGCAATAAATTGTTTTGGCTCACATTACAACGTTTTTGTAAGCAAAAATGAAAAAATTCGAAAAAAAATCAAACGAAAACGCGAACTAACTCTTATAGAAACAACAGGATACCAACATGCACTTAATAATAATAGCAACAACAAATAAAAACAAATACTAACAGCAGCAATGTAAGCAAAAACCAACAAAAATAAATGAAAACAAATAAAAAACAAAAAATGCAATTTGTCAGCTGGAAAAATTCACAACATTTAAAGTTAACATACCACGCCAATCTAAAAAAAAAAACGAATATTGCACTTATGCATCATAAAAAAATTAATTGAAAATTTATAAAGAATGCCAAATTATATAAGTGGGGAACATGAAAAAAATTAATTTTTTGTTGCAATCAAGTGAAGCTACTGCTTTCATAAACTTCACACATTCAGATATCCTCACTACTACAGGCAATGCGCTGCTTAAAGTAACTGCTTTATTGAGATTTATGTAGAGTTCTAGATTTGCCTTGGATTTGCCATCATTCATTACATTCATTCAAATGTAGTTACATTCATTCAAACTTACATACATTCATACATATTGATATTTTGTTGCTACCGCTACTCGAGAATATCGACTTCACAACACAAGTGTTGCACTACTTATGCTTCTTGTGTGCGTGTGTACGATTACATTTTGTTATGCACAGGACATTCACTTACACTTGTGCTGTTGGTGTTCACTGTTGTTGTAGTAATGAATTAATTTTGAATTGTCTTCGTTAGATTTGTCTGATTGGTAGTCTCCTTTTGGCTCCTGCCGGAATCGCAATATCAGTCAATTGGTCTGTCTGACTATTTGTCGTCTTATTTGTCTGAGTGTAGGCATGCTCAATGTGTATGACTTGCTGACTTGCTCAGCTTATTTGTCAGTATGACATTTGCCAGTAATGTTGCCAAATCTGCCCCGATTGTTGGTTTCTCATTGATAGCAGAGTTGTGTGTTAGATTCAAAGATTAAATTACATGTGGAAATTTAGTTGTTACCAAGTTGTTAGTTGCGGTGAGGTTAAGTCAAGTGATGTAAAAATATATATTCTTAAATTAAATTTTGTAATTTGAGTTTTTAAGCAGCAAAACCCTGAAAGTTCAGTACCTAAGATTTCACATCTTAGCACTAAATTTTAATGTAAAATTGTTTATGCAGAGTTTTAGCTCTAAAATGATGTAACAAAATTTAAGTACTATTTTCCTCGGTGAATACCTTACTATGTAATTCTCCACATTTTGAGATATTCTCATTTATCAAAATCTAGACTATGCTTTATCTTTCTATCATGTTTTTAGATTAAAAAAAAATAAATTTTTGACAGAAATATTACATTTTTTATATATATTTTGAGGCATGGATTTCAAAACCGGCCAAGTCCATGAACTTGCTTTCAAAACCAGTCCAACGCCTTGGAATCAAAACCGGCCAAGTCCACTTTTTTTTCAAACAAAATTTCATAATTACTATGTTAAAATCGGCCAAGTCCATTACATTAATATCATAACCGGCCAAGTCCAAAATTGTTTTCTCAAAAACATAGGCAAATAAAACTCGAAAAGAGTGATCTGACGTGCTTTGAGTAAACAATTTTATAAGCTATTATGTGGGAAAAACGTTTTTATTTTTCAATGAACATAGATGAATATAAACGCCTTTCGTTGTTTTTTCAAAAGTATGAAAAAGGGACTTCGCCGGTTTTGCAACTGGGCGCCTCATATATTATTTGAATCAATTAGTGGCAAATCCCATTTCAAACATTATATATCTGACTCAAACATATATTTGATAGCATGTTTCAAAACATTATATTTCTGACTGAAATAAATATTTAACCTTCACACCGGCACCAATGTTTAACTACGGGAACGGGCACTATTAACATATGTTAATATTTTAGTTTTCATACAAAATGTATGCAAATTTGCACATTTACTATGATTTTTGAACTTGAATAATTCGATATAGCATGATTTGTGAGAGTTTCTATGGTTACAATATTTTTGGGGGGAACCTATAGTCCAGTTGCTAGGTTTCTTAGTGGTCTTGAAATTTCGTAGCAGATGTGAGCTTCGTAAAAAAAAAATATATGTTTAAGTCTCATAAGTGAAAATGGCAGATAATAACAAAAAAATTTAAAAATCTATGTTAGTGCTTCATATGTGGCTCAGTAAGTAAAATTTTCCAATGTTCAGGATATCGTATGAATAGCAAGCAGAGTACAAAATACACTTCATAGCCAATATGGGCTCGGATGAGGACAATGTGGAAACAGAGGCAACAAAAGGTGATATGATGGAAGAGGATATATCAGCCTGAAGGATATGATGGGGAAGCCTTTGATAAGAAATCATATTCCGTACTACTCGGGCACGGGATCGACTCAGAAAATGAATGAATGAAAAGTGATGATGCTGAAAGCTTTGTCCCGGATAAAGATGTTCTCGGTCATTCAAAAGTAAAAGTTTTTTTTCAATACGAAGACGCCAAACAAAAAAGCGCGACTAGAAAAATTTGTATCCTGTGCAAGAAGCCTGTTTAAATTGAGCATAGCAAAATTCTAACAAAATTTAAGGCAACAATTTGAAATAACTGTAAAATCACCAAATATTTTTCAAGTGATCAATTTTTTAATAAGCTAAAAGCTAAAAATGCCTTCTAATTATTTGTTAATATTATAATAACATAAAATATGCACATAAACTAACAAAATCCCTGAAATAAAAGCAATATTAACATATGTTAATAGTACCCGTTTAGGAAGTTAAAACGTCAGGTTTTCAAAAAATAGTGGAAAAAATCACAATTTACAACGAGTGTTAAGTTTTTCGAAAAGAGGTCGAAAACTTAGTCACTGAGTCGAAGTTTTATGAAAATCGGATCACGAATAAATGAATTGCAGCAAATTATAAATTGCGATATTAACATATGTTAAAAGTGCCCGTGTGAAGGTTAATTGCTCTGCATGTATATTCAAACGAATCGTTTTGCTCAAACCACATGTTGGTTAAATGACTGAGTCCTTAAAATGACCGATGATTTAACCATCCCACAAGCCACATTAAACGGTTTCTTCTACGCAATATAAAAATTCCCGGTAAATAATTTGTTAATTGACTTAATACCAATAACGACAATTATGTTTATTAACCCTCTAATGCATAGATTTATGTTTTTGCTCATAATTTGTGTGGAAGGTAATTCGGGTGTATAAAACATGAATATGAAGTCGAATTTTCATTTCGGTGAAAGTAGCACTTTTTATAGTTAAAATCTGCAGACCGCCCAAAGGCCGGCATATGCAGCTTTGGATACAAAAATTATTATTATATTTTTTACTAAGCCTCCTGCTCAGTACTGTAAGCATTATTTACTTTTTAAGTAATTTTATTTTTGAGTTCATGAAAAAATATTATTATTAAAGAGACAGAGACAAAAAAGCGTTTCATCGAAGAAGCTGATTCTGTTGGCAAAATGAGCAAAAATTTTAAATTGCTCATGAGCAAAATTAACAAATTTGCGGCGTTTACGATGATCGAAACAAATTTTTAAGTGATGGGTTTTTGTAAATCTTTGGTACTATTTTAGGATTTTAACTTTTATTTATAACGAAAAGTTCAGTTACTTCAATAACCGCACCGAATAACCTTTCAGTAATCGAAAAGATTTTAGAAAGTATTGGTGAAAATCTTGAGATTTTCTTGAAGTCTTATTTTTTAGTGCAATGAAAATATTTTATGAAACTAAAAAAGCTTAATGTATTTTGTAATAAGACATTTAAATCACATCTTTTTATAGAATTTTGTTACACAATTTTCGGAATTTTTTTTTTTTTGCTAGTTGACTTAGTTTGGTTATTTTGGCATCGAACTGTCAATAGAAATTTTCTACACACACATATACATGAAAAACAGATTCCCTTAAGCCACAAGCCAATTCATTGGGAAAGTACAGTCAGAAAACATTGCTGCCTCAAAAGAAAGTGTAACTTGTTGTGGTGGTCATTGGTACATGAGTACAAAATCGTAGTTAAATATAGGAATCAAATGACCTTTTGGCATAGCAGTACTTGTTAAAGTAACATTTTTAAATCTAAAAATTAATTAAATAAAATAAGCATTGAAGTTATATTTTCTTCACAAACTTCCCTTTTTGTAGCGATGAAACAAGCATTGTTAAAAGCATTTTTGGCTATTTCTTTCTTTGTTTGAATCTTTAATGTTCCGAATTTTTGCTTTAAATTTTTTGAACTTCTGATCTTTGAAAATGAATAGTGCTTTGGAACTTAAAGCTTCCTAATCAATTTCGATAGTGTTGAAATTTGTTAATAGCTCCATTTTTTTACAGATCAAATGCAGGAATTAAATGTGGCAAATTATATTTCTTTGGACTGAATGTTTCTCATGGACGCATGACATTTATGGTAGTATATTTATTTTGGCTAAAATTATTACTTCAAGCCAGTTTTGATCGAGATATCTAATAATATGCAATATGCTTCGCTAAGATGGCGGCATTATCGACTAACATAGACCACAGAACTTCAATATGATATCACCAACTCCCTAATTAAAAAACTTAGGAAATCATTTTCTGATGATTTCTCCCAAATTAAAAATTTAGAAAATCATTTTCTGATATAGAAATCAATAATTTGTGGATATCGATTTTCTGATATGAAAATCAAAAAGTTGTTCTTGAATGTTTTAACACTTAGTTATAGGCATATACTTTTTTACTTGCTGGCTTTCGATTTGACAATCAAATCTCTCCTCGCAACACGAGAAGAATCAAATTAATAGCTATATAACCATTTCTTCAGCATGTTATAGCAAGCCCGAGAACAGACCATCAGAATATTTAATGGGTCTAAAAGATTAGAAATAGATCAACAGATTTTTCTTCTGTAAAATATATAACAAAATCATGAAGTGTATCACAAGGTTCCCACCCACTTTACGGAATCCGTTTTCCGGAATGGACATTTTCCGGAACGACCAAAAACTCGAATTTTTTTTCCGGTTTTCCGGAATACTTTTTCCGGAATCGGTTTTCCGGAATGTACATTTTCCGGAATGAGAATTATTCATATACAAAAAATCCAAAACTCATGTTGCTATAGTAACGCAATCTGTTTATTACTTTCCTATTTCTATTTAAATTGTAACGTCTTTTATTTTCCAAAATTCTACGCAAAAATGGACGCGAAAATAGTGGGCACAAAACTTTCTATAAATGGTTACTTGTACACTCGGGGCAAAAGTGAAAATCGTAAAATTTACTGAAAATGTGTGCTATATCGAGCACGGGAATGTCTCGCTAGAGCTGTCACCGCTGATATTACACCAGATCGTAGTATAATAGTCTATCGAGGTCCAGATGGCTCAAAACAGAAATGATTCCAACGTAGAATCAGATCACGTTCAAAATTACGCGGAATATGATTGTTCGCGGGGATGACCAACGATTTCTGCACACAACATAGTTTTGTGTACGATGATTTATATATACAAACAAATTTAAGTATATAAATTTCATCAAATACAAAATATTTTACTCATGACGCATAAGTTAGTAATTATTATTTCCGAAAAATAGTCGTTCCGGAAAATGTACATTCCGAAAAACCGATTCCGGAAAAAAAATTTCGGGTTTTTGGTCGTTCCGGAAAATGTCCATTCCGATAAAAGGATTCCGGAAAGTGTACGGTAATCGTATCACAAGACAGGTAATATGTAACGCTTTAACAATTGTTGAGGAAAGCATTGTTTCTAGTCATCTGCTTGATTTTTATTTGAAAATCTTCTTTTGACTCTAAGAGTTAAATCAGTTTTCTGTGAATAAATCAAAGGTTTTTGTAAAAATATTCACTCTATTTATGATCTGAAGAGGATGTCTTGTTTAAAATGTCCCATTTTTCAAGAGTAAGATATTAAATTTCGGTACTAAAGGTTAAGTGAGTTTGATTGACGCAGTTTCATTACTGTGATTTCCTATACATCGTAGCTTAGTACCCCATCATTACTAACATTCGAAAAACATAAAATTTTAGGAATAGCTCAGATTCTTTGTAAACAATTTTAAAGTTTATGGCTTAAGACTAACGTTAGTTTATATAAAATCATCGTTAAATTCAAAGAAAGCCTAATTTTAGTGCCATGGAAAGCATTAATATTTTTGTCAGAATTTAAAATGCTACAAGGATGGCTATACCGTGAATGAAGTATCAACGTTTTACATCATTTACTTTTATTATGCTGCTTTGACTTAAAATTTCATCTTCTTTATGGCATACTATATCTGTCAGTTTGTTTAATTGTAGAAAGTTTTACTGGCATCAAACTTAATTAAGCTCAATTTGCACCGGAAGCGACTAGTTGGTTTCCGTTTAATTGCATTTCCGCAAGTTTTCACGCTTTGTGAATTTATAATTTCTTTAGTGATGATGCTCAACCTGAGTGTCCTTTCAGTCTACAACTTCTTTTGCAAATAACACTCGACAGGTGGTAAATTTTGCACAATTAAACTGCACGCAAAAGAAATGCGATAGTTTACTGAACGAAAAAAAAAACTCATCTTTCTTAATAAAAAACAATGGCAAAGTAGGTGTATGGATTTAGTCAAAAAAATCGACCCAATTTAGAATCTAACAATATTCAAATCGTCGTTTATTTCAAAAATACTTGGATTTTTTGTGAAAAATACGATTTACGTTGATTGTCTGATTTTAGGCAAGTCTTCTCATCTCTCGATTTTTTTCCACTTCTAAGACTGTGATATAAAGAATTATGGTCAAATCGATGGAAGTTTCACAGATTTTTCGAAAATTTTTGATAGTGTCCAGCAACCGGTCTTACTAAAAGAAGTTCTGCGCTTAGAGTATTCATTCTCCGCTATTATCCTGACTTTGTGACTAATTTATTGGTGCTAGAAAATCAAACAAGGATATGAATTTTTCACATATCCTTTTTAATAATGTTCTTTATATGTATCATAATGTCATTTTCCTTATTAATGGTATTTATGCCAACGAAATTTACAAAAATGTTTACATATTTATGCTAAAAATATTTCCTTATTTGAAAAACAACTAAATTAAAATGCAACCAAGGCATTTTATCAAATATTAATCAGCACCACTCCTTTGCAACATCTTCGCTCTTACAAAATTAATTTTGTATGCAAAGTGTGATGGGAAAAAAAAGAAAAATGTAACTTTTTATTCACTCACAGCGTCTTATTGAATTTTCGTCCTTCATTAGCTATTGTCATGTAAACAGGCTCTTGTTGAAAATAAGTTAATTTATCAAATCCCAATTCGTATCCCAATGACATTGCAAAACAGCACAACAACAACAACAACAGCAAAATAAAAAAGGAAACGAAACAGAATAAAGCAAATCCTTGGTAATACATGTTTATTTCATTAGCATTACTTTTCATCACACGTTGCCAAATGTAACCTTCAATAATTCCAAATTTCAATTCGCAGCTTCTACGCGCGCAAATCACTCCCTTAAGACATCATTGGAGGGGGGAAAAGGGGGGCAATACTTGCACCTGAGGTGATGAGCTGGCAAATTCATTTCTTTTTTTTCCTGTTTTGCGTTGCTTTTTCATTTCTATTAACATGAAAAATGTTTTTCGCGAAAATTGCGTTTTTCCGTATGTTTTGCTGTTTATGATTGGTATTCTTTATTTTTTTTTTTTCCTTTATTTTCACTCACTTTTGTGCTTAACAACAAATTAGTGTGGGCACAGTGTTACAGCATCCAAATCAAAACTCACCCCAATTACATTTGGTTGGCAACCTTGGTTGGTTGTTAGTGTAGAAATGTTGAACAGTGGCATAGTTTAACTAAATTTGGGAAATATTTTGGAAATGTACTTTGAGCAAAGCTATAAGATATATTATAAGCTGCTTGAAAATTGAAGTCAACTTTTTTTACAAAGTTATGCTATTCTGAAGTCTAATTAAAGTGATATTATATGGAGGCTTTATGTCGTATGATGAATATTTAATTCAAACAAATAATCAATTATTTTAAGCCCGATGTAACTCAGTGCTTATAATTGCACATAATTTTACTATTTTTTAATAGCTTTCTAAAGAAGTTAAATTTTATCTTCGGCCGCCCTTATCGTAGCTGTCAGCCAACAAAAACTGAAAATTTAATATTTAAAGTTAAGACTACATATATTGCCAACTAAATGGAAACGAAATCATTCGTTGTGTTATTGGTACATTTTTTTCATTTATTTTTCTAAGTGTACCAGAAAATTTATACATACTTAATATAAATGTGAAACAATGTATTGAATTCAAATTCATAGCATAAAAAAGTCTTATGAGAGATTTTCTGCTCAAACCTCAGAATTTACTGAGTCAACTAATTGGAAACAACAAAAAATAATTTGCAAAAAATAAAAGAAAAACTTGATAAAAGATTCCAGAAACGATATTGTGATATTTTCATTGCTTGTAAGAACACATTTTAACCGAATTTGATTATAAGCATATTCTTAATCATGGATAGTGGGTAAAAGTTGTATACCGGCCATGCATAAGTCAATTATTGAGCTTCGAAAGACAGCCATGAGATATCAGGCGATGGCAACATATCAAAATTGCTCCAAAAAGCACAACAAAAAATGTTCTCTGCAAAATAAGATCTCGTAAGACTACTGCAGACATCCAAAGCGAAACAATCATCAAACGATGCACTAATATCCAAACGAACTATCGCTTATCGATTGGTTGAGTCTGAACTCCATGAATAAATTTTATGCAAGAACCCATTGGTGACAGTTCAGCATTCAATTCGCTAAGACGCATGCCGGTTGGCCGCTCATTAATTCGAAGTATGCCCTTTTTGGACGTTTTACACATCTTTCATCATCTAGGCCAAGGCGGATGATCTTTGTTTTATTGCTTCATACCACATGCATTCATTTAATGAGCGGAAAACTGGCATCCCTCCATTCAACAAAAAGACGTAAATCGCTATATCTTTGCACATATGGTAGCAGACGTTTCGAAATTTAGTACCAGGATGATATTGTTTGTTCTTAGCTCCAATCGGACAGAATTGCACAAGGGGGCGTGGCATCTTACTCACAACAAAAAAAAATTAAAACGTTACATATTGGTATCTACAGCAGTTACAGCTATGAAACTTAATGCGTTGATGTACAATATCTCGCAAAATGTGAACGGTATTGGACAATGGGGCATAGCTCCTTCCATACAAAAAAAAAACTTTTGCTATTCTTTGTACTTATATACAAGTTCTGAAATTTGGTTCTTGGACTCAGTTGTCTGCAGTAAGGACTGCGTCAAAAGTAGCTGCGGTTGTACAAGGGATAGTGTGCGGGCAAGGCCGCAGGTCTAACTACTATTTTCAAATAAAAACATGACTTGATTTTTCGAAAGGGTTTCAAAACTGCATACCAGTGCTGAGGACGATTAAAATCGATTTTTGAAATATAAATCGTTTTCGAAATAGCACTAAATTAGCATAGTAGGGCTAGCTCTGCCTTATGTACACAATTTCTTAATTTTTGGAATACATTGTTAATTCAGCGTGGTCCGGATCTGAGCAGCCATACTGCAGTATTTGATTTCTTGGTTCAATGTAAGAAAAAATTGTATAAAAAAGGGGTGTACTTTGAACACTCTCCGAGTTACATGGTATATAGCAAAGCTCATTCAAAGTAGTACCTGTCAGTAAGTTTCATAAGGTAATGAACTCAAAAACTTTTTAGTGATACTTTTATAGCAAGCTATGATTTCAGCTCAAAATTATCGCCCTTTAAATACAAAATTTTTTTTTTATGTTTAATTTTTTAATAGCTTTTTAATTAATAATACTAAATTTATTTTTGAATTGATTTAAATCAAGGAATTTATCTGAATACATTAAAGCGAAACATATTTTGTCCCATATAGCACATAGTTGAATAATATCATTAATTTTAGTTAACTAACTTCCACTGTGCCTAACGTGTCGTTGAAACTGTCCTAAGTGAATTGAGTTGTCAGTGTGCGTGGTTCGTTACATTTTTTATTTACTCTGGTATCCTATTACTTACTTATATTTTTTCTGGTTTTATTCTCTTTTATCTTATTTTTTCTTTTTTGTGGTTTCAACATTTACATCGTTTACAACATTTACACAACGTAATATGCGTTGTACATCAAGCCCGAGCATGGAAAGTGATTTTACACAATGAATCCGATGGGAATTCATTTAAATAGATGTACATTTTCATTTATTTAGAGTTTTTTGAGGCAACACTATTTGCGTAAATAAGGTCAAAATATATTTTAGCAATATATTTGTGGATTAAGCCAATTTTTCATGGTAACAAATTTTAATTTATAACGCAAAATATTCATTTAACAAAACACATTTTATGTATTTCATTTGATTATTAATTTGTATTGATTTCAATGCAAATATGTAGATAGAGCTAAGAGCATGCAAAAAAAATTTTGCACATTTTCTCAAGTGGTTTTCCATAATTTCAATTATTTGATTTATTTTTCTTGAAGTCTTTTTCAGACCAATTATTTTGATGCAATGAAGCAACTGCTGTAATTGATTGAATTCAGCTACATTTGGTTGTGGTAAATTTTACAAGTTTCTGTGCAAATATTTGGTCAATAATTTATTTATTGCTTAAATGATTGATTTATTGGTTTTGTGGTTGCAGCAGCTGAGAATATAATTCAAAAGAAATATATGAAAACAAAACATTGAGTATTTTAAATGGATTGCTTAAGAAATTTAATGAATTCAAAAGGAAATAGTTATAAATTAAGTTAACTACTTAATAGAAATTTACATTTTTTACAACATTTATCACATGAAAGATATTTCACAGTAACAAGGATAGACACAATTTCATGAATGCAGATAATTTAAGTGATGGCGGCCATAGACCAAATTCATATCTTATAAAAAAGCATTTAAGTGTCTAAAAATTGGCAAACGCAAATTTTTTCTTAAAAAGCAGTAGCTGAAAAAATTAAATCTCACATTTGATAATAAATTATTTCAGCAGATGTGTATGTTATTTCAGCAATCAATTTTGCAATCCAAATTTATATATTAAATAATTGTGCCTTTTAAAATATTTTTTCAAGAAAACATGCTTTTATTGGAATGGAAAAAGACTATTTTATTGACTGCGGCTACAAATTAAAACTTATTTTATTAAAAAACTTTGAAAAACATACAAATTGGCAACTTCGATTAAGTCTTAAGTGGTATCGAACCAAAGTTATCAGTCACTAAAAAAACTAGTTATATTAGGCGTGTTTTTTTTGACGCGGCTACCCGCTAAAAAAAAATGTTTGTATGAGAATGACAGTGCATTTAGTCGGCGATACTCATCGCCAACTAATTTCTCATACAAAAAAAATTTTTAAGCGGATAGCCGCGTCAAAAAAAACACGCCTATTATATTTATTAATGTTCATCATACGACACAGTTGACTTTATTTGTAATTTAAAAAAAAAAAACGTTAATTCAGAGTTGGTGGTGCAAATAGTTTAACAAAGCTTATGTTTTTCATTTATTAGTGTTGGTTTGAAAATTCCTATCCAGGTGGTTTGCAATTTACATTTATTTTGGAGGCTTTTATGTTATGCTTAAGAGTAAATTTCCAGAGTACAAATTCAATATTCTTTGCTTCATTTTTCATTTCATCTCTGATAATTTGACCTTTTTAATCAATGCCTTTACAATAAATCTACTAACTCACTAATTCATCTAAACAATTTCAATCAAATTTAACCCAACATAAACAAAAACTTTAAGAGATAAATTTGAAAACCCATTAAATTTTCCACAGTTAATTAAACTCAGTGTACAAGTTCGTGCAATGATTTTCCCAAAGTCATTTCAATACATTGAATTCAACCATAAAAATAACTTCATTTCATTGAAAGAGAGAAAAAAAACTTTTCAACTTTGAAGATCTTGAAATCTAAAGGTTGCGGTTTTATAAAGTTCGTTGACGATTTGCACCTTCTGATTCTCTATCTTTTTTGTTCGTCAAATGAAAAGAAAACTCCAATAGTCTTCATTGCTTTGGTTAAACAAAAATTCAATCAGTTCTTAAGTATAAGATGAAGATTCAAGTAACAAAAACCGAAAAAACCAATTTTCTTAATTGGTTCATTGGGTTACAAAAGATTACAGCTCACGAAATGATTGCGACGATAAGTGATAAAAGTAATTTTATGTGTGTATTCTGAGGGTGTTATGAAAAAGTAAGTGGGTGGTGATATTGATTAGTAATACGTAGACATTTTAGGATTTTTTCTTAAAAACCATTGGGACTGCTGCTGCTGACTTAATAGACATAGCGCAAAATGCATCTCTAAACGGGGGGTTCTTTTAACATTAAAGTAACTGCGAAATTCTCAATAAATTGTCCAATATAAGATATGATAGGTACTTTAATAATCTGCATTGAGCAAAACATTCGAAAAAGGAGCTCAAAGAATTTAGTTTAGTGATTTCAATGAAAATTTCATATTAATAATATTTCAACCAAACTAACAGTGATATTTTTTTCAAGATTTCAATTTTAAATTTTTCAAAATTAGAATTTCCTTATTTTGTTTTATTTTAATTTTATATTTCTAAGTAGTCCAATGTGTCTTATGATGAACATTTATATAATATAACTGGTATTTTAAGTAACTGATATCTTTGCTTCGATACCACTTAAAACTAATTTTGAGTTGCCAATTTCTATGCTTTTTAAAGGATTTAATAAAAAATAATTTTAAACTGTGGCCGCGTGCAAAAAAATTGTCTGGTCTCATTCTAATAACAGGTTTTTGTGCAAATCAATTTTTTTTATCAAAATATGAAATGAATTCAGCTGAAAGTTGTCTGGTGCCATCGATTTTCAACTGATCGCTAAAGCAAATTATTCTTCTGTAACCTAACTAATTGTTCAATCTTTTCTATATTCCATTGCAACTTTGTTTCAATTTATATGTCAATATATCACTTTCTTTACCAATGCTACCAAGGTTTCATAAATTTTCTATTGTATTTTGTTAAGTTTAACTGCTTAGTTTATTTTCAACGTTTAGTTGCTCATTTTATTTAATGATTCCTTTGTGAACTCTTTCACCTGTCGATTATGATGTTTGTTGTTGTTGTACAACTAATACATTGCTTAGAAGTTATATGTAGGTGTCTTTGTGCGTTTATGTGTTAAACAATAAAACAACAACAACAATAATAATAAATGGTTCTTTGCAATGAAATAACAAGCGTTGCAAATACATAAGAAAAATCAAAGTAATTTAATATATAAATTGCGTGTTCGAAGACCGTAATTTAGATGAATTTCTTTAAGGTTTCATTTCGACGTCGTCGTCTTGTGTGAGTCCTTTTTTTTTGTTGCCGGTTTCTTCGACAAATTTGTATTGCTGTTGTTTTATTTATGTTCCATTTACCAGCACACTGTGGGTGGTGATAATTTGTGGCATTTATTGTTTTATAAATGGGGTTCGCTTTCATGCGTTCATAAAAAATTTGTGAGGAAAATTATTTAAAAAAAAAATTATGCTTGTAATAAAATTTGTTGTAAATTAAAAACAAAAAAAAATATTTTCCTATACACGCATATACAAATCAATCAATTTAAAAGTCTTTAAAAAATAAAACCAATTTATGAGGGAGAAAAAATACTCAACTTCAATTGCACCTTGAAAATTTCCGTAGGTCCTTTAAAATGCTAATATTTATATCTTGTAGGGCATAGCAAATTGCATAACAATTCAAGTAAGAAAACCTAACAGCGCATAACAAGCGATAAAAATGAACGACAAAACGTGTTTCAACTTAAAAATTTTAAACACCACCACCCTTAATAGGTAACAAGGTAACAGCCGCAGGATGTTAATTTTCAAAGTTCACTCTTAAGTATCGTCAAAAAAAATTTTTTTTTTTTTGGCCTTCACTTCGTTTTCATCTAACAAGCAAGCCAGTCAATTAAACAAAATAAAAAGCTAACAAATTTGTAGAAATAAAATAAATGAAAACCGGCAGGAAAAATAGCGAAAAATAAAACTAACAATTGCTCTGGCAGCGTAACTCAGCATGCAAATTGCTACTTAATGATGACACGAACGCTGCTGCTTTCATCTGTTGCCAACTATTTGTAGTTGCTGCTGAATTGCTTTATGCAAATTTTGCATAGCTTACAGTTTAGCGAAAAAAGTTGGCCAATTATCGTGCAAATTAATTGTGTGCCTTTAAAAATTTGATGTCTTGCAGTTTGCGAAACTACTCTGTAGTTGGTGTAGGGTTTGACCTTTAACGGAAAAGTTATAAGTCAAAATTTATGGATTGAAGAAACATTTTCACTCGACTTCTACGATTTTCTTCAATTATAATTTTGTGTGGTAATATTTATAAAAAAAAAGGTAATGACTCTGAAAATATCACGTTAGCTGTGAGGCAATTAGGTATTAAAAATAGAAAAAATTACTGGTCTTAAAAGCCCACGAAGCACTTTGGAATCATTAAATCTGATCTGGATTATTTCAAATAATAAACCTCAAACTCAATTAATGAAATCAAAGCCAAAAAATTTGATAATACAATTCGCTTAACTTTTAAAAAAATTCTTAAATATGTGCAGATTTCATTATAAAAGCAATATGTTATAATATTCATTGACCAATTATTTGATATTTAATTATTTAATCTTAACCTCGAAATTATTTAACAACACAAATTAACTTTACTTAAAACAATGTTAATAATATATTTGCAGCGCCTTAAATTATGCAAGCATAAATTTAACAACAAAATGTTAAATGCATAGCAGCTCATACAGACGTATGCCAGGAATGACAACTACATACCAACATATTCTTACAAGCCATGTTGTAAATATACGTTGCTTAAAATAAATCATATAATATGTATATAAATTGAAATTAAATGTTATGAAAGCACCCAGCGGGGAAATCGCTGCTCCATTCAGAGAATAGAACTTTTAAGTCATTATAGTTATTAAATTTCTGAGCTCTTATTTCATACAGTAG
The DNA here is from genome assembly GCA_949775025.1 of Tricholauxania praeusta. Taxonomy (NCBI): domain Eukaryota; kingdom Metazoa; phylum Arthropoda; class Insecta; order Diptera; family Lauxaniidae; genus Tricholauxania; species Tricholauxania praeusta. The sequence goes on along the minus strand of OX459030.1, from coordinate 122,701,717 downwards.
CAATATTTTAGATGTTTTGGTGGTAGGTATATTAATAATAACCAAAACAATAGAAAAACAATCAGTTTGAGCAAGCAAAAAACGATTCATTAAGAGCGTCAAGCGACATAAGTTAAATAATTTTTATATCGTAGAATTGATCATATAGCTGTTAAGGATCGAATGTTTCATAGTAAAGATATGATGTATCAAGTCGATGTCATAATATACAACTGAGTAAAAAATGTTTAAAAAAATATATTTAAATAATCAAATATTTAAAAAAAAATTTATTTAAAAGAATTTTTAAAATTTCAATGAAAAAATAATAAACGAGTACTAAAAGAACACGCCAGGATCATAAAGCCATCACAGAAGGAAAGAAACAAAAATATAAAATTCAAAGGAACATTAGGAGACGTCCATAAAATACGTTAGTCAGAATAGGGGTAAGGGGTGCGGAAATATCTCATCTAATCTGACTAAGGGGGAGGGGGGTCAATAAAAATTTCACTTTAAACTTTTTATTGTAGGGACTATGCACTATTATAGTAGATTTCATTTAAAAATGTTAAGGCAAGTCTCGCGGAAGGGAGGGATTGTCCCGTCAGAACTCACAAAATCTCACCAAGAGGAGGGGGTCCGAACTTAAAAAAAAAAAAACACCTCACGTAATTAATAGACGGTCCCTTACAGTATAGCCACTGCAAAACTAAGGAGCTTGAAAAGTCTTTAATTTTTCGATTTCGAAAGAGTGCCCCTTTATTTTATTTTTGTTTGCTATCGAACATTTTTTTGAAATTTAAATGGCTATGTTTTAGTTACAGCAACGAATAAAACTCAATAGTTTTTCCTATTTCAATGGAACATCAATTTTTCAAACTTAGAGAAAACCAACAGAGAATATCCTAGTGGTAGCAATAGAGCTGTAGATTTTTGGATAATAATGATCCTAAAAAATTACATTAGCATTAACTCTATTCACAATAAGGTTTTTTTTTTGGTGCGATGGTATGGCTAGAAGAGCTTTTTGCCACTATTTGGTAGAAAATGTGTAAGGAGACGGTCCGGAAAAATCTTACCAAGTCTCACCAAGGAGAAGGGCGGTCAATAAAAATCTCATGTCAACTTTTTAATGCATAGACTATACATTATTATAGCAGATTACATTTAAAAATTATTAGGCAGGCCTCACTGAAGGGAGGTGGAGTCTCGTCAAAGCTCACCAAACCTCACTAAGGGGAGGGGGGATCCAAATTTTCAAAAAAACACCTCATGTAATTAATGGACGGAAAAATTCAACTATTGGATGAACGAATTTTGAAATCAGCAAATTCTGATGCATTAGCCGTGTTTTATTCGCTTTGGTTAAACCAAAATTTCATACAAACGCGTGAACCAGCTCAATTTCTAGTTGAATTGGTTGAACTTTATTTGTCTTTGCTAAAGTTTGAAGGATAGATGTCACTCAATGCATTAGCATTAACCTAAATTTAGACACAAACCTAAAATAATCAAAAATATATGGCAACTTTGCTGGAATTTTGAAGAAGCGTTCTTAGGTCACGCGAGGCCATGTGCACCCAGTTAGTGCTAGGCCCAAATATTAACATAGAAACACAGAATAAAAATAAAAACAGTGATGAAACAACAGAAAACGAAAAGAAAACTTTGATATTAGCGTCCGAAATCATTTGATAGCAATAATTTGAAAAAAAATTATGTACTGATACGTGAGGCCCCTTAAAGTGCTATGCCTCGTTCAACCACACGGTCATAAAACTGCCTCTGATTTTAAATCCGAATTTCTGTCAAACACTGTCATGCCTCTTATTGGTTAGAGGCAGAATTATAAAAGGTTAAACTTATGCGTTTTATTCACTTTTAGGTTTGACCAAAGCGAGTAAAACCCGGCTAATGTCCATGTAAAACATTTTGCTATTTTGATTACGTTAAAAGCCAGCTCATCGACCATATAATTTGATGATTTCCTCTTAATTTGCTTTAGGTGGCTTCTTTCTGATAAGGAAAGGACTAACAATTTATATGAATTCTTTAAAAAAAATCATATTTTCTAGATACTTTTTCAAAATTAGGTACCAACTTTTCATTCCATAGTCGCTAAAGCTATCAAAAAAAACTCCAGAAATTAAGGGGTTATACCAGTGTAACCGATATAAAATTAGGCGAATTTCGCGAATTTTTTTAAAAGAAAGTACTCGATAGAATGTTTTGAAGTTTTTTGGACATAATAAGGTATATTTTCAGCTATATTTTAAGATTTTTGTTTACAAAAATATTGAAAAATAACGTGTTATGTGTTATGTGCCGTCTTCGGAGGTGCCAAAAAAAAGTTCCCCAGCTGCTGACATGATTCCGGCCGAATGAGTAGTTGAAACAAAAAAATTCAAAAAGGTTATTAAAGTTGAAGGTATTTCGTATGCAATGACTTATGATTTTTGAAAAGTATCAAAAATTTACAAAATGTCATAGTTCTAAAAAAATGTGTCGTTTTTTGGGGTAAAAAAATTGTCGTTTTTTTAACGCGAAATTGACAATTTTCAATCAATCAAAAAGATCGTAAGTCATTGTATTGTAAATATATTCAAGAATACTCAGTTTCAATTTGAAGTTGATCGGTCAAGAAAAACGCGTTTAAAGTTTCAACTATCGAGGTTTATACTACCTGCAAGCGGTCGCTCTTTAGAACTCTGCCATTCAAAAACTATTCAAGATAAGACATTGCCGCTTTTGCAGGATATTTTTGAAAGTATAAATAATCAATTAAGCAAAAAAAAACAAAAATCGATTTCTCGAAAGTGTCACACTGGTATAGCTCCTAAATGTTTAAATGAAAAATATTGAATATTATAAAGTGTTCCAGCATTTTTCAGGGATTTAAATTATTTTTTCGAAGGCGATTGAATTAAAATGATTTTTTAAACATATTGATGCACATTAACTTCCGCAATTACCGATTTCCCTAGCTCTGCAAAAACACGAAAAGCCCTATAACACACCAAAAGTTCATTTAAATTAGGAAAAATGACGCTAAAATATATTAAAACTAAGCATTTGCCCATGTTTCCTGATGAAGGATAAACAAATTAATAACATTCAATGCAAAGAACAAATGAGTTGGATTTAAAACTTTCATAACTATAAAAAATATGAACTGCTTAAAGAATTTTTTTCTCATGCGATTTGTTTTACGTTAACATTCAGTAAAACTATGACTTTGCAAATATTAAATTGAATAATAAAATTACCTCCACTGTAGTAGCGCTCCCGCGAAATTTGTTTTTGTTTTAAACAGCTGTTGCTGCCGCAGCGCAGCAGAGTACTGCGCTTTGCTTTGCGTTGCAATGATTTCGTTTATTGGACTAAAAACACTTCTTTACATATTTTTGTTGTGTTTTCGTTTTTGTATTTTATTTTAACATGCACTTTCACTTAATTACACTTTCACTTATTAAATATTTCACAAATTTTGCACTTTTATTTATTTTAAATTGAACATTTTTAATTTCACAATTAAAGCAACACGCGAACACTAACTGCCCGTTTCGCTAGTTGAAAAAAGACTATTCGCCTTAAAAGCCGAAGAATTATCGGTAATGATCGTTTTGATTAACGATTTAACACAACTGAATTACAACAAAAAAAAAGTCTAGTGAGTGCAAGCCCTCGTGGTGTGATGGATGCGTGAACTTGATGATGTTTCGTTATTTTGAGATGCAAAAGTATCAAACAGTGTCTAAAAGCATCGATTATTACTGAGAAGTATCAAAGAAGACGAAAAAATGTTGAAAATATTAAAATTTCGAAATTTCAACATAAGTAAAATGTGCTAAGGAATATATCCGAACACTTTTATCGTCTCGATTTTTATTAAATTGCTTGAATATGTAAAGGTGTTACCTTTGGCCCCGACAAATATTAAATTCCCTACACTGCAATAATATTTAAAGTGTATCTAAGAATTAAATTTTTATTATAATCTACTTAAAGAGCTCTATATACATCACTTTAAAGCTTATGATTATGTGGGAGATGCCACAACCACTTTTTGTCTGATACTAGAGCAAGCTATTGTATACATATATTTGTGTACAATTTTGTTTGATAACTTTTCAATATAATGTTTCGAATTGTTGGCTTCGATGGGAGGTGCCACGTCATCTTAACGAAATTAACTATTTTTTTTCAGATTTTGTCCGAGCTATTTCTAGTACTTATTAGTATAGAGTTTGACTGCAGTACTTTAAGCAACTCCTTCAGTATAATGTTTTAAAGTTTTTACTTAAAAGGAAGGTTCCACTATCTCTATTCAAAATTAATCCAATTATTTATGGTGAAACTGAAGCATTTATGTGAGATTTGGTTGTATTACTCAGCGGTAAATATGTTATACACAACATCGATGAATATTTATAATCGTTGTAGGCAGTAATGCTCAAAACTCCAGCCACAACTGTAAATTATTTTCACAAAGGGATGGTCGCTTTAGTTTACCGAGTTGCCTACATCTCCACATACAAAGTATGCAAGCAACAGGCAAGACCCCTTACTCTCCATATACAAATCAGACAGCAAACAGACAGACTGCCTACAGTTCCATGTACAATGCAGGTAGCCAGCAAGCAAACTTCCTACAGCTCCATATACAAAGCAGTCAGCCAGCAAGCTAACTGCCTACTGCTCCATATACAAAGCAAACAGCCAGCAAGTAAATAAACAAAATATCACAGTAACAATTTCATTTGTGAAACGTACAACACAAAAGGTATAGCTTTTCATCCATGAAAAATCAGAGTACTTCATCAATTTGCCGCCGGGTATCTTACATAATTCTCTCAGTACATCGTTTTAAGGATTTGAATCTTTGGAGCGGGCTTTTCCGAATCGTTCCTACCGCTTGTGGGAAATTTGGCTTCATTGCCTTTAACATTTTCTCAGTGCAGTGTTTTGAAGTTTTTGCTTGTACAAGAGGTGCCACGAGATCATGTCGAAATTCTTCCCCTTTATTTTATTTTAAGGCAAACCTTCTCCCTTAGTATAGCATTTTTAAGTCAATGTTTGTGTGGAAGGTGTCACGTTTTCTCGTCGAAAATAAACAACTTTTTGTTCAAAGCTTGCTAAAGTTATTCTTAGTACTTGTGAGAAATTTGGATACACTAAATCAAATAACCCTCTCAATAAAGCGTTTAAAATATTTTATTTGTATGAACTTTAGGCGTTTTCGATTTCGCTCATTTTCAATTTCAAGAATCTTGTTTGAAGGTGCAGTCAATTCAACAAATTTCATACACTAATCTTGCAAGGTTTTCCTAATATTGTAGTTTTCACAGACAAACCGACAGACGAATACTTGTAGTGACGCTAATCAAGAATATATATGTTACCGGCCAAACCAGCTTTTATGATAAACTAGTTTTTCCTAGGCCAAGCTAGTTCATCAGAAGCGTAAATCAGTTTAGCCTAGGAAAATTTAAGTCTGCTAGTGTCAGGGCTTACATCCTCCAATATGTCCAACATCGGCTTCACTGTAGTAAATTCAACGCCGGTGTGTTGGCGAAGCCTGAATTTAACATTTTATAGTGAACCGCAACTGAAGGTTGCCGTGAAGCTGGCATTAAACTTATTGGAGGATGTAAGCTCCGAGCAATGGCCCTAGGCCACCCACTTATCCTAACAGGCTAAGATTTCAAGAAAATCGGGAGTGAGGCCGTTCAAGTATATAATAACCCTAGTTCATCCTAGGCTTAATTGGTTCTTCCTAACACGCTTCGGATGAACTTGTTTGGCCTAGGAAAAACTATTTTATCCTAAAAACTAGTTTGTCCGGTAACGTATACACTTTTCTATGCTTGTCACGCTTTCTTCTATGGATTACAGACATAACGACCAAGTGAATATACCCTGAGTGTAGGGTATAAAATGGTAAGGTCCACTTAAAGCAAACTTGATGCAAAATACTAAATTTGAAGGTCAAGACGTGGTTCTAGACGTAATCGGAATTGCACAATATTTTATAGAAATATTTATTTAACCCAACATACTACTCACTGTTCCCAATGGATTAGGAGCTATGACCTACTATGCTTTTGCAAAGTTGTCACAGTAAAATCAAACGCCAAATTACAGAAAGCTAACCCATTCAATTTTTAGTTAGACAAGGGATTACTTTTTCTCAAAAATTACAACAATATATTTTTCCTATTGGGCATGTGTATATCTTTTACATACATAAATATTTACTTAGTTGCAAATTGAAATTATTGTACAATACAGTAAGCAGCACTTGAGGTTTATACAGCCGCTGCTCATTTCTGAGGCAACTCCTTTACCGTCTTACGTATTGCATGCCAACTTTGCTTTATCAACCATCACCTTTATTACACTAATTTGCTTTGTCTTAGTGTGACATCAGTGAATCTAATGGTCAAAATTTGTCTGTATGCATATAATGGTATGCTTGTGTGTGTGTGTATCTGTGTATGTTATGGAATTAAAATTATTTCAGATATTATTAATTTTCATGATATTTGCATAGAGTTGTCATAAATCACTAAAATTCAGTTGCACAATGCGGCCAATTTGTCATTTGTCAAAATTTCAAATTTAGCATATCCTTCCTGTTATTGTCGTTATCCTTAAGTGTATCCCTTATGCAATAAGTTGCTTGAGGCAAAATAATATGTAAGTAGTAGTGAGAAATTAAATGATTTGCATTAATGTGATGTGCTTTTGGAGAAATACAATTTAATAGTTTTCTGTATATAGTAAGTGGAACTTCAGAGATATAAATAATTTAATGAGTTTCGTGTTTTTGATAAATAAAAAAAATATTTTAAAACGTGACTACAACTTACACCAAATTTTCGATTATAGTAAAGAAAAAGAGATCAATGCATATTTCATAGAGTTGTAATGCTTTCGACTATGCTGACAAAGTCTTTCGTAGAAGCAGCAATTCAGGTAAAAACTTATCAAAAGCACTTCGCAAAAACATTCATGAATACTGTTAAAAATAATTAAAGTGTTTCTGAATGGCTTCTTACTAACAACACCTTTAAAATATTCATTGTACAGGTACACTAATCTCATCAAAATTATCCTTAATAATCCATTAGACTTCTATGTATGTCTGTGTTACTTAAAGTCAAAATAAAAACTTAAAAACGACTTATTCATACAAGCAAACAGCATACAAAATAACTGAATTTGTATGCCGTTTCTTTTTTATAATGCAACGAATGAATGAGGTTAATGTTTACATTGACCTCTACCTCTATGCCTTGCATTTGTAACCGGAAAATAGAAAAAAAAAAAGATTGTAATTCGCATTGCATAAAAAGCGTGTAAAAACATTGCAAATACTTGTGTAAATAGCGTACAAGCATGGCATGGACCACGGAGCGAGACCGTCCATCCAACTTAGCTAATCAAGGTAATGAAATCAGTTTTATTTCATTTTATCCACGTTGTACATTTTTTGCATCCTTTGCATTACTGATGATGTAAAACCAAAAGCAGACAGGCAACTGGGCAGTCAGACAAACAGGCAAATGGGAGAACTATGAGCAAGTACTCCATAGTACACCATAAAATTATTTCATTAAATTCATGGAATCTAACGATTATGATTTCTAAAGTAAATAATCGTGTAAAGTATATAAACGTAGGCGGTTTATATTGATACGAATTTGGTTTTTTCAATTAATTGTTGTTGTAGTTTTCGATTAAAAATAAATCACATTTCGAATGTTAGTATTCATAAAATAAAATTTAGTGGAATATACAAAAACCATTGACGAGGAATTTGCTCGCAATGTGATAATCTGGATCTGTTTTTTTGTTATTTGCAGTACAGCTGCAACTTTGAAAGCACATAATCACTTAATGCAATTGTAGCGAAAAATTTCATAATTTGTTTTTAAATAACATATTGTTAATATTCTCAAATGCAATAACAAACTAAAGTTTATAAATAAAGTTGTAAGATATAATCTTCCATAAATAAAATATAATGCAAACAATCTATCTGTACAAATAAAATGATAGCTTTGAAGTTCGCACATCACTCTAAGAACACAATATTGATTTTGATAAAATTTGCTTAGTTTTATTACTTAGACGTTTGGTCGCAATATTAAATAAAAATTATCACAATATTTTTATTATATATCAAGCTATTGAAGTTTTTAAATGTCTTCAAAAAAATTGCTTTGCGCAAATTGAAACAAGCATGCAAGCACAACAAACTGTTTTATGACGAGTTCATGTGCTTGTGACTGTGTGACTTCACATCCATGGTTTTTTTAGAGAATTCGGCATTGCTTTAAAAAACTCAAACAAAACAAAATTTAACATATGAAAGTTTTTAATTTACTTTTCGATTGTTATTCATAGTTTTATACGAGCGTTATAGTGTTACATGCCATTTTGTTACGTTAAGCATATTTAAATAAGATTTTAATGATTCGATCAAAATTACCAAATATGCTTATTTAATATCAAGCTATTAAAGTTTTCAAACAACTATAAAAAAATTGCTTGCGCAAATTGAAACAAGCATGCAAACACAACAAGCCGTTTTATGACGATTTAATATGTTTGTGACTGTGTGACTTCACCTTCATTGGTTTTTTCAGAGAATTCGGGATTGCTTCAAGCAAAGTAAATAAGGAAAAATTCAAACAAAACAAAATTTAACATATGAAAATTTTTAATTTACTTTTCGATTGATTTAGCTTCAAACGAGCGCTATAGTGTTACATGCCATTTTGTTACGTTAAGCATATTTAAATAAGATTTTAATGATTCAATCAAAATTACCAAATATTCTTATTTAATATCAAGTTTTTAAAGTTCTCAAACAGCTACAAAATAAATTGCTTGCGCAGATTGAAACAAGCATGCAAGCACAACAAACCGTTTTATGATGAGTTAATGTGCTTGTGACTGTGTGACTTCACCTCCGTGGTTTTTTTAGAGATTTCGGGATTGCTTTGAAAAGTTCCAACAAATCGAAATTTAACAAACAAATATTTTTAATTTGCTTTTCGATGTATATAGCTTTAAACGAGCGCATTAGTATTACATTTAAAATATTTTTACACAAATAAATCATGTTCTCAACTCCAAAACTGAGATATTCGCCTTTTCTTTTGAGCAATTTATTGTTCTTGTTAGGATTCATGATCGGCACATAGAAGTTACAAAAGTCTGTAGTGACCTTTGACCTCTAAATTGAAGATGAACTTTTGGGACTCTGCCAAAAGATTTTGCTGTTTTTTAATCAAATAAAAATTTGTATTTCTGATTCCAAGTGCTATATAAATTTTGTTCCCCATATCAAGGTTTTATTAATTATTCTTATAAATTTTTTTTTAGCTTATCACAAGAAGATTTTTGAAAGTTTTATTTTTTAACCATTAACATGCCATTCTTGAATTATTTAATGTGGTATTGTGTAAACATGTGAATTGCATTAAAATGAAAAATTATCCCGCATTCAACTTTTTCTAATTTTCTTTTAGTTTTAAATCCATTCCGGATTTTTACTCAGTGTAATAACACACCCCAAGAGATATAACGTGCTATACACACTGGGAGTAGATTTAGGGGAATAACTGACATTAGGTAATGAAAAGGAAGTTTTGTGAGTATGATTTTTTTTTTCTTTCTATTTTACATATAAATTGAAATTAAGAGTAGATATTAAAAGCCTTTCAAAGGGCAGCCAAAAAGGAGAGCATCAACTAAACTTGCTTAAAGTGTAAAAAGGTATTAAACAAACATGTTGTTTCAACAGAAATTGACACAATTTATTTTTAATATTTGAAAATTTTTAATTATTCAGATCAATTAACTATAAAAGTTTCAGACAATAACTCAGGAAATGCCACACCTCTTATCTGAAAATTATTTTCCACGGCTAAGCTAGGGGTCCAATTTTGATGAAACTCGGTTTGAATCTGGATTGAAGGAAGGTTATTTAATATCTTCAGTGCCAAAAATAGGAAAAGAGATATCAAAGCTGAGGCTCAACACCAGTTTTGATAAAAATTGGTATAAAGATAGACTGATTCCTAAGTAAAGATATTTGCTTTTAATGAGCAGTGATACGCGCCTAACAGGAAAATATGTTTTTGCAGTTAATCTAATAATTCGATTTTGACGAAATTCGGTACAGAGATGGATTGAACCTTGAGAAAATACTTATATTTGTTTTTAGATGGTTGGTGAAACGCTCATAACCAGAAAATTTTTTTTGATGATATTCGGTATGGAGATAGATTGAACCCTGAGGGAAGGTTTTTTCTTAAGAAGATGGTCCCACGCCCTTGACAAGAAAAAATGTTTTCAGAACTAAACTAATGGACCGATTTGGTGCATATGGAGATAGACTGAACCATTGCGAAGGGTGAGGAATAAAAATAGGCCACACATTTTTTTTTTTTTTTTGAGCGTTGACATGTTATCAAAAAAATGTTACTGAACTATTATATATTGTCACTATAATAATTTACGATCTCTAGACATTTTAAGTCCATTACAGCAACCGCACTAACATGTTTGATAACCACTTCCTTCACAAGTTCCTTAGTATTTATATTAAATAAAACGTGTTAAGTTGTTAACTTTTTAATTTTGTTGGAAGTTTTTTGAACCTTTCTTTAACTTTTCCAATATTTTTCGACTTTTTCAACCTTCTTTAACTTTTTTTACATTTTAAGCATATTTTACTTATGTAACCTACTTCAATTTTATTCATCTATTCTGAACTTTTAATTTTCTCGACCTTAAAATTTTTTTCTATTAATCCTTTTCCTAAACCTATTAATTTTTGTATTATTTTGATTTTTTCAACCTTTTCCCAGTTTATTTTAACTTATTCAACTTTTTTCGTCTTATTCAACATTTTTCAACTTCTTTTGACAGCTATTCAATGTTAATCAATATTTTTGTTTCGAACTATTCAATTTCATTCGAATTATGTATATAATTTTTTAAAAAACTTTTAAACCCTTTTCAACTTTTTATAACTATTAAGCTACTCATTTAATCTTTTTCAACAGCGTTCAACTTCTTTTGATTTGTGCTTCTTTCTTATCAACATATTTTGACTTTTTAAAACTTTATTCGAAGTCTCCAACATTTTCTACAGTTTTCGACTTTCCAAAATTTTTTGGCTCACACCATTAAGATCATACACATTCGTATTAAACCTCCTCACAAAAATACTTTAAAAAGAAAAATAGATTTTTCACGAAAATTGTGAAGAGATACCGCGAAAACTTTCATGACTTCCAAAACAAAACAAGTCTTAAAATATCCACTCCTCTTGCATACTAGTAACATTACCTGGAAGACAATCAGGATTTTATTTTATTCAACAATATACATAAAACTTTTTAAAGTCAACAAAAAAATTTACACAATTCAAGCAATTCTAATGCCTACTAACAACTAAACCAAAATAGTATATACGAACCAATTAATCTCCTTTTGTGTCTTTAACGATGATACAAAATATTTAAGCTAATTACTTTTAATAGTACTTTCTTCCAAGGTCATTACAAATCTTTTGTTATGTCATAAATTTTATATAACTCTTATTGCTTTAATGTTTTTTCTAACGTTAGCAAAATAACAAATTACTGTACATTACCAAACTTGTACAAAATTAAGGAAAAGACTCATGAAAATATTTCTTAAATTTATAACTGATACGTGCTTATGCGAGTATGCATACATATAAACAAATAAGTCTACATATAATGACTCTTTCAAGAACTTGATGTATTAAACTTTGACTTTAACATAAATGAACATTGAGCTAATAAACACAAAAGAACAACATCGATGACAACAACAGTAAATACAAATAAGACAATGACATACATGTAGCAGTAATAAAAATCTACACATATCCTTGTTTAAGAGTCTTATTTCAATTGCTTACAACAAATTTCTGGTAAAAAAAAGGAGTGTCACATTGAAACTGTACAAGCAAACCCAAACGATTCGTAGAGAAGTAGGTAAACGCCTTTAAGAAATTTATAAAGATCATGGCTGATTAGAGGTAGATCGGTAGAGATTTATTTCAATTAAAAGCAAAAAATTAAACAAGTACTACATGCTAGATATATGTGATATAAAGAAAAACCATAAAATATAGACAAGCAAGCTTCATTACATGGTAAAAACTTTTGTAACTTAATGACATATGCGGCACTCAATACATTAAGGAGTAGAACATAAACAGCATTTTATCTTCTCCGTTCAGTGTATGTCAAGATATTTACAACTTTCTTAAGCGAGTCGATTGATCTTACTTGTCTTAAATCTTAAGACTGTAAAAGAAACCTTTTGTATAATTTATCTTTCATAAATTGTATGTGCTTGAAGAACATATTCGAATCAGTACAATTGGAGATAATAGACTTCAAGTATGAGTGGATTTGAGAAAATTCAGCCAATGATCAAAAATAATAAGTGGATATTTTCGAAAAAAAAATTTTTTCAGAAAAATCTTGATATACGTGACAACTGAATTTGTTAAAAGATGCAGGAGAAAAATGTTCATTGCATTTGGAGAAGTTGAATTTTTTTTTCCTGAAATCCGTGCGGCTTGTAAAAGAATGACGGATGATGACATGAAGTACCACATGATCTAAATATCGCATGCCACATATTATATATTGTTATAAATATGAGTATCATTGATGCATGAATATCACATGATACATATACATATCTATCATATGCCTATAGCATGGGAAAAGTACAATGTAGTATAAAAATAATATGAAGTAAATATGGCATTACATAGAATGGCATTATACCTCATTGTGAAAACATTGATATCACATGGGATAAATATCGTTTGACATAAGTATGATATTGTCAAAAATCCCATTAAATATTTTAAGATACTGATCGCATAAACGTCCCATGACATAAATACCGCATCGTTTGAGAAATAAGTGACGCATAAAAGGCATGACATACATATTTATACATATATAGTGACATAAGTCTACATCATAATTATCGAATGTATTTAGCTAATATTACATAAATAAGTCATTGCATAAATATAGGTGAGCATATTTTAGCACACGACACAAAAATTTATTGGCGTAAATTTATTCACGATACAAATGCGAATGGAAATGCTGTCAGTGCAACAGCATTTGTATCGTATGATATTTATTTATTGATTACATGACACAAATATTGCATGGTACATTGAACTTAATGATAACTTGACTTACATATTATATTGTATGGGCTTTACATTGTATCAATATAACGTGGAGTGATCGCATATATTGCATGATAGATATTTATTATATCGCATGGCATAAATATTTTTGATCATGAGTTTATATCTTATTGCATAAATATTTATGTCACATCGCAAAAATATTGAATGTCAAAAAAAAGGCGACGTAAGGGAGGACTGTTGTGGCCCATATATAAGCATATCCATCTTTCATGCTGGCGGTCGGGGTTTGCATCACATGGCTGCCAATGAATCTTTTATTTTAGGCTGTCAGAAATAACTTTACAGAGTTAAATTTGACATTAAGAGCTTTCTCAATTATTGATGTGTGATGGTGATCGAAACGGAAACAACAGAATGGCTAGATCAAGGCCCTGTACAGACTACGTCACCTTAACGTTATTATTATTCTTAAGTGGCATAAATATCGCATGATATAAATAACTCATGACATAAATATCTCATGTCATAAATATCGCATGACATAAATATCCCATGACATAAATATCGCAAGACATAAATATCTCATGACATAAATATAACATGCCATAAAAATATCATTTTACATATATTATATAATTTATATGGATATAATATCACAAATATCACATGAGACATATATCTCATGACATTTACATAACACTTTAACACATACAATGTTCTATTTTGTGCCAGTGTATCAATTGCAGCTTGCAGTAAAATCGAACAGCTTTCAAATTTTCAATTTCTATTAAGATTGAAAATTTTATTGGCACGAATTGAAGCGAAAATCCGAACATAGAAATTTTCGGAGGAGAATGAAAGCAAATAAAACTCAAACCCCAAAGCTCAAACGCAAACCAAACAAAAACCCAAAAAGACGACAAAATCCTTTTGATGAGGTTAAAATCCTGTGCTTACATGGTCAAGCGTGTGTGTGAGTATGCGTATGTGTTGGCTTGTTGTTGTAACCAATACTAACTTACAAGTAGCAAGAGTCAATGTATTCTTGGCAAATGTTTTAACAAAAGCTTACATACACACACACACACATACCCATACATACCATAGATGTGTATTTAAGTGTGTGTATTGTTGTTGTTTAGGCTAAGGATTAAAATTTGAAGGTATTGAAGCATGTTTCTTTTGTTGTTGTTATGTTTGCATTGTTTACGCATTTAAGCTTTGATATGGCATATCCTTGTTTGTTTGCCAATGTTTGTATGTGTATGTATATTATTTGGAATTTCAGCTTGATATCTTCAAGCTACAAAGTGAAACCAAAACCAAAACAAAATTACACAAATTTGCATAAGTTGACAAAAGCAAGAACTACAACTAGCACAAAATGACAACAAAATCAACAGAATAAAAACATAAAAAAGGACATTCAATATTACAGAATTTAATTAGATAAAAACATATAGGCTGCTGTATGTTATTGCTATTAATTGTACTTTAATAAAGTCACTACATTTTTTCTTTTCTATGCACTTCAGTTACTGAAAATATTCCTTATACTGTGATTTAAATATGCTGCGCCTAAATGTATGTTATTGCATTTTCAGCACCAACAATATACAACATCCTTTGATTGATTGACTTATTGACAGCTGCAGTTTGTGGCTGTCATCATCATCATCGCTATCTTTCGTTGTGTTGTATTTTGTATACATATATATTGCTACATGCATATTATAAAATTACCTATGTGCGCGTATTCGTTTATTTTAACGTGACATTTTCGTGGTTGTTTGCATTTCGGCGCGTAAACAAAAATTAAACCGCAAAATTTAATGACAGACTAATTATGCGTGCAAATGGGTTATAAATATTTTATGTAGGTAAACGTATAGATATTTGTGTCAGAAACTTACATGATGTCAACTGTTAGCCCAGTAGGAAATTTTTTCACAAGCATAGACAGAGATGGTATTTTTTTTATTTTTGTTCTTAGTGAGAAAACGGTTAGGGAATATTTATTTCAAAACTAAATATTCACAAAACACAGGACAAAGTTTTGTTGAATAGTATTGAACTATTTTGATATTTTTACTAGTAAAATGCAAATACTTTAGAGGATATCTTTATGAGAAAAATTCCTCTTACATCATTTGTTAATCAGGCAAACATTCGGTCGCCTCAGTGCCGTGAAGTCAGCACGATTCTTAAAGAATATTTCCACCGAATTTCCAACTGGATTTTGGAAAAAAATAAACAACTCAAAGCCAGATACAGAAATCATACAAATTATTTTAATGGCATTCTCTGTCTTACTTGGGACAAGAGGCAGAACCGAAGACAAAACAAATCTCTGTAAAAGCTATGTTACCAAACTGATATTGCAACGAAAGATATATTAATTTTTTGGGCAACCAGTCATTAAACAGTGTACCAAAAAGATAATAGAAGGCGCATCAATCTTCATGGCTGGGCCTGAAATAACTTCGATGAGTTAAGAAATATGTTTGGTAATCATAATACATTTCTTGTGAAGCATAAATCACAAGAAATACAAACTGAACGGTTTTAAATAAACTGTCGGAACTAAAATCGAAAGCCAATGCAGTTTCACTGAGGCTTGGTTCAATACAGAGACCTGAAGTGAAAGAAATAGTCATCAGTGGCAGCATATTTCAGCAAAATATGTATGCTTTCGAACAATCCTCCCATGTAATTATGCTATGAGGCATCTGACACTCTACAGTTTAATGAGATCTATTTACGCTGTGAGTCCTATTTAACAACACGAAATGCGTAATGAACTGCAGAACATCTCCTTGCCCCGTTTGCTGACATAAAATCATTCACTGCAGGGCACCTGAACACTAGGGACAACATATGGGACGAAGTTGCATAGCAACAACTAAAGATCTTCAGGGCAAATGCCCTGTGAAAAACATAACAAAGATCTGATTAATTCAAGCAAACAACGTTACGTTTTCACGTGAAGTTAAAATCACATAATTTAAGCCTGGCATCTGATTAAAAGCCAATTTAGTAAATTTAAATTCAAAATGACTTTTTGCCAGAAAAAAATCAATAATCTTATGCGTTTGAACTGGAAAACGCTTTTAACCAAATTGGGATCAGTGTGTTAGCTGCAGAGATGATTCAGATTTAGAATCGATGAATGCATCGAGATTACCAAGTACTTCAAAGCAAGTATTGTCGCTACATTTGTGATGGCACGTTCGCAGACGTTGGTGATTTCGATTATCACTAAAAAAAAAAATGTCACTAGATAACGAGTGTTTTAAGCACTTGATCTAAATTCTATTTCTTTAGACTAATCGATCCATTATCGGCCAAAAAAAGGTGCATTACCTTCCCAAGGAGATAAATTAGTAAAGACCATTAATGAGTATTCTTTTAACATAAATGGAAAATATCCTTAAAATTTAAAAGAGAACATCACAAAGCAACTTTCTTCTCCAAAAAGGATATCAGATTTTTATCGCCATTTTCTTATAAAAAACTTTCCAAAACTTGATATTTTTTTATGCATATTGTAGCGAAATTTGATTTATGCCAGAAAATTCTCGAAATAAAATCCAACGAAAGAAAAACTACACGATACTAGCTAGCTTCACTGGCTGTATAAAAATACTTGTACACCATATAGCGGCCAAATGTAGTTTTTGTACTAAAAATGATAAGCCGAAAAGTCGCTGCAGTACACTATAAAAGTCGACAACCGAGAGAAATTATCCACGCCGATACGCCATCTAGAAGATATAGTAACATTCTAGATAATTGTGGATTCCACGCCGATACGCCCTCTAGAAGGTACTAGTAACATTCTAGATAATTGTGGATTCCACGCCGATACGCCATCTAGAAAGTACTGGATTATTCGAGAAAATGATGACTGTAGTATAAAAGGTTGTCATCTGAGTTGTCGGAAAGCAGTTGAAATTAAGCTATAAAGTGATACAGTTGATTTTAAAAGTAAAGTAAGACATTTGATTTTAACACAGTGGTTTTTAAGTACTAAAGTAAAACAGTTGTTTATACAGTGCCAGATTAATATTAAAGTTTGAATGTTAATGGAATAAACAATTGTACCGTGTAAAAACTAACTTTTGTGATTTAAATAAACCATTTTATAATTAAATAAGTTTGTGTGTTTTTGTGTTTGATGGCTACGCAATCCAGTGATCGAACTCAGAAAAGTGTAATAGATCGAAATTATCGTCTAAGAGACAGGAATTTCGTAACAATATTTTCTTTAAAAGCCACTATTTCTTAGTAAAAATCACCTAGCAGTCAAGCTAAAAAATAGCCTGAAAAATCTCTGGAAAATGTTCTACTTATGTGCTGTTTTTCTCACGAAATTGGGACTAATTTGTATGAAATTCTCCTCTTTCTCTCGCTTGCGCTATTTTTCCGAGACTTATCTTACCTTCTACTATATAAAACTGAAAGTAACACAATGCATTTCTGTTTGTACTTTATATATTTCTGGAAGCTTCAATTGATCTTACAATCATGGATCATCATGCAGCCATGGGTCCTTAGCGGAGGTCTGAAGGACTACATGGAGTTGTTCGCAGTAGGGGTTCGGGAGTTCAGGGACAAAATGTTGAAGCACCTCTCAAACAAAAACTAAAAGAAAACTCAAAGCGATATACCTTGGC
Source organism: Tricholauxania praeusta (assembly GCA_949775025.1). Classification (NCBI taxonomy): domain Eukaryota; kingdom Metazoa; phylum Arthropoda; class Insecta; order Diptera; family Lauxaniidae; genus Tricholauxania; species Tricholauxania praeusta. The sequence continues at coordinate 122,683,819 of OX459030.1, read as the reverse complement.
ATTTATGATAGTTACACTTCTGGAATTTGTAAAATTTGAGTGGAATTGACTCAAAGGGTGTGCCATATCTTTTACAATGATATATGGATATGTATTGTATGCTATTCGAAAATGTGAGCGTGGTTTGAAAACAAGGTGTGCCACTTTCCAAACAACCAAAAATCCTAAATCGCTATATTTTTGCACCTATGACAACTGAAGATTTCAAATGTAGAACTTGTAATTATACAGTCCATACCAAGCATCTTGCAAAATGTGGACGAGAATGAGTAAAGAGGTGTGGCACATTTCATACAACAAAACCACTTAAAAGCTTAAACTTTTACATATGGATATATGTATATTGTTCGCATCCAACAATTTGAAAATGTGAACGTGGTATGACAAAAGGGTGTAGAACCTCTCATACAACTAAAACACCTAAAACGCTATACCTTAGCACCTATGGCAGCTACAGCTATGAAATTTGACACATGAATGTATATTGCTAGCGTGAAGAGCCTTTCAGATTGCATGTGGGATAGAACAACAGGTTGTGGCACATCCCATACAAAGTAACACATATATACGCTAATATGACCCTATGCACTTAACCCATTAAGTCCCAAGCTTAAACTACTAGACCAAAATCGATGAAATTTCGTCCAGAGGCTACATTTGGATCGTAGGTCTGAGCTTTGCTTTATTTAATTTTTTTTTATCTACTCAGGTTTGGGCTCAGGTGAGTGGCCGATTTATCGACCACTAGTCACAAGCGATATCAAAAAATATAATATTTTCTGATATGAACGAAAATCATTTCTGACGTATTGCACCTGTAGTATTTTTAACATCAAATATACCCTGGATAGTATATTTATTGAGAGAAATTATTTTCACCTGATTACAAAAGTTTTTACCGAATTTTCCAAAAAAAAAAAAAAATAGAATGCTTCCGCTCCAAGGAGGGGAAACAGTTAAATAGCCGAATCACGCCAAATAAAAATAACTCATACTAACAAAAGTTCAAACTAACATATAAACTAAGCGCTTAGGCGGCTCACCTGGAAAAATTCAAAAGTTACTGGTCGAAAAATCGACCGCTGGGACTTAATGAGTTAAATAGATTGTACTAAGCAGCTTTAAAAATGCTGATCGGATTGGACAATTTTGTTAAAAATTTTTGGCAGATTTATATATTTTTCCCAGCTTGTTTTTTGTAGATTTTTCTTAATGAAAGAAAAATTGCCCGCTTGAAAATTTGGATTTTTTGTATTGATTTCGGACGAAGATTTTTATATATTACTTTTTTAGATCATTTGATTTTGCAAACATCAGCTAAGTTTTTCGGGAAAATTTTCCAAAGCTTTTAACCATTATTTTTTCCTTCTCTAAAAAATTCATAAAATTAATTTTGAAAAGCTATCTAAGCAAATTTCGATAGTATTTTTATATTTTTTTTAAATTTTTAAATTTTTTTTTTTTTTAATTTTTTTGACAAAATAATTTTCGCCTTTGGATGATTTCAAATTTTAATATATTTAATTTAAATTTTTAATATTATGTTGATTGATTTTCATTTATTTTTATCTTTTTTTTTTATTGTGAGTGATATGGTTACACCATATATCATCAACACATTTCTTCTTCTATAAACGAGCAAAATTTATTTTAATACTTAAAGTGTAGCAACATTCACATAGTTACTTTAAGAGTTCTGTTCACCCTCAACCCGTATTTGATGATGAAACTTTTGACATTTTAATTAAATGTAAGAAAACAAAAGTGTCGCAGCCAAAAATGTAAACAAAACAAGCAACAATTTCAGTTACAAAAAAAAAAATAAACACCTGAAAAAAAACCGTGACGTCTGTCTGTATGTCTGTCTGGGATTCTATATTTTCTCCCCAATATAAAATTGGCGCACATCCAGCTAAATTCGCCTGCAGTCATTTCACTGTTTTATCAAGTGATGACAACGCATTTTGATGCGGTGCAAACGATGCGCGTTATTTCGTTGATGACTGTGCTGTTGAAAAATTTAAAACATATGTTGTACACAACAAGCAGGATAATAAAAAACAACAAAAAAAAAACGGCAGAAAGAACAACAACAAAAACGGCGGAAGCGTTAAATTGGATAACAATTTAATTGTGTGTCCTCAATGTTGTTTGGTAAACACACACACATTTGGGATTTTTTGAGTTCATGATTTTGTGTAGATTTTTTTGTGTAGATTTTGTGAAACTTAAACTGCTTAGGGTTAGTTCATGAGTGATTTATACCCATTAAATATTGGTGAAATCAAAACTTTACAAAAAAATTAGGTAATGTAATTAATTTGATTTAATCTCTCAGCTACTTGGCACTATGAAAAAGTTTGGGGTAGCAGCATAAGAGGTATTTACTACACTAAATTACTCCTAAGTATGTACTTAATAATTCAATGATTTAATTAATTTGTAATCATAAGCAATCTATGAAAATTCTTAGCAAAATATATATATCCATCTAAATTGAAAATATTTCAATATTAATCTCCAACTCATTCAAAACCACACCAGCTAATACCTTCGATTTATAAGTTCAGACAGCGCTGCTTACATATAGAAATTCCTAACCTGCATAATTGTAATTGCAATGTGCGCGTTTGTTAAATACAACAAATAAGTCATAAAATTGGAAAAAAAAAATTGTTAAAATTTTAATGGAATTTTATAGTAAGACTGGCACTGTCAAAAATGTGTAATATGCCTACTACATATCCATTTCTACACACACACAAGTGAACTTAGTGCTATTACTTGTCCGTATTTCACTTCCGGCAAACATGACATGGCTGTCTGTAAAAAAATTTTTTTTTTTTTATTGCTGATGTAAGAGTATTTGCACTTTACTGCCATTATATGTACAAATAATATTTTTGCCTGCGATTTCTTTTCACTATTTCGCTTCGCTTATTTAGAAAAAATAAAAAATTCTAAAACTAAATTAACCGTCATTTTGTCAGAATAAAAACAGTACGCGAGCCTAGGCTACATACCTTGCTTAGCTATTTGGCTGGGTACATGGTGAAAAAATTATAAGACATAGCTTTTAAATTTTCAAAAATTGGCTGCATTGAAAAATGTTAGTGTGAGTTGAGCTGTAACTCAAGAACTACTGAAAGGATTTTATTAAAATTTTACTATTACGTTGAACACACGTTTTTATACAACTCTGTGTTAAATAATTAGATTATGACGAGCCAACGTCAAAGCATTACCAGTTTAATAAAATTAGCCCACAGCGTTTGGTTATTATTAAATGTTACTCATACGCACTGTTGACCGAAACTTACTATGATAAAATTTCTGTCAATTAAGTTTTTGTTTATTTTGATTGAAAATTTTTTTCTACTGAACATTTTTTCTTCAGTGCATCTAGGCAATACAAATCCGTGTTATGTATTATGTAATGCTTCGTGAGTGGGAAGTTGTGTGATTATTAGCAGCGGCTTATAGGCAATGCAGTGTTGTGCAGTCGCTGCAATGCCATCAAATGACTGACATTACGACGCAGAAATGTTGTAGTTTCGTGACTTTCAACAATAAAAATTAAAACTAAAAAAGAAAAAAGAGAAAACGTCGAAAAAGAAAATTGGCAGAAAAGTGAGGCAAATAACCGCAGCGAATTTAAATGGAAACCAAAATAAAAAACAATTATTTTATTTAAATATAAATGCTAAGCTGATTGCACAAAAACAATGGAAAAGGATAATGGTTGCTAGTAGACATTCATATGCGTTATAGTGCAGAAAATAAGTCATCGACTTACTGCGAGGTAATAGCAACAGTTCGGGTGTTTGTATAGTGCTTTATTTTGGTATTTGGTTTTGACTTTAAAAGAGTCTTCTGAAAGGATATAATGATATAAATAAACTTAGTACAAATCATTTTAGATTATCTATGATATTAAGATCAACGGCTTAGTAAAAGCCTGGTAATCAATTTTTTTTTTTTAAATATTTTTAATAACTATTGATTTTGAATGTTTGTGGGGTTTATGCTTATGATTTTGTAGTGAAAATATTTATGAAAAATTTAAAACTAAATGCTTATGCTTCTGGAGAATCTTAAAACAGAATTCGAATTTGTCTGTAATATTTCTCATAAAAAAATGTAGAAATTTTAATGCTATAAACATAATAAGTTTTCTTTTCTGTCGCCGCTGATAAAATTTTTCCTTACATGATAAAAAGGGGACTTTCGAAGTAATTTCCTATATAACGGGTGATTTTTTTGCTATTTGTTTTTTCAGTGTAAGTTTTTTAACATTTTATGCATGATTTGCAACATTGGTTAACATTAAAAATACTGTTACGAAATTTCTGTCTCTTTGACGATAATTTCGATCTCTCACACTTTTCTGAGTTCGATCACTGGATTGTGTAACAATTAAAAACACACAAACTTATTTAGTTATAAAATGGTTTATTTTATTAACGTTCAAATTCTAATATTAATTTAACACTGTATAGAAAACTGTTTTACTTTACTACGGATCACACTGTATTCACTTTATTGCTTTTAATTCAAGTGTTCCACCTCACTGCTTAGATATAACTGTGTCCGAAAACTCAAATGACACCCTTTTATACTACAGGCATCACTTTCTCGAATAATCTACTAGCTGCCAGATGGCGTATATTCTACCATTATCTACAACCTACCAGTGCTACTTTGTAGCGTGCATTCTACCACTATCCACAATTCACCAGCATGGCGCACTGACGTTGAGCTAGCTATTATGCTAGATGGCGTTGTACGTTGTACGACGGCGATAATTTCTCTCGGTTGTCGACTTTTTATTGTTTACTGCAGCGTCTGTTCGGCTTATTATTTTTAGCACTTTGCGCTAGATGGTGCTAATATCGTTTAGTTTCTTTTGTTGGTATTTATTTCAAGAGTTTTCTAGCATAAACCAAATTTCGCTACAATACTTAATAAAATCTGCCACTTTATAATAAAAAGATTAACAAACGATCAGCGCTTGCAAATTGTTGAATTTTATCATAAAAATTCGTGCTCTTTGAAAAATATGTCTTGCAAATTATGTTCATTTTATGGTCGTCATAATCGACCCACCGACACCCACAGACTATTCAATCTATTGTGATCAAATTTCGCAGCAGTTTCACTTTATTGGACATTAATCCATCAGCCCGTATGCGGAGAATGTGTACCACCTGGAAGATTCTACGTAAGGACCTTGGTGTGAAACCATACAAAATAAAGCTGGCGCAAGAAATGAAGTCGGCTGACCTACCACAACGTCGTTTGTTTGGTAAATGGGCCTTAGGAAAGTTGGATGAAGATCCAATTTTTTACCGAAAAATTTTCTTCTGAAGCTCATTTTTTGGCTCAATGGGTAAGTCAACAAACAGTATTGCCGAATTTGGTCTGAAAAGCAGCCAATGCGCCCTGAAAAATGCACTGTTTCGTGTGGTTTGTGGGCCGGCAGCATTATCGGACCGTTCTTTTTAAAAAAAAAAAATAAAAATCGCAACATTACAGTCTATGGAGCAAGGCACCGTGCGATGATTACCGACTTTTTTTACCCAAAAAGAAAGAATTGAACCTTGGTCAAGGTGTGGTTTCCACACGACGGTGACACATGCCACACGGTACGCGCTACTATGGACCTATTGAGAGGCGAATTCGGTAAGCAATTAATCTCAGGTCTTGAAGCAATCCATTGGCCGGCAAGATCATGTCATACAGGGACAAGCCAGCCAGAATTGCAGCCCTGAAAGATTGCCATTGATGAGAGATACCGGCCGAAATGCTGGAAAAAGTATGCCAAAATTAGAGCTTACGGATGAACCACCTCTGGTGTAGCCACGGGCAACATTTACATAAACTAGTATTTAAAAAGTAAATGGCAGAAATTGGTGTATTGTTTTAATTAAATATTGCTTTCACTTTTTTAAATTTTCTGTTCTTTTTTTAATTTTCAAAAACCAAACGCTTAAGAAATTACACTTTATTAAAATAAAACATTATACAATAATCTAGCTTGCTAGGAAGGTTCTATATTTTCTTATAGAATTTTATTTTTTCGAACCTCGTTATAATCTTATAGTCTAGGAGCTATGATTTACCAAATAATTAGGGACTGTTTTGCTTAAAGCGTGACTATGAATAGTCTTTTCGTAACTAAATAGACTAATTTGCTTACAGTTTCAACAAAAACCACATTTTTTGAAATCGATTATGTAGCTTAATAGCAAGAGATCTCATTATTATCTTTGTTAGATATATTTTCTCCCATGTACCTACTATTCCGTTTCACTTACTGTGTTTCAAATATGTTCATATAAATTTAAGCTAAGTGCGCTTAAAAGAATATCAATTCAAAAATATTTCTTTAAGGGAAGTTATACAGCGTCAATTAATTTAAATATTTCAAGCATTATATTTATCATAAGTAATAGCAAAACACTTAAGTAAACGAGAATTTTACAAACACACATTTTTCCCTCTAAAATTCTTAAGAAAATAAAAACATTAAGCGATTTATTTTACATACATTATGTTAAGTATCTTGAAATTATAATAATAGCACAAGTATATGCAACAAGTTTCCTTTCATAAGAAAAAAACGAGTAGGAGTACTCTCCATAAAACCACAACATGCTGAGGTAGAAGAAAATCTTAAACAATTTGTTAAACACAACCGCAATTGAGACACATTTTTCTTTAAAATTCTATGTTTCATCATCTGAAGGAGCAGAGTCCACCCGCTGTGTCACTATTTATGCTGGCGATCAACCTAAGTTGTATACCATGTTGTATGTAAACGTATGAATCATTCATGTAATATTATAAATTGAGTTGAAAGGACGAACACAATACATACAAAGCATACAGGCACTGCGCACATTTTACTCAATTTTTTTTCTGTGTATCGGTAAATTCTAAGCCCACAAAATTACCTTTAGCATTAAAAGCAGTCAATATCGAAAGAGCAATTTTTTTGAAAATACGAAAACAAAGAAATATAAAATATTGTTTTATTCTATTCACCCAGTATTTTATGGTACACAACAAATCTTTAGGAAAAATTGAAAAAAAAAAGCATCCTTAGCAGCAGCACTGTTAGTAAAACAATGGACTTCACTGAAGAGTCGAGTTCATAAATAATGCAAGAACAAACACAAAACCTAAAAAATAAAAAGAAAATCAAAAGTAAAAAGGAAGAATAAAATTGGGGTATGAAAACAGAAAATTGTTTTATTTATGGCAAGAGCAACAAAAGCGCATTATTTTCATGTGTTGTTGATGATTTTCACATCGATTTATGGTTAAACGATTTATCTTTACCGTAAGCGGTGGTGCTCTTTTTATGAATCTTTCTATTGGTGAATCACTGCAATTTGTGGGAATTTTTTGCTTTATTTGTTAAAATCATATTATTTTGTTTAACTTTTTAGTGAATCTACTTTTCTGATTTTGCGCTATGGATTATTCAAGTAATTGCTAATATGCGTGAAACATCCTGCAACGCAAAAACTTAGCTGTGTGAGGAAAAAATATCCTTTCTACAGCAGCATTAAATTATGTTTCTCTGCAATTTTTCCCAAGGATATCAACTTTCAACAGAACAATTTTGAGTTAAATTTTGTATTAAAAGGAATTGAAATTTTTCTAGTTGCTAATTTTGAAAGCTGTTCTAATTATCATAATTTGTTTACTAAAAAAAAAATCCTTCAATTACTTTGAAAAACAATATCAAATGATAAAAATTATCGCTTCAATGCATTAAATGAAATAACTGATTCTGCGGAAAAACAACACTTCAAAAAGTTGATTTCTTTTCGAAAAATATGAGCAACATAACTGAAGCATATGCGCCAGCGTTGCATTTTGCTGCTGCTACTGTCAACGAACTGTAAAAATAAATTAAATGAAAATCAAATTAAAATACACACGCGCTTTTTAACACACATAAATGCAATACAGTCACAAGACCCGTGAAACTCTACATATACCATATATGAAAGAATATTTTTCACACGCTCACAATCATATGCGCACAAATAAACAAACAGATTGGCGTCAAAAAACAAACACAAACAAAATGTGTGTGTGTGTTTGTGAAAAAATCTGTTGACTACCAAAATGCATTGATTGCCAATTGATGGATGAATGTAAGGCATAAAAGCGAATAAAACATAAAAAATTAAAAAAAAAAACAGAAAATAAACAAACAGTGTAACACTTACAAATAAACACAGAAAAATATATGCAGATTGATAGACTGACAGTGTATTTTTTATATTTTTCAAAAAATAAAAAAAGCTGCGGATTTTATTTCATTTATTCAATACCCCCATGCATGAATATTGGTATTTTTTGTGTGAAAAATATTTTTACACTCTTATTGTATAAATTCATATGAGAAATGAAAAGAAAAGTGCAACCACAACGTATCAATTGCATGTAGGGTTTCCAGATTTGCATAAGAGATATTTTTATAGTTGGAATTTTATGCAGAAAATTTGTATATTAAAAATAGAACAAAATGCTCATCTTCAAATATAATTCTGATATATAGCTTATAAGAACCAAGCTCTGACAACTGAACACAGCTTTTCTCTATTGAAATGAATATAATTTTTCGACATGCTTGGAAGTTTTTGATTGAATCATGCATACGTTTGAGCGATTAGGTAGCATTAGTTCAATTTTTCACAATTTTGTATATGGGACATTTCATGTGAATCGGACAAGGAAAAAAATGTGACATTCTGAAAAACGTTGACACTCGGCCTAATGGCATTTATTTTTACGAGAAGTAGAAGTGTGGCACCACAATTTTTAATTCTTTGGAGCCATAGTTGTTCTTTTCAATTATGAAATAAGATTTGAAATTTGAATTTGTTTTTCCTATGAAAAACCGATATTAAGCATTTCAAATCAGAATTTCAACAATTTCTTTTATTTTAAATTTTAGATATAGCTTAAGTAACTATATAGATAATATACTAAGTTTCAAAATTGGATCTACATTTATTTGGGTTACATACTAATTTCTCGATAGAACATCGAATTCCAGTTGATTTTGGGCCCCTCAACGGAAATCTTGTCGCAATCGATCATTCAGCTTCAATTCTTGCATGATCTGGATCTTGTAAGCCTTAAAACAAAGATCTTTGCACAAAATTGTTTAGAAAGGGGACGGGCAAGGACAAAGCTGTTGTGAGCGACGTCGAATCGACTCATTTGAATCTTCTTCGAAACTCTCTTAAAAGGATGCAATATTCTCTTCAGTACGCACTCTTCTCAGGCATTTCAGTGCTACTTCATCTTGCAACGTAAATTTTGTGTGAAAACGGCCAAGAATACGGCAGATTGCGGTCTCCGATAGTCAATTATTTCGGGTGTAATGTGATGCAGCAGCTCTATAGAACCTACACAGCCATCATTTTGAAACCAAACTTCTAAAATTGGGTAAAAGTATTGATGCGCGTATTTCAGCACAATAAAAGTGCAAAGACCACTGCCCAATAATTTCTCAGACAATTTATTATCTGACCATTGCATTGGTTTGACACATAGTACTGTCTGAAGTTAGTACTGGCCTAAACAATCACCCGATATTTAAGTATATGCATTGTAAAGCTTTAATTTTTAAGTTTCTACATTAATTCTGCATTAATTATTAGCATGTTGTTTCAATAATTCAAAAATGTCAGTACACTTAAAAAGTGACAATATGCTCACGAATAATGTTAAAAAAGTTGATTACCTCAAAGTTTCCTTTAACAAAATATATATTTTACCGATGTCAATTAAAAAACTTTATATATAGTGTAAGTACTAAGCAAGTCTATGTATGAACTTTCTATTTTCAAGCTCAGTATTATAATACCGCCGATTTACTAGAAATAGTAGCAAGTTATCAACATTACTTTGTAGCAGACGATTTCCGATTTACTATTCTTCTTAATATACGGAGCATGACTTCAGCTTCTTGATCAGAAACATCGAAAGAAAGTAGAATGGAAGGATATTAATCAAAGACGACTCAAGAGTCATATGAAGAATCATTTCACCCAATAAGAATCCATAAAAAAAAATCGACTTGAAATATGAATTTCTCAGTACCTTCTCATTTTTATAGAGCCATCAAGTTTCTTTGATTTACAATATTTGGTTAGTTAGTTTTCCTTTCTCTCCAATAATTTCCTTCCCATTTTCTTAATTTTTGGAGGTTTTTTAAAGCTCAGTAAGAAACAACATTACACCCTCAAAACATATGTGAATAACTGAAATACTATAAAGCTTAAGTACATTATACTTGTTACAAATTATTAGCATTTCCATCATTGAGCCAGCGAAATTCAGAAACATTTTTATAAAAACATATTGCTCCATTGATCAACCTCATTCCCACTCTTTTCTTTTAAAGCTAACACACGACATGGAAAACGTGTATCCCTGTCTTTTTGTAAATAGTACTTCAAATATTTCTAAAATATAAATATATACTATAAGCACTTTCAAATAATGTATTGATATTTAATTTCAATAATAATTACTTCATCCACAACAAATGCCCAAACTTTAAAAAATTTTTGTTTTGTCTTTTCTGAATCTTTTGTGAATTTTGTTTATTGATTTTTTATGTCAAAATGGATGTTAATACATCATTAAGAAGTGAAATTTGTACGTTTTATATATATTAACGATTTGTCAAAACTATGTCAGAATAAATTATTAGCGAAGCTTAAATTACACTATTAAATCAGTTAATACTTCATAATGGATGTTAATATATCAATCAAAAAGTGAGTTTAATACCTTTTATATCAAATAACAAAACACTGTTGTTAAAACTACGCCAGAATAAATTATTTGTGATGTTTAAATTAGATTATAAAACACCTACCAAATTTATTCATTTAAGTCAAAGAAGGTGATTAGCGTAGTTTTTTATTTTAATTTATTAAATCTTCTCTTCTGTGATTTGTCAAAAATTATGTCAAGAGATTACTTTTGATTGCTTTAGTCATTTTCTGATGCTTTGCTATATTCAGTCGTTTCGTAAATGAAACTTGAATACCTTCGAACGAATTAGGTAGATCAGATTTTGCGTAGAACAGTTTTTGCGTTTCACTGAATTTTGTTTTAATAATTTTTCTGATGGTGACTCCCAGAAAAAGTTGATTGTTTTCTTTCTTAATTTAATTGATCTGAGTTCATTATTATTCACGTTACTCATTAGTCTTGTTAGCAACCTGATGTCTGATTGGAACAAGCCCTCTAGGAAAAGTTTACTTTCAAACGGCACAGTTCTCAGTTCTAGTGACGATCACATGATGATCAGCGGTGTGATAGAAAAAAGTTGGATATATCTGGGTTGGATGAAAAAATTTTTATGACTAAAAAGAAATTCCAACTTCTATTGGTCTACCGGGGCAATTATTGCGATTTCCATAATCATCTAGGTCAATTAGTAGCTCTATTTGTAATTGCTCATTAGGCTGATTAGGTATTTGAATATATGTCAAGTTTTGCATTTCGCAAAATTCATTAAAACCAGGTTAATTAAGCCTTTGGTTTGAATTATATATTTTGAAGGAGTATTGACTCAAATTAAAACTTGTTACTTTCACTTAGTTTGTCTCATCGTTATCAAAATTCAACCCATCTTCTCATACCAGCAATGTCTCTTAAAAAGTCAATATTTTCATTATGATATAAAATTCCAATATAAATACAAATTTCTTAAACAAAACATTAAATCTTTGTATAAATCTATGCATACAAAAGTAATAACGTACGTGATTGTATTAGAAAACTTCCCATGCTCCTCTCACTACGCCAGTAGTGTGCGTGTATGTTAATACAAAAATTTCTTGTAATTTCTCACACTCACGCAAAGTGCGGCAAATTTGTTGATATTGCGTTTGTATTAACGCTGAATTTATTTTTTGTCATTTTATTTTATGTGTATTGTATATTAAATATAAATATATTATACATGACTTTTAGACGCACAAGAATGTGTATGTTTGTATGTATAAGCATTAGGGTGGTACAATAAAAGTCAAATATCTCTATTTTCTGGTACCTTAAAAATTTAGTTTATGATAAAATCTCAGATTTCCAAATATATACACAATTTCTCAACAGTTAGAGGTATATCAAAAGCTATTTCTACAATTGGGATACATAAAAATATGGGAATGATGTAAATTCGAAACATTTTTAAAAGAAAAAATCCATGGCAGACCGAATTTAGATTTGAAAACACTTAGCTTGGTTGACATACAAAACAAAAATTTTAATTTTTTCAAAATATTTTGTATCCCTATAAAAAAGTACGATTTTTTCAGAATGATATTTTGTTTTTCTTTGAATCAAATTAAGAAATTATGTTTTTTTTGTAAATTTTAAGTCGTTCAGCTCATTTTGTATATTTTAAAATTTATCAAAATTATAGAAATTACTTTTAAACAGTCTCTTAATGTTAAGCAAATGTACTAATATTTACTGAATTTTAGTTCATAGCATATGCTACTCTTTCAGAAAGTTTTTTTTTCGAATCTCCTTAATATAGATATGTGCGTTAAAAATTCTTTGCATGTCTTAACAATTCATAAAATAATATAGCATTTTATTCTTGATTTTTTTTCCTCTATGAATTCAAAGATATTGTTACATTTTTGGGGTTTCATGGGGAAGATGTGTTTATTTATCCAATGTAAGTGTTAAAGGTTATGATATTAACATGAAACGTGTGCGCATATTTAGAATTCTATTGTGACATGATGTCTTTGTAATGTTTTCTTTTAAAAAAAAATAAACATTTAATGCAATTTATGCGAGTTTTAAACGGGTACTTGATTTTGGGTGCTAGGCATATAAGGTTTTAAAATTATAGAAGTGAGAAAATTGATATAAATAATTTCATGTGAAAATAGTGAAAATTCAAATTTTGACATATTCTCATAGAGTATAGTATAAGCAATTGAACTTATCCTTAGTAACTCAAAACAAAGTATAATATTATAGTTTATGAGCTTTTAAAAATCTTAGCTCAAAAAAGTTATCCAAAATATGATAACTCTTTCACAAGAGATGTTAAAGGAAATTAAATTGTATCACAAGAGATTGGCACTTTTTTGTAATATACTTACTTACTTACTTGGGTGGCCATAACAACCCGTTACCGGGTTACGGCCGACCTCAAAAGCTCTCTCCAGGCGCCTCTGCTTCGCGCGCGCTTTCTCCAATCATTCACACCAAGCGTGGATAGTGTTTCCTCGGCTTGGTCTTTCCATCGGAGGCATGGTCTTCCTCTTCGTCGTCGCCCAGCGGCTTCCGCATCAAACACCTTTTTCGCCGGAGCTTCTTCGTCCATACGCACAACATGTCCCAGCCAGCGCAGACGTTGGATAGTGATGCGCTTGACTATGTCAATGTCAGCGTAGAGCTCGTACAGTTCGTGGTTCATTCGAATACGGTAGTCGTCGCCAACGTGAACAGGACCGAAGATTTTGCGAAGAATTTTTCTCTCAAACACCCCAAGCGTGGCTGCATCAGTCTGCGACACAACCCATGCTTCTGCGCCGTAAAGTAGCACGGGTAAGATGAGCGTCTTGTAGAGTGTCAGTTTTGTCGGGCGAGAGAGGTCTCTACTACTCAATTGCTTACTGAGACCATAGTAACACCTATTAGCAAGAGTTAGTCTTAGCTTTATCTCCAGGCTGACATCGTTTTGAGTGTTCACGGCGGTGCCAAGATAGGTGAATTCCTTGACAACTTCGAAAGTATAGTTGTTCGCAGTAACATAGGATCCAATATGCCGCATCTCCTTTGTTTTGTCCTCGTTCACCGTCAAACCCACCTTCACTGACTCTTTTTCGATAGCAGAGAACGCAGCAGTAACATCTCGCTTACAACGTCCAATGATATCAATATCATCGGCATATGCAAGGAGCTGGACACTTTTGTAGAAAATAGTGCCATTACGATGTGCACTGGCTTTTCGCAACACCCCTTCCATCACAAAGTTGAAGAGGTTGCAGGATAGTGGATCGCCCTGTCTGAAACCTCGTTCGGTATCAAATGATTCGGAGAGGTTACTTCCTACTCTGACGGAGCTGGCTGTGTTGCTCAACGTCATTCTGCAAAGCCGCACTAGCTTCGCAGGTATACTGAACTCAGACATGGTGGCATACAGGCAATCCCGTATCGTGCTATCGAAAGCAGCTTTAAAATCGATAAAGAGGTAATGGGTATCGATCTGTTTTTCATGGGTTTTTTCCAGGATTTGACGTAGTGTGAAGATCTGGTCTATGGTGGACTTACCAGGTCTAAAGCCGCACTGATAAGGCCCAATCAGTGTGTTGGCAAACGGCTTAAGTCTTTCACACAGTACACTCGACAGGACCTTGTAAGAGATGGCAAGAAGACTGATTCCCCGGTAGTTAGCGCAGTTTGTCGGGTCAACTTTCTTCAGTACAGGACAAATGACACTGAGATTTCAATCGTCGGGCATGCATATTTTGTAATATATAAAGGCCAAATATTTATGAAAAATTATATGCAATTTCTTGCATTTATTCTAAGCTAACACACTATTTAAAATGTGCAATAATTAGAAATTATAATGAAGTTGTAAGAAAAAGTTATATAAAAGTTAGTTATAGGAACACATAGGAAGTACAAAAAGATACTTAGAATTTGTAAGATTGTAAGATCGTAAGATAGCAAGAGATCAAAATAAAAGAAGTCAATTACATTTAAAGAGTATCTCTCATAAAATCAAAATAAATAAAAAAAAATATTTATAAAAGTCGAAGAGTATCGAATATTAACGAGAATCATCGAAAAAAGCTTGAAATTAAAATTTAAGCTAATAAATATATACATAAAATTAAGAGAACTCAAAAGAAATCGAGAAGTATGGAATGGTATCGAGAAACATTGAATAAGTCGGCAAGAGTTCAAAACGGAAAAGCGGTGAAAAGAATGTATTTTTTAAGAAATTTTGAACAAGTTATTAAAAAAAGAATTGTATTGAAAAACATCGAAAAATTCGATCACGGTCGAAAAGTATCGTAAGTTAAAAAATTTCAAAAAAGAGTTTATACAAATTCAAATGCTTCAAAAAGGTTAAAAGTCAATGAGTTTTATGTTATATCAATATTTATTGAAAAATTCTTTAAAACTTGAAAATTATCAAAACTGGGCAAAAAACTAAAATATCATAACACATCGAAAAAATCAATAAAAATTTAAAGGCATCAAAAACGTTACCCTTTTCCAAAACTTTCTTAAAATCAAAACTCTGCTTTTCAGAGATATTGGTACTAGAGCTATATTTGCTACTTTTAGGAATCTTTTGAAAACTTTTATATTCACTTATTAATCTAATTGGGAACACAAATTGAATAATAATTCACTTATTTTTATGAAAGGCTAAGTTTGATCTTTTACGATTTTTAGTTCGGCTTAAAAACAAAAACAATATTTCATTTATTATTTCATCGAAATTCAATTCTGAATTTTAGCGTTATTAGTACGAGTATATTTTTGCAACTTATGGTAAAATATTTAAAACTTTTATGTCTCCTTATTAAGCCAATCAGTAATACAGAAATAATGAGATTTCATTCGTTTAAATTAATTCAGTAGCTATAAAACTTTAATTGGCTATATGCGCTTTAATCAAAATACATCCATTTCACTTTAGGCTCAGTGCCCTTAAATAAGTTTCACTTCAAAAATTATACTTCTTAACGAATAAAATCAATTAAAATGTTTACCTAAATGTTGGAAATATTTGCATTTGTTTTACATTTATTATAATAACAATAGTATCTTTAATTGAAAAAATATATAAAAAAATATCAATTAGTAGAAAAATAATCTATCTCAACAGCCTATTAACCTATTCATTAAAAAAAAACATAAAATATACACATATGTAAATATATGTAAATATATACGTAAAATACTATATCATTATTTTATTTAGCTCATTTTGCTTTTTACAAAATTTACATATTAAAATATTCAGTGATAATATGTCAAGTCTGGTGTATTTGGCCATTAGCCATAACACTCACTTGATACAGTCGACGTTCTTCGCCTATGACGCGTTATCGAAACACAACACCGATGCTCATTGTCTACTTTACAGGTGAAATACATAAAAGTCTCGTGATCAGTTAAGAAGCTTTCTATGAATGTATGATATATTGCCCATGACTTGAGCAACCTGTTTGCTCTTGATATTTTTAATGAAAACTCAGTCTCTTGTGAGTCAGCTGTGATAAAGCATAACTAACGACGACATGATTTTATTTATGATACAATAGTTATTGTTCCATGATCCCACATTTTTTCGGTGCGTTATACAGACAATACACATAGAATACATGGAATTACCATACTTTTTTTGATATTTGGATCGGAATATATGAAAAATATTTTTCTGTTCATTTTCCATTAGGTTTGCCTTAATTTTTAATATATTTCTTTTGCATAAATTTAAAATTATAATAACGTCATTAAAACAAAAGATGTGACATAATTGTGCTATACTAAATGTTTCATGGAGACAACATGAGATTAAAAAAAAATAGCTTATATATAACTTGTTATGAGCTTTCAAAAATCTTTGAAAAAAAATTAAATCAGATCAGATATAAGAGAAATGACTAAAAAAAATAATTGTTTTTTTAATCTTAAGAGACTGACTGGGTCAGTAGTACATGAGAAATCATCATCATCATCATCATCATCAGTATATTCAGCTGAGAGTTTAACCACACCAAATCGTCATCGTGCACAGGAAACAAACCTCTAAGTTTTGAGTATGCGCTCTTACAAACAGCTTAATGATGAAGATTTTTTGAAAAATGATTTCAGGATTTTTTCGAAAAATCTTCATCAGTTACGAGCGCCATTTTTATCACAGCATATGGGACGTTCTTTTACAAACCGAACGAATTTTGGCGAAAATTCACCGACACATTTTTGATTTGGCTGAAATTTTTTTTTATGGGTTCTGCATCGAAAAAGAATGGATATGTGTTCGTGGATTTTTTTGAAAAAATTTTTTTTACATAAATAGAGCGAATATAAATTTTGAAAATTTCGTGATTTTTGGCATGGAGGCTCACTTTCAAAAAATCATAACTCCGGTTCTGTTAAAGATAGAAAATTGATTTTATTTTCATTTTAAAGCTAAAAGAACGAACTTTAAAAAAAAATAACTATTAAAAAATGTTTAACAAATTAATATTGTTATAAGCAATTTAAATGTTTAAATCAATTTTTAATAATTTCTGCTACCCTGTATCAAATTTTTAATTTGACCATCGTGTTTTACGTCAAATTTTCTATCGAAAACGTATTTTTTTTTTTTTAATGGGAAAATTATTATTACTATTAGAAATAAATTAATTTATGTAGTGCGGCACGTCTTATTTGCACGCGTATTCCACACTAATTTACAAATTTAGGGTTCATCTCGAGGTCTGGTTTCTATGAATTTTGGGTCGTAGATTACAAAAATGGTAACCATTTTTTTATTTTTCTAAAGAATCATTTTCGAAATATCCCCGAAAACCCCCTTTTTTTTGCAATTTTTTCATTTATTTGGCAATACCTCCATGAATATTTTTTCGACTCAAAAACGCTTTTCAGCATTCAAAAGATATTTGTATTGCCTTTTTAGCAACATACTGTTAGTATGAATCGAATAAGATTTGATGAAGTTACAAGCGCTCAAAGTCAAAAAAACTGACTTTTTTGGTCTTTTTTAAAAATCACTCAATTTTAATTGCTCTTTTTGAATGAAAAATCTTTCTTTTTCACATTTTTAAGATTAAAAATAAAAGACTATTCTTTTGCAAATATCTCAAGTATATTTCTGTGGAAATCGAACAAAAAATGTAGAAGTTATTCGAAAAAACAATTAAAAACCAGCAACAATTCAAAATCTAAAGGACGTGATCATAAGGGGTATTGGTGGAATAGAAGAAGAATTATGCCAGAATGTCTTTCTCTATTTGTTATAAGCATTATACAAAATAGTTCCAATGCCATAATTTAAGAAAAAAAGACCGTCGTACATTTTCGGACGACAGCGACTTTTACAATACCACTCTCGTGTCGTCCAAAAACGAACGACATACAAAAACAGTTACAAATTCAAAATCAAGCAATAGACTAGATCACGGATGCCTAGGAAATCATTATATACCACTTATACACATATGTGACGATTTTCATCAAAACTACTTGGCACTCAATATTTTAATGAAATTAATATTGTAAAAGTTTTCAAAACTATAAGAGGGGCGTGGCACTGCCCTAAATTTTATTTCTCATTATAACAAATCTCGAAAACCATGTAAGAAATAGCAATGAAATTTGGTAAATGAATGTAGATCATAAATATATTGTACTGTACCAATGTGCCAATGGCGGAATGGGAAAAGACTTTTCAAACATCAAAAATTTTGGAAACGGTACCTACGATTTCGTAACAAGTAAGAACCAATAACGTAATCGTAAATGTAAAAAAAGGTCATTACCATTTTCTCAAAAAAAAAATTTGACTGGATTTTGCGTGGAATTTTTTGTTTTTTTTACGAGGCCGAGAATTTCAAGTAAACTGTTATTTTCAGTGAATCAAAAACGAAAGTGGATTACTTCTGAACCAAAATTCAACAAATAGCACCCCTCATACAAGTACAACACCATAAGTGGCATATCAAGGGAAAATTTGGTGTTAGAACGTTTTTTAAAAACTATCCGAATCGAAATTGTGTTGGATTGTTCCAGTGGTTGTGTCACCCCCACCGTCATGGTTGTAGTTTTATAACGCCATATTTCACAAATCAAAAGAACTCTTGTGACATAATTTGGTATACGGATGCCAATTACGAATATAATATGTTGAGCAAAAAGTAGGCGAAATCGCAAAGGTGTATATAGTGGACAGCAACTGTTTCAACATTTTTCAATCGCTTTCAACCTTGACAACATTTGTCATTCTTTTTTCAACATGATTAAAATTTTAAATTTCTCGACGCATTCAACCTCTTTCTACATTTTCTATATTTTTCGATTTATTCTACCTTTTTTAATTTCTATTTATGGAGAATACCAACATTAAAATTACTCAGAATCTTTTCAAAAACCACATTATCGCCTCCGTACGAAAAATGTCTTCAAAGAGAAAGTGAACAACCAACGATAACATAATGTCTACATAGATAGAATGTCAAACAAAAAAGCCGCAATGGCAAAATAAAATCAAGAAACAATAAAAAGAATCATATCAACTAAGAATCGTCAAAAATGTGGTTGGATTTTTACCATATTCGACAAATCAGAATATTTTTTTCCATTTTAAAAATATTTACAAATTAATTAACATTTTTTTATAGCCACTTAATATTCCAAAACACAAGACTGGCTACCAGTGACGATAACGATCAATAAAATACGTTATATTATTGGTTATTTTGATTACGCGCTATGACATAAAATCGTTATAAATTTGAATAGCAATTAGCTTTACTGAAATAGCTTACCTGAAATGGGTTGCTCTAGTTTAGTTACTAAAAACAGGTGCTAATGGACTTTGTTAATCATCGCAGATGATCATAGCGAAGAGATTTACCCATGGTTATGTTGAACTTTGTAGGTATAAAAAGAATTTAATTTTTAAATTGCAAATTTTTTTATTGACGTTTTCTTTCTCCGCAAGAAAAGAAATGCGAATACTCCACAGGTATACAACCTAATTTTATCAATTGAGTATAAAAGAAGCTGTCTTTGAGAAGAAAGAGTTTAGTAGCTTCAACAATAGGCAACATGCGTTGCGATACAAAAACATTTTTTTTGGCCTTGCTAGGCCTTATGGCAAACTTGGCCTGGGGTGCAGATAAATTGGATACCAAAAGTCAAACAAATGGATTTACTAGGGGTAAGTAATATATCATCAAAGCTAAGAAAAAAAAACAGCATTTTTATACATTTGTGTAATACTTTTAGAAACTCTCCAAATGGCTTTGAATGCCCTCACGCGAAAGAGTCCAACTCCTGAATTAAATCGTTCATTCAACTTTTGGGGCATACAATTAGTACCACCATCAACACCAGCACCACCAACTAAACCAGATAAAGATGACGATGATAATGATGATCATCATCACGAGCATTATGTTCCTTATCAAAATCAAAATCCATATTATGAAGAGCCAGAAGAACCACCACAAGAACCGCCACATCAGTCACCATACCCACAGCATGGGTCACCATATCCACCCCAACACTATTCACCGCAGCCACCACAATACTATCCACCAAAGCCACCACCTATGCCTAAGCCACAACCATACCCATATTATCCACAAAGCTATTACTATTATCAACAACCACAAAGTTATTCTTATTATCCCTACTATTATTATCCATCTTATCCAAGTTATCCATCTTATCCAAGTTATCCAAGCCATGGTGGTGGCAATCATCATCATCATCATCACCATGAGCAGGGCGATAATGATAAACCGACTCGCATCTGCTGCTGTGATACTGAGACTGATACATGTTTGACATCATGTACTCCTACTGCGGAATTGAAATGTAAATGTAATTTTAAATGTTGTGAGAAATGTCCGGCCGAAGACGACGACGAGAGATTAAGAACTTCAGCTAGATCAGCATTTTTCAAACAGGCCATATATAAAAGAAAACATTAATGAAATTGCTGATCTTTATTTAAAGAGCAGTAATGGCAATAGAAAAGAATATAAATTATTTTTAAAGTGAAGTAGTGTAAAAACATTTACGTTACTATAGCCGAGTTTTGTTCGTGCTGGTTAAATCTAAAAGTGAATAAAATGCATAATTTTAAGCCAATATAATTTTGCAGTTGACCACTTAAAAGCATAACAGTGTTCGATAGAACTTCTGTTTTAAAATCAAAGCCGCTTTTAAAGCTGACAAACTCGTGGGGTTGCACGAGACCTAGCGCAGTGGCCACAGAAGTTGAAGAGCAAAATCATTTGACGTTGTATAAAAAAGGAAAAAAGAAAGCAAAGCCAATACAGTGATCAATGTCTGTTGTTTCGTCACTATTTTTGTTTTTATTTTGTAACTTTATTTCAATATTTGGGACGCGCTCCTACTGGTTGCAATGAGTCCTGTGTAATCTGAAGCTGGCACTGCATATTCAAGCAAAGTCGCCACATATGTATATCTGATTATATTAGATATATTTACTATATCTACCTGCGTTGAGCGCATCTTTTCTTCAGTAGCGTTCAAATATGGCAGGGACAAAAAAAGTTCATTCAAATAAACTAGAATTTGAGCTGTTCACATATTTGTTTGAAATTTTGGTTTAACCAGTACGACTAAAGCACGGCTATCATAGACAATAACAATTTGGTCAAATTTGTTTTTAAAAATAATCTCTTTTTTTAATTTATGAAATGTTGCCTGAGGACTAACTTTTTAATAGCAAAATGTCAAAATTTGCATTTGCTTTTACAGATGATTTTCTTTTCTTGGCGAAATATTTCTTATAAAGCCATTTTCATAGAAATTACATGCGTAATTTTTTTGGTATTTTATGCGAGATGACAAACACCTAGTTTAATTTTAACTTATATTAGTGAAAGTTAATTTCAAACAGATATGTTTTAAGGAACCTTATATGGAAATATAGTATAATACGATTATGAGAGCATTTATCACTTAACAAAAATTTAAATACTCAAATAGAGCTTTTATTTAATTTAATTTAATTTGCATAGTTTTGACAGCCACAATCTGATTTTGAGCGCCAAAATACAAAAAAAAAGTTGGTCGAAATTGTTGAAATTCTAATTAGAAATATTTATTTCCAACTTCCTACAAAAAAACACTTAATTTCAAATCTGATTTCATAATTCAAAAGAACAGTCAATTTTCTATTTTCTAAGCCAAATGAGGAGCCCAGTTGCAAAACCGGCCAAGTCCCTTTTTCATACTTTTGGAAAAACAATCAAATATGTTTATCTTCATCTATATGTATTGAAAAATTAAGACGTATTTCCCATAGCTTATAAAATTTCTTACTCAAAGCACGTCAGATCAGATTTTTCGAGTTTCAAATGTTTTTGAGAAAACAATTTTAGACTTGGCCGGTTATGATACTAATGTACTGGACTTGGACGGTTTTAACATAGTAATCAAAAAATTTTATTTGAAAAAAAGTGAACTTGGCCGGTTTTGATATCAATAAGCTGGATTTGGCCTATTTGGATTTCAAGGCGTTGGACTGGTTTTGAAAGCAAGTTCATGAACTTGGCCGGTTTTGAAATCCATGCATCAAAATAAATTTAAAAAAAAATTAATATTTATGTCAAAAATTTTTTTTTAATCTAAAAACATAGTTGAAAGATTAAGCATGGTTTCGTCTAGATTTCGATATATGAGAATATCTCAAAATTTGAGCTTTTTGGACTTGGCCGCCTCATATGACATCATTTATCACTTAACATAAATTGTAATACTCAATTAGTGCTTTCAATTAATATGCATCATAGACTGGAGAATCACTGCAAAAAAAAAAAAACCTTTATTCGAAAAAATTAACCAAAAATGGCACAAATTTCAATAAGAAAAATTACGTAACAGAAATGTGTATGAAAGGGCATGAGGAAAAAAATATCTTTGAAAGTTTCACAATAACTTTTCTAAAAATCAGTATGTAAGAGCAAATTGATTTTGTTTAAATTAGTTATTTGCTTTTTTTTAAATAAAGGAATTTTCTTATGAAAACATATTGTGTCCTTTCTTAGAGGACGTCCATAAATTACGTAAGTCAAAATAGGGAGGAGTGGGACCGGAAAGATCTCATCAAATCTTATCATGTTAACTTTTTAATACAAAGACTATACATTATTATAGCAGATTACATTCAAAAATTATAAGGCAACTCACAAAAGGAAGGGGGGAGGTCCCGTCAGAACTTACCAAATGTCAATAAAGGTCCGAATTTCCAAAAAAAACCTCACGCAATCAATGAACGGCCCCTTACAGCGCCAATTTAATCATTTTTTTTAAATCAATTTTTATTAAAATTGGGTGCCCCAATACAAGAAGTAAAGAATGTTCCAAAGTTCACGCAAGATTTGGATATCGTACTGTGCGGTAAAGTGTTGTTGTTGAAAAAAAAATAGACACCTGACAGTTTTTAAATAGAAAAGGGAGCGTTAATCGGAAAACTGAGCGTTTTTATTACTAAGCCATATATAAAAATTATATAAAGGCTTGGCAGCTGCACTTATTCTTTCTTAAATTTTGCGACACGCTTACAATACCATCCATTTTTTTTATTTGTTTAATTTGTTTGATAATTTTTTCTTAAGGAGTAAATTTTTCAATAAATCGATTTCTTTTTTTGGTTTGAAGAAAATTTTAAACTTTTAAGTCAAGGAAAAAATTTATGTCGAAAGCAAAATTGTTTATAGAAATTTTGACATTTATATATGAGTATAACAGAGCGCTCTGCTCCGTATTTGAAGCCTTAAAAGCGCCTTCCTCAAAAGAACTTTTTTTGAAAATGGCACGCAGCATAACTCGCGTAGTTTTCATCATTTCTTTTTACATTCTAACAATCAGAGCGAAGCGTCTCAGTACCCTCAAAACTGATTTTTCGCAAAAGATTTTTTGGGATTTTTCATTCAGTTAACGTTTCAAATAATATTTCATTATATAATACCCAAAGTTTTTAAAATTTTTCTTCAAGTTATGTTTTAAAATTATGTAAATTTATATGTACTTAAATAATTAATTTATCAGCACTAACGAAAATTCTTATCGAAATATAATTAGCAAATGTTAATAATTACAACTCCTTTGATGACGTGATCCAAATTGCAAGGTGAATTCAATTTCTAACTATGTATAATCTTCACATGATATAAATCTCTTGAAAGTTTCCTTCACAAAACTTCATACGCACACACACAAATATGCTCGTATTTTTCAAATATTTTCTATGCACTATCACAACAATAACTCACTTACTTTCTTGCGCTGATATCCTTGAATAAATTTGCCATTAATCTTTAACGTGGCACAAAAGCGGAAACAATCAAGTAAAAAGGAGCAAAAATAGAAGAGTGTTCGTTAGAAGAAAACAATGCAGGCGATGAATGCATGAGTTATGAGGCGTAGATGCATATATTATAAAAAAAAAATCAGGGTGATAAGTCTTTTAAAATCACACTGGCTGTTTTCAGTTTCGAGTGTGATATGCATACTCAAAAAAACTCTGAAATGCAAAAGAAAGTGAAACATTTCGAGCCACCCTCTTGCACACAATTAACTTGACATACAAAAAACACCGAAAACTTGCAGCATTGACTGCGAACGAAAAAGCAACACTCAGCTGACCAATGTTGCATTTTGTGTGCGTATTATGGTGCTTTAAACCAGATTGAATATCGATTAAATTGTGGCGGCAACTACTGCTTGCGTTGTTGGCTTGATTCTGCGTGGTTTTGTGGTAATTGAAAACACAATATTTAAGCAAATCGCTGCAGTGTTTTCGGTTGCTTTCATGAGGTGCACGTGTGAGAATTTTTGGAAGCTATATGTTAGTATGTTTGCTCAAATGTTTGCACATCTGTAAGTTACGCAAACTATCGAAATAACCGAAAATGCGGTATTTCATTGAACTTGTGCGTTCACTTTGAAGGTGATATGTAAATAAATTTTCTAAGCCACACACATTTTTTTTTATTTTTACATTTTTTCTGCTGTTGAGTGAATTAATGTAAAATGTTATTTAGAAACAATAGCTTTATGGGTATTTGTTTCGCTACAAGTTGTAAGTTTTTTCATTCAGCTTCCAATTTGAATTTGCAAACAAAAGCTAAAAGAGCAAAGTGTAATTCACACCACATTAGTCGTAATTGTCGTTCCACTGTGAAATGAGTTTATTTAGGCTTAAAATTTCCAGCGATAATAATTTATTTATGAAGTATTAAAATTTTTTCAGCCGCTAATTATGACATAAATGCCATCAGCAAGTTGAAATTTTGTAAATAAAATTATTCAAGTTGAAAACACTAAAATTATGCAGGCTCTATTAAAATAATTTTCGAATTTTTTCAATTTATGAATTTTTTTATACTTAAAATGTCAATATTTCCGCCGCTGGTAGTGTTGAGTAAATTGATTTTACACGTAAAAATTTTAGGTAAAGAAAACATTATATATTATATGAAGCACAATTTTTAAATGTAAAAATTTTCAATTACAAAAAAAATATCAAAATAGAACGAGCAATTTCGCAGAGTTTGTGTATACTGTTTATTTTTCAGCATAATAAAAAAACAAGTCATTTCCATATATGACAAAATGAACCTGGAAATTATTTTTCAAACTATTTCTTATCGAACAGTTCAACAAAAGTAAATCAAAACAAAATTCAATTTAACCTAAGCTAACTTAAGCCAACCTTACTTTACCAAAAATACCTAGCCTAACATAATCTTACCTTACTTTACTTACCTAACCTTACGTTACCTTACGTAACCTTACCCTACCTTACCCTACCTTACCTTACCGTACCGTAGCTTACTTTAGCTAACCTTAGCTTACCGTAGCTTACCTTACCTTGTCTTAACTTACCGTAGCTTACTTTAGCTAACCGTAGCTTACCTTACCTTACGTTACCTCACCTAAGCTTACTTTAGCTAACCTCACCTTACCTTACCTTACCTTACCTTACCTTACCTTACCTTACCTTACCTTACTTTACCTTACCCATTACCCTTACCTTACCTTACCGTAGTTTACTTTAGCTAACCTTAGCTTACCGTAGCTTACCTTACCTTGCCTTACCGTAGCTTACTTTAGCTAACCGTAGCTTACCACAGCTTACCTCACCTTACCTTACTTTAGCTAACCTAACCTAACCTAACCTAACCTAACCTAACCTAACCTAACCTAACCTAACCTAACCGAAGTCATACATTGAAGAATTTTCAAACTTACTTTATTTTCCTTTTTGCATGAACATGCTTAGAACCATAGCAGCAATCCGGTATATTTTCTACGATATTCTTTGAATGGAATTTTGGTGGAGTATATAGAAAATAAGCAAGGAAGGAAACTCTTTACTTTATCAGCTCAATGTCACAGAGGATAATTCAATAGTTGGATTTGTTTTGTTTTTTTAAAGAAGAATACTGAACAGTTAGTTCATTTCACTAATTATAAAATACAATAATTATTTTACTGCGCTTTCTGATGAGTACGGTGGGTGATAAGACCAAAAAAATTTACAAAAAACAAAGCAAAAACGGCTAAAGCTAGTCATACTAGTTTGATTCATTGCTCAATGTAATCATCAGTGACCTTTTAGCTGATGAATGAGAATTTCTAAGCAAGATATGTTTTCATTTTCGCATAAATTTGTTGAGAACTCAAGCTAAAAGTGAAACTAAGCAAAGTCAAATATCTTTTTTTTGTTCTGTGTTTTTGAAGCCAAATTCTTTTTTCTCATTTGATATTACACTTTTCTTGTAGGCAAGCTTTCTTGGCGTGTCAAAACGAAGTAGCAAGCTCAAATCGTATAATAATTTGGTGAAATTACTGGAAAGTAAACCAGTAAGGTACGTGCATGATTTGAATAATATCAAATAAGTTTCAAATGCAAGGACATACAACAGAAAAATGAATGTGACTTCGGTTCTCAACAAATCTAAGCAAAAATGAGCAGTAGATTTCTGCACTACTTCAAGAATTGAGCCTGAAGAGTTGGTAGCCAAGCAATTAGTTAGTAGTTGTCAGATATGAACCAGTCGCATAGTTGGTTACCTTAAGGGAAATGTCTAAATAGACGCTCAGTGCATAGAGTTGGATATAGATTGCATTTAATAAGTACTTACCATAGAAAAGCCACACAAATTTTGTAGAGAATTCAACACTTCACTGTCCGGAATGCTTCAAATTTTATTGGCATTAGTTATACCACAAATTATGATAAAACTGTCCTGCTGTTGATGATGATGTTCACATTGATAGCATTAGTAGGGCTGATGCGATTTTTCAATATGCTTGCCAATATCCAACTAAATATTAATTACCATAAAATAAGCTGATATTATGATAAAGTTAAAACGTTGTCTATTTTATAGCGTGCATTTAATAACATTGCTCAAATCGCAAGCTGCAAATGTTTGCCTCATAAAACAAAAGCCATAAAGTCAACATGTTGAGTGGGTGGATGGATGTTCGATTAGTATGAGTCAAATTGGTCAAAAGTCAATTATATCAATTATGGCAACCAAATTAAGTGATATTCGACACCACATTGACGTGTTAATTGATCGCAATATTAAAAGCGATTAACAGTTTTGAGTTGGCAATTGTAAACGCTGTTAAGGGAAGAGAGAGTGATGGAGTATAAAGTGATTTGATTCCAAAGCAGCCACAAAGCGTATAGAGGTTTAACCAAAAAACTTGAATAGTAAAAGGTATTTAACATTTATATTTGCAGTACCTGAATCTGGGTCTCAGCTGACCTCACCTAAACTTGAACTATAAATCTTGTCGAGTTTCTTTCCTTCCTCTGTACGAGGTGCAAGTTTTCGCTAGCACCAGCAGTCAACGCCCGGCTGTTAATTTGCGCTATTTATAGTCTAAAATATTGTGAAACTGAGTACTAACGTTGATGCACGTTGCAGCCACAAGTTGCATGTTATGCAAGCGTAAATTTTTTAAAATCACACACATACACACACACACTACAAATAAGCTGCACTGCACTGCAAAGGCAAAAGGATAAGAAAGTACTAAGCGCTGCTTGAACGCACATTGGGTTGCCACAAAATTTTAATTTATTTCATAGTTGAATGCTTTTACTGCATGTCCAAGCAAAGGAAACAAGCAGGCAAGCAAGCGAGCAAACTGCAAAAGAGGAATGGATAATGTGAATGAAACGTTTAAGTTTCGAAACAACAAAATACAAAATAAGCTGCTGCTGCTTTGAAGCTCTAAGATGTTTTTTTTTTTTTTTAAGTATCGATACATCGTTACGTGAGCTTTTGTTTATGCTACGGACTATTTTGAACAAAAATGGGTTATTAATGTCATTCTATATTAAAAAAAAATACCAGAGGCGTAATCAGACTTGTCATAGCTGACATAGTTTTTGAGATATTCTTTGGAATTTTTTCTTAGGTCATTACAGTCTTCAGTGAAGTTTTGATCTTCACTACATAAGTGTGACAATTATGTTTTAAGCTCTGTCCAAAAAAAGATACATAACGACCATCCCAAAATAACAGAGACGACAATTGGACGAAAACAATGGGACATAAGAAAATATTGATCCTTAATTCGATTTCTCTATACCTCATTTCAGTCGGTCGAGTTTGACTTACAATAAAAACTTTAGTAATGGTGTAGACGTCTCGTGTTAACTGAGAAAATACGTGCTTGATTTTCATTATTATTTTTCGAAATTTAGATTCTACAATGATGTGGTCCAATCTTGATTCCTGCAAAATGTTTCGTGAAAGAATCAAAAAATCAAAAACGTTATTGAGTAGCGATGTCTTGGATTCTGGGTATTAGAGTTGGATTCTGTTTATTTTCTTCCTCTTTCGATGCTTCTGGAATTTCTTAAAGAAACGAAGAGAATTGAGAAAAAGTAACCCGTAATTTTTTTGTCTCCTTTCTTCTATTCACTTTCACTTTCTCTATCAAATCTTAGTACAAAGGTCTTTTGATTGAGTGCTATGGAAAGATCACTTTTCAACCCAACTAAATTTTTAAACTTTTTAATGGTACAGGGTTGCCAAGCCTTTAATTGCGTGTCAAAGGCGGAAGCTTTACAGGAATTACAAGATTCGAAAAAGTCGCTAATTAGAGGCTAAATTTGATAAAATTGGTGAACCAAAATAAAGCCATCAAATTCTTGTTTTCGATCCACAATAAAAAGAATATAATAAAAAAAAGTTTCATTTTTCCCAAAAAAAAAAAAAAAAATATTAAAAAAAAAAAAAATTTATTTAAAAAAGCCGTTAGTTCCTTACTTTTCAACTTGGCAGCCCTGGTCAAACAAATTACGTTTACTGACTATGACCAAAAAATGTAAGAACTTTCTTGTCTCGGGAACTATGTGATTGACCTTATAGTTTTGTATGCCAAAATTATTCGAAAACGTTTTATTACAATACAGTAAGCACGCACAAATTAGAACTTTTGGAAATTAGAATCTTCCATATATTAGAACCTGACTTTGTCATGCATTCAATGAATAGAATTAGAACTTGTGGTTCCAATTTCAGAGATTTTTCTTTTCTTAAGTTTTTTTCACAATGGTGATTCCAATTTTTGCTTTATAGCCTTAAAAAAAATAAAACTAAAACGGGGAATCTCCATTGTCGTATTTGTTGACGCACTCAATATAAGTATATTCGGTTAAACGCGTATGAATATTTAATACACATGGAAATATTCGGGGAGTTTGGATTGAATAGTGAAAACGAAAGCTTATTAAAGTGAAAGTGCTAGCTAAATATGTCTAATAAACGTAAAAAAAAACAAAGTCTTTGAAAACCAAAGTTAATATATTAAAGTAATTCGATGTAGGTGTTCAAAGAAATCGTTTAACTCTAGATTTCAATGTGACAAAATCAGATATATGAAAACGAAGAAGGAAGCTATATTTGATATTGCTGCCAACACTCTAGCATATGCAAAAAAGATATCCATATACAGTCCTAATTATCTGGAAATGGGAACTCGTCTTTAAACTTTGTTTGAAAATAAAGTTTTTTGAAGTAAATTGGCTCTTTTGTTACTTTTTTTATGAGAAAAAAACTTCCAGAATTTAGAATATTAGAATTAAAATTATCCATAAAACAAAGTGGATCTAATTTGCGAGTATCCACTGTAATATCATTTATAAATTAAAAAAAAATGCTTCATATAGCACGCACTATTGCTTGCGCATTACTGATTGTTCATGTTCAAAATTGAGTAGAAAAATGTTCATTCTGACGGTCGAACACTGTGAGCCTATATCTCTCTTGGGGCACTTTATAGGTATGAAACTCCGAATAGTTACAATATTCAAATGAAAAGTAGCCAATTGTCATTTTATACATCAACGATGAATCTCAAGAAATTATTGGAGTCAATAGATGAAATGACAAGCTTCAATTTGAGATATTTTAGATGGATATTCGAAAATGGTCAAAAACGCTGCTTTCGGAGGGTTTCCAACCACATTTTCTCAAAAACTAAATGTGACGGACAACTTTTGAGCCGAGACTCGCATTTAGCATGCTTAAATATATCGAAAACATATAGTCACTTGCATTACCAGACCAGATGTTAGCGTTGCTGGAATGACACAAATAAATCAAATATCAATCCATATTCTATGGGATGATGCTTTAAAATATTAATATGTTAAGCAGATCTTATCATTCCAATGAAGGGCATTATTTCCTCTTTTGTTGAGTTCTTTTAGAAAAACAAATGAATTTTCTCACCACATATCATTTATGCCACGACTGTATGCTTTTTACTCGATATTTTTTTGATTCAAAACAAAGTCACTGCAGTTGTCCAATACTTATGCTGCTCCCTTGAGGCAACAAAGCTCTGTATTTTTGTAATTTCTTTTTTCTTCCAAAAGGATTTTAGCCATAAAGTGGCAACAATTGGTTCTTAAGAATTCTTGACTCGTAATTAATGGGTGAAGCGCAGCACCAAAAAATTTCGCTGTAATGAAATGAAATGTGAGTGGAATTCGCTTAAGTGGCAACTAATGAGGATGAACGAAATTGCAACAGTTCAAGGCACAACAACAACAACAACTAAACAGGAACAATTGTAACAATAATAGCTTTACAAAACGGAAACGGAAATGATGTATTTTAAGCAGATTTAATTGCGTAGAAAACGGATGTATATTGCTAAATTAAACTAAGTTTATTTTCTTTAAAATGTTTGTACATCAGAAAGAATGATACACTGGACAGTACTATTAAATGTGTGCTACTTCAACAATTTATATCAATGGAAGTTTTTATTAAAATCAATAGATTCGCAATGAGTTTTTTGAACTTCTCTAAGTTACGAGAAATTAGTATGTGCGTTTTAAAAGTTTTTACATCTAAAAACTTCCGCGCCTATTTTTAGTTTCCCCTTTTTGGAAGCATTTAGTCACCTTAATCAAAGCATGAATGAAGTGTTTAAATTTTATGCTTTAACACACTTTTCACTTTGACACATTTTCACTTTCCCAAATAGTTGATAGTTTTGCTAATCCTTTGACAAATTGCTGACAAATGCTGCATTGCATCCACAAAGTTGACCGCTTTTTTTTTGGCATTTACAGTCGAATTTAAGTTGCAAGTCCAATTTGATCATTTGACTAAGCCATGAAATATTTGAATTTTACTATTTTACTATATATTACACATCAAAAAAATTCCCTATTTTTAGAGACAGAATTCGGAATTTAAAAAATTAAATAGGACCACTTAAACTGGGGTTCCTTTTCAGAAGTAAAAAACTTATATTAAAGATGACTTGAAGTTCCTTAAAAAACAAATTAAGTTATTGGAAAACAATTTCCTCGACCTACAGCACCAAAGATTCTGCCTGACTTCTAAGTTTCATTTCCAACTTCGGTCAAAAGAAGGCTATAAAAAATCGAAGTTATGTAGACAAAAAACAATTTGACAATTTGCCAAAACACATTGACAAACTATGCCAAACAAAATAAGAGCAAAAAAAAAGATATCAACGACAATCACTACAACTACAATAACAACAAAAGTCATCATGGTTTTGTTGAAAGCGTACTAAGGACATTTGACACAAAAAACTACTGCTACCAGTACTGACAACATCAACCAAATAGCACAAAAAAAAGGACATGTAATAAAAAAAATAAGTTGCTTTGTCATACAAACAAAAGTACACAGATGCATTCTAACACAATGACCTAATTGGAATATAGGCGCATGTGACTCTGAGCTATTATGATGCGTAAAATCTGCTTCTGATTTTTGATATACAGTGAAAGCTCCCGTGGGCGGACATCCACGATTCCAGTGAAATTGTCCGGCCACGGGAGATGTCGAAGAAATGGGTAAAGTGTATTTTAATGAATATGTATGAATGTATACTAAGGTGTGTTTTTTCAAACTTTATTTTTTTTGCCTATATTTTAGCCCAAAATTTGAGCTTCCTGGCGCCAGCCTGTAAACGGCGCGGACAGAGTTTATTTCCGATTTCGTTGAAATTTTACGAAAAAACTGACTTAATGAAACGTAAAAAAATACTGCCTTAGGTGCCAAGATGTAGCGGCTTAGGTATTCTACTTCCAAATTTTTCAAAAGGGGTTCTTTTTAATAGTATCGGGTTTGAAGAAAACTCTTCCAAAATTTCAGAATCGTAGATCGAACCTGCGAACGGCGCAATCGGATTGTTTCCTATTACAATTCATATGGAAAAAAAGAAGAAAAGCGACTGACTGATATTTTTTTTTCGTTTTAGTAAAGAAATGGTTGCATATAGGACTGTAAGTTCAAAATTTGCTCTATCGAACGAAATTTCGCTAGATCACGGACTGATATCTTTTCTATCTCTTGCACATTAATTATTTAATTTTTTTTTCTTTTAAAGAGAGTAAGCTCCTTGGTGCCATTCTGATATGAACATATCTGCAACAAGCAACTAGTGAGTGCTAAAA
Source organism: Tricholauxania praeusta (assembly GCA_949775025.1). Taxonomy (NCBI): domain Eukaryota; kingdom Metazoa; phylum Arthropoda; class Insecta; order Diptera; family Lauxaniidae; genus Tricholauxania; species Tricholauxania praeusta. The sequence goes on along the minus strand of OX459030.1, from coordinate 122,651,034 downwards.
ATGTAACCAAAACGACCCAAACTGTCATCGCAAAGTAAAAATTACATAAAATGGGAATCCCCTGTTTTATTGCATTCAACAACACACAAAGAAATAGATTATCAAGAACAGAGCTGGGCACTACCACATCCGTATTTTATTTTCAATTCTTTTCAATGCATGTTTAAATCAAACTGAATTGATTTTTACGCTCTCCGCTTTGTATATGTATATGACAGGTTATTCTCTTTCTGCTGCAGTCACACGAGTGCTACATTTTGCCCAGCCACGATCAAGAACAACAATCGACAGCAAAGCAGAGAAAGAGTTTTTCGTTAGAATGTGCTTTTTGTCTGCCTGCTGAAATGCATTGTATGAAATGTGTATAAATCTTGTGTCCACGTGCGGCCAAGGAAGCGTCCGCCCACTGGAATGTATTTTGTTCTAAAAACATAACTAAAAACTTGGGACCAAGAAATTCATTCGGCCACGAGAGATGTCCGCCTGCGGGAGCTGTCTGTGACTGGAGTTTTCACTGTAAATATAATTTTTTCACTTTGTATTGAAGTAGGGTAAAGTGGGGTACCTTTGACACCGGAGCACATTTCACTTTTCCAATTTCTGTCTGAAGCCGTCTTAAGAGCCAAAAGTTTTAAGTGCAGAATGGAGCCTAATTTAACTTAAAAAAACGTTTTAAGCTTCGACAGTTCTTCTTCAATTCCCTTAGGAGATCGACGATTTTTTCTTTATTCGCGATCGCTGATGTAATTTCGACACCCAAAGACACGATTTTACACCAAATAACATCGAGCCCACTGACTTTCGTCACCACAAAATGATCAGTTCAAAAATATATTTTTGAGAATATATTGTTTCATCGCTACGAATTAAAATTCTTTCAAATCGGATTATATTGTAATCAATCCCCATTGGGTATATTGGCACAGCAAGCAACACGTTTTTATTTTTGTGTTTTGTGTTTGAGTTGCAAATGTGATACGATGATAATACGTGACAGTGTGTTCGAATGCTTTTGCGGAAGTTGAGGTGGATTGCAAGTGGCGAACACGTTTGAGCAACAGGAAACGGAAGTGATTTGCTGAATTTTTTTCAAAAGTTTTTTTCCAAATTTTTTTTAGAATTTTTCTATGCTGCTTATGCTAAGAAATTTTAAATCAATTTTACCTAAAATTTAATTTTCCAAGTATATATTGTTTGAAAAAAGGCAACTTAATTATCATAGGTTTTTTTTCGTAACTTGTCAATTTACGCAAGTAAATTAAAATATCTTGAATTTCATATGAATTTAATTATATTTCATTCAAAACGTATCTATATCTATTTCAATTAAAATAACATTGCATATTTTATTGCATTTTTGAGTACCTCAAGTGCAGCTATTGTTATTTGTCAATGTTACAAATAATTGCTACAAGTAAATAGAGTTTGCAAAAAACGATAACAACAACACCAATAAATTCAGCAACATGTTGTCTACAAATCATACCAAATATTGATTGTTTATTATTATTATTATTGTTATTATTATTGATGTTGTTATTCATTTGATTTCCTACGTTGCTGTCTGTTCGAAAATTTTCAAGATTTTCACTGACTTCCGTCTTTTGTAGTTATCTATAGCATCCATAAATTAATTGGCAAATGATTTGAGTTTTATTTACATCCGGTTGTGAGATATTGTCTAAGGAAATTCGAAAAGTCATTGACTTTTATTTCAGTTGTTTATTGAAGCATTAAAGTTGTAAAGAAGTAAAACTTAATGTTTTTGTGTGCTTTTGAAATTTTAATTAAACAAAATGTTCTACTGAATATATGAAAAATTTTTTAAGCTCAAAAATAATGAAAATGATTAATACTGTCCGATTTTGTTGACAAAAATATATGTTTTTAGAAAGTTATGTTGTGCAAAAAAAATATCTGCGCGCTAACAAATTTGATTAAAGAGTCGCAAATCACACAAGGTGTTTTCCAAAGGATAAGAAATTTGTTGAATTTTTTAGATTATTATTTGAGAAATAAACATTCAAAAGTGTAATTGTGTATTTTTTGTATAAATGTGTAACATTTTTCAAATCTAAGAAAAAAAATATTGCATTTTTTAACATTTGAAAAATAAATTATTAAAAGCAGTGCTGAATCATTTCTTTGAGAAGTAAGTTCCTCAAAGACATTTTACTCTAAGAAAATGGAATTTGAAATCAACTTTAGCAATTTCTTGTAAAGAGATTCATTACAGGAATTAAAAGCCCTTAAAAAAATTTAATTTCATTTCAAAGAATTGCATTAACGGTTGCATTCCAGTAATCATAACTTGACAGTCAAACATTTTAGTACCATTCCAAGGAATAATAACACTGTGTGCAATAGTGAGACCTAAATGCTGAACAAGCATCGCCTTATATCAACTTAAGGTAATAGCAGGGTCGCTGGGCTGAAATATGTCATAAAATTTTGGTGTACACTTTTCGAGATAAAGGTAGATTTGCCTTATTTTGACACGGCTACAAAATCTCATCGGCAACTTTTCTTATTTCAAGTCTGCGAGGTTTGGTGTTTGAGGTAAAGTTCTTCCTCATAGAAAGACAAAGTTTTGACGACCCCTTTACCTCCTAATGAACCATTTTAGTTAAGTTTTCTGTAAAAATTTACATGCAGAACAAACGACTGAGGGCTTTTTCATACATTATTTTAAAAAAATTTGACCAAAATGCTCCATAGGGAGGTTATGCAGTGGTGCTGGAGAGGTAAGATGATAATTTGAATCTCTAAGGAATTGAAAAATTGAATTCAAATACACATTTTTCTCGAGACTACCCTGAATTCATGAAAGAGAGTTATGACCGGGAATTGGGAATCAGGAATCAGCTTTTATTAATAAATATACACGAATTATGTGTGTAATTTTCGGGTTGAGCCGATTTGACTTCATTTCTAAAAAAAATGTTATATCCTTACTCTGGGTCCTTTGGAACAAATCTGAAATCTCAGCTCTACTGGTAATCAAAATCGATTTTCGTACTTTCCCATTAAATTGTGAAAGCTCATATATTGATTTTTTTAATTCTGTATTACAATCTCTTAAATGGAATCGATAATGAAACAATTCCTTTTGTCATGATATTAAAAAAGCCGGCTCAAAACTACAATTCTTTGAAATGGAATTAATATTTTACAAACAAAAACGTTTTTTTTTTTGTGTTATGCTGATGAAAATTTTGAAGTGAAATATGCAAAGGAATCAACACCCCTCTCAATGGAAGTAAAAATCTCGATTTCAATTCCAAATTTTTATTCCTGGATTCCGAGGCCAATCAATTCCTTTTGCCTAAAAATTGAAACAATTGGTTGAAAATTTCAATTACACCATCATGCTCTCATGTCTTCTCTTAAATGACAATTAAATTAACTCAAAATTTAAGAATAAATCCATTTTCAATCCATTTTATCCTTAAAAAAAACGGAGTCTCGCAAAATCAATTCGAATTTAACGATTTTCAAGGCCAATCTAGAAAACATTTTTCCAATTGAACATGTGCTACAAGCGCTTGAGGCATACTCCATATGAACAACAAGGACGCTAAATTCGAAAACAACAACAAAAACTGCACCAACAAAAAACACAACAATATGCTTTACAACAAAAACAACAGCGCTGTGAACAACTACAACACTACAGAGCAGCAATACAAACAAACCGAACGAAAGCAAGTGAACGAACGCACAATTCGCTGCAGGCGCAATTTAACGATTTTCACTCAATTTATTCATTGCCTTCTGGTCAATGAACAACAAAAGCAACGCAGACAACAACAACAATAAAATCACAACAAGTGAATAAGGCTTGGTACTGGATTATTCATGGCTATTCATGTTAATCAGCAAACACGAACAAGATGCTGTTGCTGATGATACACACTCGTCCTGCAATGTGAAATGTAGTGAATCCTTGCAATAAAATAAACAGAAAACAAATACATGTGGGCACCCACACTACACTCTTTCATGTTGTTTGGTAAAATATAGGAATTTTTATTTTTTTAAAGATCATATGGTGTTGATGCAGCAGAAAATAAGTGAGTGATGCAATCAATACAACCCTTAACTCTGAACTTTGATGATTTTCTTCTTGAAATTTTAAAATATGAAATTTAGCTAGAAATATAAGCACTTTAGCACCATCGTTAATGGTTGCGCCATCTAGTAACTATCGACTAATATTCATGGGGTGGCGCATCAGCTACTTTCTGTCAATATCTCATGGAAATCGATGAACTAGTTTTGGATATCTGACGTTTTCAATTTCAATACGTTTGTATACATCATCACGAAAACACGATGAAGCAGAGAGCGAATATGCACTGTGAAATATCACTGTCCCTGAGTTTTTGGCCAAAAAAAAGAATTTCCGTGATTCAACATCCGCTGTTTTCATCTGACTTGTCGCCCTGCGACTATTTCCTGTTCCTCAAGATGAAATGCGCCATGAAAGGAACGATGTGCGACGATATCAAAGTGGCTGTAGCAAGGGTATTCAAAACCATTGAAAAACTACATAGCTATTCAAAAACTTTTGCAAGCTTTGGTTGACCGCGCCCAGCATTGTATCGACTCAGAAAGAACATATTTTTAATATAAAAATAACCCATGGGTATATAGATATATCATTTATTTTCAACCTGCCTGGTTTTTAAGGACATACAGTGTTATAGGTTTGCTTCCTTTATCTGTCAGGAGTAGTCGGAAGTGCAGCTATGACCACCAAGTTGTTAAGTTCTGGAAACATCTCACTATTCTCGGATGTATGGCTAACTGACAAAGCTGAGATGGGGGATGGCAACTCTTTAAAAATGTCTGTAGTGTCTTCGAGTCAATGCATAATCTAAAGTCGAACAGCATATCGGGCATTTCATGCGAAGCGGACAGAGGAAATGGGGTCATGTTTACAATTTCAGATTTATTTGAATATGTTGTACCTGTATATGTCCTCGACACAGAAACAAAATATTTTTATAATGGCAATACTGGTTTACATAATATGGGCCTTTGAAAATTTGAGAAATCGTAAGGTATGTACTTACTACTTCAAATGCCATTATTCAGCTTAAAAAAGTCTGATAAAATGAACTAGCTACTGGATTTTATACTTAATTTATTGGCCTTTTTAGCCTCATAGTTGGATTTTAAAAATAAATAAAAAAATACACTGAAAAAAAAATTAGAAATAATTTCTTTATCGTATTTTTCAATATCAATTTTATAAATATCTTGACATTTTTATAAATACTGAGTGTGTCTTGTCAATAAGAGACTACGTCTGGGGATTTATTTTTCTCTTTTATTCGCAGGTTTTCTCTTATTCGAAGTGAAAGTCAAGATTTAAAATTTTGTGCTGTAACACACTGGAGGTATTCGGCGGGAAAGAAACATTGGTTATGTTCCACAAATACATTGATAGTCCATGAAAAGTAGAGTTTTACATTTTTGTTGTAGCTTATCTAGTAGCTAATAGTTTAACTTTACCTACGCAGTTGAAACGCTCTATTTTTCGCTTCCCAATTCAAAGTGGAACAGCATAAACCAATTGATGATGAATATAAATTCTCTAATTGTGGACTCAAAACACCCGCTTTGGTCAAGTTATGTTTACGTATATGAGGCTTATGTGGATAGACAATACTTTCACTTACAATTGATCAAAGATAATCCAAAAGACCAATTTTTTAATGGAGACGGTTTCGTGCCTGACTTTGTTTCTCAGTCAAAAACAGAATTCGCTTTCTGTCGTGAAGTGGTTCCTCGTCTGCTTACAGATATAAATAGCGATGGGGACTTTATCGCTTAGTTTTTCAAGCTGTTCCCATAAAGTGAGCTTTTGGCATTTATTTTCAAACCTGGGAGCGGAAATGGAGAATGCTAGATCTATTGAATTAAGCTAAACTACACTTAGACACTAAAAGGTAAAGAGTGACAACCTCTACAGTGGCTGTCCTATACCGAGGCTCTGAGAAAACTGTTGGCAATACCAACGCTCATTGTCAAACGATAAAACCCGAATAAGATTATTGATGATAATACGCAAGTTATTTTTAGTTAAATTTTTTTTTTATTTTTTATTATTATCATAGTCCTGATAATCAAAGCTCCAATGATTGGTTTCGGTTTTTAATAGAGTTTTGATTATTTTTATTTAGATATTTATGAGTTACCTTTAGCAACGTGAAAGGATAACAGCAATTTTTGCTTACAGCACAAAATTTATGAAATGCTATTGCAAGTAAAACGCTTCAAACCAAAAACAACATCACACTGCCATATAAGAGACTTCCAAAAAAGGGCTGCAAGAAGTACAATACAAATACTCAAAAATAATAATGTTCCTTTCAACATGAACCAAAAGGATTTTCTTTTGTTTAAAAGGCGACAACAGCAAATGACTCGAAATAGAACAAAGTTCCCTTTGTCTGTCTATTTAACTCTTGATAATTTTGGAAATCAAACTTTATGTGCACATGAACACATGGCAAATAGAGAAAGAGTTCTTAAAGGATACATGCGGTATGATAGCAAAGAACAAATAAAAAGTTAGAAATAGAATAACACTAGACATATAAACCATTTACTTGTTAAGGAGCAGAATTGTGAAGCAGCAATTTGTAATCGAATCCATTTTATGATGATTGCAACAGGAGAATAAAATCTAAGAGATGTATTTGCTAAAAATTTTATTCAATCAAAATGTAAAAGTCTTTGAATTTTGCTATGTACCAAACGTTTCAAAGCCCTTTAAAGTCAATGTTGTCCTCAAACGTTTAAATTCTAAGAGTTATCCATGCACTGCTCTTTGACGTGTTACTTCCGTTTGTTGTCCTTTTGTTAGCAGAAAAACAAACCAACACAGGAATGCGCAACAAACTATGTCACAACAACTGCAAGAATTTTCGTTCACTTATAAAAATTCAAAACGCTTAAATTCACTAGAGGTAGGTCAAGTCGCGTTCAGCTGTCCACACTTTGCAATGTCTTGACATTACAAGCAAAGTAAATTTATTGCGACATTATTTCACTTTTTGGAATTTTTATGGTTTCCTTGAGACATACATTGCGCGGTGCTTTCCAAACTTGGCTAAAATATTTCGCATTGAGTGAACTATGCACGCCCATTTGTGGGTGACTATAGATTTTAGCGCACAGTTTGTGAAAATGTTTATATTTTTTTATTTCTTCGAAATTTAAAATATCAACATTTCATTAGGCAGTAATTTTTCAAATATCGTGCTTAACTTAGAAATTTATTTTGCTTGAAAATATTTCAGAATTTTTTATTTTGCTCAGCAAAACAAACTCCAGCAAAATAACTTACTATATTCTCTCAACAACAATGAATCTCAAAATTTTTGAATCGATTCTAAAAGTAGTTTTTCTGTATGGTTGTGCACAGAATTTTTTTTTAACCCAAAGCGGCACTACTTCAGTATTATAACAATCTGGCACATTGGGGTCTTTAACGACCCCACGTTGAAAAAAAATTAATAAAAAAGCAAATTTTCAATTCCAGGCTTCATAACTGTGAAGAAGTGTTGAGATGACTCATGAAATTCAATGATAATTTGGGATATTTTTCAAAAAATGTTTGTGAAGCTAAGCTTGAGTATTCAGTAGTTCGAAAAATGAATTCAAAATTTCCGTGGGGTCGTTCAAGACCCCATGGTGCGGCTATGACTTAAAATGATTTTTTTAACATTCTTTGTGAATGTGAATTCCTGGCATATAAACATAATTTCAATATGCCTTAGTTATTTTGCTCATTTTGCTAAATAACTAAGTACTAGCACATAATATAGCCTTAAAGCTGCTTAAAAACCTTTCACATTTTCAACATTTTTCGGGATTATTTTCGACTTTTACAACAATTTCTAACTTTCTAAAATTTTTTGAGTTATTTTAACTATGTCAACATATTTCAACTTTTGAACACTGAATTCAATACAATGATACCAAAAAAAAATATTGACAAAAAGACGTGGCACCTCCCACAAAATCAAAATGCTAAACTGAGAGAATTATTCAAGTTAATAGAACCGAATTTCACACAAATATCAAAAATGGTTCGACATAGCATAAAAAAGTATAACAATTTTGACTGAGGGCGTGGCACCTCTTGTAAAGACAAAAATTTCAGGTAATGAAACCGAATTTCACATTTTTGCGAATTTTTTGCAAGTGGGTGTGTCACTCCCAATGAAACGAAAACTCTCAATCTCTGTGCTGAGAAAATTGTTTAAGGTAATACATTAAAATTTCACGCAAATACTACTACTGGCCTCGCACCAAAATAGATTGCACACATTTAGAATAGAGGGCGTGGGACTTCCCATATAAATAACCTTATAATTTTATACTAAAGAAATTATTTAAGGAAGAGTCCGAATTCCGCACTAATACCATGAATTGTTCGGACAAGCATTGGACGAAAATTGGATTAATTTCGATAAGAGGGCGTGGCACCTTCCATAAAAATGAACTATTCAACTCAGCAAAAACCAATCTGTTAACTAAAATGTTTGTCCAAAAAAGGATAACATAGAATGCATAGCTCTTTTCAGGTTTGTAAAGATTTATTTATGAAACATTAAATAGTATGGGTATTCATCTAAGCGCGCAAAACTCTCGTAAACTGTGCATTTTTGTACCCTCGCAAACGAACTGTCAAAAATTGTATGGAAAGTTTTTTGAACAAATTAGAAAAGTTTACGAGATAATTTGGTCGCTGCCAATTGTTCAACTCAATAAAGCTCTTACCATCTTATTTTCCGTAGAAGATTACAGTATTGATAAATCGGCCACGGCGATTTTCTCAAACAATTTAATTGATTTATTTTTTTTTTCACATTCTCTCGGCATTTTAATTATATTTTGAAAATTACAATTTGACATGTTCATCAACTGTCACAAATTATTCGAAGGGGCGTATATGAAACACATCGCGCAAAATTGCCTATTTGTGGAAATGGGAAACTTGCGCGTTTATATGAATACCACTAGTATTTCTAAGGCTTAAGTTTTTCTATAAGAACCTGCTCCTGTGTACCTGCTCTCTAAGTTATAAAAGAATTTCTAGCTGCTAAGCTACAATTCAAAAATAGGCATTTTCTTTCGACCCATCCCACTGTGCTACGTCAGCTATTTACTACGAAAAAGTACTTAAAATAATAGCATATTTCTAGGCATACTGTACAAAAGATTATCGTTAAGAAAAGTGTTAACTTTATACAAAAGTCTACCGCATTATTCAACATTACATTGACCTTTTAACCTCATTCATAGCATGCACTGACTTCCAAATAATCCTTTCCAAAATGTGCATAGAAAAAGTTGAATAAAAGTTTTTATTTCTTATGATCGAACATGAAACATGAAAATCTAATTTAACTTCAACAAATCGGTTCTAACTAAAAAAAAAACTTCAAGTTGAGTCACATGAAATCTAATGAAAAACAATCGAAACTAATTGAAACGATTACAATTGAAAATCGAATTTTAAATTGAAAACGAAGCAGCAACAAAACAACACTGAATGGCGTCTGTCATGGCGGTTACTTGAATTCTTACAGAATTTTTTATTTATTTTTTGTTTTAGCTATGAACTTTATGTTTTCATTCCGAAGAACAATTGAAATTGCCGTTGAAAGCAATGTTGCAAGTTTCGTGACAAGCTGACATTTCAAGTGGTTTTTCGTTTACAACTTCAATTTCACTGCAATTTGTAAAAACGAAAAAACTTTTACGGCAATATAGGGGTTATTGCAGTTTAAATATGTTATAGATTTGTATTTCAAAGTTGTTGTTTGAAAAAATTATTAAAAGACAATGGAAATTATTGTTCTTTTCAAGAACTTTTTTTCTTTTAACTGAGGATTATTAATATATAAAATATTGCAATATCAAGATAGATACAAATTATGTGAGTATTTTTACTGGTATGTGCAATACTAGCTGTTGCTCGCGATCCTTAACTAAGGAGTGGGCGAACATAACGGCACATGTCCAGTTGCAAAAAACTGCTTATACCTCTGAACTGATTAGAGGAAAACAATCACTTTGCTACCACAGAAGTATGACATCTAGTGCTCATTCGAAGTATCTGAGATTGAAATTACTGAAGTTAAATGTAGTGAACACAGTTCCACCAAAAATTCAAAACGTCCGACAATGGACATGTGCCGTTTTGTTTGCCCACTCCTCAACTCATGGGTTCTCATATTTTAATTTAAAATCTTTTATTCATATCCATTATTTTGAAACCCTATCTCACTATATATCTTTTTTCTATATTACTATTTCTATTTTTCTTGTTTAATCTCTTTATTTAATTCTATATTTATCGCTATCTCAGTCTTCATAACTCTTTTTATAATTCAATTTCATCACTTTCCTTTTCGTGATCAAAGTTCCGCAGTATTTGTATTGACAGTATTTATGTTACATAGCGCTTTTGTGGTAAATGCCATTATATTTTCTTACAAAACTTTTTTGCTATGAAAATTTAAGTTTATTGTTGATATTGGTGGTATTACGCCCTCTTTGTTTCAATGCACCCACTTCAAAAATTTCTGCTATCATTTAGTGCCTAAGTCTCGAGTTCCATTCCGCATTTTGTGAGGAAATCTTCGAGGCATGTTAACTTTCAGTGTTTACTTCTATGGGAGCAACAACGCCGATATTCCCGCTTCTCATCCAAAAAATGCTGCAGTTACATTGTATACCATTCTTTCGAAATAGTTTTTATTTCCATGGGGTAGTCCAATTTCATTTGTACTTTAGTTCCGAGATATATCGCTGGAAAAACTATCGTGATAATTTAAAGGGAGATGCCACGTTTGTTTATCCATTTTTTTTGAGAAACTTTTTTGTCGTATAGTGTTTTTAATTTATTCTTTTTTTTATTACATGGGAAGTGTTGGCTTAAGCCCATCCATCCGTCGTCTAAAAAGTCTGTTAGAATTGACTTTCATCTGGAGATTTGTTGCTTTTTTTTTAATGAACACTTTGCGCTATGATAATTTAAAATTTTGTTACTAAGGGATGTGCCACACCTTATCACTTGTTCAATGTCCGAAAATTTCGATAGATTCCATTAGGAAACTCTCTGTATATGATTATTTTTCACATTTTTTTTTTACTTATCCAATCTGGCCCATTTTTATTAATGCAAACAATGCAACAATTATAACAGAGTTTAGCTACTACAGCTATTAGCTTTCTTAGCTATGAAGCTTTAAGCTCTTCTTACTATATATTGACACTAAAATCATAATCTGGAATTTAATGTTTCTAGGATAAACAGTGTATACTGGACGTAGTTTACTAGACAGTCGGGACGAAATTTAGATTCATCCAGACACCGACTCAAAAATTAGAAAGATCCTTGAAAACGATATCTGCGTAATTTTTTTTATTTTTTTTTTTCGTTCCAAAAAAACCTATGGAAACTTTGATTTTCCTGAAGGTCCTTTTTGGATTAAAAAAAAAAAGTGTTTTTTGCTCGTAACTTTTATTTCTTCACAGAATGGTCCCAAAATTCGATTTTTCCATACAAAAAATGTAACGTAATCGAATTTTGGGACTAAGTATTATATATAACAATAAATTTTTAGCGTTAAGTTTTTTGCAAAAACGCAGTCTTTATTTTCAACTATCCATTCTGTGAAGAAATAAAAGTTACGAGCAAAAAAAAACGTTTTTTTAGCCAAAAAGGACCTTCAGGAAAATCAAAAAAGCTCCATTGGTTTTTCTCGGAACAAAAAAAAATCTATGCAGATTTCGTTTTTAAGGGTCCTTCTTACTTTTGAGTTGGTGTCTGGCTGACTTTATTTTGCTTCATATAAATCAACCCGGTCTAACAGTCAGTTTAAAAAACACAGTGTGTAAAAGTTAAAAGTTAATTTTTTGCCTTCTGAGATGTGCCATACCACGTTTGGATACGAATTTTTTTTTACTGGATATTTTTACTGTATGAGGACATCGTATTCGAAATTTTATATTTCTGTAACAAATAATTTGGAATTGGTGGCTACTCCTAGCCCCAAAGTCAAGTAAACAAAGGTATTTTCCTATGGCAAGAATTAAGTTTAGAATTTCTAGAACAAGCCACTTTCACTTAAGATTTAAATTCCAAGCGATCCTTCCTTATTGTTCACCTGCAGCACAAAAAGATTTTATGTTTCATGTGACCAGTATTACATGATAGGGCAAAGAGTTTCCTACATAAATATCAAAAAGTGTCTTAAAACTGGAGTGGTGTATTCTTAAAAAAAAAGACAATGCACTGCAGATGTTGCCCCATTAAAAGCTTTTCATTATATACATCAACTGCCGTGTTTCATTCAGTTCTCTATAAATTATGCAAAATTACAAATTTTCGACACTTCACAGAATGTTGTATCCCATTTAATTATTCATTGTTGGCAGCACAAATTTTGCTTAAACAAAATCAAATTCATTGCATATAAAAAGGCGCAACAAAGCGTAACATGCGATAAAATTAAGTTGAAAACGTGTTTAACATTTTAAATTTTAAATAGAGTAACACAAGCGTAACGCATAAGACAAGAGCACTTTTGGAGAAGCAAATATTATAAAATCATTCAGCTATGAAATCAACGCTTTATTTTAAATATTATTTTTCGGATTGCTTAAAAATCATAAAATTTAAATGCTTATATTTTAGCAACACATATATTTAGAACGCAAGCAATCCAATCGACATAGAAATAATAATCACATAAACAAAGTATAATACAAAACAATCAAATCATAAATCATTCAACACTTTCACTTTCAAATCATCAATGATTGTTTTCCAATTCATTGCTCTCCGATAGTAATAAATATTGGCCACGTAGAGGCAAAATAACATACAAACAAACTAACAACCAACAAACAATCAAATAAATGTGATTCACATTGAAAACTTCAACTCAATTGATCACATTTTGCAACACATCATGAACAAAATGGTAAGCGCCATCAAAAATTTTTTTTGTACCAAAAAAAAATTGCCAACCATTATCCTTTGTCAGATGTGGTGAATAACTTAACACCCAAATGGAAACAAAGGCATTGGCTAGAAAAATTATTTTGACTGTTTGCTAAAGTAGAGCAGGAAAAATGACAATCAATAGCACTCGTCTTCGTACTTCCATGATATCTACAAAGTTAGTTTCCGGAGAATTTTGCCAAAGCAAATTGACAGTATATGTCAACACTAAAAAATACGCAAAGCAAATGCAAACATAACAAAAAGAAGTTAAAGCTGGTCATACTAGCTTCTCACATTGCTAAATGCAATTATCAGTGACTTTTAAGCTGATTTGTAAGAATTTCGAATTCTAATATGTTTCCGCTTTTGCATGAATCTGTTGAGAACCCAAGTAAAAAGTGAAATAAAGAAAAGAAAAAATATATTCTTCTGTTGTTTACTTTTGTAAATCATTTGCTTTTTCTGAAAGCACTACGTTACAGACTTTCTTTGCGATTCAAAACGAAGTAGCCTAGAAACTTTTTCTAATCGACTAAAAAGTCTCTGATGATTTCATTTAGCAATAGATGGAACTATTTAGTATGACTAAATTTAGCTCCCTTTTATTTTTTTTTTTTGTGTTTTGTGTTTTTTTTTTTTTTGTGTTGAAATTATTAAAAATAAAACATTTTCTGCAGTCTCATAGCAAATTTGTATTATATCAAAATAAGCATTATTTCTTCGAAGCTCCAGATGTGATAGAATAATATAAAAATTTTACATTTTCTGCAGTCTGTTAGCAAATTTGTATTATATTAAAATAAACTTTATTCCTTCGAAGTTCCAGTTGTGAAAGAAAAAGACTGTATATCGCATTAACTTAGTCACTATAATGGCTTTTGTAGATGGACGCGTATTCTAACTTACCTTAATACACTGCGATTTCATTGCTTTATCGCAATTTTCAATTAAATGTTATTTGCTACAAAAAGCATGCATAATTGCATAAAAATAGTTCCTGCAGCTATGCCAATTCAATATACAATTTTTTTCTTCAAGTTTTGGAATATTCAAGGAATGGTATTTAATTTGGTATCGTTAGAATTTGCTTTTTTAATACAGAAAATATTAAACCTTTAAATTGTTTATAAAAAAAATGTTTTTTTAATTGTTACAATAAATTTGAAGTAAAAAGTTATATTCCTGTAACTTGAGTCTTAACTCTCTAATGCATAAATTTTTGGTTTCAGCTCATAATTTGTGTGAAAGGTAATTCGCGTGCGTAAATCATGAATGTGAAGTCGAATTTTCAATTCGATTTCGACTAATTTAGTTATAGCCTGTCAAAAGGCGGTGGTATGCATTAGAGGGTTAAGAATCTAACATCTCAAAAACCTAAGTTTTCTGGTTGAGCAAATAAAGCGCCAGTTCGAAGTCTTCCTTACTCCAAATGTGTTACTATAACTGATACGCAAGTAATCATTTTATTTCCTACTTGGTCAGTGGCACACAATGCATACAACTAAATAAATAAAACCACACTCACATGAATCACGCACACAATTGATTTTCCCCCAATTTACAATTGAGGGATTTTGTTTATAAATTTTAAGGCGCTTCATTGATTTTCTGGGCACCGCATATTTTAGGATGCCAATACTCATTCAAGTCGATAGAGAAATTGGTCGCATATTGGTGTGCATTTGAGTAAATCTGTCTATGTTCAATTGAATTGTAGCAATTTAACACACGATTAGATATGGTCAGTTAATGTTTTAATTTAAGAAAAGAAAACAAGACAATCAATATTGATTGATTGATGTTATTGTATTGGATTGAGAATATTTTTAAGTGTAATGGTAAATTAAAAGATTTTTATTTTGGCTTTTTTATTTAAAAAAAAAAAACAACTTCAAAGCTGTTCCTTTAAGTAGTTTGCAAATTATGAAGAACATACTAAAAGTCAATGTCTCTATCAAAATGCCTATGCTTCTTTTTGCAAGATTGTACACAACCGATTGATTAGTCATTTTCTGCATATAACCATGAACAACCACAAAATCAACCACTACCACAACGTGTACACTTAATATCAAGTTTTTATTTAATTAATACTTATGCGTATTAACTTCAACTGCAGTGCCCATTTTACTCTGGTGTTTATTAATTCAGGTCACTACACCTTAATTACAGCTGCTCAAAGTATAATATTTAGTTATCGACAGACGACGACTTACACGGGGGCCTTAAGAACTAAAATACACGATGTTATGTTGATGAACTTACTTTTCTTGCTACAAATCAGCAGCAGGATATATGCTGCAAGACATTCATTAGTTGCATGCAATACATACATGTGTTTGTTCGAGTATGTACATGATATTTGGATATATAAACTTTGGTTGCTTTCAGCATGTAGTATTTTTTTTACAAGTAAAAATTAAATAAAAAGCTTTGAAATAATAAGACATTTAAGAAAAAAACTACTATGGGAAAGTGACTTTTTTTTACTATATAAAACCTTACTAACACAATAAACTGTAAAATCTTATGACATTTGCTTACCTAGAAATATGCAATTGACATCCTTCAAAACACTATAAAAATATTGTCCCCATAGTTGAATTCTTTTCTATTTTTTCTTTTCAAAATTTCCTTGACGCCATTGTTTGCGTGTCATAAAAACGTGTTTGAGTTGAATTCCCTACTTTTTCTTGCTGCATTCTTCCGCTGCCTCGCACTTCATTTGCTGTTATGATTGTCAACAAAGCGGAAGCGTACAGGCAGACATACATAAATGCTCTTAAGTGTAGTTATGCATATCCTTTTTTATTTCATTATTTTGTACATCTCTATATGATGTACTTTATTTTCTATTTATGCAATTGTCTTCAATATTTTTACACAATTGCTTTTGTTTTCTTCTTTCAACATATTTTATGGCTTGCAAAAAAATCTCAGCAATTTTTCCCCTGTACTCTGTTGTTTTCAATTTAAGTAAATTATTGTTTTAGTGTAGACGATAATTTAGATGTTATAAAAAAATATTCGTTTCGAAAAACCGGTATTTTTTGAAAGCAAAAAATTAATAACTACACTAACAGGGCTATTCTGGCAAAGACAGCAAAAAGTCTTACGAAAATATTTTGTAAGACATTTTGTAAGACACTTTGTAAGACTTTAGGTATTCTAGCGCAAAAATCTTACAGATAAAGCTTTTGAATTCCCCATACAAAAGCTTTCGTGGTAAACTTGTCAAATTTAAATTTTTTCATTTTAAACTAATAAAATTACAAAAGGAATAATAAAAAAGCCGGAATTCACCAGGCAGCGTGGAGAAGTAGTTAGGACTGTGAACTCATAGCTCCAAGTGCGTGGGTTCGAGTTCCGTCACTAAAAATGTTTTTTTTCTAAAAACATATGTATATACATTTTTTTGACACGCCAAATAAAAACAACTTATAAATACCTTTAAAAAAAATAGTTTTTCTAACGTTTGTAATGTAAACAATACAACTGACAAATTAAAGACCTGCTCATAGCAGGTCTTTAAAATTGTCTTACGAAAGACAGAAAAAAGCTTTCTAGATAGTTGCCAGAATAGTAAAACGTCTTAAGTAAGACTTTTGTCTTACTAAGGACTCTGGTGAGTTATTAGATAGTTGCCAGAATAGCCCTGTTAAATCAGATAATAGAAAAAAAATCTGTTAAAAATCTTTTCTTCTTCACCTAAATCGAAAATCATTTTCTCCCGCTTTGCTATCGAAGTTGAAGGTTTTCTCGAATAATTTAACAAAATAACTATGGTATTAAAATTTTAAAAAAATTTGATTACATTTCTTATAAAATTTTGTGACAAAACAGTACTGGAAATTATTTTTAATGCCTAAAAGTATGCAATTAAATTGATAGTTTTTTTTATTGTCTTAGGGACGTCCATAAGTTACGTGAGGTGTTTTTTGAAAATTCAGACCCCCTACCTCCCTTTGGTGAGTTCTGGCGAGACTCCCCCCCCCCCCCTTCTCTTCCGTGAGACTTTCCTTATAATTTTTAGATGTAATCTGCTATAATAATGTATGCTCTCTGCATTAAAAACTCGACATGAGATTTTCGTTGATCCCCCCTCACCCTTAGTGAGATTTGGTCAGATTTTGCCGGTCTCCCTCTACCCCTATTTTGACTCACGCAATTTATGGACGACCCCTTATGTGTATAAGTACCAATAAAAGCATTTTAAATGTCTTATATTTCTTCTTCTTCTTCTTTCTTTTTATGAGGAGAGGCACGCCCCATTGTCCATCATCGTAAATCTACATACCATGTTTCATAACTGTGGCTTTCATAGATGTCAGGCTACAGCTTTTTAAGGGGTTTTTATTGTATTATAAATGCCACGCCCCGTTTTTTGAAACAGTTTAAAATATGCTCTTAACCTTTCCGATATCAAAACAAATATAACCTATAAGTTTCAGCTTAATCGACTCAGTAGTTCCCAGGTTGATAGATAATTTACAGACAGAAATTCATTTTTATATTATACTAACTGGCTCTACTGACGTTTTTCACTCGATGAGATTGATTTGGTTAAAGTCCCTAAATAAGAAAGTCAAAACAGAAGAGGTCGTTGGCCCCGTTGCAGGATAAACGGAGAGAAAATGGTTCGAATACCAGAATATGTATAACGCTTTTTTCCAAGAACACAATCTTCATTTTGGAAGCAAATTAAGATATCTATTCTGTGCAGAAATAAAAGCAAAAACCCACTTTCTTAGCCAAAAAGGACCTTCAGAAGAATCAAAAGTGATACATTAGTTTTTCTCCGAACGAAAAAGAAAAATGACTCAGAAATCGTTTTTAAGGGTCCTTCTAACTTTTAAGTCGGAGAGAAAATGGTTCGAATACAAGAATATGTATAAAAGCGTTTTTGTTGTATGGGGAGCCACGCCTAATGTTTAACATAAACAATAAATATTCACGTATCAGATTTCACAACTGCAGTTATCATAGGTACCAAGATAGAGCGTTTTAATTTGTTTTTGTTTTAATGGTGGTGTCACACCCCATTGTCTTATCTTACCCACATTCTACTAGGATGTACTAAGGTACAGTAAATGTTCATTCACATTCACTGCCGTATTATAGCATTTTAAATGTGTCTTTGTATGGGAGGTGGCACGTCCCTTCTTTTCGATATAAAAAGTAACCTCTGACTTTTGTATGGCTTAAGAAAAATCTATTTTTCATTTAAGAGGTTTTTTCAAATACACATTATATAATAAGTAACCGGTTACAAAACTAAACGGTTATAATTTCTCATACATCACTCTTATTTTGCTTATTCCATGCATGACCCATCTAACCACCCCATATTTATTTGTTTTTTTTTTATAAAAAGCCCACATGTGGTCTCGTGGTTTGTGCCAGTTATAACGTAAACATAGTAGTCAGTTGTCGTTTACTTACTCAATTGCATAACAAAAAAAAAGAAACATATTTCTTTTAAACTACTTTTAGGCGCTGCTTTGAATTGAATTGAAATAGACACGTTCTAGGCATATATTTTTTAAGGGTTTTCATTCATATGCAAAAAATATAGGTATGTGTACTTTGCAAAACATAAATGTGTCTATATGTTTGTTTGTTTGTTTCAAATTTTTTTTTTATTATTTTCATTGCATACTCTTACGCGCATTTGTTTACTTTTTTCTTTTATTTCATTTGTTTTTCAACGACAAATTGTTTTGACTGTTTGTATGGTTGTTTCCTTGTTTTATTTTTTCTGACGTGACTTTAATATTTCTTATGGTTGCCGCTTTAAAATTGTCATTATTTTCATGAAAAACATTTGGGACTCGCTGATGCCTTGAAGTTGCACGTAGCATTGCATATAAAAAAACCCATTTAAAAATATTTTTGTTTTTTGCTTATTTAAATAAATAGAAAAAAGGAAACCATTATGCTGCAAATGTGGCATAAATTTGTATAAGCACCTTGGCATATGTTTACATAAGTAGTTCTTTTCTTATAAAATTCTTATGTTTGCTCTTGAAATATACACATTAAGGTGCTTTATTAAACAGTTTCTTTTGATTCATATGAAATTTTTATAATAAATATGGGACTGAAATGCGTCATGCAACTTAGTTTCGCCTATAATCTCGATATTTCTGTACAAAAAAAAAAACTTTTTTGTAATAATGCTCAGCATTATTTTGCCTGTAGACGATTTGCAAAAACCACAATTTTCAAACTAGCATTTTAAAAGAGAGTACATTTTTACCTATGCTGCACGAGATCTCTTCATTTTTGCTAGAATGTGATAAACAAAGTTTATTGTTCATAGCAATAGCAAAAGTTTTTCGAAAAATATCTATTGCATATGCGTAGGCTGCCCAAAAATATCACTAAGCTCAAACTGGTTTGTGTACAAGATATTAATACAATAAATTTTAAGTTACAGTTTGACACTATCTAGAGTATTTGAAATGCAATTCACAATGACTATGATGACATATGTGATCGCCATTTTGAAATATTTTTTTTTTGTTCATGTTGCTTCGTAATTTTTGCTATGTACTTTGAAATTTTATTAAAATAAAAGAAAATTACTTTAGTTACCTTAAATTACAGCTAGGGAAAATGCTCATGATTGCTTTTCACAAATGGAAACAATTTATTTTATATTTTTAACGCACTATATGAGACTCAGCACTGCTATGGCACACTACATGAAAAATGCAAAACACTTTTTCTGCCATAATTCATTTAAATTTAAACAATTAGACACACACATAAGACCCACAAATTTTATATTTAAGAAGTAACACAATCACACGCGTTTATTTTAAGCCCAATTTTTTTAAAAATGAATTTGAAATTTTCATATTAGCAGCACGAACCGATGCAATTGATATTTTCACTTTAACTGCGATTACTGACGACTAGTGTTGCCAGTCTGTGGGAAATAATTATTTAGCTTTGACAAGAATATGATGCTTGGAAGAAAATTATGATACGCTCACGGTGGGCTTTAAACAATTTAAAATGCCAAGTTGAGTTACAACAAAAACTTGAATGGCGAATAATTTGGAAAGTAATTTATAGTCGATATATATACATCAAAGGGAGAGCAATCCCGTAAATCCCGTACGTAAACATTAGCATGGCGTTGCCAAGCGTATCAGAATAATGTGTAATAGTTGTGTAGTTTGTATTAGAGGCCATCCATTAATTACGTGTATCAAAATAGGGAGGAAGGGAGTCTGGCAAAATCTCACCATGGGGGAAGGGCTGTCAATGGAAATCTCACTTTTTAATACAGAGAGTATACATTATTATAGCAGATTTAATTTAAAAATTATGAAGCTAGCCTCACGGAAGGGAGGGGAAGTCCTGTCAGAGCTCACCAAATCTCACCAAAGGGAGAGGGGTAGGTCAGAATTTTCAAAAAAAAACCTCACGTAAATAGAGGACTCCCTCTTATATTGCATTTTGATACGAAAATGCGTTAGAACAAATATGAAAAAAGGCAATTTTTTTTTCTAAATCGATTTGAAATCCAAAATGTGCTGCGGAACTCAGGTATGACTTTTTATGACTTTGTATTATTTTATGACTTAAGCTTCGAGGTAAATTTTACATTTTTAATGCAATTTATCGCAATTGACTGTAAAAGCAGATGCTATATGAAATAATGAAGGCAGAGGCATCAATTTGGTAGGGCAGTGGCATTGCACCCTCCTCCCCCCCCCCCCCCTCCCTTCGCCAAAAATATGATATTACTATTAATTACATCGATTGAATTCAAAATATCATTGATTCGATGTGTTACATAAGCCCTCGCCCCCCCCCTCCCCTTCCCCAAACTATTGGCGAAATGGCGCTACTGAATGCAGACCAAATTTAAGTTCCAGTAAAACCATATTATATGTATACATATATGTAGGATATGGTTATCAACATATTTTTCTTACTAACGGCTAGTTCCCAGAATTTTCGTTTGTAAGATTGTGTCACTTATCAAAACACAATTCAAACAAAATAAATTACAAAAATACTATTAAATGTTTTTAAGGGTCTGTTCAGAAAAATGTATAACCTACTAACGGTGACATCATCATTTAGCAAAATCAACTGGCAACACTAGTAGTCACTTAGTGTCCGTTCTAAAAGTGAAAATATTACTCGCTTTCATTTGCGCTGCTAAGACTAAATTTTCAAATTAATTTTTAAAAAGTTCGAATAGAAATAAACGCGTATGCTTGTGTTGTAGGTGAGGTAATTTCCGTTTTAATTTAAACAAAATTGAGATATAAAAAAACTTATGAAGCTGCACAAGAAAATAAGATTGTTGGTGACCATATTTTCCTAATAAACGCAAACTGTATGTAAGTTAACATTTCTGTTTTCTATATTCTAGACGCATGTTCTTAATTGATTACATTTGTGACACTAATTTTCATCTTTCTTCAACACGTTTGTAACTTAAGCCTTAACCAAAATAGACGTGACAAGACATAATGAGTAAATTGGAGTTTATGTAAACCAATGCTGTTAATCAAAATAAACGTACGTAACTGATCGAAAGTGAGCGAAATATTTTGACGAGACGTACTGTTCGTATTACTTTGGGTTGAGTGTCAAAACAGACGTAACGAGTGCATACGTTCGTTCAGTTGCTATCGTCTTGTCAAGTCTTTTTTGGTTAAGGCTTTAAGTGTCGGCACTTTCTGACCACAGAAATTAAAGTGGACCTTCTACTTTTTACTACAACATTTTAGAAAACTTCGCGGTATAACTTTCTTCTTCATATCGACCCCTGTGCGCGAAATTATCGTATGTGCCATTTTTTCGAAATTGACTTTTTGAAGCAAATTTAATCTATACCCCACTACGCATCACCTGGTAAAATATTGTAGCTGAAATTCTCATAGCTACGCCAAAAATTGACATGGAAATTTTGGTTCTGTACTTCTAGCTCAAGCACAGAAATGTATAAAAAATCCTCTCCTGTAAAATTTGGTTTTTGCCACATACGATAATTTCGCGCACAGGGGTCGATATTTTATGCTCACATATCGTCACAAATAATCAACATATGGATATTATCGCGAAGGAGATTAAGACCCTAAACACTAGAATCCATACAAAATTACAAAAAGAACTTTGTTCTACAATACTGCGAACTTGTGAGAGCAGAGTTTCAGTCTACATTAGCTCAAACAGCATCGCCAGCCCAATAGTCATCTCCTAGACAGTATTTACATTAGGGTGATTCAAGTTTTGTTTCTTTTTATTCAAGCAGGTTCAATAGTTGCAGGTACATCAGTGAAAGATGTTGGTGCAAGGAGAGCTCATTATACATCTTAATATTTACGGGTGGCTCATCGAGCTTTTTAGTTTTCCATACGATTTATATGGGAAAGTATGCTTTATTAGACAGTTTCACCTATATCTCGTGAACAAAAAAAAATTACATGAACGGGACCAAGTCCTGCGGAAAGAGCATAAAATATTTTTTAAAAAAATAATTATTTTTTTCTTAATCATCGAAATATTCCTTTACTCTGAAAGCTAAAAGCTGACAAAGTATTATCTTCACGAAAAAAATTGCTAGTACTTTTTAATGATAAATTTTATATTCTTTCTAATGGTTTTGGTCTCGTTTGAAGAAGATTTTTCTTTCACGAAATATAGACAAAACTGAAATAATGAAGCATTCTTTCCCATATAATCATATGGAAAACGAAATAGTTCTTTGAGTTACCAGTAAATATTAAGATGTATAATGAGCTTTCCTTGTATCAGAATTTTTCTCTGCAACTACTTATTGAACCTGCATGAATCAAAAAAAATTTAAGAAAACAAAAATTTAAATCGCACTAATCTACATAGTTATATTCATTTACTATTTGCAACTCTCTATATTTTTTTTAACTAAATATTAAACTCATTGCTTTCTACTTTAAGTCAAAATTGCGAGAAAAAAAATATTCATTTCATACATTTGGATGTAACAACTTGTTACAACTTAACTGAAGTCCATTCAATTTTATGAGTGCAAGCAGAAAACTTTTTAGCCAAGTTATAATTTGGTGGAAATTTTACCACCGTTTACCAAACTTCAATACATTTTTTCTTGTTTTTTCGTATACCCGTACAAATGGCAAAGTATAGTAATAAGAAAAAATCTCTTCTCACAAGTAGCAAACTTTAGTCCGTATGCTTCTATTTTGCTGCGCTGAAGAACTCTTCGTTTTACCCACTAATGTAATCATAATCTTTTTCGACCATACAACATGGCAGTACTGCCACATCCACTTGCAATCCTAACTCATCCTTTACACTTCACATAAAGTGTCATTAAGTGAAGTGTATACGGGTATCTTTGGCAAAGTAATGCTTTGAAGTTTTACTTTTTTTGTTTTTAATATAGTTAGTTTTTTTATTTTTGAAATAGCTGTCCATAAATGTTGTTTACACTAGGCAACACAATCTTATTTGCTTTTGTAAGTTTACTTATTTTAATTCAATACTTTCAAGTCTTATGAAGTGAGGTATCAATTGTTTTTTCGCCTATAGAGGTTTCACACTTATCGAGATTCAGGAGCGGCTTCTTTTTCTTTTAGATATTTTCCTTAACATCTGTTTTTCTTAATTATGAAAGCATGATTTAGCGATGTTTTAAATACTTTGACAGTTTTACATAGCTTTATATTATTTATCGTGACTTTAAGCGACTCGACGTTGTAGAAAATAAAAAAGAAATGCTCGAATCTTGACATGACTTTTCAAGCCACTTGAAAATATATTAGATTTACTGACAGATGCTCTCGCTTAATGAAAGATGATCTCACTCATATAGCTTCAAACGCGAAGAACGACTATATTTCAATCAGGTTTCTATTTTCTTACTTTTTTGAAAGTAACGAAGCTTAGTGATTAGTTACATATGTATAGATTTCAGGTATAGTTCTCCCTGATATAAAATAAAATAAAAATCCTGGCAGTTTAACTAAGCCATTCCTTGTCCTTGTCCTTTTCCTTTTCCTTTTCCTTTTCCTTTTCCTTTCCCTTTCCCTTTCCCTTTCCCTTTCCCTTTCCCTTTCCCTTTCCCTTTCCCTTTCCCTTTCCCTTTCCCTTTCCCTTTCCCTTTCCCCATTTAGCTCGCTTTTTAATAAGAACTTAAACACAAAAATTTTGTTTCCTTGTGTATTTTTTGAGAATTTTTACTATCATCATCTAATGCACTTTGCGCAGCAGTTGGATTGCATTACTTTTGTTTCCGCCACCGTCGATAGTAGTCATATTTTTGTTGTGCTGTTTCAATTTCTATTTACTTTTGTCGGCAAGATGTTGCAATTTGTACTGTTTAAGGTATTTGTTGCTTCGTATTATTGATGTTTTGGCTCTTGTTTACCCAAAAATTTGCTTCTCATCAGCATTTTTTTGTTGTTTATTTGCCAGTTACTTTTTCAGGTTTTTTGTTTTTTAATTTTTCGTTTGGTTGCATTCTGAAGTTCTTTCAGTATTATTGATATTTATTTTTCATCATTTATTTGTTCTTACTCTCGTATATACTTGAAGTGTTTGCAAAGGGTTTTTTAATTAGCATAAAATATTTTGTCGTCATTTTGTTTATGAGACTGACTTTCGGTTTATACATGGGAAAATCTCAGTCTTTTGTTTGATGAAGATACAGTTTTTGAATTTTTTTAGGAATTAACTATTATGTTAGTCACCAAAATCTGACTCTTACATCAGCTCCGATAAACGAAACAAAATTAATGAATGAATGAAAATTTTCAATAACTTGCGAACTTTGAGACTGGCGTTATACACATACATGCTTACGTACATATACATATGCATTCATGTGAACTTTTTCACATGTTAACAACAGCAATAACAACAACTTGCACGCCATTCAATTCATCATACAAAGTTGTAAAGAATAATATATCGGAAATAAAGTTCGGCTTAGTTTGATATTGATATACCCTACACTGGAGCAGAGGTACACATAAAAATCTACTTCGGCAGCTGACTAAAACAACATCAGTTTGTGTAGAAAACTCAAAAATGTTATGCGAAAAAAAAATCCAGGGTTGACCAAAATGTTTTCATTTCCTGCGGTAAGCTAATTGCATACAGACAAAAGAAATAAAAAACAAAAATCAGGAGCTGAATGAGCCAGTGTATTGAAGACAAAATCACACTAGCAAAATACATACAGCGAATGCGATCCAAATATGTTTACCTCAAGTAATAGAAGGAGCTGAACGAGCCGTTACATTGAAGACAAAATTATACAAGCAAAAAGCCTGCGATGACAGCTAACCAAAATGACTTTGCTCGAATAAAGAAAAGAGCTCGAGAAGAACTGGATATTTTGTGTAATTGCTGTAAGAGCCAGAAGAGCTGATGAGCTTCGAGCTGTGTTTTCTATAGTGCGAGTGTCTTTAATACAATAAAAAGCAAACCAATGTTTTTGTACTTAATGATAATGTAAAGGATATTTATTGATTTATGCAGGTCTTCTTCCCTTCAAATACTTGGTTTAGTCCGATGGTTTACTAAAGACTTTGACAAACTTTGAGAACCATTTTGTTGAAGTGCTGAAAAATTGGCTTGTGGGCTTTTTTAGGTATGCATATCTGTATAAGATATGCAATAGTTGAAGGTGCTAAATCAGATTCCAGAAAATGAATTTCGGCAAGATGTTCCAAAGTCCCTACACGATTAATAAAACATTTTGTATGAGTCTAATAAAAGCTATGATAATCCACTTATTATTTGCGATCGTAATGACTAAACGGAGAAAGTCCATAATGGCGTTACAAATCACTGCATTAATTTAATATACCTACACAGTTTTGTTGCAATTTTAGGTAGCATGCTGATCTATGCAACTTTGGCCGAAGAGTTATTGAAGCCTAAATATCAAAAGTGTAAACTTTCTCCCTCACAATGTTTTGTATTGGTTTTTTTTTTTTTTTTGCCCTAAATTTTATTTTTAATGCCGTAGTAAAGTTTATTCAAGGATTTATTTTTTTTTTTCGCAAAGTACGGGAAAACTAAAAAGTTTTTCACTTACATTTCGGTTAGAGCTATCATTTGTGTCTTTGGATGTGTGTGTGTGTATATAATAAATGTATGTTGTTTGTCATTGTATATGATACTGTTCATGATATACTTGATACATAATCGAAGAAGAAATATATCTGATGATTAGTTTTTTTCTCCTTCGTGCTTATTATATAACACAGGTTATTGGATATTATTTGATTGATTGATTGATCGACTTACCTTGTGTTAGAGCGTGAACTCAGATAAATTTAATTATATAACAACTAAGTTTTTTGCTGAGTTGTTTTGTTATATATTGATATCGAACTTACAAAAAATAAAAATAATGAGTTCATCGAGTAAATATTGGAAACTTTAGCAAAACATCAAAATATTTAAATTAAATTATTGGTATGTATGTATGTAATTCGAAAAATCGAATATTTCTTATTTGGGTCAAATGTAGCCTTACTTTATATTAAGAAAAGCTAATGTTCGCGAGAATTTGCTCTACTAAAATTTTTTCAATTCAGTACAGGAATTTTTCGTGGACTGACGGAATTCATATCTTTGAAGGTTGATTCAATAAAGACTTCTGCTACACAATATCAAGTACGCCTCAGAATATTTTTTATACTTTCTGAAACCCATAATACAAGAACTATGCTCATGTAGTAAAATATATTGAATACAAAGCTATTGAGCAGCAAAACCACTTCCATGACTGAAGTCCTATGTGCGTTAGCATTTCGCTAAGTTACTGCATTTTTAAGCTTTTTACAAAATCCATTCTTGGTCAAAATATCCTTCTTTGGTAAATGTAGATTTTCGTCGAAACTTTAAAGTCAATATATTTTGTTTAATTGTGAGCTTTATTTATCCCGAAAATTACCAATTGTTCCTTTAAATTGATCTGATCTGATCATCTTTGATTTTTAAGACTTAGACCAACAATATTTAATCTAATCTCACAAATTGTTTTTAACCGCAGAGGACAACACGTTTGATCTATATTTTTTAGGTAAAACGAAATCGCATTCACAGTACATATTTTAAAAGCAAAACTTGTTCAAGCCTCAGTCGAATCAAGTATGTCTAACTCAAAAAACCTTGTAAATAAAAATTGTATGTCAGTTCAAATTAAAAAATGAGCTTCCGTTCTGATACAATCGTCAAAGTTCAATATTTTATTTTTTTTTATTGAGAACATTTTATATGATATCGTTTTTTATAGAACTGTTTTCATAAAATGTTTCAATAAAATGTTCCAATAATATTCAATTTCGGAAATAATGAATATTCTTATATAGAAATTTTCTTATATTAAACATTTTTATTTTATCCGTACACTCCAATAAAACATGTTCGCTTTAGTAACATTTTCGCCAATCCGCTACAGCAGTGGTGGGCACGTAGTGTCCCTATCCGCCCTAATTGCCCCCACCGTTATTCGACGCACAAGCAAGCGAAACAAATTTCGCAGAATTTCAACGCTATCGAGGCACAGCGTTGACTTTAATTCAAATGAAAACAAAAACAAAACACAAAGACATAAGCGACAGCGCCTCATTGTGTCTCAAAAAATATAGCAATTATTTTTGTTTGTAGTGCAATTTGGGTTTTTTTTTTTGTGCTGTTGGCGAATTTGGAAATGACAGCAAAAAAACTTTAAAATTTTGTTTGTTGTTGCTTGATGTTGTCGTTTAGCCCTTTTGTTAGATTTACATGCCCACCACTGCGCTACAGCATAAATTTTCTTTCCTACCTTTCAATTTTAAAAACTTTAATTTCAAAAAATAATTTACAAGTTTTCCAGTGGATCGCGTTCAGGAATTCGTTAATAATTATAATTTATATCAAATATTTTTCATATCACAAAAAAAAATTTTGAGATTAAGCACTGTAACTGACAATATGCAGGGAGATTTAATGATACCAATGAAAAAAAGCACCAATTTTTTCAAAGAACTGGTCACAACAACGATTTGTAATTACACGAATTTAATTCGTGCAGAACTTTTAAACGAGTTCTATACATTTGCTGGAATACGAATCTTGTATGTTATTCATACAATAATTATTAAAAATTTCTTGGAAAAAATATTACAACAAGTTGGCACGCATATAATATGATGTATTATTCGACCATAAGCTAATGTATTTGTTTTTTCTTTAAATAAATTTCGCAAGAAAATATTAAGTTCCCAACTCTTCGGTTTTCAGTCTGTTGACGCGCCAGGATGCACTACCATCCATAACATGCAAACTATAATTTGCTTGCAGTAAGCATTACTTAACTTGTTCATTTACCAAAGTTATTTAAAAAAAAGTGCTAAAATTTCAATTTAATTAATATGGCAACTTCACTTATGCCGATTTACTAAAGGTTGTCGTTCGTATGTTGCGCCGCAGAATAACATAAAATTAAATTGAAATTAAGCCCTTGTACACTATTTGCTTATGACGATATGGTAGCTGAGTCACATAATTATTGTTGTATTGAGTTGCAAATTTCATGCAGTAATTGTCGTTGTTTGTTTTTTGAGTCAAAAATTTGAAAAAATTGCAGGAAAATAAAAACCAACAGGAATTGCAGGTAGTACTTAAACACATGCAAATGTTTGGAGTACGAAAAATGGCAGTTTGCAATTGTTGTGGATTTTTCTAAAGAAAACTAAGAAACCACTATACATTTATTTGTAAGTTATATAAACATTTGTCTGCTGAAAGTAATTTTATGAAGTTTGTGGAAATTGTTTGGAATATTGCACATTTAGGGTATATCGTCATGAACTTGGAACAAAACTCCCATAATAATCATAACAAAAAATTTAATGTATACTCAAGTATGAAAAAGCAAAAACTAGCTTTTACACTTTCTAGCTTTTACTTGTAAATACCATCAGAACCACACCTTACCGAGCATTTTCTTCATAGCGTCTCCGACGTTAAGTTTTATATGGGCATTTCCGCAGAATGGTCCACCGTGACAGTAAAATTAAATTTATTATAAAAGCTTATTTATATTATAAAAGTTATTATTCTATCTGATAATATCTTAGGAACATATTCAAATTTTGTTGACTTAATCAAATTACATTTCATTTACCAAACACCTGCAAACTTGCATAAATACAGTTTCTCTTTTTTGTAATACTGAATAGTATTTTACCTTAAATATTTAAGTCTGTAAGAGAGGTGATACATGATGATTGTCATTCCTCAAAATCTTCCTTCCAACATCAATTAGCTGGAAAAAAATGCAATAACATCAAACCAGTCTCTATCAACTCTAAATTTTGAATTTTCTTTAGATCATGTTCTAATGTCACATTCGACACAGAAAAACATCATTGGTTCTCATTTCGTGATTGATAACAGCAGCAATGGTGTCAAAATTTTTTTTTCAAGAAGAGTTTCATGTACATAATTAAAAAAAAAGAGTGCAAAAAAAATAAAACTTTAAATTTTGGAACTGTTTGAAGTGGGTCACGTTCGCAAACATAATTATAATAAATAAACAGTTACAAAACGGTTAAAACACTTATAAACTGCCATAACACAATAAAATCGTTTTTTTTTTTTTTTGATAAAGTTGGGGCAAAGCATAATATAATTTTCTTTCGAATAGAAGGCGTTGCCACGCCCCCAACAAGAAAAAACCTTCCCAAACAATTTAAAAATAGCTCATTTTGTGCAGAATTTTGAGTCTATTGCTTATTTAGGAGCAACCATGTCAACTGTATCAAGCGTGTCTACTTTTTATTAAGTGGCCATCACGCTTTATAACGAGGCTTAAACGTTTTGAGTTTTCTTAGTTTTCGTTCCAAAAAAAAAATCGGTGCTGTTCATCTTTGGATTCTGTTCCATACACTAGCTTTTCTCTATATTAAACTTTGTACAACTTTTTCTGTTTCTCATCATCAGTAAGGATAATAAAAAACCACTTCTCACTTTAACATCTCTTAGGATGCTGCTGCTGCTACTGACCATGGGAATTTGGTCAGCTGCATTGTTGAGAAATTAAGCGCACAGGTATGCATAGGATGAGTCAAGGTAATGTAGCCAACACTCAAAACTTATGACAACCTTAATGAAAATTCATAACAAAAGATGAACTTATATAAAAAGCTATAGAAAAGAAAAAAAAAATTAGAAAATCCATTTAACGAAAATTTATTTAA
Source organism: Tricholauxania praeusta (assembly GCA_949775025.1). Lineage (NCBI taxonomy): Eukaryota > Metazoa > Arthropoda > Insecta > Diptera > Lauxaniidae > Tricholauxania > Tricholauxania praeusta. The sequence goes on along the minus strand of OX459030.1, from coordinate 122,620,764 downwards.
ATACCTTGGAGGCTTAAGAAATTGAATTCTGTTAAATTTAAATAAACTTTGAATGATGGACAGAGCGTAACAGCTGTGTTTGTCCCCAGCATATACATATAGCGTTTATGATTTGAATTGGAAGTTTTGTAATGCCAACATAAAGTTATAAGTTAATTAGAAAAGTTTCTTTATTTTTTGACATTATTATTTTTGCCTAATAGTGCGCAAAGTAGCAACATTTATAATAAATTTTTATACAAAAAGATAAATAGAGAACATTAGCTTTTATTTTCCAATTGCACTTTTGATGCAAGAACGACATCAATGCAAATGACTTAAGTCTTTTAGACGCAGAACTAAAAAAATGATTTCAATTTTGCACTCATGGCCTTATGTGTTACTTGGTGCTTTATTCACTGAATTTGACATTTTTATGCAATACAGATGAATATTTGTTTTGTTGCAAAAGAAAAGCAAAGTTGCTCGCAACATATTTGCGATGCTTTGCATTTGACAAAAAGTTGTGCTGCCAAACTTTTTTGCGCACTTTTGAAGAATTTTAATTTTTATTGTTACAATTTTTTTGTTGATAAAAGGCAAAAGTTTTGACGCTTTGAGTACTTTGCAATTGTTTTTGAAATGGCGATACTTAAACAAAAGTTTTCGGTAAAGTAGTTTTTATTTACTTAACGATATGCAGTAAGTCGTAAGTGTGCTAATATTCATTTTATGAGATGACATAATAGAGATTTTTAAATGTTTACATTTACACAAAGAAAATTTTCGAAAAATTGTTTGGCTTTCAGTTAATGCTGATTTTTACCAACTCATAAATCTATGTGGATTAAATGGAAGTGCCAGTTACTTGAGATATCGATTCATATCTTACAAAGCCCTGTCGTAGAAACATCAAGATCTCATAATGGAACTTTGTAACAGACCTAAGTACACTTTCAGGCCTAAGATCAACCAGGATATAAAATAATAACGAAGCAAATGTTTGGTATCGTTTTCAACCAAGTGCGGGGCAGGAGCAAAGAAGATGTTAAATGTTTCTCTCCTCCACATCCCTACAACTTTTACAGAAGTTAAAATACCGAAAACCTAATCTCTCCGTATGCCTACCAATGAAACACGTTATATTATTGCATGTGGACACTTGGGTTCAACTCGTGTTATCTTTTTATATCATAAGGATTGCGTCATTAGAAATTAGAAAATTAGGAAATTGGAAAATAAATATACCTCAGTATCCACTAATTCAATTTTGAAAAAGTTAATATTTTATCAACGCAAACTAAATTCAAATAAAGAAAATAATTGTAAAAAAAAGCATCAGTATTGAATCGTAACATTTTGTACTTTCTCCTGAATAAATTTCATTAGTGCTTTGATGGGATCTTCCTGGATCTTTAGATTTTCAGCACACTTCTTGCGTCTAAAGTCTGTTATAATTTTGCATGTCCTTTTCGTTGCCTTTAATAAACTCTTCACTAGAGCCGAATTTCTCTCGATTGGCCAGAGTTCAGGGCAATTGGGTGGGTTCGCTTCTCTAGGAACGAAAATAATGCTATTTTGCTGATACCACTCAAGAGGCAATTTACTGTAGTGACATGAAGCAAGATGTGGTCAAAAAAAAGGAGGATACCACACAATTTCTTAAAAATGGTCGAAACCTCTTTTGCAAGTATTCCTCGATGTAAATTTCGCTGTTGATTGTGCCCCTGGTCCGAAAATTTCGGCATCTTTTACCACAACTGCAATTGCTTGCCAAACAAGAAATTTTCTGGAAAATTATGTTGCTTTTGTGCTTTGCATTTCTCGGTGACATTTCTCCTATCGTTAGCAACATAAAATTCTTGGCCAGGAAGCTGACAAAAGTCGAAAAGAACGTACGTTTCGTCATCCATAATGTAACCTCAAATTTGGACACACAATTTTTTCTAAGATTTTGAGCGCGTATTTTCGCCTTGTAGGGCTTCAGCTAAGTCTCTTCTTTAACTCTTCACATAAATGACTCGCAGCAATCTGCTAGCTGAGCGCTTTTTCTTCCTGAGAGGTTGGGACTTTTCCTCAGCATGATTGCCACCTTCTTTGCCTTATTACGGTTACCAAAACCTTTTTTCCTACCCGTTTCCAGCTTTCGATTTATGCTAAGATCTGCCTTACAATGATTTATTACCCGGGATACAGTATTTCTGCTAATTTTAGCTTACAATTACAATTACAATTCTTTTGAAGGTATATGGCGCACTTTTTTTCACTGCTCATGTCTTCGGTAAAATAATAGATGAGTAATGTAAAGTGATATAAAATAGAATTTGACATGATTTTCAAAACTAACCTGATCAAAATAATTAAAATTGTTGTCTTGTGAAAGAAGTTATAAGCAAAAACGTGTGCACTAATTTCTAATGACGCACTCCTTATTCGTATTCTTCCAAATGGCATGCCAACCTCTTCCAAATCTTGATGAATTGGTGAGATGGTTAATATCCTAGCAATAAGTTCATATGCTTTGCAATTGCCAATTGCTGGCTCCCAAATGAATACAAATTTATAAATTTGTACATCAATACAACATTTTTATTCAGTTAGGGTACTAACAATTCCGAAATTCAGTTCTTTCAGTAAATATCATTACATACTTCATTATTAAGCTTGGACCCATCCGTGCAGATGTTAAGGCAGTCTCTTTTCCCCTGAACTCCTCTCTGTCAGTCATTTCTAGTTGGAATGTGAGTCTTTTAATTTCTCGGAGTAATAAAGTCTTACTTGACGGTGAAAATATAAACTAAAAAAAAGCAAAACTCTCTGCGACTAAATATATGGTCCAAAAATTGTTAATCGTGCTAGATATTGACTATAACATCTGGTGACGCTTTTATCAGCTTGCTTCATTTGCTTCCTCTGAACCTCCAAATTCAGAAGGAGGCAATAAAACTACGTGCTTCACTTGACGTTAAGAGCTCCGTTCATACAAGAAAGTGAACTGATCTTGATCCTGCAAAATGTAAAGTGTTTCGTGAAAAGACCACCTAGGAAGGTATCGAATTTTCTTCTTCACCTGGATAAAAAAAGACCTACGATTACTGGTAAGGTCAATCACGGGACATAATATATCTGTGCAGTACTTGTCCAATATGAATGTCATCATCGATTCAATAGACGATATAACAGAGCACTATCTCTGTAGTTTTCCGGCAAAATGCATGAGAAGAATGTTGGGTAGCGATGTCTTTCAAATGAGTTCTGCTCATACTCTTTCGATGCTTCTTAAATTTCTGAAGGAAACAAAGAAATTTGAGAAAGAGTAACTTTTACTGTTTTTCCTCTAGTTTTCTTTTTATTTTATTTCCTATTTCTATTCACTTCCGCTTCTTCTATCCGAAGTAAGTACAATGGACTTTGGTTTGACTGCTATGGAATGGCCTCTTTCCAGCCCACCCACAACTTTAAGCTCTTAAAATTTAGATATTGACTTTATGATATTCCAAAAACCTTTAAGTAGTATATAAATGTATTATTTTGACTTACAGATATTTTTACAAATGTTATTTTTTTTAGTCGAAGTTTGTTTCTCAATAAATTTTTTCACGATTTTTTTATTATTTAGCCGATTTTGAACAAGCATTAATTTTGAGTGCTGTAAGTTCAAAATATACATAACTTTCTTATTGGCATTGCATGAGAAAGATTTTTGTTCCCGGACCTAGATGATCTAGAAAATTTTCATAATTCAGTTTCCGATTTTCTACAACAAACCATTAAAAGCAATATTTATATTCTTAATATTCATTTGAAGAGAAGCCGACATCTTTCTAGAACTAGGACCACATTTTTTTTAGCGTTTGAAAATTTAGCTGGAGAACATAAATTTAATGTTCCTTTTATTGATGCACATTATATTTATTCATTTAACCTACACTTTATTTTCACCACAATCCACACTTCAGAACGTGCACAAAGACGACTCCTTAAAGATATTTTTTTACTTCTCACCACATAGTATTTGTGTGTATCTGCACCTACTTAGGTCTCCTTAGCACTCTGCTGCAACCTAAGTCATAGTCAATATTTTCATCTCATCAGCACCTCCTTGTGTTATCACAGTGAGAAGCTACAGTAAAACATGCGCATATCCTTGGAATTTAACAACAACAACAAGCAACCATAACAATAAAAAGGACCTCTTTGGTTTTAACTTTTTATTTTTCGTTTTTCTTTTTTGTCAAGCACGTGGTACAACAATATGGAAAAAATAAAAAATAAATATTGAACATAAAATGTTCGCTCACCCTCTCTATGCAGCAACATAGCAACAACAAAAAATGGGTGTTGCCCTACATTTGTTACAACAACAACAAATATTAATAAAAATTGATATTAACTTTTTTTTCTTTTTCTTTTCTAATATTCACTGTAATTTTCACGCGCTCATTTTTTGTATTCTCTTTCTCTAACACATGCTCACACTTTGAAAGTTATGTTACAAATCCTAAAAGTATGTTATGAAAAACGAAATATAAACGTTTTTGTACCTATAAGAAATACGCACAATTCTGCTTTGAAAGTAATTTAATGTTTTTGTGATTTTGTTTTACAGAACTTTGCTCTGTTTGTTGTTGTTGTTGACACCACGTGGTTTTGCTTTGTTGCGGCAGCTGTGACCTATCGTCTCTCAGTAGGCGTTGATTTTTGTGGTTATTAAGCAAAGAAATTTGTAATGTTTTTTCAATATTTTTTATGTCGTTTTATTTCTTGACTTTTGAACGCCTCATATTGCCGTGTTGCTTCTTGAACTTTAATATTTATACGTTCGATTTTGCATTCTTCTGAGTTTGAGCATGAGTCATCAAAAGTTTTACTCATTTTTGGGCTTTGTGATTTAGAGTTGCACTGAAGCAATGGTAAAGTCATAGCTAATATTGTTTAAAATAGTAATTTTGAGAATGTCTTGACTTCAGTTACATATTTTGCTGACTTTTTAAAAAATTTTCACTTCTCGCGCTCATAGTAAAAACTGCATTTTTTTCTTTTAAAACTTATGTATTCGACCTATCAAGTAATTTGCTATGGTATTACTCGAATAATTCAAGTAATTTATATTGGTAGGATGGATGGATCTACTTTTGTTTGTCTAATTTTGACTTTCAGACCAACTTCTTTTGAAAAAGAGTTTTGCTTGAATATCGAAGTGCTTGGTGGTGAAAAATAGTGAAGTTGAGAATTCTACTGAGAATATGCTCCAGTGTCATCAAAATGAAAATTGGTGACATCAAACAACTTTGGCACATAACCAGCATGGAACCAAAAATAATTTGAGAGTTTCCCGTCAAGTAAAGCTCTACATTTAAGACTTCATACAGAGTTCTGATATCCTATTCGATTGCTATTGGTTTCAATAATACACGGTTTTTTCGACCAAAAACCTGCTTGTTGTTTCTGAGCAGAAATTTTTTGACAACTCCGAAAAAAATATATACCAACACCTTGAATAAGAGTGACGTTTTCATGACATGCTTGTAGTTCAGAAACTTCCTTAGATTTCTTATGGGCCGATCTTCAGGTATGCGTCGATTTTGTTACACATAAAAATTTTAAAGAAAGCTCTTACCATAGATACCAAGTGAACAGGTTTGACCCGACCGGGGTAGAAATTCAAAAATCAGTGAATAACAGAGAACTTGACGATGAGATGTGAAATATTTTACCTCTCAACCCGTTGGTTAATATTGTTGGGTTGCAACCCTTTGTAGGGGATCCAATTCATGTCACTTTAAAATGGCTGCAACTTTGCAAGGAAGCATCACAGATCACTACTTGAAAGCTCATTTTAAAGGGCAAGGATGGTACTAAATGATGCTTTTGTTAAAAATAAGCTGATCAACTTTCTTTGAATCCTATACATGGCCTCGAAAGTAGACAAAAACCATCATGTTTCAGGTGCTTAACCTCAAATATTTCAGGATTCTGACAAGATGGGTAAATTCTGAGGCCGGATTCAGCGTAAAAAATTACGTCGAAAAACGACTTGTTTTAGCTCAACAACACTAATCACCTATTCATTTAGATACTTTTTTGTGAAAAATAATTTTTCCATACAATTTACATGTAAAACTAACAGGCTCCGGCGCCACCTTATAAAATTGAGTTACAGAGCTGAATTTTCGTGAGCTTTTTCTTCATATCATAAACTTACTTTTTAAGCAACAGCACCTTAAAAAAAACAAAAAAAAAATTTGAATCACCCTAATGTACACATGTATTATTATTGACAAAACCAAAATTTTCGATTTCCAATTTATTACATATCTTTTCAAACATAACTTGATCACTTTTTGAGTTTTTTTATTTGATGCTTCGAAGAGATAACAGAAACCATCGACATCAAAAATTCCTGAACGCCAAGATTCAGCAATCTGAGCAACTATTAACAGTATGGGCTAAGATAATACTGAAGAAATATTTTGACATGAAATAGGACCGAGTTTGAAAAACTACGCTGTATTGACTGAGACTAAAATATATATAGCAGGATGTGTCTTGAGTTACAGTCTTTTATTTGTAGTCAATTTCTTTGAAATAAACTCAACGTTCTTTGGACTTTGCTCAGAAACATCTAACTGTGTAGTGTAATATCACGCAAATACTGTTTGAAAACAAAATACAGTAACTTAAGTATTGTCCTACTATTTTTGTAACGTGCAAATATACCTAGTTTATCATAAAAATTTCATTACTATTTCCATTCACATATATCAATCTGAGTCCTGCAGGGCTTTTTTTAGTATATATTACCAATTCTAAGACCTTTTAAAACTTAAGTTTTTTCTACCGGCGTTATGTTTCTCATTTATAAGATCTTTTTAGAGCTTCTAATTCTATCAAACCTTAAAGTTTTGGCATACATTTCATTTTCCCCTGAAATTATTTATAACGAGTAAAAAACGTGATGAAATTTTCTCCTTCACTAATGTGGTGAATATAATGCTTCTTAATGACAGAGCGTAAAATATCTCACCCAAACAAATTTTCAAAGAGAGCGCAAAACGATTCATATTACGAAAATAATCCGATAACTTTCAATCAAAGGTACCAAGCAACAAGGAAGCACAGAATTGTTGATTTCAGTTGAAAGTAAATCGGCAAAACGTTAGCACATACCAATTGCAGGATAACTTATAAAGAAATACGAAATATTTATATGTATGGGAACATACTTATGATAATCTTATCAAAATAAATAACTGGAAAATATTTATACTTCCGTTCGAAGAAGTTAAAGCAAAGCAAATGTTAAAACTCAAAATGGAAACATATAACAAATGCTGCAGGATATTTGACACTTAAGCAAAATTAGCATTGTTCATTACTTTTGTTATTGAATTAAGTTTTTTCGGTTTCAATATAGCTTTCATGTAAAAAAAAAGGGTTAAAACAATATCTACGCTACAAATAAAATATTTTTCACATAAGGTGAATGGAATAAGCTTACCAAAATATGCGTTAAAACTTTACGCATGCTATCAGCTTAAGTTCACAAAATGATGTGAGCATACTGTTTTCTATAAACTTTACTCCCGAACTTAAATCATTTAATAACACTAGTTTACACTCACAATATTTCATTGAGAAGAGGTTTATTTTCTAATGTACTTTTTTCTGCTGAGCTCGAAAATAAAAATGAAAATTTTTTGAATGGTATACTGCCGTACTAAGCGAAAAAGACGTATCTCAAAAAAAAATCATTTCGAGATAATTGAGTTAGAGCAAATTTTCTTAGTAGATTTTTTATATGATTGAATTTGAAGTATTTCATTAGTCACGTAATTTCTTAACCCTTAAGTGCATAGCGTACCACATATGGTACGTGCCTAAAATCATAGCCAAATCTACCCAAACAAACTGCATCTCGTTAAGTTTTGCTCTAACTTGTAGCAGGCATTACCAGCTTTCACATAAATGCCTCTTCAGCTCTCCGATGTTTATTTTCAGCTCCCAGTAAGCTATCGAAGTGGTCGGACGTTGTGTTTACAAATAATTTAAAAGTAATTTTCATCAGTGAATTGTATATTGATAATTTCCATTATTCTTGTAAAAAAAAGTATTGGGGAGTATACGGGAATAAGTTTTAGCAACTTATTGAGAATCTAGTCCGAACTCGATCACCTGGAATAGTTTTTTACCTATTTTTCTAAGCTTGGAACACTGCACAAATCACACTTTTTGAGCTTTTCCGGGAAAACGGTGCATTTTCCAGAAAAATTAATGCTTATTTCGTGGTCAGCGTCTGATTTTACATAAAAGGAGCTTGGTCTCCATACTGGGGGCTGACCTCATGCATTTAAGGGTTAAGCTATCCGATGCCATAAGAATCTCGGATATTTTTTTTTTTTTTTTTTTTGAGATATGTCTTTTTCGCTTAGTAAGGCAGTATAGTTTTCGAGATATTGTGGTTTTCTCATTTTTTTCGACCTCCTTTCACTTTAAAGCTTATATATTTAACTAGAAATATGCGATGATATGAATTTTGAAGTGAAAAGAGGTCGAAAAAGTTAAAAAACCATAATATCTCGAAAACTGTAGCATTAAAAAAATTTTCATTTTCATTTTCGGACTCAGCAGGAAAACGTACATAAGAAAAATAACCTCTCATTAAAGAAACAAAAACAAAAAACTTTTTTGTAACGATTAAACTCAACAAATTGTTGAAAAAATCAATATATTCGGAAAATGGGTGATTTGAATTCATTCATTCAATCGTTCTTAAAGTTTTTATTTTACGATCGATTTTCTACTGGTAAAATTTTCATAAAATTATTTAAAAAATTTGATTTAAATATGTATATTTAGAAGAAAACTTCTATTTAAATTAAGATTTTTTGTAATTTTTTAATAAATGTAGTTTACCGACATTAAAAATACTATTTTGACACGCAGCGTCCATCTTCAACATAAGAGCAACATTAAATTATAGAAATTACAGAATATTGTTATTTTATACTTGTCAGTTGAAATGCAAGTAATTGCCTGCATTTAGCAGGCATTGTGACGTACTGTCTACACAATGAAAATGCATGATTAATGCAGATGACATATGGACAAGTATGCACAAACTGCAAGACAAGTGAACATATCAAAGGAGTCCCATTAAAATATTTTGAATAGATTTTTGCTTTAGTTATAACATGCTTTATCTCACTATAATTAAGCAAATAGGATTCAAACAGATGATTTTTCTGATTTTTCAAAGGATATTCCTCAGATGAAGCAAAATCGTCAATATTTTAATTTCCAAAAATTATTCAAAAATCAAACCAAAAAATGTAATTTCTGGCCAAAAAATGTATAAAAAATATTTATAAGGATACAATGAAATAACCTCTTAAGTCTGTTATCTCTTTTGGAGAGCTTTTTTCTGAATTTTTTCTCGATTTTTCATGTATCTATTAGTTTTGAACAAAATAATATTTTCGTTTTAGGTGGGGATATAATTTTCACTTAAATCATTTTACGGGCAATGTTTTTATGTACTTACTTCTGGTGTATTTGACCCATTGCCATATAATTTTATTTAATTTTTAAACTATATATGTAGCCAAATTAGTTTTTCAAACTACAGACTCTTTTCTAAACAGTACACCAAATTTAAAGTTTTATAAAATCTAATTACAGGAATATGCAATTTTCATAATATTTCAAAAGTAATAACTTATATAGTTACACCCCAGCAAATGGAATCCTTAAATTTCTTTACACACAAACCTAATCTTAAGTACTATGTGCACGCATTCAATGAATTGTCTTACAAATAGACCGCACTGACTTGAAGATAAGCCTTTGACCTAATGACCCTTATCCGTTGAAAGGACTAATTAAGAGGCAGGCAAATGTGCTGCTTCTACTGCTGGTGGTAGGCTTCTCTATGAGCGTGTGTACATAAGTAGCTTAGTGTTTCAATACAATTAAATTTGTTGTTGCTATTTAAACAAATTGAATTAGATAAAGTGATGGCAAAATTAAACTTAAATCAAAGTTTTTACTATCAATAGAGACGTTTCATGAAAACATCAAAGGACTTGTTTTGTAATTTTTTGCTTATAATTATTACCAAAAAAAAATTAATAAGATGACACGCCAAAACTTACACCCTTTGTCCTTTTTGCTGTATATTCTGAGGTAATTTTTATGCACCCCACAATTCACAATAAAAATCGTGGCCCATTTTACTCATACGTCATTGACACACAAAAATTGAAATTGCAAACATCAAATTAGTTTGAAAAATATTTAATTTTGGCTTAATGTGCGACCACAATAAAAATATATCAATTATTTAAAAACAAACTGAACGCAATTTGACTGCGTGTAACCAGACAAAATTACAGGTTTTACTTTTTTATTAACTTTGCAGGTACAAGATACACGCATGTATGTATGTGTGCATATGTGCATGTATTGGTATTAATATAATTAAATCAATTTAATTGACGATAAATTATATGCACCACATTGATTTTGAACGATGAAAATATTATTTCAATGCTATCGATTCTCCACTGTAAATCGCCCACATATCAACACTTAAAAAAAATTGTATGTATCAAATACTATGCAAATTATTGAAACAATAACAACAACTATAAAAATATCAAAATATCGCGACGCCACAATAGCTGTGATGCAGACAGTGCTTTAACACGCAGCATAGTGTGTCATTTCCATTAAAATAGTTAGCAAAATTTTAAAACAAATGAGTTGTTTTAATAATGGTAATATGTAGTAAAAATATTTAACATTTTATGATCAATTCAGCCTTAAAAGTCTGATAAATTTTAGACTTCCTTGTGTCCTTTATCTCCTCATAGAGCATAGATTATTCATAAAATCTTCTGATTCGAGCAATCGAGCTTTCAAATTTTTGCTAATCAGAAAGTTAAGAAAATTTTTAAAATTATAGTTTAAGACACTGCTGGGGGTCTGAACCTCAAAAAACACCCGTGAGCACGGATCTGATAATGAAAGACTATTAATTTGATCAAAGCATAATCATTTCGGGCAAGAACCAGGCATGTATATCCTGATAGATGATCGTATTTTCTCAGAGTCTAACTTTTGTGAAGAGGATTTTCGACAAGACTTTGATTGGCTTTAGTGAACAATCGCTGTGGTCTTCTCTCCACGAAAGATATTAGCGAATGCTGACGTACAGAAGAAGGCGGTCGATTGACTCAGCTAAATTTTCTTTCCAATCTTTCTTTTCCTAATCATTTAGTTCAGAAAACTTTTAAAATTATAATATAAAACACTGACGGAGGTCTGAATCCCAAAATACCCCCCGTGAGCATTGGTCGGATATTAAAAGGGTATTAATCTTATCAATACACGACCTTTTTGGGTTTGAACCAGGAATTTGTTTCCTGATAGGTGGTCTAATTTTCTCAGAGTCCAACTTTTGTGAGGAGGATTTTTTTGGTTGGGATTAAAGGACAATAGCTGTGATTTTCTCTCCACGAGAGATATTAGCGAATGCTGACGTGTAGAAGGAGGCTGTTGATTGACTCAGCTAAATTTTCTTTCCAACAGATTAGCTGATCATCTGTAGTAGTAAATATGATTTTGATTGACCGATTTCATCTGAATTTGTTGCCTGCGATCTTGCGTGCTAAAAGTAATCCTAAAGTGTTTAGCAAAGATCGATATTCTTGTAAATTTACAATAATCTTTTTTTGTTATTTTTTGTAAAAATTTAGTAGTAAATATGATTTGGATTGACCGATTTCATCTGAATTTGTTGCCTGCGATCTTGCGTGCTAAAAGTAATCCTAAAGTGTTTAGCAAGATCGATATTCTTGTAAATTTACATTTATCTTTTTTTCTTATTTTTTGAAAAAAATGTATTTTGTGTTTGTTTTTATCGATTAAATTTTAATGAATTCCAAAGAATTCTTTCCTCAAGCACAAAAACGTTAAGAAAACTATAACTTGTCTATCAACATGTTTTTGCTCCACTTCAAACCACACCATAATCACCATGCGGCACTGAGCTTTGTTGCTTGCGGCAACAATTTGTATGTTGTTGTATTGCAGTTGGCCATTTTGTTTGTAAAATTCATTGAATTATTTACGCTTTTGCCAATATTGGTTGCACCATTCGAAATGGGGGGGGGGGGTTTCTCACTCAATTGAATTTGTGCTTTACTTTTGGCAACGGCCCATATCCTGTTGCTCAGCACAGATTTGCTTTCGTTCAGCTAACAAACGATTTGCATTAAATGCTTTTTTTAGTGCAAACTTTTCCCATAATATTTTTTGCAAATTGTTGTTCTTTTTATGCGTATCATTTTCAAAATGTTAATTAATGCATGCCGGGTACATAGATGTATTTTAGCATAGAGAGTTACTGATTTTAAATTTTTAATTAGTTGAAATTAGTTTTATGTGTTAATTGGATTTATGTTTGGGTGTGGATTAGGTACAGATTTTTATTGGAATTTGAATTGAATTTATTGAATTATAAATAAATAGAGATAATAGCAATAATTTTTTGCATAGTCTTGAATTTATGGAAATAGTAATAACTTTAAATTTAATAGTACTGAAAAAAAAATGTTGGTTACAGCATATCCTTTAGCAGTGGTTTTGAAGAAAATTAAAAATTTTTAAGAGCGCAATTCCGAAGTTGCATTTCATTAAAGGGTCTGTCAGATTAAGCATCACTGAAATTTATTATGTTTGAAAAAAAAAATAATTTATACCGAAATTAATAGTTCATATTTATGTGGCAATTGCCACAACTTAGGTGAATCTTGCTTTCTAGAGTGCAGAATTATAGCCTCTTTTTGAAAGTGAGAACTTCGTCAGTTACCAACTACTGGGAAATCCGACTTATTTCTTATTGAATTTCTTCTTTTGGTTGTTGCAGCATAGTTAAGCATTTTGTCGACGTATGTGTGTGAGTTGAGAGATCTGAGATTCTGTTCAGAGGACTGCTGTTTTCAAAATAACACGGCAAACGTATGATGTCCCGCATGCCAAATGTCCAACATCTGACTTGCATTTCTTACCGAAAACAGTATGTGCTACTGCTCCCCACCCTAGTCAGAGCTGTAAATTAACTTTCAAAAATATATTTTAAATGAAGGTACGCCTAAAACATTTTTTAAATAAAACTTTTTCATAAAACATTTATAGTCTTCTGAGAATTTTTTTTTAAGTTTTTTTTTGAGAGTCTTCAGTTTCAAACAGCCAAAAACGAACAATAAGAAAAAAAAATCCGAAAACAATATTTTTGAAAAAACCCAGGCGCTTTGCCCCCCACGCGTTTCAACTAAGATGGGATTCTAAGATCGTTGGTCTTACTTTGCTTGCCCCCCCTTACCCAAAGTCGGGTTTGTACGAGTTTTCTCATCGGACCCCATATTGCGCAATTTTTGTAAAAAAAAATTAACGAAACTGATGTGGAAAACATATATTCTGGTGAGGTCTCTGGTCAACGTTGGACCCAGAAAGAGACCGTTTTGGAAATTACATTTTTTTTCACCAATCAATGAGGATTATTTGAAAAGAAAATTTTAGTTATCACCAGGGACCGCTTGTACCTCGAAAATGCCTATTTTCTGGAGAAAGAAACCGACATTAATCTATAGTATTTTCTAATATAAAGAATTTCGAAGATCACCAAAGTTGGCTCCGATCAACAGAATAGCACTTTTTAGATAAAATAGTGTTTCCATCAAAAGATGGGGAAAGTTCGAAAATGAATTTTGAACATCTCGTTAGGCAGAAAAATTTTCTTATCGATGAAACGCAACAATTTCTGCTCAAAATTAGCCCAAAATTATAGAATCGTTGTCCGAAGCTGCCCATGATGATGTACAAAATCCATTTTCTTAATTTCGCTATCGGTTTTTTTAATTTTTTTTTTTTAATCAGCTTAAATGGAGCTTTCTGGAAAATTTTTAGATTCATTTTAAGCCTAAAGAAATAAGTGTTTTTTCGGTGAGTTCTTGTGTAGCACAAGCAAAATTTGTGTCTGAAACTTCATTATTGGTTTTTGATTAACGTTTTAATAGTTTCCTTCTTGGGTTGAAATTCTATAAAAGAGATTGGTTTATACTTTTATAAATTCAAAAACAAAAAAAATATTGAACACACAGGCTCCCTAAGAGCACACTTCAAAGTTATATTGCAGTTTTACATTTTTTAAGATAGTTTTCCTGAATTACATACTCATTTGAATAATAAAACGATTTAAAACTAATCGATAAATTAAAAGGAGTCCAAAACTGATGCATCATATTCAAATTAAAATCTGTTAAAATCATTAAGCAAATTGAATATTATAAATTTAGATACATAACAAATTATGATGTTAAGTGAAACAAAGCCTTCTAAACTAAAAAGTTTTCGTTATTTTTTACTGAGCCTTCTGTTCAGTACTGTTAGTGTGAAAAAAACACAAAAAAAAATACAGCGCAAAATGCATTAAAAGAAACAAATCATTTCTTTTGGGCAAACCAGCAGCTTATACTAGTTTCGATGACTGCTACGTCATCATCATCAGTAAGCTTTGTTCGCCGAAATTTAATAGTCTAACTAGCATACTATATCTTACTTCTTGCGTTGACCATTTAAGAATCATCGCAACAAATATAAACATAGTGCGCCAAAAACTACATTTCCTTCTTCATATGCAAATTGTTCTTGTAATCTTTTTTTTTTTTTTTTCATAAATAAAATTACTTTTTTTTTTTCAGTGAAACAGTTGCAGACTAAAAACCATTCCTTGTGAGAATAAAAGTCTCAATTATGCTACATGTCATTTATTTGATATTTGAAGTCATAAACAGCACATAAACGAAAGGTAAGTTTGCATAGGTGAATAGAAGTATGAATAGTCGAATGGATGAAGTTGAAATGGAAAATGTACCACTCTAAGTGTAACCACTATTTCATTTGTACGTCTACCTTAAACAGTATTCCTGCGTGTGGTTGTATATGTGCAAGTAATCAAATGTGGCCAGTTAATACAGTTGACATTGACCGAAGTGAAGTGCAATGACATTACATACCAATATCAAGCACCAGCATCAGGTAGTCAAATTTTGGTAGAGTTGAATAAATGCCACAAGCATTACAGATTGACGGTATGTAAGCACGATGTGTGAGCAACATGCGGCCAAATGTTGCAAATTAAATTTAATTAATGAAATTTTGCATGTTTCGTAGATTAGAGAGGTACACTTATTTTTTAAGTTTTGCATTTTAAATAGTGCACTTTTAGTTCATGTAGTTCATTATTGAAATCCTCAAACATTTCGGAGAAAAATAATAATACAAAAATGTGCCAGTCAGTGCCCATAAATTCTGGAAAAATGGTAAAAACTTTTCTTAAAGGAATGGTTTTTAATAACTCATGCCACACAAATTTGTTTCTTCTAAAGATTCTTGCACATAAAATAGTTCTCGAGATATTTGATTATGATTTGGTAAATTTGTTACATTTATTTTTTAGCATACAATATGAATAATTCCACAGAATGGCAAAATTTCGACCGTCGATGGCGCCTCAACGAACGCTAATAAGTGAGGAAGAAGTACAAAACAACTGAAATTTGACGGTTTATATCTTAGCGAATTGTACCCAATTACCAAAAAATAGTTCCCCGTTTGAAAGGACATTAATATAAATTTACGGCTCACATTTCAGAAATCGTTTATATGAAATTTTACAAAGTTTCACTTGTGTTTCAGAAATCTTTCATTTTTATTTCGGAAAGCTTTCTGTAATGTTTCAATGTCCACAGTTTGACTTCATTTAGAATGGTTTCTGAATTGTTATAGAAACTATTCAAAATTAAGGGAAACATGTATAATTTACCAGCGTTGATACTTACATATGCGGTTTTTTTTACGTTTCTTAATTTATAATTAACGACAAAAATTACACAAATCTATACTTAACCTAGTATTACCCAGAGTACCAGCCTGACATTATTCATACAGCTCTTTACTAACCATATGCCTGCCGTACATATACAATGCAGACAACAAAAAAGTAATATCGATCCATTAGAAAAATTCAGTAAACATTAAATCTGAAACCTTTCAGAAACACTTCAGAATGATTGCATGTAAAACATTACATTTGAATTATAAAGGAATATTTCTGTAAACTCCGTATGCAATATTTTTAGTGAAAACATTTCTAATACGTTACATACTACCTATTTATGAAACTTTCTGAAACGTTAAATGGCGGGTGTGGGCAATACTGTGCATTTAAAAACTTGGAGATCGGAACAAAACAAAAAAATTTTAAAAAAATTAAAACTCGGACTAGGCAAACTTACAACCGTGAGCTTAAAATTAACTATCGAGGGAATATTAAAACTCTAATCTCATAGATTTGAAATTAGCGCACTGCTGCGTTCAAAAAATATACTTCGACATTTTTTTAAGCTTTGGAATTTGGACGACATATCACAAGTGATAAATGCTAAATTGCTGTTTCAAATAACGATATTGACTTTTTTTTATAGCTAAGGACCACTCTGATGTAAATACGTGAAAAGTTTGAGAATAACTAGTTCGAATTTAAGAAAATTTGCTAAATGATGTTTTTGCTGTTGATTTAAATATTTGAAAACATAGACTAAGTTTAATTTTGTGTGGCATATTTAACATTAAATTTCAATATTTTGCCATATAATTCAAAAATAACACTTATGCTTTTTACGTACAAAAAAAATCAATTCGCAAATATTTTGCCAACCAAAATCACGTACCAACGCTCATCCCATAAAAAGTCCTAACACCTTACCATTCACATTGCAATCATCGATAAACACCAAGGCATCCTAACTTTAAGCTTTCTCATAGGACCAATTTCAATAAGCTACTACACACTTCATGGACTTAACATGGGTGGCTTGGGTCAGCAAAAAACCTATGCACCACAAGACTAAAAACCACGTAGCACCGTAAAGGCAGCTTAACAGGGATTTTCACTACGCAGGGATTTCGCAGGATTTCAATGACAAGTGAAGCAATGCAAAAAAAAAAAAAACAACTATGAAAAAACTCTAGAACTGACTAAAAGTCATAAACACAATTTTTTTGCAATTTTATTGCCGGATGTGTGCTGGACTGTGGTATAACAACAGATACAAAATAAAAATCCCTAAAAAAGTTGAAATTCGAAAAAAAAAATCGCTTCCAACAACTAGATATCCAAAAAAAAAAAGGTCAAGTGTGCGGGTAAGCAGCTGCCTCGTTGGAAATGCACAGATACCAGGATTAAAAGCTTAATTTCGATTTTTTTCCTTTTTGCAGGTTTTAAGGGTTTCCTTCTTGTTTTTTTGCAAGCTTGAATTAACTTTCATGCAAAATAATTGACACTTGAGCGCTAGCGATTTAAATGCGAAATGATGTTGTCATTTTTTGGTATTGATTTTTCAAAATTAAGTGATATTACTGTTTTTTAAAAAAACAGCAAAATAACCTAAAAACACAATAAAGCGACTAAAATTATTTTAGAAAACATTAAAAGCAAAACTATACTATCTTCCCTTAAGTTTCAATATATTTTAGATAAGCTGCACTTAAAATTTTTATTTACAATATTTTAAAGATTTACTTTTCAAAACCTGAATAAATGGAGTTATTGATGTAGGGCACAAAGTAAATTAAATTTTAATAAAATTGCGTATGTTACAGTTTAATTTAACTTGAAAATAATACATAGCGAAGGAAAACAAATTATTTTTAAGGAGTTAATACCTACTCATCATGAAACGTTTCTGAAACCTTTCAGAAACACTTCAGAATGATTGCAGGTAAAACATTACATTTGAAATCAGAAAGATTTCTGTAAATTTTTATTTGCAACATTTCAAATGAAGCATTTATGCGACGTTACGTTATGTTTCTTAAACTTTCTGAAATGTTATATGCCGAATGAGTAACTTGATTACAATTTCCTAATAAAATCATCAGAAATATGTAAGAATAATAAATTAATTTAATCACTATCCTCTGAGTCCAAATGGGACTCACTTTGAGCGAAAAATTCTTTTGATTTCGAAGTATTGTCTTAGCACTTAAGTTTTTACATAGAAGCTTGACGCATTGGACCTAAGTGAAATGTCCCAAATGAAAAATAGTCTCCCTAACTTTTTTATCCATCTCAGAAGATAATTCCGTAGTTAGTATAACTAACAATAAGTATATTAGCCGATATACATATCGATTCTCTCTTGGCAGTATAATTTTTACAGAGCGAGCAATTT
Organism: Tricholauxania praeusta; assembly: GCA_949775025.1. NCBI lineage: Eukaryota > Metazoa > Arthropoda > Insecta > Diptera > Lauxaniidae > Tricholauxania > Tricholauxania praeusta. The sequence goes on along the minus strand of OX459030.1, from coordinate 122,602,486 downwards.
TTAAAGAAATACCTACTTGAGAAACAAAACTATAGACTGTCACTGTTTTCATAAATTTTAAAATCTGTTGAGATCTGTATGCTTTTCTACTGAATTATTGGGCTACTTTCTTATATTCTATACTGACGGTATTTACTTTTCGCATTTTAATTGAAAAATATTTTTTTACAAAATCAATGGGTATTCAATTAACTAATTTTCTCTGTGTAAAAGTGCTTCTTTTTACTAACATTCCTGGCTGAACTTTTCCAAGTAGCAACAATCAAGACAACAACAGTAATAAATGCCCCCTTTTTTGAGCGGCTTAATTTATTTCATTCCCATTTTACGCTGGTCGACGTTTTTCGGCGACTTCCGTTTCTTATATCGCGCACAAGCCATGGCAAAGCATAAAATTATTTCCTAGAAGTATGCAATGGAAAATTATATGCTCATTTTTCTATTTCTATTGTTGCTGTCAACGTTTGTTTGTGCCGGCTGCCATATTGTTAGTCTAACGGCCAACAAATGGACAAATAGCGGTTAATTATGAGACAAGCCAACAAGAAATTTATGGCTTTGTTGCGAAACGAGAAATTTTGATGTTGTGCTACCTATTGGCTTTGGCGAAGGAAAGGAAATTGTTTCGAAGAGAATTTTTTTGAAAATAAAATTGTTAATAAAATAAAATTATTAATAAAAAGACATTATCCATAAAAATAAAAAACCTCTAAAGCGTCAAAAACTTCAATAAATATCTAAATATCATACTATATCAATTAAATTTTCAACCAAGTCGTTATAATTTTGTAACAACATAATTTCTCAATAAAAATGCGAAAAAATCAAGTAGCATTTACCTCAACAACCCTATTATCCCTTGTCAATAAAACAAAATTTCAATAACCTACATACAAAGCAATAACTTTAACAACAATTTAACAAGCCACCCTTCATTGCGTACAAAAAACATTCACTCACATAGACGCGCCCTTTAACAGCATCCATGCCCATCCGCTGAATCATCATCGTACGCTTGTTTGTAGGTCATAAAAGGAAGCGCTTCATTGCATCCGCTATGAAGCGGAAATGAATTTATACACTTACAATATAACAACATAAGCACACACACAAGCGCCTTCGTACATACAAGCAGACAGTATTCTAACGCATAACAATTGACTGGTGTTACAAGACAAATAAACAAAAAGGAAAATAAAAACAAAACAACCCTTATTGAAAAAAAAAACCCAGAGCACGTATCATTTTCAACACTTTTGCCGCAGGAAATGTTTGGCATTTTTTTCCCAATGCTGAGATTTTTTTCACTTTGTTTTTATGTTTTTTTTGCTTTCATATATTGTAGATCTACCACAACAATCTGTTGGCACATATGTACGTTTACAAGTTGCAAACATAGCTACGTTGCGACTTTGGTTTTGATTTTCAACCGTCAACCCAGTAGGAAATAAAAATGTATTGTTTCTGCTGCAATTAATAGCGCTTGCAAGTATGTGATAAGTAGTTTCATGCGAAAACGAAAAAATTATTTTAGCCACAGTGCCTGATTTAGACTTCTGACAGCCCTAGGCTAACTATGAATATCCGCTTTCTGGCCTTCCCTGCTTGTGCCTGCTTGAAAAATTGCAGTTTCTATAGTAAAAACTGTCGCTTTGAATTCAAACGCTGGCATCTGCTCGGCCACTCAATCGAGTTTTCGAGAAGTTTCTTACAACTGTCGAGTATTTATAAAGTTTTTGTAGAAAGATTTTCCATCTGCTAGTTGAACTAGAAAAAAATATACATATTTGTTGTTCTAACAAAAAAAAAAAAGCAGCTGACTCATCGCTGCTCTCTGATGCTGCCAACCCTACGAGTTGTAAAGAATGAGCTGCACTTGTAAATCTTGACTGAAGCCCCTTGTATTGACTAAACATATTGCTGGCGTTATCATAACTTTGGCCACGACAATTTTTAATACATATCAAGGTTCACTAATTATCACAATGGATCATTTTTGGTCTAAGTGAGTCAGTTCGCAACTGACTGCCACTCCTAAAGGTTCACTAATTGTCGCCAGAACAGCTTTATCTATGTCTTCGCCTTTATGTCCGCAATTAGGTAAAAATGTGACAAAGCGTTCGACGGGGCCTCCATCAGGCAAAACATAACGAATTACAGTGGAATCTCACTAATCCGAATATGGCCTAATCCGGATCATACTGTAATCTGGACAGGGTGAAAAAAGTAAAAATTTCTATTTTCGATTTTTTGATTTTTTTAAATAAATTTGTTCCAGTACTTTTTATTTATTTCTAACGCTTATTTTGAATGGATTGTTTTTGGTTTTTTTTTTTTAATTTTGTTTTAATACCTACATTACTATTATTTGTTAAAAAAAAATGAATTCGCATTTATAAATATTTTTCTTTAATAATTTTTATATGTCTTTGGTAATCCGGATCTCCGCGTAGTCCGGATTGGGGTCAGTTTTAATTGATCCGGATTAGGAGATTGTACTGTATAAATATCAGCTGATCGGTGTGTGAAATATCTGAATCTATGCTTTTTTCACCTCTACAATAATGGAAAGTCGAGCGTCGTTAGCGAGCAGTAGAATAAATTCATCAATTAAAGTCAATGGAGTAATACTACCTTTGTGTCCAAAACTCGCCAAATTTTCGGTCATGAATGGATCAAATTTAGATATGAAGTCAATACAGCCAAAGAAATTTCTATTTTGGTAAGATCCAAGAACTTCATTTTGACCATGAAATGGAAGCCTGTGAGCAGCTTAAAACTTTACTGTTTCTACTACACGTAAGTAGTATTACGTTTCGCCAGTAAGATACCTCTTCATTATATTGCTTGAATATTTAGGTATCACTAACACTTTTCCCCTAGTTCAATACTGTGCCAAACAATTACGATGATCAGGAGAATTTTCATGGAAATAAAGTGAAATTCAACTTTAATTCTCAGCGCCCCCTCGGACCTTGCGCCCTAAGCTCAAGCCTAATTAGCCTGTGGGTAAATCAGGCCCTGCCTAGCGAAACAAAAAAAAAATACCAATTAATCAACTCATTAAAGATAACTATTAACTGTCTAAGCCAGTGGTGGGCATGGAAATCTCACAAAAGGACTAAACAACAATATCAAGCAACAACAAAAAAAATTTTAAAGTTTTTTTGCTGTCATTTCCAAATTCCCCAACAGCACACAAAAAACCCAAATTTTACTACAAACAAAAACAATTGCTACATTCGTCAAGATACAATGCGGTGCCGTTGCTTATGCCTTTGTGTTTTGTTTTTATTTGAATTTAAGTCAACGCTGTGCCTCGATAGCGTTGAAATCCAGCGAATTTTTTTTGCGCTTGCTTGTGCGTCGAATAACGGTGCGGGCAATGAGGGCGGATAGGGACATTACGTGCCCACCACTGGTCTAAACAAACAAAACCATAACAGCAGAACGAAGAAAGCAAAAAACTTTTTCGGAAAAGAAGTTATAATCTGTGAAAAATATCTTAGATAATTGAAAATTGTTCTGACAAACAAATATTACTTGGACAAACAAAAATCCTCACTATAAGTACAAATGAAATGGCATAAAGAAAAAAAAAACACTCAGCTAGATGTTCACTGTTGTGATATGTGTAAAAGCATTCTAAGTGTTCCATCTGTGCTCGGATGGCAATTGTCAAGTAAAAATAGCATTTTTTTTTTTGTATGGGAGATGTTACAACCCAGCAGATTTTGTTAATCGATAGTAATCTAAACTTTCATTTATCTCATAGACTTTCTATCGCCTCCATAATACATGATTTTTAACACGGCGATGTCATAGCAAAAGTAGTTCTTCTTTCTTTGCATTACCGAGTATGTAAACTTTTCATCGATATAAAAAAATATATAAAAAAATGTTTGACCGAGTATCGAACTCACGCACTTAGAGTTATGAGCTCACAACTCAAGCCATTTGGCCACACTGTCAGTTGTTTTACAGATACCTATTTCACAATTTGTTATTCATTATTGTGATTTTGAAAATTTTATTTATGCATTACGTCTTCGCTTACCTCATCATGCATGTTTTCTCCATATAATTATAATATACATATGAAATCAATTATTACAAATCGTAAAAATGGTAATGCATGGTCCCAAAAATTGCTGGGAACTTATTCTCCAACTCTTACTTATACCATCCAACATTTCCGTACTAAGTTTGGATCTCGTGAATAGTTTTCATCATAGCATTTCTAATGCTAACTTGCCTAATCCATTCAAAATTTTATCCAATCGTTGTCTGTGATACCAAATACTCTTGTACTGAGCTGGGAAAATAAGCATTAATAGTTCTTTCAGTAATAGATTTCAAAAAATTTTGCTTGTGTTTATTACAGTCATATAAACACCATAAAAATTAATTATATCTGAAAACATCATGATTTCATACTTAGTAATTTTTGCTATTAATCGACATATTTATTTCCAAATGGGTAGCATCGAATACATTTGCTTTTTTTTTTGTTTTTTTCTAAATAATAAATCAATCACGCCAACACATTTGATATCCATTAAAAAATTTGTTTCAAAAGTATATTGGCAGGAAATTTTGATGTAATTTATACTGGTCAATTTAATTGTGGTACAGAGTATAACATAAAGTGTTACCTCTCATATCACTAGCATGCGATATACTTAAATTGACCTTACTTTTCCAATAAGAAGGCTGTTCTAAAAAATAAATATCATTTTAAAAATATATTATAATTTGGACAGCACTTTCAAAATTTGAAAATTACTTTGCCCACTGCATTTTAGTAGAGCAAATAAAAAGTAATTAAATATATTACAAATTTGCGAAGTGCCAAAAACAAAATTAACAAATTAAAATTTGGCAGAGCATTTTGCGCATCAGTAATAAATTATTTATTTGCCTCATTGCTGTGATGAGCTAATTAAATTGCTTACTGAATCATTACTTGAAAATCCAATTTTTTTTTCATTTAAAATAAACCAAATCATTTTATAAAAAAACAAATATTTTTTTTTCTATTTTTCTTTTATGTATATATACTTAAAAATATAACATATATTATTCTAATGACAGCTAAATCATAAATTTAAATCTTCTTGCGAATAATATGATCATAGATAATAACATGCCCATACTTTTCCGAAAAATGCATTGAACGCGTACAATTATTGCTATACAATTCTCGACTGATATCAACACAGATTTTCTTGTGATCACCACGATGCATAAATATCAAACCATTCTCAACATCATGCATCACAGCGTAATTATCCGAATCATTATAGTATACTTGACCCGTATGCCAATCAAAGTAGCTGAGATGGTGTGGCTTGGGACGTAGTTGGATACGTTCTTGAAAAATTGCCAACCAATCGCTGGCGCCTTCCATATGAAGATTGCAACGTCGTAAGCTTTGCTCAAAATCAATATAACCAGAGCATTCGAAACCAGACTTGAATTTGTACTTGAGAAAGATTATTGTCTGAAATTAAAAAGTGCTATGGGTCATTTTTATTTATTTTGATAAAAGTTGTGTCATATTAGAAATTTATGTACATATATAGATAGTCCCAAAACTCAACCAATAATGAAGTTCCTTAGTGTACTCAGAGACTTTCAAGCTATTGAACTTTTTTATTGTGAGTAGATTTTTATAAGACCCTTAATGAATTTAAGTTTATCCCAAATTTCAAAATAGTTTAGGAGCTTAAAACTGCAGCATGTCAAAAATGTGGCGTGGCAACTACTTGAAAAGGAAACGTCTACTCGACGATTGGAGAGTAGACGGTGAGCATTTTTATTGAGTTTGCCGATATTACAACTTCGAGGGCAAACACTCGCAGCAAAATTGTTCTACAAATGAATCAGTCAAAGAATGAATCATTATATTGCGGTGTCCTACTGAGCAACATGGATGATGATGATGCGAAAATAAAACTCGGACTATTGGAACCAGTTCACATATCTCTCTAGAGTAAGACATTTCAAGGATTACACACCGTACGTTATATCGTTGCTCAAGGGAGTCGATAAAAGAGATATCGTCGTCTCTTGTTCGTTTTATCATTCAACTATGTCCTCAATGTAGCTTCTCCAAAGAATGTTTTGAGCCTCGTCCCAAATGTGCAAATTGTACTTGTAAGGTGAAATAGGCAAAGAGCTATGATCGACAGGAGTGAACTATTTCTCACACCATTTCCCCTATTATACACTTAGCCGCTTCTTTTGACACACTAAATACATTCAGCACACCTCAGCTCCGATTGAACTGATATGCCCAAGCCTTGAAGATTGGTTGATTTTTGCTTTTAGACCTCAGAGAAAATATTGTTTAATACAATCCCACCTTTTTTTACACAAAGGGTGATTGTATTAATTAAGACATCAAATAAACTGATATCCTTAAGTTTATAAGTTTAAAAAAAAAACAAGTTAAGGTGTTATCTTCGGCTAGGCCGAAACTCACATCCCCTACACTGCACTGAAAGTACCTTTTAAATAAATGTTTAAAATACGTTGAAGTGGTCGAATAAGTCGAAAAAAATTTGAAATGTTAGAAAGGTTGACAGAGGTTGAAAAATGTTGAAAAAGTCGAAAATATATGCAAAATGTTGAAAAAAGTTGAGAGAGGTTGAAAAACTCTAAAAAAGTTGAAAGAGGTTGAAAAAGTTTGAAACAATTCAAAATTGATGAAACAGTCGAAAAAATAAAGAAACTCATGAAGAAAGTTGAAAGGGGTTGAAAAAGTCGAACAAATACATATAGCATATATTGCAAAAAGTTAAAGGGTTGAAGAAGTCAAAAGTGTATGGAAAATGTTGAAAAAAATTGAATAGAAATGAAAAATTTGAAATATGCCACGCCCACTTCTCCAATTCCGTCCACTTTTGGTTCAATAAATTATATTCGTGATCGACATTCTCATATTAAATTTTAGCAATAACTTGTCAAGTTTGCGATACATGCCGCAGTTAAATTTAAAATGTTGGGCGGTGACACACCCACTGGTACAATCCAGCCCGGTTTTGATCCAGAAATAGCTTTCTATAAGCAGACCCCTTGCACCAAATTTTAGTATGATCGCTAACATATTTCGATAAATATGCCACTTACCGTATTTTATTTGTATGAGAGGTGCCACGCCCACTGGTGCTATTTCAGCCACTTTTGATTCAGATATACTCTATGGCAACTGAAACACTTAAATTAAATTTCATAGCAATTGCTGCAATAGTTCACTTAAAACAGCGCTTAAAAATTCATGTTAATATGGGAAGTGCCACGCCCACTGATGCAATCCCGTCAAAATTCATTTATTTTTAAAGCTTATAGTAACTGACATCTATACACCAAATTTTATGAAGATTACTCTCATAACACTATCTATAACAATAAATGTTTTTTGCTTATATGGGAGGTACCACGCCCACAGGTACTATTTGACGAAATTTTTATAAGAGACGTTATAGCAAGTATATCTACCTCATTAAATTTTATAACGATTATGTTGTTAGTTCTCTTAATATAACGTTTATAAATATTGTGGGCGGTGCCACGCCCTTTAACGAGTTTTTCCAGTAATGTTGCTTAGCTTGTATTGATGACTGCTTTCAGCGGCATCATCTCCAAAATTTTTATGAAAATCATTTGTGCCAATTTTGAGAAATACGGAATCAAAATTTTTAACAGTTGAAAAGTGCCACGCCCGCTTTTTTCATCCCGCCCACTTTTATTACAATTGAAGATATGTTTGATATGTATCTGTTTACTAAATTTCATCGCACTATCTTGAACGGCTTCCAATATATGGTAGTATAAGTCAGGGAAGGGCACTTAGTGCCTCAATTTACTCCCATTGCTCTAACCGTTATTCGACGCACAATCAAGCGAAAAAAAATTCCCAGAATTTCAACGCTATCGAGGCACAAAATTCGCAGAATTTCAACGCTATTGAGGCACAAATTCGCAGAATTTCAACGCTATCACAGCGTTGACTTGAATTCAAATGAAAACAAAAACAAAACACAAACGCATAAATGACGGCGCCGCATTGTGTCTTGACGAATGTAGCAATTGCTTTTGTTTGTAGTGTAATTTGTTTTTTTTGTGCTAATGGCAATTTTGGAATTGAAAGTAAAAAAAACTTTAAAATTTCGTTTGTTGTTGCTTGATGTTGTTGTTTTCCTCTTTTGTTATATTTTTGTGCCCACCGCTGGTATAAATGATAAAATTTATGGGTGTGCCATGCCCCTGTACGATCCTTTGGAAACTTGAAACCCAGCCTAATCCTAATTTGGTTCACATGTGCACCAAGTTTCATCAAAATCGCTGCAACTTTTTTCAAAATTGGTCTGGGTAAATATACATATAGCATGGGCGGTAGGCGTGTCCGTTAACCGATTTTGCCCATTTTCAATAGCAAGATGCCTGCAAGAAGGTGTGATCTGAGTGCGCTAATATCATTCAAATAGCTTTCTTGGTTTCCCCATAAACCTGATTTCAAAAGACGGACGGACAGACAGACAGACGGACATCGCTATATCAACTCAGGTGGTGGTGCTGATCAAAAATATATATACTTTTCCATACCTGCCACGCTCCCTTCTATGTGTTACAAACGGAGAGACAAAGTGAATATACCCTCGGTGTAGGGTATAATAACGAATTGAAACCAGTAGCGGAATTCCCAAACTTGTTAACGACGATTGTTGTTATCGTTAACTGCTCATAACAACATTGTCGTTAAATGGTATTCTCAAAAACTAGGTTAGTCAAACTTGTCGTTAAATTTGACAGTTCCTTATCGTTACTGAACAACATTTGTAGTTAAGTTAAAGACGTTTAATTTGGTGTCGTTAGTTGTGAAAAATCGTTTTAACTGTAATTAAAGCAAAAATAATAGTAAAATTATAAATTGTGTTCATTATATACACAGAAAAAATATGGCAATGCAATATCTAGCGATGGACTACGCCACTTTTGGCGATGAGATTGCCTTGCGAGGCAATGCAGCAGAGTGGGCTGTGCTACGTCATGTCGATAGCCTTTTTGATTTAAAGTAATGCAAGTTTCGCAAACTGTTTCGCTTGACGCCCGACTTGATCCATTATTTAATAGAGTCAATTGGTAGCTGATTAAAAAAAAAAAATAATTTCAGCATTACCGGCCAAAAATCAAGTAAGAAGTTCAAGCAGTGTAATAACGCACAAAATTGTCAGAAGCATCTTGTTTCAGGTGCTTGCAGCGCACAGTGGTGCCAAATCGTGTTTTTTGGTTCAAAAATCGCTAGAGAGCGCAAAGCTTGTCACAATGAACAATTTTTTCTTTTAACTATCGCTTATTAAGATTCTAAATAATTCTTGGAGCCCGAATATGGAATACTAAATACTGTTTTTTGGAAACGACCGGAAAATTTCATTTTAAATATTATTTTGGTTCTAAAAATTGCTAGGGACTGAAATGAAATGAGAGCTAACTTAATTTCCAGCAAATCATCAGACCCTGAATTTTGAAACAAAATGTTCGGTTTTTATTATTTTAAATCAAAGGCTTAAACAAAATTTTTTTAGATATTTTGACCAATTCATTCTAAAAGACACGTTATTTTTCCAAAAAATGTTAATAGCTTATAATTTTTTTAGTATGTTCATTTTTTCAGTATATCCACTTTAAAATGGTATGTAGTTTGTTCTAAATTAAAGTCAATAATTACCACTCAAACTCACCAAAGTGATTTTACTTTTTTTAAAATGAATTCTTTTTATAAAATTATTTACCTGCCTGTAGAAATAGACATCACAAGGCTGTACCAATGGCGTATATATTGGTGATATAACTTTAATTGTACATGTAGGTGATGCAATAACTCTTCACTTAAAATTATCTGTTTTTCGCTCATTAAATTTATGATTAAATCATATATTTCTTTGGCAATGAGCGTTGCTTCAGACGAAATGGTCGTTGGTTTTTCTTGAGAGATAATATCATTTTCCATACATAACATCTCTAAATAAACCAAAGCACTTGTTAGTATTTTTTTAGATTTTTCAATGTGGTTCGATTCATCAGGAATCGCAGGAAACTCAAAATTTTCGCTGTCCACATCCATTTTATGTAAATAAAATAAATACCACTTTTGAATACGTCGTAAAAATAAAATATGTGGAGGCGTCTCCAAGAAATCAATAAAAAAAACCTAGGAACAAACACGGTAGGTGAGATTTATTTATTACATCCTGCGAAGTGAACACTTAACACAAAATAAATACTAATCAACGAAATGCTCAAGTTGAAGTACAACAAAATAAATAAACTTAAAATTAAATTCGGGTATTCCCCCAATTGTATTTTCTTGCTATAGACACTGCAAAAATTTGAATTAAAAAATGCTTTTTTGGGACTCGTTTTAGAACAAAAAAAATCGTACAAGTGTTTCTTATTTCTGATCCGTGATATTTCAAAATCGTGTGAAAAAAAGATAGGTGCATAGTTTTGAAAGTAAAAAAAAATTAAAAAAAAGTTTAAAAAAAATTTGCTTCAGCGGTGACTCGAACTAATGACCCCCATGATTATACGCTAACTCATTACCCACTATGCTACTCTACATGTTGAAAGAAGGCAAACTTTATTTGTAGAAAACAACTAGGGGAAAACTTTGAACGCGAATTTCTCGAATTTCCTTGAGAATTGCGAAAAACGGAGATATGTATATGGGTTTTTTATATCCCGTGAATATTTGAGCCAAATCTATGATGCAACGGTGGTCTCCTTGTTAAATTTGTATTCAAAAGTATTCAATTTTTCTACGGCAGTTTATTTTTTTATTTATTTTTTGGTTGTCAACTGACTATGCTGCCATGTTTTCAAAATTATTTAACGATGTTTGCGTTAGCATTATTAACGACAAGCTTGTCGTTAGCTATTACTTTGGGAATACGACATTCGTTACCGCAAACGAAAAAATTGTTAACTAACGATGTCGTTACTTAACGACAATTTTAATTTGTGCTTTTGGGAATTCCGCTACAGGTCCCTATCGGAGACTCCATACATATCTAATTTTATCTTATAATAGTGAAAGTATTTTGCATACCGAAATGATTTTCTGATTATTAGCCTTTTCTCTACCCGCCAACTCCTGTAGTACTGGATCATTTGAGGTCATAGCATCGCTAAAAAGTTGCATACCCTTCTTCGTCGGCCATAGTGATTCTTGTACAGCGGCCTTCTTGATGGCATACTGGTCGGGTGTGTAAATATCAGTAGCGGAACGATAGCCAAGTTCGACCAACATACGACAGAAACGTATGTTACGTATAAAACGTATGTCATTACGCGTAATGAAAGTATCCAAGTAGTCCTCATATGTGGGACAATCTAATAAGAATAAATCCTGGGCTGCACTCATCTTGAAAGTTTCTCTATTTTATATTAAATTAAATTTTGCTATTTTTTTTTGGAATATTCAATTTCTTGTGGCTATTTTTTATATGTTATGTATGTTATGTAATATTTTTTGCAATTTTTAAGCGTTCTTTTTTTAATTTTATTCGATTTTATTTCATTTTCATTTTTTTTTTTTTCTTTTATTATTTACACATACTTTTTTTTAGGATTTCTTTTGTTTTTTTTTATTTTTAGTAATTTTTATATATTATGTAATTTTAATCGTTTTTAATTTATTAAAAGTTTTTTTACTTATGACATATTTTTAAATGATAGATATTTGTTTCGTCAATTTAAAAAAAAAATACTTAAGATCCCAGCTTAGCCCAGGTGAAACCATTATGGAGAATCAGTTTGATTTGGGAAGATGAATAAAAAAACAAGTAAGGGTGTTATCTTTGGCCTCGCCAAAAATTACATACTCTAGACCGCATTAACAGTAAGAGTATGCATAAATATTAAATTTTTACCAAAAATGTATTTCTTCTGCCACGCTACGTGCTGGCTGGATGACGGTACCCACGTACCGTATTCTGCATAGCGTTTTGGAGCTTATGTTCATATTAGAGGCTCCACGCCCTGTTGTCGAATTTTATCCAGTTTTTGTTCAGAGTTTTTCCAAACTATTTCTAGTATTAGTTTATATGTATGGTAGGCGCCACATCTTCTATTCAAAGCATGTCAACTTTTTCCTGGTTTAGCCTGCAGTATTTCTAGTATTTGTGTAAAATCTGGTTGTACATATTACCTTGAATAGTTCTCGCAATACAACATTTAAAGGTTTTGCCTTTTAAGAGGGTCCCACTTGGAAAAATTCGCCAGGTTCTTGTGTAGACCATTTCCGAATCGTTCCTACTGTTTTTTGTGAAATTTGGATTCATTACTCCAAATATTTTATTCAGTATTGTGTTTTTGCTTGACTGGGAAGTGTCACGCCCTCTTGTCGAAATTCGTCATATATTTGTCCAAATTATTCCGGAACAATCAAACTTACACAAATGCATGTTACCAAAACATGTCAACGAGTCGTACCGAATCGTATTTCGCAGCGTACACGATGAGAAACGGAATCTTATAAGAGAGAATTGTTATTAATGTGATGGTTAAAGTAAGTCAGTTTTATTTGCCAGATGAATAAAAACCCGATCTGCTCAGATTGTTTAATTGCTTTATAATAAAACCAACAACAAAAAAGAATTAAAAAAGAAGAATTAGATTGAAGTTAAGTAACCTTATATATGATATTAATTACAATATATAGAAATAACCATGATTTAACTAACCATTAATTATACCATGGAAATAACTTTATAAATTTGTTATCCTAGAATTAATGACATTTTTCTAATAATTTTTTTGTATTTTAAACCATAATGATAACTTCAACCTAAATATTCATTGTCAATCCACTGAATAACTTATTTTATTATGGAAAAGGCTATTCAAATCTAATGAAAAAAGCAAATCATTGAAATGTCTGAGAGTAACTCTATAACAAAAAACTATTTCAAACAAGAAGGCCCCCTGCAATGAATAAAGATTTATTTGAAAAATCGTCACAATCAATTAACGTGACGCCAGCTCTAAGGCATCACTAAAGAAATTAATGTTTCGGAAATTATTAAGATAATTCAAAAATTAGCCTATGTGTACAATATATTTTTAAATATTATATGTACATACGTACAACAAACTGCTGAAAGAAGAGAATGATAATTTATGAGAAATTTTAATGACACTTCACACAAGTGACATCAAAGTGACCAAACCTTGTTAGCACATACAAGATATGTGATTCGTCATCGATCTTCTAAAAAAACTATTACGTGTGGGGAAAAGCTAAATTTTTTCAATTTTCAGTTTGACACGCTTAAAAGTTAATTTATGAGTACTCATATGCCATGACGAACTGATGTTTAAAGATATCAAATGAAAATATATAGACTTTAGAGCAGCCAATCTTAAAGAGTGAAAGATGTATGCTCACTTCATAAGCTAAATATTTATGACTATAACACTAGTTTACAAGAAAAAAGATCTGGTTTCTCATAGACTTTTTTCGATGTATTTTGGGGCGTAGATTCCAAAAATGGCAATCATTTTTTTTTCTTAAGAATCGTTTTCGAGATATCCTCAAAAAACCCCTTTTTCGGCACTTTTTTCATTTGTTTGACTATATCTCCATAAACTTTTTTTCGACTCAAAAACAGTTTTCAGCATTCGAAAGATATTTGCATTCCCTTTCTAACGATATGCTTTTTGCTTGAATCGAATAAGGTTTGATGGAGTTACAAGCGCTCAAAGTCCAAAAAACTGACTTTTTTGGTCTTTTTTGAAAATCACTCAATTTCAATTGCTCCATTTGAATGAAAAATTTTTTCTTTTTCATATTTTTAAAATTTTTAATGAAAGACTATTCTTTTGCAAATATTTTAAGTATAATTTGGCGAAAATCGGACAAAAAATGTAGAAGTTATTCGAAAAAACACTAAAAAACTTGCAATAAAATTAAACGAAAATTCATACGTTTTTATTTAAAAAGAAACGGAGAATAAAAGTAAAGAGCCACACACAAACACAATCACAGTTTTTGTCCGATTTTCGCAAAATTATACTTAAAATATTTGCAAAGGAATAGTCTTTCATTAAAAATTTTAAAAATATGAAAAAGGAAAAATTTTTCATTCAAATGGAGCAATTGAAATTGAGTGATTTTCAAAAAAGACCAAAAAAGTTAGTTTTTTTGGAATTTGAGCGCTTGTAACTCCATCAAATCTTATCCGATTCAAGCAAGCAGCATATCGTTAGAAAGGGAATACAAATATCTTTCGAATGCTGAAAATCGTTTTTGAGTCAAAAAAATAATTTATGGAGATATAATTAAATAAATTAAAAAAGTGCCGAAAAAGGGGTTTTTTGAAGATATCTCGAAAACGATTCTTAAGAAAAAAAAATGGTTGCCATTTTTGGAATCTACACCTCAAAATACATGGAAAAAAGTCTATGAGAAACCAGATCTCGAGATCAAGCCCAAATTTGTAAACTAGTGTAATTAGAACATCAGGCAAAAACTTAAACGTTCATTTGTCCATATCAAAATAGTTATCCAAGGGAATGAAATGAAACTCAGATATGAATGCCGTCAATACAGGATCAGCGTTGTATTGATGGCAATAGCGGTATAAAAATAGAGATGTAGACAGAGATACTGGTAATTGTAGAGATACAGGTATAAATAGAAAGAAAGAGAAACAATAGAATATATATAGAGATACGAATAAAAATTTAAATATGGGAACCTTTGAAACTGGCTACCCGTACAAAGTCACGAGCAACAACTAGTTAACAATAGAAATGTGAAAATGTTTGGTCATGGCAAGCGGTATCACGGCATTATAACAGTAGAGGTCTTCACACGAAGCCTTGTTTTTACATTAATATGTTTAAGCGTCGAATCGGCATCTGAGCAGGCTTTTTCGATTTCTTAGCAAAACCTAATCTACTCGTGTCAGCTCAGCTTGTCTTTGAGCCAACCCTTTTAACTGGCAATTGATAATGGAGCTAGCTATCAAGCTAATTATTTTTTTATACAAAATTAAAGAAATATATAAAAAAAAATCGCACATTAAATGAGATCATTCAAATTGGGCTTTCTTAATGTTTTTTTTGAAAAAATCATTCGATACTTAAAAAAAAACGTTCATATCTCGAAAAATATGAATCTGATTTCAAACTCAATAATTCATTTGTCTCTTATGCAGCACTTATGTTTCTGAAATCGAAGTTAGGTTAATTTTCTTAGTAAGCCTCTCCTAACATTTAATTTTATACCCGTTATGAGCATTTAAATCCAAGACAAAAAAAATTTGGTTTAATAGAAAAAAAAAGGAGAAGGTACCCAAAGCAAACATGTAGCCCAAAAGCCCGCTGTAAAAAAGTCTAGTGAATAAGATTGCAGAATGGAATGTACGGGAAAGATAGTGAGCCATTTTGGTCAAGCTAACTAACCATGGTTGCCTTGCCAAAGCCAGTCCCGATGCCCAAATTTTAGCCAATTTTTTTGTTTAATTGAAACTGTATAATATTATACCTCAAAATATATGGCCTCGAAGAGGCCTAAATATAATATAAAGAGTTGCATTGTTGAATCCTGTCTCAAACATGGATTGCTACCGGTTTTCTGGGTCAATTTTCATTAATGAAGATAACTGCTTGAAATTTGTGGTAAACGATAGAGCTCGAAAATCCAAAATAGAATGTATAGGGTTGCCTTGTCGAATCCTGTCGCAAACATGTATTGCCACCCATTAAAGAAAAATTGGCCTTAAAAACGGATGGCAACCCGTGCTTAAGACCGGATTCAAAAAGGCAACCCTATATATTCTATTTAGACTTTTCGAGCTCTATCGTTTGGCACACATTTCAAGCAGCAATAGATATTATTAAAAATTGACCCGAAAAAAACCGTAGCAACCCATGTTGGGGACATAATTCAGTAATGCAAACCTTAATATTATATTTAGGCCTTTTTGAGTTCTATCATTTGACATATATTTTAAGGTATAATATTATACAGTTTCAATTAAAACAACAAAATTGTCAAAAACTCTTCGCTTTTATGATCCACCCCATTGCACATCTCTAAAAATAAAGCATAAACATATGAAAGATTTTACAAAGTAGAGGAGATAAAGAAACCAATCAAAATAAAAATGATAAAAATGTAATGAAAACAGAACATAGAAAAAACATTAATTTTTTTCCGAAATTTAATTACATACGTATGTGTGTGTGTACACAAGAATAACAATAACACAGCAAGGGGGAAAATTGTGTTCATTGCAAAAATAAATGAAAACAAAATAAATAAATACCAACTAAAGAGCGAAATCTCATAAGTTTTTCCAAAAAATAATATAAACAAAAATAAAGAAAATCATCACTTTTCTCATGGACGACGACAGGAGAGGATATTTTCAGCTGCTGATAGATAAACGTGCGGAAAATTCGTTTAGTTTACGCGAAAAGCTTGTGGTGACTGGATCGTTAAAAATCGAATTGGAGATTTCGTCGCGATATTGTGAAAAACAAAAAAATTTATATATAAATGTATTTTTATAGTTAATTTTTTCTTGTGCGTTATATGGTGGAATATGAAAAGCTTTACGTAATATTTAGAAAAATATATTACTTACAAATATTTTTTTTTAATATAATATATTTAAATTGAAGCAATTGCGCTTAAAATGGTACATATGTATGAGAAATAATGAAATTTACGTATCGAAAGAGTGTAGAGTTCGTGATATTATCGATGTAGTGAAATATTTGGAAAAAAAATGCATTACATTATAAAAACATTTCTCTTATTATTGCCAATATTCGCCGGCATAAGTAATGTATACCAAGAAAGTAGTAAAGTCGAAATAACCGTAGGTAAGCTGAAATAATAAACAATTTATGATTTTGAGGCGACTTTGTACACTCTTCAATCATAGGTGCGCTCTTCTTCAAGGATGAAAATGACATAGAATTAGGTTTCGATCAGGCGCTACGTGATGTCAATAAAGTATTTTTTGATTATAATTTTACTGCAATTAAACGTTATGTGCCATCGGACGACAGTATTGTGCTGCAACAATTGAGTAGGTTTTATTCAGAACATTTTAATTTATTAAAAATTCTTTGGAATTTATAAATAATAAAAACACATTTTAGCATGTCAGTTAATATCGGATGGCGTAGCTGCTATTTTCGGGCCAAGTTCAAAGGCAACAAGCGGTATGTTGAAACAAAAAAAAAATTTAAATATTTGGTTTTGTCTACATGTACATAGCTTGAATTCCTGCTGAGTGTGACACATATTATAGTTGCTCTCGTTTGTTATTCTTTCTTTAGTGATTTTTTAACATAAATGATTTTTTTTTCTTTTTGTTTGCCTTCAAAAATATTGTTTTTTTTTTAATTTTTAATTTTGTTCAAATTATTATTTTCTTCTCTCTAATTTGCTGTTTCTTTATTTCTCTCTTTTCAAAACAAAAATCTCTACAAGAAAAACTTTCTCATAAATAAAAATCATTTAGTTAACTCTCCACTTTAATTTTCCTTAAATATTTCTCTCTATTATCATTTAGATATCGTTGCTCTCATTGCAAATCGTACCGGTATTCCCCATCTGTTGTACGATGGCCGTAGTGATTCTCCGCTGCAGCTGCAAACAAATCGCCGCATGACCGTGAATGTGGCGCCATCTGTAACAGTTGTTGCGCGCGCTCTTGTGGATATCGTCAAGACGGATTATCTGTGGCGGTCGTTTTTGATTGTCTATCAAACAGAAGATGGTAAGAGCTTCATATCATATTTTCGCCTATGCCTAAAATAGAAGCAAATATTTCGTATATCGCTGAATACAGCCTAGTGTTGAAGACTTGGCACATTTAATTGTCAATTAATGTGGTCGATTCTTTCCGACAAATAAATAAAATGAGGACATTCTTATAGATTGCAGTGAATGAATAATATATTTGGTTATAATTACCAAATCATATTTTGGTGTTCAAACAACTATTTCTTTGTTGCAAGCATCCAATTCTTTACAAGTACCAATTCATTTTATTTGTAGAAAAATATGTTGTTTCCAAAATCGTCCCTTCCATATATTGGATTTTAAATCAATATTTCCAATATCATCACATCCTTATATCAAATCTTATATTAATCACCATCGATTGATACGATAAAAAGAATTTCGGAAATATGGGCCAAAACACTTTTAGTGTGCTTGAGGCTGCTGCAACTCATTTTCAGCCTCTTCCTGTCTTCGACATATTAATGGATTTAAAAAATTTCTCTAAAAATGTTTTGAAGCGCCACTTTTAAAATCCATTGTTGACGGCTTTGTTTATTTGTTTCTTTAAGTTTTTTTTAAGAAAAAACCCTCGAGCCATCTTGGATCGAAAACGAATTTTATGATTTTTCAATGAAATGAAAGAGAGATAATAAATCAACTTGAGTGTGTTCTGATATGCCTTTGTTGATGTTCAAAATGTATATTATACTCTTTCACATCGTTTGGAAGTGCAAACAAATTTCTTAGTTTGGAGCCAAAGACGCCACTTGTAGTTACCAAATTCATTTTTGGGTTATTTAATTCCCTAGAAATAGTGCGTGCACCAAAAATGCTCTAATATATCTCCCTTGGAGACCAAAGATGCCACTGGTGATATTGCAAACTAATTTTTGACTTTTTCTTACAAAAATAAATATTTAAAAAAATAATATCATATTTTTTTAATAATTTCATAATTTTTTTAATAGGCTTAATACGATTGCAAGATCTGATGAATATTCAACCACTAAAGAAGGAAATGATAAAAATAAAAAATCTTGCTGATTACAAAAATGACTATCGTGTCTTATGGAAGGAGGCAGCGGAGACATTTCGTGAACTGCATGTTGTGCTCGATTGTGAGCCAAACGATTTGGATAGTGTAATGAAGGCTGCCATACCGTTTAGAATGTTGGGACCATTTCGGGTAATTTTATATACATATATACAAGATTTAAAAAACTTCACTTTGATTTATCGATACGCACCAAATCTGCCATCCTCAAAAATTTTGCAGCGTTAGCTTGATAGAATTATTATAAATGATATTTGAGAGAGTTTTTGAAAAGTTCTCAGAAAAAATTTTCTCACAATATTTTTGATAATCGAAAATTATAGAAGAAAAGTTATTTACAAATTCATGTTTCTAATTTTATTTAAATAAAACTTCCTACACTGCTGTTTACTTAAATTTTGGAATTGTCTTCAATTTTGTGTAAATATTCGCAAAACCTTTCAAGGTTCCCACAAAACTCTCGTTTTTGCGTTGAGCCGTGCTGTGTGAAAGATATCAAACTGAAACTTGGCCTGTGATGGTTTTCAGACGGGCAGATTTCAAATTTAGGTGCGTCTGTTAAAGTCGGTGACAGATATATGGGTTTTACTTCGAAGTTTATTCACTAAATTTTTATATTTTTACGAAAAAGTTTTTTATTTTTTTTTTAAATTTCTTTTTTTGGAAAATACGATTTTCAAAAGTGTCAAAGTCGCAAAATTCCTTTATTTTCAATTGCATGTATTGATCTAAAAATTTCATGTAGAAACCGTGGAAATGAACTACATGAACTCCAAGCAATATAAAAGCACATTTAAAAATCAGGACACTTCGTCAAAAGGTACGAAGCTCATTCCCTTGCCTATGAAAAAGTTTCCATTATCTTGACAGTCAGTCATTCTGTAGGGGCGGATACAGAAAACCAAATTGACTAACAATGATCTCACCAAAAAGTCTGACTGAATATAATTAATTACAATTTTTCTTCCAGAGCTGGTTCCTAACTAACTTGGATACACACAGCTCACGCCTGCGGGAAGTCTATAATGAAGACTTTCAGGCCAACATAACTGCGGTGCGTATCAAAGTCACTGACATCAATCCTTTTGCTCGTCAAAAAACACACATAGCACGCGTGGATGTGAGTTGTGGAGATTTCGTATTATACTACTGAAAATACTTAAGATAATTTATCATTTTAAGGAAATTCTAAGAAATCAAACTATGTTGCCAACATTAATATATGATGCGGTCATTTTATATGCGAACTCAGCACGTCAGGTAATAACTTCAATGGGATATTGGGCACCAGAGCAAAGTTGTAAGCACGAACCTTATACAAGTGAGCCCTGGAGTTTAGGAACTGAAATAGTGAAACTAATGATAAAGGTTTGTGATCACACATTTGAGTATAGCTAAAATGCTTTGAATACATTTTTCATTATAGATATCCGAAGATGATGTTGAGCCCAATTTTAAAACGGAGAATATGAAATTTAACGAATGGGGTCAACGTGTAGGGTTTCATTTGGAAATCTTTAAGCCTACAATAAATGAACCGATGGCAGTGTGGAAACCAAATGGCAAAATTGGACCCATAAGTTCGCTCTACACTTTTCAAAGTTCTTTTGACAAGAAAGATTTTTCGCAACAAAAAAAAAAGTTTACAGTCGTAACAAAATTTGTGGAACCCTACTTTATGATGAAGTGAGTATCTAATACATTCACTCAGCACAAGTTTCATGAAAAACGAAACTTTTTTCAATACAAAGTTTTCTCGAAAGTATACTTCGGCAACATGCGTTTATGACTATCGAATTTTGATAGTAGTGATCAAGGTGGTGATGTTCATCACTATGCGTACCAAACCAAATAGAGGGCGTCTTCGAAGTCAGAAACATACAGTTTATGATTACGAATACCATATATTTTTTTTTTTTGTTAATTATTCCAGAAAACTATCAAAATACTGAAGTTGGATTTTGTGTCTGAGTGGAATATTAGGATTTTATTTCAATTTTTATGTATAAAACTTATATCGCTTTTAGAGAAGATCATGAAACTCGTCGAGGTATGGATAAATATGAAGGCTATGCCGTTGATCTTATACAAAAATTGTCTGAAACAATGAATTTTGAATATGAATTTGATATAGTCGATGGCACTGGTATCTATAATCCAGTAACAAAAGAATGGGATGGTATCATTAGAAAATTAGTTGATCACGTGAGCTATAAAAATCATTTATACAGTTTTAACTTATTGAATCAACCTTCTTTTTTCTAGCAAGCTGAAATTGGTGTTTGTGATTTGACTATAACACAATTACGGCGTCAAGCAGTAGATTTCACGGTACCATTTATGCAACTCGGCATTAAAATACTATACTATAAAAAGGAACCAGAAGCGAAAGACTTATTCGCTTTTTTGGATCCATTTAAAAATGAAGTATGGGTATATTTGCTGGTTTCACAATTTGTGATGACACTATTGTTTGTTTTAATTGCACGGTAAATGATTTTTTGTATTAATTTATGGTATGTGCGAGGATGTTTCAAGAAATGAATCTGAAGGAAATCTGTAAATTATGTAGACTTTCCCACTAAGTCGGTGAACATTTTATTTATTTTTAGCCGATCATTAGATTATATTGTGCCCTATTGTGATACCCTCGTTTATTAAATAGACCCACTTACCTCTGAGTATAATATGAAAGAAACTGTACTCTTTGTATCATTTTGATACAGTAACTTCGTCGAAGTTATGAAGAGAATGAAGAGAAACCGCCATCAGAAATTTATGGAATGGATAACTCCGTATCAGTGCTGTCGTTTCGAAAAAAATTTAAGTGCTCAATTTAATATTTTTGGGTAGTACTTTGTGAAAATGGGTAGTACTACACTAATATAGTTGTACGTTACCTGCAAGAACCTGTCTATATTCTAGAGTTGTTGTTGTTTTTTTCCTTTGTTATCAAAGTTTGTTTAATACATAAAGCATTGTATCAACTTGTAAAATTTTACATAAGAATGTTGATCGCTGCGAAAAACGGCTAAAGTTCAATAACCATTTAATTATTAATTATGTATATTTAAAGACGCGCACAAGAAAAATTAATTCAAGCGAAATTAGTCGCGTTCTAAAGATATGAATCTTTTATGAATCATATGTACTACGTTTATACGACAGCTTAGTTCGTTTTGACTGAGTTCGCCCTGATTGAGAGCATATTCATAAACCAAATTTCAAAGCGTTTTGAACGCACGAAGTGTTTTGACTCGTTCACGATTTCAGATCGGTACTTAATTGTTCGAACCGTTTTGAAAGTGTGCATAAACACCACACAATTTCAAAGCGAGTTGAAAATTAATGTTAAATAGTTTAGAAATTGAATTCATTATTTTAATTCTTTTTCTTTGAATTGATTTCATTAAAAAAAACAGAAAAATATTTGAATTGTTTTTTTCCGCATCCATTTTGATTTTCTTTAATAATTTTATGTGATATTTTTAATTTTTACGTTTACAAACGTTTTGAGTCAGCACACAATAAAGTCGCAAGCATAAACGTTATTCAAAAAAGCGAATGGAGTCATGGGAAACTCATTCAAAACGAACTAAGCTGTCGTAAAAACGTAGTAATAAATTATAATCGTTCATAGTTAAATTGTAAGGGTTGATGCGATGCTAAAATTTTTCTCCTTTCTCATAAATTTTTGAGCGACTAATGTCAAAATTAGTAAACCAAAATAATGAGCGATGATTTTGACACTTCAAGAATTAAATATTTCAGTTTCAGGCACTTGCATGCCATTATAATTGAAAAATGAGAGATCAAAGAATGGTGGGGTAGTGCGAATTGCGGAAATTTTGGGTAGTACAAATTGAGGGTTGGGTACTAGAGTAGTACGCGTGGCTAAAGGGTAGTACAAAAGCACTATTGTAGTACAAACGACAGCACTGCTCCGTATGTCTGTTGCGTTTGATTTCTCTCCAGACTGTCAGGCATTCTCTTTTCAGACAGAGTTTGAGATTATGTTAATAGAGTTGTTGTTGTATTGATATTGCAATAAAGCTGTTGTTCTACAAATTACCATGCTTAAATATAAGCCACCATCCGCCCACTCCTTCATCTTTACGGTTCGTATACCAAATTCTTGCAAAGGTAGGGTGAGTTTATTGTGGATTGTGGGAATGAAATCTTGAATAAAGGATGATTTGGGAAAGGATTTGAGACACTTTCGTTTCTTAAGACTTGATATATGTAATTCTAACTACGCTCATTTTTGTCCATTTCGGTGTATATGTAATGAACATAATAACCTTTGTCGTCTTATTACACCCATGGACTCTCACTACACAATATTATAAAGCAAACAATAATAATTTTCTTAAATACTTGAAACTGTACATTTTCCTTCGTTTCTGCTACACATCACCGATCCGTACGGCAGGCGGATGCGCGGGACCGCAGGGACCAATCGCACAAACAAAAAAAAAAAGCAAGTTCTTAGCCCTCGTTAATTATTCTACTAGTCTGGAGTGAATAGTTTAGGGATCAATCACCTCTTTTGATGAAAAACTGTAGTGGGGAAATGTTTAGAATTTCAATTCTTCAATTTAATGAAGAGCACAAGTTCTGTATTATAGAGAACTACTCTTCTCTGGTCAAACCCTTAATCCTCCACTAACCAAGCATGTTTTTCTATTTTATATTCCTCAGTTTCTCATACATTGAGTGGCTTAATACAAATCCTTGTATTCGAGAAGCAGAAGAAGTTGAGAATATATGGAATTCTTCAAATTCAACATGGTTAATGGTTGGTTCCATCATGCAGCAAGGTTGTGATATATTACCAAGGTATGTTAAGCAAAGTTTCGTTTGAAATTAAATCTGGTAATACACTCTTTTGTAGAGGCCCTCCTATGCGTATACTCAACGGTATGTGGTGGTTTTTTGCCCTCATGATTCTAAGTACATACACCGCAAATTTGGCTGCTTTTCTTACGAGTGCAAAAAATAAAAACGAAATTAATGGTTTTGATGATCTTATTGGACAAGATAAAGTTAAATATGGTACAGTTTATGGTGGCAGCACTTCGCTGTTCTTTTCGGAATCTAATGAAACCGATTACGTGAGAGCATGGAATCAAATGGTTCAAGCCAAACCGTCTGTATTTACCAAAGACAACAAGGAGGGCGTCATTCGTGTGGCTAAAGAGAAGGGCAAATATGCCTTTCTAATGGAAACTACTGGCCTATCGTATGAGGTTGAACGCAACTGTGAATTAAAGCCAATTGGCGAACAAATTGGTGAAAAACATTACGGTCTAGCAGTGCCGCTAGGTAAGCGAAGTTTTTTGTTTATATACGTAATAACTGTCATTTTTTAATATAATTTTTACAAAAAATTCATTTTAATTTACATGTATTTGTTCGATGAAAAATAAAAATTACTTTGAGTTTTTCAAAAATAACCGTTCTTTTGAATGTAATGTATTAAATGCTAAATGTATTATTCAAAAAAAGCTGTCATTATTGCCACAATTCATTTTTAAAACTTTCAACTTACAGGCGCCGATTATCGTACAAATCTTAGCGTTGCCCTCCTGCGTCTTAGCGAAAGAGGTGACCTCTATAAAATCAAAAATAAATGGTGGAAAAATGAAAAATTAAAATGCGACAAAATTCATGAATTGGATGGTGATGAGCTCTCAATTTTTGAATTAGGTGGAGTTTTCCTTGTGCTGGGCGCTGGTATGGTTGTTGCAGTATTTGTTGGTATATGTGAATTTTTGTGGAATATTCAGCGTGTAGCAGTTGAACAAAGGGTAAGCATACGCTCTTAACAGTATAATCATCTTTATTTCTTAATTTCAATTTAAACTTTAGCTACTGCCTTCTGAAGCCTTTAAAGCCGAACTATTATTTGTCATAAAATTTTGGATGAAACACAAGCCAACGCATATAACAGAAGTGATTTCTACATCAAAATCATCAACGTCACCATCACGTCGATCGTCTGCTCAGTCTCGTTCACAATCAAGAGATAGCAATCGTGATAGAACAATAAAATCGAAAAAAAGTAGCCGACATAAATCAGAATAACGATTTCTAACAATAATTTTATGGGTTAATGTACATATGTATGGGACCTAATTTGTCCAAACGAAAGAAGCTGGATATTGAAGTCTCTGAACATTTTGAAAGTTGACTTACGCAAAAAGTAAACTTCCTTCTACGATATAGAATTAACTTTGGCTTTTTTTTATTTAGTAGAAATTTCTAAAAAATATTTTTACTTTCAGGTACATATGACTGATTGAGTTCTTAAATTTTAAAAGTTTGTGTCTCCTAAAAAATCGTACCATCTTAGTTTTGGTATGAACATTTTTATATTTTGTTATGCAAACAAATTTGAAAACAAAAATTTATTTAAAAATATTATAAACGGCTATGTATTATTTTTTTAATAAAATACACGCATATATTTTTTATTTCAGTCTACTGTACTCTATTTCTTTCAAAAATTCTATATGAAAAGAATCGGATAAGATCTAACCTCTTATTCTATAAATTAACTAGTTTTCGAGTAAATTGCGTTATTAGCTTTTCAAGTTTTGGAAAACTCTAAAATCTAATTATACCGTAAAATGGATAATAAATAAGAAATAAGAAATTGTGGATATTTTATATTTATATTTTCATAAAGAACGTCAAAATTTCAAAATAGCCGGAGACCTCTAAGTCCAACTACTTTTATTTAAATAAATAATAATGCATCATAGGGGCGGCTGGAAGCACTCGGTACTGTTTTCAAAACGGTTAATTTTTAGCGCATTATTCCAAAAACTTCACTTGTATGTGAAAATAACATGTAAGGAGTTAAGAGTCGATCAGATCACGTTGAAAGGATAACACTTGAACACAAGAATAAGTATGATTTCTTGGGTTCTTTCTCTTTAGAGTTCAGAAGCTGTTCGGACTCAAAAATTCTGATTCGATTCACATCAAATTTCATACATATAATTTTTACATGCAAAGGAAATATAAAGTCTGTGGAAAAAATAATCGTTTTAAAAACCGGTAATGTCCCATATACACGCATGTAGATTAAGTAAATATCTTGAAATTTATTTCTTCTCAAAGTAATAACTTCCATTTAACAAGATTGTTATTTTAAATATTTTGAAAGTTTTTGTAACATATGAAAATTTATTAATAAAAGTACAAGTATTTAATACAGCACTGTGTTAATTTGATCTATTGTAAAGACTGCTTCAATAAGAGCGTCGAATTTTAAGTAACTGTGAAACAAAGCATATTAAGAACAATCCGACTATCATTTAATTACCCGTGCATCACAAGACTTATGCACACAATGCATACAGGAAGAATAAACATGAAAATCATTATATGTACATATTTTACAAATCTATCAAGCTGCTAAGAATGCAAATGATATTGACATAACTGTTTAATAAGCTCTCAGTGAAACCTTTGATGAGACTTAAGACAAAGCCAAACGAAATGAGCCAAGTAAATGCTGTCTAGAAACAAATCAAGAGCTGACCACTAAACTCCATTCTAGAAAGTATTACTGAGCAAGATAATGATTGTTATTGTTCTGTATGGAGTCGATTTTGAGCGTTAACAAACTAGTGAAGTGACTGTTATAATTGTCTCAGTGTAGTAAGTTCACCTTATATTAAAGAAGTTTTTGTTTCACAACCCAGCGGCAAATCGATGAAGTTTTCTGAATTTTCATATATGAAAAGCTATACCCTTTGTGTTGTATGTTTCACAAATGAAATTGTTACTGTGATATTTTGCTTATTTATTTGCTGGCTGCTTGCTTTGTATATGGAGCTGTAGGCAATCCGCTTGCTGGCTGCCTCCTTTGTATATAGAGTTGTAGGCAGTCTGTTTGTTGGCTGCCTGCATTGTATATGGAGTTGTAGGCAGTCTGTCTGTTTGCTGTCTGATTTGTATATGGAGATGTAAGGGGTCTTGCCTGTTGGCTGCATACTTTGTATGTGAAGATGTAGGCAACTCGGTAAACTATACAGGCACTTGGTAAGCAATGTTTTAAGGCACTCTGCCTTTCCCTTGCTACACATTGTATATTGAGATGTAGGCAAGCTACCTACAAAGCGGCCACCATCCCTTTGTAAAGAGCATTTACAATTGTGGCTGGGGTTGTGAGCATTAATGCCTACAATGAGTATAGCTATTCATCGATGTTGTGTATAACATATTTGCCGCTGGGTAGTTCACAGTTGGACTTAACGAAATTCAATCGTAAGATTGAGACACAAAAAGACTCAAATTAGTAGTTTGGGTACTTCATTCGTTGCATTCACATCATAAATATGAAGATCAGGAGAAGAAAATTCAAATGCAAAGTGCACATTTATATGCATTTTTAGCGCCATCTGTTAGATTTATTGTCATTTCTCGTTTGCTGCATAGCTTTGTTAATCCGGGCTTCCGCCACTTATTTTTCGAATAATGGTTGGACGAATTCTTCCGGTTTTTAGAAATTTTTAATTTGTTTTAGTCGACTGAATATTATTAATTAATTGAATTTTACTCAAATTAACAGTCAATTGCAGTAACCGATATTCATGTGAAATTTCACAATGCGGTTAATGCTTTTATTATTTTTCTTTTTTATTCCTTACCTTTACATTACTTTCACTAATTCCATTCCTTTTTGATATTTAGCAATTTTTAGTTAAACGAATGTGATCAGCTGTATGTTTCTATGCTCAATTTTGCGTTCTCATTTGACTAAGTTTTCGGGTATGGGAACAAGATTTATTCAGATTTAGCTAATAAAGGTACATTTGGATAAGTACCTAACACAGCTAATATATATTATATGAAAAAAGTTTTCGCAGTAAAACAACAATAAACTATGTGTCAAAATATATGGGTTAATGGAGAAACAATCAAAACGACATGTGTTCAAAAGATGAGAAAGCCCATTGAACTCATGTGATGTTCTTTTCATAAATTTTATTTATTTTATTTATCTCAAAAACTCAAAAGCACACGCTCATTTGTTTTGTAGGTATTTAACTTTATTTCAAAATATATATAAAAAAAATTAATTTACTCTCCATTTATCCAAAATAACAACAAAACAACGCATCAGATCGTCAAATATGCTCTATTTTTTGAATCTAAATAAAGATTCTTGGATTTTTATGAATTTCACCGAGACAGACAACAACTATAAGGCTTTCCAAAGTTGATTTTTTATGCCAGCAGACAGTCTGCCTTCAATTTTATACACAACAAGTTTATTTTTTGTGGTGAAAAAATGTATATTTTTCATTTTTATATAATTGTGGAAATTTTTTATTGACATTACATATAGATTTTTGAAATTTTTGCGGTTTTCAAAGTAATTTCTCGAACGAAAACTAAAAATATGAAATTTTTTATCATAGTATTACTGTCTATCATACCATTAACGTACACTTCGTCAGATACAATTGTGAAAATTGGTAATAAGAAAACATTCCTTTCAATAAAACGTTATTGTTCTTGTAAATAAAGTATTCCATTTAATACAGGCGGTCTTTTCTTTCACGATGAAAGTGATTTAGTTCATGCCTTCGAAACGGCCATTAGTGAAATCAATGAACTCGATTTTGATATGCGTCTGGAGTCAGTGAAGCATTTTCTTAGTGAGGATGATAGTATTATTTTGCAAAAATTAAGTTAGTTAGTATTTTAGTTTATATCTGCTAAAATTTAACTTCCATTTTTTTCCCATAGCTTGCGAATTAATTGACGATGGAGTGGCCGCTATTTTTGGTCCAAGTTCAAAGGCAAGCAGCGGTAAGTTATTTTTACTTTCATAACACTTAACAATACATAGTACTTATATACATATATTTGGTTAAATATAAAATAGAAAACAAAAAACTTTGCCAGCTAATAAAATTCAAAATAAATGTTTGTTATTTAAACGCGTCACAATTTTTGTTTATAAATAAAATTACTGCGCTCTTTGAATAATATTTTTTCGCGGCTAAGTAAAAACGAAAAGTTTTTTAAGAAATTTATGCGGATTTTTTGTTTTTTGTCAATTCAATTATATCTACTAAAGAAAAAGTTTGAATATGACGAACAAAGTTGAAAAAGTGGAAAAGGTTAAAAAAAAAAGTCGAAAAAAGTTATAAAGAAAAAGATTCAACTCGACTAAAAAAGTTGAAAAAAATCTAAACAATTTGAAAATAGTTGAAAAACCCGAAGAAAAAACTTCCAGAAGGTTGAAAGAGTCGAAAAAATTGAATAAGTTTGAAAAAGTTTACATTGTTGAAAAATTTTTGAAAAGTTTGAAGTCAAAAAATAAGATGTAAAAAGAACAAGTGGAAAGGATTTGGTAAAGGTAGTAAGTTGGAAAAATCGAAAAATGTAGAAAAAGATTGTATAAGTCAAAAAAGTTAAAAATTTGATAAATTCGAAAAAGTTATATTTATGCAATTCACAGTTCATTGTAAATTGGGCTGGTAAAATTACATGTTGTATTTTTACAATATTTTACGAGATGTTGTTATTGTTTACTATTTTCGTGAGAGAATCGTATAGGGAAAGAGAGTGATAAAAACCAAAATTTGCTAATAATAAATTTTTGCTATTTTGGTGAAAGAATCGTATGGGAAAAGAGAGTGACAAAAACATAATTTGCAAACAATAAATTTTTGACCTCACAATTGTATAATTTGACACATGGTAATTTTGCCACAATACTATTTTACTATGAACTGTGAATTGCATAACTGAGTCGAAAAAAGTTGTAGAAGATTGACAGAATTTGAAATAGGTAGAAGTTAAAAAAGGTTGATTACGACAAATTAAAACGAAATAAATTTAGGGCCATTCCATTTATAATTTGCCTATTTCTACCCTGACGTGTTTTAAATTGGCTGAAAATTTTTTGAGTGGTTAAGGCATTATCTAATATATAGAAAAATATTATATAAAACTTTTC
Organism: Tricholauxania praeusta; assembly: GCA_949775025.1. Classification (NCBI taxonomy): domain Eukaryota; kingdom Metazoa; phylum Arthropoda; class Insecta; order Diptera; family Lauxaniidae; genus Tricholauxania; species Tricholauxania praeusta. The sequence goes on along the minus strand of OX459030.1, from coordinate 122,572,630 downwards.
CGACCAATAGTTTTGATAAAAAAATTAATTTTAATTTATTAACACAAAAACTTTAATGATGAATATAAACAAACAAACACGGATCAAATTCGCTTTCATATTATTTTTAGGTAGCTGTGTACTAGTAGATGACAAAAAAACTGCAATTCTGGAAAAATTAACGTCTAAGCGTTATATATACACTGAAAGAAAAAAAAATTACATTTCAGGAAAACATCGATTTCTCAAATACTCCAAAATCGATTTTAGTTTTTTTAGGCTCAAAATGTTATATTTTTAAAAATTTGGAGGTGGTTGAAATAATCAAAAAAGAAAAAGAAAAGGTTGTAAAAAGTTGAAAATGATTGAATAAGCTTGAACAATTCGAAAAAGTTAAATAAGTCGAAATAAGTAAAAGATGGTCGAAAGAGTCGAAAAGAGTTAGTTGAAATAGGTTGAGAGAGTCGAAAAAAGTTGAACAAGGTTGAGAAAGATGGAGGAGGTTGAAAAAGTCAAAAAAAATTTGAAAAAAGTTGAATAAGTCGAAATAAATTGAATAAATTCAAAATCGTTCAATATAAAGGTACACTGAGAAAACGATTTGTTTGAATGTAAGAAATGTATATTTCATATAGAGAAATTAAATATTTGATTGAGTCAAACATAAAATATTTCATCCAACACACACGACTATTTGATCAAAACACAATATGTTTGACTCAAATAAATATTAGATTGCTCTATATGAAATTTATATTTATTATATACAAACGAATCGTTTTCTCAGTGTAGAGAACAGAGCTAAAAATTTGGATATTATATTTTATGTGTATATGACGTACACACAAAATACTTTTGTTTATAACAAAAAATTCAAAAGTCCATAAATTATTTTATGCATACACCTAGATACATAGACACACAAACGTGTGTACCCATAAATACTTATTGTTAATACAAATCTACGGAGACACCACGATCCGTAATACATAAATTTTAAAAAAAAAATACGATCGCGCTCGGTGGGGCATTTTTTTCGTGTTCCTTTTAATGCAAGATATTCTAAACAAAAACATTATCCATTTTCAAGAGATTAAAACACTTGTATGACCCCGTTTTTCTTTACTGCTCTCTTTCAAGACATTGTGGAAATTCTCTGCAATAACACCGGCATCCCACATCTACAGTTTGATTGGCATTCAGAGGAAACGATACGGCATCGCCACAACCACCAGATGACAGTGAATGTGGTGCCTAATGCGTTTGTTCTCGCCACAGCATATTATGATATCTTACGTAGCATTTATTTTAATTGGAAATCATTTACCATAGTCTATGAGAGTGAAGAATGTGAGTGAAATGTCTTAAAAACTGATATAAAAAATTTATTTTCTTTTATTGTTTCTATGATTACTCAACCTTCTTCGGCAATGTGCTGCGTTTCAGCCTTATCGCGCATGCAACAAATACTTGCTTGGAAACAAATGAGCAAGTTAGGCATTAAGGTGTTTAAATTTAATCGTGGTGATGATTATCGCATACTCTGGAAAAATGTGAAAAGTACGCGCGAAAAATTCGTGCTGCTCGATTGTCCATCAGATATTGCAACAGAAGTTGTAAATGCTTCCGTATTTTATAATATGACTGGACAATTTAATGTGAGTATATTACTATTATCTGTAATTTTTCGTTAATAAGCTTGGATAGTGATCATTTTCATTATGCACACAGACGTATTTTTACCACGACATCCTTTTAACATATGTACCGCTTATATTTCCCGGTCGGAGTTTCATTTATCGATCGATCTATTTCGTTAGTCCTACTACAAATCTCTGATCTAAATCATTTTAGGTAATTATTGACTAATTAGATAGGTGATCGAACTTTTTTGTTCGTCAATCTACCTAGAAGGTTTTTCTTTTTTTGTTGATCATTTTTCTTAATCATTTTTTTGAAATCCTTCTCGCTTATTGCTATTTTTTTTTCATTCGTTTTATACCGGACAATGTTTCTTTCATCGATTGATTATATGGCTATGATTTAATGAGACAAACCAAGAATTGAATAAGTGCAAGAAGCGATTTCGTCAGCTGTTTACCACCGTAAAGAATCAAAAGCCATGAAAGCAGTACACCAACTTTCGCCGATAAATTCGTGTTAGGCGCATTTCGATGGCGAAGCATGAAGTTTATTCCATACAAATGCATTGATTCCACTTTTCAGACGAAAGTTCTTTAGTTTCAGATTAAGATTTAATGTTTGATAATCTCAAAAGAGATAGATTTAGCTCGGATTAAGCTATGCAATTTTAATTACGAAGACTTTTTGTGCATCGCGAATAGTCTTTAGATCTACATATTATACCGGCCTGTACTTAACTTTTTATGAAAGGAAGTACTTTATTGATCCAAGTATTCCAAATTTTACACAAAATCATAGTTATTGGTGAAAAGTTCGATATCTGTCCGTTGCAGAGCTTTCACATAGTTATTAACTCTGGCATTTCAACGCTCAGACCGCAAATTTTGATGACAGATAGGCAATTGAAGACGAGCACAGCTCTAAAAATTTCAACAATCTAGGATTTGCTGTTGTATAAAATATTTTCTTGTATTTGCTGATCTGTTCTGCTCTTTTCAGTTCAACCAGATTTTTTAAGTAATCGCCCCGATACAACGTTGCTTGATTTAAGTGGTTTAAGAACAACCGCATAAATGTGTATATATTATTCTAGGGCACTCACTGGTATAGAGTTCTGCCTGTAATTTCATCGGGAACTTACTCATAAAAAGTGTTTAACGAAATCTAGGACCAAACACCTTGCCTATATCTAGTTTTGATTAATCGATGCACCGAAAAATTGAGTCCTTCTTAATACAGAATAAGTTATCTCTCCATACGCTAATAAATGATGATCTCAAAGCTTATGAAGAGTTCTACTTTAAGTGTCATTACACCAGAGAATTTGATAGGATCATTCATACGATTTTCAGTCAATTTAAAACTTTGCCAGAGTATTGAACACTCAGAAGACTTAGCTATAGTAATTTAGTTATTGATATTAAAAGCATCTGTAAATAAATAATAATTAAAAAACATCAATTTATAATACTTTAGCATTTGCTTCTTACCAATCTGGATACACACACAAGTAATCTACCAACGTTGTACTCCAAGCATTTTAGGGTCGTCATTGCAGCAGTGCGCTTACGCACATATATGCCGCCGCCAGTTCATGATGAAATTGATATATTCGAAGTAGAGGAAGAAGACAAGGTAATAACATAACAATAATACAATAAAAAATAAATAAATAATAATGATTTCGACAATTTCCAACAGATAGTATCTACACGCACCATGCTACTTTATGATGCAGTGATACTTTTCTTCAGAGCCATATACATTTTTATACAAAACGAAGAATACTATCCACCCCAAATAAGTTGCGCGGCTGGCGACTTTTGGGAAACTGGACCTGATATTTTGCAACAAATGAAACAAGTATTATTATTTTTATTTACAATTTTCAGTCAACTGAGTTTTATTTTTTTCTATAGTTAAAGCCCAAAAAAACTCAACCACAATATAAAACACAAAGGTTACAACTTAATAGTTTTGGAGAACGCGATGATTTCAATTTAGAAATCTACAATCCAATGATTGATCGTATCGATTATGTTTGGAATAAAAATCATTTTCTTGTATCTTATGATAAAATTACCGAAAATTCTACAAAGAAAGAGAGACAACGAAAACCGCAAGTAGTGGTGGATTTTTCGCAAAAACGTGCACGTTATGTTGTAGCTACTCGAGTTGGAAAACCATATTTTATGTACAAGTAAGTGAAACCATTTATGTAAACTTGCAAGAAAATTCCATTCTCAAATTTTTACAGACCCGAACCTGAAGGCATACACTACGAAGGTAATGAAAGATTTGAAGGTTATGCTGTCGACTTGATCTATAAATTGGCTCAAAGCTTGGAATTTGATTTTGTCTTTCAACCAGTGGCAGATAACAGTTATGGCAACTATGATCCAATAACTGATGAATGGAATGGCATTATACGACAATTAATTGATAATGTAAGTGCATCTGCTCTTGATTTCTATGCAGCGAATTTTATCAGTTTTTAATTTACTTTAAGAATGCACAACTCGGTATCTGCGATTTAACTATAACACAGAAACGACGTACCGTGGTAGATTTTACCGTACCCTTTATGCAATTGGGCGTAAGCGTTCTACATTATAGGACACCACCGGAGTCAGCGCAACTATTTGCATTTTTGGATCCTTACTCTTTGGATGTATGGGTTTATCTCATATTGATAATGGTATTTTCCGCTTTAATGCTGATCACTGTAGCGCGGTAAGTAGCTATGAATTCAACTGAACTGAACTGAAAATTTTGAAAATATTGGAAATTAAATTTTTCGAAAGTCGAAAGCAAGTAAAATATTTAAATTTATTTTTAAAATAACTCGCTTTAGTAGGATGAAATAATTTCTGAAAAATGAAGTTCCATATAATATTTCATCATCAAATAGTATCAATAAAAAAACTACAGCTAGGAATAAACCAAATCATTCCATATGATCTTAGTTCCAGATCAATATATAAAAATCGAAAATTTTTTTCAATTACACTCTTTCAGCATTTCACAAACCGAATGGGAGCCACCTGAAATGAATAAAGAAAACGTTTTAGAGCAAGAAAATATATGGAGTTGGGCAAATATATTATGGCTAGTGATTGGCTCAAATTTAGCAGCAGGATGTGATTTATTACCAAGGTAAGGCATACGAAATATTTCAACTCTATGGTTGTGAATTTTTTTAATTTTTACAATTTTTGCAGAGGATTTCCAATGCGTTGCCTCACCGCTACAATGTGGATTTTTGCAATGGTTATATCACAAACATATACTGCCAAATTAGCAGCAGCTATTAATGCATCCAAAATGGAAAATCCAGTTAACAATCTACATGATCTTGTCAATCAAAATAAGATCAATTTTGGCACTATAAGAGGTGGTGCAACCTCTTTCTTTTTCTCTGAATCAAATGAAACCGATTACCGTAAGGCATGGAATAAAATGCAAGCTATGAAACCAGATGCTTTCACTCCAAGCAATGAATTAGGTGTAGAGCGTGTTAAGCATGATAAGGGCAAATATGCCTTCCTAATGGAGACTACCAATTTGCAGTATAATATGGTGCGTAATTGTGAATTAAAACAAATCGGTGAACCTTTTGGTGAGAAGCACTACGGAATTGCAATGCCACTAAGTAAGTTTGTATAATATTTTACTGAAATTTAAATAATATTGGTGTCGAAATAGATTTTAAAAAATTGAAAGCAAATTTTCAGCACAGTCATTGTTCATCTGGTCTGCCTGGCAGAATCGCGTGTTCCATTTTTTAATTTTAAACAGTTTAGAAACTGGAAATTTAGCAGGTGGATAAGTCTTGAGAATACGGTGAATGAGAAAGCATTTACTAAAATTTCGTCATGGAGAAGACACCCATGTAAACTTCTGCATTTTCTGATTAAAGATAACTTTATTCTACGTCAAAGGCGGAGATTATTTCTTCAAAACCTCGTTTGAAATAGTTCGATAAGTTGAAATAATGTTCGCCGGATCTTCCTTATTATAGATAATCGATTATGCATTATGCCAAATACATATCCAAAAACAATGGATTATTGATTATAGTGAAATAAAAACGTACCGATAATGTTACCCCAGTCTTTTTTTGTGGTGGATTTGCTACGAGAAATTTACTGTTTTGACTGTTACTTTCCTTTCGTGCGGTATGGCCGAAATTATTCTTTAAAAACGTGCAATAAGTTAGAATAATATTTGCTGGTAATCGTTCTCCCCATATTATAACAATGGTATTTGGATTTGACTGTTTCTTGGCCATTGGTGTGACATAATAGACCCATATTTTGGCCACAATTACAAATCTACGTCAAGATTCCTTGGAATTCCGTTTCAATATCGCGAAATTCTTCTTTAAAAGTGCCAAATCCATTTTTGCTTTTGCAAACGTAAATGGGTATGACCTAAGTGATCTTAAAAGTTATGCACCTGGTTCATTGAGATGTTCACAGCCTTCGTCTCCAGCCTTTCAGCCTTAGATAATTTTGTACCACTTTGCGCATTTATTCAATCATTTCGGGTGTAGTGCCCTCTTGGTGCTGTCTTCAACGAAAATCATTGTATCACTTATAAGTCCTTTCAATGGACGATGCAGTCTATTCAGTTAAGTATTGATTTTAAAAACTGTTTCTCTTCAAAAAGTTGTGTTAGCATTCGGATATTTCCATTTTAACAAAATTAGCAGAGGTTGTGTCAAGTTATCAGCTGTACTGCCAAATCGACCTGAAAAGGAAGAAAAACAGAGAAAGTTTATTAAATCACTAAATTAGTATATTAAGTACCAGAAAACTATTGCTACCTTACCAATTGTGGTCAATTACAGAAACGCCAAAAAATGCTTTTCCAGTATTGTTGTAATTTTTTCTTGATGTTGACTGCTTTAACACTACCATAACTACCAATGCAAAACCATAGAAAAACTTGTCACAACTGATTCCGCTGACCAGTTGTTCAATAGTCGGAATGAGAATGCAAGGATTTGCAAAATAAAATGAATTTTCCACAGATGACAGAAATGACAGTCCACATTTTGTTCCTTCTAACCCACTGAAAGTGTTGCTACCAAATTTAATATTATTTTGTAGAATGGTATGCAAGCAAATTGGTCTTCCAGTGCGTTTTCCGCTCAATTCATGATTAAAATTACTACTTCGATCTTTAAACGAACTCCTTCCCAATTTTTCAAACAGATTTTTATCAGAACACAGTCAACGGTTTTAATTTTGAATAAATATTTCCGAGCGCTTTTGGGAGGTAAAGCAATATTCGGAAAGTCCTATCACATTTTTATTTTCAAAGAGCAAATTCCTAGAAATATCGCTCTATTTTATTTTTCCCAAGGGCAAGAGAAAAAGTTATATTTTTTTTTTCAATATATACATGTAATGCAAACTCCTTTGTTTTCTTTTTTTTAGATGCACCCTACCGCTCCAATATGAGTGTTGGTATTTTAAAACTAAGTGAAAAGGGTGAGCTCTACAAACTAAAACAAAAATGGTTTTTTAATGTTACCAATAAGTGTGATGAATCAATATATGGTGCCTCGGCAGGAGATTCAACATTTACCATGGAGTCTGTACGTGGTATTTTTTTAGTTTTATGTGCAGGAACTGTGCTCTCCATGCTTATGGGTACTTTTGAATTTTTATGGAACGTCGAACGCATTTCTCTAGAGGAAAAGGTAAAATATAAAAGGACGCACATATTTTGTTATGAAATTATTCTTTTTTTTTTTTTTGAAAATTACAGATCCCATTTATGTGTGCTTTAAAACCCGAGCTTAAATTCTTCTTCAAGTTGTGGCTACAACGTAAGCCTCTGCATACTTATCAAGCCAGTAATCGTGACTCGACATCCACAGGTTATTCATCGATAGATAAGCCCACAAGCGTAAGAAAAAGTTCGCGTAGAAAGAAAAAGGAAGAAGAGAAGCGAAAATGTTGCTGAGCAATAATTTTCTTGTTTTTTTGTAAATATTTTTATGTACATACATGATAAGTTCTTGTTTTTTTTTTTAATTTTTTGGTGGTGTAATTTTAATATAAAAAAAAAATTATTAAAATCGCTTGTAGTTTTTTATTATTTAAAAACAAATGAGGATAAAATGTAATTGTAATTAACTGTAGGTGGGTGCTTCTTTTTTCTTAAGTCTATTCAATAACACAGAAGCTTATAGCTTTATAATGTACGAGCATAACAACTCATTTTAAATATGATTTATTACATATGTATTACAACATTATAAGCTTAATAAATCATGTAACAATTTTGGCACTAATTTATTTATTTTATGATTTCTTTATTTATTTTTATGATTTGATCATTTTTATTTCTAAATTGTAATCGATTGTGTTGATTTCATAATGAAATGTACAAGTCTGAAATACGTACTTGGATTCGATAATACTGATATCTCAATTATGTCCATACTAAATGAATTTACGTAATAGGGGGCTTAATTTTCTTACTCGGACTAAACTAATAGCTTTTTATGTGATTTGAATAAGTATGTAAGCATAAGCATTTTTGAATATTTTTTAAATTACTCGACCAAAACTATATACTTCTAATCACGCCAGGCTTTTGGTGAAATCAAACTGAAATCGGAGGGATACCTGTTTTGGATCCAATAGGCCTGGTGCTAGTAAACAAAGCTAATTTTTTGTAGTGAAGTCAAACTGATATTGGAGGATACCTGTTTTGGATCCAAAAAGCCTGATGCTAGTAAATAAAGCTAATTTTTTGTAACATAATTCGTCACATTTTCAGGTACCCACACATATATATAACTCGAAAACTAAAGATATTCAGAAAAACGTAGCACACAATCTATCCAGAGCTGGAAAACATTCAATACCATACAACAATAGTAGAAATAAACATGGCTTGCAGTGATGTTTTTAAGATCAAACTTTTAACTCAATATAAACATATGTACATAGTTTGAGTTTAATTTTTAACCCTTATGTCTATACGAGTTTTTACAACGTTTCGTCAATACGTACACACCCAGGTATGCACATGTATTTTGCTCAAAAAAGTAAACATTACGAACCAAATCAAGCAGTTAAATTTTAAAATAAGGATCTTTATTTCACTAGAATTAGTATTCGCGAAAACAAAACATAATTTAATAAAAAACAATGGTTTACGGACAGTTTGAACACTTAGCAAAACTCCAACTGTGTTCAGGATAAAATGGATTTTAGAATACGTACATAAGTGGCAAGAATATTTCATATTTGATGGTGAAAAAAATCAAGTAGGCCATGGAATTTTGATTTTCGATTTAAGTTTTTCAGAATTAGCATCATATTTACATGCGAATTTGAATTTTTTTACGCTTCACCAAAATAAAAGATAAACAACAATGTAGTTAAATTGCATACACACCCGGGTATGTACGTATAGCGCACAAGTTGAAAAAATTAAAAACCTCCCCCAGACCAAAAATTAGGGTCCAATAATATATCTTAGGCTATTATATTATAGTGCTATTAGAATTAGGAAGCTACTGAGAAACTCATTCCGCTAAAATATTTGCAAGATGGTCATTTTAGCTGTTGAAAACTGCAATACACACCCGGGTGTGTCGTATTGACATAAGGGTTAACAGGATTTTTGGACACAATCTAACGATACATATTTAAAAAAATTTCTATTACCTTAAAATCGCCGCAGATAAAACTTTATGTATTCATTGAATGTGCATGATTTTTCTTAAATGTACTTAGTTTTCAAAAAATTTGACTAAACAGTTAAAATCGGGTACCTCGTATATGCTAAGATATCATTAATTAAACAAATAATTTTTCATATTTTTAAACATCACCGCTTTTGCCACTTATTTTGCTATCTCTGTGATTTGAATGTCGACGACTATGATGGTGATGATGATGTTGCTTATGTTCCATCACAACATCATTGCCATTAGTCGCCTCTTGCATTTGTGTACCTTTATTGTTTTTTATTTGTAAAGGTTTCTCTTGCTTTTGCAATTCAGCATCAGCGTCAGCACGTTGAGACCGCAGCGATTTTAACGAAAACATAGAACTGATTTTACGCAGCTTATCAGCTGTTGTCGATAATCGATGTTCAGCATCGCCAGCAGCAGAACTTTTTATACTTTTAACACTGTGCATTGTTGAGAGACCCTGTGATTTTGAATGACTGGATGAAGATGAGCTACTACTACTGCTACTTGAATCCGAGTTAGCTGAACTGGTACGCACGGGTTTTGTGTTGATCCAAAAGCTAAAAGCGAAAACTGTTTCCAATTTAAGTGCCTCAAGTAGAGAAATCTAAAAAAAATAGTCGATGAACAAACTTAATTTTTTTAATAATTCATTGATGTACCTTTTCTTCTATAGCAACGGTTTTGATATTCCATAAAAATTCAACAATGCCTAAGATCATTGCAGAAAATAAGCCAAGGAATAACACAAGGAAGACACCACCAACACTTTCTAAGTCCAATTCAGGTGTATCACTAGAACCTTCATCAGTTTTGGAACAGTTACCACCACCATGCATTTCTTTCCACCATTTGCGTTTCAGCTCGGAAAGTACGCCTAATTCGCCAAGCTGTAGAACTGCACCACTGATTTGTTTGCGGTATGGAGAGTCTAGAATTGGGAAAATAGCTTTTTATTGGACGAAGATGCTTTGAGTAAAAATTTGAGTACGGACGAAAATAATGAAAATTTCGGGCGTGACGGCTCTTATTAAAAATGTTTTCCATGGGCAAATAATAAAATGTTGTATATACTATATAAGCAGTGCCGGATTAAGATTACTTGCCCGGAGCATTCTAAGCTTATGGGACGTACTGTCTGTTTTCATCAACATGGTACCCTATGCAATTGCTCAGTTTACTTATGGTAAAGAAGGAACTATTTAGGTTCAAGCACTCTACATTACATGGCTCTATTTATTTAAAGGATTGAACTAACAATACACTGCTTTTAATACTCACTAAACGGCATTGCTATCCCATATGTCTTATAATCCAGCCAGCCACCTACTTGCATTAATTCACATTTTCGCTCAACGATATACTCAAGTGTAGTTGACTCCATAAGGAAGGCATACAAGCGTTTACCTTTAAGGACACGATCAAAACCCTCATCGTTACTTTTTGTAAAAACCGAAGGACGTGCTGATTCCATGGCAGCCCACATTCGCTGATATGTACTGAAATTTGAGTCCTGAACACAAAGCTTGTTGAATCAAAAAAAATCAATTTATAAAAATTCCATTCCTTTGCATACCTTGAAGAATGACAATGTGCTACCTCCCAAAACAGCACCATATTTGATTTTACTTTGCGCAGCTAAGTCTTCAGCACTTTTAAAGTCATTTGCCATGCGTGACATTGTTAAAAAAGCGGCCAAGTTGGCTGTGTAAGAGTTAAGCATCATAAGTGCAAAAAACCACCACATGCCGGTGACCAAACGTGTTGAAGCAGCTCTGCAAAAAAAAAAAAAAAATCGACAATTAAGAAAACATCTACGAGTCGCCATAAAAAATTAAACACTTTACTTTGGTAATATATCACAACCTTGACCCATAAGTGAACCAATAGATAGCCAAGTTGTGTTAGTTATTGTCCAAGCATTTTCTACTTCTTCCGGCTCTTTGCAAGGATGTGGATTTTCCCAGTCATCGGGCGCCATGCGCGACAACACAAATAATAAAAGTGATACACCTATGTATGCACCGCCCATATATGTCCAAACTTCTAGGGAAAATGGTGAAAGGAAGGAGAATAAATTTGGTGGTGCTATTTCCGGTTTTGCATATAAAATGCTTATGCCAAGCGTCATGAAAGGCGGAGTAAAATCAACAGCTTGACGACGTGCTGAAGTCATGGTGAGATCACAAATGCCAAGATCCGCATTCTGAAAGAAGAACAAAAAGAAAACACCTAATAATTTTTTTTTTTTTTTTACCTGGATGCATAGCTTTTTTCTGACTTGAAGAGCAGCTTTATGGTGTTCGAACAACTTCACTGACGGATATGAAGACATTTTATATTAAGGTAAATTGGCTAAAAATGCAAACGGGTACGCTATTGTTACACTTTTTCTATACTTTTCGACATTTATCAATTTTCGACATTCTTTTTCAGCAGAATTTATTTAAAAATTTTGTAAAAATCGTTATATCAGACATTATGACAGTCACACATGAACCAGGATAGGCTCATAGTGATACATTATCATCTCAGACGATGTTTGACGTAAATATGTTTACATCCTATTTGAATGTGAAGCCTTTGGATGTATTTTCTGAGTCTTTCGTTCACTTCAAAAATAATTTTGACCTTGATACTTACACCGACAAGTAACTCTTTCACTAAACCATTCCAATCTTGCGTCTTCTTATCGAAGTTACCATATTTGCCATCTGGTGCTAAACGGAATTCATATTTGACACCCAATTTCTGAGCAATAGCATCAATTAAATCCATTGAGTAACCTTCATAGCGTGCATTACCCTCAAAACGTTCACCATCTTTAGGTACTCTAAATTAAAACATAACTTCAAAATTGGAAAAGTACATTGAACAGCCAACTCACCTCATTAGAAGAAACGGCGCACCAATACGTGATGTTACTATAAATGTTTTATTGGCCAACTTTTCGCCAACACGTTTTTCAGTCACATCTTGACTTTGCTGCAAATCTAAGCCATTAACCGGATCCCAAGTGGCAAGATCAATAAAACCTGGTGGTTCAAATTCCATGATGCGCAAAGTAAAAAAGTTACGTTGTCCATACTCATTAAAATCTACACGTCCAGTTGAAGCTTCTTCAGAACGCTACAATTTTTTTTTTTTTTTTATATAAAATAAGTTTCTAAAGAAGAGGAATGCATATACCACCAACTCAACTCACCGCCTTTAAAAACTCAATGATTTTACGTCCAAATGGCCATGCACGATTTTTGCGACATTCAATTTTGTTAGGTGGATTCAACTCCTCGGCAATACCAAGTTCATTGAGACCTTTGGCGAATATCCAAACGGCATCGTTTAATAAAATCATATTAGTCTGAAATAAAAAGATATAGAGTCAACCTGGAGTTTCGCGTATTAACACAATACGTACCTTCACTTGATTTGGCAACACTCTATAGTAGCGACCTTCGCGCTTTTCACGCTCTTCCCAATCATGTACTACATTTTTTACATGATAGTCTGTAGGATCCATCAAACGTATTGTTGTTATGTTAGCGCCAACGTTTACGAATTCCTGAAAATCCTGAGTGTGTGTATCAAGTAAGGGTATAAAAATGCTCTGAAAGTGAGGAAATAAAATTTTCAACATTTAATGATAATATATTTAAGATCTTTAAGAACTGTAAAAAAATTTAATTTTGGGAGATATCTTGGGCTTAATGCATTTCAACGTTATGTTTTACCTTAAAGACAAGGTTGTACCTTCGGCAAATTCTATCAAAGAATAAGAAAATTAAATCAAAATCATTTTTAACAAAACCTCCGAAATTCATCTAAATCACCGTATGACACAAACGGATGTTTTTTTGTAAGTTAAGACATAAACATAGTGTAGTAAATTTGAATATGACGCTCAATAGTCAAGAAAGGATTATATTAGTGATCGTAAAGCAGCATATGATTAGAACCTAAGGGAAGATATCGAAAAACACGTATCGTATAAAATTAGAAAAATTGTTGTTCGAATTTAACGAGTTTGTACTAGAGCTAAATAATACCGTGGTTGTAATGGCAACGAGAATGATCAAAGTCAATGTTTCTGAAATATTTGAACCTCATTTATCTCAAAAATCGGTGGTAGGATAAAAATGAATATCAGATTCGAATTTAGCGTCAAAGATTATAAAAAAATATGCAAACAAGAGTATTAGATTTTCTTTCCTTGATCTGGATATTATCCTATACATTATCAAAAAAAAATTATCTATTTTCTTTTATTTAAATCCTTCATTTGAACGACGTGTACGATAAGGTATTTTTTTTTAATTTTCTATACATCAGTCCCATCTTTTCCTATTCATAAAAACGAGCCAAAAAAAAAGTATATCAAAAAAATGTTAAATAGAAATTAGAGAATCCTAATTTGCCAACCTTTTCGCCAAAATAGCATACAAAGCATTTTAAAATAAAATGGCCTAGTCCTTTCCATACGCATGTAAAATATTTATATGTACCTGATATTCACCCAACATTTTCAAATCATTAGCCTGACGCAAAATACTGAGTACAATATCCGTTGAACAATGAAGTATAAGGCAGTTATCAGTCGACTGTTTAATATCCTTCAAAACTGGGCGGTAATCAGAATCAACGTTAAGTTGGCGGACAGTAGTTGGATTGCTAGAACTAGGTTCGGTGATCTGTAATACATCCTGCAATTGTTGTAGCTCTAAAGAAAATACAAAACTATTAAATATATTTCACATTCTTAGAAATCACTTACCTTTTTCATTTTCATACAAAATGGTAAAACTGCGCCAACCAAAACTTTGTACAATTTCAGCAATACCACGCGCCAATAATAAACTATCTGGATGTAAGTTAAGTGTCATACCTGCTTGTTGACGATCTAGTAAGGCTTCATGTGGTGACCAATCGTAAATAATGTGCGGTATATCCAATGTATTGCATATTGAGCTGACAATATCTATGCGGTAGATACATTTAGTGAAATGGTAAAACAAAATTTATTGCAGCAAACAAAACAAAATTAAATTATGCAGTACTCAAACCTGAACTGCTAGCGACATTTGGGCCAAAAATAGCAATTACGCCTTGCGTAACCAAATTGCAAACTAGAATGTTTTAGAAAAAAATTAAATTTAATGATTTTTATTTCATATTAATTTAATACGTTTATGACCTACCAACTTTTTCTATTATGAAACTATCATCGGTATCGGCATATTCAACAATTGGTATCAATTCGAAATTGCGTTCGTGTATATTGGCGCGTTCAACAGCCGTACGAAAGGCTATTTCACTCTCATCCTTATCACTCGCAAATATGATACCTAATTTTTAAAAAAATAAGAATAAATTAGAATGAGATCTTGTGCTAATCAAAGGTTCACGGTCAGCTCAAAGTAAACATCTGAAATAGTTAATATAAGTGATATTTTTATACACTTAAAGAGCTTACCAATATTAAATTGTTGTCGAGCTGTCACTAATGTAGCGGCCAGTAACACAAAAATTACTTTGAAAATTAACATAATAATAATTTCATATTATGAATTTTCCTGCAGACAGATTTTTACTTAAACGATTTTTTATTTTCTAAATAAAAATCTAAAAATATTTCACTAGCTAGTCGTCTAGCTGTCTAACCCGATGTGTTTTCAATTGCGCGTTTAAAAATGCACTAAAATTTAGTTTTGCTTAAGTTCACTGAAACAGCAAAAATGCATTCAATAAATAGGGTAACAGTTTTTTGGCAACCTTACAACTTTCTATGTTCATTTTATTTACTATTTATTTTATAATGCTAATTTTGGTTTTTGCTTACTTGGTTTTGCTATGCATATTCTAAACAATGATAAGCAAAAAATAAAAACAGCAAGTTTCAAACAAATAAAAATAGCATAAATGAAGAAAACATATTGTTTACAAAACAAATTTTTGATTAATTTTTTTAATCTAGTGCTTGTCTGACGCTTTTTTGTCTATACTCAAAAGAAAGAAAAAATAAAAATCTATGCACCAACTATTTTGTAAATATATAATATATTTTTCAGAGCAACTTTACTAGAAACATTTTAAAGTTTAAAAAAATGTTTCGGCTGATTTTTATTTTTAAAATCATGATCATTCGCCCCATGCTATGATTTAAATTCATGTCGAGTAGCTTCTATCATTCTAGAACGAATTAAGAAAAATGTTTTTTTTTTTTGCTTTTTAAAGCCTTATTAGTATTATTTTTTTTATTTTTGCAAATGTTTTAAATTAAATTTAATCTAGAAAGATTTTTTTTTTTCATACATCATTATATTTTAAGTAGTATAATATCGTTTGTTTTTAATACATAAATTCTGTTTAAGATCTAATAATAATTTAAATGCTTATATATATATTTTGCATTATAGTTTGGAGTGCACAATATTTATTATGGTATTTCAGGTACTTTTCAGAAATTAATGCCTGATAGCTTAAAAAAAATAAAACAGTTTGAAGTTTAATATAAGATTTAATTTATAAATTAAAGTTAACTTTTTAGAAAGGAATGCAATAATAAAACACTTAAGGTCGTTTGTATAATCTGCAGCCAATTTTGACCAGAAATTTTAAGTATCCGTTGAGCTCTTAAGTCAAATTGAGATTAAAAATAAAGAAAAGTATATCGTATACAGAAATTTTACTTAATTTTGATGTGTAACACATTTTAAAATAAATTTAAATAAATAATTCACTCGCTAAAATAATACTTATATCAAACTCAATCATTATACGCATAAGTAGAGAATTGATGCCTAAACTGCATTGTAAGGATTTTGATATGTTTCAGCATTATAGAAAGCGCTTAACCAAATACCATTTGTTAAAAAGTAAAAAAATTTTGACCGAACCTAAAGTGAAGTTTACATTAGTTTGGAATTATTTATTGCATTAGACTAAGCTGATTTTATTACAATTTTTTTTTATGTTCATCCACTTGTTGTTGTGGATGATCATTTTTAATTATTATTTTATTGCAAGTAAGGATTGTCTTTTTTTTATTTTATTTACTTATTCACTTTTGACTCTGTAGCTGTGCAGAACGAGTGCCCTAAACTATGCAATTAAAAGAACATCAGTTATCTTTTCAGCTAAAGTATAAAAATTTGAGCATTTTATATTGCATAAACTTAGGCACCCAAGTGGCTAAGTTCTTAGGATGTTCATCCGAAATTTTACAATTATAACTTGCAACTAATGTTAAAATTTAATAATTAATTGTAATTGCACGTAAAAATTAAACATTAGCACAATCCCGACCACAGTAAGAACTACATACGGCAATAAATTAACTGATTCTTAGGTAATACATACAATCTTAAAGATTTAATTGAATTTCAATTCATCAGGGAATATCTAGATACATATGTGTGCATGCATATACATAGATATTACACGACTAAATTATGAAAATAAAAGGACCATTGCAAGTCAAAACGAAGCAGCTGGATCTTAAGATTTCCCATTTCGCTGATTTTTCTTTTTTTTTTTGTGGGTAGTATTGGAATAGTTGATGATATAAATCGAGTCATTGTTACGCTATTACTTTTTTAACGTTACGAAAAATAAAAGGACTAACTAATTTCAACAATATTTTTTTATTTCTGTTAATATCAACTACTCGAAAATATCCTCGTTAAATAAAATGTTTGGCATAAGTTGATCTTTTGAAAAAAAGCATCTTAAATAGGAATTGAAAATTGGTTAAAACTGAAATTAGGGTATTTTTTAAATTATTTATTGTATTTTTTTTAATTTGCACAAAAAAAAAGACAGCAAAAACTATATCAAAACCAAAATAAAATATCTTCAATAAGTATATGTCTGAATTTTTCAAAATTTACAATAAATACACAAGCTATATACAAGCTCTCAGAAATAGAGAATAATCCATTTAGGCATCATTCGTTTTCTAGCTGGAATGTTACGAAATATTATGTTGAACCAAATTAAGTCAAAAAAAAAATTTTAGACTTTAATTTTGAAGTTCAAAAGATCACCAATTTTTCACATTTTATGGTCTCACATTTTTTTTCTTATTGTTAGATGTAAAGAAGCATAAATAATTTTTAAAATTAGTTCTTTTAATATTTTATCAATTTGGAAAAATTGTATCACAACGACTTATGGGGAAATGATTTATGGTACATCATCAACTATTCTAAACGAAATCAAAGGCCTATGAGTCCAGCTCCTTTCGTTTTGATATGTAATGCTACATATAGTATACATACATATAGTATGCATTTATATAAACTTTTTTTTTTTTGTTTTTTAAGTGAGCTTCTTTTGTACGTTATATTTTAGTTTAATAATATAATTGAACAACTAATAATTAATATTAAGCTAATAATTGTCGAAAATGGTGTTTGTAATGCTTAAATTTAAGCACTACTTATTAATAATTGGCGTGCTTCTCTTGTACCTGTCCTTTAGTCAATCCCTTGCTGCAATAGCTACGGGTGGAAACTGTCGTTCATCGTACAGCTTCGTAGGTGTGTCAATTGCATCACAGAGCTTTCGAAATTTGGCAGATTCTGTGAAACAAACGAGTAAAAAGATTGCTATAGAAAACGTTTGACAGAAGAATAGATGTAGGTTTTTAAGAAATTCTTTTCAAGAAGCGAAAAAAATTTTAAGATTTTTAAATAAGAGAATAGCTAAGTTTGAACAAAAAGAAGAAACTAGAAATTCCACATTGATTTTTCATTTTATATCACGAATATAATATAATTTTTTTATATTTCAAAAACATAAGACCAGCAACAAAGCAAAATGGGTATTGAATTCGGCTAACACGCCACTCTTAAATAAAACTTGAAATTATTTTTAACGTATTTAAAAAAGAGATGCAAAGGGGTTTTCTTAATACCTTTGCTTTGTCGAATACCACATCCGCAAATGGGATCAAGTAGGCTTCGTCCAACATAAGATTGAATATGCTTCAAAATATTTTCCATGCTTATAAAACCCATGACATAAAAAATGACTTAAATCAAAAAAACTTGGAGTACAGAGTTGTAAGTGAGGAAAAAATAATGATTCTACTCAAAAGTTCTATCTATGTATGTACGTTAAGGTTATATCGAGTTACTAAATTTTACCAAAATACTTATTTATTAGAATTCATTGAATTTCCTGATTTAATTTTTCGTTCTCTGTAATTTTGAACTTTATATAATTTTCGATTTGAAGCATAGTTTTTATCTTAAGGGGTCCATAAGGTATGGGAATCTTTTTGAACCTTGCTTATCGTATACCTCTATTTTATGGACATTAAAAGTAATTTCAAGCTTTATTCAAGAGAGGTGACCCTAAGTCCGTAAGAAAAACACACACTGGTCCTGTGTTATCATTTCAAAAGAAAACAAGTATTCGTGATAAAGTTTGAAAAATTCCAAATAAAAATACAATTTACCTACAAATAAACTAAACAGGCAAACATTCCAAACCTGTTAAATCATTTGCTGCCTTATCGCCTTTTAATATGCCCGCATAAGAGTTGTCAGGCGCCGGATCGGGATTTTCGATAATCACACTACTGCTACCACTGACATTTTTCAGTGCAGCCCCTTTTTTACTTATAGGCGTTGCTGTCGTTTGAATTGTGGTTGATTTTATCACAGATTTATTTGAAGCCGAAGTTGCCGGCGGCGTAGTTGGTGGTGTCGCAGGCAAAGAAATTCTGTCCAGACTTTCTGTTAAATTCAGTTCTGTGAAAAAAAAAAAAACATAAATTAACACAAATAATAACTAATAGCATTTCAAGATTATGAAACATGAGTGACACAAATTATTTTAAGAAGCGAAGGAATATACTTTTATGTAACTCGCGTTATAGTCTACTAAAAGCTATTTAAATTCTACCTACCAATGACACCTTCCAATGCATAACGCAAGTCATGAGCACGTAGCAATTTACACTGTCCACCACGTTCCGTATTAAAGTCGTGCATATAAAGAAATCCATCCTCGCATGCAACCAACAGTTTTAGCTCCTTCTGCACACGCACCAAACCACAAATATGTTTGAGACCCGGTTGCGCTAGTACTGCTGTAGCAAAGGCACGATCTTGAGCAAAAACATCAGAAACTTGAGATGGAATAAGATATGATGATACTGCTTTTGAAAAATAGCCGGACCAACCACCAACACTTGAATTATTTGTTGTTAAGTTTGAGTCAATAACAGTTGTTTCGGCTGCAGGCTTCGCATCCTGTTCACTTGCAGGCGTAGACTCCACCGGCAGTGCCGGCAATGGCTGCTGCTGCTTTTTTTCATCGCATTGCCACACATTGGGCTTACCTTCGGCAGTCTCTACAGCTCGAGCGTCAATTTTAAAGATATGTACAGTCTCTGTATTGGAAGAAGCACAGAGAAAATCCGCTGTAGCGGAAAACACCAATGAAGCAATACGCACACACCGCTTGACCCCACGTCGGAACTCCTGTACACGTTGACCATTTTTAACACAAAAAACGCGTATTACTGTGCCACGTTCTGAAGCGGTTGCCAGTAATTGGCCGTTGGGCGAGAAGATCAGAGCCGAAAGCGCAGTATCGTGAGCGCGAATGCTAAGTCCTGGTTTCAATTTGTTTGCATTGAAAATGCGTAACTCTCCACAATTGATAGAAATTGGAAATGCTAAATGAGAGTTAAGCGATAGTGTGCAAAGGCCCAACTCATTAGGTGCAATATTCTCAATGGAATGTAGTATTTTCATATCACGTATATCATGGATGTGAATGCTTTCTGCCAGGCAAACAACAAGACGATATCGATTCATGCGAACACATAGTATCTCCGAAGGATAAACGCAATTGCAAATATCCTGCTTTTTCTTGAAGTGCAACATTTTAAGGCAGTTCGGTTTCTGTACGGTTACCAGCACCACCAGTGAACTGTTAAAAAGTCGTTCAACAATGCGTATGTTCTCATTGTCTTTGGTGTAGATTTCATCGACCTTATCGCTGGAATTGATGGAAAAAAGACGAAAACCAGTCTTGTTTAGAACAGAAATGGAGCTAAAATTATAGAGAGTACAAAAATTAGTATGAAAGGGCGTGGATTTTTCAAAATACAAAAATAAATAAAACGGAAAACAAGCAAGGTATGTGAAATGACAGGGATTGAGAGTTACCAAGTTACCGAAATTGACCCGGAGGCCTGATAGGAATTCAAAAATCTCTTTACTTTTTTTGAAATGATTTTTTTTTTTTAACGACCAACAAACAGGCCTTTTTTCCTACGAAAAATTTCACTTTTTAGCATTGTACGAATTAATTTTTTAATATTTCTAGTAAAAAGCAAAAAAAAAAGTTGTCCACTTTTTACCATTTGACGAACTAATTTATATTTTTTTGTAAAAAAAAATACTTAAGTTTTTCGCATGTAACAAAAAAATAATTTTTGTTTAGAAGGCGGGAATTGTTTCTGTACGACTTGATAACAAGAACTACTATAACTACAAGAAAAATGCTTTATTATTTACTACATTAGAAATGACTACTTGATGCTTATGGATAAGAGTCGGTGAACCAAAATCCGTGTGGGTCATTCACGTTAGGTTTCTGTCTAAGTTTATTTTACCTAAAGAAATCTAAAAATCGAATCGATGTTAAAAAAAAAACTTGTAATCAAAAAAAAAGTAATCAAAAAAAGTTTTTACTTTTTTATAAGGACTGTGGTATGGAATAGATATTTTGCATTACGAGTCAAACTAAAGTAGCTGGAACTTAACGTCTTCGATTTTACTAAATTGGCGAGATCACCAAAACTATACATTTTTAATAGATTACCTTTTCCGAAAATGTACCAATGTTTCAGTCTGTTCAGGAATTTGTATCGCTTAGCCGTAGTAAGTTGTTCCACTGTGTAATGAGAATGGAGTGGATCTCCTCTATGCAAAAGTTGGGATATTGGCTGATGTAAGTTTATTGTCATCGCGTTTAATATTTAATTAATTTGGTTCAAATTAATACAAAATATTTACAAGTATTTTGGTTTTATTTTCTAAATAACTTATTACCAACTTTTTGATCGAAGCATTTCATTTGTGTTTTTCACTGTTCTTTCTCAGGCAATTTCACATAATTCCATGACCGAGAAAACAAAAGCCAGGATTCTTTCTCCCTTTCGACCAATTACAAATAAATTTTCTAATATTCCACCAATTAATTATGGAAGCAATAATAATAATAATAAGAAATTTTAACTATAAATGTATTATTAATTGGGCCGAAATCCCGGCGGTACTGCAATACCGGGCCAACCCGTGACAGAGGTGGAGCAAGCCCCTAGACACTCCGTCTAATTCCAAAAATCAGTTTAACATTTGTTGTCCTCCGATGGAGGATCTATCAGATGTTAAGCTGATAAGAACAGATACTACACTTTGATCTTAGCCATAAGGCCGAGAAGCGATAACCAAACACAGCATAACAACATTCCTATATCTACAAAAGTTCATAAACATTATGCGAATTATAAGTAGACGTAAAGGCAAAACGAAATATATATTTCAACATACATACATACGTTTTGCTTGATAACAAAATTTGTATGTACATACGTATGACGAACGCAAGCAATGTAGGGTGACTCATTCCACAGAAAGCAGACCAGTGGATTTGCTTTGTTGCGTAGGGTACATATATATTTTAGAATGACGTCACTACCAGCATAGATGTTGAGGTTATTTATAACCAAAAGTGGTTCTTTTTTTTCGCTTACGGATTGTTGTTATTTGTTGTTTTATTTTTTTCATTGTGCTATTTTTTGCAAAAAAAAAGCTGTTGCCATTTTACAACGTGTAGCTTTGATATCAACGAAAAACATTGCTGAAATACACAGCTACTCTGCCGTACTAAGCGAAAAAGACGTATCTCAAAAAAATTCATTTCGAGATAATTGATGTTTTGTTTATGTCAATTTGTTGAAATACCTATAAAATTGAGATAGAGGAAATTTTCTTAGTAGATTTTTTATATGATTGAACTAAGATGCCGACATTTGGAGTATTTCATTAGACGCATAATTTCTTAAGCTATCCGATGCCATAAGAATCTCGGATATTTTTTTTTTTTAGATACATCTTTTTCGCTTAGTACGGCAGTACTGGCAACTTAAGCGGATTTCAGACCATCAAGTTCTTCAACAAATTGTTTGTCAATTTAATGTACATACATATGTACATTAGGTAATTAAATTTTTTTTTTTTTTTTAAGGTGCTGTTGCTTAATCAGTAAGTTTATGATATGAAGAAGAAGTTCACGAAAATTTAGCTCTGTACCTCAATTTCATAAGGTGGCGCCGAAGCCTGTTAGTTTTATATGCAAATTGTATGGAAAAATTATTTTTTACTAAAAAAGGTATCTGAATGAATAGGTGATTAATGTTGTTGAGCTGAAAAGGGTAATTTTTCGACGTAATTTTTTACGCTGAATCCGAATCTGGCCTCAGAATCGACCCATCATGTCAGAATTCTTAAATATTTGAGGTTAAGTACCTAAAACATGAAAAAACATTTTTAAAATATTATTTTCTCCAAGATCGCTTATTCGATTCTCATGGAACTTACACCACATGACTTTTATATTAAGAAGAAAAACTTAGGCCGTACACATTTTATTTAGGGTGCATAACTTTTTAAATGAAATTTATGTGAAGAATTTATAATTGTTTTCTAAATGCTTCTTATGGTCTATGGATGGTTTTTACAAAGTTTGGTTTAAAAAATGGGCTATGACACGCCCTTCAAAATCAAATTCATCATATATCACCAACTACGGGATGCATATGAATGGGACTTGGTACATAAACATGTATATAAAAGGTACGGGCAAAGTAAGTTTCAAAGGAAAAAATTATCGCCACACATAACGTCTGTAAAAGAGTAGGGTCAAAAGTTAGTTTCACTGGGAAAATGGGCTATTTCGCTTTTACATTCCATCGCATCATACAACATCGCGGCACATATCGAAAAGGACAGAACAACGTCTGCCGGGACAGCTAGTAGGTATATAAAGATGGTAAGTATATTTAAGTTAAAAAATTATTTTTTCTCATTGAAATACACTTTATAAAGTAAATAACAGTAATTTTTACTGATATTTGATAAAAGAAATCCTATGTAATGATTACAGTAATCAAGATATTATTTTGACCAATATTTTTTTGTTTGTGGAAAACTTTTTTCCTTGAGCTTTTTTTTTGGTCTTTGAGTTATGTGAATTACAAAACAAAACTATTAAAGAAAGAAAAAAACATTTTACTCGACGTTTCGCTGGTTGGATTACAGTAATCCTTATAAAAAAACGGGATTACATTTAAAGTAATCGTTCATCGAACGAACTTTGCTTACGATTAAAGTAATCGTAATTTCAACTTTTTCAAAATAACGTTTACTGCTATCGTAATCTCAGGTCGTACGATGAACGATTACTTTAATTGTAATAGATTTTTCTTTGTTTTTGAGGATTACTGCCATTTTAATCATGTGATAATCGCCCAGCTCTGGAATTTATGATAATCGTTTGATGATAAGCAAAAAAAAAGTTCTGTTTACTTGACAAACAATTTGATGATGTCAATTCTCGCTTTTTTATCAACAAATGCATATCACGAAGCATTTAAAATGTATAGAAAAATCATGGTTTTTGGCTGGAATTATATAAAACTCTTCGTGAATTGAGGCACATATGTAAATAGCGAAAAATTTAAGTTTAAATTTAAAGGTTAAACAGTGCTGCTTGAAAAGTTAAAAGAAAAGGAGCCAAAGGTCATTTTAGACATTTTAAACAAAAAGGCTTATTGCCTGCATTTATTAGAGAATTACAAAAAAATGTTGGAGCGAAAAGTCGGGATCTGGGGCAGACGATGTTTATTTATGTCATCACTTATAGTCATATTGATAATTTTGATTTTTTAAGGCATCAATAAGAACTGCTTGAGGATATTTCATCAGTTATTTGTGAGAATGAAAATATTAATTAGCTTAAATTTTGTTCATGTTCTATCTTTTTCGATTAGTATTGCCAATATTGGTTTGCCATTGTTTTGTTTTTTATTATAGCTCTAGAAGCCAGTGATGGCATTTGGGTTTTGTGGAAGTATACTGAATCGTGACTTCAACGTATATTTTAGGGCGAATATTGTTTTTTGTCATGGACACTAAAATTTACAAAAATTTTTCCAAATGCATATTTCAGCAACGTTTATTAAACAGCAAAAAAGAAAAGGGCATTCGTTTTCTTTACGGATATTTCACCAAAATTTACTAAAATTATTAAAAATTTAATAAAATAAACGGTAGTTATTAGAAATAGTCCTAGTGTACTGAAAATAATAAAAATTTGTCAAATGTACTGAAGCGTATTTTTCTCAAAGCAAATGTACTGAAAAAAGTACAAATGTACCGAAAATGCCATCACTGATAAACATTGAATTGGAAGAAAAAATTTGCAGCGATTTTTTTTTTTTTTGCAGTAGCGCTCTTGGAAGACCATTTGCACCAGCTCGTGAATACGCCTTTTATGTTGGCTTGTGCTTGGTAATTTTAAGCTGTATCACTTTTTTTTTTAGTTATTTACCTACGGTGATCATATTTTTTGGAGGGAAAATTGGAGACAAAAAAAAATACAACTATGAACTGCAAAAAATAAAAAAAGAGTTTTAAACAAAGGCAATTTGATACTCTACATACGTAACAAAAAAAAAAATTATTTTATGAAAATAAAGATTAGATTATTAAAGCAACTATTTTTAAAACATAAAGTTAAACCTCTAAAATGTTACCCGAAAGCAAGTTTTTTTTATTCACGTACATATAAAACTAACACCACACTTAAAAATAAAATTAAAAATTTTTCTTTCATTAAAATTTCCTCCTATTATTTTTTCTAATATTTAATTTTATATTTATTAATTATCAAGCCCTCTCGGGCTTCCAAAAATTGCCTTAGTGGACGGTATTTCACGTCCCCATGGCGGGGTATTGGTTAAAGTTTTCAACTAGCAATAATCGCACCTCGGTAGGACCTCATTGGTTACGATATCGCCTCTGCGCAAAGCTAACCTAAACATACCAGCAACGTGCTTAAGTTAAGTTATTTTATAAACCCTACAAGAACTATACAGCACAAATTTAAAACGAAAGCAAAATAACAAAATGTACAGAGAAAAAAAAACATATTGCATATTTATAGGGTAGATATTTTACTGAATGAAAGTTGTGCGCAATGCGCAAACAAACAAAAAAAAAATAAATAAAAATTCATATTCAACAAAAATGAAAACGAAGCCATAGCAACAATAGAGAAAACAGCTGCTGCTGTGTAGTTGTAAATATTTTTGTTGTATTACACTAAACATCAGCGTTGAATCGTTGAATGAAATCAATTTCAAATTTTTTGTGGCAAAAATCGACAATATAAATTCGATACGGAAATAGCATAATTTTTAAAGTTATAAAAGATGCGCTCATTATTATTTTATTTTGAATTACTTGCATAAGTCATTATATGAAATAACAAAAAAATAAACATTAGTACATCACTTGGTGGGCTTCACGCCGATTGCCTAGTTTCTTTATTATGAAGTTTTAAGTTTGAAATGCTTACTCGGCAGAAAGAAGATCCCATTAAAATTTCACTCATAAAATGCGTAATTTGACGGATGAAAACGAGCCTGATCTTTTCGCCGAAAAGGTGTTACAAAAAATATTCCATACGCGGTATCGTTTTAATATTGTTTAGAGCTCGTTTGCTATATTTTTTCATTACAATCGTATGTAATGAAATATGTATGTAAATATATACTATTATTTAAAAAATTTCCTACAAAATGTATAAACAATACAAAAAATATGTTTACTATTACAATACTTAATCGTATTAAAAACGCATTTGATAGGTATAAATAAAAAATAGTTTGGCGACTTATTTTCATCTAAATACATACATGCTTATATATGTATGTACCTTACATATGAATATGGTGCTTTAACATTATCAAGTTAGGAACTCTTATCGGTCAGTAAACTGAGAATAAAATTCATAAGTAATATAAGGACTGTTTATTTGAGATGGGTATTATACATTCTTTTTGTGATTATTTTTAGCAAAAAAAAAAATCACTGTTGAACAATTTTTAAAAAAAAATAATTCGTAATTTTGAGATGACCAACTTTCTTAAACAATATTTATGTGCATATGTCCATCACGTAACTTTTTTTTTTAAATGCACTCAAAATTTCAAATTTTCACATATTTTATAGCTAATTAATATAAACTTGATTGTACACGGTTAGAAATCTTGGAATAAATTTTAATACAAGCGAAATATTACAAAGATTTTTAACACAATTTTGATTAAATTTAATACTTTTGAATATATTAAAAAATTTTGTATTAAATTCTAATACAGTTCAAACATTAAAACGATATTTTATAACATTTGGAATCAATTTGATGCTATGGAAAGTATTACATTTAGCCAACGTAAATATGATACTACGTTGGCTGATGTCGTTAAAATGTTCATGCAACCCTTGTATTGAAAAAGAACAGGTTCGAATCCCACTCGATACGACATATTTTGTTTTTTTTTAAATTTTAATAAAAACGAGTATTAAATTTTAATACAAATTTGTATTGTGGACCACCAGTGGTTTAGGTGGACCCCCAGGGGTCCATGGGAGACTCGACTGGGGTCTACGTTGGCGTGACAAAAAAATGGAGGTTCACAATTCGTAAGCGGAGGTCCACGAAAATTTATCTGCTTTAGATAGTGATGAACTAAAATGTTAGGTTGACTTCACTTATCAATGTAGGTAGATAATATTTTAAGAAACTCATCGACTGTTACTTTTAAAAACTTGCATATTTCATATTCAGTACGAAGTGTCGGAACTCAGCTGCATCGCAAATTTTTATAGTTAGATCTAATCTTCACATTTTTTGTCGAGTTTTGGGAATATAGTAGAAATGTAGCTGCAGGGGGTCCACCGGAACCAGCTAAATTTGTGGTCTATGAGAAAGAAAAGTTTGGGAAACTCTGATCTAGACAGTACTGAATTTTAATACAATTCTGGTGTAGTCATATATGTAAGCCCAAAGGTATTAAAATTTATTCCAAAATTGTTAACCGTGTAGAAAGTTTAAAATGAAAAAAGGGTTTAAAATAGTTAGTATACGTTTAATTGCTCTACTATGCCTAGTTGTGGCGAAAGTTTTGTAAGATCTAACATTTTGAGCGAATAAACTAGTAAATGTGTTATCTTTAGCCTTGCCAACAATTAAATACCCTACACCGCATTAACATTAAAAGTGCGCGTAATACTTAAATTTTTAATGAAAGCGTATTTTCAAGCTACTCGTTAGTTGGATTCACAAAACAAACCCACATTGAATTTGGCAACATTTACTTTGATAGCTCTCTGTGTAGCGTTTTGATGGTAATGTTTGTATCAGTGGCGTACCGTGCTCATTGGACGCCTCGGGAAAAAGAGGTAAACTTTTGCCTGCCACCATCAACAGAAAATATTGCGTGTTTTTTTATTTATTAAAAAAAAAGGTCTTACTTTTGGTCCTTGCAAAATGTAAATGTGAGGTGCCAAGCCCATTTGTTAAAATTCGACTTGATCTTGACCAGAAATTTTTCGAATCTATACTATTTGTGTGAAATTTCATTACCTTAAATAATTCTCTTGGTACAGCGTTTTGAAGCTTTTGCTTGTATTGGAGGTACCACGACCGATTCTTCTCCTGAACTTAGTTGCACTATATCAAATAACTCTCAATATAGCGTTTTAAATGTTTTATGTGTTTGTGCGGTAGGCGTGTCCATGAACTAATTTCGGCCATTTTCAATCCCAAGGACCACCTTGTTAAAAGGTGAAGCCAGTGTATTTCATTCAATTATCTTGCTTGGTTTTCCCGCAATCGTTATTTCCATAGACGGACATGGCTTAATCTACTCAGGTGGTAACGCTGATCAAGAATATATAGCTTTGCTAAGCCTAACACGCCCCCTTCAACGCGTTACAAACGGTAGCACAATGTGAATGTACACTGAGTATAGTGTTGATCAGCAAAAAATTACTTTTCACAAATATATAAATATAGTGTTTTTTTTAAATTATATGTTATTTTGACACTGACAACTTTTTTCCGCTCGAAATATTTTCAGAAAGTCAGTAGCATAGCGAAACGAAATGAGTGCATTTAAGCTTGATCAAAGTTGGGAAAATTTATTTCCAAAGTAAGTGCTGTGTAACCCAAACAGTTCATGTTTCGAAAAAGTTTATTTTCTGATGAGGCACATTTTTATCTCGGTGATTATGTTAACAAGCAAAACTGCTGCAAGAAAAACTTGCAAATGATAGTCAAGAAGCCAACGCGTTTGGAGAGAGTGACAGTTTAGTGCAGATTTTGGAATGGTGACCCATTTTTTTTCGAAAATCCTTCTGGAAACACAGTTTTGATCAAGGATGAACGCTACATAGGCATGATAACCAACTTTTTGTAGACAAAAATTGAGAACATGGATTGATTAATACATGAAACCATTTTACGAAAAAACAATAAACTTTTTCGTAATATTTTGATTGGGTATTTAATTTTTATTTACAGAATTATGAAAACTAATTTTTATTTTACTAAAACAAAGTTAACTTTCAGTTAACTAGCATATACATAAGTTATATATAATAGGTTTGTTCGAACCTGATTTTGTGGTAAAAATTGAAAAGTGTCAAATCGCGATTTTCGAGAGAGTAAAAGCTAAAATTTCTCTGACTACTCGAATCACCACAACTCTGGTTCGAACGGAAAAATAGGTAAAAATTGAAGACTGTCAAAAATTTGCGCCTATTTTAGTAAATAGACAATGGCAGAGTTTAGGAGCTAAAACCGCACCATAGTTGCATAACCGTTTGGTTAAGACATTCTGAATGCAAGGCGAGTGAAGCATTTTCGAGAATATTATTGAAATAACTTAAAAAGTAAATGTTCGATTTTAAAGTTTTCTGCCTGATTTTTATAGCTTCATAAATTAATTTGAACTTTGATTTTTTTAAATGCATAAAATGCATTTTAAAACAATGCTTAGGATAAAAATAATAGGTTTGACGTTAAGTAAAGTTTAGCCAAAATTGTTTTACATTTTGAGTTAAACATTAAACATTGCATTATTTCTACTGAACACTACTTATACTAGTAGAAAAAAAAAATTAAGTGTTTATAAACAAAGCATAAAAAAAACACTAAAGTTGTACAAGCGGGAATTCTTGCCGAAAAGTAATTAAGTTTAAATTTAGTGTTTCGCATTTAATTATTTAATTTATTTCATGTGAGTATAAAGAGTGCAATTATTAAAGTGTTATTTGAAAAACGTAACATTTTACTTAAATTCTGAATGTAAATTAAATTACATATTATTAAAACAGTTGCGTATCTATTTGGTCATAACCTTCTGAATTCAATATATAAAAAATAACACTTTGAAGACTGCTTAAAATGTTATGCAGTTTTAGCAGCAAGTTAGTCCAGAAAAGTTCTGTACCAAGTTTTTTGTTCAAACAAAGAGTTATGTTCGATGGAATTGTTAAAACAAAAAAAAAAAAATTGGAACAACTTTGATTTAGCAATATTTTAGAAATAATTATCTGGTTGACTACCGTACAACAATTTAGGTGACATTCAGCTTTACGATTCCTTTTCAATAAAAAATCGCTCAGCTATTTAAGTAAATAAATGAGCATTTACCAAGATATGTTTTGATTTCAAGCTTTTTGTTATGTTGCTTCTTCTTAACACAACCTTAAAAGAAGTGATAAAAAATCAACGCTGAAAATTATTTTATATGGAAAGTATTTGACAGGTATAATTCAGACAGGAAATTTCATTTCCCTCGCATGCAAAAAGTGAGTCGCCAGTCTCGTTGCCTACGATTTTGACAGTCTTCAATTTTTAGCCACAAGAAATTTGTCTGGGTGAAAATTTAACTTATTTTTGGGAGGGGAAGTGATCAGCTGTTTCTTACTCTCATTTTTTCTCTCTCAAACACCACTTTTTTTCTGGTTCGAACGCTTTTTGTGGTAAAACTTTATAAATATTTATAAATATTTACCTATTTTTTCAGGTTCGAACAAACCTAATATAACATTAAGAAAAACGTTAAAATTTATGAGATTTTCTAAATGAAAGCCTCAAACTGGACAGCTTACACACATGTGTTATATTTGGAATTTGCAAAACAACAATTTCAATGAAATTCAAATACTATTGACACAGATATTATTTATCGCAACTATTTTAAGAGCTGATTTAAGTTTGATTTTTGTTTATACATATAAATATTTTTTTGCTGTTTTGTTGACAATCGTTTGGTTATCAGCTTCCGCTTTGTGGTAATACTTATGAATTATGATGAACACAACAAAAAAAAAATCATTATCGGTCAGTAGCGGATTTTTCCTTAACTTAAGTAAACATAGGCACTTATTTGATATACAAAGTTACCTAAAAATACAAAATACTACTTTTACAAATATGTCACCAACTTTGTCATGTGATCAATTTACGCACAGACAGACAGATATAGAACTTTTTATTTAAACATACAAATCGTTTATTTTGAAAGTGTTGAAAGACTAATTAATCAAAGATGAAAAAATGTACACTGGTTACATAATCTGGTCTTAGATGGAGCCCCATTATATTCACAGTTTAAGAACTTTAACTGAACTAAGTCCACCACTGATCATAGCGTTAAGTTTTCAAAATATTAAAACAACAAGCGTTTATTTAATTTTGTTTTTGTTTTAAAATATAAAAGTGTAAACAAAACTAAAACTACGTAGTGAAACGAATATAAGGCTAAAAACAAAGTGCAAAATTTTATAAAAAAACGCCTGTGACTCAGTCACGGCCAACTCTAGACGAGAGTACTAAGGAGTAAACACCACAACAAATTTAATGTTTCTACGAAGAAACCGATCAAAACAAGTTGAGCCTCAAAATAAAGCAACAACGACGTAAAAGAGGCTCGGCGCGTGTTGATAATTAAGGCAATCTATTGTTTATACTTACAATGACGTGAGGGGTGATCATGTTTACTTTTTTATAATTTTGGATACTATAAGGAATTAAAAATTGGGAAACAAAACACATTGGGTATTTTTAAAATTGGAAACTTTTTTACTATGAACAGGGTTACCAAGACAGAATTCCCGGCCTTTTCAAAAAAGTTATTTTTTTCTAAAATCAAAAACAAATTTAATTTTTTTTGGTCAACAATAAAAATCTAATGCATCAAATAGAACTTAATTTTTTTTTGGAAAACTTGACCAATTCCCGGCCATTTTAGAATCCTACCAAGCCCCGGCTTTGACATGAAATTTCCGATCAAACTGGTTTAATTTCGGTCACTTGGTAACCCTTTTATGAATTTTTCTTTTTTTTTTGTGTAAAACTTGATCAATTCCCGGCCATTTTAGAATCCTACCAAGCCCCGGCTTTGATATGAAATTTCCGATCAGACCGGGTTAATTCCGGTCACTTGGTAACCCTAATTATGAACCTCCATATCTTGCACGTGTCGTCGTTTTTGTTGTTGCTGTTAAAATAAAACTATCAACAAATAACACAGAGTACACACTTAATTCATAAGCACAATAACAAATAGGAAATAAAATGAAACAGAAAAATATTTTGTTTGTTTTTACATTGCACACGTTTGTATTGCAAAAAAAAAAAAAAACTTTAAACAAGAAATCCACAAACAATGACCATCACACAAATAAGCTGATATTTCAATTTATAATTTGAAAATGTTTTTTCTTATGCATCTATTTGCCAAGTCACTATACAGGGTGGTTAGGTTATCAGCATCCATACTCTAAAATTCGATTTCCTGGTTTATTGTGAGTAAAAAATTGTTTAGGAGAGAGGGGTCTATCTTTTATACCTTCTGAGTTATAGGGCGTTTAACAAAGTTCCTTTAGAGTAGTACCTTCGAACTCTATGACGAATCGGAATAGGATAAGAACAAAATTCGTTTATTCTTATTTTTTTATTTGCTATTGAAATAGTCAGTGATTTTTGTTTGGAGAATTCCAAACTGCTGTGAAATATTATATTTTTTTCTTTAGACACTTTCAACTTCACTTATTATTTAAGCATTTTGCTCAGAAGTTCAACAGTTTCTTTTCGACATTTTCCACACCACTACGCACAATTTTAATATGTTTTATATGTTTTGACTTAACCCAAATATATTTTGAAATTTTTCTAGTTATGAAATTGTTTGCTTGTAAGTAACTACTACTCTAAAGTAATTTTGCTAAACACCCTGTTACTCAGAGGATGTTCAAGATAGACCCCCTCCTGCTATTCAATTTTTTACTCATAATAAACCGGAAATCGAATCATAGAATATGGATGCTCACAAATGGACCACCCTGTATATTTTATACCGAAGGGTGCAACTACTTTGTATATTCACCACATTATTTGAAAAAAAAAATTGATTTTGAATGTGGCAATGTTTTCGCATTTGCGATTAAGCAAAAATATTTGCTCAATAACAAACAACAAGGCTTATATGTTTTATTGTTATTTAATATTACCATAAATGCGCGTCTATTTCAAATTAATAGTAATTCAAGTTCAAATGCAGCTTGGCATGAAAATCGAATACACCAAGTAACACTGAGTTTGGTATCATATTATTTACAATAAACAAGCGTAGGCCTATAAATACATGGGATACTAGGGATTATACATACATATGTATGTATGTATGTACATAGAAAAAAGTTTTATAAACAATTTTTAATAAATGCATGCGCATTTTGGTTTAGGTCTCGTAAAAATTAAACAAGCAATAAGGAAAAAATTATTAAGTAACGAAGTAGGATTTTTCACCAGCAACTCCAAGTCCGCCACAAATTTCATTCATATGAAAAAAATTTAATAAAGTGGCGTTTTCATGTTGTTTTCCTTGATCCAATATCAGGGATATCAAATCAAATTTTTGTAAGAATGAAAAAGCATGCGAGCAGAACCTAAAGCTGCGTCTAATGCACTTGACGAATGAATATGCATACAATTGCTATTTTTATAGCATGCGATATCCTCCCTGATATGGGATAGTAGAAGATCAAGAAAGATAGCCTGAAAACTATGCATAACTGCAAGAAAACTGCATTTATTGTCACAACATAAAAGCTAACCTCTCCCTTACATTACTTACAAAATTCGTGGACCTCCCTATTCACGTTATATAATATTTATATATTAAATTCATCCTTCAATTGGGACAACAAAGTGTTTTTGTTTACTCGATCAAGAATTCGAATTCGTATTACTCCAGCACCACTAGTTTTTACGATAAATGTGGTCAGAAACGCTG
This sequence comes from Tricholauxania praeusta, assembly GCA_949775025.1. Taxonomy (NCBI): domain Eukaryota; kingdom Metazoa; phylum Arthropoda; class Insecta; order Diptera; family Lauxaniidae; genus Tricholauxania; species Tricholauxania praeusta. Next base: position 122,538,827 of record OX459030.1, on the reverse strand, counting down.
ATATTGACCACTGTTTCTAAGGCGCTTATTCGTCTAGAGTGTATATCATAACTTAAAATTAAGTATATATTTTATTTTCTCTTTGAAATCATATACGGTTTCTTAATAACCGCATTTTTGATTTCTTTTTCCTGAAAAAAATTAGTTTTTGCAACTAACGTTAATTTGACGGATACGCCCCCAGTTAAGGTTTTGATATTTTTCTCAAACGACCAGCTCTTGTAAATGTTTTTAACAAAGGATGGCATGCTATTAGAATGGGTGATTTTAAATAAATTAAGCAATTGATCTATAGAAACTAATGTAAAGAAACTAACCCTCTCTTCAATACATTTTGTTCACTGAAACTCTGTAGAAATCTTTTATTAAATTCATACTGCGAAAAAAGGCACATCATTAACAAAACAATCAAGTTTAAAGTAAGCATTTAGATAATAGCAACAAAAAACAGTAAAAATCAAATAAAAATTTCAATCATTAAAAAATTTTTAACAAAGATAACAGGTTGAATGCACCAAAAATTCAGCAACCTTGAAGACCAAGTTCAAGGTGGATTTTTTTCTTAACATTTTTTGTAAATAAAAGCTGAAAGGTAGCCCTTATCAGAATTTAGAAAATTAATATCAGTCCCCATGCAGTCTAGGTATATACTATAGAGAAAACTAAAAGTTACGGGTAATAAATGCATTAAAATAACCTTGAACAATTCATTGACAAAGAAAATTGTTTGAAGTATAATAGTTAACGACATTACTGGTACATATACACCATTTGGAAAGTGTTACTGTGCATTGAAATATTCAAACGGCGGCTTTCCTAAGATTATAAACACAATTCAATAACAACGTAGGTATGCATCACTACATTCTAAAAGGAAAAAAAAAAACACGTGATAAAGTGGAAATATAAGGTCTAGTCATAATTTTGCAGTTGTTTTTAATTATTGCTAGTTTTTGTGAAATTGCGAAACAGCGAAAATTGCTGCAAAATCTTTAGTAACAACATTGCCAACGTAAGCGCAAATATTATGAAATAAATACAAGTTCAATGTGCCAACAATTTTGAATTGAAATATTATTTTTAATAATATTACATGAAAAGATTTAAATTATAAAAGCAAAAGGTTGTTACTTATAACCAATAATGTATATTTCCCATACGGTCACATATCGCACTGATTGTGTAATTTTTAATGAGCGCTTTATATGCAATTTCATTTCAATTGTAGATATTCAAGAACAAAAAAATTTCATGCCTATAATATTTTTAAATTAAAAGGAAGCACATGTTAACCTAAGAAATTATTATATAAGTATAACGTAACAAATTTTAAATTTAAGATATGCATTAACTATAATGATTGTAATTTTATATGAAAACATCGCTGTAAATCAGTAAAAAAAATAATTTCAAGTTGAAATTTAAAGATCACTCACAAAGCTAGACAACCATTCATTTTATATTTTGAAATATCGATATACGTATCGTCCCCTCAGAGTTTAAGTATTCTAACTCGCTTTTTGGTAACATTTTTTAGTATGCCACCAAACTAAAGAAAATACACGCTTTCGTTTGGTATTGTCAAAATTTGGTTAACTATTCTCGTTCTAAAGGGTATGCATTAATAAAAGTATGCATTGTGTCCAAACTTCGATTTTTAAAATAAAATATCAGAGTGAACTTAAATGTTTTTCTTGTGATAAATGTTCTTGATAATTATCATTTCATGTTTAAAATTTCATTCTGATCTCGAATTTTTTAAAATTTCCTTAAACAAGTTAGACATTTTCCGAAACAAAAAAAACAGAATGTTTTGAATTACAAATGTATTTTTTTTAAGCAAATTATTTGGCATACAAAAAAGTTGTTAAATTTGAAGTTTACTAAAAATTTTTGTGAAGAAAAAGGGCCAAGAACAGAAAAAATAAAAATACTTAGCACAACAAAAAAACTTTTGGAGGATCGCTTTTAATAACTAAGGGTTTTTGACGTCAACAAACAAAATGATGCAGATAGTTATATGAAACGTAAGTAAATGCACTTTTTGATAATGTATGAATATCTGAAATCAAATAATAATTTTGACTAGAAGTAATGTGTTCTGCGAAAACCTTTATTATCTTTTAGATTTTTTCATATTCTTTTAGTGAACAGTATAAACAAATAAAATCAAAAATCTTATTAAGTCAAAAATCCAAAAAAGTATCGTAAGATAAGCTTTTTAAAAAAAAAATTGATATTGAAATAATTGATAAATGAATGAATGATGTGACATAATTTTTGAAATGGAGCACTAATTCTTTTATCTCAAATTTTAATGATCTGTTCCTGCTGTCTGTAGGAGTCTTCCTACTACTACTACAAAACTACAAACTTTTTGATATCGAACTTATTTTACCAGAGACATTGCTATCTGAAATAATAACCCTCACTGGAACGTCAGACCTCGTTCCACGCCGTCACATACTTTATTTGAGTGAAATTTTGAGTGGGGCCTGACAGTCCGTGGATAGATATTTGTATCGAAATTCGAAAGTTTCCTAAATTGCTCGTTTTTTGTCTTCAAAGCTAGCACTTTTAAGGGATAACCAATGTGATATCTAATTTGGAAACAATTTAAAAAAAACTTATAGAAGGTGAAGGGAAACAAAAGGAAAATTTAAAAATATGGAAAGCGTATTATAATGCCTTAACCGGGAATCGAACCCAGGAATTGAATGCGAGAGTTCATAAATTTTGGTTAATTTTGGGCAGTGCCAGTGACCAGACCCATTGTGTAAGAAGTGTTTGATTTTCTATTTTCGATTTAATGCCGATACGTGTAATAACGCAGTATCTATGACAATTTTTTATGAAATTTAAATTTTTTATCAAACATTAATACAAATTATATGTAAGCTTAAACAAAACAAGTACATGACATCATATCATTAGTTTTTTTTTTTTCTTTAACACAAGATTTAAAAAAAAAAAATAACTAATAAATTTAACCAATTAGTAAAAAGAATAAAAATTGGTATGCCAACATTGCATCAGCTGTTATTTATTTGATGTGTACTGGTTGAAATGATGTAGTGAACTATGAGCAAAGGGGTGTACCGGACGGAGTCTAGTTGGAAATAAGAAAAACTCGTTTGTTTCTGTTTGTTATAAGTGAAGAACAAAGAACTTTCAATTTGCAAAGTGGGACAATCAATAAAAACAATTTTCGAGAAACTAAAGGATTTCAAGAGCCAAATGAGACAAAATTAGCAATGACCTTCATTTTATTTATTTTTATTTTTTTTTTCGTTTTCAACAAGGTCTTTTTAGTTTTGAACTTTTTGCAATTTTCAGGGTCATCTACTTATTGTATAGTTTGCTTTTGCAAATAGAAAAATACATACATACATATATGCATTATTTATCGATATCTTGTAACTTACGTAAAATCCTGATTAAAATTCATTTGGTATCCTGACATGACTTTTTCCTGGGCCTTCTTTCCTTTTTCTGAAAATAAGTTTCAATTCCTTTTTGTCGTTTTTTCTTTTATTTTTTTGTTATTGTGATTGCACTTTTTAATTCTGTTTTTCAAATATTTTCAATTAAAATTTTATAAAAATTTCTTTTTTTGATAATTTTTTTCCCACAAGTCTTAACTTTTCTTTTGTTTTAGCTTCCACTACGCTTTCAATTACTTTTGTTTCTGTTGCTGCTATACTGTTGTCATTTAATTTTTCTATTTTACTTTTCTAATTCGCCTCTTTCCGATTCGCTTTGAACTATTTTGCATCAAAGCTTGTTTTATTTTTTTTTTTTTTTTTTTACTTTGCTAGCTCGTTCCTCACCGATTCGTTTTGGTATGTATTTTAGAAACAACAGCTGATTAATGCATTGGTTTTGGCAGCATTGTCTTGACAGTAAAACAGTAGTGTCAGTTTCATGCTTGTCGACTGAATTCAGTCGATTTGAATCGACTTCGATAGGGCTACCAGATGGATTTCTACTTTTCACTTTTTCACTTCAAATGTACTACTTTTGGATGGTTTTGCTACTTTCGATATTTGTATATTGTAAAATAAAAGATATTTCAAATATTCTTTTAATTTTGCTGGGGTTTTTCGTAAGAAACCATTAACTTTTTTTTTTTTTTCTTGCTTATCAAAAAAATTGTTATGAGACTAAAAAAAATTTTTGTTTTCATTCGAAAATTGGAATTTTTTGACATACACTTCTTTTGTAGGCAGGTCATCTGGTAGCCCTAGACTTCGATATTTTCCTTTTTTAGTTTATTTGGTTTTTTACTGATCCCTGAAATTCATCGGCTGTGGTGGTACTGGTGTTGTAAAAAAAAAAAACGTAGATTTATACTTAATTTTCCCATTAACTCCAGTGGCGGTAGCTTGCAGAAAACCTGGATGGTTTGATCATTTGATGCAATTTTAAACTAACCATAATAAAAAACTTACACAAAATTTATACTTTAAGCATAACTTTTTATAAGTGAGACAATGTCTAAAAAATATAAATATTCGACAGTAAATTATAAAATATTTTAAGGCTTTAACTTGCTTAAAAATAAAATTCAGAGCTGCACTTGATTGAGAATAATTGGTTTTTTAGTAAGAAGTTTCCAAATCTACCCGATAACAAAGATTATGTATTCTTAAGAGCCATTTTTCCATTTAATAAACTCACAGTGATACAGCTGATTTGAATATTAAGTTTCTTTAAATAATTCAATACCTAATGAATCGCTCCGATACTGTCGTATGAAAGGTTATTTAATAACCTACAATATTGTTTGAGTAATTTTTCAGATTTAACATATGGTTTTGGAGAAATTATGATTTTTCGGAAATTTTGACAATGTTTTTTAATAAGACCGTTATTTTTTTAAAGTCCACAAAGCATGACTCTTGTGATTTTCTGATCAATGTCGCCGTCATTGCTATCATCGGCTCACATCACATCGATTTTTGTTGTGATGGCAACCGATGAAGTAGACTAGCGTTTTAAGCCCAATTTCCATGTGATCTTATCTTATCGTATCAAATATCAGGGAGGACATCACATGTTATAAAGATAGCAAATGTATGCTATTCACTCTCGCATTCTCCAAGCGCTTTAGGTTCTGTTGCATGCTTTTTCTTTCTTACAAAAATTTGATTTGATATCCCTAATATGGGATCAAGAAAGATAGCATGGAAATTAGGCTTTACGTTGCCATCATCTTATGCAAATCATGCTGTGCGAAATGTATTTATTGTATGAAATTTTCAGCAGTCTGGTCTATTACTTTCTGTTATGGTGCCACCTACCTTCGCCTAGTGTTAATAAAGTAACATATTGTGAATTGTTCTGATACCGGTAAAGCACTAAATTTCCTACAATTCACGAAATTATCAGTCCGCAAATTGGCGGGAAACGTTGCAGATGTAGAATTACAAAAGAACTACGTAAAATATTTATCACAGTAATCAGTTGAAACTGAAATATTTGAATCATAGTCAATTTTTCAAGTTAAACCTGTGATCAATGACTCTTGGTCAATGATTTAGTGAACTGAAAGCAAATTACGTATACTAAAACCATTTTCAAAATTTTTTGAAAATTCTCTATAAATGTATATGTACTTATCAATGTACGCTACATAAGATATTGCACATAAATTATCTCTATTTATTATAAACATTAAAAGTTATAGTAAATCTACAAATTCATTCATAAAAATTAAATCTCTTATTATTAAAATTATTCCTTTTTTTATTATATATAAAATAACATATTTTGCTTCTATTTTGATTATTTCTGCTTCGTGCCATCTACCTTCGACTAGCGTTATTAATCATTGTGAATTGGTCCAATAAACGTTAACCACTACTGTCAGTTTTCAAACATAAATGTTCCCAACTTTTGGCACTGAATTGTCAGATTGCTGTCATTGGAAATTCACACAATTTTTCATTTATTTTTCTTCCTTTCCTATTTTAAGTTCATAAATTGTTGCAATTTTAATAGAAATTTTATTTGCAAAGTGCAATAGTGTTATTAAACTCTTATAAGAATTAAATTAAAAAGAAAGTTGCTTGAAGTACGGAAACGAGGGAAAAAAAATTGTTAAAGAAAAAAGTGAAAATTTTCCGACAAAAAAAATTAATTGCAGCGACAGCAACAAAAAAAACGAGTTACTGTAGTTTCAGCATCAAAAATTATGTGTGCAAATTCGTAGTTTTCATTAATACGCACGTAATTTAAAAAAATAAAATTTGCTCGCGGTCGGGACTCCGCCCGCAGTGCTGCAGTACAACAACAAAATAAAAGATAAAAAAAGAAGAAGCAACAAATACAAGCAAATTGACAGAAATGCCGTTGAAATTTCTGAAAAAGTGTCGCCAGTACAACGTCACATCGAAGAGTCTGTTTGTCATATCGGTGCATCATTTGTTGGGTGAGTTGCCTGCCCTCAACGGGTGTAAGTGTGTGTATGTGTTGGTTGTGCGTATGTGTTTTCCTATTAGAGCACTAGAAAGGCAAAAACAATCTATGGAAAATGCGCAAGAAAATTCCAATTGCATGAATTGCGCTACAGCGCTGTTATGCGTTGAGTTGAATCGCTGACTGCGCATGCAGGTGCGGTGATACAGTGGAGAAAAATTGACATGCATGCATATTGACATCAATGAAATCTTGTTATATCTAAGTTCAAGTGAGCAACGCAAAAGTAATCAGAGGCAAAACTTTAGGTATAGCTCCTCTCAAATTTGTTGTTAAGCCCTATTCAAAAGTTGGACGACGTACCTCGTTTTGAATAGCAATCGAAGGTTGTGAATAAGACTTTTAAAGATATCATTACAAAATGAAAAACCTTGGAACCTTTTTCAAAACTCGAGTGAAATATGAAATTTAGTTTAATCACTTTTCTTAAGCTTACACTTATTTGGTCAAAAAAATATATTATTAAGATATATATATATATATTTTGAAATCTGTATTAACATATAGTATACTTAACTCAATATACCATTTGTATTCTTCTTATCACAAAACAAATTAACAAACTCAAAAATATTTCTTGGAATATGTGGATAATATCAAAGTTCCTTCGTAATTATCAGTGTGTTAAACGATCAATTTTACATCACCATAAAACTACAGTTAGGTCCGAATACCCTTAGTATGAAATGAAAAATGTATTACTTACGTATAAAAAGAAACATAAATGGTTAGTGTAAGAAAATATATGTATGTAAATTATTTATTATATTAGAGTCCTTAAAAGTGCATACTAAAAAGAGGTGAAATATTGGACAAAATTATAAAATATAAGACCATCGATATTTATAGTTTCAAGATCTCAAATCTGACAACTTAAATATGGGGGAAAAATTAGAATTTCTAAACTTTTTTAAAAAAGAATACAGGTTAATATACATACATACATACACTTTTTTCGAACAATAAAAGTTTTTTTAAAAAATATCATTATCCTAGAAAAAACACAAAAAGCACAATTTTAGATCACTAGACAACTACATAATACAATTTTTTAAAAAGCTTAAAAACATGCGTTTCTTCTGCTGCCATATTCTGTAAAAGTAAATTTTGGCTTAACACTTAATACTGAACTACTTTGGCTATTGAAGCCGGTATTGCACCTGCTACAGAAACATTGGTCTATTCTTTTCAAGTTTTTCAGGTGAACGTACTATAGTTCGCGAAGCTGGCCTTATTATGCATGGTCAAAATTAGCTTAAATTAGTGATTCGCTTAGTTTTTCATGTGGTACACCATTTTAAAGAAAATATAAATAAAAATGGAAATGCAAATTAATGCTACAATTATATTAACTTCGGGTATTGTGATATAGGCATTTTTGTATTTTAAATTACACGTAATTTTTATAGCATAGCTTCAGCTTCTTTATGCATTATGGTTTGTTGATGCATTGTGCAGTATATTACGATTTCGGAGCTCTATAGCGTATGCCAATCTGAAGCTATTTCAACAAAATTTAAAAAAGCCAAGTGACATCTCTAAATGAAATTGGCGGGTAATGTGATATATTGCGCTCGGATAATGTGATATACTATCATGAACAGTATAAGAAGCATAAAACAGTAGGAACAGTAGATTTAAACTGAATCAATAAGCGAAATGCAGGACATATTAAAGTCATATAGATGACACACATACAAAAATTGCTTGCCGTCTTGGAAGACAATCATTGTGAGCCCAAATTAAATTGCATTGCAGGCATTGAACTCTGGTCTGAATCTTTGTATCCCTCCGTAAGGATTTGTTGCAAAAAGCTCATGTAATGTCCTTGCTGGGTGGAGCAAATTGGAGTATATCACATTACCCGAATTTCAGTTTTAATACACTCAGTTTATTTTTATTAAACACATTTCTGCAAATAAAGAATCACATTATTTCAATCACAGTCATTTCAACGTCTCCAACATTCATCAACTGTAATCGATTGCTTTATTTGTAGCTAAGTTTAATAGTTTAATGCATCATAAGATGGTAAAAAGTGAAGTTCAACTTTTTTTTTCAATTGCTGAGCAATATTTTGTGCTTGAAATTGTTTCTTGATAATTTTTTTTTTTTTAAAAATCTGTGAATATATTTCCATTAGAACCGATTACTTAAATTATTTAGCTGGGAACTTGTTGATTTTTGAATTCATAATCTTTGCACTACTGAAAATCAAAAAAGTTAAATTTACAGCCCTTTTTTTTCATTTTTACATGATATTTTTGACTAATTTCTTTGAATTCGTAAATTTCTTTCAGAATACAAAATATTTTAACTTTTTACTAACTACTACTTATTCGTCATTGATTACTTAATCAATTTAAGATAAAATTTACTTCATATTACTTTGTTTGTTAAGACATTTTTATAATTCATAAAGGTGTATTTTATCTGCAGCGATAACAACAAAAGATTCATATTTTTATGAAATGCGTGCTGTTTTTAGCTCAAATGTTTTTCTTTTTGTAACGCTATTTATTAACTGCTTTAGGAATGGAATTTTGCGCGATTATGAAATTCTTTTGTACTTTTAATCTGCCAAGTTGGTTTAAGTGTTGCTTGTTGGTCTTTGCTTTTTGAAAATCAAAGGAAAAAATCAAAATGAGTAATAAATATTTGTTATTTTACTTCTGTTACAATACAACAAATTTTATCTTTAACGCATGTTGTTTACGCTTAAATTATAAACAAAACTACCAAAAGGTTTTTAAGCTTAAGCGTTTTTGAGGAATATGTACATTAGGGTGATTCAATTTTTTTTTTTTTAGTTTTTTTTAAGGTGCTGTTGCTTAAAAAGTAAGTTTATGATATGAAGAAAAAGTTCACGAAATTTCAACTCTGTAACTCAATTTTATAAGGTGGCGCCGGAGCCTGTTAGTTTTACATGTAAATTGTATGGAAAAATTATTTTTTACAAAAAAAGGTATCTAAATGAATAGGTGATTAGTGTTGTAGAGCTGAAAAGGGTCGTTCTTCGACGTAATTTTTTACGCTGAATCCGAATCTGGCCTCAGAACTGACCCATCATGTTGGAATCCTGAAATATTTGAGGTTAATTACCTGAAACATGATGTTTTTTGTCTACTTTCGAGGTCATGTATAGGATTCAAAGAAAGTTGACCAGCTTATTTTTAACAAAAGCATCATTTAGTACCATCCTTGCCCTTTAAAATGAGTTTTCAAGTGGTGATCTGTGATGCTTCCTTGCAAAGTTGCAGCCATTTTAAAGTGACATGAATTGGATCCCCTACAAAGGGTTGCAACCTAACAATATTAACCAACGGGTTTCAAATTCATGTCACCTTGAAATGGCTGCAACTTTGCAAGGAAGCATCACAGATCACCACTTGAAAGCTCATTTTAAAGGGCAAGGATGGTACTAAATGATGCTTTTGTTAAAAAAAGCTGATTAACTTTCTTTGAATCCTATACATGACCTCGAAAGTAGACAAAAAACATCATGTTTCAGGTAATTAACCTCAAATATTTCAGGATTCCGACATGATGGGTCAATTCTGAGGCCAGATTCGGATTCAGCGTAAAAAATTACGTCGAAAAACGACCCTTTTCAGCTCAACAACACTAATCACCTATTCATTTAGATACCTTTTTTGTAAAAAATAATTTTTCCATACAATTTACATGTAAAACTAACAGGCTCCGGCGCCACCTTATAAAATTGAGTTACAGAGTTGAAATTTCGTGAACTTTTTCTTCATATCATAAACTTACTTTTTAAGCAACAGCACCTTAAAAAAAACCAAAAAAAAAAAATTTGAATCACCCTAATGTACATATGTATGTATATGAAAAATAATTGTCTACTTTGCTTTAAAATAAGATGACACTTATTTCATCATCATAATCATACTTTTATGTACATATACATACATATAAGGGAAGAAACTTCGTACGCACAATCCTCAGACACTATTTCAGCAAAACTATCAAGATTTCTTGGCCTTGTTTTTTACTCTGATGCTGTAATGAATTATCTCATTGTCAGAGAAATTAGTCTATGAACTTTCCTAGGTAAAGTGTACTTATCCTTTCATGCCCTTGAAATTAAGTTTTTGTTGTATGCTTATGAACACTCAAAACGATGTCAGCCTGGAGATAAAGCGAAGACTAACTCTTGCTAATAGGTGTTACTATGGTCTCAGTAAGCAATTGAGTAGTAGAGACCTCTCTCGCCCGACAAAACTGACACTCTACAAGACGCTCATCTTACCCGTGCTACTTTACGGCGCAGAAGCATGGGTTGTGTCGCAGACTGATGCAGCCACGCTTGGGGTGTTTGAGAGAAAAATTCTTCGCAAAATCTTCGGTCCTGTTCACGTCGGCGACGACTACCGTATTCGAATGAACCACGAACTGTACGAGCTCTACGCTGACATTGACATAGTCAAGCGCATCACTATTCAACGTCTGCGCTGGCTGGGACATGTTGTGCGTATGGACGAAGAAGCTCCGGCGAAAAAGGTGTTTGATGCGGAAGCCGCTGGGCGACGACGAAGAGGAAGACCATGCCTCCGATGGAAAGACCAAGCCGAGGAAACCCTATCCACGCTTGGTGTGAATGATTGGAGAAGGCGTGCGCAAAGCAGAGGCGCCTGGAGAGAGCTTTTGAGGTCGGCCGTAACCCGGTAACGGGTTGTTATGGCCACCCAAGTAAGTAAGTAAGCTTATGAAAGCGAAGTTCAGAGTTTTTCTAGCTCACTACGTTACAAAGTTATCATATGATTTTTAAATTCCTTTAGAAATTTGTTCAGGAAAGATAATGTACCTCTTTCCATAGACGGTCAAATATGTTGTTATGCAGTTGATTACGAACTCCGCACGGTCAGAAATTGTTCAGACGTAAAAAAAAAAATTCAATTTTACATTGCAAAAAACAATTTTTGACCGTGCTGCCATGACCGTAATCGTTTGCATTTCAACTGCCTAAGCAAAACTAACTTCTATTAATTAATCACTAATTTGATTTTTCTAATATTCTTTTTTTCTACAGTCATAATACCATTGTCCAAATGAATTTTCATACGATCGTACACGCGGTAAAATTCCAGTTTTTAAATAAAATTCGAAAAAATCACAAAATGTCTTTATCTTTGTTTATTCTTTTTTGTTTATTCAAAATGTTAGAGATTTACATTTTATATGCTCATTTCTTGCCAAAAAATATGTTTACGTCAATTTCTTTTGGCTAGTGTTGAAATGAGTGATAATTTCTTAAATTTTGAGCGGTGTCTTTTTCAGCGGTGGTAAAATTAATTGGCATTTTATTGGAATTTCTGCAGCATTTTAATCAATTTTGAGCAAGGTCTTATTAAAATAAGAGTGGTGTCAACAATTATGTTTTAATATAATTCCAAACTGTGAAAAAATTGAGCTGTAAATGAAAAATTTACTAGAGAATTGTGAATTTTTGTGAAAAACTGGTTGGCTTTTGATCGCGATCATGGGGCTGCGATCGTAAAATATATCCATCGGCTTCAGTAGCCAAAATACTTCTGCGTAAGTAAGCGATCTTTGCATGATGCTTAGAAATTATTATCAATTATAAGAACTCCTCCATATTATGTAGAACACCAGCTCCGTTAGCCACAGTACTGCTGAATCAAAGTCTAAGTAAGCGAGCGGCTACATCCTATATAATATCCAAGACCAGTATTGCTATCCATTTAATTTTTTAAGTCCTAAAATAAATTTTTCGCCGCTCAAAATACAATTTTTCTCGCTCAGGTAAAGTTTTTTTCACCATTCAAATATCGGGCTTTTTTTCGCTCTCGAAACACCGATTAATTATTTTTTTTTACCGCTCATTAAATGCATAATTGCCATTTTCTTTCAAGCAATATTCGCATAAAATATCAGATTTTTAAGCAAATAAAGACGTTGATTTTGCGCACTAACGCTTGTCATTAAAACTGTTGTTCCAACCACACCTCTACAGACGCTACTTTGAATTTTGAAAAAATCTTGCTAGAAGCTTTCATTTGACTTAAAATCTTATAAAAGTTTGTTGTTGCTAACGACTTAGAAATTCTTGGCGCTAACTACTCATTTAAAATGCAAATTAGCATATTGCCTTATACAAGAAAGTCTTACAAACATATCACAAAATGCTTGGAATTGGAACATTGTGACTGTCGTTGTTGTCGATACACAAATATTGTCTTGCTTACTAAATATACATATTTATTTAAGGTTTTTTATCTCTTTTCAATTTTAACTTAATTGAATTATTATTTAATTTATGCGCATGCGTGCAACTTCGCCAGCACGCTTATGTTTTATAATTTTATGAAGTAAATGTATGCTTCTTTTCAACCTTTGACAGCTAACTTTAATTGTATGTATATGATTTCAATTCGTTTTAAATAATATATGTTGGTACCGATAAAAATAAATTAAATAATAGTTATAACGAATTTTCTAAACTAAAAATTGGAGTACTTTTTTGTTTCTGAAACGCCAAATCTTAACGTTTTATTTATTTTATTTTAGTACTTGTAATGAACTGTTTATTTTGGAATTGGTTAAAAATTTCATCCATTTTCTATATGAAATTTGTTTATACTCATTCCGTGTAATTTTCGCGTTTGTTTTTGAGCTTTAATTCCATGGGGAATTAATTTTTTTGAATTTCCTTATTCATATGAAATGTGTGCGCCACCATTGCTCTAATTCTGATTTTTTGTTGTTTTTAAAAAAAGCTTTTTATTTTGTTAAAGTGATATCTAAGAATTATCTGGATCTGACTTAACTGTGAAAAAAAAAAATAGTGCATATCTTAAAAAACTTTCTTATTTTGTTTTTGACCTTTTGTTTTTGACCACTTTAATTGTTTTAATTGAGCTTATAGGTCAATAAAATACCTTAATTCAAAGTTTCAAGTTTCCTAAGAATGAAAAAATAAAATAAAAACCTTTCTGTGACTCAAAAAAATAACTTTGAACAAAAAAGATTCTCTTAAAATATCAAAGTGCGTTCTCACTAAAAAGAAAAATAGTAAATCTGACTGTCTGATATTTGAAAAAACGTTACATGAAATTTTAATTTAAAATAAACAAAATGATGCATACTTAAAGTTGATTCTTAACTGTGACCAATTATATTATATTACCATAACCCATCTTAACATCAAAAGCTTTAATGTGCCATAAAATGTCAGAATACTATTATTATTTGCGTCTTTTCCGAAAATTGAATCTATAACCTTTAAAAAATGTAAAGTTTTTGAATATCTTTGTGTGTATGTAGAGCTAAAACATTTACTTGAAGCTTTTTTTGTATCCTTTTTTCTGTCTAGAATAAATGAAATTAAAATATTTTCAGAATTTAAAACAGTTTTACGTATGAAATTATATTAAAGGCTTAAATTTCACCTAAAATATTTAAGGCAACCATTTAATTCTACATAAAAACGCCTTGTCTTCACTTAAAATACAATAATTGATTGTATAGATTTAGCTCCATTTTTTTTTTTTCATATTATTCAATTTATTTTAGTTTGATTTAACATTCAATATCTTTACATAAATTTTTATTCCTTTCAGATACTTCCACAACCGTCGACTGCACCGTGAGCTCCGAAAGTAAAGGCCAAGAATGTCTAGATAACGTTTGCAATCGTTTGCAAATTCATCAACCTGAATTTTTTGGCCTGCGCTACATAGTAAAGGACAAAGAAGACGAACTTAAATGGATAGACTTGGATCGTTCACTTAGTCGGCAGCTGGAAAAATATGCAAATGGCACAAAAATTTACTTGCGTGTACGTCATTATGTAACGACTGGTGTGCGCCATCTCACAGATGAAGTGACGCGTTACTCATATTTCTTGCAACTAAAAAGTGACATTTATGAAGGAAAAATTGCTTGTGATATACGCACTTCGATATTGCTGGCCCTCTATTGTCGTCAGGCTGAATACGATAGCTATCAGGGTGATAAACAACAGTTGGCTAATGAATATCTGAAACGCTCGCTAGTTTTACCTAAAAATTTACAAGGTGTGTATTGTTTTAGGAGTAGATAAACTTGATCAATATTTGAAATATTATTTTTACAATTTACTCTTATTTAGGCTTATGCAACGATGACTCTTTACTTGACAGCCTAATCGGCGATGTGTTACAACAAAATCCTGGTATACAACATCTTACACAACTTCAGGCCGAAGAAATGTACATACAATGCTGTCAGCAATTGGAGGGTTATGGTGAAGAACGTTTTCAAGCAAAAGACACACTAGGCAACGATTTGCTTTTGGGTTTGGCCATCAATGGTATTGTTGTAAATGCAGAAAATGGACGTCAATATTTTCCATGGAAAGATTTTCATACTGTGACAATTGATAAGCGCACTATAAAAATTGAACAAAATAAAAATGAAGTTTCCATTGTTGGCTCATTTATATTTCATGAAGCGGAGACAGCACGCTATTTTTGGAAATTATGTGTAACACAGCATAAATTTTTTAAACGTCATATTGATGAAGATACTGCCAGTGTTAGTGGTTCGGCGGATAGCGCCAATGGTGTATTGCCAGCGTTGAGCACAACAGATGCTTCCACAGGCTCTTTAGCTGCTTATGCCTATGAATTTAGTGATAGTCGTGAAGATTTATTAATGGAGCAGCAGCATCAGCAGCAGCAACAACAACAACATCAACGTGCCATTTATAATGCAGAATATCAGACTACTACACAGTCACTGCAGCAGCAACATTTGAATCCACAACAAATATCACATAGTGCAACTGCGTTGATGGCTTCCAATATATCACTAGCTGCAAGTCATCAATCAGCTGGTGGTGGTAATGGTGCAGTTATGCATGGTCATATTGGTGGTAATGGGGCAGGTAATGGAGGTACCACTTTGAGTCAGACTTGGCTAAATAAAGTAAGTATCACTTTATAACTTAAATGTTTAAAATTTTTGTGATTTTCAAACTGCTGAATCCTTATAAAAAAGTAATTGAATTTGAAAAAGCTGAAAAACTTGAGAGAAGTAATAGTTTCAACAATAGTTTTTCCCCAGATTTTCTTGAATTTTTTCAAAAATTTATTGTAACTTTTTCGTTCGATTATTATATTTAATTGGTAAAGAAAATCTGTGTTTAATGTTAAAGCAGATAAAATGAGTCCTATTCAATCATTTTCACGGAACTACAGCCGCTTAAAAACCACTTCCTTCTAAATTGAATGATTTTTGAATGCTTCTAATTTTCTCTGAATAACAGGATTATAGCAACGAATATATCTCGCAGTCTCACCTATCCAATAGCATTTTGGATACACGTTTGCAGAGCAGCTCCTGCCTGGACTTGAGCAACAATAATTTACACAGCAGCACTAATTTGAGCCACAACAATAACAATAATCCCATGCTTGACGAAAGGGAGCGTCTTAAGGCCATGTTACCTACATATAGACCTGCACCTGATTACGAAACAGCTGTGCAATTAAAATATCGTGCTTCTGCCAGTGAATTGCATAACATAAATAATATACCATATCAAAGTTCAGCGTTAGCAGCTCAAACAGATCCACGCCTTCTGCAATCCTCTCACTATTACGCCGGCAGTCAACCAGATGTCCATAATGTTGGCATTTATGGAGCTACTGATAATATGTTGCTTAGTCAAATGGCACCACATCGCTATCCGGATGTAGCACAACCTGCAGTAGCGCTACACGCACATTCGCATCATCTGAATGCTGCTGCCGCCGTTGCTGTAAATGCAGGAAATTCGTCTAATATTTACTCCAACATTGATTTGTCGCATAGGCTACAAATGATGCGTTCGAAGCCACCACCACCATATCCCGTGAATCGATTAAGTTCTTCCTCGACACCTGACTTAGCTGTTGCCTCACATCGTCCTTTGCTTGGATATCGTGCTTATGTTTCGGGCTCCTCGCCTGATTTAGTATCAAATCGTAATATGCTTAACAGTCAGTATGCCTATGGTAATGGTGGCGGTGTCGGAGGAATCGGTGGTGTGGGTATTGGTGGTGGAGGTGGTGTCGGTGCAGTTGGTGTTGCTACCATGGTGCATCAGTACCCTTATATGAGCCATATGGGACATTCGCAACCATATTTACCACATGGTACTTTTGAAAATTTAAATATGATCGAAGAACAGCCGTCCATAATGTCACAACTGCGTCAGTCTGCTATAAGCCAAGCGGCTGCGCAACAGGCAACTCAAAGGTGAGTGCATTTAATTAAAAATGCTTTGAACTTTTGTATTGAATCTTTAACATTTATATTTTCTTGCAGTTACGAGCAACATTCTCCCACTGTACCACCAGCACCTGGTTATCTTTCATCTCAGACTGGCGTTGTTTCTCCACCAACAACATCTTCACCAGCACCAGCTCCTGCACCGCTGCAACGTAACGCCATTAATGGCTCCATTGAACCCATATACGAAAACGTACCGCTTCCGCACTATGCAACAACAGCTGCTGGTGGGCAAACACCACAACGTCATGCTGACCATCGGTCTTCCTCCACATCAAATTCCAGCGATGCAATGCGCAATCGCGCTTCATCTATACAATCTGCACCAGGTGGCATACAACCCCCGGTGCCAGCTGCGCGCTCTCATAACATCCATCATAATCATGTCAATACACCAGCAACATTTGAACCTGATGAAATTTCTATGAACATACAAAAATTTGGTTCCCACACTCATGCAGATCGTGCTGCTAGCACCGAACATTTTCTTGAACCTACAGCGCCACAACGTGCAATGCGTGCTTCTTCAGCCGCTCCAGCAATTAATGTTATTTCCCCTTCGGTTAGTAGTGCATCATCGGCAGCAGCACAAACTCCACCACCGCGTCATCATCATAAACTGAATTTAACGAAAACTAATTCTATAGACGTTATACAACCAGCAACAAGTAAAACACCAACTGGCACGAAAACAAACCGTTCACAACAAGACAGCTCTCCGGTGTTAAATCATCAATTTGGTGCCATGAATCTATCAGCTCAATCATCCTCATCGACATCTTTCTTTAACTCGAGTTCAAACAGCAACACGTTGGACAGCAGCTTACTCGTGAATACTACACTTAACACTTCAGATGCATCTTCGGCTACTAACACTTCGAAAGAGGTTAAACGTAAAAAACGCTGGAACATACTACGACGTAGTAAAACACCGGATAAGCAAAAATCTGCAACGCTTGGTCGTGAGAAAACTACAAAATCGCAAATGACAAAAATTCAGTTGGCGCAGGATGATTTGAATTTGCCACATCGTTGGTCAACGGGTGTGCCAAAGTTGCAGCCCATATCGGGTACATTCTCCAAGGATAAATTGGTAACATAACCGTAGTTTAAAATTGTATGTATTAATTTTTTTTAAAACGTATTACTTTAAATTTTGTCGCAGTCTCAAATACTCAATGATAAGCTCGCCGATACACAACTTTTTATGGAATTTGAACGTATACCAAAACGACGTGAATATGCAAGTTATGATTGTGCACTGATGGAAGAGAATGCAATGAAAAATTCTGATCCTAATTTTTTGCCGTATGACGATAATCGTGTACGCATAACGCCTACTATGGATAATCGCCATGGCTATGTTAATGCCTCACATATTTCGGTGAGTAGCTAATGTTATAAGCATTTAGAAAATTTTTTTAAAAAAAATGTTATTATTTTGAATTATAGGCCACAGTGGGAACAAAGCAGCGTTTTTACATAGTCGCACAGAGTCCACAACAGGAGCTGTCTACACGCATCTTTTGGCAATGCGTTTGGGAAGCGGATGTATATTTGGTTGTGCAATTATCGAATGAAGTAAATTATGTGCCACCTAATAGTAATCGACGATTAGAGTTTGGCCAAGTATGTCAAATAGATTTCCTACTTTAAATAATGTTTCCCCTACATATGTTTACCTCTTTAAAATGTCAAACATTTTTAACTTAAATTAGAAAAACCGTATAACACATTGCTTTTGGAAATTTTAATGCATAACTAGTAATAAAAAATAATAAAATCATATTCCAATAATATTATCCAACTATGTATGTGCTGATCAACTTTTCTCTAAAGGTACTCAAAGTTTTTGCTCATCTCACAAAACATCGAATTCAGAAACCTTTATTTTTAACCTTTAAGCTTCTTGCAACTAAATTTATATTAAGTACATAGTTCGTAAAAAAGTTTGACTTTCTTAGATTTTTCTTTATAAACCTGAAACTGATATCCTTGACAGAGAAAAGTTGATCAGCGCGAAATTATCTTTCCGAAAATATATATTTCATTTCTGTTTAAAATTTTTGTATATAACTAAAACGTGAAAGAAACTTTAAATTAGATTTACTTAACATGTTATTAATGAAAATTGTGACTTTATTAAATTAACATTTTTCTATGGTTATTTTAGTTCCAAGTATATCAGGAATTTTCACAAACTACTGATCGCTGCGTGACCAGCAAACTGCGTCTCTATCATATGCAATCACGGCGTTATCGTTCTGTGTGGCATCTTAATTACACTGATTGGGGAGAACAAAATTGTCCGCGTGATGTAAATCATTTTCTCGATTTTCTTGAAGAGCTAAACTCAGTACGTATGGCTTCTATTAATGAAGTTCCACCAGGACATAACACAAATCCGCCAGTGCTTATACACTGCCTCGAGGGTGGCGGACGTTCAGGCGTAACATTGACCGCTGATTTGTTGCTTTATACATTGGACCACAATGAGGTGAGTGACTTCAAGGAATTGTTTAACATATTTAGTAAAAATCTTGTTATTGTAGGATTTGGATATACCGCGTGTTATTGGACAATTGAGGTATCAGCGCGACAGTATTATTCCTTCACTGGCGCAGTATAAATTCATTTACAGTTTGCTCATTACATATTTAAAAAGAACAAGGCTGATTTAAATACAATAATTTTTTATTGGTCTTAATTTTTTAAATTTATTTGCTATTGCAAGAAAAAATCATGAAAAAGTAGAAAAATCAAATCAATTTTAAAATCTAAATTTAAGTAACAATTGTGCATAATGGGCAGCCTTGCTTGTAAAAGAGCCTACTTTTTTTTTTATCTACATATAGTGAAACGAAAGTCATATCAATACGTTTAGCTATTATTATTGTATTTTGTTCATATTTAGCATGTACTCTGTTTACTATATTGTTATAAATTTTAAATATTTACAAATGTAGCAATTTATAAAATTGCGCAAAGAAACGCCTTTGAAAGTTGTAACATGTGCCTTAAAAGAAAATTGCAAATTAAGTAAAAAAATTATATACGTATTTCTATTAAAGAAATTTATTGTTTTTTGAAAAAAATTATTGTCACGAAAATTAAAGTGTATTTTTATAAGATAATATTATAAATTTTTATTGTTTGTGTACTGTATTTGGTAAGGTTTTTTTATGTTTGAGTTTTGTATAAAACACTGCTCGTAGCTATCACGTTTAAATGAGCTATCGATTAATTTAAGACATGAGTTAATCCTGCAGTTGGTCCTAGCTGGAATAATCTGTAAAAACTATAAAGCCTACAATTTCAAAGCCAGCCAACGCGTACCTTTTTACACGTTGAAAACTTTTGGTCTATCATAAAATACAAAAGCATATCGCTCGTGGACGGTAACAAAATCACAAGTCGACTTGATATTTAAAAATCTATATTTTCAATAAAATTTCTAACCAGCTAAAATAAAATGCTCAATGCATACATAAGCTTTAAGGATAACAATTTTTTTTTATTGAAATAACTTGCTCCCCAGAGTATCAGTAAAAATCATAAGGATAAAAATATGTTTCAATTTAGCCAATTTTATTATGGACATGCTGATATTAGAGAACCCTAATGATCACACAGTAAAATACAACATGCTGCATAGCGACGACGACGAGTACATAATCCGACACCATTTCTGAGGTTCACAAACTAGCAAATGTTTATTTTTTTTTGTGGCTTACTTTTTCTCCAGTCAATTTTCTGCAGAAGGGTGGCAATGTATTTGAAATTTAAGCTGCTTGAAGATTATAATGTTTTCTTAAAAAGCTGGCTCGTCTGACACTAAGAATTCCCATAGGTGTTAAAAATGGGATTACGGCTGTTGCTGGGTAGTTCTGGTGATGGTGGTGGTGGTGTTGTGGTGGCATGTTTTTGGGGTCATATCTAACGCCTTAAGATAGGCTTATTTTTATATTTTTTGTTTTATTTCCATCGTAGTGAAAATGTTTTACAAGCGTATAAAAAATGATGCACACTGAAATTGAATTGAAGTGAATTGTAGTAGCTGAAAAAAAAAAAAAATAAGGAAAAATGAGAAATGATTTTTCTTTGGTCAAGTCGACGTTTTAGGGCTGTACACTGTTTTTAATACCTTACTAAGGCAACATGTTTTATGCGAAACATGGTACTAACATTTTTTTTGCTCAGGCTAAAGTTTTGCAGTAAAAAAAAAATAATCTAAAGTAACCAAAAATTGTTTTTTAATCGCTCACAAAATTTAGAAATGTTTCATAACTTTCCTGACTTTTAATCAGAAATTGCAATTTCAAAGGCGTTCTGGTTGATGTTGAGAAGACAACCGTCAAAATGGATTTCAGAACACCTATCAAAAACGAATAATTCACATATGTATAAATGATTTGATCTTTTATTTACTTTTTTTGGGAAATTAGTTTAATTGAATGATCTTAGAATGTACAAACGATTACTTTTAATTATTTTTGGAAAATGCCCTAAAATGTAAGTTGTATTTTTTAAAAAAGTAAATTTTCCTTGACAAATATCAATTCGATGGAAGATTCATATGCTTAACTTCGCTAATGGAATATCAAAAAAATCCGAAAATTGATTTTGCACCTTTGATTTTTATCGATACGGAGTGTAGCGTACAGAGTTACTTCATTGAATATCTATGACCAAGAGCCTGCAATGCGACATCAAGCAACGGGGTTGTCATTATGCACTTTGTGCACCCTTTGGGGGTTAAGCACTTCAGAGTATGTTCATCGTTAAAAATTCGTACCTTTTCTAGTGTAAACAGTAAAAAAAGGCAGACATGCATGTCTTTGTATGGGATATGAACTCTGGTGTCTGTATGGTTCCTTTTTTTACATGTACATACTCGTATGTACGTAAAGAGGTTACTACGGCTATTTTGGGAATTGATTTTTATGTCTTGTTGTTTTTCATGTTTGTTTTTATTTTATTTATTGTGATTACTTTTGACGCACCCTTCTTGTGCAGTGTTTTGTGCAATGACATGGGGTGGGTGGGTGGTGATGGTTGCAGCATCATATACCTACTGCCTTGACATAGATAAGCCTATTGTGTTTGAGATGGTTGTGGGTGGAAAGGCAAGACTGTTGAATGAAAACTTTATAAAGTTGGAAGCTGCTGGATGCAGCTTATCAGAAGCCAATAATATTGACTTTGATTAGATGCTCTTGCATACGTTTGATGTGGGTTCACTTACTTTGGTCATGGGGGCTTAATAGGCTTATATGGTTCACTGGGTTAATAATAAGACAGTTGCAGCAGATTAACGCGAGTTTTAATGCATGTACGCAAAGATATTGAATTTTCAAGAAAAATTTAATTTCTGTGGCAAACGAAATTTTGATTATAAAATTATCTTTTGCGGTTCATGCACCTGACAAATTTATAAAAAATACATGCATATGTATGGATTTAATGCATTTTTAGTTCTTGTAGAGGCGTTCACATATACTTACATAGATATTTGCACGATATGATAAATTTCATAAAAAATTACTGAGAAAATGAATGTGTAATTTTAAATTTTTAAGTTAGCTGCGCTAACATGGACATGAACATTACCATGGAATTATTAGCTTGTCAAGGCATCGTGTAATAACATTCAATACCTTTATGGATAGTTCACAAATTATTGGATCTCAAGTAAGCGCATCCTCTTAGGTCTCATACCCGTACACGCACATTTGCCAATCATTTAGTTGAGCGATTCCTTTTGAATTAAAAATCGGTTTACTATTTATTTGCAAGTAAGCGCACTCTCACACGGCTTAATGCCATGTTAATGTTTTAACGGCTGATTAACAATTTAACGAATTTTCCTTTTTAGTTTCATATATCGTATCAAATGTGTGCATATAAATTAATAAAATAATAAAAACTTATTATGAAATAAAACAAATGTTTGTCAAAAGCACAGTAGCACTTTATTGATATTTACTAATTAACAAAATGATTATTATTAAAAACGAATATTAATAAAAACGATTGACTTGTTTTTATAAAGAGTTATGTGGAACGAGTTATTATAAGCTAAAGCTTGAAATAAATTTTATCCTAGCGGAAACTCGCCTACGTGATAAAATATAAGTTTATGAAATGTGGACTTATATACAGGGTTTGCACATATACAGGATCATCTTTCCCGATATGATTTATTTAGATAATAAAGCACGTAATTTTAAGATTTCATCAATACTTTTATTTTATTTCAATATTTGTATTATGCTATTAGAAATGAAAACTTTCGTTTCGAATAATACATTAATTTCGTAATATCAAATTTTTGCAATCAAATTGCCTGTAATTAAATCAATTCAAATCATAAAATACACCCTTATATTTGCGATGTTAGTGAAGCTTCGGTCGGTTGTTGCGCTCTTCTTTTCTCAAAAATGGCAAAAAAAACAGGTTTCAACCGCGTTTTTAACAAAAAAACATGACATGAAGTTCTCAGAAGAGCCCAGATGCGTGTTCAGCGCTAGATACCCTTCGGATTCACTATGTTACTTTTCTTAAGTAGAGTACAATTTAAATTTGCAGAGCTGTGTAACCAGAGTATCAAAATTGTCTAGCTTCTCTCTGTAATAGCTAAGGTTTCCTCTCTAACTTTAACAATAGATTATACAGGTTCGTTATCTATGTTATATTATATTATAGGTTTTAAATAATTAATCCCAAAGCAGTAGCATCGAGATAACAATGTAATACCAACGTAACTAAAACGTAACTCGAAAGCATCTATTCATTGTATTCATTAGAATAATTTAAAATTTACTGTTTGTTTTTATCCAACAGATGTTTCGCTATCTCATTGTTCTTGCTTGTTTAGCTGTGCCCGCACTTTCATATTCAGCTGGTGCACCAGATAAAATTTGCTCAAACGGTTTAGTGCCAGAGCATCATGTAGATGGACAATCGTCACCTCCACCTTATAGCTTTTCAGGTGCTAATGCTGTCTGGCGAAGCAATTTCTCAAACGTTAGGTGGTGGAAGTTTCTTGGGATTTGCTGTACAAGCACAAGATTCCAGTAAAAATCCAATTGGACAATTTAAAATTGTTGAAAGCACAAAATCACAAACTTTAGGCTGCGGAGGACAACATGTAAGTATATAGACGAATTATATTTCGTGTTTCTAAATATTGTACTTATACACTTATTTTTTTTAATAATATACTTCAAAATATTTATTTTTTATTTATATTTTTGATACAGAACACACTCACTTGAGTTTTTCTTCTTCTAAATCAATTCAATTTAAATTTATTGTTTTTTTTATATTTTTTATATTATTGTTATTGTTATTTTGTACTGTCAGATCGCATGGCCTTGAATCGCATCGTTTGCGGCAAAGATTTTGATCATACGTCAAAATGCATACAAAATTGTTGAAATCGTATGAAATATCTAAATTTTTAGATTTTTTGCTTTCAGCAACAACAGTTCTGTTCTTTTTCTTTTTTTTAGGTATGTTCTTGCACCGAAAAATTGAACAGCCCTGACAATTTATTCACAATAGTACACGACATCAAGCAAAACTTAGAGATTTATAAGAAAAAGTTTTTCATAGTTTTAGGCATGATTTAACTATATAGGTTGGAGCACGTTGTCAAAATTTGAAAATACAACCCTGGTACACCTCTTCGCAAATTGTCAACAGCATAATCAAAACAAAGGAAAAAAGAAGATAAAATATCAAACTTATGTGAACAAAGTTAAAGTTAGTGGCTATACTGTGGAGATCACCACCAATCAAGCTGAAACCGGATCGTGTAACCTTCAGGATGTAATTAATCCTGCCTTTAAGACTTGGAAGCTTCAAGATTACTTGTACGTGCTATAGCCATACAGTCACAGTACCACCGCAGGTGCGTGCTGCGAAATTGTTGAACAGGACTCTCTTCCATTCTGTATTCGATCCACTGTCGATGCCTTCCCTCATTCGTGGGAACACAAAAAAATTAAATATTTTCCTTCGAAGCAACCGCGCGACATAACTCAAAAAAATTCAGCATAGTAATTCACTTATGCAAAGACTTAAAAGAAAAAATTCACACGCGAAATAAAAAATCAATTTATATTTGCGAAACAAATGTTTTTGTTTTTCTTTTTAACCAAATTATCACTTTTTGTTGTGCTCGATTTTGACAATTCGCGAAGAGAAAATTTATAGAGAAAGAGGCACTATCTGGCATCGCTCCAACCATGTATAGTTAAATCATGGTTTTAGGAGAGTATTTTAGATGTATATTCATTGGTCTCCAACTTATACCAAATTTTAGATATTTGCCTTTGCTTTTTTCGGTGCCACTGAACATTCTTGGGATAAAAGTGAATGGGCCTTCAATTAATTTCTCCAGCTCCGATAGTTGTTCATACACATAATTCGATAGTTGGACAACATGTTCAGCTATTGCATTGCGTTCATTAATATGTAAAATTCGATGAACTAATAATTAACTAAAAAAGTGAACAAATACGACCATTACTTACAAATTCGAGGATTTCTTACACATGTTTTTTGCATGTGTAATGGTGACTTCTTCATAGCTTATATATGGCCTTTTGATAGTTTAATTGTATGCTTCGTATATGATTACATTTTGTATTTACAAGAGACGTTGTTTGCTGCAGACATCAAATTCGTTTTATTTCTTTTAGAATAGCAGATTTCATCTACAAGACAAATAGAAACGTGTTTATTACTTTAGGATTTCTTACTGGTTCTTACACAAAAAGTTTTAAAAATTAATCTAAAAATTTGAAAACTGCTGTGGTCAGCATTAAAACATTTCATTAAGGCATTGAGCTTTATGAGAGCGTGCACACTTGCAAATTTAAAATTAACGGATTTTAAGTTAAAAAGGAATTGTAAAATCAGCTTCAACTAAATAGTTGTGCGACCGACTAATTATTTCAAAAATATTTCATAACTTGTCTTTGGATGCGCAAAAAGTTTTATTATGCATGTTCTCCTTCAAGTCAAGAGATTATTTCTAGCCTTACATTTATTACCAAATAAATTAAATAATTGATCAAACATTGATATAGCTAAGCCACGTTGTTCAACACGTTGGATCGTGTAAACTGACCTATCGTAATAAATCCATGGGGAATAACCAAATAACATACAAGTGTAAACAAATACGAATATTGTTTACGAAACTCGGCTACATATCATCATTTAAGTGTTTTATTTTTTTGTCATTTATCTTTTTCCGCTAAATTGGATGTTTTAAGTGAAAAAATAAATCTCCAAATTTATATTGAGAGTGTGCGAAAACCTCAAAACGATTTCATTTGGGATTTTCGCCATCGATGTATGTACATTACGGTAAGTTTGAAAATAAAATACATATGTACTTTTCCAATAACTATTAATAAATTGTTGCTATTTAAATGATTTGCGGAGCCAATGACATCAACATCTATGTACATACATACATACACACGTATCTACTTTGAGCTTATAATTGTTATCGTCAAAAAGGTATAGAGTGTAGTTACAAACGCGAACAAATTGACTTGCAGTTCTCACTTTCTATAAATTTCCATGAACATTGAGCTAACAAATCTCATCTTCAAGTCAGTCACTAAAGTGGACATCACCAATGTTAGGACTGCGTTTTCTTTTATACAACAGCTCTGCCCTCAGAAGCGAAAAGGGCGTGTCTAAAAAAAATGCGTTTCGAGATAATTGATATTTCGTTTATGTCAATTTGTTGAAATGCCTGTTAAATTGAGATAGAGGAAATTCTCTTGGGAGATTTTTTATATTTTTCAACTAAGGTTTCGCTACACCAGAAAATTGGTTTTAATTGAATTTCTGGATGTTGCTGGTAAAACTCAAATCTAGTTAACTTGTATGCCTAAATGTATGCAATGAAATTTTAATGTGGTGTGACAAGTGAAAGCGATGTTAGTCACACTACTGTATGATCTGAGTTGCGGCCGAAGGCATTCCTAAAAGTTGAAATTCTTTGCAAACCAACATTTTAAAATGCTTTGCAGAAGACGTGTAATCCAATTTTATACAAAAAACTAGAAATAATTTCGTAAAGCTCTGGACTAAAAGTTGATGAATTTTGACAAGAAGGCGTGGAACCTTCAAGAAACAACATAATAGCACTTTTTAAGAGATTTGCTTAACGTAAATGAATCAAATTTCCCTCAAACACTAGGGTTACTTTGAAGAAGCATTAGATAAAAGATAGGCAGATCTTGACAAATGACCTTCGCACCTCCCATACAAGTTGAAACTTAAAATCGCTATATGCCTGCACGTGGCGTGGTAAAAAATATATCCTTTAAATAAAAATTTAAGGGTTACGCGCGCACTTTTACTTTTAAATTTAATTTTTGACAAGGCCAATGATAACACTCTGGTATTTTTTGAATTTTCGATTTATTTTTACTTTTTTGTTTTTAACACATACACGAAAGATATAGGTATAGATATAGAGATATAGATATCACTTGAAAGATCAAATATTTTCCTATCAAATGGCACTGTGATCGCTGCAATCAAAGGATTGTTTCTTGAAATATATTTTAGTTTTCACGGTTATGTAGGCTGCATGAAAAGTCTTACAATTCGATAATACGCATGCCGGCTTGCCGCTCATTAATTGGAAGTATGTATCTTTTGGACGTTTTGCATATCTTCCACCATCTAGGCCAAATCGGTTGATCTTCATCTTGTCGCTCCATACCACATACTTCCATATAATGAGCGAAAAACCAGCATGCGTTTTAGCGAATTCTATGTGGCTTTTCCTCTGCTTAACTGTCATTGGAGTCCAGCCTCAACCAATCGACAAGCGACAGTTCGTTTGGATATTTATGCATTGTATTGATCAATTATTTCGCGCTGGATGTCTGCAGCAGACTTACGAGGATTTAATTTTGCCTTGCGCACAATCTGACAATCCTTGTACCCAGAAGTCTTACGGGGTATCTTTTTCCGAGGAACAGTTTTTGCTGTGTCATACTTATCGAAATGATCAAGTGCATTGAATACCATCTTTGCGGAGCAATATCGCCTGATAACGCATGGCCGTCCTTTGAAGCTCAACAATTGACTTACGCATGGCCGGTATACAACTTTTGGCCACTACCCATGGTTAAGGATATGCTAATAAGCAAATTCGGTCGAACGGTGTTCTTACAAGCAATAAAAATATCACAATATTGTTTTTGGAATCTTTTACCAAGTTTTCTTTTATTTTTTGCAAATAATTTTTTTATGTTTCCAATTAGTTGACTCAGTCAGATCTGAGGCTTGAGTAGAAAATCTCTCATAAAACTTTTTTGTGCTATGAATTTGAATTCAATTATATGTCTCATATTTATATTTTGTATAAATTTTCTGGTACACATAGAAAAATAAATGAGAAAAACTATCAATAACACAACGAATGATTTCGTTTCCATATAAGCTGTAAGAAAAGTAAATAAAATTCTTCAATAAAATTTTTGCTAATGCTCAAAGCTTTTGTAGACCAAATGTGTTCCGAACAACATCCAACGAATTTAAATTTTAAGGTACCCGCACATTTTGAAAAATATCTAAAATTTGAACCACTAAGGTTCAAGTTGAAATTTTTTATAGTTTTATATGTCAATTACAGAAACGAAAATCCTAGGTATTAACGAATGAGCAACAACAACAAAATATACTTATTAACTACAATGTACTTATCCTTAGATACAACATCCTTAAAGCAGCTGCAATGAACGCCTAACATGTTGTAGCTTAATCCAAGCGGAAATCTCAAATTTGTTGTTATTGTTGTTGTTATTTTCTATGGTAGGTAGTCAGTTGTAGTCAGTAGTTGAAGTTGTGGCAAGTAATTATAAATGGCGCCCAAGTGTGCGCCAAATTATTATATTTGTATGGATGTGTATCTGTGTTTAGAGCTGTCTTAATGGATACTAATTGAAAAAATAAAACAAAGAAAAAGCAATGGTTGAGATTGTAAACTTTGTGGTAAATGAGTGTGTTTGGAAAAATTGTTTTTATATTTTGTAGTCTGGTAAATTAAGGAAAATCTTATGATATTTCAAGCCCAGAGTAATATTTTAATTCGATCTTTTAAAAACTATTTAGAATGACGATATCTAAAGAATATATGGATCATTCCTTGTCAAGTAGACCGCCCCACCCGACATCAGAGTTTTTCAGATAAAAAGCCCTAACTGGACTTTAAATTTTATTTGAACCATTACTTTACGATGCCATTTGACCTTTTTGCAAATTTCATTGAAAAAAAAAAAAAAAAAAAAAAAAAATATAAAAGGAAATCAAAAATACTTTTTATGTTTTGAATTTTAAAAATTTTAGTTTTTCCGTTAATGATAAAAAAACAGTTTTGGTCAAAATTTCACATTCTATCATTTTCTTCTCCTAAACTATCAATTTTCAATAAAAATCGCACTGAGTAAGTAGTTCTTGAAATTAGTTAAAATATTCAGAATTTTTTTTAAGAAAGGATTTATTTTTGTATTTTTGACCGATTTTAAGAATATTTTTGACCGATTCTAAGCAATCTTTATGAAATTTACACTTTAGACGTAAAAAATATATAGTGGCTAAGAAAAAGAGATAAATTAGAAGAACAAAGGCTTGGAAATCTTCGATCAACTTTTAAATTTACAAGTATATCGGACTTTGCCAATGGGTGTGGGTTATTTAAAATTCAATTAAATTTCAATTCTACCCTAATGAATAACACTGGTTTTATTGTTGGGCAACTGTAGGTCATTTCCGAGTAATTTTAAATCATAATTAGAATCTGGCCTCAAATTTGACCATCGCGTAAAAATAACTTGAAAAAAATTTTCAGCTATTTAACACTAATTGCATAATTTAGTTCTTTAAAAAAGCACTTAACTTAAAATTTTTTGCATTAAAATGTTTTAAAAGAGATATTATTGGTTAAAAATTTTTTTTCGAAAATTCCTACATTAAGATAATATTGTGCTATATAGTGTTGAAAATTTTTTACCGTTTTTGATTTTAATTTTGCTTTTTTTACAAAATTAATATACCTGCAGAAACAAAACAATTTTCTTCTTAAATCTCAACTTTTGAACCAACCTGAATAACATCCACAAATAGAAACAGAAGTCTCAGCTGGATATAAGTTGATTAATTTTGCTTAGACTGAGATTGTCTCGCACACATTTAATGCTTTCATTCTCATGATTCAATTGCATACTGTGTTCTTAAAAAAAAAAAAATTCATAAAGCGATGCGATTTAATCAGCAGCTTTAAAAACAATATTGAGGTTCCAGACAGAATACCGACTATATTTTCGAGTTGCCACAGCAAGCAAACAATCGTAACAAGGAACGACAAACTAAGAGAAACAATTGAAGGAGCCTCATCTGTTTGACAAACAATGTAGGATATAAAAAGGATCAAATACTCATTTTGGTTTTTGTAATTGTAGCAGCATAATGGTAGCAATAACAGGCGGAAAACTTCATTGTACGAACATGACAGTATTGGTATGATAAAATAAAAGCAGAAACGCAATGCAATGAAAATTCAAGTGAAAGAAGCTGCTACATACGGAAAATCGTTTAAAAGTAAACGAATTGATAATTTTGTAACATTAAATTATAAATTCGTATTCATTTCGTAACATTTTTATGTTCAATTCAAATATGCATAAAATTAGGTTGAAAGACTTTCAAAATATGCGAAAGTTTTAAAAATAAACAATTTAGTTTCGTAGATTTAAGTCAAGCAGCTTGGCCCCATGAGCTTGAAATATGAATTGCCCCGAACTGAGTACTATGAATTGACATTACAGTACATTTCATGGTGCAATAAATGTTATTTAACGTAACATCTCGATTTAACGTTAAGATGTACTTTTTGCAGTATGGATTTTATGACAATCACGCGTGAGTCGTCTTAAGCTGTCATGGTATTTTTGATCAGTATTGTATAACATTTCATCATGGAAAGATTTACACCGCAACAACGTTTGCAAATTGTAAAACTATACTGAATTCACAAAAATTTCATCTTCAAATTCATTTAAAATTCACAGGATTTCTTAAAATAATTCGACGCCTAGATCATTTGATATTACATCTCTAGATTTTTTCCTTTGGGGCTACGTAAAGTCGAAAATTAACATGAATAAGCCGGCTGCGACTAAGGAATTAAAAGTCAAAATTACTCACGTCATTCGCAAAATACCACTCAAAATGGTCGATCCCGTCATCAAAATTGTGACATCTGAATGGACCATGCTAGCCACAGTTATAAATAATGAACGCATAGGATATTTCCCGATTAACCGATAAAATTCGAATTTTTATTAATTTTTTTTTTCAACAAAAGTACCTTGAAATAAATCACCCGAAAATTAAACCAAAACAATGACTTTTCTTATTTGTAGCATCCTGCAAAAAAAATTCAGTGATTGTGCAATCTTATGGAAAATTATAACTTGCTTTATTCGACGGGAGGGTTAGACTTCCCTATTAATCTACTGAAATATCATTCAAAAATTGTACGTGACTTGCTGTTTCACAGAGTATATCTTAGAAGTCAACATTAGGTCAGATAAGATAAATTTATTTGTATCTTCTCTCAAAAAATGTATGTGATTTCACGGAGAGAAAGGGGCTTGCAAAGTCTCGTAAATTTATAGTGTCTCGTATACCTTAGAAATCAACATTGTGTTTTCAGAAACTTTTTTATAACCGAATCTTGTTCTTTAACATCCTTATCCATGTTTGGTCGAATTTCTTTACTGTCGGCAGAATGTTATTTTAGCGTTAGTAATAAAGACCCGGGCCCCGCAAAGTCTTAATCCAGCGCTGGTCATAATGTTGTGTCTGAATAGATTGAAATCTAAACGTAAAGTATTAAGTTTAGTATTTTTTTTCATCAAAATTCTAAATATTTGCTTTAGAAATAATAGTCCCCTGTGTATGGTTTATACTTACTATACACAAAATAAAAAAAAACACTCCAGAAAATTAATAATTTTTTAGATATGACCTCTCGTTATTTATCAGTCGATATGTGTATTACATACCAAAACGTGCGCAAAAAATGAATTTAACTCTACCTGTTTTGAAATTGAAGCGAACACAGAAAAATTCAAGGACTTTGCTTTAAATTAAATGTAGTGATTGAATTTTTTGTTGCCTGCGAAAAAATTAAAAACGACATATAACATAATTTGCTTTAATTCTTTATTTATTTCATTTTCTCATTTTATGTGTCTCTTCTTTTATTTTATTTCATTTTTTTTATTTTTTTAATAATACATACTTTTTAATTAGTTTTTAATTTTGTTTTTAAAATATGATTGTGCTCAACATTTGTTAAGAGGTTGCCATATTCTGTTATGTACTTTCCTATGTTAGAAAACATTTTTTTCTAGCATTATCTTTTTATTTGAAGCATATTTAACATAAAACTTAATATTAAATTAAAAACATTAAATTTAATTTATTATTTTTTTTGAAAACTATCGTATAGTTTTTATGTAAGTATTAGTAAAATATCATAATGCAATACTTAATGAGTTTTATTAAAATTTATATATTTTTTATCGCTGTTTTTTTTTTCTATCGTAGTAATGTTCAAATGTTTTTGATATGATTTTTCTTTCTTGTAATATTTTATAGTAAATTTAATGATTTATTTAAGTTTTTAACTTCATATTTTAATTTAAGCGTATTGCTACTACACGCGTTTATTTATTTTTTTAAGTTAAAGAAATTATAATTTTTTTTTTTTTTGTTTGCGAAACCTTGCGTATTACGAAATGTATTAATTTTTAAAGCTTTTGTACATGGTTTAAGGAATAAGAAATGTAAAGTTATACTATGCTGGAAAAATTGGTTCTAAGCAGCTTAAAGTTTTTTGAAGTTGCTATTTTGAAAATTAACGTTTTAAGACATTCAAAAGAGAAGAAATGTCTAGAAATACTCTTATTTCGATTGGTCATAACTCGCTAAAAAATGTGGCTAAGAAATCAAAAACTAAGCTGAAATTATATGCCACAAGCACTTTTATGAAATCCAATTACGAATTGCACAAAAATCGTAAATGAAATACGATTAAATTTCGATATTTTCGAAATTGTAATGTAGAACACGTAAGAAATCCGATTTCGAACAAAATCGGACTACAGAACAGTGGTGAATATCTTTTCTTGAAGTTCTTCTAGATATATTTTTCACTATAGTATATTAGTTTTTGAAATGCATGTATCAGTGTTCTTGGGAATTCTGAATAAAAGCTAGCAAGTTTTCAATAAGACCTGCATAGTATATAAAAAGAGAATTAAATTATATAAATAATTTTTTTTTTTTTTTGCAAATTATAACATATATTTTGGAAAGGCACAAGAGGGAAAATTTCTACAGAGGGAAAGTTTTCTACAGAGGGAAAATTAATTTATTATGTTAAAGAAACATATGTTTTTGAGCTAATAAGAAAATAAAATTTTACAATTACTATTTTATATATAATTTTAAATTCTAGAAGTTTTTTGCAGGAATAAGGAGTAAAAGGTTAATAATATTTAACAACCTAACTAACATCACTGAAAAAAGTTATATTCCCATTGAAAATCTATAAAAGAAAAAACAAAATTTCAGTTGATAAAAACTTTCTTCGAAAATGTTGAATTTTCCTTATCCGTACTGCCCTCAGAAGCAAAAAGAGCGTATCTCAAAAAAAATTCATATTCGTGTTTCTTCGGATAGCTTAAGAAATTTCTAATGAACTACTTCAAATGCTGGTATCTTAGTTCAAAAATATAAAAAATCAACCTCAATTTTACAGGTATTTCAACAAATTTACATAAACCAAAACATCAATTATATCGAAACGCATTTTTTTGAGATACGCCCTTTTGGCTTCTGAGGGAAACATAGCAATAGCATAGGGCAAACCGTTGTCGGACAGTGTTCTATGTATTTATTTTTCATGTTAATCCCAGTCAGTCAGTTCAATACATTCTTTCAGTAGATACTAAAAATTTTCCAAAAAAATAGATGATGTCCAAAATCAAAAAATGTAGTCTACAAAATGAATACTGATATAAATTGGTAAAGGATTGTTTAAAGTTTATGAATAATAGAAATTTTATTACTTTAAATCGACTGATTATGATTAATTACAATTGAACATTATTTAATTGAACTAACAATCATTAGCAAAAGCCGATGTTCACGTAAGGGATAACTTGCAGATTTTTAAATCTTAGCGACAATGTCACAATTTAAAAAATATATTATAGCATATCTTTAATACGAAGGTTCAAAAGTTATGACAACGAAGGGAAAATAGATAAGAGCTGAAGATCACAAACCCAATAGCTCAAGTAATAGAGCGAATGTTCTGATATAATGCATGGAATGGCCTAGGTTCAAATCTCACTTGATACAAATTAACCAAAAGTGGTCTGATAGCCGAAACATTTGTCACCAATTACCGGTTTAAATATATAAATCTATTGTCAGTAAATTTACATGAATATCGGTGTTTGCTAATGACTGTAAGTTCAATTGTAATTATTACTAAAAAATTTAACTAAAGGGCTATTTAAAATTATATAAGAGATATCAAAAAATATTTCCAATGTAATTGCTCCTAGGGGAATAGAATACAATTTTTTTTGTGCTATTTCAGACAGTTTTAACAGTATATTTTAAGCGATTTTGATAATTAAATTTTTAGTTCTTTTTTAAACGTTTTCTACAGTTATTGTCGAAATCATGCATACACAGGTGTTTTTTGTTTTTCAAATACAGAGATAGTTAAGGTAAGCTTAAGGTGTAGGTTATAGCGTAGAATTACAAGCATTAATCGTAGTTTAAAGGGATTTCTTATTTTCACTTATTAAATATAAAATTTACATAAGATATTTACAATTTAATCTTATATGTTTAAAATAAATAAAATGGGTTTGTTTTTTTTTTAGAAAGTGACAGGTCAACAGGTCGGAGGTACAAACATTTACTATACTGCTGCTTTTACATCGAAACGTTTTATAACTACGTAGTT
Organism: Tricholauxania praeusta; assembly: GCA_949775025.1. NCBI lineage: Eukaryota > Metazoa > Arthropoda > Insecta > Diptera > Lauxaniidae > Tricholauxania > Tricholauxania praeusta. Next base: position 122,503,951 of record OX459030.1, on the reverse strand, counting down.
ATGAACTATGCATTATACAGGGTTTTTATATGAAGTTAATTAAAAAATATTTAAGAAGCCTTAACATGAATGTAGCTATTATTAATTAATATTTACATGGTCCTTATCAATTTTATGTTATTATTTTGAATTATTTGCAATGCTGTTTTTATATTATTTTCAAATGTTATATCGCTAGTGATGTGTATACGCTTGCTTTGAGATTTTTTTTTTTAACTACAACATAATTTGACAAATTGTGATAGTGACTAATATGAAAAACGTAAGAATACTCAATTAAGTTAAAAACCTTGTGCCTAAAACTAAGCAATATCAAAAATAGTGAATTTAATACACCATGTCTCATAAATTTTCATTTATTTTATAATGCATAGTTTTAGGCATGTTCGATAAATTAAACTTGATTTTGAAACAAAGCTTGTCACTATAATAACTTGCAGTAATGTTTATGTTTACTCTGTACAAATAATTTTTTTCCAACTAAATTCTTTAAACCTTAGGTTCTATCTTCATAATGACTACGCTAGCGATTATTATCTTTAAAAAATATATATTTTATAATATTCATATTATATTTTGTTTAGTATTTAACTTATACGTTTTTTTTTTCTTTATAATTTGTTTTTTTAAATTCGAGTATCAATTTTGCAAAAATTTTGCTTTATGTTTATATATAAATCGTTGGTTTTCCTTATTTTTTTTTAGATGTATGTATGTAAAAAATTGAAATTTTCAGTTGTCAATATCAAGTAATAGCTTTGTGCCTAGTATATGATTGATGTTGGTTTAAAACCAAGATTTTTTCGTTGTAAAAATAGATGAATCTCCCTAAAATTGGGACGACTTGACTCGTTGCGTTGCCAACATTCACACATGAGATCATATATTTCACGCGGGCAATTCATTGGCATCGGTAGTAGTTCCTGTAAATATACATAAAATAAGATGTGGTTATAAGTTATTATAGCGTATTTAAATATTGCTAACAATAATTGTTTCGAAAATATGATTGCAATGTTGATAATGCTTGTTATTTTAATCGTAAATAAGGCAGAGGGCATGAACTCAACTATGTCACCACCAAGGACTAATACGATCACTCTAAAGCTCCTGAATATCGTACAAAAACAAATGTTCCTATAAATAGTCATGTCTTCTACTGTTTTAATATAACATTTATTCACATTTCTTTAGAGCACTTTGTTGCTATAGTTTATGTTTATTTGCCATACCTACTTGTCGAAATTCAATCACTTTGATGTTATATTAAATTGGAATTAACTAATATGACAAATTAACATTTCCTTTTCTTCCCACCCTAGAAAAAAAAAAGGAACTGTGCTTACTCGAATTTTCTTAACAATAAAGCTCTAATACTTAATATATAAAATTTTTATTAAAAATGTCTCGATGAAATCCCTTATAGCCGAAGTTTTACAAGTCTCTTAACTAGGCGTGTACCTACCAATGTTCGAAATTTCAAACCCCAGTATCCCACACCTTTTTTGTTCTAAAAATCGCGAGATTTTGCTTAAGCTTAAGCTCTAAACAAAGTACCTTTCCTTAAATATTTCTTTTAATTACCATTCTGTGGGCAAATAACACTGAATCAGTGATGAAATATAGTGTCTTATTAAGCGGCTATACCAGTGTGACACTTTCAGAAAATCGATATTTTTGGCTTATTCGATAGTTTATACTTTCAAAAATATCCTGCGAAAGCGGCAAGGTCGTACCTTGAATAGTTTTTGAATGGCAGCGTTCTGAAGAGCGACCGCTCGCAGGTATAAACCTCGATAGTTGAAACCTTAAACGCGTTTTTCTCGAAACGACATTTTTCAAAATTGCTGACATCATAGCTCAAAGCAAAATTGACCGATCGACTTCAAATTGAAACTAAGTATTTTTGAATATATTTACTACACGATGACCTACGGTCTTTTTGATTGGTTGAAAATTGTCAATTTGGCATTAAAAAAACGACCATTTTTTAACCTAAAAAATTACACTTATTTTCAGAACTACGTAATTTTGTTAATTTTTGATATTTTCAAAACTCGTAAGTCATTGTATAGGAAATACCTTCAACTTTTATAACCTTTTTGAATTTTTTTGTTTCAACTACTCATTCGGCCGGAATCATGTCAGCAGTAGCTGAAAAATGCTGTCATATAGCTGAAAATATGCCTTATTATGTCCAAAAAACTTCAAAACATTCTATCGAGTATGTACTTTCTTTTAAAAAAATTCGCGAAAATCGCCTAATTTTTCATGGGTTACACTGGTATAGCCCCTTAAAATAAAAAGATGTGCGAAACAATTGGGCGGAAGAACGACTTCGAACAAGTCTTTAATTCTTTCAATGAGCATGTTAAACGATCGTGCAGACAGTGCAAAAAACGTACAATGCAGTGGCGTCAATTGGGTAGAGCTAGATGGAGCATTACCCCCCCCCCCCCCCAAAAGCCTGATTATATAATGAATTACATCGTTTCAATTCAAAATATCATCGATTCGATGATAATTCTCGATGATGATTCTCGCTTCCGCCAAGCTTTTGGTGAAATGACGCTACTGGTACAATGAACGCAAGTGAAGCAGAATATGAAGCTGAAGACTTCAGGCATCTGCATGAGATCACCTGCAAAATTTTGGGCAAAAACGCGAAAGAGCCGTGCACCACCAACTAAAGCTATGGGAAGAAAATTTATGTGAAATTCTGATTTGCTCCTCTGTCATATTTTCTGAACACTCCAGCAGTGGAGACTCGCCGTCGTCAATTTGAATCACATATGCTATCGATCGATGTAATACTTAGTAATAACCATAGGCCGCCGACATTCATGAAATTACAGCTGAACTGCTAACATCATGCGCATTGACAACTCTTCATCCCCTGATCTTCATAACCTGGGGCGAGAAAAATTTGACGGAGAATTATCTACCCAAGTTGTGAAAAAAAATGAATTTAGTAAATGCCGAAATTATATTGATATCAAACTGCTAACAGTGCCATAAAAATTGCTCCTAAGCAGAGTAAGTGATAAACTGACTGTTCGATCGCAAAAAACAGGAATAATTGTGAATTGTACTCTCCTAAATTTAATTTTCTAGATAAGATGGTTTCAAGTTTGCCATTCAGTAAGCGAATATTTTTTGAAATCATATATTGTTAACAAAATATACAAATTTATTCATAGCCATCGGTGCTTGTCTTTACTGAAAAACAAAAAGAAAAAAAATTCGATCATTTTTACTTACATGCATTTTATTGTCCTCGTAGATATGTCCAATATTTTCAATAACTTTTTCATCAGTCATATTCTCATAGGGTTGCTCACGTGCAAATGTTAAAATTTCCCAAAGGGTTACCGCAAATGACCAAACATCCGATTTTGATGTGAATTTTCCCTGCAATAAAATATCAAAGGAAAATACATTACAAATGACATACATATAAAATGAACAGGATAACGTTAAAAATTAATAAAATAACAATACAAATAAATAAATAAATAAAAAAAAAGAAAAAGTATAAATAAATAAGCGAACGAAGTGCCTAAGGCTTAAGCATAACCCCCTATAAACCACAAAAATGTCCTCATTGTTAAACACTAGTAAATAAATGAAATAAATTAAAAAAAAGTGTAACAGTGTTAGTGTAAAGAAGGGGGCTTAATGCAAACGCATACACAATCAGAATGCGTATAAGTATGTACACACAAGGACAACACATATGAGTATAACATATATAAACGAATTAAAGCTCGAAATTGAAACAGATGGTCCAGCGCTCGCGAATTTGCCAGTTCTATATGGTATAAAAGGATGTTGCTACTTGTTCACTTGTATATTCTTGCAATACTCTGTGGGCAGGCACACAGCATACGTGTCCCTGCTGGAATTGGAGTAATCATTAAACATATTGTCGCGAGCAACGTGCATAAAAACTAATTTTCCATAATTTTATCATGAGGAATAAGCCCGAAAATAAAGTTTGTGGCGATATGAGCGCTGAATATGAATTTAGCCCCATTTTTTTCCTTTAAAGTTGATAGCTCTAAAAATATCATGTACGATTGTAAATATATAACATCATAGGTTTGTTTCCGTATTTGAATCTATAAGTAATTGTCAAACACGAGAAAATATAAAAACTATGCTCTGCGAGAGAAAATGTTCGGGAACGCTCAAAATCATATTTTCTCCAAGAATAGACGTCAAAACTTTTTTCAAGATAAATGAAAAATATTTCATTTTGTTAAAATTCAACTGAATGTCAATGGTTCACCTGAAACTTTTCTATGAATATATATTATATATTCAGGCCTGATTCCGTTTCGGATTTGCTTCGGAAATGGAAATGAAATTCGAAATTTATTTCGGGATCATGTAAAAAAGAGAAATCCGTTAAATTGTTGAGACTATAACAACTCAAGTTTGGAGTTCAAAAAAATTCTATAGCATATTCCGACCATTAAATTTAGAAGAGCTATTGATATTCGAAGAATGTCATTCTTCTGAATTAGACCTGTAACAGCAGAAAAACAGATAAGTTCAAATAATCTCTCATCGATTTCTCAATTACACTTTTTTCGAGTAATTTAAATGCTTATCGAATAAAATCTAACTGTTCAGTAAATCTGACAATTTCTATCTCTCAAGAAAACGCACTACTGTTAAAGCTCACTATTAACTATAGAAAAAGTTTGTTGAAATAGTTTTCAAACTTTGTATACAGCCGTGGTCAGACACCCCTTAATTTTTTGAATTCTGCTAGTACCACTCAGAATATTTAAAAAGTTATTATTTACAATTCTTATATAAGCTATTTTCTTAAAAAAAAAATAATTTCTATGTAGTTGACTCCTCCTTAGTCCTTGTAAACATTTTTGTTCTACAAAGCATACTTTCCTAAAAGCATTTCCTTATAGAGTGGAAAATTTCACTCACTCCTCCTTTTATTCATACATTCAACCAATTGCTCCATAGCTTGAATAAAACCATCTGTGCACCATTACTTTTGGTATTTGACAATCGGAAATAGGTCTAAATATATGAATATACACAAGGTGCATAATACTTTTGACCATGACTGTATTTATCGACCGAAATAATTCTTCGAATGAGTCAACAATATCATCAATAACACTAGTTTACAAATTTGGGTTTCATCTCGAGATCTGGTTTCTCATAAACTTTTTCCATGTATTTTAGGGCGTAGATTCCAAAAATGGCAACCTTGAGTCGAAAAAAAATTTATTGAGATATAGCCAAATAAATGAAAAAAGTGCCGAAAAAGAGGTTTTTTGGGGATATCTCGAAAACGATTCTTAAGAAAAAAAAAAATGGTTGCCATTTTTGGAATCTACGCCCTAAAATACATGGAAAAAAGTTTATGAGAAACTAGATCTTTTTTCTTGTAAACTAGTGTAATCATTAAGTTAAAGAAAACTGGTTCAATTATGGATACTACAATTACCCATGTGTCCTCATAGTAGACGTTCAATCGCAAATATAATTGCAGTGAGTCAAAGTGTTACCGAAAATCTAGAGATATCAATTCGTGATCGTACACAAAAATAAGGCGTTTCAAGCGGCATCTCACAGCAAATTCTCACGAAAATCTGCACCTGCATGACCCAAGAACTTAAATCAACAGATCCTTCTAAGTGAATATAATTTGTTACTTAGATGCTGGAAAAGCAGCTATTGAGTGACACTTTTTCTCAGACAATTTCTTTTAGCAATGGTTCATATTTTCAACTTTAATCGGATGAAGCGAAATCTAGCCACGGCAAATCAAATAGGATTGACGAGGATCCAATGCATCCATAACTTGTCACTATTTGCAGCGGTTTTTAGACACAAACAATTCCTGAGCTCAAGGTGGATATTCAATATGTTGTTGCTACAATCGAGCGACAATTATGCAACGATTGCAATGGACATTTCATTAAAAGCGCAACATTTTGTAAACTATCATGAGGCGCATTTGTCATTTGTTTTCAGGTTCAACAAATTTGGCGAATTGTTTTGAGCTTTTTATTTGTCTTTCGTGTGCCAACTTTCCTACTGGGATATTTCATATATAAAAACAAAGAATTCATACATCCATCCATTCTCGTTGACTTTACTGAATGGTGTGTGTGTGCGTGTGTGTGACTGTTGTTCAGTCTGTTTGTATTTCATTTCATTTATTTTGTTTTTGGATTTGGTTTTGGCCTTAATAAATCCAAAGATACGAGTGCATACTACACATGAGCTTGTGTTGGCATTGTCCTTATTGTTTGGTATTGTTATTGCGCTGTGTATTTGACTGTTGTACGTTTGTGTGGCGCTGCTGCTTACCTAGTGGGCATTCAACATGCTAATATAAAGTTATGATGCCTGTTACAAAATCCGTGTGCCAAACACTAAAACTCAAATTTTCAGTTTAACAAAGTTTATTCAGCGTCAGCTACTTGCTGAGCGCTTTTAAAAAATCCTAAAAATAGTGATGTTTAACATTTTTTGAGATCAGAAATTATCAAATTTTTCCACTCACCTTTGTCTGGCAATCACGAACTAAAAAACATTAAAATGAATTGAAAACGAGGTTAAGCAAGAAAATCGTGTAAAGGCAAAACAAAAAGAACAAAACGCGAAATGTCAGTAGCTCGTGGTTGCCAGATCAAGGTTTTGCAGCGTTGCATTTATTTCGGCAACATTCTCCCCCCCGCAGGCGACCCCCTTGTCGGCTGCGTCATCTTTGCCGATATCGAGCACGGCCAACTTCACGGCAGGGCGCTCTAGAATACCCTGTGCTGTCTTCACTTTGGCCCTTCTAACTTGACCATCCTTAGTTAAAGTCGTCTCCACGACCACGCCTTTTAGCCATGTGTTTCTTTTGGAACTTTCATCAACTATCAGCACCACATTCCCTACAGCAATCGGCTTCACTCGGCTGAACCACTTACCACGACGAGATAGAGTTGGAAGCATCTCGCGCACCCAACGGTGCCAAAATTGATTGGCAAATATTTCAGATTGTCGCAGACACATCTTCAGGTCAATTTTTTCCGCTTCACAAAACGGCATCGCACGGTTAGTAGTACCCAACAAAAAATGATTCGGAGTTATTGGCTCCTGATCTTCGCTATCAAGCGAGACAAATGTCAGTGGACGCGAATTTACAATCATTTCCACTTCAAGTAATGCAGATCGTAAACTTTCGTCTGTAAAACGCTGAGACGGCGAAATTTTGTACAGGACCGTCTTTATTGTTCTTATCAGGCGCTCCCACGCTCCCCCCATATGAGGTGCTGCCGGCGGATTAAATTTCCAATCGATTCCCTGAAGAGCTAGCTCGCGTTGCATAACCGAGGTGTTAACATTTTCCAGCTCCTTCTTTAAAAAGTTCTCGGCTCCATGGAAATTTGTCGCGTTATCGCTGTAAATGGTGGCAGGCTCTCCTCGTCTGGCGATGAAATTTCTCAGGCACATTAGGCACGAGTCAGTGCTGAGGCTGTGGGCGATCTCTATGTGAACTGCCCTCACAGTCAGGCAGGTTATTATGACGCCCCACCTTTTCAATGTTTTGCGATTTTCTACAACCAACATCGGTCCGAAATAGTCAATGCCAACGTGTGTGAATGGACGTTGGAAAGCTGATACACGTTCTACTGGAAGTATGGCCATTTGTGGCGCTTGAGGCATGGCCGACGAGATTTTGCATGTGTTGCAGTTGCGACGCACTGATTTGAATAAAGGACGTAATTTCGGTATAAAATATAGTTGGCGGACTTCATTTAAAGCGGTTTCATGTTGAACATGGTAAAAGCGTTTATGAAAATGCGCACATATGAGATACGATACTATGTGTTTTGACGGTAGGAAAATGAAATCAATTTGTGGCTTACACTCACCGAGAAAGTTGCTCGCTCTGTTTTTGACTCGTATGAGCTCATCGTTGTCCATGTACACTTGTAACTTATACAAAGGGCTGCTTTTTGCCACTGCTCTCCCGATTTTTAGAGTCGACCAGTCTTCAAGTGCTTCTTTCTGCACAACTCTATATATTAGGTGCTTAGCACGTACAATGTGTTGCGCTGTCAAAATCAGACTTACAGAATTCCCCTTATTGCAGCGACATTTCAATTTCTCAATGTATAGTAGCCAATTTGCTACAGCTCGATACAACTTCACCCAGGACGAAAAGTATTCGAAATTGAAAGATGGCTCCATCTGTTGGTGAAATAAAAATTTTGCGCGAATTTCACTTGTGTCCGTTTGGCCTAAGTCCTCTTCAGCTGGCCACATATTTTCGCTTTGAAGTAAAAATTGAGGACCTTCAATCCACCGCTGAACAAATTCTGGACCCTGTTTTATTTTTGTAGCAATGTCTGCAGTATTTAATTTCGTTGGTACCCATCTCCACTCTTCGACGGATGACATCTCTTGAATTTCAGCAATGCGAAACATAACGAATTGCTGAAACTGTCTTGGATCACCACGTAACCATTTGAGTACAGTTTTCGAGTCACTCCAGATAAAGCGCTTTTTAATATTAATTTTATGAGTTTCACATAGAGTATGCGTTAGTCGTGTGCCAATTACTGCGGCTTGCAGCTCCATTCGTGGAATTGAAATTGGTCGCATCGGAGCGACTTTAGTTTTGGCAGCGACTATCTTCAAGCTGACTCCATTTTTATCAGTGATTCGGAAGTATGTAACAGCTGCGTAAGCATACTCACTCGCATCCACGAATGTGTGAATTTGTATTTCATATGAGCCCGCTGCCATATATGGCGAGTAGCAGCGAGGGACAGAAATATTGGTGAACATTGGCATACACGTAACCCAATTTATCCAGTTGCTCATTAGGCCAGGTGTCAGTGGCTGATCCCAGTCAATACCGCTTCTCCAGATGTCTTGAATGAGTATTTTTAAATATGACGTGAGACATGCCGCTAGCCCTAGTGGATCGAATATGGACATTAAAATTTGTAATATTTCCCTCTTAGTGGGAACAACTTCATCAGTAAACACGTTGCGGCGTAGGCGTACGAACTTTAAAACATATTTGAAACAATCTGACTTGGGGTCCCAGTACATGCCGAGAATTTTTTCAATCGGGAGTGTATCGGTGTTATTATCAAATGATTTACTAACCTGTTCGCTTTTTTCATTTAGGGCAGCCAAAACTTCTGGAGCATTGCTCGTCCAACTTCTCATGTGAAATCCACCTTTCGCATGTATATCACGCACTGCCTTCGCCAACGATATGGCCTCTTCAACCGAATTTGCTGAGTCTATAAAATCGTCCACATAGTGATTGTTTGTGATAGCGTATACAGCTCGCGGCTCTTCACCTGCAAATCTTTTTGCATTTAAATCACGTACATAATGCGCTATGTATGGTGAACAACGTGCACCAAAACTGACCACGTTTAGCTTATAGACGCGTATGTTGTCGTCCTCATCGTTGCGCCACACAAACCTCTGGGCATCAGCATCAGTTTCCTCTACCAAAATTCGGTGAAACATTTCCGCTATGTCACCACAAACAGCTATGCTTCCTATTCGAAAATTTAACAAAATATTTATAAGTGGCTGCAGCATATCAGGGCCCTTCAATAAGAAATCGTTCAGTGACAACCCTTCGGATTTGGCTGCAGCATCCCAGACCAGCCTGAGCTTTTCCGGTTTTAGAGGATTCTTCACAATAAAAATTGGAAGATACCAAATTTTTCCACCTCGATCTTGAAGCGCTTTCCGTGGTAATTCTGTTGCATAGCCCTTGCTGACCAAACTATCAATTTGCGCTTTCAGGCTTATGCTCAATTCAGGGTTTTTTTGCATTTTTCGACGCATGCACTCTAGTCGACGTAACGCCATAGGCAAGCTGTCTGGTAACTCTACATCATCAGTTTTCCATGGCAAATTAGCAACGTAACGATTTTCGATTAACTTACATTTACGCATTATTTCTTCGGCGCGTTGATCTTCGACTGAAAATAATTTCGATTTTGGCGCAGCTACACCGATATTTTCATTCAATACCATAGCTTTCACCAATTCATGAAGCCCTCTGTCAGCTTCTTTCTCGCAGCTGCACCTATGCATATTTAAACTTTTGCAATTATTAAAATCACTCTCGCCACCGAAAATCGTCCATCCAAGTCGTGTCTTAGCTGCCACGGGCTCATGCCAGCCACCCTCTTTAACTTTGAGTGCCGAAATTAAATTTGGATTATTAACACCAATAATTAACATAGGAACGGCGTTCACAAATGTTGGTAGCGGTAGGCTCTGTAAATGAGGAAACAATTTTTTCACTTCATCGGCTTCGAAAGACTCTGGTGACATACGTAAATTGTCCACTGTGCGAACGTCTCGTAACGGAAATTTTTTTGCATTCGGAGAACTAGCAGAAATTTGTAAATTTAAACGTCTTGAATTATTCTCTTGTCGACTTATATTTCCAGTCCAATGAATACATAGCGCATCCGGAACGCCGTCACAACCCAACTCGTCAGCTAGGCTCTTCTCAATTAACGTCAATGTTGACCCATCATCCATCAGTGCAAACGTGCTCATCGATTTCTTAACGCCGTGCAAAATAACCGGTACTATTCTATAGTACAAGCAATTTTTTCTTACCATGGTACGATGATTATTGAACGCCGCATTCGTTGATTTTGCCATTGAATTAATTGCTGATGTAGATGTCACAGTGGGCTCTGTCGACGTCGCCACTGACGCTGTGCCAACTGTCGGCGTCGTTGCCAATGTCATAAAATTTCTTGCTGGCGTCGCGGTCGACCGTTGCCCAATCTCGCAATGTAAATGAGGGTGATGGCGCGCTTTGCAACCATTAATGTTACAAAATTTGCTACTGAAGCAACGTCGCGTATGTGCACCTAAGCATTGGCGACATAATTTTTTCTCTTTTACGATGCGCCAACGCTGCTCAATAGACTCGCTGATAAATTTTTTACATTCACCTACTTTATGCTCGCCACCACAAATATAACACTTAAGCGAAGCAACTGTTGTTATATCAGCTGATTGATGCATGTGTACTCTTCCTTCTTTTTTCGGTGGTTTGTCAATAAACGATGGCATCGACACTCTGCTCGCAGCATCTGCCATTAATGAGAGCCATGCTGAAAAATCACGCAATGTAGGTGCCGTTATTGGTGTCGAATGTAAAGCCCAATTTAATTTCATGTCTTCGGGTAGCTTGCCTATAAGCTCTTGCAATAATAACGGACTATTTACATAATTGTTTAGCTCGCATGCGTCTATTGTAGCGACGACATTCTTTACAGCGACTGAGAAGTCGATGAGTGTGCTAAGCCTGCCTCTTAACGGCGGCAGTTGACGTGTTCTTTCAATTAAATTGTTCAAAATTATTTCGGGTCGCCCGAAGTACATGCGAAGCGTATTTATTATCTCCGGTACCATATTAGGCAGCACCAACATGTTGCGCACTACGTCTCGCGCTTTGCCACCGAGACATTTTTGCAACCGCATTAAACATTCGTAATTGGAGAAACCTGCCATCTGCTTACTCTGCTCGTATGCACTTATAAAAATGTGCCACTCTTCGGGTTCGCCACGAAACGAAGGTAGATCTCTCGGTATGCATTGACGCGCTGCTAGCTGTAATGATGTAGGCGGGGGAGCGACCTGAAAATTATTAAGAGGTGACATGTGTACTGACCTGGCTGTACTCTGCATATGCGACATGCCATGTTGCATAAAATTTAAATCACCAAATTCAATTCTTTGTGCGTTTGATTGATGCGCATTGAGCTGTGGTATGTGGTGTTGCTGATGATCTTCATCGCGATGTGCTGGAATTGCACGTGTCTGAGATAATTGTTCATCGAGTGGCAAATAAGTTTCCATTTGACACTCGTTATCATTTGCGCTGAGGATTCTGAACTTCTCACGCAAGTATTCCTCCTTGATCTGCAAAGACTCCTCCAACTGCTGCAACTTGAGTTGCTTCATACGGCTGATGTTAGGCGGCTGCTGTTGTCGACTAAATCGACTGTCCTCCTCGTCACCAGATTGTGCGTGCAGCGTGTGGTCCGGGCCACTATCATCTGCACCTGTTTCTTCCTGACTTGACGGCTGCAACTCCGCACTAATATGCGACATCTCCGCGAATATTTATGTTGTTTATGATGTGCTGGATCCTGGTCACGGCACCAATAAAAGGATTTTTTAAAAGATTTTGTTACAAAATCCGTGTGCCAAACACTAAAACTCAAATTTTCAGTTTAACAAAGTTTATTCAGCGTCAGCTACTTGCTGAGCGCTTTTAAAAAATCCTAAAAATAGTGATGTTTAACATTTTTTGAGATCAGAAATTATCAAATTTTTCCACTCACCTTTGTCTGGCAATCACGAACTAAAAAACATTAAAATGAATTGAAAACGAGGTTAAGCAAGAAAATCGTGTAAAGGCAAAACAAAAAGAACAAAACGCGAAATGTCAGTAACTCGTGGTTGCCAGATCAAGGTTTTGCAGCGTTGCATTTATTTCGGCAACAATGCCTTTTTTTAAAGTTTAACATTTTGCATTTTGTTTGCTACAGAAATTTGTTATAGAAAAAGTTTGTTGAGCCCAGGATTTTGTCTTGTTCGTTTTTATGACATTACAAAGAGCAGCAGCTGTTCCAAAGTCAGTACAACTTTATTTTATCTCTTTTAATTAGTTCTTAAAAATTGAAAGTTTATTCTACGTGGGCAGGTTGGTACGACCGACTATATCAAAGTAATAAAGAAATAAAATACGTTCTTTTTCTTTTGGCTGCACAAATTAAAGCTTAGTTTAACTGTTCTTAAAATCTGGAATTGTCATAGCTGTTAGAAATTACTTTATACTGGGGTTGCCCAATAAGTTATGAGCCCACGAGTCAAGGCATCCAGGCACCAAAAACAAAAAGGATAAGTAAAAAGTTTTAATTTTCGTGGGGAAAATTTCTACACATGGAAATGCAAGATGAGCATGCTACTGATACAACAAGAACTTTGCGACAAAGCAAAGTCTCCGCAGTTGTTTGTATTCACCAAGAGGAATGACAAAGCATTGGCTTCAATCGCAATATGTATCGATAATTCACAAGTGCATTACATCAAAGGCGTGGAGTTTGTGAAATTGGAAAGGACTTATGAACGTAAAACGCTGACGTCAAAGTTGTAGATATGCTAAGAAAGATGCATGATATGCGGTCTGAATTGCTGAAACGTGGCGAGCAGATAGGCAAAAGGTCTATGTCGCGATAATCCTGTAAATCTTGCAAAATTTAATAAAGTACAACATCAAAAGAATTGAGTAGGCGATCGAAGCAGACGAAATTTCTCCATTGTTATGAAATGGGACACATGAAAATAGTCTCTCTTCTTTACAAAAAGCAGGAAGCTATGGTCTGTACGAAAAAGTTAGAGAGTTCCACATCTTTGTTTGAAAACCAGAGAGGTTGGTAACGTTATCAACTCCGGAAGCTTCAAGTTGCATAACAAGTGATCGTGGAATGTAAGGCTGGAGTATACTTATAAAGGGTAACATATCTATTGAATTTATCAATGGTCGTAACGATTATATTCTTGTGAAACATGTGCTAAGTTTTAAATTTAATGGGAGCCTGTTGATCTTCTGAAACGCATGACAATGTTGAGAATGAAGGTGATCTTTAAAAGTAACAAATGTTTAAAAAAACAGCATTAACACATATTTCTGATATTCCAACAAAGCTGAAAGTCTTGCGATGGTGTGATCAGTGGAATGCAGTGTCGCCTAAAGCATAAAAGAATTCAATTGAAAACTACAGTAACATAGTTCTGAGCAGAATGTCGTCATAAAGTAAAAAACAGAATATTTGGTGGAAATGGTGTACCTGACGGAGAGCTTGTGGGCTGAATGTGTGGTGGCGCCGTTTGTGCGGCTACCAAAATATAAACAAAATAAGTTTAGATTATGTTGCAATAGAAGCTATTAAAGTAGGGTATGCAGAACATTCGAAAATGAACTGAGTTTTGATGAAGAGAACTAAGGAAATCATTGTAAGTAGTCAAAAATTGCAAAGTCAAAATGTTTGAACTCACTAGCAAAACACTCTCCCACGCCATCCAACGTATGGGCATCGGTTGTGATTGTCTGCCAGTTGATCCCTCCAATTGGCAATAATCGGCAGCATAAGCAGAACGATTTATCACGGTGCCAATGGAGCAGACTTTAACGCTTAGTTCGGGACCGATGATGCAACTTCTGTAAAGAGAAAAAATAGTAAAAGAGTTATAAGCAAATGTAAAGACATAAAATTTTTGCTGAAAATGATATAAAATCCAATGTGTATACAAAATGTTATCAAAATAACACAATTTAATCTAATATATACTATAATTTTAGAATATAAAGGGTGATTTTTTAAGCGTTTGGTTTTTGAAAATAGAAAAAAAGAACATAAAATTTGCAAAAGTGAACGAAATATTTATTTGGAACGATACATCGATTCCTGCCATTTACTTTTTAAAGATAATTTCATGTAAATGTTGCCCGCGACTACGCCGGAGGTGGTTCATCTGTAAGCTCCAATTTTGGCATACTTTTTCCAGTATTTCGGCCGGTATCTCACGAATGTAAGCTGTAATGTTGTCTTTCAGGGCTGCAATTGTGGCTGGCACGAGAGACTTCACGTAGCCCCACAAAAAATAGTATAGTGGGGTCAAGCCGCATGATCTTGGCAGCCAATGGACTGCTCCAAAACGTGAGATTAATTGCTCACCAAACTCGCCCTTATAGCGTGCCGTGTGGCACTGTCTTGTTGAAACAACATGTCAGCCAAGTCCAGTTCTTCCATTTTGGGCAAGTTGATTCAAGTCATGCATGTATTTTAACACTTTTGGACCACTCAAAAGCGTTTGATTCCGTCAATCATGACATTCTATTTTCAAAACTTGAAAACAACTTTGAGTTCTCTAAGGGTGCAATTTCCTTGCTGAAATCATATCTTTCAAACAGATTCCAGGCAGTAAGTATGAATGGTCTTATTTCTGCGTTACTATCGGTGCCTAAAGGTGTTCCTCAAGGGTCAGTGCTAGGCCCATTAATTTTCATCATGTATGTCAATGACCTACCTAAAGTTCTTCAGCATTGTAAAGTTCACATATATGCGGACGATGTTCAACTATACACAAGTAGTGACCTCCGCTGCATCGATTCTTGTGTTGCAAATCTTAATGGAGACTTGGATCGAATTCGGACCTGGGCTGAAACTAATGATCTCTGCTTGAATCCCTCAAAATCTAAATGTTTGTTAATCTACAAAAAATTTCTAAATCTCGAAATTTTACCAAAAATAATCCTAAATGGCTCTGAACTCGAAGTGGTTAAAACAGCTAAAAATCTAGGTGTAACTTTCAGTAGCATCTTAACTTGGAATGACCACATCTTTAAAACTATCGGCAAGGTTTATGGGATGCTGCGAACTCTGTGGGTCACGCAGTATTATACTCCGCAAAAGATACGTTTATTGTTAGCTAAAAGTTATCTTATTCCGACGTTGCTTTATGGATGTGAACTATTTGCCAACTGTGATAGCTTTTGTGCACAAAAACTAAATGTTCTTTTCAACAACATAGCCAGATACATCTATGGTATAAGCCGCTACGATCATATCTCTGCCTACTCGAAAAAAATTTTTGGTGTTTCTTTTACAAACTTCCTGAAAATGCGTACACTGTTTCAACTACACAAAATTATCTACACCAATGAACCAGAATATCTGTATGTACGGCTCAAATTTCTCCGCTCTGCTCGAGCGAAACAAATCGCACAATTCAAACATAAAATATTAACGTCGGACCGTCAGTTCTATATCTATTCAATTCGCCTTTGGAATGCTTTACCAACACGTTTCCATAATTTAAGTAACGCACAGCAATTTAAGTTTCAACTCCTGAATTATTTTTCTACTCAGTAGTTCTTTTAATTTATTTTGTTTAAGCCCCAGCTTCCCCCAAATAAAATTTCCTTATCCTAATTTGTATTTGTAAGTTGACTTACTGACAACTCATATTATATTTTTTAACATACCTTTAAGTTTTATATTATTAAAAATTATTAAATTATTAATTCTTTTATACTCAATTAAATGACATCCAATCTGTGACTTTAAACTTTTTGTAACTTAAGCTTGTCAAATTTAAGATGCTTTGTATCTCGTAGCTTAAGGATTCCTCAATGTACTCAAATAAATAAAATAAAAAAGTCGGTAATTATCGCACGGTACCTTGCGCACCGATTGAGCCAAAAATGAGCTTCGTCGCTGAAGAAAAAATGAAGAAAAACCCACATTTCTCACAGAGCACGTATTTTGATTATAAAATTCAATAATTTGCAAGCGCTGTTCGTTTCTTAGTCTATTTATGGTGAAATGGCAAACCCTACTGAGCATTTTTGGCGTTGACACATGTTACGAATCACGCGTGAGGTGTCAAAAAACTTACACTAAAAAAATAAATAGCAAAAAAATCATCCGTGAACATTTCAGTCACAAAAGGAAATAGATCTTCATTGTTAATTGACGAAAAATTCTTAAATATTTTTTTTTTTTATAAATATTGCTATTGCGGTTGGATTTATTTTATTTTGAAACATTTTTTGATTAAACCTTGACAAATTGCCATGCTTTGGCAAATATTTTATTCTATTTGGCACGTGAGCCGCAGGGCTGTCTTGACATCTTATTTAACAGTCAAAGAAGCATCCTTTATGTGATTAAAAAATAGATATGATGAAAAGCGTGAAAAACATTGAAAAAACTCAATTAAAATCAATGATACCAAATAAAGAAACAAACGTGCATCAACAATTGCCATTGTCAGGGGTTGCAACTCTACGCTTCCGGTTATCACAAGGGTGACACAATTGTGTATCTTGGATTAAGTGTGCAATACGGTAACAAAAATAACTGCTAGATATGACGAGCTATATACCATAGATTATCATCAGCATCATTATTATAAGCGCTAAGGGTGATATATAATCAAAAATAACATGTAGCAAAGGACGTTGAGCTCTATTCCAGTGTTAAACAACTGGTCATTCAGTGGAGGGTTTTTTTAATTTAACATTTTCCATCACACTGAGAGTAGTTTTTGTTAAGAATAATTGCGTTTGATTCAAAGCAATCTAAGTAATTTTTGCACAGTTTTGACAATTTCAACTGAAATTGTTTTTACTGTGTGGACAATACCGTGTCGAATGTACAAATAGAATTCATGAAATAACATGCAATCAACAACCAAATATCAGCAAACAAACGCATCTAAAGGGGAGATCACTAAAGAAAAAGGGAAGGATTAAATCGTACTTATAGAATCAGCATAGCATACAAGTGTTTGAACAATAATTTTCAAGCTTTCAAGTGTCGTCATGGTTATAGCTAATATCGGTGTTGGTTCTAACCAACATTGCTTCTTAGAGTTATAAATATTCGAGCTTAATTTCAGACAAAAGTTTGAGTATTTCCAATGATATGTGTGACACATACCCTTTGTTTCTTTATGTTCACCCTTTTATTTGAATTTAGCTGACAATGCGTTGATGCAAGTTGTCATGGTCGTTTGACTTCTTTGCTACACAAAGTATTGACACACGTGCGTGATGGTCATAAATCCTTTGAGTTAAAATGGCTTGGGGATATTTTCGGTTTTTTGGCTTAAATTATTGTCTGCAGCTCTTTTAGTTTTGTTTTTATTAACAAAATTCAAAGTGAGTTTTAATGGAATTTTTAATGTTATCTCTAAGTACTTAAGTATTAATTACATTTATGAAAATAAACCACGCTGTAATCTAATGGTTAACAGTTGCATTAATTTGATATATTAATAAATAGCTTTTTTCTCTTTTGAATCTTTGATTGAACTTTTGAATGTTTGATCGAACTTTTGAGTCTTTGATAGATAAAAAATAAAATGTTCTTAACCCTTTGACGCACATAGAACACATATGCTATAAAATTTATTTTTTATTTTGTAAATTTTTTTTTTAAAAATAAACCATGACATTTGTCTGAATATATTCCTTCATATTGGAAGTAACCATTATTATGTCATGTTCAATTAACCCTTTGTTACCGAAAAATTTTGCAATGACATTTAAAGAAATTTATTGAAATTTTCAGTTATTTACGAGTTTTTATTGCAAAGTTAATCGTCTCAAAAGGTTCAGAGAGATATTTAGAACTGCGATTTCAGCCTGTGTCCATAGTTTTTTCATAATAGCAAATGCGCTTTACCATAGGTCATATCATACCATAGGTAGCAAATTTTGGTGTAAATATGTCGGAGCCTAGGCAAGAAAACACAATTTTTTCTTTTATTCTTAACATAGCCTCCTTTGACTTCGATACATTTCGTGCTACAAATCTAAAATTTTTCGATGCCCTTCTCATAATACGATTTGCTGAGGTCTCCGTTTACCAATTCGACTCAAACCACTTCCCACTCTGAGTTATTTGTTAAAGTTTTGACGCATGTAATAGTCCCAGGTAGCCAAATTTAGAGAATATGGTGAATGAAAATCAGATTCGTGGCGCAATGGATAAATTTTGCCATAGCGACTACGTATTTCTACGCCGGTGCATCGTCGTATTGAAAGAGAAATTTTTTTTTCTCCAAATGCTGTCGTTTATGTTTCAAATCATCGTCGAAGCGATCTAGCAGCTCTGGATAATATTTGCCAGAGAAGTTGATATTAATGACTTCGTGTCCAAAAATCAGTTGCTATCACCTTGTTGGTCGACAGACCCACTGTGGGTTTCTTCAGCTGCGAATCTCCAGAAGAAGCCCACTGCTTGGACTGTCAATCTCTGTTGTGTTGTGATTGATCAATATTTCGTCCAAGGACATAAAAAGTTCTTATTGCTTCCTTCGAAATGGTCACACGTTTGTGTTTGCTATAGACTTAGAGAAAGTACGACAACCATCTGGCAGCAAACTTTCTCATTTCCAAATTCAATGCCAAATTTTCATTCAATATATTCTGGGTGTGTTCACGTCAGAAGATCACAACCTCAGCAATCTTATGTACCTTCATACTGATGCGGTGACATTTTGTACTCTCTGTACGCTCTTTATAAAATTTTTTTCTCGTATGGTAAATTCGATAGTTTTTCTAAAGAGTAACCTTTTTTTTTTTAAAAAACACTTCGACAGCATTGTGCGACAACCATATTATTTTTATATCAAAAAATCTTTTGGCTACCGCAACTCTATGATTTATGAAAACTTTCTATTCCTGTTAAAAGTTGTAATTACAAATAAAGTTGTGTTGTGGCCCATCGTAATGTACTTGTCTACATATACCTTCTATGACTATGTATATTAAAATTACAGCAAACTGATTGGTATTTAATAAAAAAAAAACGCCAATTATAGTAGCAAAAGCTTACAAAATATAGGGTAAATTGCAGCTGAATAATTGACAAAGTAATTATAGCTAAATCTATGGTATTAAAAAGGGATTTTTTTTTAACTGACTCTAGCTCTACAAAAAGTCACAGCTTGTACATTTTACATAAAGGCCAACATTGTCCAACTAATTCTTGGTGCCCCACATCTACCTACCACCCACGTTAAGCGGATAATTACGCGCGCACTTTGAAAATGTGATCAATCATTCATTTTGACAGAAAAGCCAACCAGTGAGTATAGAATAACTGTAATATAAATGTTCAAATGGTGGCTATAATGGCGTTCGTTAATGTTGGCAGCTGGGACACCTTTTGATAGTCATTTAGATGAGCGAGAGCCGTCGCATTGGGCGTTGGGTGCTTGCATGTATGCAGCGCAAGGCACCTAATCGCTTAATGTCGTCCAAACGTGCGTCCGTCACTCATTTAACGTTGGCGTTGTCCTTAACGTTGTCATTGTTGTTAGTTGCATGTTCAAGTTTGGCTGGGGTTTATCTGGTATTTAACTTTTTTTTTTTTGTAAAATGCACTCCTTATTAAAGTTGTGACCAGAGTGAATGCTATTTTGTTAAGATGGATGGTTAAGCAAAATTAAAGAGCCGATTTTTTGAGATTTTTTAAAGTTCTATATTTTTTTGTCCTGCAATTCCCGCATCTCAAAAAAAAAAAAATGATATTCACCCCTATCCCGAGGAAAACGACTCTCTCAGATTTTCTTTTTTCTCGAGACGAGTATTTTGCGATAATAAATAATTGAGGAATGGAAAACTTCACATCCAGTCAGTGCTGCCAAAATATTTGCAATTACTTCCAATCAGTCCAAAATCACAGTTGCATTTTTCATATTTGACATTTGCTTATAGTAATTTTGCATATTTGACATTAGCTTATCTGTCAGCTGAACAATTTTATTAATAAAAATTAAGTGCATGTTTCTATATTTCAAAAAAAAAATCACCTAAAATATAGTGTACTCGTAGAATAGCTTAATAGTTTGCCATCTACTCCTTTTCATGAAGACTTTTACTGTATCCGAATTGGATTCCATGTACTGGACCAATATCATTAATCGCTCTTTGTTTGTGTTGCTAGATCTTGTAAATATGTTAAAAAAATCTTTTTATCAAATAAAATTACAAAATATTGCTAGCATTGACCCTTTCCTCATTAAATTCCTCGCCAAAAAGTTAGGGAAAAGTATTGCCGATTACCTCATTTTCTAGGGAATTTTTTTCCATTCCCCAAAAATCTTCCACGGTCGCAAAACAGGTGTTTAGAGAAAAAATCCGAAGGAATGTTTATTCATGATAGGGGTGATTAAATTCTGCCCTGAATAAAAAAGGCTATTTTTAAGACACACGTTTAATTAATTTCTTTTGAGCTGCGTTATTTTTGTGAAGGTTTATATATCTTGAATACACTTCCCTTCCATTTAAATAATTTGCAGAATATTTTATCGCGTAAATAAAACATTAGTCTTTTTTTAGCAATATTACACTCTGGCCGCAACCTTAATAGTGACCCAACGCTGCGGTCCCATATGGTGTCACACAGTATGTGATTAGCGTAATTATTTTGAGCTTTTAGTAATAATTACGAATCAATGAGCGTGTGCTGCAGCGCTTAACGTAGCACAAAAGAGCCAATCATGCAACTTTGGACTTATTGCTGAACACAATGGGGGATGATGGTTGTGGGTTGTACTGCAGGCAGATTAAAAACTTTTCTTGATTATCTGTGTGTACTTGAGTGGTGGAAATAACCCGGCTTATAAACATGCCCGTATCGAGCATAAGAAGGTCAGCTTACACAGCTTAATTAAGATTAATTCTAAAAAGATATGAAATTAAGAAGATATTTACGTCACAAACGTAAACTGAGCAGATTTTTCTAACTAAAATTAAATGAAAGGTAAAAGAAGTTTCTGAAAAAGTTGCCTTCATATTAATTAGTAAGTTTTGAGGGAAAGGGCACGTATTAATTATGTCATGTACTAAGCGAATTGTAGTATAGAATCGAAAAGAGATATGGGTACTGATTACCATTTTGTAAAGTATTTCTAACATAAAATATATTTTGCCATTTTTGAAATAAGTTTTTTTTTTCGCTAAAATTAAAGCCTCTGCAGATTTCCTCACACTCACTCACTCAAAGCCCATAAAAATAATAAAAATTGCTTACCATTTTTTATATTTATTATATGTACCACCAACATATAACTTTACAAACCTGATTACACTTAAGTGCATTTTTCTGCATCTTTCAAAACACCTACTGAATAATTTGATATACAATCAATTTAAGCTACCTTTTCAAATTTAATTGACTGTAAAAAGTTTCCTTTAATCAGAACCAACTCAACCTACTTTTCTTCTTTCTATAGTGCACTTGTAATGCAAACCACTTGAAACTTTTTTTCACAACCATCAGCAGCACAATCTACAATTGCCAAGCACTTTTGATTAAATTTAATATACACGAAAAATCAGCCCGAACTGAAGTAACACCCTTTAACTGCTCACCCATACAATTAATGTTTTGCTTTTTTTACTGAATTTTTTATTTTATTTTATGTAATATTTTGACTTTTTTTTTTGTGGTACGACTAAAAGAGCTAAATAAATTCTTAAAATTAAGAAAAATATTCAACCGAGTTTTGAAAACTTTCTGTAGATCAAGTCTGACTGTGATCTATTTTGCTTGCAGAAAAGGCGGTACGAAATACATAATTCTTTGTAGAGAAAATTTTACATTTCTATTACGAAGTCAACCTAATAATATTAGTTGAAAATATGTTATCAAATCAAAAATATTCGCTTGAGTATTTTTTTAAAGGAAAAAATCTTCATGATTTTTCTTGATCATGAGATTGAGGAACAGAGTATGGTCGTAATTTTTACTAATTTTGCAAAGGAGGCTTTTGTTAGAGTTCAGCATGCCGTTTTACTAAAATAAACTCAGCGTTTTGGGGTTCCATTCATTCATTTTTATTATTATTGCTCGCAGACAATCGGTCCAACTAAGAAATAATATCTTAAAGCATTTATTTATATAATTTTTGCGATGCAGGAAGCCACCTCTGGGTCACCTCAGAAGATCATTGATGATCTTCTCGTATTCAGTTATCTATTTACCTAATGTATGCAGAAGGCGTTAAGAATGCCAGATTATTAATTCCTGAGGTGGCGATTATTTCGGTATATTAAGTCAATAAGTTTCAGGCCTACAAATGATAGAGCTTGAGTTTGGTTTTGAAACATGTTTTATTCTGCAGTGTAATCGCCTTTAACTTCAATACGCTTTTTCCAGCGATTCTCAAATTTATGTCTTTCATCCTTGAAGTGGTTTTCCGGAAGGCTTTTAAAATACCCCTATGGCTGAAATTGTTTCTTCATTCGATGAAAAACGTATTCCACACAGAAATCTCTTTAGGTGTGGTAATAGATGGAAGTCAGAGCCAGATCTGGCGAATATGAATGTTCCAACAGTTTATGCTTCAATTCTGTTGGTTTAAAACTGGTTAAAGCACGTTTATAAGCAAGTGCATTATCATGATGATAAATGATTTTTTTCTTCGTTAAAGTGGATCTTTTCTCAAGAATTTTTACATTCAGCTGGTCCAAAAGGTTGCAATAATATTAGATTAACAAAGTTCATTTGGCATCCAAATGAACTGATGAAGTAGGAACTTTTTTAGAAGATTTTGAACGCTTTCGCTGCTTTGGAGCGGAGCAACTGGGCTCAGTCCACTCAGATCTTTGTCGTCACAGTTCAAGACCATGTCTCCAATCCAAGCCTCATTCCAAGCTACAATACGATGTTGTGTATGTAGTGTATGAAGGAGAATCCTTTTCCAATGCATTCACCATGTCTTCATGAATTTCCTTTCCGAATGCACAGTTTTTATACAAGAAGTTTTTGACAGATCAACATGAATCTTAACATATGTTCTTCTGATAGATGTAAATAACAAGAAAATATTGGCTAGCGGCGCCATCTATGTGTCAAACTAGAAACTTATTGACAAATATCTTATTTTGAAGCATTACCACGTGGAAAAACCAATTTTTGTCTATCTGACATTGTATCTTTACATACGAAGCTAGGCAGACTAATTCTAAATGAAACTTTTGCAAAAAGTAAATCAGTCACATCTCAATTGTGTAGGGTGTCGGAACTTAATTTTTTGCCAAATAACAGTGGATAGTAAAAATATGCGCACGAGTAGTGTTGGTTGATGCAATGCAAATTTTTCTTCACTCCTAATTTACCACCCCAGAAAAATTTCTACGTTGATTTCTAGTGACAGCTCAACCCAAAATATCATCCTACCTGGCTGCCTTAGTACTGCAGAAGAGTACAAAAATAAAAAAATCTTAAAATTTGCATATAAAAAGCATTGGAAGGAAAAAGTGGAAAAATGCAAATTCAATCTTGGCAATTACAATGACCGCAAAACGCCAACAGGTCGAGTGGTTAAACTCTTTCGTTTTTTTTTCTTTTAAGTAGTTCGTATAGTTTCCGTTTCATGCCGTTTTACTTGTTTGTTCCTCTCGCACCACTGTTGACTGTGATGAAGGTTCTTCTCTAAAGTGCTGCATTTTAAGGATTAATTTTAACTGCATTTTTATTTTTGCATAATTTATGCACATTTTGAGTGCGAGATTTGAGTAGAGCTGTATTTTTTTATTTCTTCTTACGTGGTTTCTTTATGCGCTATTTGTTAACTTATTCTTCTATGCAGTAGAAAATTTTTTCTTTTTCCTAATTGGCTAAGTTCTTGTCAAGGTTGTTAAAAGGTTAAGTCAAATGACGCTGATTTATTTAATTCTTTTTTTATTATCAAGTGCTTAGACCGAATGAATTTTTGGCTAAATTCTTATAAAGAAAGTAATGGCTGTCGAAATGCATCTTTTCAAAACAAGCTTCTTTGTGCTCAGCAATTTCATTCTTTATGAGGTATATAAAGGATTCCAACTAGTCAAATTTTATGAGTCAAAAAATCATTAGGCTTTGCAACATTTGCTGCTACTTAAACCACGGACTTTTGCTGTTAAGAGTTATGAACAAAATGAAGTCATTAAAACCACCACGAAAGCAGCAGCTGAAAGAAATGTACGTTCTAATGTAGTCCAGTGATCACTGCGAAGGTCTGTTGCTGGTACACTGATGTAGATAAATATTAAAACGTTTGCTTAAATCGCTAGATTTCAAGACGATTCGCTCGACTTTGGCACATTTGTTCACTACAATTTTTTTTTTGATTAAAAGCCACAAGTTTTCATGTTGAACATAGTTAAAATTACATTTTTTCCGTTTATTTTTATTAGAAACAACATTTAATTCATTTCGAATTTGAAAAGTGTTAAAAATAACATAGTTAAACTTATATCAATCGTAAAAAATTTCAAATTGAAAATGGTTTTTTGCCTGAGTTAATTTATGGATAAAGCGGGCTTAAGCCTAATTGAAAATGGTGTGAGTTAAGCACTTTGCCACATATTTTCACCCAAAAATTTCCATTCAATGGTATCTAGTTAGTAATGTATACTGCTGGACTATTTCCGTTTAAAATCAAATATTCTGTACACAATTTGCGGGGGTTTTCATTTGGGAACAAGTTTTTATGTTTGCACCTTAAGATATTTTATTTAAAGAGCCTACTCCATATTTGGTAACTCTATTCTAACTTAAGTAGTTTTTCAAAAACATTAAAAATCTCCCAGCTATGTGCAAGTCCTTTCGGCTGAAATAACTTCTCGAAAGTCAATTGTGCAGCGTATTAAAAATAATAAAAATGCATGTGGTGGTATAAAAACATTACTTCAAAAACGTATTGAAGAAAACAAAAAACTTCTCATAAAAAAAATTAAGCTATCAACAACAGGACCACAACAACATCAACAAGAATATCAACATAACCATCAAAAATTATGGCATGTCATGACAAAAGAAGAAATCCTTTCAGCTATTCACTTGATACGCATACAGCAGCATATGCCAGGAAGAAGGCAGACATAAAAAAATCTTATCGGACAGTCAGTATCACGTTAAATATAAACGACAGGAAAGTATACACTCAACCTTCATCATACATATGTACATCAACACTTGAAAGCCTTTGGCCTTTTGACAATTTTATAAATGGGCGTACAAGTCAATAAAATAACAACAACAGCAACAGCAAGAAGAGTCGAAAGGATTCAGTAGTGGGAGATTCACCGAACTGATTGAATATAAATGCACTTTTCTCTCTCTCTCGTATGTCCTTTAATCATTTCATTTATAAATTTAAATCCTTTTCACGCTATTTAATAAAAACAGTTGGATAGTACTTCAATTTATCTCGTTCTCTCTCTCACTCGGTCGTTCTTCTTTCTTTTATGTAGTGTGTATAATTTAATCCACTGGGGTCACACGACACCCTATTACGATTAAATCAATGCTGCAGCAATCACCACAGCAACAACTGCAGTGCTACCAACTCAACAACTTTTTTATATTCAACATATAGTGTGAATTCACTTTGTGCTGCTGCTTGTAACGCATGAAAAAGGGGCCATCAAAGAGAAAGTCGATTCGGCATGACGTCTTCGATTTGTGTTATATTTTTATATTGGTTTTCCTGGTTTAACACTTTGGAACATTTTTTTTTATATCTGAGAGAGAAGGCACAGTAGAGTCCAAGTTCCATAGCTCCGAAAATTCTTAGCTCCGATTGCGATCGTATAGGAAGCATGTTTAAAAGTTAATCTTAGGTGCTGTTTAAAAACCGACTCCGCATTTTAGACCACCTTTTACACATTTCATTTACACATTTAAATAGTCTACTTCAATACATATCTAATGAGATATAATGTTTCTAACACTCGTTAAATATTCCCGAGCTATGTTGATAAATGTGATGATGAAAAATCACAACACACATGACTAAAGCTAAGTCATACTACTTAGTTCATTCATTGCTAAATAGAATCACCAGTGACCTCTGAACCGAAAAGTGAGCATTTCTTAGCCTGATACATACAGCAAAAAGGTACAACAAAACATAGCCTTTTTTTTATTTTATCTGTTGTGTTTTTGCTTTTGTAATTCAATTTACATTTTACATTTTTCAGTTTGCTTGCTGGCTGCCTGCTTTGTATATGGAGCTGTAGGCAGTCTACTTGCTGGCTACCTGCATTGTATATGGAGTTGTAGGCAGTCTGTCTGTTTGCTGTTTGATTTGTATATGGAGATGTAAAGGGTCTTGCCTGTTGGCTGCATACTTTGTATGTGGAGATGTAGGTAACTCGGTAAACTATACAGGCACTTAGTAAGCGATATTTTTCCCTTGCTACGCATTGTATATAGAGATGTAGGCAAGCTGCCTACAAAGCGGCCATCCCTTTGTAAAAAGAATTAACAGTTGTAGCTGGAATTGTGAGCATTACTGCCTGCAGCGAGTATAACTATTCATCGATGTTGTGTATAAAATATTTGCCGCTGGGAAAGTACAGGAACGGAATAAACCATTTTGTTAGAACAAGAATAAACGTCAAAAAGTTTTGAATGTATTTGGTGCAAAAAGTTAATTTTCTAAACTCAGACAATAAATAAACATCTTAAATTGAATGTAGTTGAACAATAAATAGAATTCTTTAAACGCAATGAATAAAATGGAAAATAAAAATGGTCAAAATAAACTCAAGTTTACAATTCAGCTTGTACAACACAGAATAGCTGATAATTTGACACTTT
The DNA here is from genome assembly GCA_949775025.1 of Tricholauxania praeusta. NCBI lineage: Eukaryota > Metazoa > Arthropoda > Insecta > Diptera > Lauxaniidae > Tricholauxania > Tricholauxania praeusta. Next base: position 122,476,736 of record OX459030.1, on the reverse strand, counting down.
TAATGAGTTTACACGCATAAATTCTTCGGGTAAAAACCTGTAACTTCTTACAAAGAGAGAACATAAATTAATCTCTCATTTTCGTTCTCACTTACAGGTTTTAAAAACCTGCAAATTGTACTAATGCATTATGGTACGGGAACGCAATTACGACTTTCAAATTGCGTCTTAAATTAAAAATAAAATTTTCAAATTTGCAATGCTACTTTCCCCCTCAGTGTAATTACATTTGAATTGTTATTTGTTATGTTACATTCTGTCTTATATATTTTAGACTCTCGACTTTCCCCTATCTATTTATTTTTTTATTATTAACTCATCTGTGAATACGCCCTATTTTTAAAAGTCGTTATGCAATAAAAATCAGTGACCATGTCAAAAGTATATGTTAAATAAATAGTTGAGATCATATAGGTTAATAATGAGGCTTATTCAAATCAGTTAATTTATACCGGTTGTTTTTTTGCTTATTTCAATATTTTAATTATTCATTTTATTATTTCTAGAATTTTCATTACGCAGTTGATGTAGGTAACTAAAAATACAAACATTTTATATTGTATAAATTGGAAATTGCAAAAAAAAAAATTTACGAATTATTTGCCTAGCAGACTAAAGATAAGACCTTGCATTTCTTAACATATAGTAATTGGTTTCGGTGCTCAAATCATATTTGCTATCGAAAATTTTTTTGTTACTTAGATAAGACTATTGGAAATATTCAAAATATCAAAACAAGTCTTGTGTGCATTAGTTGTTAAATTAAAGTTGAACGTAAAATATCAATTTACTTTAGTGAAGTTAAAACGATTCATTTCTATGTCATAGTGTTAATTCGTCTTGAAATGCCAATTAAAATGGAAATAAAAATTAAATGAACCTCAACGTATACATAAATAACCATATCTTGTATCAAATGTTATGTGTGTCAAACGTATTTTCGTATTAATTGAACAAATAATTTTGTTTTTGTAATATTAAAGTGTGATATCTTCATTTCACATCTATGACGACTCAATTTTCAGAAAATTATAAAAATTAATGTCTGTATCAGTAATGGCATTTTCCGTACATTTGTAAATAAAGAACAAATTCTTCTTAATTAAAATATGTTAATATTGATATACATTTAACATTCTTAATATAAAAACCACGGTAAATAAATAATTGCATGAAAACATTTAAATTGATAAAGTAACCATTTCATTTATATAATTTTCAGAACCTAATTATAATTTTGTCGACTTAAAAGGGAATGCATTCAGTATTTATGCGAAAAGTTCTTGCACTTGTTTTGTCAACAGATTATTGTACTCGCTGTCGAGTACAATGATTCTATTGGTATTCTGCGAGTAATCTATAAACTTACACAAAAGAGAACGATTCAATGACTATGAATATCGCTGTCAACATTGTTCAAGCCGAAAAAAATATTTAAAAAACAAAATATTGATTACACAGGCCGACAGCATCTCAGACCTAGAAACCAGACAATATATTTTCGAAGATTTTTGATGCGCTTAATCCAAATCTGGCATCGGAAATGCTCTATCAGCTCTGGTTTTCGAGAAATCCTAGCCTAAAAGTGCAAAAAACACTGTTTTTCGTTATATTTGAGATTATGTTACACCGTGAATTTTCTATTTTTCAAAAAACTATGTATGGGATCTTAAAGTACAGTTATTTTTCTTTCAAATGCCGTTTTCTGAAATATCTTTTTTTTTCGTTGAGTTATTGCATTTTAAAATTTTGAAATCTTTTGATATAGAATTGTCCCTAATGCAGCTGTAGGCAAAATCACAAACATGAAAATTTCAGAATGCGGTAGCTTGGCGAAAGAAAAGAAGATATTTCAGAAAACTCAACGGCATTTGAAAGAAAAATACATGTACTTTAAGATCCCATACATAGTTTTTTTGAAAAATATAAAATTTGCCGTGCTACATAACCTCAAATATGACGAAAACAGAGTTTTTTGCACCTTTATGTTAGGATATCTCGAAAACCAAAGCTGAGAGTATTTCCGAGGCCAGATTTGGATTCAGCGCATCAAAAACCTTCGGAAATACATATAAATTCTGGTTTCTGGGTCTGAATGTTGGTTAAATTTTGTCGGCCTGTGTTATTAGTATGTTATGATTAGTTTTGCGTTCGGTTTTTAGTGGCACGCTTAATTCAAATTGTTATCGTATTTTTTTGCTATATTTAAAAATTTAAATTGCACTGGTTAATTGAAATTTTTTCAACAAATTAAATTAGTGATATTTTTCCACAAAAAGTCATAATTCAAGCGAATCTTTGAATAATGCAGCTATTATGAGCAACATTTAAGCGGCGTGTATAAAATAAGTAACAAAAGAGGAAAAGTGTTCGTATTTGGTCATGTTAGAACTGGATCTGGTGATCAATTGGAGGGCATTATTGCATGCAAAACTTGCTGCAATTCCTATAAATATAGCACGAAAATAACTTCGAATTTAGTTCGATACAAGTGTTACGGAATTTTGAAATTATGAAAGATAACAAGTTACTCGGTGCCAAATGCAATAAACTACGAGTGCTTCAACTCGTAGAACATTTTATTTGCGAGTGCAGCACTCATCTCTTTTGCTTGGTATTCGTTTTGTTTTGATTTGTGGTTTTCGTGCAAAAGGACTTGATGGACTCGCAATCGTGCCGAGTGACTTGATGGACTCGCAATTGTGGCTAGTGACTTGATGGTCGTTTCAAGTGCACTCGTTGAGACCTCTATTACGTACAAAATAGTAAGCAAACAAATGTTAGAGGGAGATAGTTATGCATATCAAATGAAAAAGTGAGTCAATCAAATATTTGATGACATCGTCAATGTTGTCAGCGAGAAATTTCGAGATTATACAAGAATTCTCTAGAGTTTTGTATAAGCTAGCATCGAATAATATAGAGTAAGCAGCATTAAGTGCGCGGATTAGATGAAGTAAAATTTTTTATGTGCAGTGATTGACGTTGTGTATTCAATATGTTAAGTGTAGATTGAACTATTTTTGTAAAGATTTGAATTTGTTATTAATCAAAAAGTGCATTTCTAATGCATAACAACTCAGATTTCGAACTAAAAAAAAAGTACTTTTCAAAAGTGTACTTTTCCGTGGAATGCGCCCAAAATGTATTTAATGGCTAATCGGCAGAAGTTGACCTTCCCATAGACCGGAAATAAATAATAACATGAAACTTAAAGCCTTATCACATTGGAAATTAAGGGCAGGATCTGTTCCAAAATCCTTTACTTTTCTTTAGAACATATTATACTTTGCTGCTTGGAGAATATTTATTTTTAAACGCTTTAGCGAGTAATGCAGAATTTTTTTATGAAAGTAGAAAAAATCATATCTCAAAAACTAAAATATAAATTTCCTTTTGAATCTGTTTTGCTTTTGAGTTGTTATCACCATTTTTTTGCTGTCGTTTAATCTTTTGAAAATGAAAATTGTAAGAAATGGATGCTAGAGTGGTATCTACCCTTAATGTTTCATAGCGAAAAGAAGAAATAACCTATTGAACCTACTTATGTATATTCATATGTATGTAAAGAAATTTGAAATTACACATTACGAAATGTTTTACTAATGATAATGAATGAAAAAAGTCAAAAATAACAAAAATTATCTCGATTTTACATTCAAAACTCATAATAGATCTGTTCCCGTACTCAAAATTGTAGGTAATTGTTAACGAAAAGCATAACTGTACACCAAATATTTTTAAATGAAAGCGAAAAAATGATAAATACGAACTGTTTCTCTCGAAAGAAAAGTTAACAATTTTTAACCAGGACTTAAATATTTAAATTGCTTTGGCTATTGCTGAAAAGTCGACAGCAATAGCAAAAGGCAGAAGGCACATGGTGTGCTGTTACTCAATTTTATTTTGAATTGTTAATTTTTTTAACTTTGGCAGTCGCTGACATATGCATAGTATGGTAACGGCTTGGATCTGGAATTTTCGGCAAGACAGAGCAAATAAACTACTGTAGCAAATGCGAAGCAACAGCACATGAGTTTTTGTGCTGTCATTTTCGGCAGCACATAGCAGTCAACTACTGAAGCAAATGCGAAGAATAGTATTTGAATTTGTTGGGCTTTCGCTTCTGACCGTAGTGTTATAGCATATTTTATGTGACTTTACGTGACTTTCCAGAATTTTTAGCTCTATTCTGCCGTACTAAGCGAAAAAGACGTATCTCAAAAAAATTAATTTCGAGATAGCTGATGTTTTTTTTATGTCAATTTGTTGAAATACCTGTAATAGGCCGAGAGCCGGCTGTAGAAAAGTCGAGTGTATAAGATTACAGGATGAGATGTATGCCAAATATTAGAGCTCAATGAGCCTAAATAGAATATCTAGGGTTGCCTTGCCAAAGCCTGTCCCGATGGCCGAAAATGCCCGAATTTTAGCCAATTTTGTTGTTCTAATTAAAACTGTAGTACATAACAGCTTGAAATGTGTGCCAAATGATAGAACTCGAAGAGGCCTAAATATAGTACCTGGGATTGTATTGTTAAATCCTGTCCCAAACATGGGTTTTCACCGGTTTTTTGGGTCAATTTTCATTAATGAAGATAGCAGCTTAAAATTCGTGCCAAATGATAGATATCGAAGAGCCTAAATAGAATATATAGGGTTGCCTTGTCGAATCATGTCCTAAACATTATTTGACACCCGTTTTTGGGGTCAACTTTTCTTAAATGAGTGGCAACTCATGTTTGGGACAGGATTCTACAAGGCAACCCTATATATTCTATTTAGGCTCTTCGATATCTATCATTTGGCACAAATTTCAAGCTGTTATCTTCATTAATGAAAATTGACCTAAAAAACCGGTGAAAATCCATGTTTGGGACAGGATTCAACAATGCAATTCCAGGTATTATACTTAGGCCTCTTCGAGTTCTATCATTTGGCATTCATTTTGAGCTGTTATGTACTACAGTTTTAATTAGAACAATAAAATTGGCTAAAATTCGGGCATTTTCGGCCATCGGGACAGGCTTTGGCAAGGCAACCCTAGATATTCTATTTAGGCTCGTCGAGCTCTATCATTCGGCATGCATCCCATCCTGTAATCTTATACACTCGACTTTTCTACAGCCGGCTCTTGGACTATAAAATTGAGATGGAGGAAATTATCTTAGTAGATTTTTTATATGATTGAACTAAAATGCCGACATGGAGTATTTCATTAGACGCGTAATTTCTCAAGCTATCCGATGCCATAAGAATCTCGGATATTTTTTTTTGAGATAGGTACGTCTTTTTTGCTTAGTACGACAGTATTCCTAACACCAAAATTTCTTCATGCAAAAACTACTCAAACTTAAAATGATGCCAAATTAAAAAAAATTATAGGGTTTTTTAAAAGAAAAAAATGAGACGAAGTTCAATATCGGCGCTCTTATGTGATGCTTTCTCTCTCAAAATTTTGTAAGTAACATTTTTTTTACCGAAAAAGTGCGGGAACAGACTTAGTTTATATGAATGATAGGACAATCTACATCTCATGACTATTTTCTATGTTAAAAAAATGTGTTCTGTCTGTCAGCATCGGATTTTTGGAAAAATGTTTGCTGTTGAATTGCTGCACATCGATTAGTTATGTCAAATCAGTTCGGCGTAGCTAATCTTGAAATTTGCCTCTCATTCAAACGTTACTGAGTTTGCTTTTATGTTCACTCTCTTTGAAGCAACAACAATTCGATTGGTTGCTTGTAAAAAAAACATTTCATCACAGTAATTGCTTGTATACTTGTTTATTTTGCATTGTAATTTTTTTAAAGAATAAAAACAATTTTTTTTTTTTCAAAAATTTCTGGTAAGTCTTTAATACATTAAAAAACTATGATAGCTATATTATAAGTTGAAATATGAAAACATTTTTTTCGAATGGTAACAGCGTTATTGATCAATAAAGCAACCTGCTTAGTTACGCATTAAACATTTTCTAAAAACAAACATTTTTTTGTCATAAACTTAAAGTCAAAAATATGAAGTGATTGACTTTTTAAATTCGTTACTGACAGAGTTTAGAGTTTTTATCTTAAAATCAAAAAGAACAAAAAAAAAGCAATGATTCTTTTAGAAAACAATCCACTTTTACAACAAACAAGTCTCTCACTAAAGTTCATCACATCCTCGGCTTTACTTAAACTTGCCTCCATGGTTTGTATTAAAAAATTTAATTTTCTCAAAAATTTTCCACCTTAACGTTGCATACTTTCAGGCCTTACTACTTTATAGTGAATATTTATTTTTGATTTGGCCCATTTGCCGTAATGAAACTGAGGAATTCGCCATGGCATATCCATACATGGCTTTTATGGGAGCTCTCATTTTGGCTTTAACTTATGTCGTACTAACAATGGGCATAACAAAGTGTGATTTCGCAACATATATACGTATTGAGCTATTCATAAGCTTGGTGTATTGTATCGGAATGTTCTGTGTCTGCGAACAGACAATAGTACGTTGTGAGAGACCAGAAGGTGTTCTGTATTTATTGCCAGAGGTTGGTTTCTTTGATTGTAGCTTTATTTAAAAATGACTTTGTTCTTTGAATTTCATTCAGGTGATGGGAATAATTATCTGGATAATTTTACTTTTAAATGCAATTTACTGGTTCCATAAGTTATCACTGAGGCGAAAAACAGGACCACGCACATTTTTAACATGATTTTAATTATAGCAGACACTTAGTGTTAAGTGTGGGCTTAAAAAAAGAAAGAAATTAATAAAAACTTTTGAAATGTTGGTAGATATATTCATGATTTTGTCAAGTAAAGTCTGAAGAACGCCAATATCTTTATTTAGAATGATGTTCTTCTATAATACTTCAAAATTAAACCTTAGCAACGAAAAGCTGGATAGATATGAACTTAAATAATATAAAAGCGGTAGCATCCTATCGGGACTGCTTAGCCTTAGTATTTTTGATGTTAACACTCGTGCAGACTTTTTTTGAGGAAGCTGAAATTTAAGAGTACAGTGAAATCGCTGTTAAAATCCAATACATGAAAATCATTAGCAGGTGAATTTGTAACTCATTTAAAATAGTGAAATTTCGTCAAAATTTTCCACAGTGCAGAGCTTGTATCGAAAACAGTCGAAAAAGTCTGAAAATATCAAATGGCATTGAAAATAATCGAAAATGTCCATAAAATTCGAAAATAGTCAAAAAAAGTAGGAAATTATCGAAAAATACTTCTCAGTGTCAGGATCAGAGAGCTTACATTTCAGAGACATTGCAGCATAGACGTAAAGATCAGACCCCAACCATTCATTACTTTTTGCATGTAATTTGACCGAGGAGTATGGGATCTAATCCTTCCGCTAAAAAGCGCTGCTACAAACCCAAAGTCTCTTACACAAGATAGTCTGGCTCTTAGGAAGATATGTGATAAAATCTGTTCGTAAGTACTACTCTAAAAGAACTTCGTTACGCAGCGGCAAATCAATGAACTACTCTGATTTTTCATAAATTAAAAGCTATACCTTTTGCGTTGTATGTTTCACAAATGAAATTGTTAATGTGATATTTTGTTTATTTGCTTGCTGGCTGCTTGCTTTGTATATGAAGATGTAAGAGGTCTTGCCTGTAGGCTGCATGCTTTGTATGTGCAGACGTAGGCAACTTGCTAAACTATGCAGACACTTAGTATGCGATGTTTTAAGGCAATCTGCTTTTCGTTTGTTACACATTGTATATGGAGTTGTAGGCAAGCTGCCTACAAAGCGGCCATCCCTTTGTAAAAAGAATTTATAATTGTTGCTGGAGTTGTGAGCATTACTACATACAATGAGTAAAACTATTCATCGATGTTGTGTGTAACATATTTGCCGCTGGGTAAATACCCCGTAACTCAGAGAATGTAAAATATTTACTCCTCACTCCCATGCTATTTTTTTACTCGCAATGAACCAGAGAATCGAATTATAAATGGAACTGGAACCGGTCCACCATTTATATAACGTCACTGAACTTATTACCACTTTTAGGTTAAGATCTCTGCAAAAATCCAGGAAATTTTACCATAGTTTTGCTTTGATTCAGTTGAATTTTTCTTGCAAACAAAACTATTTTGGAGAATTTTAATTCCTTTTTTGGAACATTTTGCTTTGATTTTGGTAAACAGTTTGAAACTTTTTTTGAGCTCAAAAAAGTCGCTCGTAAACGTTTCGTTAAATATCTTCGGAATTCTTTTTTTGCTAAGATAATTTATTTGAGTAATTTGGGATTCCATTTGCTGCCGGCTAGACTTTCTAGAGACGATTTTGTTATTAATAGAAAAACATTTTCCATCACCACCACTGCGTGACATTTTTTGTGTGATACACGTATTCCCATATTATATTCCCTAAATATCCGGCAAGTTTAGCTGAGCATAAAGAGCAAATGCGCATACGATGTTGCATGTTTGTACGCACTATTATTCAACAAATCAATGAAAGTTACGTCACCAAAACATTTCTCTATTTTCGCTTACGAAATGGGCGAGTTTATATTTGTTTGCCTGTATACTGCTTTACACGAAAACACTCTCATATTATCACTATTGCTCTGTGGTCATATTTATAATTTGTGTATAAGGAATTTCAATCGTCACTGAACAGAAACCGTGTTGAATCGTGAAAACACAATATGACGACATCACCGGAACACATTTTCTCTCTGTTGCTTTATCAAATAATTTCTAGTGCTCCATTGAAATTTATTAGAATTTCTTTTAGTTTTCGCTGACATTTGGAAAAATTCGCATGTACATTTTATTTTAAAGCGTGAAAAATTTTAAAATTTAATTTTTTTTTTAATATAAATTGTGTTTATTGATGACATAACACATGAGCACTTAATTAATTAAAAAGAACGCGTAAGTTTGATATGATCTTCATTTAATTGATTACTTTGTCCAAAACATTTCATTGTGCCTCATTTGAAATCAACTTTATTGGTGTTCTTTGTTTTTGTTGTCATCAATATCAAAAACGAAATATAAAAACAAAAAAAAAAAAAAAAAAACTAATGAGAAACCCGAAGTATTACGAAAAGAAGCAGTGTAAATCAAATTATCCAAAATAATCTCTAAAAAGGCAGAAAATATTCTTATCTCCTCAGGGAGCATAGGACTTGTACAAAACTTACAATTAATAGCGAGTGTTTCATCTACAAAATTCCTTCAATTAACGTATTTCTTGTTTTGCCGATCATTTCCACGATGGCGTTTACCGCCACCCAGATGGTTCTACTCTCATGCTTATCGGATTTGAATGAAAGTCGGCATCTGATGAGCAATTCACCATTGGAAATAGTCCTAGGAAATTTTGAGAATTCGGCGAAGACACGTGTAAATTGTATGGGAAAGTGCTATTGGTTAATCACGCACAGGAGATTAACTTCATTTTAATCTCAAAAATTCTGACCTTTGTTATCGTTCACAGAAAATTGCCACACAACACATTATAAAGCTATACAAAAGTACTTCACGCTTTGTTTACTTCAGCACACATTGGGCCCGCTATTAACAACTACGATGCTGCCGAAATAAATGTAGTTATCAACTTCTATGCTGTAGTCGCATATCATGAAACAACTGCTGGCACTGGCTAATGGAGTCGCTCATTGATTTATTAATGTTGCATTTCTGACCTATTTCTTCCGAAGAGGTTCTTGATCTTGATGAGTTTTGCTTCCGTATCAGACTGCTTAGGGTCGAGGTGTCTGATTTCAAGGCCATTAAATGCCACAATAACTAGAGTCGAGCTTTACTGAGGAATACGTTCAGTACCATCAGAAAAAAGAATACACCAGACACGGCTCAGATCAGTAAATTTACAACAGAAATAGTACTACTTATAAAGCTTTTTGCTTTTGAAACCTTCGTCTTGATAATGGTAAGGATCTAGGGTGCTGCAACTCATTTGTCCAATGCATTCCAGATGCCATTGCAGTCGATACTATCGAAAACGATGAGTAGTCGATCAAGATAAGGTTAGGTAGGAGTGGCAGTCAGTTACGAACCGACTCACTTAGACCATATTTTGGTCCATTGTGATACCAATATACCCTCTCATTGAACCATTCAGATTTCGTAATAAAACTAAATAGGCAGGATACATTAAAAATGTTTAATGAATTCCTCCTCCTCCACATCCCCACAACTATTACAGAAGCCAAAAGACCGAACAACTAATATCTCCGCATGTAGACGATGAATTAAATGCAGAAATGCCTGACACTAATTTATCTGCTTGATAATTACAGGATATGTGCGTGCGATAACCTGTTTGATGTCTCAGGTTAAGTGGCTCCTTTTTCTTGGCAATTCAGTTGAGAAGGATTTTTGTAAGGAACTTGAATGAAACTGATAGTATCATGATGCCCCTATGATTCTGGCAAGTCCCATTTCATTTGTCTTTTTCACTAAAGATCCAGGTATTTCTTCTTCACAAACTTGGATAAGAATGGGGTATATATGTAAGTTCTGCAGCGAACTCCGTGGAAGCTTTCATCATTTAGGCAACTATGCAATTACGCATGTGCTAATGAGTAGAGGTCTACGGTTGATGGTCTCTGTAAAATATTCTTTCCAACATATAAACTGACATCTGTAGTAGTTGACAAACTCCCGTTTTTGTTTTTGATTTGCGGATTTTGTCTGAGATTCTATTATTATCAAAACATTTTGAACATATCTTTTTAAAATTTGGAAACTAGTGCATCACTTTTGGTCCGCTAAATCCAAAATGACCTTCGTTTTTCTCAATCAGCTTTTGTGTCCAAAATATAGATTCTACGATGTTCAAGAATTTTACAAACGAAAATTAAATAAATAAATCACGATCGGTTCAAGCGGAACTCAGCAAATAAACCGAATCACTTTAAACTGCTTGAGGATTATTAAACAAATAATTTTGCAGTACAAAATTAAGTCCATGTTCTTCAAATACATAAATAACAATACCTTTACGATAGAAAACATCAATAAACATGTAGAAAACATAGCAAATAATAAGCACAGAAATAGCAACTAACCGCCGTATTATGTAAGGCGAAACAAGAGAGTGACTGAAAGTGATACATCCACAGCAGCCGTTTGAAACTTGCAATTAAAGACTTGCTCCAAATTTTATGTTAACTTCATCTCAAAGACCATAATTTGGAAGAAAAAGTTTACATTCAGGCTTACACATTCAAGATATAGGCAGGCAAAAAGCAGTCACTCACTTGAGTCGCCTTACATAATATGTCGCCTTACTGATACTGATTATTTAGTACGAAATAGCAAGCAATCTAAGTTATGTAAAAGTGAGACAACAATATCAAATTAAAAAGCGAGTAAACAAGCTAAGTATTTGATATGATGAGATTATGTAGTGCTGTAAGCTAGAAATTTTGAGAGCTATCCAGAGTTTTCTAGATTACGAGAATCTCGTAGAGTTTTGTATAAACCAGCATCAGCTGATATAATTTCAATTTGCAGGAGGTTATCTATGAAATATATGAGTTTAATAATAAAAATAATCGAGCATAAAACGAAGATTTTATTTTGGCTTGTGTACATTTCTTTGAAACTAAAAAATTTGATTCATAAAATGCTGATTTTCTTTTTCTTTTCAGTGTAAAAAAATATTTACTGAGAGCGCAAAAAGCATTAAGACTTTTGAAGAAAAAAATGCTAAAACTTGATGAAGTAAAACTGAGACTAAAGTATACTGCAAGAAATTACTCATAAAGAACGACAACAATTGCAACAATTATCTCAAAACGGCAATACTGGCTATAAAAAAGAAGCCATTACATTCATAATAATGAAATACTTTGAAAGAGGTCAACTTTTGCTGGATGAAACATGCAGGCAATATGTTTCATATACGGATTTTTCTTTTAATTTTATCACATCTGTTACCATTTTCAAGCTGATCGCTGGGGTTTGTACAGAAATCTTAAGAAAAACTGACTTTTTGACTAAAAGTCTAAGAGACAGCAGCAAAAAATAAGAGCGTTTATGATTAAAGAGCTAAATTTTTTTATAATTATAAACGAGAAATTTTGAACATCTTCACTTTTTGTAACCTTATGTTTTAGCGGAATAAGTCATTGACTTTTGCTGAAACTTCTTCATTTTTTTGTTCAGTTTAAGCACACATTTTTAGTCATTTCTAGACCCAAGTTAAAAGTTAGTAATAGTTTTTGGCTGTTTTAAATATATATCCTACAGCTGTTGCTAACTTTAAACTTGAGTTTGTATATGCTACCGGCGAAACTAGCAAAGTAAGACAATAAAACTTATCAATTTCATTGTACGCTTGGTGAGTGAGGGTAAGTGAGGATTTAATCAGTGAGGAGGCTCAGGATTTACATCCTCCAATATGTCCAATACCGGTGTTTAATATGTACAACAACTGCTTCGCTATCCACAGTATTAAAATTGAATTGTATACTTTCAGGCATACAAATTAATTAGTTTGGCCTAGGAAAAACTAGTTTATCCTAAAAACTAGTTTGGCCGGGCAACATATACACAAACAAACACTCCCATTTTCTGCTGTTGCCTCCTTTTTAGCTACATATCACTATATAAATTTATTTTCAGGCCTTATTAATTTACGGCGAGTATTCATATCTTACTTGGCCAATTTGTCAAAATGAAACTCAGAAATTTGCATTGCTATATCCATATGCAGCCTTTGCTGGCATTATATTATTGGGATTAACGCAATTATTTTTGTCCGAATGTTATATCTCAGCCTGTATACGAATGGAATTGATATCAAATTTGTTGCTCGGCATTGTCATGTTTTGGGTCAGTTGGCTGTCTTTGCGTTTTTGCCTGAGGCCTTCAGGATTTGTTTATTTTCTGCCTGAGGTTGGTTATTGAATTACAAAAGCATTGTTTTGAAAATAAATCTAATTCATATCTTTTTTTTTTACAGCTTTATGGTTCATTTGTTCCGCTAGTTCTATTTACACACGCTTCAATTTGGTATTACACACAAAGGTGTAAACGAGTGCCATAGCCATGTTCTTATTTTTTAAGCATCAAAAATTTGTCCAAAAATTTTAATCTCTAGTTTTTATACCAATAAAAAAATTTTTCTACGTGTATAAAATGTTGTGTCATGCTAATTTTTTGCTCTGCAGATTACAGCTTAGGTAAGATTGAAAACGTTTTAAAGAAAAATTACACTGGCGCACAAAAAACAACTTTAAGTCATAGGTAGATATCGCATCGCAGCATGTTTTGACTTCATTTTGATGTTTTTTTTTTCACATCGAGACATGATTTTGAGTTATCCTGCCTATGTATATGTAAGTCAAAGCAAATTTATAAGTGTATGCATCTATTTTCGTTCAACTTTGTTCAATTTCAAAAATGGTCGAACAATTTTAACTTATTGCCCTTTAAGAAACAAATTCTTTAAACAGGATTTCAAGTTAGTTTCATAAAATATTTAGTTCTTAAGAATACACCTGCTCAGTTATTAAAGAGCTCATATTAATTCAAGTCTTCCCTTTACACTTTCTCAATTTCTTTGAAATTCAACAATGGACAATAATAGATGCTGACTTACAACATTTGTATATCTTACACCTTTAAATCTTTTCCAGTTCGAGTAACTCAATAATTCTTTTTGTATTATTCAAGTTTTTATACTGAATGTTTTCTTTTTTTTGTACCATATATCCTTTTATGTTACCATTATATTCACTGACCTACTAACTCCTTTTTTTCGCATTTTTTTTTGTGCTTTCTTTGTTTTTGCATTTTTTATGCTTTATTCTTTCTTCCTACTACTGATAATAATAGCAAAAGTTTTTACACTTTGTTCTTATTTATGTCCTCGCTCAGTTGTTTCTCATTTATTTCGCTTAAACATGCATAAGCTATCTATTTGCCTGCTGTTGGGGAAAACAGTGTTGCCAACAAAACAAAAAAAAAAAAAAAAAAAAACAATGCTTCAACTATAAAAATTGATTTTCCAGAATAAGTTTGAAGAATGTATATATAGTCGGTGTACAGCGTTAAATTGCTTACTATTAAACATGTAATTTCACAGGGGAAATAAAGAATTGATTACAACTAAACTAGGGCTTTCAGGAAAGCGATCGATGTATATAGTTATCCTCCCTGACATGTTACAGAATATATTTTTCTACTTAATGCTTGTTTTTAAAGTAAGTAAGTACGTCAAAAGCTGCTGCTTACAAAACAACACCTAAGCGCCAGGACTAAAATTTGCGAAGGATCACAAGAATTGGACAGCTTCCCTATGGAAAAAGGTGCTCTTCAGTGACGAAACTAAAATTTACAGAGTTGAATCTGATGGTCGGCAGTATGTCCGACGTCCACAAAACAAGGAATATTTTATCATGAATAAACATTGCCTACACCTAATTTGTAAGGAATATATGTATACATGTTACCGGCCTATCTAGTTTTAGGCCAAACTAGTTATCGTTAAGCCTAAAGATATGCAATGAAATCGTAATGCAAAAGTACTGTGGCTAGTGAAAACTAAGGTAGTAGCAAAGTAATTTTATTGCATACTTGGCAAGTGGACTTACAGGACTTACATCCTTCAATATGTCGAACACCGGCTTCGCAGCGGCCTTCGGCAGCGATTCAGTCTACGACATGTGCAACACTGGCTTTGCTATCCACAGTGCTTTTGCATTAAAATTAAATTGAATACTTTTAGGCATTCAAATTAACTAGTTTGGCCTAGGAAAAACTATTTTATCCTAAAAACTAGTTTGGCCGGTAACATATACATATTCCAATATAAAAAAACCTATCATTTTGGCAACTCCACTTCAAAAGCTCTCCCTTTTCTATTTAGCCTTCCACTCATCTTAACAGTGTCGTCTACTATTAATGTTTTGTACTTTTTGTTACGTTTTGCTGCTATTACTATTGCTGCTACTACTCTGCTGCTGCCGCTGCTATTTAATACTCTACAGTGTACGCGGGAAATTTATTTCTTGTTTGTACAACACGTACTATTTTTTACTCCTTTTTTTTTTGTTGCTAGCTCTTTATCCCTTACTAGACTTTTAAAAGTCTATTAAATTTATCGTTATTGCAAATCGTAAAAAAAAGAAGTCCAAGGACTTTGTTGCACACGCTGTTGGTTAATCCTAATATGTTTGTTGTAATTGTTACAATAAAAAGAACGAGAAATAAATGCTCTTGAAGTGAAAGTTATGGCAAAGTTGTTAGAAATTTGTCAGCTGTGTGCTAGCTGGGTGTGCGAGAGTTGCGCAGGTATTTAATCAGCGTGGAGATGAAGTTAAGAGGGTATGCATTTTTAAAGAATGATCTATATAAATTGATAAATTGAATAGGAGACAATGTTCAAGTTTCGAAAATGTATTAAATAATTTTTATTATTTCTCAATGCGAGTCGTCGGATTTGCAGCGATATATCACTTTGAACTTAAATGCAATTTTCTTAGATTATTCGGGAAAATACTTTCTAATGATGAGTTAAATGTACAGATGTACGAATGTAGTTAGTATTGCCACTACTGTTCTCCTCCTTGTAGAAAAAGATTGGGTTTTGTAGAAATGGTTCTTGGCTCAAAAACGAAAAGTGTTCAATTTTTGATGCCAGTGTGAAAGCTATTTTCGAAAACGCGATGCAAAAACGAGATAAATTAAAAATGGAATACTTTCGTGACAGCGTCCCATGAAGCGAATTCCACAATAGATGCAAAAATGTTATATTAAAACGAAAAAATTACTTTGTTCAATGCAAATACGAATGAGGTAACTTATTGAACGCAAACGTAAGACACCTTATTTGATGGACAAAGCGTATGCAAGTAAATAAAGTTTTTCCAAAAAAGGCCCACATTGCATAGTTGATGTCACGATGTGCATATTAAGTACGCGAAAATTGATCCCAAAGTTTTAAAGTCCCCCCCCCCCCCACAATGTCTGATAATAATAATCGATTTGACTTTGGCAGCAATTTTTTTTGCGCTTTTCCTTAAAAATTGCAAAAGCATAAGAAAAAAAAAAAAATAGCAACAGAAAAATCGATTGCCATTTTTTATACGTGCTACGTGTAAGTGTTGCTGACTAACTTTTTGGTTTTGTGTCTACTACTCCTACTACTACTTTTATTTTTTTCTTTTCTTTTTTTGTGAAATATGTTAATGCTCTTCAGACATGTAAAATGTTTAGTTGTAAAATTTCTGATAAGGGTACGCGCGCACATGCAGTGTTTGCGCATTTTGAAAGTTTTCCTTTTCTTTTTTTGGCAGCTAAATTAATTTTCAATAATTTATCAATTTTTATGTTGTTAAGTGTGCAGAAAAATAATACGTAGGCATGAATAAATAAAAAGGGTTGCTTACTTTGATGCATGCAAAATGTCGTAAAATAAAATCAAGTGCTTTATTGATTTTGTGCCTTAACAGACTGAGAAACTCACGTAATGACAAAATAACAAAAGGGAGATATATTCTTTGTATCGGTTGGCCACATATTGAATTAGAAAGGATATTGAAATTTTTAAGTTTATGAGGTGACATAATATCCTCAGTTTGTTATTTTTTTTTATTATGATGAAAATGTAATGTCTCAAGAAACTTAAGTCATGAAAGGTTCTTTTAAAATGAATTAACATTTATGACACAATGTTTCTAAAATTCAATTCTAGGGGGCTTGTAGTCAAATTCACACGTCTTGAAAGTTATTTTGACAGAAAAGCAGTATATTTATATGAAAAAAATAGTCTTAAAAATTTAATAATCAATCGGTAAATGGTTCAGCGCTAAAGGTCATTTATCAAAATTAAATTTTCAAAGTCAGAGGAAAGAAAGGCTTACCATGTACATTTTATGTCTGTGGACTCTAAGTTTATACGAGGTTGAAAATCGGGTGATCATTATTCTCAAAAAAACTAATTTAGGCGAGAATGAATAAGGCGGCAAATTTTTCCATTTACTGGTCTTGTGGCGCAGTGGCAGCCAAAGGTTCCCGCGCACGATTCCCGTAATACATTTTCATATTTCCTCATTTTCTTTTCTTACTTATTATTTCATATTGTTTTCCTTAATTCTCTGGAGGTTATTCGAGCTTTAACCAAATAAGCATTACATTGAGCATTCAGCTGCCCAATACTTAGCTTCACATCATTCCCATTCTTCAGTATTCCCTTCGGAAGTTCAAAGACCACGTATGAGAGAGTTATCCTCTAAAGTTTTTATCAAAACAAATTGTGCTCTGTAGTCAAAATTGTACTGAAAATATGACTGTCATGAAAATAGTATTTGGAAACACCTTTTAGTGTTAACGAATATTCATTTGACAATTTACTAAAAACTCAATTTGATGGTTGACAAAAGTGGATGACGCAAACTTTGTCGCCATTTGTTTCATTTTGACAACTCAAGGAACGAAGGTGTTTCAGTTTGGCATTTTGGGAATGAATGCAAATTTGTCAGATGAATTAAAAATTCAGTTTTTACTAAAAATTGTTTGTAATTCCCATGCAGAAGAATAGCCAAATTGACAATGGACCCAGAGTTGGATTAGTGTTGTATAACCTTTTTATTATTATTATTATTTTTTATTGAAGAATAATTATAAATAATTATACTACAAAGTTATAAAGACACTAGCAACTTAGGCTATCGGTCCGATAACCTTTTTAAAAATTTTAGATTATTTCAATATTTATCGACTTTTTAAACTGTTTTCTAAGGCTTAGAAATTCTTACTAATCGGCTTAAAGGTCACTGATGATTCCATTTAGCAATGGATGAAACAAGCTAGACTATCCATTTTTTGTTGTATGAATCTTTGTTCATTTGTTCTTTTTCCGTTCCAGACGGGAAAATTTCGATTGCTGCATAAATATTGTACACTTTTCCATTCCTTGTCGCATCTTATACAGCTCTGTCAGCATCACCGCACAATGATACCAAATCGTGTCTTTCGATTCAAAAATCCCTAGAGAGCGAAAAAATAAACAGTTCTTTCCTTTAATTAAAGCTTACTAAAATTCCAGCGAATTTCCGGAACCAAAATATGAAAAAAAAATACTGCTTCTTGGAACCGGCCGAAAATTTTGTCGAAAATTAACAATTTTCTTTTTTTAAAGAAGAGCTAACTTAATTGCCAACAATCAGCGGACCCTGAATTTCGAAACAAAATGTTCGGTTATTATTATTTCAAGTTAAGGGCCCAGACAAAATTTGTTTTCAAATATTTTTGGGTTCAAAAAATGCTAAAGGGTGCAAATCTTGTCGGAAATGAACAATTTATTTTTTTAATGAAAACAAACTAAAATGCTAATAAATCGTCGGTGCTCGAATTTTGAAAAATAGTTTTCGTGTTTAATTAATTTAAGTTAAGTCCCAAAAAATAATTTTTTCTTTTAATATTTTTTGGATAAAAATGGCATTGAAGCATTTTTAAGAAAAGACAAAAAAAAAAATTCCGATAAAATTTCCTGTCTAGATATTTTTCAACCAAAAAATTATTCAATAAAATAGGTTTTTTTTTGTCTTTTCCTAAAAATGCTCCAAGAATTTTTTTGGAATCTCAGTGAGCTTTGATTCGAAATAAAAAATTATTAATTTTAGACAAGATTTGCGCCCTCCAGTCATCCTCATTTCATCAGCCATGGGCATTTAAATTAATACGATATCGATTGTATGTTGATTTCAGCATGATGGCCGATTCGCTTCATTTACCCAGTGTTTCTTCGACAACAGACTCCTTTAGCTAACTAATTTTTGACTGGCGCCCATTCTGCATTGGAAAATTTGAAGCGTGAGCTGATTCTGTGGTCTGTTATTTCTCCAACAGGTCTGTCGTTTGAAAATAGTATTTATCGAAACTCTTTTGTGATCTCATTTTTTCAATCATCGTATAAGCAGCTCTAATGAGTGGTATAGAATCTTTGTTTCCAATCGCTCGGAATTGCATCGTCATTATTAAAAACCCCAATGCAAGCCAAAATTGCATTTCCTCTGATTTTATGAACGTTGGTTTTACTTTTCGCAAAATAATAACACATTCCAATTACCGACATAACTGGGAGTGAAAATCTTTAATATATATTTATTTGCGGACTGCAGAATAGTTGGTTGAGAAAAGGAAACATTTTCAAAGAAGACGATAAATATAGTAAAATAAGCATGCATTTGAAAAGAAAAGGTCTCAAGATTCCGAACTTGTAAAGTTTTAATGTGTAAAATACGTAGTTTTTGAGATATTGAATGAAAATTATTGATACAGTGGAACCTCTATAAGTCGAACCTCGATAAGTCGAAAACCTCCCAAACTAGAAAAAATGTTGTGTTCCCTTCACTTCAAGCCCTAAAACCTCCATTGCTCGAAATCTGACCCTTCTATAAGTCGAAATAGTTAGTGAGTCCCTACAAGTAAATTCAGTATATATTTTCCCTCTATAGCTCGAAAAAATTAATTTGACCTCTGCATCTCGAACATAGCAATGTTTCATTTTACAACTCGATTATTTGAAACAAATTACCTCTATAGCTCGAAGAAAAATAAGATACCGACTAAGAATAAGCCGACAATGTACATCATTGTTTCTTAGAAATCAATGAATTTATGGCTGACGTTAACACGTGATTTCATTTGAACTTTAGCAAAGTTACTTTATTGCTGTCGATTGAAAAATTATCAGAAATAGTTTGGTCCTACTGCAATACACACCAATTAATGCCTCTATAACTAGGATTTATTTCACCTCTCTAATTCAAAATAAATGGGAATAAATCATAAGTCCTCTACAAGCCGAAGATTTCCTATCAAAATTCGCTTCAGTCGAAGTCCTCCATAAGTCGAAAACTCTATAACTCAAATTGTTTGGCGTCTCCCTTCAACTTCGACTTACAGAGGTTCTACTGTATGTCTTTTTTTAATGTCATAGACCTTTTCGTTCAACTTTTTATCTTCCAATTTCCTTGCCGTTAAATTTTACTGTCCAACTTTTGATATCCAACGTTTTGCTGTCCAACTACTTTGTCGTCCAACATTTTTGGGATTCATAATTTTTCTTACTCCAAAAAATTACACAGAGCCTGATTACCATTTATAAAGGACGAAATATACAGAAAACTATTAAAATTTTTCGATATTATAAGTTCCAAAACGTCAAAATCTTGTAAGGTAAAATGTAAAACAGAGCAGCGGGCTTGTCGCATCGAAATATTTTATTTAATATTTTGGAAATTACTCATTTAGTAGTACTCAGTAGGTAAATTTACTAGCCATGATTTTAATTCCCAACACAGGAGCTGTGATGAATTATTTTGACGAATAATTTTATTAATTTTCACAAAAAAAGAAAAAGAATTTTGAATTGGAAAGAGATTTCAAATTTCAGCAGTAGTGTAAAAGTAAATTTTATATCGAAAAGTAATAACTTGAATATCTTATCTCCGTAATTGATTACAATAAGCTACTGATTTTTTATTTAATTCTTTTCCAAATTTATTCTTAATAAATTGAACAATAAAAAAGTCTGTGCTAAGTATAAAACAAACAAAAGCAAAAATCAAATAAAATCCTGCTACTAATTGCCGTCATCAATTTTTTCTTTTTATTTTCCTCGAAAGAGAAAATGCTGCATAAATTTGCATAAAAAAACCCTTTAGATTGTGGCCAGTTGAGGGAAACTTAGAAAAATTTGTATGAGAAAAAAAAAAGAAAAAAAAAATCAAAAACCTGTTTGCCCCAAATGAAAAAATTGCTAATTCAATAATTTATGTGCATTTTTTGTTAGAACGGCAACCCCTGAACTGCGTTTTTTTTTGTTTTCGTATAAACTATGCTTAAAAAATCAAATTTAAAAATCCTTAGAAATAAACGCACATACCCCCATACCATTGTACATAGCACGGTGGTAATAAAATCAACATTTTTAATTAAAATTGGAATCCTTTTCAGAGAAACAAAAACAAATCAAAAAAAAAAAATAGCACATAGAAGAAACCCCATGTGGCGCCATAAATGAAAAGTGAACTTTGAATACAGTCAGTAAAAAGGGTGGTGTATACTGGGTGGGTGTGTTTTTGGTTGGTTGGTTGTTTAGCTGCGGTGTGCGTTTCAAATTGAGCGGATTAAGTTGAATTACAATTCAAAGTTACAACAACTGCAGACAAAAAAGATTTCCATAAAGTAACGCAGCGCAAAACACAAAAAAATAGGGTGCAACATCACTGCACTGCATGTTGCAAGGTTGTTGTAAGGATTTAATGCTATGACACAAATGCAACAAAGCAAATTGTGCTGGAATCGTTGTCAGTAAACGAAAATCCTCAAGAGGGTCATTCGTCAGTTGCACATAAGGAAATAAACATAAGTGAACATAACGCATTGTCAAATCTGGAAATCGGCTTTTAACCTCTCTGCAGTCATAAGTTGCACAGTTTACCTTAAACGTTGCTGATAATAGTCTTTAAAATGTTATTTAGACTTAAATACTCGTTTAAAAAAACTAGGCTTATTTAAGGAATTATGACAAGATTATAATAATATGTAACAATAATATGTATCAGGCTTAAAAATTCTAACTCATCGGCTCAAAAGGTCACTGATGATTCCATTTAGCAATGGATGAAACAAGTATGACTTGCTGTAGCCGTTTTTGGTGATTATTTTTGTTTTATGTAATTTTTTGTGTTATCACACACTATACTGAACAGTAGACTCAGTAAAATAGTTGCTAAGCGATAATGTTTCGCGACGATGTTTAACGAAAAAGTTTAGCAACAATGCTCAGCAGCAATGCTGAGGAACAATGTTTGGAAACAAAGTTTAGCACTATTTTAAGACAAAAATTTGTGTCGAAAAACTGTAGCAACAACCACATAATATTTTTAATAAGGATATCCATATAAAAGTAAATTTTAGTAACAGAAAACTTTAAAATGTTAAGTTTACATTAAATATACCTTAAGAGGTTAACAACAACGGTGTGTCCAAATACATCGAATACAACACTGATGGCCTCAAAACTAAGAAAAAGCGAAAATGAACCAAAAATGTTGCAATGTCTCGCCACGCAATTGTAAATAAACAGGAATAGAAATAATTCGTCATCGACACGTGTGAGCACGTCATAAGTTCATACATACTAGTGCAATAGGAATGAAATTTATGCTTGAGCAAAAAGGATATGCAGCGTTGACAGCAGTGCGAAGGACACGCGGTTTTAATATTATGACGGTTAGCAGTAAATTGGATTAAGTTGCCTTTGCGTATACATATATAGGATCAATACAAACATGCATACTAGTATATAAGATTGTATACATTTCCGCTGCCATTAGTATTGCAAGTTTTTTGAAGAAAATATTACGACATTGCAGGATATGCTTGGTTTTCTTTGTCGTTATTAAAGTAACGCATTAATTAATGTATTTTATTGCATTTTTACTGCAGCTGCTCTTTATTCTGCATAAACACGTTGAGTTATTAAACAGGATTTTAGTTGAGCTCAATATAACCTGTGTGAGTATGGAAATGTTTCAAATAATGTTACTAAATAAGTAACTAACAAACTTTTCATAAAGACATAACGTTAGGGATATGATATTTTATACATTTTATATGAAAAATCAGCCTTCGGTGAATTTTAATCATTTGATAAAGAAAATTTCTTAAGAGGTAGATTTCCTTCTACATACATATGTTATTTACTAAAAAATACGAAAGTTTAAAATTTTGTTTTTATTATTAGACTTGGAACAAATAATTTGGTCTGAAAAATGATTCTCAGTTGGTTTTTTTATGTTGGGATCTTATGAACTTGGAACTTGTTTTAATACTTATTTAAAACAAATGAACAAATGAGTTTTTACCTTATGTGAATGTGGACAGGCCCGGATTAAGAAATTTGCCGTCACTTGGCAGTTGCAAAAATTTACGCCCCCCCCCCCCCTCTTCAAAACTTCTTCATTTATTAAAAAAAAATGTCCTCCTTACTCAACGAAAAACACTAGCAAAATGAAAACAAAATTTAAAAAGTTTTTCAATCAATACAATCCTAGAATTTTTCAAAGTTTTCGCCAATAATTTTTCAAGGCTTCCGCCAATATTTGCCGCCCTAGGCATGTGCCTACTCTGCCTGTAAGGTTCCTCCAGGCCTGAATGTGGAATGATTTTCCAAAATCAACATCAATACACAATAAGATTGCATTTATTATAAGCTTCCCAAAAGTACTTAACTCCCCCCATGTCTCACTTCGTCCCGAATTTATACACAAGAATTGTCGAAGTTCATTCTCGAGAAAACTTCGTATTGTACGAATTTTTGCTTTTCATAAGATTTGTGGCGGGTTGGATTTTACTACTACATGATAAATTTGAAGTTCTTAATTAAATTCAAGAATTAGTTTTTTCCAAAGCTAAAAGGTGATCCAATACGAGGTCCCTTTTCCAACTGGGTTGTTTTGACAGCTGTCATGTGTCAAATGGCTTGTTCATATGACCATTTGTGTTCAGTATTCAATACGACTCAATCTGAAGGCCTATAAAATACAGCTCGTACAAGAATTGAAGTCGGCTGATATTGGTTTACGTTTCAATTTCGGCTTACGGGCCTTACAACAACTTCAAATTGATCCATTTTTTTATCGAAAAATTGTGTTTACAACCAGAAAAACCAGAAGCAATCCAAGAGCTTCCAATGTATCCCGATAAATGTACTGTTTGGTGTAGTTTATAAGTAGAAGGCGTCATCGGACCATATTTCTTCAAAAATGCGGATCAAGCCCGTGTTACGGTCAATGGTGCTCGCTATAGAACAATGATCAATGAATTTTTGTTGCCAAAAATTCAGGATATTGGTGTAGGCGACCTCTGGTTTCAACAGGATGGCGCAACAAACCATACAGCTGGAGAAGCAATCGCTTTATTGAGGGAAACGTTCGATGAAAACATCATCTCAAGAATTGGCCACCAAGGTCATGTGATTTGACGCCATTGGACTACTTTCTTTGGGGATATGATAAAGCACTTGTTTATGTCGACAAACCCGAAACTATTGACGCTTTGGAAACATACATAATTCGTGTTGTTCAAAGAATACTGGCCGATATTCTCGAAAGAGTTGTCGAATATTGGACCCATAGATTGGACCATATAAGAACTAAGTAGTTGTGAGCAAAATTTGAATGAAATAATTTTTAACTATTGAGTTGTAGAAACCGAACTATCATTCCAAACAAAGATTTGCATCAATACATTGATTTTTATGTATTTTATTTAGAAAACAAAGTAGGAAACTCTTATTGGATCACACTTTATGTGGGCAATTTTGATTTGAAAGCAGATACATCCTTAGGATTGATGTTTTTTCGAAGATATTTTGAGAAATATTTTTATAAATAAAAAAAAAAAAAGTTCTATAAATAAAAAAAATAATATTGAAACAATTTTATTTAAAGCAAATTATTTTATTTTATAAGACTAAAACATTTTTAAACAAAAACAGATTAAAGTTTTTATAATATTCCCCTTTTGAGATATTCCGTTCCAAAAAATTTTTGAGTCAAAAATCTTCACTCCCACCTTATATTTTGATCCGTCTCCTTGATGTCACTTAAGCTAAAATGCCTTTAAAATTTATAAACAAGTAACAAGTAAAATAATTTCCTTTCCCCTCTATCAACAATACTGTTGCTCGTTTGTCAATTTGTCAAATTTTCAACAAAAAAAAAAAAAACGAAACTTTGACACAGAGCAGAACATACGACATACGAATATTTCACAAGACAAGAATAAAGGCTAAAGATTTGTTTTTTGTTTTTGGGCCAGAGCTCAGCAAGCTCATGAATTTTCAAAATGGCGCGACGCCTTGACAAACATTTTTTTTTTTTTGTATTCTCACTTGAACTACTAAAATGTTATCATTATTTTGTCAACATTTTGACAGCATCTATGAATAAATAGAAGATGTGACAAAAAAGTAGTAAAAAAAGGAGCATACAAAAAAACGTATCAAATGCTGTATTTGACTACATGAATGCATAACAAAGTTGTGTCGAGTTGACAACAACATTTTGCCCAAGGGTGTTATTTAAAATAGTAATAGAACTGCGCTTGAGTCTTTTAGGATTTTTATTTTATTGAAAAAAATTTAAATTGATAGCTGTCTTGACTAAAGTGTTTACTTGCAGTATAGCTTTTGAGGGCATATAGTATTAATTAACATTGATTACATGAAATAGGAGATTTTTTCCATTTTAAAAGGAATGTTTTCGTTTCATTACTTTGCTTAAATTAGTCAAACATAAGGTTTTCATCAATAAAATTTTACAAAAAATAAAAAATATTTGGTATACAATTGCATCCCATACTGCGCATAGCATAATCCAGCGATGGGCAACATAGGAAAAATGAGCAAATTTTAGCTCTTGACAAAAACAAAAATACCAAAGCGAGCGAACAAGGAAAAAACAATGTACCAATTGAGGGCAGCTTCTCTCGTTTCGTTTAATTAGAGTATATACTTTTATTTCTACACTCATGTTGTTCTTGCTTGATTCTCGTAATTGGCATTTGTTTTATTGCAGATTTTGTTTCTGCTATCCAGATCAAATTTATGATCAGATTTTTTTCTGTTGTTTTAATTGTTGTTTATGTTGCTTTTTACTGTAAGTAGCTCCTGCTTGCAAAATTTTGCCCACCTATGGCATAGGCCATCATTTGAGAGGGTGTTAATAATTTTGCTAGATTAGGGGTTGCCATGGTAGTGGCATGTTCTTCAAAGACTTCTCGTATACCATATACGTTTATTTGTCTATTTGTCTTCTGCCATTGATGCGTGGTTGCAAATGACTGTATTCTGTAGGCCGTTGCCATTCATGCATTGAGTGCATTCACTCATTTGATGCGACGACATCAACACAGTACTGACATTCAATCCGACGACACTCATTCATTTATTCGTTGCGCTCGTTACAACTTTACCGCCCTCGTGTTAGTCTTTAGTGAAAAATGACGACCTGAAACAGATGTGCGCTTGTTTTGTAGGGTATTGTGACTTATTTCGTTAAGATTTTCAAATACTCAAAAATATCTCAAGTTTTATCGTTTTGGTGAAACTCTTTGGATGATCGTTAGGATTAGACTTTCAATTCAAAACTTTGTAAAAAATCGAACTGAAAACTCAACAAACAACATTGGTTACAAAAATTGAGTTGGAATTTTGTTGTTCGATGTCAAAAGTTTTATAAAAACAATTTTTTGATATATTTTCCAAGCATTGGCTCTTACGCATGAAATGGGGAATAGTTTTTCCAAACATCTTGCCGAGCCACTCCGAAAAGGGAGTCAATACCTTAGTGATTGTGATCCCACAGTAGCTTAGTATCCTAAGTGATTTTGCTTCCTTAGTGATTGTGAATCTGTAGTGATTCTGAACCTGTAGTGATTGTGTTATTGCAGTTATTATTTAGTGCCAAATAGCCACATATTTTTTTAACCCTTAAATGCTTGGGGTCAGCTCCCAATATGGAGACCAGGCTCCTTTTATGTAAAATTAGACGATGACCACGAAATGGGCATTCATTTCCCTGGAAAATGCATCTTTTTCCCGGGGAAAAAGCCCCTCAAAAAGCGTGATTTGTTCAGTGTACCAAATATGCTTAGTACACGATACATTAAGCCCATACATATATTTGAAATGAAAAACTCTTTTTTAGAAACTTTTTTTTTATTTGAAATTGATGAAAAATCAATAAAAATGAAATATGGAAATGAATAATGGAAATTATCAATATTATTAATTAACTGATGAGGGTCATTTTTAAAATTATTTGTAAACACAACGTTCGACCACTTTGACAGCTTACTGGGAACTGAAAGTGGACATCGGAAGGCTGAGGAGACATTTATGTGAAAGCTGGTAACGCCTGCTACAAGTTGGAGCAACATTTAACGCGATGCAGGTTGTTTGGGTAGACTTGGCTATGATTTTAGGCACGTAACATATATGAAACGCTATGCATTTAAGGGTTAAATATTTTTTTTTTCAAAATATTAGGTACTGCTACTTTGATTATTATGCTATAGACAGCAATTGCAACTTTTGGTAGCACGGCTACCAAGATATTGCACACTCTCTAGCTATGACGGCATTAGAGTGAGTTACCCTACCTATGGATTTGTGTATTTATATTTGTGTGTGTGTGTGTTCATTTCCTTCCGCTTTTGTGGCGCATTAAAAACGCTTAATACGCGGCTGTGTAACAGCGTCAGGATGAATGCACTTTGACAGGCGTTCAGCCGTCTGCTGTGTCGCTGCTAACGCTGCAACGCCTAGCTATGTTGTTGTTGCAAAGGAAGCGAAATCTGACGTTTTAATTGATACATAAATATGAGTATCTGCATTTGTTTGTATGGCTTAATGTGGGTGTATGTACATAAAAATACAAGGGTGCTTCGCTTAGGGTTTCATTAACTTTTTGCTTCAATGCCACAAATTCTGCACATTTGTTGCATTTCGCATAGAAAGCAGAAAGGGCGCAAAAAAAAAAAAAAATCTAGAGATTGCACTACGTTCTAACAAGTGCATTGAACTCTAGCATGGGGTGGTTTGAATGTATCGTTCAATTAATATATGTTTTATATATGAATGATTTTTTAAATAATGTACTACCAAAGCTATATTGTTCTGGCTTCATTGTCTCATAGCTTTAACGGTTTTTTTTTGCGGTTGAAAAAAAATATTTCTTTAATAAGTTTCCTGATTTTAATGTATGCAATATCTTATGTCACTCAGGCCTTAAATCAAAATTCGACATCAATAAGTTTTCCAATAATTTATGCATTGTAATAACCTTAAAAATAAACTTTTCATTTAAAATATGAAATTTCGTCGTCTCTTACACACAGCAAGGATCCATGCAATCTCTAAGTACAATAACAAAAACAACAGGCATTACAACAACAGCGCTGAGAACAATATAAACGTCGTCGTCGTCGTTGTCGTTGTCGTTGTCGTCGTAGCCTCAGATCGTTGAAAAACATAGTGAATAATTAACAGTTATTAATAATGACAAAAGCAGCTGCTGCCAACTTTGTTGTTGTTGTTGTTGTTCTTGTTGCTGCTTGTTCTTACAGCAACAACAAGGAGCAATAGCATTAATATAAAAAACCCCAACAAGGCCAACGACCCAAGCAACAGCAACACTTTTTTGTCAAGAACAACAACATTAACGAAATGTCCTTTTACTTTTTCTTGCATACGAAAAAGTCCTTTTTAAAGCAGCACTGTTTAATGCTGTTGTTTTTCTAGTTGCTGTTTCGTTTCCGTTTTTGTTTTTTTCTACAAAATTAGCACATTTTGTATTGCCCTTTTCCTTGCTTGGTCTTTTTGTTTACTTGACATATTTTTGAAATTTTTTATTTTTATTTTTCGCTTGGTGGCAGAGTTTCCAGCTGTGCTGTATGATTGTAGTGTACCTTATTCACAGAACTGGTCTTAAGATTCAGTTTCTAGGACTTAAAAGTCTGGTTCGAGAAAAAAAAATTTTCACAATTTTATGAGGTCGTTTTCTCCAAAAATATTTTCTATTATGGATATTGAATGATTGATTTGAGATTCGGTGCAACATGCTTTATTAATCAAATTTTCAATAAATTTTTATTAAATTTTCTTAAATGTCTATTTTTTTGGTCATTTTGTGCGGTTTAGGCATTTTCTGTGATTTTAAGACAGATTCTATTTAACTTATAAGCTCAAATGATCTGGTGTTAACCACTAAATGCACTTTAAATGGTAAAGCATAACATTTTCTTTGATTCTGGAAAGCCATTCAAAGCGTGAATATTGTCACAAATTTTGATAAAAAAACACTTCATATGAAAATTTTTATTGAGTCGTGCTTGCATCGATCAGTTTTTATCGTAAAGGGAATATTTTAGTTCACTTGAAAAAGAAAAAAGTCCACTTGATCTCTTTACGACGAAATTTGATCGATGCTATCGTGTTTACATCAAAACTTTAACATAATAAGGGTATTTCTCTAAACGCAAAAATTCGTAAAGTGCGAAAGCTCGCTTTCGGGAACATCCCTATTAATGTAAACGCGTAAATAATTGAGCAATGACAATTTGACAGTTTAATCAGTGTTGCAGTGTTTTAGTCAAAACGTGCGCTATTTCAGTTATTGCTGATTTTGTAGAAAGATAAAGCGGAAGAATCATCATTTAGAAATGCTGCCATGTACTATGATAAATAAAAAAATAAAAATTCTGACAATCGCGCTTTAAATATACATACACATTTTAAAAATCAAATTATTGAATTCATTCAAAAGCAGAATTTCAAATAAGCAGCAAATTGTTTCGACAAACGGCAACACTGACGCACTTTCCGACTTTTCGAGACTTCTCGAAAGTTTTCAAGGGTTGGGCAAATTTTTCTTCATACAAATTATTTTCGAGACTCGAAAATGTAGTCAGTTTTCGAGGCTTTTTCGCGTTTTCAGGAATACCCTCAATATTTTCGCCTCCGTGTTAATGTTTTTTTTTTTTTTTTTGTGAATCTAAAGTGAAACTTTTTTTTTTTTCAAGCCATCGCACAATCCTTTCTGAATCATTGCCAAATAAATTGATCTTAGTTTCATCACTTACACCAGTTTTTCTCTTCTTCAGGTCATGACTAGTTTCCGTAGTTCTTGTAAAATTTAGCCTCGTACCGAAATTTTTTTTTCCGCAACAAAGGAATTTTTTTAGCTGAGTGTCTTTGAAGACATAAATGAGTCTATTTTTCGATAGTTACAATATGAAGATCAACTTTTAAACTCAAATCTCCTCGAGATTTTTTACTGTTTATTTTTAAATACATTTCTCATGATCTATACAGCAACCTGCCAATGAATTGAGAGTTTCTTCCTTTTTTTCAAGTTTAAAGTCAGTCTTGATGCCTCAGCAGAGCAATGTGACTTACGACCCATCTCAACTAAAATGTTTGTTGCCAATTCATTGCATTTTAGGGTTTAATTAAAGAAAACTTATCGTTATTCTAAAGAGAGGTCAAAAAAGAATTTAAAAAATAAAATTTCAAACAAAAGTTTGAATCAAAGTGCAGGTGTTACTATTATTTTGAGCAGGCAAATATTCTAACTATGTACAGTAAGTAGAAACGCTCGAAACTTAAGGGAATCACATGATTTGTTTTACTGAAGATTGTGCTTCCAAATTGTGCACTTCACGTTACCACTAGGATTTTTCCTCTAAGTTGCCAAAATATTTTTGAAATAGAGTTTGAACTAAAAACTCAAAGGTATTATTTTGCATTTAAATTAAAAAAATCACGAGGAATTTTTAGAGCGTAGCGTTAGACTTGAGCTTCGTTCAAAAATGATTCAGACTACTTGAAACAAAACTTTGTGCCATTGAAATTACATCAAGAATAGTTACAGATATAATAGTTATGGAAACCCCTGTGTCAAGTTATTTTGCTTGATAGATAAATTAAATTCGATATTCTTCAAATAATTCGACTGGCAACCCTACTAAGTGTGTTTGTTTTTGCTGTCTATGCTGCTGTCGTTTTTACTGATTTAAAATTTGCCGCCAATAATAATAATCATAAATCAAAATGGCGCGCACACGGAAATTCAAATATTTTTGTATATTGAAATGTTTTATGTTCCTCTATGTCGGTGTGTTTGCTCATGCTTAACTTTGTTTATTGTTGTCGCCATGGAGCTATGTTTATTTTGGAAAATTTTGCTTGAACGAGCAGTAAATTTAAGAGAGCGCAGAAATAAAGATTTCAAATTTGCCGGAAAAAACATTTTGAATACTTAATTAGATTCATAAATGATTTAATTTGTTTTTTGGTTTTGCATTTTTATTGTTTTTGTTGTCTTATGATAAATGTTTATTAATAATTGAAAATTAGATTTTCATCAAAAATAATAAAATTTAAAATGAAATATGGAAATAAGAAATATGAAACTTCCAGTCCACGCAGAAAATGATTTACAGTTTTGCTATAGAAAAATAAAACGAATATAGCGATACGTTACGTTCTTCACGCCCACTCCTTATGTCCTTAGTTAAAAATTTATTAAAAATTTAACATCTGCTTACAATCCAACTTTATAAACTAAATGTTAGTTTTCCATATCAAACGCATCCCAAACTATGTCATGTCAGTGAGAGTGCGTTTGTGAGTTTCCGTTTCCTGTTGACAATATGCTAAAAAGTAACGGTGTGTGTTTGCATTTCTAATGCTGTATGTGTGTGCGCAAAATGAAATCCACGCCGCACACACTTCGAAAACAGCAGCAGCAGCACACAACACAACATTTGTGCTGCTGCTGTGCTGCTGCATTTCCCAACACTAACGAAGCTCATAGCAAATGCTCCGTTGCAGTTGCAACCTTCAACTAATTTTATTTTGTTGATTTAATTAAATGCATTGAATTGCATTTTATACCAAAAATGTTATTTTGCTGCTGTTCAAATAGTTGCTCGCTGTTGCTGCTGCTTCTATTATTGTTGCGTTTTGTTTTGTTGTTGTAGCTGTTGCGCTGTTGATTTTATTTTGTTGCCTGTTTGTTTCAGTTTTATGTTTTTGTGTTCGCGTGCGTAACATTAATTTGTTTGTCCTTTTTTGGTTTTGTATTCGTAACGTTATAGCAGCGTTGTACTATTTAATTGTAGCTTCAAGGATTCACGCATGCAACCAACCAACAAAACGTAGTGTACAGTGCACAGTGAAAATTTTTGATAATAAAAGTAAACATGGAGAGGTTGATTTTTACCTAGCACAACTGTTAAGTGAACATGGATGTTTTAAAAAATATCTTCATCGGTTTAAGCATGAAGAAAACCCCTTCTGACCTGACTGCTCTGTGGAAGTTGAAGATGACCAACACGTTTTGTTGAATTGCCTACGTTTCAGAAACATGCGTCGAGAGATGCAAGAGAATGATGAGAGAACTCCGGTCTATTGAACGTAGAAGAGCTGTGGAATGTGAACACCTCCAAACTGAAAGTTTCAGCGATCCCGCTACATCGAGGACGGATAATTGAGCAGTAATGCTCTAGACGGCCTCTCGACGTAATACCCAGTAAGAGCAACCCGTCCAGACGAGAGGAGTCTTTAGCGAGCAATCAGGCCCTATACGCTTTTACTCCTCGTTAAAAAAAAAAACAATAAAAGTAAATATGAATCACCTATTGAAGGAGGTATATTGCCGCAAAAACTATTAGGACCTTACGACTGCCTGGAAAATGCCCATTCGAACGAATGATAAGGCAACACACCACCACGCTACCGTTTTTTTTTACAAATATTGGTACTATCATCTAATGCAATTTTTGAGTTTTATCGTATTCCATTGGTAAACTATAACGTTTTGATCATTTAAGTTTAAAACTAATTTGAGAGGTGCTCCGACCAATTCTCAAATTACTTTTTATCTTAATAATGAATTTATTAGCTTGTAACTTTGCATTTTCATTGACTTAGTTAGAAGATTCTTGGATATGTTAACTTTCAGTTTTTTCACGTTCAAGAGTGCCTCGCCCACTTTTCTATTTTCTTCACATTTTTTAACAGCACACGTGGACGTCATCAAATGGATTTTTATTGGAAAAAAATTAATCCCATGTATTTTGGCAACATATGAGAATCTTATATCGTGAAGTTTATGCTTAGGAGGGGCAAAAAATTTGGCTTGAGCGTTGTTTCTTAGCCGATTAGTAAGAAAACATGTCATTTTTTATATGAAAAAACTGAATTGTTGTGTTTTTTGATAGATGCGATAAATAATTCGTCAGGACTCAAACTTCAAAAGAACTCTTCCTCACCGCATATTTACATATTTGTGAGGATTACATGTGTCAAGTTTCATATATCTTTGGAAAATATTTGGCCTGGGCCCAGTGGAGTCATTTCACCAAAAGCTTGGGGAGGGGGGGGAGAGCTTAAATAACATATCGAACCGATGATATTTTGAATTGAATCGATGTAATGTACAATAATATCAGTCCCCCCCCCCTAGCCCTGCCCAATGACGCCTCTGCCTGGGCTGTGGTACTTACTTACTTAGTCGGGTAAAAAAAATAAACCTTTTTCCCCTTCGGAATCAGTTTTCAAAAAAATTTTCTTTAATGATATTGTTATTGAGGGGATTCCATGATTCAAGTTTAATACTTTCGGAACAAAAATTAATTAGGAGTAAAATCATTTATTGTACAGGGTGCTCCATCTTTTATGTCGGTATGTAAACATTGAATAACTTTGAGAAAAAACAACCGATTTCTATAAGTGATGTATTTTTATTCAGTTTGGTTCTTTACAATTTTTTTGGACTAGTTTTTGAAAACAATATCAATTAAGTGGTCACCTTTATTAGCAATTACAAAATGACTCTTTTTTTCTGCGTTTGCCATTACCTTTTCGAGCATCTCGGGTGTTATAACGTCGATTTCAGCACGAATGTTTGCCTTGAGCTCGTCAATAGTTTGAGACTGATTGGCGTAAGCCTTGCTTTTCAGATAACCCCACAAAAAGAAGTCCGGGGGGGTTATGTCAGGTGATCTCTGAAATCGTGCCTTAACACAATGGAACGACTGTTTTCGATGTAAAGTGTCACTATTTCAGCGCGTTGTTTCGGTGTGAAGCGATCCATGGCAAAAATTGTACTGAATTGACGTTTCCAAAACATATCTGATGCAATCAATCGGTTGGTAAATGTGAAAGTTATTCAGTGTTTACATACCGACATAAAAGATGGAGCACACTGTATGAATGAAGTGAATTGTTGCTTTCTTGAAAGAATCCATTCAAAATTCCTTCTTTTTTTAATATGAGTATATCCAAGGATACGGTATGTGCGTTAGCATTGTTTCCTAGTTAGTCAGTCTGGAAGTAATACTTTTTTAATATAAAAAAATTTCAATTTTTATTTTTCTGAGAGTTGTCATAATTTGGAAAATCTTTCACTAGTAATTATTAATGTTGTATGTACAAGAATTTTGTCTTTGAAATCTTACGATTCTGTGGCAAACATTTAGTCTCGGCTTTGATTCCTAGTCACTCAGTCAGAAAAATATCTTGTTTTTTTTGGAAAAGTGTACTTTTGTTTTTTGAGAGGCACGATACACCCATTTGGTATTCGCATTTCAAATGAAAATCTTCCTTAATGCATTATCGTATTGCCTGAGTGAGGGTCACAACTTTTATTGTTGTATTTTCAGCGCGAAGAGTTTGGCCTGTGTGTTATTAATTATTCAGACAGTCAGCAAATATGCCTTTTTATGTATATAAAAAGTCAACTTTAAACATTTTCGAGTGGTGCTATAACTTTTTGACAGTCGAATTTTAAGAAAATTCTTCTTTTCTGAATATTAATTTTATCTGATAATTCAATGCTTCGAATATTTTCAGAACAAACGATTTGACCTAGGTGTCGTTACTAAGACAATCCGTGAAAACAAAAATCGTTTATATGATTAGAAAAAGTTCAGTTTTGGTTTTTCTCGGATGTTCTACACTCCTTTTGGAGGACTATAGTTAAAAACTTCTTCCTTAATTAATATGATCATTGTGTGATAATCCAATATTACGAATTTAGTATATTCGCAAACAATTGTATTATTTGTTGTATTTTATACAGTCAGTTATGAGAAAAACTATTTTTGGTTTGAAATAAGTAAATTTATGCTTTTCTGAGAGCAGGCGGTCGTACCATCTGATGATTTGAATTTCTAACGATCTTCCGGTGAGGAAATTATCAGTGTCTGACAATCTCAAACTTCTAATTTTGTATTTCTGGAGTAAAAAGTTTGGCTAAGGCATGAATGTATTTGCAGTCAGTGTCATGAAAAAATGATTTTTGTAGGAAAAAAGTGAGTTTTGCTTATTTTTTGGATTCGAATTTAAGAAAAAAAAAATACCCTATTGGATATTGAGTTTGTGGGAGCAACCCATGTTGCGTATCAAATGTTTCCAGAAAATGTAATTTCTGTAGGGAAAGATTGAGTTTTTTCTGTTGTCTATAAATTTTGACATCTGTTGATCAAATACTAAGATCTTTCGTTTTAGCAAAAAAAGTCCCTTACATTCTGAATTGGTGTCATCTCTCGAGTCGATTTAGTGATATCATTTCGTTTGCATGACTGTGAGTAGTAATCACGATACGAAAAACGAAGCGATATAGCTCGATGAAATTGGATAAACTGACTATATATTCAATTATATGAAACCAAAATATGAGTTATCGATTCACTGACACGACTACCATCCATACAAATAAAATATTTAATCCGCTTTACTGAATGAGTTATTTAAGGCAATACAACTATAAAACTTCTTCCTGTGTCTTTTGGCCTTAGTTGTTTTTTTTGCATATGCTATCTTCAAGTTACACTGTGCAACACAACACTCATTCATTATAATTTTCAGTAAAACTCTGGAAATTTTCAGCATTCAATGCTTTTACTGCTGCTGCAGCAACATACAGTAACGTGCATCCGTTGGCACAAATGGAAAATGTCCTTCGTTGTATCCTGCTGATGTGTTTTTTACTTTTTACTCGTAATTGTTGAAACACTATAGTGTTGATAGTGGCTATGTTTATTGTTATTATTGTAGTTGTCTTTATGCAGCAAGTGGGTTGCATTTCATTGCTCTCATGAGCAATGCATATTTTTCATGTCACATGAATGTTGATGTTGCTGCATTTTGTTGTGCTGTTAATGAAAATAAATTTGTATTTTTGTCCATTTAACACTTGTTCCCCTGTTGGTCAATGTTTGCACTTTTTTTTTTATTGTATGTATAAAGTATAAAAAGAGGGAAGAATAAGTGAAACGATGCAGCTCTATAGATATATGTGGGTCATATTGAAAAATTTAAATTTAAGAAAATTTAACCTTAAAGGAGTGACTTAAAGTTTTTTGTTTTGGGTTCTTAAAATCTTTTCAATAGGCTTTGAATTTAGCAACAATAAACACATTAACTCAACCCTTCCAATTAACGTTTCCAGGAATAAAAGCTGAAAAAAGCGGCCCGCATCAGCGTTGTCAAAAATCAACGTAAAATAAACTTTACTGAATGAGTTATTTATCTTTTCCTTTAGCTTTTGCTTCTATGATCACATACAAAAGAAAATCTTAACAAAAAGCGGCGGCAAAAGCATAGAGACCGGCAGACCATTACCTGGAAAACCCTTAAAATTTATTCAATAGGTTGGCTACACAAAAGGAGTAGAGTTGTTGCTCCTTTTTTTTTTTGTTGCCTGCCTGCTGTTAACTGAGAAATTCAGCATGAAAAGCTACTACTACTACTACTACTGCAGTAGTGAAAAAGCGCAGGCAAGCGAATAAGCTTATCATTGTCATGACATACCCCCTCCACTTGCCTTATAAAAATATAAACAGGGCACCAACGCACAATTGATTGTTTTATATACTCGTACCTACTGCGTACTATCGTTAGGTTCACGTAGTTTTTTTATTAACAGTTGAGTGAATTTCAGCAACCATCAGCCAGCAGTTGAAATTAAATGAAATGTAAAGTAGTGGTGTAGGAGATTGGGGGCTTAAGTCAAGGTAAAAGTGGTGATGCTGCAGCTTCAAATGATTGAGGTAAAGTTAGCAAATGATGCAGAAGCAGCAGTGACAGTGGTAGGTAGTTAAAGATGAAGCTAATAAAATAAACGCCAAAAGCAAAATTCAATTTATAATGGCCATCATTCTGATGAAGAGCATTATGGATGGAAAAATAAATAATGACATTTGAAGCGTTGGCAGACGGTGGGATAAAGTGCATGAAACAAAAATAAAAAATCAAATATTTTAAGTGTTGTATTGCTTATTAAATTAGCTCCTGTATAATAGTTCAAAGTATTGATAAAATTATGAGCTTGACTAAAACACTAAATAGTTTTCACTTTTATTTAACCAAAAAATACACCTTTCCCCAGGTGACAGCGTATCCCTTCACAAAATGTACGAAAATATAAAATTTTTTAGCTCAAACTGCCTAAAATAATGACATCTCTTGAATAGATCAGGTGAAACCACTCATATGAAAATATTATATTGATATTATGTCAAGAGTTCTCGTGAAGTTTCAGAATTATAGATTATGCTCAAGCGTAAAAAATTTTGTTTTGAAAATGAAATGGAAACCTGGGTAACCCATTACACACAGAAGGGTTAAACACTCTTAACTTCACACAATTTCAACACGGCGTTGAAGAGTGCAGATTAAAATTGTTGCTGATTTCTACGCAAACTTAAGCAATTCTCATGCAATCCTGCATATTATCGATTTTTCCACTTGGCAATGCTGATCTCGTCGGATGTTTCTCATGCAAGCCTGAAATTTACCGATTTCTCCACTTGGCAATGCTGATCTCGATGGATATTTTTAGAAATTAGAAAAGTTGGGATATTTATCATAGCTGGTTTTTTGATAATTTAATAATTCGCAACATGTGCCATTTATCGAGTGCAGGGTTGCCAAGTGAACGCGATTGACCCGGCGAATCCCAGAATTTCATGTCATATCAGGGCCTGGTAGAAATTGAAAGATTTTTGTGACAAAGACTTCAAAGTTTTGTTTAACGAGGATAAAAAAGGTCAAGTTTTTCCCACACCAAAAGTTAAGTTTTTACATTATACAAAATTTAATTTTTATTATTTCAGGAAAATGTTATAAAATTTTTTTGAGAAGGTCGGGAATTGCTTCTTTTCGACTTGGCAACCCTGGTCGTGTGTCATAATATTTCACATTAGTTGTAAAATTTTATTTGTTGTGTTCCATATGAAAATAAAATAAGTCAATACAACTCTGTATCCAATCTTTTTTGAGTGTTGTATTTGGTTTTCTATTTCAATGAGAGTATCGTATAAAAAATGAGAGACGAGAGAGTGAAAAAGAATTTGCCCAGCGGAAAATATGTTATAAACAACAGCGAAGAATACTTAAACTCATTGTAGGCAGTAATGCTCACAACTCCAGCCACAACTGTTAATTCTTTTTACAAAGGGATGGCCGCTTTGGATGCAGCTTGCCTACAACTCTATATACACTGTGTAACAAACGAAAGGCAGATTGCCTTAAAACATTGCTTACTAAGTGCCTGTATAGTTTAGCGAGTTGCCTACATCTCCACATACAAATCATGCAGCCAACAGGCAAGACCCCTTGCAGCTCCATGTACAAAGCAGGCAGCCAGCAAGCAAACTGCCTACAGCTCCATATACAAAGCAGGCAGCCATCAAGCAAATAAACAAAATTTCACACTAACAATTTTATTTTTGAAACATACAACTCAAAGGGTATAGCATATCTATGTACATATATACACGAAAAATCAGAGTACTACATCGATTTGCCGCTGGGTGTGAACAAACATTTTTTACTTAGAGAGTGGTATCACACATTTCATATTTTCCTCAAAATAGAACTTACGACTCTATGTCATCTTGTGAAATACCTGAATATTTTTACCACAAGTGATTTTCTTATGAAAGGTGGTATTATTACAATAGTTCCTATGTATCCTATATAGCAAGAAGATATTTATATCATATGTGGCTTTTTCAAGAAGAATTTTTACAAAAGTGTTTATGTCCAAGATTGTTTTTTTTTGGTTTGTGTTATTACCATCAGTGATATTTTTCCCAGATGTAGTATTTTTCCATACTTCAAATATTTTTATGAGCCGTACACTTTCAAAGTGATATATTTACTCTGATGTGGTTTTCTTCTCAAGATGGGTTTTTAATCAAAAGATCATTCTTATCGGAATGAAGTTTTTTACTAAGTGAAAGTGGTGTTCTTACTAAAAATGGTATTCTTGGCAATTGTAGTATTTTTACCAAAGGCACGATTTCCTCAGGGATACCAAAGATGGACAAATAAAGCTTTTGATAGTAATATGTACTTCTTTGAAAAAAATACTATGTATAGTAAGAAAACATAGTATTTTTTTCATAGAAAAGTGTTTGATAGGAATAAGTAAGAAAACATAGTATTTTTTCAAAGATGAATCACTATCAAACGCTATATTTTTTCTGAAGTGGTATTTTTTCCACATGTAACATTTTTATCAATGCGGCATTTTTGAAGTTGATATTTTTGTCATAGGTGACAATGGTGTCATTCTTTTAAAAGGATGTATTTTTTTCAGAAGTAGTAAGATTTCTTAAGTATGTTGTATATTCCATAGGTATTATATTTTCTTAAAGCAATATTTTTAGCACAGCTGTTAACTTTAACAAATGTGATATTTTTACCAAAGATGGTACTTTTGACAGAGATTATGTTGTTTTACCAAAACAAGAATATTTTCCAAAGGCAATATTTGAATTAAAGCTATTATTTGTATAAAAATATGCTGTTTTCGCCAAATCTGGTATCGCACCAAATTTTGGTATTCAGCCTTTATATCTGTTTTAATGTATTAGTTTTGCTGAAGTTGATACTTTTCCCCAAATGTAATATACTTTCTAAACTCTTCAGATTTTATGTTTTAAAGATGAGGTCCAATAATTAAGTTAGTATTTTTTCCAAGGATATGTTTCCAATAAAGCTGAAATTTTTACTAAAATTGGCATTTTTCGGAAGATAGTTTTCTTCAAAAGCTAACATTCTGTGAAGGGTGATACTTTTATCAAGTGCGACTATTTCTTTGAAAAATAGCAGTTCTAAGTTTATTTTGTCATATACAAACTCTGTTTAACAAACTGTGCAGCAGTTGTTTATTGTGGAGTGTGGTGTAAAAGTTGCTTATTTGTTTTGAATAGCGTGGGTTTTATAGATTTCTTAAATAGATTACGTGACACTTTTCATTGAAGCAAAAGCAGCAGATAGCGCGCGGCGCTTTTATCAATCAGGCATAATAAAAGGTAGGTAACTTAAGAAAATTATAAAGGGTGGCGTTTGTATGCGAAAGTGTGGTACAGCGCTGGACTACACGCAGCTTTTGTCAAATGTCACTCTGTCAATTGCAAGCACGTATTTTTAGAAAGTTATTCAAAAGAATAAAAATACATAAACTTTTTTTGTTTTTGTTTTTAATAAAATCACAAACATCTAAAGACTTATATTTTGCATAATGTCTTGAAGTTGGCAACTAACTATAGCTTTTGTTAAGTAGCCATAATGGTTGTTACTTTCTTTTTATCTATGAATTTTTTTTTGCTGCTTTCACTAATTGTCAGTGCTTATGTATTATGTATTTAGTTTTGTTATAATGATTCTACTTATAGAGTCGTCTATGATCATTGCCAGGACAACGTTTGTTGCTTTTGTTTCTCATTTACTTCAAATATTAATAAGATTAATTAATTTATTTTGCTGTCGCAGCGTAGCCCAAGGCAAAACTTCATTAATAATATTTGGTTTTTGTTGCAAATTTTAGTTTTCTATTTTCTATGCTTTTAATTTATTATTTTTATTTCTATTTTGTATGCTAAGTAATACGCGCTTATTAATTAGGTTAATTAGAATGCTAAAATCATATGCTTTACGAAGCAGTATGATGGAAATGTACCTTATGTAGGTGTTTTTTTTGCGCTTGAAAAAATTAGTTTAGAAACAATTATGTTAATGTCTATTTTTGTATGCTGATGATTTTCAGAAATTCTTTAGAGAATACTGCTACCAAGAAGTATGAAGCGATATGAAGTTTTTGTTTATAAGTTACTTTTAGTTAAAATGGTTGGAATTTAAGTATGATGCAGCTTATGACGTTCTGACATAAAGTCTATATAGGCATAACGTCATTTGTGTCTAAGTTCAGATCTTAAAAGGTGTCAAATACCAATTGATATCGTACGAATTAACCGTAGGTTCAATTTGAAATTCTTCATATCTCCAAAAACCTCCCATAATTCAGACATATGACCACGTAAATTTTTGACCGGAAACTAAATCTTACTAAAAGGACTCAGCATGTTATAGCTATGTTATAAAGATTCTATGTAGGTATTAGAGAAAGTTTTTGATAATGCTCTTCCAATTTATCAAGTCCAGGCAAATTAATTATAAGTCTGATTCACTTGGCAGAAATTGGATAATTACACACCGAAATTAAATTAAAAATGTAGAAACAAATTGAATTGAAGAAACAATTCAAAGTTATGACTTTCGACGTTTTTCGAGGGCTTTGCTTGATTTTTTTCTAAACCTGAACATGGATTTTTCATTCAAAAACTCTATTTCAGAAAAATATTTCTCCAGTTGCTGAAACGTGAAATTTTTCGCGATGTATTTTCTCTTGGCTAACACCATTCGAAATTTGTCCAAAGCGGAAAAATCGGAAGAGCTTTAGCGAAATACATAAAAAGTTTATTCAGTTTCCTCTTGTGTCCTTTATCTTCTCACGGAGTATAGAGCCTCCAAAAAACTCCTTAAATGTGCACGATTTGTAACGAGTGTCTTTAATTCTCTCCAACGTTTCTCCGATTCACTTATTTCTTGTGCTAGCGAATAAAATCGGATCCCGACGGTAACTGCTGAGCAGTTTGACATTGAAAATGATACTGGACCACTAAGTTTTCAGAATTCAACGAAGACAATTCTTGGTGAACACTTGTAGCCAAGTTTCACAGCCGTGCAAAAGAATTGTCGTCACGTTTGACTCAAAGATTTTAAGATTCGTTGTCGTTGAAAGATCGAAGTTTGTCATACAACACAAAGATACGTTTCGCTTTATTTATTCGAGCGTGGATACCCTTATTGCTACCATCTCAAGTGTTATTACACTACTTAAGTAGTTAAATTTATCCACTTCTTCTAGGCTGTATTCGCGCATCATGAAGTTATTCCTATTACGAATCGACATGTTTTTTGTTTTATTTATGTTGATTTTTAGACCTAATTTTCCGAAAAAGATTTGACGGCAAATTAATTTTTCATGATTTTCTGACTCCTTCGTGGAATATGCCATTGAAATCAGCGAGATCCACTGAATGCTACAACTTGTAGAGTTTCAGCTGAGAACATCGTTAAGTACTATCAGAAACAAGTTTGGTTGAATAGACATACAGTGAAATTACTCATTATGGACGGCCTTCGTAACCGGAAAGCTCCCATAACCGGACATATTTCAGCGACACTCACTAACTTTTCCACACAAAACTAATGTCGATAGCCGGACGCTCCAATAACCGGACAAAAATACTGCGACGGTGAGTGTCCGGTTATGGGGAATTTCACTGTATTAAAATCTATCAAAACTGGTGTCATTCATACTGTTCATACTCAAGTCCCATGAGTTCTTTGATTCTTGTGATTTCTGGCCAATGAGAATATATCATATACTGATAAAGAATATAAGTATTTCAACAGAAGACATAAAATAAAGTTAAGGAGCCGCTTAAGAGTGTCACTTTCTCTCGTGATCTGCCATCAAAATTTTGTTAAGCAACCTGGTTGCACTTCTTCTCAAGAAGAAACCAAAATATCTACTATATCTACTACTGTTAAAAAAATTCCATATAAACTATCAACTAGAGAGAGTCTTCTTAGACTTTCTTTTTAATTAAGTTCGTTTTCCGGAGCAACAATGTACTCTGTGACTTTTCCCTGAAATTATGGCTTTTAATTGTAATTAAGGTACATTATTTACAACCTTAATGAAGATTTGAAAAGACGACACACAGTAGTGACAACATTTTATTTGCATGGCAACACTGGCAGCCAAAAGAAATATTGGTGTGAGTGCTCATCATTTGTCTTGTTTTAAATAAATTTAAACATTCGCCAGTCAGTCAGCCAGCCATTCAGTTAACAACACCCATAAAATTTGTTCCCTACAACTCTAAAGCAACAGCTTCAGGTTGGGATGAACCCACGTAACTGTTGTTGCTATAGCAACAGTGATGCCATGTTGAGGCAAAATGATTGATTGTGCTTTTAGGAAAATTATTTCGTTGTAATGGTTAAAGCCTGTACGACGTGGAAATACTCGCACGTAAAAAAAGAAAAGCGAAAAAGTAAACAAGAAATTTCGTATTTTTTTAAGAGAATAAAACTTCACTACAGGTGTGAGGCTGAATGTTGCGGTACACTGTGAAAAAAGTGGGTACAAATATGCAGAGAAATAGTAGGCAAATTTAAGATAATGATATATTTATAGAAACTATGTTCAAAACAAGAATTGTTCAGAAGGGGGAAAACGAAGAAATAGAGAATATGTACTAGCTTGTCCACCAAACATTTCAAAAGTACGATAGTTAAAGATATATCATGACTTGCATTTGATCCACTAAAGAGATGGAAAAAACTTAATTTCAAAATACCATCAAAAACTGCATACGGGTGACAAACTGTCAGCATAGTACTCCACGTCAATAGGGTATGTAAACATACCATATAAATACAATAATATCACATGTCATAATTATCACATGTAAATATTACTGGAATATAATATCGCTTGATACATACATCGACTGCTGGTGTAAATATCACGTAACTTTTATTTTTATATTTTTATTTTTTATTTATTTAATATCGCATGCTATATATATTACTTGCATGACAAAAACTAAAAATTGCTTAGCCAATGCATGATATGAGCATTAAATGATAACTTAATGATATAATTACCGCTTGACGAAAATATTGCATGGTATAAATATCTCGTGACATAAATATCGCATGATATAAATGTCACATGTTATAAATATCGCACGACATAAATATCGCATGACAAAATATCGCATGACATAAATACCGCATGACATAAATACCGCATGACATAAATAGAACATGCCATAAATATCGCATAACATAAATATCGCATGACATAAATATTGCATGCCATAAATATCACATGTCATAAATATCGACTAACATGAATATGTACAGCATATCTTCAATAAATCAATTCTTAGCAACTCATATTTATTATTTTTATAGGTTGCATCAAAATTTGTTTTTAATGTAAAGTTAAATATTTTTTCTGTTGCTAAAGCAACTTTAGCATTTTTAGTTTTAAAACCAATTTTGTGTATTATCTACTTCAAAACTTGAAACCCCATTTTTTCCCTGTGCAGTGCTTCATGTATTTTAATCCCATTTTTTCCTCTTGACTACCAACTTCACTTTGCCGCTTTTAATGTCTGTTTACCGCATTTATCTTGCATGGCGCACATTTATCTTCCATGGTACTGCGCTGCGCTGCGCTACAACATAAACTCTCATGCAAAAACTACACAGTACCTTTTTCTTTTCGTTAATACCCGTTTGGGATAATAATTCCCTTATAATGACATGCCACATCAAATGTATTTAATTCCCACGGTAAACTACATAAGATTTTCGCATGAAATTTGTCTTACCGCTAAGTTTTGACTAAGAAAACACACGCACAGAAGGATGGGGAGACGGTTTTTGTTTTGTGCATGAAAAATCTTTTGGTTGGCAGTTGGAGGTAGTTTTTTACCTCACAGCATAAGTTTTTGTTTAAGTTTAGATACAGTCGAGATGGTAATGGCGGTCGCTACAAAGCAACCACAAAGTAAACTTGAAAAGTTTGCTTTCTATGGAAATCAAGAAAGTTCCT
Organism: Tricholauxania praeusta; assembly: GCA_949775025.1. Taxonomy (NCBI): domain Eukaryota; kingdom Metazoa; phylum Arthropoda; class Insecta; order Diptera; family Lauxaniidae; genus Tricholauxania; species Tricholauxania praeusta. The sequence goes on along the minus strand of OX459030.1, from coordinate 122,432,155 downwards.
GACAAATCCCTTATAATACCCACAAATACATATTTTGAATGAAAAAATTATTTATGTATATGCCAAAAATTCATCAACTCACCGAAAAGGGAGCTTTAGCTGTTGGTATGTAGCCGGCAACAAAATGTTTTTTTTTTTTTTAAAAAACAACAGTGGGTAAAACACTCCTTCGTCGCTATTGGTGGTGTTGCCACATCATAGTAAAATAATTAGTGCTGATTATTATTTATTAAGATAAAAGACCCTATTTTTCTGGCGCTCACCGCTTGTTTTTCTTTTGCCGTCAAAAAAAGTTTTAAGCTGTCTCACTGTCAGACTCACCTGGTTGTCGGTCTGGCTGGGATTCATTCAGCGAATTTCATTGCTGTCATTTAATCCCTGTGCTTTTAAGTCTCTAAGGCACCTACATAGGGCACACCAATACAACAGTAAGGAGAAATTGTACCTTTTCAGAACCACAAGTGTTGCTGCGCGTGGATTTTAATGATGTGCAGCTCGAAATTTTGCTCATTTTTCATATAAGTAATTTTCTTTTTGTCTTTACTGGGCTTATTTTTGATGTGTCTGTATTTTGTATTTGATGCATACAAAAAGAAGGGGTCTTATTGCATTTGTAAAGAGCTAATTTAGTGAATTTGTATTTTTTCTGATGGGAAATTATAATTCATTTGAAATTAGGAGTTTTTCGATTACGATATTATGTTAAGAAACATTTACTCATTTGTTATAGCAGCTTATTTAGAATTAGTTTTCAATCTGAACTTACATGTGCTTTGAATAAAATTTTTGTAGAACTTACCTGTAAATAAAAAAGATAGAACAATTTATCAAAAATATATAAATTTTATATGGCATAAGTAAATTATTAAAAATGTTGTCAGAGTAAACAACATTCTTAGTTAACAATGCTTTAGTAAGCAAAAAATTTAAAGTTACTCATACGACATGTTGTAATATAAGTTTTGGTAAGTTATGCCTTGAGTTTTAGGCTCGTTATTTTTTCATTTTCAATTACTAAATCCTTGCTATAAATCATATTTTAATCTAAGATCATATAAAAATAAATAATGAGCATATGAAGTCTTTTTTTTTCATAAAAATTATGTACTTGAATTAAGCAAACCTTTTTAAGTGTCTTTGCACACGTTCACATTGCAAAAGGCAACACACAACTGAAAAGATACATATATAAATTTGGAGCAATTTTTGTTAAATTAAACCGCACACCTATAAATGTAGTTATTTTAAAATGATGACTCAAAGAAGTCCGAAAAATTGACCATGACAACTAGCGTGTAGACAAAGTCGTTATAAAAATAAAAGATAAGAAATTCTCGAGAAATAATGAAATCATATCACTCAGAATAAATTGAGATTTAAACTATTGACAAGAAATTTGTGAATATAATGTGTGAATATATAATATGCCTTATAAGTCCTTTGCACAAAAAAACGATTCAGGGAATTTAATAAGCTTCGAATATGACAGTCGTTCAGAGACGAGAAAAAGGATTAGTTCTTACTTGATTGGTAAGTTTCTAGAAATATACCAGAAATGTTAAGCCGATAGAGCAATTATTAAAATTTGGTCTTAGGTTTTTGGTTACCATTACTTATTACATTAGCAAAAATGGTTGGTATTGCTCTCTATTAGATAATTCACAGATAGAGTAATCAGAGATAATTGTTAAATTTGTGACTGTGAACTGACCTTTAAAAAAGTCATGTTGCATCGGATTTATAGAGATCTTAACAGCAAAAAATAATATTTCTTAGACGATACTATCAAGTAATTTTGAGACAGTAAATAGCTTAAAGAAGACCTACAATATGGCACATTTGGTGCCGAATACACGGATTTTTAAATAAAATTAACAAGTTTGGATAAAAGAATAGGACGTTTACCATCAATATCAAATGTTTTGAAATTTTTTTAATTGAAAATGCCACAGAAAATATCATCTAGCCAAAATCAGTTAAAAGATTAATCTGTTTCAAAATGTAAGCATCATTTTATAAAACCTTAGTTTCAATATTCGATTCGAAGAATTTTACAAAAAGACTATCAGAATCATTTCGTGTGAAGTTTTCATAAGAAAATTAGCTGAAAATTGGAAATATTTATACAAGCACGAAGCTTTTTAATAACACAACGCAACACGAATTTTATGTCTGGGTTTTAGTAGTTAAATTTTGATTTCTTTCACATAGCTAATAAAAGAAAAAATAGTTGTATTAGTTGAAGTTTACTTTTGTAGGAACCAGAACCACCCAAAAATAAGAAATGGTTTTTCGACTTATTTGAGGCGAATTTACATCGAAAGGTATCATTTTCTAACAAAACCATTAATGGGGTCGAAAAGAACTACTCTTTATCTTCAAAACACATATTAAGATTTATCGATTTCTTTTTTTTCTCCGAAATACGTATATCGTCAATTGAAATTTATTGTGCAGGTCTCCATTCATAAGTTTCAATAAGACAAATTTGTAATAAACTTCAATTTACAACATTTCGGAGAAATAAAAACGGTATCAATAAAACTAAAAGAGGATTTTGAAGAAAAGGAGTTCTTCTTTTAAACCCCGTTAATGGTCTTAAAAAAATTGCCTTTCAATGTAACATAACCTCAAACATCTCGAAAAACAGTGGTTTTCGCACTTATAGGTCAGAATATCTTGAAAACCAGAATCATCAGAGAAGTTCTGACCTTAGAATCGAACTAGCGGGTTTCATAGCTAGAGATTTGACCAAATTTTTTCGCATTGTGTAATTTTAAAATTAATTTGGCATGAAAAATTTTATTAGCTTTTGAAAAAATTTGAAAGAATGTGATAATGCAATTTTTCTTATTAAGTTTTTAATGAGAAAGTTTTTAATCTGATCGGAAGTAAAGTTCTGTGATTTTTATTATCCTTTTTACCCACGTTCTTCAGGCCGACCTTACGTGCAGCTCAATATAATTGTTTTAATATGTTAGTAATTAATTAAAAGTAAAAGTAAAAGTTTTTGAAATAAATTTTAAAAATTGAAAATCGCTTCAACTTCCACGGGGGTTTCAATTTGTCGGAGAATGCCACATTTATATATGTGCATATTCAAAAAAAGGATGTTCCTTAAAAACCTGTTAACTAAAAGGATAAGCAAAACAGGACTTTAAATATTACATACATGGTAGCATATAACGTACTCGTACGAAAGATGAACACACTTATGTTGTATGTCAGTGAGTCTGTCTGTGTATTTAGCAAAGTAAACAAATATCATCAGCAAAATATCACACATTCATACTAAAGGAAACCCATTTTAAACCATTTTTGTGTGCCTTATCTCGAAACGTTTATGAGGTTCATATTAAGTGTGTGCTGAATATGCGCTGCTTGCATACATGAGGTTATAAATAAAATGTCTCTCTGTGTTTTTTTTTTTTTTTTTTTTTTTTTAATGGGGCAACAATTTCACTACATTTTTGGGTTGAAAATAATTTTGTTTTCTTTTACAGCAGAAAAAAGCTTTGAGTTTGCTAGGTAGAGTGTTACATAGTTTGTTGAATGTGGCAGAATAAGTTTTATGAATGTGAACAAACCTAAATGCTGTAATTAATTAAAATAATGAAAATTTTAAATAATTTGTTTGCAAAAAAAAGTTTTCGAGAGTTATGGTATGTGCAACATGTTTGAGCATTAACATTTTAGTCTAATGTTTTATGATAATATGATGGGAAAGGAAAAAGTTAAAATATTTAAAATAAAACATCAATCAGACAAAAGATTATTTAATAAAAACAAAATATAACTTAAATCATTCAAATTTTCGTTATTTTTCAGAAATTTCTTTGGAGTGCGAAAATCAATTTACATCACCCATTTTTATTTTACCATTACTTGGCTTTATACACTTGATGAGTGGATACAGTTTCTTATACAGCGCCTGATATTAAGTAACTTTTTCTTTTATCTTCCATTGAAGTGTGAAATTTTTTTTCTTATAAGCCACTTGAGACAATCTTAAAGAATGTACAGATTCTGATGGAAAGTGTTTTGGTACACATGTAAAGCGGCAATCGAAGGCCAAAGTAACAAATGCAGACATAATAAGACTTATGAATATATAAAAGAAACATTTAAAAGGCTTCTGCTATAACTTTGAAGAAATTTACCAGTGTGAGCAGCAAAAGTAGGCAGACATAATTAATAAAATATTTGACTTGCAAATATTGTAAAAATGAAAATTTCTCCCTCCAATGAACTGAGTAAGGACGCATATAAAAAGGTTGAATTTTAGAAAATTAAGCTAAGGCCAGACAGAACAAGTAAATACGTGCCAAGGCTGTCTACGAAAGTTAATGTTAAAATTAAAAACTGAAATCCAGTGTGGTATGCAGTGAAAGGTTATTTAGGATATTATGAAGAATGTTATACAGGATATTTAAAAATTTTTTTGAGAACAATCGGGGTGCGTTGTTTTGGACATGATTAAAAATAATCACAGATATAACTAAAGCCACAAATTTGAAAAATCTTTAAGGGGACAGGAGCAGTCAGAATTTTCAAGAAATCGAATGTTTTTTTTTGCATTTTCTCAAAGAATAATATCTTAAAAATATATCCTGAAAATTTTAAGTCTATCCGACAAGTACTTTTAGAGTTTTTCCATATAACCAAAACGGCTCTCTCTCTCTCTCATTCATGTGTTTCTCGTCAGTCTGTGTGTGGTAGTTCAACTTTAAAAGCGTTTTTCTCAAAACTATGTTTTCGGAACTGGTGACCACTGTAACTCGAAAACCGCTCGATAGATTTCAAAGAAATTTACACAGTTTTTGATCGAAGGATTTTTTTTTTTAAATATCGATTTCTTATGAACAATTAATTGTTAGTATTTTCCCGAAAATCTGAAGGTAAATTTCCTGAGGCCGCCATTTTGTTGATTCTTTTTTTTAAAAAAAAACCATCATGACAGTTTTGTCATATGATATTTAATTTCAGAGTAATCGAGATCTAAATATTGAAATTTCAACAAATGAACTTAAAAATGTACCCACATATCCTACACAACTAATGCAGCGTCATTAAAAGTAAAAATTACATACTCTTCAACACATTTTGTCTCTTTTGATACCCATTTTGATTTTCTTAATATTTTGATATATTAATAAATGATGAATTATTTAGCTTCTACAAAAGTTTCAGTCTTGAACCAGTGCATTTTCTATTATTAAATATTTTTTAAATAAAACGTATAATAATATTTTTATGTGAAGTCGATTAATTTTATAGCCAGATAAGTACAAATGCCAAATTTTTTATATCAAAAATTGTTCACAGGATTTTTGTGAAATCTCACCACTAAAAAAAGAGTAATTTTCTGCTTAATTTTTTTATTTTGTAGCGTATGCGTCAAAAACTCTAGTCATTACGTCGTAGCTGCGGTATTTTTTTTATAACAATTTATGATTAATTAAATGTATAAAAAAGCATTATTACCTTAAAAAAATTATTGCCTGCTGTGTTAATGTTGACTTTTGTTCATGTCAGCTGTTAATTTATTTTAAAAATTTATTCATTAATTATTTTGAGTTATTCTATGTAAATGTAAATTTTTAAGCTCCTTTGACAATTAATCAACATTATTAACAGCGCATTATTTTCGGCTTTCAGGGTGTTAATTGCATATCTTGGGAATAGTTTTTCAAGTGTCAAGAGCACCAATTAATTTTATTTTCCTAAAATACATTTAATAAAAATTTATAATGAAGGCCTTGAAATTGTTAAGTCTTTCAAAGGCAAAATATATCATATACTATTTATTTAAAACATAGGACATTCTTTGTCTGAATGAAAGGGCATACTATGTAATAATTTTTTTTGGGCGTGTAATATTTGACCAGTTGATGAATCATAGAATACTTCGTTACAAGTCAAACTGTTTTTTTTTCTAAAAATTCTTAATTTTAAAGGAGTAGAAAAAGTTGAAAAGAATCGAAAAAAATTGAATATGGTTCAAAAAGTTTAAAATAAATAGTAAACAGAGGTTAAAAAAGAAAAAAACATTTGTAGAAGTTGGAAAAAATTGATTGAATTGAAAGAGGTGAAAAAACTCTTAAAAAATGTTGAATAAGTCAAAATAAAACAAAAGTGAAAAAGATTGAACAGTCGCAGAAAGTTGATCAAGGGTAAAAAAAAGTTCAAAAACGTTGAGTGAAATTGAAAAATGCTGAACAAAATTGAAAAACGTTAAATAAATCGGAATAAGTGAAAAACGTTTTATTGATACAGAAATAAATTGAAAAAGTTGAAGAAGTTGAAGAAGTCGTTTAGAAAATTCTTAAAAAATTTGAAGGAAATTGAAAAATGTTGAATAAGTCGAAAGAAATTAAAAAAATTTAAAAGGTTAGTTCAATCATCATGTCAAAGGTATAATCCGCGGTCTAAATGAGTACGCCATGTTGGGTTTGGAAAGCTGTCTTATTCGTATCTTACTCGTCAAAGGCTTTTATTTGATATTCACAGAAAGGGGTTTGAAAAAAGCTAAGCCACCATCATAGGACTTTCAATGATTTTAAATATACCATATTGTATGCTGCACTGATAACTTAACCCACATAGTACCAAAATATTCAGTATACTTTTTTTTTTAAAAAATTGTAATGAGGTGGTAAATTGAGTGGGAAAAATGGCGGAAAATAAGTTTGAGGTCAATCGGAAAAAATGTTAAGCCAAAATTTTTCTTGAATTTTTCAGCGCTTGACCTAATCGGAAAAAGTAATTTCTTCAAGATTTTGAATTTTTTAGAGCTTGAGCTTCTCAAATAATTTGACATCTTCAATAATAAAAATTTCCAAATAGTTACCCTAGGAAGTGGTCATTGATTCGTATACGCATCACCATAATTGAGTGCTATATATAGCTCTCCTAAGCAATCTGGATATATAGTTTTTATTGTGGAGAATAACATTAGTCCTTTTGAATCTGTTCTGTGTAGGTTTTGTTCACATTTGATCAATTTTAATATTTTTAATTAATTTTCAAAAAAGTATCCAAAACCATTTTTTTTTTAAACTCCCACTTAATCCTAAAAAGTAGGCGTGGCACGAGAAAGGAAATTTTTAAAGAAAAGCCAATGCATTAAACTTAAATATAAAAAATATAAATCTTCGAATTTTTTGTTACACTATAATGAAAAAAATTTCCAAACATGAGCAATTTTCGTGATTCGTTAACGAATTTAAGTTACGAAATTGGTTAAAATGCCCTAACTCCAACTATTTTCTAGGTATATTTTTGTAACGTTTTCGGATTGGTCTTAACAAATGCACCTTAACTTCAGTTCTATAGGTGAAGAAGTTTGTTTTCTATATTTTCTGTAAAATTTTGTTTTCCGGAAATAGAGCTATCTATGTTATGGGGCAGTGTTGTAAACAAAACGAAAGGTATGCGAAAAGATTCAGTTTGATTAGTATCGAACATAAGAAAACCACCAATAAAGTCCAATAAGTGTTATATGTTTCAGAATTACCTTTTATAGAAGTGGTATTCACAATGGCCTCGAAATTTGGAACTTCGGTAAAGCTTTTAATTGTGAACACCTTTTGTTTTGTTAACCTGACAGTAACTGCATATTTTGTACTTTTAATCTGAGAGTTACATCGAATTTATAAATAAAAACATAAAAATGCTACAAAAAAAAATGCAAAATCTAAAATTATTCACTGCAAACGCAGTGTAACGAACAGTTGATCGCTATGTTACTAACTAACAGAAAACTATCAGACATGGCATCTCGTTACTTTATTACTCGTTAGTTCAATAACTTTACAAAGACAACATGTACGTAAAAAAGTAACGACTAACGACCTTATGAGGCTGATGCACTCGAAAATTTGCTTTACTATAGATTTTCTTCAAAAACAGTGGAAACTGAAATCGGTACTGATCCTTAAAACAATATCACGTCTATAAAATGATTTCTTGGAAACATTTATTTTTAGCAAAGAGTATTATAACTTAATCGATCTAGACGCAATTTGTATTGCAGCTATCAGGCTGATGTTAATATACAAATTTTTTACGATACAGTTTGTTGGAGATTCAAAAATGTTGTCCACAAAAACCAAAGTTTATCATAAAATTTGGTAATTTTTTCCTTGGGAATAAAGCGCAAATTTCTGTTACTTAATTTTTGGTAAGCTTTTTTGACCATTAATTTTGCGCCATCGCTCCTTTACCTTACCCCAACTAATAAATCAATAAAAACCTAACAGCTCAACTTCTTTTTTTGTATAATTCCTTTACTTATATAAGGCTTCTAAGGCGCTTATACTACTTATTAAATGAAAAAAAATAAAGAAAATTTGTTTAATGAGCACGCAACAGTATGGCCATGCAATGTTATAACAAATTTGACAAAGCCTGTCCAGCAGGCAACAAAAACATCATGGAAACTTCTTTAAAAGACCCACATCAATGAATAGAATGTTAAAATGTTAGTCATTTCTTTGTGTAGTGCGCCACTACTCCCAAAAAGGTACAAGTAACCCAATTTTACTAGCTTTTAACTTTGCAGCTGCATGCTGTAGCAGAACTCTTTTGAGCTAAAAGGAAAGAAAAAAAAGTTTTTATAACTGGAATGAGAGAGTCACTAAGTTTCTACACAATGATTTGCTGAAAATCGAACAAAAGCCTTATTTGCCTACTTTTGTACCTTTAAAAGGCATAAATGTTTTCTGCTGAAATTCAAATCAAGCGGAAATTATTCGAATTTTCAAACACTCGTATCATTAATTTGCTATAAAAGTTTCGATATTGAATATTTCAGGCGTATCTTTATATAGCATCATACAAATCTTGATAATTCTTTGATTTTGCTTTCATTTTGTTCATGAAAATCCACTTTTATGAACACAATACTTCATTTGGTTTACCACAAATGTCCCTTATGTGCGATAAAACTTAGCAAATTGCCAAATTTTTCAAGTAGGTAATTTGTAAGTATTTTGTCGGAATGTATGACATTAAAATCAGTGGTTGCCAAAAGCAGCAATAGAGCCTGCATTAATCTGGGACCAACATTTGTAGCAACCACTTGCCAGGTATTTACACTATATCATAGTATTAAGTCCTATCATGTCTTCCAACACTTGAGTTAAGAGCATAGTGAAGAGCTAGCTACCAGCTTAGCTATGAATAAATGAAAAGGACATTGTGTTATTTTGTGGTTACTTTGTCAAATAAAATTATGCTCCATCTCTCTCTGCAACATGGGTTATTTTTACTTAAACTAAGGATTTCAGCTGCTGTCATTGCACTTTTAAGTCCAAGGCATTAAAGACTCAACACTTAATTGTACAAAAAAAAGGAGCTCTTTATATGACTCTTTCTATTTTTGCCAATTTATTGTATAGTACATAAAAGTAAAACTTAATTGCAAAGAAAATTCCTAAAAAAACGTTGTTCGTCAGTTGTTTTCTGAACCATTTTTTTCTTCTTATGTTATCTATAAAGCCTTCACAAAAGTCTTTGTTTAGTGTCCCTTGAAAGAAGCACAAATTTGGAGTGTAGCCAAAAATTTTACTGATGATTTTATTAGTGTATGTTGTAAAGCTTTTTGCCACAAAGATCATTGTATACTAGTTTGCTTTGATATGAAAACCATTCGAGATTATTGTCAGCAATGTTGCGAATTTTCATGTGTGGTCCTTTAATAAATAGTAATTTTATTGACAAACAAACTGTCGTTGGTAAAATTAATGGACGTATAAATCGCAGTAGAACTTGCAAAAACTTAAGTAGCCCACATTGTACTACATAAAGTAGCAGTATGAATCTTCAATTTTTACTTCGGGGTATTTTTTCTAAGGTTTTGTGGAAGAATCGCGACGTTGCCACCCACTTTCCGGAATCCGTTTTCCGTAATGGACATTTTCCGGAACGACCGAAAACCCGAAATTTTTTTTCCGGAATGGACATTTTCCGGAAAAAATGTGTATTTTATGCATACGAATAATTATCATTCCGGAAAATGTACATTCCAGAAAACCGATTACGAAAAAAGTATTCCGAAAATCCGTCGTTCTGGAAAATGAATATTTTGGAAAACCAATTCCGGAAAAAAAATTTCGGGTTTTTGGTCGTTCCGGAAAATGTCCATCCCGGAAAACAGTCGTTCCGGAAAATGTACATTCCGGAAAACCGATTCCGAAATAAAATTTCAGGTTTTTGGTCGTTCCGGAAAATGTCTATTCCGGAAATCAGTCGTTCCGGAAAACCAATTCCGGAAAAAAATTTCGGGTTTTTGGTCGTTCCGTAAAATGTCCATTCCGGAAAAAGCATTCCGGAAAATGTACGGTAATCGAAGCGCGATAGGGGTGATATGTCGCTTTTGTTTCACTCAATGATGTAACCTCTAGAGTACCGGAAGACCGATATATCGGCTTTGGAGGAAAATCAATAACTTTTTGTCATAAACAAGATCCAGGGCGTTTATAAAAATAAAAAAAGAGGAGCTACAGAAATGCTCTCTACGTCCACGTCGTTAGCTCTGGGTAGTTCTAAGGGGGAGTTGAAAAATAAATTAAGCTTCGGGAGTTCGAAAAAATTAATTCTTTGTAGCGGAGGAGCTAGAGTGGCAGGCCCATACCAACCCAGGGATAAGGGGGGACTTTGCCCCCCACGCGTCTAAAATAGCATTCTAAGACCGTTAGTTTTACTCTTTGCAAAATAGAATTTGTTTGCCCCCCACGCAAAGTTGGGTCAATACGAGCCTGTAAAGTAGGGGTTAGAGATATGTAATTTTATCAAATCTGACCCCGGATTTGTAATCAGCGACCCCGAAAACCCCTACAGTGTCATTTTCACTGAATTTTAGATTTAATACTTAATCCCTTACCGGACCGTAGAGCCGATATATCGGCCATATATCGCCCTGCGACATTTGAGCACTTTTCAAAGGCGATATTAGCTCTCAACTCCCGGTCGTCTAAAGATTAATAACACTGGTCTACAAAACGCTATTTTTTTTGTGCATTTCAAACATATTATCTTACTAATGTGAAGTCTCTGAGCTGGATGATTTAAAATATTTTTGGAGTTCAAAAATTTTCGGATAGTTTTTAGTTTTGCGTTTGTGATAAAAACAGTTTTGGTCAAAAATTCAACTTTGATCAAAAGGGAATGAAATGGACTTTATTTAATCGTTTAGAAATTTAAAAAAATTAATTTTTTCATAATTTCTTAGCAAATTGTTTATTAACAATAAAATCGTTGTTGTGTTGTACTCGTACTTAAAATCTGAATAAAACGTTGCCACACATCAAGGCTTCTAGGAGCACAAATCTGTGGAGAAAAGTTGCGAGTCGAAGTTATTTCAGAAATTAAGATAAAAAAAAATTGCTGCGCTGTATGGTGCACCGGCAAATAGGTAGGAATGGCAGTCCGTTACGAACCGACTCACTTAGACCAACTGTTGGTCCATTGTGATTGCACCGGCACATGAGATGTACAATTGTGTTGCACACGCGTGTAAAATTTTTTAACAATAATTTCGAAAATGATTGCAAATCTAAAACTTTGTGAATGTTTTTGGATTTCTTGGGGTTTTGATGTTTGGTTAAGTCTTAGCGGATTTTTAAAAGTCGCAGATAATCTTTGGCAACGATTTACGAAAGTTTTGCCAAGTTTTCAAACACAGTTTTTAGGCGTTTGTGCCTGAAGAAAAATGCGTTTTAAATTTCAAAAGAAAAATGGCTCCAAAAAGTTCTTATAGTCCAGTGCAATTAGTCATAATAAATGAAAAATGACGGAACCCAGTTATAGTGAATTAATTTGATTTTTTTATGATTTCTAATGCCAAAAACTTAAAAGTTAACCATGGAATTGATCGCTGTTTTTGAAAAAATATATATTTTAAAGACAGGCACAATTTCTTATATAAAGCTACTTTGCTATATGCTTTGTTCGGGGTCCTTTTTCAACCAGATATGTGCAAAAGCACAAAGGTTTGCTGTAGTTTTTCTTAAAAATGTCAAGAAATGTCCTTGTTATTCTTCCTTCCTTCATTGTATTTTAAATGCCTCTTGACGTGGTGGCACAAATATTTTCGCCATTATCAAAGCTATTGGCAAATTGCAGATATTGAAGTAGCTTGTAGCAATTTCTTGTAAGTAATGATGTAAATAGTGTTTCTTTTACTTCAATTAAAATATGATACTTTATGCGATATTTTAATACAGCACATATGTGACTTATTGTAAATTTTTCTTTATATAATTTGAATGGGTTACGCAGTGAGAATAGCATGTAACATCAACAGAATATAAATTTTGTAACTACATATATGCCGTCACAAAATAAATTCATTGAATTCGATACTTGTTATTTTTTTGATGCCATATATTAAATGAGAGCAAAATTGATAGTATCGTTGTAACATACGATACATAATTTACAAGTAAATATTTCTCTACGACACCTTGATGATTTACTTGAAACTACGCGCACACAATCATATTTTAAATTACTGCATATTTTTAGGCTCCACTTTGCCCATATGTGTGTGTTCTTTGCTTGAGCCAGCTCACAGCATTGCAATCAGCTCTTTTGCCACTTTTCACACACTTGCTTGCATACTCAAGTGTTTAACAAGCTCTAACCGCTCACTGCCACTCGGATAATGTAAGCTTGAGAAAACAATTGTCGCGTTAAGCTCATCGTTGTCGTCGTAGAAGTTGGAGCTGTCAACTAGAATACGCGCAACGTACGCGAACTATTTTCATTTCAATTTTACTCAAGCGTTGACAATTTTCATCATCAACATCAACTAAAGTGGCTGGCAGAATTTCACCACGCTCTTGTGCCATAAAAATTAAATGAAGAAGGACGACGACGACGACAACGTTGTTGCTACTGATGATGATGATGATTACGTATGTGATGATGAACTTCTTAAACTAAGTGTTAGCGCTGCGTGTCAGTGGTAACACTTTGTTGTCTGTATGATATGTGGTGCGCCGTGTTTGCATTGAAAAGCAGACGAAAGAAATATATTAAATTTCATAATTTTTGAAACTTTTTCAGACACTTGATAGTTGTGGCGAACTTTTTTTGTTCTCTAGCTTGTTAATGCGTGACATTCAAAAAAAAAAATTTTTTTCTTATGGATACTTTTTTAATGTAATGGTTTTATAGATTATTTAGCAAGTATTAAGAACATTAGTTTTTATATGGTATTAAAGGGAATATATCAAGTTAGTTAAAAATATTAGTGGTTTTTGTAAGTGGCCATTAGTTAAAGTAATTTTTTTTTGAAAAACATTTTATAGTTAAGCAACGACTCAAACTTTAAGTTTCGAAAATGCATCGCACCTAAGATAACATTGTTTGAGTTTTAGCTTAGAGATTTTATTTTATAATTAAATGTCACTCATACGACATGTTGATGACAAAAAAAAGAACGCAAAAATCAATTTTTTTTCGCACTCTTAGAAAATGTCAAACACTAACTTGGCACTGAAATTATAATTATGCCTTGGTGGTGCTATTTTTTTAATCGAAATATACTATATCAAGTATGTTTAAGTTAAAAATATTAGTGGTTTTCGTAAGTGGCCATTAGTTAAAGTAATTTTTTTCTGAAAAACACTTCATAGTTAAGCAACGACTTAAGCTTTAAGTTTCGAAAATGCATCGAACCTAAGGTAGCATTGTTTGAGTTTTGGGTAAGAGGTCACTTATTTTATATTAATATATCAATCATACGACATGTTAATGACAAAAAAAAACATATACAGCAGGTATGTTGCACCGTAAGTTTAATATTTATATCAATTATATGCGTCGTTTATTTCCAAAACCCGACCTGAACTTTTCGGGTAATTTGTCATATATGTCATTTTGGAACAAAACACCTCTGTTCAGATTGAGTTGTGGTGTACTTTTCAACCAATATTGAAGGCATTTGTAGTGGGTTTGATTCAAAATAACTTACACCATTGGATTCTTGGGGTGATATACATAATTGATTTGAACTGAGCTTAGTTTGACAAAAAATCGATCACGTCGCCTTTTTGAAACAAACGATTCAAACATTACTCATATGTAAAACGTATTAAATTGTATTTGAGCTGAGCTTAATTTTATGAAGAATATATTTCCTTTTAAATTTATGTAGATTTTTAAAAAAAAATCCATTTCATGCTTCATTTTACTTCTCTTAAGTTTCATTGCTTTTAAATTTAAAAAAAAAACTAAACTACAAAAGAAATCTTGTCCTTGTAATACTTTTAAATACTTTTCCATTATACAGTATGCTACTTATGCTACAACTATTTTGAGTAAAACTTCACGCAAACCACTTTTAAGTTGTATCTAAACTTGTGCAAATATTCACTCTTACGACAAACAGAGAACATTTTTGTAGTTAAAAGAAAAAAATAAAACAATTGTCAAAGGGTAAAAAAACAATGCAACAACGAAAGCCGAAAAAACGCCAACGTACGTGACTAAGGATGCAAAAAAAAAATACTATTTTCCTATCTAGCTGCCAGTGTTGCCAGTCCTTTCTATGATTTCACTCAACTATTAAAATTTTTGCCAACATGTGAAACATGCAATTTTCGAGCATATTTCGTTACATGGCGCCGTTAACAAAGAGTACACACTGGCTGAATGTGTGCAATACTGTTTGCACGCTTTTCTTTTTTTTTGTATTCGACCCTCGCTAACTTTTTTTTTGTCTTTACTTCTTGATACATTGTCGCCTGTGGGCAACATTGCCACAGTTTGAAAATTATACGCTAAGGATGTGGTGGCGTACAAACAACATAAAAAGTATAGGGTGTACGATTGAGACTGGGACCCATTAATACTTTGCATACAAGCAGCATTTAAGCGGATGCGTTCCCAATGTCAGTGCTTGTTGTATATCCCTTTTTTTTGTTACTTTTTCTTGCTTGGTTGCTTTTCTCTTCAGGGTACTTGTCGACCATTCGATAAAAACTTTTGATATTTACAGGCAGGCGAAAAATTGTGAATTTTTGTTAAACGGCCGCTGCGGGTGCATTTTTTGGTTGGTTAACTGGCAGTAGCGAAAAAAAATCTTGGTTTTTTTTGTAAGTTACCATATTGCAAAGACAAACAGGATAGGGTGTATGTTTTCAAAGCTATGTTTGATAATGGCTGCAATTTTGAGGCAGTAGCAGCAGCCAGCGATAGCATTAAATGCAGGAAGTGCTGATAAGCTTGAAAAAGTTTTTGTGAGCGCATATAAAGTTGGTTATGGTTTATTTTTAAAAGCATATTTAGTGTACGCTTAATGTGTCAATTTTCATGTTTAAGATATCGAGGAAGCTGAATTTTCTATAAAATTCCTTTCTAAAAATGGTTTCAGTCAGCTTGAAGAAAATCATGTAAGCATTTAGCTTATTTTGGTTAAGAAAACTGCAGCAGCCATAGCTCTTTTTTTAAATAATATAGCTGCATATTAAAGTGAATCGGATTATATGATTTGAAGGTACCCAAACTACATCAGAGTTAAGAAAAACAAACTTTACTTAATGAAAGCTCAAAGGAAACATTTTTTATAGGTACTCAAATTACATCAGAGTCAAGAAAACCGAACTTTATTTAATGAAGGCTCAAAGAAAACATTTTTTTTATAGCTAATTATTACTGTCAAAACAATAGCTGCTGTCGAATGATATACATAATTATTTGAGTAATATTACAAGTTGATTTGATATATCATATCACATTCTATGGTGGCGTATGAGCAACATTTAATTAAACATAATTATTAATTCCATGATACGCATACGTCATGATGTGTAATGCAAACGACTGCTAATTGCATACATAAATCTCGGCTATTATAACAGTGAACGTGTGGGTTTTCAACAAATTTTGGTTTGAATAAAAATTTTATTTTTCATAACAATTTGTTCTTTGCTCATCACATTCTAATATTTTTTTTTTGTGTGTGTAGGCACCTTCTAATGAAAAATTCACAGGTTCAAAAATCCAATTGTAATTTTTAGCACGAAAAATAAATTTCTTGCATATGAAAATATTCCCAAATGCATTTATTAGAGAAAAACAAAATAAAACATAAATAAACTTGATATATTGGCAGCTATTTATAAGTAAATATTTCCATTAAAAATTTTACCAAATGAAAATGGAAAGAAGACAAAAAACCCGAAGCAACAAAAATTGTTACTCAAACAAAAAACTTTCTATCCCCAAATGTAAAAGTATTTTTTTATTAGGTTCACCTCATACATACGTCCTATACCTACTACCTAGGGACTCATACATTGTCATCAGAATATGCAAACAGTAGGTAACAGAAAATACAAAAATAAAATAGAAAAAAACATTCGCAGCATAGAGTTTGCTGCATTGCTATGAATATATGCATGCCAATTAGGGTGTCCTTTTATTTGAAATTCCAAAACTAATTGACAAATTTTTATTAATTATTCAAATTTGGTGAATATAGAGATGAAGTAAAGCTTCTTATGCCTTTTCAACAAATGTCCACATTTCCAAATTTTGTAGCAATAGGAGCGATGCAAAGTAAGCTGATACTTTATCTTAGTTGAGATAACTTAGTTTAACTATTAAAAAATCTGAGTTATAAATTGTTAATTCTACTTCAATATATTTTTCTGATTTTCTTTCGAGATCTTGTATTTCTATATTTTAGAGAAAAACACACCACCTAAGGTGTTTTAATTTTTTCTGTCAAAATAACTAGACCTTAAACTAAAAATTTGACATTTTGTGATTTTCTTGTACAACATTTTCTGCCAATTATTGTATGTTGAAAAATATGAATTTTTAAATTTTGCAAAGAGCAGCCAACATTAATATTTTACATTATTGTCAAGTAATGTACAGTGAATAAAAACTGCTAAGAAATAAAGTGTTAAGTTGCATCGGGAATACTTAAATTCAACTTTTCTTTGGAGATTAATGCTTAGAAATATTTAATACTTTAGAAGTTTCAAAGTTGAACATTTTTCACATTGAAAAAAGTCTTAAAAGATCCTTTAACTCTTAATATATATGCTGTTATATATTGCACGCATTAGATACAATCAATGTACATTCTTAAAATCAAGATTTTTGTTTTAAATGGTTTGGCAACATTACGTTACACATAATGATTTTACTAAATAAATGTTGCTAAATGTTGTAAAAAGGAGCTCAACTCAAAGGAACAATTTATTTTTATAGGCCACCCTATGTTATCCCTATGCTATTGTAGTAATAGTGTAAATGAATATGTATGTGTATGGCGGCAGCAAACAAGAAAAGTTCGCCTGACATATTTGCGAACTCGATATAAAATATGCAATGATTGAATATTTTGCATATTTCATGCTTGTGCTGAATGTGTAATGTATACCTAGAGACATTAAGGTACCCAATAAGAGGCTTTTAAAGAGCTGCTCATTAGAAGGCATTACATATCACTTTCTTGAAATTCTTTTTAGCGTTCTCCCGCGATTCTCAACAGCGTTTCAAGCCAAAACTTGGCTTATTTGTGAACTTTTAAACAAGCTTTACTATTGCAGGCCTATTGACACGACCTAAAATCAGATGCCGGAAGATAATCAGTTTCAATTTTCATTCAACATTTTCTAAGCTATTTATAGTTCTCTGATAACGTAGCGGGAACTTTGAAACAAATTAAGTTTACTTGGTAGAAAATAGGTATAAACGATACCTGATACAAACTGAAAATATTGAAAAATATTTCTATGTCGAATGTTTATATATTTCTAACCTTAGATTTTTAAAACAATTCTTCGAAAGGCACACAACTTTCCTGCTTTCTACTTGAAAACAAGTGCAATGACATCATGTGCTAAAAGTAAGACATCATTGGAATGGAAACCAGTACGTGTTTTGCTGCCCAGTGAGAGCATTAGAGCATTGACTGCTGCAGTTTCCAAGTACTGTACTTTTGTTAGAGTATTTGTGTATATGTTTTTTAGTTGTATGTGTAAAGTTGGCACCCCAAGGAAATTAGCAGAGACATACACATACCAAAATTAATGCACATGCATACATTCAAATACTCAATGCAAACTGACAGTTTGAAGCCATTAAGGACTAGAAAATACACGCATACATTTTTATAGATGTTATCACATAGACACACACACACACGTCCATAAGTAAAACAAACTTTTATGTTATCAAATGTATGAATATGATGAACAGGCGACCGCAAGCCTCAGGTGTAACTTAAACAAGAAAACACAAAAATTTTGTTGCATATTTTTAGGCAACTATGTTAAGCAAAATTATGCATTGACATTAGCGCCGTGTGAGTTTGTGTGTCTGTTTGTGTTTGAAATAAATGCAAGGAAGGTGTTGTAAAAACTATTTAATATTTCAATTTTAGTAAACTTAAGGGTTTTTGTGGTTTTGAAAGAAATTTTTAATTTTAAGTATATACGCAACGGACTTCTAGAGCTCTGCTTCGATGATATTTAGTACGTAAATGTTTTGATAATATTTGCAACTATATATTACTCAACAAGAAACTCGAGTTTGTTTGATGGCTGCTCGAAAATAAAAGAGATTAAGACCGAAGAGCATATATGAACGTATGATGAACATATATAATTTTTGCATTTTGATGTCATCAAATATTTCTCATGCTTCCCAACCTTGAAATTCTTTTTGAAACTCTCTAAATTTATATTTATTTTCCCATACATATTTACATATTATAGTTTTAGACTCTCCGAAAGCTTTTAGGTCTGCTGATAAGCTACTTCTACGACCAGAGCTTGTTTATATGACATGACAGGCTAAAACAGAGTGAATGACTGATTGACTGACTACATAGAGTGTCTGTGTAAATTTTGCTCTAAGCCACAAACATCAGTATGCACTTTAATACCAACACTCATCACTGCCTTTTCTCACACAGTATTAACTGACTTTTCGTTAATAATTTTCAATGACTGACATGTTGACAATCACTTTGACACTGACGGCATTTTGCGCAAGCACATACATTGGCATACGCACACACACACATATTTATAAACATGTGCATAAATATACAAGTATGTGTGAATGTTTTCCTATACTAAAATATCAGCACGCTGTTTGCTTGACAGTTTGGAGTTTATTGTGAATGGCACAGGTTGGTAGTTGGTTAGCCCGTCAGTCTATTATCCATAGTTTTTTGTTACTGTTTTCATTTGCTATCTTACTCTTTTTTTGTTTTGTTTTTGGCTAGCTGACTTATGCCCTTTAGCGCTATGTCTGTATATGTGCTGATAACGTATTGTATTTTGTTGATTTTTTGTTTGCCTGAAATGTCAAATATTTGCATATGTCTGTCAAGTTACTTTAGCCTGCGGTGTTCCTATGTTATGATATTTTTTTTTGCAAAAATTTATAAATTTACCTATTTCTATATGCCATTTAATGCTGTACATTTTAATTACTCAACTTAAGTGCTGTTGATTGACACTACTTAATTCAATAAAAGCTGCATTTTGCAATTCAGTGATCTATGTAAATATTGGTAAATCGTGAATATTTACTGCCTTTTGGTTTTAGATTTTAAGTTTGTTATTTCAAATAATATGACCTCAGAACTTACTGAGCTTAGTTATTAATAAATTTGCACAAAATATGTCAGATTGTCATGTTATTTTATAATATCCATTTGTAGGACATGATTCTGTTACAGTGCATAGAAATTAAAAGAAATTAAAAATGCTATAAAAGTGCTATGTTTCATCGTTGTCCGAAATTGTTTAAAAATTATTGATAGTACAGGGACATACAATGAAACTGAGGATATCATTGCTCGAAACTTATCAAAAATTTGTGTATACGTATAAAACGATTTATAGTCTGTACTTAATATGAAGACTTTCGTTAGTAATCCTTAGCGGCCATTAATTGAACTTGATTTTGCTGTCGCATTAGGACTAGTCTGTAAAATGCATATAACACATTCGTCTTTAACTGTATCAAAGCTAAGATATTGTTGCCCAAAACTCTAAGAATTCACTATAAAATGGTCGTCATAGAGAACTATGGATTTAACTTCAAAATTATGGCTATACTTAACCATTTAACGACTTGTGTTGCTAACCTTAAGCGGCCATACGTGAAATTAATTATAATTGTAGTGCAGACTATGTTTAATTTATTACAGAAGAGAAATCAATGCTAAGTGGCATCAGACTAAAAATTTTATAGCGTTTATTCTTAAAATGTTTAGATGTTGTTGTGCATTAAAAACGTTACGGTAAAAATGTTGTTTTCCATATAAAATAATTATTTTTAGGTCGTTCAGAACCATTGTTGATTGAGTTCATAAAATATACATAGCTCAGAGAAATTTCAACTTAAAGTTAAGAGGCTCTTCAATGCCTCAAAGATTTTGTTCTGTATATTCTTAAAAAGTCAAAATAAGTCCACAAAAAAGAAATACAACGTGCTGCGATGCTAAGAATTTGAGCTTTGTAACAAAATGGTGCTTTAAATTGTTAAGAAATTTTAATACGAGCTGTGATGTTGCTTAATCATTTAAATTACAGTATTAGCACACGATATTAATTCTGGCACAAAGGTTTGCTACAGCCGAAAAAACTCAAATATTTGATGTTTTGAAAGTAATCAATCGACATGTAAATTTTGCTCGATATAGATCTGTTGGTAAAATTTTGAATTATGTACTTGATTTATCTCGTTTATCGAATAATAATCCGTATATAGTATAACAACTGATACCTGATATATTCAAAAACAAATGGACTTGATTCACGCTGGCTCTGACCGATACGACTTAGCAAAAATAATAATTTATCACTTTTAATCATTTTGTTACAGAAAATTTGTCAATATTTTTATTATTTTTAAATTTAAATTTCACAAGTGTATGATAAAGCAATTTTTCCTTCGTAATTTCTATCGGGCATCAATCAAACTTGACCTATTAATATTGAACAAAATTGTCAATCATATAAAAACTAAGCTAGAGCTTTAAAAAATATGTAATGAAAATGTTATGTTGCTGGTTGAATTGAAAGTATTGAAAACTGTCCACAAACGGCATAGAATGAAATAAGTTTCTTTGACATTAATAGAAAATCTTGCATTGATAATAATGTAACTCATACGTCATGCTTACCATGCAACATTTTTTGATGCCTCAGATTAAATGTCACAGTTGCAATGAAAATAGTTTTATTAGACATTTAATTGTAATGTCAAAATCGGACAATAGAAAATACTGTAAATCGTAAACGAAGGTAAAACTTAATTTGTCTACAATGTAACTGATTTTGATTAACTCATTATAATTTATACTTTTCATATAGTAAATAAAATAAAATCTGAGCAGCAGATGAAAGCTTATTTGCCAGCAGTATATATAAAAGTAGAAGAATTTTGAAAAAGAGCCCGCTGTAGAAAAGTCTAATGTATAAGATTATAGGATGGGAAAGATATTCAGCCATTTTGATGAAACTAACTAACCAGGATGGCCTTGCCAAAGCCTGTCCCGATGCCCAAAATACCCGAATTTCAGCCAATTTTGCTATTATAATCGGAACTGTATAATATTATACCTCAAAATATATGTCAAATGATAGAGCTTAAAGAGGCCTTAAAATAATATACATGGTTGCATTGTTGAATCCTGTCTCCAACATCGATTTTTTGGGTAAATTTTTAATAATATATATTGATGCTTGAACGATAGAGCTCGACGAGCTTAAATATAAATTATAGGGCTACCTAGCCGAATCCGGTCTTAAACATGGGATCCCACCCGTTTTTAGGACCAACTTTTCTTAAATGGGTGGCAATGCACGTTTGGGTCAGAATTCGATAAGGCAACCTATACTGTAATCTTATACACTCGACTTTTCTACAGCGGGCTCTCCGCCTATTAAGCAGCGATCCGATTTTAGTTTTGGTGAATTCGAAAAATATTTGAGCCTGGTTCTTGTTGCAGAGAAAGTACTCAACAGATACTTTCTCGTTTATATTTGCAGAACAAACAAGAAAAAAATGGTTCAAATCCAAATATTTTTCCAAAGTTTTTCAAAATTTATTATAAAAATAATCGTTTTCAGAAACTCAGATGAAACAATTTTTGAGATAGCGTTTTTTATTGCTCTTATGCGCAGACTTAAATCAAATAAAATGCCGAGTTTTGACCACAATTTCTACTAAATTTTTTGAAATGGAGTGCAGTGTGTAGAGGCTGTTCACATATTATGTAACGGAAGTCGTAAACTTTTTATTACCTTATTCCTTGCTTGATACACTATGTCACAAAACGACGTCTCCCTCTTTCGGTAACGTCACACAAATCTAGTTTCAGTGGCAGTGCACTGCGTTTTAAGTCAAAGTACAGCCATTTTCTGAGTGATGACTTGAAAAAATTTATAATTTAATAGCTTGTGTGAATTAAAAAAAAAGTCAATTGTCAAAAAAAAAAGCGGCTCAACGCTATATTTCAAACCACATTCAACACATTAGTCAATTCAAGCGAGTTCTATCTGTGAAGCCTTCAATACAGCATTGCCATCAATTATTTAATTAATACTTCAATTTACTTCAGTTGAAAACCGTCGATTTCAATTAGCTAATGAAAAATAAAAAAAGAAAATTCAACAAATTAACAGCTTTTTTTGCAAAACTTTTTTTTTCACTTTAATTTCTTTATGATATTGCGTGACTGTGGGGAATTTGTGAAAAAAAAGTTATCTGTTTGACTTTTATTATGTTGCCAACATAAAATAAAAATTCGAAATTGTAAGTATAGCAATGACAAACAATTCAATTCATTCATGCATTATTAAATTGATTTTGACATAGCGATTTTGCCAATATCCTTGCATACATGTAGTTTTTGTTATTGGCAATACAATTCGTGTTGTTGTTGTTGCTCTTGTTACACATAACAAAAAAAAAAGTCATTGCTAACATTTTACCGCATTTCGTGCAACAAAACTTAATACGTTACGCCACATAACATTGTCGTACGTAATAAAATAACGTAACGTAATGTCACGCTAAGTATTGCCAGAAAACACATGAACACAGAGTTCTGTATGTATGTGCTTACAAGAACGCAGCCACTTAAATATAGTAGACATATACCAAGTAGGAAAAATTCACAAAATGCCATCAATAATATAAAGATAAAGCTGGCCATAAGACGTTAATTGTTCAAATACTTTTGAATCCATGAAATAACTTTTTAGCATCTAGACAAACTAGTCACCCGCATGTTAGTTTCCAATTTGTTGCCTTCTCACATACAAATATACATGTCTTACACGCACACACACATCGCGCCATTTAAACTACAAAACTTTTCCTGTTATTGGTTTCACATATAAAAGTCAGTCAACGTCTGTCTCTTTATTGTGTGCGTGTATATATGAGCGCGTATTTTGCTGGTATTTGTGTATGCATGCACAAAGAAAAATATCCCTTAGGGAAAAACTTGCTTGCTGTTGAACCGGAAGTCTACGTCTGCATTTGTTGTTGTTACTTTTATTGTTACCATAGCCGACGATGTTATTGTGAATTGCTTCAAGTTGCTTTTGGCTTTCGTTTGATTTGAAATTCTTGAGAAAAAGTCAAAAGTAACAGCGACTCGCATTTCTTATAAACAAATATAAAAAAATAGAAATGAAAACTGAATTGAATTTTATTTCGTTTATTTGAAATTTCATAGAGTTGAGGTGTGAGAAAAATTGAAAGCTTTGCCAGAGTTGCCAATTGAAAGCTTGCAATTAATATTGCTAAGTAGACATTTTTCTATGCAGAAAGTTAAATATTGATTTTATTTTAATTAGAAAATTTTGGACTTAAATGAAATATTCAAAATCAATTGAGTAATTAGTGTTATATATACAAATTGGAACAATTTATAAATTAATCCACACTAAAACTTTATTATAATAAGGTTTAGAGAACAAAGATAAAAGAGATTGAGAAATTTTAATTTTATAACATATTAAACCTGACAAGATAACATTGAAAAATTCAATCAAATTCGGAAAAGTATTAAACAGTTCGTTAATTCTTCAATGGTACCGAGATATCTGAAAATTTAAAAAGTCCAATTGTATTGAACAACATTGAAAAGTTTTGAAAACTTAGATATCAAATAGTAGCAGAAAAATTTGATGAAAGTTGAATAGTATTAAAATTTAGGCAAAAGCTGTTAAGCATAAAAAACATCGAAAAAGCCAATTGAGGTTCAATAATACAAAAAACATCGCAAAAATCCATTATATTCAAAAATTTTCAACAAACATAGAATAGGTTGAATATCTTTGTACCACTTCCATTACATTATATTAGAAGACTATGTGTACACCAGAGATGTGCATGAATGCATTCATACGCAGTTGTGAAACACTCACAAAAAACGAATTGTGAATCAACACTATGCATCAAACGTGTGAAACGAATGAAAACACTGCTCACTCAAAGCGAATGCGAATGCTGATGTGCAGTACTTTTTTATCGCATTGCCACTGCTTGCCTTCGTTTTCTTTGTAGGCAACGAACACACTACAGAAGACAAGCACTATTCACTTAAAGCTCATTCATTCGTTTCTATTTTTATGCATCGAATTCTATGGCTGTGCAACGAATGCTACTTCTATGCAATGAATGTCATTACTTTTTTACTATATTTTCCTTGACTTGTGTATTTTTCATGCTTTAAAATAAGAAATTATTTTGTCTTTTAGAAGAAACTCAAAAATTACTAACAATGGCAAGCAAAGTACTACTCTACAATAGCATGAGCTCAAATCGTATGAGGTATTCGATGCTGTGCAATAGTATACGTTGCATAGCCATAGCATTCGTTGCATAGCCATAGCATTCGTTGCATAGCCATATAATTCGTTGCATAAAAATAGAAACGAATGAATGAGCTTTGAGTGAATAGTGCTTGTCTTTCGAGTATGTTCAAAGAAAACAGAGGCAGGCAATTCCAATGAAATTAAAAGGCAATGCACTGCAGCACTCGTTTCATATGATGTCGAATAAAATCACGCAATAGCAATGAATAAGCGAATGGTAAATAAAAACGAGCCACTCATTGCACATCTCTGGTGTACACTACAATTTAATATACTTTCATATACTGCTGCGATGGTAGTTGTCACACCCACTTGTCCGATTTTCGAAAACTTAGCGTCTGAATGGTGCTTTTTTCCGTTACATTCATGGCCACACTTTTAGAGCAAAGCCTTTGTCACTTTCTATAATGTTTCGTTACGTTCTATTGGAAAATACTGAAAATATGATATCTTGAATTTTTTGTTTCTATGGGAGGTGCCCTGCGCATTTTTTTTTTTTGTGATTGTGTACTGTTGTTTAAAGTTTCGTCATAATCCGTAAAAGAGCTCTTTAAATATGATATTTTGAAATTTTTGCCAAGCCTTTTTGACAAATCCCCCCCGATTTTCTTTCCACGTACCTATTACTTGGCGACTAAATACTGTGCATCGCTTCAATTCTATCAATAGTTTTCGAATAAAGTACGTATTGTAAGTTTTCTGGAGTTATCCTTTTAGATTGAAATTTGTGAAGGTCTTTTTTTAAGTGACATTATGTCAAAATTGTGTATTTTAAGACTTATATTTTCGAGACTGCCTGAGCAATTGCAAAAGTTTAAAATATTATAAAAAGTTTATTTTTTTTGTAAGGAAAACGTCAAATTTTGAAGTTTTAGGAGAAAGCGTGCATCTTTTTCCAGAATTCGAAAAACACTTTCCAATCTGAAGACTATGTTCGAAATGTCTTGTTACTGAAAATTTAATGTTGTTTGCTTAACTAATTTCGGAAAAAATGCTTTAACCCTTAACTGTCTCAAATACTATATTTTGAATTGCATTGCTGTTCATTTATCAAACTCTCTACCAATCTTCGATGAAGTATTGTTTCATTAAAAAATATTGAATAAATGTTCTTTGAGTTGCAGATTCTGAAGTTCAATGAAATGGAAAATGAAATTTATCGGCCATAAAAAAAAATTAAAATTATTTTAGTAAACACTATATTTGATTAAGTCTTGTCTATATTTTAGATATGAACAGCATCGAACAAAAGATATTCTCGTCCGAATTTCCAAATTATATTTTTCTTATTTATCGGAAAGCATAATTCAGTACTAAGTACATTATTGGCTTTGAAGCTGCGTATGCATTCTCGCTACATGGCAACCATACAAGTGTTTCTTCAAATAGCTTGTGCGTTACGCATATTTACCATATTTTATATGAAAACTTTCTAAAGTTTTATTTTCTAAAAACAACTTAAAGTAAGTGGTAAAGATTCACATTCATAGAAAATATCATAAATAAAAACTTAAAGCGTTGGAGTAGTTTCATAAGCCACATGACAGAAATGACATCAGTTGTGAAAAGTTTTATTTGGTTGCTTTAAGTTTGCTTGTATTGGACTATAGCTGTACTGCATCGATAATAAACTTCATTCAAACATTTAAGAGTAAGCATAAGGACATCAAGTTCAAAAATAAATTATTAATATGATTTTTTTTTGTAAGATTGCGAGCATAATATCGCTAATAATTTTTACTTTATTGGGTTTGAGTTATTCTGGAATCCTGGTCCATTTTTACACTTTTTTCGCATTTGTTCTTTCTTAATATTTCAACTATAAAGAATTTCTATTGACTCGTGTGCAAAGACGATTTCGATAGAAATTATGCTTTTAACTTTTTGCTTAAATTTGGTATTCAGATCTTAAGAGCAATCTTCGATTTCTTTAAAGAAAACTATGATCCGAAAGGTCATTGTTTCTATGACTCCCATAAGAACCTTTTTCTCGAACCACACTTTAAATTACAATTAGGTATAATTTTGCATAAGTCCTTAGCTCAGTGATTCTTAAGCATGCCAGAAACTTTACTTAAACAACAATTTTTCCTGTTGCAATATAAAATTTCTACTTAATGATATTTTTTCTAAGTTTATAAACTCAAAGGACTATATCCATATTCATTGATGAACAAAAAAAAAAAAAAAAAAAACATCAAAACAGTAAAGTAGCAAAAGCAAAAATAAGAAAACCCTATTAAAAGCGCACTTTCTCAGAAGAAAACTCAATTTGAGAAAAATATATAAAAATGCACCGATGTGTAAAATTTTCTACAGTTGCCTTTTAGGCGTCCCTAAGCATACAGTTAAAACTGTTGCAGTAGCATGTAGCGCACAGGAAAAAGAACACAGTTGAGCAAAAAAGAAAAAAGAAAATGAGAAATCAAATCGAAAATAGCAAAAGAAGCAAAGGCAAAGCAAAACGAGTTAATGGCAGCAAAATAAACAACGCTGCTAAGAAACAGCTGAACTGAAATAAATTTAAAACCAAAAAACAAGGTTACGAGGGTACTAAAAGGAGTGAAAAAATAAATCAAAAAAAGAATTAATAAAAAACTCAAGGAAAAACCCAAAGCAGCATTAAGCATAACGTTGAGTGCAAGGACGTTATGGGGCTTACATTTGTTAGTTTTAATTCTTGCGTGTGCATGTGAAAAATTAGTAAACATGTGAATATTAAATATCAAAAATATATACATGTTTCCAACTGTTACGCATGTATAGGTAGAAACGAGAGCTAACACATATACTTGCGCATTTAAATTTTAGAAGAGAAAAAAATAAATTTCCTTCGGTTAGGAAACTTTGCTTTTGGTTGAAGCTGTCTTAGGCAAATAAGTAGTAGCTAAATTTATGCATTGTGGAGCAAAAAAATTCAATAAAATAAAGAAAACAATATTAATAGAAAGTTCATTTTTTCATTTAGTTTTCCAAAAAAATGTCCCACTGTTTAACATCGTCGCCTGCAAATATGCAAAACTTTTGAAATATTTTTATTTTATGTTTTTAGTTTTTGTGGTTACTTTTGACTATACCGTCGTCTATCCTCCCAATTGCTTTAAAAAATAACAAACAAAGCCATATTTTCGTTGGTTCTGTCTAACGTCTTCCCGCTCCCCTGCCGCGCTACGTCATTTACTGCTTTTATGCACTTTTAATTTGACCGCGTCTGCGGCAATACGTTCGCAACTTCATTGTCGCTACTGTTTGCTGCTGTTTTTTTTTTTGTTGCATACTTTTGTGCGGTACGTGAAGTTCATGAACAAAATAACACACACAGCTGTTTACTGCATGCAGTGTCAGCGGGTTGGTTGCCAACAGCGTAACGTAGCGATTTGTTGCTTCGATGGGTTTTTTCGATTTAGTTTTCTGTTTTATGTTTTATTCGGTTTTGCGTGATTTTATTTGTTTGTTTGTGTTAGTTTTTTTTAACCTTGTGTTTTGCTATTATTGTTGGCGCTGTTGTTTTTGTGTGTTTCTCTTGCTGTCGTCGCATTTGCAGTTCGTTTTGTCACGCAATTTGTTACAAAATAAATCTGCGTTTTTATCCTGTTGTTGCTGTTGCTGCTGCTACTATGTATAGTTGCAAATAAGCATTTACTTTGATTTCAATCGCTGTTGGGTGCTTACGTTTAGACTTGAAATTCACTTAGATTTACGTTGGGTTTGGAAAGAGAAGTTATGGTAATGTTTTTTTTTTTTTTTGGTTTTCATAGAAAGTTTAGAAGCAATGGGATGCGCAAAGTTTTTGATTGAAAAAATTAAAAATGTTTGCTAGTTTTGCAAACAAAAACTCTGCCACAGACACTTGACAAAATTCAAGCATTGCCGCTTAATGTTACATTGGATCAGACATATTAATGAAAGCACTTTAGCTTATGAAGTTTGTGAATCTCATGCACCTGGTAAGAAAATATTATGAAGAATACTGCTTTCTGTAGCATATTGGTTCTGGTAGAATAGCATCAAAACATTTTGGGAATAGCCGCCCAAAATATACGTTTGGCACTTGTGAGCTAAAATCTCAAAATTGTAACACAATGGTGTTATTCTGTCAACACTAAGTTTATACCTTTGAGACTTACCTCGCTTGAAAGGTTTTTCTTTGTGCTACAATTATGTATTTCAAGAAGCCATTGGCATATAGAGGAAAGAACTCTGGCACAGGGCAAATATATATGGAACTTACGTTTCTTATTTGACACACGGCTTATGACATTAAATAAGTTGAATCGCTCTTTCAAATGAGGTATATATTGTTGGTAGAAATAATCAGATATTCTTAAGTTCTCCGCAATATGTCGTACCAAAGAAACGCAATGTGGCCCTCCTGCCAGACTTTGATATTTATGATATTTGAAAGTTAACTAGCAAGATGGTGTTTAAAATTTTTATTATAAAATGGTAAAGATTTTGACATTGCTAGGCTCTTAGAATATTTGGGTTATCTATATATAATATTTTTTATCCCAAAATAAAGAAAACTTTGGTCAAAGAAATTTCAATTGATTGCGAACAAATTTTATATGAGAAAGGAACCAAAACTTTTGGAAATTATTCAAGACATGTAAGTATCGTTTTCATTCCAAGGCAACTTTTTCAATGAGCAAATGGCCACGAAATGTGATACAACCCATTCCAGGTGTGTTGAATTTAAATTTTGGTGAAATATCAGCCGATTTCTCTGATTTTCTTGCATTTTTCTATTTATTTTTAAGTAATTCTTACAATATTTTCAGATATTAATTTTAAGATATTGATTTTGATACATTAAAGCAGAGGTTCCCAGACTTTTTTTTCTTATAGACCTCTTTTAAAACTTAGCTGGTTTCGGTTGACCCCCTGCAGCTACATTTCTACTATAGTCCCAAAACTCGACAAAAAATGCGAAGATTAGATCTAACTATGGAAATTTGCGTTGCAGCTGAGTGCCGACACGTCGCACTAAATACGGAATATGTAAGTTTTTACAAGTAACAGTCGATGAGCTTCTTAAAATATTATCTGCCTACATTGATAAGTGAAGTCAACCCAACATTATAGTTCTTCACTATCGAAAGCAGATAAATTTTCGAGGACCTCTGCTTACGAATTGTGAGCCCCAATTTTTATGTCACGCCAATGTAGACCCCCGTCGAGCCTCCCATGGACCCCTGGGGGTCCACCTGAACCACTTTGGGAACCAATGCGTTAAAGTTTCAAAAATATATTCCTAGGAAACTCCGCGAACAAAAAAAAAAAAAATGTAATTGTAAAAATTTGTCGTTCTTTACTTATTGCTAGAAAGGTTAAGGCGGTAACATGAATGCTTCGAAAATTTGAACAAAGGTAGAATTTTATGAAAAAATTATTCTTTTTTTGAAAATAGCCAGTTCTTGTGTGAAACCTGGTTAACCAACAGCACTCTGCTAAGCGCTTTACAACATCAACAATTGTCTTCCCGATTTTTAAAAATTAGGACCCCTAGGACCATTTTCAATGTCAAATTGCTCAGCAGATGCTGTCAAGATTTGATTTTTATTCAATTAAAATGGAGCGAAAATCAGCAACTGAAGACTGCCAGCATATAGGAGTGGAACCCTCAAGGTAACAGCAAACGCGGCCATCCTAAAGTATCATACAAAAATTCGTTATGGCAAGAAATCATGGAAATATTAGAAAGAATTGAAGGGATTTTCAACTGATCGTGGACATTGGAAAGTATTGTGGAGGCCCTATGCTCCGTCAGGCTATAAAAGATGCACGAGAATATTTTAATCGATTTCGATGTTTTTCAATGCTGTTCGACTTTCTCGATGTTTTTTGATACTATTCCAACGATACTTGCGTTGGTATTTGATGCAACTAAATATTCGTAACTTTTAATTTTATCGACCTTTTCGATACTGTTCGATAGTTCTCTGATGTTTTTCGATACGTTTTGAACTTTTATCAAGTTAATGGATATAATGCGTTTCGACTGACCTTAGGTTTTTCAATACCTTCGGGCTATATGATGTTTTTCAATAATTTTTGACTAATATCTACTTAAATATACTGTTCCACATGAATTGGTTTAGTAGATGCTTTTCGATTGCTTATATGATGATATTTACCTTCCTGCTTATATGATATTTTTCGAAATTTTCCGACTTTTACGATGCGTTCTGATACTATTCTACTTTTGTTGATTATTTTCATAACTCTTCGATTTCCATTAACTTTGATATTAATTTTACACTATTTATTAAATACAGACATTTTCAATGTTTTTCGTTACTTTCCAAATTTTCCGATATCATTTGATACTCGTTGGCTCTTCGATGTTTTTCGATAGTATTAGGCCAAACATATTTTCTCGAGTTTTTCTATGTTTCGCCATTTTACGAATATCTATACCATTCAATTTTTTTCTTTTTCGAATGTTTCTTTCGGCTCTCTTTCTTTTTTTTAATATGATTCGGAAAAAATCGATCTATACCGTAATTTCCAATACTACATGAATTTTATAGACTTTTTTAATATTTTTCCATACAATCTTATACTCTGCGACTTATGTTGGCTTCTTTCTTTTTCGACTGTTTCTATGTTAGAATAATAAACGAAAAGCATTTTTCTATGATTTTCCATCCGATTTTGAAATTTTTAAGTTTTATTGGCTCTTCCAATTTTTTTTTGATTCATTATTTTGTATAATATTTATTAAAATCAAGTTTCAATAACTCGCATGTTACTCGGATTAGAGTTACTCATTCTTTTATTTTTCGGGAAATTTGTTCTATATAATGCGCTCAATTTATTTGGGCCATTAAGCAATATATTTTAATAAAGAATTATAAACTAATTTTGACTCAATTTCAGATATCAGTTTTAAGCATTTAGAAAATAGAAATTGAGTATTTTATCCAAGAACAAAAGAAGACCAAAAGACCAAAAAAAGCTTAAGTAATTGTCGCACTTATGCCCATTTCCCTATTAATTATTTTATTACTTGGGCCACTTATTTTATGTGATATTTTATGGCATTTCAGGTACAACAAAATAAATTAATATAATTTAAATGACATTAAATAACAACTATCCATACTTAAATGTGAAATGCTACAATAAAAAATAATTTTTTTTTTCATAAAAAATTCACTTAAAACTGATAGTTACAAAAAAAAAACTTTAAATAAATTTGCAAAAATTTTATACTAAACTTTTGCTGCAACAAAGTTCAAGTTTCAACAACATTTGCACACTCAGACGAACGTGTACACAGCAAACAGCATAAATGCTTACCAAACTCATATACGTAATCAAAAACGACCCCTTTACACTTTGACTTACCTTGTTGCGAGATCTCGATGTACAAAGTTCATTTGTTCCAAATGTTTCATACCAGATGCAATTTGCGTTGCGATATAAACTAAGCATCCATAGCTGTTGTGTGTGTTTGTTGTTGGACCGGAAGTTGATGGCGGCAATGGCGGCGTCCATGATGAGACATCGAAGTTTGAATGTTCACACAGGAAAAGCGATAAAAACAACGACGACGACGACGACGACGACGACGGACGAGGATGACAACGGCGAGGACGACGACGAGAATGATGACGACAAACATGAAAATGAAATGAAAATAGATGAAAATTCAAATGAATGTGAGTTTTGCTTTTAGTTCTACAACTACTACCATAGCCTTTTCTTCTTTTTCCTATACTACTTCCTACGTAATATATTTTTTTTTAATAATTTTACTGTTGTTTTTTTGTTGTAATGAAGTTTTATGGCTAAAGATTAAAAAGTTTGTCTTTCGTCTGCGGATGCTTGGATTTTGTGGACAGATTTGTCTTTTTATTTTATTTTGTACACATTTTTTGGTGGATTTTATTTTTGGCATAAAAAAGTTGAAGCGATATCTAGAAAACATTTTCAAGTATCTCTTGGATATTTTTTTTTATGTTTGTAGATTGAAAATTAAGTTGAGAATTTTTGTTCAAAACTAGTGAGTTTAAAGTGTAAAAGTTTTTTGTACTGAAAGTATGTACATCGTCGATGGAATCAAAATTTTTCGCAAATGTACTGAATTAAGTGTTGGAATCTTTCGTATAATATGGTGGTCGTGCGTATTTTTATTAAATTTTTTTGAAATGTTACTTTCATCAATTTTAGTATATTTTTTGTTTTATAACAAACATTGGTCAACATAATTAGATTTTACAATTTTACAAAAATATTTTGTGTCACGAAAGTATTTTGGAAATGTGCTTAAGACCAGGGACCGTAACGATTATGAATTTTATGATAGAAATCACTGTGTAATCGTTATAAATGGCTTTATATTTTTTTCGATCCGAAGTAATCGGTATTTTAGATTAATATTCTTTTAAATCAAAAGTAATCCTTACATTAGATTTCTATTTTTTTCGATCATATATAATCGTTATTTTAGATTTCTATTCTGTTCGATCAAAATTAATCGTTATTTTGGATTTCTATTCTATTCGATCAAAATTAATCGTTATTTTGGATTTCTGTTCTGTTCGATCAAAATTAATCGTTATTTTGGATTACTATTCTTTTCGATCAAAAATAATCGTTATTTTGGGTTTTTATTTTGGATTTCTATTTTTTTCGATCAAAAGAAATCATTATCTTAGATTTTTATTTTTTCGATCACAAATAATCGTTATTTTGGATTTTTATTTTTTCGATCAAAAATAATCATTATTTTGGATTTCTATTTTTTTCGATCAAAAATAATCGTTATTTTGGATTTTAATTTTTTTCGATCCAAAATATCTGACACTTTGAATATTCATTTATTCTATCACAGGTCAATACTTTTCGATGATTTTTTGATACATTTGCTTTTGTCTATCTTTAATTTTTTAAACATTTGTTTGGGAACATTGGGATTTTTCGATTTTCAGTATATGTTAACTTTTTTAATAATTTTGGACTTATTTAAAACTTTTAAAAAAGGGTACTGGTTTTCGTGTGGCATGCTAGTTATACCGCGTAAAAATTTAAAATTAAAAAACTCTTTTTTTTAACGAAAGTAAGTAAAGAAATATGAAAAATAACGGACAGTTAATATAAATAGAAGTAAATGTCAGCAAAAGTTTATTAGCAAAACAATTGACGAAAACCCAGTCACACTATAACGTGAGTTAAAAGTTTTTTCAATTTGCATTTGCAGTTTTAGTTTTGAAGTGAAGATAATTGGTTTTTTTGACGGAACAAAATAGAAATCTAAAATAACGATTAATTTTGATCGAAAAAGTATAAGTCTAATTTAACGATTGTTTGTGATCGGAAAAAATAGAATTCCAATATAACGATTTTTTTTTGATCGAAAAAAAAAATACAAATCTAATATAACGATTATTTGTGATTGAAAAATATATGAATCTAAAACGATTACCTTTGATCGAAAAAAGTAGATATTCAAAATAACGATTATTTTTGATCGGAAAGTATAGAAATCTAAGATTACGACTATTTTTGATTATTAAAATAAAAATCACAAAATTAAAAATCATATCGTGTATCTGTGGCTTCTCGTCAAAAGAAACTCATCTGTATACTCAAACTTGCATTTCGTGATGACTTTGAATATAGTAAATAACGATTATTTACGGTCCCTGCTTGAAACATTTGTCTTGTCTTGAAAATGCCCTCACTGTTCCTTTTTTTTTAAAATGCCGGTTAAAAATTTCGTTCCGCTTTAAATTATATAACAAAATTTTTCTTATTATTTAGGTCCCTGACATAATTCTTCGCATTGGTTCTGCTTTGTTCTACTCAAAACTAAAGCCTTAAATCAGCTGATACACTCCCTTACCTTAAACTTTTATTGGGCATAATCATTAGGCCACTGGTCTCAGCCACATGCTCTTGCAGAAATTGATTTAAATCGCCGAGACAATTGCTATAATCATGAACCATACAAATTGGTTCGTCTCGCAAGCAGGCGCCCAGTAGACGCGCCACATTTGGATCGTTGAGACGCGCCAAATGTTTCGCTTTGGCACGAAACTCTTTACGCATATGATCAGGTGCACCCGGCCGCAGTGTCGCAACGGCTACCAGATTGGCGCTAGAAAAAGAAAAATTATTTTGTTTATAAAGAAACTGATAATTTTATTATAAGTAATTAAATATAAATCATTAAAAATAGTTGAGGATTCCTTTTGCATTTCAAATTTTATATCATAGACATTCAATGTCCCCATGATAATGCTGCTTAGAACGCATAATTATTGAATTCTATTGAAAAACCACATTTTTCATTTAAATCTTTAAATAAATAATATTAGTGATTAATTGTTTAAGTAGCTTAGACTTTATTTTATTTAATCATAATGTTTTCAAATTTTTTATATAACACTCAAAACTACACAGCATTCGAGTGTAAACCACAAATATCCGCTCAATCAATTGAAAAATTTAAATTAATTTCCTTTTCTTAAATCAAACTGCATAAAATTTAATTAAAACTTGCAATTGACATATGAAAATTGTTTTAATTTATTCAAAACTGTCAAAATATTTCAATACAATTCTGTCAAAATTCACTCAATTTCTGGTGCAATAATTGAAGGACTTTTGATTTCCGTTAGCCAGACATACTATGTACGTAGTGGTACGTTTGTATGTAGTTGCTATTTTTGTTAGTGTCCACGTCTTTGTTACGATTTGCTTTGCGGTTGCAAGACCACAAAATGCATTTTAACATTGTGCAGGTTTTGGACTTCAGTGATCCCTGAAATCTGCTGCGCACTCACTCTACAAAATCATTCTTTGATTTTCCTATTTTATACAGAGCACAATAATTAACTTGCTTGTGTGCTGAAAGCTCACTTATACAGGCAATGTAGATAATATGAAACAAATTTTAGCATACAAATATGTGCTCAATAGGAAATAATGTGGAACATTTTCTGAAAAAAAAAAAATTAACTTTAAACAAAAAATTGCTTAAAATTAAAAAAAATATTACTTCCTTCGAAGAAATCATTAAATATTCCTTCAACAAAATGTTTTCTGATCTCACGGAGTAAATCGGATATGCTGCATCGTTTGACAATTTTCTCAGAAGCTTGAAGATGTCCTTAAAATACTATCTGAATTCATTCGGATTATTAAGAAAAGCGTACGCAAGGTACTGAAATTTTCTTAGAAGTGTCAGGGTATTATCAAAAATATTCCAAACTTCCTTCATTTCAAAAACCAGATACTAAATGAATTAAGGAAGTACCCTCAGAATATCATTTGTTGCTAACTGCTAACAACACTTTAGAGCAGGGGTCGACAGCGCCTAACTCTATCCACTCTTTGCACTCTTCTACAACAACTTCGTATTGTTATAATTCGCCGAATCGTTGACAGGCGCAACTGCACCAAAACAATTCAACCCTTTCGTGTTGTTGCTTTGCATGTCGTTGTTGGTAAATACGTAGCGCTTGCGACTGCGCACAATTCTTGCTATTCTTTGTTTGTTGTTGGTAATTTTTGTTTGTTGTTGGTAATTTTGCGAACTGGTGCGCTGCCGTGTGCGCTACCGGCATGCGCGTTGTTGCTTTTATATGTTAATAAATCCTTATGGTACCGTATCCAACGATTTGTTGTTGTTGTTGGTTTTTTGTTGTTGCACTCTTGAAATAAAATCCTTGTCGACCCCTGCTTTAGAGCACTACACGGTTCAAAATTCAGGTTTAATTTTTCAACCGTTCTCAAAATTGTTTGGTTGAAAACAATATTTTTGTTTTTTTTCTTGCAAGTTTTCAACTTTTAAGTGTAATTTTTCATCCTCTACTGGTTGAAATTAATACATATTTACTGATTTCAACCTGAAAGATGAATATTTCGACGCCTAAGTCAATTTTTTCAACTTTTTAGTTAAATTTTTATACCTATTTGGTTGAAAGTTTTCAAATTCAAATAAATTCAACTCCGAAGTTGATTTTTTGAACCAAAAGTATAAAAACTAAACTTCATGGATGAAAAAGTTTAACTTTTTGGTTGAAAAATTGTTTTCAACTCTATTTGACAAATTTTCAACATTAGAAAATATTTTCAACTACTGTCGTTCTGACGTCTGTTTTTTATATATAATTAAAAAGTTTCAAGTTTCTTCAATTTAATAAATAATAAAAATAATAGTGGAATCCAACGGAAGGTTCGTCAGCGAAGTCAAGATACGTGGTCATGCAAAAGACACGTCAATCAGGAAATTTTACTTCTGAAGATGCCTTAGGTTCGGGTATGTGTACTCTTTCACAATTTGTTTAGAATATTCTTAAAAGTAAGCACATCCATATCTACATTAAAGTGACCAATTTTATTAAAATATATTGATATTTAGAGGTCGCTAGTGTCCGATTTGTGAATTAAATTAATTTTTTTTATTTGAGAGTGATTATAGCTCTGCCCAAAAGACAATTCCGCATGAGATACGGGCTGTTGAAATTTATTCTTATATTTTAGGGTCTGCTGAACGCGATGGCGATTGCTTTGCTATACAGTTAGCATCGAAAAACTCCCAGAAAAGAGCGAAAAAACAGAGCAAATTTGGGTTTAAGTGAGGTAAGCTCGAGGAATACATTTTTTTCATAGTCTAATATTCTTGAACATTATTGTCCGCAAACAGACTAAGAGAATCTGGCTAGTCCCGATGTTCCAGAATTGTTTATCAGAACACCAGAGTAATAGAAAAATGAAAAATCCTCGAAAACTGGCCAAAATTCAAGCTTAAGGTAAATTTTTAAAAAAATTTTTTAAAGTTTGTTTTCCGAAGAATCTGAATCCGAATTTGGCCTCAAAATTGACTCATCATATTAGAATTCTGAAATATTTGAGGTTAAGTACTTAAAAAATTAGGTTTTTGTCTACTTTTGGGGCCATGTATAGGATTCAAAAAAATTTGTTCAGCTTAATTTTAATAAAACCATCATTTAGTGCCGTTCTTCCTCTTTAAAATTAGCTTTTAAATGGTCATCTAGCTTGCAAATTTTCAACTCACTGCGTTGAATAATTCAACTTTAAAAGCAATATTTTCATCATTTTGGGGAACTTTTTCAACTATTTTGGACGAAAAAGAAAACCTTTGTGTGAATTTTCAACTTACTGCGTTGAATAATTCAACTTTGAAAGCAATTTTTTCATCTTTTTGTGGAGCTTTTTCAACTATTTCGGATGAAAATGTATACTTTTGTGGAAGTTTTCAACTCACTGAGTTGAATAATTCAACTTTGAAAGCAACTTTTTCAACTATTTTGGACGAAATAGAAATTTTTCGATAGAATTTTCAACTCAATGCGTTAAATAATTCAACTTTGAAAGCAATATTTTCATCTTTTTGCGCTACTTTTTCAACTACTTCGGATGAAAGATTCTGTTATTATTTGCATTTTCAACCGAAAAGGTTTAAATTATCAACGGATGAAGTTGAAAATGCCTTATGTATAACGTTTTCAACCTAAATAAGACAAAAATTTCAACTTTTTTGGAAAGAATGTATATGTCAACTTAAAAAGTTGAAAAACTATACTTAAATTATGAACCGTGTATATGAGAAATTCCCAAAAATAGGTTCACAAGACTCTAAAGTAAGTTGTTTAAAAGACTTTTGGAATTACTGCAAAAAATATTTCGGAATGAAGAATTTAGTCCAATTTTACGATAAAAAAGGACATTAAATAAGATTAAAGGTACACAAAAATCTGCTTCGGGAGCTGATTACAAAAATATCATATTTGTAAAAAATTCAAAAATATTCCTTAATTAGCTGCGGCAAACTGATTGCATACAAACAAAAAAGAAGAGCTAAGGGAGAAAAAATTACACAAACAAAAAGCATGCAGTGATTGCGTACCAAAATGGCTTAGCTCGAATATCAAAAAGAGCTTGAGAAGAGCGGAATATTTTTTGTTATTGTTGTAGGAGCTGGAAGAGCTCAACGAGATGTGCACTTTGGGTTGGAGCTCTACTTGGATTACTATATGGAATATATTGAGCTTAGTATTCTATAAAAAAATGAAAGCGCTGAAGAGGTGCTTCAAAGTACTTACCATATGAAATAATGTTGAGTTTTGTGATGCTCTAAAGGATATGTTTTCAGACTACTATATAGATTACTCTGGACCAATGAAAGTTAAAAAAAATTAAGTTGTCAAGTGTTTAAGGTACCCCTTCAGAGTACTATATGAAATAATCCAGACTTACTACTGTTCGATCAGAAAACTGAAGATGATGCTACAAAGTCATTATGAAAAATACGATAGCCCCTGGTTCTTTTAGAGTATTACATATAAGGATCAATCCGGACTAATTAACGTTTAGATGACGTGAACATAAAACACTGAAGGTACCTTGAATTCTCCAGACTAACTACATTTCAAAAAGATTCACGAATTCATGAGACACTAAAACTACCAAAGAAGTATTTTAAAAACATGAAATTTTCTTGAAAAAGCTTTGTATTCACTAGATGTTCATTAAACACTGTAGCCGTTAAAAGGGTCTAAAATACTAAAATACTCCGGGTTAAATCTATGACAAGATACATACATACATACATACTAAATATGTTGAGAAGATATTTTTAGATTACTATATGGAATGTTTCGAATCAACTTCATTTAAAAACTGTACTTAATAATTCATTCAATATATAGGTCACTCTACCTCATTTAAGCATTCAAATTTTAAATTTTTTAAAACAATTTTTTTCCGATACTTTGTCAAAAAATATTCGATACGTGTTTTTGTAAAAAGTTTTTTCGAAAATACAATTTTTTGAAAATCACAAGTCTTAAAAATACATGGATTTTGGGACGCTTGTGTTTCAAAATTTACGAGTCAGGTAGATAAACTGTTAAGCCAAAAAAGTTAGAAAGTTAGCATTTGAGGTCTATTTATTTATTATTGTATTTAAAATTTTCTTCTCTTACGTTATAGACAGTAATTTTGCAATTCAAAACTTAAAATCGAAAATTTTCTTCTTTGTGTATGTTTAATTTTTTTGATTTTTTTTTAGAGCGAAAATAAAATCCTGACAATCATTTTATAATTTATTTCAAATTGGGCCGAGTCCTGGTTTTCTAAATAAGCATTTTTTTGTGTCACCACGCGCAAAAATTAATCACAAAATAACTAACAAAATCATAGTATTTTTAAAACTTGCGATTTTAAAAAAATCGTATTTTCGAAAATAAGCCAGGAAAAACTTTTTCCAAACATACGCATCGACTATTTTTTGACAAAGTATCGAAAAAAAATTGTTTTTAAGAAATCTAAATTTTGAATGTAAAACAAGGTAGAATGACCCTTATGAAAATGAGACTTCAGAGTACTAAGCAAAATTGATTGAATTAACTTCAGTTCTGAAATGTTGCATGTTGATTGAAGAATACCTATTGTTGTGGGTGTTGGCAGCACTGGATTAAGTCGTGACTATAGCTTTGGGTCTCAAGTTTTAAGGGGATTCAACCACCGCTGGATTAAGGTATTTGTTAGAGGTATAGGTAAGGGCCGGACTCAATAAACCCTTAACACGACAAGAGGTTTTGTGCATTTGTAGATGCTCTGAGGTGAACGAAATAAAAAGACTTTCAATAAACGTTAAAGCCTACTCGGGGCCTTTTTACGATTTTATGATTTGCATTCAAATTTAGGGAAAAAAATTATCTCTTTTATTTTGAAATGGAAAATTTCCTATGCTTAGTTAAAAAAGACCACATTTCAGTTTTAGCGCCAGGTTCACCAAAGTTTAATTTAGGCGCTGGTTGTTTGGTGATGCATTTTTAGGGTCACTTTTGTTGTTTTATTTTTGATTTCTTGAAAATTTAACTGTAGTTTTGTATATACTATACTGCCGTACTAAGCGAAAAGGGCGTATCTCAAAAAAAAAATTTCCGAGATTCTTATGGACTTAAGAAATTACGTGTCTAATGAAATACTCCAAGTGCTGGAATCTTAGTTCAAACATATGACAAATCTCCTAAGAGAATTTTCTCTATCCCAATTTTAAAGGTATTTCA
Source organism: Tricholauxania praeusta (assembly GCA_949775025.1). Lineage (NCBI taxonomy): Eukaryota > Metazoa > Arthropoda > Insecta > Diptera > Lauxaniidae > Tricholauxania > Tricholauxania praeusta. The sequence goes on along the minus strand of OX459030.1, from coordinate 122,391,225 downwards.
ACAAATTGACATAAACAACACATCAGTTATCTCGAAACGAAATTTTTTGAGACCTTTTCGCTTAGTACGGCAGTATAGATCATAGCGATTTTTATAATGAAAATAAGATTTTGCAATATAAGTAACTTCTTAATAAGGATAAAATTACTAAAATATTAAATGCTTGAATTTCAGAAAAAAATATTTCTATAACTGAATTTCGGACGCAAAATTGGCAAGAGAAAATATAAACTTTAATCATTGTTTTATGTAAAAATGGCCCAACATGTGAGGAGTTCTTTTAAATTTTTCGAATAACATTCTACTTACTTCCAGTCTTCAGCGATATTTTGATGAAGAAATTATCAAAGCAATTCTAAAAAAAAACATTTAACGTGATATGTCAAATGAAACTCACTAAACTTGATATCTTTCCTACAGAAAATAATTTTAAGATTTTGAGTAAGTCTTTTGAAAATATTGAACAAAATGACACTTTTATTTTCAGCCGTTTTGCAAGGCTTGAAATTTTTTTCGTTGAAAGTTGAGGTACCATACGGTATGTAATAAAATACGGTTTGCTAAAAAAATACCCTTAGATTTCGACATAACCTCTTAGCCTTTTAGGGGTAAATGGGGGTGCTGGGAGAAAAGAGGGCAACTAAAACTCATTTTTATTGTAAGATATTATTCTGAAATTTGATTTTTTTAACGTTTTTTTAAAGTGTGATTTTGAGGTTCTGTCAAAATTTAAGGGTGATGGATAAATTCTGACCCCGGATTCGTTTTTAGCATACCAAAATACATACCGTATGGTACCTTTCAACTACAATTTTTTTTTTTTTGTGGTCCTGTGTTATTTTATTTATTATTTATTTATTTATTTCGAAAACTGGCAGAAAAAGTTTAAAACCTTAACAACAATAGTTTAGAAGTATTATTGGATAATTTTTCTTTATTCTAAATTTGACTAAATAATTTTTAATTTTAGAAACTTTGGTTAAGCTTATGCACTTCTTTCAAAAATTATCCTAACCATAATTTTCAATTACCCAAAACGTTTCCTAGCGGGTACACAACACAATGTGGCAGACATGCAATTGTGATATTTGACAGAAGTCAACTATCACATGTAGACAAATATACACTTATGGTACGTGTGGGTGAAAGGTAAGGGGAACTTGCTATTCGCTGTGGGCAAATTTCCAGGCAGCCAGCACTGTTTTAGCATATGAACAAACCATGATAGCGAAAAAGACACTTAATATATAGATGGATATACGAATAGACAGTTATCAGACAGCAGATGGACTTTAGTTTTGACCACAAATGAAAATAATAAACGATACAGAGAGAGCTACAGACATGTGGACAGACAGAGATGGAAAATAAAAGCTGATAGGTGAACACAAACAAAAAAACATTGAATTTTTAAATAGTTTAAAAAAGAAGATCAAAAAAGTAAACCATAGCATAGAGATATTGACAGACCAAAGGACATATCCGACACAGTCAGATATACAAATGAATCAGACAGTTGCCATTTGCACTTGTGTGTGTGTTTATAATAAAAAGCGGCAATTAAATGAAATCAAAGAGCAGCTGTGAATTATGCAGGAGAGGTGTACTGAAATTGTACAGGAAACTTTCTAATGGAATTTTTGATGAGTACATACGCTGCTGGTGTGTGTTTTAAAGCGTTTTGCATGTTGGTGGTTAGTCTGTTACCACAATTAAGAGAATTTTAAAGTAACTTTCAAAAAAATCTCGTCAATAACGAATTTAACTGAATGAAAACGTGGACTGGTGTAAGTGGTGTTTTGAATTCACAAATTCTGCGAATAAATGAATTTTAAGTTTACACTTAGGAAACGTATTTTTTAGTCTATTGTGGATGATAAGTTGAGAACAAAGTCTAGATACAAAATAGTTTTCTTAAATCTTACCGAAAATATTTCAGAGAATTAGATGATAATGAGTTTCTATCATTACCATAAGTGAACTTTGAAGATTCTTGAAATATCCCTTAAGAAATTTATATAAACAGTATGTTCTTTAAGTAACCAATTTTACAAATGAAAAAAGTCCATAGTGAGGCCTTTCGTTTTGAATCACTTTCACGTAAGACAAATGTATAAAATGATATTTTAAAACATAGCAAACACTTTGCCTTAATATATGGGCCAACATTTTTTTATCGCCTAAATTAGGTCTCTTTATTAATTTCAATTTTCATGAAGAAAATCAGAAAATTTATTAAAAAATACACTCATTCGCAATTATAATACAATTAATTCATCATCTAAGCCATAAAATTATAACAAAGTTGTATATTCTTTTGAAAAATACGGTAACTTAGTTGACTTTCTTAGTAACGCAGATGCTTTTCATATAAAAATTTCTGTCCTGGAGTATAAATCTCATGTTATAAAGAGCTGTATCTTAAAATTTTTACTAGATGGCGTCTTAGCTGAATATCACAATAAATGTTAAAAGTCTTAAGCTTTGTTACAGCCCCAATAAACACCATTTTTCTACTTTGAGTTTCTATAGAAACTCAACTTAAAATAAAACAATTGATATTCTGTAAATCTAAGTAATTTCGATTGTTTCATTGTTACTTACGATCGAAACGTGACCACCAGCGGGGGGAAAATAGTTAGCCGAATAATTCACCAGACTAATGTCGTGAGAGGTGCGTATGTTTATTGTGTGTCCGCTGAGTTACCGTTGGAGAAATGTAAGTAATGACAATATTTGCATTATTATTATTCACAAACACAGATATTTAGGTATTTATTTAGAATTGGGATAAAAATTTGCTAAATTATTTCTCATTTAGTACAGGTTGGTGAAATAGTTATATTTTTATAGTTTTACTTTTTTTTTTGATTTTCTGGTAACGCAGTTGCTTTGAGTGTACTTTTCAAAGTAAATTACATAATTGTAACAAAGATACTATTGTAACAAAGAAAGTATCAAGCTATAGTTGAGTAACGCAGTTGACTTTTTTTTTGACGACTTCGATTATAAATTGTCATAAATCACATAATTATCAACAAAAGTTTGCTGCAGATATGTGTATACTATAGAGTACATTATAATGATTCTGACTTAGGACTAAAAACTAAAAAAAATTTATCTCTAGTTAATTTTTTTTTAACTCATGTCGTTTTAGGCATTAAAAAGAATTTTGGCCCAAATATTCTACTGAAAAAATTACGTTGTACAAAATGGTAACAGGGTCAATAAATGCTTAAGCACTCTTGAAGTTTTTAAGCAATTTTACAAATGAAAAAAGTCCTAAATGAGGCTTTTCCTTTTGCATAATTTTCACGTAAGACAAATGTAAAAACTGATCCTTTAAAACGTAACAAACCTTAATGTATTTCTATAATGCAAAATATATTTCGTTGGATGCCCACTGTTGCATAAAAACGCACCCAGCTTAATTAATTTGTTATAACAATTTTGTCTGCTGTTTAACTTACCTCAAACCCTTCGTTTCGCAAAGATGCAACTCGCCAAAAATGCCGCCACCAAGTTTCTCCACAATGACCAATGCTTGACGTGGAAATTCTTGCAGCTGCAAATGTTTCTCTTCATCGTTAACATCAGCAAAAGCACCACTGGCACCATTGCCGCCAAGTTGTCCATGACTGTAGCCATCCATGTTGTAATGATGTTGCAACGTTGTTGCAGCATTGTTGGGTGACTTCTGTGTTAACAAACCATAACCATCAGCGCCAATACCACCACCAGTAGGCGTGGTTGCCTTTGTCGCTTTATTGGATTCACTACTTATGCTTACATGTCCATTCGGCAGTGTTGATGTGGCAATGTTTAATTTACCGCCATTACTTGACTTACAAATTGACGTTGTTGCAAAGTATTTTTCGCTGGGCGGTGGTGGTACCGGTGGCGGTAGTTGCTTTTGTTGCTGCAAGACGCTTTGTAGCGTATTGCGTCCTGTGGTGGCGGCGATATTTGAGGTGTCGTAATTGCTGCTACCACCAACACCGTAAATGGAATTGGATTTTTGTGATGGCAGTAAGTCTTGCATATGCGGTACAGCATATTCTTGGCAGACGATATCAGGAACATCTGAAAAAGTAGGAGAAAAAAATTTAGAAAAATTTGTAGATTTATTTATATTGAAGGTTAACTTAGAAATATCCTCTTTCACTGCTGTTGCAATAAATTGCAGCTGTTTCAATGTACACGCAACATTTACTTTATGTTACTTTGTCTAATTCAGTGGTGGGCATGGAAATCTACCAAAAGGGCTACACAACAACAAACGAAATTTTTAAGTTTTTTTGCTGTCATTTCCAAATTCGCCAACAGCACAAAAAAAAAAAAAAAACGAAATGGCACTACAAACAAAAACAATTGTTACCATTTGTCAAAACATAATGCGGCGCCGTCGCTTATGCCTTTATATGTTGTTTTTGTTTTCATTTGAACTCAAGTCAACGCTACGCCTCGATAGCGTTGAAATTCTGCGATTTTTTTTGCTTGTGCATTGATTAACGGTTTGGACAATGAGGGCGGATAGAGACACTACGTGCCCACCACTGGTCTAATTATTTTTGCTACGTAATTTAATTTAAGCCATAGACTCTTTGCAGTGCTTTTCTTTGAATGCAAGTTATGTAATTTAATTTCGAGGTCATAAGAAACCAGCAACACACACATACAAGTTTCCTTAAAAGAAGCTTGCACAATTTCAAAATGAATTTAAGAAAACTTAAATTACGAGCACAAATTGAATGAATGCAAGTCAGAGAAATGCAAAAAGAAGTTGGTAGACAAAGAGAGTTGAAGCAGCATTCCAGTAGATGGAATTAGCGATAGAGGCGAAGTTTTGTCATTAACGTTTATAACAAAAGTAAACTTTTACACTTCAACATGCAAAGTTTCTCGAATAAGTCTGTTGCAAAAAGAAGGCCTACATACGCTTGAATGAATATGCTGATGCTGATGCTGCTGTTAGTTGGAAAGAGATAAATGTTGACATAAGAAGACACATGTGAATAAGATTCTAAGAAAACTACGATTGCAACTACATACATACATTGAGTACAGAGAAATGTAGCCTATAAGGATTGCTGTTATGCCAAGTGTTCATGATCCAATTAATTTAATTTTTTCTCATGCAATAAATGAGAAAAGTTTTCCCTATTGCAATAGGAAAAAAAAGGGATAAGAAAACCCTACTTATTTTCTATCTTTAATTAAGGCTATGTGAGATTGTAGGGCTACTAACTACGTTAAAAAATTGTTAGTGATATAACATCGATGAAGTCAAAAGATTTTTACTTCAAAATAAAATCTCTATTTTAATATCCAATGCCTTACAGCATAACATCAATGTTGTAAGGTAATCACTTTAAAAGAGCGCCAATATTCACAAATTATGGAGGCTTTTTAGGTATAAAGCTATATAAGACAGTCTGCGCTTTTGAAGGAAAATATCAAATTTTTAAGCCTCAATTAAATAATAGTATCTCATGTAATATATCAAATATTGGGAATCGATCAAGAGCCAAAGTTTTAATAATTTAACCCACAAAAGTCTAATCAAACTTCTGTTTCATGTAAGACAGCTGCCAACAGCTTTTAAGTTCTTTGTAAAGACAGCTGAGTCTGCGGCAATTAGTCGGCCAGAACTAAGTAAAGTGAAACAATCCAAGCTAGAATTTGTTATATCAACTTACTTACATTGTCACAAAAGAAACGTTTGTTTCGGGAGAGCTATATGAAGTCTGAAACCATAAATATTGAGGCATTGCGTTTGAGTTATAAAAATATACACAGAACGAGAAGTGTAAAAGCTCTTTTATATTTAAACAAATCGTTATAATGACAGAAAATTCCTCCAAAGCAACTTCAATTTGCAGCCAACAAGTTTTCGAAGAACTTAAATTTTTTTTAGACTGAACAATCGCAAAATAAGCACTCTATTAAACTGAAGACGAAAGGTGTATAATTCTAGACAATGGACAGCACTCCGACTCTTTCAGGGACTGACACAAGAGAATATGTTGTCGCAAATCAAAAGACGAAATCATTTGGCTAAGTCATTCTGATTATACTGGCAATTGTCATCAGCGTGGCTGACATTATGTGTCAATTACTGCAGATGAATGCAGAGTCGGTCTAAGATCAAGGGGCAAGAGTCAAAAATAATACCCACAAGCTGCTCCACGCATCAGCACATTATTTTAAAGCAGAAACCAATTGAGTTTCATATCATCTGATGGCGGAATGGACGTAGGCTTTTAGTGCAGAAGATCAAGATCAAGTAAAATCCTCATAAGCACAAAGTTGATAGTCTTCGCACCTAACGTGAAATTTGTGCCTTTGAAACCTGGAAAGTCTCGTCAAAAATGAAAAGAAAAATTGCAGACTTTTGTTAATCGCTTTCTGTGATAACAACCTAAGGATTCGTTGGCCGCAAATTATATCCAACTTGAAATTGTGGCGCAAGAATAACAAAAAGCTTTTGCATATTGTGATAAGGCAACGCAAATTGCATTGGATTGGTCACACATTAAGGAAGCAAAATGACAATATCACGAAGCAGTCCTTCAAATGGAATCTTTGAGTTGCACGGCAAGTTGACAGATCAAGAAAAACGTGGAGATCAACAGTCTTAGCAAAAGCAGCTACACAAAAGAGAACGTGAGCTTAAATGTTAAGCTGAAGACCGGAAAAGTTGGATAAAATTGCTTGGGCTCTATCCAGTGAGGTTACAGAAACCTGGAGGACTATCTTTTTTAATAGTTTAAGGATCACAAAGATAAATAGATATGTGCTGATAATCACTGTATCTGACGTTTTATGCCTTACATTGGATGAGATACCAATTAGATGGTGGTACATATTATATTGCCTGCTAAGCAGTTTATATATTGTTTGCTCAGATATAAACTAAACTTGTTCTTAAATCTTAAATATTGTCTTAAAAAAACCAATTCCTAATAGTTAATTTGCAAGTATTAGTTGACAAAATCTAAGTTGCAAGCCAAAAGATCCCACAGCTATGTATTTATATTTATTGCATTGCCTATAAATGTGCATATAAATTAATATAAATTTCTCCCTTCAGACGAATTCTTGCATTATAGGAATGCAGAGTTTTAATGTGTTTCTACAGTTTTTGTTGCTATTGTTGCGTGCATATTTGCAGCAACATCAACAATGCGGCAAAAGTTTAGTAACTAATTTTACTAAGAAAATTTACCACTATACAATACTCAACAGTAGAATAAAATGCCTTATATTGTTGTTATTATGACTATAAGAGTGCAAGTGTTGAAAGTAGTTTAACTGCAATGAAAATATGTTTTTATTGCAAGTAACCCATAGAGAAAAAGTTTCAAAATGATTTAAAAAAGTTATTTTAAGAACTCATGACGTATGAGTAACATTTAATACGAGTGCACTACAGTGTTGGCATTAGAGTTTTGTGTAAATGGAAAAGTGTGAGACGCGCTTTTTAAATGCCGAATGTACTTTTACATGAAAAAGATTTACTTAAAATAATAAAAAAGGTCAGCAAAGCTAAGTCGCGATAAATTTACTTAAACAAATTATAATTTTTAGAAATTGTCGAAATGTACTAAAAATTAACTAAATGTACTGAAAAATTGCTGAATGTACTGACAAAGATTTTTCACGACGCAAATGTGTAAATTATTTTGTGAAGTAACTTGAGCAAAAAAGTAGGAATATTTCGGCTTGAGTTCATTAAGACCTGTGTGAAATTTATTTGAGTAATACTTAATACAAAGCTTCGGGCTTAGATATAATTTTAAGTACACTTGCTCATAGAGTCTTGGATGATTTTTATTTAATTTAGAAAAATATATAATTTGGTCGATGGCTACTCGAAGTGAAAGACACTGTGAAAACATAAGAGCTGCAAAACTTACATTTTTGTAATAAAGCTTAAATGGTTTAAAAAAGTAAGAGGTTTTAAAGGAAAAAAAACAATAGAAAAACTAAGTAGTACTTAATATAATATTTAAACTCTACTTTGAACCCATATATTTTATGGTCTAATGCGCACTGATATGATATTGTTTCTCAAAAAATAAAATATTGTGTAATGAAGAATAAAACCTTTTAACTAAAGCTCTCAGTTATTTTTGTAAGTTGTAATAGAGACTTGTTAAGAAAACTAGTAATATTGTATTTTGCAACAGAAAATTCATGGCGTATAATTAATATTTAATTAACTTAAGCTTCGGATTTCAAACTTCAATATCTAAGTTCCGATGTTTTTTTGGTTTTTATATCTAAGATGTTCTTATTCACCTTAAAATGTTTCACAATAATTTAGAATATGATATCTGGCTGCTAATGCATTAAACAGTAAATGTTAAATTAAAAAAAGTACTAAAATTTTTTAATTTTTGTTTAAAAATTCAATCCACTTTATTATTTCTACTGGGTAATTTATAATTTTTTAAATAGTTTTTGTATACGCTTATTTGTCCACTGCGTCTTAGCAATGCATCATCAGTTTGGCTAGGGATGTTGCTAAAAAACAATGTTCCAAACACAAAAAACAAATACATGTATGTAACTTCAAATTATTGTGGACACATACATAATAAGAGCACACTACAGAGCACTCTACTAGCATATTCGTTTATATGCAAACCAAATGACTCCTGAAGGGACATTAGAATGAATTACAAATTGCCTGCATATTGCACATACATATGCTAGGGTATGACAATGCTGTATGATTGTATTTCTATGTTTGCTGGCATGTCATGGTATTGTCCACTTTTTTTTGTTAAATTTTTTTGTATATTTTTTATTGTGCTCTACACGTTACTCGCATGTTGTTTCAATTAAAAGTGTACAAGTCTTTCAAACATGGTGCAAGCGCGTGCAAATTGCTTGGCATATTGTAAGCGTAAGGTGGACTTTATTGCGATTGCACAACACAAGTTTGGCTTATCAGAAAATTTTGAATTTATGTCACGAAATGGTGCACTCTAAGGGTTTGACATAAAAAAAATTATATTTTTTTTACATTTTTTACTACAGCTATGTACTTATTACAACAGCAAAAACAATGGTCACTTTTTTATAATTTCGCCCTTTTTTTTTTACTGTGTCAATGTAACAACGACAACGTTGACGATGACAATGACGACGACAATTGCATTTCAAAATTATGCCCCGCGGTATTTGATACTTGTAGAAGTAGCTACTGCTATAAAGAATTTTGCTACTATGTACTTCTACTGGAATTTTTCAACCCGTTTTTTAGTAACCTTTTTTTCGCAATTTTTTTTTTCTTTTTCTTGTCAATTTTCAATTGCATGCTACATGCAATAGCTTGTTATACTGCTCCTAAAGGTAGGCAACATCAAAAAAATTACTTGAGTTTTATTTTCGTTGATACTACAGGGTTTGTTTTTTTTTTAAATTATGTTTGCTACTACAACACACTAACATTTGTAACTCATCATGTTGTTGATAACGATCATAATGATCATCATCATCATCAACGTTCATTGCAAATATAATAACGACTTACCTGTATAGTCCGGGGTCACATGTTGTCGCTGCAGGTCATTCATTGAGCAACCACTCGCCGCACTTGTATACATGTTGTTCACATTGAAGGGCTCATGATAGAGGCTGTTCTTGTCAATGGACTCATTGTCATCCATGGTCACCTGAAAGAGTTGACAATTCTGCTGCAAGTGTTTGTCGAAAATGTAAAAGAAAAGAAACGAAAAACAATTTGAGAATTTGAGTTATAAAAAAATGTTTTTTTTATTTGTAACGCGAAACTTTTTGGGATTAATAAAATATACGTAGAAAAGGAGTTTAGATATGTTGAAAGTTAATACCTTACAACTAAAAGCTATTCTAATGGTATTGCAGAAAATAAGCTAAATAAAATAAAATTAAGAAGAATGATTTGTGTTTTGACGTATGAATGTCATTTAATAGTTTTGAGCCTTCGACTTTATTCTCTTATATTTAAGCACCGATATGAGTTACAAGCTATGTGTCTGAGGCAGTTATAAAAACAACTAAGTGCTACACATACATATAAAATTTGGTCGATGGCTGCATTAAGTTGTTTTCTTTATGCGCATTTACAAAAGATGCAATTCTTAAACTTTTACAAAAAAAATAAATATTTAAAAAAACTCGGATGCTTATTGTTTTGTTCCAATGTCTTTTAGGCTTTAAGTGTAACAAACTTTATAAATGACTGCTATTTAGTAGTTGAAAAAAAACATGATGCATGAATAACATTCAATTTGGTAAATAAAGAAAATCAAAGAAAATATTTGAAACTTAAAAATAATACTCTTAGCAACATGTTGCTAAGCGAAAAATAATCTGTCATTTTCACACCAACGCATTGTAATAAAATTCCAATTTAAAAATACAGATTTTTCATAATAAAAGTTTCCATTAAAATACATACCTTCAATCCACCGTTGCTATGTAGACGCTTATCAGCACCACCAAGCGTATCCGGATTAAAATTATGTTGGAATGCATCCAAAACATTACCACCACGGCCACGTTTATTTCTGGCAATAATCAACAGTATAACAGCTACCAACAGTAATATAATCGTTGTCAGTACTGCAATTAATACGCCAACAAAATTAGATTCCGTCTCCTGATGGTCTATGGGTTTCGGTGAGATAACTGTGAAAAATAGAAAGAAAATGAAAAATGGAAAAAAAAAAATATTTAATAATATGAAAACTTGAATTTAGCGCCAATTTGTTAAAAATGTTGTTGAAAATATTAAAAAAAAAAAAAAAATGAAATGAAAGCAATAAAACGGAGGAAAAAGTGAAAAAATTTCACACCATTGTGGTATTAAATGCGCCACAAATAATGAAAAATGCTGTTAGTTACTACTTGTGCACGGATACGATTGTTGCCAGTTGGACACAAAGAAAAATATATACTTAAAATATGCTTTAGTCATTTAAGCACATAAGCTTGCTCTATGTTTTACGTAAGCAAGTTGTCATATAAAAAAGTTGGCAGAAATCGTATTGTAGCCAATGAAAGTCTGCATTTTTGCTAGACCTTATCTTAGCTCTTGGTAATTTAATAATATTTTGAGCTTTGCGTGTCTTTCAGTGTATCAAGTTGAATATTTAATTGTAAGCAGTTTTTGCTCTTTTTCTATTTTGCTTATTTTGTTTTTTTTGCTACATTTTTCATTTATGTTGTCCGAAAAAAGGCACATTTCACAAAATTCGTTGTAACTTTTTCTTTATTTTGGCTATTTTTCCGCAAAAAATTTTTTCTTCATTTTGTTGAGCTAATTCTAAAGTTACCGCCACAATTTATGGTGCACTTAAATTGCGTTGATCTTTTAAAATGATAAGTTGAATTTATTTCTTTATTTAGACATATTCCTTTGTACTTCTTTTAAAAATTATCTCTTGGCTTAGTTGTCAAAGTCAGGTTCTGGATTTTTATACTGTAATGTTATGCTTTGTTTTGCCAATCGATGGAACAATCTTTTGATAAAGGGCTTAAAGCATGAGCTAGCCTTATAGTTTCTCTTGTTATTATTTGACACATCCATGTCGTATGTGTAACATTTAATTTACTATACTGCTGTCAAAAGCACAAAAGCCGTATTTCCAAAAAATTCATATTCGTGATTTTTATGGCATCGGATATCTTAAGAAATTATGCCTCTAATGAACTACGCAAAATACCGGTATCTTAGTAAAAGCATATATAAAATTGTCTAAGCGTCATTCCTCTATCTCAATTTTACATGTATTTCAAGAATACCACATTAACAAGACATCAATTTTCACGAAACTCACTTCCACTGGAATACGGCTTTTGTGGATTTGAGGACCGTTTTTTATTCACACAAATCGACTGATGCATACTCAAACTATCACATTTTAGAACGATTGACTTCCTGAAGACAGTTTAATTGAAATTAAAAGGAAAGCTTAAGTATGTAAATTTCTTGTTTTTATTCTTTATTTGTTATGGGTCCAAAAATCCTCTAACAAATGTTGAAACTAGTCCTTCAAAATACGAGTACGTTTTAAATGCATTCAAATTTCGATCTAATGCAGTGAAATCACAGATTACGTATTATGTACAGCTTAGGGTGGTTCAGACATATATGAAAAAAATTAAAGTTGTTCCAAACTTCGCTCCCCGGGCACCAAGAGTTTTGTATTGGTGCCAATAAGAACCACATAAAATTTGGTCTATTTCAGAAAACATTTGATGGACCCGCCACCCTTTTGAAAACTGGAAAATGGTCTTCAATCTATCAAAAATCATTAATATCTCTCCGAAGCTGCCCCCTAGAGGGATCAAATGTATGACAAGGTCCCATTATTTTTTTTTCTCCAACATTTTTCATGAACTTACTTACCCCCTATCACAACCCCTTATGGGTGCTCCCCTGCAAAAATGACATTCTTGTGAAATTATGAAATTTACTTCCCCCTCTTCTCAGATGCCTCAGAAGGGGTAAAACTCAAGACGAACTCGCACTATTTTTACTCTCCCAAACTTTTCTCAGTACACATCTACCCCCTATCTGCCACCCTTTTGGGGGTCCCCCTACAAAAAACACAAAAAATTTCGAAAAATTGTTCATAGCTCCCCCGGAGTGACACAAAAAGGGTTGATATGTATCACAAAGTCCTATTATATTTTTTTTTCACATATTTTTTCCCAACATACCTACCGTCTATCTGCCACCCTTTTAGGGGTCCCCCTACAAAAACACAAAAAATTAAAAAAATTTCTAAAAATAGTTCATAGCTTTCCCTGAGTGACCCGTACAGTGGTCTAATGTATTACCAGGTCCTCCCTACATTTTTCCGAACATACTTACCCCCAATCATAACCCCTTTGGGGGGATACCTTTGAAAAAATGAAAAAAGTTTCGAAAAATAATTCATATCAGTACTAGGTTGTATAATGTTCATTTTTATTGTGTTCATTGTTTATATTAACTGGCTCTTTTCACAAAAAAGCATACTTTTTGCGATATACTACTACGATTTGTAGTATTAGCTGTTTTTATACTTCATCATTTGGCAAAATTTGGTTGTAGTCTTTCATAAACGCAACACCTCTTTCGGCGGTGTCATTTACAACAGCTAAGCTTTTGCAAAAAGAGAGCAAATCGCTGATCTCATCATAAGATTCCCATGATTATTGAACATTCTATATTCAATTCAAACAAAACAAAAAAGTTTCTGGGTGAAGCTAAAATCAGCAGCTCTATTGGTGAAAATTTTCAATGGCAGTATATAATGTAATTCAATAATTCAAAATCAAAAATTACTGCTACTTAGGTGAAATAAATTTCCCAGAGTATTTAGAAATAATCCCTACTACCTCAATCAACTGAAGAAGGCTTACAATAGGTTTTAAAGGTTTGCAATTCTAAAATCAATTTACTGCCAAGATCGCGTAGCTTGACACCTCTGAATTATTTCCTGAGGCAATGTGGGTAGTTTCTGGCTTGTAATTTGTGCTTTGAAAATGCACATAGCTCTTTTAATTTCGCAAAAAAGTACATAATCAATTTTTCGAAAAAATATCGAAAGTTTGACCTACAGACTGCGCTAAATATTGTCCATTTGCCTTGCAGATTTGTTTAAAATCATTTCTTAATGATAAATAGTAGAATATTATTTTGCTAATACAGCTAAATTGGGTTATTTGAAAAATATATTGTTTTATATTTCAATTTTAAACTGCGACATTCTAAAATAAAAACAACTCTTACACATGTGGCTCAGGATTCGTAAGGGAAACCTTAAGAACTTTTACTCTAACAGTCCAAAACTTAAGTAAAACTTTTTTGGTATCAATCAAAAGTAAATTAACTTCCGCATACACTGCTTTGTCAACGAAATGTTTTAAAGCTTAAAGGGTTTTTGATATTTTTTAAAGGGCTATACCAGTGCGACACTTTCTTTTTTTGGCTTATTCGATAGTTTATACTTTCAAAAATATCCTGTGAAAGCGGCAAGGTCATACCTTGAATAGTTCTTGAATGGCAGCAGTTGAAACTTTAATCGAGTTTTTCTCGAAATGACATTTTTCAAAATTGCTGACATCATAAATAAAAGAGAAATTAACCTTTCGATTTCAAACTACTGAAACTGAGTATTCTTGAATATATTTACTACACAATAACCTGCGATCTTTTTCATTGGTTGAAAATTGTAAATTTGGCATTAAAAAAACTACCATTTTTTACCCCAAAAAACGACACTTTTTTTCAGAACTACGCCATTTTGTTAATTTTTGATATTTTTCAAAAATCGTAAGTCATTGTATATTAAATACCTTCAACTTTAATAACCTTTTTGAGTATTTTTGTTTCAACTACTCATTCGGCTGGGATCATGTCAACAGTTGGGGAACTCTTGTTTTGGCACCTCCGAAGACGGCACATAACTCCGTTATTTTTCAATATTTTTATCTTAAAATATAAGTAGCTGAAAATATACCTTATTATGTCTTATTATATAACTTCAAAACATTCTATCGAGTACTTTCTTTTAAAAAAATTCGAGAAAATCGCCTAATTTTTCATGGATTACACTGGTATAGCCCCTTAAGGATAAAGCGGTGTCTTAAGCTCACAAAAAAAAAAAATCATATTTTCGTTTTTAGTCTCTATTATTGTTAGTTTACTTCTACCCTTTAAGTCTTAACAACAGCAACTACAAATAAAATTAGCGGTTTAATTTTGTCGGTTCTTCGTGTTATGCGCTTATCCATTAACTACTGTACAATGGCTTTGTGCAAGTAAACAACAAGTACCACACAGCGTTGCCATATTAATTAAAAAATGCGAAAACAAAAATGTAAAAACTCTTCACTTACCCTGCGGTGTGTGCTGACTGCGCTCTCCGAACTTTCCACCAGGTTGAGCGCGTTCTACTTCATCTCGTTGCAATGGGTATTCAACTGCATCCTGAGGCGCTGAGTTTCCGTTGATATCCTCGTCTGTAAAATTGCCGAGTGCAGGAACTATGCGTTATAATATGGATGGGCGTATTGTGGTTGGGTAGCGGAAACGTTGTATGTATAATGTGTAAGCCAAAAAGTTGAATGTAGCCAAGAGCAAGAAAAAAAAAAAAATGGAAGAATAAAATTACAAGAATATAAATTAATTTTAATACTCTGTGAGCTGAAAATGGCTGCGGACAAGATTTATGAAATACCCAGCGACATTTATGTATTTTTAATAAGTTACATTTTTTTTCGCTATTTTATTTTTATATATTTTATGCTAAAAAGCTTTAATAAAGTTTCTTAATCTGAAAAGAGCCTAAAAGTATGCAATGAAAATTATTTTAAAATGTAAGCAAGTAAACTTTGAGTTACTAAGTAAAGCATTAGTTTTTTATAGTGCATACTTTTAGGCGCAAATAACTTAAGCTGTTGCTGCGCATAGCATTATTAGATTTAAAATTCCAAGCTAAATTTTCAATAAAATTTTTTCTTAATTTACTTTAAAGTGACTGCAGTTGATGTAAGCTAACATCAGAATACTAAAACTATTCATGCAAAATTCATTCAACAGCTTGAGAACTTAAAATGCTTCACTTTAGTTCTCTTTCAACATTTCAATGTCAAAATCCCATCCAAAAATTTCTTTTCAAAAACTGATGCTGTTTAAAGTTTCAAACGCTCTTTTGTTAAACTTGCATTATTTACAAAGTACCAGCAAAATAAAAATAGAAGTCCTTACACTGTCCAAACAATATTTTTAAGTGAAAACCATCAGTTGTCCGCAGCAACAACAGTCAGCTTTCGTTAGAATGGCTGTTTTTTTTTTTTTTTTGATTTTGAATTTGCAAAAGTGTTGCAAAATAAATCCTTTGTTTTCGTGTTGAAATGTTTTCATAAATTCAACACAGACTGAAAATTTCGAAAAATCAATGCGAACAAAAGCATAGAAAATTTACATAAAAACTTTCAGTATAAAAGATGAGAAAAAGAAAAAAACTTATCAAATAATATGCAAATTGTGAAGTTGAAATTGTATATAATAGCGGAATGAGAGAAAAAGTGTTGTTTTGATCAGATAGACGAAAATACATTTGCATTCAAATCCATTGTGCAAACAACTGGTGGCGATTTAGATTTTTCCCTATTTCACAAGCAATACTAAATTCAAAAAAGTCGAGTCAAGTGAAGCAGACTCTAAGAAGAAATACATACAATAGAAAATCTAAGGAAGTCACCAGCGAAAGCTTCCATAAAAACTAAGTGTTGTTTTCCATTGCAGTAAAGTGGTTAAGACAACGAGCTTAAGATATTACCTACGTGAGATGTTATGTTAAAAAGTAAAAATTTATGTTTTCCGAAATATGAATAGCTTTAGAGCAGTGGTGGGCATGGAAATCTAACAAAAGGGCTAAACAACAACATCAAGCAACAACAAACAAAATTTTAAAGTTTTTTTTTGCTGTCATTTCCAAATTCGCCAACTGCACAAAAAAAAACCCAAATTGCACTACAAACAAAAACAATTACAAGATTCGTCAAGACACAATGCGCCGCAGTCGCTTATGCCTTTGTGTTTTGTTTTTGTTTTTATTTGAATTCAAGTCAACGCTATGCCTCGATAGCGTGGAAATTCTGCGAATTTTTTTTTCGCTTGCTTATGCGGGTAATGAGGGCGAATAGGGACACTACGTGCCCACCACTGCTTTAAAGGTAAGTCTAATATCATTCTCTGGAAAGATACACTCCTATTGTAAGGTTGATTGCAACGCTCAATATCTATAAGTGGTATAGTGTCCAATTCGATTATATACTGCTTGCAAGAATATCACCTTCCCTTAAAAAAAATTTGAGTTAAAGATTAGAAAGGAAGAGTTCAACCTTTGAGTTTCAGTAAATCAACTACGCGGAGTGCGATCAAGTCGATAGTTCGATTCTTTAATACAATCTTGCTTTGCTGTTCAAAGTTTTCATTACTAAATTATGTATTAGATAGATTTCAGTTCCAGTACCTAGCCTCCGTTTCCATAGACGGCAATTTTTAAGCAAATTGTTATAAAAATAAATCTTTGATACAACTTTGAAATAACAAATAATACTTTTCCAGTAATAAGTAAAAGCTGAAGCTTCCTGGACTACATACGATGTCGTGAGAGTTATATTTTTTTCAAAGGTGCAAGGGTCGTATGCTAGACCTAAACCTTAACTTATGTTCGAAAGCTTAGGTTAGAACAAATAGCATGACTGCGAGAATGCAAGCCATTTAATCTTGATATTTTGTTGCTTGAAAATTAGTATACTTTTGGCAAAATTAATGAACTGGAGTTTATACACAAACAACTTCAAAATAGTTTTCTTTTAGAATTAAAATAACAATTTTCACAGTATCCTAATAGACGATTGTAAGAAAAAACTCTAGATTTGACAGCTTTACAAAAAGAAAGGTCAGTGCACTTTCATTTTTATAATCTACGGAGTATTCTACTGGAAAAATTAGTGGGTGTCCTTAGGAAATCCGGACGGCACATCACGCGTCAAGAAATTTTCTGATGACTGTTTTTGATCAAAAATGTGGAGTTTTCTAAGGTTTGATTTTAAATATTATGAAAACTGTTCATTGCACACGAAAAGCCCTTTACACTTTTTATATGCATTGTATCCCATAAAAAGGTTCAAAAATTTTCTTCAAAGACAATTTTAACCTTTGACCCGAATATTATATAATCGTTTGGTTATATGTAAAATTACTTGCTCTGTAGTTTTTGACTTACGTCTGATAACAAAACAAGATGATTTTTCGCAAAACGTCTTTCAGCTGGCTGGTAGTTCTTAAACACCCTTGAAAAGTTACACGTCCATATTGGATTTTCAACGTGAAGCTTGGTGACATCCAGATCTCTCGAAAAAAAAGATCTCTCGAAAAAATAGATCTCTCAAAAAAATAGATCTCTCGAAAAAATAAATCTTTCGAAAAAAATAGATCTCTCGAAAAAAATAGATCTCTCTTTTTGGTCGGATCAAGTAACTGAACAACAAATCACCCGGCCGAATTCAGCGCGAAACTGGATCACGTGAAGATCTCCCGACAATTAGAGCTTCGTTTTGGTCGCTAGTAGCTTATGAACACCTTTAAACATGCTTTCATCATAACAGACTTAGCCGAAACTGGATGGCGTGAGTGTCGCTAACTGCCGGACAAATTAATAATATTGTCAATGGGATATGTGAGACACAAGGCAAACTTATTTACTTTGAAAAGAGAACATAAATGTAAGTAAGCCTCTCTTTTAATATGAAAAAAGGATTACTACATCAAGCGCAATCTTAGAGGATACTACGTAAAAGACACCAAAAAATGTATTCCCAAATCAGCGAAGAATTTTTTCAAAAGCATAAATACTGGGTTGATCAATTCTTTCATAAAAAATCTAATCAACACTTTGAAATTTCGACAGAAAATAATAGCATCATCGACATATAAATCAGATAGTCGGCTTAATAAAGTTTGTGTTTTAAGACAATCGAGTTTGTGCTTTCCAATATTTTAAAATCAAGAATGACAGGAATGAATTATTGTGAAGACTATGGATACTAAAAAATTTTTTTAGGCAAAACTTTTTTCCAAAGTTAAAAGTATAGCTAATGGCATCTAGAAATAGTATTACTTTCTGAAATGTGAAATAGTACAGAGACTTCTTAAGTAAGCCATCCACATTTCTTCAGCAAGTTTCTTCTAAAATTCATATACTTTATTAATGATCATCAAATTATTTTTGTTAAAGGTATTCCATATTTGAGGAATAATCAAAGACACATAAATGTTAATTATTACTGTAGACTTTTCTATTTTTCGCTATTCATTTCTCACATATTATGTTATACTTGTGATACAAAAATGTTCATTTATCATTTTAAATGCATCTAATTAATATTATTCTGCTATAGTACTGCAAATAATGAGAATTTGAGAAAAAATTTAAAATTATTTAAAGAAACCTAATGAGTTGTTGCATAGAAGCACCTAAAAGTATGCAATAAAAAATAACTAAAAATACTGCCAAGAAAATGTATGTTAATTTCCTTTCAAGAGCTATTTTTATTTTTTTAAATTTCAACTTAGCAAATTGCTCATATTTCAAGAAAACATGAGAGCTTCTTACAAGGAAAAACTACATAGATACTTCAAAAATAGCAAAAAATAAATTTAAAATTTAATGAGTTTTTTCCGTTAATTTAATGATACAATGTTTGCAGAGCAAATGGCATTAGGAAGTATTTCACTTGAAATAGAAAAGTTATCTTCATTAACTTGTAGTTTTTCTAAAGAGTAGCTTTTGCTTTTACCCAGTTAGTGCAGTAGGGTACGTTGTAATGCACTACATTTCATTGCCTTACATTTCATTCAAGGACTTTTTTCATTCTCTATATCTGTACGTTGCACTAATGATTGTTTTGCTTCGAACATGAATAGTAAAAAAGAAGCCAAACGAAAGAACGGTTCTAAAGTTAACGAACAAACTGTTCTAAAGAAGCAGTATCAGCAGCAGTAACAGCAGCAGTAACAGCAGCACTAAAATCCCTGTTGTTGTAAATTTACAATGGCATCATGGGAGCACACAATACGAGTTGTACACAACGACGTCTTATATGCAGTTGATTAAGCAACGAAATACTAAATCTTGCATGCATGCATTCGATTTGGGCGATGGCAACGAATTGGGCTAAGCTACACGGTGAAAAATTAGTGTTTATATTGTGGAGCGTATTTGTAAAGTGAGCTAAGATAGTGATTTTTTACGCAGCCATTAATTAAATATTTATAAATAATAAGAAACTATGTGCTGTAAAAAAATGGTTATAAGTTTCAGTTCCTAAAGTGCATCAAACTGATTTCTGTCGAACAACAGCGCTTCTGTTCATCGTATCGTATGAGTAACATTTAATTTGTTTAGCTTAATAATTGAGCAGATCAGTGAAATTGACACATAATAATTATGGAAAGTGCATTTTTAAAATGTCATTGTTAGACGAGGTTTTATTTTCTGATTGGCTATTCATTGTATTTGATTATGCAATAGTTATTGTATTAATTTTAGATACCATATAACTTTTTGAATTTAAATTTTTTTGATTTGTCATGCCTAACTTAATTAGTACTAGGTGACTTTGTACGCGTTGCATTTTCAAAGGTTCCCATATTTAAATTAGAAATATTAAATGCCAAATTGTTATGCTTGTTTCTATTTGCGCAAATAATTTTTGCAAGCAATTATAAAATTTTAATAACATGATATTTAAAAGGTATATCGAGATAATTTTTATTGAAGATTGAGATCAAGCGTTTAAGGAATAAAACTAAACAAAATTAACCGAAATCGGTACAGTAGTTTTAGCGTGATGCGTGAATATCGAAAACGGCTATCAATTTACTTATACAGATTTTAATTGAAAAAAAAAAAAAAAATTATATGAAAATAATATCTGATTGTTCGTGTAAGTCGACATACACTAAATAAAAATGTAAGTACTGTGAAATGGTTTTTTCCTAACATAACTAAAGCAGCGATTTTCGAAGCGGCCATTCGTTAAACTTAGATATTAAATAGTCATTGAAGAGTGCTAACAAATGACTACGACACTTAAGCTTTGAATTGCATCAAAGTAGAGTTCTGGCATTTGAAACGTTGAAATTATATTATTTTACAGAGTTTTATTTTGATGAATGTATTTTAATTTAAGGCTCCAAGTTATATGAAAGTCAAATGATGTTTGTGGTAGTCATCATGTCGTATGCGTGAGTAATATTTGATTTGTTTTGTACTATAATTATCAGAAAAGAAAAGTGTAATTAGTATTAAATATGTGTTAATCACATAGAGTAGTATTCCATTATAAAAATATGTGTACTGATTGAAGCCATATTTTCAAAGTCTCCTGAAGCAGCTATTAACTGAACGGTCATCAATTAAAATTTGATATCTGATGAACATTTAAAAAAATATTTTACTAATGACTACGACGCTTTTGCTGAAATTGTCCAAAGGTCATCATTTCGTATGATTAACATATGAATAATTTTGCATTGTAATTAATCAAAACGCGAAATTGAAATAAAACTTAAATAAAATTTTTGATTTTCTTTTTCGACCTCTTATTTTTCCCAAGTGAACGAATCATATATAAGCTGACACGAAGTTTTGTACTTCCTATTATAGAATCTTGACAAAGAAATTGCAATGAAATTATTGTGTTTGTATAAGTTAATATTACCCATACGTCTTATAGAACAAATATTATATTTATTAAAACTTCGATAAGTAAGCATCGATCGAAAATATCGCATTGATAACTTGGCCAATTGCCTAACATTATTTGCACCTTGGTTTCATATGACTAAAGTTTTTGGCCACTCAAAATTTTTACAGCTACATCCAGCTTATTGATTCTTATTTTCTAAGAAACTCTTTAGATAAAACTTTTGCTTGAAACCTGAATTTTTTTTGCCACAGTGTATTAAGTTAAAGTAATATCAAATCCTGCCATATCCTGATGCGCTCACTCGCCAACTACCATCTCTTCTCGCTACTCCTACAATACTTGAGCTTAGCATTAATATCAAATGAAGCATCAACGTAATGCAACTCTTGCTATGTGCATATGCAATCGAAAGCACAACAGCGCCGTAGCATAGCAATGGGAGCAGCAAGCAGTGAGCTTTTTGAAATTCCTTTGTGTGTGGAAAATATGCAGTTAGTATAAAACACACACACACACACACACACACAGTTAAAACAAAGCAATAACAGTGATATGAGTACAGAACTAAGAAGAGCAATAAAAAGCAATTGAAAATATAAAATTGCACATTTCTAAAATCAATAGCATAGAAATTGCAACTGCAGTAGCGACAAAATGTGATTTGAAGAATCTTAAAAGTTTTAAAAAGCATAAAAAAATTAAAAAATTTGCTAACAATATAATACTAAAAATGGCAATTGAACTAATTGAAGCTCTAGCAGCTTTTAGCAGTATAATCAATAATTTAAGATAAAAGGTTAATTGAACAAAGAGCAGCATTGATTGCAAAGAGTAATTTTTGACATGAAAAATACTTAAAATGTTAAAGCAGAATTTATTTGCTTTTTTAAAGTACTAAATGTAATAAACATTAAAAGGGTTTTTCTTCGCGGCCAGTCACTAAACTTAGAAATTGCGTAGTCGCTGAAGTGTATAACAAAATGGCATCAATTTTCAGCATAAATGTTGCATCGGTGTAGAGCTTTGCAGCTTTAAACGGCTTTTGTCTAAATTTTAATATTACGAGTATTTGCGTATTTTTAAGGATTTCAAATTATTTCAAGCTTCACAAAACACATTTGAAAGACTTTTATTTCTGTCCAAAATTTTATGCAAATTGCAGTAAAACTGGGTTTTTCAAAACTTATTGCAATTAGGAGACGAATTTATTAAAAAAAATCAAATTTGACGCAGAATCATTTGAAAACAACACAAGGGTGAAATAGAGGTGTGAGTCGTACCATAATGAAAATTTGAATACTTGAAAGTTTATTATCTGTTTGGGTTATGTAAAAAGATCATTAATTTCTTATTAAATCCTCAGAGGCCAGGTACTTAATTTTTAATTTATATTGCTACATAATAATGAACACAAAACATAATAACAATTATCATTAGAAATGCATCGTTACAGAGCTCTTCTTGCTTAAATTCTGCTTTTAAACATGACGTATGAGTGATGTCTAATTATTTTAAGCCTCATGAAAGTATTGTTGAAATATCATCTTAAAATTCTTATTGCTTTGTTAATATTGGAGCTTAATAGCAGCTTAGCAATGGCTTAAACGAATAATTCATCTATGAATTTTCAATTTTCCTGCTTTATTGAACATATCAAGCAAAGGTTAGATATTTTTAAAATTGCCTTATTTTTTATAACGGCACAAATGCTGATATCAACAGCGGCCAGTGTTCAAAATCGAACATTTTCTAGTTATCAACTTGAAAATATTTATGATATCGAACTTATCTGTAAGTATTACATCGAAACTGCGTAATCAAGACTTACACTTCTCGTGCACAAATTTTACTTTTTAAGGTGTCATTGAAATTAACATCAATTTTTATCACTCAAAGTTGCAAATTTTTTGAACATATTGCCAAAATATCCAATATTCCGTAAAATTTGATATCAATGCCCTTTTAAAAACAATTAAAAAACATAATAAAATGCGCAGAAAAATCAATGAACCAATTTGTAACAAATTTGTGAAAAACTGAATACAAAGCGCTAAACTTAAACGTGAGCACGCACCATATAACTGGTAGTTGCTCGTTAACTTTAATATGAACAGCAGCAGTGGTAGCAGTAGCAGCGAACATTGTTGTTGCTATTGTTATTTGTCTGGCAAACAATTTAATTTAAAGTTAACACCTGTGACAAAGCTTTTGCAGCAAAGGAACGTAACAAAAGCACTCTGAATATGCTGGAGTTTATATGACCATAGATGGAGGAAAGGGCAAAATGCAGGTGACGCATTCACTGCTGACACATATTTTCGCTATTCAAGTAATGGAATAGAATGAAAGAAGAAGGGTGTTGTTTTGAAATCGTGTGAAAACAATAATAAACTTTAACTTTTGTTTGGGTGTCAAAGCAATAATTGCGCACACAAAGTAGCAAAAGTATGGCAGCAGCATGATACCTGGTAGCTGGCAATCAGCATTGGAAATTGTAAGAGAGTAATAGAAAAGAAAGTGTGCCATATAACAGCAGCAAAATAAAATAAAAATAAAGAAAGCGAACGAAAATTGCCAGTTGTAACTGGCGTTAAGCCAAATCAGTAAAGGAGTCATAAATTCTGAGAAATATTACTTGGTTTTTTATAGCTTTGACTTTAATTTTTAGCGCTCTGTCAAGTGTTTCAGTTTGATGGTTTTTTTGAGAGAATTTTTTAATTTCTTCGAAATTTGTGAAGTGAAAAAAAAAATTAAATTTAACATTTTTTGTTCGACATTATGAGCTGAATCCTTAGCGATCTCCATTTTACTTCATAAGTTTCTCTTTTGAAATAAAAAAGCTGATATTTAAAAACTTTTAAATACATAAGTTTGGAAATAATATTTTGAATTTATCTTAGTTTCATAAAAATTGATGAAGTTATTTTGAAAATTAAAGTAGCAAGCAGTAGCAATAGAAAAATCCCTCAATCGAAGCTTAGAATGTACTTTTTAAAGGGCAAATTTTACTTTTTTTAATTAGCGACACCAAAATTTAGTGAAACTCACAAAAAAAAGTATTTCGAATATTTTTGACACATATTTCAGCAATGTTTACTTATAATAAAATAAAAAAAAAAGAAAATGTTATTTTAGCAATCAGATCTGAAAACATTTTTTGAGGCTATAGACTACGAGAAATAAAATAACGTACTCTAAGTTCTTGAAATTTTTTGTCGCACTGAGGCTTGTTTTTAGCACGTCGTGTGTAAGAGTCAGTAAGCTATATCAAAATAATCAACAAGAAATTTAGTGTCATCAGTCTATGGAAAAGTTCGAGCTAACAAGAACCTTTCCATAGATTTAAAGTTTGCACGAGAATGTTGAAAGGTTTTGTAGAATCCAGCATGGATACATACAAAAACAGCCTGTTACACTAATATTGTGCTGAAGTTTTGACTTAGAATGGCTGAAGTTATATCTACGTTGTATAAGGTTCTAAATAATTTTAAAAAATTAATTATTTTTCAAAACTCAAATTATTTATGATTTTACAATTTTTTCTTTAATAATCAAAAAATTAATTTAAAAGATGAATTTATGGACAGTACGGTATTAGTTTGAGAACTAAGCTACGTAACAATCAATGGTAAAAGTTGATCTGTAAAAAATTGAAATAAAAAATTATGAGACTGCAGATGTTTCATCAAAAGTATTGGAAGCGTTTGAAGTAGTATCACGTAGTGATATGTGTAATATATCACAAATACAAGTGCTGCAGCCTATGATTCAGAACAACGTGACTATGAAGTAGACAGGTGAAGCAGATGGGTCATTAAATGATGTTGGAAAATACAGAGATAAGCAATAACAAAGTCGCAATTAGAGTGGAATATTTACTCGCATTTCACTGAAAGTACAAACGTACTTGACGTAATACTTTAAGCGCCAAAAAGGTAAGGTTCACATAAAGTAAGAAGCACAATAATTAGAAATCAAAGGAGCACTAGCTTCAGTGATAAAAAATAAACCGAAGTCAAGCTGAAAGCTTCTGTTCACAATAAGATCTCATTTTTCTCATTGAAATTTGAAACAAAGGCACATAATCTTCGTAGAAACGATAATACATTGGCGAAATTAATAGTGTAATTGAAAGCGGCAACTGCGGAACTCTATCTCAATGATAGGCTGGATCATAAGTTGTGTCCAAAAATTTGATCAATCTTCATAGGAATATGATGCTGATCATGAATTATGGTATCTGATGGACGAATAGAAAAAATCAAATTAGAGGCATATACATACTATTCGAAAATAGAATGGGAGGCACTGAGAACTCCGAAAGCAATATTCAATCAAACTGCAGTGACAGCTCTCACGAGAAGGAGGTGATTGTCTTATCATACCCTTCAACATAAAAGCTCGCCAAAAGGAAGTACATGAAGAACAGAAAAGCACGACTGTCGTACTTCAGTAAAAATTTCAGCGGAAAATGCTACAATTCCAGTAACTACGGGTACATGGCTCACGACTATAATTCAATGAGGAAACTTTCAGCATTACCTCCACCAATCAGAAAATTTAAAGACAGGGTGAAAGACAGGTTAAACTAGCGAGGCGTAAGTTAACCATTCCATATCTGAGTGCCAAATTTTTCATATTCCAACTATTGAGGGGATACAACTTATGATTTCGACAAAATGTGACATTTGGAAGACATTATTATCAAACTTTCTATAAAAATTTGAAATCGGCTGAAAGCTGATATAGTTAAATCAGTTTTTTTGTATTAAAATATTAAAAAAACGCTTCTGTGGTTTTCTTTTATATCCGGAAAAATTAGGATCCAGGTATCGTTACTTATTTAATCCTCGAATTCTGATACTACGAGAATCGTGCGAGATTATGGTATACCTACCTTATATTTAAATTTTAAAGAAAAAAATAAAATTTTCAAAAATAAATCCTTTAAAATCTAAAATATTCTCTTAACTAATAACGCATTGGCCTTATTTAAGACTTTCACTTAAGTCTCTTTGCAGCTTAAGATTATTTGCTCAAAATATAAAATTTTAATCATCTCACACTGCATTTTGAAACCATTAACTACCGCAGAAAAACTATTACAATTTCCTATAAATTTTTATTTTAATGACTACAAACCTTCGTTGAATATTCTTATCAAAATAATCGTTACTGTCATCACTCTGAACTCACCTGATATGAACGTGATCTCGCTAAGCATAATCCAGCGCAGCGCAAAGTACAAATGTATTTGCAAATAACGTCCCAGGCGATGATGTAATTTGATTGTGACATCGCGCGCGTGATCCAAGATAGTGTCAGGCATATAAGAGAACTGCACTGGCTCACCGGTAAAATGACGTCCACCAATGCTGAAGAAAACTTTGGCGTGTACAAACACCTGTGAAATGAAAAAAGAAAAAACAACAACAACATTAGCGCAATAGAGACAATAACATTAAAGAGAGAAAAAAAAAAGACAATGTAGCAGCAGAGCAGAGCAGCGCAACATTAAATGAATGACTGAGTGGCATAGTAATGATGAAAAAAAGAACAAAAAATCAATTGCTGGCGTTTTATTTTGGACACGATGGGTTGGTAAGTCATGACTTGGCTTACGGCTATAGCAAATACGGAAGCCTGTTTAAATGTTATTATTATATTTGCTGTTATTGTTCTATGCAGCCATAAATTTTGAGTTACGGAAATGCTTAAAGTATAAGAAGTGTGAAGTTATGGGTGGGGAGTCTTTAAGTAAGATTAAGTTATAGTATGTCACATAAAAAAATATTCGGTTTCATCATTTGGCACCTTAAGATATGTTTATTGGGAAAAATAAACGATTTTGAACAAAAAGACTTTTTTTTGTGCTTGAAAATGTAAAGTGGTAGTGAAAGATAATGTATTTTGCTTAAGTTTATATTTTTAATATTGAATTTCAATAGTTAAAAAAAGTAATCGGTTTTTTAAGCTAACATTTTTATAGAAATTTGTCACAAAAAATTGTAAAATTGCTGCTGAGAGTGAAAAATACGCTGTATACGTAAAGTAACGAGTCATAGAGACCGGTTACTTTTACTAAAAATTACATTTATACACAAAAAAGCACAAAAAAATAAAAATAAAGTGTTATAAAACTGAAGATCTTCAAATTTGGAATTTGCAATTTAAAAACTAGCTATTAATAAAACCAGTACCATTTATTTCGAAATTCGTCAAACAAAACTTTTATAAAAAGGGTTCTGAAAATGGATTCTATTTTTTTGTAAAACTTTTTTTTATTTTTAAAATTCAAATCAAAAAGGAACAATCAGCTACTCCCAGTTGTTTACGTAAGAATTTTTTTTCGTGTTTGAAATGTTATGGGGAACTTAAAAAATAAGTTACTGAAATAGTTTTTATTTATTTTAATTTCGGAATTTTAAATAAAATTGATTTTTTTTTAAATAAAAGTTATGCTTTATATGTCTTTTGGAACAAAATTGTATGGTATTATTTTTTGTACAGAGCTTTTTGTTCAGTACTTTCAGTGCAAAAAAAAACACAAAAGATGCTGTTATGCTGTTATTTAGCAAGTTCTATAAATATATTTGCACTAAAAAGCCCAAATCCTTATAAGGAGAGCATGAAATATCCTGATAATAAAGGAGTAACTAGTCTAAGGAACCAAATAGTCTTATTTAATTTCTTTATAAACTGATGAAACCCACGGTTTTGCTTGAAAATTAAGAAATATTCTGATAATAAAGAAGTAACGAATTATTTAATCTGATAATATTTGCTAAAACAGGAATTTTCTAATGACAAAACCGACAATGCTGTTAGAAAAGCATAAAATATGTTTGCAATAAAAAAGTAACCAGTTTTGAGAAGCGAGTATTTTTACTGAACCGTATTTAATTTGGGGTGGGCCCGACAAAATCCAGGGTAGTATGAATTATGCGAATATTGAGAAGAAAGTAACGACTGTAAAAAGGTTTAGGCGTTATTTAAATATTGTATTATAAAAAGTGACTAGTTAGATAACCAGTTACTGTTTTCTTTGGTTTTCATTGATTGTTGATTATATGAAAAAAAAAGTACACTGCTATACTCTCAATATGCAACTTATAAAGTAAATTGAATAAATATTTATATAATAATTTTCTTAAACAAAAGCAGCTAAATTAATAGAATTAACTAGTTATATAACCAGTTACTTTTATACTCAGATGTTTTAGTTTTTAAAAATTAAATTCTGAAATGTAAAAGCTAATTTTTATTTGTGAACACTATTATTAAAAGTCAAAATTGATTTCAATTTAAAGGAAACGAGTTATTTGAGTCGATTCCTGTTAAGATTTAAATGAGTTGATATATCAGCACAAAATATTTTAATTAAAAATTTTGCCAAACGTTATTTTAAAAGTAACTAATGAGCCTTTTATAAATGTAAAACAAATGAAAATTCTCATAAATAACTGATAATAAAAGAAATACAAATTTATGACAAAAACCACTAAACTTTTAAGTAACCACTCTCATTCGTTACATTGTTCACATAAAACGCGCTCTGTTAAAAATTCAGCTTAAATTTCACACTTCATTAACAGCATAAAATTCGTTACTTAATGCTATGCACGTACCAAAACAGCCAACCGAACAAACCCAACGCCAACAGCAGACACCAAATGCGCCAAATGACTACAAAGAGTAACCAACACAATCGCATGCTAAAGCACTGACGGATGCAGGAACAAACAATGGACTACGATGACGACGATGAACGACCATTCAAATGTCTAATTACGTCAAAATTATGTGGTAATTGCAGGCGAGTTGAGTTCTGTTTTTTTGGTCGCTTTTTTCATTTTTAATTTTAATTTTTAGGACCTGACCGCATTGAATGCATTTTTTGCTAAAAATTTGTAATTTCGCTTAAAATTGGCGGAGAAATAAAATTGCAAAGCGGTTTTCTTTTTATGATAACTCATTATTATATTGGTTGCCAGTTTATCTCGCTGAGTGAGAATATTAAAATTTTGTGATTTATGCAGCGTATGTCACTGTTCAGTGCTTAAATTTTAATAGAGATTTTAATGTTGATAGAGGCACAAAATTTATGTTAATTGAATTTTAATTGCTGCACTTGCGAGTTATAATTGGGTTTCGAGAAAGCGATATATTAATGAACACCTGCTTGTCGTAAAATTTTTTAATATAATTTTTTATTATAGAAATAAAGCTGAAAAAATGATTTATTTTTCAACAAAAGGTTTGCCTAATGTACATATGTATAATATTCGAAAAATCTCTTGAAAAACTTTCTCAAAATCTGTGAGTAGATAAATTATATGACACTGCATACTTAGGTTTATTCCAAATAATATAAGCAAAAAAGATTTCAACTGTAGATAAAGCTAAAAAATAGTTGAACTGATAAATTGAAATGTTATTTCAATAAAAAAATAAATGTTATTTGATTTGATTATCCTCTCCTTATTTACGTTAAAACCATAAGTATGATGTTGAAGAAATTCGTTTGGTTTTCTTATGAGCCTTTATATAAGTACCTTGACGTCGATATAAAACATTTTAAAGAGTTCTATGTAAACTAAACGAAATACAGTAGAATCTCTATTATACGAACATTCGAATATCTGAACTTATTCTTCGCGGCTCTAATTACCGATTTAGAAAGATATTTTGATAACATTTCAGACGTTTCCTTAGTAATCGCTGGCTGTCTTGCTGGTTTCAAACGATGCCAAGTTTTATCGAATTTCTATCTGAATTTAAAAATGTACAAGTTCTCGTAGATTTTTAGCATATAAAATCGGTAACGTTTAGAAAGCGCCGCGATAGCAATCATAAGAGATGTTATTAATGCTGAAGCTGCTAGATTTATATTTTTTTCGGACTTTTATTTTGTTTTCTCCCTGAAATTTCCCCAGAATAATTTTTTACCCCCACACTTTCCGTTTCCCCAAAATTTCCTCAGAATAGAATTGTGTCCCCAAAAATGCAAAAAAAAATCTCCAATATAAGAACCCTGAGTTTATTCCTGCTTTTGAAGCTCTAGATGTTGCTTTTCAGTGCTTGCAAAGAGAGGACGAATCGGATCACATACAGTTGTTACAACTGAAGCGCATCAGGGACTTGGCCGCAATGGAAAGATGTGATTCATAACGTCACAGATTAATATCTAATTATTTTCAACTAAAATTTTAAATTACATAGGTATTATGTAGTTCATTATTTTTATAGTTCGTAATTTTCTTATATCGTATTGTCTAAATGACGTATGTAAAACCCTTTCCATAATAAAAAAAATATTAAAATTTTAGTATTGTTTGATTTGACATTAAAATCGATTAAAAGTATTTTCGGTTATACGGAATACCTCTGGTTTTATTTGATTCAGATAGTTGAGATTCTACTGTTGATGTTGTACATATAGCACTTTTTCATCGCGGTTAAGCATGGCAGATTATTCAGGTGTCAGCCTTCTATATTCTTAAAATTATGATTTACTTTTAGGTTTTTGTTTTATTGGTTCACATAAATGCTTCACTTTACTGTTTTTGAAATTCTCTTGGTCTCAAGTTGAAGGTCTGAGAAAATGAATACTTTTTAAAATAGAATAATTACTTCCTTAAAGTTCTTGCCACAAACAGCCCATTCTGTCAGAATATTGTACATCCAAAAATTGACATATAGATCAAATCAAGCCTATTGTATACCCAGTCAGACAAGGGGCCTTAAAAATAACTTTAAGATAAAATCAAAGCCGGAGTTGCAACTCTAATTCAGTAGTATTTCAGTAGCGTACCCAGGGGGGGGGGAGGAAGAAAAGGCAAGGGGCGGCTCAAATACTTGGTAGGCAGCAAAATGGTCCTTGTATATATCTTATTTTGCTAGGGTTTTTGTTGAATTGTGAGGATCTTTTTTTTTTTGGTCAATAAAAATTTTTTCGCAACTCAACCATTCACCCTGGGATCTAAATATGCACGGTACGCCACTGAGTATGTGCTTGTACTACAACGGTTTATTCAATTGGTACTAAAAATCACCAAATATCAAAGAGACGGTAACATCTCTAAAACTAAAACTACCAGAATGTTCCACTTAAGTTAAACTTGTCAGCCCTCAGTGATGGCATTTTTGGTACATTTTTACTTTTTTCAGAACATTTGCGACGTGAAAAATCGTCGTCAGTACATTCGACATGTCTTTAGTAGATTCGGTACATTTTGCCCATTTTCAATACAATCGGCACAATTTTAGTACATTTTCCGTACATTTTCAGTTCATTTAGATTATTTCTAAGCTTTGCTGATCTTTGACCTCTTTTTTTTTCTTATTAAAATTTTCCTGATTTTTTATGATTTGAAATTATTCTTACGTGTTCATGTCGAAAAAGTACATTTGACATCTAAAAAGCACACCACATTAATAGTTTACATTCACTACATTTTCAAAAACCCAAATACCAGCACTGATTTGTCTAACGAAGTATTTGACAAAAAACCCTTTTTTGTGTCTTAAATTCGACAGAATTTTTTTATTAATCAAAAGAGTACCATCTAGTCGAAAAGGAACAATTTTCTAGGTCAATTGATAATGACACCGAAATGAATGAATTCTATTCTATAAAACATTAAATCAACTTTCATATGTTATGCCAATCACCTTACTCAAAGGCTTTTACTTAAAGTTCCACAGCTTTGACAAAAAAATTTAAGCTGTCTCTGTACGGGTCCAATTACTTAACTTTTTAAGAAAATTTTTAAGAAGACTTTGATTCTCTGATTCTTCTCTCAAAAACTTTGGCAAAAATTATGTGTTAGTGGTTGATGTTTCTCGTTGTTATGTTGCTCGTTGTTATGTTGCTCATTGTTGCATATTAAAATTCCCAAGCAACTCAAAATAAAATGTTGCGCCACACTTGAAAGATACACACTCCAGAGTATAATATTATCTTTGCGCTTGGTATTCAGGACCTCCTTCATTTTATGGCATTTTCATTGCAAATCTTCTTTTGTCAGCCAATGTTTCACTGTCGTGAGTGCGTTGGCAATTGTCTTCGTTCCGCACAGCTGCTTTTATAACGTGCCAATAGCAATATAACTCTCAATTTCATTGATTTTTGATATTTGCGGTATATGCAGCTCAGCTACTTCTTAGTACATTATGTTTCATTTACAGCGCATTAATGTCACCGATGCTTTAATACTTTCATCATCTTTCTGTTGACGATTTTGCTCTTTATTATTTTGCGATTGCATATGAGAGATGAGAGCAGTTTTCTTGGTCAAATAATTTTCTATTACAGGCATACCTAACCATGCCATTTATCCTGTATTTTACAGGATATCCTAGTATTATCAGTGAACATCCTATAAAAAATGACTCCATTATTTTTGTGAAAAATCCTGTAAATATCATGTTTTATTTCCACTGATTTTAAACTTTGCATTTCTCTTGAAAGAAAACGATTATTATCTCACTCAGTTTGTTCTTATTAGTTTGTGTTCGTCAATCCTTACGTTGATAACGTGACCAAAACTATTCTACAAAAAAAGTTATCAAATAAGTACCCTATCAATTATTTTCCAAGCTTTGAGAATTTTGTGAATTTTTCTTAAAAATTTCAAATTATTTTAACATTTTTATGATTGTTAGCAGTGCCTTCGAAACAAAGTGTAATTTCAAAAACAACTGGGAATTCATCGATTTATGGGTAGCTCCAAATATGGAATTGAAGAATTATTCGTGGACAATGTAACGCAAGGCACCAGTATGGAAAGACGTGGAGATTGTGGTGAATAAGCTACAAGACTCAAAATATAACGAAAATTTATCAAAAGTACACAAAGAGTTCGTATATGTGAAAAATTATTGTTCGGAGGCGAAAATCAAGCACTGGAAAGACGAAAACGTATCGATTTCGAAACGATGGGTTGAAATATTTACTCATTTGAGAATTGCGATTATAAAGAAATAGCAGCATAAGCAGAATATGTCCTTTGTTTACCCGGCACGGCCGCCTCTGTGGAACGAGTATTCGCTTCCATGAACCAGACGTGGACAGATGAAAAATTTCAGTTAAAAATAAAAAATTTGAAAGCTATTCTGACCGCTAAGGTCAATTTAAAAATGAAGTGCATTGATTTTTACAATTGGATAAAAACAAAACTGGAAATGCTGCGGAAAGTCAAAGCAAATGACAAGTATTTTGTTAAGACTTGAGGTGGCTGAACGAATCGAAAGCGAATCAGACAAGGAATGCATGGACGAAGACTCTGATTAAATTGAAATGCCAAAATATATATCCATACACAACAATTACTATCTTTTTTGCTTTAAAATGAAAAAAAAAATAATCTTGTTATCAATCCTGTTTTCGGAAAAAATTAAATCCTGAAAAATTACATTTTTTCTCCAATTTATCCGGTTTTTCCTTGAAAAATATATGGTATGGTTAGACATACCTTACATCCAATATAAAATTCGTAAATAGGCTTTAATTGCTTTTCTTGCTATTTCTGTGGCTTTGAGTGCAAAATAGCCTACTGACTTTAAGTCCCTATATAGTGGAGCGCAGTTTTCTGAAATTATCGAATATCGATTTTCACTATTACTAAAAGTTACTGACACAGATTAAAGCTGCGTCTCACAAAACTTTGGAAATCAAAGGGATCAGTTAATATTCTCTTATATAAAACACTATATATAGACCCATTCGAGTAATTCATTGCTTTAATGAAGAGTTATCGTACTAAAGAAAGATAGTGTAGCGTTTGGATTGAGGAACTACCAACATCGGGCTGGTTGATTTCAATACAACATCAGAACATCAAAATGCAGAAGATTTTTCAACTAACAAGGAACACAATTACTCTTTTCTTGAACGAGTTTTTGGTGGTTTGAAGTTGCTATCCCTTAGAATATTTATTTCCCAATAAAAATACATATAATGCTCCAAAGTCTTTAAGCGCTAGTTTCTGTGCAAGGATGTTTTTCTTAAAATTAAACTGTGCAAGCGTTAGCACTTCTATATCCAATGTAAACAGTAGAATAGTTAAATTATTAAGCTGTCAAAAACTGCTTGAAACTGTCAAATTGAAGTACTTGTGCGCATGGAATTTACGATACACCATCAATAAACTCAAAAAGAAAATGAAGAGAACATTTTTTTTTGTATATAATATATTGGTTTACAAGTACATGTAACCAAAAATTGTTAATGTTATCTGTATATAAAAAAAAAAAATGATATTTAAAAAAAGCCCCAATATAATTTCCAAAGATAAACAAAACCATTTATAGCCAATACAACAAAACATAATTTAGGGCATTGCACTACGACGACGCCGCCGCCGATATGGTAAAGGTAGGTAACCTAAAGTACTACAAAAATATTGGGTACTTGTACCTAATAAACTTTGTTTACATTGCGAGTAAACAATTTGATTACATTTTTATTACGAGCATTGAAGATTTCAAGATTTCCCTGGGAGGTTTATTTTTTTTGTTTTTGCTTTTTCAATACTTTTATGGTTCGATTTTCGTTTTATTATTTTGTGTTGTTTATCAAAAGCAATGAATTGCTTTTGGCGTTGAGTAGACTTTGGTTTTTTTTTAATTTTTTTATACGACTCTTTTTCATTTTTGACTACCCTACTAAGGCACCTGAGTGTACTCTACCTATGATGTACGAGTACAATCGTACGTGGTACCATATCAAAAATCATTTTTTTTTATTTGCCGCCAGTGTGTCTGGCATAAACGATGAAGGTATTGAAAACCCATCGATGGTTGTTTACTCATTGCATTGAATTGCATGCAGTTGTTGCTTTTGTTGTGTTAGAAAAGGAAAAAAAAAAAACAAAACAATTCAATTTATTTTTGTTGTTGTAATGCCTTATATGCAAGCTCTATAATATGTGTTTTTTTTTGGTAAAAATATTTCAATTTCCATTTAAGCGTATACCCTACTATGAGTTCATGAAATTATAAATTTTTTATTTAAGGTTTTATTGAATATGTGGGGAAGTTAAAAACTAAAGATTAAAATTAAAAATATCAAATATTTTTTCGAGTTTCTCTCTATCTAAATTTTTGAAAACTTTGGTTGTGAAAACTCATGAAAATTATTGGGGTATTTTTTTTTACTTCTTAAGTGGAAATACAAACTTTAAAGATTCATAACTCATTATAATCCTATCAACAGAAAACGATTTGACCAAAAATAAAGTGTTCTTATATGCTTTTGAATATGATATTAACAAACTTTTTAACTTGTTTACGACGTAATTTTTAGATTAAAAAAACTAGAAGAATGGATATTGCATTCAAGCGACCATATTGGATCGAATTTTAGTGCAGCGTTCAAAAGATCTTAAATGTAACAAGATTCAACTAGTTACTCGTATATAATTATTTTTATATAATAGTTTTTTTTTCCAAAGGAAACTGCATTTTTCCTTACTCGACGCTTTGATTTGCTACTCGGATTATAAGAAAAAATAGTTTTAGAACATGAAATCTTATTAATTAGTTGGTTTTCTCAAAGTCCCATCACCTGGGTGGATTGGAAACAAGTTTAAATGCACATTTTCACAGAAAATCTTAAATATTCCGATGGAAAAGATTTTTCGAATCCCATCTGTAACTCAAAATATTATTAACCTTAGGAATGTTAAGAAACTGGAAGAATGTTTTTGTGACAGACCAATATTTTGCTCCACAATTTTTATTTTTTACGTGTTGATGCTCACAGAGCTAAAAATATTTTAAAAAATTAATTGAAAATTATTTATTCGAATTTAAAGTCATTTGCAGAAGCCAATATTCTTGTCAAATTTCGCAAATCGGCTTATGCTTTATAAAAAAACCTGACAAAGATTACAAATGGAACAATTTAAACTGGTAATTGGCGACATATGTTTCGGCTATTACCACATATATACATATTCATATGTACATAGTCTCATCAAACCAGTTTTTATTAATTTGTATTGAGATTCGAACCCCGACCTTTCCATGTATTATATGTGGACAGCCGCTCTTAACACTTGAGCTCTGGAGGTTCTGCCAATGACAAGTATATGAAAACTAATTTTTAGTTTTTCATAAATTTATGAGACTTTTAAAATTTATTTATTATCTTAGAGAATATCAACTTTATGAAAGATATTTTGGCACATAAAATATGAGAAATTATTTGATAATTCCAAAAACTCTTTTTTTTGAAATTTTATCTCCGATGATATTAATTTAAACTCGAAAAATGGTCAGTTTAATTTCTTTTCTTTTTCATTTATTTAAAATTCTACTAACAATAAGTTACATAAGTGTGATTTTTAGTATCTTCCAATTTATTGAATTTTTGAAAATGTTGTTTTTAATGAAAATTTTTCAATTATGCTGAAAAATGGAAGGTATTGAGATTCCATTTTAGCTTTGAAACATTTTTTTTCGTATTAATTTAAAAAAATAAAACAAAGGTTAATCTTCCAATTCTGCCAATTTTCAAGTTTAACTCAAAAAATAGTTTACCCTATAGAAAACTAAAAATTGAATAGGTTTGTTTTAAGAGATGAAACTTCTAATATTTTATTTTGGAGTAATTTTTTTCCTGGAAATTTTATTTACAGAATTATTTTGGAGTAATTTTTTTCCTGGAAATTTTATTTACAGAAATATAAAAATATTTTCTGCGTAAATTCTATCGAATATACCCACATATTTCAAAAACTGTTGCTCAATGGTTCGATTTACATTCAGTATGAGAAGTATCCGGAAATAAGGTTTGTTTGATTTATTCTCTGAATTTTTTGCAGAAGTACAAACGGTAAGTGAGGTATATTATTTAGGCGTCATAAGGCGCTTGCGTAAAAATTTCTATCGAACATAGATTTTGCATCACAAGAGCCATCATTGTGCAAGAGTTTTAAACCAAAAATTCAACGAATGTCATCGACCAAGCACTAAATTTACCCGACATGGTATAGTCATGACTTATTCATGTTCTTTAAGCTAATATAACCACTTTAAAAAAGGCGCCTTGAGTCAAATGAAGCCATAAAAGCAAATTTGCCGAAGAAGCTGGAGACTATTTCACAATCAGTCTACAAAAAAAGGTAAGGAGGACTAGAAAAACTTTGACGAATAAATAGTTTGTTTGGTTTTATTCAAAAACTCCGGATGCTTTTTAAGTAAAATGTATGATGAAATGATATACGGTGTGATTAATTTTATTAACCCCAAGTCAATATCTCAAGAACAGAGTTAGATAGTGATAAATATTTTCAGCAGAAGCTATAAGGTTTCTAGAGGGTCGAATAACATTGATCTTGCCTTTGATCTGGAATTCAATTTTCAATGTCAATTTGAGGTCAACTGTGATTTTTCATATCCAAACCTATCTTTTTTGTTATAGACCTATATTCTGTGGAAAGAAATGGTAATATTTTGTATGAAAAATTTTTGTCTAGGATATTTAGTTCTTGCGTTAGTGTTAAAAAAAAAGTTTTGCTCAAAATTTCACCTTTTAATACTTTTTCTCTAAAGCTATCAATTTTCAGTAAAATTTGCACTGATTAAAAATTTTATTTTTATTTCTATGACGTCATAATTTTTTAAAAAAACTTTTGGTATTTCGCTTCCATTAAATAATTTTAAATGTGAATGTTTCTAAGTAGATCATATCTTTATCAATATATCAACAGTTTATCAAAATTCCATGCTTTCTATTTTACATTCAAATTATTATCTTCAATCGAATTACCCTTTATATATAATTTAAATTTGAAGTTATACCGAGTTTTTAATTTTTCTCTTGAGGAAAAAAAAATAATAAAATATTTACACCTGAAAAAATATATTCAAAGTCCTTTAAGTCGTGAGGTAATTTAAAAAAAAAAAAACTTTGTAAGGTTCATGCCCTTAAATTCAATTCAATTTTATTTATTCGACTGTCAGTTGAAATCTAATTGAATTGCTCATAAATTTAACGTGAAGTGTTTATTCTTTGATGTTGAACAAACAAAATGTACTCGTATATGTGCAGTAAAGCACCTATGCTAACAGCACAATATTGTCAGCAGGGGTGAAGCGACCAGGTAGTTATATTTTGTTAAGTACCACAAGTGGTGCTCATATGAATGGCGCACATTTTTAGATACCTTTTAATAATCGGCTTTTAAAAACGCATAAAAATTTTGAATTATATTGAAATGAAATTCATAGGCATTGAGAGATAGTCCTTGAAACTTTTATTAAATAGACATTTATTAGGTTTTTTTATTGTATTTAAAATTGCAAATGGTTCATTTTATTGCGTGTCAAAATTTGAGCATTTCAAGTGGAATTATTTACATCAAATTTTATTTGCTTGAAATAAAACTGTGTTATATTAAATTTAAATGTTGTATTTGAATAAGTTGATGAAATAAGTTTAATGAATTTGTAGAAAAATCAGTGAAGTTTTTGTATATAAATTTTCCCATTCAAAATTTAAAGCTC
The DNA here is from genome assembly GCA_949775025.1 of Tricholauxania praeusta. NCBI lineage: Eukaryota > Metazoa > Arthropoda > Insecta > Diptera > Lauxaniidae > Tricholauxania > Tricholauxania praeusta. Next base: position 122,352,438 of record OX459030.1, on the reverse strand, counting down.
GTAGAGGTATATTATAGATAGTTCTTATCAGTTTTCAAAAATATATTTTAGAAAGTCCCATGAATCCTTATGTACTGATGTGCAGTGACAAAGTGATAAGTATAATATATTAAATTAAAATAAAATGTTTTTTTACCAACCTGCACATCCTTGGAGAACATATTATTTGTATGTAGAACAACTGAGCTGAAGTTTCTCACCGAATCGAATTCAAACGTTATTTCTACTGGCTTTCCCAGCAAGGTGGGTGTATCATTGCGCCAACCAACCCATTCGTAACCTGTAAAAAAATAAAATCAATTTTTGAATTTATGTATGTTTTTGTTAAAAATATTAATATTTAATTAATTTAATTATTAATTGATACGTTTATAAAAAATAATGTGCAATAGAAGTCCGACATTTTATCTTTTCTATATTTTGGGTAAAAACTAACCGGAATTTTTAAATAAAAATAAATAAAATTCATTATTCATCAAATTCACTTATACCGTAGATTAGTTGATTGAAAAATGACCTACATCTCTTTCAGCGAATTTGTTTTTATGACTCAAGAACTTTCCTCAAAATGCTAATTTTACCTTCGGGAACAGGGAACAGGAAAAAATCAGACGGAACTATATGATGCTTTGTCGATGCCATTCATTGAATTTTCGTCTAAAGGCTTTTGCGGAATGATGTTATTGTGCGATGGTGAAAAATCAATGAGTTGTCCCTCAATAAATCTGGCTGCTTCGGTGGACATTATATTGGAAGCGCTTATTAATATTCCTTATTTTCGTTTGCCCTTTTGGAAAGCATCAAGAGTGCATCACTTCACGATAGCCGAAAAAAATTCAATTCCATATACTTTTTGCACAGTATAGCATACAAATTGCAGTTATCGAACTGGACTATAACATACATGTTAATTTCCCAAGCCAATATCTCGAAAAATAAGTAAGATAGTGCTTAATGTTGCAGGCAAAGGTTATAGGATTTCTGGGGGCAAACAACAGATACCTTTCATAAGTGTTATTTTATTGAGCTTACTATCTCTAGGATATTTAGCTTTCGAGTTAGTGACAAATATTAGTTTTTTTTTCAAAATTTCAGCTTCTATCGTTTTTGCTACTATACCAGTGGTGGGCATGGAAATCTAACAAAAGGGCTAAACAACAACATCAAGCAACAACAAACAAAATTTTAAAGTTTTTTTGCTGTCGTTTCCAAATTCGCCAACAGCACAAAAAAAAACCCAAATAGAACATTCGTCAAGACACAATGCGGCACCGTCGCATATGCCTTTGTGTTTTGTTTTTGTTTTCATTTGAATTCAAGTCAACGCTGTGCCTCGATAGCGTTGAAATTCTGCCAACTTTTTTTCGCTTGCTTGTGAGTCGAATAACGGTGCGGGCAATGAGGGCGGATAGGCACACTACGTGCCCACCACTGTACTATACTATCAAGTTTCAGTAAAAATTGAACTTAGTAAAAGGTTCTTAAAATTGGTCAAAATATTCAGAAAAATATGTTTTTTTTTACTTATACCCTTTCTCAATCAAACCCAAATGGTTTGCTCATGAGCGTTTTTATTTCAAATGAATTATAAAAATGCACATTTTAAAAAGTTTGAAATTTCCATATTTTACCGTTTTTGAAAGCAAAAAAAAACTTCTTTATAGCCGTTTCAATTTTATCTGGCTGCCATTCAGTTGCTATTTTTTCTACTACTTAACTATCAATATGTCAGCATTTGTCTCTGCCTATCTGTTGTGTATCATGTCACAATAATAACAAGCAAACTAACGAATTTATTACAATTACTCGGATTGCATTACCAACATTATGAACGGTTCATATAACTAACTGGCTAACTGACATTTTCAACTCGACAGCGAAGACAACTCAAAATAAAAAAAAAAAGTTTTTCCCGCATTCTATTTGTGAATTATTGAAAGCAAGCTTTCAAACAGTTGAAAGGCGCACACACTGATTGACGCAATGAACAACTTCATAAATTTTGCTAATAATAACATTTTTCCATTAACTTATCGTCAATGCTGCCACACGCACGCTCTGGCAGCCGCCGTGTGGTAACCAGCCAACGAATAAAACAACCAACTGCAACACTGACATTACTATGCTTAAATAATTTATAGTAGTTGGCATTACTGTCAATGTTGCTAACTGGATGCAAACATGCATATCAACAATAAGTGGAAAATCTTAAAAGCAAAAATAAATAAAAAATATGTAACTTTTATCGAAACTTTTCGCAAATGTGCACGGGGACATTATTAAATTCATACTCTTTTATCAAATAAATTATTTAATGCAATTTTTTTTAACTGAATAATAATAATAAAATAAATCGATGCTGCTAGAAGGGTGTTGCTTAAAATACATTTCGTTAAAATATATTTCGAAAAAAAAAAAAAAATTCTTTAGAGGGGCATCCCTCTCTGGCGATGTCAAAGATCTGCTTTACGGCTGGTGCAGAAAAAGTGTTTTTTAGAAAGGAGGCCAAAACTGATTTTATGGGGATGGAGGTGCTAATAGTGTTGTTCAATGTTCAATTTTCTGATGAAAAAAAAAAAAAAAATTTATTCGACATTTCGATTTGGTCACTTTTTTATTTATTGTGGCAATAAAATTTAAATAGAAAAACCCAAAACATTTTAGGATAATCAAGGGCGCCCATTTTATGGGAAAATTATATATTACACATTTTCCTATCGTCAGGTAAAAATTTTTCATAAAAAAAAGTCCCAGAAACATTCCAGATGAATAAGAGCTCCCTGATGTTGACTCATATCAAACTTTATATTTTTTGCTGTGGTATGTGTAGGTAAACTTTGTTTGTTGGTAGAGTTCATTAAACAAACTTGGCAAATTCATTAATAGTTCATGTCTATTTGTGCACGTCTGAGCTCTATTTGAAATTATGCTAGGAGACGATCAATCTTCTTGATCGATCTAATTGAAGTGCCACTTACTGCATATAATTAATAGAATGTTTTGAATTAAAAAAACTTTTAAAAAGCTATAAGCTTTCATGAGTTTGCCTTAGAAGGCGCAACTAAATCAAGAAATTCGAAATGGTCTTGTCAGAATCGAGAAAATTGAGAGCTATGTGATCATATACATTGATCATATAGCTAAAAAAGTCTTGAACAAATTTGTCTTAAGAGCTTGGTACGGGTAGCTCACCCCAACTGTTATAAATAATATTAATCCTTTACTTTTTTTTTCGTTCCGGAGTTCTTAAGGGGAGAATAGAGCCGAAATGCAACATCTTTATCGAATGTAACCTTTCGTGATAACTTTGTTTTATCTTTATGACTTTCCCAAATTTTGGTTTTCCTCTTCTGACGTCCTTTTTGCGTAACCTTAGGTCTTCAACATTTTCCGCTACCTTTTGAATTTCACAAAAGGACTTGGCATCAAACTTCATTCGGAGCCATGTCTCGCGCCTTTGCCACAAGACTGATTTGCGACACTTTCTGTCTCACTTCCTAGTTAATTATGGTATACATTAAAAGCTTCTTCAGTGTCATCCATCTGGTTTCTTTGTTTCATGATGATTCGCTCATCCAGTGCTTCTTGTTCACAAGACGGTAACCAGGTATCCCTAGGCACTCAGTCGAAAGCACTTTGAATACTACATGGTTCAAAAAGTCCCTGGAATTTTGGTGGGATAGCCTCACCACTCTCAATTCGATATAATTTTTCGGAAGTGGCACATTTTTAAAGAAGAATGTCAAATTTTGATGACATTTCATTTAGCAGTTTTGAAGTTATCGCTGTATGAGTGACGCTACTTTTGGTATTTCGTGGAAAAAAGTGAATTTCGCATTTTTATAGAACATAGCTTTGTGATCGGAAAAAACGAGAAACAAACATTGGAATGGCTTCAAAAACATCACAGCACATCTGCTCTGTCGAAAACAACTCTTTAAAGATGGTTTGCTGAGTTAAAAATGGGTCGTATGAGCACCAGTGATGCACCACGTTCCGGCCGGCCAAATGAGGCTACCACTTCAGAAAACATAAAGAAAATCCATCTGATCGATTTGAAAGACCGCAAAGTGAAAGTGAGAGATCTAGCAGATATAATGAAATTGTCGATCGGCAGTAATTTCCACGTTTTCTGACAATTGATCAAAAGCAACATCGTGTCGGTGATTCAGAGGCCAATTCAGAGCTGCTTAGGCGTAATCCGAAAGAGTTTTTGCGTCTATTCGAAGCAATGGATAAAACATGAATCCATCACTACACTCCGGAGTCCAATAAACAGCCGGCAACATGGGTAGCACCGGGTGAGAGTCGTTCGAAGCATCCAAAAACGCAAACGTCGGCTGGGAAGGTGTTGGCCAGCATATTTTGGGATACACATGGCATCATCATCAACTATCTTGAGACAGGCCGTTTGTACAATGAAGTGAAGACAAGACGGCCGCTAATGGCAAGCAAAAAAGTACTGAATCACCACGACACTACACCGGCTCATTCATCGGTCAAAGCAATGGTAAAATTGAACGAATTGCGATACGACTTGCTCCACCCACGGTATTCTCCAGACTTGGCCCCCAGCGACTATTTTTGTTTCCAAACTTGAAAAGATGGCTCCAGGGAAAGAGATTTTACTCAAATGAGGAGGTAGAGGTCAAAACTGATGCTTACTTTGAGAGTCCTGACGTCGACTACTATATAAAAGGTATCGAAATGTTGGAGAATCATTGGATGAAGTGTATCTTCCTCGAAGGGAACTATGTTGAAGAATAAAATCGGTTTTTAACAAAAAATTTGTGTTTTCATCATTTTTCCCGGGATTTTTTGAACTATGTAGTACACAGCACATTAAAGTAAATGATTCTTTGAATATAGTAATAATCATAATAATGATCGCAGCATGCTGCCTATTTTTAAAGGTCTCTGGTCTGTTTTTCAATATATAGAACGATTCAAATAATTTTATTCAATAATCATCTTTCAAAAAAATTTCAAATATCTAGTTTTCCACTGGAAATTAAATTTTGAAAAACTTAAATTATAGAACCTCCTCGATTTCACTACTCTCTATAGAACTTTGCTTTACTTACCCTTTCCAAAGCCATGTATATCAGTACGAAAGTTATCCTTGCCTCGTTGGCCATCTACTAATTGACCCAAACCTTCTACATAGCGATCATCTTCCTCATGACCATCGTAGGTTTTGTCTGATAAATCAATTTCCATGCCACGTTGTACACCTTTGGGTATGCTATAGGAAATGATGCCTTCTGTAAATGAGAAAAATAAAATATAAAGCTTCATTTTATGTTATATATGTTATAGAATATAATTGGTAAATGATATAAAAAGATTAAAATAGTAGTATACCAAGTGACAAACAAACAAAGCAGCTTGTGCAACGATTGGAAGGACTATTTCGTTGGTAATTTCAAGCATTGAAATAAGCACTTCTCTTTGTTTCTTTGAGTTCATGAGTATAAATCTGTAAAGTTTCATGTTGGTCTGAAAGAAAATATCCTTTGTACGCCAGTTTTCAAAAAGCCTAAGCATCTTCTGAACAGTTAAGAACTATGCAATCAAATATTTCAAAAATATCTTCAATTGCTAAAGTGAATGAGTTCTATTTGATAGCTAATCAAAATTACAATTTTGTAAGTACTGCCAATTAATTTTATTTATCTTGCATACATCAAGCTACTAAAAGTCTACTTTGATTAATTCTTGAAACTACCAAGAGCTATTCAATCAAACCTATTGAAATGCAAATTGTAATCGAATACATAAAAGTCTAGTCAGCTTAATGGCAATCAGCACTTGAAGCAAAGGTACTTGTAAGCCAAAATAAGCACCAACAAATCAACTTAACACAGCAAAGCTCAACAGTGCCCAACCCAAACAAATTCGACGTAACATACATAAAACGTAAGCAGCTTTTGGATATAAAGGTTGTTGCATTCAATTGGACTTAAGGCTGATTAGAGTCTAAATTAAATCTGATTAAAGTGTAACATACTTTAAGAACAGCAAAAGAAAAAACCTTTGAAATATATTTTGTATCTTTAAAATATTTAAGTTTTATCAATAAACTATTTAAAAAAGTTTTGTATTGCCGCACAAGTAGCGGAAAATCTGTGCCTTAACTTATTTTATTGACTTAACCAACAGATTCACTTAACACGCTCTCATTTTAAGCTTCCTCTTTTGCCTATTAACCCAAACTCCCACAGGTATTTGCATTTCTTTAAACTGTCAACTCCACTGTCAACCAAAGAGCAGCAGCAGCAGCTTCATTGCAAGCAACCTGCCAGCAGCCAATCAACAATTCAACTCTTTACACATTCATTCAATTAATTTACTTTTGATTTGCTGCATTGCATTGCATTCAACATACCATCCAGCAAACGTCGCTATCATGATCTCCATCAGTGTCAACAACAACAACAACAACATGGCAGCAGCAGCAACAGCAAGTCGATTAAAAAAAACAAAATCCTCCACTTCATCGATCGATTTATTTTTGAGTTTTGCAGTAGTTGCCGTCAGCACACAACATTTAATTTCCCTGTACAGGGAATTTTGATGAAATTTTAATTTATTACCCATCTACACTACACGCTTATGCAAGTTGGCAACTCTGGATATCATATGCACGTAGTGCATATGTGCATGCGTTTGATGTGTGTGCGAAAACTTTTTGATCTGATTGTCAGGTTTACTATAGTGGCTGCGGCAGCGGCGGCGACGGCGGCAATGGCAACGGCAACAGATTTGCAACAATTTGGCATTGAGGATGTGATGCCATGCTGCAGATGTCGCTCTGTTCAATTTTAGTTTATTTATTTGTTTATTTATTTTGACAGCGCGGCACGATGCAGCAGTAGTGCGTATGCAAAAAGGGAAATTTGTTTATTTAAATTTTCTTTGTTTTTGTTTTTTGTTTTTCGCGTAGGTGCGCGTTAAATGTCAAAAGGGGATTTTTACTTAATACGTGACTGTTTGACCTACATTTGGGTTTCGTTTTTTTCGCGATGGGAAAACTGATGAATAAATGTTTGATCCGCATCGGATTGGCAATAAGTTAAGGCAAGAACATGCTAGATTTTTGATGTGTGCGCATCTTTATCTAAGCTGGAGTGATTTGGCGGAAATGTCACAGAAGTCGTGCGGAACTGAAATGATTTTTTAGAGTGTCATAGTTCATATTTGAAATCAAATATAAAAGGATTTTCCAAATGGTTTGAATTTAGACATCACATAGTAAGCCATCCAATATTTCAATGTGATCTTAACCATATTAATGCTATGACTGGTGAGATTACTAGTTAGCACAGTTTAGGCGTCGAATTTTGACTACTTTTCGGAAGTCTTGAATTGTACAGCGTGGGCCAAAAGTCACCATGGGGTTTAAAAATTTAATAACTTTTTTTTTCAGATAATATAAAGAACACCTGGGGAATAATTAAAGGAGAGATTCACAACTGAATAGAGAACTAGAGTAATATAATTTTATTATTTATATGAGCGATCAATTATTTTAACGCAAAGGAAATATGTTGAAAACCTGATTAAGAGTGATGAAGCTCATTTTCAATTGAATGGCTTTGTTAATAAGCAGAACTGCAAGTTCTGGGGTCCTAAGAATCCAAGAGTCATTCATGAACGCTAATTGCACCCCATTAGGTGTACACTATGGTGTGGTATTACATCTGAAAACATCATTGGGCCTTACTTCTTCGAAAATGAAGATGTAAGTGCTGTATCCGTAAATGAAGAGCGGTACCGGTGTATGATTGAAAATTTACTACGTCTTGCTCTTCAAAACAGACCTGAGATGTAGTTTCAGCAGGATAGAGCCACTGCCCATACTGCCCGAGACACAATGACACTTTTAAGGCAAATTTTTGGAGAGAAAATAATTTCCAGAAATTCGGAAATTAATTGGCCAGCGCGTTTACCAGATTTGACAGCACCCGACTATTTTCTTTGATGTTATTTGAAAGAGAGAGTGTATGTTAACAAGCCTGAAACCATTCTTGAACTCAAGGCCAACATTTTTGCCGAAATTCTAACGCTACAGTCACAAATTTTGACAGCTGTTATGAAAAATGATCTAAAACGAGCCCATCATTGCGAAGCTAAAAACGGGGGTCATTTAAAAGACATTATTTTTCATACATAGTGTAAGAAAATTTCCATTTTGTATGTTTTGTAATCTAAAAAAAAATAAAATAAATATATAAACGAAAAAGTTATTAAATTTTCAAACCCCATGGTTACTTTTGGCCCCCGCGTACATCAGCCATTATCCGGCGAACTATGACTTTCAAATGCTATAACATCGCCAGCTTATCCGCAAAAATTTAAAACTTGATATGTTTGCAAAAAATACCTACATGTTAAGCAACCAGAGAACATTATCTGTCAATTTTAAGCCTAGATAGCTAACCTTCGACATTTCGACGAACATCAGTCAGACATTCACTTTTCTCGCTCTAACTATAGCAAGTAGCTGCATGTACTTACTCTCACACCAATTCAGTCGTCGCCGAAAGCTTGCGCAGTTGATGAGTACATATTTTGAGCTTTAAAATTTATGCTACTCCTTCATTTTGACCATTATGACGAATGGTTAGTTTTTGTGTAAGTTTTTTGTTATACGCTTTTTTTTTAAATGAAATGTCATTAGCTAGTAATAAAAACATTTAACTTCAAAAAACAATACTACTCCACCTTTAAAACAACAAAAATGTTCGTCAATATGACGAATGGTTAGCTTTTTATGAGTTTTAAATACGGTCAGCTTTCTAGGATCAAAGAGGTACGACACGATTATTCCATCTGATTCAACAGAATTAAAATCCAAATCAAATTTTGCAGGAGTGAGACTTTGTTAGGATATAGTCCAAGACCTTTCCGCAAAATTTTCCAAAAAGTGAACGCATTGAAAATTAAATTGTGCATATTATGTAGAATCGACTATTTGGGGACTTCGAATAAAATGCGATAAGCAATGGTGCTCTTGAACGTCAATAGTTATTTTTTTCTTCAACAAAATTGTTCTTTAAAATAAACTTGCAATCGAAAAATTATCTGTACATTGTCTCGGATGAAAACTTGTACAATTTTGGATTTTGATATAGGTAAAATTTATATCGAAATCAGAAAAATTCATTGGCCATAAATATGTTCTTAGTTTTCATATAGTTTTCATATAAATAAAATTGATATCGAAATCAGAAAAAATCATTGGCAATAAACATGTTCGATTAGTAAACTTGTACTTTTATAGCCAGCTATTATCGGACGATTTGCATCTTTGATGCGATTTGTAGCAGGGTGTACAATCAAAACATGGCATGTCCTTATCTGAAAACTAGGAACAATATCGTAAATTCTGTATTGCAGTAAGCACTCATTTAAGTTTAATCAAAAAATAGCTGTGAGCTACACATCCTTTACCATAGGTTGAATTAGTTTCAGTGTTTTTTTTTCGTTTTCACACTTAGTTTACATACGACGTTTTGACAATAAGCCTTTAAAATAGTAACTTTTTCGAATCAAGCATTAAAAAAAAAAAAAAAAATTAGATTTAAATTTAAAAAGAGTTAGAAAAAAAGTTCAGCAAAAATTAACTTTGATGCTCTTCATAAGAAAAAAAAAAAAAAAATCAAAAATACAGAATTTATCGAAAATATTTGAGCTCATTTAAGAATTTGTTCTTCAGTTGCAGTTTTGTTTCTCATGAATTCAATCCAGAACATTATATATTATTATTAGCTACATATCTTAAATTTCTTACTTTAATTTCTTCGAATACTTCAACGGAAATGAAAGCATCAAAATATTTAACATCATTCAATGTGCAACCAGTTGAAGATTGCAACATCAATAAACCTACAAATAAACGATGAATGAATGACTGCATAACCCACTAAACAAATACGGTATGGTCGTCGGTCAATACAGTCAACATCATTTCTGTCAATATAACAATTTTTATGTGTTTAACCCAGTTAAATCAACATTTGAAGTCAGTGTGTGAGTGTGTGTTTTGTATGGCGGGAGGCCATGTGGACAAAAGGTGAAAGACACCTGCTGGTGGCAAGTTGTAACAAATCAAGCATGCAACATGCCATGCTGCAGCAACAAAAAGTTATATTTTTTTTTAAACTCCCACTTTATGTGAATGTAAAAAAAAAACAAACTACTAAAAACAGCATCTTGTTGTTGGCAGTGAGATTAAGCGCAATTGTTGCTGCTGCTACTGTTACTGTTGCATTTTAATACCAAGTTTTATGTTGCACCTTTGCAAACTATTTCTAATTGTAAATTCGTTTTAAAAATTTTTAACTATCATATTTTCTGATAACTAACAAAATTGGCGATCAATTGCTACACAGAAAAAAACTATTTGTTTGTTGGTATCAAGATTTGGTAAATGATAACAAATGGTATACTTGATATGTGCAAAGTATATATTTTGTATTGTTCAACAATGTTGTTAATACAATCATATGTTTATATCGGGAAAATTACGATAGAATTGCTTAAATTATTCAAACTTGTTGAGAATTACACAAAAATATCGAACAAGTTCGATCAGCTCGTTGCACAGCCTTATTAAGTTCGAAGGCTCAATTCAATTGGCTTGGTGCTTAATTCAGGTGCTCTGCTGTCACTTTGGTTTTCCGTCACCACAGTTACGACAGTGTCAAGTGAAATGCATTATAGAGCAGGTGAATCATATCGTTCATATTATACAGTAAAGGTCTCACCTACAATTGTTTAGTTGGGTATCTACTAATTTATTAAGCCTTAAACTTAATTTTTTTGTTATAAAGATTGCCTTGTGTGGCTCTGGAGACGTCTTGGATTCTGATAACTTATATGCCTCTTAAATTGCCAGAGCTTCTGCTTGAAAGACGTTGGTATTATCAATCGAATATATATAATACTATTTGAAAATACTAATGTACATTTTGTGTTCAAGTGATATTGAGAAAACTAAATTCTGTGCCAACTTCAGATCTGGAAAAATGTGCAAATTGTTCACGTTTTTTGAGCTTCAAAAAAATGTTCAAAACAATCATTAAGCTAATTTGATTATATGGTATCCAATTATGGAGTAACGCCAGCTCCTCAAACATTGAACTAATAAAACGGGCTCAGTCAAAAATCTTAAGAATATTTACAGGTGCCCCATGGTATGTACGGAATGAAAACGTTCACCGAGATCTATGCATCCCCATGGAGAAAGATGAAATAAACAGAATCAAGCAAACCTACGCCATAAGGTTGCTGCATCATCCGAACCCATTGGCTCGTAGTTTAACAAACATAGAGGGTAGCTCCAGATTAAAAAGAAAGGATCGTCCTTCTATGCAAGTCACTTACACCGAACCAAACTAAACAGCTCAAACGTTTTACCCTCCACTATACGTAATATTCAAGAATCATCTGAGGACTTTGTACCGGGACCTAGCTCGTCTTGGGCACAGTCCTCCAATACAAACCAACCTTGGCAACTTATCGCCGCCAGCTTCTCTTTCGGTGTAAGACCGGGACCTAGCTCATTTCGGCCGCTTTCCGATGAATTGGCGAGTGTAGCAGGAAGAGAGTTGAAACAGTGTCTTTTCGGTCTTCTTTGGGTGCTAAACCGGGACCCAGCTTTTCTCGGCTACAACCTCAAGAACGTACTGGAGGCCATAATCACTCCCAACGTGGTCGACCGGGACCAAGCTCGTCTCGGCGACCACGAAGATAATCGTTTTTGTGGTACTCGAAAACCCCATTCGGGTAGACTGGGACCTAGCTCGTCTCAGCTACCAAGCCAAGACCGGGACCTCGCTCGTCTCGGCTGGCAAAGAATGTGGAGAGACGCGATCGTCAGCTGCGTCCATGCCTATGCTCCAACGAGTTATTCGCTCTTGAGCACCCGCTGCGCTGAGCCAAACACAAGCTGCACCTACTACACAAGATGAATAAGTCCCTGCTAACTTTTGTTTCTGGAGACAAGTTCATTATTAAATTACTTAGCTTAAGATCTTAAAACTTATTGTTAGTCTCTTAAGAGAAGATTCAATAAAAGTAAATGACATTTAAAAAAAAAAAAAAAAATTAGTCAGTTGAATCCACTTGAATTTCATTCCTCATTTTAGGGGCAAACTTGAAATTAGCAGCACATTTTGTTGTTTGAATAACTTTTGAAAGGATGGACATACATTAATCGTGCCTTTAAGGAGATTACCATTTCTATGGCGCACTAATGGTTTTCGATAGAGTACGTCAAAATAGTTCCAAATCGTTAAATAAAAAATCAATATATTGCTTGGTTTTCCAAAATATCGAAACTTTTGCTCTCTAACCTAATATGCCAGTGTGAGTTCGATGAAACCTTCTTTGGGCAATAACTCAAAATCCCTGTCATAGGATTTAGTCGTGCCCATTGATACTTTTGTTCAGGATACCAAAAACTATCGCTCTGCAAAAATGGGAGCGTTTGATACAAATCACTTTCTCATACAAATAGTGCGGGGTCCTTTGTTAGAACTAGAATTTCTCAGTGTAGCTAAGGGAGAATAAATGGTGGTATTGTCTTTACGCTAAAGAATATTAGATTTTATTCTACTAAGAGAAGTCTTTAAGTGATCTTCATATGCAAAACTTCTGACTTGCTAGCTTGCCATCATTTCAATGCCCCATATTGTCCTATGTTCTAAGGGCCGAACAAAGATAACCATGGAGTTCTGGCTAAACAAACTTAGATGATTTAAATTTCAATACTTGAGGCAGCTAGCAAGCACATCACACTCTTTTCTCAGTGTACCCGACATATAGCTTAAGAGTGTCCACACATTTTTATAAGCAATAAATTGACTTGTGCTGTGCACAACTAATTGTAGTAGCTATTAAAAAAAATGCATGTAAAATTTTTAATTAATTTGTGGTCTGAAATTTTCAATTTATTTTCTTATACTCAATAGTTCGCAACCATATGATGCTAGTAGGAAATTAAGTTAATTAACATGTGGTCAGTATTAAAATAAAAATTTATTCAAAAGGAAATTATGTAAAGCAGCAAAATTACTTAATTGCTGGAAAATTCACACTAAATTATTAAGCGCAATTGAAGCAGCTTTAGAAAAGAAAAAGGAAAGCATTAAGAGTTGCGAGCGCACACACACGATTACGATTCAGCAGACAGCACTCATATGCAAATAAAGTAAAAACCATAAATACCAAGCATTTTTTTTTTAAGCTCTTTGCTGTTGCACCCTACGTTTGACCCACATTTGTTGTTTAAATGCACACGCACTTACTGGCGTGCATATGTATGTATGTGTAGGTATGTTTAACAATAAACAAAGTCAAGCCGCTATGCTATTTCGAATTGGAGCTCATACCGCAGTGCAATTCAAAGAGCTAAAATGAAGCTTTTCTTAAAAAAGAATAAAAAAAAAAACCCTTTATAACATAAACATACTCTGTATTCATTTTGTTATTTTATGTTCATTGTCTATATAATCGGCTTAAAAATGAAATCTGTTGCTCTACATTTCATTGTTTTTTTTAAATAATGAAAATAGACTCATTCTGTACAGAGACGATTCAGTAATAATAGAAAGTACGTGTAGTTAAAAAGGTAAATGTACGTTTACCTATAGTATAAAGTTAAGCTACTGAAGAATTTTCTAAAGAAATCGGTAACATTCTTTGAGTGACTAGAACACTAGAGCAAAAATTAAATAAGTTAAACATATTTAAAAAGTTTAAAAGTCTATCATAATTTGTTGCTAAATTTTTCTGCATATTTTTCAGTAAATTATAAAAAAGATTTCTTCTTAAATTTCAATAATCAATTCTTAAGTTAAGACTTTGAAATGCCTCATGTGCGCGAACTCTTTTTCAATCTTCATACATTAAATCAGAATTTGAAAGTACGCTTATTTCTGCTTAAGGCAACAGCTAGCAGTAGAACTCCTATTTAAATGTTATTTTTTTTTTTTTTTGATGGGAGGTTTTCCTCCGAGCCAATGTTCATTAACCCATAAATGCATGGGGTCGGTCCCTAATACGGAGACCAAGCTACTTTTATGTAAAATCAAACGCTGACCACGAAATGGGCATTCATTTTTCTGGGATATGCAGCGTTTTCTCGGAAAAGCTCAAAAAGTTTGATTCGTGCAGTGTACCAAATATGGTACACGATGCATTTAGCCTATATATTTGAAATGAAAAACTCTTTTTTAGTAACTTTTTTTTATAAGAAATTGATGAAAAGTTAATATTAATAAAATATGGAAATGAATAATGGAAATTATCAATATTTAATTCACTGATGAGGGTCACTTTTAAAAGTATTTGTAAACACAAAGTTCGACCACTACGACAGCTTACTGGGAACTGAAAGTGGACATCGAAGAGCTGAAGAGACATTTATGTGAAAGCTGGTAATGCCTGCTACAATTTGGAGCAAAACTTAACGCAGTGCAGGTTGTTTAGGTTTAGGTTCAGGCACGTACCATATATGGTACACTATGCATTTAAGGGTTAAAATTAAGTTACTTTTAAGAAATAATACAAAAAAAGTATCCGAAATTGTGTTTCCTTAGATTACCGTGGTGCATTCTGAAATTCTTCCAGAAGAATAAATGGTAAATAAGGAATGCCTGGAAAAAATTTAAGCTCTAAAGTTGCATCACTCGAAAAATTCATGGTGCTACGTATTCATTTCTGTAAAAAAACTTAAAAATCACCTGGGCGCTTTTTTTTTCTAACAAATATTACTTCTCATATTTGGGAAAATAATACACAGCGAACTAATTTTTTTCACAAAATTTGTTGCAGCATGTGTAAGTGCTGTTCTTCTCCTTCAAAATCCACTTTGAATTAAAGCGAAATATCGTAAATTGAATTTAATTGTCATGAAGCGCCACAAATTGACAGATTTGTGGAAAGGAAACTAATGCATTTAGTACCACGACAATAGACAAAAGGCCAGAAATCTTAGCCATATCAGTTGTTTTGGCACCATCTGACTTATTCTTCTGCTGAAGATAAAATTAACACTTCGAGGAACTCCCGTGGCTGGAACCAAAAGAGGAGCAAGTCAAATTGCACTGATTGACTGAAATTAAGTAGATGCTTTCGATAGATTTTCCGAAGATGAACACGAATCTTGTATGAAAAATTGTCCACCACGTATGGCTATTAAGAAAATGGGTGTTGAAACCCCCAAAAAGGAAGCTATGGGTTAGTCTCGTTTGGTGGCTATGTATGTATGCCAATGCAGAAAGTGATGAATTGACAATTAGGAAATGTTTAAGTCTACCTCAGAATGGCCAAATAACTGTCAGCCTACCAAAATGTAGTGGGATCCAATACTCTGCCTGTGCACTCCTTTACTCCCGTGGCTACAACTCAAAAGAGGAGTAAGTCTAATTCCACTGACATACGAGGGTTGTGCTAATGGCAATTGACTAGATGCTTTCGATAGATTTTCCGATGATGAATACTAATCTGGTATGAAAAGTTGTCCACCAGGTTTATTTTTAAAGACAAAGGGGCTTGAAACCCCCAAAAAGGAAGCTATCGATTAGTTTCGCTTAGTGGCTGTGTACGTATACCTATGCAGAAAGTGATAAATTGCCAATATGGCCATGTTAAAGTCTACTTCCGAATGGCCAAAAAACAGAGGTTCGGAAAATTTGAGTGCAATAAGATGGAGCACAAAGTCATGTAAATGAAGTGATCGAATTTCAATCTTCTAACGTAAAATTAAAATGCAAAATCTTTCTCATTGTATAACTATTCAGAATAAAAGTTGTTAGTATATTCTATAAAGTTCCTTTTTTTTACCATTTAATCACTCCTAGTTTTTCACAAAAGAACTCTATCCAATAAATAAAACTAAACCAACACGTGATGCGCATAAAGAAACAACAAAACGAGGAAGATCTTTGTTCAATGCAATGCTATCAAAACGAATGGAGTTACAGATGAATTGTTTTAATTTTATCCACGCATACACAAAACTAGACAATAACATATCTTTTACACTTAAAATTGAAGTTTTACGCACCTTCCCATAGACAACCAGCTACCTCGGCACGCAGGCAAACCGTACGATCATATTGACTATAGGGATAGATGCGCACTTTTGAAGCGAAAACGATCGGTTGCAGCGTATTCTCCACTTCGCTGTAAGTGTTGATGTTACCAGGCAATATCTGCAAAGATAATGAAAAGAAAAAACAAATAATCGTGTTAGTTGTAAGCAAAAAGCAAATAAATTCAGAGTTGTTAAAAATTATAGCGAAAAATTTGAAGATGTGTAGAAGTATCGATAAAATTTATGAACAAATATAAAAATCGCTTGCATGTATAATATAAAAATTCTTTAAAAAATAAAAAATAACTTCGTCAGACTATTTTTTTCTTATATTGATCAGATAGGTGGAAAAAATATGACATGAGAGAAAAAATTATCATGAGTGATAAAAAATTAATGAAAGATCAAAATATCTTATGAGAGAAAAATTTCTGATGGCATAAGGTGAAGTCTAAGATAAAAAAATATTGCAGCACCACACAAGTAGTCTTTCATGATTATTCCTTCTTTGGGAAAAAGTGTGGGGTAGCCTACACTGAGAAAAAGATTTGTTGAAATATAACAAATGTATATTTCGTAAACATACATATTGGGTATGGCTCAAATAGTGGTACATGTATGTTGGTTGAAGAATTTTATTTTTGACTCAATCAAATATTTAATCGCCCTATATCAAATAAAATTTGTTATATTCAAACAAGTCTTTTTCTCAGCGTAGTGGTTGGCATGTATGGCTGCTACGCTGAGACTTAAGGTCTTTGGTCCGTACTTTTTGTTCAACTTTTCTTTATTCCATGTGCTGTTTTATGATCTTATTTCTATGCATGCGTCTTTTATTTAAAAAGTGCCTTAAATTCAATTGAATAGGAATTTTGTGTATTAACATAAGAAACGAAAAAAAAACTTATTTTTATCAAATAATATTCTGAATTGTTAGTTTTGCATAAAAATATGTCATGCGAGAAAAATATGTCATGAGAAAAAATATGTCGTGAGAGAAAGATATGTCATGAGAGAAAAATATGTCAAAATTTTCCATGAAAAAGAAATATGACACAACAGAAAACTTTTATATAAATGAGCAGCACCTCAGAAGCGATTTTTCTTGTGAGCATTATATTTTTATAGTAGCCCGGTAGCCTAGTGATTGACATACCTATACACTGTGGTAAAAGATTTTGGATTCGTATTTTGTATTCTTTGTTCAATATGTTTTTTTGTCTCTAGTGCTGTTTATTGTTTTATATTATAGGTCAAGTAGCAGAAAACTTGCTGAAATCGCAAAACTACAGCCTGTTACGGCTATGCCAGCAATTTTTGCAGCCTGATTTTTTGCTAAGGACGTGTCATTTATTTTGAAAGTGGTTAAGTTCAATTAAAAAAAAATATCAGCATATTCTTTATATCATTGCTTTCTTGTATGCTGTTACAAAAACTTATTTCAAAATATAAAAAAAAATTTTTACTAAATGATTTAGATTTTTCAATTCTAATTCAAGCTAGAAATATGTCATGTGAGATGTATATGAGAGAAAAATATTTCATGTAAGAAAATATGTCATGAGAGAAAATTGTTGCATCGTAAATAATTAAGTAAAAGAGCATTACAGCACTTTAGAAGCAGTTTTTCTCTTTTGTGATGTGACCCGTTGGTTTGCGATGTGGTAGAAAGTATAAATGCTTGATAAAAATTTTCAACGTAACATTTATAATGTTCAGTGTCTTGCATACAAAGTTTGATGTTGAGTGTTTGTAGTACAATTTTCAGTCATCAATATTCAATGACTAATGCTTAGTCATCGATGTTCAATAGTCATAGTTTACTGTATAACGTGCAGAATTCAGTTCTAAATGTCAAATGTTTAATATTCAATGACCAATATTCGATATTTAATATTGAATGGCATTCATCCGATAGTCATCAGTGTATCGACTTATCACTATCGCAGCATCCCTATTATAAATAAACAACTGCGGGTTAACATAAACAGGGCTGCCATAGGGCTATATGATTTTATAAAAGGAATAGTAGAAACACTTGGGAAGACACAAGGTAAGAAGCAGAGAGCCACGGCGTAACATATAAATAAAATTAATGTCTCGAAATTGAATTGCGATGGCGTGCAAGCAAAAATTGCGCTCATAAATCTATGCGCCACAAAAAAAGGAGGCAACAACCAAACAACAAAATGAATAAATACGCTATACGATAATAGTAAAGGACGACGAGGTAACGTGTTAAGTGCGATTTAGTGGGAGTAGGAAGGAGGTGCGTGATAGCGTGTCTGATAGTTAAGCAAAACAAAAAAAAAAAACGCCATCATTCGATAAAACGACACCCACACGATTTTTTAATTCGCACGTAAATCGAAACTTTGGCAGAAAAAGCAGGCAGCAATATGAAGTTGATTGTGCATGGATGCGCAGCGGCGGCTTTATCGGCCTTTGAAATCTAAGAAATCGATTATTAATGGACATAAAGTGTGAGATAGTGTGATAGAGAAGGAACAGAAAATATGCGAATATGTAGGCTGGTGTACAGTTTAAGTATGAAAGGGTATGGGAAAAATATTCAGATAAATAAATGTTAAAGTATTGTAGCTAGGAAAATTAATAACAGCGTGTGGGTGTCATCGATAGATAATCATCTTAATCGATTTATATGAAACACGATCTATGAAACTTGAAAAACTTGTGCTGAGGGTATCAGCTTTATGTTAAATACAAGTTTATGCATTCAATTTATATTGAAGAGTTGAGTTATTTCATTATAATTATGAATATTAGATACTAAAATATTAAGTATTAATTAAATTAGAGTATACACAAGCGTAGACGCGTTTATATTATACAATTGGCAATTGAAAAGCATACTGTTTGAACGATTTAGTGTTTGTTAAGTTTACGCATAAAGTTAACTACAAACTTTAAATTGACTGAAGGCCATCCTGTTAACTATCTTACTGAAAAAGTGAACGTGGTTGTGAAGCAATATTTCCGCTGACGTTGAATATAAAATATAATAAAGTACATTTCACACTTCATATTTGGAGATCTCAGGTAAAATTCAAAATTTTTTATTTATTTTAAGATCCATGAAATTTGTCGAGTGTAAAAAAATCAAATTTTATGCTGGAGTGAACTGGCGGAAAAGTATCACAAATAAACTCGCACGCAACTCTAATGCAAAACTTTAGACTATTACAGACTTTTCAATATTTCCCGAGTTTTCAACAGCTAACTACTACTAATACTACCAAATTCAACTTCTTTGGACTTTTTCTATATATTCGGAGTTTTCCAAAATTTTTCGACCTCTTCAAGAAATTGGGCTTTTTTAACGTTTTTTAACTTAACCTACATTTTAAAATACTGTTAATACTTTTCGACTTTCTGTTCATTTTATGACTTTCCCAATAATTTTGGACTTTATCCAGACATTCGAAGTGTTTCGATTTTTTCCTTATTTTTCAACTTTTTAATGCAAATATTTTGAGTTTTTCAACATGTGTTGGGTTATTCAAAATTTCAATACTTATTGATTATATCGATTTCATTTTAAATTTTTCAACATTTCCCGACTTTTCAAAACTTTTCTGACTTTTTCAAGAAATTCGACTCACACAGCACTTAGTGCCCGTACCTGGGTTTTTCAAATTTTTCGATATTCTTCCACGATCTGATTATACTTCGACTTTTCCAACGTTTTTTGATTTTCTCCAGATACCTACAATTTTCAAATTGTTCAATATTTTCGTCTTATTCGATATATTTTGAATTTATCAACATTTCTCGACGTTCTCTAGGTATTCGAAATTTTACGATTTTTTTTATTAATTTCTGACCTTCTTAAGATACTTGATGTCTTCAAAATTTTTTGTCTGTGACGCTTTTTTCGATTCTGTTAATATTTTTCGACGTTCTGATCATTTTTCGACTTTTTTAATTCATTTCGACTTTTACAATATATATCGACTTTTCCAAACTTTTTTTTTACTTTTTCGAGGTATTCGAAATTTTTCGACTTTCCAAAATTTTTCGACTTATTCGAGATCAATTTTTTTTGAATTTCCTTATGTATTCGAAATTATTCAATATATTTCGACTTTTTGATAATTTCCGATTTTTCCAACATTTGTTGACTTATTTAACACTTTCGACATTTTCAATCTAGGGTATATCAACATTTTCTGAATTTTTCTAAATTTTCCGAATTTTATAACATTTTTAGACTTTCAAAACATTTACGCATGAATTTTTTTACCTTGTTCTACTGTATCTATTTTTTCTTATTTTGAAGACAGTCTTTGGCAACGTTCTTCTGTGGACTATTTTTATGCACCTTTCGATATTTACTATGCTATACACGTTATTATATTCATTTAAATTAAGGGGGCTCTGCTCTCTGATCCTTCGCTAACCAACCCCCCGCCACTCCAATGTCTGTAGAGCTTAATAAGGTGGTGATAAATGTTTTAGTCAAAATTAAGGTTTATTGGGAGTCAAAGGCAATGACCTTACCTTCAAGGACAGTTAGAGTTCAACTGTGGTTTTTTGAATTAACATGATCATTATTAAATCTAAGCCTTAGAGAAAAACTGATCATACAAAACATGTCCATTTTTTTAAATAGAATACAAATCAATAATAAAAAATATACTTAGCTTTCTATTTAAAAAATCACAATTGACCTCGAGTTTAATTGAAAATTGGCTTCAAGGTGGAAGCATGGTAACTCACCATTATTTGGCCTGCTAGATATGTATCTTATAGCTTTTGCCTAAAATATTTATCATTACTTTACTTAGCTCTTGAAATATTGGTCTGGGGCAATAATAATGTTTTGTTTTGTTTGTTTTTGACTTGAAGCACTCACAACTTAAAGTATATGTAAAATGGAATTTTTGGGTTCTTCTTATATATGTTTTCTGTTATTATTTCTTCTTTCATTATATGTGATTTCTCGGACACCGAAAACTATTATGTGTTATAGAAAAAGTTTATATGCAATGAATTACCTCCTTGCCCTGTATATTCTTCCAACGTAGCCATTTCTCAAAACCTGGTCGCCAATATTCCAGCACATATGCCTCGGTGTACTCTTGGCCCTGACCTTTACCAAAACGGCCCTGCGTACGTATCGCAGTGATGACATGCGCTTGCAACAAATCGATTTGTAAATATTCTTTGAGGCCACGTGACACCATGTGTTTAGGACACCATGCGCCGCCATTGTTATCGACTTTCAGTCTGAAAAAATAAAAGTAAAATAAATGAATTAAATAATAGCTAATTAAAGGCTTAATTAAAGTTTAATGAAACTTGAACGCAAAATATAAACGAAAAATATTTTATGATAAACAATAATGATAATTTATCATTTGAGTAGTTCAAGCGTAGGTTGTATTTAATTGACTCATATCACAAGTATCACTTACGTGTTTTAATTAATAAGTGATGCCTTTTGAGCAATTATGCTTAAATTCATTAAAAACTCATACTGATAAAATGGTAATTTCTGTAAATTAAAATATTTTTTCTACAGCACAACAAGGTGGAACATTTGACCCATGTGCAGAGTAGTATGTTGTAAAAATATTGACTACTAAGTTAATAAATCAATTTAAAACCACAGCTTTTATAGTCATGAAACATAAAAATAATAATGCAAGCGTATGTGTGTGTGTTATGTTGGCATAGTTGGCAACGCTGGCTCATATTATAAGGAGGCTTGCATTGCATCATCAACATCAAGAGAAAATTGTTGCACCAACGGATAAAAATACGTTAAAAAAATATATAAAAGTATATATATGTATGGGGGAAAAAGAAATCTAGGTCATGGCAGGATACAAAATACCCATGTTATACTCGAGAACAACAACAAGAGTAGCAGTGGTATTAACAAAATCAACAACAACAAAAACTAAGCCATCAAAAATACGAGCACTTGGAATTAAAATATAAGAAAATCATAAAAAAAATGTAGAAAAACTCTCAAATGAAATGAAACGAAATGGCCTTATTAAGCGGCAACACTGGTAGAGAAACAGTAATGGGGCACATTCACACACACAAACGCAATGGCAAAATGCATAAAACAAGACACACATATGGTCGGTCATATGAAGACTAAATGGCAGTAGCGTCGACTTTATTGCATCCTATTAAATTTTTAGAAGAAGTTGGGAAAAAAAGCAAACTGCTCCAGTTTCTATACCTGTAAGATGTGGCAATGAAAAAACAACAAAATACAAAAAATCAACAACAAACATTTTCTTTTTGCTGTTGTTGTTGTCATCATCAGCAGCAAATCGTGGTCGTTATTCTAAGTGGAAAAGTATATGTGTCAATGTTATCCAAGTAGAGAATTTCTGTGGTATTACAGGAAATGAAAACTATTTTGAGAGCAAGCAAAGATGTCTAAAGCATAAAAAATGGAGTTTTGAGGTGGACGAAAAAATTGCCCTTATACCATGCGAAAATTTCAGGTTTATGTAAACTTACAAAAGAAAAAAAAACGCTAAGGACACTTGGAAAATTGGAGAATATATATTGTAGAATGGATGGTTTTAGTTTTTGAGGGAATAAGATTGTAAGGAATATTTATAGTCCATTGAAATGTTACAAAATTTTGGCTGAACCTTGCATTTTGTATAGGACAAGATTTTTTTTTTTGTGTTGTGTAGAGGGTATTCAGTCTTAGCTTTCGGGATTAAAAGCCCCCCCATTTGGCCGCCATTTTAAAAAACGTGTGTAAATCATTTTTCCACGATATCTTAACAGCCGTCCATTCGTGCACATGAGGGTACCGTGATATTCTGGCCAGATTTAGCAACCTCTTATTACTCTAAAGCTACGATGGAATGGTATGCAAGTAAAAAGATCAATTTTGTACCAAAAATAGCAAATCCGCCTAACTGCCCAGAGCTTCGCCCAATTATAAAATTTTACATAAACTAACCACATGTACAAATTACTATTAAAAAAGGCGAATTTCGTTGGATGTGTTTTTATTATTTTTGAAATTATCGTGAAAAATACATTTAATAGGGGTTTTTTTTTTGTATTTTTGTGGGTGTTGCAAGTAACTTAGGATTTGGGGACCTTGGTTTTCGTAATCAGCGGCTCAAAGACCACATCTATAGAGATAATAAAATTTGTCTCTGGCCGTTAATCATCACTGAAATGCAAGGTCAATGTAACATTTCAATGGACTATTAAGAATTTTTTATATAAAATATGTTTTAAACATAATTTTTAACGAGTGCATCGATTATGCATATTAAATCTCAAGTTACTAAAAGTGTGTGTTTTTTTCTTTCATTCCTAAGAATAATTTTCGGATGAAAATATTTTGGCAGCGCTGCAAGATTGGGATGCACTTGATTTTAGCAGTGATGATGAAGAAAGCGACAAAAACTATATGTCGTAGGAAAGCACTAATAGTGAAGGCGAGAAAGAAGTAAATACGCAAAAATTGTCTAACAAATCAAGATATGTTTGCTCAAAAATGAGGCATTGAAAACATCAGAATGACTGGTTCTCGATTTTGAAATTTATCCAGGCAAGGCATTCTCTCCAGAGGAAAACATTGGAATTGATTCTGCAATCGTCCTCCGTCCTGTCAGACATCCATCTCGTACGCAATTCCTTTTGAGAAATGTTTCACACCAATTGAAAGACCCTATACAAATATTTCCAAAAGGATCAACCATATGTTTTGTTATGTATTTTAAAACATTGCATCTATTGAATAAGCTTCTAGCAAAAGGAATTTATGGGACGTGAACAATAATAAAAAATCGTATAAAATATGTTGATCTATAGTCCAGAGAACAAAGTTACCATTGTCCAATGGAGACTCAAAGTATATCAATTGGCATGGTCTACATTTAGATGCAGTACCGTGATGGCATTCGTCGTTGGTGCAAAAAGATGAAGAAATTCCTCGAAGTTGCACGTCCAAATATAATCCGGCAATACAATGAGTCAATGTGATCCAAAAGAGGCCATTGAAAGCAGTGTTCGAAAATGTACAGTACGGTACAATTCAATCGTGATTTGTGACGATTTTAATATGTGCGCACAATTCAGTATTGTACTGTGCAAACACAATACGTTTATTTTTCCTTATAAAAATAGCGTGTCGAAGCTCTAACGAGTACACATACTTTTCATAAACGAAGAGTGCACACAACCAATCTTCTTTTGTACGTCTCTGAGCACAGAACATAACTTTATTCTCATCATGTTTTGTGAAATAGCACGAAACAAAACCAATTCGTTACCATGTCAGACTTGCTTCTTCTTGCTGTGAGAAGCTTACATAAATGTGGCCACATGTTTCGATACTTTCCGAATTTTTAGACAAATGCGACAAAAAAATGTAAAAAAGCAGTTTAATAATAAAAAAAAGTGTATTTTAAATTTTTTCAGAAAACAATAAAAAACCGTAACTCAGACTGAAATACATATTTCATGATTATGTATTCTAAATTTTGGAATTAAAAAAAATTGAACAAAAAAAAAACAATTAAATATTTTTTGAACCGGTGGTATCACTGGTGCAATTCGCTGTTGAGTGAAATAAACGACACAATTGCGAATTGTACCGAGCCAAAGCACGACACTCTATTTCTATTTATAAAGTACATGCTACGGTGCAAACACAAATACAGAACAAAACAAAAGCCAACAAATGCACAGAACGATTCATATTTTGTACCTTACTGAGTACACATTTCTGTTTTGTGCTGATATTGTTTTGTGCATTGGATTGCACACTATAGAAAATATATAAGGTTTTGTGCTTCGGCTCGGTACACAACGAATTGTACTGTTTATTTTCGAACACTGATTGAAAGCAATCGTTCAATTCATAGACTTTGCAATGCTTGGAGTACCGAAATGATTGTCAGCAAAGTGGAAAGCCACCAAAAGATACGTGCGGTTTGGCGACGTGCGTTAGCTGAAGCGTTGGTTTCAGCTCAGAAAACTAACAACGAAAAGTAGAGCTTTGGATCCGAAGCGATTGAAGTTGAATTTTTCACTTTCCAAAAGACACCGTTCCGCTATGTCCCAAAAAACGACAGCATGGCTTCAATCACTATCCGGAAGAACTCGGTTTGAAGAGTGTAAGTCACTTACGCGCACCCCAAGTACCAAATGCAATATATTTTTATGTTTCAGAAAATGTTGAAAGACGTTGAGAGAGGTTGAAGCAGGTGAAAAAGTTTGATAAACTCGATAATAAGTACATGAAAGTGTTGAAAAAGTTGAAAGAGATTGAAAGCTCGAAAAAAGTTGAAAGTTTCCAAAAACTTAAATGAAGATGAAAATCCGAAAAAAGTTAAATGAGGTTGAAAAAGTACAAAATTTATGGAACATGTTGAAAAAAGTTGCAAGAGGTTGAAAAATATTGAAAAAGTTGAAAGAGTTTGAATAACACGAAAAAAGTTGAATAAGGTTGGAAAATTCGAAACAATATGAGAAATGTTCGAAAAAAGTTGAAAGAGATTGAACAATGTTGAATGAGGTGGAAAATTCGAAAACAAATTTAAAGAGGTTGAAAAACTTGAAAAATGTTGAAAATCTTGAAATAAGTTGAATGAGGTTGAACAAGTCGAAAAAAATTTAGAGAGGTTGCAAATCTCCCAACAGTTGAATGAGGTTGGTGAAGTTGAAAAGTCAAAAAAATATGGATAATATTGGTAATGGTGAAAAAGGCTGGTAAAGTTAATAATATATGAGCAGTGTTAAGCTAAGAAGCTTAAAAAGTCCAAAAAACATGGAAAATGTTAAAAATATTTTAAAAAGTTTTAAAATTTCGAAAACAGTTGAAAATCTCAAAAAAAGTTGAATGAGGGAAAAAAATGTTGAAAAAGTTTGAATAACTCGAAAAAAGTTGAATAAAGTTGAAAAATTCGAAAAAATATGGAAAATGTTGAGGAAAGTTGAAAGAGGTTGAAAAATGTGTAAACAGTTAAAAGAGGTTGAAAAAAAATGAACGACGTTGAAAAAGTCGAAAAAATATGAATGAAGAAAATTGTTTCAAACTGTATCATACTAACAAATTAAAAGAATTTAAAAAAAGTAGTAAAGGGTTTTTCAATAGGGACGGCACAAAAGTAGACCAATAGGGCAAGAACTGAAGCCGCTTGACCACCAGAATCGTCGTATTTTCGTGAATTGGGCTGTGCAACAACTTGAAAATGATCCGGATTTTCATCGAAAAATCATCTTCAGCGATGAAGCTCATTTCTGGCTGAATGGCTTCGTCAATAAGCAAAATATGCGTTATTAGTCAGGCAGCAATCCACACGTACTCCATGAGTCAACATTGTATCCCGAAAAAATGACGGTTTGGTGCGGCTTATGGGCCGGCGGCGTCATTGGGCCGTACTTCTTCCGTGATGATCAAGACCGGCACGTTACTGTGAATGGGAATCGCTACCGCTCAATTATAACCGAATATTTTTGGCCCAACTTGGATGTTATGAACTTGGACAATATGTGGTTCCAACAGGACGGCGCCACAAGCCACACAGCGAATGTCACAACCGATTTATTGAAAACCAAGTTCGGTGAACGTGTTATCTCACGAAATGGCCCAGTCAATTGGCCGCTTCGGTCGTGCGATTTGACGCCGTTAGACTATTTCCTGTGGGGCTACGTCAAGTTAATGGTCTATGCCAACAAGCCAGCGACGATTGATGAACTTCGTACGAATATCGAACGTGAAATTGCAGCAGTATCGGCCGATTTATGCTTGAAAACTGTCGAAAATTGGGTTCAGCGTCTGAACTTCTGCAGGCGTGCCCGTGGTGGCCATGCAAAAGAAATTGAGTTCCATACATAATGGCATCGAATGTTCTTTTACAAGAATAAAGAATTTTATTGATATCCCAAACCGTTTTTGTAGCGCTCTTATTGAAAAACCCTTTACATGGGGTTTTGCTTTTTTCAAATGAAACCAGACCGAGATACAATAATTGTGAGAGTCCTGAAAATCCTTGAAGAACATGAACGTTGCAAAATCTATACATTGAATTTGTTTTCATATCATATAAATACTATTTTTCCCAAAAATCATAAAAAAATTCTCAGTGGTTTAGTGTCAGGTCTGAAAGGGATAAAATAGGTCCAAAACCTGTACACGATGACTTTTGTTGTTTATTTTTTGAAATTTTACCAAGGACATCTTTAGTTTACTTTGGAGACAACTCTGTGAATTTTTTTAGGAGAAGTAGAGATTACGAATTAGTAATAAACACTATGCTCTGTGAGTAGATAAAGAGCACAAGCTAAACTTATGCAGCTTTGGTCACTCATGTTTGATTTCCTTCCGATCAACTCTGGTTTCGCATATGTGATGATGCATTTTTTTTGTGCACTTACTTTGGTTACTATTTGTATGCATCTCTATTGAGTTTCCACATATTTTGCGCCTTGAAATTAGCTTCGTTCATATTGCATTGCATACTTTTTGGGATGATGCCTCTGCTGCTATTGCTTTTGCTGCTGTATCTGCTTGTTAGCTGTTTGCTAACGAGTTGGGAATATGAGAATCTATGGTAGTTGTATGGATCTTCAAGTTTTACAGTTAAATCCCTAACTATATGCTTACATCATTTCGTTCAAAAGACGCAGTTGCGCAGGTAAAAGTGAAATATAAAGCAAATTGCAGGTAGTAAAAATGATACTTTTAGAAAACATAAAATTTTTGCTGTACAGGGTGTAGTGAAGTTTTTAAAAAAAAATAGTCAGAAATAAATTTTTAAGCAAATCTTATGAAAGAATATTGAGGTCCTTTTCAATATATTGTACTAAAATAATATAACCTTACAAAAATTGTTCTGAAATAAGGCACATTTTTGCGGATGATGATGGAAATATTTGGTGAACAACATAAAACCTGGATTAAAAGCTGAATCGTAAAAAACGCGCATATATCAAATTCATGTTCTAAGACCCTGTATAGAAAGTAAGTTGTTGAGCGCTTATCTTTGTTTTTAGCGCAAAATATAACTCACTATTTTGCACAGTGTATTTTGTACTTTGCCGCTGATGCTTCACTTTGGAATTACAAAAATCACTTTTACTATACGGTGCCGTTGGTGTCTCTACCACCGCAAAAATATAACACATTTTTGTATTAAATTTAGCCCATAAAACTTTACGCTAAAGAATGCACTTACATACGGTGATGTTTGTTTAGGTGAGTATGTGCTGTATACATTTAAAAGCAGCATTTGCAACTACGACGAGTTTTTGTGCTTTTTTACACGCGCTTATATTGCAGAATATTGTAAGTTGCAACAGTGGCGTTGCAACCCTGTAAGCAATTTAGAAAGAGTTCTCTTGTCGAAGACGTGATAAGAAAATATGCATGCCAAGCACAAGCGTTTATTTAACGCCATCTCAAAATCAGATTTTCATATGTTATTAGGCCTTCTAGTAGTGACTTAGTCGTCATTTCCTCTGATAATTTTTTTCATAGTTCGAGGTATTCAATTTTAAGGAAAATGGAAAGTTGCTTAAAATTATTAGTAAAATCTGCGAAACTTCCGTTTGATTTTTTTTGAAAAAATCTATCAATTTTTGATACATTTACGTTGCTTGGAAAACATTTTTTTGACGAATAATATTTAATATCTCTTCAGACAAAAACGCTGATAAAATTTTTAGGAAAGTGAGGAAAATCATAAAAATGTGTGCTTATGAATAACCCAGTGGCAAATGTGTTATAAACAACATCGATGAATAGTTATACTCATTGTAGACAGTAATGCTTACAGCTCCAGCCACATTTGTAAATTCTTTTTACAATTTCTTTGTAGGCAGCTTGCCACATACAGTGTGTAACAAACTAAAGGCAGATTGCATGAAAAAATCGCTTACTTAGTGCCTATATAGTTTAGCGAGTTGCCTACATCTTCACATACAAAGCGTGCAGTCAACAGGTAAGACCCCTTACATCTCCATATACAAAGCAAGCAGCCAGCAAACAGACTGCCTACAACTTCTTATACAAAACAGGCATCCAACAAGCATACTGTCTACAGCTTCATATACAAAGTAAGCAGCCACCAAGCAAATAAACAAAATATCATAGACAATTTCATTTGTGAAACCTACAGTACATTTCATACCTGAAAAATCGGAGTACTTCATCGATTTGCTGCTGGGTATAAAATGGATCTCTGAATAAATTCGAACTATTTTTATATGAGGTAAGGCTCAAATTGGAAATTGTCAGTCATCCAAAACTTCTTATATTCGAAATTCAAAATTAATTAAGGGAGTAGTTTGTGAAAAACGCGATTGAAGTTTATGTATGGTTACTTTTCCATATGATCGATCGAAAAGTGTTGCTCCTAATGACTTCAAATTTTCTGACAATATTCCTTATGACATGTGGTATCAGAAAACAAATTCAAAAAAAAATTGATTTTTTGACCCTTTTCCCCCCTTAACGCTTAGATGCATTTGCAGCCAGAAAATTTTCGTAAATGGACCAAAAGGAGCCGTTTTATATCTCCTATATCCTTGTAACTTTATAATAGTAACTCATCAAAATTTTATCAAAAGAAACACATTGGGAGCATAAAAAGAGCACAAATGGGGCATAGAGGGAGCAAAAAGGGAACATTTCTTAATTCACTTGAACAAAAAAGCGCTATGCTTCCAAAACTAACTAACTCGAAAATAAGGTTTAAATTCCAACATTCTCGGGTACTACAAGAGCTGAAGTTTCCATACAGCAGCAGCAGCGACCGCCATCTTTGCAAATGTACTTAATTGGCGCAAAGCTGCATGCATACAAGTGTGTTGTACATGTGTTGGTATGTTACTGTGTCGTGCTTTTTGTAGCGGTTAATTTGCATAAATGTGTTGAAAACACATTCGCCAAAATGAATTTCACTTTGGCGAAGGTGTTCGTATTTCAGTTCATATATTTTTATTATAACCAAAGGTAAAAAGGGAAACTTTTTCATTTTTTTTTTGGCTAAAATTACACAAAAAAGGAAAATTGACATAAAAAGGAACTAAAAAAAAAGTCAAAAAATAAACGTGTACACTGTTTTCGTGCATTTAATGCACTTTACTTTTACGTGGAAGGCAGCACTATAAAATATGAATAAATATTTCGTTCGTTTGTGTAATTTTTTGGTAAATTGTTGTGCATGTGTGCTAAAAAGTGGTACATGAGGCTTTTAAAATTGCGATATTTTGCTAATATAAAATATTGCTCTTTTAAGAAAAATAAAAATTAAATCAATATTCTTTTATGTGCCTTAAATATTAAAAGCATAAAAATTGCAAGTTTTGTTTAAGCAATAAAATACAAATGTCGCAGAGCATAACATTATAACCCTTTAAATTCGTTTACTGCCTACATCCTTTGGAAGCACACATCTAGGTTAAGAAAATTCATAAGCATACAAATTAAGATTTTAATTAAAATGTTTGCTTATTCGAAGAAAAGTTAACAAAAAAAAAAAACAAACAACAGCTGACGACGCTCGTAAAAATTAAAAGAAAATAAGAGAAAACAAAAGGCTAATTTAAAAATATTAATGAAATGAAAAAGTTAAAAAGTGAAATCTAACATATTCTTAAAGGATTTATGTATCAAATAGCTATTTGCATAAATAAATAAATGAAAAGTTATTAATGGAAAAAAGTCTTGTAACCTTGAAGAGATGCTGAGGATCTTAGGAAATGTTGGAAATTTTGGATTCGAAAATCCTAGGCACCTTGAAATGAGTTTCCGATACAAAACGTCAAACTCGCACGAAGTTAATAATTTTATAAAAGAAACGATAGAAATGAAATAATTTTTGTAAGGATACCAAGTTTTCTTTATTATACTCTTTGCCGTGCTTAACTCTTTCAGAATTCGAAATCAAGTAACCTTTTGATGACTTTGCGACTTAAGATCTGAAAGTTACCATTTAGTTTGGTAATGCCAACACAAAGAAAAATACATTTGAATTAACTTATGACCTATAGATCAAGATGTCATCTACTGGCGACTAGTGTAATGCTTTTTTACTTCAAGTAAGTTTGCCAACTTGCCTAGACAGTCCTTATAGTTATATGGAAATATGCGGCTGATGTATTCTAATAAAAGCAAATGTGTCCAACATGATGGATTTCAGCTGTAGCTATAATTATATATAATATATATATATATAGTTAGAGCTATAGTTTTGTCACAGTTATAATCAGATGTTTTACTAGTTGAAATTTACCGATTGCCGTAAACTCAAACTGGACTCTTATAGCAGGCTTATTAATAGAAATATCAAATGATTCAGCAGTTCACAATTATCCCACCGATGCCACAAATAACTACACAATGAACAACTTTAGGAGTCTTTTTAAGGTTTTTTTTTTCAAACTTAAAAATTTTTCAACTATTGCTCTTCGGAAGTGGGATTTACTTACCTTTAACATTTAGCAGTTGATACTCTTTTCATAATAAACTTCTAATATATATTTATTGTTAGACTCAAAATTCAAATGCTCTTCTAACCAAATCCGCCGTACTAAGCGAAAAGGGCGCATCTCAAAAAATTTCGTTTCGAGATAATTGATGTTTTGTTAATGTCAATTTGTTGAAATACCTGCAGAATTAGGATAGAGAAAATTCTCTTAGGAGATTAGTTATATGTTTGAACTAAGATTCCGTTATTTAGAGTATTTCATTAGACGCGTAATTTCTTAAGCTATCCGATGTCATTAGAATCTCGGATATTTCTTTTTTTGAGATACGCCCTTTTCTCTAAGTGCGGAAGGCATACTCGACGTTGGATTATAGTGTTTTATCTCAATTTGTTGAATTGTTCAGAATATAGATGTTGGATGGATTCTTTTTTCTTGAATTCGAGCCCAAATGTAATTGTAAGAAATATTTTGGTTAAAAAATGGGGTCCTCAATCAGAAATGATTCTATGGATATACACAGCTGTAGCTCACCCAATCTTCACTTACGGTGTTTTACTCTGGTGACCAGCTATTAGGAAAGTTACAACAAGCTAAGACTAGAAAGAGAGCAAAAGACGGCTTGTATCGGTGTAAAGGGGACTATGAGATCATGTTCCACAGCAACGTTAAATATTATTCAACAACTGCTACCTCAGAATTCGTGTAGTGCGTGTAGTGTCATTAGGCCCAGAGATTGGCAATTAGTTCCGAAGCAATATGGACATTACTCTTAACTTGATATTTTACCATCGAACTTTTAAATTCCCCAAAGGACTACATCTGCCCTACACTAAGCTTTGAGAATAATTTTCATGTGAAGTTTCCGGAGCGAATTCAGTGGGTAGAGGGCATTCTTAACTTAAATTTTGAAACCACTATATTTACCAACGGAGGTAAGATGGGTTGTGGAGTAGGCGCAGGAATCTACTCAAAAGACCCAGCAATCTCTTCATTTACTTGATTCAGCTAGCGTTTTCCAGGCTGAAGTTTTTGCTATTTTTGAAGTCTGCAAATTAGTGGGCAGTATTAATCCAGAGAAAAAGATAGCAATTCTCTCCAATAGCTATGCCGCAACTAACCCTTAATTGCATAGCGTACCATATATGGTACGTGCCTAAAATCATAGACAACCCATTCCCAAACAACCTGCACTGTGTTAAGTTTTGCTCCAAATTGTAGCAGGCATTACCAGCTTTCACATAAATGTCTCTTCAGCTCTTCGATGTCCGCTTTCAGTTTCCAGTAAGCTGTCAAAGTGGTCGAACGTTGTGTTTACAAATAATTTTAAAAGTGATCCTAATCAGTGAATTAAATATTGATAATTTCCATTATTCATTTCCATATTTCATTATTATCCATTTTTCATTAATTTCTAATAAGAAAAAACTTTCTAAAAAAGAGTTTTTCATTTCAAATATATAGGTTTAATGCATCGTGTACCATATTTGGTACACTGCACATATCACACTTTTTGAGTTTTTCCGGGAAAACGATGAGTTTCCCAGGAAAATGAATGCGTCTGATTTTACATAAAAAGAGCTTGGTCTCCATGCATTTAAGGGTTAAAGCGTTGAGCTCGGCACATATAAGATCGAAGCTTGTAGAACAATGTGGGAAAGAACTTACCAGGCTAGAACACCAATTTGACATTACTCTCATATGGGTTACAGGCTACAGAAACATTGACAGAAATGAATGGGCTGATGTACTAGCAAGGCGTGGTTCTTCTCTAATGAAACAATTCCGGAACGTGGTTTCACTCCTCTCGGTTTAGTTAAGAAGATAATTTTCTCGCATTTTCTATCTGTAGCCGGAAACCACTGGAAGTCTTAACAAGCCTATGAAGCAGTCAGATCAATCGGACTCACTTATAATAAACTGAGAACCATCTAGTTACTGTCTAGGAGTTGGTATGACACTGCAAGAATCACAGCAATCTGCAATGGACACTCGGAAATCGGCATTGAATTCTTCCTGCTGCAGCTACTTGAATACAAACGAGAATGAATCACTCGAGCACTTTCTTTGCAGCTGTCGAGCCTAAGCAAAATTTGATTTTTATATAAAAATCTGGACTGTTTTTATCGATATCTTTTGAACAGCTTATTCAATGAAATATGTAAATATACGTGTTTGTTTGCCATTTTATTATCTTTAATTTGACTTATTTGACTTTGAGAACGAAGAAATTGGACATTTCTAGATCAAAATATGACTTTTGAAGTAAAAAGAGGTCTATAAAATGAAAAAAAAAAAAACCACAATATCTCGAAAACTGTACCATTAAAAAAATTTTTATTTTTATTTGTGAAATCAGAAGACAAAAGTACATAAAAACAATGAAACATTTTGAGTGTAAACTAGTGAAATCAGTCAGAGATGTTTTGGAAAACCTTTCTTCAATGACCTCAGCGAATTTGCCGAAGTTGAAGTCGGATCTCTGCTCCACTATCTTAATAAGGCTTACTGGATATAGCTGCCTTAGCATCCACCTACTCGCCGGGTCACGTAGTGTGGTATTAAAACGGCACGATCAGTGCTACTTCTAGATTCAAGACTATTTGCTTAGCCACCACTCTAACCTAACCAAATCCCAAATTTTAAGCTGGCATCATGATTGAAAATTGAAAATTTTTTTTTGGCTTGCTCTTCTTCTGTGTTAAACAGCATTTATATTCAGTATTTTCGCACCATCAGCTTTTGATTCGAGTTATTTAAAACGACATTAAGTTGATTTTAGTTTCATATCAGCATTTCCATGTAAATATATTTTCGTTTGACTCCTTTCAATCCATATATAGCAATACAAAATCCTTTCTCTTCTTTTGAAATCAATCCCAACCCACACTTCCTTTTTACTTCGTAGATTTTGTTACTTAATTTGGTGTTTCTTTCTATATATATTGTAATTCCCATGCGTTATCCGCAGTTTCTGTTGTTTTTCATCTTCCGCAACATAAAACAATTGGGTCAATTGTTAGTACGAAAAAGTTTCGATAGCTTGGTATTGATACGCGCTCGCGTCATTCGAATTGAATTGAATGGAATAGAAGAATGAAAAAGGAATTGAAGGGAATTGATTACGTTCAATCAGATACAGATTTAATTTTGGTTTTTGTGGTTTTTCTACGCTATGTTTTTATTTGTGGTAACTCTATTTGATTTTGTTTTTTCATTGTTTTTTCATTGTTTCATTGGATTTGCAATTTATTTAATTTAGTTATTTCCGCACATTTTTTTTTAAGAAAGTTTGAGTAGCTTTAAAAATGTATTAAATTAATTTTATTTTGATTGCTTGCTGGTACTGATTTATTGTTTCAAATTAAAGCACTTTTTGTTACCTATTTGTTGCATAGATGACCTCCTATTCCAAAGTACTTTCAGTTGAAGTTTTGTCTAGGTTTATCGCAATTACATATGGGCATTACTCTCATGTCGAACGCGACCGTCGTACACTTTTAAAGCGAAATAAAAGTCAATGCGAAACACTTTTATTTTTTTCTGTTACTTTAAGGAATAGCCCTTTGGTAGCACTATATTGAGTGATAAAGTTGATGACAGACATAATACTGGTTCCAAGATAGAGGCATTCGAAGCCATT
Source organism: Tricholauxania praeusta (assembly GCA_949775025.1). NCBI lineage: Eukaryota > Metazoa > Arthropoda > Insecta > Diptera > Lauxaniidae > Tricholauxania > Tricholauxania praeusta. Next base: position 122,317,234 of record OX459030.1, on the reverse strand, counting down.
CGAACGGCACAAAAAAAGAAACTGTTTTTCATGGCCATCTCTAGAAAAGCAGAAGTCAGCAAAACCTGGCAACACTTTTAATGCGACTAATTTAAAAATGTTATGGAATAATGTAACTTTTTAATAGATTTAATTTGATTAAAAAATCTTATTTACTTTTTTCTTACAAGGCATAATAGTCCATTTAAACGGGACATTCGAACGGGACATATTTTTCCATTGTGGTTCACTTAAGCAATTTTTTAAAACGTCTTTAATATTTATATAAATTATAATTAAACATTATGAACTTACAGTCATTTTAGCAAAGACCAATATTGTAAATTTTACTTATTGATCAATGCTATTTTTTATTCAACAAACATGACAAAGATAACAAATGGAACAATTTAACCTGGTAATTGGTGACATATGTTTCGGCTATTACCACATAGCCTCATCAGACCAGTTTTTTGGTTAATGTTGTACATGGAGTCGATCCCCTGACCGTACATGCATTTCAATTGCATATCTGTCGACGGCCGCTCTAACAACTGAGCTACTGAGGAACTGACCTTGAACTGTACAAATTGCGCATATCCATTTATTATCTCTTGTCACTTTCTCGCTTGTTGTCACAGCTGCTAAGCCATTGGCTTAGAGACTTGCTATGATTTTATTTTTCGAAAATTGTGGTGTTGCCAGCCACATATTTTTTGAAAGTTCAAAATGTTTAATTATAATAAAAATAACCAGTCGCAAAAATCAACTTTCTTATTTATATAAATAACTAGCATTACCCTGTGCGCATCGCCTCACCTCAACCGTGGTGTAGATTCGATGTGCGGTCTGCGTGAAAATTCCATTTAAAAACTACTTTTGTATGAGGACCACCCTTAGTATGCACCCAAAATAAAATTTTTACAACCTAAGCAGTGCCTCTTAATATAAAAACCACATGATGTAAATTCCTTGAGAATCGATTTAAGCGGTCTTCGAGAAAATGATATTTAAAATATTTTTTTGTGTGAGGGCCACCCTAAATAAAAGTTTTGTATCCTTAGCTATGCCTCTTAACATAAGAGCTACGTGGTGTAAATCGTTTAACCTGTTATCGTGAAAATGACATTTTAAAAAATTTTGTATGAGGGCCACCCTAAGTTTGAACTTGAAATAAAATTTTTACGATCTTATCTGTGATTCTTTATATAAAAGCCATATGGTGTAAATTCCATGAGAATCGATTTTGCGGTCTTTGAGAAAATGATATAAAAAAAATTGTTGTATAAGGGCCACCCTAAATAAAAGTGTTGAAGCCTTATATATGACTCTTAATATAAGAGCTACGTGGTGTTAATTCGGTGTGAATCGATTAACCTGTCTTCGTGAAAATGATATTTAAAAATTTTTGTGTATGAGGGCCACCCGAATTTTGCACTTTAAATAAAATTGTTACAATCCAATCTCTGCCTCTTAATATTAAAACCATTATTGTAAATTCCAAGAGAATCGATTAAGCAGTCTTTGAGAAAATGCTATTTTTAAAATATTTGTGTATGAGGGCCACCCTAAATAAAAGTTTTGTGGCCTAAGCTATGCTTCTTAACATTAGAGGTACGTAGTGTAAATTCGGTGTGAATCGATTTATTTGTCTTCGTGAAAATGATATTTAAAAATATATTTGTATGAGGACCACCCTAAGTATGCACCCTAAATAAAATTTTTACCATCAAATCTGTACCCCTTAACATAAAAGCCATACTGTGTAAATTTCATGAGAATCGATTTGTCTGTCTTTGAGAAATCGCTATTTTGAAAATATTTGTGTATGAGGGCCACCCTAAATATGCACCCTAAATAAAAGTTTTATAGCCTATGACACCCGCCCGATCGATACTAACATACTGTAAAAATTTCATCAAAATCGGCTGGATAGTTTCCGCGTGCATAAGAGACAGACAGACGGACAAAAAATGAATTTTATATAATAGATAATATTTAAGATATATACAGTAATTAAAAAGACAAATTTAATGTTTATATTTATCAAATTAATTAGTGAGATCAATTTTAACAAAGAAAAGAGGAAGGAGTAGATATTTTTCTTAAAAGAATATAAAACTTGTCTTTTTGCTGTTAAAACGTTTTTCCTGTAAGAGGCGTGGCACCACCCTTTAAAAAAAATTTATTTTTGCTCAAGTCTCAATCTATCTACATACGAAATTTCAACAAAATCGGTGTAGTGGCACAGCCGTGATGCCGTTTTTTCCCATTTAGAGCGATGCCACGCCCCCTTTAAAGAATTAGAGTTTCTAATAATCTTTCTTAGGATTCAATCTATCTTTGAGCAAAATTTCATCAATGGACCGATGTCCATTAGTTTAGTCGTGGAAACATTTTTTCCCGTTAGGGGCGTGGCACCACCTACTATTCGAAAGAAGATTATCTTGTGCACTGTTATTTTTCTCAACTTTTGTGTTATGGCAGTAAATAACTGGCTTAGCCGTTTTCAACTGCCTATTTATTACACTTATGTTTGCGAACGTGACCAACTTCAAACAGCTCCAAAGATTTAAAATTTAATTTTTTTTTGCACTCGCTTTTTGTTTTTAATTATGTACATGAAACTTTGTTTGTGCAAAAATTTTGGCACACTTGCTGCTGTTTTTAATCACGGCCTGAAAACAAATGATGTTTTGCTATGTTATTTGTGACTTTAGAACATGAACTTAAGCAAATTAAAATCTTACAGTTAATAGAGATTGGTTTGATGTTGTGGCATTGGTTTTAGCTAATTGACGTTTGAAGAGAGGTTTTCGGAAAGACTATCATCATGTATCACCTCTCTTACACACATAAATATTTAAGGCATAATATTATTCAATATTACAAAAAAAAAGAAAAACTGCATTTATGCAAGTTTGCAGGTGGTTTGCTCACCGTGGTAAATGAATTCTGATGTGAATTGTTTAAATTAACAAAATTTGAATATTTTTCTTAGATAATAGCTGATAGTAACACTTTTATAATAACTTTTAATTTTTCTGTCACGGTTGGCCTTTTGGCGGAAATGCCCATATCAGTGAGCATTTTTAGTGTTATTGTACTGCGATTCGTTAAGTAGGATCTTTAGTAGATTTCCAATATACGCTACTAATAAATTTTTGAAGTTAATTTTTGTACCTTTCCGAAGACATTTTACTTTAGAATCGACCAATTTTCTTCAAGTGTAACACAAAATTCACATTAAATTTAATGCAGACATTGAAGCGTTGAAATGAAATCAACACTGATTGCAAAATGATGTTCGTTTATTGAGGCAAAAATAGACTGCTTTATATATTCAACTTCCTGACAATAAGAAAATAAAAAGCCAAAAGGAAAATAAAACTCAGTTAAGACGAGTCAGTGATATTGATATATAAACTAGGCAAAAGTCAATGGGAAACAGGCCAAGTGTCAATGTCAAATGTTTTTTTTTCTGTTCTGTTTAGCTCAAGAACAAAACAAAAAAAGGGGTGTGGCGCACAAGTTCATGTGTTTGCGTTAGTTTTTATCTCTGTGTATTGATGAGGGTAGCAAAACCGCACCAAGTCAATCGTAGAAAATAAGCAACCGATTGATTAGGAAAATTCGTAAGTTTTTTCGCTTTTTTTTCTTTTTCTGCTTTAACTTAAGCAGCGCGCCTAAATGCAATTTTATTCTTATTAAGTTTGTATAACATTCTCTGGTCTTTATTGATTTTTGCCATTTTTCTGGCAAACGCACACACACAGCGCATGAGACGCACATACCAAACAATCAGTTAACAATTGTGTTAACGCGTTTTCCATTTTATTGCATTAATGTTTGACTTTTCGTTATGTTTTCCGTTGTAGCTAACATTCCGATATGGGATTTTTTTATTGCCACGCACAGTGGGCTGAATACGTAGAGAATATTTTTTGGTAAATTTTTTAAAATTTAACTAATTTAAAAAAATAATTTCAAAAATCAGCTGTAAAGTTCACTATATTAAATCTCCCTACAAATCTTATCAAATTCCGGAAAATGGTATTTCCACGCTTTCTTACCACAGTCCTAACTCCACTTTATGTCTTATTATGCTTTGGTATTTTGCTTCAGCACTACTCCTTCACCTCGTCCCACTTTTGCATGACGCTAATGTGAATTTTATGTTACAAATGAGTCAATTTTATGATTAAATGTTTCACTTTTCGTTGAGTTTCCTTCTTCAAAATCTTTCGAAGTTAGGGTTGAACTTAAGCAATCTTTATTATTACTGAATTGAATTGAATGGAATTGAATTGAATTGAATTCCTCTGGTTATGGTTTTTCTTACTACAGCGGTTGGCGGCAGTAGGTTTGTGCCTGTTGTTTTTGTTTGTGTGCAATTAAATGAAAATTGGTTGGCACAAAGTTTCTTGGGCTTTATATCGAGTTTTGTGTTTCTTGTTTCAATTCTCTTGCATAAATTGTTTTTATTGAATTATTTATTATTAAGTTAATATGAAAATTGTCGGTTGCCAGCTTGCTTGGGACTGTTCAGCACAAATTGTTGTGAGTTTGAAAGTGAGGTTAGATTGCTGTTTTTGTTTGTTGTTATTTTATTAAGATATTGAGGTGAACCATTTAAATTAGAGAAATTATTAAATTGTTTGAGAATGTAAGCGATAGTGAAATGCGTTCAGTTTAGTAAAACTAATTCACGTACTGATTACTTATGGGTAACCTTAAATCCTTGCGAAAAATTTAAGTTTCGCAAAAAAAATTAACTAAAATTATAGTTATGGGAAAACAAAAATCAGGGATATTTGGGTATTATTACGATATATGTTTGTTAAAAAAATTGTGATCTTCAAAACTTGAAAATGTATTAAAAAATGTCGTGCGATTATATATTATTCCGAAGAAAATTATTGAAAAATCCATAATTAAAAAGTGATTTAACAATGTTTTCTGTGAAAAAGACATATAATTTTATACAGATTTTCATAAAATAGGAAATATCCGAAGTATGATACTACTTAATTCAATTTGGCTCACAATTGAAAAAGTCATTTTTTAAATAAATAAGAACTGAAAAATAAATACAAGCAAAAACTTTTGGAAAAGATTTCAAAAATTGTGAAACAATAATCACGCTGAGTAAGCTTAAAAGACTTAAGCAACGAAAAAGTCAATGAAAATATCATCGGCCAAAAATAGAAAAAAAAAAGTTCCAAACTAAAATGTATACAATTTAGAACATCCTTTTAATATTAAATGCAATAGTTATGCACCCATGTGATCGAGTGGTACACGAAAAGTGAAATGTTGTTCCATGAAGAAAACAAAATATCAATATAATTTTTTACTATTCGTCCCCGAAAATGAAGGTCAAAGTTAGGTCTACTCCTGTTTTTGTTATTCTTTCCATCTAAGTGGTAGATTTACTATAGTTTTTCCATAAGAATTAAATTTTTTATAGAATTTGAGTTACCAAAACGAAAGAAATATTGAAAAATTTTGTTTCTTAAATGATTCTGAAGTAAAACGGTGTCCAATTGAAGACTCAGTGATAGAGACTTATATTTAGTTGAATTTCTGAGATATTGAAATAATTTTTTAAATTTTATTTCATTGCAAAAATTTATTGAAACATTTTTTCTTTAAAATGGTGATTAAACTATTTATTTTTAATATTTTTTTAGAATTCATTGCCATTTAAAAATTTTTAATTACGAGTAATTTTGACAAGTCGTATGAGTTATATTTTCTTCCTAAAAAAGAACAATTAATCATTCATCACAGTTCACTTAATTTATTTGGAAAAATGTTTTTAACCCTTAGACGGCCGGGATGTAAGAGTCAACATTACCCTTGAAAAGTGCCCAAATTTATAGCTGGTATCACGTGTCAACTATATACAAAGCTCATATCACAGGGCGAGCTCATATATTGGCCGTCCGGCCCGGTAAGAGATAGGAAAAAATTTTGTAGTATTAAATTTTATGAAATTGCTAAAATTCGGTGAAAATATGACTCTAGGGGTTTTGGGGGTCGCTTATTAAGAATCCAGGGTCAGATTTGGTCAATTTACATATCTCTACCCGCCTCACTAGCTCCTCCGCTACAAAAAGTTCAGGGAGTACCAAAAAATTAGCTGTTTGGAGAGATGGCAAGGGGGTGTGAGAGGCGTAAGGGGTGTGTGAACTTAGCAAATCTGACCCCAAGACTTGCCATTAGCAACCCCGATGATCAAGTTTTCACCGAGTTTCGGGAGTACTGAAAAATGAGACATTTGAAGACGATGGAGGGTAGTAGGGGGTAAGGTGAATGTATGTATCAAATCTGACCCCTGATTCATGATCAGCAACCCCAAAAGCACACTGGATCTTATTTATGACAAAAAAATTATTGATTATCCTCCAAATCCGATTAGTCGGTTTTCCGGTGCTCTAAAGGTTAATTGCTGTAACTTTTGTAGAAATAATGACGTATAAATGATTTAAATAGCGTTTAAAAATAAAATTTTGAATTTTAAGTTAAACTTAAGACAACACTAAGCTTATCACATTGCATTTAATCAACTTTCAAATATGTACATAGACAGTACAACTTTGACATAAAAAAAAAAAATATAAAAATAAAAATCAAAATATAAAATGTAAGCCGCAAACCAGAATCTGATATTATAATGGAAACCAATTATGTGGCTTCTAATAGAAAATATTATCTTCTTGGAAAAGTTATAGTGCAAAAATATACTTTTCAAATGAGGCATATAATTTGCTATTTCAATTTTGAGAAATGGTAACACTAGAGTATACGTGGCAAATTTTGCCTTTCCATCATAAAGTTCTCAGATTTTAATGGTATACATTTTACCGTGGGCGTGGTACTTAATTTTTTTTTTCGCAGAGACATAAAAAGTTCATCTTGAGCAAAAATTTTAATTAAGTCCTGAACATTTTCGTACGATAATTTTTTCGACGTAGACTAACTCAGCAATAGTGTGTCGATCAACTCGCTTCTACTTTTGGTGATGAAGTATCATCCCAGGTTACCGTGATTCGATAATTTTTTGTATTCAAACTTGATCGTCGTTCGCTCCAGAATTGGTTTGGTAAAGGTCGTCCAAAATAGGTTGTTGTTTCAGAAAACATCTATAATTTGCGGAAACTAACAATGCTAGATTGTCATATGTCTTGTCGTACAATAGAGGGACGCTGAAGCATTAGTTCCATTTCAATACATTCAATATCGTATGAAAATTTAGCGGTCAAGAAGATTTTTTAACGTTGAATACCGCATAATTCTAGTGTAAATTCCATTCGAGTGGAGTTCCACTACCTGCTCGAAGCAAAAAAAAAGGGTTTCTAAATTGGTACATGAGATTCCCATAAAAATTTCTTAAATATTTTTCTGTCGCGCGGTGAAATTACTTCATTTTGGATATAAAATTTATGTGCAAAATTAATGCAAAAAAAAATAACCACACAATTTAATAAATCTCTTGATATATAATGAATAACTTTAAGCCGATGTGATATAAAAAAATAGTTCTTTGTGATATTGCCACTACTTTTCTTTTACAAGCTCATATCATAATTTATTTTATATTTTTTTTTAAAGGATATATACGAGTAATATCACTTACTGTTAGTGAGTTAACGCATCAATAAAGTATCGCTGACTTATACTAATATGATGCTGATATCATCAGTGATGTGCATTTCAAATAATTACTATTAAACTGCCTCTAAAAAGTTAAATTCTTACATCTTATGAACAAAACTACTTCACTTAAAACGTAGAAAAGTAAATATAAATTTTATATATTTAGCTATTGAAAATCAACATAATGTCTGTTTTAGATATCTTCGAGAAAAAACTGTAATTTTCAATTTCTCTCATAATACATTTAACTCATTTTAAACAAAAAAATTAATATATTTAAAAAAAATATATTAATAATGATAAGTACAAAACTGATTTTCTTCGAGCAGTAGCAAATAATGAAATAATATGCTTCATAAGTTTTCGCAGAAAACAAGATTTTAGTTAAGCTTTTACTTTTTTTTTCTTGTAAGTAGCATTGTCATATTATCCATTTTTTGTTGAAATAATCTTCCAAATTGCCAACTGATTGCACATTGGAAAAATAAGTATAATCTTTCTTGGAAACTTTTCTTAACTAAAATTTAACTATATGTTTATATACGAAAGTATAAAAAAAGAAATCAATATAAAGCTCACTTAAAGAGCAGTGGATTTAAAATAAGTAAAAAATATATAAGAACCCATATCAAGTGGAAAAAGCGTAAAAAAATCGAATCCTTGCTTGAAGCAAAACTGCTTGTTACTTTTGTTACCATAGAAGTAGCATAAAAAGCAGATGCGCCAACAGCAACAGCTAATTTTTATGCATTTATGCGTAAAAGCAACAATACTGCACGACCCAGAGTAACCTCAATACATATTTAATAGCACAACAACAACAGCAACAACAAGAGCATGTGTATTAAGAAAGCAAGGATAAAAATCCTTGCGAATTATAAACATAATAAGGGAAAAACAGGATGACATTAAAAAGACTGACAGTGAATAGAAGAAAACGAAGGAAAAAATAACAAGGACTAAAAGCATAAAAAATAGCCCTGAGTCAAAGTAGAAAGAAGTAGCAGTAGAAAATATAAATATTTATCTTAGAAAATAATACTAGAGCCTTTAGTACACGCGTAGCATGACAGGTAAAGGGCACCGTTACAATACAACGCAAAAAGGATATGCAAAAATTAACTGTCAATAAAAAGAAGCAGTAAATTATAAAGCACGTTGGCATGTTGGTTACCAAGGCTTAAATGTTTAGTTGGTGGCAAAACAACAACATAATCGCAGAGATTTCTTATGTACACGGAAAAAAACGAAAGTATTCTATGAGTAGTATTGGTAATACACTGAAGGAAGAAAAAAAATTTGATCAAGAAATATGAATTTTAATATTGAGAAAAGATCGCAAAATTCCAATGGTTTGAATATTTCGATTGATTTGAATGGCTTGAATTGTTCGAGTAATTCGAATAGAATGAATAATTGGAATATTTTGTGTAATTCGAAGAGTTCGGGTAATTCGAAGAGTTCGGGTTATTTGAATTATTCGATAAGTTACAATATTTTGATTGATTTGAATGGCTTGAATATAACGAATAATTTGAATAGTTCGTGTAGTTCGAATAGTTCGTTTTATTCGAAGAGTTCGGGTAATTCGAGTTATTTGATTAATTACAATATTTCGATTGATTTGAATGGTTTGAATATAACGAATAATTCGAATAGTTCGAGTAATTCGAATAGTTCGAGTTATTCTATTAGTTACAATATTTCGATTAATTTGAATGGTTTGAATAGTTCGAGTAATACGAATAGTTCGAATAATTCGAATAGTTCGAGTAATTCGAATAGTTCGTGTAATTCGAATTATTGGATTAGTTACAATATTTCGATTGATTTGAATGGCTTGAATAGTTCGAATAGTTCGAGTATTTCAACTCGTTCGAACTTATCGAATAGTTTGAACAGTTCTAATAGTTGGAATATTTCGATTGGATTGAATGGTTCAAATAGTTCGAATCGTTTGAATAATTTAAATAGCTTGAAAAATTCGAATAAGTATGTAGTTCGAATAAATCGAATAGTTCGAGTAATTCGAACTGTTTGAATAGTTTGATCTTTGTTTTTGTTGAGTCTGTTTTTGAAAACTATTTTTGAATATAAAATTGGGAAAAGCTTTCCAACTTTTTGATAATGTCATATATTTTTTCCCACTGTGTGAAAATATTATTTATGCTATAGAAAAATAAAGTTATGGCTTTGCATACCTAAATGAATGTATAAAACTGCAAAGTTAAAATAATAAAGGTACTTAAAAGTGTCTTGCTAATGCAGTAAAAGTTAATTATGCCATATATTGAAGAAAGTAGGTGCAAAATGTGTCGCTCTTAGTAACGAAAATAGAATTTACCCTTTAATAACTATAGAATTTTTTAAAATAAAAATAATGTTAAGGGTAAATCAAGGCAAATATTGTAATAATCGATTAATGTAAGAAAAGTTGAATTATATTGAAAAAGGTACGAAAATGAATCAATCTGATGAGAAGGTTTTATCTATTACATATACTAAGCATTTCTTACGAAATAATTTTACATGTGCTTTAAAATAGCGTAATCCAGACATAATAAAACCTGCACTTTTTTCCACGAACATAGGGCATCTTAATAAATTATTAAAAAATTCTTTAAAGAAAAAAATTTCATAAATTAGTGTAATTCATATTCTTGACATCAGTAACATATATAATAATTTCCTACCTGGAATGGCTTAAGTTTTATTTTTTTCTTTAAATTAAAAGACTAAAAAGAAGCTTTTCATAGCTCTTGGCAGGAATGCGTTTGATGTGCTTAATATTAACAGACGCTTATTTGTGTAAGTGTGTGTGCGTTATTGTGCTTGTTGTACGCAAAGTTGCATATCTCTTTGAGTGTGTGTAAGAACACACATATGCATAGTAAAATGTTAAGAAAATATCCTAAGGTGTGCTTTTTAATAAATGAAATTAATAACGAAAAGATTTTTTCCTTTTTACCTACTACTTGCCGTTGCTATGGAAAATGTCGGTGTAAATTTTAAGAAAGGAAAATAAGTCGACGGCGAAAGTAAAAAGGAAGCGCAAGAACGTAAGGAAGTTAAATAGGATTGCTTGCAGTTGATAAACAACCAAGGACGAGTTGTAGCAGTGAATTATTCAATAAAGTCATGTTTTCTTTTTTTGAAGAGTTTCATTTAATTAAGAAGAGCATACAGAAATTTTTATAATTTTTTATTTTCGGTGCACCTTGTGTGGGAGTTGTATTAAGTTAAATGAATTTTTTACTGAACTTTCTCGAATTGAGTGATTTTCATGTCGAATTACATAAGGTGCTATTTATAATTTTTCAAGAATTCTGTGAGTCGGTGCTGTTTTTATGAAATCTGAGAGCTTTTTGTATTAAATTTATTGTAATTGAATTCTGAAGGACGAAAATTGTTTTAACTGAAATCTTCAATTATTTTTAAGCCTCTACATTATACAAAAGAAAATGCGAAGTTTTAATTTAAAAAAAAAGACATATAAAGAATAATTTATAATTTCCAATTCGTATGCTAGTTAAGACTATTGAGATTACAGTAAAGGCTTCAGCAAGAAAAGGTTAACATTTTAATTCCATATGTTTGCTGTTGGTTAAAAGAACTTTTCCTGGTACCTCTAAGACTCTCAGCGAAACAGAACGAAATTGAGTCCTTTCTAAAGTGTACATCTGATTACTCGTTTGTTGACGTGAAGAACCCTAAGACTGAATTGATGACACTCTTTTAGGTTTGGTAAGGTTACAGGGATGACTTAGTACGGAAGGTAATAGACATAGCGTGCCCCAACAAATTGGTGGAAGTCAAAACTGCATTGTTAGAGACAAATTCGATTTCAACTTCGAAGAAATCGTTTTTTCAAGACATCTAAGTCTGATTTTGGCTAAGACTGCAAAGAAAGTGGCTTGAAGACTCTATAGCTTAACATGTTTTTTTTTTTGGAAAAAATGTATATTGCTTCAATACTGACATTATTGAACACCGCGTATGTGTTTGGAGAAACGGCAATTACAAAATCTTTATGGCTTAGAGTTTTTTCTATTGTGCCCATAAAATACGAAACCCTTAAGAGTTTAACCCTTAAATGCATGGGGTTGGTTCATAATATGGAGACCAAGCTACTTTTATGTAAAATCAAACGCTGACCACGAAATGGGCATTCATTTTCCTGGGAAATGCACCGCTTTCCCGGAAAAGCTCAAAAAGTGTGATTTGTGCCGTGTACCAAATATGGTACACAATGCATTAAGCCTATATATTTGAAATGAAAAACTCTTTTTTAGTATTTTTTTTTATTGGAAATTAATGAAAAATGAATAATAATGAAATATGGAAATGAATTATAGAGATTATCAATATTTAATTCACAACGTTCGACCACTTTGACAGATTACTGAGAACTGAAAGTGGACATCGGAGAGCTGAAGAGACATTTATGTGAAAGCTGGTGACGCCTGCTACAAGTTGGAGCAAAACTTAATGCAATGCAGGTTGTTTGGCTAGGCTTGGCTATGTTTCTAGGCACGTACCATATATGGTACGCTATGCATTTAAGGGTTAAGTAGAATTTATGTAAGGCTAATCTGCTTCCAAATCAAGATTCTTTGTTCAAAATCGGCTAGAGACCGCAAATCCTGTCGAAAATGAATAAAGTTAAATGAAAGCTATCCGAAATGCTTACAAGTCCCCGGAGCGCGAATATTGAGCAAAAATTTAAATTTTTAATTATTATAAGGGGGGAAAGGGTCGGAGAATCAATTTTTTTTTAAAATTTTCTTTCTGGTACTACAAGATATAAGGAATATTCTCAGAAAATTTGAAGTCATTAGGAGCAAAACTATTCGAGTTCCAGACAATAAAGTCCGAGCGGTCATATGAAGAAGTAATCATATATAAGTACAGTCGGTAGTCAAAATTTCTCGAAAACTTGTGTACCGATTTCGCCAAAGTTTTACACACTTCTTTTCGATACTAAATACTCGGATCTAAACGAAGGATTTTTTTTTCTTTCAATTACTACGTATTTTTTGATTAAACAAAAAGAGCAATTTTTGGTAAAAAATCAGAGTTTTTTTATTAAACCTGTACCAAAAATTCAAAAATTAATATTTTGTTTATTCTTCTGTTCAAATCCAAGATGAACTTATATACTAAAGAAATATTTTTGATATTTTGATTTCAGATGAAGCAGTCGTGAGTTATACTGCCTTCGCATGTTGACTTTTTTTCATCACAGGACTACACCTTGGAGGAGTCACGTCTATATTTTTTGTCTTCTTCATCACATATTAAGCAAAATTTCTGAACAAAATAATTGCGGAAGAAAGAGTCATATGCCCGAAAAACTACGGTTTTTATTCGAAATTTTAAGATGATGCAATGTGGGCTAAAACTTATCATATTTCGACTTTACGTCCAATAAATCGACTGAGTACATTTTTTATTTTAATCAAAATTTTCGAGTTATTCAGACGTGTTCTAATTTCGTTTCGGATTTGATTCGGAATCGAAATTGAAACTGTAAGTTTATTTCAGGATCATACAAAAAAGGATATCCGTCAAATTTTTGGAACTAAAATAGCTCAAGTTTGAAGCTCAGAAAAGGTTTCATAGCAAATTCTGTCCACTAGACTTAGAAGAATTATTGACTTTCAACTTCAGCCTTCAATTCCATTTCCGAGCTAAATCAGAATCAGAACCGGCCTCATTGTGAGAAAAATCTTTGATTATCTCTTTAAGTGGTGGTACTTCGAGATGTAATAGCAAGATAGGCAGCAGGTTGTTAAAAACGTTATAAGATAGGGAAGAACTTTAATTTTATAGCTAAAACCTCGCCAAATGATTCAAAAGCTAATGACCTGGACTGGATATTTTGGGCTTTCTTATCGTTAAATTTCTTGAAAAGTCACAATTATATATCAGAAAATAAATGAAAAATAAATGATCACAGAAACCAAATGTAATAACCTATATTTTGGATATTTTTTTTTTTGAAGTGGCAGTTTTTTTTGTTTTCTTGGAAACTTTTCCCACACTTTCGAAATTCAAAGTTTTTTGCACAGCTTTTGAGAATTAAGATTTTTAAACTTTTACACGAAAAAGGAAAGTGATCCGACAAAAAAAATTATTATCTTGTCTATAGCTAAAATTTCAATCATTCAATATTGACGCGGCTTTTAACCACCAGCAAAAGCTCATTTATATTTACACATTAACAAGAAAGGTCGATTCCATTGTAAATATTTTGTCAACTAAATGCTAATCAGCAGCAAGTCAACAAACGACAGCAGCAGCAGCAGCAACAATAAAAACACGCAAGCATACCAGCATACCAAGGCTATGTACAATCAAATGGAATTCATGCTGTAAATTGCAACTGCGCATGCGTAACCAACTATTGACACAATGTTTGCCTAAGCGATAGTTAGATAAACACATGTAAACAAAACTTAACTAAACAACCAATAGCTAGACAGAGAGATGAGATGTAAAATTCTTTGGTTTTTCTGTTTTCGAAAGAGTTAAAAGGAACAACGCATTGCATTTTGTTTGTTGCTGCAAAGATGCCAATGCAACATAGTCATGATAAACAAATGCTGATGCGTTGTCGTCAAGTGTTGCAGCTGAAGATTACTTGACAGCAGAAAGAAAAAAAGTCATTTACTGACAGCAATACTCATTCGTTGTTGTTACCTACACTTTGCTCGCTAACAACTCAATTTCATGAATGCCGATTTTTATTTATTTTATTAATATTTGTTGTAATGATCGTCAAGTTGCTGCTGCTGTTAGTTTTGGGTAGTTCCTATGGATTTTGTTTATTGTGTTAAGGTAAAGTTGTTATTTTTGTTACCATTGGCGTCATCGTCGCCATCGTGTTGTTGATTTAGTTTGCCACACATTTTTTTTTCTATGTTAGTTAGATAAACAATATTTTTTTCTTTTTGGAGTAAAATTTGTTTTCTAGAAACAGTTGCATCTTTTATTATTTTTATTTGTTCAACAATGGCTTGGACAAAAATTAAATGTTTTACTTAATTGAGTTGCATATAAGCAGCTGCTATGTAGGATAATGATGGAAAGTATAGAGAAATTCTTTGATATAAGATCATAGATGAAAATATGTGAAGTTTTATAAAAAGGACCAAAAAATTTTAGCACTCGAATTCGAATAATTATTTCTTTCTTTCGATTGATAGCAAAACGCAGGTTTTTTCCAAGGTTGGCATGGTTAGTGGTTACTGTCAAAAGTCCATTTTTTGAGAATATCTTGTTTTTTCTTATGATTGATGCTGCTATTCAAAAGTTTTTCAAAAAATGTTACACAACATTTGAAATTCAAAATCCATTTTTGAACTTCTTCAATCGCTGAAAAATGTTATACAACCTTAAGCGATAAAATTACATTAGAGATATTATAATCTCGGTTTAAGATATTTTCAGATCCATATATCTTAAGACTATTTTCACTTAAACTTAAATGAGAAGAAATTATTTTCGAAAGTTTTCTTTGATTTAAAGAATTTTTGAGATTTGTTAAAATTCTACATAACATAGTTATGCACGAGAAAATATTTGTTTTTTTTATATATCCAGATTCGATAATAATCAACAAACTATATTTTTAATATAGGCGAAGTAAATATTTGATATAATTTAAAATGTCGCGCTTTCCATCGAATCGAAAAATTAATCAAATATTTTTTAATAATTTCCTAACTATAATTGGATTACTTATAGTTGTTAACTATACTAAGTCCATCATTAATTTGGTAAGACTTACCAAATAATAAATTGATTCAAACAAATAATTCCTCATTGCAAACATCCACATGTTAATAATCACCAAATCATTTGTTTGGAGGAAAAACTATTGTTTTGTCGCTAACGTATACATTTATTGATATAGAGTGAAGTAAAAACCGATAAGCAAAAAACTGATATTTTAAATGATCAATTCACAAATAAATCGATATTTTTCAATATTATCGATATTTTTCAATATTATCATATTCTTATATTGGATGCCGTTGGTATTTACACAATCATAAAAGCCTAAATTGCACGCCAAGCAGAAACTAACTATATAGTGTTTTACTTAAATATGCTGAGAGTTGTTTTGTATTCATATTAATGTGAAGTGAAATCAAATAAAATATTACCAATTAACCCTCTAATGACCCATTTTTTTTTTTTAACTGAGAATGTTGGACTATACTAATTTTGGGTCAAAACGATTGAATCTGATTTCAGAATTTTGATTAGATGATTTGTTTACCTGGTACAGATGAATACCCAACCCGCCTGCAGGCAAACTTGAAAGCAATCGAACGGTGTTTTCAATTCTTTCAACTTTATTGGTATTTCTTTGTGAGTTCGGAAACCGATTTCATTTACATAGAGTTGCAAATGTTTTCAATTCATTTGAATTGCCGATAAAAACACCACACGTAAGACCAAACGGACCAACAACTTCTGTTTCCCATTCGGGCTCACGTCGGCGCTTATTTTGCAGAGGACGATCAGAAACGGAAGCAAATGAACTGGGACTAGATGGAACGGGAGCTACTGGTGTCTCATCCTCATGGGAAGGATTCTCAGCAGAAGCTAGAGGTGGTTGTTTCAATTCATTCAGGATGCTAAAATCAATTCATGAACGAGCACCTCTGTCCAATTGAGAAATGGGTTTATGATACCATCAGAAGTAAGGCAATAATCAGGATCTTCACCGTCATTATCAGAATCGAAATGTTGCTCAACTCTAGTATGTTCGTTGTCGGTTGGAATTAAATTCATTATTGATGAAATTTCTTCTTCAGACATTTTTGATAGGTTGAAAATATTACAGCGTGCCATGACTATGAGGGTGAAAAAAAAAAATTGTAAAATATTCATGCAATCATACGGAAAGCCCAGACCCACCTTTGGACGGTTGTGCTTTCCGATGTATTTTGGAAAACTTTATTTATATTATTCACTTTTATTTTTACACTAATCGAAAGATAAGAGTTTTTCGTACACACCAGTATTTTTTCCAACTCACAAAAATAAGAATTACTGTATTTTTTTATATTTTTAAATCGTTTTAAAAAATTATCTATGCGCGTCTGAACACAATCAAAATTCACTTTCAACTTACGTTGCAGTAAAAGGAAACGTGCTAGAGGGACGTACCGCATGCAATGAAGCTTCGCCTACCGCTTGAACGTATTCGATTTGATTAAATAATTTATAAGTGATTTGTGGCTAGAGGCTAGAGGCCGTCTAGAGGCGGTCAAGGACATTAGAGGGTTAATTGTAAATTAATTAAATCTATTCAATCGACTTAAACAGATATTGTGTTTGGCTCAATAAACAACAATTTAATTTTCACTTCAGCACATATTTCAAAAGTGTATCAACCAGATATATTTGTCTGAAAAAAAAAAAATTATTTTTTTCAGTATGA
The DNA here is from genome assembly GCA_949775025.1 of Tricholauxania praeusta. Lineage (NCBI taxonomy): Eukaryota > Metazoa > Arthropoda > Insecta > Diptera > Lauxaniidae > Tricholauxania > Tricholauxania praeusta. Next base: position 122,300,136 of record OX459030.1, on the reverse strand, counting down.
AATCGAAATGTTGACCTGTTCTCGCCTAGTTTTGTGAAATCGCTTCAAAAACAAATGATATAGTTTAGATTTTGAGAAAAAATTTAATAAAACATACACGTAAACAAATATAAATATATTGTAGCGAAATTTGGTTTATGCTAGAAAATTCTTGAAATAAAAACCAACAAAAGAAACTAAACGATACTAGCACCATCTAGCGGCAAGTAATAAACCGAACAGATGCTGCAGTATACTATAAATATAAAGTCGACAACCGAAAGAAATTATCGCCGTCGTACAACGCCATCTAGCATAATAGCAACATTCTGGATAATTGTGAACTCAACGTCGATACGCCGTTTAGAAATTACTGGTAAATTATGGATAATGGTAGATTACACGCCAATTAGAAGGTACTGGATAATTCGAGAGAGTGATGACTGCAGTATAAAAGGGTTGTCATCTGAGTTGAGTGACACAGTTGTATTTAAACAGTGAAGTAGAACACTTGAATTTAAGCAATAAAATGAATACAGTGTGATCCGTAGTAAAGTAAAACAGTTTTCTATACAGTGTTAAATTAATATTAGAATTTGAACGTTAATAAAATAAACCATTTTATAACCAAATAAGTTTGTGTGTTTTTAATTGTTACACAATCCAGTGATCGAACTCAGAAAAGTGTGAAAGATCGAAATTATCGTCAAAGAGACAGAAATTTCGTAACAATATTAAATAAATTCCAAAAAACGTCAACATTAAAATCGTGTGATTTTATAAATTTGATTTTATGATAAAAGAAATGTTGTTATTTAAACAATCAGCAACATTTTTTTCAATATGGACCAATATAACAAAATTGAGGTTTTACGAAAGACCAAATAATAGAAATTCTTTAAATTATAAAACGGTGGCGAATTTTCTAAACATTTTTGAATGAAACAATATATTGAGTCTGCTTTTTTCTTTTGCTAATTTTCTAATGACTTTTAGTTTTCGTTATTCCCTTTATAAGCACTAATTTTATTATATATTTTTACATGCACTTGTATGAATGTATATGTTTTTTTTTGCACTTTCATTTAAAATCCTTTTTGTCCTTTCATTCATTCAAAAAAAAAGAAAGAAAGAAACTTTCATTTGCATATGTTTAGGAGCTGTAAAAATTCAAATAACAACACGTAGGCAGTGTCATTATGCGTACTCGAATGTTTGTTCGCATGTGTGTAGGGGCGGTTTACGTATCCTACGGTGTTTGCGTGCTTTGTTATCCCAGTGAACATAGCAACCAGGATACCTAGCGTCTTATTGCAGCAAAGTCTTAAGATCGTCACTTTTGACAGAGGGTGAAACTTTTTGCTCTGGTAAAAATTTTGCTCATTTTTTGATAAGGTTACTTTTGATGCGGATCGCTCCACATTTTTATTAATAATATAAAATTTAAGAATAACTATACTCAATTTAATGGAAAATAAAAGATCAGCATCGTAACATTTTCACTGATTGCTACTTCTAACTACATATTTGCGTTTGATCTACAATACTGCCGTAATAAGCGTTAAGGGCCTATCTCAAAAAAAAAAAAAAAAAAAAACAAATATCCGAGATTCCTATGGCATTAAATAGCTTAAGAAATTACTCGTCTATCGAAATACTTCAAATGCTGGAATCTTAGTTCAATCATATCAAAAATCTAAGAAAATTTCATCTATCTCAGGTATTTCAACAAATTGACATAAACGAAACATCAATTATCTCGAAATGAATTTTTTTGAGATACACCTTTTTCGCTTAGTACGGCAGAATAAGTGGCAAAAATTTATATCAAATCATGATATGTTGAAATATATGAAATTAGTTATGTCTTAGTGTTTGCAATATGAAAACGTGCTCATTAACTTTAAGTTAACTCTTCTAAAAGTATTATAAATTTAATATTCGTGAAAATTTCTTATTGTCAGCTGGGCTATTTTGCTTTTACGTACACTCTCTTATATGTATAAAAGCGTCCTTTGTAAGGACTAATTTTATATGCGCACACTTTACTCGTTTGCTATTGTCAATGCTGCTGCTGTAGGGCTTAAAAAATTCTTCCGTAATGCGTGTATGCTATACTATATGCGTGTAAGTGTATGTGTGCAGAATATATTTGTGTTTGTAAGTTTGCTTTTGTCACTTTTGTGTTGCTGATTCACTTTGACTTTTCTTTGCAAATCTTAAATATGCATGTGTACTTAAAAGTGTCTGCGCGCGTGTGTGTGTGTATGTGTGTGTTTATATAGCGGTAAATGTTTTCATATGCAAAATTAAAATTTTTTCTTAAGCTTCATTTTACTTATAACATTTATTATTTAAGTAGCTTTTTTTTATTTTAAGACAGTTGCCTTTATTAAAGGTGACTTTATTATAAAACAAAAATATCAATTTTTTTTTGCTAAAAAAATTCTAGCATACTTTTAAGAGTACTTAAGGGTTAAAGTTACACTTGTGTTATTTGTATTTAAATTAATTTTTGTGCTTCGCCAAAGCGTTTTTTCAGTTCAATCGTTAACTAAGGACTAGATTTGCTGTTACAAAAATTAATAATACAAGGCAATTAATGATAGGTGTCTTCTTTAGCCATAACTTCCTTTTAGGGATTGCATAGAAAGCATATTATTTAACTAAATGCTATGTGGAACAAGCTTTAATGCCATAATTTATATTGAAATGTTTTCTGTTTAAGTTTTCCTTAACTTACTTCAAAGGACTTTAACGAAATTTAACAAAATTTATCCATAAAGATTTGTCACAAAACAAAATCAAAATAAAGATCACAGCCAAAGTGAATCAGCACATATTAGGCTGTTGGGTTGTTAGTAGGTTAAAATAATAAATACCAAAATAAAGCAAAAATAAAGCGCCTCAAAAAAAACAAAAACCCAAATAGCACTAAGCTTAGAGGAGTGTCTCATGAATTTAATATGGGTTTTATTTTTTCTATGTTTCCATACAAGTGACATAAAAACTGGCCAAATGACAGACTTAATAGTCTGATGGACAGTCGTATAAAGTAATAGCAATAACAATAAGAGAAAATGATACCAGCGCACAATATACAATGTGAAAAATATTGATTTTGATGACGACGAGCCTGTGATGAAGCTGATGGCGCTAAAGTTGTTGGTATAAGAAAAATGAAAAATGTTCCTTAAGGTAATAAAATTAGAGAAAAAAAATTTTGTTATATTAAAACATTTGGGCAGTCGTTATAAATATATGCTACAAATATACTAGTGACTATACATATAAAAGTTTTATTGCTTGTCAAAAAAATGCCCCTTAAATTTGTTTCCAACGGAAAAAAAAAAATATTTCGCTGCATCCACTGAAGCATCTAAATGTATCGATATAAGAAATTTGGGTGAAACACAAGTTATTTCAATATTTTTGTACAGAGCGTATTGTTCAGTACTTTTAGTGCAAAAAAATTTTTAAAAAAAAGTTATTTCAAATTGTAACAGCTCCGTTTGTTCAAATTTTCTTTTCATGAATTTCAAGGCTCGCTTAGATAATGTATCATGATTAACAATCTCACACTAAAAACAATGAATTTTATTTTGAAAATCTTCGGTCGACAATCTTAACATAATGGATCTATCAGCGGATATGTTTTGACTTTTTTGGAAAATTTTTGAATCGTTATATAAAATTCCGTTACCCAAATTATGAATTGTTACTTTTCAGGATAGCAAACAAATTTAAAATGTTCAAAATTATTCAAATGGCAAAGAAGAGCTGCCAAATAAATTTTAGACTTAAACAAAAATGTTTGAATTATCACTAAATTGAAAATAAATTTTGTAACTAAAATATAAAATTAAGTTTTGAGAAACTATATTAAAAGAATAAGATCATGCTCTAATGTCACATTCGACATAGAAAAACATAATTTGTTCTCATTTCGTGATTGATAACAGCAGCAAGTGTGTCAAAATTTTTGTTTAAACAGAGTTTCATGTACATAGTTAAAAAAAAAAAAACAACGAGGTTAAAAAAAATAAAATTTATATTTTTGGAGCTGTTTGAATTTGGTCACGTTCGCAAATATAAGTGTAATAAATAGGCAGTTCAGAAACGGTTAAAATACTTACTAACTGCCATAACACAGCATAATCGTATAAATTTTTTTTTTGCAAAGTTAAGAAAAAAGGCAGTGCACAGCATAATTTTCTTTCGAATAGTAGGCGGTGTCACGCCCATAACAGGAAAATACCTTTCCACGGCTAATCTAATTAACCGATTTTAATGAACTTTGATTTGGAGGTAGATTGTACCATAAAAAAGGTTACTAGAGACTCTTAGTCCTTTTAGTGGGTGCGGCACCGCCCCTTATGGGAAAAAACGCAGCCACGACTGAGTCGCTATACCAATTTTGGTCAAATTTGGTATGGGGACAAACTGACTCCTGAGAATAAAAAATTTTTTTTAGTAGGGCGGTGTCACACCCCTTACAACGTTTTAACAGCTAAAAGTTTCATATTTTTTTAAAAAAAATATTTGCTATTTCCATTTTTCTTTGTTAAAATCAATTCAATTTTAAGAATTTTTTATTAACGAAAATTAGTCTTTTAAACGAAAAAATTTTACAACCTCATGGGAAAAATATTGTTGTAATAAAAAAAGGTTCTGCAATTTTAAAAACATTTTACTGAGTTCGATTTTAATAAAAAATTTTTATTTCAATTTTTTTTAATAATTTGAAAATTTTACAATTATACATAAGGATTTTTGTTTTATCTCGACATACATAATTTTAGTTTAAGTTTTGGATAGTTTTTTCCATTATTTCAAAACTTCTGAAATGTGTATGAATTGTTATATTTCTTTTTAATAATTTGGTGAGATATCGAATCAAAAACTTCGCCTTTTTTTCAGTATCAAAAAACGATACTTTTTATTTAGCAAAAGAACATTTCTTATGATATTTTGAATTTTCTTTTTTTAATATTAAGAAGGGATTGAAATTACAATGTGTGTTGTTGTAGCTATGTATGTTTGCTTGTTTGTCTGTGTTTTATTACTTTATTGTGTTTGCTTTGAATTGTTGTTCTTGCTCATGTTGTTGCATAAAGTAAAGTCGTAAATTTTTATGATTCGTGATTTTAAGGAGTTAAAAGTAAGAAATTTTTTATATAAAATACACTGAGACAATTATATAGAAACTTAGAAAACTTTTCTAGTATACTTAAAGTTTAACATGTTGCGTTAATTCTGAAAAAAAAATTATCTCCGAATTATATATGAATGCATTGATCTATAAGCTACGCTATTCCAGCAAGATCTCTTTAATATATTATTGCAACTTCCCAAAACAGTCGTACTGGCAGCGTCTTCATGAAAACCTAGAAAATCTGTGTTCTATTTTTACTTTTAGCTTGCATTTCATTCTATAGTTCTCAATTACTTTATGAACAGTTTGTGGCACCCAAAACTGACAGGGTTTTGAAAAATCTTGAATTTCATATATGACATAGGTTCAGGATAATAATTCTGGAAAAGTCTATATCTGGACAGCCAATTTTTCATAAAAATGCTACGATTGTGCTAAAATTTCCGCCAAAAAAGGGGAGTTAAGCCTTGCTCTCATTGTGGAAATAGACATGGCTGGCTTATTTTTTTACATTTGCCTTAAAATCAAGCACTAAAGACCCACTTTTCATCCTTTTTTTGGAAGTGAGTACTACAGCCTTTGACGCACATTGACACCTTATGTAAAAAAGACGCAACACAAACATCAAATCCAGCATTGCTACTAGCGTGCCAAGAAGACATCAGAGCATGCCTATTTAACTGCTTAATTTTCCCACAGGTTCACTTATTACAAGTAATTTAATGTTGCGATAACTTTTAGTACATTGAGATTAACTGCTGCACTATAAAAATAGAATTTAATTTCATTTTTATCTACGAAAAGGCTATGGAATTTTTCGCATATTATTATTTGATAAATTTTCCTTTTGTCTGAATTTAAAACATTTGATGTTTTAAAATTTAGATATGCTTTACATAGATATAAAATTGGTCTAAGGCATTTAAATTTTATTATAATTAAGTTAATTTTACTGCACAGTGGAGATTTATTGTAAATTTAAAATATTTTTAATTTTTTTTTCTATCGGAAATTCCTAAGGCCAAAAGTTTTTTGGAGTGAACATTCAAGGTTGCAAAGTATTCCTCCTTAACAAACCATAGGTGCGTTAACAAATTTTATCTACGTACTCAATACTCAATAAATGATCGTTTCAATTCACGATTTATGACTCGCAAAGTCGAAAAGTATTGAACTAATAACGAAAACATAAAAGCATCGATATGAGATCGGAAATTTTGAAATCATATTGTGAGTTACAGAAAAAAATGATCAACAACAAATGTTGCAGCAAAAGTACTAAAAAATATCGAAAATGTTAGATAAATACGTTGAAAATCTCGATTAATCTAGAAAAATATTGAAAATGGAGGTAGGAACGGAGGCGTGTAAGAATCAAGTTACAACTTTGCTTTCAAAATGTCAATAAAAGTCGAAATATGTGAAAAAGCATAAAATTATGTTTAATAGCAAGAATAAGTTTTTATAAGTCGAATAATATTACATAAAGGGAAAAGCCGACGTCGCAAAGTGCTGAAGTAGTCGCTAAATGACAAAGTCGTGGAAATATTTAGAAATGTATTGAAAAAACCTAAAAATGATGAAGAAATCATGACACAGGCTAATTTGAAACGTGCGTCCGACTTCAAAGTCTGCGATTAGAATATGGAAATTGGATAAAATTTTGGAGCCAACCTCAATATTTGTCACAAAAATACATATTTCGGGTGCCACATGGTTATCTTTAAGCCACTCTATTTTTATACCCTACACGGAGGGTATATTCACTTCGTCCTTCCGTTTGTAACAAATAGAAGGAGACGTGGCAGGTATGGAAAAGTATATATATTCTTGATCAACGTCAACACCTAAATTGATTTAGTGATGACCGTCTGTTGAAATCAAGTTTACGGGCAAACAAAGAAAGCTAATTGATTGAAGTTTTCACACGCTGATCACATATTTTTGCAGGCATCTTGCTGTGAAATCGGTTCACGGACACGCCTACCGCCCATACTCACGCCAATTTTGAAAAAAGTTGCAGCGATTTTGATAGAAATTGGTGATTTGATGCACATGTGAACAAGATTAGGATTAGGCTAGGTTCCAAGTTTTAAAAGCTTTCTATAGGGGCGTGGCACACCCCTAAACTTTAACCTTTTTACATCAATATCTCGTAAGCCGTGCAAGATATTGTGATGAAATTTGGTAAACGCATATATGTCAAATATATATTGATTTGTGATAAAAGTGGGCGGAATTGAAAAAGTGGGCGTGGCTTTTTTAAACAGTTAAAAATTTTGATTCCATATAACTCAAAAGTGACTCAAATGATTTTCATAAAAGTTTTAGAGATGATGCCATTGAAAGAAGTCATCAACACAAGCCCTGCCACTTTACTGAAAAAACTCGTTGAAGGGCGTGGCACAGCCCACAATATTTATAAACGTTATATTAAAAGAACTAACAGCGTAATCGTTATGAAATTTAATAAAGCAGATATACTTGCAAGAAGGTATTTTTTTGCAAAAATTTGGCGCAATGGAGCATGTGGGCTTGGCACCTCCTAAACAAGCAGAAAACGTTTACTGTTATATATAGTGTGCTATAAGAGTAGTCTTCATAAAATTTAGCATAGAGGTGACGGCTGCGATGGGCTTTAAAATTAAGTGAATTTCGAGGGGATTGCATCAGTGGGCATGGCGCCTCCCATATTAACATAAATTTGTAAGCACTGTTTTAAGTGAACTATTGCAGCAATTGCTATGAAATTTAATATAAGTGGTTCAGTTGCTATAGAGTATATCTGAAACAAAAGTGGCTGAAATAACAAAAGTGGGCGTGGCACCTCCCATACAAAAAAAATACGGTAAGTGGCATATTTATGGAAATATGTGAGGAATCATACTAAAATTTGGTGTAAGGGGTTTGCTTATGGAAAGCTATTTCTGTATCAAAACCGGGCTGGATTGTACCAGTGGGTGCGTCACCGCCCTAAAATTTAAATTTAACTGCGGCATTTATTGCAAACTAAACAAGCTATTGTGCTAAAATTTAATATAAGGATGTCGATCACGAATATAATTTATTGTACTAAAATTGGGCGGAATTGGATAAGTGGGAGGGGCATATTCAAATTTTTTAATTTCTATTCGATTTTTTTAACATTTTCCATATTTTTTCGACTTTTTCAACCTCTTTCAACTTTCTTCATAAGTTTTTTATTTTTTTGACTTTTTCATCAATTTTGAATTATTTCAAATTTTTTCAACATCTTTCAACTTTTTAATAGTTTTCAACCTTTTTAATTTTTTTCCAACATTTTACATATAGTCCAGGAGAAATAGGGTTTGAACAACAAAATAATTCGTTACAGCAATTTGACAGCGGAATATTGTTGGACAAGCTCTTGTAAAAGCGGACAAAAAAATCTAACCGACAGCAGGTATCCGGGGTGGAATGGGGTGCATTTTTAGAGATCGAACAAGGTTTTTCACGATTTCTAGGTAAACTGTGCATCATTTCAAAATAAAGTTCAATGCAAAAGTTGTAGAAAATAATAAGATCTACCACTTTTGTACTGATCATTTTCACCTTAACCTCAAAATTTTTCGAAAAAATGGCTGAAAACCGGTTTTTTGGTTTTTAATTTTTCTCTTTGACAAAAAAGTTTCTCTGGAGCTTAAACTTGGACAAAAGATACATTTCAGTGTTACACAAAGGCAGTAATTATTTCAGGCGGAAATATTTAGAGGTTGTTGTTAAATTTCATTTATAAGCTAAAAAAACCGAAATTTTTAACTGAGATTCCTCTTAAAACTACACCTCCTAAAGAGTTCTGTTTTGGCTCACTTACTCGCTTTTAGGTCTTCTTTAGATAAATGGTAAAAAAAAGGTATACTGCAATGGAAAAAATTACCGAAAAATTGAAAATCTGTGGTCTCTCCGCGAGTAGAGTTTTGGTGTTTCGTGTGTAACAGCTCAGATCCTTTGTTGTTTTCACTGTATTTACCTTAATACACTATAATTTGAAATAGTCAATGCCACTACATAAATTTCCATTAAAAAAATAAATGAGAAAAAAAAATTTTTCATTTTTGGTCCAAGAAATATGTTTGGTGCTCGAAAGCTCATTAAGTGCATTTTTTGAAACAAATAATATATGCTTCAATCAATAAAAAAGCCAAATATTGAAAATGAATATCCATCACCAATAGCGGCCCTGAAGGCATTTATTTATAGTTAAACTCTGGGAAAATATCGTAAACGGCTTATGTTGCGCTGACAACCAAAATTCGAGAGTGGTGTATGTTTGGTAATGTTTAATTTTGATGTCTAAATATGCCAATTTTGTAAAATTTCGGTCTGTGCTGTTTTAAAAGATGAAGAAAATTGTCTGAGCTTGGAAAAGAACAATGCCATGGGTTGGAAAACTCTTCGTCAATGTCTTAAGACAAGAGATGTTTTGTAAAAAAAATCGCACTTAATGAAATGAGAAAGATTAAAAAAGACTGTGAAAGTGCGCTTATAAGATATTTCTTTTAATATCAAATATTATTTGGAAAGTTCTCAATATAAAATGACACAATTTATGTCACCAAATAAAAATGAATCGATAGCAGCTTTGCTAAAAAATAAATTCTGAACTTTTGAAATTTCCGCCGAGCTAACTTTATTAAACGACCCTTCATAGACTTGCAAAAGAAAGGACCTCAATCTAAATAAATAATAAAATTGTGTGCCAATCAATAGTTCACTGGATAGATAAGTAAGCCATTTTTGCTGTCACAATAAAAAGTTTTTACATTTCCACGAAAAAAAAAAAGTTATTTTTTCTATATTTTCATACGTAAAATATGAAATTTGCTCCACTTTACTAAAAACGCAAACATAAAAATTGTGTTGCTCGTATTAGTACACGGGGTGGGATATAGGGTAAGCATGACAAATTTTTATTTTCATTACGTGCGCATAATTTTTCTCTTTTTCCTTTTTTTTCCCCCAGCAACTTTTATATGTTTTTTTTACGTTTACTACTGCCACATTCTTTCTCACTCTTTCAGCATTTGATTGAACATAGTACATGTGTTTTCTGTCACTTTCTAACTTTATAGCAACAATTTTTATGCCTTATCCAGGTGAGCCCAACAATATACATTAAATCTTTAAAAGGCAAACACAAGAACGCAAAACATACCGAGTTTTTACTACCGGGTAAAGATTTTTTGTCATAAACAAAAAAAAGAAAAAAAAAACTTTTTATGTATTTTGTTTTGAAGGACGCTCACGAAATCAACATAAAAATAAGGTAACAAAAAATAAAAATTTTTTTTTTTTTCTGCAAAACAATGCACAACATGAAAACTCTATATAAATTCTCATGCTCATGCTTTCCCTTATTTATGAATAATATTTTTGATGTATGTGGAGAATGGTGTTGCTTGGTGTTGTGAAATGATGACGACGTACATTGGTACAAATTATGTCTGTTTTGTGACACTTTTTTGGAGTGAACATTTTGTTTCGGTGGTGAAAGTTAAAAAATTGAAAATAAAGCTTTTGGTGAACTTTATTTAATAAAGAAAGAAAAATTTAAAGTTTTATAGATGGAATTGTAAATAAAGATAGACTTGCTTTAAAGGAGGAAAGTTTTCTGAAAGGAGTTTTGCATATATTATTTTTATTTTCACCTGAAAGTATTCAAAATTTTATTATATTTGAATTCATTTGGATTTTTTTAAATTATCTTTGGACTAAAAGTCTCAAGGTAGTAGCAGCTAAATTAAATTTTTGTTATTTAAAAGAAAAACAGATTTTGTTCCATAAGAGATCTTATCCACTATTAGTCGAAAAATTATCGTAGAAAGAATTCTTGCTCAAGTTTCCCTTGCATATTTTTAAACATTTTTGTAGATATATTGGTCTGATTTTTACAAAATATTGTCACATGAGGTCTTATAAGTATTTGTAAACATTGTTGTCCATTAAAAATTCTAAGCCTTTTTTTTAAGGTTCTTTTGTTTACTTAAGTATATTTCGCTATAAAATCTGTTTCATCATATAAAAAAAAAAAAAAAAAAATAATAAAAATAGTATCTTTTTCCCTTTTGACAACTGTCTTTATTATAATCATTCATTTTTCCCACACTAATTGCAAGCAATCAAATCTTTTCTTTATTATATTAATCATATGCACGCCTTGTACGAACGCCTAAAGGTAGGCAATAAAAAACAAACATCAGAAAAGGAAAAAGCCACGCTTTCCAAATGATTCATTTATGTGCATATGTTTTAATTTATGATTTCTTCTAACATGTACATATATATAATTTTTAAGCAAAATTTTGCCATTTAGATAAATAAAAATAAATGTGCGCTAAAATGTATGCTATATAAATGTTAGCAGTCACCGCCAGAAAAATGAAAAAAAAAAAAAAAAATATATCAGTTGTGTCATTATTTTAAATGCTCAGCTTTTTTTAATTTATGTCATTTAACGAAATGTAACTCATTGCACGTTACAGCGATGTTAGTGGAATACAAGTTGAACATTAAAATCAGTGGGTATATGACATGAAAGCTTTTAAGCACGACATCATATAATTCATAATAACTCATTCACACACACATAACAATACATGTATTTAGAAATACACTCACCTGGCATGTTGTGGCCCAACATTACCCATGTCATGCGCGGAACTGGCTGTTATTTGAAAATCGGCAATGGCACCCGATTCCATGCCAAGCGGATGCTTGCAGGTGGCTATAATGGAAGAACAAAAAAAAAAAAAATAAAAATATTTTTTAAAATTATTACTCTTCGGGAAATTGTAGTTATTAGAGATATATTTAATGCTATAATATTATACACCATACTTAAGTTACTAAATAATTGTAACTGTTAAAGTAATTGATAAAAATTACATAGTCTGTATATCTTCTTTTTTCAAATTTTTATCAATGGATATCTATAAAATATATACATTAAGTCTCTACGTATCACTTAAAAGACAAATGCTTACTTTGATAAATTGCATACCAAATGAAAGGTGATTATATCAACTATCATATATATTTTAAAATTTTTAACTCCACTTCTTTTCGCAAAAAAATAGGATAGAAAATATTTTTAATCACAAATCTTTCAGCAAAACTTTTTTTTCAATTCCAACTTAGTCTTTTTTGGAGAGATCTTTTTTAGTACTGAAAATTTACCCAAAAAAAAAAAAAAAACTGCAGAGAATGTCCTGGAATCAGTGATCACTCTTTGACTACGTTTCTACATCATTGTGATATATCGCCGTAAGAACACTGGACTCATTTTTAGTAAATTCGGTACAATGCAAGAATTTTCAGAATAACATTTTCAATACACTTGGGCTATTTATATTAACCCGAATCAATCTGAGTAAATTTTTACTTTTCTGACTTTGTGACACTCCAGCTTCAACAGACAATTACTCCTGACCCCGTAACGATTTTTTTCTAAGAGACGAACAATTGCGAGTTCAAAATTAACTGGAAAGTATCGGTTCTTGAATTTGTTTCCATTTTGTAATCGTTTGAAAGTGACGACTTTGCGTTGCCATATGACAACTCCAGGGTGATGCGGGTTAACTACCACAATATAGTAGAATTAGTTACGAATGAGACCTCAGAATAAACCAGAACTCGATAAAATACCTGTTTTAAGTATGTTTTGGTCTCTTTCACAAATAAATACATTCCAAGTCTCACTCTCTCCCAAATGCGACCACCGCCAAAATCCATGCTGTGTAAAAAAGACTGTGAAGTATCTTTCAATTAACCATAATCTTAAGCAAATATATTCCTAAGTTTAAAAAGAAACTGAACAAAATAGGAGTGATAACTTTAGAAGAATATCAAATTAGATATGCATCTTCAGAAATTAAATTATACAGCTAAGATCGTACCCAATCAGTATACATCAAAACTTCAACTTTAAATGACAAAATATGTGAACAGACTTGTTCTTATATTAGACGATGGTGGATTCTACAAAACCCTCGACTATTCTCGTGCAGTTCGAAAATCTACCGAAATCTTGAAGCTGCAGCGTTTATTTGATTTAATATCATTGTTCACTAGTTGGCTCGATGTTTTTCTAGATAAGGAGATAGGGAGATAATGAAATATCCACATTTACTAGAGCGTCAAATAGAGACAAAAAAACAAAAGGGCTGAGCTGACATTATTTAGGAACCCATGTATTAGGAAACAAGTTGGATGCCTAAAGTCGTGCGTATGATTTAGCATATCAGAAAATATAAAACATTTACGTACTGGCAGGTTAGAGTACCACAAAACTCTGCCGTTTCAGATCAACACCTCAAACATATTTGGATCAAACTTGAACTGGCTATTAAATAAAAGTACTGTGCGACATTTTTATAAAAACAATAAAAGGTGAGACTATAATTATCGGAGTATATGAGTGACTTGTAGTGATCGATAGATTTAGATCAATTTAAATTAAAACTCCAACGCAAGCTTTGTGAACTTTCAAAAATTACCTGCCATTTGGTGAAGAAAATCTTTAATTACTTATGACTGTGTAATTACTTAATAACATTTTAAAAGAGTTATACATATGTAAATGGCTTAAGCGGATATCATCTTATATTTTGAATACATTAGTAAAAAAAAAAAAAAATTGTCAAAGCTTCTGACTCTAAAATTATGCCTTAATCTAACACAAAATATTTCAGTATAGGGTATTGATACCAAATAATTTTTTCTCTCAAAAGACAGATACTCAAAGTTGCTTTGTAAATACTTTTGAATACTCTAAGTGATAATACTCGTGTATCAGAATATGACTTTATAATGTTGAAACCTTTTAAACTTTCAACCAATTCATCAATTGAAAATCTTGTATAACTTAGCCCAAAAAAAGTACTTTTACCTTCATAGGAAACAATTTTCTATGATATATGTGAAACTTGTTGCAATAGGTACCCCAGTGAGATCAAATTGTTTTGAGTTTGTAAATCGTCCAGCAAAATTATGTCCTACGTGGTTAAAGTTAAAGTGAAATTTTTGTATGTTTCTTGCATCACCGTTAAATTTTGGAGCAAGAATAATGCTATGCAGCAAAAACTTTTTCCCATAAGCCAAGAAAAAATTAATTTCTTATTTACATTTTAAGCTTAAGAACTTTAACTTCATATATCCTTGGAGACAACTTGACAACTATATCCTTGAGACAAGTACCATATTAAAAATGGTTTTATTGCTAATCCGAGATTTTTTCTCTTAAGATTTTGAAATTGATATTCCAATATGAAACATTTGCTAATATAGCATTAACTTAAATTAAATCCTGCGATGTCTTGCTTCATAAATTCATAAATTAAATTTTATGTCATAAAATAGAGTTATTTTTCTGTTGCGCCCTTTTATTGTTATGAAAAAATCATTAATGCTGGAATATTAAAACAAAGCAGATTTGTTAACAAACTAAACATTGTTATAAAAAGTAGCAACGCAAGTTGTTCAAATGATTTATTTTATTGAAGAGTTGAATGGTGGCACAAAAATCCAAGGGCGTTAGGCTTAAGGGATATATTAACTCAAAGGGACAAAAAACCAAGAATAGTATTAGGTAAGTTTTGGTTTATTAATGGCTTATATTTGATAAAAAAATGTTCTCCATACATTGGATTTTTGACCTGGGTGCTTTCGGCAACTGTATTATATGAAATTTTCTCTGGAGACAAAAATCGTATATATATGTATAAAAAAAGTCGTAAAAAATCCTTCATGACTACACAGAAACTTTGGAGAATTCAGAAAATTCTTTAATTGAGTGACAATATGTTGGGAATTTTTTCGCGAATTGGTTGTTTAATAAATTCCTCTATTCATTTATTGAAAATTTCGAACGATTTTTGTTTCATTAGATAAAAAACAACTAAACTCAAGGCGACTGCAATTGCAGACCGCTCCTGATTACTGCTGCCGCCTGTAGACGAATGTTGACAGTACGACTTGCTTACCATTTAAGCCCTTAATATGGCCACACACGTTGCATAAACTTGTTGCTGCTGTTAAACCTGCCAACAAACAGACAACTTCAACAAAGCTGAGTTGAATTAATTGATAAAGTTGAATGGTTGAATAAGCGAATGCAGACATAATACATAAATACACCACAGACAGATGAACCCAAGGAATTGAAAATGAAAAATTGTACAAAATAACAAATAATTGGTTGTGCATGAGTTATTGTTTGTTATTGTTATTGTTATTCATAATTTACTAAAAAGGGCATAAATTGCATAAAAATGGTAATTGCTGTAAGAGGACAGGATGAATAGTGATAACCATTGGCTTGGGAAACAAATGGAACAAGCAACAATGAATTGATATAATTGTGTTTATAGGCCGAAACGTAAAAGTTCAGCTTGATTAATTTTTACATTTACATTTAATCATACATTTTGTGTAATACAATGTATGTTTGTATTAAAGGAATATGAATATTTTCCCACGATGAAGTATAAATGCATAACCTAAGAGCCTTGTAATGGAATGTAGGCTAAATAACAAATAAAAAAAAAAAAAAATAAGAGCATAGTTTCGAGAAAAATTTCTTAAAAAAAAATTTAAGTTTTTTGGTGTAAATTTATGTAAAACCTAAATTACCACCAGCTCCCTAACGGGTGATCCTTTTGCTACTTGTTTTTTCAGCGTAAGTTTTTTGACACCTCACGCGTGATTCGTAACATGTGTTAGTACTAAAAATGCTCAATACGGTTTGCCATTTTATTATGAATAGACTAACAGACGAACACCTCTTGCAAGTCATTGAATTTTATTATCAAAATTAGTGCTCTGTGAGAAATGTGAAAAATATCGAAAAATTTTCTTCAGCGACGAAGTTTATTTTTGGCTCAGTGGGTACGTCAACCATCAGAATTGTCGAATTTGGTCTGAAGAGCAGTCAGAAGCAGTTCAAAAGCTGCTAACTCACCCTGAAAAATGCACTGTTTGGTGCGGTTTGTATGCCGGCGGCATCATTGGACCGTACATTTTGAAAAATAATGAAAATCGCAACGTTACAGTCAATGTAGCAAGACAGCGTGCGATGAGTACCGACTTTTTTTTTACCCAAAATGGAAGAATTGGACTTGGTTGACATGTGGTCATGTACATGCTACACCGCAAGCGATATCATGGACCTATTGAGAGGCGAGTTTGGTGAGCAATTTATCTCACGTTTTGGTGCAGTCCACTTACCGCCAAAATCATGCAATTTGACTCCACTAGACTATTTTTCGTGGGGCTACGTGAACTTTCTTGTGTACAGGGTCAAGCCTGCTACAATTGCAGCCATTGGTGAGATACCGACTGAAATGCTGGAAAAAGTATGCCAAAATTGGAGCTTACGGATGGACCACCTCAGGCGTGACTGTGGGTATCATTTATGTACTTAAAATAATTTTCAAGAAGTAAATGGCAGGGAGTGATATATTGCTCTAATTAAATGTTTTATTCATTTTAATAAATCTTCTGTACTTTTTTTCAGTTTTTAAAAACCAAACGCTTAAAAAATCATACTTTATAAAGAATTTCACTGGACTCAAAGTTGCAAGAGGTTGAGAAGTCACTTAAGGCTAAGGAGTCACAATAAGCTTAAGAGTCGCAGAAGGCTAAGGAGATGCAAAAGGCATAGGAGTCGCATAAGAATATATCGCTGTATAAGATTACAAAAATTCATAAGCCAAAAAATGTTTATAAGACATATAGCATTAGGTAGTTTGCAACTAAACAATTGCATAATATTAACCTATGGTCTACGTGCGTTTGAAAGTTTCAATTTTTTGACGTGAAGAAAATGAGTTTTAGAGTAGCCTTTTTAGATTAAGCACTAAGAAGACAATGTCAAGACAATGATCTATTTCTAAACATCTCTCTGAATACTATTTAGTTCTAAAAAGATAAATTAGTTTTTAAATGAAAATATGTTCTTAATTGTTTTTTCTATTGTCATGCCTAGGTAAAAATTTGATGAAAAGTATGATTACTAGGGAGGATTAAATTGTATGGAGAAACATTTTTTAGTCCGGAAACTCTATTTTTCTGATAATTCGTCAAGTTTTAAGCAAAAAAGTCCACTACACCATATGGCTACAATGAATTTCGAGCTTGCAAGTAGTCAAAACTACTTGTAGTGCCATCTGCTGGCAGTGTTCAGAATTTTAAAGTTTGTCATTTTCTTTCTCAACTCATAAGCAATAAAATGACGTCTCCTTCATTTAAATCGGTCCATTAGTTTCGGAGTTATTCAAGTTTAAACAAAACTGTTGAACAACTTATTCCTTCTGTTTGGCTTGCGAAGAAGCAGAAGCATGAAATGTTCAACAGTTTTGTTTAAACTTAAATTACTCCGAAACTAATGGTCCGATTTGAATGAGAAAAACGTTATTTTATTGCTTATGGGTTGAGGAAAGAGAATAAGAAACTTTAAAGTTCTGAAAACTGTCACCAGAAGTCACTATGAGCAGTTTGAATAGCATAAACTACTTCAAATAAAAACTTGCAAGCTCGAAAGTCATTGTAGCCATATAGTGTAGTGAACTTTTTTGCTTAAAATTTGATGAATTTTCGGAAAAATAGAGTTTTGGACCACTTAAAAATTTAAACCGCCCTAATGTTTACGTTTCCGATAGTATTTATATA
The DNA here is from genome assembly GCA_949775025.1 of Tricholauxania praeusta. Classification (NCBI taxonomy): domain Eukaryota; kingdom Metazoa; phylum Arthropoda; class Insecta; order Diptera; family Lauxaniidae; genus Tricholauxania; species Tricholauxania praeusta. The sequence continues at coordinate 122,282,315 of OX459030.1, read as the reverse complement.
TCTTATTTGATGGTTTTTGTTCGTACCATAAATTTCATCAAAAATTTGGTGTACTTAAATTGAATTCGTCATAAGTCGGAATCTTGAGCAAAAGTTCCATCTTCATATAATAACCGAAATTTGCTACAAGTATCTCGTTTGAAAATTGTTTCAAGCATAATAATTTTTTACAAAAACCTCTGTTCTGCTAATACTCCCATAAGAAAAGATAATAAAAAATGTAATAAGCAATTTTCGAGTATTATATGCTACTGAAATGTTTCTTCCAAACTTGAAGCTTTAACGTTTTTTGAGCGTTATTCTTGAAAAAAACTTTTCAAATAGGTTACGATTCATTTGTGAAAAATGAGTAATATCAAAATTATCTAGCAGCCAGTAAGATAGTTTAAAATTGATTCATGTTTTGACATATCTTGCTCTCTGAATAAAATCCCAAAAAAGACAAACAATTAAGAAATAATAGCTAACTTAATCTCTCAAAACACAAGCTATTACACACTCCGTCTACACCTCAAAGTCGAACATTTTAAAATGTAATTTTGTCGCTGACAAGATCAGAAGCAATAATCCACGATCATTTTTTTTTTCAGCTTAAACCCATAGGCGTGTGGAGAAAAATGTACAAGAAGCGATTGTTAGTCGCCGTAAAGCACAGACGGCAATCCAGCATAGACTGTTGTTATTATTGCTCTTGCCAACACATGTCACTCAGTCAGTCAACACCGTGGCAAGCAGTCAGTCATTCAGTTACTTTGCCAGCTAGCCTGTGAAACTCTCAGGCTATGGTTTTTTTTCTATTTTAGTGAGGCAAAAGCGCACATACAAAAACCCGTATGTAGAAAAATGCTGGACGCATGTTAGTTGTAAGCAATGATCGTAGACATTAGATAGGCGCGAGCAGGCAACAGGAAAAACCAAACATGAAAACTTGTTAAATAAATTTTGTATTTAAGTTGTTACTATTGTTTGTTTTTTTTTTTTGTAAATTTTTTTACAACTATTTTTTGTTGTGGTTTTTTTGTAATGTAGTTAAACCAGCTATTCAAAATTTAATTAAACATGTGTTGCGATCTTTGTAAAGAGACCATAACCTGTCAAAGGTAAAAACTGATATTTTGCTGTATTGCGTAAGCAATAAAAAAAGCTTTTACTAAGCCAAAAAAAAAAAAAAGCTAAAAACTGAAAAATTTATGAGCTCTCAAAGGTCGAAGCTAAATATATTGCGAAATCGACACTAGCGCACACTTAAGTAGGATTGTTGGACATACAGCGTCATAAATCATCAAAATCTCAAAATGGCCTTTATTGACATTGAACGACAATATGCGCTCTACTACTACATACTAATTTTTTCTGGCAACCCAATGTGAACACAAACGGATGCGATCTCGTTTCGAATTCGAAACAAATTCGTTTGTACGCATTCCGTTTTTTTTAAGTAAAACGAATCCGTTTCGAGCTCGGAACGGACTTCAAATACGAATTCGTTTTTTGTTCATAAAAAGAATCCGTTTTGAATTTGGTTTTTTTGTAAGTAAAACGAGTTCGTTTCGAATTCGTAACGGAATTCAAATACGAATCCGTTTTCTGTTCATACAACGAATTCGAATCGGAATCGTTTTTTGTACATAAAACGAATCCGTTTCGAGTTCGTTTTTAGTTCATAAGACGAATTCGAAATGAATTTGTAACGGACTTCAAATACGAATCCGTTTCGAATTCGTTTTTTGTTCATAAAAAATTTTGTTAAAAATTTTGGAAATTTTTCCAAGTCCCAGAAAAATTTTCAAAGTAAAATTTTCAAAAAAAATCTTGTGTTTTAATCGACTTAGAAATGTTTAGAAAGTCGAAAAACTAATATTTTTTTTTAACACCGATATTACAATTCAAAACGGATTCGTTTTATGAACAAAAAAACGAATTCGAAACGACTTAAGGTATAGTCCTTTAAGAGTAAATAGCATATACCAATTCTCATGCATTTAAATCCTAAGTCACCGAGCGCTGACGCTAAATTGCACATTTACTCTACTTTACATTTTTGTAACTTTTGAGTGCGACAATAAAATGTGGCCTATAAATGTTTAAACAAGTCTTTTTTTTTTTTGGTTTTTTTGTTTTCATTTATTTTTTTATTTTAATTTTATTTTACTGTTTTTGTTTCGGTATCGCATGTATGTAGATTTTTCACAGATAGCGCACAATGTGCACCAGCGGTGCTGCTCATAAATTGTCGTTTTGTGTTGTATGTTAGTACCCCCCTTGCTCCTTCAGCCCCCATGCATATAGTAAATGCATGTCCGCGGCTATAAAGTGTTGAAAAAATTAAATAGCAATTAATAGTCGGTCAGGCTGCGTTGCACTATATGTGAGCGGTTGGTCGTTAGGTGAATACAACAAAATATTCCTGAGATAAATGCTTTTGAGCTGCTGATAAGTCGACGTTTACACGAGGAAAGTCTGAGAGACAAATTCTTGTCCATTCTCTTTTGTGATTTTCGTTTCGCGTTTGCGACATATGACAAATTTTTTACCTCGTCCCTTTCGTTTTTCCCCTCTTGCCGACAAACAAGGAAACTTTGCCGAAAAACTTTCCTCGTGTAAATCTTGACTAACTCACTGCGATTTACCAACCAACCAACCAAGCCAACCAACAAGTACACACGGCGACTTGTTGCAGATTTATGTGAGCGCACGTTATAAACATGTTGCGGTGTTGTTGGCATTGGTGAATGTTGCACTACGTTGTCGTTTGCGTTGACATGCATTTTAGATAAATCGTTTGATTAAGAGTAGATTAATCAATTGTGATTAGCGGGTAAAATACATAGGTGTAATTTATTAAGGATGCAGATGTAAATTTTTGCAATGCTATTTGCTGGTAATTAAAATGGTGGGCAGTGTTATCAGGAAATGAGAGATACAAAATGTTGTTTAAATTAAATGAATTTATGAGTAGTGATGTAGCTTATCGGGCATTTCATGTGAAGCGGAGAAGGAAAAAAATGTGACATTCTGAAATTCGTTCACATTCGGCTTAGTTATATTTCTGAAAGGCGTGAATGAAAATACATAATTTTTATTTTGTACATGGCTTAGTTATCAAGTTGTGTACTTCTAAAAATTGAAGTTATATGTAGAACGGATTTTCGGAAGCAATTATTTGAACTTAACAAGTTTACAGTAAAATATTAAATATAGCAGTTTTTGTAAGAAATGGAGAGTTCTTTTCAATTGCGACATCTAATTCGATATTTAGTTTTAACTCTCTTAGAAGACCGGATGCAAAGCCAGGTACCAAGGTAAGTGTAGCACGTATATAATTCAGACCATATATCTTCTAAGCTAATGTAAATCTCATTCCATTTTGGAATTTTTAGTAAATTATCTCTATACTTTAAGCTATACTCTAAGAAAAAAAGAAAGAATATAAAAAATTCCGAAATGGTCGAAATTCAAGTTTGAAATGGTGTCTTCCGGTTCACATATCTAGGAATGATATTTTGTCAAATATTAATAACTAGCATATAACACAATTATCCATAAGGGATCAATGTTTGACCCTCCATTTCTCCCAAAACTTCCATAAATTTGACTTGGAACTATGTAGATAATTTATCAAAATGAGTCAAAGAGCATTTTCCCAAGCATAAAATATTTTCTCCTAAATGGCTTGGTCAAATTGGCTGAAACTTTAGTAAAATATAGCTTATGTCGTTTAGTGGCCTTTGGGCTGAGTACTATGGAAAGGTCTCTTTTCAGCCCACCCATAACCTAACGTCGTATTGATTTACATTCTATGAATATAAGACCATTTTCGTACAAGACTTAGCTATATTGTTTTTTGGATCCTGCATATCTTTTGGAATTTCTATAGCTTATGCTAATGCTCAGGCAGACATTTCGTCGAGACGACATACGCAACCATATATTCAATTTTTTAATATTATTTTATTTACTTATATACTAGCTAATCCTCTTGTCTTTGTACGCGTAGCCAGGTTTTTAATTAACTTATAATCGTAGTTATTTCGGTCACTTATGAACATAAAAGTACCGGGAATAAAATTTGATGTACCATTACCTTTTTTATATCCAAAAGGACGTTAACACACCAGTTTATAATGATATGGTACGATATGGTAGTTTATAATGATATGGTATGATATTAGTACGAAATACTTATATAAACCATTAGCTTTAAGTTCCTTCTAAATTTATTTGACAAATTTTCGAACACAACTTTAATAATTTTTCAAATATTTTCTTCTTAAACAAACAGCTTTTACTTTCAGAAATTTAAAAAAAAAAAATGGTCTGACCGAGTATCGAACTCACGCACTTAGAGTTAAGAGCTCACAACCCAAACCATTTGCCCACGCTGTCAGTTGTTTTACAGGTATCTATTTCACACTATGTTATTCATTATTGTGATTTTGAAAATTTGTTTATGCATTACGTCTTCGCTTACCTCATCATGCATGTTTTCTCCATCTACTTATAATATATGAAATCAATGATTACAAATCGTAAAAATGGTAATGCATGGTCCCAAAAACTGCTGGGTTATGTCTACAGGCTTGTTTCTGTGTGTGAAACTAATTTTTTTTGGTAATTTGAAACTTAAATATTTTGATATTTAACAGGAATGTGATGACAATTTTAATTGAAGATTGAGGCCAAGCGTCTTACAAATAACCCTAAATAAATTTGATTGAAATTGATCAAGCAGTTTTTGCGTGATATGCGAACATAGAAAACAGCTATCATTTTATTTATATAGATTATTTTTTATTTAGAAAGAAAATCGTGTTGGGTTCATTTAGTTTGTTAAATTTTTCTGACCATTATTTAATGTAGTTTGTGTAACGGACTGTGTCCAATTTTTAGGTATATAATTAATATATATGTATATATTATACATTATATGATATTTGATGCATTTAATTTTTGGGCAGAAATATCAAATTCCGCCACAAATGTCTAGTAAATCTATGGACCTAGTACTATGGAGACAGTTAACTTCAGTCAACCATAAAACCGAAAAAAGAAACTGTATTTATACTGTATTGTCACGGGGATAAAAAGCAGAAGCAAAATAGGAAAGGACTGTAAGTCTTATATATTGAAAACAATTTGTATATAGGTGTGTTGTGGGTCGCAGTAAAAGGGACATTTTGATCTGCAAATTCACTTCCCTATTATTCTGACTGGGAAAAAAAACTTATGTATTTTTTTTACCGCGGAGGCAGTATCAGTTGGAGGAAACTCAATAATAGTGTGCGGGTGTGTGACCACTAAAAGTGTTAACAGACTGAGCGAAATTGAAGGTCGAATGACATTGGAGTCCTACATTGGAATTCTTCGAAGTCATTTGCTTGACACTGTAGATGATTTAGAAGTGAGTGCTTCGAATATTGTCTTTCAACAGGACAATGATCCAAAGCACACAGCAAAAATTAAACGAAAATGGCTTCTGGATATTGGAACTCCAACGTTAAGTTGGCCACCACAATCTCCAGACCTCAGTCCAATTGAGCACCTATAGGTGATACTAAAAATATCAATAGTAGGCGAAACTGGTACTTTACATGAATTGTGGCCTGAGGTGCAAAATGCATGGGATGCTATGCTCCCGAAACTTGTAAAACCTTTCAGATAATATGCTTGGTAGAAGAAAAGCTGTAATTAGTGTTCGATGAGGCTTTACAAAATATCAATATTAGTTTTTAAGTCTTATTTTGTGAAGTCATAAAACTGATCACACTGAATGTTTTGATTTTGTTGTTGTTATTTTTTAAGAAAACAAAAAATTTTATGAAATTTTGCCATTGTTTTTTTTCTTTTGTCTTCAGCCAGTTTGAAAAAAATACAGATTAAGTAAAAATCGTAGATTTTATTAATAGTAAGCAAAAGCGTGGTCAATTTCATGAGTCGTTGTATATCAGCTATATTGAGCATTGAGTTTTAAGTTTCACTGAAACTTTATTGGTTTATGATACCGGAAACGGGGCTGCCTTTAAGCCTGTCTATAATTGTTACTTTAGCGCCATATTGCAGGCAATATATTTTATTGTAGTGTGTGTAATTTCAGTGTATATTGCGATTAAAAACACGGAAATAAACGGCTTACACTTAAAAGTGAAAATTATTTAATAAATTTTATTGAAATGTGTTACAATTAACACAATTTCTATGAGGCTTGAAAGTTCACATCAAAATTTATTACCAAAAAATTTTTAGTGCATTCATTTGGAAAACAGTGAGTTATTGATGCGTTACAAAACTTTTAAATTTTTGATATGATTTCGTCAATGCAATCAATCAAGCGCAAAAAATAAATCGATATACAATCGGTATATGCAATATATATCTATGTATGTACGAGAATAATATATAGAGCAAAACAATGCAATAACACATTTCAATTGTGGAATTTTTTTTACTTTACTACTGCCAATGGTAGAAATGGAATACTTTGAAATGCAGCATGATCGATTTTTACGTAGAGTTTTTTATAACAATTTTTTGTTTGTATGAATATTAAATGCATTAACGGAGTAATATTTTCACTAAAGTGAAACATGAGTGACACATCGAAATTAAGCTGCTTTTTTTTTATCATATAAAAGGTTCTTAAAACATTTATGCCAGAAACAAGAACTGAGAGTTTACTTCTAACAAAAAATCCTGTGAAGTCATAAGAAGAATCAAAACTATCTTTGACGTCACTCGCATTTCAATGCGCTTGATGTGATATATACATATAAGAAAATCAGTCATTTTGTCGCTTTTCAATTGTGATAAAACAATAGCTTTATACTAAGCCATAAAGATTTGAAAAAATGTTTTTCTTCGATTCAATAAATTCTTCGTTTATTGAGAAAAAGATTTTTCCAAACTTTAATGGCAACGTAGTCTTCAAAAATCGACAAAATAACTCACAAACTATAATTATTGGAAATAAATTTTCTCTGAACTTTCTACAGTTGTCACTATACAAAAATTTAAGTTACAGAAAAACAGCTATCCTAAGCATAGCACAAACATTTTCGTGGAAAAAAATGTTCACTTTGAAAAACGTTTCAACAATAAAAACAACAAAAGTAAAGGGTCATAAATTCTTGTTTTTTGTTACATTTGTTGTAACAGCATAGCAGTAGCAGCACGAAAAACTGTAATGATTGCCAAGTGAATAATTAGATGTAATCAGTCAGTGCTTAAGCGCCATAAGTCAAAGCATAAAAGGAAACTCATTCCCTTAACCTGTCCTGCTATTGCTATATTCCATTCAGCCTTACAAATATTGGGAGGCAACCCACTGTCTGCAATGGCAAAGAAATATTTCATGTTATTGTTGCTATTGCCTTTGGTGAAATGTGCGTTTTTAACCCATAAGGTGCTTGGAGGTCTTTTATTGTAAGTTCTTAAGTTGCAAGTAGTTTCAATTGGAACTGTTAAAATACTTTGTTTTAAAAAAAAATTTGAGAAACTTCAAAAGAAAAGCAAGTTTTCCTTTAATAGCTGAAAAGGCTAATAGCTGTAGAGGCTAAACTCTATTATTATTATAATATGTTTTTTTTTCTCTTTTGTGTTTTTGATCTTTCTCCTCACATAGCATAGGACCTTCATATATCTCTCAAGGTGCACAGAATATTCCTTTGTAGTTTGAATTTTTTCAACCAAAAGTCAATTGTGATTCAAAAAATAAAACTTTGTGTTTATTTATATGTCTAAAAAGACTGAAAATTATGAGCAATAGGGCAACATAATTCAGCCAATATCTGCAAATGAAATTTTATCAACTGAATGAAATATCCCTAAGTAACTTGAAGAGCAATACAAAGGTTAAGCGCAACATAAAACTCCAAAACTAAAGAAGTATATTGTGCGCCTTACAAGCGAGTGGGTGGGAAGAAAAACTCATTTGAAAAACGCTATTTCTTAATTATAAACAGACTGCAGAGCTGCAAGTACACTGAGTGTACAAGTGGCCCCAAGGGACCATGCAGATAGACCGACCGACTGACTGACAACTGAAGAAACTAACAAAATTACTTGTAATCAGTCACACAATTTGTTTTCTTTACTATTTTTATGGTTTTCTTACATTTTTTTTTTCAGTTGTAATTGAAAATTTTCATTACTTTTCTGCGTGTTTAGAGATGCTTTCGAAATTTGACAAATTAAAACTCATTAAAATCATTTTTAAGTTATTTTATATCAATTAGGATTTTGCTAGTTATGTGTGAAATTGAAATGAATTCAAAACCGATTAATGGCTGATAAATATTTATTTGAGTGGCATTGAGCAGATGTATCATTATCTACAATACATCAATGAAAAAGTTATTTAAAGTGGAATCAAATCGGTGGAGATTTTACTATCGTTCTAGCCAACTAGCGCACTAGGAAGCTTAGTAGTACTATAACTTAATTTTATTGAAGGATAATTGAAATATCTTCGCAAATTGGCTGTGAGTATTTGTACAAATCATATCTCAATACTGGCAGAATTTTTATAACAAAGACTTGCTTTAACCACCACAATATCATACTGTTTGACTGGCATTAATTGAAAGAGCCCCCATGACGCACACAAAAACTTTCCTATTTCACAACCTTCCTCTCGTGAGAAGGCTCCCAAGATCTTATCTCCTTGTGAGTTCAAACTTTACATTGTAATACATACAATAAAATCGCTTAATTTTTGTTTCAAAAACTAACTTATGTATTTGAGCACGAAAATATTTTACGATTTATTTACTATAGTGGAACCTATTTAAGTCGAACCTCGATAAGTCGAAAATCTCCATTACTCGAAATCTGACCCCTCTATAAGTTGAAATAATTAGTGAGTCCCTACAAGTAAAGTCAGTACATATTTTCCCTCTATAACTCGAAAAAATAAATTTGACCTCAACATTTCGAACATAGCAATGTTTGATTTTACAACCTTAACAAGTCGATTATTCGAAACAAATTAGCCCTATAGCTCGAAGAAAAATAAGATACCGACTTTAAGAATATGCCGACAATGCACATCAATGTTTCTTAGTAATCAATGTAAAAGCCTACTTATACAATAAACCATTCTATGAAATGATAAAAGAACTTATGACTGACGTAAACACGTAATTTCATTTGAACTTAAGCGAAGTTACTTTATTGTTGTTGATTGAAAAATTATCATAAATAGTTTGGTCCTACTGCGCAATACAAACCAATGTTTAATACTTCTATAACTAGAATTTTTATTTATTTCACCTCTCTAAATCAATATAATAAATCCAATAACCTCTAAAAGTCAAACATTTCCTGACAAAATTCGCTTAAGTCGAAGTTCTCCATTAGTCGAAAACTCTATGATTCAAATTTTTTGGCGTCTCCCTTCAAGTTCGACATACATTCTACTGTGCTTAAAAAAAAGTTGAAACACACTAAAAAGTTTTACAAACTAAAACAAACACAAATGAAACAAAATGCTTTTATATCAGAAGATGCTGATTTATACAAAACTCTCGAACCCTCTCGAGCAATCTTTGAATTTACCGATTTTTCGATCTGATAATGCAGTTCTCTTTAAATAACTTGTCCGCTTGTTTATTGCTCTTATAATTGCTCTTGCCCATGAACTTGGATCTACACTCGGCGAAATGTTTTTACGATACAAGAAGAAAATTATTGGACTCCAGTGTCTAGTACCAACAAACGTTTACATGTTCACATTCGAAGATCTAAAGCTAGCGATAGAATTTTATATAGATGATCTGAGGAATTCAAATGAAGCTATTCTTCAGGGTGAATTTGATATGTGGTCGATGAGATGGCAGTATGCCGTGAAAGAGGTATCGACGTGTGCAATTAGCGCACTAATACTGTGCGATAAAGAGCATTTTCCTAACATGCATATCTTGCTAACACTCTTGACGACGCTTCCTGTCACGACAGCAACTGTTGAACGCAGTTTTTCAACGTTAAAGCGTGTTAAGACCTACCTTCGCAATCGTACAAGTGAGAAACGTCTTACAGGTATTGCTCTCATGACTATACATCGCAACATACCAATCAGTGAGGAATCCATCATTGATATGTTTGCAAAGAAGTGGCGCAGATTGGTTCTTGGGTAGATCTCGGTGTTCGTTTATGTAATACCATAATATATATGGGACGGTCTTTTACAAACCGAACAATTTTCGGACGACGCATTTTTGATTTGGCTAAAATTTTGTTTATGAGTTCTGTTTTGAAAAAGAAGGGATGTTCGAGGATTTTTTTTGAAACATTTTTTTTTTACAAAAAAGACCGAATTTAAATTTTGAGAATTTCGTGATATTTGGCATGGAGCCTCACTTTCGAAAATTCATAACTCCGGTTCTGTTAAAGCTAGAAAATTGTTAATATTGTTATAAACAATTTAAATGTTGAAATCAATTTTTAATAATTTTTTCCACCCTATATCAAACTTTTAATATGACCATCGTGTTCTACGTCAAATTTCCTATCGAAAGCTATTATTACTATAAGAACTAAATTAATTTATGTAGTGCGGCACGTCTTATTTGCGTGCGTATTCTACATACAGACACTAGTTTACAAATTTGGGGTTCATTTTGAGATCTGGTTTCTCATAGACTTTTTTCTATGTATTTTGGGGCGTGGATTTCAAAAATGGAAATATTTTTTTTTCTAAAGAATCGTTTTTGAAATATGCCTGAAAAACCCCTTTTTTTGCACTTTTTTCATTTATTTGGCCATATCTTCATGAATATTTTTTCGACTCAACAACACTGATACTTAAAATAAATTTTTGAATTTTCTGCATTGATTGTGGGCAAATATATTTATTTACAGCTGTGTGCGAAAAAATAGCAGTGTCATTTGAAATAATCTTTGCCTTTATGAAAACTAAAAATTATTCATAAGAAAAATGAAATTGCAAATTTATTTGGTTCATTTATATTTCACCAATGTTAAACAAGCATTTTTTTTAACATTAAGATTTATTCGGACTTCAAACAGGGACAAATTAGGGAACGTTCCAAAATTCAGGTGTGCAAAATAATAGCAGTGCTTAGCAATACTTAAAAAAACAAAACTAAAAAAAGTATAATTCAGTATCTAAACCTTATTTATATTAAATCTATTAACAATTAGTGGAATGACCTTTATTAGAACGAACGGATGCACATCTTCGCTGATGGAATCCACCAAACGCTGGCATTTCTCTACAGGAATGGCCTTCCATGCTGCCCTTACAGTATGCCACAATTCTTAGGACATTCCTTGTCCACGGCTTCTTTGACATTGGCCCAAAGGTTTTCGATGGGGTTGAGGTCTGGGAACTGGGCTGACCTCTTCATTACCTCAATCCTATTTGAGGAAAACCAATTTTTCGCCAATTTGCTCATGCGCTTTGGGTCGTTGTCTTGCTGGTAAACCCATTTTAACGGCATTTTCCATTCAGCGTAGGGTAGTATGGTTGAGCTCATTATTTCCACGTATAATTTTGTATCCATGTTTCCTTTTATCCAATAAATTGGACCTGTGTCGGAGGGTATGAAAAGCAGACCCAAAAGTTAATTTTTGCAACACCATGCTTTACGGTCCTTGGCACGTATTTCGGATGGAACGGAACTCCCACTGGTCTTCGTACATAATGCTCTAGAGCCAAACAAAACAATTTTGGACCAGTTGGAGTTCCGTTCCAACGGAACATGGAGCATTTTGCTTTTAAAAGCGGTGTCAGTGTTTTCTGCTTCATTTGAAATGTTCCTTTATTTAGTTATTTATTCAGGACTTAATTTTGAGGAGAACATTTCATTTGTAAAAAACGCGTATTTTCAACCCACTGCACTCCATTGAGACGACTAATTAATGCATATCAACAATTTAAACTTCAATTACATGCCACTCAAAATTCATAAACTTTTTTAAAACTCGAAATCAGAAAATTTTTTATTTATCACAAAATTCTAAGTAAAATGCACATAATTGATTTTAGTACTCGGAACAGTAACAAACTTTTGTAAAAAAAAAAAAATTCTACAAAAGTTTTTACACACACATACAGAGGGGTTTATGTTAGTTTGCGTAAACAAAATTATGAAATTTCCATAGCCAACGGCAAAAGTTGTTGCTGACTGGCAACAGTTGCACAAACTCACTCAAATGACGCATGGCAAACTCATAAACAACAGCAACAACAACAGCAAAGTTTATTAACATTAAACTTCCGTTTTTAACTGTGCTGCATATGCCACGCCTCGTTTATTTTATGACGCCCACATTTGTTATGCTTCGTTACAGTTCAGCGCGTAACTGCTGCTGTTGCTGCTGCACGCGCTATTCAATGATTTTTGAGTACAAATTCAATATTTTAATTGCTATTTCGCCAATTTGGCATTAGATGGCGCTCATGTCTTGTGTAGCGAAGCAGTGGTGGTGGTGGTGATGGTGGTGATAAGCGCGTTGTCCTATTTCCATTTTCCTTAACAATTTGTATGCAATGCTTGCAAAATTTTAATTACATAATTAAATGTTGACTGCAAAGTTTATGGCTTTTAAATTGTGCTATAATTCTGAAGTTTGAAGTTATAAATCTCATTAATTAGCCATTAAGTTAAGTTTTATATTGTTTAAGCCTTATAAGTTTTTTGATTGGATAAATCAAATAAATTTGGAATATGTTTTCTGGTGATTTGGTTAATATTTTAAATTAAGCCGTTGTTGATAAGTGATATGTTTTGGGTTCAAATATTTAATGTCGTTGAAAAATTAAATATTTTTTCATTTGTCGCAATGGTAATTTCATTTACGCACATTTAAAATTAAATTAATACATCTTGGGGTGTAGAGCTAGAAAAGCCATTCAATGGCTTGGAGAAAAATCGTCTTCATTGAGGAATTCAGCGATTTTTTTCTGGGGACTTAAGTTCATATCATACAAAAAAAACAAAAATTCAAAGCATTGCATTATAAAATTGATATAAAACTGCACGATTTTTTATATGAATTTTTAAAATTTTACTTCTTTTATTTAATTTAGAAAATGTGAAAAAATACCAATAATAAAATAAGAAGAAATTTCCAAAAAAATACGACCTCAAGCTATTGACTTATTGCTAAATGAATTTTTATATTTTCAATTTATTTCGCTTTTCAACATCACTGACCTTTAAAATAAATTTCAAGGTTAAAGTAAACATATAAAAAATACCAAAAAATTTGTAATCGATAAGAAATTGTCGTTATTGTTATTTGCTCGCCAAAAAAGTTTAATTCTAGAAAATTTATAAGTCTATATAAAACTCACCAATATCCAGTGCACTGCACTGCTGCCAACATAATGGTCCGCACAGTAAAATCAAAGTCAATGTCAGCAGGCAGTAAAAATTTTGATGTTTATTACAGCGCGACGCGCCATTAACCCGGCAATAACGATGTTGCTGTAAATAATTTGTTGCACCAGTGTTACCAAAAGCATTTGCAAATTTCGTAGATCTGGCAGTAGAAGTTAATTGTACTTTAATGCGAGACATTTTATGATTTTATTTAATGAGAATCATGAAAATTACTTGTTAGCAAATTTCTTTTGACTAAATTTAACTCTTTGCTATAAACGCAACATATTTTTTTTGCGATATTTTTTATATTTTACAAATAAAATGAGCCCAATAAAGGGGACATCATGAGATCGTTACAAAAAAAGCCGACATTTAACAAAAAACGCATAACAATTCAACACAATGCGTAGACGTGTTAATGAATCACGCGAAGATTCCACAGTTTAATGTCGCGCTGCAAAGAAAGAGAAAAAATTTTCAGTTAATTAAAAATACATATTTTTCTTTTTAAACATTATACATAAGGACAAAATATTAAAATTTGCAAAAAAATTTCAGACTTGTCAACAATCAAAAATGGCGGCGCCACACTTTAAACCTCAAGAAGTGCGAAAAATATTTTCACACAAAAATTGTTGTGTGCTGCCTTGTCAGCAAATTAATGTCACGTGACCTTGCGCAAATGTCACGCTGCTTACTTTGTGATAGGACGGCAAAATAAATAATAAGAAACAAAAAAAAAAAAAAAAATTAGCTGACAACAGCATTCCCTTGACAAAGCAGCACTCAGGGAAAAATAAAACAGTAAAAGCAAAAAAAAAAACAAAAAAGATGGCAACACTATTTTTTAATTTCATATAAAATGCGCCAAGTTACTAAAAAATTCATGTAAATTGTCATGATGACATTTTTTATGCTTTGTATTCTCAGCTGTTGTTTTATTTTGTTTTTTTTTTTTTTTGGTTTCTTATTTTCTTGTTAATGTTATGCATTAACATGACTGACTGAAAGTGTAGGAGATATAAAAATGTAGTGTACGAGTTGCCTACTCCATGAAGCGCATACACAGAATACAACACAAGTTGCTACAGTAGCGAAAAACAAGTGATAGATGTCGCTGCTAGCGTATAAAGGATATTGCATGGCAGGAAGTGTCACACAATTGTAAGCATAACGGTTGCGCTATTTGACAACCCTGGTGGTAGAGAGTTTAGTGCTATTGTAGGATGTGAGATAACGAGTAATTGGTTTTCTGAAGATTTTTGGTTTTAAGAATCAACTAAATTATATAGCAGCTTTCTGCAAGGCAAGGTTAAAATATGTTTTTAGACTTCACGTTTTGAAATGCAATTTAATTTATTGAAATAAAGTTAAGTGCACTTATGTCATTATTACAGACAGTCAAAGGTTAAAAAACTAAGCAACATATGTAAGGACACTAATACTGCATATATACATATCTAGATGGTTGGATATAACATTGATTTTATATAGCGCTTATTTAAAAATTAGCTTGTGTAAAGTGTGTGAACAAATGTGCTAAAACTTGTGAATTAGTTTACATAATAAACAAAATAGTAATTTTACAACAAACTGAGTTGTAAAGTTTTGATTGTAATATCCCACTTAGCATTTAGTTGATCTTTTTTTTTTTAAATCACATATACGAGTCATTTATGACCAAAAATTGATTAAAAGTAATAACTGAGAAATAAAAAAAAAATTCCAAAAATCACATTCCGATCTACCCAATGATCTAAAACTGATTGCACAGGAAAACAGTAACAATATTATCACTTTTTGATCTACTTAATGTTTCGAATATGACTTTAGAACTTATTCTTGAAAATGTATTTTGAATTGTGTTCTGTTTTGTAGTTCATAACAACTTTACTAGAAGTAGATAATATATAAATACTTTAACAATAAGTAAAATTATTCATATAGGGCTGATGGTAATGAAAAGAACGGGAAGGACACGCGAACGAACGTGAATGCGAAAAAATTTAAGTCATATGACTCGCAAATGATTAGAAATATGACTCAAAAAAGACTCGCAAATGCTTAGAAATTTGACTAAAATATGACTCAAAAAATACTCGCAAATGATTAGAAATATAACTCGAAAATGAGTCGAAATTGATCAGAAAAACGGGTCATAAACGACTCTTCAAGAAGATTCGCGGATAGCGTACAATTTTCTCCCGACAAAAGTATCATTTATGATCAGAAATTGAGCGCATTTATGACCATTTTAATCAGAAAGAGGACTCGAAAAAGACTCGAGTGTGATCGGAAATTTCATAAAATGCTGCATGGGATTATGCAGTCATCGAATCTTTTTGAGTAAAATATCATTTATTTAAAAATTAAAAATGAAGATAGAAAAACATACACAGTGTGGAAATTATATTCTGGTACAGAATCAATATTTCAGCAACTAGAAGCGGCACTTCGAAATCATTGGATATTGAAGTTATAATAGCTTAAATTTTTCTAAACGAACAGATGTCAGTTTCATGACATTTCGTTCATTAGTGCAATTTCGTGGACTTGATTCTTGGCACAAGATCCACAGAAATGTTCGGAATAATGCAAAATACTGAAGGGAGCCATTGACTAACACGGTCAAAGACTTTTGAGTGGCATAAGGGATTATTGGGAGGCAGAAAATCGCTGAAGAACGAAGCCAAATAACTCAAAAATTTCCATTAAAAATCAAGAAAATGTTCATTGTTTTATTCGATAGCAAGTGCTTTGAATACAGTTACAGGTGCCACCTATTTGAAAATTTTACACCGTCTGATGGCCAGAGTTCATCGATCTAGACCATAATATTGCAATCCTGCGAACTGGTGTTTGTTATACAATAATGTACCAAGTTACACATCGTTGATTGCTCGTCAATTTTTGACAAGAAATCAGTTCTGTGTGTTGAATGATTAACCGTGCGCACCTGATGCAGCACCACGTGACTTCACAATATTCTCAAAAATGAAAATAAAGTTGAACGGATTCGTCTCTGATGACATTGAGACCATTCAAACACTTTCGATGCTTTAACTTTTAGTATTTGTATATTTGTAGCAAAAAACTTTATAATACATATTGTTATCACACAATTTACAGAGATTTAATGCTTTAACTTGTTTACAACGTAAGTGCTTTATTTATTGCGAAGAATAATTCACAAGTCTTAAGAAAACGATGCAAGCGCTTTAAACACTACATACATTTGCACTTAGGTACTGTATTATTTAATGTCTTTGTAAGCTTACAGCCCTAATCACAGATATCAAAACTGGTGTTTGTTACACAATAATGTACCGAGTTACACATTGATTGCTCGTCAATTTTTGGCAAGAAATCAGTTCTGTGTGTTGAATCATTCATTGTGTTCACCTGATTTAGCACCATGTGACTTCACAATATTTTCAAAAATTAAAATGAAGCTAAACGGATGACATTGGGATCATTCAAACAACTTCAACACTTTAAATTGTTTACAACGTAAGTGCTTTATTTATTGTGAAGAATAATTCACAAGTCTTAAGAAAACGATACATGCGCTTTAAACATTACTTTTGCACTTAGGTGATATATTATATAATACCTTCGTAAGCTTTCAGTCCTATTCACAGACATCAAAGCTTGGTTCATATTCGGAACTATAAATCTATTACACATTTCTATGGATTAGACTTTGAGGTAATATTCACTAGAAAGTTCATTATGACAATTAATCTTCATTAATGACACTTTGATTCACTATCGAAATTTTAAGCTCTACCGAACTTAATTCTTTGATTTTTGATATTCTTAATTGAGGTATAGTAAACATAGCTCATAGCAGCATTTCTTGATTCTTTGAGTTTGCTACTGCACATTTGATACTATACCAAATGAAAAACTTTTGTCATCCGTATAGGTTTCATATTGGTTTTTTGGTAGGAGCTTACATTTCGCACTCTTGAAGAGAACTATTTTTTATTTTATTAAAAATATGCGATGCGATTTTAAATTCTCATATACTGAAAACAACTCTCAAGTAGTCGGTTTACAATAAATGTCTTCTCCAAACAAAACCCCTTCAGCGTAAAAAAAGGAAATATCATTTAAAAGAAAAATATAATGACCAATGTGCGCATATGAATAATTGTGCCGCTTTCTGAAAAGAGCAGCATCAAATTTGCTGCATTCAAAAGAAAAAAAAAAAAAAAACTTGAACGACACTTGAAAGTAAAATTTTTTCCAACGCTGCTTATTTGCAATGGTTGTGCATGCAATCATAACGTACGTACGTCATTGTAGTGGCAGTCAACAGTAGCATTTTGCCACAAAAATGTAAAAAACAGATGTACCATCAAAATAGCGAGCAACAAACAGACAGACGGAATATTTAAAGAAACGCAGTAAATGCTGCTGCGCAAGTAGTTGGCAACGTGAATGCAAATTAATAGCATGTTGGAGGAAGAAAAAAAAAAAAAAAAAAAAATTCAATGAAAAATTGAATGCACCAGACGACAATAATTTTACGCTTTTAATGCAGAAGTGCTGCATGTGCACTTTCTTTCTTGCGCGATGTTTTGATGAAGGCGGTGCGCGCATTAATGACGTTGACATTTGTTGCTGATGGCAACACCACCAACCGTGCAATTGCTGTTTTGTGTTGTGCTGCGACGGCATTCAACGCATTTGGCAATTAAGAATGTTGGCGCTGTAAATTGTTTTGCAGTCATTTGCGCTGTTGTTGTTGTTATTGCTGTTATAGTTTCCTTGCAAGTCTTTCCGTTTGTGATGATTTTAGGCCTCACAGTCTGTAACGTTTCCTTCAATTAATAATTTTGTGTGTAAACTTCAAAGGCACTTTTGGTGTGATTAAAAAAATATACGTATTTTGAGAACAAAATTTCTGGTTAGTGCAATTTTGAAGCTTTATGTTTTTAGCGACTACTAGCTGAACTTTTGGGTCCTTAAACAGCTGAATTTATTATAAAGAAAATTGAGCAAATGCTACCGCTATTATAAATTGCAAAAAACTCTTACCATAATTATCGCTAAAGAACCCCAAAGTGCTTGCAAAAAAAAAAAAAATGAAATTAAAAAAACTGACGAAAAAAATTAGTCAAAAAAATTATGTCTGCCTTGGCGTCCCGTTGCGAGTTGCGAAGTGCAAAATGCTGTAAAAATGTTAAGTGACGTGCTTTTTTCTGCTACTCTTCATTTTACTACACTTTTTGCTTGTGTTCTATTTTTTTTTTTTTTTTGTAAATTGCAATATACGTCGGCGGGACAGGCACAATTTTTCATTCATTCATTCATTCATTTACTCATTTATTTATTCATTCTTTAGTCTTTTCCGTCAGTGTTTGGGCGAAAATAGCACTAGTCACCACGTTTTTGCTCTCTCTTGTTTTCTTTGCAACGCTGTTTTTACTACTACCAAAAATTTTTGTTGGTAACTAATGTATGCGAAATAACTACAACAGATTCAACGAAGTGAACAATTGTCGCAACGAGCCATATAACAGCACAAGTCCAAGGAAATGTCCATTGTTGTTGTCGTAACTCTTTTGTGAACATTTTTGCCGGCATGGCATGGTATGAACACCACGAGTAATGTGAAGGTTAAGGTTTATTATGTGAAAAATGTTGACAGCAGTAATAGTAACGGCAACGGCTAACAGCAATAACAACAAAATTGGCGAGACGCATAAATTTTAGTCAGCATATTTTTGGTGGTTTTTTTTTTGGGTTGCAATTAGAAAAGGGTTTTTTTTAAAGTAAGAGAAAACGTGAAATTAAATTTTATATTTTAACATTAGAGCTCAATTATTTAAAAACTTTATTTCTATTACATACATAAATATAGTTTTATTCATATATCAGATGAATTCGATTACTATCTCTGTATCTTGGAACCAGCATAGAGGCGTGATCTGAGCGTGTCACTTTTCATGAAGGCGTTGTTGATTAATAAGAGCTTAATATTAGTGAGTGGACAAATTCATCATCAGGTGCCAAGAGTCGGTAGTTTAACGCATAGTAAAATTTGTTTGCAAAAAATGTTTCATTCCTTATTCAAGTGGACATTATTCATAGGCATAGGTATGTGCGAATTAGACATGGGTATCAGAGAACATCAGTGAGACATTCATCATTTTTTCCATTCAGGAATCTGTTGAATCTTTCAGCAGATTCACCACTCACTAAAAATTTAGTGAATCTAGCAACCATTCCGTCTCACGGCGAAACTGAGTGTGTATCAGAATCATTTCTAGTGAATCCTGATTCATTTTGTTTTATTTCTTATGAGTATATGAGTGTTTCGTTAGCTACTCATGAATCAAAGGCACAGATGGCATCAAAAAAATTTGTGATACTCGCGCGGAATATTTAGGCAAGTTTTTTATAGCCATTTTGAGGTTTATCTATTGATTGGAGCAAACAATAATTTTGTTTTGATCCACCCTAAATTTTTTTTTGCTCCGATCGAATTTTAGGGTGGATCAAAAGAAATATTTTTTGCTCCAATCGATTATGATAGGTCGAAAATGGCTTTTGGAAATCACTTAGAATGGCTCCAGAACTTGAAAAAGACCGAAATGGTCAAAAACGGTCCTTTCCAGGGTTCGGAGCCACCCTAAATGATGTCTAAAATCCATTTTCGACCTATCCCCATTAATTACAGAAAAAGAAAATATTTTCGAAAATGTGTCAAAAACGGTACTTCCAGGGTCCAGAGCCACCCTAAATGATGTCCAAAATCTATTTTCGACCTTACCCATTAATTACTGAAAAAAAATCTCTTCCGTAATCGGTTCAAAAACGGTCCTAACAGGGTCCAGAGCCACCATAAATGATGTCCAAAATACATTTTCAAACTTACCCCATTAATTACAGAAAAAAATAAATTTCCAAAAATGGGTCAAAAACGGCTATTCCAGGGTCCGGAGCTAATCTGAAAATGTTAAGGAAATGGGTCAAAACCCACCCTCGGTCCGAACCCACCCTAAATGATATCCAAAATCCATTTTCTAGCTTTCCCTATTGATTGGAGGAAACAAAGTTTTTCGAAAATGGATCAAAAACGGTCGCTTCCAAGGTCCGGAGTCACCCTAAAATCCATTTTCGACCTTTCCAAATGATTGGAGAGAAAAAAAAATCAGTTTTTCGGTACTAAGTTAGTGAGTGCAACTCAGATTCACAATCACAATTGCATGCGATAGGCACACTCACGGCTCATATTTTTGGTAGTGATCCAATGAGCTACTCAATGACGTTCTCTGATAGGTATCCCGCCGAGGGTTAATAATGCGAAAAGTAAAAAAATTTGAGTCTGCAAAGGTTGTGATTGGAAACGAGACTTTTCGACGAGCCTCTGAGCCATTTTTTAAGCTTTTCCGCCACAGAAAGATTTTCCTGATGGTCTTAAGGCTTTTGTTCAGATTATTAAAATTCCTGCATGACCTGCTTAAAGTTCATCCCACTGTACATATTCAGCCCTTTAAAAACATTTTATAATATACTTTATCTAACCTTGGATTTCCGTTAGAAAAAACATAAGAAAATTAATTTTCCAACCCACACAAAATTGAAAACTAACGAAAATCCACAATGAGCAGTGGGAATAAAATTCAAAGTCAAGAACAAAAGTAACATACACCCACAAGAAAACAACGGCAACAGCAACAACATAAAAAAAACAAAATCGCAACTCTAAAAAAAAACATTTTACAGCAATAAAGTCGAAGATACAAACATTTTTTGTTTTTTTCTATTCGCCTGGTGTCAAGTGTTAACTTGTGATTAGGTGGGCGTTTTAAAAGTAGGCGGCTGCAAAAAGCGCTTATACACAAAGCAACATCATCAGCAAGCAACAACAACGATACCTACAATCAACAATAGTAAAACACAAAAATAAAGATTGCCCAGCATTTGAGAAACACATGTTGTAGCGCCTAAAAGCATACAATGCGACAAAGTACCTAGCTCATTTTGTATAGACACATAAAAGAAATGTATTAGCTGCTTTAACATTTTTACTGTCCATATGATGATTTGGCAAAAACAACAAGCAGCAGCAACAGTAATTTTCCCGCGGCAATGAAGACTGCCAAGTACTTAGTTGAAAACGAACAAAAAGTTTGCTAGCAAGCAAAAAAATTTAAAAGCGGTAGAGCATCGCAGCGTGGCTCTTGCATAGCATTTATGACGTCTGCAAGTAAACCGTAAATACACTGTTGAGAAAATATCATTGCCAATTTATCAAAGATTGTCAAAAGAAATAAATTTTGCATAACAGAGTGCAAGGACATACTTAACATTGCGTTAACAGCGCTGCTGGTGCACTAATTTTTATAAATTCTGGAACTAAAACTGCTAAATGAAAGAAATTTTCCATAGTGCGTAGCGTTGTGAACTTAACAGTGCCTTAACAGATTGCTAGCAGAGCGTTAAAATCGCAACTACACAAAATGTTATCGTAAGGAATAATTTACAAGCGTTGTAATAGAGTGCTATCAAAACGTGTATACTTCTAAAGCGTCTAGCGATTGTAACTCTTTTAACTTTTTGTTTTGCTAAGGTTCTGTAAAGTAATAAATTACAGTTAGTAATGACAGTTTTGCATGAACTGTAAAATAGAAATTCTGTTATGAAATAAGTTATGTTAATTAAAGCTTCTATGTAGACAACATTCTTTTAATTTGTTAACTAAAGCGTTTGTTTCACATGAACACAGCTCTGTACACTCGCTGTCAAGTGTATATTGCTTAACAGAACCGGGATAAAATAAGTTTTTTACAGTAACGTTATGAAATTAAAAAATTTTAATAATATCTACACGAACTATTGCTTCAGATAAACACAGCTCTGTACACTCACTGTTAAGTGTATATTGCTTAACAGAATCGGGATAGAATAAATATTTTACTGTAACGTTATGAAATTAAAAACGGTTGATGTTATATAAACACGAACTATTCTTTAACTCCTGGTAAAATCCTCTCAACCTTTGATTACAAGGTATGATAACAGTGGTAGGTGTGATAACAGTGATCTCTAAGTTTTTAAAGTCAAAATAAATTTTTCTTCGCAAATTAGACTTTTTTTTTTTGATATCACCCTTTAATGTTCTAGTACTACAGCAAGCTAACAGCATTATGTTAATGTTCTGTTAAGTCAATAACACCTCAGCAGCGTCAAATTCAAAAGAAAAAAGTGAAAAATCAAAGTTTTTCTGTGATTGTAAATTCTTTTTTATAGTTTTTCATAAGTGTAATGCTATAGCTACACACATAACAAGTGCGTATTTTTTGTGTCAGCTTTATCTGCCTAACTACCAGTAGGCGTTATTGCTGTTGTCAACAAGCTGTCACGTAGTGTCACAAAATTTTTTCTGCAAACGGCAAGAATTGCTGCCTTTTTAAGTTTTCTTTTTTATCATATTTTATGTTTTAATTTTTTTTTTTTACTTTTACTGTCGCACTCCCTTTTTTTTTAGTGGGCGCATCCCTCATTAAATTGCAACTTCTTTAGAAATTGTAGTCATTAAATGCGTTCAGCAGCAGCAACAGTTACAGCATCATTGCTGCAAAAAGCGAAAAACATTGCAGTAATGAAGTGGGCGTGGCGTGGTAAAATGAAAATAAAAAGGATGTAGGTTACTTGCGCATACATTTAAATGTTAATGTTTATTTAGTATGTGAATTTATATTTGGGTGAAAAATATCAGCGTTTGAGTTTTCTCTTATGTCATTTGCATGGTAACTTACAACACTTGCTGTTGTCATTTGAAATTATTTGCCATTACTTTAAATTTTTATATGAGTTCCACCTACTAGCTGTTAACATGAGTTATGTGCTGTAACGGAAGACACGAAACGGCCAATTTAAATTGCTAAATTTTGACAATTTCTGTTTAATGTAAAGAGGTCTTAAAGGAAACTATAAATTGTAAGCATTCAATTTATAATTATGTAAAAAACTTCAAGAAACAGCTGATTTGACTTTTGAAGAATATTTAAAAAAAATTTAATAAATTCATTTATAAAAAAAGTAACGTCCCTATTATGCTAAAAACTAAATGAAAATAGCATTCCAGTGAAAATGATTGACAGAGTAAAAATTCGTGAAACATAAAAATTTGCTTTTAAATAAACTTTTCTATGACCAATTATTTCCGTCACTACATATTTTTACACCTTCAAAATATTTAAATTACTTTACTTTAAGGTCATGAAAAATTTTTGCCAGAAAGTTCAAAAAACTTTGAAGCAAAATGCTTAAGATTCTTTATATCGCTTGCTTAGGCAAAAGAAAATGCAAAAAAAAAAAAAATTGTGCGTCCCTTAAGCTTTTTGCTACGAGTCCTTATTTTTCTTTCCATTTTCCTTTTGCTTTTTGATTAATGTCTTTTAGGAAATTTGACACATTGGAAATTGGAAAACGCAGTCATAAAGAAGAAAATTGTAGTTGATTTTGTTGTGTTGCTAAACAACAACAACAACAATATCACACAAATAAACGTAGCGTCAACAAAGTTAAACGCCTAAAAGTAGACTAGCAAAAGTAAAATAAAAGAAAAGAAAGAAAACTAAGCTGAAAATACGATACTTTCGCATTAAAGTCAAACGAGTAGAATACAGCGTGGCAGGATATCCTTATTGATCTATGCTATGACCAAATCTAAAGCGCTGTAGAAGACTCATGCTAAAAGAAATTTGACCAAGTGTAATAAAAGGATTCGAAAAAAAAATATATGTTGGAGTGTTTCCATGCAAGAGCTGAACGTTTTCTTAAAAATATCTTAGACTGAAATTAAAGTGATATATTTACTAAATATTTCAGAGATAAATAGAAAATTAAGAAAGTTTGAGGATAATTTAAAACAGCGTTGCTTATAGCAGTACTCTAAAAGCAGCTCTGTTAAATAAGGTCTTATAAATTTTTCTTTCCGTAACAGTTCTGTGTATGGGAATTTTGTTTTTCAGAGTTATGCTAAAAAAGTTCTTTAGTATTTAACATATGTGATGTTAGTTCTGTTAGCAAAATTTCCGATAGTAACATGTCTGTTAATCGAAGCCTTGCTGAAGTGAAAGTCTTAGTAATTTATTATGCTCTTCATAACAGAAAAGTTGAATAAAACTTCAGTAATAGCAATTTGTACCAACAATTTTCTTGTATTGGTCTTATTTATAACAGTTCTGTTTAAAATATATTATCTTACTGTTATAAGACTTTTGCTTTACATTAAAGCTGCGTTTCATAGCATTTCTTCAAGAAATATTGCTATTTGCATATTTATAATTAAAAATGTTAGAATTAAATATTGAATCTTTTAATAATAATTCTTGTCTGTTAAAAGTTACTCATAAAAAAATTATTTTTTAAACTGACTTAGAACTTAGGTAGCTAATGCTACCAGATAAAAATTTTTCACTGTTAATAACATTTTTCATATATATATGAAATTAACATATTGTGTTACAGCCGAAACTAAAATGTTTTATACTTTCATTGTGACAACAACATTTTTATTAGTTACGGTTCAAAAATTATAAATATATTTCTCTTCTTAATAATTAAAGAGTTGGCTTTTTTGATTTCTAAATTAAAATCCTCACCCTTAATTTCTTACAGTCTCAACTGTCTCAAGCAGTACTTTTGACAGCAGCTCTGTAAAGAGCAATTATATTCCTCATAAAATTTCTATTTTGTTAGAATACTTTCAGCACTTTAAAAAGGTTATCATTTTTACTATACTGAATATTACGAGAGAAATCAATTGAAAAAAAAAATCATGTTATTAAAGTTGACTTTCTTACTGATAGTCAAGTAAGATCTGGCAGCTACTTTGACGTAAAATTGTGTGTGTACTTGATTTAATACTAGTAACAAAAGAAAATCAATATCTGACAATGTTGGTGCGATTGCACTGGTACACCTTAAATGTTTCAAAATAGAAAATATTGCTGAAAAAAAAAAACAAAGTCAAGCATTCGAAAATGTATTAATTTACTTATTTTTAAATGTTAAAATAGCCAGACTACTCTCGCGGTTCCAAATACCTGTCAGGTGAGCCTAAAGTGGGAGTTAATGTGTAGTTAATGGGACCATAGGTCAAGGTGGGTGTAAGTGAATAGCGAGGTGCTCCAATATAATAAGTAAAAGTGTAATCAAAAGTTGCGTGACATACCTAGTCTCGGAGACATAGCCGTCGAAAGTTGGGGATATAATTTTTCAAAAAATCATTATAAGCAGGATGTCCTGAAGAAGTCCTGAATGGATTTTAAAAATATAGATGTAATATGCAAGATTTATTAATAAGCTATAATATTTGTACACAAAACTTTGAAATATTACACATTTTCTTCGAGCTTTTTTTTAATGCACTTAAAAAAAATTTGGTTTTTTTTTGGAATTGGTTGCCGATTAAATATGTTGGTTTTCAAAGGATATAAGAGGACCCATATTTCCTCGATTTGATCAAAAAATTTTTTTTTTGAAGCTATGTCTATTTTAAGTTATGCCCATTTTAGGTTCAAAATTGTTTAAAAAAAGCGGCATTTCCATCCAGATCAAATTCATGTCTTTTTCAACCATTTTGAAATTTTTTTATAGATTCTAACAGAAAATAAAAAGTTCTATAAGAATCAGAAGACAAAAGTTGATTATTTTGATTTGGATGGAAATGCCGCTCTTTGAAACAATTTT
This sequence comes from Tricholauxania praeusta, assembly GCA_949775025.1. Taxonomy (NCBI): domain Eukaryota; kingdom Metazoa; phylum Arthropoda; class Insecta; order Diptera; family Lauxaniidae; genus Tricholauxania; species Tricholauxania praeusta. The sequence goes on along the minus strand of OX459030.1, from coordinate 122,256,252 downwards.
CAGCCTAAAATGAGCACAACTTAAAATGGCCATAACTTTGTAAAAAAATTTTTTAATCAAATCGGGAAAATATGAGTCCTCTTATATCTTTTGGAAAACAACATACGTAAACGGCAACCAATTCCGTAACATGAAATAATCCGCGTGCATTGTTTGAGATGGATTTGGCCTATTTAATATGCTTAAGTCTCAACTGTTAATAAAGAACTGTTGACAGAAACTCTGTAAGAATAATATTTTTATTTATTATATGTTACCATTTTTAATAATGTATCTTTGTTATTAATAGTCCATTAGTACTGCTGTGAGTTACACTTTTGATAATAGTTCTGTTTATTGCAGTGCTGTTCAGAATACTTTTGCTCATAAGTACATTGTTGAGCTAGTACTGTTAATAGAAATGTTGTTGAAACAATGCTGTTAACAAGAGTTCTTACGATGCTAATGCTGTAAAGATTAGTTTTATATTGCATTTTTTGAAATGGATTTTTCTTTTTCATCAAAAAATTAACATTTGAATCATGTTTTTGTGTGAATTGATACCAAAGCGTCCCGTATTTTCGAGCCATACCAAAATCAAAAAAATAAAAAAAAAACACAGTACCCAATTTTGTATAGCGACAAAAGTAATGGCAGTTTGAAGTTCCTACGAAAATCTAAGGGTATAAGTAGCAAGATTTGAAAGGATTTTAATCAAAAGTTTCAGCAATGTTAAGCTAAAATTGTTCTTCAAACTATTATACAAACAATGTTGCATTAGCGCCTGGTTGTCCTTTGGTTTTTGATATGTAATTCTAATGAAGTCTATAAGTTAACATTGCTCTTGTAATGCTCTGGTAATGCTCTGCTAATGATCTCTGTCTGCAGTGTTAACACTTCTTTAAGCGAAAAGTTTACGGAAATGTCATATCAACATTTTGTTAAGGCTCAAATTGGACCAATTCCATATATATGATTTAAAAATTCTTTGTTAAATCATTTTAAAATTTCTTAAGGATATATACATATGATTTCGCCTAAGCTTATTTTTAGGAAAAACTAGTTTGGCCGGTAACATTTGTATTGATTTTATTACTGATCAAGATAAAGCTTGGAAATTATCTTAATTTTTTTATAGTTTTATGGTTTAAATTTAATTTTAATAAAAAATTTCTTAAAGCTTTAACTATGACATGGACACACTGTTAATTTTAATGCTTCAAATAAAGTTTTGTTTCATTTCCAGAATTTATATTTGCGCCACATTAAGCAACAAAAATAAGAGGACGAAAAACTTGTCCATGGCTGAAAGACTAAGGTAATTTTTTACCCCAAACCATAATACACCCACACCACCTATACAGGATATTGCATTGAGGATATGGAATTTTGTTGTGACATTTTTTTCGCTCCCTATTTTTTTGCGATTAATTTTTTTTTTCTATTTTTATTTTGCACAGCTACTTTTCTAAGGATTTACTTTTCACTTATATATTGTACATACATATATATATACGTGTGGACATTTTTTTTGTCTACCCTATTTTTTGTTGCATGAGTTTTTTCTCGCTTATTTGTCCTAATCTTTGCTTACTGCTTTCACGAAACTTAATGTTTTGCAGCCTTTTAGGAAACGTATTTTTATGAAACAGGTGGTTTTCCGGAATGCCAAAGACGATTTTGCTGTTATCCTACATTTAGGATATTTGTTGTAGGATTTCGATTGTCATGGCAATCAATAAATATTTGGTCATGGTGTGTCTAAAGTGGGAAAAACTTGGTAGAATGAAAAAAAAAAAAAAGTTACACAGCGGCAAGGGAAGGTTTTTTCGTTGCGGGAGTTGCGGGTGTTGTGTTGGGAGTAGCATGGTTTTTCAGCTCAATGCTAAATGACATTTTGGTGTAACTGTAGAAAATAGAATTTAAATCTGTTTAATCCTGACAGCACAATTTGGCTTGTTTGGATTTCTATTGTGTTGTTTTTCTTTAGTGGAGTGAATTGGGATGCTTTCGTTTCAGTACCCCATGCTTTTATCTCTTGTTGTTGTTATTGATTATAGCCAAATTTGTAAAATGGCTACGTGATTTGTAATTTTAAAATTCTTTGTTTTTTTTTATGACTAGACAATAAAGTTCAACGATTTCAACTTAAGTTGAAAGTTTGTGCTTTTCTTTTAATAATTAAGTCTGTGTTACAGAAAAATTGCACGTAAAGAATACGCATTTAGACGAACATTTGGTAGCTACTGCCAAAAAAGAAATAAGTTGTTTGCTCTATGTTTCTGATGATTATAAGCAGAGGCTATATGAGCCGCTGAAAGCTAAAGTGGTATAACTCAAAGTTTTCAAAATTTGAGCTATACCCGTTTTCTGACTTGTTATGTTAGCAATTATCATTAGAAAATATGACTTAAATTAAGCGTGTAATAAGCAAAAACTTAAAGCTTAAGACCACGGTGTGCCGTGCTACACTCGAATTAATTTATATGTGTCCCTTATTTGCATTTGATATAGTTTTTAAGTAAAGTAATGTTTATGGACACACACCTTTGGTTTGAGTCGAGATCTACCCTCATCTCCTGCTATTTATAGAACGGTCACTTGGGTGAGAAAATGCAACTCCACACTGAGCGTAACATTTTGCGCTCCCTGCGATTTAGGTTTCAACCGCTGCCAACACGATGCACCCTCGGAGGAGCCTACCGCATGCGATGCACCCTATGACTTTACGTAACTGTCAGGCTAGAACCGAAGTCCTAGGGGCTCCTGACAACCCGTGGTGAAGGTGAAGACCTTTGGTCAGGCTTAGTGGATTTCTAAAAGTTTCCTCATCTATAAGGCACATAACGTATCAAGTACAGTACAGTTAGCTTTCCACTACCAGTTTGAGCTTACCGTAACGTCCTCGAGAACTGATAAGCCCCGAGTGGAGTTGCAGTAAAAAGCAATCCTGCTTCGTAAACAAGCAAGAGGAAGACTTTTCCCTTTTGCTAAAGTTCAAATGGTAAGACTTTATATGTATGTATGTGAAGTTGACCCAGCATTTGTCGATTTTCCAAAAAAACTGGTTGTGCTATAGCAAAAGATGAAATATTTTCTTTTGCAATACGTAGCACAAGTAAAGCACAATACAGCACAACAATTTTTTTTTGGAAAATCGACAAATGCTAGGCCAACTTTACACACAATTTTGTATGATTTATAGTTTTTTTCAAGTTTCATATAACAAAAAATGAAATATTTTTTTTTGCAATACGGCACATTATAGCACAAGTCAAGCACAATACAGCACAACCATTTTTTTTGGAAAATTAACTTTTTTTGGAGCCAACTTCACAAAATTTTTTATAATAATTTTTTTGATTAAATACTTAGAATTATTTTTTTTGCGTTACGGCACATCATAGCACAAGTCGAACACATTACATCACAACATCAAATGCTTGAAAAATCTTAAAATGCTGGGCCAACTTCACACACATTTTTGTATGATTTATAGTTTTTTGCAAGTTTTATATAGCAAAAGTCGATTTTTTTTTTGCAATACGGCTCATCATAGCATAAGTTGAGCACAATACAGTACAACCATTTTTTTTTTTGGAAAATCGACAAATGCTGGGCCAACTTCACATACACATTTTTGTATGACTTATAGTTTTTTTGCAAATTTCATATAGCAAAGTTGAAATATTTTCTTTTGCAATATGACACATCATAGCACAAGTCGAGCACAATACAGCACAAAAAATTTTTTTTTTTGGTAAATCGACAAATGCTGGGAAAAGTTCACAAATTTTTTATAATAATTTTTTTAATTAAATACTTAGAATTACTTTTTTTGCGTTAAGGCACATCATAGCACAAGTCGAGCACATTGCAGCACAACATCAAATGTTTGAAAAATCGAAAAATGCTGGGCTAACTTCACACTCAAAAAATGTTTCTGCTCATAAAGGTCAAAATCAGAGGAATAATTTTATATCTTTTACGGCATATGGCAGCACATCCTGAGCACATTATAGTATAAGGTTTCTTTTTTATAAATATGAAAAATGCTGGGCCAACTACACACTAAAAAATTATTTTGGTCATAAAAATTGAATCCTACGAAAGATTCTTTTTTTTTTTTTTTGAATACGGCACATCAGAGCACAAGTCGGGCACATTTCAGCACAAGTTTTATTTTTTAAGAAATTGACAAATGCTGGGCCAACTTCACAGACATAGACTTTATAAAGAGCCAAAACCGGTAACTTCAGCTAAGAAGAAGGACAGGATAGAACATCTTTTAAGGGATACCACCTAACCAACATGCATTTTTCATTCCATTTCATTTTTTAAGAGAGAGTCATCTCTGGACAATAAAACACTTTACGAGATCAAAGAGGATAAATTGGTCTTTAAACTGAATAATGTATTGATTTAATTACTTCGATTTAGTTTTAATTTATCATTTTCCATGTAAATGTTTTAATTGAAGAACATTTTGTTTTGGTATTTTTTGAAAAACAAAAATTTATTTTTTAAAAATGATTTATTAAATGAATATTTCAATTAACTTAACATTTTCAAAGCAATAAAAGAATTTGGGAATGAATATTTAAGTGATTAGGACTTTTTAACGAAAAGTGGTATAACTCATTGACTTTTACCACTTTATCGCTAATTTCTTTCAAATAAAAATTGGAAGAATGGCATATTCTAACTTGAAGCTTAATTGCTATAACTTACTTTTTCAAAAACTGTATTATTTTTTATCTATTATATACAATTAATTTTTTGTCTGTCTGTCTGTATGTCCTTTATGGACGCGAAAACTATCCAGCCGATCTTGATGAAATTTTTACAGTATGTTAGTATCGATCAGGCGGGTGTCATAGGCTATAAAACTTTTATTTAGGGTGGCCCTCATACACAAATATTTTAAAAACAGCGGTTTCTCAAAGAGAGGAAAATCGATTCTCATGAAATTTACACTGTATGGCTGGTAACAATGGATGGTAACAATTTCATTTAAGGTGCAAGGTGGCCCTCATACAAATATATTTTTAAGTATCATTTTCACAAAGACAGGTTAGTCGATTCACACCAAATTTACACTACGTATCTCTTATGCTAAGAAGCATAGCTTAGGCCACAAAACTTTTATTTGGGGTGGCCCTCATACAAAAATATTTATTAAATAATATCATTTTCTCGAAGTACGCTAAGTCGATTCTCATGTACATAATTTACACCACATGGCTTTTATGTGAAGAGACACAGATTGGATTGTAAAAATTTTATTAAGGGTGCATACGTAGGGTGGCCCTCATACAAAAATATTTTTAAATAACATTTTCACAAAGACAGGTTAGTCGATTCACACCGAATTAACACCACGTAGCTCTTATGTTAAGAGGCATAGTTAAGGGTACAACAATTTTATTTGGGGTGGCCCTCACACAAAAATATTCTTAAATATCACTTTCTCAAAGACTGTTTGATCGATTTTCTTGGAACTTACACCACATGTCTTTTATATTAAGAGGCACAGATAAGATTAAAAAAAATGTATTTAGGGTGCATACTTAGGGTCACCCTCATACAAAAATATTTTTAAATATCATTTTCAAGAAGATAGGTCAGTGGATTCATTCCAAATTTACACGACGTAGATCTTATATTAAGAGGCATAGCTAAGGCTACAAAACTTTTGTTTAGGGTGCATATGTAGGGTTACCCTCATAAAAAATATTCTTAAATATCATTTTCTCGAAGACCGCTAAATCGATTCTTATGGAATTTACGCCACATGGCTTTTATATTAAGAGGTACAGATAAGGTCGTAAAAATTGTATTTAGAGAGCATACTTAGGGTGGCCCTCAAACAAAAATATTTTTAGAAATCATTTTCACAAAGACAGGTTAGTGGACTCACACCGAATTTACACCACGTAGCTCTTATGTTAATAGGCATAGCTTAGGCTACAAAACTTTTATTTAGGATGGCCCTCACACAAAAATATAATACAATTTTCTCGAAGACCACTTAATCGATTCTCATGGAATTTACATCACGTGGGTTTTTATTTTAAGAGGCACTGCTTAAGTTGTAAAAAGGGTGCATACTAAGGGTGGTCCTCATGCAAAAGTATTTTTAAAATAAAACATCGAATATACACTACAGTTGAGGTGAAGCGATGCGCACAGGTTTACATTTTAAGATTTTTTAGACTTTTCTTTAATTAGGCCGGCATATTTATATAAGGTTATAAAAATTGAGGTCTTTTTGAGAACAATACTAATCATTAGAAAAAGTCCAACTGATATTGTATACAAAATCATTCTAGCGCATGCTCTATATATTTTGACCAGTATTTACTTTTATTTTTTTAAAAGTAAACAATCAAACATATCAAGAGCCGAAATCAAAACAAGACCAAAACAAGTATGTTTAAGCCAAACAAAAAGAGTCATAAACTTGTTCATAAAAACACCGTATACAAAGTTTTAACAACAACAAATCGCTAATTTGAAAACAATGAATTGCAGAAATTAACAACAAATCACTAAAACCCTAGCAAAGTAAACAGTTTACTGAGTTTCAAAGAAGCCGCTCAGCAACAATTCAAGTGATAATGTTGGGAATGAAATATCAAAAAAAAAAAAATCGTAAATGTTTCTTGTTTGAGTTGTTAAAGTTTTGGTTAATTCGTGATGGTTAATTACACTTCAATTAACACAATATTTTTAACTGGTTTAGGTGAATCATTAGCGATAACTTATATACGCTACAAGTGTGATGATATGACATATGGCATTAAGTGAGTTCTCTCTCTCTTTGCTATCAAGTCAAGATTTTGACAATTAATATAATTGAAAGTGACAGTTGCGGTACTAGAAGCAGTGATACTATACAAATGGTCTGGTGTTCAAGGTACTGAAAACTTTAATACTCACAGCCATGATACTGTCGAGCATAGTGCTGATATTCATGGGATTTAAAACAATCGTACTTTCAAAAATATTGTTAGCAGTCGTGAGACTGATAACCTTGAGAGTCATATGCATTCTGAGTTTAGTGTGACTTTATCCACCATGATGCTGATAGATCTGATACTGAAATCTACTTTACTTTAGAGCGCCATTACTGTTAGTCAAGACAAAATCAGTCGTTATGATAGGCGCATTATTAAGTCCGCAGTAATGGGTATACAATATTTAATGTGCTGACGTTCCCATAACATTTCAAATTCTAACAGCAAACCAATATTTCCCATAGTAAACTTGTAGGGTGCAGATACAAGCATACACTACAACATCATTATATTAATTAAATAATATGAATATCTGCAAGATTGACCTGTTTTTTTGTAGCATATAAAATCATGCTCTTAGAATAAGAACATCAAAATATACTGAGAGCTTAAGCGATAAAGAACATGCAGTGCGGAAAACATTTAGTTTTGCTTATTTTATTTATTTCGCTTGTTTGTACAATCAAATGTCTAGCAAAAACAGATGGTAAATATAAACGAAAAAACCCACTTAAATAGTTTCTGAAACTTTCTTTATAATCAGCATTATCAAATACATCCTTAAACCAAAATGCAGCACCTGCAATGCATGCAGTTTCAAAAAGGTCCACAGACGAATATATACAATATTATGCAATACAACCACGTGGAAGCAAACAATATCCACCATACTATACAACCATACGCTGTAATCAATACTATAGAAGACCAGGAAAACGTCCACAATGCCTAGAGGAACTACCAGTGAAATCTCAAACAAATAATGGCAATATTTGGCAAGTTTCACGCATTGACACTGATGTTTCAAATAAATTGGATGAAACGCAATATCAGCAGAGGCCTATAACTGAAGTCCCAGATGTTATACGCATGCCTATACAGAATTTGCCAAGTAAAAAACCTAGCCAACAGTTTGCAGTCAAAACTCCAACTGAATATAATACGCTGCCAAAACAACGAAACTCCAATGATTTGGATGCACAAGCTGCAGAATTGGCTGATTTAATTGAACGGGCTCCAAGTAGGCAGCCAACATCATTGCTTGATTTAATTTTTTCACGTTTTAAACAACGTAGACGCATTCAGGAACAAATTGCCGCAACTTATCTTAAACACTATGGTGAAAGTAGATAATTGAAATTAAGTGTTAAATAAAATTCAAATTATGTTATTTGCTAATGAGCCACATATATCTGTTAGGATTGCAAGACAAGCGCCGTGCTGACATTAACCTGTTTACATGGTGTTAATGCCTTAGTAATTAGAGAAATTATTTATTTTGCCATTTAATGTTAAAGTAACTTGAAAATATTGTAGTTATGTTAGTTCGTTGTAAAGTTAAGAAAATCGAAGTACTTAAACGTGTTATGATTTCATTAATAATAAAATCTTTAGTATAATATTGATCTGTTAACGCTCTGTAAAACAAGAGAAAACTATAACACTTCGAAAAAATTGTTGTTAGCTCTGTTGCACACAGTGGGAGATCGTCGCCATTAATACAAAAACATAAAAAGCTAGTGGTTTAAACATTTTTTAAGGCAACCGTCAAAAAATGCTTAGGGATTGAAAACTCTTAAGTTGAAGTTTGATCTCAAAATGTTCCATAGAACTTTTAATATTAGTCCATTAGTCCACAGGACAAGATTGTTTTTTGTGTTGTGTACAGAGGATCAGTGTGAGTATAAGTCTCGGTTTTCGGGGTTGAAAGCCCCCCCATTGGGCCGCCATTTTAAAAACCAATAAAATTAATTTTCCGCGATATCTTGAGAGCCGTAAGTGTCACAACATTGTTTTAAGGTTTTTTGAGTAGAAAATTCAATTCTCTACAATATTGTTTGAAATACTTTTCATCGTAAAATTGAAAATGAAAAAGTTATAATAAAAAAACGACTAAAATATTCGGGCAAAATATCATTTAAAGACTATAACTTTTTTTCTATTGATTTAATTTAAAAAAATACTCCAGACATTTTTTGTATACCATTTTATTCCAAGCAATTTCCTATACTCATTTTTTAAATTTATTTTTATTGAGAGGCTTTAGGACGGTTCGAAGTGATCAAACCAAGAATTATTTTTGAAATTGTCGTGAAAATTACCTTTGAGAGGGTTTTTTTTTTTGTATTTTTGTAGGTGTTGCAAGTAATTTAGGATTTTGGGACCATGATTTTCGTAAACAGCGGCCCATAGAATACATATATAGAGATAATGAAATTAGTCTCTAGTCGTTAATCATCTTTGACACCAACAACTACGTATTCAATAGTCTTGAATGATTGTGGAGGATTGAGCGACCCCTAGAATGTACTTAATGTTCTGAAAAAAGGCATACTAATTTCGGAGGACATATAGAGTAATATACTAAAAGAAGAACGATTTTTATAAACTTTCTATGTGTCTGAATCACTATAACGTAAAAGTCTTCTCTTGGTTTGATCCTTTCGAACCGTCCTAACGCCTATCAATAGAAATAAATATAAAAAATGAATATAAGAAATTGTTTGGAATAAAATGGTCCACAAAAAACGTCTGTAGTATTATTTTAATTAAATCAATAGAAAAAAGTTATAGTCCTTAAATGATATTTTACCCGAATATGTTAGTCAATATTGTAGCGAATTCAGTTTTCTACTCAAAAAGTTTTAAGAAAATGTGACACTTACGGCTCTCAAGATATCGCGGAAAAATTACTTACATTGGCTTTTAAAACAGCTGTCATCACTGACCCCCTCTACACAACACAAAAAAAAAGTCTTGTCCTGTCCAAAATGCAAGGTTCAGCCAAAATTTTGTAACATTTCAATGGAATATATTAGCAAATATTGGATAGAATGCTCTAGTTTGAAAATTGTTTGAAACAAAAAGTACAAATGTATCAAATTGTATGGCATCTATAAGAACTTTATGTATTTTATACCAATAAGGATGAAAAATGATAGAAGTCGCAAATTTGTAAACTTTGACAGAAAAAAAAGAAAGATGTTTTTCCGGATTTCCAAAATTTTTTCATATACTAAGTATGGTTAGTCAAAATCCAAAGTTCCAGCTAAAGCTTTTCACAATGTTGTTTCTATCAATTTCATATAAAATGCTCTTATGAAATATGAGCTCATGCATTATGCTTTTCAAAAAATTTGAAAACGTCTGAAGATTTTTATTTTACATGTGCATCGTGCTAATTTTTTGAAATTTAGAGCTCAAAAACTGCAAAATATCGCAAACTTTAACTTTTTTATGTACGTATTGTAAGAAAGTATGGTTAACCAAAATCCAAAGTTCCAGCTGCATCTTTTCACAACTATAATTTTATGGTTTTTTTTTTGCTGTTGCAATACTTGAAAGAAAATATATATTTTTTTCTTTCAATTTTGCAATGCTTAGCAATAATTTTAACAATCGTGAAAGCTTACAGCGTGTGAGGGAAGGTGCTTAAATTCCGAAAGGAGTTCTCTTTTATTGAGGTAAAAAGGTAAGGGGCATTTTCGTCTTTGCTTTTCCCTTTGGATAGAAAATATAAAATTGAATGCTTTTAAAAAACAGGAAATAAACCGTCAAAAAAATTGTTCTCTAACAATGAAAGATATCAAACAATTTGTTACATTTTTGAAATCAGCAGTGCAAAATTAATAGAAATTGATACCCTTTTAAGGAAAATGTTTTACCGCATCCTACGTTTGTATGAGAGGGGGCGTGTGCGTTAGCCGATTTGTTCTCAATTTCATACATTTTTGTAGGTTTGATCTAAAAAACATTTGTATCAAGAGTCTAATGCTGATATTACTATTTATGGCAATCGTTCCGTACAAACCAATTCACTGTATTTTGCGGCAAAATTAAGCTTTAAACGTGCCTTATGTTAAACTATTTTTTTAGAAACAGATTTACAGACTTAATTTTTGTTAAAAAATTTTTACAGTGTTTGTTGTTTTCTTATGAATTTTAAAAATATGTGGCACTACCAAGCTTCATGCACCTTGCTCACTGATAACATACTTTCTGTCACATACTTTCATACAAATACTTGCATACTTTCTGAAATTGATGGTTTAAGGAAAAAAAGTGATATCAGCAAAATAGAATATCTCAAAGTTCACCTATTTGTTTATTTGGTGAAGAATGTCCCCTAGACTCTATCTTAAAAATACGTACATATATCTGCGTAATTTTATTTGGATGTACTTTGAAGATTTAGGTTATATCATTTTAAAAGTATTTGACTAAAATAATTTTATGAGTTAATCAATAGGGACAACTGTCAAAATGTATCCGTTTCTGTTGTTTTGTCTATTGTTTACTTTATTTTAATTTTCCTTTTATTTTTCAGTTACTAAAGACAAATCATCATGGCAAGTAACAGCGTTGAGCAACACGTGCAAATGATAAAACTTTTTTCTGAAAATGGATGCTCTCTCGTGACAATGAAGCGCCCGTTACGCCTATTGTGCAATTTGACTCAGTTAGATTTTTTTCTTGTGGGGTTTTCTTTAATTCTCAGCTCTATGCCAATAAGTAGCAAACGAAAAGTGCTCTCAAAGTCAACATAAGCCGTAGCATCGCTCAAATTCAGCCTGATCTATGCGACAGAGTGATTGAAAATCGGACCTCACAGATAAGCGTCACCTAGCATTGCTGCGGCGGCCATTTGCACGATATCATATTCCCTACATAATGTCATCAATAGGCTTTTCATATAAAATAAAAAAATTTATTCATATCTCACACAAAATTTGTTTTATTCAATTTTAAATTTTCGCCTATACGTTCCAATTGAAAAACCCTAAATGACGAATCTATGGCGACTTATAAGAAACTAAAGAAACAAAAAAAAAAAAACACCAGTAGTTAGAGAGCTTTATATTTCTTTAACTATCAATAAAATTTATAGACTATTGCTTAGAAAAGCACTCAAACTGGTTATTTATAAAAATGTTTCAAATTATAATTAAATCTGCTCTACTTTTCAAATTATTTTACATAGAATACCCATAGAATATAATAAATATTTCAACAGCTAGACTTTGGCTATCGTATAATTTACTCGCGAATAAGGCGTATTTTGACTATTCGGTACATAAAAATGAAACTGTTTTCTAATTAAAAAGACTATGAACAGTGGCGACTTAATAATACAAATGATAGGAATTTTAAGCTACAAATGTAGATTTAATTCACGTCGATTTGCATAAATTCGTATAAGAAAAAATCTATTTCATATTAACATAAATTAAAAAGTTATTAAGTTTTTTTGTAAAGCGTAACATATGAATATAATGAATTTTTTCAACAAAGTCAAACTGAGTTTTCCATTTCAGCAAGAAATTTTTTGACAATTTATTCACAACAAACACCTAATTTTAGTCATAGATATTTTTGGTTGAAACAATATGATACACGAACGATTACAATAAACAAGTACGAGTAAAATTATTTTTTTTTTAAGAATCACTGTGAATGATATATTTTGAGATGTTAGTTTACTGTAAGCCTACAAGACAGCTTTTGACTTTATATCAGCAGACTATATTGCTCTAATTTTAGTGGCATTTGACTTAATTAGTTTTCTTTCCATAGTACTTCTAAGTTTTTGATAAAAGGTAACTTGTCAAGCCCACTTATCGAATCAACTCTACAAAGAAATGCACAATATAGCAGTATGCAAGCTTAGTGTTAACACCTTTAAGATATTCAATCACACAGCAGCTCTAATGAAAATATTTTCAATATTAAGCAACCCCATTCAAGGATTAAAAAAGTTTATTTTAGATTCCGCCCCATTGAGTTTGTACGGTCAAGGTCAAATAAGCAATTATTGTTACAATAAAAATTTGTGCTAAGTAAAAAAAAAAAATTGTAGTAAAGCTATTCAATGCATTCATTTATACTTATTTGAGAATATATTGTTTTTAGTACTTGTCAAAATGTTAAGAACTTTACGAACACTCAAGGTTGACTTAAGGGAACTTCTTATTGACAGAAATAATACAAACAATATAAGTTTTTTTTTTTTAACTTTATTTCTTTTTATTGAATGTTCTCTTAAGAGGCTATTACTAAGTCTTAAAATCTTATATAAATTTTTGAATAACAAAATTTTTTAAAGAACCATTAATCTTAATTTCAGGCATTTCATTCGTAATTTTGTTTAAAAAAATACGTTTTTAAAAAAAAAAAAAAATAAAAAAATTATGTTACCATTAAAAAGTTGTCATTAGGTTTTGTAAAAGTGCTACAACAACTTTGAATATGTTAGCATTTTTTTTTTTTGAAAAATCTCATGAGACATATTAAAAATTGTGTTGAATAATTCAAATTTTTGTATACCCATAAAGAAAATTGAAAAATATCAAAGTTTCTATGAAAATCGCATGAGATTAAAATAAAAATGCACACAAACAAATAAAGGATATAATGGATTGTAGAAAATGAAAACGTAATATATGTATAAAATCTTATTGAGAAATCTCATGAGACAATTTGAAAACAATATTGAAATTCTACAAAACTATTGCTTGAAAATCTAAAAAATACAAGTTTTTCATATAATCGGAAACTGAAATTTGTAAGTTAGATTTCTTGTGTAAAATTTAAAGAGGAAAGAAAGGAACTTGCAGAAATAACTAAAAGTAAAAACTTTTTTGCATAAAAATCTAATAAGCTTACAAAAGTTCTCAAAAAATTAAGAAATTGATTATTAGGAAACTTTAGAAAATTAAGTTTTTAACCCTTAGCGGCAGCACTTCAATTTTATAACAATCCAGCACATTAGGGTATTTTATGACCCCACGTTGAAAAAAAAAAATGTATAAAAATGCGAATTTTCAATTTCTGGCTTCAAAACAATGAAACAGCGTTGAGATGACTCTACTGTATGAAATTCAATGATTATTAGAGATATTTTTCAAAGAATGTTTGTGCTCCATTAGACTAAAGTTGAGTATTTATTAGTTCGAAAAATGAATTTAAAATTTTCGTGGGGGTTAAATAAACTAAAGTGAACATAAATAAAACATTTGTAAAAATCGCATGAGACTTTTACAATAATTCGCATAAGCAACAAATAAATTATCATATATTTTAAAATGATCAGAAGCCAAGACAAAAAACTAAAAACTTTTGCTAAAAATCTCATGTGACTTAATAATTTCAAACGTTGTGCATAATGTCGCTAGAAATTCTAGGAAAATTTTAAAATAAAAAAAAGAAATATTTATAAAATTTTCGAAATAAACAAAATAATTCAAAATTAAAAAATTTTTGTAAAAAATCTCATGAAACAAAAAAAATTTTTTATGAGATTTTATAATAAAATGTTCAGAAATCGAAGCAAAAATTAAAAGTTTTTCAATAATGAAAAATAAAAAAAAAAATCAAAAAATGATAAACAGTGTATGTTATAAAACGTTTCCGTACTGAATTTGCTTACATAGGTTTGAACTCCTTTTTTTTTTGTAATATATCGCTCACTTACTTCAAGACTGGCATAAGTCAAAAAACATAAAGTGGGAGAAAAACGCATTTAAAGTTTTCAATAAGTTGCTTTTTATATGAAAAAGATGAAAAGTATGTCTGCATAAACTCTTCTAACAAAGCAAGTTAATGAGATACTTTCCTGATTTTTTCACACAAAACAAAACTAACAAATGGCGGATGTTTCTGCATCATTAGCTCAAAAATCATGTTTTTTGAGTTATGCCAGTCTTGAAGTAAGTGAGCGATATGTAGTAATTTAGGGCAACGCAAGGCGTGCTGTGCCTCTTATATCTGTACATAGCCTTAATGAAGCGAAACTGACAGACGAACATCACTAAATCTGCTCAACAGGTGCTGCTATGCAAAAGCTTCTTGCTCCGCCAGCTCATTTGAACTTATAATCATCAAGGCTTATATTATAACATATGAAGCATTTCATGTCAAATGTCCAAAGTCAAAAATCGAACATAACCGATTGACCTCAACCAAGATCAAAGTGTTGTCCTATTTTATAGTAATCACAACTTTTTTTTAATTTCTTCAAAAACTGGCTGAAGTATGGTATATTATAAATAAAATACGTAAAATCATAAATTTTTTTATCAATAAAAAATTTAAATTTTTAAAGTCTAAAAGAAGGAAATGTCCAGTTATTTAAAGGAAGATCTATCTGCATTTTATATTTTTTCTTTTCAGTGTAAAGTTATTGAAAAACGTTTTGTTTTCAAATTAACGTTTTTCTGTACGCCGTATAATTTTTTAGAAGATTGAAGCCAAAAGCAAAACAAATTGACTGCTTTATATTAAAAACTACTAATAAAATTGAAAACTTTATATGTTTATTTTGATGATTGCATTCATAAATTTAAACGAGAATATATATAGCTATGGACAAATTGTAAATAGGGCACTCTAGTTTGATAACGCAAAATAGCAAAAAAAAATATGCTAATCGACTTAAATCACTTAAAAAGAAGATGATCATCATTTTAAAAATTACCAATTTCATGCTTTTTTTTCTGTTTAATTTTTGCATTTTACATAAAATAGTGAAGTTTAGTAGAACAAAAGAATAGCGAATGTAGGTTGATCCACTAATTACTTGCGCTTGTGTGTTGAGTATAAAAGAAGTTGTTTTTAAGAATAATAGTGGCAATAGACCATACAAGCCTCAACAGTAAGCGCCATGCGTTGCGTTGCATATATAATTGGATTAGTCCTGCTAGTCTCTATGGTCAGCGGCGCAGAGAATTTGGAATCAAATGGCGGTGATAGTGGTGAGTAAAGTTTTATCATATATAAATTAAGCGAAACAGACATATCTATATCATATATTTATCAGAAACTGCAGTCAATACTCGCACGCTAAGGAGTTTAACGCGTAAAGAAAATCTTTTGGAAAAATTCCCGAATCTACGTTGGCTGCCACAATCAGCATTGTCAGCAGAAAGTAATTCGGAACGTTATTATGTCACCGATATTGATAACGATAATAATGATAACAAACAGAGTGGTAGAAATTTATACCCACAGCAAAGTTATCAACCGATATATTACAGTTATCAACAGCAGCAACCAAGTTATTCATATGCTCCATACGCTTATCCAAGCTATGCTATTGGTGGTGGTTGTAAGAAGAAGAAGAAAAAGAAAACAAATCCTGTATGCTGTTGTTCCACTACAAAATGTTTAGAGACATGTGATCCAGCTCTTTTTATAGATCCAGCAAACTGTCTATGTGATGTCCAATGTTGTGCAAGATATCTTGAATTCAATCCTGGATGCCCGGTGCCGATAAGTAAAAATAAAGGTTAAATTGAGTGATAAAAAAAAATTTTAACTTATTTACTTTTTCAATAAACGGTCGAAATATTATATAACTCATTTTATATTCATTGGAATAGTATTAAGGGAACATTTCAGATCAGCTCTACATTATGTTGTTGATTTCTATGGGAAATTATTCAACACATTTTAAAGTGGATGAAAGTGGTAGTAAGTAGCAAAGTATGAAATATTGTCCCTATTTTACACCAAACTTCAAATTCTTGGTAAAATAAGGCTCCTGCATTCTTGGATGAGATAAACAAAGCGTAGCCTACTGACCACAGTGAACCGAGACAGTTCGTTGATTAGATTATGGCACAGCAACATTATTAAATCAACGAACACTGTTTCTGTTTCTTTCAGTGTAAAATTATTCAAAAATTGTTTGTTTACAAATTAACATTTTTATGTTGTCGATTTTTGAAAAAAAAAAACAGCATATAGCTTAAGACTAATTAATTAAATCAAAATACTAAGACACACGATTGACTGACTGCCCTGATCGTGTCAATATCTACGAAAGAAATTGGACATTTTGGATTTTATTTTTAGCTAAAAAAAAAGTAGAATGGAAACAATAATTCTATATTGGATACTCTAGTTTGATAAAGAATATCACATGAATATGGTAATCGCTTATATTCTGGGTGTATGTGATAATGATGAATATGATGTAGATCATCGAAATTGTAGACAAAGAATGTTCTTAATAAATTTTGTTTTTAAATTTGCAAATCGTCTTTGTTTTGATTTTTAAATTAATTTTAGTAAACGGTAAAAAAATTATGAAAATAAATAAATGCAAATATCATATTTAGAAGGTTGATCACCTAAAATTCTTATGTGGAGTATAAAAGAGGCAGCAGTTAAGAACAAAACCGACATAAGAATTTTGTAGCTTCGGCAGTAAGCGACATGCGTTGCGACACTAAAGCATTTTGGCTGGCGCTGCTGGGCTTTATGGCAAATTTGGCCTGGGGTGCAGACGATGTGGCTATCGATATTAAAGCAAAAGAAGAGAAGAGAGGTAAGTGATATCAAATTAAAGAAAAAAAAAAAAATCTTAGAACATATTTGGTCTTATATAATCTAAACTGATATTCCTAAACAATGTTTCTTGATTTCTTCCAGAAAATACTGCCAACATTCAAAACAATAAAAATTTAGCTCGAAAACATTATCTTTCGTCAAACCCTTGGGGTGGTCGAGTTGTACCTAGTGCAGCACGTAGTAAGCCAGGACGTTATTATGATGAAGATGAAGACGAAGATGAAGATGAAAGTGGATATTATGGTGAATCATCATATGGATATGGAGAATCATATGGATCATCTTCTTATGCACCATCATATGGATCATCATCATATGCACCATCATATGGATCATCATCATATGCACCATCATCTTCATATGCACCATCATATGGATCAGCATCATATGCACCATCATATGCACCATCTTATGCACCATCGTATGGATCATATGCACCACAAGCAAGTTATTATCAACAACCCAGTATTATTCCTATCTATTATCCTGCCTATGAAAGTAACAGCGGCAGCACTCATCATCATCATCACTATCACAAAAGGAGGAGGAATCGTATCTGCTGTTGTACTACTAATAGATGTTTGGAAGGATGCCTTCCAAATCCAGTAACAAATCCACTCTGCGTATGCGATGCGATATGTTGTGCAAGATATAATACTACAAATGCTGGATGTCTACTAGGATTTAGATCAGCATTATCCACTAACGTCGTCTACCTTAAAAAGTTTGACAATATTTTAACAGAAGATTATTATGATGAAGACACTCCAGAAAATGAAACATCTTAAGTCTCAAACAATTATAAGTTAAAAGTGAATAAACTGTTTTGAAAAGAAATATTCAGCATTTTCATATAATAAAATTATCTACACTGTACAAAGTCAAAAGAGAGTAAATATAAATATAAATATAAAGCATATTGAATGAAATGCAATGGTGTGCCATTAAGCTTTAAAGATCCTTTGTGTAGAAGCATTACATGGACATTATTTATAATTCTTTGTATTTTCTAAGAAAATCATTCAAAAAATTTTGAGCAACTCTGCATATGTTTCAAAAATTCTCGTAAGAAATTCGCTATATTTTTATGTGCATATTTATTGATATTACAGTAGTCCCTGTCTGTGTAAGTTGTTATTGTATATATGCTGCTTTTGCTGGCATATACTGCAATTGCAGATGAAATATTTGTTTGTAATTCCCCAAACAAACATTGTTTTTGCACATAAACACAAAACTATAGGTAAGAGAAGTTGCAGTTGCTCTCAAAAACACGAGTAAGTTACTTTATTTTGAAGTGTAGATTTTAGAGAAAAAATATATTTTTTTTGGAAGCCTTTTGAACATCAGGAAAAATTTTCAAAAAATTGAGCTGAAAACCAAATACTTTAAAAAAATCACATTTCTAGATTAAATATAATGAATCCTACTCGTATCAACATAACACCAAGTTTGGTCTCTAATACCCTATGAATGATTGAATATTATAGATTTAAAACTCTAAAAAATTAAGTTTAATTTTAATGTCCAAATTATTCTGAGTTTGCGGCAGCGCAGTCAAAGGATGCTAGCGCTTAGAAATATATTTTATGTTCTTTTAGTTTTTAGATTACAGTTTAAAATATACTTTGATCACAGAGGAATGAACGACCAAAATATTCTTATCGAAGAAGAAAAAAAAAAAAGACTATTCATGAACTTCTTTGCTTCAGTAAACGACTTTACTACAGAAATAAGTCCCTCAACCACTATTAGTAAAATATGGACCAATATAAGAAGTTTCTGCGAATATAAAGCCACAAAGGCTATATATTATATAGTTCCCTTAATCCCACATAATATGTACCTAAGAATCAACATTCAGTTCCCAAAGAACAATATTTTCGAAGTAATAATAAACACCTTTCATATGAAAATAAACATTTTAACGTTTTAATTATTATAATAACAACAAATTGCGTTCCGAAACTATACAAAACTAGTCTAGTAATTCCAATTTTAATACCACACTCTGACAAATTTGATACTAAGCCATGGAGATCCATTTCGCTGTACCCCTAAGTTATTAGACAAAATTGGTGGTTGTTTCTGACAAACTAATCGATAACCACCAAATAGGTTTTAAAAAAGGCTCATCAATTTCTGAAACCCTACTTTACGTAGACTAAAAAATTCCAAACAGCCTAATATTTCAGAATTATATCTCAGTAGTGTCTCTCAACTTCGAAAAAGCATTAAAAAATAGCAATGTCGATAATAGATCAGATTCTTATTTGGAAACATGGCTCAAAAATTGGCCAAAAGAATAACCATAATTAGAATTGGCAGGCATCTCTTAAATACTCGGTCATTTATTCAATTCCGCATAGTTTACAACAAACTTTGTACAATTACATCCACATACAGAGAAATATATTACTGAGTATCGCTTTAAACAGTTTTCTGAGCATTCAGAATTTGTGAGTCTTAAATGATTAATTTTTCTGACAAAAACTAAACTAAGTAAATGTAAAAACTATGATTTCTGAGTCACATATGTCTCCAAAATGAGTCAAAATATTTATATTTTAGGCTCATATTACTTTCATATTTCAGACTCTAAATATGAGTCTAATTTTTGACACATTTTTTGATGGCCTCCCGAGAACGGAAATACATACACTTTAGACTTTTTTATGAACTCATAATGAGTGTAAGCGTTCAGAATTATGAATCATATCCGACTTTAAAAAGAGTCGGAAAGTTTACTGGGATATACCGATGATTTTCATTTAATTACATTAAATTCGACGAAAATCGTCGCATATCAATTTAGGGTGATTTGAGTTCGAATTTGCCGTCATATTGTGGCCTACACGTTAGAGTTTTGCCTTATAAACGACATATCGGGCATTTCACGCGAAGTGGATAGGGGAAATGGGGTTCATGTTTCCAATTTCAGATACATATATTTGAATATGTTTTACTTGTATATGTCCTCGACACAGAAACAAAATATTTTTAAAATGGTAACACTGCTTTACAAAATATGGGTCTTTGAACATTTGAGAAATCGTAAGGTATGTACTACTTCAAATGCCATTATTCAGTTTAAGCAAATTTTGGTAAAATGAATTAACTAATGGATTTAATACTTCATTTATTGGCCTTTTTAACCTCATAATTGGATCTTAAAAATAAATAAAAAATACACTGAAAACAATGAGAAATATTTATCTTTATCGTTTTTTACAATGTTTGCCGAGCAAAAAATTTTTTTTAAGTGCATTAAAAAAAATCTTATATTATGCTTATACTTTGTGTTAAGTTTGATAATGGTCCACCCAGCCGTTTTGGAGCTATGTATATGCAATGCAATGCCGAAACCCGAGTCAAGTCAGTTGATATTCATAAATATAACAAGATATTCATAAAAATATCATGATATTTATAAAAATGACAAGATATTTATAAAAATAACATATTTTCGAATGTATGAATGATACAGATAAACCCTGCTGGGTTTAATGGCACATTTTGTAAGTGAGCTTTAAAAATATTTTGTCTTATATCTAAAATAAGTTTTTGAACTAAAAAGTCTAAGGATAACAATAGAATTGTTGTTAAAAAAGCTGAAAAAAAAACATTGACACACTAAATATAAAATCATTGTTGTACAGAACTGTTTCTTTCAGTGTAAGTTATTCAAAGTGGTTTTATTAATCATTAACATATCTTGTGGTCGAATTTTGACTACGAATAACTTTAAATAAATTAATTAAATCAAAATGATATGCCAAACGATTGACTGACTCTGGTCTTATTGTGTCAATATCTATGAACAAAATTGGACATTTTGGATCTGAGTTGATGAATCAGAAAATCTAATATAAACATATTGCTTGAGTCTTCTATGTGAGAATCGTATTTGATAATGGATAGCACATCATTATGTTAATCGTTTGTCTTCTGCATGAGCAGTAGTAATAATGAAGACAATAATAATGATCGTCAAAGTTGTAGACAAAGAATGTTCTATATAATTTTGTTTTTAAATTTGCAAATTGATTTTGTTTTGATATTTTACATAAATTTCATTGAACGGTAAAAAAATTTGAAAATAAAATAAATGCAAATATCATATTTAGAAGGTTGATCACCTAAATTTCTAATGTAGAGTATAAAAGAGACAGCAGTTAAGAACATAACTAACATAAGAATTTTGCAGCTTCATCAGTAAGCGACATGCGTTGCGACACTAAAGCATTTTGGCTCGCCCTGCTGGGTTTTATGGTAACCCTAGCCTGGGGTTCAGAGGATGTGGCCCTCGATAGTCAAACAAATCGCAAAAGCAGAGGTAAGTGATAGCTAGTTAAGAAACAAAATCTTAGAACCTATGCATTTTTTCTTCTATAATTTGAAATGATATTCATAAAGAAAATATCTTGAACTCTTCCAGCAAATACTGCCAGCATTCGTGGCAGTAACAAATTAGCTCGAAAACAATATCTTTCATCAAACTCTTGGGGTGCTCGAGTTGTACCTGCTGCATCACGTAGTAATATTGGACGTTATTATGATGAAGATGACGAAGATGAAGATGAAGACGACGGATATTATGGTGAATCATCGTATGGATCATATGGAGAATCATCATATGGATCATATGCTCCATCATATGCACCACAAATTCAAATTCCACAAGTGCAAGCTTATCAACCAAGTTATTATGTTATTCAAACACAGCATAAAAAGAAGAAGAAGCCTATCTGCTGTTGCGATACTGATAAGTGTTTGGAAGCCTGCGATCCGCTTACTAATACAGAATGCGCGTGTGATTTGAGATGTTGTGCAAGATATACTGGTTCTACTGGATGTCCAGTTACAGCGAGCGCTGCATTATCTACTAAAATCGTCTACCTTAGAAAATTTGACGATGTTTTATCAGTATGACAAAAAAATTCCAGAAAATGAATATTTTTAAGTCTCAAACAATTGTTAGTAAAAAGTGAATAAATAATTTCGAAACAAATATTCAACCTTTTCGTTAAACGCTCTATATCAGTGGTGGGCATAGAAATCTAACAACAGTGTTAAACAACAACATCAAGCAACAAAAAAACAATTTTTTTTGTTGTCATTTCCAAATTCGCCAACAGCACATAAAAACCCAAATTGTGCTACAAACAAAAACAATTGCTACATTCGTCAAGACACAAAGTGTCGCCGGCGCCATCGCTTATGCCTTTGTGTTTTGTTTTTGTTTTAATTTGAATTCAAGTCAACGCTGTGCCTCGATAGCTTTGAAATTCTGCGAATTTTTTTTCGCTTGCTTGTGCGTTGAATAACGGTGCGGGCAATGAGGGCGACTAGGGACACTATGTGCCCACCACTGCTCTATATTTTATAATAAAATTATCTTCAATACTCGCATAAGAAATTAAAAGTGTGTAGATGTAATTGGCATATTACCCTTTAAAATGGAAACGTCTCTGATTAGATTTTAAGCATATCTTATGAAAAAATGTAAAATAAGCATTATTTTTAATATTTACACTATTCTAAGAACTTCATAAAAGACATTTTGAACAACTCTGTCTAAGTTCCAAAAATTCTCGTGGGAAATTCTCTATATCTATATGTGCATATTTATTGTTATCGCAATGTCTGTAGCGCATGTTTTCCTTTTTCAGTAGTCCCTGTCTGTGGTAGTTGTTATTGCACTTGCTGTAATGCAATTGCAGTTGAAATATTTATTTGTAAGTCCCTAAACAAACATTGTTTTTAAACATAAACACAAAAAACTAGGCAAGAGAAGTTCAGTTGCTCCTAAAAAACACGACTAAGTTACTTTGTTTTGAAGTATTGAAAATTTAAATTTAGTACTTAGCAATCGCATTCACAGTTTTTTCATCGTCTTTGCGATCTATATTATTACTTTTTCGGTAGAGCAAATATTGTACCGTCGTTACTATGAAGCATTTACTGGCGCATTTGAGATATCAATATACCAGTGGTGGGCATGGAAACCTTACAAAAAGTGCGATACAACAACGTCAACAACGAAATTTCTTTTTTTTTTTTTTACTTTCATTTCCAAATTCCCCAACAGCACAAAAAAAAAAACAAATTGCTCTACAAACAAAAACAATTGCTACGTTTGTCGAGACACAATGCGACGCAGCACTAGTCCCTTCGCGCGTTGTTTTTGTTTTCATTTGAATTCAACTCAACGCTGTGCCTCGATTTCGTTGAAATTCTGCCAATGTTTTTTTTTCGCTTGCTTGTGCGTCGAATAACGGATCGGGCAATGAGGGCGGATGGGGACACTAAGTGCCCACCACTGTATTATACTAATAGACGAACGCAACATAATCGCTTATTTTTTTTTTTTTTTTTTTTTTTGCTTAAAATGTTGTGAAAAGAGGCTGTGCCAATGGTATTTTTTCTCAATAGAGGCAGTGCCACGCCTCCTACAGGAAATTCTCAAGACTATACTATTGAACCGATTTTAATGAATCTTGGTATGGAGAACAATTGAATCCTAAGAATGGGTATAAAAAAAAATTTTACTTTTTTTTTGCGTGGGTCACTGCCTCCAATGAGGAAAAACGCTGTCCGCTTAACTGATTTTGAAAAAATTGAAAATGGAGATAGATTGATTCCTGGGAAAGCATATTTATTTTTAAATGGGCGGTGAGATGACCCTAAAAGGAAATTGGATTTTCACTGCAAACACCGATTTTGATGAAATTCGGTACAGAGATAGATCGAACCCTGAGTGTAGATAATTTGTTTTTAATTGGCGGTGCCATGCCCCTTACCAGTAAGTATGTTTTCACAGCTTAATTAATTAACTGATTTTAATGAAATTTAGTATGGAGATAGATTGAACCATAAGGAAGGGATAAAGATAGGGCCATATGATATCGTGATTTACATTTTTCAGGGAGATGACATGAAGTCAGGTTTTTATTACTAAAAGGTGTTTTAGTTATGTTATTTTTATGCGAGCTTCATAATAATATTATGAAAAATTTGCATATCATTTAGTTTGAGTTTTATCAACCTTTGTTTGGCATTCATAAGATCATTAAGATATCATGAAGATTAATCAGGTAAATGATACTGACCTGTCTTCTATTGTCACTATAATGGTTGAATTTCAACCATAAAATAGGCCATTTTGAAATAAACCAATAGTTAAACAGTTGATGTTTGGGAGCAAGAGTAAGTGTTATTGGAGGTTTTAGTTTGTTACCATATGTTGTACAATAAAGTCAGTAAATAAAAAAAAAATTAATAATTGACATAACGAATAAGTATATATCGTTTCCAACCATATATAAACGATTTGAGGACGCAAACGTCTAAAGAATAATTTCAGTTTTGAGACACATAATCGGCATATTACGAGGACAGTTTGAGATGTTAGTAAATTTTTTAATTTCCCGCGAAGTGACTTTAAATGCAACACTGATCCTTTCAACTACCATCTGTTAATAGACTACTTCCAAATTTCAGCTCGCTGCGACGCTTAGTTTGTGTTTGGCAGCCATTGACAGCAGACGATCTTGTGAATTTTTGGCGAAAATGGAAAAAAGTGAATTTCATGTGCTCATTTTTTGCGCCAAAAAACCATCAGCCAAACCAAGGAAAGGCTTGATAAATATTCTGGGAACTCTGCACCATCTATTGGAATGATTTACAAGTGGTTTTCTGAATTCCTATGTGGTCGTACAAGCACAAGTGGCGCCACCACTCCAGAAATGGTCTCTAAAATTCACGATATCGTGTTGGCCGATCTTAGAGTTAAAGTGCACGAGGTTGTTGAGGCCGTAGGCATCTCAGGCGAATGGGTGTGGAACATTTTGCGAAATCATTTGGATATGAAAAAATTATCCGCAAGATGGGATCGTGTGACTGATTCAAAGGCGTGTTTGGCGATGTTGAACAAAGATAAGAATGCTTTTTTTCGTCAATTAGTAACCGTGGAAATATGGATCCATCACTACACCCCAGAGACAAAGGGACAGTCAAAACAGTGGACTTCACCGACCTATCGGCCGGAAAGCTTATGGCGACTGTATTTTGGAATAAACGCGGTATAATCTACATCGATTAACTTTCACCGAAAAGAACTATCTATGGCGAATACTATGCAGCCAAATTAGACCGTTTCAATGACGCTTTGAAAGAAAAACGTCCTCATTTGGCGAGGAAAAAAATTCTCTTTCCTCAAGACAATGCGCGCGTTCCCACATGCCCAGCTTCCATGGCAAAGTTCCTTGAATTGAAGTACGAATTGCTTCCTCACCCAGCATATTCTCTAGACTTGGCCACCAACGACTATTTTTGTTTCCAAGCCTGAAGAAATGGCTTGACGGAAAGAGATTCACCACCAGAGAGGAGCTCATCACCGAAACAGAGGCATTTTTTAAGGACCTTCCGAAAACGTATTTTTCGTATGGGATAAAAAAATTGGAGGAACGTTGGACGAAGTGTATCGAGCTAAAAAAAAACTATATTAAACGTTTTTTTGCCGTAAAAATCATTACTTTTTTAATTTTTCACGGAACTATCAAACGGCTCTCATATAAAACGTTCGACTATATTTTTACATTTATTTACGTACACTTGATATTTGTATAGTGAAACTCTAACAGAAGTTTTCAAAAGTAGGAGTTGTCCACTTTGTTACTACCATCTATTCGTATTTTGTGCATTAGACGAGACAAACTAAGTACGAGTCAAATATTTTGTGGAAAATTGAAACAAATGACATGAGTGTAAGAAATTTTGTTGTTTGTCTGTTGCACCAAAGGGAGTTGTCGTTGTTGTAGTCAATGTCCTTTCTGTTGCAGTTGTATATGGTTGGATTGTAGTTGTTATTTTTATGGTCTGTAGCAAAATTTAGT
Organism: Tricholauxania praeusta; assembly: GCA_949775025.1. Lineage (NCBI taxonomy): Eukaryota > Metazoa > Arthropoda > Insecta > Diptera > Lauxaniidae > Tricholauxania > Tricholauxania praeusta. Next base: position 122,230,007 of record OX459030.1, on the reverse strand, counting down.
TATAATTTTTTTTTTTTGTGCGAAACTTTGATGTTTGCTTTGCATTCTAAACTTTTTAGTTAAACATTTTTCAAGCATACATAGTTAATTTTAAAATTTTTTATAAAATTGATTTTTCTTAATATCCAAAATTTGTTAAGTTTTGATTAAGAAAAGCAATAAGTTAAGATTTGATACATTATTAAAAATTAGCAGCCTGTAACTATGCAAGAGAAAATGACTAAAACTACTAAAATAAAACGTGAAAAAATTATATTTCACAAATTGCATAATTTTAGGCGCTGATTTGAAGAAAAATAAAACATTTCTGTAAATCATATTTATGTACAAAAAATAAATTAACTTAAAAACAATCTTTCAATCAAAAGTCAACGCTCATAAGTTAAATATTGTTAACTGACCAACCAACTCAACCAACTTCTAGCACAAATTCAAAAGCTGTACATATGTATTGCACAACTCAGCCAAAGGCAATGGGCCAGCTACGTAGCATAACAATCAAATAATCAACTAACGCCAGCCATAGGGAAAACGTGACCATAATGCAAACAATATCCTTGAGCAAACAAACACAGACGGTAGTTTAGTATTTGAATTAGTATAATTTTATTGACTTAACCTCAAAAAACATAAGCTGAAATATTGTCCCAAATATGGCACAACTTACTTAATCACATAAAATTATGGAAAAAATTGTGGAAAAGTTTATTTTTTTGTTTTGAATATTATACAAAATAACACACATATTTTTGCAATGGGAGTATACATGAGTTATTATAAAATAAATGCATGAGGATTTTGGCTAAGTTGGGAAACTTTTTTTGTACGAGGATGTTTAATAATTTGTAAGCACCAATTCAACACAAAAAAAAAAATCAACAAAATCCGAAGTTACCACAACAAGAAAATTTTGTACAAGTAGGTATGCCTAATATAACTCTTTGGAACCAAGAAAATAAGTGGCTGAAACTTTGTTCAAACACTTAAATGAAGAATATGTAAAAAATCTCGTAAGTCTAAGTCAAATAGTTACTGAGATATGAGAATTATTAGTTTTTCTAATATGGAAGGTGTGGTACCGCCAATTTTTCAATGAAAACTTACTTTTTTGTTTCTGATGTACATATTTCACCTCTCAATCATCTGCGTCAAATAGTTGATGTGATATGATGAATTTGATTTTTCTCTTATCACCTATATCATACATAATATTTGTTGACTATTACCAAATCTTAGTAGATGTAAATAATTTTCAGTGAAGCAAAAAAAAAGGACACCACAAAGCCTTATATTTGAGCGAAAATTATTCGTGAATATAAATCAATAGTAAAATAAAGTCACAGGTAAAACAAAATCACTGATTAACAGAGCCACTGGTAAAACATCATTAGTAAAACGAAATCAAAAATTGAACCAAATCAAAGATGAAGCAATATCATGAGTGAAACGAAATCATTGATAGAACATAAAAGATTGTGATATAAAAACACTGATTATAAAAGTTACTGTGAAGAAGAAATAGCTCGAGAAAAAAATATCATTGGTGAACCAAAATCACTTGTAAAATATGTATTATAAGTAAAAGTAATGGTGAAATGAAATCGCTTGTAAAATAAAATTATTTGTGATATACAATCACTGGTGAAACAACACGAGTAATTTTTTGAAACCAATAATAATAATAAAATAATCACCGATTGCAATCAAATCACTTTCCAGTTCAAATCATTGGTGACACAATATCACTGGTAAAACAAAGTCACTGCTACAACAAACTCCCTAAAACTAGTCAATTGAGAAAGCTATAACTTGAATTTTGCACATATCTCAAGGCGGTGTGCAATCTTTAAAGTGGATGTTTTGAGTAATTTTTTGAAATAAATTGTTCTGTCAAACTAATATTAGAATGCTGAAAGAACTTTAGATATCCACAAGAGCGCTACAAACTTTTCCGAAAGTTCGTAAAGAGTATAAGTTAAGTTGGGCTTAGCATAGGGCTACCAGATGACCTGCCTACAAAAGTAGTGTATGTCAAAAAATTCCAATTTTGGAATGAAAACCAAAAATTTTTTTAGTCCCATAAAAATATATATCCAAAAGTAGTGCATTTCCAGTGAAAAGTAGCACATTTGCTACTAAAATATGCCATCTGGTAGCCCTAGATTAGCAGGCAATCTGTCTTTGAATTGGCATGAAGACTCGGTAGTTTTAAATATCTATTGTGACGCCCCAAATTTTATTCGTAATGTTTCTTCATATGATGATCGAAATCAGCCAGAGCTTCGACTTAATCTGTCAAGTTCCTCGAATCGTAATAGAGCCTAATATTTTGATAGTTGTTTAGTTCCACTAATTGGTGAGAAAAGGTGCCAAAATGATTCTGAATAAAGTGAAAAATTGATTTTGTACATCACTGACGACTCTAAGAGTGAGGGTATGAAAGATTGACAGTGCATTTTGAATATCACACGAAATGCCTCTAATCCTTCTAACAGGGGTCATGTTTGCTTAGTTTTGGTAAATTTTTTTCAAAACAGATTTATTGAATCAATTGGTGGAAACTATTTGAACGAAAATTTTTTTTTTGAAAAACATCGATGGTGATATTGACTTACAAATGGTTTTTTAATGGTACTGATTGATGGTATTTATTGATGGAGAAACATCGAAAATGGAATCTAGCCTACTTATTGATTTTTATTATCTTGATTGAAAGCAGTGTTAATAATGTAATTGGACCTTTTATGGCATTTCTAATAAAAGAAAATTATTGCACGAATTCAATTGAAAATGTATTTTGGAATTTACCTTTCGACAAATTTTTTAATTTGATGTTTTTAAATTTATATTGCGCATCATTATGGTTAACTGCAATTACTCTAAGCGGATATCAAAAGCAAATTTTTTGAAATAAAATAATATTGATAACATTTGTTAAGAAAATATACAATGTATATTTCTTATATTAATTGGCACGTACCCAAAATATATTTAGAACATTAAGTGAGAGTCGTTTCCCCAAAAAAAGTTTTTTTTTTGTGGCTAAACTTTTTAAAAAAACTTTATCTACAAAAAATCTTTTGTATCAACAAATGACACTCCTGAGTATTCCTATATAATTTTTGGACAATCTCTACAAATTATTGCATCATCACCTATGAGGAATGGTTGATTTTGAGTTTTTTTTTTCACAACTCTTGAAAAAAAAAACTCTTACTAAGCTCAAATCCAATTACTTCAAACTATGTATACCCCAACTTCGTTCAAATTATAGACAAAAAAAAAACAACAAACTCACAACACAGTCTCGCCCTTAGCAAAACTACAATTTAGTATAAGTTTGTATAAAAATCAACAACAAAAAAATTGGTAGTAGCACCAAGTTATCAAAAAAAAAAAAAAGTGAGTGATTTTGGGCAATTACGTCCAGTGGACATAATACAATTTTTTTTTTATATTTTTTTGTTGGAAAAGTAAACTTGCGCACGCAAAATGATAATTTTTATATATCATGATATATATTTTTTTTTTCTTTCATTCTCATAATTATTTACTGAACTTTAGCAGGAAAGGAGTTACTGCCAAAAGGTATGAATATTAAAAGTGCAGAAAGCTTTTGAAGGTCGTAAACGACTTTGTTGACGCGCTCGTTGTCAACATTTGTGCTGTCACTCAAACTGTCACTGGTAGTAGACAATTAAATGGCTTTTGTTATTATTAGATTTTCTTCATAGAGATAAATAATTTTCAAGTGGGAATTTTGCAATTAACTTAAAAACTATTCATTATAATTGACTTTTACGTAGAAATATTATATGTAAAGAATTGTGTAGTAATTTGCCAACTTTTAATTAAATACCTTACTTTCATTATAAATATATAGCTTGTGATAGTAAATTTTACCAAAAAATCACAAAAACATAAATTTCCTTCTGCTGTTCTTTTACCTTAAGCATCAAAGTCTTTGTAGCATTACCCTTTTTTTTTTGGAACACCTACTCCCCAGCTACTCAAACCTCATATGACATTATTTATGTACAATAATATTTTCTTCATTTTGAATTTCTTTTTGTCGTTCTTTTTCACTTCTGCTTTGTTCACTCAACTGTTTCCTAGTCTCAATCTGTGCACAAAAATCGGATCGATATACTGGGTATAGAAAATTCTAGAATGGGGGTAACTCCAGCACATGGAGTTGAGGTAAGTTGTATCTCACTTCCCTAAATACTCTTTGGGACTTTACCGTGTAGCTTATGTTGACTACCATTTTTTACGACGACTACAATGACGAGACCACTACACTGCTACCATTTGCAATGTTGTACAGTGTTACCACATTTGCTGTTTTTACTGTTTTCATGTTGTTGTTTGTTAAAATTTAAAGCTGTTATGGCAGTATAATTTACTTTTCACTTCAATTTATAGAAGAGTAATATAGTAGCAAAAGCATTAATTTAGATGAAAGTTCAATATTAAAATTGTCCTTAGTCATATTTAAAATTTATTTTTCAGGGTGTGGCGAATAAAATCTTAAATAAAAAAAAAAAAATGGTTTTATATTGACATCTGCCATTTACAGTCGTTAACAATATTAGCTATGGATAGATAGCAGGCGGCATAGATAGTTCGGAAAAAAGCAAAAAAACTAAGGCGAGCGAACAAGGACAATGCGCGCATTGAGGCCTACTTCTTTCTTTTCGTTTCTCGGAAACGTTATCACGTTTGTTGTCGCTGTTCAGCTGTTCGTGCAGTTTGGTTGTCTAGTGTATGTACCAGAGAACGTCAGTGAGCCACTCATCATTTTTTCCATTCATGAATCTATTGAATCTTTCAGCTGATTCAGATAGATTCACCACTCACAAAAAATTTAGTGAATCTAACAACCATTCCGATTCACGGAAAAGTCTGTGAATCTGAATGTGCTTCTGCATTATTTCTAGTGAATGCTGATTCATTTCGTTTCACTCCGTATAAGTATATGAGTGTTTCATGAGCTACTCATGAATCAAAGGCACAGATTGTATCAAAAAAGTTTGTGATGCTCGCGTGGAACATTTTGAGAAGTTTTTTAAAATATGGGGAATGGTCGAAAATTGTATTTTGACATAATTTATTCATGCAGTTTTAGGGTGGCTCCGGACCCTGGAAGGACCGTTTTTGACCCATTTTTGGAAATTTTTTTTTTCTGTAATTAATGGGAAAAGGTCGAAAATGGATTTTGGACTTCATTTAGGGTGGCTCCGTAGTCCGGCCCCGGAAAAGGACCTTTTTTGACCTATTTTTGGATTTTTTTTTATCTGTAATTAGTTGGAAAAGGTCGAAAATGAATTTTGGACTTCATTTAGGGTGGCTCCGTAGTCCGGCTCTGGGAAAGAACCGTTTTTGACCTATTTTTGGAATTTAGTTTTATATTCTGTAATTAATGGGATAAGGTCAAAAATGGATTTTGGACATCATTTGGAGTGGCTCCGGAGTCTAGCCCTGGGAAAGGACCGTTTTTGACTTATTTTCGGAAAAAATTTTAAGATAAGGTCAAAAATGGATTTTGGACATCATTTAGAGTGGCTCCGGAGTCCGGCCCCGAGAAAAGATCGGACCTATTTTCGGAAAAATTTTTTTTCTGTAATTAATGGAAAAACGTCGAATATGAATTTTTGACATCATTTAGGGTGACTCCGGACCCTGGAAAGGACCGCTTTCGATCATTTTGGTAGTTTTCGAGTTCCGGAGCTACTCTTAAAGTTATCCAAAACGCATTATCGACCTTTCATAATCAATTGGAGCAAAACAAAATTTTAGGGAGGTTCAAGGTTGTTGATGTTTAGATAATAAAAAAATGTTGACATATGTAAATTAAACGAAAACAAATACTTTTAGTAGACTACAAGGCAATATGATATTGACAAAGACAATCAATATTTTAAAGATAATCTTTAAAACTTAAAACCTTCAAAAATTTATAAAATAACCAAAAGAAAATTAAGTGTCCTTAGAGCTTTAACTCACTCAGTTAAGTTCCTACCTGTAACTATGTATTGCTGTTTTGAGTTTTACGTTTTCTTATTTTTTTTTCAATTCTTTTGCAGTTTTTTTCTACACCTTTATAGTTTTGTATTTCAAGCTTTGTTAGGAACATGCCTGCTGGTTGGGATTCTTTTTTTTTCGCATGGATGTTTCCTTATAATTTAAGCCAACATTGAAGTTTGTGGAAAAATTTTGTTTGAAATTTGACATGAGCTTTTGTGCTACATACATGCGCATCCATTGTATAACTAACTAACGACCAGGACTACAATGACAAGCAGCACAGCCTCTATTTGAATTTATATCCTTGGAGAATTCGTTGCATGGTTCAGTAGTTGTAACTCGAAATAGCAGTTTTCGTGGCTGCTACAAATTGATGGATTATCCATCAAAATCTGAGAAAAACTTAGGAAGAGAACTATGTATGTATGTGTGTTTTGTATGTAAAAATATCGAATGAAGGCTACAGCAATGTTGGTGTAGTTTCCTCAGTTGGTTATTTTCTTGCCATTTAGAGAGAAAAATGGGAATTGGAAAAATTGAACTCGTTACATCGAAGTAGTTGATGGCGTTGCAAAAGATGGTATTTTATGGAAATCTGAGATGAAGATGAACTGATTGCAATTAAAAATTAAAGGGAGATGATAAAAAAAATGAAATTTAAAACCTTTACTTTAACCACAGCATTCCGGAAACATGTTGAACACTCAAGTGTTAAGCAATTTTTTGATGAGAATTGGTTTTGTGATCTTTTCTAGGCTTTGCAAAATAAAAAAAGTCAAAAAACCGTTGGGCTATTTTCAAAAAATAGTCAAAAACATTTTTTCAAAGCCTGAAGTAAGTGAAAATTTTGTTTTTTACCCACCCTTTTTTATTTTTTTTTTAGTCACAATTCAATAAAAAAAAAAAATTTTTGTGCTTATGAACAATTTTAAAATATTTTTACTTTTAGCAATTTTTTTATGAGAATTACTTTTAAATAAAAAGAATATAGTGACAGAAAAAAATTCTTAAGATAAAATGAAATATATTTTCTGAATATCTTAAACCCCAGCGGCAAATATGTTATAAACAACGTCGATGAATAGCAATACTCATTGTAGTCAGTAATGCTCACAACCCCAGCCACAACTGTAAATGCTTTTTACAAAGGGATGACTACTTTGTAGGCAGCTTGCCTACATCTCTATATACAATGTGTAGCAAGGGAAAGGCAGATTACCATAAAACATCGCTTACTAGGTGCTTGTATAGTTTACCGAGTTGCCTACATCTCCACATACGCAGCCGACAGGCAAGACCCCTTACATCTCTATATACAAAGCAGGCAGCAAACAAACAGACTGCCTATAGCTCCATATACAAAGCAAGCAGTCAGCAAGCGGACTGCCTACAGCTCCCCAAACAAAGCAGGCTGCTAACAAACAGAGTGCCTACAACTCTATATACAAAGCAGGCAGTTAGCAAGCGGACTGCCTACAGCTCCATATACAAAGCAGGCAGTCAGAAAGCGGACTTCCTACAGCTCCATATACAAAGCAGGCAGCCAACAAACAGACTGCCTGCAGTGGTTAAAGACAAAATATGCATTTGACCATTCTCACGATTCTAGGAAATTGTCAAGAATCGTGAATTGCTCAGATTTTTCGAGTAGCTTGTAATATATCTCAAGCAAAAGTGTTTAACAAATTTATATTTCCCGAAAACTGAATTCTTAATATAAATTGTACGCATACAAATAACTTAATTTGCTTCAATTTATTTTTATTTATCTGTCTAAACAATAAAAAAAAATACATCAAAAGTATTAAAATCGAAAGCCGTTGATGATTTGCGGCACAGTAACACATCATTTTGCACACTACCAGTATATGTGATAAGACCAGGCACTGGTGTTAAACACTCACTTGACCTCGTTTAGTTGGGTTTCATTTCTTTGAAATTGTTTTCTTATATAATTTAAGCATACAACACTTGAGCAACAAAAGTCTTTACAATCTCTGATTTCTTCCAGTGTAAGCCGATGTTTTGCAATTGTTGTGCAATTTCAGCAGACGTGTTTTCAATTCCGCATATTTAAAGTTTAATGGCATTTTTTTCTCTCTTTATTCTGTATTTATCTGGCGATTTATTATTAAATTCTTTTATATCTGCCTTTGGAGATCGTCGGCGTTTTATTAATTTAATCAGTTGCTTATGTATTGTATGTAGAATAAGTAGAAAATTTCAGCTCGTTTATTTTAATTAAAAAAGATTTATTGAGTTTAATGTTTTCGCTTTAATAATATAATAGAAGTTTAGTATTGCATTTGGATGATTCGCAGAAAAAGTTATGCGTTGACTCTTTATTTGATTGCAATTTCAAAGGAAATACTTTAAAGGTTTTATGTTTTCTGACATAAATAAAGTAAGTGTCATAGAATGCTTAATGAAACACTGGTAATGTTTAATTTTTCAATAAAATTCATATATTTAAGGCCATTGTTGCTCGTAAGTTTAACATCGTAAAAGCTGTCGTTTGTCAGACTTAGTGATATTTTTGTGTCAAAAAATATAGTTTTCAAATAAATCTAAGATCAGAGAAAATAATTTCTTTTTTTAATCTAATATATTCTTCTTTAGGTAACATTTAGCCACAAATTATGGCTCTTTCTAGTTAGAGCATCCATGCAGACTATGATTTTGTTAAGTGGGTACAAAAACGTATCCGAAATTGTGCTTATAAAGAGCGTTATTTAGTATGATTTTTATAATATGACGCTTCGTTTTTTCATATAAACGAGCTAGTTTAAAAAAAAACTGGAAATTTTCCTCCGTAGCTATACCAACACTGCATCGATTTATGTGCAAGTGGAAGTGATGAAATTAGAAGAGGAAGATAATACCTCATATGAGGAGTTTGAGATGTCATTCGAGGATAACTTCCCTTCAAACTCCGAGAAGTATGCCTCTCAAGAAACCTATGCTGAAGCTTTTAAGGCAAATATGTCGTTTGCATTAAAAATATAAGGTGATCAACTTTACAGAGCCGGTTTGGTAAATGACTTAAACACGACTTCAAAATTATACTTTTGAAAACCATTTCTTATATTTTCTATAGAAAAACTTTCGCAAATTTTCCAATTTAGCTCAAATAAACATTATCCGTTTTCGGGAAATTATATTTTTTTACAATGAAAAAGAATTTGATTTCTTAAAGCACTCCGCACTAGTTGTATGAAAAATAGGTTTCAATCAAATGCTTCCACACATGTGGTATCCCGGAAATCATAATCTCCTCAAAGGGCACCCCTCCGATAAAAATTTCCGTGGTGCAGCGTTTAATGATGTTTTCGATAGAACACTTCAAAATAAATTGAAAATGTTAAATAAAATACATCGATATCACGCTGAGTTTTCGAGATATCAATACTTACAAATACCAGTATCCGTAAAATCAGACTTACATACGTAAGCCAACTTCTCAAAATACTGTCATACGATTTTGTCGGGATGCTCTCTGCTAAAAATGAGATAATTTGATTGAAACCCATTTTTTATTTTCATTTTTCCTTTGACGACTAGGCGTAACCATTTTACTAAACACCGATAGTGTTACTTCCTATAGCGTGATGTATAAACTTGAAGATGCTTCTTTGTGTAAGTATAGAAAATGTTGAAAAAGTAGCAAAAATAATGAAGAGGTCGAATAAAATTTAAAAACTCGATTATTAGTTTTTTGAATAAAATGCGAAAAAGGTTAAGGACAATATTAATAATCCGAAAATAATATTAACCCAGATATGTCGACGGGCGCGTTAATGCAAAAACCTTCGAAATTTTTCATAATTTCTTTTGTTCTGACAGAATAACTTACAAGACTGAAGAAAAAATTAAAAAAAAAAATACTTTAACTTGGATTTTGAGCCCGTACTAAATGTAGTACGCTCGGCACATATGAGTAGTAAAGGCAGTATGTTTTTTAAATTCAAATTGTTTATTATTCAGCAATGTTGATGTACTTAAGTAAAATAAAAAAATTATGAGAAAAATTATTTGATGGTGTGGTAATCCTTATGAAATGAAGCGACACGTCACATTCATCTTCATACTTTTGCTAATTTAACAAAACTGAAAATCCCGATCAAAAAAAAAAAACATCCAAGTAATTACTCTAGACAAAACTTATCAACGCACGGTTTGTTGAGCGCTATGTTCTGTAGCACCACAATAAGTTGGTTAGAAAATTTAGAGAACAGACTACGCTAAAACCTGAAAATAATAGGTGTACTACATGTAGTACGCTCGGCATATCCGGGTTAAAAATGTCAATGATGTCAAAATAATCGCTGGATGATGGCAGATAAATTGAAACATTTTCTTTAAGGTCAAATAAATGTTGGAAAGCTCAAAAATGTTGAACAAGTCGATATAAGTTGAAAAAATCAAAAAATTTTGAAAGTGTCGACGAATATTGAAATAATAGAAAAAAATTTTGATAAGGTCAAAAAATATCCAAAAATAATATTAATGAAGTTGAATAACGATAAAGTCGAATACATGTTCGAAAATTCAAAAATCGATGAAAAGTCGTAAGATATTGAAAAAAATATTAAAAAGTCGATATACACTGGGTGTGGTGCACCCATGCTCCCATTTCCCCATACCATTATCTCGAAAGGTTAATTAGCTAGTTAGTGATAAATATATTAGGCATAAAGTGTTTAAAGGGTCAGATATCATTGACCTTGCCTTTGAGTTTGAAACAAATTTTCAAGGTCAACAGTGATTAATAACTTTCATCCTTAGAGAAAAACTTTGTTGGAAGGTAAAGTTAAAGGTAAATGTATAGGCAATTAAACAAGATATTGTCATGGGAAATCAAAATGGAGCACCCGGTATAGTCCCGTAAGAAAGAAAGTCAAAAAATGTTGAAAAGGCTTTGAGATGATGAGAAAGTCGTAAAGCGTTAAAAAAATGTATAAATTTTGTATAATTTGAAATGCTTGAATGATTTGAAAAAAAAAATGAATAATTCTATGAATGTTGAAAAGGCCAAAAAATATTAATAAAGCAAAAAGTTGACGAAAATTTGAAAAAGCGAAAAATGTCGAAGAAGTCTAAAAACTGTTCAAAAATGTTGACAAGCTCGAAGTGTATTATTAAAAAAATTTTGAAAGAGTTGAATTTTGGAAAAGGTTGATGAAATACTTTAATGCAAAAATGAAATACGTAAGCGGTATTTTCCGGAAATTTTTCTCGATTTAGCTTCAGTTTGCTCAAACATCAAAATGTCAAATCTTTTGCTCTAATTTTCAAGCCCCATTATGACATTTGATTCAACTAACTAGCACTCAAAAGCTTAATTTTTCAGCTTCATTTTCCTAACATATCGAATTCATATATTTTTAACTTGATTTAAATTACAAAAATTTCACTTCCACATATGTTTTTGTAAACATTAATTAGCATTCCTGTAATTCATTAATATTAATAGCGAATTTCTTTTTCATATTAAGATCATGCCGCACACCGTTACGATTAACATACAGCCTACGCAAAAGCTTCGAATTTGTATACAGATAAGCCATGGATTAAAGGCCTACAACAATTTTGTTGACAACCGAAAACAAAAAAAAAACAACAACATAAACGTGACACACACCCATGTACATACGTATGTGATACTATACAGAAACTCCCAAATTTTTGTAAACGCCGCACTAATTGTTTACGTTATGCGAAGCGCAGAGATCAACAGCACTGATCGAGTTTCCAATGATTTCAACAGAGATCAAAGATAAAAATTTTATGATTTAATTAAAAAGTCAATAGAATTTTAATTAAAAAATTAAAATGAAAATTCAGAAAACAGCTAAAAAAATAAAAAAAAAAAAATACATAAGTGGTACTCAGTTTTTAAAACAAAATAAACAGTTAACTTGAACAATGATTACACTGAAAAAAATGCAAAAACTTTGATTTTATATTAAAATATTCAAAGAAAGGTTTTGGAATGATTCTTAGGTGGGCTTTTTTCAAAAAAAAAAAAAAATTCTATTTTATAAACTAAAAGTTTTTCAGACTTTTTGCATATTTGAAAAAATTTTTTTTTTTCTTTCAAATATTTTCTTTATAATATTTTTCAGTGTTACTGCACCCGCTCTTTTGTATGAAATTTCATTTTAAAGGTCAGTTATTAAAGTTGTTTGATTTAATTTTAGGTTTCCATCATATGCCCTCTCGTTCTGGCGATGATAAATTTTATACGCTGACCTCACTCGTAATGCGCCTATGCCAAGTGCACACACATCATTGTCGTTGGAGTCGTCGTCGTCGTTTCCACTCATTCAATTAATCTTCATTATATCAAGACACACATGAACCGAACGGGGGGGTCGTTTCAGCAGGTCGTTTTATTGTTATATACACACAATCAGTGGATCTTCGTTTGCGTCTACTTCTCTGTCTTTGCCTTATTCTCCGCTGTCTCTTAAATGCATAAACAAACTCCCTTATTGCTCATCTTGGAACCTATAATTTGCTTTAATGGCATCGTTTTATTGTTGCTGTTGCTGTCGTTGTTGTTTTTGCTGGCAGCATTTAAGTTGTTGTTGTTGCTTTGTTGGTTTGTTTGATTTTATTGTATTTTTCTACCTTGCTATTTTTAAAATATCTAAGATTTTGATAAAGTTATATCAAAAGATAAGGATCGTGGCCGCCCCATTCATTGAGAGAAAATTTTAAATTATAAATTTATATTCTAGTGATGTTATTAATACGAATATTCGTATATTTTATGTTTCTTATGAATATATTTTTAATTGCATGTTTTTATTTTCATTCAAAAATTTTAAAGTATGAGAGCTTCCTTGCAATCTTTAAAATTCAATCTAAAATTTTTAATATCACTACTCGGAATTGATATAGTAAAATATTGAAAAATTAATAGCTAAAATCTTAAAAATATTAAAATCAAAAATCATTGTGCCATGCCAATCATCATTAAGTTTTAAAAATATAAAGAGAGATTTTTTAAGCGTTTGGTTTTTGAAAATTGAAAAAAAGAACAGAAAATTTTCAAAAGTGAATAGAATATTTAATTGAAGCAATACACCGATTTCTGCCATTTACTTTTTAAATATTATTTCATATAAATGTTGCCTATGGCTACGCTTGAGGTGGTACATCTATAAGCTCTAATTTTGGCATAGTTTTTCCAGCATTTCGGCCGGTATCTCAACAATGAAAGCTGTAATGTTACCTTTCATGGCTGCAATTGTGGCTGGCTTTTCCCTGTACACGAAAAATTTCACGAGCCCCACAAAAAATAGAATAGTGGGGTCGAATTGCATGATCTTGGCGGTCAATAGACTGTCCCAAAACGTGAGATTAATTGTTCACCCAACTCGCCTTTCAATAGCTACCATACTACCTTGCATGTGGTATAGAGCGACAAATCGAAAATCAACCGCATTTGCCTGGATTGCATATTTTTGCGTAATGTCCAAAAGGGCCATACTTTCATTTAATGAGCGGCCAACTGGAATGCGTCTTACCAAATTGTATGCGGTTTTTCCTCTGCTTAACTGTCACCAGCGGGTTCTTCCGTGAAATTCGTCCATAGAGTCCAGTCTTAACCAATCATCGAGCGAAAGTTCGTATGAATAATTGTGCATCATATTGATCAATTATTGCGCAGTGGATGTCTGCAGCAGTCTTACGGGGATCCAATTTTGCCTTGTGCACAATCGTCGATCCTTGTACCCAAAAGTCTTACAAGGTCTCTTTTTGCGAGGAACATTTTTTGTTGTGTCATACTTATTGAAATGATCAAATGCATTGAATACCATTTTCTTGGAGCAATTTAGCTGTGTTGCCATCGCCTGATATCTCATGGCCGTCTTTCGAAGCTCAATAATTGACTTACGCATGACCGATGTACAACTTTTGCCACTCTACCCATGATTAAGGATATGCTAATAAGCAAATTCGGTCAAAAAGTGTTCTTAAAAGCAATGACAAGATCACAATATCGTTTCTGGAATCTTTAATCAAGTTTTTTTTTTTATATTCTGCAAATCATTTTTTTGTTTCCAATTAGTTGACTCAGTCATATCTGTGGTTTGAGCAGAAAATCTCTCATAAAACTTTTTTATGCTATTAATTTAAATTCAATTATGTTCTTTTTTTTAGCTTATATAAGGGGCCGTTCATAAATTACGTAAGACAATTTCATGACTTTTTGAACCCCCCCCCCTCCCCCGAGTAAGATTTAGTAAGATTCTAACTACCCCCCCCCCCCCTTCCGAAATCTTACGTAAGATTCATAATTAAGGTGAAACTAGTCAAAAAATGTATTTTTCATGTGATGTACTATATTACTATGTATATTTAATTTTAATATACATATGGTACATATTAAATAAATATTACGAAATTGCAAACTACACATTTGTTTTTCAAGATGAATAAAAAAAGTCATCGTTAGTCCATCCGCTTTTCAACCAGTCTGATAGTGAACCTACAATTGGCACACCCGATTCGTCTGTTGAATTTTCTGATTCACATTCAAACTCTGTAACATCAATATCCTCGTCGTCATGCCACTCTGACTCTTGACAAATCTCCGATTGTTTTAAAATGCAAAGGCTTTTCCCCTTTCCACGTTTCAAAATTGAAACTGGTTGAATCATGTGAGTGCGACTACAGTCCTTTTCATGTAGTTTTTTGTGCATTACAGTAGCTTTTTTCGAGGCAAAGTACTGGTCACAAATATTACAAACTCAATCAGCTAAGACGTTTGCAAGCGAAGGACAAAAAAAATCGTAAGGCATGATTTTGAACTGTGGATGTACTTTTGACCGATCGTAATTTAACGCTAAGCGAAGAAATAGAGGACAAAACTGATTGCTGTTTTGGTCTCCTGTTGAAGAAGGAATCGAAAGCGAATCTTCTTGTTGAAGACGACAAGTGCAAGGGGGTGGTAAAGAACCGGGACAACATCAACAAAATTTCAAAGTCGACGTATCTGCGTGTAAATGCCTAAATAATAGCAAACTTGTGAGACGGTGTTACAAGTCGACCCTGCGTGTAAACAACATACATATATTTCATTATATAAACAGAAGAGAAGTTGTCCCGTTCAGAGTCGATTACTTAAATCGATTGTAATCGATATTTCTATCTTTCGTGACTGTCGAAAATTCAAATATATTTCATTACTGTCACAAATGACGATGCGTTAATACAACTTTAATGTATGAATACGCATTTTAAATCTTACGTAAGATGATCATTCACCCCCCCCCCCCCCTCTCGTAAGATGTAGTAAGAATCCGCCGACTCCCCCCCCCCCCTAAACGTCTTACGTAATTTATGAACGGCCCCTAACCCAAATTAATATTATGTATAAATTTTCTGGTAAACATGGAAAAATAAATGAGAAAAACTATCAATTACACAACGAATGATTTCGTTTCTAATTAGTTGTCAACAGCCGTATATACGCAATCTCTCAAGTAATATAACAACAATGTTTAAATTGTACTGTTTCGAACAATGTTTATAAGTCTTTTGATAAAAACTGCCTCATGTAGGGTTAATGCATTGTAAGCGTAGTACAAGAAAATTGAAAGCGTTGTAAAACAAAGCTTTTGAGCCAAATTTTCAAATTTTTCCAAGTCAAAAGTATCATACCTAACGTTGCTGTGATAGAACTGAACTCTTTTTTTTGCATTTTTCCAAATTTTTTGGTCAAGTATTTCAATAAAAATATTTGAGGTCTTCTATGTGACTTCTGTATCAATCGAATCTTAAATATTTCTCAATATTTAGATGTTTTCAAATTACTCGACAGTAAATTTCATAAGATTTTGTTGAAAAACTTACATGTTACAATCGCTTAAATTCACTTGGATCTTAGCCGTGAGAAAAATTAAGTTTTTTAGACTTCATTTTGGTATTACCCAATGGTAATACCCATCTCTATATTTAAATAACAACTAAAGTATTCATATGAAATTAAATAATTTATTATCCTATGCCTCACATCATTTTTTTTTTTTCTTAGTTTATGCCATGTTCTTGCTTAATTAGAGGGATTTTTATGATTAAGCATTGCATATAAATAACAAAAAAAAACATGTAATTAGTTGACTACCTGTTTGAGTTAATTTGGGAAGCAATAAACGAAGGAAACATTAACGACCAGGTAATCCATGTTAATGAAAAAATTTGGAAGTTTCAAAAAAAATTTAAATTTTTAATGTAAAAATTTCCCACGCATGTGCGCTTGATTTTGTTGTAATAAATTTTTCCGCTTTAACACAAAAAAAAAAACACGAAAATTTATTTTCCCAAAAACTATCAAAATTAAGTTTATAAATTTTGACCCTAAAACTGGGTCACAACAAAAACAATGTAGCCAAGAGCGATGCCTCATTTAATTTTGCCCGCATATAAATCAACAGAGCAGAGCAAAACTTTTCCACTGCAGACAGTAGTGCACTTCATCATAATTTTTTTTTTTGGTGCTGCTCCCGATGTTGTGTGCTGTGCCGAAAAATTTATTATTTCATATGATGATAATAATGATGATGTTGCTGAAAATTCTAAAATAAACTCAACAAACGAAAATATTTTGTATTAGTATGCGTGTTGTTTTTAGCAAATGCGCCTTGCGGCTATGCAACAATTTATTAGGGTCGTTGTCAGTGTTAGTGTTAGCTTGTTGCTTGACAACAGCATTTTTAGTTTGATTGTTATTGTATTATTATGCAAAAATTTTGGCTAACAGTGAAATTTATGCAACGCGCATGTATGCAGCGGGATATTTGCAATACTTTGACATTGCATAGTTTTAGGCGTTTGGCACTATTTGCGGTAGCAGTAACTTGCATTGAAGGAAAATAATTGTGTTAATACTAGTTGTGACATGGTTTTAATGGCAAGTTTTTAATTGAAACACAATAATGGTAGCTAAGTAACACAAATATTTCGTTTGTAGAAATTAAATTTTACAGATTTTTTGCCACAGTATAAAAATTAATATTATAAAAAATTGAATGCTTCACATTCACCTACCAAAAGTCTTACAGACCAAGCCCCTATTTAAAGAAGTTATTAAAACGCACAAACAAACAATTTCGTGGCTAATTGGCAACGCTATTGTTAAGCAACAACAGCAAAGTCAACAATCATAAAAACTTCACGTTCGATTGAATTTTTCCCATAAATGGACAATTTACGATGAGAAGTAGTCAAATATTTGTAAGTTAAAGGGAAATCAAGATAATTAAAATTCAAAAAAGAAGGGAAAAAAATATGAATTCACATTATTGACAATTTAAATGCAAAAACTAATAACATAAAAAAAAAATTATTAACTTCATATATAGGTAGTTGTATATATTAAAACTGGTTGAGGTGTTGACAAAAATCAATGACCGTGAAAAATGCTTACAGTAGTAACTAAAGGGCTATAAGTTTCATAAATTTTGAAATCAGAGGAAGTTGCAAGAGATATAAATTATTAAACGTAATAATAATTATGGAGTGGAACGATAAAAACTAAGTTACCACTTAAAATTCATCAAATCTGCAACATATATTTTTATAGTGCTTTGATAAATTATATGATTTTGAACAAAAATAAATGTTGAAATTTATGTAAAAAATATGAAAAACTTACAGAAATTAGAAGTTTTGGTTTTGTTATACTTTTTTATGTTTAATCAGAAATCGGAGTTGACTTTTTCTAATTATAAATATAAAAACAAAAATAAAAACATAAAAGTAAAATAAAGTTATTTGTTTGCCCGTGTTTCGTAAGTTAAGCGACATTTTGGTGGCATTGTATTCAGATCATCATTAACTACCCAAGTAGCACTCGTTGCAAGTTTTTGGCTAATACAGCGCATTTGTAGCAAAAATCATTGCTGCACTGCTTTTCTTGCTACTAGGAATTGATCAGGAATGCACTATTATACAGAATTTATCATTAATAGCTAAGACTTAACCAAATAATATGGATTGTACAGCAAAAGCGCTGCAGGTTTTTTTTGGAGTTCAATTGGCCTAATTATTTTTAAAAAAATAGCTAATAAATTGCAGAAAAATAAGTTTTACTACATTGGTATTTTTCAGCAAAAGTATTGATTTTAAAAGCTGATTTATAGCAAAGGACTTGCATAACGAGCTGGCGCTCTCTCGAGTAGTGAGCATCAGTATAGAGAAAAGAAGTGTGTGTGAATTTTTTTAGCAATAATTTGAAGTACGCATGCAAAATAAAAGCTATAAAATATAGCCATTACTTTTACTGTTAATTAAGTTTAAATGCGCTTTAATAAGAGCCATGAATCTGCGCTATGATGCGTGCAATAAATATAGTTGCTTTTGTTTAGCTGTAATCTTTTCGTTAAAGTATAGTTCATAACTAAAGAAAATAACAACGAAGTTGTGCTAGTTCTCAACATCTATTTTGACTGTATAATCGCTTCTAAAGCAGGTTAAGAAAATATATTGGAGCAATACTAATATTAAGCTTGACACAAGCTGCAAAAGCGTTTTTAAAGAATAAAAATTTACTTTTAAATTAATCTTTAAAACAAGCCAATAAATTACTTGTCGATTGCATTAAAAAAGTTTTTACAGCTTACTCCTAGCAATTATTGCACAGTAGTATTTTAATGCTACTTTGGTAGCTAAATAGGGCTATTTCAAGTGTATGAAAGTGAGTCAACTTATTGCAACGCTTATTTTTTTGCCACTTTTTCAAAAATTTCAAAAAATTCGAGTAAATATCTTAGTATTTTTATTTAATTTTAATTTTTACAAATTCATCAATTTGTTTCAACTTTAAACTGTGTTGCGGAAGACTGATATATCTAACAAATATTAAAGTTCCACACAGCAGCGCATCACATTACTTATGCCAACAACAAACGACAAAACGAAGTAACTTAAATACAGCAAAAACGTTATGTCAACTGCTTGACACCTGCATAAGTTCATCATTTATTATCGACAGGCAACGTTTAATGTTGGCCAGCCGCCTCAATAATGCGAGTGCGGCAGGCCTGAAAGGAACCAAAAGAAAAACAACATCCGACCAAGACTGCTGACAGTACAAAAGTAATAAATTACAAAGAAAAGTTACTTTGTTGTTATATCTGGTTACATGCCGCTGACAAAGTTGACGACGATGATTGTAAAACTGATGACGATGATTACGATAGGCCAAAAGTAATACGCCGAAATTGTGTTCAAGTGTTGAGACCACAAGGATCGTAGGAACAGAAGAAGAGAATAAGAAGAACTTGAAGAAAACAAAAAAAGTGAAATGTTGCATATTCTACAGTATTGATACAAAAATATCGAATAAGATTGGATAAGATAAGTGTATCGATATTACAAATCGAAACGTTACTGAATGAGGAAAAATATTATCATTATTACCTACATATCATCATTAATAACTAATATATATGTTCCATATAATTTCGACATATTCAACCTCCTTCAAATTTTTTAACACCTTCCATATTTTACCGACTTAATCAACCATTTTCAACTGTTTCAATAATTTTAAACCTCGTTAAATTTTTTTCGACTTTTTCAACGTGTTTTGGCATTATCAGAATGTTCCAACTTTTCAACCTCCTTAAACTTTTTTCAAAATTTTCCCAATTTTTCGACTCTTTCAACCTTAAAACGAAAATTCCAACTATGTTTGGTTTCCTGGTTTCACAATGCCAATTGCGTTGTCATTCCAGTGTTCGAGAGCAATACGGATTTTTCAGATGGCAACATCTGCGTAAAACATTTGGTACAACCTATATAAAAGAACAGTGAAATCCGCTATCTACTACATTTTGGAAAAAAGTTGTTCTGATGAAATTTTGATTTCAAAGCACTATAGAACATTGTTGAGATTCGGGTTTGTATTTGGCAGTGTATTTCAGGCCATAGTTATACCCAAAAAAAGTTTGAAAATTTCATAAGCAAAAAAAAAAAAAATGGTTATTTTCAATTCTGGTCGGTACATATTTTCAATATTGTGCATTTTTCCGCCACCCAACCGCTTGTACCCAGGGCATAAGGGTCCCAACAGTACCATACCTAGAGAGGCCGAAGAGACGTTAAAATGGTCCTCGTATATATCTTATTTTGGTAGGATTTTTGTTGAACTAAGAGTGAGGACATATTTTTGTACGGAGCTTATTGTTCAGTACTTATAGTGCAAAAAACCACAAAAAATTACAAGCTCAAAATGCATTAAAATGGGCAACGAGTTGCTTATACTAGTTTCAATGACCGCTGCGTCATATCATCAGTAAGCTTTGTTAGCCGCAGTTTAGTAGTCTGCAAGCATACTATATTCTATTTCTTGCGTTGATCAGTTTAGAATCACAGCAAAAAATATGACTATGAGCGCCAAACTTGTATATTTTACATGCAATTGCTTTTGTAATATCTTTGATATCAAAATATCATCAAAATATATAACTATCAAAATATCTGTTCAAAAATATTATTATTAAATCTTGTTCCAAAAACACAAATAAAAGTGAGGACTTTCTTGTTTTTTTTTTACTAAATTATGATGCTTGTGGGATGATTTTGTGATTCAATATGAAATATATCTCATTTTGCTAGAGTTTTTGGAAAAGCAAAAGTGAGGATCTTTCTTTTTGACCAACGAAAATTATTTCTTGGCCCACCTGGCATTTAGATGATCATATTTTTTAAATCACCTATTCGAGTCATTTTTGACTACTATTTATGATCATAAAGTGATTACAAGTAATAACTAAGAAAAAAAAAAATAAAAAAAAATTCCAAAAATCACATTTCGATCTACCTGATCTTCCGATCCGATTCTGATTTAAAATTGATTGCTCAGGAAAACAGTAACAATATTATCACCTTTTGATCCACGTAATGATTCGAATATGACTTTAGAACTTATTCTTGAAAATGTATTTTGAATTGTGTTCAGCTTTGTAGTTCATAATAACCTTACTGGAAGTAGATAATATATAAATACTTTTACAATAAGTAAAATTATGCATGGACACGCGAAGGAACGTGAATGCGAAAAAATGACTCGCGAATGAATAGAAATATGACTCAAAAAAAGATTCGCAAACGCTTAGAAATATGACTAAAATATTACTCGAAAAAAACTCGCAAATGATTAGAAATATGACTCGAAAAACACTCGCAAGTGATAGATGTATGAATAAAATATGACTCGAAAAAGATTCGCAAATGGTTAGAAATATGACTCGAAAATGAGTCAAAACTGATCAGAAAAACTTGTCATAAACGACTCTTCAAGAAGAGTCGCGGATAGGGTACCATTTTTCCCAACAAAATTATCTTTTATGATCAGAAAATGAGCGCATTTATGATCATTTTAATCAGACAGAGGACTCGAAAAGGACTCGAATGTGATCGGATATTTAATAAAATGCTGGCGGGGGAAATTAAAAAATAAAAATGAGTATATAAGGGGTGGCAAATGAACTATTCGCTTCGGGCGCCAAATATGCACGGTACGGCTCTGGTCCTATATTGAGTTTTTTGGTTAAAAAATTGCTGAAATGCCAACAAATCGACCCAGATCGATTTTTTATTATTTTTATTATAGGTCAACCATAAAAAGTTTTTGAAATATTTTTTGCTCCAAAAATGACGAAAGAGCGCAAATCTTGTCGGAAGTGAACAACTTTTTTTTTAGATTAAAGCTTACGGCAGTTTCAACAAGTTCCCGGAACCTATATTTAAAAAAAATTCGCTTTAAAATAATGAAATAACAAAAAAACTTGTTATTCAAAAAAATTTTTTTTTTCAAAATGTGGAATTCAAAGATTTGCCGGAATTTTAGTTAACTTCGACTTTAAAAAAGTAGTTCATTTCCGACAATATTTGCGTTTTCAAGCAATTTTTGAACCAAAAACTAGATTTGGGACCAGTGTGCGACGGCACTCTTCGTCTCCCCCTAGTTCCATCACTGATACGATATCACACAATAGTAGCAAAAGTATCGTTCTAACACGACAGCACTGTCAAGCCCTAATATTTATGTAGTAACATTGCAACATTCGTGTTTTTTTTGCGTTTTTCATCTCTTTTTGTCTTTCTCTCTTTTTTTTTTGGTACCCAACAGTGTTGCTCTTTGCCTTTGTTCTTACTGCCTAAAACGTATTTTTGCTGACAAAGCGAATTGTCTGCGCTTTCTTTGTCATCATCGTCGTCGTCGTCGTTGTCGTCGTTGTCGTCCACTTGAGTCTCTCTGTCAATAAATCACCATTTGTCATGTGGTCCAAAAGGGTCTTTTATTCTTTTCCACACACTCGAACAGTTGCAATAATGATGCAACCCAATCGATTGTTGCTAAAGTCTGGTTCTATGTCTGCTCTGGTATGTTATAGTTGTAGTTTTGCAATGTACCTGTTGAAGCGGCGGCGCCAGCATCTTAACATTGTTAGTAGTGGCCATTGTCTTTGAAGTTAAGAGGAGCACAGTTTTGATTTAAAGCATTTTGATTAGATTTTTTCAAGGTTATTTATATTTAGCTGTTGTTGCCTGCAAAGTCATAAATTATTTGCAAAAGCTGAAAAGTTTTTAAGAAAAAAATGTTACAGACGTATAAATCATATATCGAGGATATTAAATTTTGGCAGGTAATTTCCTTTATTAGAATGTTTATATAAAATGGAAATATGAAGTTATGGCTCATGGTACTAGTATTTTGTTCAAAAACTTTACAATTATTGGTTTAAATTTTATTACGAATAATGATAATGTAATAACGTTTGGCATTTAATTACACAATTTATACGTAAGCAAAATAACATCATAAAATAAATTAACTGAGTGAGAGCTTGTCCTTCTAAAGGCAAAAACAAAATAACATCGATTTTACCATTTGCATTGAAATGTTATCCTTTTGTTTAATGTGTATGTTTTACTAGAAAGCTTGATATTATGACCTTGCAGCATGTCCTAAAAAAACGATTAAGTTTGAGCTTGTGACAGCTGTCAGAAAAGCAATAATAACATAGTACCATATGCAAACAGTTAAGAGTTAAATTATTTCCTTGAACATTTTAACAAATTTTGTTTTATATTCTTAGAATATACAAATATTGTATGGTGTACTAAAGTTTTCAAATTAAATTGAACTAAATTTTTTATTAAACATAAAATTTTGACCACAATTTAAATGAATTTGCTTTAATTTCATTCATTTCAAACAGAATAGTAGTGAGAAAACTTTTTTCGGCTTGAGTTTACAGAAACCTTTGTTGATGAATTTTTTATATAGGCATGTATCTCTCTTTTTACCTTCTTAAAATAAAAACTAATTGAGATTTGAATTGTAAAATACTTTACAGAACGATAATCCTCCATCGTATAAGCCAACATTGCGTAAGAGTTTTTAGCCAAAATTCAACAAATGTCAATAACCGTTCACTTCACCGCATTCAGCTGATATGGCCTCACTTGACTTTGACAAACTCGCTTTGATTCGATTGAAACCATAAAAGCAAATTTACTGGAGATGCTTAATACTATTCCTTAGTTAACCTACGAAAAATATATGGAGGACTGTAGTCGTAGTGCAAGCAGTGGCGATTCTTCGATTTTTCGTGGAAAGCTACATTTCGGCTTTCTGAACAAAAGTCGTAATGGGCACGAGAAAATCCTTATGCCAAATTTTAAGTAACTACCCAATAAAGGTTTTGTTTTTCATTTTAAGAAGACAAGTCCAGTAGATTCAAAATGTGCTATACAAAAGGTACCTCAATTTCAGTTTTGAGGTATTCGAGGTGTGATCAAAAAGTAAGGTGACTTTTTGAATTTCGTTGGATACCCACAGTCGATTTTTTTAAAGTGAAAACTTCTTATGGCACGTTGTGCACCTCTGTAAGAAAGCATTCGCGGCTGAGGAAAAAAGTCCCGACCGTCATCGGGATTCCCCGTCATGAATGAGAGCGATAGTAAAATTTGAATGTTCTATTGTTTCTCTTAAATAAATATTCCAAGTGGAAGACAAAAAGCAAAGCAGGGGGCCGTTCAAGTATTACGTAACGCAATTAGGGGGGGAGGGGGGGTCTTGTGAAACGTTACGATGCGTTACAGGGGAGGGGGGGGGGTTCGAACAACGCGTTACGTAACATTGTTTTTGAAGTGAAACTACTTTAGCGGGTGGTTATTTGAAATTAGGTGTGTATAATGAAATGAAACTCTACTCTTTCTTAATGTTTATGTTTATTGAATACCTACAGCCAAAACATTTTATTAAAATGATAAAAGTTGATGGGATCTAGATAATTTACAGCAATAAATAATATGTTAAATTAAAGCACTTATCAAGCAGAATGTCCTAAAACTATCATCTTCGAGATTGGTTAACCGAAACCAGAGATGTAAGCGTGGAAAGATTTCCTATTTTTCTCATTTATAGCTGTAGCTGTTCTAGATCCCATCAACTTTTATCATTTTAATAAAATATGTTCGTCTCATTTTTCGCCATTTTAACATATTTTAAGCTTAAGCAAATGTTTATTACATTATGTGTGATTTTTATTAAATAACAATATGAACAAGTTATCTTCAGTCAGGCCGAAACTCACATACCCTACACTGCACTCAAAGTAGGTACATATATTTCAGTAAAAAAAGACGTTGAAGAGGTTAAATAATTCAAAAAAAGTGTGAAATGTTTAAGAGGTTGAAAACTGTTGAAAAAGTCGTAAATATAGTATATGCAAAATGTTAATGTTGAGAGAGGTTGAAAAAGTCTAAGCAATTTAAAATCGATGACAAAGTCGAAAAAATAAAGAAATATATAAATATCACAATATCTTGCACGGTTTACGAGACATGGTGGTATAGGACCGTGCCACGTGAATCTTTGGAAACTTGAAACCTAGCCTAATCTTAATTTAGTTCAAATGTACACCTAATCACCAAGTTTCATCAAAATCGCTGCATTTTTTTTCAAAATGGGATTGGGCAAATATACATAGAGTATGGGCGGTAGGCGTGTCTATGAACCGATTACGTCCATTTTCAATAGCAAGATGCCTGCAAGAAGGTCTGACCTGAGTGTGCTAATTTCATTCAATTAGCTTTCTTGATTTTTCCGTAAACCTGATTTGAACAGACAGACAGACGGACATAGCTAAATCAACTCAGGTGGTGACGCTGATCAAGAATATATCTATATACTTTTTCATACCTACCACCGCCCTCTTCTATGCGTTACAAACAAAATGACAAAGTGAATATACCCTCGGTGTAGGGTATAATAAAGAAAATAAACAACATACGCATGTATTTCCGGTACTTTTCGCAACATAATTGTGACTTTTAGGTAAATATGGTCACTTGGGTGTTACGTAACGTTTAAGGGGTGGGGGGGGGGGGTAGAGGAAAACGTTACGGCGCGTTACATAGGGGGGAGGGGGGGTCAAAAATCTTCGAAAATTGCGTTACGTAATACTTGAACGGCCCCCAGACACACTAACTGACAGATTTCATTCTCATTCAACGATTTTTATGCTTACATGTTTGTTTCTCTCAAATTCCGCGTTGTTGCGTTGACAAATTGAGAATAAGAGCGAGAGCAAAATTTGAATACATAGTCCGTTTTTGTCTTCCATTGCATTGCCATATAAAAAGAAAACGCACACATACCAACTAACACACTAACTTGCCATTAAACGATTTGTTATGCTTGCATACTTCTTTCTACGTGTGAAATTAATTTTTTGTTTCAAGTTTTCACTTCTGTCGGCACTCCCGGAGTGTAACCCGCCGGTTTTTTTTTCTTATGTTGGTACACTTTTCCCGAGCATTGTTTCAGTTGTATAGCATTCATTGTTGGTTTGTGAGAGGCATAAAGGTTAGGAGTGTTTTTGGGTGTTCTGCGATTTTCGGCTTTTTTTCGGTTTTTGTCTCTCCCGGGCTCTTCTATTGGGACGATTGGGCTTTGGTTTCAACTTCATAGCCGTAAACCAATGATTCGTCACCTTTTACGATCATTTTGAGCAGATCAAGATCATCATTGACGTCATTCAACCGCTCCTGAGCTATGCTCATTCGACGGTTCTTCTGGTCAAAAAAAAAGCAGTTTCGGAACAAAATCCGCTGACACTCGTCTCATGCCCAAAACATTCGTAAAAGTTGCTTATCACGAACCACACGAAATGCCAAATTCATCAGCAACTAATAGTCCAAGAGCCGGCTATAGAAAAGTCGAGTGTATAAGATTACAGGATGGGATGCATGCCAAGTGATAGACCTTGACGAGCCTAAATAGAATATCTACGGTTGCCTTTCCAAAGCCTGTCCCGATGGCCAAAAATGTCCGAATTTTAGCCAATTTTGTTGTTCTAATTAAAACTGTAGTACATAACAGCTCGAAATGTATGCCCATTGATAGAACTCGAAGAGAACTAAATATAATATCTGGGATTGCATTGTTGAATCCTGTCTCAAACATAGGTTTTCACCGGTTTCTTGGGTCAGTTTTCATTAATGAAGATAACAGCTTAAAATTTGTGCCAAATGATAGACATCGAAGAGCCTAAATAGCATAAATATGTTTGCCTTGTCGAATCCTGTCCAAAACATGGGTTGCCACTCATTTAAGAAAAGTTGACCCCAAAAACGGGTGTCAACTAATGTTTAGGACATGATTCGACAAGGCAACCCCACATATTCTATTTATTTTCTTATTCTTAATTTCATTTTATGCACAAAAATTTGATTATTATTCTTTGATCCATTTTTTTTTCTATAACAAATCAAATTCAAAAAGTCAACTTACTTTTTGATCAATATATACATAGCTCTAACTGAAGGGAGTTATTTGACTAATTTATTTATATGAAAATTGACAAAATTTTTTTTTTCATCTTAACAATAATACGCTACCATTCCGAAATATAGTACATAAATATTAAAATATTTTTGATGAATGCATCGATAGCAGTTAAAAGTCTTAAAAGGAATGATAAAATGACAAGTCAAGTTTTCACTTTTGATGTAAAATATATATAAACGTTTTCATGTAAGCATGAAATAACTTTAAATATGCTGGTTTTTGACACACTTTTAAGCAATTATATTTCAAAATCCAGATATCTCGGAAAAAAGTTAACAGAGGCCGTTTTGTTCATGCCAAAATATTCCTTATGATTTAGGTAGTCTGAAATTAAGGAAAAAAGGTAGTACTATGTGGAACTGTCTAATATAAAATAAAAACTAAATACATCTTATTTTTTAAAGAAAATCAAGAATTATATAAGCTGCTGATCATCATCAAGAAATTATTATAATTCATGAATTCCCAACACCCACTGTATACATTAAAAAAATTTCGATGTGGGAAACTTTTTAAGTTTCTATTAAAACCTATTAAAATTCGAGATATAATAAATTAAAAAATCCCTTTTTTATTAAATTTGTATAGCATCTCTTAATCATATTTTGAAAAAAAAAGTAAAAAATTAAAAACCCATTGAATCAATAAAATTTAATTTTTAAATAGGTAATCATATCAATTAAATGATTGTTCGATTGATAAAAATAACAACAACAGCAAAAGACAATTTTAATCAACAACAACAAAAAACAATCTATATAACAATCGAAGCGCAGCTTCAACTAATGACCTGCATAAATTTTATTTACAAAAAAACAACAACCCACCCACCCTCAAGCATATTCACTGGGCAGCCACTATTTATTAGCTCATACTTCGATTTTGGTTTAATTTTTTTTATTTTTCTATCTCTTTTTTTTTTCCTTTGCTAATACAATTTATATTGCCGCTGTTCCATCATTTCTTATTTTTTGTTTTCTTGCTGCTCCTTGCTTTATCGCGTCCTTGCGTGTTCTTTAATACTACGTGTTTAACGTAATTTAAAGTAGCATTTGGGAAAAAATACGTAAACTAAATAAATTCGACGTTCCGATAAAATTTCATTTTGTGTGCTTTTTTTTATTGCCATCGATTTGCGATAAAAATCGAGGAATGAAAATTGTGAGAAAAACATTTTCCAACTTTAATAATGCTGCAGTGGGGGCAAGCAATACGGAATTAGTGATTATAGTGAAAAACTGAATGAAATTGAAAAAAAAAACACAAAAAAATATTTGTGAATTCGTGACCTGTTCAGCTTGGTGGTGTTGCATGGTTTGGTTTCAATATTTTTGTTGGTTTCAAAAGCAAATTGGATCGTCTTTCTTTTTTGGAATTTTTTTATATAATTTTTAACATAAACTTTTGATGCAAAAAATAATACTTTTGAAGTGGTCAATTTTTTTATTTGTGATCCCCTCTGATTACTCGATGGATGTGAAAAACATTTTTTATGTTAAACACGGAAACATCTCCGCAAATTAAGTTTTGTCGTTACTATGTAGATTGATTAAGATCTGCAAACCATTACTTGCTAAATTGTTGGATTTTATCATAGTAGACAAAATTCCGATTTTGTGCGAAATCAAAGATCTATTTTTCATAAAAAAAAACTTGCAGTGATCTTGTGTTCAACAATCAAAACATCTTTGGAGTACAATATTGATTCATTTAGAGCTAGGGAATGAGTATTGCCCAAGGATACTGAAATTGGACCAACTGTTCGTTTTTCGGGAGCTATAGAAATATATGTAAATAATAATAAAATAACAGAAAAACTGTATGTTTTTACATATAACATCGCAATAGAGTGCTTCTACTTAAGACTTTCACACCCATTTCAGCTCCCAATGTGCACAAAAAGGGATGCGGATTTGTTTCGAACACGTTACTGATCCGTCATTTCGGCTTCCGTTTCTTATGCTTCGACGGATCTGTATCAAACTCGGAACGGACTTCATATACGGACCCGTTTCGGAGATGTTTTTTGTAAATAAAACGGATCCGTTCCGGACTCGTTTTATGTAAGTAATACGGTTCCGTTCTGGACTCGTTTCACATAAGTAAAACGGTTTCGGATGTTTTCCTGATTTTTTTTTTTTGAAGTAGAACGGAATCGTTCCGGGTTCGCTTTTTGTAAGTTAAACAGATTTGAAACGGACTCGTTTTTTAAACAAAACTAATTGTAATTCGTTTAGTTCCTAGTTTGAACTGGGAAATTTTTCAAAAAAGCGCCACCGATCATTAACATAAAAGGCAGTTTTTGTCAGATAAACTTTTATTTTATTTTCAATGTATCAGGGATATAAAGTCCGTTCCGAGTTCGAGACGGATCCGACAAAGCGAACGATCCTTCCTTTTTTTTCAAGAGGAGCTTCATACTAAAACGAGTTCGAATCGGATCCGAAACGAAATACAAAACGGATCCATTTTATTTACAAAAAACAAATCCGGATATGAAGTCCGTTTTGAATTCGAGACGGAGGAATTTCATACGAAAACAAGTTCGGATCCCAAAACAGCATTCATTTCGAATAAAATGTACAAATAAACGAGTTCTTTTCGAATTCGGAACGGATCCGTTTATCACACTGGGCTGTTATTGCAATGTAATGTATTTATATGTTGACAATACCAGAGATAGCACCCTAACAACGTAGTCTCAACTTTAAAAGGACACAAAATTTTTTATAAAACTCATTCTTTTACCATAAATGTACTATGTGCTAATTGAATTAAAAAGAAAAGGTTTATCGCCTAAAAGGTGGCAACAATATTTTTGCTTTTTCTGCTGAAAATTATGAATTCAAGCATAAAGTGTTGAATTTGTTTTCAACTTTAGCACTTTAAAAATATAACGCATGAATAACAAACAAGTAGATGCGAGCAAAACGAAGATAAAAAGGGCAAATTCAAGGAAATAAAATCAAGGAAGTGCCACAAAAAAAAATCAAAAAAAAAAAAAAAATGAAAAAGAAAACGAGTCGTTACAAAAACAAAAATTAAGCAAAAACAGCCGCTGCTGCGCTTCAATTTTTGTGGGAAATCACAAAATAAACAAAAATCCGGAAAAAAGAAAAACAAGAAAAGCGGAAAAAGAAAAACAAAATCGAAGAAAAAAAAAGCAATAGCTCAGAGAAACCACAAGAAAAAAATTAGAAAGAAAAATAACGCACAAATGAAAAGAAAAACAGATATAAAAACAATAAAAGTGAAAAATATATTGTAAAGGAAAAGAAAAAAAAACTTCTCTCATGCATTGCATAAGATACGATACTGATGAGCACGCACACACGCACACACACACTCACACATAGTAGAAACACGTAGATACGCGACGAAATAGATACAAAACGTTTTTATGCTTGATGCTTGCAAGGATGATAACGACAGTGAACTAAGAATCGGTGCATGCGGGGCGCAACTCATGGTAACCGAAGATAAGATAAACAAGACGTAAATGGGAAACGTGCGAACTGCATGAGAATAAATATAATGTTAAGATACTTGAGCTGTGGTAGCGGTTATGGTAACGCCGGGATAAAGTTTGAAGTTTGTGGTTTTAGTTGTGAACAGTGAAAGCAAACTGATGAGAAACTAAATTATTGCATCGTATACCAAGGTAGTAGTAGTCAGTCGTATGCGTACTTTACTAGCTATATTAAGAAACAATTTTATTTTACGGTCAATATTGGATGAATTGTGGCCAAAATGAAGTATATAAAATATTATTTGTTTGCTGCTGAAAATTCTTTTGATGAATATTATTTTGGTTGAGCTGAGTTCTATTGGTATTTGGTTTCAGTTGATTTTTATTCTCATTGTTCTGAGCAAAAATTATGGGGTCTTTAAGCTCCAAGTCTCCTTGTCTACAGTCAGGGAAAGAGTTAATGATTTTATATACGCTTATACGATTTAGAGCCAAAACTTTAATTGAAAAAAAAATATGTTTTTGATGTTCAATCAAAAAGATTCCACATTGATTTAAAGTAATTTCACATATGATTCAATATGAAAAACTGTTAAATTTCAAATTAAAAAGTGTAATTTCAAATATTTTGCTACTTCGAAATTTGAAGTTTTTTAAGATTAAAAAATGTTATTTTCAACACTTTTCCAATTCAAAATAAATTCAAAGTTGTTCGTGATAAAATTTAATGAAAAAAATTTAACGTTTACTATTGGCAATTTGAAAATTTTCGGTTTTAAATCAAAAATAAAATTTTCAAATTTGCGAATTTATTTTTCCCTGAGTGTACAAACTTCGTACATTTCTTATGTACTCTAAGGGATTTCCATGAAGTGGCTTAAGAAAAATAATGGGGCTAGCAGCGTTATGCACAGATATTTGTTTCTTCTTCAGATTACCTGAGGACAAAATATTGCATCGTTAGGAGTATAGGGTCAAAACTTATATATATACATAGCTATTTCGATCTCTGGCTTGCTTATGCTATAATACAGTGCTGAATTTAAGTAAAGCGGGAGGATGCATTAGCCTCGGGCCCCGATTCTACACGTCTCCAAGGAGTGCAATATGTACTGTGAATTTCTGCATGATTTTTAAGAATTGACATTGTTTTTTTTTTTGTCACACTGTCAATATTTGTATGTAAGCTACAGGGGAGGAACGAAGCAATTCCTTCCTGGCCCATTTTTCTTCATAGAGGCCCGTACATCCTTTTAGTACTTTGATTTAAAAAAAAAACGAATTATTTTCGTGAAAAACAAGCACAATGAAAAGATTCAGGGTCCTCGAATTTTCAACTTCAAATACTTAATTTCAAAGATCCAATTGTAACATTGAATCATCGTAGATTGAAATTGTTGTCAACAATTTGTTCATATCTATCCAGACTCCCAAAGATGAAGGAAGATGATTTATTGTACAGTGGAACCTCTTTAAATCGAACCTCCCAACCTCGAAAAAATGTTGTGTTCCCTTCCCTTCAAGCCCCAAAACCTCCATTGCTGGAAATCTGACCCCTCTATAAGTCGAAATAATTAGTGAGTCCATACAAGTAAATTCAGTATATATTTTCCCTCTATAACTCGAAAAAATAAATTTGACCTCTGCATCTCGAACATAGCAATTTTTGATTTTACAACCGTTACAACTCGATTATTTGAAATAAATTACCTCTATAACTCGAAGAAAAATTAGATACCGACTGAAATGATAAATGAATTTATGACTGACGTTAACTCGTGATTTCATTTCAGCTTAAGCAAAGTTAGTTTATTGTTGTCGATTGAAAAATTATCAGAAATAGTTTGGTCCTACTGCAATACACATTAATGTTTAATACCTCTATAACTAGGATTTTTATTTATTTCACCTCTCTAACTAAAAATTAGTTGGAAGAAATCTTAACCTCTACAAGTTGAACATTACCTGACACGCTTAAATCTAAGTCCTCCTTAAGTCGAAAACTCTATAACTCACATTTTTTGACGTCTCCCTTCAAGTTCGACTTACAGAGGTTCTACTCTATAATCAAATTTGTGGAAAAATATGTTAACGACGTGGATCAAGAATTTTCGACAAAAATCATTTATCTGAAGCACATGATAAACGTATGGGCCTGTCTTCCTTCATGTTATTTGTTGAATGATATTGTTTCGCAGAAATCGTATACATTTTTCCTAAAGTTGTATCGCTTTGCGCATATTCCACATATTATCAAACTCTGTTGTCAGTGCTAACGCTTTTTAACCGTTCTCGCAAGATTAGAATACTTTCATCATTACCTTCCGGTTCAAAAAAGTGTTAGGATTAGCAACTCTTTGTCTAGCATCGGAATTGGTGAGGAAATTTGATTTGACTGAGGTCACCAAAGATTTTGCCACCGCCAAAGCTAGAAAATTATGTACTGAACAGATATAAATTGTTGATGGATAAAAAAATTGGAATCTTCATCTCAACGATCATTGTGAGTTGTAGGTGTAGTAAAATATTTTTATGCTATAAATGACCTTTCATTTTGGTCATCAATACATACTTTTATAAATTTTTTTTGGAAAATAAATGGCAATTTATATTTTCATTACAAAATGTTTTTCTGTTGAGTTGTAAGGGGCCACTTTTCAGTTTTTAGGGCCGAGCCCCGCAAAGTTTTAAGCCGGCGCTGATTTTTTAACAAATTGTATTGTATGTATGCAACTTTACTGGTTTTTATTTAGGTATATTATATTTTCAATGAGAACATCAGTTATAGAAATTTATAGAAATATTTTGCTTTTCGCTTACCTTTTTCAATTCAGTTAAAATATCAAATCCATTGGTTTAAATGCATGCCAATCATGTAGTTTCTTTTGTTGCTATTGGCTGAATATTTTGAATTAAAACTTATTTAAATGTTTTATTAAATATCAAATTCGCTTTCTAATGTTTTCACTTATTTCTCTTTTTATTTTTTTTTCTCGTATGTATTTGCGCTGTTTTACTATTTACACTAAAAGCATTGACTTATTTTCAAACTTAATATCATTTATAGTTTCAATTTGTTATTTCTGTAGTCGATTTTTCCTTTGAATTAATTATATTTCCACACATTTATATTTCATTAATATTTATATTTCTCTGAGAATCTTATGAAATCACGTTGCATGGCTCTACGATTAATCAATTTAGCTGTTTTTTAAATAAAGATAAATATTATTTTAATTGATATAGAAAATTAACTGCTCCCTTTTGCTCTTTGGTTAAATAATATTTGACTAAATTATTCATGGTCTAAGCTTATCATAGCCCCTTGTTATCAATATCTTGAAATCTCAAAAATATATGTTTTCTTTTATTCATAAACTCAGCTTTTACATTATTATGGAACTTTTCAGTTCCATTATCATGTATATTTTGTTAAAAATATATAGTCTAGTGTAAAGCGAATTATTTATTTGTCGAAAAGTCGAAATTGTGAAGAAAGTCGAACATGATTAAAAAACTTGAAAAATGTCAAAAATGTTTAGAAAATCGTAAAAAGTTGAATAAGTCGAATAATATTGAAGAAGTAGAAAAAGGCTGAAAAATTCAAAAATTTAAACAATTCGAAATACTTTGAAAAAGTTGTGTAAAAGTTGAAAAACGTTAAAAAATATAGAAGAAACCGAAAACTGTACAAAAATTCGGAAATTGTTGAGGAAGTACAAAAATGTTGAAAATGTGGACTCATTTTATATAAAAAAAGTCTAGAAATGTTGAAAAGGTCAGAAAATATGAAAGATGTCGAAACCGCTGGGATATAAGACAAAATATAATTTTTTGTTATAAAATATTAAGTTCTTATACCGAAAAAAACAATTAATCCTTTAAATATTTTCTTTTTTTTTTGATTCAAAGTATGCAAATTAATACGTAAGTAATTTTCATTAAGCTTGAGATAAACCAACCAGATGGAGATAGACCAAATAGATAGACATTTTCTATTGAGCTTAATACAAAGACTTTCGGAGCCAGTTATCACTTCGAGCTTGTTAGAAGTTTCTCACTTAATAGCACATACCGAATTCAAACAACTTTGAATTCTCGAATTGGGTAGAAAAACTTTGCCCTTGGATTTTAATTTTTGCTCACGCAACTTTTCAATCTATATATCAAAATCTACTCTACAAAAATAATCTCCAAATGACTCCAAAGTGAAGACCCGACGAAATTCAATTAAAACAACTGCAAAAACCAAAATATTTCTGTATAAATCATTTATGTTTTGTTATCTATGTTCTTAGAAAAGCAATTCCTTAGACAATCAACAGAGTTGCGAAACCGTTCTGACGAGACATAAACTTTGCGTCGAATATTTACCAAATTTGAAAGCTTAACCAAAAAAGATTATTGGCTGTAAAATGATGCCGACTTGTGAAAATGAAAGTAAGCTGAGTGTAGTAGATCGAACATATCAAGTGTTTTGAAGATAATGCATTAGATAAATGAAATTTCGATTCAGTATACATGTGCTTCAAAAATCAGATCAGATTGATAAATTAGGAGAGCTGAAAAAAAATACCGTAAAATCTGGGACGGACTAGAAAATCATAAAAAAAGAATTATCTGAATTCCCATACAGTTCGTGGAAAAACTTCTATGGCCATACTCAATATACTTTTTTTTTAAAGTTTATTTGAATAAATTTAATATAAAAATGTGTTTCCAAAATATATGCAAAATAAAAGTCGGTTCGATAAAGGTCGTCGTTCGATCAGTAGAATTAAAATAAAAAGCATGTGCAGCCGGCGAAAAGGCAACGTAGAAATGCCTTTGTCAAAACAAACAAACAAACTTTAGAAAACATAAAAAAAAACAACTTGAGACCCAGTAGAAGAAACCATCAAGAGCGCGGCGGAGAGTGAGAGTGAGCGTAACAGTAAAAAAAAAACAAGAAAAATACCACATCAACAATAAGGAGAGCAGTCAAAGAGACTAAACGACAATGCGACGTACGGGCAACAAGCAATACAATGGCGCAACAGCGGCATCAAAAATCAAACGGCAGCGACAGCAACGTCCGATGATGCCTGCGGAGAATCACCTGATGAAGTTTAACCGGAAGTTTTGCGAAATTTTTGTCGTAAAAGTATGCAATATTTTCGTTTGTTAAATTTTTCACTTATTTGATTAACACTTCTTCTTTTTTTTCTTTTCTTTTGATGTCGAAAATTATTTTCTTTTTTATTGATTCTTTGCACTAACACAAACACCAGACGTAGGATTGTTTTTTTTTCGATTAACAGAAAAAAAACGTAAGCAACGCAAAAACCCGCACGTATGCCGTTGAAAACACAATACGCGCCGGAGTTACTTCTTCAAGCGTTTCACTGTGACTGGTTTTTTGTACGCTGCTTTCGTGCGATTTCCGTTTCCTTGGAGCGCAAAAAATTTTCGTGTCGCTTTTTGTTGTTGGGGTTGCGCGCAACCGAGCTGGAGTCATCGTTGTCACCGTGCACCGGAGACATACGAAGGTGCGCATCGGTCACCGTTGTTGTATTGCTGCTGAATATTCAACGATTTTACGAAGAGCAACAGCAACAACATCAAAATATTTGCGAAAATTTTGCGTTGAAATTTTTTTCATAATTGTTATTTGCCTTGGCTTACCTTAAGAATACTTTATGCTCTCTGATTTTGGCGCTCAATCTCTCTCTTTTGGCACAATGCACGAATTATGGCTGTGTACAATTTTGTTGTTCAGAAATACCGTTGCATGCTCCAGGCTGGGAGAGAGCAAAATATGGAGCAAGATGAGAGACAGAGTGTCTGAGACCAAACAGGTAAGTTAAATTAAAACGAGCATAAAGTTTAAGTCGGTTCTTGAAGAGGGCTAAAATCAATGTATGTACTTTGAGCGCAATTTCAAAGAGCAAGTGGAAACTTAACGAATGTAATGCTGCTGCATATTTTTGTTGAGGCGATGAAGTAGTATAAGAGTTTTTGTATTTTGTACTCTTGATATGAATTGCTGAGAGCATTGCAGCGAATAGTGAGATTTTTGACAGGATTCTTTTTATTCTGAACTTCTCACATAAAAGAATAGATATTTTACTACCGAAAAGTTCAAAAATTTTAAAATGTTCGAATGCTGTCTCTCGAAAATTATTTTTTTTTAAAGTAGCTTAGCTAAGAAAGAAACCATGGCAATTCTCAGGACTTAATTAGGGCTTGTAAATAACAAACATCAAATGATTGAAGGATTTCGAAAAGAAAATTCATGAAGTTGTACGATATATCCTAATATGATAAAAATCAAAAGTTTGATTACACACATACTATCAGGGTTGCCAACCTGAAATGATGAATTTCCTGGACTTCCCAAAATAACAAATTTTTTCTCAAAATGTTGAAAAGTAAGATTTTATTGTTGTGGGAAAAAGTTTTTTTTTTGGGAAAAAGTAGATGACCCTAATGTTCTAACTTGTCAATATGGAAAAATTAATATTGTTGGGTCGGAAAATTTGCTGAACTTTTCTTTTTGGTCCACAGTGTTACAATCATAATAATCATAAATTTGATTTGATTTTTTTTTCGTCAAAAACAAAAAAAATTTTAGTACATAGAAGAAATCATCCAATTAACGACTTTTCCCAAATTTTTCAATTCCTAGCGGCCATCGGGCTTGGCCGGGTCAAAAGCGGACACTTAGCAATCCTATATACTATGCCTTGAGCAAACAATTTTGCTTCTGTTTCGTTGTCTTCTTAATTTCATTTCCTCAGAGAAGATTTTACTCGTTGGAGGTTTCCAGTTAACAGTACCTACCTTAAAGCAAAGCTTCGATCCCTATATCATTTTCAATAATGGCTACAATCCGATATTACAGACAGAACCTTAACTACTAACTAGTATACATATACAAAAAATGGAGAAATATTTTATTGAGCGACGAAACCAAAACAAATTCATTTGGAAATGAATACGGAAGCAATGTGAAGCACTTCAAAGGAAATGAAATCCATATGCGATTCACAAAAAAGTATATTTCGCCATTTTGTCTCACCATCAAGGCCCGATCAGCTAGTGTGAGACTTTGCGAAACTTAACCTCATGATAAAATTTTTCGAACCTTTTTAGCGATTCTTTCTGGAAGGTCTGCCTTCTGCAAACGACGACGAATTGTAAGAGTGCTTACAACATTTCCGATTTCCTCAGAAATCGCCTTGGAGGACTTCAAAGGGTGTTTTTCTGGAAGAATAACTATTTGGCGACCAACTTCTGGAGAGGTTTTCGTTGGTCTACCTCTAGGTTCTTTTCCTATTTTGTTTATAAAAACATTTTGCACAAAACGCAAACACCAATCCATCAAACTAACGATGTCCCGCAAAGATTTTCCTCTTTTTCGTAGGATCAGAAGCAATCGTCACTCTTCTGCAGTGCAACGACTTTTTTGGCCCATATCTTTAGAAAATGTTTCATTATTTACTTGCAATTTATTTATAAATAAATACAATTTTACCGTTGTTTAAAAAAAATCACAATAACATTTAAGTTTTAGATATAAAATTGAAAAACAAAACAACGTTTGATCAACGAATTCGCACCCGTTTTCGATTTATATTCTCTGGCAAAAAAATAGGAGAAGGATCTTCTTTCATTTCTCATTTAAATGCATTGCCAGATTGTATTCTCTTGTTTTACAAAGAATTCTAATTCCAATTCTTCCAAATATGGAATTTATTGGGGATTGAGTGAATATCGTTTTGGTGTATCTATTATTTTAGAGAGTTACCAATTTCTGCACAACTATTTTCCTCAAATTTTTTAGTATTTCCCTTTTGAACAATAATTTTTTTATATAATATAATTTTTAATAAATAATTTAACTTTATTTTCCATTATTTTACGTTCCGCAAATATTTTTCTTTAAGTTACTACCCCTTGAATATCTTATTCGGAAACATAACGTATCGTAGAATTCCTTTGACTGTTTACACCCCGACACATTACGTTACGTTTTGAGTAATCACATACGCGTACTACCATAACACAGATTTTTACTTGACAGTTGGCAATATAACATCAAATTACGTTCGCATAATCAGGTCTTTAAGTCTGTACTTTTGTCTGCATACGTTGTTTTTTTTTCAATTCTAATCCCTTTTTATTTGCATATGCAAATCTTATCAACAGGCGACATAAAATACCATTTTTATGCTCAGCAGTATAAATGTTTCAATGTCATTTTGTACCATGCAATACCGTGTTTCTTTACCACTTTGTTGCTTTGCAGCGAAAAAATTTCAACCCAACATTTAAGTAAATTACTCTCAGTGCAGTGCAATGCTCAGTGCCGACTTTGCAGATTTGTTTATAAAACTCATTTTTCTGAGCATATAGCTAACGAATAACTCCCACTTCATCATAGCTCGCTCTTTCTCTCCCGTTGAGTGTAGTAATATGTACTTTGTGCTGTGGAGAGAGTGAGTGGAGTAAAGAAGTAACAATGTAATCAATAATTTTAAATATTTAATGGACGCAGGTGAAAAATATGAACTTCAGTTGCAAAAGTTAGGAAAAACTTTTTGCTGTCATTGTAAAATTTTAGAAAATTCTGGAAAAACACATTTTTATCATTTCCAAATGTTACATAAAAGATGTGATTTACTTAAAATTCAGTTATAATTTAAAACAAATTAACATGGTAAAACAAAAAAACTCAACAAAGCTACTTTTTCTTAGTTTATTGGGACTTTCAAATATTCAGTCATCCATCACAAGCCCCATTCTCATGTTATGAGTTGAAAATTTTTATTTAAATGTTCTTGGAAGATCGCTGGAATGCGTTATACATTCAACAATTCTGAGGCACATTATTATCTCTTCTTCCCTTTCGGATTCGACACACATAGATCATTCGTATTAAAATATAAGCATGACTAACCTATTTAACCACAGAGGACTTCAAAAACATTTACTTTTCGTAAATTAAAAAAAACAGTGAAAATCATTTGGTCAACAACCAATTATGATCTTGGCAAACTTGTCGAACGTGAGAGTTTTTAACAGACCATCTGAAACAACAATACGCAAAAATTTAAAGAATCTAGCAAATTCTAAATTTTCATAAAATCCATAGAATAAATTGTCTTGTGAACCTACCATGTTCGCGAACGTAGCAAAAACATTACGGACATAAGTATGAGTTCCTTAAAATTCCAGAGAGTTCCAAGGCAATTACATAAACTTATGGAAAAGAAACATGTAATATGATTTCATGCGTTTTTTGTTACATTGTGTACAAATTTAAAGAACTCTGAGATGGCAAAATAATAATCTCATGCAATATATTATAAAATTTCATGAAAATGTAAGGTAAATCAAAATTTAAAAATTAAAAAAAAAATGTTATAGCTCATGTTTTTAATAGTTCATACAGTCTAATACTTGGAATATCAAAATTACCCAGTAGGCAAGGGCAGGAGCTAACAGTACTTCTAGAAGGCCTTCCTTGGTAAGTATAAGGCCTTCCACTCTCCATTCAAACGTACTTTCTTTTTATATAAAATAGCCGCGGAAAACAGGCCTTCCTAAGCATGCTTTCTAAGACCGCTTACCGTAGAAGGACTCTCAGAATTACTTGACAAAAATTTAATTTTAATAAATTTAAAAAGACTCTAAATATTAATTGTCTTTTTTTTTCATTCGCACCATCTCACTTGCGTTGATATTTTTTTAATGACTTTACAATTTGACAAAGAATACACAAAACTCTACCTCCTTAACATAACATGAAACAACGGAAGACTAGCCTGCACACCTCTCTTAATTTCTAACCATGTGTATACTTTTCGTGTCGTATATGTACAATGCATATGACAAAAAAGTTATGCCGAATCATAAAACATTGCAATACATGAAATAAAAAAGAAACAGAAAAGCGCTAAAGTAAATGGAGTCCTTCTTCTTTGCCTTCTAATATCAGGGCTGATAGCACGTCTGTTGTGGCAAGGCATATTATGCCTTCTGTGATTGTATTTTTATTTGCATGAAAATCTAGTTTTGAGAAGTCCTTATATAATCGCAGCAGTGCTAGCAGGCCTTCTCTCCGAGTAAGGCCTTGCTCATTTGCCTGCTGGGTAATTACTAAAGTCTTATCCGATTTTCAGTAATAGTTCTAAGAGTTGTCAAGAACTCTAATATATACGTAAATAAATATGGCTGAACATTATACAGTTGTTGTGTTTTCTTGAGCAAATAAAGTGTTATGGGACTTATGTACTAAATATACCATAAAAAAGAAAGAAACTAGAAAGGCCAAAGTAATTGCCCAAGTTCAAATTCACCTACGTTTTGGTAAGTCTTTGATCGAACCATCCCTAACACTTATGCATGTGAAATTTAGCTGCTTTTCGTAAATAACTATCTCGGTATATTGTTTTCTTATGTTTCACCACTCATATGCATACACATACATATATTCACATATATTTTCAATGAACTCATTTTGAAGTAATAACTTAAGAAACATTTTTCAATTATGACATCACAATAATTGTACTTTTGTTTAAAACAAAAACCTAAGTTTTGATACGATTAAAAACCACTTAAAAGCAACACTCAATAATACTTCAATAAAATATGCGATAATTTCAATTTCTTAAAATCTACATATTATATATATGTTCGCAATTGTGTGCATGAAACTTTTGAAATTCAGTTAACTCAATTCAACTTCTTGGGCTGTCATTAAAATTGACATTTCCTTAAAGTGGTGAATGACTGAGTTTTGTAAATGTGAATATGCACATATGTATGTACGTGAATATCAGAATATTCATGTGTGTGTTAAAAACATACACAAACACTTAAGTCACAACAGTAATAATAATTTTAGCTCAAACAAAATCAAAATAATAATAAAAAATAAAAGTGTAAAAAAATCTCCACAGAAAGCACTTAAGAAGCTACTCAACGTATGAAACAACATTCACACGTATTAAATAACAAGTTCTTTATTTGTATTGAAGACTAAGCAGGAGTCTACACGGATATGCATGTATGTGTATGTGACACTTGATTAGCTTTCCAAAAATTCAAAAATCGTAAAATTTACGCAAATAACAAACAACAGACAGACTGACTGTATGGTATGTCTGTCAGTCACCCAAGTCAAAGCCGAATCAAGAAAGTCAATTCTATGCCAAAGAAAGTTCTCATAAATAATTGAAGCATACTCTAAGGCGCTGTGACTATTGATTGAGTTATATTGACTTATATTTTGTTGTATACACTAGAAAAAAAGTTTGTGTTGCACTTACAATGGAAGTAATTTTTGAGAGGCTATATACCTCCTGAAAATTTTATAATAACTTAAGCGAAAATCTGCGCCATATACTTAGAAGCTAAGATGGTCTTGGAAGATTTCCTTACAAGAAATGTAACTTTGTAGACAATTAGTTAGATTAGAATTAAGAAGTCGCCGAAGTCTATTTAAAACTGTCTGTTATGCAAATATCGAACCAACTGATTAGGCAGATGAATTTACAAGGAATTTTTTAAGCCACTGAAGCTCCCGAAAAATCAAATAAATCAAGTTGGTTCTGATTGCGTTTCAGATTTCATTCGCATATGGAAAAGAGTTTCGAAGTTTATTTCAGGATCATACAAAAGATTAAATCCGTCAATCTATCGTAACTCATCTCAAGTTCTAAGTTAAAAAAAAAAATTCCAAGGCAAATCCCGATCATTAGGACTAGAAGAGCTATCGGTATTCCAATTTGGACTTCAATTC
Source organism: Tricholauxania praeusta (assembly GCA_949775025.1). Classification (NCBI taxonomy): domain Eukaryota; kingdom Metazoa; phylum Arthropoda; class Insecta; order Diptera; family Lauxaniidae; genus Tricholauxania; species Tricholauxania praeusta. Next base: position 122,187,839 of record OX459030.1, on the reverse strand, counting down.
AACTTCCATACTAAACTGGAATCGGAACAAACCTGAATATGAGGAATAAGCCAAATAGGGAAACATATTTGATTGAAAATCTTTTAAAGATATACATTAATATATATGTTTTAATCTTTGAAAATAAATTTCATGATTAAAGTATAAAATATTTCCTGTGTATAAAAGTTTATTTGTAGCTTTCCAGCTATCTGTGGAAAAATTTATGCATTTCTACAACGTAACACAAAATTACAGCAGAAGGTATGTACAAAGGAAGTAAAAAATCGTATTATAAAATTACGCCACATTTTCTAGCGACTAGAATATTTTCTTTTTTTTTAATATATTCTTTCTAATATTTTATTTTTTTTTTTTGTTTTAATCCTGTGTACAATCCACTTGTAATACCATTCTATGCCATCATATCAAATGTGGCCAGAAATCCGTTAAAAGGTATTTTACTTCGACATATTTTTGACAGGCGCATTTTTTTCGTATGCTACCTAGTTTTTTCTTTCATTTCTTCCTTTACTGCTTCTATTTTTGTGTACTTGACGTTCTTTTTCTGGTATTAAGAGCTCAGTTCACAACATGCATTGTTCATCGATTTTGAAACGTACGTATATATAAACTGATGATTTCTTTCAATGCTTTTAAAGCACCTTTCACATGTCAGTTTAGTTCAGGTGTAATGAGCTGTTTTTGACATTTCTATATTAAGAATAGCGTAGAGTAGCAATAGTAGAACGTCATTTTCCAACTTCCACTTCAGCATTCAGTGTCAATCAGTTATGTTGGTGATTTTAATGATGATGACTTCATTGATTTTGAGATTGTTTTCTTTTGAAGTTTTTGAAGAAATGAAAAAAATATACAAATATTTTTTCAGGTTTTGTCTAATCATGTTTCATAATCCTTTTTAATCCTTGTAAAGGTGTTACCAACAACTTCAGGTTAAGACACTTAAATTATATATCATGGATTCATCTTACCGCCTACAAATTGAGTAGATTACATTTTCTTTTAAGTTTTTGCTGCGTCGTGCTGCATACTATGCTGCTTAAATCGCATTTCCCACAATTTGTCACGCTTGCTGCACATGCTGCGTGATCGTCTTATCTTTCATTTTGTTATTTGTAGTAGAATTTTAAGAATTTTTTTACAATAAAAAAAAAAAATTAAAATTCATTGCGTTTAATTAAAGAAATGTGCAACCATGATTAATGGTAAAAAGGCCACTGCCAACTAATGCTGTTTTGAGACATATGCTGCCGAAAATGTTGACTGATCTCCGAAATGTTTTTTATTATATTATATGTAGTCTTACTTTAAGCCTCAAAATATTTCTCCTAATTATAAAAATTGGCTACATTTTTCATCATTTCCATTGAATTTTCGTCTCGAATGAAACTGATTGTTTCTACATTTACCATTTTGTTTCTTGATTGATTTTTCCAAAAACTTTTAACAGTTTCAACTTATTATCACCCTGTCTCACTCCGAAAAATATCAGTACTTGCGCTTGCATAAAATTTTCAGTTTAAACAAACACTAATACTATTATCGCACTAACCCAGACACATAAACATTAGCACTGCTGTTAAATATACAAAGTCTACAGAGTAAAACGTATGCCAATAGCGTACTCATCGATTATAGCGCAATTTGGCAGCATTGGCAGCAGCAACAGCACCGCTGTGTTTATCAATTGAAAATTCAAATTTGTTTAGCAATTTATCAAAAATCTACTCAACATGAGCGCTACGCTGCGCAGCGCAGACTTTTTATGATTGAAGTGTTAAAATGACAGCAACTACAACAAAAGAGTAGCAACAAGGGAACTCAAAACTAAAGCAGTGGCGTGGTATGAGGGAGCACAATGGGAATATTAATCGCTGTAGGTAATTCGTATCCAAGGACACTGAGTATAACGCAATAATAATTGTAAATGGTAAGAGGTTACGTGGTATCAACTCGTCCTGAAGTCGCTGGTGCTTTATATGCCAAATGATTTTTTTGCTCCGAAGGTTTCGGAGTAGCAAAGAAGGAGGTAGTATGGAATCTGAAGTGCTAAAAAAAACAGAGGACTTTCTAGAAATTTTAAAGAATGATATGCGAATATGAAGTTTATGAGTCGAATATGAAGTTTATGAGTCGTATATAGAACTTTCTTGATTTCATAAACGATGATGGAAATTTTAAAATGAGCGGCAACGTGCGGACAGAAGAAGATTATGACGTTTATAACTTACGGAAGAAGCAATTAGCTCAAGAGCCGGCTGTAGAAAAGTCGATTGTATAAGATAACAGGATGAGATGTATGCCAAATGACAGAGCTCGATGAGCCTTAATGAAAAATCTAGTGTTGCCTTGCCAAAGTCTGTACCGATTTCCGAAAAAAACCGACTTTTGGCCGACTGTTTTTTTTATTAAAAAGTTTATAAGATTACAGCTTCAAATGTATGAAATGATAGAGCTCGATGAGCCAAATTAGAATATAAAGGGTTGCTTTGCCAAAGCATAAATAGAATATACAGGGTTGCCTTGCCAAAGCCGTTTTTTGGGCCAACATTTTTTAGAAAAAAGTTTATGGCTTAAGATTCCAGCTTAAAATGTGTGTCAAATGATAGAGTTCGATGATCTATATATGGCAAGGCAACCCGATATATTCTATTTAGGCTCATCGAGCTTTATCATTTGACACACATTTCATGCTGTAATCTTATGCTATTTTATAAAAAAAAAACGGGTGGCAACCCTAGTATAGGACAGGCTATGGCAAGGCAACCCTATATATTCTACTTAGGCTCATCGAGCTCTATCATTTGGCAAACATTTCAAGCAGTAAACTTATAAACTATTTATTAAAAAAGTCGGCCAAAAGTCGGTTCTTACGGCCATCGGGACAGGTTTTGGCAAGGCAACCCTATATATTCTATTTAGTAGGCTCATCGAGCTTCATCAGTTGGCATACATCCCATCCTGTAATCTTATACAGTCGACTTTTCTACAGCCGGCTCCCCGCCTAAATGTAAAACACTTCAAATTGGATTCTTATGTAATTATTGACATGAATTGTTAGGGAGGAGTTAACGAAGCTTTATGAAATTAAGAGATTAGCGGTATATATGATCTTAAGCAGTTGACGTGGCAGAAAGGCAGAGTAGAAGATTTGCTCTTAACAACAACAAATTGCATGAGCAGTAAGCCCACAACTCTCCCTTTTGCTCTGAAATGACCTTGAGTTAAATGTGAGAGCAACTATAACAATGTTGCCATTCCTTAAAAAGGGGGGTTTAGCAATTTTATTGCTAACGTGCGTTTTTGCTAGCTAGCAACCTTGCTAACTTGCCCCGAATCGTAAATACTGCTATTATAAGCAATCCGTATTTATTTGCTTTTAGAAGCTAGATATCAATGATTTCCTTCTTGCTACGACGACAATATTTGTTTCGAATAAACAAAAATAAAGTGAAAAAATTTTATATTTTAAAAAATATGTTTTTTCGTTCAGATTCGTAATCAGATCTGGTCCGGTCCGGATCGATTTATATGAAGCAAAATTAGTCAGCCGGCGGGGTTTGAAAAATTAGGCTGACTCTTGAAAACGATTTCCGCATAATTTGTTTCTCGATCGGATAAACTCAATGGAGCAGTTTCAGTTGCTTTTCAAGACTCCCTCTATCTTTTCAGACCTCGTCGGACTGAATCTAAATTTTGACTCAGTCTAATATTGAGGTCTCAAGATCATAGCTCTAATATGTATTAAATAATTTGTTTCGATTTTTTTCGCGTGAAGCTTTCATTCAAAAATTTTATTGTTGGCAAACCATATTTAGTATCGCAGCAGAGACAATAAGATTGGAATTCATACTCTAACTGAGTGACCAAACAAGTTACTGATACTGGCCCATCGACATTATAAAACGCGTATCATAATTTCATCCCTAGCATCATATTCTTGAAAATTCTAAATCATTATTTCAAAAAGGGCAGTCTGGCAACACTAGAGGTCAATAGCCGCAGTTAAAGTGAACATTTTAGTCGATGCAGTTCGCGTTGCTACTGCTAAAACTTAAAATAAATAATTAAAAAATCCGGTTCGAAATAAACGCGTGTGCGTGTGATAGTTTTTAAATATAAAGCTTGTGCATATTTTGTGAATAACCAATTGCTTAAATTTATACGAATTTTCACAGAAAAAGTGTTTCGCATATCGCAAGCAGTGTGCCATAGCAGTGTGTCAAATCAGTGTTGTGCATTAAAATTACAAATTAAATTGTTTTTGTTGGTGGAAAACAGTTATGGGCAGCTTTCACGAGATTGCAGCTAAGGTAAGTTTCTCTAATTTCAATAAAATTAAAAAATAGCAAAACTTCTGTAGCTACACCAGCAAATAAAAAAAATTTGCATATGGCGACCACATGTTTCTGCATAGTCACCGCAAAGTTCATTTTAATGTACTTCAGTTAGCATCAAACTGTGACTTGACATTTATTGTTTTGATATCTTATACACAAACCAATTTGCGCTTAGTGACATTTCTGTGTAGTTTACGCAAATGTAATGGAATTTTTCGAAAAGTGTTTGCATAACGGACGAACAATAAGCTGAGTTTTTCACTTTCTAGCAAAATTAAAGGATATCTCGTGCAATGTAATATGGATAGTTAATGTAGAAAAAACTTATTTTTTTATAAGGCTATTAGAGGTTACTTTTTCTTGGAAAAAAAAGAGAACAGATCTTGCAAAATTTGTAGCAATGCAAATCGATTACAGGCAAAGTCGTGCTACGTATCATTGCTTAAAAGTGTTTTCTCCTACAGAATTATCGAAAAGAAAAACGAGACTATTGAGTGAACAATTTTTATAAAAATTTAGGTCGATATTGATAAATTTAGACAAAATCACTTCAAGGAGTAACGTCCAAAACTAAAAAATTATAATTGATAGTCCATCGAGTATAACAACGAAGAATCTGCAAAACAAACAATTTAAAAAATCCAAGAAACTAAGGGGTTACACCACCTTGAGATTTTAAAGAAATCGAATTTGTTTGAATAGTTGTTGACAACTAATTGAAAACGAAATCATTCATTGTGGTATTGGTAGTTTTTCTCATTTATTTTTCTCTGTATACCAGAAAATTTATATACAATATAAATTTGGGACATCTAAGCCTTAGAAACGAACAGAAATGAGTTCAAATTCTCAACATAAATATGTCTTTTAAGTGATTTTCTGCTCAAACCTCAGGTTTGACTGAGTCAACTAATTGGAATCATAAAAGCAATTAGCAAAAACTTAAAAGAAAAACTGGATAAGATATTCTAGAAACGATACTGTGATATTTTCATTGCTAGTAAGAACACTTTTTGATCAAATTTGCTTATAAGCATATCCTTAATCATGGGTAGTGACATAAAGTTGTACACCGGCCATGCGTACGTCAATTTCTTAGCTTCGAAAAATGGACATGAGATATCAGGCGATGGTAACAATGTTCCTCGCAGAAAGAGACCTCGTAAGACTTCTGAGCAGAAGAATCGCCAGATTGTGCGCGAGTCGAATTGGATCCTCGTAAAACTCCTGTGGACATCTAAAGCGAAATAATTGATCAATACGATGCAAAAATATCCAAATGAACTGTCACTTGTTGATTGGTTGAGACTGAACTTCATGCACGAAACCGTTGCTGACAGTTAGGCAGAGGAAAAGCAACATACAATTCGATAAGGCACATGCCGGTTTACTGCTCATTAAATGGAAATATTCCTCTTTTGGTCAACTCACATATCTTTTACTATCTGGGCCATGCGAATGATCTTCGTTTTGTCTCTCCAGACCATATATTTCCATTTCATGAGCGGAAAACTGGCATGCGTCTTAGCGAATTGTATGCGGCTTTTCCTCTGCTTAACTGTCAGCAATGGTTTCTTGTGGGAGATTCGTCCATGAAGTCCAGTCTCAACCAATAGACAAGTGACAGTTTATTTGGATATTTTTGCATAGATGTCCGCAGGAGTCTAACGAAGATCCAATTCGACTCGCGCACAATCTGGCGATTCTTCTCGAGCCTTGTACTTCTTCATATGCTTTCTTTTTATGAGTAGGTTATTTTCGATTTATTTCTATCTATACTTTTTTCTATTAGCTTATTTAGTTTCACATATTATTAGTGCCAAATATTTTCATGATGTTTTCATATTCTTTCTAAATTTTAATTATTTAGTTTAATAAATAATTATATCTTCTTAAAATATATCATGTCCTATTGTAAAATTATGCTACATTTAGAAACACACTTTTTGTGACTTTGTTTACTTCTCATAGTAGTTCACATGAACTAACTGTATCTACTTATATCAATTTCTAATTTCTATATTTTGTACCTTTGTTTACTTTTCATGATAATTCACAAATTTTTATAAAATTAATGCATATGTGAACACAATTTTTGTAACTTCTCATAGCAATTCGCATCAACTTACTTATATCAATTTCGATTGCAGAATTATGCTGCATTCAGAAACACACTTTTTGTTACTTTATTTACGGTTCAAAGTAATTCACAAGTTTTTATTTAAATGTTCACACACTTTAACTTAAATTACATTTCAGTTGTAATAGAAATTAAATATCATAATTGAAACATTTACACTGTACAGCTCGGAAGTAAATACACTTTTATTCAAAGCGTTTAAAAAAACTGCGTTTACTTGTCATTTTCATATAACGTTCATACATTATATTCTCATACAATATATATTTTGCATATGCATATTCTCTATTAGCTTAGTCTTTTACCGAGTATTTTCTTTAAAATATTCTGATATTTCTATGATATATGAAATTTTAGTCACTAAAAGAGTGAATTATGAAATTTCCCATTGAAAAGACTTTCGAAACGACACTGTCTTCAAGCGCATATGTATAGCAACAACTTGTAACCGAAACGCATTTTGTTAAACAAAGATTGATGCAGAGTGTTGCGCATAGATTAAGGAAGTCGTTGCAGCGTGCAGTAAAGATAAGGATATGGAAGAAAATATTTGAAATAATGTTTGCATATGGCGATATATACACGTAGTGCACTTTCAGTATGCGTAAGTATTTTGCTTTAATGCATTAACTACTTCACAATATTGTTATCTAATGTGTTTTAAAAGAAATTTGCAAGTTATTTATTGCATTATTTTAGTGACTTGCATACAAATATTAATAATTTTATGTACAGATGATATGATAAACGTGCACTTAAATCTCAGTTTAATAAGAAATTTTTTAAAATTTTGATACTGTACAAAAAAGCAGGAGTGCACATAAAAAATATTAAACTTTCGTCGCAGAGTTCAATGAAAGATAATTCAAGAAAATTCTAAGAAAAGTTAAGTCATCTAATTGCTAAGTTGTTTCTCTTAGTCCAACAAATTACAATTGAAAGTTATTAAAAATTAAAAAGTAAAAATCCTTGTAAATTCTTTTTAACAAATATTCCTACACATTGCATGTTCTCAATTATTTGTTTGTTTGCCTGTCTGTCTGTCTGTCTTACTGTCTGGTTATTTGTTTGTTTGCTTGTCTGTCTGCTATAGCAGCTCCTCCTTGTGATCTCGCACAGATGTTTGCATTTATTTCGTAATTACTGTCACGCGATGTGACCATAAAATATTTCTAAATTCCACAACTGTGAACCAACTTTGGCAGCAGCAGCAGTAGTAGTCTCTTGAGAAGTCTACGAATATAGTTCCTTTTGCATTAGGCTACATATTGTTGTTTCAGTTTTCTTTTTTTTTCTTATCGGCATGACTGCTACTGTCGTCCTACAATTTTTTTTTCTCTTCTTCTTCAACTTTATTCAGTGCTGCAATTCAATTAATTTTTCGTTTATTTTTTCCCTTGTTTTTTGCCTGATTCCTTCACTCACATTTGCCATTTGTTGCTGATGTATATTTAACGTATGTTTATTTCTCTGTTGCAGTTGATATCTGTCTGTCTGTCTGTCTAACCATCCAATTGTTGTTTTGTCTTTTATGTCCCTTTGATTTTCTCCAGGGACTTTATTCTCTCCGAGTTAGTTCGTTTCATACAAAAACAATCAAATTTCACACAAGAAAAAAAAGGGAATGACTTTTCAAGTACTTTAAGTTTTATTTTTGTTACTATTTCTTTTATAGTTTTTTCTTGCAACTGTGCGTTATGGTTTCAAAAAGGGAGCTATCCGAGAAGTAGCTCAAAGACTTTGATCATTTTTTTTATATCAATGCATGAAAAAAAAGTGTCACTTAATTTTGCTCAAAAAACCAGAAGTAAGCCTTCGATGCAGTTCTAGCTGAATTATGTCGATGGAGCTGATATGATACAAAATTAAAATTTCACAGTATTGAGCTAAAAACTTTTCATCTTCCATACACTTACTGCAGACTAAAAGATCTTTTTCATCTTGGTTGGATGTTCTAAGATCTGATCTGATTCATTCTGAAATTTTAACTATCGAAGACGCGTTTGAACATTTTTGGCGCATGCGACGCGTAATGTTGACTTCCAATTTTTCAGTCGTAGTTGGCTTATGCATATAAGATTTGGACTTTATGGTTTCCACCCACTTTCCGGAACGACCAAAAACCCGAAATTTATTTTCCGAAATCGATTTTCCGTGAAAATTTCAAGTTTTGTGTACGATGATTTAGTGTGGCTAGCAATCCAGGTGATGGATACATTACATACTGATCCGCGGCTGAATACCGACACGAAGCCGGTGTTAGATTTTAGGGAGTTTTAAATCCTGAGCCTCGACCGAAGGCCACCCACTTACCCATACTCTTATGTAAAATTGTGTGGCTAGTAATCCAAACAAATTTATACAAATTTCATACAAAATATTTTACTCATGACGCATCAGTTGGTAATTATTGTTTCCGGAAAACAGTCGTTCCGGAAAATGTATATTTCCGATTTCGGAAAAAAAATTTCAGATTTTCGGTCATTCCGGAAAATGTTTATTCCGGAAAGTGTACGGCAATGGGACTTTATGATATCACATGATATAGACGACCAATTAGTTCACAATTGCGTGAAATCATGTTCATTTTAAATGAGTTTGAAAATGGAATTTTTGTGAACTTAGTAGATTAACACAATTTGCAAGCGTTGTTGCAATGTAGGTCTTCTTATGATGAAATAAAAAATAATACTGAAGAAAAATACCGTGATAGTTTGAAACGACCTACGCGTGTGCTGTCATAAAATCCTTTCTCAAAAAAGTACTTTTAAATAATCATCCTATACTTTCATCTAAGTTTCAATTCGTAGAATCAAAAAACTTTGTATACTAATCGAAATAAAGAAGTCCGAACCCGTAGAAATCTAGAAAAGTATAGCCAAGGGTATAAGCATTGATATATACTAAACCATGTGTAAGATCTATATCTTTGTCAATACAACCCTTGAAAGTGTTGAAAAGGACTAAGCTAAGGAACTTCTCAGCTAAAGCAGGAAGCTTTGAGCACTTTCAATTTTGGCTCCGCAATATTTTGCGGATATCTACATACATTGGAGGTAGTTCAATCATTACCAGTTGTGTTTTTGGCAACTCTATCATTTGCAGTGATGTCATTTCATCAAAAGCGTGGGGGGCGAGAGTTTAAATAACATATCGAATCGATGATATTTTGAATTGAATCGATGTCATAAATAACAATATCAGATACTTGAGGGGCCAATGCCCCCCACCAGCTCTATCCAATTGATGCCTCTGATCCTTTGTGATTCCAAGAATGTTAATTTTTTGGCTCGAAATTGCTATGTTCTTTAGCATCTTATTTGAATAAGCCGCAAGTAAGCTTGATATTTACAGCAAACCAATTCTGGAAAGCATTGAAAAGAATATAAGGGAAAATTCCCTCGGATTTGGATTTTTCAGAAAGCTTTTATTTAAGCTATAATAGTTTGAGCTTGGTCTCTACCTATGGTAATACTAAGGATTAACTGCTTGGAAAGTTTTTCTGTAAATATGCATGTCAGCGGTGCTCTTTTGACTAAAAGTTCCTTCAATATTTGGTAGGTTTTGGGCATTTAAAAAATGCAAAATGCTGGATGTATAATCTTCTTAATACGAGTTTTTAAATGAATTTATAATGCAAAATTTTAGCAACAAAAACTCTGCAAATTTCCTTTCATTCCATCAACAAACTTTAATATTAATATTGATGAATTTTATCTAGGCTACTTTCCTTAGTATTTTCAATCTCATGAACTTTTCTATTTATCGCTATTTTATCGCTCATTTAGTTGTTTATTCATTAAATTTTTATAAATTTGTTTTTGGTATCGAATTTCATGTGCGTTTCAATTTCCAAATAGTTAATGTTTTCGCTTGATTTTATTATTATCCTTCATATGTTCAACGAATACAATCGTAGCATTTGTTTTAGTTCTTCCATGATGTTGTTGTTGCTCTGCTGCTGTTGCCGCCGAAACTCCCAAAGGAGTTGCTTACTTTCAATTGGATTTGGGGTTTTCTTTTATTTCTATTATCAGTAAAGTGTGTGAAATTTTCGATAATTGACTTTTGCTTTTAATGGCAGCAGCACTTTGGTTTTCTTAAGAAAGACATTTGATCTTACAATTTAAGTATTCATAATCATATTCCACGTGCTAATGTTTCCTTTTCATATATATTTTTTTTTTAGAAAGCAATAAAAAATAAACTCAAAAAAAAATTTTAATGACTGGCTTAGAAAACATAAAAATGTAAAGAAAAAACTGATTGATCAATTCTTTATGTATCATTTCTATAAGTTTTAAGATTTCTCGCTTATTGCTATAAATTGTAAATTGCCTAAAGTTGGTGTTGTCCTAGGTCACACCATCTATAAGAAGCTGTAGTGTATGTAGAACAACTTCTAAGATCTGAAGTTAACATGTTGCATAGAAAATGATACTTTTAACCCATTCCAGACTGGTACCAGAAGGGCCCTTACTATTTTGATAAAATTTGGTGTGGGAGGTCAGGGGATCAATAGAAGTTGCTGATGAAAAAATTAAATTTTTCCTTATCGGCAGACCGGATATATGGTATGAGTAAATTTTTTCCCAATAGCCCTCTATGAGACAAAAAAAAATTACCGTCAAACTTTTCATTCAATCAAATCTGTTTTATTATAGCATCCCAAATATGATCTTTGAATTTGTTTCGAACTTTTTTCTTTGAGTTTTCAAATCGATTTTCCACCGAAATTTCGGAAATTTTATGTTACCTAAATTCTACCTCTCAAAAAAACAGGTTTATCAAAGAAGTTCGTAAAAACAAAAATAATCATTTCAGACCAATTCTTCCTCTATCCAAAAAAAGCTCTAAGAACCATAACACCTCTTACCTGTCGCTTGGTAGGTTTTTTTTTTAAATGTACTCTTCTTTTGGATATTTAAATATCCAATAGTCTGGAATGAGTTACTGCTTCCTTTGGTTGTTCATTGGCTGAATAGAATGCCGCAGTGACATAGGTTGTTTCAATATAATTTCACATGAGAGTTGAGAATGTAAGCTGAGTTTAAGTGTTAATTGAGTTCAAATTTTCTGATTCTCTGTTTCTTCAAAAACTGCGACTTTTCTATTAAGAAGAATTAAGCATCTGTTGCAGTTATATTTGATATACCTCTGGTCAAGTTACCTGTTGCTTCAGCTTTCTTATGCTGTGTACAATTTTATGCATTACATCCATTGCAAACTAACTCCATGGGCAGTATATGCACTATTAGATTTAGTGACACATTTTAGAGCAGCGATGGGCAAAACACAAAAAATGAGGCACTTGTGACTCTTAACAACAAATACGTCATTTTGCTTACTCGTAGAAAAATAATCAAAACAACAAACACACTGCTACGCACTTTTTTATCATTGCTGTTTTTTTTATACTCGCTGTGCACGGAATTTACATTATTGTTATTGTTGCATCATTCAGGAAGAAACCTATGCGAGCGCACAAAGAAACAACAATGCGCACATTGAGGACAGCTGCCCTCGTTTCGTTTGGTCAGTGTACTGTTATTACTATTTCTTTCTTGTTTTTGCTATCGAGATCAAATTTATGGTAGAATTTTTTATTGTTGTTGCTATTGTTGTTTTTGTTGCTCTTGCTTTCAAAATTTTGGCCATCTATGTTTTAGAGCACATTTTCATGAGTTGTTGCAGTCCGTCCTGTTGCAAACGTGAAAAATTAATTTCGAATATATAACATTTTCCCAAAATTTTTAAGATTTTTCAACGTCATTTACCTTTGAACGCTTTTCGGGCCTTACACATTGCAACATCTATTTCAATATGTTTCGATTTTTTCAACGTTTTTTGACTTGTGCAGCATTTTGCAACATTTTATATACGACACATCATTAAATTCACACATAACGCCACTAGCGCTTGTATTAACCTGATTTTAGTTTATTTAACACCATTCTAAAATTTATGACAGACATAGTTTCATGCACTTTCATTTCGAAATCTGTTATAAAACTCAGATTTTATTTCATTTCTCGGAAAACCACTTTCAATGTCGCCTGTTTCAAGTGCAGCTTCTGTTTTTACTTGCAGCCGCGTAGTTTTGCGGTAGAAGCAGAAAATTTTGTACAAACGAAGCAAAAAGTACAACGTTTGCATGTGAAATACTGCACCCGATCTTAAGCTGCTGATCTACAAATACTGTTTGCTGCGTTATTTTAGTGTTTTCGATGGGAAATTTTTAATGCATCTCCATAAGACAACGTTTTAGTGCCAGCGTTGATTAGTGTTAAACGTTGGTCGTTTAACATTTAATTGTTTTCTGAAATTGTTGTTGTTGTTGTTGTCTTAAGAATAATTATAAGCGTGTCATTTTTCCCTCAAGTTGTTTTTGTTTTTGTCATTTTCAAGAAAGTCCACTTATAGCTGTCATGTTGGGAAATTATTTATGCAGTATTATTATTTACTTTATGGGTTAAATAGATAATCAGGACATGCATGTTATATGAGATTATAATTGCAGTTGTCCTTTTTTTTTGTGATTTTTCTATTACAAAATTAATTGTATACAATTGTAGGACAGCAGTTTGTTTTCACATCTGTGGGTTATATATTAGAAATTATTTTTTTCCCATAATTTAAAACTAAATTCTATAGTTAGTTGAGTTTTTTTTGCTTTAGTTGGTATGAGCAGTGTCGTCATAAAGGCTTGTTGGCTGTTAGAGAAGAAATGTTTTCCTGGGTCCGTTTGCGTAAAAAACAAAACATGTTAAATAAAGCCTTACATATAATCATGCCTTTAAATAAATACTCTGTACTGCATTGGCAGTAAAAGTCAAAATGCATCATCTATTTGTTTAGTTAGAGTCGGATTCATTCCAATTAATTGTCTGAAGTACGTCAGTGTTTCTTTTATTTGTTTCCTTACCGGAAATAATTTTTTGTAGTATAGCGCTCAAAAGATTTTCTCTTGTATGAGAGCTGCCACGCGCTTTTGTTAAAATGCGCCCACATTTTGTCTAGTGCTTGTCAAAACCATTCCTAGTAGTCGTTGAAAGTTTGGTTGCATTTCCAGAAATTACTTTCTAAGCATAAAGATTCAAAGTCAAACATAGGAGGTGCTTCGACCACTTATTGATACTTGCCATATTTTGCTTTTTCAAACTATTCCCTTTATTTGTATAAGATTTGGTTCCGTTGTTTTGGAAATCTCTTTCATCGTGGCACTTTTACATTTTTTTTTTTGTCTGTAAGAGGTGGTTTGCCCTTTTCTTAAAATATTCCAACTTTTTGCACATCCTCTAGCCACAATTCTTTAAACTTTCCCCTTAAACTTTCCCGAGCTTGTAAAATATAGAATCTCTGTTTTGAAATCTCCAATCGTATAGGCATACGATTTGGGAATAACTTATTCGATCCCGCCTCATCACTTGTATGTTACTTATCCAAATCAATTTTAATACTTAATTCAAATTTAGTATAATTGTTTTAAAAAGTTTCTTACGAATATATAGTGCTTATAAATTTTGAAGTTTATTGGAAGTGCCACGCCTTCTGGTTCAAATTAACCATTTTATTTTTGAGGTGAGCGCTTCATTTGTTGTTAGTTATTGCTGTCATAAGTCCCAAGAAGCATAATTTTATGTGCTTGTGATGCTTAGGAGAAACCATGCTTCGTTGTGAAATCCCATTAATATTTTTTGAAATATATATAAAGTGAAATTCCCCATAACCGGACACCCACCGTTGCAGTATTTTTGTCCGGTTATTGGAGCGTCTGGCTATCGGAATTGATTTTGTATGGAAAAGTTAGTGAGTGTCGCTGAAATATGTCTGGTTATGGGAGCTGTCCGGTTATGGGGGCTGTCCGTAATGCGGAATTTTACTGTAGTCCAAGCCTTTCCTACATCTCAAAAAAGCGCCCGTTCTAAGATATCAGAATATTAAAAGAAAAATTTAATCTTAAAAAAGCGCCCGTTCTAAGATATCAGAATATTAAAAGAAAAATTTAATCTTAAAATGCTAAGAACTTCAATTTTATCTGGGAAAAACTTAATGACCTTGATAAAAAATTTAAGTTCATGATAAAAAGTTGTCCGGTTTCAGACTATTTCAGAATTTTTAAAATTGCTATTTTGTAAAAAAAAATTTCAGCGCAAAAAAAAATCTTGCACACAAGCGCCAAAGCAGCTGGGAAACGCCCTGTATAGAATATATACAACTGTGTACCGAATTTAAGAACTATAGCTGCCAGAAGAGTCAAGACTTAATGTTTAAAATATAAAGTTTTGTTTATGTTACTATGTATTTAGTATTGGACGAAATAATGACCAGCGATTCTGTCTTTCGTAACTGATAATAATAAAGTTTAGCTAAGTACTACAGCTATTAGACTTATTAGCTACATAACAAAGATGAGATTAGATGATCAGATGAAAGGTTCTCAGCTGTACTAATATGAGTTTAGTCTGGACACAAAACAATTTCTCAGGGATGTATAAAAACATACATAAATAAAAATATAGAAACTACCAAAAACTTTTTTTATGAAAACTTGGGTCCTTCATCGAATAATAAATGGCCGAAATTTTTTTTTCTATTGAAGCCAAGCTTTGTTAGAGAAAGAATTTTATATTTCGTGCTTGCTATTATGAAGTTCTAATTGATCTCTTTAACAATTCTTTCAAGACACAGCTTAGTAGCAGAGAGATATTCTTTGCTGTAAAGTATTCTAGACATGATATTTAATCTCTTTCTTGTGCGGACAACAAAGCTGAAATTTTACAAAACCCGCAAGCCTTCTAATAGAAAAAAAAAAAATATCTAAAAATATTGCAAAACCGCGAAACGAAAAGTAGAAAAATTACTGCTAAGCTCCTCAATGTACTTACACACATAATCTGCCATGGGGCTTCTTCTAATACCAACAGCACAGGCAGACAAACAGAACATTTTTATCAATATGGCGCTGTACGCTATCTTTCTTTGCTGACATCCTTTACATCCTATTTGTGTTGGCAGGCTCCTCATTGGCCCCAACCACGTAGTGCTTGAGCTGACGCTTCAATTGATGATGCGTTTGCAATTTGTTTTGTCTGTTAGACACGGCGCATCCTGGCGTAGTTGAACGTGCGATGTGCAGCGGCGATACACAATTTTATTGATGTGTTTTTGTTCAGCTGCGTTGCGCGACCATGGCCATGAATTCAATATCAACCAACCGACGTGTCTGCCAAAAGTGACTTTGAACTTTTTAGCGAATTTTGTTTTTTTCGTTTTCGGTACCTTTGTATTTGCTGCCAAAGTGAAAACTTAACGATGTACAGTGGAAAAATTATTTTTGTAGATAATTTTGTTTGTGAGAAAATTCGCGGATATTAAATGACAGTGATGAAGGATTATCAAATGATTAAGAACATGTTTTAAATTAATGAAATATTTGAAAAACATATAAAACTAACTACTTAAGTTTTTCTCTTAGTGCATCCAAGAGCAGTTGCAAACACTAAACTCTGACAACACATAGAAAAACACTAAAATTTTCAAATAAAATATTTAAAAGTGTGAAAAATGGCAAAACGTATAAGTCAGTTTCGAGCGCATTAAAAGCAATAAAAAGAGACAGCTATATGTAACATCTACTGACAGACTGATAAAGCATGCAATGTACTGCACGTGCTAAACTTTTCAATAACTTGCAATTTTCAACAGTTTTTCTTGTTGTGAACTTGCAAAAGTTTAATGCGATTTATTTGAGAAAATGTTGCAAGGGCGTAATTCGACTTCATCCCACATTTTGTAAGCCAATATTTTGTTTTCGTAAGTATACTTTTAAGACTTTAGAGTTTTCAATGTGAAAATTAACTACGCACTTCTCTCTCTCTTTCTTTACTATAATTTTTAATGCGCTTTTCTTTCTTATTTTAGCCCATTCTACACAATAATTAATATTTTATGCACACGTCTGCTGCGATTCTTATCGCTCACTCCATTATTTTATAAAGCAGACGGTTTTCCACCGTCTGGCGTGGTATAAACATAAAAGATTTGGCTTAAAAGTATCGATGCTAAGCTTGCAGAGGAATGAAACCTCTTCAAATTTTTTAATTCCAAATTATTAATCCTGGAATAGAACCGACAAAGCAATTGATTCAATGTCATTGAATTAGAAAATTTGATTCTAAATTTCAGTTTTCTGGGATTGAAATTGGAATTCAAAAAATTTTAGAGACAACACGTTTTTTTGTTGAAAGACTTTTAGACTTGACTTAGACTTGACTTAGACTTGACTTAGACTTGACTTAGACTTGACTTAGACTTGACTTAAACTTGACTTAGACTTGACTTAGACTTGACTTAGACTTGACTTAGACTTGACTTAGACTTGACTTAGACTTGACTTAGACTTGACTTAGACTTGACTTAGACTTGACTTAGACTTGACTTAGACTTGACTTAGACTTGACTTAGACTTGACTTAGACTTGACTTAGACTTGACTTAGACTTGACTTAGACTTGACTTAGACTTGACTTAGACTTGACTTAGACTTGACTTAGACTTGACTTAGACTTGACTTAGACTTGACTTAGACTTGACTTAGACTTGACTTAGACTTGACTTAGACTTGACTTAGACTTGACTTAGACTTGACTTAGACTTGACTTAGACTTGACTTAGACTTGACTTAGACTTGACTTAGACTTGACTTAGACTTGACTTAGACTTGACTTAGACTTGACTTAGACTTGACTTAGACTTGACTTAGACTTGACTTAGACTTGACTTAGACTTGACTTAGACTTGACTTAGACTTGACTTAGCCTTGACTTAAACTTGACTTAAACTTGACTTAGACTTGACTTAGACTTGACTTAGGCTTGACTTAGACTTGACTTAGACTTGACTTAGACTTGACTTAGACTTGACTTAGACTTGACTTAGACTTCACTTAGACTTGGCTTAGACTTGACTTAGACTTGACTTAGACTTGACTTAGACTTGACTTAGACTTGACTTAGACTTGACTTAGACTTGACTTAGACTTGACTTAGACTTGACTTAGACTTGACTTAGACTTGACTTAGACTTGACTTAGACTTGACTTAGACTTGACTTAGACTTGACTTAGACTTGACTTAGACTTGACTTAGACTTGACTTAGACTTGACTTAGACTTGACTTAGACTTGACTTAGACTTGACTTAGACTTGACTTAGACTTGACTTAGATTTGACTTAGACTTGACTTAGACTTGACTTAGACTTGACTTTGACTTGACTTAGACTTGACTTAGACTTGACTTAGACTTGACTTAGACTTGACTTAGACTTGACTTAGACTTGACTTAGACCTGGCTTAGACTTGACTTAGACTTGACTTAGACTTGACTTAGACTTGACTTAGACTTGACTTAGACTTGACTTAGACTTGACTTAGACTTGACTTAGACTTGACTTAGACTTGACTTAGACTTGACTTAGACTTGACTTAGACTTGACTTAGACTTGACTTAGACTTGACTTAGACTTGACTTAGACTTGACTTAGACTTGACTTAGACTTGACTTAGACTTGACTTAGACTTGGCTTAGACTTGACTTAGACTTGACTTAGACTTGACTTAGACTTGACTTAGACTTGACTTAGACTTGACTTAGACTTGACTTAGACTTGACTTAGACTTGACTTAGACTTGACTTAGACTTGACTTAGACTTGACTTAGACTTGACTTAGACTTGACTTAGACTTGACTTAGACTTGACTTAGACTTGACTTAGACTTGACTTAGACTTGACTTAGACTTGACTTAGACTTGACTTAGACTTGACTTAGACTTGACTTAGACTTGACTTAGACTTGGCTTAGACTTGACTTAGACTTGACTTAGACTTGACTTAGACTTGACTTAGACTTGACTTAGACTTGACTAAGACTTAAATCAAACTTGACTTGGACTTAGACTTCACTTAGACTGGGCTTTGATAAACATTAGAGTTTTATGAACAATTAAGGTATTATCTTCAATATATATGTTGCATATCTATGCAAAAATATCACAACTTTTATATGAGAAACTAATATCACATCTCTAGTCAACTTCAAGGTTTACTTTATTTAGCTAGCTATACTCAGTTCACAACAGTTCAATTCGATTTTAATTTTTTTTTATAGGCAATTTTTATTACGCGTCTATTAAACGCAGCTCCCGTTACAATGCAGTACATTAAACTTGACTCCTTTTGCTCCGTCTATTGTTATGTTTGCTGCCGCCGTTGCTCCACTTGCCTCGGTCTGTGTTTCGCTTCTGCTGCTTGCTACTACTGATGGGGGCGTGCGTAGGGGTACATCATCATGTTGCCTGTCTTAATGCTTTTATCTATTCCGCTATCTGCCGCTGCTACTGTATGTATGTGTGCGTGTGTTAAAAGCGTCTGCATGTGCTTACTGTTGTTGTGCATTTAATTCGCTTGATTGAGAATATTTTTATTCTGATTTTTACAATCTGTAAATTTTGATTTAATGTTACCCTCAATTTAGTGTAAAATTACATTTTATCTTTTATGGTAATTTAAATGAATCACATTTTTACAGCGTAGCGCATAACGTGGCTTCTTTTCTCCATTAAGGAGTACATGATGAGGGTGGTTGAATTTGATTAACTTTGTTAGGCTTCGTGGATTGTTTGGTGTTTTAGGTTCTTTTAGGAAATTCGTGAGTTGAGCACAATCATCCTTAGAGAATCAAACAGCGGTAATTAAAATATCAAATTATGTTAATAAATTTTTATTTTTAATAGTAAAATGGGGTAAGTTCATCGTCTCATATGACTTTGAATTTCTAATTACTGATTTCTAATTCAGAATATATTTAAAAAATAAAAATCCGATAGTTATTAAGTCATACATTGACCTTAACTTTAAAAACTGCTACGGCTAGGAACTTATAAACTCTTATGCAATTCTATGCCTGTATATCTACAAACAAGCAACATTATTTTATTTCTTTCAATCTTAGCCCATAACATAGCTTACCTTGCTCATATATTTAAATTTATTTCATATAAATATTACCGCAACAACACACAATCTCTTAATTAAATCATTAAGATTTTTATTGCTTCAAATGTGATAACGAAAAAATTAATTTGTTAATGCAAAGCATAGAAACTCCGCCGCTTATCGATAACAAAATCAAAATAATGGTAGTACAAACAAGCGGCAGAACAAAATTTTTATCTAAAATAATTTATTTAATGATCATAAAGAAGACGTGTCAAAGGCAATAAAAATGTCCCAATAAATCAATTTACAACAATACAATACAAGCTATCTATTTTTTTTTCCAAAATATTTTCTCTTTCGTTGAAGCTTATCTACGCTCGCACAAAACATTTGGGGCTTATCAAATCTAGGAATAAATTCAGAAAAAAATCGAAGAACAAGCTTTTGATAAAAATAAACAAAAAAAGAGAAACAAAATTAATTAGAATTTTTTTTTTCATGTTAACAAAACTAACACCAAAAATGCATTAAAAATGTAACAAAAATGCATTTAACAAAGCGAATGAACAAACAAAATTATTATAGTGAAAAAAAACGAAAATAAAAAAATACTAAAAGTGCTGGGGAAAACCCAAATATAATATTCATGGAAAAGTTCAAAAGTCAAATAAATCACGAGTTTAAATAATAAATGAACTTTCTGACTACATGTCACGTTAATTATAACATAACTGCGACAACAGCACAACAAAATAAAAATTACATACCAGCGATACTTATCATTAAGACATGGCAAGAAATTATTAGAAATATTAAAAAAAAAAGGAAAAAAAAAATATTTTAATTACATTTGGTTTGCATGACACTTCAGAGTTTACGCTGCCTTTGAAGTACTATTAAAAAAGTTTTCCTTATTATATCATACTACTTGTAATTATAAAAAGTTTTCCAATAGGAGTGTTATGTTTTCAAATCGCCAGTGTAACCATATAGGAATTGTCAAGATTTTTCGCTGTGCGACTTCCAATTTAGTCATGGATGATGCCCACTTCAACAAAGCTTGAAAATTAAAAAAATGTTTAACCAAAACAATTGAAAATTTATTGCGAGTAATCGTTGCCTATTTGCAATTCATAATCATAATCGACCTGGTGTGCTCACTATTCGTCAAAATATGGATAGTTTTGGATGTAATGTTTTGTTGCACACTAGTCAAAGCATATTTGGTACATTATTTTTTTTCACAACATTTGCATCGTGAAAAAATCATCGTCAGTATATTCGATAAGTTTTCAGAACATTCGGTACATTTGGCTCAGTACATTTGGAGCATTTACAGAACATGTTCGGTACATTTTCAGTTCATTTTGACAATTTCTAAAATCACAATTTTTTATTAAATTCTTTGCGAATAATGCCTACTGTAAGCTTGGCTGGCCATTTTTTTTTTAAGTAAAAAAGTAAAAATTTAGCTAAATTTTTGTAGTTTTAAGTAAATTTTTCAAGTAGATGTCGAAAAAAGTACATTCGCCATCTAAAAAGTACATTTCAATTCTCATGCCATCACTGTTGCACACAGTTTGTATCACAGTAAGATAAAGATCTGGTAGTAGTTACGAATATATTGCTGTATTGCTTATCCCAAGGTGTTCTCAACAGCTATGACTGTCTGTCCAGTGATGTAATTAGCGAGGCAAAGGGGTGGCGTCGCACCGAGCGCAAAGGCTTCGAGGGTGCCAAAATAGTCTTCGATATTCTTTGAAACTTAAAAATTTCGAACTTCGGTACTTTTGTTTATAAAAAATTTCAAAGTTTTTTGTAAAGCAGGGAGCGCCAGTATGGACCTTCGCCTTGCGTGGTAAATATTCAAGGTATGCCACTGTATATGCCACAATAGCATTCTTTTCGAAAAATCTTTGGCTGACATTCTTACAAAATTATTATCGCGCTAAAAATCAAAAATTTGGATCATTGAAAATGCCTTTGGCTTTTGCCCTGGAATAACTTGAAGCTGATGTTGACTTTGCCAAGAAAATTATCATCTCTGATGAGGTAAATTTCAAACTCTTTGAATCGGTAAATATGCTAAATTGATGTTACTACATAGTCTCAAGTCAATTCACAAATTGTTCACGACGAATTTTTACGTACCGTTTGGTTTCGTTACCGTCTCTGTCAGTGGTGAGCTGATTTGAAAGATGTTGACTTACCAAATTCAACAAGATTGAGCTACGTGTTACTACTACATGCTATAATCGAATAATACTCGAAGCATGAAAAGTTTGGATGGTCAATAATCTCAAGAAAGGCGCACGTCGAATGACCTATACCAATTTGTTGCTTAACACCTTGGCACTCATTCTGCTTGGGTTATATAAAGACATTGAGTTATGTCGATAAACCGATAAATTAAATAGAATACCAAATTCATGAGCTAAAGCTTGATTTACTAAACAAAGTGGTCTACAATTCGACCCGCTGTATTTGTCACTGCAGGATGAGCAAATGCGGTCACTCGAATGCTGCCATTTTTAAAATATAATTTCATGGATCGTACTTCAAAATGAAATAAAGATTACTGTTCTATCTCATTTCGATTTTTTTTATTAAAAAAAAAAAAAAAACACTCCTATCAGTTACAACTTTATGAAGTGATTTAAAAAAGATTTGTATAATGATTTACAAAATATTAATATGATTACTTAAAAACTTTTTAAATTTGCTTCCAAAAATATGAGAGATCACTTGTATTTGAATAACTTTATTGAAATGTTATGGTTATATCGTAGCAATTTTCTCGAATGTAATGTGAACAAAATTATGATAATGATGCTCAAAAGCCATATCGAAATGCGCGTTTGCAACAATAAAATTTATTTTCTTTTTAAAAATTTATAAATGTTTTCTGTGAGCTCTGCCTTATTAAAATATTACGACTCTCCTTTTTCTGATTTCTTATAAAAAATTTCAATATATAAAAAATACACTTTAAATTAGTTTCATGAAATTTGTTAAATTCCCTTGCAAATGCGTTCATTGATCTTTATCAATGCTCTTTTTGTCTTAAGCTGTGTGTTGCTTTTGGGTTCACACAGTACATGCTTATCTTTATATAGTGCAATAAATCTTGACAGCTGTCATTTTGTGTCTAATTAGTCATATGTCAATAAACTTTACAGTGTTATGCATGTGTACTAACAACATCGTAGCCTTCGTGAAAGCATTGTATGTAATCATTGGTTTCTTGTTGCAAGAGGGTATGCATTTGTAGGCGTGTAGGGATGTTTGATTTGCCAGCTTTTGAGAAAATTTATTTAAATAACATGGCAATGAATAATTTGATTTAATTTGTATTTATGTACTAAATATTTTTTGTTGTATAAATGAATTTATTAAGAGCATTCAAATAGCAGCGTATTAAACAGAAACAAGTTTTTGGATGGCAAATATGCTAGAGCTTTCAAAAGCAAATCATTTATACAGTAGTAATGCAAAATAATAATTGATTGAAAAGAGGCAATATAAATTTAACATATACAGTTTTTATAGCAATTTTGTGTTTTACAAAAGTGATCCTCTGAAATTATATATTTCAAAGCCACATGACTTGAAATTATTATAATTTCCCTTAAAAATATCAGTGTGGTAAAGCTTTTAACGCTACCATGCCGTAAATATACATAGTTGTTCGGATACCCTTACTATATATAAAATTTTACGGCTTATTTTCAAACTCAAATGTTATTAACTTCAAGAATTTATCTGATAGAAAAACTATTGCAATTAATTTACATAAAAAAGTTATTTTAAGGAAAAAACTATTGCAATACGGAATTAACTTTTCCAACATAACAAGTTCTAGTTTAATTGTATGATAACTTTAAGAAATTATTTATTTTAGATACAAATTGTAGAAACTGAAATATATGTATAAGACTCCTAACTTTTGAAGTTTCCAAACTTTTCATGAAAATCATGAATGAAATCACATTTGAAAAAGTTCAAAACAAAAACTATCTCGCCTCTGTACCATACTTTTGATTCAAAAAAATTCTTCAATACCATCAAAGCTATGGAAACTAGAGATCATTTCATTCAATAATATAAATTCAAGCCATGGAAAAACGTAGAAACTACCGAACACATATGTATAATCCATAGAATGTAGTTAAAATCAAATCAATATTTTTTCCAAAGGAATCGTCATTAATCATTGAAGCACTGTTTTAATGAAACTATCAGCATTATTAGACTTGGTCATTTTTTTTTGACGTTTTCTCCACTGACACAGGACCACAAAAAAAAGGTCTTGTAGTTGGAAGATGAGGTGTCATACGGTATGTATTTTGGCGTCCTTAAGCCGAATCCGAAGTCAGACTTTTTCCATCACCCTCAGATTTTGACATAACATTAAAATACGTTAAAAAGAAAATCCCTCAAAAAAAAAAGAATCAAAATCCAGAAGGTAAACCTTACTTATATTACGTATCTAGGTGTGCCAAAATTATATCTTACAATAAAAATTAGTTTTAGCTGCCCACTTTTCCCCCAGCACCCCCATTTACCCCCAAAGGGCTAAAAACTTATTTCTCATAAAAATTCAAAATTAATGCATATCCGTAGGTACTTTTGACGAGAAGCACAGATATATGACATGATTTATAATTTTATGATTTTATTTTAAGAATCAAAAATAATCGTTATTTTCGATTTCTATCCTTTCCGATCAAAAGTAATCGTTAATTTGGATTTCAATTTTTTTCCATCAAAAATAATCGTTATATTGGATTTATATTTTTTTCGATCAAAAATAATCGTTATATTGGATTCATATTTTTTTTCGATCAAAAATTAACGTTATTTTGGATTTCTATTTTATTTTTGGTCACAAAATAAAATACAAAATAACAATTTTTTTTTGGTCGAACAGATTTGAAATCTAAAATAACGATTATTTTCGATCGAACAGAATAGAAATCCAAAATAACGATTACTTTGGATCGAAAAAAGCTTAAATCCATTTATAACGATTATGCAGTGATTTCTATCATAAAATTCATAATCGTTACGGTCTCTGCTGAAAATTATGTGTTTTTAAAAAACACCCTTTACAAACTTTTTTCACTTTTTGAGTTGATCTTTTATATAAGGTTAGTTTTGCCTGCCTAATCCAGCAACACACTCATCAACTAATTGCATGTCAGGTCAAATGAATAAACGCAATGTCTTTTTAAACTTTTAATTACTAATTCTCACATATGCGCCAGAGACGCACAACATGCACTACAAAATTTTCAATAGCAATTAAGGGCATTATTTATCCATTACGAACCCACCAGTATTGCCATAACAACCAATTTGAAACACAATAGAGAACAATCTTTAACTAAACTTACAAGAACAACAACAGCTAAAGACAACAAAACTGTTTAGCATACAATTAGCACACAAAACGCTCAAATCATGCAAGGAGCAGCAGAATACACCCCCCATTTTGTGCCTACCCCATCCAAATACAAAAACATATGGAAATTAGCATAAAGGATAAAAGTGAGCGTAACAAATTGTACGAAAACCACAGCGCACAGCGCATAAAGCAACACCACGCCAATGATCCCAGCACAAGGAGAGCAGCCAACTTTAGTAGCAACGTCATTGTAACGTCGAGTTTGTACGCCCGCCTGCATATCATGTGACACTTAAGGTGATCACATTACATTTAATAATCCTCCCAAACTGCCGACTAACATAGTACCCGAACTCATTCAAAATAAAATTGGAAAAAAGCAAGAACTTGAGTTCATCTATGAAAAATAGTTTTTGTTGTTGTACTTTTCAAAGTTAAATTGAAAATTTTCAATATTCCTAAATATGTGCACTTGTGTGTCAAAAAGGGATGGATGTTACAAGTCAAGGATATTGGAGCGGTGAAAAAGAAAATTATTGAAAATGATTTTTTTGGTTGCTATGTTGCTTTGGTTTATTTTCTTTTTTTTGGTGAAGTACATGCGTTATCAAAAAATGATTATCGATTTCACCTTTATGGGTTTTTAAGTTTCTTTTTCAATGAGAGGGATTGTTATCTCTCGTTTACCCTCAAATTGTGCGTTGATACGATGGAGCAGGGCGCTGCTTTAAAATATTTAATATTTTGAAGGATTTATTTTTGGTACTACAGTGGAACTATTTTGATAAGTTGTGTGGATGTTTAAGGTTTTGACGAACCTTATGATTATGATAAGCTCGACAGCAGGGGCGTCGCAAGAAATTTTTCGTCGATAGATTTTTCTAAAAAAAAAAAGATTTATTCCATACTTTAGAACGGGATATAAAGATAATTTTGTATGAAGATGTTTTTTTATTCGCTGCAATTTCCATTAATTAAAGATAAAGTAAGTTTTGTTTAAATGTTTCCAAAAGTGGCTTTTCGATTTCTTCGCGAAATATATTGTTTCATAACCCTTCGCAAATCTAAGGATCCAGTTTTTTCCTTATAAACATGAAGGAGCGTTGTATAGGTAAGACCTTTAAGGGTCATTTGTAAACGAAAATAAGTCTTTAACCGTTACAAAGCGCTAAATTACCTTTCACAAGAAGCTCCTGAACCTGGCACTGTCATTATTAAATAGACCAGTCGATAAACTTGATATAGAAGGTGTTTCGTTGTGTGAGATGATTTCCGAAGTTGGTCAGCGATTTCAGGACAGCACGTTGGTTTGTTGCCAGGTATGTTTTTCAATATTTTGGAGTTGAAAACGGAGGCTGGTCAATTCAAAATCATCTGAGAAAATGCCCAGCTTTGACTCCAAAGTTTCTTCAGTGGGTACATTTCCTTTGTATGCATCAAGTAGTATATTTTTTAACGAATTTAAAGCATCAAAGCCTGAAAAAAGATTTGCTAAGTCCTAAAAATGTTGATCGAATTATGATATAACTTTTTTCCGAGTAGGGGGGTAAAATGAATACACTGCTCCCCTGCCAAAATTTATTGGGTGGCAGCTGCCCCCTGCCCTCCGGTTGCGACGCCCCTGCTCGCGATACTTTTTGCTTGATGTCCTGTTTTTGATTGAATAGTTCGATGGCTTTGAGGGATTTAATGGATTACTTAAGTGTATAAAATAATTTTGGTGCATGTGACGGCTTTTCAAATTTTATGATGAATATATTGATAGATTTTAAAAATGTTATTTTTTGTGAATTTCTATAGCTCTGACGAATTCAATGGTTTAAATCAGTAGTGGGCACGCAGATTCCCTATTCGGCCTCATTGCCCGAAAAAAAGCGAAAAAAAATTCGCTGAATTTCAACGCTATCGAGCCACAGCGTTGACTTGAGTTCAAATGAAAACAAAAACATTACACAAAGGCATAGGCGACGGCGCCATATTGTGTCTTGACGAGTATAGCAATTGTTTTTGTTTATAGTGCGATTTGGTTTTTTTTTTGTGATTTTGGCGAATTTGGAAATGACAGCAAAAGACTTTAAAATTTCGTTTGTTGTTGCTTGATGTTGTTGTTTCGCCCATTTGTTTGATTCCATGCCCACCACTGGTTTAAATGAATGTTATGGCTTTTGCGGATTCATGGTATTTTTTTCTCACAATACTATTCATTATATTTCATGCGCATCTTTAAAGTTTTTTGACTTGAGAGCCATTGTCTCAGGTTACCATATGTTTTACGAGGTTATATTTTGACTTAAGAGAAACATTGTCATCAATATCTTTACTATGTTACTGCGTTTTATTTTTTCGATTTTAAAACTTTTCATTACTATTTTTTTACCACTGTACCTTGAAAACTAACACAAAACTTGTATAACAAAATGAATTCCAACTGAAAGTCATAATAAATACACTGCTTTTATATTCAAAATTCTACTGCTACAGATGTTTTCTAAGTATTTGTTCACTTCAAGCTACCCTATTAAAAAAAAAAAACGAAACTCACAACCGCTCTTAAAATATGCCAAAATTTTCCCCCTGCCAATATGACAAAAAAGACAGTGCAGTAGCAGTACTCTATTTGAAAAAGTAGAATCCTCATCATAGTATTTTTCTTATTTTGATTTTTGAACAGCTTTTACAAATTTACCACCTTTTTCATAATTTTTCCATTTGATTTAATCTGCGCAACGCTAGACATGGAAAATACGCCACGTGCACAGGACCACATTATACAGTCAGAGCTTAGGTATAGCAGGGAAGACAGTACGGTGTGTATGTGTAGTTGTGAAGTGAAGTAGACCAGCGTGTTAACCGACGATGTTTAAAAGGTAAACAACGCGCTGTGCTTTTTCACATTTTCATCAACGAATCAAGCGAGACACCTTTGTCATCCTTCTGCTACTGGCCCCTACTCTGCTTTTTTTTTTGTTGTTGTTATTTTTCTCATCATCATCATTATTATTATTATCCTGGCTCATAATCAATGCTGCTTGCTGACTGCCTGCCTGTCTACCACTGCTGCTACCACTCTACGCTTTTCACACATCAAGTGTGTACCGAGCACCAAAGGAATACCACAAAATGTGCAGAAAAGAAAAAGTGTCAGCATATCCTGCTTAGTACCCCACTTGAAAGTTATACTCAATATATTGGCAAATAGTTTTAACGCATTTTTAGCCAATGATGGTTTGAAAGAACTACATATAAGAATTGAAAAAGTTAAAAATGTTGAAAATATCGGAAAAATTCAATATATCAAAAATTATTGAAGAAAATGTTGAAAAAATGCTAAAAAATGCTAAAAAAGTCGTAAAATATTGAAAAAGGTTTCAACATTTTTCAACTTTTTTTTAATATTTTACGACTTTTTTAGCATTTTTTTAGCATTTTTTCAACATTTTTTTCAATAAATCTTAATATATTGAATTTTTCCGATATTTTCAACATTTTAACTTATTCAATTCTTATTTAATTCTTTCAAAATTTTTAAACTCGTCTGACATGTATATATCGACTTCAATATATTGATCCAAAATTTTAGTATTTTCAAATTTTTTCGATATATTCGACATATGAGACTTATTCCGATCATTTACTAATCACCAAGCCAGAAGCTAAAGATTAAAGAAAATTTGTTAAAAATGGGCTAAGTCACAAAGTAAGTTAAAAAAGCATTTAATTTAAAAAAAAAGCGAAAAAAAAAGATGTCATCAACATTTGCTGCTTTTATGCAAACGACACGCGCTCCAACTCTCTATGTGTGCGTCGTCTGCTGACAGGATATTTCAAGCTGAAGTGATGTGCTTTATCAGCTCATCGATTATGAACAACAACTGAAAAAAGAAAGAAATCTCCGCTAGATAAATTCTCTATGTACGTTAAGTTTTTCTCAAAATTTTTACATACATTTTTTTTTGCGCCCAGCAAAAAAATGCGTCACATCACGCCCTCATTGTTTTGAGTGGTAGCGATAAGTGACTGTGTGCTATATATGTACGCATGCGAGTGTGTGTGTGTTTTACGCATCATTTGTTCTTAACGTATATCCTGTTTTTGTTTTGTTCTGATTTTTTTTTTTAAATTTTCCACAATTTTTTTTTATTTTTTTTATCGACTGCTTTTCTTTTAACGGCATTACTACACACTTTATCTGCCACCAATGTAAAAGCATCTCACTGCTGCTGTTGCTGCTGTCTTCCTTTTAAGCTTCCTTATAATCACTGTTGACGCAGTTTCCTTTTTTAATAGCTTCCCTTTTTTTTAATGGTCTTACTGCTATTAGTTGGGGTTTTGATTACCTGTATACAGTGTGCTGTTGTTGTTTTCGGTTGGAAAAATTGTCTTTGTTGTTTACCATACAGCATTTTTTAAAAGAAAATTTTGTTTGCTTTTAGTTTCTTTAATGATGCATAAAATGAGTACATCTATTTGTGTTTAGAAAAAAAAAACACTCAAAAAAACTGACTTAACCCATTGTAGGCCAATACTTTGAAAATATTATGTTTTTTAATATTTTACCTACACATAAACATTAAATTTAACGATTTATTGTATTAATCTCACAAAAATCTTTAGTTTGTTAGCCTGGTGATACTATCAATATAGAAGCAGCACTGACAAAACCACAAATTTGTTGCTGTCGTTGGAAAAAGACTGCTGTGCCATAGAATATTGCATGCAACACGCACTTGACCGGAAATATAATTATTACATTTAGAGCTAATAACAGACCGTTATTGTAATGAAGAAGAAACTATTAAAGGACATTTGACTAGCGTTTGTAATGACACCAGCTGATGATGCATTGATAATGTAGCGAAAATTAATTTAAAAAAAATTGTTACTTTTTTATAAAATATGGCTTCACTTCTTCGTCTGAGGCACATCAAGCGAATTGAATAAGGGCTCTAGTGTTAAAAAATTGAATAAAACGCAACACGGCTCAAGAAAAAGATGGAGTTTGAACTTCATTTTAAGATTATCAACTAGGGTTAGATCAGGATTACAACAGTGAAATGGAAAGATCACGCCTAAAATCGAGTACAAAAGGTTAGTCAGCTTGAACGGTGGCAATTAATAGGTTGTCATCATAAAAGAATAACTGATCAGAATATAGTTATATAACTGCCAAAATGGACATTACATAAAACTCCTTCGTCGCTTTCTATTTAAGCTTCAAGTGGCAGATCGAATATTGTAAGAATTAGATTCTTTTGCTGCCGAATACTCTTTTGAATGAGTGATGTAAACTTAGAAGGTTAGGTTAGGATAGGGTGGCGGCTTTTTCAGATCCTCACATAGACCACAGGGGTCCATAGTGTTACCACAAACTCTCTGCTACAGTCTTATTAGTAAATTCTGGTCCTTTCATTGTGGTGCTCGTCCAACATGAAGATGCCTGTTTTTACAGCGAATCTTTTGATTTCACTCAAATGTACTTTAGTTAGTTCCTTCAGGGATATATAGAATGGCTGCCCAAAGTATTTTAACCTATAACTTGCCAAAGCAGGGCAAAAGAAAAAAAGGTGTTCTATGGTTTCCTCTTCACACCAGTTATTGGCTACTGCGCCCAGCCTGAAAGCATGATGCCAACTAAAGAAACTAAAGTTAATATTGATCGATCAATGCAAAGTTTTTAATTTTCAGATGTTTTTGTGTAAACTTTGGATTGCTTACTTAGCTCGCACTATAACCGACGATTGGTCTTGGCTACCTTTAAAATGCTGCGCCATTCTGGTCTGTGCGCATTGAACTCAGTTAGAAATACCATACACGTTCAGGTTATCGTAATCTTGGTCTTTCCAATAGTGATTAGGACGTCTTTTTCAGCGAGTTGCATCAGTACATTCTGAATATAGTACCTCTTACTTACAGCTCATGCAGCTCGTGGTTTAATTTTATGCAGCATGCGTCATTTACGCAGATTTAATCATAGATCTTACGAAGAACTTTTTTCTCGAAAGCTCTAAATATCTTCTCATTGTTCTGCGTCATCACATCATCAGTGATGGGCACCAACATGCACACAAACTTCGTTTCCATGTAGTGGTACAACAACCATATGGAGGTCTACTTTTGCTGAGGTAGAATTGCATCGTTACTGTGCTCACATTTGCATACGAATACACAAATGCTCTCTCGTTACTCTCAATTGCGCTCTCTTTAGAACTTGCAAAAGAACTTGTGCCCATCCATGGCTATCGTACATTCTTCAGCACTGTACAACAGAACGGGGAAAATGAGTGATTTTTAAAGTTTTGCTTTTGTTCATCGAGAGAGAGAGCGCTACTTTACAATTGCTTGCTGAGTCCAAAGTAATACCTGTTGGGAAGAATTATTCTTCGCTCAATCTCCAGGCTGACATTATTGTTAGTGGTAATGCTGCATCTAAGATAAAAAATCCATGACCATATCAAATGTGTAGTTTCCAACAGTATTATGTTGTTCAAAACGCCGGGTATCATTTTTTTCTAACGCAAGATAATCTGTCTTGCTCTCGCATTACAAAAACCTACTCCACGCGATTCTTTCCAGTCGTTGGGCATGCCTTCTTCTGACCATATTCTGCCTATTAACGTAACTATACGTAACTAATTGCTAGTATCGTCGTCAGCCAGTAGATTGGAGAAGTGATTTCTCCATATCGCCAACATACTTTGGATAACAGTAGAAAGTAATAAAAAGAAATATCTTTTACTTCTGCTTCATCCAGCTCTATAGCTATCATAAAAAAAAATATTTTCAACTGAAAAATTATATTGAAAAATTCCTCATGTCTACCATTTAGCATATAATTCCAAATTGGGATAAGCGCACACTGT
Organism: Tricholauxania praeusta; assembly: GCA_949775025.1. Taxonomy (NCBI): domain Eukaryota; kingdom Metazoa; phylum Arthropoda; class Insecta; order Diptera; family Lauxaniidae; genus Tricholauxania; species Tricholauxania praeusta. The sequence goes on along the minus strand of OX459030.1, from coordinate 122,156,089 downwards.
ATTTATCTACTTGTGAAAACATCATGGCCATAACTTGTAACCCAAGGAAACACAACGGTAGAAAAATACTCATTACTGTAATCTAAATGCTACATAAATACTTATCATATTTTGATCTCCCAAGTAGAATAAATGTCGTTGTAGTAAGAAAGTCCTTTTGCAAATTGCTTGTGTACTGAGACATTTTCTTTCAGCCCAATCCTGAGACTCATTAAAAAAAAATATGTTTTTAGGTTGTTGAGTAATTCCTAAAAATGATAAAAATAATATGTATAATGCATTAATTTTCGAAGTTCCTGCAAAGGCTGTAGACAAACTAGGTACTTGGCTGCTTGATGATATAATTTGCGCTAAGCTGAAAAAGGATGAACTTTGATCGTAAGGCTTGGCGTCTACCGTACTAGCTGTAATAAAATATTAAAAACACCGAAGTTTAGTTTTCTTCGTTTTGCCTGCATATCACAGAGGGACTTAGGCACATTTGATATTCAGCAATATAAATTAATTTAGTTGTTGAGGGAAAACATAGAAAGAAACTTTGTGTAAAAGTATTTACTTACAAAGTTATTGTCTAGCTGAAAAGTTGGGTGCATATCAGATAGCGACGTAGGCACTTTTGATGTATACCGATATATATAAGTATGTCAAGTAAGCTCTTTACCAAATGATGCGAACTGAATCAGAGTCACACAGTTATTGTCTAGCCAAAAAGTTAGCTGGCGAAAATATAGGCAAAAGGTTTACTGAGAAAATGTAAGAGAACTTGGTAGAAATCTTTAGATGATATCAAAAGATAAACAAGTCAGCATGGCTCTTCCAATCGATGCAAAATTATAAAATATTTTAGTTTACAAGTTTTGAAGCCATGTATCATGGAACTAATATACGAGTAGCATCACATCCATCGTCCAGGTAAAAAATTGGATGGTGTGAACAAGCAGTTCTTCATATCAAGGAAATACTTTTTACAAAGATATTAAGTGAGTTATAGAAAGAGTCGATATAAAAAACGTTGAAGTGATATAGGAGTGAAAGGATCTAGAGGTTAATTGACAAAAATAAAGTGGGATAGAAACATAGAAACTGAATAATATGGGGTTATACAGATGAAAATACAGAGAAATAATGTTAAGTATCGTAAGATTCGAATTCGAGTTAGGAAATCGTAGGCAACAGCATATTTCCTTTGACAAACTGAAGTAAAAGTAAGGCTTTAGTGTACTGAGGAAATAATCTCATTGAATATAACAAACTTATATTTGATATAGAGCAATCAAATTTTTATTTGAGTCAAACATGTTGTATTTGAATCAAATAGTGGTGAAGGTTGAGTGTAGCATTTATGTTTAATCAATCAAATATTTGATCGTTCTATATCATATATAGTTTTAGGGTGGTTTAAAATATTAAAATTGCTCAAAATTTCGCTCCCCGGACACCAAAAGTTTTGTATTGATGCCAATAATAACCACGTAAAGTTGGGTCCATTTCAGAAAACATATGATGGACCCGCCACCGTTTTGAAAACTAGAAAATGGTCCCTAAACTATCGAAAATCATTAATATCTACCCGAAGCTGCCCCGTAGAGATATCAAATGTATGACAAGGTCCCATTATTTCTTCCTCTCAAACATTTCTTCTCAGCATACTTACCTCCTATCACCACCCCTTAGGGGGGTTCCCCTGCAAAAATTAAATTTTTGTAAAATTATGAAATTGGCTCCCCCTTCTTCTCAGATGCCTCTAGAAGAGTAAAAAATAAGACCAACTACTATTATTTTTACTCTCTGCGTCCCTTTTTGGGGTCGCCCTACAAAAACGTAAACAATTTTGAAAAATATATAATAGTTCTCTCGGAGTGAGGGTTCATATTTCTTACCAGGTCCTATTATATTTTCTTTTCCAATATTTTTTCGGAACATACTAACTCTCTATATGCCACCATTTTGGGGACAAGAAACACAAAAAATTAAGAAAATTTCGAAAAATAATTCATATAGCAATCCGAATTAAGATAAATAATAATAATTTAGAAATTGTTTTGGAACTTTCGAGGAAATTTTTTTAAAAATTTATTCGCCCTAACATTTCATCTTAATCTATTAAACTGCATAAATAAATGCAGCTCTCTGTTTTCTTTCATAAAATCAGCAAATGTAAAGATCGTCGACTTTAATTCTACACGACTCATATATTGTAAATTTTGATGGCATTTTGTAAAAAAATCATTTAATTTTCAACACTATTCCCCTATATATAGTAACTTGTCACATATGTAGCATTTAAAATAGAAACTGACCAAAATGATTGACCGTCCGTCTATAGCATGTGTCCCATTGTACAAAATCAACTGGAAAATTAATTCGATTTGCGCAGATGTTTCACATACACACACACATCGATGGCCAAGGGTAACGAAATGAAAAAATATCACTCACAACGTGGTAAATTGGAGAAATCCTTAAATGTCAGAGATTTAAACATAAGGATATTAATTTAATACCTGAATGTGCGAGTGCGAACATAGTGTGGTTGTCAATAATTCTAATGTTACTGCTGCTGTTTCTAATTGCTGACAATATTTTCATATCATCAATTGCTGAAAATTGAAAGTGATTTGATTTGGTCAGCATTACTGCTATCGTCACCAAGTTGTTTGGTTTTGATGCTTCGACTGCTGCTGCTGCATTTGATATATGCGATATATCAACAGCAGCAAGAGCGCCATCAACCCTCAACATATGATGATGGTTTTTTTTTTATCAGATTTTTCATTAGTAGTAATTTTAGTTGTTGCAATTCGATACTTTTATGCGATACTAGAAAATGATTTTGTTGATAAATTAGGAAGCAAGTACGAGAACTTTTCTATATTTTTAGTGTATTTTTTACTATAAAACTGGGCATATTAGTGTCTATAAAAATCGGAGCAAATTTTAAAGTATCATTACGAAAAATCTCTTCCAAGTCTTGGAAGTACTATGTCAATCATTTTCCTTAAACTTATATCACTTGAAATATATATCCTTTTTGTAAACCGATAAGTCTTATATTCTAAAAATTTTCGATGTCTAGATGTATGATGATTTCATAGTACACTAATTGCTGCTGCTATTGACAAATCGCTGCGCAATGATTAATAACGACTTTGACATGCAACAGTGAACACTAACGATACAAATCGTATGTGACAGGATATGCAGGATTACAAATCAAGTGTAACGTGTACTCGCGCGTGTGTTTGTGTTTTGTGGTTTTTATTATTAAATCAATGCTAATTAAACGTTTTTAGTATATGGTCGAATATACAAAATTTCGATAATTTTATTCGTTCCGTACATACCGGCATAGTTATGCTCGTATTTCAATATGCCGCAGATCTCCTATATCGTCACGTAATTAATTTTAGATATTTAAGCGAAATTGTTTTTGCAGCCAAAACAAAAATACATAGCTGTGTATATCTTTAGCATATGGGTAGAGGCTGATCAACAGAGATAAAATTGACAAGCACTACTCGTAAATAATCATGATAAGTGATAAAATGCTTGTGTGACGAATTGCTTAATATATTTGCGTTGACAGGCACGAAAATCTGTGGGGACTATGGCAAACAATCATGCGTAATATTGTCCAGCATATTGCTAAAAACAAGCAAAAATTATCACTTAACATTGGCTTGGAATTTTGCAATTTAATAATAAATTAAAAGTTGCTTCATTCTTAAATTCTGTTTCCAACGGAGCTTAGGTGAATTTGGAATCGAGGCAAATGAAAAATACTTTTATATAATAAATAAAATATAATATAGAAACTTATAACTTATAGTTATTTTCCTGAGCTGAGCCTACACCAAATAAATTACACAAAACAATATTTGAAGTAACAAAAAATGAGCTAAAGCTGGCATACTTACTAGTTTCATCTCTTGCAAAATGGAATCATCAGTGACCTTTAAGTCGCTCAATAAAAATTTTCAAGATTGCTATGTTCCCGTCTTTGTACAGACCTGAGGTCAACAATTATTGTCAGAATAAATTTTACTTCTTACCATTTTAGGCATAAATAGTTTTTTTTGAGATTGCCGGGAATTGGTTCTTTGCAACTTGGCAACCCTGACAGAGGTTTTTATCTTTATGTAGCGCTGGTTCAGTTTACTATTCCTTGTTATACGAAATCAGTTCGATTTACCTCAAATATGCCTCTGATTGAATTTTCGGTGCTCTAAGCCCTGCACAGCTCGAACCTCATTCAGTTCCTCTAGCTCTTACAATATTAAAAAAAAAAACCCAGTTCTTCTCCATTTCTTTTTGTTATTCGAGCTAAGATATTACGGTTCGCAATCACCGCATGCTTTTTGTTTGTGTAATTTTGCTTCAAGACACCATATTGTTGAGCTTTTTCCGTTACTCAAGTTAAACAATTTCAGCTCGTTATCGTCGCATGCTTTTTGTTTGCATAATTTTGTCTACAAAACACTGACTCTCGCAGCACTTTCTATTATTCAAGTCAACAAATTTCGACTCGCTATCGTAGTATGCTTTTTGGTTGTGTAATTTTTGTTTCCAATCACCGACTCGTTCAGCTCTTTCCAGTACTCAAGTAATACAATTTCGTCTCGCTATTACCGCATTTTTTTTTATTTTATTTTCAAGGAACCGGCTCGTTCAGCTCGTTCCTTTATTCGAGTTAACTAATTTCGGCTCATTATTGCCACATACTTTTTGTTTGTGTAATTTTGTCTTTAAAGCACTGGCTCGCTCAGATCTTTCCGTTATTCAAGTCAAAAAATGTTGGTTCACTATCGCTATATGCTTTTTGTTTGTGTAATTTTCGTTTCAAAACACTGGCTCGTTCAGCTCTTTCCAGCACTTAAGTTACAATATTTCGTATCGCTATGGCCGCATGCTTTTTGCTTGCGTAATTTTGTCTTTAAGGAACTGGTTCTTTCAGCTCCTTCCGTAACTCAAGTTAAATAATTTCAGCTCGCTATCGTCGTATGCCTTTTGCTTGTGTACTTTTTTTCTTTCAAATCACCGGCTCGTTCAGCTCTTTCCGTTACTCAACTTGCACAATTTCGTCTCGGTATCGCCGCATGCTTTTTGCTAGTGTAATTTTGTCTTCAAAGCACAGGCTCACTCAGCACTTTCTGTTATTCAAGTCAACAAATGCTTTTTGGTAGTGTAATTTTTGTTTCAAATCACCGAATCCTTTAGCTCTTTCTAATACTCAAGTTACACCATTTCGTCTCGCTACCGCCGCATGCTTTTTGTTTGTGTAATTTTGACTTTAAGGCACTGGTTCGTTCAGATCTTTCCGTAACTCAAGTTTAATAATTTCGGCTCGCTATCGCAGTATGCAATTTGTTTGTGTAATTTTTGTTTTAAATGACAGGCCCGTTCAGTTCTTTCCGTAACTCAAGTTAAACAACTTTGGCTCGCTATCGCCGTATGCGTTTTGTTAGTGTAATTTCGTCTTTGAGGTACTGGTTCATTCAGCTCTTTCCGTAAGTTAAATTAATCAAATTCGGCTCGCTATCGTCGTATGCTTTTTATTAGTGAAATTTTTCAAGAAACCCGCTCCTTAAGCTTTTTCGGCTACTCAAATTAATCAATATCGAGTCGCTATTGTCGCATGCTTTTTGTTTGTATAATTTTGTTTTAAAGTCACCAGCTTTTTTTTCGGAAATTTAGTGTTTCTTACCCAAACTGATGTTGCTGTAAAGAGTTTCCGAAGCAGATTTTTGTTCGCATCTCTGCTATAAATAAGGCTTCATTATCATTTCGTACTTTGTCACACTCTGATGGCCATTATTTATAGAAAATAAACAGGCCAGAAGTTAAATTTTACTGAGACAATTATCATATAAATATTTATAATATCACAACTTTCTGATACACAGTAGATGTGAATTCTGTAACAGAAACTCGATAGAAAACTACTATTTTCTTAAAGATCATGATAAGTTTCATTTCAGAACTCATGAAAATTAGTTGAAGACTAAATACATATGTTACAGTCTTTCTAAACTTCATTCATCTGAAGCATGCACACATACATGGCATTTTCTCTAATTATTCTTGACTTTTTCAAAAAGATTATTCTGCTTCTATTTGTTTCTGAATGCTCAAATTTGTTACTTAAAAGTAAAATATTAATTCTAACAGTAAGCCCTAAACAATAACACCCGGTTTTCGTTTTACCTTCGCACAACTGCTGCTTTTCACTTTTCCGACTAATCCGCTTAACATGTTATACCATTTGAAATGTCAAATTTTTATACAAAAGAATGTGTCAAAAATCGACAGGAATCCATCATCCATCCAAATGCATAATCGCATACCAAGCCAAATAATCGCGTAATGCCAATTATGACATTTCATATAGTACTTTTTTTTCACCACTCACTTTCGATTTCTCTCTTTCACTTATTGTCACATATTAGTTTTTCATATTCATTCATATGTCATACTCATGTTATCGTTGAAAGAAAGAAAAACTAATATTTGGCATACAAAAGCAAACGTTTCGGAGTAGAGCGAAAACAGTTCAACAGAGGGAGTTGGGCTTATGAAAAAGTCAATTTCCGTTACGGAAAAATATGTCAAAGTCAAAGCATCACATCGTCTATTGTTTACTATTAACTAGAAAAGAAACAAAATATATATAAAGAGTGAGATAGCAAGTGGCTTAAAAACAAGAAGACAAAAAAAAATAGAAAAACCAATTGAAGAAGAAATCCGAAAAACACAGAAATTACTAACACACGTTGTGTGTCGTAAATGTGTTACCAGGCAATAGCAAGCAGATTCGAAACCCAATTTTACCGCGTGCCAATCAATATTTTGCTATTGGCAAAAATGTCAATCATCTCTGAGGTCCTGCAGCAGAAAAATGAAACAGAAATAGAAGAAGTTCAAAAAAAAAAGAAAAAAACGATTAAAAGCAATATTGTACTTGCATGTACTGGGTATTGGAAATTCATCAGAAGGTAAACGAGATATTTATTTGCAATATAGGGCACAAATGTTGTCGTAGTCGTATGTTCGACGTAATGGAAAAATTGCTTTAGTGGCAAAAGTTTACAAGAGATTTTTGCAAGTGCGGACTAGAATTTTAACCTGATTTGGTTTCAATTCGGTAAGTCAACACTCCAAATGGAATTTAAAAATGAAAAATTGATATTGCCAATGGCATCGAGTTACGAACGTAGAGACAGAACAAAATTAAAATTTCTTAGAAAACTAAATCAATGACAAAAATGTGTTAGATGTAAGCAAATGATGTAATACTGCTGCAAATTTAAGAATAAAAGCAAATGTTCAGCATTGCTGTTTTTTTTAACTTACTAAGAAACTAAAATTGTCCTAAATTAAGAAAATATTGAAAATTTTTGCAACTATAAGAATATGGATGTATTGGAAAAAGTTAAAAGATTGATAAAGTCAAAAGAATTTGGAAAATATTGAAACAAATCTAATGCAAACTAAGAAATTTACATGTGACACGCCCACTTCTTCAATTCCGCATTTTTTGAGTTACTAAATTATATTCGTCATTGACATCCACGTACCAAAACTTAGCCCAATTGGTTGTATAATTTGCGATACATGTCGTACTTAGTCTTAAAACTTAGGGCTGTAACACACCCACCGGTGTACTGTGGTCCAATTTTTATCCAGAAATAGCTTTCCATAAGCAACACTCTTTCACCAAATTTTAGTATGATTGTTGACATATTTCGATAAATATGCCACTTAAGGTATCTTACTTGCATGGAGAGTGCCACGCCCACTGGTAATATTTCGCCCACTTTTGATTCAGATACATATACCTTATAGCAAGTAAACCACCGAAATTAAATTTAATACCTATTGTTTCAACAGTTCAATTAATATAGTGACTACAACTTTATGGTAATATAGGAGGTGCTACGCCTACTACTGCAATCCCATCAATTTTCATGAAATTTCAAAGCCCATAGCATTTGACAACTCCAAGCCAAAATTTATGAAGATTATTTTCATAGCACACTATCTACAACACTAAACGTTTTTGCTTGTATGGGAGGTGGCACGCCCACATGCTTCATTGCGCCAAATTTTTGCAAAAAAACATACCTTCTAGCAAGTATATCTGCCTTTTTAAATTTTATAACGATTACGTTGTTAGTTCTCTTAATATAACCTTTATAAAAACTGTGGGCTGTGCCACGCCCTTCAACGAGTTTTTTTCAGCAAAGTGGCTGAGCTTGTGCTGATGACAGCCTTCAGTGGCATCATCTCTGAAATTTTTATGAAAATCGTTTGAGCCACTTTTGGGATATATGAAATCAACATTTTGAATAGTTGAAAAGTGCCACGCCCACTTTTATGATTCCGCCTACTTTTATCAAAATTCAATATATATTTGAAATGTAACCGTTTACAAAATTTCATCATAATATCTTGCACAGCTTACGAGATATGCTGGCTTAAAGATTGAAATTTAGGGCTGTGCCACGCCCCTTTAGGAAGTTCTGAAAACCTAAAAGCTAGGCTAATCGTAATCTTGTTCACATGTTCGTCAAATCACCAATTTTCGTAAAAATCGCTGCAACTTTTTTCAAATTGACCTGGGTAAATATATATAGAGTATGAGCGGTAGGCGTGTTCATGAACCTATTTCGCCCATTTTCAATAGCAAGATGCATACAAAAAGATGTGACCTGAGTGTGCTAATTTCATTCAATTAGCTTTCTTGGTTTTTCCGTAAACCTGATGTCAACAGACTAACAGAAAGACAGACAGATAGACAGACATACAGACATATATACATACAGCCATACAGACATACAGACATACATACAGACAGACAGACAAATTGACATTGATAAATGAACTCAGGTGGTCACGCTGCTCAAGAATATATACACTTTTCCATACCTGCCACGCCCCCTTCTATGTGTTACAAACGGAATGACAAAATGAATGTACCCTCGGAGTAGGGTATTAAAATGGAAACATAAATGGAATATGAAATATATTGAAAATTATTATATAAAAAAAGATATCGATATAATTCCAAGAGTAGTTCTTTCGAACCTCATAAATTGTCTTATAAAAAAAAATTACATTTCCATGTAAATTTGTTTCATATATGTAAATCAAAAACCGTGATTCTCCCACTTTAAGGTTAGAATACCTCAAAAACTGCAGCCACTCCTGAAATTCCAAGCTTGGATTCGAATTCAGCGCGTCAAAAACTTTCGGAAAAGTGTATTAGAGTTTTAGCAACATTTATATTTGACCAAATTTTGTTGAGCTGTGTTATTTTTGAAAATGCTGAACAAAGGAAAAAATGGGTCTCAACTGCTTTCCGAAAAAAAATTTTACTTTTAGGAAAAATAATTTCGTCCGTTGCCAAGAAACTGACAGTAAAATTCTTCGAAAAAAATTTTGCTTTCAAATCTAATAATTATATTTAAAAATATGTTTTCTAGAGCACTTTAATAGAACTAATTTTAGCATCTAAATCCATATTTCCTCATTTGACTTCTTCCAACCCAGCGAACTAAATCAGGAGCAATTTAAATAAAAGTGCTTGATTTATGTTAACCCTTTACAAAAAGTTTTCAAACTAAAGTGATAAAATATTTCAATATATCGTACATAAGTCTCTCATATGTAATCACCTTAATAGTGATGCCTTTTTTATGATTTTCTGTGAATTTATGCTGCTTGCAACTCACAACTCACAAGATAAAAAGCGAACAAAACCCGTTCGTTTAAGTCATAAACTATCAGTAACCACAACAAACCATTAGCCCAGTTTTCACACAAATCCTTCAGTGAGTTGACTAAGCAGTGCAACGCCGTTCTGTGATCTACTGTCTGGTACTAAACTTTACCGATCTCTTGTAAGACTAAGAACACTGCACTTTGTTTGTGTCAAATAACTTACAATGGTGATACTACTCGAAAGTCGACTAGACTCATTTAATTTAATTAGGGCTACAAAATCTTGAGCGCGATCATTAAAACTTATGCGTCGAGTAGTGTGGCGTAGAGTTAAGATCAACAACGATCGAGTGAGAGTGCCAGTGCTTGTGTGGGTTGTCGTCGAATTCGATCAACGCGCTATAGATGCTAGACGCATTTTATTACAATGCAGCAAAAGTAGCCGAAGGAAAAAGAAAAAAAAACGGAAAATTTATTACCTCATTAGGAATTTAAATATTTTGGTTAACAAAAAGCCACAGAAAAAAAAAAAACAGAAAATCTGGGCAGGCATTTAAAATGCAGTTAAATGGTATATAGTAGAAATGGGCATGAAAGTAAAAAATGAAGCTTGTAATTTTATTTTACGGTTGCATTTGTAAACAAAAAAAAAATTTACAAAAAAATTTACAAATAAAAAGTGTAGTAAAAGTGCAACGATAAAATTGTATTGAAGGTTTTTTTTTCGATTTATATTGAAATTGATTTTTAATCAGTTTGAACTATGGAAAGTGGTCGATTTATCTAGCAATTAACTTTGTCCGTGATAGCTCTTGAAAGTGAAAGAAATGCTTTTGAAGAAGTTATTGCAGTTACATCTAAGGTTACATAAAAGTAATAGGTCTCTGAATTTTAATTACTCCACCTTGAATATAAATTAAAGATAGTCTTAACTTCAAGAAAAATTATGGCTGAAGAGTGTGCTCAAAAAAAAAAAAAAAAAAAAAAATATCGAAAACTTGGACGTCTAAAATGACAATTTCTTTGGAAATGCACACATGGAGCATTTCATGTCAACCGAATAACCTGTTTGTCCAAGATTTGTGTGGTCTATTTTTAACAAGACATAAACCAAAATCTTCTTCAGAGTCTGAACTTTTAAGTTCTGTTGGACTGTTTTTGAAAATTTCAAAATGGTGGATCAAGATGGCGTTCACAACGAAGCAGATCATGTGAAATTTTTGTAAAATAAAGAAAAAATTTTTTAAAAATTTGGGAATATTTTACAGTTTGAATGCATGGATTGGATGATTTTTGAAAATAAAAAGTTCTCAGAAATTTTTTTTTTGCGTTAATGATGAAATCAGTTTCGGTCAAAATTTCACTTTTTATCATTTTTTTTATCCTTTATCAATTTTCAGTAAAACGGGGTAAAAATTTCTTGAAATTGGTCAAAATATTTAGACAACTATTTTTTTTTTTGCTGTAAGAATTTTTTTTTCTGTGACGTCATAAATTTTTTCGTCGAAGAGTAATTTTCTTAAAAAGTTGCATTGAGTAAAAAGTTTTTGAATTAGTCAAAAATACAAAAAAAAAAAAAATATTTCGTATTTTACTGATATTTTGTTTTTTTTAAATTTATGGCGTCACAGGAAAAAAATATTAAATCAATAAAAAAAATTAATTTTTCTGCACATTTTACTCAATTTTAAGAATTTTTTACTCAGTGCAATTTTTACTGAAAGTTGACAGCTTAGAAGGAAAAAGGGTAAAAAATGATGAAATTTGGACCAAAACTGATTTCATTGCTAACTAACAAGATAAAGGGTGATCCAACTAAAAGGTGCTCGCTACAGAGCAATGATCAATGAATTTTTGCTGCCGAAAATTCAGGATATCGGTGTAGTCGACCTCTGGTTTCAACATGCAATTAAGCTGGAGAAACAATCGCTTTATGGAGGGAAACGTTCGATGAAAACATCATCTCAGGAAATGGTGCTGTTAATTGACCGTCAAGATCATGTATTTGACGCCATTGGATTAGTTTCTTTGGAGATATGTTAAATCACTTGTTTAAGTCGACAAACGCGTAACTATTGACGCTTTTGGAAACCAACATAATATTGGCCGATATGCTCGTAAGAGTTGTCGAATATTGAACCCACAGAATGGACCATTTAAGAACTAGTCATGGGCAACAATTGAACGAAATAATAAAACATTGAGTTGTAGGAACTGAACTATCATCCGAAATAAAGATTTTCATCAATACATTGATTTTTATGTATTTAATTTAGAAATTAAAATAGGAAGCTCTTATTGGATCACCCTTTGTTATGAAAACTTTTAAAAAGTCGCATTAGATTGAAAAGTCGCTTAACGAGTGACATGTTTTGAAAAAGTTCTTAAAAGACTTAAATCACTTACGACTCAATGAGTAAAGTCCTAAGTGTATTAGGTTGCGTCAGCAGTAAAATAGCACATTAAATGCTTACGTCACGTAAGGCAAAATAGTCGCATAGAATTGAAAAATTTCAGAAAAAACTAAAATTTTTATCGGACTGAAAAATTTCGCTTAAGAACCGCACAAAAGTCATAAAAGCACATAAAGGTCTCATAGGACTTAAAAGTCGAACGAGAACAAAAATATACGTGGAACAAAATGCTGCGTTAGAGAAATTCAAAAACCAAAAAAAAAAAATTCAAAAAGATTTTGATTTCTTAAAATACAGAGTCGCCTTGGACCAAAAATCACTAAAGCTCATGCCTATAAAAGACTAATGACTATATAATGAGGTATTACTAAAAAGCCACTAAGTAATGGGCCGTCCATTAAGTACGACGGGACTCCCCTTCCTTTCCAAGAGACTTTCCTTATAATTTTTAAATGTAATCTGCCCCAGCGGCAAATATGTTATACACAACATCGATGAATAGTTATACTCCTTGTAGGCAGTAATGCTCACTACTCCAGCCACAACTGTAAATTCTTTTTACAAAGGGATGACCGCTTTGTAAGCAGCTTGCCTACATCTCTATATACAATGTGTAGCAAGGGATAGGCAGACTGCTTTAAAATATCGCTTACTAAGTGCCTGTATAGTTTACCGAGTTGCTTATATCTCCACATACAAAGTATGCAGCCAACAGGCAAGACCCCTTACATCTCCACATACAAATCAGACAGCGAACAGACAGACTGCCTACAGCTCCATATACAAAGCAGGCAGCCAGCAAGCAAATAAACAAAATATCACAGTAACAATTTCATTTGTGAAACGTACAACACAAAGGGTATGGCGAATTTAAAACATACAAGTTTTATAAGACTGAAGTGTTGCTAAATGAAATTGAAAAGCTGCTGAAACAAACTGAAGAGCATTCCTTAACTTTTGACTAACCCAAAGAATTAATGCCGGAATTTATTGATTTTGAAAATATGTATAGTATTATTGTTTTTTTTTTATAAACTCCATTAAAATCATTTTGTTCACTTTTAAATTTTTATACCAAATTCCAAAAAAACTGACAGACAAACATACAGACTTTACGCGCTTCATAGAAAGAAAAATGCTGGTGCGCACATATTGAACGCATTTTTTGCCTTTCGAATGTGCGCATTAATCACAAAATCTACTAAATGACTAACCAAAAAAGCACCAAGGTGCCTAAACGTTAAGTGTCAATTGACACTTTACATTTTGACTTTAATGTTTTTTTAAATGGAAATGAGTAGAATTTAATTTAGTTTTATTTTTTCCAAATGTAAAAAATTTACATAACTTCTAAGTGTAATTTGATATTTTTTTCGCTTTCAGCGTTCTATTTTTCTTTTTTTTCTTTTCGTTAAAAATTTTAAGCTTTCCTTCAGCTTGTTAACAATATGTCAAAATTTTTATCGTCAGCGCTGTAATTATGCACTGAGCTGTCAATTGACATGGGTGCAGCAGCAGCAGCAGCAGCGACAAAATGCAACAGCTAACGCAGCGTGAAATAACAAGTGAAAAAGTGTTGAAAATCCACAACTCCATGGGCATTTTGTAGTAAAATGATTTGGTTTTTGAAAAAAAAAAAAAAAATACGTAGCTGCTGTAAATTCCCTTCCATTGACATTGACAGCTCGCAAGTGTCAATTGTCAGCTGTCAATTTGACACATTTGTAATTTTGGTTTAAGTTTTTTTTTTACTTTTTGTTTTAAGTTTTCTCAAAGATTGTTTTTCGTCAAAAGTGTGTTATTTAATAGTTTTATCGCCAACTGCATTTAACTGGAGCGGTAGGGGTGATGAGAATGTATAATATTTGTATTACCTCCTTATTTTGACATTGACATAAGTATTTTTAATTGCTTTGACAGCATTGAAATGACAAATTCATTTTGTGTTTAAGTTGATTGTGGTGTGATGTCTTCGAGGTTTTAATGTCGAGGAATGTATTTGAGGTTTGAGGTAATTTTTTTAAAGTCTCTGTTAATTTTTTTTTAACTAAACTGAGAAAACGATTTTTTTGGATATAACAAATTTTAATTGACATAGAGCAATCAAATATTTGATTGAGTCAAAAATAACATTTACAACCAATTACAATATGTTTGGCTCAAATCTATCTTTGATTGCTCTGCAGCAATTGTATATTTGTTATAGTCAACCAAATATTTTTTCAGTGAAGGTAAAACACAAATATCACAACGAACGAAGTACATATTTTTATATCATTGAAACATCTGCCTCGACACACTGCTTCTTTCTATGTTAAATAAAATTTAAAAATTAATTTCCCTTTTCCAAAAACCTTTTCTTCAAAACAAAAAAAGGTTTTGATTAATAATGTTGTCATGCAATCGTGCACTACACCAACGGCAATATGATTAAATTAAATAAAAAAAAAAATATTAAATTTATACCTCTAAGCAAATAATTTTAATAACTTCATTTACAACGAACGTTGTAAATCTAAAACTTGGAATTCCCACAACACGCGTTGCAAACGCATGCAGTGCACGCGACAGCGATGCAACAAAAAACTTAAATTAGGTAGCGGAAAATATATAGTATAACCCACAATTTGGCAAAAGGATAATCAATTTCTATGCTACTAAGGAAAAGGATGTAAAAACGTTATAAACTCACGCACCGCACTGCTGTCGTGCAAGTGCGCCTTAAAGTCCTGCAGGAATATTCTTTTATTATTTTAAAATAATAATTTGAAAAATGAAAAGTGAAAAATAAAAAATATGGAAAAACAACACTGACGTTTTTAAATAAATGAAAAAAAGATTTCCGCTTCCACGCTAATTGCCGGGATCAGCAGCAGCAGAAGCAGAAAATGGATAAATAAATAATTGCAAGAGAGGGTATAGAATTTGAAGCTGAATAGCAAAACCCAAGTGAATCGCATTACTATGACATTAGAAACTAAAATCCTGGCAGTGCTTAACTACTGAAGTGATGTATAGCGTTGAATTGAAAGTGGTTATTTAAAAAAAAAAATGGTTTTTCTTGTACTCCAACAAAAATATTTTTTGCTACAGAACCTCTGGTAAGCGACTTTTTTCACATATTGCCAGCAAAAAACTTATAGTACTCAGAAAAATCTTTAAATAGAGATGCATATTGCTTGCAGGATTTTTTTCAGTGATATATCACTGATGATATCTGTGATGTGTACCTCATCTGAAAAGTATTTCTCATGGCAGATTCCCTACAGCTCAAAATATGTCCTTTCGCAATAAAAGTTTGCTCTTTTTCAATTTTTAATTCAAAAACTGATTCACATATCTTTTTTCTTGCTCTTAATTAGATTCTTCGAATTCTCTGCAATTTTAAAAATTAATCTTTGATGTTTTACAAAAAAACCGGTACAACTCAAATAAGCATATTCGATTACTTTTCTAAAAAAATCATACAACCCCAAATAATGCTGCGAGTGTCCTGCGGGAATTGCACTGCCATCGTTGTTGCCTTAGTTTCAGCTTGCAACAGGACACGTACAGAAATTATTCAAATAACAACAACAAGAAAAATTATGATCGCTGCGCAGCACCAGAATGGTACGTTTACACAAATGATGATTTTGATGATGATGCAGCCACCACTATGATGAGCACAATGATGATGATGATGATGATGCGCGCAAAAAGTGCTACATTCAATTAAGGTGCGTTGCTCTGCCCAGCTGCAGTAGTGCTTCCTTCATTAATTCACTCATTCATTCAATTCGCTTAATCAAAAATATAAAAGGAACTTATTATGGGTTTTGCTTTTTCATTTCAACTTGACGTCATCTCTTCATCCTTGTAATTTCCGTGCATGCGTTCGTTTGTTCGTTCGTCCTACCGCTTGGGAAGTTTCCTGTGAACTAAAAAAAAATACGGTCGACAGGAATAAATGAATTGATAAGCAAACGCTATTTTGAATAGAAATTTGCTAAGCGATTTTGAAAGAAAAGGTTTTAGCTCAAACCGTTTTTGTAATCGAACTAGGTTTCGAAAAACTAAACAATTCTCCAATTCCGCCCACTTTTGGTTTACTAAATTATATTCGTCATTGACATCCAAATTCAAAATCTTAGCCCAAAAGGTTGTATAGTTTGCGATATGTGCCGTAGTTAGTCTTAAAATTTAGGGCGGTACAACACCCACTGGTGTAATATGGTGTGATTTTTATCCAGATATAGCTTTCCATAAGCAACCCTCTTGCACCAAATTTTAGTATGATTGTTGACATATTTCGATGGATATGCCACTTAAGGTATCTTACTTGCATGGAGAGTGACACGCCCACTGGTGATATTTCGCCCACTTTTGATTCAGGTATACCTTATAGCAAGTAAACCACCGAAATTAAATTTCATACCAATTGTTGCAACAGTTCAATTAATATACTGACTACAACTTTATGGTAATATAGGAGGTGCCACGCCTACTACTGCAATCTCATCAATTTTCATGAAATTTCAAAGCCCATAGCAGCCGACATCTCTAAGCCAAATTTTATGAAGTTTACTCTCATAGCACACTATCTATAACATTAAACGTTTTTTGCTTGTATTGGAGGTGCCACGCCCACATGCTTCTTTCCGCCAAATTTTTGCAAAAACATACCTTCTAGTATATCTGCCTAATTAAATTTGAAAACGATTACGTTGTTAGCTCTCTTAATATAACGTTTATAAATATTGTGGTCTGTGCCACGCCATTTCAACGAGCTTTTTCAGTAAAGTGGCTGAGTTTGTTTTCATTAATGCTTTAAGTGGCATCATCTCTAAAATTTTTATGAAAATCGTTTTAGCCACTTTTGAGATATGTATAAGGAACCAAAATTTTTAACTGTTGAAAAGTGGGACGCCCACTTTTACGATTCCACCCACTTTTATTACAATTCAAGAAAGTTGATTTTTGCGACTCATTATTTTTATTATAATTAAACATTATGAACTTACAGTCATTTTAGCAAAGACCAATATTGTAAATTTTACTTATTGATCAATGCTATTTTTTATTCAACAAACATGACAAAGATAACAAATGGAACAATTTAACCTGGTAATTGGTGACATATGTTTCGGCTATTACCACATAGCCTCATCAGACCAGTTTTTTGGTTAATGTTGTACATGGAGTCGAACCCCTGACCGTACATGCATTTCAATTGCATATCTGTCGACGGCCGCTCTAACAACTGAGCTACTGAGGAACTGACCTTGAACTGTACAAATTGCGTATATCCATTTGTTATCTCTTGTCACTTTCTCGCTTGTTGGTCAGGGGTTCGACTCCATGTACAACATTAACCAAAAAACTGGTCTGATGAGGCTATGTGGTAATAGCCGAAACATATGTCACCAATTACCAGGTTAAATTGTTCCATTTGTTATCTTTGTCATGTTTGTTGAATAAAAAATAGCATTGATCAATAAGTAAAATTTACAATATTGGTCTTTGCTAAAATGACTGTAAGTTCATAATGTTTAATTACAATTCAAGATATATTTGAAATGTACCCGTTTACCAAATTTTATCACAACATCTTGTTCGGCTTACGAGATATGGTGGTATAAAGGTTCAAATTTAGGGCTGTGCCACGCCCCTGTAGAAAGCTTTGAAAACTTGAAACCTAGCCTAATCCTAATCTTGTTCACATGTGCATCAAATCACCAATTTTCATCAAAATCGATGCAACTTTTTTCAAAAATGGCCTGGGTAAATATACTTAAAGTATGGGCGGTAGGCGTGTCCGTGAACCAATTTTGACCATTTTCAATGAGTGTGCTAATTTCATTCAATCAGCTTTCTTGGTTTTCCCGTAAACCTGATTTCAAAAGACAGACAGACGGACAGACAAACAGACAGACAGACAGACAGACAGACAGACAGACAGACAGATGGATATCGTTAAAGCAACTCAGGTGGTGACGCTGATCAAGAATATATATATTTTTCTGTACCTGCCACGCCTCCTTCTATGTGTTACAAACGGAAGAACAAAGTGAATATACCCTCGGTTTAGGGTATGAAAAGGATATTTTTACTACTTTCAGCTTAAAAATTTTATGCGTTTTCGCTGAGTGTACTTGCTTAGGCTTTTAAATTTCTTTTGTTAATATTTTTAAAAACTTTCAATAGCAAATTTTCAAAAATAATACCATATCTTGATCTCTAAAGTTCATTATTACTTCAATTTCGGGTCTTCCTTTAAACATTTCTTCTATTAATCGTACTTTTTGTAAATGTAAATAACCACCCTAATTCGTTTGGACTTAAGAATTTTTGCTTCTATTCTGGCAGATTTTCTAAGATGGACTAAGTCATAAACGCTCTTCTATGACATTTATTATATCAAGTGTGAGAGATTTGGTGTCTGGGGAGAAGTTGTTTTCTAAAAGAAGAGAAGAAAAATTTCAAGGGCATTATTCCTTCAGCACCACTACTTAGCACAACTCCCCCCCCCCCCCTTCCCCTATAGAGCATTTTACACAAATTTTCTGAAAAAAATTAAATTTTTTGTGTAATCGCGTGTAATTTTTGCAGAAATCTTGGCTTAGGTGCTCCAGAGGTGGTTGAGAAGGGATGCTGGAGGGATAGTTTCAATGAAATCCATTATTTGACTTTGTTTCCAACACCAAACCTCTAAAACTTGACTTAAAAAAAGCCGTAGAAGAGCGTTTCTTAGCGTTATCTCAAAGCGATGATAAATTCTTTTTAACTAGCTTTAAATTAAGCTTATTATACCTTTTTTTCTTACTAAAACAAAATAATTGTACCTGCCTGAATTAAACCTTAGTACAATAATTTGTACAAAACAACACGATAATAAACAAAATTAAAAACATGTGGCAACGCCCAATAATGCTCATAACCCATGTTGGCTTGTTGCACACAAATCATTCTGTAGCGCTTAAACTGAGCGTTTTGCATGCAACTGCTGCAATTGCTATTGTCAAAGCAAAAAAACTGCACTCACGTGATAGGTGAAAAGTTTTTAAAATTTTTTTGCAATTTTTTCAGAAATTCAGATCGCGTGCAAATTACAAAAATTTTTATTGTTTTCTATAGGTATATACATAATATTAAAAGAATAAAATTAATCCTTTACAAGCACTGCTATTTACTGTGAAGCATGTCCATTGGTTGAACTACCCAAATTTCTGGGATTAACTAAAAATGGGAGTAGTATCATTAAATTGTTTGCTACTCACAAAAAAAAACCCCTTATTCTGGATTGCAGACTCATAAGGTAGGCCACTATAATATTTTTCTGATCTGAGAAGTACAAGTTTTTTGTGCTGTCTCTGTTGATTAAATATACTAACTTTATTTCCATTTATGCCATTCAAAACGACTTTTTGGTATTATCAATTTTTTATTTTATTTCTTCCGCTTCTGCTCGCTCATCAATGAACACGAAAACCCAAACCATTCAGCCCAATTTAATTTAAATTTATTGTTATATATTTCCACAAACGATGCCATCACTCAATTTGACAACTCGACAAGAAAACCCATAAATGTCAGAAGCACTAAAATTAAAAATACAACAACAAAAATATACAAAAACCACAAGGAACAGTAACGAAGAAAATAGCACCAACACTGCTAAGCACCAGATGCACCTGCATAATGTCAACAACAAAAAAGACAAGAGCAAAATGCAACAGCAACAGTGACAATAATAATAAAAAGTAGAACATTTAACAGTAAAAGAAAGCATGCCGCTGCTGCTGCAGTCGCATAATGCAGTAGACTCGTACAGCATGCAACATGCATCAAAGCTGCAGGCTACACCTAACTCAATGTTGGAGGAAAAAAAAAAACAAAAATGTAATGCCGCCAAAGGCCAGTGAAACATTGACGTTGCAGCAGTTTGTGAAGTTGCTCCATTAATTTGATTTCGTTTTAGAAATTTGCATGGAGATACTTGGAGATGGGTTTTGGGTAAATGACTCATTTACTTTGAAAAAAAAAGCTGATGTGCAGTTTTGATACTGCTCCGATATAAGCTGGTTTTGCATGTGCACATATTTTTCTGATATTTGCGAAATTATGCATAAAATTTTGGGCTTTAACATGTTGCTATTTTTTTTTAAGTGAGATGCAGATGCTGTTTGATGAATATTATACTTATTAGAAGTTCTTAAGGCATAGCAGCTCTCAAAAAAAGCGTGCAAATTTATAGCAATTCAAATCTATTTAATCTAAAAAGTATTTAAAACTGGCAACAAAAACCATTTCATTTAACTTACTTTTGTATCGCGTTTTTAAAAACAGACTTTCACACTGACATTATCACGTTTTTGCTCACATGTTTTTATTTGACTTTAGCCTTGATGTACGTCTTCCAATTTCAGACAATTTTACTCCTTATCAATTTGTCCTTTATCTTTTTTTTTTTTTAAAGTAAATCTACCCTTTAACACAAAAATACTTTCTAGTCCAGCAAATTTCATATTCTCATATTCATATTGCTAAGTTTTTGCACAGTCCTTCAGTTTTGCATTGGAAATAAAATGCATGTTTTTGGAAACCAAAATAAACGAGACGAGACATAACGAGTAAAGACTTAACCAAAATAGACGTGACGAGACGGTAGCAATTGAACGAACGTTTGCACTCGTTTCGTCTGTTTTGACATTTAACCCAAAATGTTACGCTAGCCAATGAACCAAAAAAGCTGTTATGACGAGTAGCAACGTTTTAAAGTTCTGTTCTTACGGAATAACACGTCTCGTCAAAATGTTTCGTTCACTTTCGATCAATTACGTAGGTTCAGTGGAATAGATCCAAAAACATCTCAAACATTTGTTCCGTCGAAAACAACTTTTTACAGATGGTTTGCTGGATTTAAAATGGGGCGCACTTGCACCAGTGATGCACCACGTTCAAGCCGGTCCAATGAGGCTACCACTTCAGAAAACATCAAAAAAATCCATCCGATCGTTTTAAAAGACTGCCATGTGAAAGTGAGAGAGCTAGCAGACATAATGAATTTGTCGATCGGCAGTATTTTCAATATTTTGCATGAGCATTTGGAAATGAAAAAGCTCTGCGCGCGATAGGTGTCGCGTTTTCTGACAATTGATCAAAAGCAACATCGTGTCGGCGATTCGGAGGCCAATTTGGAGCTGTTTCGGCGAAATCCTATAGAGTTTTTGCATCGATTCGTAACATTGGACAAAAAATGAGTATATCACTATACACAGGAAACCAATAAACAGTCGGCAACATGGTTAGAACCGGGTGAAAGTCGTTCAAAGCGCCCAAAAACGCAAACGTCGGCTGGGAAGCTGATAGACAGCATGTTTAGGGATGCACTTGGCATAATCCTCATCGACTATTTTGAGAAAGGCAGAACCATCACGAACGTTTATTACGTAGCGTTATTGGAACGTTTGAATAGTGAAATGGAGATAAAACGTCCGCATTTGGCAAAAAAAAAGTACTGCTTCACCACGACAATGTATTGGCGATGAATTGCTCAAAGCAATGGGCGAATTGCGATATGAATTGCCGCCCCATCCACCAAATTCTTCAGACTTGGCCCCCAGCGACTATTATCTCTTTCCAAACTTGAAAAGCTGGCTCCAGGGAAAGAGATTTGACTCAAATGAGGAGGTCGGGGTCGAAACTGATGCCTATTTTGAGAACATCGACGTCTACTACTATAAAAAAGGTATCAAAATGTTAGAGGATCGTTGAATGAAGTGTATCTCCCTCGAAGGGAACTATGTTGAAGAATAAAATCGATTTTTATCAAAAAGTTTGTGTTTTCATCATTTTTCCCGCGACTTTTTGAAGCATGTAGTAAATCAAGGCAATATATAACTTTCAAGTAAATCTTTTGTTGATAGCTTGTGTCCGCGATGACTCAAATTGAGAGGAAAGTGTGTGCACTGCTGTAGGGTGAGAAAGCACTACATCATCATCATAGCCTAAGCGAACAGTAAACTTCTTCGCATTGTAGATCATTTTTACTAGATCGGTGTCTCTTATGATTTTGTTCCGTGATTGTATGAGTGTCATTTAAACAGCTCTAACATCTTCGAAATCAGCACACATCTTTATGCGCTTTGCTTATTCTTAGAGCTTATTTTGTAGTAGGTGGTTGGCTTCGCTTAGATTTCAAGTGTAGTAGTTCTTGGTTTTCTCAATAATCTTGATGATCTTTTATCTGTTATGGTGTACTGTGTCTTATTCTTGGTGAATTTTAAGAATTATTATTTTATTCTTAACTTTTGATGACATATATCGCTTATCAGAGCTTATGCAGTTGGAATTTTATCTCTAGTTTGCTTGTAATTTATAGAAGATGCAATATGAAAATTACTATAAAAATATTAGTTGAGGTAATTTATGGTCCACAATCTTATATATTCTATATTTTCCTATATATATTATAGGAAAGTAAAAAGTTTTAAATATATCTCGAAAATTTCTGATCAAGTAATACTTTTTCGGAACACAAGTATTGCAAAAATCATAGCCAAACCCAACGAACTGACAGCCGATATTACAACCCTTAAGAAAAATCATCGCGCATGTGTAACTGCGTCACATAAATAAAATTCACAGCATGCGCATTAAATGCAATGGAAAATGAACCCCAATTCGACAAAACGAATAGTACTTTCAATATCGAACTGCAGCTGTGCTGCAACTCCCCGAATGCGTAAAGATTTTTGACCGAATTAAATTGCTGAAATAAAATTTCATTCAATGAAACTACAAGGAGTGTCAGTCAGCAGGGAAAATGATTTAGAATGTTAATGAAAAATTATCAATAAGCTAGGGAGGGAGGCGTGCAATTCAAAGTAACAAAAGATGCACTGACCCATGTCTGGCACAAAAAAAAATAAATAAAATTATGAAGCATTGAACACAATTCATATTCAGTAAAATAAAAGAAGGCGTCTCATTAAAAAGATTTATGCGTTTAATTAATTTTGTCATTAATAAATAGAGTTTTGCAATTTTAAAATTGAATTTTTCGAAAAATTGATTATAAAAATTAATTTTCACACGATAAACGAAGGTAAAACTATGTAATTTAATACTAGAGCGAGCGACAAATTCATAGTAATGAAAACAACAACAACAAAAACGTTGAATATTTAACGTTAAAATGTAAAATTTGTTCAATTTTATTTAAATATTCGAGCGTCGCGCCAAATTCAAGTCACGTCGCAGCGCGAGTAATCGAATCCAAAGTATGCTAGATTTAATCTGCGCTCAATGTTGAAGACGACGATGACGCTGGAGATGACGATGATGATGTTGATAGAAATAGTAATAATGAGGATGACGGCGACAATAGTAGCGGCTACTACGTTGAAAAATATTGCACATGATTGGTGTAGTACAGTGGGACAAAAGCAGATATTGATAATATAGCTAAAAATAATTTGCAAATATCATTTGTTGCTTATAAAAGCAATGAAGTTAAAAAACGCTTAAATTATAGCGTAAGTAAAGCCAATAAAGACAAAGAGACAATATGAACTGCAAACCTGACAGAGCTGACAATGGAGTATAAAATTTAAACAGAATAAATAGAAAGACAATAAGATTACAATAAGATATCAAAGACAGTAAGGACAATATAAACAATAAGTAAAATGAAAGCAGTAATGACATTTGAGTCGAAGACGATGAATTCAACACAGACAGCAAATACAGTTACGATAATTATAGCAATGACAAAAAAATAAACACATTAAAGGCAATCAAAACGTATAAGAGCGAAGATATGAAAAACAATAGCAAAATTCGATGACATAGACTAGCAGATTTTTATCTCCTCGCTATGGCAAAGCTTTCGTAGTCAATCAGTGCAATGCTTGAAAAAATAAGAAATCCAAAGACTAAGACTGTAAAGGCAATATAGACAATAAGTAAAATGGAAGCAGTAATGACAATTGAGTCAAAAACAATGAAGACAACATAGACAGCAAAGACAGTTACGAGAATAATGACAATGAAAAAAAAATAAAGAAAGTTAAGGCAATCAAAACGATAAAGAGAGAAAGAATGATAGGCAATAGCAAATTTTAATGAGAGAGACTAGCAGCTAGCAGCAACTAGCTATGGCAAGGCTTTAGTAGTTAATCAGTGCAATGTTTGAAAAAATAGGAAATTCAAAGGCAAAGGCAGTAAAGGCAATATATGTAGACAATAAGTAAAATGAAAACAGTAGATAATGACAATTGAGGCAAAGACGATGAAGACAACACAGACAGCAAAGACAGTTACGAGACTAATGGCAATAAAGGCAATCAAAACGATAAAGAGCGAAGGATTGAAAAGCAAATTTCAATATGAGAGGCAAGCAGATGGCAGCGACTAGCTATGGCAAGGCTTTAGTAGTCAATCAGTGCAATGCTTGAAAAAAATAGGAAATCCACGTTTATATCTCGGCTTTTGATTAACCGATCTTGAAGCTGATAGTGTTCTGGCACTTTACTCGTTGAGTACTTAAATTTGATACACTATTACTGTAGATATATTATTGCTGTAGCTATTCTAGATCCCGTCAACCAAGCCTTACTTTCAGGAAAAAACTATGCTAAGTGACAGTACGGCTAAAATAAATAAGTAGATCACGTTTTACGTTTCATTGTACACACCATATATCAAACAGATTTGGGCGTAATCAATAACATTTGGTAATTAAATACACATGCAATTATAATTACTTGTAATTTTGTAATTACAATTAAGTAATGTAATTTAAAGTTGCGTATTTACAATTACTTTTAATTGTAATTGAAATATTTTCGACGGAAATTACTGTAATCTAAAATATGTGATTGAACGAAATTTGTAATAGATTACTTTTACTTGTAATTTCCAACTCTTCAAGTATTCAATTACAAGATATAATAAATTAATACCGAATAGAAATACATGTTATTGTTTGTATGCACCTCTACGTTATAAGATGAGCCCACAAACCAAATCTTCCTTACGATATCTTGAGGAATCTGAGGTCGACGTCATTGACTCAATGAATCAGTCACGCTAAAGTTCTTTTTTTACATTCCCATATAAATAAATATTTTTTGTGAAATTTTTATAAATATAATTGCAGAAAAATGTGTAATCAATTACATTTCCAAATTACTTGAAAAAGTAATGAGTTACAACTCTCTAAAGGATAACATTTTCATGGATTACTAATTCAATTACAAAAGTAATTAGAATTTCATGTAATTGTAATTACTTTTAATTTATTTTTTCAATTACAAGTACCTAAGGATTACTTGTAATTTTAATTGAAAAAAATGTAATCCAAAAATGCCAAGATTTCAAATCACACCCTCGCTAAAGCAGTTTATTTTCAAAAATCACACTTTCAAGGATAAAAGTCGGTTGGAATTACCTCGAAAGATCACAAATCTCTCCCACTGTACGCATACCATGCAACTGTATATTTCACACTCTACCATTCAGCTGACTGACGATGGCGCTAATGATGCTGCTATTGCTAAGGGACCACTTTGCTTTCATTTGTTATACTCGTTCATAGTACGACTTGGTAATTGTAACAAAGATGCGACGCTTGAAAAACATCAACGTCAAAACGGAAAATGGCGAATAGAAAAACCAAACAAAGAAAAAAAAGTTGCAAACTTCCTTCAAGCTGAAAAATACTTGAAAACGCGTGACAAGGGATCGAATTCAAACCTAATTCACAGCAATTTAAAACTAGCGCAATTTTGCAATGTCTCCGCCATCATCGACGTCATCCATGTCGCTCCATTCCACTCACTGCTGGGAATAATTGATTTTCTGTTAATTGATTTGATTTTGCATTGTTGGCGCGTCAACATGTTCCACTGCTGTGCTCCACCACTATCATGTTGAATGTATTAAAGAAAATAAAAAAATGCTTTTGCACCGTAACCTACCGCACAGAAATGTTGCCACGTCTATACCCCTCAGCAACACTTGACACAATTTTCAAATCTTTTTTTTTTATTTTTTGCGCGTATAATGCGACGTGCTGCATTATTTTGCAATGAAAAATCTATATAACTAAAGATCATTTTTATCGTTTTTTCTTTTAAATTCACTAAACTTTCTCTTGCTTTTGTTAATTAAAAGTTCTTTTATTTTTATATTTCGCGAGCGTAGAAATTCTACATTAAATTTACTGGGAGTTGACAGAAAAACGTGAAAATGGCAATACTCTATAAAATACATAATAAAAGAAATTGAAATTTTATTTCAAATGAAATTGAAATAAACAAAGTTGAGGCTAAAATATCCGGCACGTGATCTATTAAAAGTTTCGTGAATCATAGCGTTGTTGGCAAAGGATAACAATTGACGAAGTTTTGGTAGAATAAAAAAATGCGTAACAATTGTGTTCAAGGAATTGTGGCAATAATTAATAATGAGAAAAAAAATAAATTTCATTTTGTATTTTTGCACCAAAAAAGGTCTTTGTTGACCTCGTATCTTAGATTATATACTGCTAAAAAACATATTTTGCTCAATCAAATTATATAAACTAAGTCGATAATGTCTCTGATTACGAACAATAATGTAATTGTTATGGTGTTATTCAGGAAATAATGGTATTATTGTTAATATTGTAAAGAAAACTAATTGAGTTGAGAATAATGAAGATGCGACTGTTACCGTCAAAGCTGAGCACTATGACCGTATGAAAACCAATTTTTATAACTTAACATTGAAAACTTCGAACTGAACAATATGTAGTTTCAACAAGATAGCGCTACTAGCCTAAAAACATGACCACTATTGGCTATGTTCCGCAAAATGTAAACGTAAATTCGTAATATAGTGATGTCGATTTTGGAACCAATGTGAAGCAATTTGACGCCGTGAGAGATTACGATAATATTGTGTTCTGGTAAAAAAAATATCTGACTCCAGAGTAATTAAATGACAGTATATATCAATTTATGGTAAAATTACAGCTCGAATTGTTTAGAGAGATTATCAAGAGCTACCTCAAAATCCTCAAGGAGAAGGAGGAAATTATTAAACATTTTTTTTGGTCCTGCCCTGCACTTGCTAAAAAAACGGAACAAAACACTTGGTTCGTTTTTGTTGGATGACCTAAATGACCGTAGACATGTTAGCATAGGTCTAGTGAAATCTGTTTGGTTCAGTGAGAGAGTATAGTCAAGTACCTTGTGATATCGCAATGGACCAACATTTGGTCTAAGTGAGTCTGCTCGCAACTGACTGTCACTTCTACCTTACCTAACCTACCACAAAATTATATAGTTTTGCAAAAGGTCTCGCAGCGAAAGTTTGTTCAGAGCTTCTACCTTTTCATTTGCATAATTTCCTTGGTGGGGTGCGGTACACCCCAATAAGTTTGCCTGCGTGTGCTTTTCCTTCAGTGTATTACGCTCGACTGAGGTAACTTTCTGTGCCAGTTATAGACTAAAAAATATAAATTTCTCTTTCGTTAATGTACTATTGGGGTCTATTTATCAAGTTAGGTGCTCATTCCCTTGAGAGACAAATTTAAGTGACACGGATTGCTAAAGGAATTTTAAATTTTTTCGCTGCTTTGCGTAATGATTAATTTTTTGACTGGTTCAGAGAAATGCACACAAGATAACATATTTAGAAGACCTTTTAAAATAAAATGACATTTTTCATTATCAGCTGTAACTAGCTGATGTTTGAGATCTATGTTGATGATATGATTCCGGTAATATGCTTTTTTGTTACACTTTTGATTTGTTACATTTTTGATTGGTGAGATTGAAAATATCATTGGATATTGTGGTTTTGTTTTGTATATTTGTTGCACTTTTTGTTTGAGTGATATTTGGCTTGTCTTGGCTTGATGGCATTTTCGGTACACTTGCACTTTTTTCAGAATTAAATTTAGTTTTCACCTAACAAACTTGAGATTTAAGACTACCGAAAATTTGTCCCGAAGTGTATAATATCAAAAGAGTTACAAAAATCAATGCATACAAGAAAAAAATGTAGTATTTTAGCGCACTGTGTTCATATTTTGCTATGATTCTAAGCTAGTTAATAAAAAAAGTAGAATATAGTATGCTTGTAAATTCTTAAACCTTGGCTAAAAAAGCTTACTGATGATTTCGTTAAGCAGTGGTTGAAGCTATTATAAGCAGTAAGTTACCTATCTGTAAGTGTTGAACAGGAAACTCAGCAAATAAATATAAAAAAATTGACAATTTTATCTAAAAGACAAAGTTTTGCGATGCTTCTGGTTGAGGAATCAATATTTGTTATTGCTCAAAATTAGCTCTATAACTGAGTTTTGCCAAAAAGTGATCAAAAGTGCACACTCGATTCTGCTGGAGCATAAGTCTTATGACTGAAGCAAGACAAAGGAACTGAAAATTTATCCTCCAGAGCTCAACTCATACTAAATGGCAAAATATCAAGCATTCATATTTAGTAGGAAAAAATAATATTTGGACTTCATAAGTGGTGCAACTAGGGAAATTGTTGAAAATGGAGCTGCAAGAAGTTTAAGGGATGAATCGCGAACAGGCCAGTGACAAAATAGCACCACTGAATAAGTAATAGCTTCCTGCATGCATCGTCGAGAACCAAGTTTTGCTGAGAAAGTAAATTTGAATTTAAATTAAAAGAAATACCTGACAAATTTGATGCTCTGCCTTTGGTACTGGGGCTCCTCCGCAGTACTGATTTGAACCGATATTGAATAACTGGTCAAACAAAGGCCAAGCGTTGCTTCCGCTACTATCAACTTTCTCCCTATAATATATGGGCATTTCTCTCATGTTGAACGGGACACTTTTAAGGTGGAATAAAGGTCAAAGTAAAACACATTTATTTTTTTTTCTTAGTTTAAGGGACAGCCCTTTGGTAGCAATAATTAATTGGTAAAATTGATGCCAGACGTAATACTGTTTCCAAGATTGTTTCAATAAAAAAGCCATTCGAACGGGTTAAAAAACGGAAGTGTTCTTCTTGGCCATCTATAGAAAAGCAGAAGTCAGCGAAACCTGGCAACATTTTTTAATGCGACTAATTTTAAAATGTTATGGAATAACATTACTTCTTAATATATTTCGTTTGATTGAAAAATCTAATTTACTTTTTTTCTTACAAGGCATAATAATCCATTCGAACGAGACATATTTTTCAATTTTGGTTCACTTGGGCAATTTTTCATAACGACTAAGATTTATATAAATAATAATATCTAAGACATATACAGTAATTAAAAAAATAAATTTAATGTTTATATTTATCAAATTAATAAGTGAGATCAATTTTAACAAAGAAAGGAGGAAGGAGTAGATATTTTCCTTAAAAGAATATAAAACTTGTCTTTTTGCTTTTAAAACGTTTTTCCTGTAAGAGGAAAAACCCACTAAAAAAATATATTTTTTATCAAGTTCAATCAGAATCGGTGTAGTGGCACAGCCGTGATACCGTTTTTTTCCCCATTTTTAGCGACGCCACATCCTCTTTAAGAAATCAGATCTTCTAATAAACTTTCTTAGGATTCAGTCAATCTCTAAACAAAATTTCATCAAAATCGTTCCATTGGCTTAGCAGTTTTTTCCTGTTAGGCGCGTTTCACCGCCTACGATTGAAAAAAAAGAGTATGCATGTCCCTCCTTCTCTTCACAACCTTTTCAACGAAAAAGAATTATGCGATTATGTTGTGCTATGGCTGTGAAAAAATGGTTTAATGTGAAATTGCAAAACTTCACAGAGCACTTTTGTTATTTTTAAAACAAGAGAAACCACAAATTCACTGAATTTTGATTTAATTAAAGTTAAAATACTGACTACTTCAGTTGCACAATGAAAGTATGTATTTATTGAGACTTTCCAATAATTATGTGTAAGCGAGACAATGCGAGCATAAGAGAGCACAAATTTTTTTATGCTGC
This sequence comes from Tricholauxania praeusta, assembly GCA_949775025.1. NCBI lineage: Eukaryota > Metazoa > Arthropoda > Insecta > Diptera > Lauxaniidae > Tricholauxania > Tricholauxania praeusta. Next base: position 122,126,004 of record OX459030.1, on the reverse strand, counting down.
GTACAAATTGAGATTGCAAATTTGCAAGTTCTTAATTGCAGGGTCATTGTACACTGCTCTCTTGCATATAAGAATTGGAATAGTCACGCGATCTGTCTCTCTCTCTCACACTTACGCTTAGGCATTGCAAAGCTTTAATAATTACAAAAAGACAACTTCGTGAACTCATTCAACAACATTCGTGAACTCATTCAACAAGTTGCAAATTTGCTCAGTCGTTATTAACCATCAATGGAATAAGTTCTTTTTTTTCTGCATCCGTGTAGTGTCAACGGGCAAATATTTTTTTTATTTTGAATATTTTCATTGTGCAACTAAAATGGAAAGAGTTTATTCAATTTTATAACTTTAAATAAGTTTAATTATAGTGAATTTGTGATTTCTCTTGCCTAAAAAAATAACAAAAGTGCATTGTGAATTTCATATAAATTACAGGAAGAAATGTGATAAGTGGCAGCAACGCTGCGTCTATGCATCGCCAGTTTTTCAACGCATACTGACGTCAGCACAGCTGTGCGACAAAACTATCTTCAGCAACACCATCAAAACCTATGTCGGCAGAGAAGACGTAGCACCAAGGGCAAAGCAGGTATTTATTTTAATTTTTATCCATATTGGCCTGTCAAAGCAAAATTTCGTCCTCGTATGCCCCTTAATATCATATTTCTTTTTTAAGATATAATTTGTAAAAAATTCTTAAAATAAATTCCTCAATCCTTGTAAATAAATAAATCAATAAATTCCTAAATCAAAATTTTATACCATCGCGACATTTTCATTGTCTTTAAATCTCAAATTTGCCAAAACTAAATCAAATTCAACTATAAAACACAATTTATTTAATTTTTTTGAAGCTAAAATCCATGAGGAAAAGTGGCTGCAAAAAAGCCTCTGTCAAAAATTATACGACACAAAACTGTTCTCATATACATCAAGCAAAAATTACTGCTTTGAATGTTATTTTGGGTGATCCAATAAGAGTTTCCTACTTTGATTTCTAAATAAAATACATAAAAATCAAAGTACTGATGCAAATCTTTATTTGGAATGATAGTTCGGTTCCTACAACTCAATGTTTGAAAATTATTTTGTTCAAATTTTGTCCACGACTAGTTCTTAAATGGTTCATTTTGGTGGTCCAATATTCGACAACTCGTTTGAACATATCGGCCGATATTCCTTGAAAAACACGTGTTATGTTGGTTTCCAAAGCGTCAATATTTTCAGGTTTGTCGACATAAAGAAGTGATTTAACATATCCCCAAAGAAACTTATCCAATGGTGTCAAATCACATGATCTTGGTGGCCTATTAACATGACCATTACTTGAGATGATGTTTTCATCGAACGTTTCTCTCAATAAAGCGATTGTTTCTCCAGTTATATGGTATGTTGCGTCAACCTGTTGAACCCAGAGGTTGGTTACACCAATATTCTGAATTTTTGGCAACGAAAATTCATTGATCATTACTCTGTAGCGAGCACTATTGACCATAACATGGGCTCTATCCGCACCAAATAGTACATTTATCGGGATACTTGGGAAGCTCTTGGATTGCCTCTGGTTGTTCATCGGCCCAAATACGACAATTTTGCTTGTTATCGTAACCAGAAATGACCTTCGTCGCTAAACATAATTTTTCGATAAACTAATGGATCAATTTGAAGTTGTTGTATAGTAAGGTCAATAAACCGAAATTAAAACGAACACCAATATCCGCCGGCTTCAATTCTTATACGAGCTGTATTTTATAGGCCCTTAGTCCAAGATCACACCTCAAAACACGCCACAATGATGCATAAGAGATGCCCAAAGCCTAACATCGGCGACGAATGATTGTTCACGGTTTTCTCGAACACTCTCTGCTACTGCAGAAATATTCTCAAAATTACGGGCCGTATGCACTCTGGTTGAATCATGAGTGTCCAATAGTGTAAAATTGGTTCAAAATTTAGTGATGGTGTTACGAATAGTTCGCTCAGTTGGACGCTCATAACGAGCAAAATGATGTTGAAGAACTCTATAACATTCTCTAACTGATGACTGATTTTGGTAGTAAGTTTCCACAATTAATAAACATTGTTCAGGAGGAAGTCTATTCATGATTGAATCGTATTGAATACAGAACACAAACTTCATATGGACGAGCTATTTGACATATGACAGCTGTCAAAACAACCCAGTTGGAAAAGCGATCTCGTCTTGCATAGTACTCGTAACATAGTATTTTTTCTTTTTTATATAAAACCACAGAGTTTGGTAACATCATTATTTATAATTATATTTCTTGTAAATAAGTTAATTGATAAATTAATTATTTTACATTTTTTTTTACTCAATGCTGCTCTTCTTAAAAGACTTTTCATACTCACAACGAAAATTAAATTAAAATTTGCTGTCCTTTTTTTTAGTAAAAACTAAAAATTTTACGTAATTTTTGTAATCTTAAGTAACTTTTTCATGTTCATTTCGAAAGTACATTCGGCATCTAAAAAGTACATTTGACCTTCAGTATATTTCTAAAAAACCCAAATGCCATCATTAGTTCATAGTATTGTGATTGGTGCGTGGAATGATCTGACGATAGTCTCTGATTGAATTTAGCTTGCAATTTGGATAAAAGAAAGTTTTTCGCTATACCAAGGCCAATGAGATCTGGTATTCTTTGAAAATCTTTTGTTCAATAACTTCGATAACCGGTAATAACTGCTGATGCAGTTGTTTATATGAAGCTACCTGAGTTGTTTGCCAAAATTAGTCAAGATCCCCAGTAGATATTTGAGACTATGAAAAAAATATGTGAACTAATGGTGTTTGACTTTATTTTCTGGAACAAAGTATATTGCCAAAATATTCATGATCAGGCCAAGCAATGAAGCAAGGAAATGTTAATAAAAATGATCTAAGCTAAAACTGGTCAACAATAAACGCTTTATTCGAGACGTAGCTAAAATTGCTGAACTCCTGTAAGTTTTCTGACTATGGAGTTTGGTGTCATAGAATTTGTATTAATTTCTTCTAAAATATATAGGATTATTAATATATAAGGATAACAAAAAATAGTTGTTTTTTTTTTCGTTTCGCTTGATCATACAAATTATCTGCATTTGCAGTAAATATAAACATATTGTTTTTCTTGTAACACTCCACCTGTTCCGAAAATAATAGTAAAGAAAACTATCAACTACGTGGCTTCAAATAAATTTAGAAAAAATACACAAAAATCTACCTATTAGAGAAATGTAGCCACAAGGACAAACCCAATAAAATTTATTGCAACAACAACAATAAAAAATTAATACAACAACAATAGCAACACTCATCATGAGGTCATAAATTCAATAAAAAGTCACATTAGTCTCTATTAACGACATCTTTTGGTGGTCATGTAGAGAGTTCAATGCATGAATTCACATGCGAGAAGGTATCACACAAGAGAAAAAAACGTGAAGAAAAGGTCATACCACACACAAACAATTGGCTATAGTCGCCTACAAAAGTAACAGCAATGACTTGAATATAATAAAATTAGTTCCATCTTAAGGAAAATACAAAAAAAGTCAAAGGAAAATAGAAACCATGCACTTTTCCACTACAGGTTACAAACTACCAAAGTAGCAACAACTGTCGTTAATCGCTGATCCTTAATTTTTCTTTCCAAAAAACAGTCACTGCAGGTAGCCACTTAAGTGTTTCTCACCGCAATTTCGGTGCAATAAATTTTATAGAAAAGTTTTTTTTTCTTCTTCGAATTTTATAAGGATTCTTCTATGTGGAAGAAGAGGTTAAGACAATTTTTATAATTTAATGTAAAAATTCTAGGGTTTGCTTCAATTTTGTCTTAACGCGTATAATCACCCAGACCATTTCCTTATGCTACGCATATAAAGTCACTTTTAGTCTTACCCCTACTTACACTTTGCTACCATATGTATCAAAAAGTGCCGACTTTTCCAACATGCTATGCCATATCCTCTTGGCAGTTTAGTGAAATATCATATATTTTGCTTTTGACTACCTACTCCTTGCAACGCGCCGCAGCAGAAAAAAGATTATCCTGTTCAATGAGATTCGAAACAATTATGTAATTGACTTTTTCATGCCGTTTTTCTTAGGTCTTACGTTTCCTTTTTTTTTTTCTTATTGTTTTCGTCCCCTTTAAGATTTTTTTTTCTAATTTTTCTCACTTTTAATGCGAAACGTGTTGCTTTGTCTTTTGTGAAAGTTTTTTTTTTTTTTTTTTTTTTTTTTTTTTTGTGGGCGCCATAATTTCTCTTTATTATTTTGCCGTTGTTTTATTTATTTTGTGTTTTTTTTTGTCTTTTTTCATGAAATATATTTCTTGTTTCATTTTTCATTGCTTTATTTCTTTTATGTTACTTCTGTAGAGTTTTTCTTTTGGTTTTTGGGTTAAAGTCAATTGTCAGCTTCCGTTTTTTATTGTGGGTTGCCTTTATTTTTTTACTGGTGTCATATGTCATCATTATGTCAGTTGGTTGAGAAAAATAGGTTCATTATTTTGGAGTGTCGTCGTCACGGCGGTTTCTTTGTATTTTTTCGTATATTTCATTTCTTGACATATGGCGCAGTGGCAGTTATTGTAAAAACATTAGTGATTTTTAATTTACTAATGATTTTTATAAAAATTACTTTGTTATTTATTTTAAAAATTTGTGCAGCCTTGAAATTGATTTGAGTTCATAAGTAATTGATTCAGATAGAAAAGTTACTAAGTCGACGCTTACACGAGGAAAGTCTGAGCGAAAAATTCTTGTCTATTCTCTTTATTATTCTCTCTTATTCTGAAATTTTTTATCTTGTCCCTTTCGTTTTTCCCCTCTTTCCTACAAACAAGGAAATTTTTCGGAAAAAGTTTCCTCGTGTCGACGCTGACTAATGCTTTGAACAGAATTGGGACGGGGTCGGGAAAGCGGTGACGAATACAGCCTGTCAAAAAAAAAAAAACAGTAGTAAAATCGATTTCTTGTGAGAGAATCGCATGGGAAAAGAGAGTGACAAAAAAAAATTTGTAAACAACAAATTTGCAGAGAAAATCGTATGGAAAAAGAGAGTAACAAATTTTAACACATTAGAAATGCAACACTGATCCGACGTAAAAATAGAATTATTGCGTACGCCGCAATTCTGTTTAATTTCGCATGGTCAAATATGTTATAATTTTTACCAGCGTTTAATCGTCGCCGCTTTCCCGACCCCGTCCCAATTCTGGGCAAAGCATAAGATAAATTCAGAGTTTAATAATAATATCCAAATTGTTCCGCCATTTTCTCTATAGAAAAATGGAGGAAAAATTGAATATGTGATGCAAGAGCGTGAGAGAAAAAGTTAAATAATTTGAATGAACTATAAGAAATGTGTATTTTTGATAACGAACCGAAAAAAAATCTGTGGGGCAGATCCCATTGGGATATTACATATATCTGGCCCCAAGCGTTGCTTTTGATTCTGAATTTGGAATAACGTGCCCTGCCGGTACTTGTTACGAACTCACATTATATACCGCTCACAAAGAAATTTTTTGTTGAGATGTATTGTCAAGACTGGGTCGTGAGGGTTAACAGTTTCTTATTTTAATATTTAATTTCCATTATCTATTTGTTTCTATTAAATTTTCTATATTAATCAAGTTTTTTTGTTGTCTCCCATTTTGCTACCATAAATATAGTCACCGTAACCAATGGGTACTACCCATACACCACAAATTCTCTAAAAGTTTATAGTTTCCGGGGTTTTTTGAGGTCTCCTCTGAAGTTGTTTTAAAAGTTGTACTTGGGAGAAATGCAGCCATTTACATAAGTAGTATTTTATAATAAGTTTCTCTTCCTGAAATTTGAGTGGGAGAAGTTTGGATATTTAAGTTATTCTCTAAATAATATACTTAAGTGACAATTTCAGTAGAGTTTTGATATTAACGGAGAATACTATTTATATCGATTTTGTAGTACAGACACAAAACTGTTGTTCTCGTATGGTATTTCATATCCCGAACTGACAGCACATATCGACTGGTGGGATATACATCCCAAATTTTTAATACTCTAAGCAGTAACTTGTTTAAACTTCATTTAAATCTGTATATAAAGCAAAAATTATAAACTTTTTGAAAAGATGCTTTCAGCTCAACTAATAATCTAAAATAAAACAATTTTTAAATACGATACTATATAATAATTTTTTCTTTCAAAACTTATCAAGAATGGATATTAAAATATTTAAAATTTTAAAAATGCTTTTAATCTCTGAAATTTGTATATTCAATTTATTAAATATTTATGCAATAGTTTACTGAAATTTTGCTAATATGACGTGCTATAAAATCAATCATATTGTTTTTGTTTTGCAAATTTGTATAAAATATTCCTTTAATTTAACTTTTTATTCTGATTTCCCTATCGTTAATATAACATATTGAAAGCAACACTTTTGTATTTATTTTTTGCTGTTCTACTTTTCTGTATGAGTACGATATAGTTTTTCAAAAAGTTTTACCGCACTTCCGCGCTAAATTTATTGCATTTAAATTGAACACAGCACATATGTATGTACTATGTGAAAAACATAGAAAAACTCCAAAAAAAAAAGGACACACAATAAATTTTCCATACACACAGTGTTTATTGTAACGCATTTTGTGACACTACGTGACACAAAATATAAATGTGCATTTAAGCGACTTTGAATACAAATTGCAACAGCAGGGTGTACGCTGCTGCCGGAAACAAACGTATGTGAATGTAAAAAGTTTTCAATTTTGTTTTTTTTCAAGCACTTTTTTTTCGAGTTCATAGCGACAAAATTTATATTAGATTTTTGTGCTATTTGATATACAGAATTATAAATGAAATAATAAAATTTCTAAAATTTATTTAAAAATTATTGAATTGGATGGCAACAAAATATTTTTGATTTCAATATTTTGAAAGGTTGTTCTTCATAGTAAATTCCGTTGAATTTAGATTAAAACATTCATTATAAATATTTTAAATTCCTGAACATTTAAGTACACTGCTGAGTTTTTCGAATATAGCAACCTGTATGTTTCGTATGCTAAGCTAATGAAAATAACTCAAATATTTTTGCACGAAATAATGCAAATATGCCTTGCGAATATTTGATTATATGAGGTAATAGCAACTGAATAAATAACTAATGAAATGAATGCGTAAATGAACAATTATTATGTATGTATGTATATGTTAAATTTGATTGTATGTACGTATTTGCAACTGTATATGTAACTCAATGAGCAGTTTCAATTGAAATAATTGGCATTACATTCCAAATTTACGTAGAGTGTAATAAAAATTCCAAAATCCTCTTTGTTCTTACACTGCAGAATTTCAGTCAGAGCTGTTGATCCTTCATCCTTTTATTCGATTGTTGTGCTAAAAATACCAATTGTTTATTACCTTAAGTGATTCTGCGTTGTACTTTTCGCCCTCGTTGTTTTGCCTAACTTTTTGTGCAGGGTATATAATACACCGTAAAATATTTGAAGAAAATTTCTCGAAAATCATTTTTAACCCATTGATGCATTAACACAATTATTGTTAGTGTTTGTAATTTTATATCATGATGATAAAATTTAATACTAATATTCGATCAATTGGCTATCAATAACATTTTGTAATGATAAGAAACTAAGTTGACAAAAATGCTTTGATTGAAAATTTTTTTTCTTAATAAATACTTAACCCTCAAATGCATAGCGTACCATATATGGTACGTGCCTAAAATCATAGCCAAGTCTACCCAAACAAACAGCATCGCGTTAAGTTTTGCTCCAACTTGTAGCGGGCATTACCAGCTTTCATATAAATGTCTCTTCAGCTCTCCGGTGTTCACTTTCAGTTCCCTGTAAGCTGTCAAAGTGGTCGATCGTTGTTTTGACAAATAATTTTAAAAGTGAATTTCATCAGTGAATTAAATATTGATAATTTCCGTTATTCATTTCCATATTTCATTATTATTAATTTTCCATTAATTCCTAATAAAAAAAGTTCCTAACAAAGAGTTTTTCATTTCAAATATATAGGTTTAATGCATAGTGTACCATATTTGGTACACTGCATAAATCACACTTTTTGAGCATTTCCGGGAAAGCGGTGCATTTCCCTGGAAAATGAATGCCCATTTCGTGATCAGCGTTTGATTTTACATAAAAGGAGCATAATCTCCATATAGAGGGCTGACCTTATGCATTTGAGGGTTAAGAGTATGAAAAACAGAAACATAGAAAAGAAAACCGAATGCAAAAATACACAAAAGTGGAAAAAAAATTAACGGCCAGAAAATTCTATGTAACAAAGAAGTTTTGGAATCTATTCTTTTTTCAATACACAGAGTAGTCCATCTGAAAATATTGGATTCCCTGGCTTACTGTGATTAAAAAATTGAAGTGGGGAGACGGTCTATTTTTAACACCCCATTAGTCTCAGGGTATTAAAAATTCTCATGGGCTGTTTAAAACAAAAAATGAAAAAATTTTTTTTTACTTTGAACTAAAAAAACAAGCGATAATTCTGTACTGAAAACATGGCTAGCAGAGATATTACCATTTAAAAATATGTCTATTTTTATTACTTAATGAAACTCTTTAATTTTATTGCTCTTGCTAAATTATGTAGGAAGTTATGAGATAATCTCTGTTTAAAGGTTATAGAGACTTTGTTAAAGACCCCATAACTCATTGCTTATTCAAGATAGACCCAATCTCCCATACAATTTTTCACTCAGAACTATCCAGGAAATATCATTTTTTCAGATGTCTTATCGGATCCGGACCACCCTATATATTCAGCTTATCGTTATCTTAAAAGTTACAGTGTAATTGCATACAGGTGTAAAAGTTTGTCTGTGAATTTTTTCGTGGCTTTGCTTTCTAACGGTGAACGAAACTATTTGTATTACTCAATACATATCTGTCTACAACTGAAGGCGTATATTATTATGTGTGTGTGTGGGTGTGTTTGCAAAAGTGTGAGTGACTGCAAACATTTGCTGCATAAACTAAGGAATTCTATTTATTGAAGTTTTTTGTAACATGATGTTAGTGAGAAGCTGCAGTAACACGAGTCAACGCTGGTGGGCAACCCATCACCATTCCATTTGATTTCAAGGCAACACACTTGATTTCCATTACATTGCAATACAACAATTTCATTTTCGGTTTTTCTTCCTTCATTTCATTTTCGTCAGTTTGAATGTGAATTTTATTTTTTGTGTTTTAATTTTAGTGGTATTATTTTAACCCACTTCTGCTTTAAAGGTTCTTTGAGAATCATGTGAATTTGAATAAGTCAGGACCCAAAATAACTATTATTTGTTTCTTTGTAATCGAAAAATTTGATCAATTTTAAGGATTATTTTTAAAAATTGTCTTTTAATTATTATGGATAAGAATATTATATAAATTGTTGATAACTATTATTTTTCAATGGATTCTTTTTTACGTTGAGTCATAACTATTATGCATAAAAAATTGTTTATCGATAACCAATAAGTATTTATTTGGAAAAAATATTTTTACGTTGTTATGATAAAATTTTCAAAGCATCTTTCATTTTTGTAAATTTTTTTGCACCAATCCATGAAGAGAGGTGCTTTCTATGACATCACCAATTGACAAGGAAAGGTTGAAAATGGATGTTGGTCATCACTTTGGGTGGCCTTGTAAAGGACCTTTTTTGACCCATTTTCGAAAAAAATTCCCATCGATAGGGAAAGCTCGATAATGGATTTCGGACATCACGTAGGATAGTTCTGGATCCTGGAAATTACCGTTTTTGACCCTTTCGTTCCTTTTCAAGGTCAGGAGCCATCCTAACTGATGTCCAAAAGCCATTTTCAACCTTTCCTTGTCAATTGGAGGAAAAAAAAAGTTTAGGGTGGATCAAAATAAATTTTTTTTTGCTCCAATCTATACGGAAATTTCGAAAAAAACCATTTTTGGGATTTATCTATTCATTGGTGCAAAAAATAATATTTTTTTTTTGATCCACCCTAATAAATTTCTCACTTTTCCTTGAGAATTGCGAAAAACGGTAAAATATGGGTTTTCTTGTTTCACGTGAATTACCTTCAGGAAAAATTTGAGCCAAATCGTTGGTGGCACAAGGTCTCCTTGTTAGTTTAATTCAGTTCAGTTCAGTTCAATTCAGATTTCATTTCATTTCATTTCATTTGAGTTGAGTTGAGTTGAGTTGAGTTGAGTTGAGTTGAGTTGAGTTGAGTTGAGTTGAGTTGAGTTGAGTTGAGTTGAGTTGAGTTGAGTTGAGTTGAGTTGAGTTGAGTTGAGTTGAGTTGAGTTGAGTTGAGTTGAGTTGAGTTGAGTTGAGTTGAGTTGAGTTGAGTTGAGTTGAGTTGAGTTGAGTTGAGTTTAGTCAGGCTAAGTTGCGTTCAATTGAATTGAATTAGATGAATTTATTTGAATTGAATTGATTTTAGCCAAACTTTTTTTTAGCTGAGTTAATTTACATCGCTTTGAGGTGAAATGAATACTAATGTGATAAAAGCTGAAATGTTGCTTACAAAATGCAGATGCAATAATTCGTATCAAAAAAAAACTTTCGCAGTTAATGCGCATTGGTGGGTTAATATATTGTTTCCTAGAGCAACACACGCACACATCAAACAACTTTGAGCAATACATTGAAAAATGAAGTGGTAACGCTAACGGTATATAATAAAGGTTCCATGCACGAGAATCTAATTTCACATGAATATGAAATATTTATGTCAAAAATTCGTGAAGTTACACAAGTTGAAAAAAATTCATATTCACATACACAGTTACGCTTACATGCACAGAGTCACACAGCACTCCAACGCTGCTATCATTCATTTGGTTTCTTTTTTGTCACTTACACCTTTTACTTCACTTGAAACGACGACAATATAACCGTCAAATCGCTATCGCTTAACCACTGTGCACAGTGGTATGCTGCGTGTTGACTATAGCGACTGCAATACGAATACAAAAGAAATAAAAAAATACTAAAAAAGGATTGCAGAAAAAAGATTCATGCTGAAAAAAAAAGTCAAAAAACATCAAAATACTAGAAAGCTTCCAAATATGTTTCGTGCACGATATATCCTTTTACAACAAGGTAACTCAAACACATGCTGGCTAGTGCTTGAGTGTGGGTAGCACCAATTTTGTTCCCACTTTTTTACAAAATTTTTTTGCTTTCGCTGAATGCTGCATATTTTTCATATTTCTACACATTTCATTTTCATGCATTTTGCTTTTGTATTGCGATCGATATTTTGTGTTTTTTTGTTTTTTTTTTGTAATGTCGAAGAGTGGTATTGTGTGACATCTTCAATAAAAAAATAAAATTATTTTTTCATTTCTCACTTTTTGAAAATTTCTCTGTACCTTCAGTAAAACATTTTTGACTTTGTTTTAATTTTCTTTTTAGAATTTTTCAATGAAAAGCTTGTCGACTTTTGTTAAATTCTACGTTTGGTGTTGCTTACTGTTTTTCCCTTATGATATTTTTGTCGTTTTTCTGTATTTTTTGTATAGAAAAATTTACATATTGCATATTCTAGCCAGTGTTGCATTTTAGTTGTTTCCAATTTGTCGTTGGTTGGTATGCAAGTTGCAATATTTATATTTATTAATCTCGTATGTGTTGCATTTCATTTTTGCCCTCTCTCAAACAGTTGGTTATGTAATAAAGTTGAAAATATTTCTACATTTATTACATATCAAATACAATACAAATTGAAATATGGCAGCATTGTTTTGTAATATTCTGGTGCATGTAAATTTTGTGTTTGTAAACAAAAATATTTTCCTGCAAAATTTGTTACAATGATTTGCCTATTTTTGTATGATGTTTTGAAATTGAATTTAATTTAAAAATTTTTGCTTACGCAGCATTTTTACAGTGGGCAAGATTTGCAACAAAACTTTAGTAAAAATTTATTTTGTCTATTGCTTAAGCATTTTAAATCTAAGAGGTGGCCAAAATAAAGTTTCTTTCAGATGAAGTTGAGAATATAGTTCGAGTGTAGGTAAAATTTTTGAAAATTAATATAATAAAAAAAAAACTAAATATCAGGCCTAGAAATTCTTACTAATCGGCTTGAAAATCACTGATGATTCCGCTTAGCAATGGACGAAACTAGCATGATTAGTTTTATCCCTTTTTTTTCTTTTTAGTACTTCGTTGCAAACCCTTTGTGCTGGACGACACACGCACATCTCTTAGGCATAGATGATGCCATATAATAAATGATATCCTGCGATATCCCTTCCTTAGCTATTTTCAAGAATTGAAACAGATCTGCCGTGGTTTTGTAATTTTCTTCGTTGATTTTCATGTAAACGATCTCCCATAAGTTTTCAATAGGATTCAGATCGGGGCAGTCTAACTAAGAACTTCTATGCTATTGCTCTGAAGCCAGGCCTTAAGTTATTTTTTGGATCATTGTCCTGTTGCAAACTCCATTTGAGTGGTATGTCATCATCGATGTTCTATTAATTCCACAATCCTATGACCAGAGAAGCAACAGCATTCATTACACTGCCTACTCCGTTTTTACAGTGGCTTTGCATTATTTCCCAGTGTGCCAAACGGATCCGTTTCGAATTCAAAGCGGTCTCGTTTCTTCGTACGTTTGCGTAACACAATTCGTTTCGGATCTGATTCGAACTCGTTTTCGTATGAAATTCCTCTCGAAAAAACAGAAGAATCGTACGCTTTGTCGAATCCGTCTCGAACTCGGAACGGACTTTATATACGGATCCGTTACGGATTCTTTTTTTGTAAATAAAACGGATCCGTTCTGGATTCCTTTTCGGATCCGTTTCGAACTCGTTTTCGTATGAAATTCCTCTCGAAGAAGCGGAATTATCGTTCGCTTTGTCGGATCCGTCTCGAACTCGGAATGGACTTTATTTACGGATCCGTTACGGATTCGTTTTTTGTACATAACGCGGATCCGTTCTGGATTCCGTTTCGGATCCGTTTCGAACTCGTTTTCGTATGAAATTCCTCTCGATAAAGCGAAAGGATCGTCCACTTTATCGGATCCGTCTCAAACTCCGTATGACGGATCCGTAACGGGTTCGAAACGGATCCGCATCCGTTTTTGTGCACATTTGGTTAGTATTCAGTCCTTCTCTCTTAAAGCGTTAACGCTTTACTTAATGACTTAATTTATATAAAAAACAATAGCCAGAGGATATTTTGAACTTAAAGCCATATTTCGCTTAGTTTTTAAAACAGTATGAGACAATAGACATTCTCAAAAACACTTCAAATGAAAGTCGTGACCTCTAGTCTGTGAAAGAATTTTCTCAAATTTCACTGTGGTTAAAGAAAAGTGTTATAAAACTGTTAGAAAAGAGGGCCCATAAACATTTCTAACATTCGATTTTTCCTGTCACTCTAATATATGTTTTTTTTTTTTAAAACTTATTTTTGATTTTAATGAAATTTTTGTTTGTGATATTTACAGTCTTAAGCAGTCATAAAATACTCGTAATAATTTGTTTCAATGTACGTATGTAGTGCAGTTTATTTTACTATGCATGATAATTCAAAGGCTTTAGTTTTGCTGCAGTTATTGTGTATTATAAAGCCTTCACAATGAAAGTTAAAAAACTTGCAAATGTAGTGCACAGTACAACAAAATTTTACAAAAGCAAATGTACCCAAGTAAGAACTTTTTTTCAGTCATAGGATGTTTCAAATAATATCGCTATATTCTCTAGGCATTAACTAATTAATTTTATAACAAATATTAGTTATTAATATATAGGGTTACCACAATACCCCAAAAGATTTCTCACTGATGTGGTTCTGGCTTTTATTTGTTTTATATGGCAATATCAAATCTTTTTTTTTTTAATTTTGTTTATAGCAAAAAATTACTATTAGTAAAAAATAGAAAATATTAAAAACAATAATCCAATAAAAAAACTTAAAAATATTTCCAACTTTAGTTATCAACCAATTGTAAAATTAAGTATAATTACTTAGTTTTTGGGGGATTTGAAATATAGCTGATATATAATGTTTTCAAAGCTATAAAACCGCTTGGTGGTGTAATGCACTGTAGGAAGCTGTTTAAAAACATAGAAAGTGCAATTGCACAGAAAAGATCAACGGGCAGTTTTTGAATTGGTCTCTTCGGATCAACCGGATCAACGCATCACTCCATTTTATCAAATTGAATTCTACCGGCAAGTATTGGAGTGCAACTTTCAGAATAGCAAAAAACGCAGCTGTCCTAGATCACCGTGAAAACGTTCACTTCAGCAGAAAATATGTAAACGGGGAGAATTTTAGAGAAACTTGAAAGTACCGGCTACTAATCGTGCAGGTTGGAAGAGTTTTGTGAAGAACCAATGCTCCTTGCGGAGATAAAGGACAGCAAAAGAAGAATGTTTCCTCAAAAATATCAATATAAATATAAATAGTCCAAATTAGAATTTCCTTCTGAAGATTATGAAAATATGACAAAATTCTCATTCATTTGTAGTGAAAAAAAGAGTGCCACAATATCCCAGCAGGCAAATGAGCAAGGCCTTACTCGGAGAAGGCATGCTAGCACTGCTGCGATTATATAAGGACTTCTCAAAACTAGATTTTCATGCAAATAAAAATACAATCACAGAAGGCATAATATGCCTTGCCACAACAGACGTGCTATCAGGCCTGATATTAGAAGGCAAAGAAGAAGGACTTCATTTACTTTAGCGCTTTTCTGTTTCTGTTTTATTTCATGTATTGCAATGTTTTATGATTCGGCATAGCTTTTTTGTCATATGCATTGTACATATATGACATGAAAAGTATACACATGGTTAGAAATTAAGAGAGGTGTGCAGGCTAGTCTTCTGTTGTTTCATGTTATGTTAAGGAGGTAGAGTTTTGTGTATTCTTTGTCAAATTGTAAAGTCATTAAAAAAATATCAACGCAAGTGAGATGGCGCAAATAAAAAAAAAAAAACAATTAATATTTAGAGTCTTTAAATTTGTTAAAATTAAATTTTTGTCAAGTACTTCTGAGAGTCCTTCTACGGTAAGCGGTCTTAGAAAGCCTGCTTAGGAAGGCCTGTTTTCTGCGGCCATTTCATATAAAAAAGAAAGTACGTTTGAAAGGAGGGTGGAAGGCCTTATACTTACCAAGGAAGGCCTTCCAGAAGCACTGTTAGCTCCTGCCCTTGCCTACTGGGATATTCTCCTTAAATTTAAATTTAATTTATCTGCTACTTACTACAAAAGATAATTTGGATCAATTCTACAATTTCCCATTGGGATATCCCACACACACACGCAGTAAAAGCATGGCACACTTCCAAGCCAGAAGGTATAATTTCTCAGTTACAACATAGTAACAGCAGCATCATACTGATCGTCATCGGTGAACGCATCCTGCTCATTGTACTGCATGTCAACTAATTAGAGTGGCATGTGCGAGAGAGTGTGTGTTGTACAGAGTATCCTTGCTGCGGCGGCTGCAATTGATGTTTCACTCATTGACAATGAGACCGAGACCAAAAATCGCACTTTCGTCGTCATAGTTGCCCTTTGTATGACAAATTTTGCAAATTTTTGCTTTACGACTCTTTTACGATGGATGAAGTCGTAACTAACTGGGGGAAAAAAATGTTTGTGTAATATAAAAACAACAATATCTACTATAAAAATCAATACTAACCTAATTTTTTTACAATTGGGTTTCCCAATACATACAAATTGCATTAACACACATATGATAAGGATGGAACAAACTAATAATATTAGTAATCTCTTTGAGGAAAATTTGAAAATCTTCAAGAAGATATTGGCCTTGAATCCTTATCATTGCAAAAATTTTATTACATGAAAGGATACACTGAGAAAGCGATTTGTTTGAATATAACAAATATATATTTTATTAAGTGCAATCATATATTTATTTGTATCAAACATATTTGGATCAAATAGTGGTATATGTTTGTTGAAGCATTTTATGTTTGACTCAATCAAATATTTATTTGAGTCAAACTTATTAACTACTTACTAAAAATAATTATTTGTCAATATATGTTCCAAATAAAATATGTTTGACTCAAATAAATATTTTCTTGCTGTACAAAAAATATGTGTGTACATATTTGTTATATACCATAAAATTTTTTTCAGTTTATTTAGTAACCATAAGGATTTGTAAAAATTATGTTATTTCTTACAATGAGTTCTGTTTCTTTGTATGAAACTTTAATGGCATTTCTTGATTTCAACGCTTTTTTGAAAAAATTACTTGAAGTTTTTTTTCCTAATAACTTCTGTGTAGAATAATATCCCACATTCAAATTGAACTTCCCTTTTTTAGGCTGTTGTAATATATTATTCATTTTATTTTATTTCTACAAATACCACCCTAGCAACAACCCATCCTCAGCTACTTCACCAATTGCGCAAGGTCCTTCCGAGTTATACTTTTAAAAATGTGTTCATTCCCTTCAATCCACTGCTCTATATTTTATTTGTGGGAAATTTATATTTCGCTTTTCACTTTATTTATTATTATTACTACATTTTTTCAATTGCTTTTACATTATCCTGCGTGCTCATGTGCTCATGCATTCGTGTGTATGTTGCAAAAAAAAAGGATATGCGTGGGAATGAATTGTGCCAATGTGCGCCAGTGGTTAGCGTGTGTTAGTTTTAGCATTGGGATTGCATCGTTTGGTGTGGGTTGAATTAGGTTTGGTTTTACCAGGGTTAGTACGAAAATTTGTTATTGCGGTTTTGTATTGCATTTTGGTGGTTGATGCTTTGCTTTTATGGTTTAAATGAAATTTTTGTGAAAAATAATTACAGCGATTTAAAAGAAAAAAAAAAGTTCAATAGCTAACTATTAACAACGTGCGGAGAGAAAATTGTTGTTTAATCCAGCATGAGAATATTTTACCAAACTCTAATTGGAAAACTAATGATTAATGTAGTGCTGTTTACAATTTTATTTAATTGGATATCGAGTTCTAAGCTTTAGAAAATCACAAAAAATTAGTTTTTGGTGATAATCGCATAAAACAAATTGAACACATTTGTTTGCATATATGTTAAGATTCTGTATAAATACCAGAGTTCGGAAATATTCATATTTGAGCACTCAAAATGTCGCATTCATGATTTTATTCATGTATGAATTTTCTTAAAATTTTTTTATACGCCCATTCTCATGAATGCACTCTTGAAACTCGTTCTTTATTGCACCGCAATCGTATGTGAGTATGTGATTTTTTTCAACAACGAGTAGCATTCCTAAATGAAAGAATGCAAGCCAACAATTATTCATGATATCTATCATTAATGATATCTATCATTTATGATATCTATCATAAATGATAGATTGAACATGTTCAAATTTTCTGTCGCTCACAGATTGTATCAGTTGTAGTTTGTGATACTCGCGTGGAACATTTTGGGAAGTTTTTAAAAATATGGGGAAAGGTCGAAAATTGTTTTTTTTGACATATGTACATAATTAAGAGTAGCTCCGTATCCTGGAAAAAACCGTTTTTGACCCATTTTGGGAGACATTATTTTTTTTCTGTAATTAATGGGGAAAGGTCGAATATGGATTTTGGACATCTTTTAGGGTGGGTCCAGACCGTGGAAGGACCGTTTTTGACCCATTTTCGGAAAATTTTTTTTTCTGTAATTAATGAGGAAAGGTTGAAAATGAATTTTATACATCATTTAGGGTGGCTCCGGACCGTGAAAGAACCGTTTTTCACCCATTTTCAGAATTTTTTTTTTCTGTAATTAATGAATTCTGGACATCCAAAGTCCGGAGCCACGCTGAGTGAAATGTGTTGAAATATACCCCAACAATAATATTTTCTGCATATAAAAAAAATCGGCCTTAATCAATTTGTTTTAAAAAATCGAAAACTTTCAAACAAAAATTAGCTGGTTTGGTATAAGCGGCCATGCTTTAATAAACGTTCGTTTGCGCAGCTTAATATCTTGCTCGCTTTCTTCAATTCTTTCTCCTCTGCTGTTTCTTATTTATCATTTTCTTAATTAAGTAAAAATATATCAACTTTATTTTGCTGACTTCATGCCTTGACCCTCAAAAAAATTGTTTTCTTTGTTCTAAAAATAGTTGAGTGAAAAAAAAAAAACTTTTTGCATGCTTTTAGGCGCCATCTAATGATTATGCTTTAAGTACTCTTTGAAACAGTTTCTGTTACTTAATTTCTTCTTCAACTTTCTTTTAATTTCATACTATTCACACACTATGCTTTGTGGTAGTTACATACCATTGCCAACGTCAGTCAAACTAAAGTTGGGCGATTATCGTGTGTCAATACAATTACTAAGTTGCAGATTCGTGTGCTTGTTACAAATAGGCGTGACATCGTCTGTATAAATCAAATATGCATTAAAGGCGTTTCAACATTTGCACGCTGAATTACGGAGTTGAATACAATGCTATATTTTTCGTAATTTAATTTCATTTATAATTTAAAATTTATTTGGTGTGCGACTGTAAATGTGAACAGTGTGTCGTTAAGAAAGTAAAAGCTTACGAATTTTACAAATATGCAAGGACTTTAAACTTTTTTTTTTGACACTTGCCAATACAAAGTTCTAGAAATTTAATGTGCTAAGTACGCTCGATAAGCTTTGAAATTCTAATAGAAATTTTAATATTACGATATGCTGCAAGCCTGCACAATTGTTACCCCTTGAAGTCTTCGAATTTTGAAACTTATTTATCAAATATAAGTAATTTTTCATCCAATGCCTGCCACAACAATTACAATACCCATTATATATTAAAAAACCTTGGCTATAAGTTTGGCCTTTAACAAAAAAAAAAAACTACTCGTGACCACTACAACAGTTTGGCTTTAATCACGTGATATGCAATAATTTGCTTTTAAATGTTTGCATTTTCTCAAGACTATGGCAAAAAACAGCAGCCGTGGAAAATGAAATATAATTTTTAAATTTTCAATTTACCAGTTATTTCTTAGAGCGAGCCGGAAAAATATGATATGGTACTAGTAGTACTATACAACAGCACAATAGCACATTTTTCATTTATAAATTTATTATTAACACGATTGCACAGCAGAAAAAAAGGCTGCTATAAAAAATAATACTGTTGAACGTTTGCTTTTGTAATTGCAAGGACATAAAGTTGCAGCGTTGCTTAAAGAAGGACATGCATTATGACGTAGTTTCGTTGGTTATTTAGTTTATTTTTATACCCTATACAGACTTTTTCATTCATAAAACTTGTTTTAGAGCTGTCGGTTACTATAAGAAATTTGAAATTAAATGTAATTCCACAAAATTGCATCAGTGGGCGTGGCACTTCCCATATTAAAATAAAGTTTTTAGTGTTTTTTTAAGTTCACACTGTGTGGCATATTTCCATTTCTTTATTTCTATTCGATTTTTTTCAACATTTGCCATATTCTTTTGACTTTTCCAATCTTTTAACTTTTTCCAATATATCCCAAATGTATTTGTTCGACTTTTGCAATCTCTTCAACTTTCTTCATTATTTTTTTCGACTTTTTCAGCGTTTTTGAATTGTTTTAACATTTTCAAACTCTTTTAATTTTTTTGAGTTTTTTAACCGCTTTCAACTTTTTTAGACATTTTCCATATTTTTTCGAATTTTTCAGCATTTGCCAGATTTTCTCGACTTTTTTAATTCCTTTCAACTTTCATCAATGGATTCCATATTTTTTTAACTTTTTCAGTCTTTTTCAACTGTTTCAATGCTTTTCAACCTCTTTCGACATTTTTACATTTTTTTTTCTTGACTTAATCAACCTCTTAAACGTCTTTTTAACATTTATTTAAAAGGTAATTTTAATGCAGTGTAGAGTATGTGAGTCTCGCCCAGGCCGAAAATATCGCCTTTAGCAGTTTATTTTTGCTTTGCAGTAAATTAAGACATTCATGTTATATATTGATTAATGTAAATATGTGAATATATATAAGGAGTTGGAAAAATATATTGAATTATTTTCCTACACATACTAAGCCAAGTATGCACACATGCTTACAACATGGTCCATTAGTGTTACAACATGAATCTTTTACTGGTGGTGGTGGTGGTGTTGTTGTTGTTGTTTGTGGAGCTAGTGTTGGTGGCGGTGGTAAGTAGCCACTCGGCCAGCCATTGCTTGGACCTTGCCATCCACTTGCCCATCCACTTGGCCATCCACTTGGCCATCCACTAGGCCGTCCATTACCTGGGTTCCAGCCATTGCTTGGACCGTTGTTACCATCCGGCCAGCCATTGCTTGGGCCTTGCCATCCACTTGACCATTCATTGCCTGGGTTCCAGCCATTGCTTGGACCGTTGTTACCATCCGGCCAGCCATTGCTTGGGCCTTGCCATCCACTTGGCCGTCCATTACCTGGAGTCCAGCCATTGCTTGGACCGTTGTTACCATCCGGCCAGCCATTGCTTGGGCCTTGCCATCCACTTGGCCATCCATTGCCTGGGTTCCAGCCATTGCTTGGACCGTTGTTACCATCCGGCCAGCCATTGTTTGGACCGTTGTGACCATTTGCCCAGCCATTGTTTGGACCGTTCTGACAACTCGAACAAAAATTGTTTGGGCCGTTGTTGCTACCGTTTTTCCAGCTATTACCTCCTTGACCATTGCCACCTGCACCACCGTTGCCATTTTTACCTCCTTCACCACCAGCACCTCCTTGACCAGTACCGCCTACATTACCATCACCTCCTTTACCATTACCGCCTGCACCGCCATTTCCTTTGCCGTGACCTGCACCGCCAGCACCTCCTATACCAGCACCACTACTTAAAAAATTTGAAATATCTTTTAGGCCGCCATTGGCTTGCGTTAAACTTTGAATATCGTGATCACTGATTCCTTTCGCATCAGTATCTAATAGAAATAGTTTAAAGGTCGGTATAAAACAGTTTCTGATATACAACTGATATATTTATTCCTTCACTTACTAAAACTTAAAAAAGCGCTTCCCAAGAGAATGCACACCGCGACCGCTGTTTTCATTTTCACAAAACACTGCTTCAGAATGCATTCTTGTCGTATTTATACCAAGTTTGCAATCACCAAATATATATTTAATATATAAGCATTTAGTGCATATTTTATACATAAACTTTTTTTTAAATATTTAATTAAAGCGAAGTATTTAAAATTTTCAATGATCGTTACGATTGTAAATTGTGAAATCTATAGCAGCGATAAGAAATTCGTCCCGGTAGATATTGGTTATTCATTCGGTTAGTAGATATTAAATATATATTAGGAATGCTTTGAAAAATCAAAAGAAGTTGGACTTTGAAGTATCCGACTTAAATTATTTTTCATAGATAAAGTTTAATGAAATTTGCGCGGAGCGCAGTAGTGAAAACTAAAATTGTTAAGACTTAAATAATCGCGTTTCGATAAGAAGAATAGTTTCAAAAGAGAAAACTCTTTAAGAAATATTGATAAAATTTTTATACTCTACACAGAGGGTATATTTATTTACTTTGTCATTCCGTTTGTAACGCATAGAAGGAATGGTATAAAATTCCAAACAATTTTCACCAGCAGCTTGTAGTAATCGAATCGAATTATTTTTTAAGAGAAACTTCGTTGAAAATCGATAACAAAAAACAGAAATCAACAAAACTGCAGAACTCAAGATATAACTTTTGTTGTTAGGCAAAGAATGAGCAATTACTATTTTTCGCTTTTATTATGCTGAAAAATTTTCTTTAAAATAAATTATTCATCGTATTCCTTTGTTCTAGACTCAGTTTTATATGTACATGTAGGTGCTGCTTACTACGCACTTGCATATTTATTTTTTTCCTTAGATAATTGTTATAATTACACAGGACCACATAAAAAAAAAATTCTTGTAGTTGAAAGTTGAGGTATCATACGGTATGTATTTTGGTGTGTTAAAAACAAATCCGAGGTCAGAATTTACCCATCATCCTCAGATTTTGACATAACCTCAAAATCCTACTTTTAAATACGTTAAAAAGGAAGTCCCTCAGAAAAAAAAGCATCAAAGTCCAGAAGGTAGACCATACTTGTCTTACGTATTAAGGTGTGCCAAAATAATATCTTACAACAAAAATGAGTTTTAGTTTCCCACTTTTTCCCTAGTACCCCCATTACTCCCAAAGGGTCAAAAACTTACTTCTTATAAAAATTCAAAATTAATGCATACCCGCAGGTATTTTGGTGGACTAAAGCTGTTAATATCAACAAAAACTCATTTTTACCCCGAAGCCCACTACAGTACCTTATTGCATCTCCCCAAAAGTTTTTATCGACATTCTGAGTATTCGTGCACCAAAATACTTGCAGATATGCATTAATTTTAAATTTTAACAAGAAATGAGTTTTTAACCATTTGGGGGTAAATGTGGGTGCTGGGAGAAAAGTGTGCCACTGAAACTCATTTCTGTCATAAGATATTATATAGGCACACCTACTCGTAAAGACGTAATATAAGGTAAGGTCTACCTTCTGGATTTTGATTCTTTATTTTTTTGAGGGACTTTCGTTTTATTATTTCGTATTTTAAAGTTTAATTTTGAGGTTATGTCAAAATCTGAGGGTGATGGGTAAATTCTGACCCCGGATTCGTTTTTAACACACCAAAATACATACCGTATGATACCTCAACTTTCAACTACAAAACTTTTTTTTTGTAATCCTGTGATATCATTATTGTTTCTGCAGCATAGACTGACATTTCCATTGCTTTATAATGTTATACTTTCATGATTTGAAGTAAAACGGAATTTCACAGGAACGCATCAGTGGGCGCGGCACCTGCCATATTAAAATAAAGTGTTAAGTGCTATTTAAAGTGAACTTACAATTGCTTTGAAATATATTATGATGAATAAAAAGCGGAATTCAGCTAAATTTCAGCTTTCTAGGTGGTCGTGGTCTAGAGAAAGATCCATATTTAGACCTGAAAATAGTCGTATTTAGTCCGGCTTAAAAATATTTGTTCTAAAAGCCCTCAAATCTAAATTTAAAGTTATGGATATCAATTCTTATTAAATTTATCTATTTATTCGCTTTTAAATGAGTTACCATATAGTGAAAATGGTTGATCAGGCCCAGAGATATCAAACATTGAATTTGGCTATTTCCGCAAAAATTGCGTTTTTTTCGAAATTTGACCTAACAGTACTCAAGACTCCAAATATCTATGGAGCTGAAATTTGAACTGTGAGACTGTCTTTTTTAGGTTCTTTAACGTGTCAAAACTTGAGCATAATCGGATGTTTTTTAAACTTCATACGTACGTTATACACATATTATACTAGATAATATTACTAAAAAACAGTAAATATGGAATTAAAAACAAAAATCTCTAAGGATTTTTTTTCCTTTTGATGCATTTCTACTTTGATTAACATCCCACATAATTCCACATTCAAGTTTTTGTTGTAACTCAACTTGTCATTTAAACTTGGTTAAAGCCCACCGTGCGGATGTAGCACGAATATAATTTATTGAATCAAAAGTAGGAGAAATTGATGAAGTGGGTGTGGCATGCTTCAATATCTTCATTTCTTTACGATTTTTTTTTAACATTTTTGATATTTTTTTGACTTTTCTAATCTTTTAACTTTTTCCAATATGTCCCACATGTCTGTATATGTTCGACTTTTTCAATCTCTTCAACTTTCTTCATTACTTATTTTATTTTTTTTTTTTGACTTTTTCAGCGATTTTGAATTGTTTCAACATTTTTCAATCTCTTTTTTTTTTTTTTGAGTTTTTCAACCGCTATCAACTTTTTTAGACATTTTCCATATTTCTTCGAATTTTTCAACATTTTTCAGCATTTTCCAAATTTTTTCGACTTTTTTAATTCTTTTCAACTTTCGTCAACAGATTCTATAGTTTTTTAACTTTTTCAGTCTTTTTCAACTGTTTCAATACTCTTCAACCTCTTTCAACATTTTTCCATTTTTTTGTCGTCTTATTCAACATATTTAACGTTTTTTTAACATTTATTTGAAAGGTATTTTCAAGGCAGTGTTGAGTATGTGAGTCTCAGCCTGGCCGAAAATAACGCCTTTACCAGTTTGTTTTTGCTTTTCAATAAATTAAGACATTCATGTTATATATTGATTAATATAAATATGTGAATATATATAAGGAGTTGGAAAAATATATTGAATTATTTTCCTATACATACTAAGCCAAGTATGCACACTTGTTTTGGTGGTTTTGGACGCCTACAACATGGTTCATTATTGCTACAACATGGATTTACTGGTGGTGGTGGTGGTGTTTGTGGAGCTAGTGTTGGTGGTGCTGGTAAGTAACCACTCGGCCAGCCATTGCTTGGACCTTGCCATCCACTTGGCCATCCATTACCTGGGTTCCAGCCATTGCTTGGACCGTTGTTACCATCCGGCCAGCCATTGCTTGGGCCTTGCCATCCACTTGGCCATCCATTGCCTGGGTTCCAGCCATTGCTTGGACCGTTGTTACCATCCGGCCAACCATTGCTTGGGCCTTGCCATCCACTTGGCCATCCATTGCCTGGGTTCCAGCCATTGCTTGGACCGTTGTGACCATTTGGCCAGCCATTGTTTGGACCGTTCTGACAACTCGAACAAAAATTGTTTGGGCCGTTGTTGTTACCGTTTGGCAAGTCATTACCTCCTTGACCATTGCCACCTGCACCACCGTTGCCGTTTTCACCTCCTTCACCACCAGCACCTCCTTGACCAGTACCGCCTACATTACCATCACCTCCTTTACCATTACCGCCTGCACCGCCACTTCCTTTGCCATTCCCTGCACCGCCAGCACCTCCTATACCAGGACCACCACGTCGAAAATTTGAAAAAACTTTTAGGCCGCCATTGCTTTGCGTTGTATTTTTGATATCGCGATCACTGATACCTTTCACATTAGTATTGTTTGCGCCGTTGTTGTTACCGTTTTGCAAGCTATTACCTCCCTGACCAATGCCACCTGCACCACCGTTACCATCAGGACCTCCTTCACCACCAGCACCTCCTTGACCAATACCACCTATATTACCATCGCCTCCTTTACCATTACCGCCTGCACCGCCATTTCCACTGCCGTGTCCTGCACCGCCAGCACCTCCTCTACCAGCACCACTACTAAAAAAATTTGAAATATCGTTTAGGCCGCCATTGCTTTGCGTTATACTTTGAATATCGTGATCACTGATTCCTTTCGCATCAGTATCTAATAGAAATAATTTCATTTCGGTATAAAACATTTTCTGATACATCAACTGATATATTTATTCTTTCACTTACTAAAACTTATAAAAGCGCTTCCCAACAGAATGCACACCACGACCGCTGCTCCCATTTTCACAAAACACTCTGAACTTCAGAATGCATTCTTGTCGTATTTATACCAAGTTTATAATCACCAAATATATATTTAATATATAAGCATTTAGTACATATTTTATACATAAAAACTTTTTTAAATATTTAATTAAAGCGAAGTATTTAATATTTTCAATGATCGTTAGGATTGTAAATTGTGAAATCTATAGCAGCGATAAGAAATTCGTCCCGGTAGATATTGTTTATTCATTCGGTTAGTAGATATTAAATATATATTAGGAATGCTTTGAAAAATCAAAAGAAGTTGGACTTTGAAGTATCCGACTAAAATTATTTTTATAGAAAAACTTTAATGAAATTTGCGCGAAGCACAGTAATGAGAAGAAAAATGGTTAAGACTGAAATAATCGCGTTTCGATAAGAAGAATAGTTTCAAAAGAGAAAACTCTCTAAGCAATACTTATAAAATTATTTGTGTAGAAATAAAAGAAATGTACACCAATGCTTAAGTTGCCAAGTATCTTACTGATATTCGTTTTTAGCGAAATAGAAAAAGTCCTTTAAAAGAAACCTCAAAAAATAATGCCAATTCAATAATAAAATTTACTAATTCTGACAGACAAAATAAATTCACAAAGAATATTAAAAATTTTAAATAATCAAAACATCACACAACATAACGTTTTTATACCCAACACAGAGGGTATATTCACTTTATCATTCCGTTTGTAACGCAAAGAAGAAAGGGTCTTAAGCTTCAAGTATCTTCTCCAGCAGCTTATAGATAGGATTTAAATTCCACATATGAGGTTAAAAAGGCCATTAAATGAAGTATAAAATCCAGAGGTTAATTCAATTTACCTGACTTTTTTAAGCTGAATAATGGCATTTGAAGTAGTACATACCTTATAATTTCTCAAATTTTCAAAGACCCATATTATGTAAACCAGTGTTGCCATTATAAAAATATTTTGTTTCTATGTCGAGGACATACACAGGTACAACATATTCAAATAAATCTGAAATTGGAAACTTGACTCCATTTCCCCTGTCCGCTTAGCGTGAAATGTCCGTTATATAATTGATGTCGTTATTCAGGAGTCTTTTCTCCAAATTATCAAATCGGAAGTGATGTACTTCCTATAATCTGCCTCGAATGAACTAGAGCTTTATGTACCAAAGGTGTCATCGGCAACCAAGAATACAAGTTTTGAATAATGTCCGATGTTTGGAAGCAAAACATTTCATAAACACCAATTTTTCACTATATGGCTAAAAACTGTACTATGTTTCTTTTGTTTTGAGAATTCTTTCAGCCAAATTTCAAATAATTCACATTTTTTTATCGCGTGGTAACCTAGAAGACTCACAAAACGCAATAAATTCTGAATGGAACTAAAATGAAATGAACTCAAAATATCTCAGTATATTCATTTCCACTAAACTTTGGTTGCACAAATTTGCACAACATTTTAAAAGCTTACATAAATATAAAAACTTTAACCAACCGGAATTATTCTTAGGTAACTTAACGTATGGGTCTTTTTTGTATATAAAAGAGAGAGCCCATAGAGTGAAAACATAAGCACTGCTGGGTCAGACGTTTTACCAAATATCAATTCAAACACTTCTTTCAATACAAATGAATTCTCTTAGAACACACTGGAAGCGAAGAAAAGTCTCTCAGGAATAGTCAGCCAAATTCCGTAAGTAAGTAATTCAATTTTGTATGGGGAACCCTTTAAGGGGTGGAGATAGGGGGATAGTACGTTCTAAAGAAATGCTGGTGAGAATAAATTAATAGGGGTTGGGCATAAGGTTGCATTTTCTAGGGGCACCCTGGCAGCATTGGGAACGTTGGGAGTAAATTTCATAAAAATACCACTTTTGTGTGGAAACCACCCAATGGGGTGGAGAGGGGGCGTAAATATGTTTTAAAAAAATTTTGGACATGAAAAATTATTGAGGATCAATCACACAACTTACCGCTCTGTGGGTTACTCCTGAGCAGCTATGGGCTGATTTGTCTGAAAATCTCTTGAAATTTTTTAACTTTGACCTTGATGAGATGCCATTTATCCTCCTCCCATCCTCTTAATTTTTTGGCTCACACATTTCTTAATCAAACCTGACAAAATAAAAGGTCCCAGCGCATTGAAGTACAATTATTAATAATCTTCATATGTCACTATTCCACAGCTAATGTTTAATTATTTCAACATTACCATTCTAAATTTTATTTGATTTATTCACCAAATTTTCACAATCGGGACTTGAAACTTTGCAAGGAAAAATATGAAAATTAAATAAAATGAAATGAAATGAAATAAAATTACGATGACTTTAAGTGAGCTCTGTCAAACGGTATTTAATATTTTACAAAAACAAAATGCACATTCCTGATTTTAAGTATTCCTAATCAGGTTTGTGAAACCAAAAACGGCACTTGCGAAGTTTGAGTTTCGCACTGCAAACCCGGTCGTTTTACCTAATATGCACTGACTGTAAATTCATATTGTCATTCATAAAATCTGTTGTAGAGCTGTCGGTTATTATAAGCTTTGAAATTAAACGATATATCACAGGATTGTATCAGTAGGCGTTGCACCTCCCATATTAAAATAAAGTTTTAAGCGCTATTTTAAGTGAACTAGTGAACTATTGTTCTGAAATATATTATGATGGATTACTTGCTATAAGGTATAGCTGAATCAAAAGCGGGTGAAGCTGTATCATCGGATGTAGGACGAATATAATTTATTGAATCAAAAGTAGAAGAAATCGGTAAAGTGGGTGTGGCATACTTCAATATCTTCATTTCAATTTGATTTTTTTTTAAATTTTTGACATTTTTTTGACTTTTCCAATCTTTTAACTTTTTCCAATATATCCTACATGTATTTGTTCGAATTTTGCAATCTCTTCAACTTTTTCATTACTTACTTATTTTATTTTCTCGACTTTTTCAGCGATTTTGAATTGTTTCAACACTTTTCAATATCTTTTAATTTATTGAGTTTTTCAACCGTTTTCAACTTTTTAGACATTTTCCATATTTCTTTGACTTTTTAAATTTTTTTCAACTTTCTTCAATGGTTTCCATTTTATGAATTTTTCATTAACTATTTCGATACTTTTCAACCTCTTTCGACATTTTATATTCTCGACTTATTCAACCTCTTTATCGTATTTTCAACATTTATTTGAAACGTCCTTTCGATGCAGTGTAGAGTATGTGAGTCTCGGCCTGGCCGAAAATAACGCCTTTACTAGTTTGTTTTTGCTTTTCAGTAAATTAAGACATTCATTGATTAATATAAATATGTGAATATATATAAGGAGTTGGTAATAAATATTGAATTATTTTCCTATGCATATGCCAAGTACGCATACTGGTGGTATTTCATCTTTACAACAATCTTTTTTATGGCTACAAAAATGTCTCTTATGGCTACAACATGTTGTTTTATAGCTACAATGTGGACTTTTTGTTGGTGGTGGTGGTGGTGATGGTGGTGGTGGAGTTGGTGGTGGTGGAGTTGGTGGTGGTAGACCTGGTGGTGGTAAGTAACCACTCGGCCAGCAATTGTTTGGGCCATGCCATCCATTTGGCCATCCATAACCATATGGCCAGCCATTGCATGGACCGTTATTACCATTTGGCCAGCCATTGAATGGACCTTGCCATCCATTTGGCCATCCATTGTATGGACCATTGTTACCATTCCAACAGCCATTGTTTGGACCATTTGGCCAGCCATTGTTTGGTCCGTTGTTACCATTTGGGTTGTAAGCATTTGGCCAGCCATTATTTGGACCGTTGTTTCCATCCGGCCAGCCATTATTTGGACCGTTGTTGTTACCGTTTTGCCAGCTATTACCTCCTTGACCATTGCCACCTGCACCACCATTGCCGTTTTTACCTCCTTCACCACCAGCACCTCCTTGACCAGTACCGCCTACAATACCATCACCTCCTTTACCATTACCGCCGGCACCGCCACTTCCTTTGCCTTTCCCTGCACCGCCATCACCTCCTATACCAGCGCCACCACGAAAAAAATTTGAAACATCTTTTTGGCCGCCATTATTTGGACCGCTGTTACCATTTGGCCAGCCATTGTTTGGATCGTTATTACCATTTGGCCAGCCATTGCTTGGGCCGTTGTTACCATTCCAACAGCCATTATTTGGTCCGTTGTTACCATTTGGCCAGCCATTGTTTGGACCGTTGTTACCATTTGGCCAGCCATTGCTTGGACCGTTGTTACCATTCCAACAGCCATTATTTGGTCCGTTGTTACCATTTGGCCAGCCATTGTACGGACCGATGTTACCATTCCAACAGCCATTGTTTTGACCGTTGTTACCATCTGGCCAGCCATTATTTGGACCGCTGTTACCATCCGGCCAGCCATTATTTGGACCGCTGTTACCATCCGGCCAGCCATTATTTGCACCGCTGTTACCATCCGGCCAGCCATTATTTGGACCGTTGTTACCATTTGGCCAGCCATTGTAGGGACCGTTGTTACCATTCCAACAGCCGTTGTTTGGACCGTTGTTACCATTTGGCCAGCCATTGTTTGGACCGTTGTTACCATTTTGCCAGCCATTATTAGGACCGTTGTTGTTACCGTTTTGCCAGCTATTACCTCCTTGACCATTGCCACCTGCACCGCCGTTGCCGTTTTTACCTCCATCACCACCAGCACCTCCTTGACCAGTACCGCCTACATTACCATCACCTCCTTTTCCATTACCGCCTGCACCGCCATTTCCTTTGCCTGCACCGCCATCACCTCCTATACCAGAACCACCACGTAGAAAATTTGAATTATCTTTGAGGTCACCATTGCTTTGCGTTATATTTTTGATATCGCTATCACTGATTCCTTTCGCATCAGTATCTAATAGAAATAATTTAAAGGTCAGTATAAAAGAGATTCTGATATATTTACTATTTATTCCTTCACTTACTAAAACTGATAAAAGCGCTTCCCAAGAGAATGCACACCGCGACCGCTGCTTTCATTTTCACAAAACACTCTGAGCTTCAGAGTGCATTCTTGTCGTATTTATACCAAGTTTGCAATCACCAAATAAATATTTAATACATAAGTGCGAAGTACAAATTTTATGTATAAAAATTTGTTAAATATTTAATTAAAGCGAAGAATTTGTGTAAAATTGCTATTATATAATAACTCTAAGTAGTTTTTTTGAAATGGATGAAGCTGTAACTGAACCAGAACGGTATATTTGCGCTTTATTTTCAATGATCGATTGTATTGTAAATTGGTAAATTAATAGCAGCGTTAAAAAAATTCGTCCCGGTAGATGAT
The DNA here is from genome assembly GCA_949775025.1 of Tricholauxania praeusta. NCBI lineage: Eukaryota > Metazoa > Arthropoda > Insecta > Diptera > Lauxaniidae > Tricholauxania > Tricholauxania praeusta. The sequence continues at coordinate 122,095,290 of OX459030.1, read as the reverse complement.
TAGGTTAGGTTAGAGTGGCGACTTAGCAAGCATGCTGTAAGCCTTAAGAATCACTGGTTGTACTGTTTTAATACCACCTATGCGAATCGCAAAACTGGTAAAGGGTTGTCAAGAGAATTTATTAAGCCTTAAAATCGATAAAAGCTAAAGCCAGCTAGTCCTGTTTAGTTAGTTTAGCAGCGATCCGATTTCATTTTCGGCCAATTCATTGAAATTGTTGAAGAAAGCTATTCCTATATACTGAGCCTGGTTCTGGCAAGGGTCGGACAGTTACAGAGCAAATGTTCAATTGATTCTTTCTCGTTTACATTCAGACAACTGAGGAAAAAATGGTTGAATGGAATACCTAATTGTTCAGCATGCTTACCGGTAGTCCAGTGATCAGTGCAAGCCGCGGTGATTCTCGCGATGTCACTGCGACTCTTGGAGATTAGTTCAGTGTCCTTTGAATTGTTATAGTTTGAATAGGCCACATTGCTCTGGATATTTTACAGATTTTTGGGTCCTCCAGTTCTTTGATGCATCGGAAAGAAAAAGCGAGAAGGCTTTTCTCTTAACTATACCTAGCGGAGTGTGGATGCGCTTGGAAGCCAACTAGTTCCCTCCAGCAATGCTCTACTTATGTAGATTTTATCGTCTCCGAGTTGTGAAGACGAAAGTCGGTAGGACTCGTTTTCGTCCACATTTCACGGCAACGCAAGTCAAGATTATCTATTTTTTTATTTTATTTTTCTACGCATTTTTAATTATATTTACATATTTACTTATTTCTATTATATTAAAGCCATGAAGGCGCCTAAATTAAGATAAAGTTGTCAATTATTAAGTATTTGAATTAGTTAGGTTTAAGATCGCATGGGGCCGCGTGAGAGTCAGAGCTAAGTCGCATTGGATACCCAGGTGGCAACCTAGCACGGTTATGTCAAAGCACCAGCGATGTCAAACGCCAGCGATGTCACAACGATGGTGAAAATAAACGCAGCTTATGATGTGATCGAACAGCTGATACAGCCACGTAGTGAAAAATTAAACGCAGCCACGGCAAATAAAAAGGCTTGCTCAACCAGAAATCGGGACAGTCGTGTCGAACCAGCGAGGAGTCAAAATCAGTAGCAGTGGTAGCAGTCAACATCGGTAGCAGTGGTAGCAGAGGTAGCAGAGACAACAGCAGCAGTGGCAGCAGTAGCATCACACCGCCAGGGACAAGAGGTACATGAGTGTGTTGACACGTATACAGTAGTGTGTAGAGTAGGGTAGTGGTTGAGGTAGTAACAATTTGGCCACGGTGAGCGTCGGATTTGGATTACGCGTGCACGCTATCATATTCGTGTTCCTCGTGATCTGGAGACGATACCCATACAGGCACGCAGATCTTGAGGTTTCCTCCACACTGTCGCTATACATATTCGGCAGCTGCGGTGGAACCGAGAGCACAGCGAAGGGTGAGCAATTTGGCCACGGTGAGCGTCGGATTTAGGTTGGTGAGTGCACGCTATCATATTCGTGTTACTCACGGTCTGAAAACCGATACCCACACAGGCACGCGAAACTTGAGGTTTCCACCGTACTGTCGCTATACATATTCGGCAGCTACGGTGGGACTGAGAGCACAGCGGAAGGTTAGTAGTTCGGCCACGGTGAGCGTCGGATTTAGATTACGCGTGCACGCTATCATATTCGTGTTCCTCGTGATCTGATGACGATACCCATACAGGCACGCAGATCTTGAGGTTTTTCTCCGCACTGTCGCTATACATATTCGGCAGCTGCGGTGGAACTGAGAGCACAGCGAAGGGTGAGCAATTTGGCCACGGTGAGCGTCGGACTTAGGTTTGTGAGTGCACGCTATCATATTCGTGTTACTCATGGTCTGAAAACCGACACCCACACAGGCACGCGAAACTTGAGGTTTCCCCCGTACTGTCGCTATACATATTCGGCAGCTACGGTGGGACTGAGAGCACAGCGAAGGAGTAGCGTAGAACTCAACCACACCCCTCCCACTTACCTCAGTCCTACGACGGTTAAGATAAACACGACGGCTGAAAACACGACGGATCAAAAGCACGACGGCTGAAAACACGACGGATCAAAAACACGACGGCCTAAAAAACTCGCGACGGTTAAAACAAACGCGACGGCTGAGAGTACGACGGCTCAAACCCACGACGGTAGAAAACGCGACGGTTGTAAAACACGACGACAGAAAGACACGACGCGTATTTAAATTAAGTAGCTGTTATTAGATATATAAATATATTGTTATTGAATAAACTTAATTAAAAGAAAAACTATGAACAATCATTATTAAATTAAAGAGCCACCCCCCCTGCAAAAATACAAATTTTTGTGACCGAACCACTGGACTCCGGCGAGTCAAGACCCCCCCAGCCGTAGGTTCGTTACAATGGCGCCCGAGCAGGGACTTTGGCTTCTTTTAAAGAAAAATAAAATAATAATGATATACATATTCAATAATTTCAACAGAGCCTTAGCCGTAGCAGTATAGATACAACAGTGGGGAACTCAGCGTGCGTTTCAGCAGCGTATAGACATCAGCGTATAGACATCAGCGGAGATTTCAAAGTTAGCTTCAGCAACAGTAGTACCAGCAGCGTGAATAAAACATCAAAATTAACAAAAAAAATCGTGGAAATCGCCGGCGGTGGAAAATTTAAAACAAAAATTGTGAATAACACACAAAGTGAAAAGACATTGAGAACCATTTGGGTTCAATAAAATAAAGCGAATAAAATAGCAACAATAAGCAAACAGAAAAAAAAAAACAACAAACAGTGAGAAAAAAATCGGGCAGTGAAAACCGAACAGTGGAAAATCGCTTAGAGATACAGTGCCCAGTGAAAAAAAAAAAGGTTTAATAAATATAAACCAGTGACAGTAAAAACAAACTTTTAAAAAAAAAAAAAAGAGACAGTGCGTAGTCAAAACTTTCCATTTAAAAAAAAAAAAAAAAAACAAAACTAGTGAGAAATGGTGAACGTATCGTGGATCCACGGTCTGAGGAGAGAGGAACTCACAACTTACTGTGAAGAGTTTGGTGTCGATTCCCAAGGCACCGTGGATGATATTCGGAAGCGTTTTAAGGCATTCTTAACTGACGAAACCCACACGGCAGCTCAATTGCAGCGACTCGAAGAGTTACAGATGCTGCACAAACGCGCAACATCGCCAAACCCAGATACGAGTCAACTGAAAGTTCCACTCACCGAAGGCATACTGGAAAACCACGACATAGGTGCCCTGCCCACCCAAGAACAGGGCTCAGCTATGCCCCGCAAGACGCTGCCCCAGCTTGTAATATCGCCTTCAAGCGGCAACGCGGCACCCGCGGCACACGGTACCACAGTTATGGAGCAAGTGCGAAAATGGGGGTTGAAATATGACGGAGTGAAAGAACCATTGATGTTCGTGGAACGAGTTGAAGAATTGGCAGAAGCATACGGTATCAATATTGATGATGTCCCTAGGACGATGCCAGAACTCTTGCGTGAGAAAGCGTTAGCTTGGTATAGGAATAACTACCAACAGTGGGCGTCGTGGCGCGATTTCAAATTAAGTTTCCTGAAATTCTTTTTACCTCCAAGATATCTAGAAAACTTGGAAGACGCAATAAGGGAACGACTTCAAAGGCCCCGTGAAACTTTTAAAGAATACGTGCTGGCCTTACAAACGATGATGCGGCATGCTCACTTTACAGAAGAGCGCCAAATCGAACGTATTTTTCGGAATTGCTCGGCAGAGTACCAATGGTACATTAAGAGGAAGGATTTCACTTCGCTATCCGATCTGATTTCTTTAGCAGACGACCTGGAGTGTATCCGTCAGCGGGAACCGGAGAGACCAACTGTAGCTAATAACCGTGCCGAACGACATCGGATGATGGTGCCAACAAACGAAGATCGGATCGACGTCCGAACCGCCTGTCGACGCTGTGGGCAGAATGGACACTTCGGAAGGGAGTGCCGAGCACCACAGAAACTATTTTGTTGGGTTTGTGGCCGATTAGGCATTAGAACCACCAGCTGCTGCCGTTCAGCGGGAAACGAACGTGGAGGCCACCCAGAACGAGGGGAGGTGGACGCTCCAGTAGTGCCCCCTCAACAAAAGTAGTAGAAATAACACCTGACCACAGACGAGTGTTCGCCAACATATCGGTTGGCGGAGAGAGGGTGTCGGCCACAATCGACACCGGGGCGACGATGAATTTTATAAGCGAATCTTTTGCACACAGGTTACGAGAAAGGGCTACACCAGTACCATATTATGGCGATGTCGTATTGGCAGATGGCTCAATCCGACTATTAGATGGAGCGGTGCAGACAGAGGTAAAATATGGAGATCAACAAGGAAAATTCAAGTTCATCATTATGCCCGACGCTATCGAAGATCTCGTGCTAGGGCTTGACTTCCTGACACAGAGTGGGGCCACAATCACAATGGGAGGCGACAAACTCTCACTGGGCCAACAACAAACGGATCACAATCAACGCAAGCCGTCATCAAAGGCTCGCAAGGTAGCACGTAACCAGCTAACGAAATCTTGTCCGTATGACCGACAACTTAACTTAAGCTTGAAGCACAACCAACAATACGACGTCCAACCGTGTCGCCTACCGAAACCACAGCCTAGCCGGCAGCATCAGTCACGCCCGAACCGAAGGCAAAAACGACAAAAACGGCCATTGTGCGAGACAACGACATCATCGGCAGGGGTGACGAGAATCGTCGAAACTGGGTCTCCAGTCGTTTCAACGGCAGAGCCAACGAAAATCATCGAAACTGAGTCCCCAGGCGTTTCAATGGCAGAGTTGGGAGGATCAGCGATAGGACGAATCGAAGAGGGTTCACAACAGGTAATTAAAAATTTCCTTAATGAAGAACTTCCGAAATTTGAAAGGCTGCAAGGGGTAACCCAGATCACGGAGCACCGTATCATCATGATGGACGACAGGCCCGTCAAGCAGCGATATATTCCTCGAAACCCCGCTATGCAAGCGATTATCGATGACGAAGTAAATAAGCTGTTGTCGAAGGGGTGTATTGAACCATCTCACAGCCCGTATAGTGCACCCATTGTGCTCGTGAGGAAGAAAACAGGCGCATGGCGACTCTGCATCGACTACCGTCAGCTGAACAGCAGATCTGTACCAGACGCGTACCCGCTTCCCCGTATTACGCACATTTTGGATCGCCTACGCAACGCCAAATATGTGAGCAGCCTAGACCTCAAGGATGGGTATTGGCAGATCCCGATGGAGGCAGCGAGTAAGCAGTACACTGCATTTACAGTGCCAGGACGTGGGCTCTATCAATGGAAGGTCATGCCTTTTGGCCTCCACTCAGCCCCTGCAACTTTCCAGCGGGCCCTTGATAGGATTATTGGAGCAGAAATGGAGCCAGTCGCTTTCGCTTATTTAGATGATATTGTCGTCACAGGAGCCACTCTGGATGAACACTTGCAAAACCTGCGGGAGGTATTCCGACGGCTAAGGGCCGCAAACCTCCGAATCAACCCAGACAAGTGCGAATTTTTTAAGACGCAGATCAAGTATCTCGGTCATGTTGTAAGTGGCGAAGGGATTCGAACGGACCCGGACAAAGTAGCAGCAGTGCGTGATTTGGAACCACCACAGAATATACGCGGAGTGCGACGGTTCCTCGGAATAGCCTCATGGTATCGACGGTTTGTTCCTGACTTCGCAGCGGTTGTCCAACCTCTGACATCCTTGCTTAAAAAGGGCAAGCACTGGAAATGGGGGCAGGAGCAGCAACGTGCGTTTGAGGACCTCAAACACAAATTAACGGAGGCCCCGGTATTGACTTGCCCGGACTTTAGCCAGACATTTAGTCTACAAACTGATGCCAGTGATTTGGGCCTTGGAGCAGTCCTAACGCAGACTCTCGATGGGCAAGAGCGAGTAATTGCCTATGCTAGCCGAAGCCTGAACAGCGCGGAAAAAAATTACTCACCAACCGAGAAGGAATGTCTGGCTATAGTATGGGGTATCCGGAAAATGCGCCCCTACTTGGAAGGGTATCAGTTCGTGGTAATCACCGACCACCTTTCACTTAAGTGGCTGAACTCTATTGAGAGCCCCACAGGCCGCATAGCGCGTTGGGCCCTGGAGTTGCAGCAGTACCAATTCACTATTCAATATCGGAAAGGTAAGCAGAATGTGGTGGCCGATGCCCTTTCACGACAACCCCAGGAGACGCTAAGAGTGGCCACGGTCAACAATACTGCAGAAAGCGATTGTCTCTGGCTACGGAAAAAAAAGAACGAGGTACGCCAACAACCCGAAAAATTTCCCGACTACACCGAGACTGGAGGCCAGCTATACCGGCATCTGCCAGGTCATCCCACTGACGAGGACTGCGCCCAGTGGAAACTCTGTGTGGCTACTCCTCTACGAAAGAGAGTACTGGAGGAGAACCACGACAGCGCCAGCGCCGGACATTTGGGAATCCGGAAGACGATTGCCCGCATAGCAAACAGGTATTACTGGCCCGGAATGTTTCGGGACATCAGTCGGTACGTGAGGGGCTGTGAGTCGTGTCAACGCTACAAGCCCAGTCAACAGGCTCCAGCAGGGGAAATGTTGATCACTATCCCTGAAGAACCATGGGCCACAGTCTGCGCAGACTTCGTAGGGCCCTTGCCACGATCAACTCACGGCAACACCATGCTTTTGGTCTTCTTTGACCGGTTCTCAAAGTGGACCGAACTGGTACCACTACGAAAAGCCACCGCGGAGGGTGTGGTAAAAGCGTTTCGAGAAAGGATACTAGCACGGTATGGGGTACCAAAAATCCTCATCACGGACAATGGTACCCAGTTCACCAGCCGAGCTTTGAAAGCCTACCTGGAAGAGATCGGAGTCCAGCAACGATTTACCGCACCCTACACACCACAGGAGAATCCCACCGAGAGGGTCAACAGAACAGTCAAAATAATGATTGCACAGCTGGCTGATAACCATCATAAGACCTGGGATGACAACCTGCCAGAGATATCCTTGGCGCTTAATACCAGTGCGTCAGAAACCACCGGGTACAGCCCCGCCTTCCTGACCCAGGGTCGACAGCCACGGCTGCCCAAGGCTCTATATGACGAGGTCACCGTAGGCACGGGAGAATCGAGGCAGGAACCCAAGTCGGGAGCAATACGTCTGAAGGAGGTATTCGACATCGTAAAGATAAACTTGGCAAAGGCTGCACAAAACCAGGCCCGACATTATAACCTCCGCCGACGTCCTTGGAAGCCCACTTGTGGACAATTAGTATGGGTCCGAGAACACCCTCAGTCAAAAGCCATTGAAAGTTTTGCGGGCAAACTGGCCCCAAAATATGCAGGTCCATATTCGGTGGTTGGGTTTCTCTCCCCTGTTATAGCCCAATTAAAGAAGGACGGCGACAAGAAAACCCGGACAGCACACTTGAGCGAGCTCAAAACCTTTCACCAACAGTAAGCGTTAAGTTATCCATGTGTATTCCATTTCTCAATTTCAGAGGAAATCAACAAAGCTATGAGTACCACGTCGAGAACAGGCTATAATATCGATGCCAGCGTTTCCGGCGGCTCCACGAACAGGCCAGTAACCAGGGGCGCCGCAAATATTGCAAACAAATTCAGTAGTGCAACATACGCCGCACCCGCAACAACAGCAGGATATGCAACAACAACAACATCAGCAATTACATGTGCAACAGCAGCATATTCAACGGCATCATCCGTAGCATGAGAGGAAGGCGGTTCCGTTTCCTTGGAAACCGCGAGGGCTCAATCTGGATCCGTGAGGGTTCTGCTCCCCGGAGTGGGGACGTAATGTGAAGACGAAAGTCGGTAGGACTCGTTTTCGTCCACATTTCACGGCAACGCAAGTCAAGATTATCTATTTTTTTATTTTATTTTTCTACGCATTTTTAATTATATTTACATATTTACTTATTTCTATTATATTAAAGCCATGAAGGCGCCTAAATTAAGATAAAATTGTCAATTATTAAGTATTTGAATTAGTTAGGTTTAAGATCGCATGGGGCCGCGTGAGAGTCAGAGCTAAGTCGCATTGGATACCCAGGTGGCAACCTAGCACGGTTATGTCAAAGCACCAGCGATGTCAAACGCCAGCGATGTCACAACGATGGTGAAAATAAACGCAGCTTATGATGTGATCGAACAGCTGATACAGCCACGTAGTGAAAAATTAAACGCAGCCACGGCAAATAAAAAGGCTTGCTCAACCAGAAATCGGGACAGTCGTGTCGAACCAGCGAGGAGTCAACATCAGTAGCAGTGGTAGCAGTCAACATCGGTAGCAGTGGTAGCAGAGGTAGCAGAGACAACAGCAGCAGTGGCAGCAGTAGCATCACACCGCCAGGGACAAGAGGTACATGAGTGTGTTGACACGTATACAGTAGTGTGTAGAGTAGGGTAGTGGTTGAGGTAGTAACAATTTGGCCACGGTGAGCGTCGGATTTGGATTACGCGTGCACGCTATCATATTCGTGTTCCTCGTGATCTGGAGACGATACCCATACAGGCACGCAGATCTTGAGGTTTCCTCCACACTGTCGCTATACATATTCGGCAGCTGCGGTGGAACCGAGAGCACAGCGAAGGGTGAGCAATTTGGCCACGGTGAGCGTCGGATTTAGGTTGGTGAGTGCACGCTATCATATTCGTGTTACTCACGGTCTGAAAACCGATACCCACACAGGCACGCGAAACTTGAGGTTTCCACCGTACTGTCGCTATACATATTCGGCAGCTACGGTGGGACTGAGAGCACAGCGGAAGGTTAGTAGTTCGGCCACGGTGAGCGTCGGATTTAGATTACGCGTGCACGCTATCATATTCGTGTTCCTCGTGATCTGATGACGATACCCATACAGGCACGCAGATCTTGAGGTTTTTCTCCGCACTGTCGCTATACATATTCGGCAGCTGCGGTGGAACTGAGAGCACAGCGAAGGGTGAGCAATTTGGCCACGGTGAGCGTCGGACTTAGGTTTGTGAGTGCACGCTATCATATTCGTGTTACTCATGGTCTGAAAACCGACACCCACACAGGCACGCGAAACTTGAGGTTTCCCCCGTACTGTCGCTATACATATTCGGCAGCTACGGTGGGACTGAGAGCACAGCGAAGGAGTAGCGTAGAACTCAACCACACCCCTCCCACTTACCTCAGTCCTACGACGGTTAAGATAAACACGACGGCTGAAAACACGACGGATCAAAAGCACGACGGCTGAAAACACGACGGATCAAAAACACGACGGCCTAAAAAACTCGCGACGGTTAAAACAAACGCGACGGCTGAGAGTACGACGGCTCAAACCCACGACGGTAGAAAACGCGACGGTTGTAAAACACGACGACAGAAAGACACGACGCGTATTTAAATTAAGTAGCTGTTATTAGATATATAAATATATTGTTATTGAATAAACTTAATTAAAAGAAAAACTATGAACAATCATTATTAAATTAAAGAGCCACCCCCCCTGCAAAAATACAAATTTTTGTGACCGAACCACTGGACTCCGGCGAGTCAAGACCCCCCCAGCCGTAGGTTCGTTACAGAGTATAGAGCCTTGATGGCGGCCTGGCTGTCGGAGAAGATTGCGAGCGTTCCCATATTAGAATTGCCCACTAATTTGCAGGCTTCTAGAATAGCAAAGACTTCTGCTTGGAAACGCTTGCTGAGTTGGGTAAACCAAAAAAATTGTCAATTTTCTCTGTCTTTAGCGTGGACCGCAGCACCAACCCCGCAGTCTATCTCTGACCCATCGGTGTATATGGTGGTTTCGAAATTAAGATTGATAGTGCCGTCATCCCATTGAATCCTTTCCTGAAACTTCACCTGAAAGTTTTTCTCGGCGTTGAGTGTGGGGCAGATGTAATCGGTTGAAATGTTAGCCAGTTCGTTTGGCAGTGTGCCGAGGATAGAGCAATGCCCGTATTGCTTTGCTACCCAACAGCTGGCTTCTCTAAGTAGTGTCGCACGACAGAACGCGATTGCTTTAATGAATATATCAGGAGGCACCAGGTGTAAGAGGACATTTAGGGCTTCCGTAGGGCAAGATCTCATAGCTCCCGTTACGCCCTCGCAAGCTTTCTTCGCTCGTTGTTCTATGTTGTCTTTCCAATTTAGTCTTGGATCTAGAATGACTCCTAGATTTTTAGCTTTTTTAGAAAGTGAAAAAGTTTGTCCTTCAAGTCGGTGAAGGTCAAATCGCGGTATTTTGGTTTTTGTAGTGAACAGAATCAGATTGGTTTTTGATGGGCTTACCCCCAGACCACACCTAGTAGCCCAATGATATTAGCACGACCATATCATAGGCATACACAACGAACTTCACCTCATCTTGATTAAGCTGTTTGAGAACAGTATTTTATTACAATCAGTCTGAACAGAGAAGAGAGTACTCCGCCCTGAGGTGTACCTCTATTTTCCTGCTTTACTACGTGGCTACTGCCCATGTTGGCCGTAATTATTCTAGTTTTCAGCATGGTTGGCTGTAGTTTTTCGGTTGAAAATGTAATTCATGGTAATTAATATTTTGCTATTGCTAAGTAGATATTAAATATATATTAGGAATGCTTTGAAAAATCAAAAGAATTAGGACTTTGATGTAACCGACTTAACTTATTTTTCATAGAAAAAATTCAAGCTTTAATGAAATTTTCCACGAAGCTCAGTAATGAAAGAGACTGATATAATCGCGTTGCGATAAGAACTTTAGTTTCAGAAGAGAAGACTCTTTAAAAAATATTGATAAAATTATTTTTGTAGAAATAAAAGAAAAGTACACCAATGCTTAAGTTGCTAAGTATCGTATTCCTTTTCTTTGGACTCATTTATATGGTACATGTAGGTACTGCTTACTACGCACTTGCATATTTATTTTTTCCTTAGATAATTGTTATAATTATCATTGTTGTTTCTATGGTATAGGCTGACATTTCCATTACTTTATAATGTTATGCTTTCATCAAACTGTTTCTCAGTCATTTATCATTATCCTGATTCCTTCTGCAAAAAACATACGCACATCATATTTCCAACACCGCTGCTTGAGTGTGGCATTTAATTTAATTAAACATTTCAACAGTTGTTTTGAGGATTTTTGCCAGATTCTTTGATGGATTTCCAAAAATTTTGAAATATCATTACATATAAGGGTGGTGGTTGTAGATGCCTGTCTGTCCGTTTGGTGTTGTCTGACAGAAGTTGATGTTCCAAAGTGCTGAAGGTTTTTGGAGTGTCAGTTGTCAGTGTTGTTGAGTTTTTCAGCGGAATTTAATAGGAAAATTCTTTAGCATTCAAAATTTTGAAGTAAAAAATTTTAAGCATTTCAAAGACTGACAGAAGTTTTGTTGAATTCTTTAAAATACGATGGAGAATGATTTTTTTTTTGAAGATATTTTTACCCCTTTAAGTTGCTTCAAAAACTTTCTTCGTCAATAACCAGATAAAGCTTTTTGTTGGTTTTTTCCATATTAAATTCAGCAATTTCTGTTACTCCATACAACCCTACATCCCAGTTTAACTTTAATTTAATTTTAAACAAAAATAACTCATTTTTCTTAATTTAATCTCATATCAGGATACTGCAGAATTAACCCGATTTGATAAGAACATTAAATTAAATTCATTGAATCTTATTGATTTATTTAAATGTTTTTTTTTTCAATTATATGTCTACAATATGCACTACAGCAAATATCAAACAACAACAATCGGATGTGCAATACCATGACAAAACATGCGGGTTAACAACACTTTCATGACATTTCCAAAAAATTATATCATATGTACGAATGTATATACCCAGTGTGCCAAACGGATCCGTTTCGAACTCGAAATGGACTCGTTTCTTCGTACATTTTATCTGATTCGAACTCGTTTTCGTAGGAAATTCCTCGCGAAAACGGAAGGATCGTTTGCATTGTTGGATCCGTCTCGGATTTGGAACGAACTTCAAATACTGATCCGTTTCGGATCCGATTCGAACTTGTTTTCGTATGAAATTCCTTGCGAAAACAGAAGGATCGTCCGCATTATCGGATCAGTCTCGAATTCGTAACGGACTTCAAATACGGATCCGATTCGAACTCGTTTACTTATGAAATTTCCCTCGAAAAAATGGAAGGATCGACTGCTTTATCCGATTCCGAAACAGATCCGTTTAGCTTACGAAAAAAGATTCCGAAACGGATCCGTATATGAGGTCCGTTCCGAGTTCGAAACGGTTTCGTTTTTCCAACAAAAAACGGAAGACGCACTGACGGATCCATAACGAATTCGAAACGGATCCGCTTCCGTTTTTGTGCACATTGGGTATGAATGTTATTTATATATGTATGCATGTATGCATAAGTATGTGCCATTGATATTTCGTATGCGTTATTGTGAATTTTACATGTGAAATATAAAATTCCCCAAAGTGTATAAACTCGTTAATTAAGAATTCGCACGCATATAACAAGCGCTCGCAAAAAAGCACACACACAAATATTCACTTATACAAGTACAATATTTATAAATATCATATGTATAGGGTAGAGATATCAAAAAATCATTTTTTGCAATTTTGAATATTTTCGTAAACAATGTTTTTGGTTACTGCAAGATCTTCAGCTGGGGTATGTTGAGTTTTCTTAAGTTTTAAAGCCTGCTTATAGTTCGCCTTGAATTGGATTATTACAATAAGTTTTTGTCTTTACAAGAATCATACAACTAACATATGTTGAGCCGGAAAGCCGTGAAGATTCATACGACTATAAAAAACCCGTCTAGAGGCCACACTAGAACCACATAGCTTTCGAAAGAAAGCTGATCCCTTAAACATGCATTTATATTCATTCTACTATTCCCAGATTTATAAGCTGAACAAAATAATAGTGATAACGAAATAGAAATATACCACTATAAGAAGAATGCCTTTTGGTTTTTCGACTAAATTCACTCAACTTTTTCAAACTGTGCTAGTTGTTCTACTATTATCGTGCAATTTTTAACCCTATATAGCTTACCTTCGTCTTTTTGACGAACTTCAGTCAGATATTCACCTCTCTCGATTAGCTACATGTGCTCTCACACCAAATCAGTCGTTGCTGAAAGGTTGCTTTTTGTGGTGGTGCGCCAAAGGTGGGCATTTTGAATTTTGATGCTTAGGGACTACTTGCTCGTCATTTTGACGAATGGTTAGCTTTTGTGTATTTTTTCTTTGCTATGCGTTGAAAACATACTTATACGTTTAAAAGTTCTTTCTCTGTTATTTTTAATGTTAAAGATCTAAATTTAATACCCCAAGAGCCAGCTGTAGCAAAGTTGAGTGTACAAGATTAAAGATGGAATGTACATTAAAAATTGTGTTTCATTTCGGTAAAACTAATCGACCATTGTTGCCTTCTCAAAACCCGTCCCGTCTGAATTCAAATGAATGCTAAATGAAAGATCTCGAAGAGCCTTTTTACTACATTACCCTATTTTCATGTCTACGCACATATGCGAGAGTTTTCATGCCACCTTGAAAAAAAAAAATTTTTTGTATATGTTAAAATGAAATTGACCAGGCAAAAAACAACAACAATCGAGACTGACCAACACCAGCATATACTGAGCAGGCAACATTTTCACAACAACAGCTCCAACAAAATTTTGCTGAAAAGTGGACAATTATCGCTATCAACCATCATTGGGGACCAAACGTTACGACGATGCAGCGATCCGATCCGTTTCCAACGACGTTATGAAAATGTTGATAATCGAATCAATTAAAGATTCATGAAACACTATGGTATCGTGTGATGAGGGCAGGATATGCGTACATACAATACACATGAACAGATGCAAATGATTAAACGGCATGACGAACGGAAGGAGGATGCAACGAACGGGTTACACGCCAGAATGAACTGGACAGACTGTGAATGTAGTGATAGGAAAATTAAAAGCATCATGCAGGTAGTCCGAGTTTTTATTGGTTTATTAAGGTCATGCGGCTGCTGTGGTAAGCCTGGAATTTTTTAATTTTATAGACAAAATTCATTTGATTGTTAGGGAAAGCAAAAATATTTACATATTTTGACTAGGTTAGAAAGCTGCAGTTTTTGTCTATAATTTTTTGTTAGAAATAAGGGAATTAGCAAGGACAAACAAATAATATACGATATATAATATAAAGAATTAATTGTATATGTTGGATATATCAGTTTTTTTTAAGAATTGTACACAATATTCAATATGTTTCATTTTATACCATACAGAAATGGTACATTCATTTAATCATTGCGTTTGTAATGCATAGAAGGTGGTGTGCCAGGTATAGAAAAGTATACAAAATCTTGTTCAGTGTCCACAAAAGGGCAGATTTCATAAAAAGTGCCACCTCCTTATACAAGCAGTAGCATAAAATCGCTTTGATGTGATATATTAAAGGAAATATTGACTAATTTAATATGGAAATGCTTCGTAACCCAGCCAACGTGAAGTGTGTTTCATTTTAAGAAATGTGTTAAACTTTTCGCGCTATTGATGTTAATGCGATGAAAAGTATTTACGTTCCGACATGATAGAAATAGCACCCTTACTAGTCAGAAATTTTGTGGAAAATATTTTCTGATGTATTTGAGTCATTTTATGAAAAATAAATAAAGAAAAACAAAAAAGCAACTAAAACACAACTTGATAAAAGCGAATAAGAAAAGCAAAAACAAAGAAATAGAAAAGCAGAAGCAAGAGAAAAAGCAAAATAAAAAGAGAGCAAGAGCTATAGCAAGAGCAATAGCAGTAGGAATGTAAGACCAAATCAAGAGTAAAGTACGAGAAAGTAAGAACAAAGCAATATCAAAGCATGAGCAAAGTAATAACAAAGCAAGAACAGAGCAAGATCGAAACAAGAACAGAACAAAAGTTAAGCAACAATAAAGCAAAAGAAAAGCAAGAGGAAAGCAAAACAAAAGCAAAACAAAAGCAAGAGCAAAGCAAGAGAAAAGCAAAAGTAAGATCACAGCAAGAGCAAAGTAAGAGCAACGCAAGAACAAAGTAAGAGCAAAGCAAAGCAAGATAAAAGCAAGAGCAAAGCAAGAGCAAAGCAAAAACAAAGCGAAAACAAAACAGAAGCAAAATTAAGAACAAAAGCAAAAGCTAAAGCAAAGGATAAGCAAGAGCAAAAGCAAAAAAAAAAGTGAAAGTAAAATCAAAAACAGAAAGTGTATAAATAAAAGCAATTGAGAAAGAAAAATCAAAATTTAGAGCAAAAAAAAGACCAAGTGCAAGTGCTAAAAAAGAAGCAAGAGCAAAATTAGAAGCAAAAGCAACAACAAAAACAAAAGTATAAGTTAAACTTAAGGCAAAAGCTAAATCTAAAGCTTAAGCAAAACGAAAAGTGTAAGCAAAATAAATACACAAACAAAACAAACGATAGCAAAATCACAAAAAAAATAGAATAAATTAGGAAACGAAAATAGCAATAGAAACAGAAAAAAAAAACATTAAAAACATGGAAGAAGCTTCGTGTTTTTCTTTCTCTACTCAGCGGTTCAGCCTACTAACTTCAATATAATATTTTATTTTCGCCTTTTAAAAAAGTTTTAATATCAGCACAAAAAAGTAAGACGAAAGTTCAAGCATCACAAGCCAAACAAAATAATAATCTGGGTCAAAACAAACTCTAACACGAAAAAACCCTTATATTTTTTAAAGTAACCATCATAAGAAGTCATACAAAATATACACATTCAAATAACCGACTGTGACCTAAATGCATGACTTTTTTGCCAGCAACCAATCTACCCATGCAAACAGAAAGCAATGCCATGTGCTAACGCACTTCACAAAGTCAGTGCAAGCGCATCAAGCAACATAAACACAAAAGAAAGTTGATATATGAAATGGTGAACTATGAGTTTATGTTTGAAAGAAAAAAAAAAGACAAACAAAAAATATCTAGAAATAACAAAAAAATAAAATTAAAAAATAAATAAATTTTCTAAGAAACATTAAAATTCCTTATTTAGCGCAAATGCATTGATTTAATTTAAGTGACAACGAGAAAAAATGCTTCCCATTTAAATTTGACTGCGTACAAGAAAATTTAAGTCAACAACATAAAAAAAAGTACCATGCGATAATTTATTGCAACACAATTAATCAGTGTGTGTGTGCAACAAAGAAGCCACTGCAACAACAAGACATAATTATAATGAGCAATGCAGCAAGCAAGACGTGGCATTAAATTTTCCAGCATTTAATTAAAAACATGTCAAGACAGGGTGCTTCATTTTTCGCTGTTCTTTGAAAATGTCGCAACAATGTGTTGGGTTCATTACACGCAACTTGTCATTATAGTTGTTGGTGTTTGTTGGCGTTGCTGCTGCAACACAAAAATAAATACTACTTGCTTGTTTTATTCAGTGAATATGTTTTTTTCTTTGTAATATTATGGAAATTTTTATTAATGTCTGCTCTTAGGACTTTTGATGTCTTACAAGGAAATATCGTTAATTGAAATTTTTTCTCTATTATTTATTTTAGTAACATCTTGCTCTATTTTGGGAAATCTTTCAATTTTTTTTTTTTTTTGATTTTATAAAACAAAGCTTCAAGGTGTGAGACAAAACGCATCAGAAAAACTAATGCATAACTAATTTGTTAATATTGGCTCACATTGCACGTGTTTCGTCGAAAATGTATTCTTTTATTATATAGTTAAATTTTTAGTTAGTCACATTGTTTAAGAGCTTAAGAGCTAGATTTGATTTCATGCCGTATTTTTACTACAAAATGTAAGGAAAGTAGTTTTAGTCAAAAGTTTGGTTTAAAATGTGGTGCAAAAACTATTTTTCTAAAAATACAACACTGTGATATAAAGAGCAAATTCAGGCCTCACAAAGTCATATTTCAAATCTGTTTTCTTTTTGGCCTAATTGTTGTCTCCGCTAAAATAATATTGCTATATTATCGCAAAACAATCATTTGCTCTAGCTTATGTGGGTGTGATTATCGTTGCTTTTGTGTACACTGGCTCTATTTATGGGTGGGCTTTGTAAATTGTTTACATGAAAGTAATGAAATAATTATTGAAAATTAATTTCCAAACAAAATAATTATTGCAGCACAAATGATTTCTTAGTTTAATCGAGAGCTTGGACAAAAAGCAAAAGCATTTTCCATGTTGTTGTAAGTGTATTGTAAAATTTTCAGCAACTACTGATTTCAATTATTAAAGTATTTTTCTATGTTTATTTTGTGTGGTAACCTTTGACAAAAAATTGTTTTTCTTATTTTTCGGTTTTTATTGCATTTTTTTACATTTCTTTTATAAAACAGCTGTATCTCCTACAAATCAAACGCAGCACCGGATCACTCTAGGCGACATTGTGTCATAAAATAGTGTGCTTCAAAAACAAAATCGAAAAAAAAAAATTAAAAGTAAAAAATTGTACATAAAATTAAACACTTTGACGTTATAACATGCAATTGTTTTCATTACTTACATTCATACTTCATCTTCATAAATCTACAAATTAAATTCCATTCTCTGTTCGTTGCATTACGACCTCAATTAATTATTTCCCTAACATTAAAATTGGAATTTTATTGCACCGCAATGTAATGCAGTGCGTGCGACAGACAGACACCCGTTGAAGTAAAGTAGTTTGGTTATACAGTGTGACAACTATAACGTGAACTTATTTACTTGATGGTTTTACGTATCAATCAGTCCTAATGTTACTCCATTTTATCCAGAAATTATGTCGTAGGTTTTCCTTAATTCTCAAGACAATCTAGTTTGCTAGTTAGTTAACTGGTTAGTACACAGCTTTTTAAGAACAAAGTTTCTTAATGCTTCTTGTTTTTTGAGTAAAATATATTAGAGTGATATTGAATCCATAATTTACATCAGAGCTGGTGTTTGAAGTGTTCGAAAATCTAATCCATATAAGTCATTTCTTTGGCAACTGCGAACCTGTAACTCAATTTGTGTGGTTTTTAGCTGCTGGCTGGGAAGTGAAAGCCACTGACTTGTGAATTACTTGGTAAAGATAAAATATTTATTGGACATATTTAATGTCAAAAAGTACCTACTTCCCACGAACTGGTTGCTGAGCGGTTCATTTAATTTATTATTGAACAAATAATCTGGTGAAAACTCAAATATTTGTAATGACACAAATATTAATGAAATTTTTAGATATTAAAATGTCTCGATGCGAAAAAATATGTCTTAACAAAAAATGTTTTGATATAAGAAATTTCATGACATCAAAAATGTCTTGAGACAAAAATTTTTCGATATAAGAAAATAAAATAGCACACAAAATATCTTGATAAAAATCAATTCATTATCATTAACTATCTTGCAATTAGAAATGTCACGACACAAGAAATGTGAGCACATAATAAAAAAAAAATCTCTCAAAAACTTCGATACTCTTTGATTGTGAAAACTTGTTGATACCTCCAAAGTTTTTAAGGATATTCGATCACATTTAATTTATGTGGAGTTTTCAACTATTTATGAAAACACATTCCACTACAAAACCATAGATGGTCAAAATTTGTGACAGTAAAAATGCCTTAGCATTAAAACTTTGTTGACAGAAAAAATTGATATTAAAAACAGTTACTTAACACAAAATTGTTTTAAAATAAAAATTTCATGACATAAAAAATTTATAATAATGAATATCTTATCATTAAAAATTTATTGACATAAAGAATGATAAATTTTGAAGCTCTTCGGTCCTTAGAACTCCGTTGTTTTATACTCAAGCTGGATTTTTGATACAATTTTTAATTTGGCTAAAGTGCAACTATGAAGCCATTGGAAACGAACATTTTTGATTAAAAAAATGCCATGAAATAAATTTACTTGCATGAGAAATATCATGACAACATAACTGGACACAAATATGTATTGATAGAAGAATAACGTAACAAAAAATGTTCACACATATTAATTCCAAGATAATAATGACGCAATATATATCTTGCAATTAAAAACAAGTTTTCTTTTAAAAAAATATCTAGTCACCAGAAATATCTGAACAAATAAAAAAAAAACTCATAAGAAATATCTTGACATAAAAAGTGTTTTGACATTAAATACATGTACTTAACTTTCTGTTAATTTAAAACTCTTCGGTTGGTATGACTCATTTGTTACAAATTAAAATACTTCTTATATTCAACATATCATGAAAGATGTCTTGCAACAAAAAATCCCTTGACATAAAAAATGTGACTTCATTAAAAAATGTATTATAAAAACAATATCTTTAATAAAAAAATGTCATAACATAAAAAATATCATGATATAAAAAAATTTTTGACAGGAGTAATATTTGACATGAAAAATTGTCATAAAAAAAATAAGTTGACAAAAAATATCTTGAATTTATATGTATAAGTCTTGACATGAAAAATTTAAAATTTTCAGGAATAGCCAATTTAGTTGAATGAAAAACCTGTAGATTTATTATAACACACAATGCCTGTAAAATCACATTAACGAGTTAATGCTGTACATGACACTGTGAGGCTAATTAACGCCACTGTAAAATTGCGATGGCTCCCTTTTAGTTAAGAATAAGTACCCCTTTTTAAAGTGTTTTTCTCTATGTGTTACTGAGTATTTTAGTGATTTGATTTTTTTTTTAATTTTTCTTCCATTTGAATGCATCAAAGCTCAATATTATTTTTTTCTCTGTCCCATTTTGATATTCCTTTTTCAAAATGTTGCAGTAAACACGTGCGAAGGACACAAATTTCACTTGAGCTCTGTACATTTTTTTTTCGATGCTGACACTTTGTGTTCAATGATGCATGCATGCGTGTTGTTGTTGTTGTTTCTGTTATCATTTTTGTTGCTGGCTGTTGTTGAAGCTATTGTCACTTTCTGTTGCTGACGCTGTCTACTTCATTTCCACATCCGAGTGTATAAAATTTTTAAATTTTTTTTGTTTTTCTTAAATGAAAACAGATGTCGAAAATCAGTTTCAAATTAAATGCACTGGAAGCGTATACAGTGGCAGCAGCAGCAACAGTAGCATACCAATAGCAGCAACATTTGAATTTTATTGCTGCCTTTTGGCGTCTGTGAAGCAGATCATGGAATGTGCGTGCGTTTATAGTGTGTGCCGGAAGCAAAATTTAGTGCGAAGGTGTAACAAAATTCTTTAAATTTTTGCAATATTTTCGTATTTGAATATCATGAAAATTTTTGCATATTTGCAATTATAAAAAAATTTCCAATATTAGAAAATATCTGACCTAAATTTATCATTGAATTTCCAAAAATTCAATATTGCAACTTTTAATCATAATCAAATTGCTAATGTCAGTATATAATGAACTTATCATCCATTACTAACAACGATATGTAACTTTGTAAATATTGCTTAGTAAATGTTACAATTTCCAACAAATTAATTATAATGTGGTCAATTTGTTGTTGTAATTATTGATGCTTTCAGTGTTGTGGTAAATCAACTCTATATTAACGTAAATGCTGTAAAATATACGTAGTAGAGTTGCTCAATTCGTGGCATATAGTTTGTTCATTTTAATTACTTACAACAGCAACAACAAATACCACAACATTTTTGCTAAATATGCAAAAAATTAATTTTATTTAAAATCAGAAATTTATTTCAATTCATTGGTGAGATGTAAATGGAATTTCCTTTCAAAGCTTCAATTGAATTTAGTTACATACGAACAGCAATCCTATAATATCAGCTTTAGTTCGAATTTTTGGTTTTCTGTTGAATGTTGATTTTAATTTGCACAAAATGTATCTTGTTGCTTAATTTGCAAAATTTTATTTTAATATCTCATTTAAATTTTGAGTAAAAGCAAATGATGTTGATATTTAATTATTTTAACCCCTATTAAAATTAATTGACTTTGATGTGCACTCTCGTATTTTCAATATTCAATTTGGTTAGAAATGAAAGTTTTGCATATTTTTAGAAAGTAATTTGGCACACATTTATGTATATGTACACCATATAAATCGATTATGAAGCTTATGCCCAAAAATTAATTTTACCAAAAAAATTAGTTTTCTTGCCAAACAGTTACTAGAGGGTGGCTTAAGAACAAGTAAGCGCTAGCTTAGGAGAATTATAAAAATCTATCATGTTATAAATAAAACATACCATAAAATATTTGTATTTTATAATGTATCGGGTCTTTCATCGCATACTGTCATTTCTTGCCAATCAACAGGACCATTTCTTGAGACAATGTTTTTATCGAACGTTTCCCTCAATACAGCGATTATTTCTCCAGCTGTATGGTATGTTGCGCCATTCTGTTGAAAGCAGAGATCAGCTACACCAATATTCTGAAATTTTGGCAACAAAAATTCATTGAGCATTGCTCTGTAGCGAGCACCATTGACCGTAACACGGGCTCCATCCGCATTTTTGAAGAAATACGGTTCGAAAATGCCTCCTGCCCACAAACTACACCAAACAGAAATGAACTTCGTCGCTAAAAAAAATTATTCGATAAAATAATGAATCAATTTGAAGTTGTTGTAAGACCCATAAACCGAAATTAAAACGTACACCAATATCCGCCGACTTCAAATCTTGTACGAGCTGTATTTTATAGGCCTTCAGACCAAGATCACGCCTCAAGATACGCGACAATGATCCATAAGAGATGCCCAAAGCCTGAGATCGGCGACGAATTGATTGTTCACGGTTTTTACGAACACTTTCTGCTACTGCAGAAATATTCTCAAAATTACGGGCTGTATACCCTCTGGTTGAATGATGAATGTCCAATAGTGTAAAATTGGTTCGAAATTTGGAGATGGTGTTACGAATAGTTTGCTCAGTTGAACGCTCATAATGACCAAAATGATATTGAAGATCTTTATAACATTCTCTTACTGATGGCTTCGGTAGTAAGTTTCCACAATTAATAAATGTTGCTTAGGAGTTAGTCTATCCATGATTGAGTCGCATTGAATACTGAACACAAACGTCTTTACTTAGGTCTACCGAACTTCCTGCTTGGTACCATGAGATTTTCACTTTATTTCAGCAAACTATGTGCAAAACCATTTGTATTTTCCTAGTTTGCCATCATTCAGCAAAAATATATACTTATATATATTTGATCACCTCCATCTGTCTTTCTGTGTATATGTCTGTCTGTGGAAAACATGATTACGGGAAAGTTTAACAAGATAGTTAATAAAAAATATTGATACACACAGTCTACAACTGCAAACATGGTTGTTGGGATAGATTGGAATGAAAAAAATTGCCTACCACCCATGAAAATAACACATTTATTTGATGTGGAGCTATCAAATTTCTCACAAATACTATAAATAACTTGGAAACGCGAATTTCTACAAAAGAACGTGACACCATAGCGAGAGTATTATTTATGGTAATAATCTCAAATTTCACACGAATAGTAGGATTGATTCAAAAAAGTTCTGGACAAGAACATGCCGAATTTCCACAAGTGGGCGAAAACTTTGAAATGATTTACTGAAAGAATTTCGTAAAGAAGCCAAACTAAATTCCCATAAATACAAGATGTCGACTTTCAAAGCCAGGCCGTAGCGAGGTGTAGGGTATTTAATTTTTGGCGAGACCTACCTCTTCTACGGAAGATTTGAAGGTAGTGAGTTTTGCTTGCATGTCAGAAGTTCATTGAACGGTAAGATTTGTATTGTCCAGAATTAAGATTGTTGACAGCAGGTAACGGCTCGACTCTGACTTATGTTCTAAAGTCACAAATAACATAGAAAAAACATCATATGTTCTCATTTCGAAATTGATAACAGCAGCAAGTGTGTCAAAATTTTTGCACGAAAAGAGTTTCATGTACATAATTAAAAAAAAGAAAGCGAGTGCAAAAAAAATTAAATTTAAAATTTTTGGAGCTGTTTGAAGTTGGTCATGTTCGCAAACATAAGTGTAATAAATAGGCAGCTGAAAACGGTTAAACCAGTTATTAACTGCCATAACACAACATAATCGCATAATTATTTTTTTGGTGGAAAAGTTGTGAAGAGAAGGAGGGACATGTATACTTTTTTTTTTAATAGTAGGCAGTGCCACGCCCCTAACGGGAAAAAACGTTTCCACGACTAAACAAATGAACCGATGTTGATGAAATTTTGCTCAAAGATAGATTGAATCCTCAGAAAGATTATTAGAAACTCTGATTTTTAAAGGGGGCGTGGCATCACTCCAAATGGAAAAAAAACGGTACCACGGCTGTGGCACTAGACCGATTTTGATGAAATTTTGTATGTAGATAGATTGAAACTTGATCGATTGGCTTGATTGGCGGTGCCACGTCTCTTACAGGAAAAACGTTTTAACAGCGAAAGAACAAGTTTTATATTCTTTTAAGAAAAATATTTACTCCTTCCTCTTTTCTTTGCTAAAATTGATCTCACTAATTTATTTGATAAATATAAATATTAAATTTTTTTTTTTTAATTACTGTATATATCTCAAATACTATTATTTATATAAATATTAAAGTCGTTTGAAAAATTGCCCGTTCGAATGGATTATTATGCCGTGTAAGAAAAAAAGTAAATAAGATTTTTCAATCAAGCGAAATCTATTAAAAAGTTATATTATTCCATATCATTTTAAAATTAGTCGCATTAAAAAATGTTGTTAGGTTTCGCTGACTTTTGCTTTTCCATAGATGGCCATGAAAAACACTTCCGTTTTTTGTCCCGTTCGAATGGCTTTTTTTTATTGCCTCTATCTTGGAACCTTTATCTAGCATCAACTTTGCCACTCAATATAGTGCTACCAAAAGGCTATTCCTTAAAGTAACACAAAAAAATAAAAGTGTTTTACTTTGACTTTTATTTCACTTTAAAAGTGTACTTCCGTCCCGTTGAACATGAAAGAAATGCCCATACCATATATGCAACTCACTTATCTGTTATACAATAATGCGAAGGTGTAAACCTATCTATTGTTGCCGTGGTTCATTTTATTACCTGAAGATTGAGATTGACATTATGATGATGCTTTTGTAGTTGTGATATAGTGATAAGACCAAGGATTCTATGATCCTGTTCTAAACCATGTGTGCAGGATGCAAAATCTTAGCGGTGTACTCTGACGACTTGACTTTTTTCAACTTCTCGGTTAATTGTGTATAAGAGAAGACTTAACTTAGAGAAATTATATAAAAATGAAGTTTATACTACATATATAAAATTTTTCGATAATTTTTATTGGTGTTATGATTTTAGGAAGCATTGCATTTTTAATTGACAAATGTGGAATAAAACATAAAAAACGTTCAATACTTGAAAGTCCTATGATCTTAAAGCTAATATAAAATATTATTTAATAGCTTCGAAAATTCATCATATGAAAAAATTCGCCGTTTTAATGAGTAGAAAACTGTCCATGTCCAATTTGTCAATTCTCATTACATGGTTTTGTGTGTCCACTGAGTAAAAATCTATTCAAAGTCCATAACAGCTTAAGTAAGCACTTTTAAACTGTTAAATTTGATGAATTCATTTGAAAGTGACATGAGTATTTTCTCTCTAAACATGACAAAAGAAAAAACTTGATGATTTCGATCATAATTAATGATTACACATCACTTCAACTGCGAAAGATTTTTTCCAAATTTAAAAACTTCAAACTACTTAACCTAAAGATTGAAAAGATTTATTCAAATCATTAACGCAGCATAAAGGATTTCCCACTATGCTGTTCCCTTGTGACGACGCCGTTAAGCCTAAAAAATGATGCGACGCAGTAAAGTGCGTGCTGGAAAACCGATCGAAGTGATTAATGAAAAGCAGCTACGATATTTCCCAAAAAAACAACTCATCATGTGTATGTGCGTATGTGAATTTTGCTATTTTTACACAGTGTAGACAGAACCAAAACTTTACTTATTACTCGCAAGGTTGATTTTTCCATTTGCCACAAATCGCATGGGACTTTTTTTTCTTTCTATTCCTTATTTCCTGGCTACACTACAAGTATGAGTGCGCGTAATCCGAGCCGTCATTTGTAATGATCTGCTTTGTTATGATTTTCCTCGAATTAATTCCCGAAACGTAGTGTGCAAAAAGAATGCATGAAAAATATGTGGAAGTAGCATGGAAAAGAAGAAACAAAGAAAAACAAAACAAAAAATTGAAATAAGAACCATTGGTCATGTCAGCTTAAGCATTTCCTCCATTAGGCACACTTCAAAATTTTCCATATACGAACGAGTACAAAACTTTGTTGTTGCTTTTCGCCCCCTTTACCGTTATATTCGTTTACAACAAGGACGCGCACATTAGAATTAATCCTTTTTGTACCTTAACGCAAATGGGACGCAGCATTAAAAAAAATGCAAGAGAAACTTTTTTTCTTTCCCTAATAGAAATGCAAGTGTTGCCAGATTTTAAGAGAATTTTGGCTATTTTTCACAGTCCCTCTTTTTCGGTTTTTCAATCCTTTTTGCCATACTTGGAGTGAAGAGAGTCCAAAGAAGATCCTTCAGACGGCATTAGAACTAAAAAAATTTACTTTTTATCGCATTTTAATGACTGGTAGGGTCATCGAACTATACTGCTTTAGAAATGTGACCGGACAGCGCTAATATACTCAAAAAAAAGCCTCCTACTTAAACATTAAATTCACCAAATTTCAGCGGAAAACTCTGCTTGTGGCAACTCTTTCCCTACCAATTATATTTAGGTCTTAAAAATATCTGAAAAAAAAAGAAATCCGCTTGTATCATCAGAATCAAATAGGGTGTCATGCCTTCACCCTAGAAATTACGGATCAATTTCAGGATTAAACAAAACATAACAACGCTGATGCGTTGCACTATGGCAATACAAAACGCGACAGGCAGGATTTCGTACAACAAAAACGCTATGCCTTAGCCCAGTCAACTACATAACATCCCTTTTGATTTGTGACGCATACGAATGCAAACATCCTGGGTAGGATAGCTATAGCCATAGCTGGCGAAAATGCCACATTTATACATAAGTTTTGCTTTGTTTGCCTCATCCTCTGCTTGTTCAGTCGTTCGTTTGATTTCATACGCAGGTCGTATATTTTTAATGATCCCATTTTTATTTTGTTTCGCCCAAAATAAAAATCCATTATTTTCAGAAATCGAAAATAAATATGAAAATCCTTTTTGATGGAGTCCCAGGTGTATAATGCGCATGAAAAAGAAAAAAGAAAGTGGAAAAACGTACGAAATTGGAAGGGGAGTAGGAAGTAGGATAAGCGGAAGTATTAAAAAAAGATCTGTTAGTATTTTTTCAGTATATGTATTACTTTTTAGCTAATAATTATTTTTGAGAATTTTCAAGCTCTGAGGATTTTTGTAAAATTTTGCTCAATAACTTTAAAAAACATTTCTTTAAAAAAAAAACATTGAATTTTGCTTGCATATCAAAAAAGTCGGACTTATTTTTATTTATTTAATATGAAATTTGTTTTACCGTATAAGAAAAAACTGTTAAGAATCCTAGAAATTTATTCATGTCTCGAAAATATTCTTACTGGCCATAATGTTGATATTACTCTAAGAGTCTTCAATTTGTAGAATATTCCATTTGTTTATACAACAAATTCAAAGAGGGAAGTCGTTATAAGTCCAAAGTTGAAAATGTATGTTACCGGCCAAAACTTTTTTAGGATAAACTAGTTTTTCCTAAAAACTAGTTTTTTAGGAAAAACTAGTTTTTAGGATAAACTAGTTTTTAGGATAAACTATTTTTTCCTAGGCCAAAATATTTTATCCGAAGCGTGTTAGCATGAACCAGTTTAGCCTAAAATTTTAGTATGTTTGTGCTAGAGCTAAGGGCCTACATCCTCTAATATGTCCAATACTGACTTCGTTGCGATTTTTGGCCGCGGTTTACTATACTTAGACCAACTGGGGCTTCGCTAACACACTGAAGTTGAATATAGTATAGTAAAACGCGACTGAAGGCCGCCACGAAGCTGGAATTGAACATATTGGAGAATGGAAACAGTGATTCGCGGCCGAAACCCGCACACTTCCCTTATATGCTTAAATCTTCCGAAACTTAAATGGTTCATCCTAACACGCTTCGGATGAACTAGTTTGGCCTAGGAAAAACTAATTTATCCTAAAAACTAGTTTGGCTTAGGAAAAACTAGTTTATCCTAAAAACTAGTTTGGCCAACAACAACAACAAAAGATTTTGCTAACCAGTACAAGATCTTATAAATCAATCAAATGCTATTTGAAATGCTATATTTTTTTTTATTCAAAATTTCTGAGAAATAAAAATATATTATGGAGTTGATCTAATATGAGCCTGAAAACTCCAGCTAAATAAATTTTTTCAGTAAATTGATATAGAAAAAATAAAAGTATGGCTTCGTACCTGATTGAAGAATATTATTATTAATAATATTATATTTCAGAACCAAGAAAACCATATCATTCAAGAAAGTGAGCTTAAAACTTTGTAATTTTTTTTTCGTAAAGCAGCATTATGCTTTTAAATAACTTATGTTGCATGAAATTAACTTAAACCAAAGCTTTAACAGACGCAGAATGGTCTATATACTTTTTTTAAATTATGCTTACATAGAAAACACTTCACAGTAACGATAAGCATTTGCTTAAAAAGGATAATCTGACTTACTTATTGAATATAATTTTGTATTATGTGTGTAAGGTAGTGCAAGTTGTCAATATTTAATGAAGCGAACAAAGTTACAAATCTGTGGTAAAATAACACCGAAATCATCAAATCTAAATAAAGCTTTAGTAAGTACATACATATCTATATGAAAAGTAAGGATACTCAGAAATTGTAAGGAAAATTTAATGTTTTGCTTTTTTAACGCCCAATTAAAAACAACAACGAGTTGTAGGTAGTTAGTACGTGCCATAACATGCGAAAAAATAATTATTTTATAGTTTTCTAAATAAGTTTTCGAAAATACCTTTGAATTTCACTATTAAATGCAAATCTTCAGAAAAAAATATCGGCGATAGTCCAATAAAATAAAAAAAAAACTAAATTTTTTTTGTCAGATTTTATGATTGCAGCAAATTTTTGTTTAAATTGAATTAACAATTTCAATAAAATTTTGTGAATTATTTTTTTTTAACTAAATTTTTGATGGAATTATTTTTCTGAAAAAATTTTTTGAAGAAATTTTCGATAACGTCGTACTTTTGATAAAACTGCTGCTATGTCTATTGTTTATGGAATGAATTGAATAATTCGGAAAAAATTTTTTGATAAATTAAATATGTATGTCCTACATACATATGTAATTTTTCATTTCACCTGAAACGAAAAAAAAGGGAGTGGCAGAGATTGAAAGTTTTATATAGTCGCGATGAGCGTCAATTCTTGAGTTGATTTCTCAATGATTGTTGATGATACCCTTACCATCAAAGCTTGTTGGATTGAAACAAGGACGTTATTGATTCACGAACGCACCTATCGCCCATGCAAATAATATACTTTAATCCTTCTGTGCGTGACAAAAAATACACCTTTCCCCAGGTGACAGGGTACAAATTGTATTAAAATTTTAAATTTTTTTAGCTTGTACTGTACAAAATAATGACATCTCTCGAATTGATCAGGTGAAACCACTCATTTGAAAATAAAATATTGATATAATCGCAGGATTTCTCTTAAAGTTTCAGAATTGTAGAGCATGTTACACACGGCAGGGTTAAGCACTATATTAAGAGAGTTACTTATGGTAATGCAACCAAATCTCTCAAGACATTTATAGGAAATGATTTGGCCTGAAATTAGCTACGACAAGAGGACGTGAGATTTTTCAAAGAATTTTTTGAAAAAAATATTATGACGTCATCAAATTTTCAAACAATTGACTTTGTAATACTTCGAGTTCGAGATTTTTTTATAGATTGTTGAATAAAATCCATTTTTCTGGATTTGACAGTGTTATCGAAACTATATTTTGAAGAAATTATTATTTGAATTTATTTTTTTTGACAATAATTGATTGATTTTTAATAAAAAATTGAGAAAATTTTTTGAATGTATTTTTTTTGGAAGCAAAACTTTTCACATTCATTTTTGACGACCCCAGCGGCAAATCCTTTGTGTTGTATGTTTCACAAATGAAATTATTACTGTGATATTTTGTTTATTTGTTTGCTGCCTGCCTGCTTTGTATATGGAGCTGTAGGCAGCCCGCTTGCTGGCTGCCTCCTTTGTATATAGAGTTGTAGGCAGTCTGGTTGTTGGCTGCCTGCATTGTATATGGAGTTGTAGGTAGTCTGTCTGTTTTCTGTCTGATTTGTATATGAAGATTTAAGGGGTCTTGCCTGATGGCTGCTTACTTTGTATGTGGGGATGTAGGCAACTCAGTACACTATAAAGGCACTTGGTAAGCGATGTTTTAAGGCAATCTGCCTTTCCCTCGCTACACATTGTATATAGAGATGTAGGCAAGCTGCCTACAAAGCGGCCATCCCTTGGTTAAAGCATTTACAGTTGTGGCTGGTGTTGTGAGCATTACTACCTACAATGAGTATAGCTATTCATCGATGCTGTGTATAACATATTTGCTGCTGGGACCTTTTCCAAATGAGTCGAACTTTTGAAAAAATTGATTTTTTGATAAAATTTTAAAGATAATATCACATTGAATTTAATTTCTTTGATAAAACTTGACGAAACTAAAACTTTTCTTACAGTATATTCTAAGCTGAATATAGTTTTAAGATGCATGCATTGAAAACATAAAATATAGCAACAATAATAACAACAAACACAAGAAATGCATTTAGCCAAAACAATGGACAATGTCGACGACTCTGCTGAATAGATGGAGCCAAACGAAAACAAGGATATGCAAAGCGTTGTTTTAGATAAAGGATATAAACAGCGGCACAACAACAATGCAATGCACAACAACAAGGATTGCAGCAGGTAAAACGTTTGAAAGACAGTCACAGCATTCAAACAGTTGGACAGTCAGAGTAATGGACAGACGCAGAGACAGAAACAATTGTTGGGACAAATATGTCGAACACTAAAGTGTTGTGTTTTTGTTTTTGTTGTTGTTGTTGTTGCTGCTGCTGCAGTAAGTGAATGACAAATGTAAGCATAACCGAAGATGAGGGAAGTGCAACAAAAAGAGATAGCATAATTTGAACATAGACAAAGAGAGTAAGATAGAGATAAACTGTCAAATTGAATCAATTTAACGCTTGATAAGCACAACAATTGCCAGAGATTGTCTGTGTCTATATAAGTGTTTGTTTGCATGTGTAAATAACTTAGTTGGTATGCGTATATGTGCCATGCGTGTGTCTTTAGTAAATGGAAATTTAAATAAGACCATGTGAGAAATGTAGCAAAAAATTGCAGCAACATATTGCTTGCGATATTGCTGTTACCTACTGGGTTGTCTCATTTGCATTAAGATAATGATGCTTTTGTGTATTGGTGATCTTTCACAACAATGCACGATTATATTGATAATGTTACTGATAATGATGATGTTAATAATCTTGTTCATATGTGAGCATGATGATGAACTCAACGCTGCATATCCTGAATTGATGACAGTCCACATTGAAATGAATAAATATTATTAATTCCCTTACAGGATAACTGAGGCGTAAACTTGTATATTGCTAAGTACGTACAATTGTTTGCGTAAATCGGTATGTCTGTCCGAGTACGTATGTTTGTGCAACATAATGCTGTTTGTTTATTTATGCCGTATTTCATTCAGGTAAACATTTGCGCCTTTTAAGCACCCTAATTTCAGTATTGAATGGAGTAAAACTCTATATTTTTTTTGGGCAGCATCTAATCTTAACAAGGAAATCGCAACCCCTTTGTTGGTGCAACCCTTCAAAACATAAATCTCTGTAGTTTTTTTTAATCCCATAAAAGTTAAAAAGTTTTTTAAGTACCCAAGCAATTTACGCAGTTAGTTTTTTACAATTGTACAGCATTAATTGAAATATCCTTTTTTTATTTTCATTTCATTAAATGAATATTTTATCTATGCAGTTTTGGTTTTTTCTATTTCTATTATCTGCTGCATAGTTTTGTTTTTCTTTATGCACTTCTTTTATGTACAGTGGTTTTTATAAATTAAAAACTTCTAAAAGTTTTATTTTCGAGTCAGTTTTTTGAGGTACTTGTTGAGAATCATTTTTCTGGAAGCTGCGCACATTAGTCTCGAAGGATTTGTTTGGTTTTTGGAAAGCTTTCACTTCACTTCACTGCAAACAAATCGCCGGAAAAAAATTTCGTTTCATATTTATTAGTAGTTTTGTACAGGTTTGTAAAAAATTTTATTGAAACCGATATTTGCCGAATATAAAATTTTTAAAATGTCATAAAAGGTTCATGATTTCCCTTTTTTGTACAAAATTGTCTAATAAAATGATAAACATTGATTCTTCTTTTTAATTTTCGTCCCACTATGCGCTTGCTGAAATTCCTCTTTAATCTTTTTTTTCATATCTCTGTGCAGCGACAATACATATTGCTCTTGACACACAAATTGGCAGGATAACGAAATAATGTGATTTTACGTTTTAGCAAACAAAAGCGATTATTCTCAAAGGGATAGATTTTCTTTTTGGTTCAACAAACAAAGATAAAAAAATCAGGCTTCATATCTGTAATTCCATTTTTTTTTTTAATAAAAGCTGAAATCATAAAAATAAACAAATACTCTGCAAATAGAAATAGTTTTTTTTTTGTATGCAAGAAAATGGTAGCACACTAGAAAAAGGATATGTGATAACAATGTTTTTGCCGCCAAAGTAATCATAGACGTATTTTAGGGATTTGTGAATGTTTTGTTAGTAACAGTATTTCTTCTGCGTATGTTCTATTGAATTGTTTATTAAGAGATTAGTTACATTTTTGTTGGACGGTGTGATTTTTTTTAGCTAGTTATAGGGAAAGTAGTGAATACATTAAATATTCGCATAAAGGTGGGACAGATGCGCTCATAAATATAGAATCAAATTCATTTAGATGGTGATAGTTATATAGTTTAAAGGGTATGAAATGTCAGTTTATATCTTCCATCTAGTGTTTTTAACCTGAAAGTGACGATTTATTATCCTGTTTAGTTTTTTAATTTCCTTTCATCAAATAAAATCTTGAGACTGTGGTTAATAATGCGATAATTTATGTAACTTTGAAAGTATTACCAGACAAATTGTTGTCACTGAAACATTTTTAAAGATACAAGCCTTTTGAGTTCAACTTTTTGTTACAATTCAGCATTAATTATTATAAAGAGTGTTCAAACTTCATATATCTTTTTGAATTTGCTGACATTTTTATTACAAGTACTAGACTTCGCAAATGTTTTTACAAGTTAAAAGTAAATATAATCCGGTTAGCTTAATTAGATCATTATGAGAGTAAACAAGATGTTTTCATTATTTGAAATTATTTTAAATATAGAGAAAGTTATTAAGAAGTTGAAAAAAAAATGTAGTTCCAAATATGGTGAAGAAAATGATTCGACAAACCGTGCTATTAAATTTATTTTTGATAAAGGTTCAGTTCAAGATCAGAGAAGCAGAATTTATTATCGTAGTGACCGCTCAGATGAAAATATTGCAGCACAATTGTTGCTGAAGAGCCAAGGACATTAATTCGTCGTCGTTCACAGCATTTAAACCTCAAAATGCCACACATGAACGGAATTAATTAATCTTTTGAAAGAGGAGTTTAATAATCAAATATCAAGATCATGCAGTTTAACACCATTACATTTATTTTTAGGGGATTTCTGGAAGAGCTAAGTTTATATGGATAAACTTCAAACTGTATAACACCTCAAAGTCAAAATCATCGAGCAAATGTCATTAATTGAATCATCATTATACGGAAGCGCAATTCAAAATTTTGGTGAAAGATTGATAGCCTGCGAAGTTAGCAGAGAAAACCATTTAACCGGAACTGATGTTCTTTGATTTCTAATAAAAATAAACTAAGATTTCGTAAAATTAAAATGTACCCTTATTTAAAACTGAAAAAGATACCTCAAATTTTAACATCCCTTACAGAAGGAACACATTAAATATAAATAGTTTTGGCGGTGCCAGAACCCGTAGTTGATGAGCGAAGTTTCTTGGTTATCTATAGAAAAGCAGTAGTCAGCGAACCTCCCAAAATTTTTTAATGCGACTAATTTTAAAATGCTATGAGATAATATCACACGGTTAGAAATTTTGGAATAAATTTTAATACTTTTGGGATTACATATATGAGTACACCAGAATTGTATTAAAATTCAATACTGTCTAGATATTAAAATTCATTTTTAATATAAATTTGTATTAAAATTTAATACTCGTTTTTATTAAAATTTAAAAAAAAAAATATGTCGTGTTCACTGGGATTCAAACTAGGTTCTCTTTCAATACAAGGGTTGTATGAAAATTTTAACGACATCAGCCAACGTAGTATCATATTTACGTTGGCTAAATGTAATACTTGCAATAGCATCAAATTGATTCCAAATGTTATAAAATATCGTTTTAATGATTGAACTGTATTAGAATTTAATACAAAATGTATTACAAAATTTTGTAATATATTCAAAAATATTAAATTTAATCAAAATTGTATTAAAAGTCTTTGTAATACTTCGCTTGTATTAAAATTTATTCCTAGATTTCTAACCGTGCACTTTTTTATAGGTTTCGTTTTATTGAAAAAAACTTATTTATTTTTTTCTTACAAGGCATAATATCATTCGAACGTGACATTTCGAACGTCACGTATTTTTCCATTATGGTTCACTTGGACAATTTTTCAAAACGACTTTAATATTTATAAAAATAATAACATTTTAGATATATAGAGTAATTAAAAACAAATTAAATGTATATATTTATCGAATTAACTGGTGAGATCTATTTGAACAAAGAAAATAGGAAATAGTAGATATTTTTCTTAAAAAAATATGAAACTTATCTTTTTGCTGTTAAAACGTTTTTTATGTAAGGGGCGTGACACCGCAATACTAAAATTAAATTTTTCTTCTCAAGAATCAGTTTGTCATCATAACAAATTTAATCGAAATCGGTATAGCGACTCATTCGTGGCAGCGTTTTTTTTTCTATTAGGGGCTGGGCTACGCCCACTTAAAGAACTAAGAGTTTCTATTAACCTTTTTGATGGTACAATCTATCTTCTTAGAAAATTTCAATAGAATCGGTTCATAATATTAGCCGTGGAAAGATATTTTCCTGTTAGGGGCGTGGCAGCGCCTACTATTCGGAAGAAAATTATGTTGTGCACTGCCGCTTTTCCCAACTTTGCCAACAAATAGAAATTTATGCGATTTTATTGTGTTCAACTGCCTATTTAATATATTTGTGTTTGTGAACGTGACCAACTCAAACAGCTCCAAGAACTTAAAAATTTTATTTTTTTTTTGCACTCGTTGTTTTTTTTAATTATGTACATGAAACCTTGTTTGAAGAAACATTGTGACACACTTGCTGCTGTTATCAATCAGAAAATGAGAACAAATGATGCTTTGCTATGCTGTTTGTGGCATTAGGACATGAGCTGAAGCAAATTAAAATTTACAATTAATAGAGATTGGTTTGATGTTTTTTGCATTTTTTTTATCTCATTGATGTTGGAAGAGAGATTTTGCGGAATGACTATCATCATGTATCACCTCTCTTACACACTTAAATATTTAATTCAAAATACTATTCAATATTACAAAAAAAGAGAAACTCCATTTATGAAGGTTTGCAGGTGGTTTGCTCACCGTGGTAAATGAATTCTGATATAAATTGTTCAAATTAACAAAATTTGAATATTTTCCTTAGATAATATCAGATAGTAACGCTTTTATATTAACTTTTAATTTGTCTGTCACGGTTGGTCATTTAGCGGAAATGCCCTTACGTGAATTACAGTACATCTTTTGGGAGCGCAGTACTTCTATTTGGCTCGTTGTGTAACGTACTTCAAAGTACGGCTAAATCTACTCATTTGTGTTTCTTTGTACGACTTTTTAACAAAAATATTTTATATAAATGTAATTTTTTTTAGTCAAAATGTTTTTTTTAATTAACTGTAATGTGAACTACTCTCCAGAATTTAAGAAAAAACAATCAAAAAAGCGAATTCATATCCATATATGAAGCCTTTATTTTGAAAGTGGAATAAGTAACTCTTTGTTGAGAAAAAAAATTTAAATAAATTTTATACAGCTTAACCAAGCTAAAAAACTTTATTTCAAAAAAAATGCTCACATTCGTATCTATATTTCATTACATACCAATTTAATAACACACACACATGAAGTAACGTTTTAATCGCGTTTCTAAAACAAAACCTTAAAATCTTCCTCCGCTTTATTTGCAGAATATGAAATCTTAATTCCTGGAAACACTTATCAACTTCTCAACAATTAATGTTTTTCCTTCTTTGTTATGCAAATTTCACGCCTACCGCAGCACATTATAAATTCAATTTCAAAATTTGTATGTTTTTTGAAGTGTGCCAAGGATCAGCGCAAACAGCACATGCACATACAAACACGCCGCAACAAATATAATCCTCTACTCAACGTAACAGTGTGCACACAAGTCAATTTCTCACACATACTTCAAGGCTGCTGCCGCCGACATCCTAGCGCTTCCATAATGCCTACAGTTTTTCTTTTTTTTTTTTTTGTATTTTTTGTCCCAATACGTGATGCGCATGCAACTCAAGCGATTTTAATAGATCACGTGCAGAACTTGACAGAACATTGCCGACATCGAAACCGCCGCTCGAAAGCCACAAAGTCTACAAGTGGCACGAGCCACTATGCTGGCGCATTGAAGGAGAGAGTAAAATGTTGACTGCGATGACTTCTTTGGTCTGGATTTTTGTTTTTCTTCTACTGCTCCTGACTATCACAGTTTTCGTATTCGGGTCAAATATAGACAATAGGCCTCAAAGTTAGTGTGGCGTAACCCCATTGTATGTTTTTGGGGGTATCGTTTTTTTTTTCTTTTTGTTTTATTATTTTTTTATTGACTTTACATTGGATGTTTTTTTTTCGACTTTCAAAATATCAAATGCATAGGTTTTGTAGTTGTTTTCATTGTTCTTGGTGTATAATGTAAGCGGAAACCCAAAACGCGTGTAATGGACACGCGTCACCTGCTTTTTTACGTGTTTGTATTTATTTGACTTTCAATTTGTTGGCTTCCTTCGATTTTGGAAATTTCATTGGATTACGTTTTTTTATTATCTTCGAAAGGGAGGTCTTCACCTCTGACGTCGATTTCAAGCTGTAGTTTACGTGTTTAGATTTTGTAATGCACTAAACTGCTCTTGATTGAGCAGCAGTCACTTTATGGGTAGATTTTTGTTTACTCTTCAGCGATTTGTATATAAATTTTCTTTTAGCTTACGCTCATACATTTGTTTTAACAATTAAGCTGAAGAAATATGACACAGAAGAACTTTAGTGACAAAAATTTATCTATTGAAAACTAATCTCTGGAAAAATTGCTTTTTAAAATGAAACGATTTCTTCAGAAATGTTCTACTGTAAAGTAGTACTTGAAATTGATGGCAGTTATACATATATCTCTTGTGATCCTTACGTCTTCATGGAGCATATTGTCTCTACAAAACTCACCACTCAGCAAGTTACGTACCACAATGTTTCATTTGAAATACTGTAAAAGAAACGTTGCAGAAATCTTTCCTTATATATTTTAAATGTAATATTTTACAGGCAATGTGCTTTGCTAATAAAATGTAATTATTGTCTTGTGATTCTCGTTATTACTTTTTTTGTTGTCATAGTATGTGTACATACAACTTTAAGCGCCTATAAGGTTTCAAAAGGCGGACAATGCCGCATTGCAGACGTTTTTATGAAATAGAAATGAAATATTTCTGAAACGTAACTGAAAGATTTCTGAAAGGTTTCTGAAACGTAAAATTCCAAGTGGGTCTTTTAACAAGCCCAATTTTGGTGCGTACCTTATATTCTCTGCAACATTTCAATAATGCACATATTTGCTGTTCTAATGAAAGTTTCTACAATGATTTAAGACAGAAGCCTTTTCCGTTGTCCTAAAAATATCACTCCAATGCTTGTGTGCACACTTCAGTTGGTGAATATCGCAACGTGTGTCTGATTCACTTCCATTCCGCTTAGTTTGATTGAAAATTGGATTTTTAATAGCTCGTCTCGAACAGATCGATAATTACTTCAGTTTTACTCAATTTTTCACTAATTTCATTGTCCTCGAGCAACATTCTGATATGAATTTTTTCTTTTTAACATACCGCCCACTGTAAAACATACGACAATTTATAAAAAAATATCTATTTGAAACTTAAATCGCACTTAAAATAATGCCTTTACAGAAATAAAAACCTCACTAAACGATGAAATTAAGTCAACGTTTATTTAAAATGTAACCATTCAATAGGCAAAGTATTTTCAATCGATTACAAGCGATTACCGACAAAAGCAACAAAAATAACAACATCAAATGCTAAGCAAACAACAACAACAACAACAACAACAAAATGCGTGGCCAAATGCAATATAAAAATGTTGATTGAATGACAACATAAAGCCCGCCACCGCCCACTGTGCAATAAATGTAATTTCAATAAAAAAACATTAAAATTTCAAATTAAAGCAAAATACTAAAATACAACAACAGCACCAACAGGAAGTCAGTCAACATACACCTGCGTCGCTCAATCAATCAGTCGCTTATGTCGAACCACCCACCTACGCGCACCGTACTGTGAGTTGGGTGAATGCACTGCACTCGTACATATGCATTTTTGCGTCTCAGCTGCATAAATTAAGTAATTTTTTTCTCTTTCTCTTTTTTTTTTTTTGCAATTTACATTGAGCAACAAATGACACAAGTGGTATTACGATTATTCTAAAAATGTAGCGTTGAGTAATAAATTAAAATTGACAGGCGTGTGGAAATGATTACGCTACTACCACCGAAAAAGTGTAATGAAAACTTTAATGCAATTTTAGCGCCCTCTTGATATGAATTGCAGCTAGAAGCGTTTGAAAATAAGTTTACAGCATATTTCATATATTGCGATTTAATTTGTTGAATTAAAGGGAGATTTCCTGCAACACTTGTGTACTTGTTAGTTGAATTATGTTGCGAGGAAATACTTCGGTTTTAAGTAAAGAATTCGTTTGTTTTAATGTGGCCACAAATTAAATTTACATACTATGTTGGAACATTCTCTTAAAAAGCAGATAAACCTTTATAATTCCTGTATATTTACATCGGTTTTGAGACATCAGCTGTTGAAGACTGAAAACTTGTTCAGAAGTTGGATAGTTAAATGTTAATCATACGACACGTTGACCGAAGTAATAAAATAAAGTATTTTAAGCTTATCGCTGAACTTTTTATAACATGTTTTTTTTTACTATCTCCTTTTTTAAGAAAGGCATATAGTCTAAGTTTACAATATTAAAAAAAAAATTCTTTTGCAGGTGTCACTATTTTTTCTGTAAAATGGACCAATGCACTCGAAAATCCCACTGAAAATTCTTTTTATGACTAGGCTTTCGAAATATGAGTTTTTAGTTTTTTTTTTTTTGATATAAATGCCCTAACATTTTCAAACAAAATTTGACTTAATATTCACTGATCTGGGCAAAGTTCAATTGTGACATCGGTAGTGATTTGCGAAATTTCACATATACTTGAATTCTGATATGTTTCAATTAGGGCCAAAAATTCATTGAATGGAATCGAATCTCTTGAAAATTGATTTTAAAACGGATAATAGAAAATAAAACAATTTCATCAGAAATCCTCCCGTGTAAGTGAGAATACCTCTTCTAGTGTTACGCATACGTCGTGTTGAACAAAAGTAAAATTGAAGCAAATTATAAAAACTTAAGTAAACATACCAAAGTCAGTAGCTTAAATATAATTTAATTACTTAAAATTTCCTCATGAAATCGTCCTTATTCGAAAAAACAACAACATAGAATCCAATACGCAGCGCTGGAATGACAGAGGTGGGCAACGCGCAAACAATGTGCCAATCATTACGGTACTCATGACAATTCAGTTGAGTTAAGTGAATTGTATTTGTTATAGTATTTGCTTTTGTTGTTGTAATTTCCATTGTTGTTGTTGTTGTATTTTCCCCCAATTGACACTTAACGACAGTTGAACAAATAATCGACAGCTACAACAATAACAAGTGCTCATTCACTCATTCGGCGCTGCTACTACTGTCAATTGCTTTTGTTGCTGTCATTTGTTGCTGTCATTTATTGTTGTTGCTGCTGTTGTAGTTGTCAAAGGCTTTAACTAACATTTTCACATTTATTTAATTTTATTGTTGTTTTTTTCGCACACATTTACCACGCAGCACTGCGCCATCATTGATATTTTTATTGTATTCTGTTTAAATTTTTTGTTATTTTTTTTTCGCTCCTGTCAGTGCTGCCAATTTGTTATGCTTTGTTCTTAATTTTATCCCTTTTTTTTCTGTGTTGCTGTGCCGTGTCAATTTGTACGGTTTATTTTGAACGATTTTTCATGGTTCTTTAATGGGTTTGACATTTTGAGCTTTCAGTTGGAATTGTATGTTTTTTTCAACAACTTTATTTGTATTTTAATTTTGCGAGAAAAAACAACATTTACAATGTCTGTTTTTATAGTAAGTTTATTTACCTCATCACACCTGGGTCAGTGACTTAAAAAAGTCATGCGAAATTTTATCAAATATTTGCTGAGTTTGTTATTTCAGAGAATATTTTATTTTCAATGGCGACTTTTCCAGGAATGTCATGCCCAGAGATGGAATTTTTTCGCTAAAAGGATTTCATTTGAGAAAAAATTTATAAACAATAATTATTTTTTCGATGTTTTATATACAAAGTATGATATGAATAAAATTTATATATTAAAGAAACAAAAAAAAAAGTATGGTGAGAAATTTTTTAGAATAGAGTTTTATAGTTGTTCTTCAAAAAAAATTGACACTTAAGCCTAAAAAAATAATATTAAAATTATTTTTCTCACGGTCAGCAGTGATATTTTGAATTTATAAAAATGGATAGCTAAGAAATTGAAACTATGATCTTTAAAGTATATCGTAATCATTTGTGTGCAACACTTCTATCCGGATAGAATTTAGACGTTAGTTTGGCAGAGCTCGCCCATGCAGATGACCTCTAAAGGGGCTGGTAAATGACAACAGCGAAAATGAAACTATTCAAAAACAGCTTAATAATTTAGCTCGTATCACACAAAATCATGCATTCCTTTTGTCCAGAAGCTTATCTACTCATATGGGCATTAGTGAACGATTGCTTTAGACCATTTTTTACGAGTGTTTTAATCTTTCTCCATACAAAAATTCAGAAGAAAAGCAAACTGATACTGATATATATTATTAACCGATCCGCGGGAAACTAGAAAACAACTTTTCATAGTATAGAAGGGAAATATGTTTTAAAAAATCTTTTTGAATCTGCCGAAGCATATTGTAAAGTCGAAAATGGTATGAAAGTGTGCATCTAGGACGACTCAATATTGAAGAGAAATGTCGTAAACATTTATATTTGCTTAGTTTAGAAAAAATTGTGGACATCATGTGACTAAATCGTTTCAGTAAGTTTTTCAATAAAATCATTTTGAGAAACTACATTTATGGAAGTTATTTATGATGCACATTTTAGCTGAGAGAGTTTTCAAATAAATCAACCAACAAGTTTGTATGAGCTTCGGGCCAGACGGGTAGTTTTCTGATACTGTACTCTGAAAGGAATTTCTATGAAACTAGAGACTATGAAAATCATTTGCTGTTGCACAAGAAACGTTTGCAATGTTGGCTGTCACTTATTTATTACGATGAACTTGAAAGTTTTTGAAAAACTGAATCACGAAGATCACGAAATGATGATCAAGTTCTACAACGATTATGGTGCGCAGAGCCATGTAAACCTTGGCCTCGAGCAATTTGAGTTAAAGCGATTCATTCCTATCCTCTTTCGCATGATTATATATTACTTTGTAATGCCTTACATGAGGTTTATTGATTTATCGGATAGC
The DNA here is from genome assembly GCA_949775025.1 of Tricholauxania praeusta. Lineage (NCBI taxonomy): Eukaryota > Metazoa > Arthropoda > Insecta > Diptera > Lauxaniidae > Tricholauxania > Tricholauxania praeusta. Next base: position 122,054,149 of record OX459030.1, on the reverse strand, counting down.
CATATCTAAAGGCTCGTAAATATGCTTAGATTCGATCAATTGTTAGTGTATCAGTTTAATAAATGATCAATACATATACGTAGTACAATCCAGATCAGTGATAGAATTTGGGTTTTGTGGAAATGTACTGAATGAACAGTTGAAATGTACTCTTTAGATGACAAATGTACTTTTTTCGACTGAACCTGAAAAAGTTTAAAATTTCAAAAATTCAACAAAATTTTAACAACTAGTCTAAAAAAAAAATATATAAGGGCAGCAATTTTTAGTGGAGGCATTATTCGCGAAAAGTTTACGGAAAATGTCGAAATGTACTGAAAAGATACCGAAAATGTACTGAAAATGCGCCGAATATACTGAAAACGGTCCGAATGTTTTGAATTTACTGAAAACGGATGCACTGATGACGATTTTCACGACACAAATGTATTGAAAAAAATACCAAAACTGCCATCATTGATCCAGATATCGTAATTTCACCTATGGATCTATTTCTATACATTTTTCTATATGCCCATTTTCACAAGTATGGAAATATAATCATGATTTTGAGAATTATCGTATTGGCATATGTAGAAATAAGTTGTGATTGCCGTTTTCTTCGATAACGCTTCCCAATATGTTGGTCAACGGCAGGATATAATATTGTTTAGTTGCAAAAATTCAGAATTGAAATTGATGTTACACTTTGAATTCAGATCCCAAGTCCCTCTCACTGTTGGACAAGCCAGCTGAGGAAATCGTTGGTGTTCAAAGTATTAGCAGCTTCATAAATGCTAGCGGTCTTAGAACATTAACTAATAAGAATAGATGTTTTTCCAAGAAAACGCACCTCGACGGCACACCGCAAAAAAGATGAAAGCTTTGTTTACCTAAAGCTCCGTTGATTTGCAAATGTGTAATTAAAATTGGCACACAAATTATTTTGAAAAATTATTTTTGCATATGTTTTAATGGTTTAATAATGTAATCCAAAGAAGCCATTTGCACTGAAGGTTCGAATATTGTACCGAAGGTTCTAAAAATTTGTTTGTAATCACTAAAAATGATAAAATTTTTCTGAAAATGCCATCAATGCTGTATATATGTATGTATGTTTGTTTGTAAATCCGTCTAACCTGTATAATTTTCGAGCATCATAATCGAATTTTATGCCATTGAAATTTGGTACATTTGCGGCTTCTTGAGACATCTTTCAATTCTCATACATAAAACAATTAAATTGCCGTATCTTAGCATCTATTGCTGCCTTAGTTTCCATATCTAATACTTGGATTTACAGATATTTTTCATGCTAACTATCATGCGAAATGTAAGTAGGCTTAGAGAACGAGGCGTGCTACTTACCTTACAACAAAAATACTTAAAGAAATTTGTCTTGGTACATGAAGCCTCCAATAATCTGAACTTTTATGAAAATATTTATTTTGGTTGTATCAAGAACCTTGCAAATTGTGGATGAAAGTTCATGGTATTTGTAACAAAATAATGTTTTCATTTTTGCCGGAAGCTTACTAGTCTTAATGGCCTCCAGGATTCTTTCGAAAAATATAAGACTTTTTTAAAATTGTTTTTTGAAGCTGAATTTTATTTTAGACCAAAATTTTTTTACATTATCAAATTATAACCATTCAAGATTTATCCCTGAAATTTGATTCCAACCAACCAACCAATTCCTACAAACTGTTTATTTAACCGAAAAATGCTTTGTTTTTTTTTCGGATAAGCCAGTCTCCAAATATCTTGCTCACCACAAATTTTGAGGTCTTTCATGGCATTGACATCGACAAATATTTTTGAGCAAAAATGTCAGAGATAAATCTTGAATGGTTATACTTTAATTATGTAAGAACAATTTTGGTCTAACATAAAATGCAGCTTCAAAAAAAATGTTCAAAAAGTGTCTTTTTTTATTCTCAAAAAAATTCTCTTAAATTTTATTTCTTTTTTTTTCTGTCAAAATTGTAATCCTTTTTAGAAAAAAAAGAATTTCTAAACCTGTTTGCTTAAAGAAACTTAAGAAATAATGGACAGTCCTTACATTAAGCTTTGAATTTATGACTTTCTAATAAAATTACTTACCTTTGAATAGAAATGCTATAAATTTCAATTTTAGTTTTGCAAAAAATGAACGCCTCTTTTTTAAATTTCTTTTAATACTTTTATTAATTTTTAGTGATTTATTTTGTTTTTTATATAATTTTTTTTTTGTTAAATTTTTGTCAAATTTAATTGTTTTGCTTATTTTTTATATTCTTTACTATAATTAATTGTATTTAATTTAAATTTATGTTTATATATTTTGCGCTAAAACGATTGTTTGCAATTTCCTTCATCATAATCATTATTTTATGTCAATAATGTAATTAATTATAAATAAAAGAGTTTAATACTACATATTTGCATGTGTTTTCCTTTTTTTGCAATTAAAACAATTATTAATGAATATAATATTAACTAGAGAGATGAGGCCATACAAAAAAATTTTGTGAAAAAAAATTTTGTGAATAAAAAAATTTAAAACATATTAAAATATACAGTAAGGTTATATTTTTACAGTGTAGCTTAAATAGTTTTTTTTTCTTAACTTAAATGCTAATTTTTACAAGTCTTGTGGGTAGTGAGTAGTTAGTTGAGTGGCATGAGTTTGTAAAAAAAAATGAAAGGTGGAAAAAGTTGTTGCGAATTATTATCATAAACAAAAAAAAAGATGAAATGTAAAAAAGTTTATTCTTAAAAGAAAATGAACAAATGTGGATATTAAAATCAAATTGAAAGTGTAAATTTTTATTCATCTATTTAATGAGTGCTGCATTCCTACTTGTTACTTAATTAATTCAAACTAAGTAAGCAATTACTTTTTTGAAGTTTCGAATTACTGCAGTAAGCACTTTTTTGTGTTTAAACTGAAGTTATTTATTTAGCAAATATTAAAAGTAATTTTTATTATTTAATCCAGAATAAAGCACTCACTACAGTAATCATATGTTTATCAATATAATTAATTACCATATAAATTATGCCTGTATTTCTTGTCAATTAACTCTAATAATGTATTCACTTTTCACTTAATTATTGAAAAAATGTTGCTTAAAAACTACCATTGATATAATTAATTAAACAATCAATTAATTACTACAACTACCTTTTATGTTAAAAATTAAAAAGGAACATATACAGTGTTTATACGTTTTTTTCTTTCTTCTTTTATTACATTAGTTATTTTAGTATATATGTATGTATGCATATAATATAAACTTTTTACAAATAATAAATATATTTTCTTTCAGTGTTGGGTTTTTTTTTTTTGTTTTTGAAAATTATTGAGTTTTTACTTATTCATCATTAGAAACAAAAAATATTTTTAATGTTTAATCACAAATCATTGATGGAAACTTTGCATGCATTTTCTTTATTTTTCAATAGATTAGGCGACTCGTCTCTTGGTCCGTTTTTTGCTTAGTGGGGGTTTTAAGATTTTTTCCTTAGGAGAAGTGGATTTTAGGATTTTTTTTTTTTGTAGTTACTGCTTATATTACTATACACAAAATTGATAATAATGGCATATGTTGTTAAACTGCATGAAGGAATATCCATACTTTCACATTAATAAAATTGATAAGATGATCAACTAGTCAAAAGAAACAAAATAAAGGACTCCATAAAGTGCCGCTTCATTGGTTTTGACTTATTATGCCCCATTATTGGTTAACATTCACCGAAATACTGTACCCTACAACAATGTCATTGTTATCAATTTAGAATTATATGTACATATATATAGTAATTCTGAGCAACGAGCCGAACTCATTCGATCGAACAAACTCGAAGCTCACGAGCTTTTCACAAAATTTCAGCACAGAACCAAGTTTGTCGAACTCGACTCAACCCATTCAGTTCGATGCTTAGCTCGAAACTCATAAGTTGCAATCGAATAATACGGACAGCAATAGAACAACATGAGTTGAGTCGAACGAATTGAGTTGTTCGAGCATGACTCGTTGTATATGAAAAATGTTCGAACATGTTAGATCAGCTCGTTGTATAGTATTACTACATGTAGAATATAACTAAGCAGCTCGCACTACATATTTTAAGTTTTTTTTCGTTCTTTCTACTAGTAAGTGATTTTGTTAGTTTCTGGAATATACACAGTTTTGTTACAGCATTAGTGAATTTTTACAAGAAATGTACATTACTATTTTCGTTTTCAAAATTTCTTGAACAAACAATTTTTTTCTAACCTTAAACAAAGTGTTTTGTGTTCTCTTATTATTTTTTCAGTGTATTAATAATGCAGCATAAGTATTTGTAACTACTGTAATGTATTAAAAGCTGCAACTAATGCCGCTTTAATTGCTAACCTTACTGACCTTAGTATTTTAATTTCACTTAACTTCTTTTTTTTCATTCAGGTTGCTACCATATCCTCTTGTTTTCGCTTTTCAAAATTTATATTTATCTTATTTACAGTGGGAGTTATTATTACGCAATTTTTAAAAACATTTTCATTTATTTTCGTTGGCATTTCTTTCGGTTACTTAAGTTTTATTTAATATTTTCATACTACATTTTGCAAGGGATTTTGTTTCTTTTTGTTTTTCTATCAATGTAACATTGTGTGTATTGTAAAAAAGCTTATTATTCTGTTTAGTTTTTTCCAGTGTTTGAGTTTGTGTTTTATTAAAATAAGGATGGTGATGGTGGGTTTTTTTTATTATTTTTTTTAAATTTTAACTTTGCTGCTACTAGCTATGCATGATATTTTATATACTTATTAGTTTCCATATAATTTTTTTTCAGTGCATTTTTAAAGATTTGTAAGGATAGCTCATTTGTGGTTTTATGTTACTGTCTCCTATTTTATATTCTGCTTGGTAGGTATGTTTTCAAGTAGAGGGCATCCTTAGTTGCAACCAGTTTCTTGCGTTTTTTCCATTAAGTTTTTTTTTATTTTTTTTAGAGATTAGCGCTGTAATAACAATAAATAAATATATTTTTTTTTCAGTGTTGTGAAAAATAAGTGTAGTTTTGAAGTTCCTAGAAAATATTTATAGAGTATTCTTTGTATAAAATATTGTGGAAATTCTATATAGATTTTAGTTGAAATTTACCAATTCTGTCCTTTTAATTAATAAGTCCTTCTGTTTCAGTGTAACAGTTCTTAAAACTTATGTTTCAGATAAGTTTCAGAAGTCATTTAACACTAACTTTAGATAAACATTTGTTTTAAAGACTTATGCAACAAGAAAAACCCTGATTTTGGCAAATGCCACCTTGTTGTTAAACTGTTACATGCGTGTAACTAACGAAAACATGATTTTAACAAACTAATTTCAAATATTTCAGTATGTAACAGAGTAACAAAAATTTATTCCATCACAGTTTTTATACTTGATTCAACTGTTACATTTGTGTAACAAGAGGAATTACGATTTTAATAAGTTTCATTTGTTTATTTCAATAGGTTTTTTTTTAAAAACTCTACGCTGCAAGTGTTACGAGAATACTATTATTATGAGCGTGTTACATATGTGTAACAACTTCTTGAGTTGCATCCTAAGTTTCCATATTAGTTAACATATAAGATTCGTTGCTGTAACTTGTTACTAAATGTTGTAATAACGATGTTACACATGTGTAACAAGACACTTATTTACGAAATTTTCAATTTATTTATTATATTTCTAGCTGTTACGTTGTTAGAATATTTTGCTAATTATTTGTTCTCAGTTTGATATTTCCCTAAAAGTTCAAGGCATGGAAATACAAGTATTGTATACAAAATGTTTTTCAATACATTGGATTGGATATACTTCTCCCTAACATTTCAATTAACTTTTTTTTACAATTTCAATGCAGAACTCACCTCAAATCCATTGGTTTCATCATCAATGATACCACAGCCTATTATGTGTTCTTAGTACGTTGTCTAATGTTTTTGCAGTTGTAGGTATTGTTGCTGTTATTGGTACTGTTTCTAATGTTGTTGCAGTTGCTGGTAGCGTTGTTGTTGTTGTTGTAGCTTGTGTACGTTTGTTCTCATCAATGGCAGCAATACAATTTTTAGCTGTTACTTTGGTCGCGGCATCTTTATCTAGTTGTGGACCAATTTTATCTGCTGCTACATCTAAGTGAATTTGCTGTTGTTGCTGCTGCTGAAACTGTTGTTGCGGCTTCTGTTGTTGTAATTGCAGTGGCAATGGCAATGTCAATTGTTGTTGCTGATTGTGATTCACTTTACGATTATTTAATGTTTGTATATGAATACTTTTACAAAGGGTCAAACTATATCTAGGTTGTTCTAAATGCAAATGCTGTTGTGGCAGTTGATATTGCTGTTGGTGCTGGGACAATTGATGCTGTTGTTGTTGCTGCTGCTCTGTTTGTCGCAACAATTGCAAGCGTTTTTGTTTTCGTGGCATTGTTCGCACCATACCACTAATACCATTACCACCACCACCACCACCAACTTCTATACCATTATTAGGCTGACCCAAACCCACGTACGTACCGCTTGCACCACCCACACCCATGCTACCACCTCCTACAACGTTGGCGCCAACTTCAAACTAAAGATTATCTGGATAGCTGCGGAAGTTATAGGTTCTGGCACGTTGAAATTTCATTGTATCTGCATTGCTACCACCATATGGATTTATCATTGGCGCTGTTGATTGTGAGTTCATGGTACCCATGCCATCATCAAAGTTATTGTGTTCATTGCCATTGGTAGAGTTGCTGCTATTGCCAATACTGTTGTTACACTTGCGTTCCCCAGAGCTGCCAGTTGTGCCGCTGCTATTGCTGTGGCAGCTACTACCGCCACCGCTGCCAGCCTGTTTGATGGGTTTGAATATCGCTGTGGTTGCATAGTATTTTTCCATCGGCGGTGGTGGTACCGATGGTGGCCTTGGGAATATACTACTCAACGGTGGTGGTGGTGTGCGTCTAACATTGACATAGCCGCCGCCAGCAGCGGACATTTTTGTTGTTGGCATATAATCCTGCATATGGGGTACAGCGTAACCACCTTCGGGAACATCTAAGTTAAGGGGTAGCAGTGATAAGAAAAAAAAAAAACAAAAAGAAAAAAAATAGAAAGTGGAAAAAAAAGAGAAAGAAACTCATATTTAGTCATGCATTGCATAGTTATAAGGATTCCCGCAGGAATCGCAAGTGAAAGGAAAAATAGTGGGAGAATGTATGCGTTGCTTGTCCTGGGTGCCTGCTGTGGCGCGTCGTTAGTTGAGTAAAATTAATGTTTTACTTTACGTTCACATGTGTACTCAACGAGGTTGGTATGAAAACACTGAGAAAAATTTAATATTTAGCATAGAAGACACATATAATTTTATTTGTCAAAAGTTCAACATGTGCTCCATTGGACGGATGATTCTATTGCTTTAACTTCATCATTTCCATCAGAGACCTTTTTTTTTGAATTTTTGATTTTTGAAAAATGCTTCAACTGGAAAGCCCTCACCTTATGTACCTCCAAGACATTGTACTTAATAAAGGCTCCTCAGTTAGGATTTTAATCAAAATTCAAGCCCAAAAATATCAATTAGGATCCACATTGGCGTCAGGCTCAAAAAATCTGCAGAAAACACTCCTTTTTGAAATATTTTTATGAGTGCTCAGATTAAGTTAATTTTTATTTTAAAAAAAATGCTATGTCACACAATTTATTTACATGCACTCATAAAACACTCATATCTATGACTGTTTTGGGACTGAAAAGTAACTTTCTTTTTCTCAGTGTATACAAAGTTTAAGTATTGCAATATTCTCTATTTATTATTGCTGAGCATTGGGGTTGACTTTAGTTTAATTTTAGTTTTCCTTGTTTGGGTTTGTCTGTTCTGGTTTAGAATTGGTTTTAGTCTGGTCGCTTCTTCTTGTTATTGTTCTCGACGGCAATACACACCTGTATAGTCTGGCGTCATATTACATTGTAAATCATTAACCGCTGCATAACCATTAACGCCACTAGTGTACATATTAACATTGAAGGGTTCATGATAAAGGCTGTTTTTTCCAATCGAATCGTTGTCATCAACGTTGGACTGCAATTAAAATAAAAACAGAAATTAAAATATACTAAGGGTTGAAATTAATTAATTAAAATGTTTGATTATATTAATGTATGCACATTGAGTATATGACATCAAATATGTTGCTGATGTTGACTCACATTGAATTAAGTATCAAATTACCATTATATTGATTGAGGAGTGACTGTTCATAATTTTTATTTACTGAAGGTTAAAATTAAAAAAAATAGAAAAAAAAAATCAAGAACTTTACAGGAAAGCACAATTTTGCACTGCGATTTATAAAAAAAAACTTAAATGAATAAGCCTAAAAACATGCAATGAATAAGCCTGAACTATTTTCTTATCATAATGGAAAGTAAAGGCTAAAACAAAACCCATTTGCATAGCATACTTGTAGGTGCTATATTTTGCTAATTCTTATAATTTCTTTCATAAAACTTTTGTAAAAATTAAAAATATTTTTATTAATACTAACTGCCTAAATTACCTTGCTTTCCAACCGCAAATCGCTTAAAAAATATTTCCGCAATAATGTGCTTCATTATATTTCTCATCATTGAAATAAGTTTTTTTAAAATATTTATTACTGACCTCGAATAAAACACAAAACTTTCGCTGTTTGCCAAATTGGGTGCTGTTATTTTTATTATTATAGACAAAACAACAACTAAAACTTTTTTTCATTTTTAATGCACTGCACCATTGCCATCTTTATGCCCGAAGTGGCAAAAGCGCTTAAAATAAGAGCCGTGTGTGTGCAAGAAAACACTCATTAACGACAAATGCTCGTATCCTGGCAAATGACTATTTCCCATGCCAAACCAAACACACAGTCGGAACAACAGAAAACATACAACGTTATTACTTGCATACAAATGGCTAAGCAACTGTAAAATACACTGAGAAATATTTTTCATGTAATATATGTGCTAAGTTGATTCATGTCTTTACATTTCGAAAGTCCACCAAATATCGGCTATCCTTGAAATTTTAATGTAAGAATCCGTTCCGGATTAGTTTTTTGTAAGTAAAACGGAGCCGTTCCGGAATCGTTTTTTGCAAGTAAAACGGTTCCGTTCCGGATCCATTCCGGATTTGTTTTTTGTAAATAAAACAGATCCGTTCCGGGTCCGTTTTTTGTAAATAAAACGGATCCGTTCCGGGTTCGTTTTTGTAAGTAAAACGGTTCCGTTCGGGATTCGGTTTTTGTAAATAAATCAGATCCGTTCCGGATTCGGTTTTTGTAAATAAACCTGATCCGTTCCGGTTCGTTTTTTGTAAATAAAACAGATCCGTTCCGGATTCATTTTTTTTAAGTAAAACCGTTTCGTTCTGGATTCGTTTTTTGTAAATAAAACGGATCCGTTCCGGGTTCGTTTCTTGCAAGTAAAACGGATCCGTTCCAGATTATTTTTTTGTGAGTAACACGGATCCGTTCCGGGTTCGTTGTTTGTAAATAAAACAGATCCGTTCCGGGTTTGTTTTTTGTAAATAAATCGGATCCGTTCCGGATTCGTTTTTGTAAATAAAACGGATCCGTTCCGGAATCTTTTTTTTGTAAATAAAACGAACTCGTTCCGGAATCGTTTTTTGTAAATAAAACGAATTCGTTTTCGTAAATTATTGTACATTTTTTGAGGCTTTACCAAAACAAATGAGAGAAAGGTTTCATTCGATTTTGACATATATTATAAGATATGACAGGTAGCCTAGTGGGAAGCGTGGACTAAATTTGATAATTAAATAAAATCAATCATAAAAAAAGAATCCGGATATGAAGTCCGTTCCGAATTCGAGACGAATCCAACAAAGCGGACGATTCTTCCGTTTTTTCGAAAAGATTTTCATACGAAAATGAATTCGAATCGGATCCGAAATGGATTCCGTTTCAGATAAAATGTACGCAGAAACGAGTCCGTTTCGAAATTAAAACGGATCCTTTTGGTACACTGGAACGAATTGAACGGATCCGTTTTATTTACAAAAAGCATTCCGAATTCGAGACGGGCCCGACAAAGTGGATGATTCTTCCGTTTTTTCGAGAGGAATTTCATACAAAAACGAGTTCGAATCGAATACGAAACGGAATCCGTTTCGGGTAAAATGTACGAAGAACCGAATCCGTTTCGAATTCGAAACAGATCCTTTTGGCACACTGGGACAAATTTTATTTTGCTCAACCATTTAAATTTTTTGACGCCTTTGCTTATTATTTGCAAAAGTAAGGACTCTTTTTAATTTTTTTTTTTTTAATTCAATATATGTATCAATAAACTTAAAACCTTAAAGCTATTACATAAATAAACTTTTCAATGTGATGGTCTTTTTTTTTCAGTGTATCAAAACAACAATAAAGTGTAGTAGTTTTAAAGACAAAAACTTACCTTAATGCCATTGCCATTTGGACGATGTTTATCCACATTGCCACCGAGTGTATTTGGGTTAAAACTGTATTGGAATGCATCCAAAACATTACTGCCACGAGCACGTTTCGTACGCGATACAATAAATAGTATAACAGCCACAAGTAGGATTATAATAGTTGTTAGTACAACAATTACAACACCAATGAAATTTTCCTCCGATGGTTCTTGATCGATGGGTTTTGGTGCAATTACTAGAAAATACAAGAGAGAACAAAAGAACATATGAACTATAGTAGATGTTGAGGATAAGTGTTTTTGTAGTTGGGTGGATGGCTTAAATTTAAATTATTTACTCATTACTATAAAGTGCTAGTGGGTTCTCAGAGCTTAATATAAAGGAGATAAAACTTATAAGGTTTGCGACAATTTGTGGCTTATTAAATGATAAACTTAAGTTGTTTGCTTGCGTATTTAGTGGTTGCTTTCAATTAATTGACTAAAATTTGATAAAGTTAAAGCTATGAAAAGTTTTGCTGTGAAAAATTTATATTATTAATGGCTTTTATTGAGCAGCACTTTAAGGAAAGTCTTATATTTCAGATATCAACAACTTGAAATAAAATAAAATTTCACTTACATTGCGGTCCATTATTGTAGGTGCGGTCACCGTTGCCACCAACACTACTTATGCTACCGTCATTTGTCATCAGTGTCTTGCCATTTATATGATATTCATTACTTTGTAATGGATACTCGCGCGTATCCTGTGACAATGTAGTGCGTTGATCCTGTTCGTCTGTGAAATTTCCCACAGCGGGTACTGTAAGCAGAAAGAAATAAAAATTTAGGTTAAAACTTGTGGTTATATTATTTTTTGGACATATTTTTTCGCAGTTTCTTGCAAGGTTTTCAACGAATTATTTAATGTGCTAGAAGCATTAATGTAGAGTATAGAAAACACTAAAAAATGTTGTACCATAAAGTTTTATAATTTGTATGAGAAATACGTGAACACTATCCATATGAATCTATGAATTTTTTGGTATTTTGTTTGAGCACTTAAGCTTTTAATGAAGAAGGCTTTAGTGCAAAATTTTGTATCAAGATTTTAAAAGATTAAGGTTTTAACATAAAAATTTATAATATTTAATTTTTACAAGATGCAAAAATTACTTGCATCTAACTTTAATCCTTCTGTGCGTGACGGGGTAACCCGGTAGCCATTTCATTTCTAAACAAAATTTTTAAGTTTAAACATGCTTTACAATTCTGAAACTTCAAGAGAACTCCTGACATTATATCAATATTATATTTTCATATGAGTGGTTTCACCTAATCAATTCGAGAGATGGCATTATTTTGTACAGTTCGAGCTGAAAAATGTGAAATTTTTATACAATTTGTGAAGGGGTACCCAGGTACTCTGTCATCTAAAGAAAGTTGTATTTTTTGTCAAGCACATGAGGGTTAAGTACGTCCTCATGTTCAAAATCACATTAAAACTTTTTATCGAGTGGAGAGAGATTTTCTTACAGTGATGAGACTTGAAATTAAAATATATTTGAAATTATTTTAGTGAGCTTTGGTGTAGTAACACCAAAAAATTGCAATATCAAAAACAAAAAAAAAAAATTCTAGTTTCACACATTGCCAAACGGAATCATCAGTGGACCTTTGTGGCAAAGAGTCAGAATTTTTAAGCCCAATATGTTTTCCTTTTTGCATAGATTTTTGTGGAACGCAGATAAAAAGTGAAGTAAAGCAAAGCTGACATTGTTTTTTGTTGTGTCTTTGTTTTTTGTAATTTATTTAATTTTATATTTTTCTTTTCGTTCAAAGCATAGGTGGGCAAAATAAGACAAATGAGCCAGTTGTTAGCTCTTTATAATAAACATGTCGTTTTTCTTTAGTAAAATAACCAAAACAACCAGCATTCAGTACTGCTACGTATATTTTTATCGTTGTGATTTTCTTCTTATTCATGCACTATTGTTGTTATTGTTGCATCATTTAGAAAAAAAAAAATAGAGTGAACAAGGAAACAAAAACGCGCATATTGAGGACAGCTTATCTCGGTTCATTTGATCAGTGTACTTTTATTTCTACACTCATGTTGTTTTTGGTTGATTCATGGAATTGTCTTTTGTTTTATTTCTGATTTTTGTTTTTGCTACCGAGATCGATTTTTTTGGATTCTTTTTTCTCTTTTTGTTATTGTTGTTTTTGTTTTTGCTTTTTTTATTGCAAGTGGCTCCTGTTTCAAAAATGTTCGAAAGCATTATTATAAGACTAATCGAGAAGGAAATCAACAAAGTTTTTAGCATTGCCGAAAGATATTTTAGGACAATTTTTAAGGTATCGTGTCTAAAAATCAGTAGCATAACTCGTAATAAAAAAAAAAGATGTTACAGATTAAGACAATGATTACTTTCTTTGAAAACCTTCCGCATTTGCAAATTATTTCCAAATAATTGCATCAGCAACTCGGAAATGTTCAATGCACAAATTAACTAATGTGCTTGCTGATTGCTTCAGAAACACATAAATTTCCTTAAAAAAAAAGAAGGCATTTCCTAAAATCAGTCACACTTAACGCTGACAGCTGCTGAATATTCCCACAAACGTAAAAAATTTAACATTTTTCTTAAAATTCAAGGAAATACGTCTTAATTTTTTGCCAATCAACCCTGTACCATTCGCTATGCGCTGTTTCAATCAATTTACCTCTCTCAGTCAGCTATTCAGTGTGTTAACATTAAATGCATTCGTTATGCTGCATCATTTATATATCTTAGTTATGTTGGGTTCTTTTTACATTTTTTTTTTCTCGAAAATCATTCAACAAAGATGAAAGAAATATGTCAATTTATACCGCAGCAGAAAAAACCTTAAAGCATCTTTTTTTTTATTGCTGCATGCAGCATTTTTTCCTTTTAGCTAAGTAGCTGCAATTATGTGGTACTGCCACCGCACTGCTGCTGCTACTAGTGCTCCTGCCAGCAGTGCTGCCATATTAAAGCGTTTATTGATGCGCGTCAATGCATACCACATGCAATTCAGCAGCGGTTGAAGGATGGTTTGTGACACTAAAGGCAAATTGAAGTGTGCGTATGTGTTACAAATGCATTTTTAATATGTTTGACAATGGAAGTGGAACAAATTGCACAAGCTGCAGGCGACATTTTTTTTTTCATAATTCAAGTTTTTCTCAGTAATAATGTTAAGGGTTGCATTTGCGTTTAGCTGAATTGCTTTAAAAGCAGTTGCATTATTTTATGAAAAACAGCGTAAATTTGATAATTTGCTTAGAAGTTTCGCTGAATTGCATGGAAACAAACATAATGTGGCTTTGGAAATAGGTAGTAAATTTTGAAACATAATTTAATCAGAACTCCGCTGATTTACTTATAAAGTGGCTGAATTTCCAAAAAAGTGATATCAATGCTTATGGAAGATTGAAATGATCTGCATCTGAGATTTTCTAAACAACTGTTGTTTGCCTTAAGAAGTTGCTGAATTGCTTTATGATTAGCTGAATTGCAAATTAAGTCATGTAAAATAAAGCTGAACTATGTATATTACGGTTGCGCTGAATAGCTGAAATCTAACGCTTATTTACTTTAATGCCAGTTTTTCACTAAAGCAATGACATCAGCAACATTTGCTTTAACTTAGCATCAAATTTAAGCCGATGACCCCTTCTGATAAAGTTTTTTAAAAGATTCTAGAGCATAACTTGCTGGCACAGAACATATTTTCCTTTGATTTTTATTTCCCAAAGCAGTGTAAGACTGCAGCTTTTATTTGGCTAATGCCACACTTAATTTCTACAATTGCCAGCTGGAGTTTTCTTTCTACCCCTTTTCCTTTTCATATTTTATTTATATTTCATGTTGAAAGGATTCATCCAAGAAAAGAATCATAAAGACAAAAACCTTAAACGTAATTATGATTTCTGATGCCTGTGCCATGATATCCTTGGCAGTCCTTTACTCTATTGTTGTCATTATTCTTGTTTGTTGCTGCTATTGTTATTGTTGTGGCTGCTGTTACTGATGTTCGTATTGTTGCTGTTGATGTTATTGTGGCCTTATCTATGTGACATAAAGCGTTTAAAATAATTAAAATGTTTCGTGCCACATTAAACACACGCTACGCTTGCTCTATGCTGCTCTGCGTTGCAGTAATAACAATGGGGCTTGTGTTTTCTACTTCATCCCCAACAATTTGTGTGCGTTTTGATTTTTCACTTTTTTTTTTTTTGTCAGCGATAGTGAGGAGAAAGTATCGATACTTAAAAAATATATTATTGATAAAAAAACTGAATGGCTTTAGGTGTAGCTGAATTGCACAAAACATATTAAAATTTGGCATATACCAAGCTGAATTTTTATTTTAAATTGAAACTAAGTTGCTGAAGTATAAAAAAATTAAGCTGAATACAGAAAAATTTAGCTGAATTACTTTAAAATGAGTATAAAATGTAAAAAGTCACAAAAATGAGCTGAGTCCATCATATTTTGTGCTAAATTTTCAAGCTGAATCGTATGTAAATCTGCTGAATTATAAAAAAAGGCAGCTGAGCTGCAAGAAGTGTGCTGAATTTCTCCATTCAACAGTATAATTGTCAAAAAATTAGCTGAATCACATATGGAAACCTTATATTCAAACTAACTCTGCAACGATTACGCAGAATTACCCAACGTTTTCCGTAAAAGAATCAAAATATCTCAAAAAAAAAAAAAAAAACTTAGGCATCATCTAACGATACTCTCACCCTAACCTTTTTTAAATCAAATAACAGCGTAAATATGTCCACAATTGCATTTGTGTGCGGTTGTAATTTAAGTAAATCATTAAAGCGGCAGGCAACATCCTTACAAATTGGGGTTAAACATTTGCTGAGGCTTTTGTCGCTTCGCAGTTTTCTTTACTTTTCATTATTTCTTTTGTTTGCCTTTGTGTATTTCTGTGTGTATGTGTATGCGATAATTTTTGATGCTTTTAAAGTGTTTATTATGTCCCATGTCCCACTCACAATTACAGTTGAAAAAAAAAAGAAATAAAAATAATAAATATAATTTTCTTATTTACACAAAAGACGAACAGCTGTCACCGTATAAAATGCTGCTGTTTGTGACAAATCATTTCAAAAATATGACATAGTTTGTCTAAGGGAACATTAGGTATTATATAAAACAAAAGAGAAAGTTTCACAAATTGGTTGGTTTTACAAGAGGGACTGCATAACTGTCCCGTGGTATCACAATGGACCATTTTGAAATCTTGATCAAAATAGGTTGGATTTAATTGACTTCTCTAACTACCCTAGATAAGGTAAAGTGTCAGTGATATTACTTCTCAGAGGAATCCTTGTTCCTATAAAGCAAAATGCAATAAAACTCTTGTTTGCGTTACTCAAAAAACGAATTTAAAATTCACTTCTTATAACATCTATGTAAATAAAATGATAGCTATTTTCGATGTTCCCATATCACGCAAAAACTGCTTGATATATTTCAATCAAATTTATTTAGGGTTATTTCTTATACGTTTGGTCTCAATCTCTAATTAAGATTTTTACGATATTATTGTATTGAATAAAATAAATAGTCTTAACATTAACAAAAATAAAAAAAAAAAATGCAATCAAAATTATGAAATGGATAAAATGGCTGCACAATACAAGTACATTAGTATACGTCAATGAAAAAATGACAAATCTAATTTTCTCGGCTCTAAATTGTTGGTATTTTTTAAATTACGATTAAAAAGTTAGCCAAAAATAGTTCACAAAATTATTAAAAACAATGGTGGATATACCGGATACTATTGAAGAACTATAAATACTGCTGTGCAATAGACCGGGTCAAAATTTAGAGTCATCCACATAGACTCAAAAGTTAGAAGGGTTAATAAATGGAGCACTTTTAATTCTCCTGCAAGTCTTATTTGGCTAAAAAAAACCTTTTTTTGCTCGTAATTTTTATCACTTCACAGGATGGAACCTGAATATAGTCTCAAAATAAAGAATGTGCTCTTGGAAAAACTTTTACGTTAAAAAATTTTAAACTTTTTTTCTCTTATAGATATTATTCAGTCGCAAAATTCGATTTTTTCATATAAAAAATGTGAAAAAATCGAATTTTGGGACTAAAAATTGTCTATAGCAGAAAAAAAAAATTTAATATTTTTTAACGTCAAATCTTGCAAGAACGCAATCTTTATTTTTCAAGCAAATTCAAGTATCCATTATAAAAGATACGACCAAAAAACACATTTTTTTTAGCCAAAAAGGACCTTCAGGAGAAACATATGTATGTAAATGCTTCATTGGGTTTTCTCGGAACGAAAGAAAAATTACGCAGATATCGTTTTTAAGGGTCCTTCTAACTTTTGAGCTGGTGTCTGGCTGACTTTATTTTGCTTCATACAAATTGACCCGGTGTACTGTGCACCGTGCCGAACTAGTTTGAACCATTTCAAAGCTCACGAGCTTTTCACGACGTTCAGTAGGAAAATTCAATACTGTACCAAACGAGTAGCTCGAAACTCGTGAGTTTAAATCGTATGATATGGACAACAAACGAACTGAAAATGAGTTGAGCCAAGCGAATCGAGTTTGACTCATTGCGTATGACAAAAGCTCGAACATGTTCGATCAGCTCGTTGCACAGCCTTAGTATTTATTGTTCTGTATTAGTAGCCTGTATATCTGCCATTGTTTTGTAAATATATAGTCTTGTGAATTTTTTTTCGGCACAATGAATATTACCTTACGACAAGTCTCTAGTACAAAACTCCATAAATAGTCGTTATTCAACTCTCCTTCAAGGTTTTTTGCATGGTTCAAGTACGGTTAATGACTTGCCAGTTAAGAATGCATACACCATTGTGTTGAATTCAATGCTCTATCAACTTTGAAGAATGCTTTGGTTCATTATCCTGCTGAAATGTACATAGGGCAACATCGTATTTTACAAAATATATTTGTAGCGGAATCTCGTCACAGCATCAGTAACTCGATGTATTGGTCCAACATCACCCCACAAACGATAATCTCAGCATATGAAGTTTCCGCCATCTTGTTTTATGACAGTGATGGGCAAAATATGAGAAATGAGCCAATTTTAGCTCTTTACAACAAACACGTCGTTTTTATAAAGAAATATAACCAAAACAACGCATGCATTCACTACTGCTACCCACATTTTTATTGTTGTGGTTTTTTTATATACGCGCTATGCACGGCACTTGCACCATTGTTGTTGTTGTTGCATCATTCAGAAAAAACACAAAAAAACTGAAGCGAACGAACAAGGAAACAACAATGCGCACATTGAGGACAGCTTTTTTCGTTTCGTTTGTTCTTGCTTGATTTTTGGGATTGGCTTTTGGTTTATTGCAGAACTTTTTTTCGTATCGAGATTGAATTTTTGAAGGGGTTTTTGTTGTTGTTGTTGTAATTGTTGTCTTGTTGCTTTTGTTGTAAGTAGCTCCTGCTTCCAAATTATTGGTTGTCAATGCTATATGGTGTTCTTTGTGAACCGTGCAAGAAATTCTTTATTTTTTGGCATCGAACATTTGGGGCGGATTAATTTTCAAAGAAATTTTTTTTTCATTTGACGCTTTGAAAAATGTTCAACATTTTTTTCTCGCTGCCTGGCTTGGACCAATTTTGGTGATCCCATGTGGATTAAAAACATGTCTTCAAATTTTTCGTAGAAGCAGAGGTACTTTTCTGCCTACCCTCGTTATACTCGTCCACGTGGGGTTCGGGCCGCTGTGGGTGCAAACACTTGGGGGCGACAAAATGGTCCTCGAAATAAGATATTATTTTTTATAATAACTATGAAATTTTGTAAGTGTTGTTTACGTTTTTTTGTAGTCGTCAAAATATTTAGAATTCCCAAATTAGGAAATACTGTTGAGTGGTAGGGGGCCGCAAATTACTTCTTAGCTATAATACTCTTAGTAGCTATAAAATTTGATCGGAGAATTCGGAGATTCTGAAGAAAATGTTTGCTTTCTGCTTGTAACGAAGTCAACAAAGCTGAAAGCCTTTCCGCCTTATTTAAAAAAAAAAAAAAAAAACAGTTTTCAGCAATGGGACTCAATTTGTCTAAAAGAAGCATTTTTTGCCGCATTTTTCGCTTTACTCGTAAGTTTATTCATTTGTACAATTTGTGTTACTTTTCTCAAAATTTTCATACAAAATTCAACAAATTTAATATTTATACTTCACTTGAACAATACCAACGATCGATATTTAATTATGACCAAAGTACAAATAAAAAATCTCTTACATAACAAAATTGACCATAATGCCTCTGTAGCAACAGCACAGCTCGCCGCATACAAATGTTGATTTATTATTTTCGTTGCATTTTCTTTAACAGCAATTGTACGTAGAGAAGGTCAAGTATAAGCCATATGGCTAAAAAGAGAGAAAACCACTTCACAAATAAAGTTCTGTGTTCTGTTTGTGCCTGAAATTTTCTTCTTACCACAAGTACTCGTACTCGTAGCATCCTTGACCGTTCAATCAAATATTTGTTTAAACATTTAATTTACAAAAAACGGAAAAAAGCACAGAAAAGAAAATCCCTTATGCAATAACACAATTCAAAAGATTCTTGAAAACCTACTGAACTGCAACAAAATCACATGCACAAATGCACACACACACACACATATGTACATAAATGCAGACACTCACCTACATAAGGAATAGAAAGAACGGCAAGGCACAGAGTAGCATGTGCAGCAGAAAAAATCGATTGCCTACTGTATTTGCCAAAGAGGATTCTCTTATGCAGCAGTAGCAGCAACAGCAGCAGCATGTGGAAAATGCTGTTGCTGCTGCTTTGAACTTCTGTTGTTGCTGTTATTATTGTTGTTTTTGGCCATGAGCCTAATGTGTAGTGCAATCAAATAAACAGGGTGTTAATTAAAAATATTATTTTTAAAATATCTTGTCGAATGCATTAAAGCAAACATTTTCTCAAGCACCCTGTATAAGGGTGAAAAGAGAAAAAAGTTCCTTCTCTACCTCCTTACTGACCCCTAAGCATTATTGTGCAAATAGTAAAATAGTAAACTGCAACTGTACAGAAAATTGTTGCTGCAACTATTTGCTTGTGTGTGTGTGTGCTGCATGCAATTCTGTGCTGCTGTTGCTATTACTACTGCTGCTGCTTGTACTTTTTTCTACTTATTTACATTTGAATAGGATGCAAAATTTACAATAGAGATGTAAGTAAATGGAAAATAACTGAAATTTAGCATAGAGTATTAAAATTGTATGAACGAGCTGAGGGTGGGTGGGGTGCTGATGAGGCTTCATGGGAGTGAGGGTGATTTTGTGCATATGTTGCTTGAGAGTGGAAAAAAAAATCTACTGCAATGTAATTTAATCAAAATAAGCATGAAAAGATGAAAAAACAAAAAAAAATCTCAAGAATGCACATGTTTTCCAGTGCAGCATTGACTGCATTGCATTTGTTATACAAACACCAACTGCTTGTAATGGCAGTAGTAAAAAATAGTAGTTATAAAGGTAGTAAAATATTTCATATGGCAGTAATAATGGTGATGTTGATTTTGGTATTACAACCAAGTTTCCTATGTTTGGAAGAAAGTTCTGGAAAAATAATAATAAAATAAGGTGCTGTTTATCAAATATTTGTCTTTTAGAAGAATTTGAGGGTGAGATATGACCCTTGTTAAACTTTTTTAAAACTCACATTGAATTGAGACTTATGTCCTTTAATTCTAAATATTTTACGATAGTCAGCTATTGTTGTCAGCTGCGTAAAACTCAACAGTCGAAGCGACTACTGCTATAGTAGTCATAGCAATTGCTGTCGCAGTTGACTGTCGGTTATTGCTATAGCACCCGTTGATTTTTTATGTTATGTTTTTCATTTTAAAAATACAATACAATAAGAAAGTCCTCACTTCTTCTTCACCAAAAATGATAGGATTCTCATAGAATTGAAAAATCATCACTCATACCCCAATTATTTATAATTTACTAAAAAAAAGGTTCTCACTGTTACTTAAAAAAAAAAAAAAAAACCGTAGCAAAATCAGATATATCCGAGAACGATTTTGCTGCTCCACCTCCCCCCTAATGTTCGGGGCTAAAGATACTCATTTTTCCTTTCCCATAAAACATAATGAGAGCCTCCTTGAGTTCGGGGCTATGCTTTTCTCTAGCCGTCTTTAATTCGCGGCTGATCATGTAGTCCTCACTTCTACTTCGTCAAAAATGATGGGATTCTCATAGAATTGAAAAATCATCACTCATACCCCAATTATTTATAATTTACTAAAAAAAAAGGTTCTCACTTTTACTTCAAAAAAAACCTTAGCAAATCAGATATATCCGAGAACCATTTTGCCTTTCCCACAAAACATCACGAGAGCCTACTCGAACTCGGGGCCATGCTTTCATCTAGCCTTCTTTAATTCGGGGCTGATCATCACCTGTTTCCTATTGAATTTGAAGTGTAGTATTTTGAAGTATCTACAAGTACTCACGATATTTCACCGAAAAAGAAACTAAAGGTTAAAAGTAACAAGGGCTTGCATGTGAGCATAAAGTGCAATTTTCAACTTTCTTGGAAATTTTGGGCTATTGCATACTTAATGTTTTGCAACAGGTTTACTTTAGTACAGATCATTCAAATTTTTTTAGTTTTTTTTGAAAAAGTAGCGCAATAAGCATAGAAATAAATTTTGCGAAAAAGAAAGTATCGGTCAGATCTAGTTTCGGAGATATAGTTATCGGATTATTGCGGATATAGCTTTTATAAAAAGCAGTATAAGTTGAGATCACCTATATATATAGATTTCAAAAATATGGAAATCATGTGAAAAGTAATTAACTAATTCATGAAATCAACGCAGAAATGTTAGAAATTTGTTGTATAGTTTTCGAGATACATACATATAACGATTTTTATAAAAATTTGACCCTTTTTTTTAAAAAAAAAACGTTAATTTTTCTAAAAAAATGTATCATTAATTTACAACATTTTTAACATCAAAAGAAAGCTTAATTCATTTTCTTTAAAATGATGTATCACTTGTATCAAATTTTGTTATGTTAACCCATTATTCACCGGAATGTAGAAATATTAATTAAGAAATTTTTTTGAAAACTTCTCATGAAAACTATTTATGAACAGCTATTACAAAAGCGAATCAAAAAACAATAATAATGTCAACAAAAGCAACTATTATAACAAATATTACAACAAATATTACAAATACAACTATAATAAATTGAGCTTTCTTATGGTGCTAAAAAAAATTAAATGTTAATAATACATTTTTTGGAAAAAAATATTGGTTTTTTTTTCGAAAAAGGTCAAAACTTTACAAAAATGGTCATATCTCGAAAACTATATATTAAATTTGTAATATTTATGTGTTGATTTTATGATGTTTTCTATTGCCTTTTTTATGATACCTATATTTTGAAAATCTATCTAGGGGTTTTCAACTTATACTGCTTTTTTTTAAAGGCTATATATCGTCGCTCTCTGGTAGAATGGCCCTAACTCATTTTTTCGATATTTACTTTTTGTCGATACTAAAAGATAACCCTCAAAGACATGTTAACTCCAAATTTTGACTTGATATTCAAAAGTTAGCGGACTTACACCCAGTTGAAAAAATACTCTGACATGAGATTTTGAAGCTTTTATGCAGTTTTTTCGTCCTCCTGTAAAATTGCAAAAATATGAGTTAGGGCCTTTCTACCTGACAGCGACGATATGCAACTTCCGATGACTATATTTCCGAAACTAGATCCGACCGACACTTTTTGATTATATATTCTTTCTTCAAATTAAAAACCACGTAAGGGAAAGTAGGTTTAAAAAAGAAAAAATGATTTGTACTAAAGTAAACTTAAGCCGATGTTTCTACACATTTTTCAACAGATCATGGTTTCATAAGTCTTTCTGACACAAAAAAAAAATTTTGTTAATGTTTCAATGCGCCAAAATAGAAAAAAAAGTTCAGATTTAAGCTCTGCAGAAAATTTATTTCTAAATAAAAGCATATTATATTATTAAGCATTGGAGTTGCTTAGAAATGGTAAAAAAAATTTCGTATTTCTAAGAAAAATAACCCGAAATTTTAATGTTGCGAGAGCCCCGAGATCTGTTAAATTGCACTTTTTATAACAGTACATGAAAATTATTTTCTTTTCCGAATTTTTTGAAACCCCATTCAAAACGAGAATTGAAAAAAAATTTAAAAGACTAATAAAATATATATACTTAGGCAAAAGATAAATAAAATCTCAAGTTGATGATATAAACACATCGATCAGCAGTTGCCTTTAACAGATAATAAAAAAACTACCGATACAGAGTTTGCATAATCCAACAAAAATAAGTATATTGACTGATGCAAAATGATAACGCAATAGCGATACAGAAAAACATCGATAAGATTTTCATGACAATAATGTTCATTTTTTATTGGCTACATGAAATGACCCTAACAAATCAAAATGCCTTTAGTTGAACTTGACTGTAGTTTCACTACTCAATGTGCATAGTTGCAGTGCATTTTTTCTCACAAAATCCACTTTTGTTCACAGTCACATGCTGGAAAAATCTTTTGTTAGTTTTTTTCTTATTTTCATCAATTTTTTTCTTAGTGACTTGGCAGTAAAACTGCTTGTAAACCAGGACCTTGATATTCTGCTAAGTATAGCATTCTTTTTGGCTTATTTTTTATCATGAATGTTGCTATTGTTGTAGTTGTTGCTGTTGTTGTCACGTTTGGCCAACACTTGAAAGTGAAATGAAGCTGAAAATGATTTCAAATTGAATTTGAATGATTTTATTGCAGTCGAATGAGTGCGCTGAATGCAAAATGTAGATTTTATCGGGGAAAAAAAAGCAAGACATCAACGTTGAGTGCCTTAAGGCAGAAATAGAAAATTGAATATTCACATAACGAAAACTCAATGAGATTTTTATTAGTTTTTTTTTAAAGTGACCTCAAGAGTTGATAAGTTTTTGAATTCAATAAAGTTTGCAGGTAATATATTTTGTATTAGCTTAAAAGCTTTGAAGAATTTTTTTTTTTAAATTATATATTTTAAAACAAATATTTAAGCTCACCGGATATAAATGATATCTCAGACAGCATTATCCATTTGACCGCAAAATATAAATTAATTTTCAAATATCTGCCAACACGATGATGCAATTTGATGGTCACATCACGCGCATGATCCATAATTGTATCGGGCATATAAGAAAATTGTACAGGTTCACCAGAGAAATGACGTCCACCGATGCTAAAGAAAACTTTAGCGTGTACAAAGACCTAATGGAAATAAATAAATATAAAATAAGTACACAGAAAGTTTAGACAAAATACAGTTTAATAGAACTAGATAATTTAACTAAGCGCCTAAAACCATGCAGCAACAAAAGCTTTACTTTTAGGTTTTATTTACTGTCAAAATGTTAACTTTTCTAATAGCATTATTTTAGGCGCTCTTTTATGTTGCTTCAATTACAATTCATGCATACATTTGGACTTTGAGTGAATTTATTTTTTTTAGCTTGCAATCTTTTTTTTTTTTAATATTTAATAAAGTTTTAATTTTGTTCAATTATTACCTGTACATCTTTGGTGAACATGTTATTCGTATGCAGAATTATGGCACTAAAATTTCGCACCGTATCAAACTCGAAAACGATTTCAACTGGTTTTCCCATCAGGCCAGGTGTGTCGTTACGCCAACCAATCCATTCGTAGCCTAAAACATAAAATAAAAATGGGTAATTTTTTGGTACATTTAAGCGATTAATAGCAAGTAAAATTTTTAAATGAAATAAATAAAACAACCCCTAAAAAATGCACGTTCTGTGCAGAAAAAATTAATTAAGTTAAACTATTTTGAAATTGGAATATTTGAATGTTTTTTCATAAAAAAATATTGTCAAATTTATGTTTGCTACTTCTACGAGGTGATAAATTTTGGAGATATATAAATCCATATAGAACAACAATTAATTGAGATATCTCAAAATCCTTTAGTTCATATGAAAGGACGTTCAGTGGAATTAATGTTCAAAAACAATTTCGGACATATAATATAAAAATTGCCAAACAAATGGTTATTCTAAAAATAAATGTTTTTCTATTCAAAAACTTAAAACTTAAAACATATAGTACGTGTGTCCTTATGTTTATGAAAAATAATATATATTTTTGTTCATCATTAGCGTAAGCAAAGCTCATACCAATTTTATGTTTACTTCAAAGTCTATTTTATGTCTACGTATTATTTGCTATTAAAAACAGTAGACTAAGCAATATTAATACATTTTTGAAACTGAGTGCCTACAGACATAGTGTAAAACATTCTCCAATGCAATATGTATAGAATGTTATTACAAGAATTTACACATGTACTCGTACATATTTTACTATGCATACAACAATCAACATATTTTGCAATATTTGTACTTAAACTAACGAGTTATATGTATGTTTTTTTTGGGGAAAATAGTAATAAGGCAATGCTATAAAAATAAACTTTACCATTGTTTACAATCAAAATAATAAAGTTGCTTCCTTGCGCCAACAAAATAAACAACCAAACAGACAAGCGAATATATAAAATAATGTCCTTAAGAGTGAAATATATTAAGGATAGAGCATGTTTCAAAAAAGTTGATACTGTCTAGAAATTTTATTAGGAAAAAAGTTCTAAGACGCTGTGTTTAATATTTGCCACTATGTAAACATTTATTTCAGTGTCCATAGGAAATTTTCGGTATAATCTATATAAATAAACTGTTAGCCTTTTTCAATGTTCGCGCATCACGCAAAGTCTACTGAACAAATTTTGATCAAATTTGTTTGGTCTTACTCCTTAAACGCTTGGTCTCAATCTCCAATTCAAATTTTACTCTCTTGCCTAATTCCCGATTTTTCAATTTACATCGCAAACAGAAACAAAACAAGATTTCTGATGAATAATCAAAAATTACAGTACAATTTAAGTTGTTTGGCTTCACAGTTAAAAACAGGCTACGCGTACTAAGTCGCGGGCATCAGCTAGTAAATACATATATAAAGTAATAAACCTTAAAATCTTTAAAAACCTATAGCAAATTAAATTACCATTCATATATAGAATTTAATGAAAATTGAGTTTTTGTAAAATTTTAGAGTTTAACGTTGAAAATTTACTTTTAAGAAAATGTTTTTCGTATAATAAAATTATTATTTTCTATAAATTTTGGGGACAGGATAAGCGTTTTACAAAAGGTTCAAAAAAAATTCCACATCCATAATCTGTCAAAACTTAAATTTCTCTGGGACTATGATCAGCCACATATAATTCAGAAAAAGAATACAATACAGATGAGCTTATATTTATCTGCAAATTCTGCTTGATGTATTCTAAATTTTCAGTTTACCCACATTACTCCTAAAAACATCTTTCTTGCAACAAACTATATTAACTACCTTTATAAACACACCAAAATACCCTTAGGCAAGTTTTGTCTATAGAAGTTTAGCAATAGCGCGCCTTAATTTTATTCCCCTTTTTTTGTGTTGGTGCTACTCTTTGGGCGCTCGAAAAGTCACAAAGACGATAACTTCACCATGCAGGTACTGCTGCTATTCGCCCACTTTAAATCTGCACTTCATAACTTAACTTTTTTTTTTTTTTGGGGAGGTAATAATTTCAACAAAACGACATACATATACACACGTACCTTATACACAAATATTTATAGCTATGTGGTAGAGTGTAGCAAGAGGAGGAGGGAGTAAAACAATTTCCTGTAGTATACCACAACTACGTATAAAAGAAATAATACACAAACATCATTGAGAGTGTGAGAGAAGTAATGCAAAATTCAAAATTCTTGATGTTTATAAACGACATTGAAAATCAATATTCGCATGATATACAGTGGTGTGCAAAGCTTCGTCAAAAAAAATATTGGTAGTGCTTGTAATCGAAAATTCTCATTGCGATTACATATAATTAATTTATATAAATAAAATGGTATTATTTTTCATTGTTCGCGCATCACGCGAAATCTACTGAACCAAATTTGGTTAAATTTGTTTAGTTTTATTCCTTAAACGCTTAGTCTCAATCTCCAATTCAAATTTTACTCTCTTGCTTCATTCCCAATTTTTCAATTCACATTGCAAACAAAAAGAATTTGGGATTTGTGAAGACTAATCAAAAATTAAAATAGGTCTACTAAAACAGTTTAAATTGTTTGGCTTCACAGAAAAAAACAGTCGCGGGCATCAGCTAGTCTTTAATAAAATAAATGCAAATTTTTTGACAATTATTCAAGTAATTTTTGGATAGTTGAAATTTTTTTTCTGAGAGACTTTCCTAAGAAAATGCTGCACAGGCAAAAACATAAAAATAAAATAAAAAAAAATAATAACAAATTTTAGACTCAATGCACTGCCAATAAAATGAAATTATTTTTCAATGTTTGCGCATCACGCAAAATCTACTGAACCAAATTTGATTAAATTTACTTAGTTTTATTCCTTAAACGCTAAGTCTCAATCTCCAATTCAAATTTTACTCTCTTGCCAAATAACCAATTTTTCAATTTACATTGCAAACAAAAATGGATAATTTTAATTTTTTTTTCTGAGAGATTTTCCTAAGAATATCATGAGAAAAAAATAATAACACACAAGAAATTCTTCTGCACCCAACGCATTGCCAATGATTTCCGACAGCATTTTAATATCGGCTGACTTTGAAAATTTTCTATCAACACTTTTGCTCCTCATTGTACCACGTCATTGCAGACATACAGTCGTAAGCTTAATTGGGGTGTTTTGCAAGTCTAGAAGACTCAAATGTATGTTTGTAAATATATGAAAAGCGCAAATTTATTTGCAATAGCTAAAGTTGCCAAATGCATTGATTATGCGGCGGCAAAGTTCATTTTCAGTAGTCGCATTTTTTTCTTATACTACACGAATATTTTACTAACAATTGAGACGAGGAAGTTTTTTTTTATGTGTCTGTCTGCCGGTCTGTCCAGCACAAGTGCTATTCGTCTGTCTGGTTGTCTGTCTGTCTGTATGAAGTGTGTGTTTGGATAATAAGCAAGTTTTCTACTTAACAGCGCAAAGTTTCAATAATTTTTGGTTTACTTCATTTCAGTTGGCATTATGCCAAAATAAAACAAAATGAACTCTTTATTTTGCAAATGAAGAAAAAACTCTCATTCATGCTTTTTCAATATTATGCATAAAATGCTATAGACGAGGGGCACCTACAGAAAAATTCACTTATTTTGGACACAGACAGCCAATGTTATGCCGCATTAAGCAAAATAGACATTCATAAATTATTGTACTCTTTTCTTGTTCGAAGTATGAAAATATGCATAATATTTACAACAACAGATATTTTGAATTCCAGCGTTAGCAAATAATAATTTATTTTGTTTATTGATGAGGAAATTATTTGGAAAGTTTTTAATTTTCAAATGCAAAAGGTTGTCAAGCTCAACGAAATTGTGTGCTTATCGTTTGAAGATTTGGCAACGGATAGAGCATAAGCTTAAAATATTTACAGATTCAGTTTATGTTACGATAATGGCGAAATTTTTGTAACTGATAGCAATAGAAAAAAGGGCTATTTGATAATGAACGATATTCGTATATAAAAAAAATTACCAACAAAAGTAATGTAATATTTACTAAGAAAATGTTTTTTTAATTTTCATTAATTTTTTTCAAAATTGTTTAAAAAATATTTCCCACATACCTTTACCAAATCCATGTATATCAGTGCGAAAGTTATCCTTTCCTTTCTGCCCGTCAACCAATTGACCTAAGCCATCGACATAGCGATCACTTTGTTCAAAGCCATCATATGTTTTGTCCGATAAATCCACTTCCATGCCACGCTGCACACCTTTGGGAATACTGTAGGAAACAATGCCCTCTGCAAATAGAAAAAAACAAACGAAATGAATTCAAAAAACTTTATAAATAGAAAAAAACAAAAATACTTTTCAAAAATAAATACAATTATATTATAAATTCAAGGAAATTAACATGAGTAGGCAAAACCCAAATAAATAAGTACGCATAGTGGGGTGTAACTTTAGACATTGAACATATGTTTTTGCTAATGACAGATACCATAGAGTCGCGCTATCACCAAGCAGCACAAGAACGCGCCAAGAATTATGGCGTATGGTGGTTTTAAAATTTTGTACTCATATGCTGCAGCGTAAGTGCAGTATCGGGTTACTGTAATGTTTGTGAAGGTTTTGGTTTTCTGTGTGGGATTGTGATTTGTTTTAATTTTTATTTTGACAATTTTTTTTATAAGGGAACCATTAAAAGTTTTTAAATCTAAAAT
Source organism: Tricholauxania praeusta (assembly GCA_949775025.1). Taxonomy (NCBI): domain Eukaryota; kingdom Metazoa; phylum Arthropoda; class Insecta; order Diptera; family Lauxaniidae; genus Tricholauxania; species Tricholauxania praeusta. The sequence goes on along the minus strand of OX459030.1, from coordinate 122,025,302 downwards.
GTATTTGATTTAATTTTTTTTTATTTTTCCGTACAGAAATGTTGTTATCCACTCCCTCATGCACATTTTCAACTAAAAAGTGTACTAAATGTGCAGGATTAAATGTGGTTTAATGTTGTATCAATGGTTAATTGGTCTTAACCTACTTCGAAGCTACACTATCGGATAGAGGACATAGCCAAGAAACAAACGAACAGAAGGAGGAACTTTACCGTTAGATGCAGAACGTCTCGAAACACGTATCCTAAACTGAATCTAGAATGGACACAAACTCTCTTAAGGTTCAGCAGAGTAGAGCTAAGAACTGTTGTAGGAGTGCTGACGGGGCATTGTGTTATTGGCCCCATGGCCGCAAAATATGGTGCTCCTTTCATCTGCAGGAGTTATAAAGACGAAGAAGAGGATGAGACGGCTAGGCATATACTCTGCGAATGCCCGGGGCTAATAAGGAAACGAACCAAATATTTTGGTTCTGCATTCTTCGTTGGTCTTCAGGAACTATCCGAGTTAGAGATTAGCAGCGTTCGCAATTTCACCAAAGCTTCTGGGTGTTTCACATTCAGTCAATGAAACTTTTTTAATGAGAAAGAAGGGGACTTTACATATATATCGTTGCCTTAATATAGATGGCCCTATCTACAATTTTTGTTACTTTACAGAAGAACGAGAAAACTTAATAAAAATAAAGTTTTGTGAGTTAAAGTGTAGGGTATCACAATGGGTAAATTGCCTTCGAGTGAAACTCGCTATATGCAAGCGACCCTTTTAACCTTACTTGCCATATTCGTAGGCTGGGCAGGCACAATCAGGACCAGCCGGGGGGTGCATATTCATAGTTAGCCTAGTGCTGTCAGAAGTCTAAATCAGGCGCTGGTGTCATTATCCTTTTGAAATATCCATTTGAGAGGCATTACGTATTCCACATATGGCAACATTATTTCGTCAAGTATTTTAACGTATTAAAATTGAGCCAGCATACCGAGGATAGAATATATCGACTAACGACATAATATGAGGTACAAGCCAAAAACATAATTTTGGTTCCACAATGCTGTGGAACTTAAGACGACTGTCTTAATTGTGTACTGTGTCACCTTTGACGTCAGTGGTGATCTTCCCCTTACTGCCGGAAACCTTTGAACTGAAAAAAAAAAAAATGATTTTGCTTTCATCGCTCCATGAAATTTTTCTCCATTTTTCTAAGGACCAATTGATGTGCTCCTTGGAAAATGCCAACCTTTTCGTTACATTTTGTTTGGTCAACAATGGAACTTAACGCGGACTTCTGGTGAGTAATTTGGCTTCCAGTAGACGTCTTCAGAATGTTTCTGTACTCACAGATAAGTTTACGATGTTTCTGATTTCCTCAGAGAGATATCTCCTTAGTCTGTTGCAAACTATTTTAGGTTTATTTTATAAAATAGCCCGAAAAAATTTATATTCTTGATTCTTATGGCATCGAATTGGTTAAGAAATTACGCTTCTAATGAACTACGCCAAGTGTCGGTATATATCTTAGTTTAAACATATAAAAAATCTCTCATGCGAATTTCCTTCACATTAATTTTAGAGGTAAGCGACATATCAAGCATACCACGTTAAAAAAACATAAATTTTCTCGAAACTCACTTCCACTGAGTTACCGCTTTTGCGCTACTGAGGTCAGTATTTAAGCCCGATTTCTTTTCTATCTAAATAGAGATACGTATTTAGTTTCACTTTTATCAGCCATTACATGCAAGACGTTTAAATTTCGTAGCTTAAAATCAGTTATTATCATCCTCATCATCATTACCACAATAGGCTTAAAATAATTAGTTTGTGCATATTTTTTTTCAAAAGCGAGGAAATTAAAATTTCCCCAAAAAGTTAAAGTTCACCAAAAAGTTTAAATTTAATTGCTTTGAGAAAATCTAGACTTTAAAACTTGCCTTTTTACGAAAGCTCACTCCCCACGCCCACTCCCAGTGAGCCCTTGTAACACATTGGAATTTTCGTAAACATAATTTTTCATTGTCCTTCATGTCTGCAATGGAATTTTTGCTTTGCATGCGATGTATGAGTATGTAGTTCTCTTTCTTTTTTTCTTCTTTCATATTCAAAAAGACAAAAGGACGAGCCAGCAGACAACGAAACATACAAACAGACAGACACTTACATATAGCGATAACCATGATGGCAGGATGTTACACAATTATAATAAGCGTGCATACATGCAAACTTTTGTCGTACGTCCTTATAGCATTACAGTTGTTGTTATTGTTGTTGTTGTTGTTGCCATTGTTTTTGTTGTTGTCATCATTGTTGTTTGATTCGTGTTCGCATGTGATTTCATTGCGTGTCATCATCAACCAGCAGCAGCAGCAGCAGCGTTTACTCGGTCTCATTTGTTTCCCCTTTTTTTTAGTGTTTTTGAATAAATAAGGGAATTTTTTCGGCGTTAGGTTTCTCTTATTTTGTTTTCGGTTGAAAAATGCTTTTGTTTTCATGTTGTGAAGTTTTTTTTTTCTTGTTTTGTTTTAATGCTTTTATATATTTTTTTTTTTACTTAAAATTTTTTCCTTTCTTTGCGCTTGTGTTTTTCCGTTTTTGAATCCCTTGGTACTTTTGTTTAAGCCCCGCGTGCTTTTGTTCAGCAAGCACATTCCCTTCACTTGCGGTGAGTACAACGTATGTAGCTGTGTCTTCATGCACAAAAGAAAGAAAGCATCGCATGTCACGCGGACTGTCGACATGGCATACAGGCAGTGGCAATGGTGCTGGATATGCACAGTGTGAGGGCAGACAAGCATGCAAAATGCGCGCAAAACGAAAGGAAGCTCTTTTATTTACTCACTGTTTTCCTTGTAAATAATTGCGTCGTACTCAAAAAAGAAAAAACTAAAACGAAAAGGGGAAATTTTCGAAATTGCGCTGTATTTAAGCGAAGATGCTATTTCACGATAGAATCTGCAAATATTTGTAGTCTTACAAATTAACAAGGTTTATTTTTGAGAGCTAAACGTGAAGGCCACTGTAGAAAATGTACTTAAACGATTTATTAAAGCTAATATTATTTTCTATTGTAAAGTTTTAGAAAATTTAAGAATTTTTCACATAGGGATATTAACAAATTTGCGATTTTTGATGAAATTTGTATTCTTTTTTGTTCAAATTGGTTTATTTGTTATAATGAATACAGTTTAAAAAAATTTCCCTTTAAGGGAAATTTTTAATTTTCAATGTTTAATGAAATCTATGTGTTTCAAGTATCCAAATTTAATGTTTTTTTGAAAAAATACTTTTTTCAAAAATTTCCCTTTTTTGGGAAATTTTTACTATGTTGGCTATAATACAATTTTAACATTTCTAAAGATCATTTACCATAAAATTTGTGATTTAAAAGATTTTTTTGCATGGATTCCATTGCATTCTTGCAGCTTAATCCAAGGAAACTGTATCTGAATATACATGTAACAACGAGGTATTTTATTTACTTTTGAACATACATACTCGTAGAACGCCTTTATAATTGTTGTCATGTGACATACATACGTACTACATATGTAGGTAATTATTGAAATTTGTGTAATGACTCCTAACAAAAATGTTCAACCCCATAATTACCTCAAAATCCAAAACAAAATTCTCAATCAACGAAATAACGTTCGTAAAAGGATATCGTGCATACATATCTTTACCTATATATCAAATCAAGCAATTATGTGCAGAGCAGCTCAGGTGAGCCCATAGAAATAAATATGAAACACATTTAAATTAACTAATTTTTCAAATTTTTCGAAACACAAAAAATTCGGCAGCAAATTATCTAACGTTTGCTTGAACAACTATTTTCCATATATGTAATTATGAAAATCACTTAATTGCTCCTAATAAGTACAACAACAATAATATGCTTAAAAATGTGCGTGAGTTATTTTTCCGCTGTCAGTTTTTTGTCGGAACTATTCTGTTTGATCTGTTCCAACATACGTTTTCGCGTGTCTTTCGAATTTGATGCATATAAAATTGCTCATTATAAATACAATCGCAATATCCTCAGGATATTGAAATAATTTCAAAAGTGATCATTTATTTATAAAGAAGCTTAAAAAACAAATGCTGTTTGTGTGTTTTAGTGCACGAAAAAAATTTGGGTCTTTTATAGAGCGAAAGTGGATTGTGTAAAAAAAAAACTGTGCAAGTTCGAAGAAAGGTTAAAAACTTTTTTTTAGCTAGATTACTTTGCAATTTGATGAAAATTCTCTATTTTGAAGGCTATACAACCATATTGCATCAATCTTTATTAGCAAAGTTGACATACAACAGCGTTCTTAATAAACCAAAAAACGAAACTCTTGGCGGTCTAGAACTTAAGTAACTGAGTAGAAGGCTCCAGAGACAATACAGATGTTTCTATTTACACAATGCATGCATTTCGCTTAAAGGGGTATAATTGCGATCCATGCTTAAATAGAAGTTACCTCTAAGGCAGTGCTTGAAAACTCCCATGACAACTCTTTGGCCATAGAACAAAAGTGGCCGATTGCTACAAACCTCGCACGATTCATTCATAGTTGGACTTATAGATGACCATCTAGTTCAGTGGTGGGCATGGAAATCTAACAATAGGGCTAAACAACAACATCAAGCAACAACAAACAAAATTTTAAAGTTTTTTTGCTGTCATTTCCAAATTCGCCAACCGCACAAAAAAAAACCCAAATTGCACTACAAACAAAAACAATGGCAACATTTGTCAAGACACAATACGGCGCCGTCGCTTATGCCTTTGTGTTTTGTTTTTGTTTTCATTTGAATCCAAGTCAACGCTGTGCCTCGATAGCGTTGAAATTCTGCCAATTTTTTTTCGCTTGATTGTGCGTCGAATAACGGTGCGGGTAATGAAGGCGGATAGGGACACTACGTGCCCACCACTGATCTTGTTGTTAACTCTTCTGTTAGTGAGAAGTAAATGACATAAAATTTATTGCGGATAAAGTGAAACTAACCAACCAGGGTTGCCTTGCCAAGGTCTGTCCTAATGCCCGAAAATGTCAAAATTTTCGCCAATTTTATTTAAAATTATAAAATATTATAGCTTGAAATGTACGTATAATGATAGAACTCGAAGAGGCCTAAAGATAATACTACGGGTTGCGTTGTTGAATCCCGTCCCCAACATGGGTGGCTACCGGTTGGATAAATTTTTAATAATATATATTAATGCTTTCCAAACGACAAAGGTCGAAGAGCCTAAATAGAGCTTACAGGCAGACTTTTGCCGGAAGTCTCAAAGATAAATACAACAACTAAAACTATTTTCATCAGTGTAACTTTATACGTAATGATTATTTTGAAAACAATAAAAACTATTGCATGAATTTGTGTTAATGTCTTAGCTGTATGAATTTCCCTTTGCGCACGTGAGTCCATATAATTAATGTATCTGTGGAAAATTGGAAGTTTGTCTCTAGCATGTCCAATGTCCATGTAATACACTTTAGGCTGCGTGTTTTATAAATGAGCTGTGTGTGCGTGTTCATGTAGTGCACTACATATGCACATGAGTGTGTATATGTTTCAGCATAAATAATGAAATATTAATTTATATTTACAGAAATTTTCTCTCTACAATTTAAGTAAATGACAAACCATAAGCAGATAGACAGACATTCACAAACGAACCAAATAGACAGACATAGTCAGGTAGAGAGATATAGACATAAAGACAAACGTAAATATAAATATCCTGCAGGCAACCTACTTAATTATAATGACTACTGCTTCCGATTAATGTTGCATAAAAAATGCGGAAGTAGAATTTTAGCCATTGGCAATAAGATGAGTAGATGCGAATACCTTTTGGTTGATTATCTTGTCGGTTGGTCGAGTCGGAGGAGGGGGGAGGTGAATAAAATGAATTAATCAGTTTGTACGAGTATAATAAAATATTTGTTATAACATACCATTGGAGTTTATGTAAGAAGAGGGCTTAACATTATGTTTTCTGAACAAGTTGAAAGAGAAAGAACATAAGCAGCTTAAAGTCAATAAATTTTTGTTCAATAATACATACATGTATGTACTTAAGAGTTCAGTGAAATAAACTGGTTGGAGATTAAGTTGCAAGCTTAAGTTGCCAAATAGAATTTGCACAATAATTTTGTGAGGTGCTTAAATAAGTTATAGTATTTGACTTTATGACGTAATTGAGTAAGAAATAAAATTACATTGAAGTCTTACAATTAAGAGTTAACATAATATAGTTTTGATTTTCTGTGAAAAGATTTAGCAGGAAATAAAAGAAGTATTGTCGAAAATCTCCCTTTAAAAGGACATCTTTTAAAATGGAATAAATTTTATGTTAAATAAAATCTTTTTAATAAAAGTTCTAAATCTTATACGTTCAAAAATAATTACTTGATATACATAAATGAACATAAAAGGCAAACAATACTTTGTTCAAAATATCAATGTTTCTGAAAAATTCTGAAAAAAACTAGAAAAAAGTTAGAAGGCTATAAAGCATGGAAATCTAAAACAAAAACCAAATTGCACTACAAACAAAAACAATTGCTACATTCGTCAAGATACAATGCGGCGCAGCGCTGATCCCATTGTGTGTTGTTATTGTTTTCATTTGAATTCAACTCAACGCTGTGCGTCGATAACATTGAAATTCTGTGAATTTTTTTTCGCTTGCTTGTGCGTCGAATAACGGTTCGGGCAATGAGGGCGGATAGGAACATTACGTGCCCACCACTGCTATACAGACTTAAATTCCAGAATACATCCAATATGTAAGCAATATATAGCAAAAAGACTTCTTGATCAAAGTCAATGTTAAGTGAAAGCTTTCAATTCGAAGCTTAGAAAAGCTAACAAAATAATTATACGAAAAAAAATTAGATGCCAAAACAATTGGAAAACAAAAAAAAAATTGGATGACAAAAAAGTTGGACGACAAAAAAGTTGGACAGCAAAAAATTAGACAACAAAAAAGTTGAACGAAAAAATTACTTTGGAACAAAAAGTAGGATGATGAAAAATTAGACGATAAAAAAGTTTTGTGATGATTTTACTTAAACATCCTACTACCTCGTCGTACTTTTTTTTTGTGCAACAACTTTTTGTCGTCCAACTTTTTGTCTGTCCATTTTTTTTCCTTATGCAACTATTTTGTCAACCAACAATTTTTTCAACTTTTTTCATTGATTGTTGACATAATTTGTTTTCTTAAAATCAGAGTTCGGAAATATTCATGAGTGAGCACTCAAAATGTCGCATTAATGATTTTTTTCATATATGAATTTTATTAAAATTTTTTTCATGCGCCCATGAGCATGAATGAAATATTGAAACTCGTCTTTTATTGAACCGCAATCGTATGTGAGTATCTGTTTTTTTTTTGAACAGCGAGTAGCATTCTTAAAAGATAGAATGCAAGCCAACAATTTTTCAATCTATCATAAATGAATATGAACGATGTGAGACAGCGCCATAAGCGATCGTACATGTACAAATTTTCTGTCTCTCATAGAGTGTTTCATAAAAGTTTATGAAAGTCGGGTGGAACATTTTGGGAAGTTATTAAAAATATGTGGAGAGGTCGAAAATTGTTTTTTGACATAATATAGAGTAGCTCTGTATCCTGGAAAGGTCCGTTTTTGACCCGTTTTCGGCCATATTTTTTTTTTTGGTTAAGTCGATAGAAAATGATCGAAAATGGATTTTAAGCATCACTTGAGGTAGCTTGGGACCGAACGTTTTTGACAAAACCTCAAATACATAATCGATTGGTGTAAAAAAAAAAATTTTAGGGTGGATCAAAATAATGTTTTTTTTTGTTTCAATCGATAAATATAGCTCGAAAATGGCTATTTCCGACATTTCCCTATCGATTGGAACAAAAAAATTTTTATGTGCGATCGAATGCAAGTGTTTGCATCTTACCATACATGAATATGATAGATTCAGCAATAATTAAAATGTACACGTTTATATTCGCGAGCGATCATGAATGAATATTTTCGAACTCTGCTTAAAATCGTTACACAACGAGTTTCCCAACGTTAAAATAACCATAAAATACATGAAGAAGTCCAAACCTAACTTTAACTTTCAGGAGAACATAGAAGTTTTCGAATACGTCAGTATTATTATCTTTACTCAAATGACAGCTGGTAAAAATAGAATAGAGCTTTTTGGGAAATATGCGTCGTAGAATTTTTGCTTTACTTGTGATATAAATCCGGAAATATGCAATAAATTAATTCAGAAAAACAACGGAGTTCAATATCTGTCCGTCATCATGATACTTTTTTATAAGTCAATAATGTACTTAATGAAAATCATGGAAATTCTATTTTTTATTAAAATTTCTCATTGATTTTGTAACAATATTTTTAAAAACGCCCAGGTCATAATTTTAATGAATGAACTAAAATTAAATTTTCATATATACGACTTCATTTAGCGGTTGTGTCTTGTTTTATTCATTAAAATGCGGAATAATTTTTGACCTTTCACTTTTCAATAGCTACGACTGAACGCTTTACGACATTAAACTAATCTTAGCTCTGTTGATTTGGACTTATCCAACTTATCCAACAAATGACTCAACCAGTGATTTCAACTAACTATAGCGCATACTTTTTGAAGTATTGTGTACCCCTTTTTTAACTAAGCTTTTGACTGCTGCTTATATTGTTGTCCCAGTGTGAATCAAGGTGTGTCTTCTTTATTTCAAAATGCATATGTTTCGCTAAAAGTGTTGAATAGTGATGTGGAAAACCGACTGTTTGCTAATACAGTATTCATGTTCAAAATAAAATTCAATAAGCTCATATTTCTTCTTTCAAACGTATTATAGTTAAGTGGCCCGGTTATTCTGCGGATGAATATTGTGCGCATAACGCCCAACAGTGGTGACTTTTTTAACAACAACCGGAAGACGACCTTCTCAAACTTGCATAGGTATGCCTTAGGATAAAACTTAGAAAACAGTCTTACAGTTCTGTCTGATGGCCCCTTAGTTCACGAGATATCGAGAATCAAAACTGAAATTTCGGTAAACTGACTATTTTTCTAAAATTAATAAATAAAATAAATTTCGAAATTTCATACAAACATCACAGTTTCGGTCATCTGGACAACATTTTGTGTTTTATTTTTAATTCAAAGATGTGGCACTCAAAAATAATTTTTTTTTTATGTAAAAATAATTCACTTAATATTTGACTTTTCAAATAAGCATTAGAGTTCTTGGATCTTAGGTAAACAAAATAAATTTTTAAGTAAGTGAAACTTAATTTTTGAACTATGTATCGAGTGTGAGGTCTGGAAAATAAACTCGCATGAGATATTTCCTGGCTTTAATTGCTACACATAAGTAAATGCGCCTCCAAATTCCAACCAACCCGTTAATCAAATGTATTTGGTATATTTGAAATATCTTTCAAACTAAACACAACAAAATATAGAAAATATCTTTTCTATATCACTTTGATTGTTTGTTTATTTACGCGTTCAATTTGAAAGAGTTGTAGAAAGAAAAAAAAAAAAAAAAACCTGAATGCAATTTTTATATGAATTGAAGAGTTTATTACCAATAGATATCTGTTATTATCTTTATTATTGTTGTTCTTGTACTTAGCTATTATTATTGTTATTGTTGTTGTTGTTGTAATTTATTATCATCCATTTTATTAACAGTTTAAATTAGCGTGAGATTTATGCTACGATAAATAATTTGATTTATTGTTACAGGTTGGTTTAGCTTTCGTTTGCTTTGCATTGGATTGCATTATCATTAGCTGACAAAGAAGAGGAAGTTGCTTTTGGTATGGGGATATGCTTGTGCTTTTTGCTCTAGAAAAATCAAAAATTTCGTTATTGTTTTTTCTGTTTTTTTATTTATAGCCATAAAATGGCATTTTAATTTGTTAATTTTAGTTTTTTGTGTTTTATTATCAAAAAATTGTTGTATACACGGTTGAAAATATCAGTATAAAATTAATAACTTTTAGCTATTCATATAAATCCATAAAAAAATCGTATAGATTTTATAAGTTCCGAAGTTATAAAATTTTATATGAATTTCATATTTGTTTCTATATTGAAAAGTATAGAATAGGTTGACGTATAAATTCTATTTTATAATAAGAGTTTATATTTAATTTTAACGATAGTAAAAAAAAATGTATACTTATGTCGGTTGTTAGAACGTTTGACTGGGACACAGAATTCATGGGTTCGAGTCCGGGAACAGATACTTCTTTCTGATTTAATTTTATTTACAATTTTTATTTATAAAATGATTTGAATAACACAACTTCAATGGACAGGGATTTGAACCCGCTTCATTTCTAGAATAGTTTGAATGTGACCCCGTTCGTTAGCTAGCTCGGCTACAGAATGTTGATGTTTTACTAGACAAAATTGAGCATAAACAACTGGCCGCATAGCTGGTTTTTATATGTTGAAAAGTTATTAAATTTATACCTAAATTCATATAAAACGACCTTAAACTGATATTCGTATAAAAATTTATACTTATTTTTTCAACCGTGTACATTAATGTAAGCGATGGTATGTTGTAATACATTTCGGCAACATTTGAAAGTTTTACTTTGTTATTCGCTGTATGAGCACATTATGCATATAGTAAAATTTATTGTTCATTTTTTTAAGGTGTTGCTTAATATCGAGAAGCTTTTTTTTTTGAGTAATAATAGTCTGACGTAGGTTTGAAAATATACTAAAATGTCTACAATCTATGTATGACATGTTGAATATGTTTAGAGAAAGCAAAGTTTTTTCAAATTGCTGAAAGTTTTCAATATACATAGTTGGAGAAATATTGCTTTGCACATATAAAACTTAAAGATAAACTATATATCTATAGGTATAACTATTTGTTACCTACTTTTACCACCTTTCAAATATAAGTATTTTCACTTTTTCCAGTTTTCGAATATTTTTTGAAAGTGTCTTGTGACTTTCCTGTACAATTTATGTAGGAAGCTAAAAAATATTTTTCTGCATGATCTGGGGCACAACATAAGGATGTTTGTCCCAATTTAATTTAGGTAAAATATGTCTATTAATTTGAATTGATTGGGAAAGGCCTCGTTTTTGATAACAATCGGGGTGCCTGTGATCGCCTTATTATGGTATTTTGATCCTATTTATGTAGAAAACATTTTGACGGAATCGATAACAAAAAATTAACGAAATTTCTTTATTTTTTTGTCCAACAGACCCCCTTCCCTTCCCCCTCAAAAAAGTTATTTCGACACCGCTTATATAAAACATTAAATCTACGAATCTATGAGATAAGTTAAGGAAAATATTTGATTGTGATCAGTGGCTCTACCTACCCACTGCAGGGAATTTTTAACCCGTTGAGATAAGACATTTATAACGCAAATCGACAAAATTTTCAGGAATGACCAAAGGTGCTCACGGCTGGCTAAAAGTGACCTTTCGATTACATTGTGCTCAACTTTGAGCTACACCAATCAATGGGGAAAAATCAACCAAATTTTTTTGAATATAAACAGGAGCGTTCCCGACCCCCCGAAATGGGTGTTTGAATAGCAATTATGTTAAAATTTTATTTCCATAAATTGTTGAATATATTACATCCCTCCGTTAGACGGAATTTGCCCGAATTTATATAAAACTATTGTATTTCACCAATCGATGCTGAAAGATCGAAGCAAAGATCAGACATAACTAGGATCGTTCAACTCTCCTAAGGAGGTGTTACCATCTATGAATTACGTGAGGTATTTTTTGGAAAATTCGAACTCCCCCACACCTTGGTGAGATTTGGTAAGTTCTGACGGGACTACTCACCCTCCCTTCCGTAAGACTTTCCTTATAATTTTTAAATGCAATCTGCTATAATAATGTATAGTCTTTGCATTAAAAAGTTAACGTGAGATTTTTATTGACCCCCCTCACCCTTATTGAGATTTGGTGAGATTTTTCGGAAACTCCACCACCCCTATTGTGACTCACGTAATTTATGGACATCTCCATAGTATAAATTATTATTGCATCAAATCAAGGACTTCTTTAGATTTTGTGAGGCAAATCTGGAAAAGGAGTCCCTATTAAAAAAATTTAGCAAAAAAAAATGCGTTATACTAAAAATGCATAGGTACAAATAATTGATTGATGAGCAAAAAAAATATACTTCTATTCCCATGCTTGGGCCGCCTTGGAAGGTCAGGCTCCAGTTAGATTAAAGACGGCATATCATAAATCGTTAGAAAAAGCTTAAAAAATGTTGCTGGACATAACCAGGACAGTGTTTGAATGTTTCGCAAATTTACTGAACTTAGAGTCGGAATGCATGTTTTAATATCTAGCGTACATTTTTCATGTCTAAGCATCTCTTCTTGTATTCCCGAAAAAACGGATATTATAAAAATCTAAACTGTTAGTTGAAAAATATCGTTACATGGCGTTTTTTAGTAAAATCTTTTAAGCTTTAAATTAATTCCATAATATGTTCAACATTTGTTGGACTTTTTAAAACTTAACTTTATTCAGTTCACATATCACATGGCTAGTCTAAGGTATATTTTTTTGTTTCCATCCAAATGCTTTATGTTGATTAATTTATATGCGGCCTATAACACACCTTATTTCTGTTGCATGTTTTTAAAGTAAATTGCAGCTTAACCTTGTGTTGTTTTTCCTCCTTTGTATATTCTTGCACAAAGGTTACAAGTATTTAACCTTGAAATTGCGTTGAAGTGAGAATTTTTGTCTTCCATTAAATTAGCGGCGATTTTGAATATAACACAACAAAGAATTTAACTCTTCGACAAAATTTCAAGCTACTTAAGTTCAAAAGCTAATATACACATGCATCGTCCTGTCTAAGTAAATAAAAATGTTTGATAAGAAACGTCAACCAGCTAATTCTGTAAAAGTTAAATTTCCACAAAAAATTAACTCACCGATGTGCTATCAAATAAAGTAACCTATGGTTTGATATAGTAGTTTAATTTTACTCCAATATAAGTAGTGCAAATCAAGACTAAAATGCTCTTTGACAAATTTTTCCGTCAGTCTTATGGAGTTAATTTCAGCGCAGTTATACCATTATACATCGTTTGTTACGATTTGGCAATTTAAAATTTTTCGTCAGTCCCCTAACTTTAAATTTATAGTATTGTGAAGTCAATCTATGAACTTTCTGCACGCAATATTAGCCAAGTGGAGTCTTAAAAGTTTTTGTGTCCTTTGTAAATTCAAATTTTCGTCATTCTCTTAAAAAAAATTGCATACTTAAAACAGCTAAACAGCACGTTCTTATTGATTTTGTGTCGATTGCTGAATGAAATTTTTCCGTCAGTCCCCTGGACCTTATTGAAAAATTTGTCAAAATCAATGTGAATTTGAAATGTGGCAGGGTATAGTAAACCTTTTTTTTTTTTTTGTCGGTCAGCTATTGAAAGTTTTCCGTCAGTCCACTGCGTCGACCATAATGAGCATTGACTAAGTTTTCACATCGTTTCGTAGCCGTGAATGAAACATGCATCCATCACAATACAACAGAAAACCTGGAATAGTAAATGCAATGGACTGTTTCTGCAGTGTCGCAGCTAAAAAAGCGTTGGTGGGTCTGCAAGCCTACAAGTTGATAACGACTTTCTTTTTGGGTTGCGCATAGAAAATTATTCACATTGATCGTCTTAAAAACAGCAGAGTGATCACCGTCAAATATTATTATTAGGAGCCATCGGATTTGACATAAAAACGACCACATTTGGCATAGAAAATATAACATTCTCATATGAACAATGGAACGGCGCAGTTGCTATGGCAAAGCTGTATCAATTGCACTATGAATTGGTTCTACCCACCAAACTCACCACACTAACTGTGGTAAGTACATGTTTTTCAAACTTGATACAATATCTCTGTGGGAAAAAGTTTGGGTCGAATGAAAAGGACATACTGAAACTAAAGTCTATTTTGCGGACATCATTTATAGGAGAATCGTTAGTGAAAGTACTTATATCAAGCTAGAAGAAGGCGCTACGTAAAGTAATGAAAAGAATATTGATCAAAAAATATGTGTTTCCTTGCCTATGCCGATTAATTTTCAGTCGGCGTCAAAAAAGGTAAGCTGACTTTTTGGTGAAGTTATATACTGCCATAGTAGGAGAAAGTTGAATTTTAAACAGCACTATGAGTAGCTACTGTCACTTCAACTTTTTATATTTGATACCATTAAAGTTACATCTAAAAAAAAAATTTTGTCGAAAAGTGTCTTGACGCTGTCCTATACATTTTTATTAATTCCTTTCTTCTCATTTTTTATTTAAATGTTTTATAAACCCAATCCCTAAGTGTTGTCATTAAGCTGCTTTTTTTTGGCTAGGCTTAAAAATTGTTGCTGTCATATGGCTTTTTTCTTGGCAACACTTAAGTACGCGCGTTTGTCATGTAAGGTGACGGTGGCGAACGTCGATGGTAAATTCGCGTGGAGACAAATGTCGCGTCTCCACAATGCATGTTTTTCAATGTCTGCACGCGATAATCTAAAAAATAAAAAAACAGCGAAAAATCTTGAAAAAAATAAATTTTATGTATGCGATTTTTTAGCGGCCATAGCTTGTGATAGTGTTGCATGCAAACTATTTTTTTGTGCTTTACTTCAACTTTGTACAAAATTTTAAAGGATTTAATTTTTTTCTTTTTTCTATAAATCTTACATGGGTGGAGATTTTGTTTTGTCCTTGTTATATTTTTCACGTGATTGCGTGTGCAAATTTTTTTTGCAAAATCATTTTAACAAAAGTAAGTGGCAAATTTTCTTCATGTCATTTATAGCAGAAAAACTACTTTGATTATAAGGCCAGTCTCTTGAGTTTTTTTTGAATATACTGCTTTCTAAAATTGTTTTTACCAAAGCTTATGATTTTTCTCTAACACAAAGTCCGCTTAGTTGGCACACCCCAACTTTAATGCGGTGATGATAAATTTTAACAAAACTTTAATACCTTGGTCAGACAATCAGCAACTTTGTTATTACTTTCAACAATGCAACTTTGTCTACGACTTTACCAACTTTGAAATTCATTTGTGTTTTTTTTCTTTTCATAAGCAATATCTCTTTTTTTAGCTTACCTTCCCATGGACAGCCTACGATCTCTGCACGCAGACACACCGTCCGATCGTATTGACCATATGGATAGATGCGTATTTTCGATGCAAATATAATCGGTTGCAACGCATTTTCCACTTCACTGTATGTGTTAATGTTGCCGGGCAGTATCTGAAAGCGGAAATTGTGGAAAAAACCAAGAATTAAAAACATGGAATTTTTTAAGAATTTGCACATAGATAAAAGTCAATTGATAGCAATTAAGGCGGCTGCGTCAAAGCGGCTTTTTTGGCTTTGAAGGACTATAAAAATCAAAGAGTAATTTTAACATTCTGCTGTAATCGCTTAAAGAAAATAACATTTACCAGAAATTCTTAGTTGACCATGGATGTGTTTCACGCTTTTTTTATAATTTTTAGTTGAAACTTCTTTTTTAATGAAATACTGACCTAAGAGGCTTTAGAGTCTAGGCCTAAGAAGGATTGAAAGAAAGAACCTTTCCTTATATTCAAGGTTTTCATCGCGGATGAAACTCGATAAAGAAAAAAAAAGTATGATGAAAATACATCTATCTTTAGTCACTGTTCACTTAGGAGCCAATTCGACAAGCTCATTATAGCACTTTATAGGTCAGTTTATTAAATAGTTCAATAGCTTATATGATTTACATTCAAAAGTCAAAAAAAAAAAATGTAAAATATTTTTGCTAATTTCGCAATGATTCCCATCTTTTTTTTTGTTGTACAGTGCCCTTCTAAAACCTAAATTTTTGTTCGAAATACCACATTTTTTAGTCAAGATGGCCATAAAACTGTTCAGTCACTATTTTGAACTTTCTCATAAAAACAGTTTTTCGAAAAATTTAGGATATGACACCCTTTAAATGGGGTTAGCTGCCCCCAGAAATGTTTAAAATACTTTATCGACTTTTCTGATTGCTTAATGATTTCCTCTAAGTAGAGTTTGGTCGATAAAAGCCTTCTTTTAACTTTTTAAAATAAGCTGAAGTATAAATTTTTTTCAAAAGAGGCTTAGCATATAAGCGTTGCTTATTTTGTAAAAATATAGCTTGGCCTCCGTTTCATAGTTTTTTAGAATAATATGTTTTGGCATATTCCTGGTGATGTTTAAATAAAAATTAATATACTTATTTACATATGTATGTATGTTCCGGGTAAGCTCCCATACGCTTCATCCGATTGCAGTAAAACTTTGATGAACTGTGGTGCGTCAAATCAGGAAGATTTCTAACAATAAACAAAAGAGGGTGTGGCACCTACCATTTCAAGAAATTTTGAAAACTATTATAATCCGTGAGCATAAGATGAAAAAACATTCATACCAAAGTTTGGTTTGTTGCGCGAGGAGGCTTATGCGATTTTTAGACTTTAGCTGGCACTGGGGTCGAACCCATAAGGTACCGAAACCATAAAAGGTACCGCCGACATATACACACCATACGTTGGTTGTGTGCTCAAAAAGTTGTATGTACTTTTTGGTTTTGAACATAGTTTAGTTTGGAAAAATAGGCGTGTCCCCTTATCTAAAAAAAAAAAAAAATCAAATTTATCATATCTCATCAACTATTTGACGCAGAGGAATGAAACGTAGTACAAACATACATAAAAAGTACAGGTAAAAGTAAGTTTCAATGAAAAATGTGCAGTACCAAGCCTCCCGTATGAGAAAAAAACACCGTTTTTTATATTCCTAGGTACTATTTGACGCTGATAAGTGGGATTTGGTATATACCATATATAAAAGACAAACACTACAACAAAATTAATTTCATCACCCACCTATTTGTAAGGACAGAACAGCGACTGCCAGGTCTGCTAGTATAGTAACTTCGGGTATTGTGATATGGGTATTTTTGAATTTTAAATTACACGTAACTTTCATAGCATAGCTTCAACTTTTTTAGGTATTATGGTTTGTGGATGCATTGTGCAGTATATTACGACTTCAGAGCTCTACAGCGTAAGCAAATCTGAATCTATTTCAACAAAATGGAAAAAAGCCAAGTGACACCTCTTAATGAAATTGGCGGGTAATGTGATATACAGTGAAATTCCCCATTACGGACAGCCCCCATAACCGGACAGCTCCCATAACCGGACACAATCATTGTGAGCCCAAATTAAACCGCATTGCAGGCATTGAACTCAGGTCTGATTCATTGTATCTCTCTGGAAGAATTTGTTGCAAAAAGCACAGGTAATGTCATTACCCGAATTTCAGTTTTAATATACTCAGGTTATTTTTATTAAAACACATTTCAGCAAATAAAGAACTCTCATTATTTATAACAAAGTATATTCACCCTTTAACACATTTTAGTACTAAGGCTATAATACTTACTTTATTTTGGGCTTAATTCACCCATGAAATGAACACAAATAAAATCTTAACTTGTGGCTAAGTCAATTTCACCACACTGAGGCCAAAAACAGTGAATACGAATGCACAAAACCTTGCAGCACATATATTTTTCCGTTACTGACATGTTGACAAAAAATTTTTGTCGAGAGTTGTTTATTTAAGGAAATATGACGCCATATCACATTACCCGACCATATCACAATACCCGAAGTTACTCTATTATAATAAAAAATTATATCAAAACATCCTTTTGTGCAAGTCAGAACATTCCCTGATGATACCTAAAATCTACCTTTCGTAACCTTTTGTTTCTATACATAATTTTTGGAAATAAGTTTCCAACTTTACCCATTCAGTTGCAAGAAAACATTTTTTTCGAAAAGATACTGACCACTTTTGACCTGTTTTCATTCGGTAATACAAACAGAAATCGGACATGATCAGCACGGACATATCTTATGGCAAACAACCTTCAAAACATATGGTAATGTTTGTTCAATAACGTGGCAGTGGACTGACTATATAACTACATATAATAAAATATAAAGGTTTTTAGATTTATTTCATTATCTTAATAAAATAAAATGGTTGAGAATAATTTCCGCTTAACTGCAAGCGAAAACAGTTAATAAAAAAAGAGTGAAGGAAACCTTAAAAAACTTTCATAATGGCTTTAGTCTGTAAGCAAATTTCGCAGCATTTACTTTTCTATGATTTTCTAGAAAAATTAAACTGCGTCTTGGATAAAGTCTGGCAGTGTTTAAACATTTTAAATTTTCTATGGGACTGACAAACGATATTATTATAAATTTGGTTTAATAATTTGCAATAAAATGACTTAAAAGCAACTGACGACAGGAAAAAGCGTTTAAAGCGATTTCCAGAGGACTGGAGCTTTAAAACAATAACAGACTATGAAGACAAAAAATAGATATTACTATAGATATGTTCCCATTAAAGAAACAATTTGTTGAAATCTTGAATTTATTTCAGAAAATCCTCAAATAGTTTTAGAAAATAGTTTGCTAACTACAAAATCAACAAACTGACGCTCAAAATAAATGACAAAAACAATGAAAAAATGGTTGATTTGAGGTGAGGTCATCTTCACACTAGTCCCGGTGAGCATATTAAAGAGAATTTTAATTTGGTAATATTCAAATTTTTTGAAGGGAACTGCCGTACAATTTAAAACAGTATTGAGTTAATTATTCTTAATGTAAAGATTGCAAATTTATTTCAGGGGACTGACGAAAATGCTTTGGAACAGCATTTGATCATAGTTATTGGCAAAAAAAAATTAATTTTAAGGCTATTTAGATTAAAATCAATAATCGAAAGCTCTTACTAGAGGACTGATGCTCAATAGAAAAAAAAAGAAAAAACAATAAAAAAGAAGGATAACAGCTCAACTCAAAGTGGGGAAAACTTCACACTGGCACCATTACACGAAACATATGAAAAATAATTTAGGTTTCGGAGTTGAGCTCTTGTAAAAGTTTGAATCGCTTATTTTTTAACTATTAAATTAAAACGAATTATTTCCAAATAATAATATAAAAATTTTTTTTTATTATTTTTATGTCTCAATTTCTAAAACAAACTCACCTCTTTACCCTGCGTGTTCTTCCAGCGCTGCCATTTGGTAAAACCTGGACGCCAATACTCGAGTACGTATGCCTCAGTATACTCTTGTCCTTGACCCTTGCCAAAACGTCCCTGCGTACGTATCGCTGTAATCACATGTGTCTGCAGTAGATCCACCTGCAGGTATTCTTTCAAAGCATTGGACACCATATGTTTGGGACACCAAGCACCACCGTTGTTGTCGGTTTTCAGTCTGAAAGGTTTTGTTTTTACGATTATGTTATTCCAAAGCAATCAGGTTGTGTCGACGACAGGCGTACGCGAAGATATATGAAAATAAAAAGAGAAGAAAACAACGAAGCATAAGATGAGTTTTAATTAAAGTGATCAAAGTGTAGCTGCACTGCAGCGTTTTTATTAACAAGGCTTTAAAAAATCAAAAGCCGGTAGTTAAAGGCTTATGTTGTTTTTTCTTGTTGTATGTACTAGTTATCGTTAAGACGTTCGCTTAGCTACTGCATAACTAAAAAAAAAACTGACAGATAACTTGAAAATAAATGAAAAAAAAAAAACAAAACTAAAATGAGTTAAATACCAAATAAATAATTGACATTAAACGACGGGGTACCCCACAATGTGCACAATAAATTGAAATAATTTTGCGCATCGTCTTATCGTCTTTGGGGACTCTTAACGAAGTCATGTCGCATTCGTTAAGCTCAGCAGGATGTTGTCGTTGTAATTAAGGATTAATTTAGGATAAGTTGTTTCGCTAGCACAGCGTTACAATAATGGGGATCAACAATTTTAACATTTTCATTTGGTTGGATGTTTTTTTGCTGAACGATTTGATGTGGCTTAAGGGAATTTCAATTGAAGTATTGTGGAAAATAAAAGAATAAAATATAAATATGAGTTGATAATGATCTGAGAGAAGTTATTGCATTACTTAAGTGAGGTTTTAAGATGGTTTTTGAATTTTTCTACTTTACATTTTCTGACATTAAGGTACCAATCTCACGAAATATCAATTGTGCAGGATCCCTCGACTTGGGGAAATTAGCTAAAATTTTGGGAGCATTAAGTTTTTTCAACATTAACTAATGTTTAAGGTTTTAAGGCGTTACATACGCTCGATTTTATTTTGAATTAAGATTCCATCGGCGTGATAGTTTTCATTTTGTGTGATAAACACTTACTCCGTAAAAGCTTTTTTGATGAGTTTTAAATGACTTAAAAAAAATTAATTATTCACCAATTTTCATAGAAATTTTTACTAAAATTGTAGAAAAAACTTTTTCATTTCTCTAACAAATTCCCATAATTCCAGCATAACCCAGCAAGTGCTGCAAACTGATACAATGCGAACATTGCAAGTCATCATAAACACCACACCAACGTCATAAACACTTGTCTATTATTGCAATAGAAAAAATATAAAAAAAGAATATTCTGAAATAAGTGAGGATGCTCTTTTTCATAAAAAAGTAAACATGGTGAAATTTTTATGCATTTACCTGGAATTCTAGACACTTAAAAAGGCTGCCACTTGCCGCCAAGTCAACGCAGGCGTTACAGAAAACCAAATTGTTTACATGTGCAGCAGCAGCAGCAGAGTCATTGCTGACTTGGCCGAAAGGTATTTTTCTTTTTAAAGTATTTTAAAGTTTTGTTTTTATTCTTTTATTAATTGCCACTACCAGCATTCTTTTCTCTCTTTTCACATTTTTCTTTTTATTAAGAATTTCAGACAAAAAATGACAGGTAGTAAGTATTCTGAGTGGAAGAGTCAAAGGTTTTTTTATTTTTCGCTTTTGAGAAATTATGTAGAATTGTGAAATGTTAAAAGTTTGAGAAGAAAAAAAAAAAAAAAAATAAGAAAAAAACTTTGAAGTGTCTGAGGCGTTGATTTTATTATGAAGAAAAGAAAAATGTGGAAAAAAATTTTGGATGAAAAATTATGACGTTGATGATGTGTAAATGTTCGAAAATAAGAAAAATTGAGCAAAAGAAATCATTTATGAAAAATTATGCTTAAGTTGAGGTATCCAACTTAATGATATGTTCATAATAACAATTCGAGTTAACGTTGATACTGAAAAATCGTTTTACACATATGTAAACACCCGCATTTGGTAAGAAGATTATGGCATTGTATGCATTTAATGATGTCTAGCCACGTAGATAATTTATAAACTTTTTTGTGAACAACTTTTTGTAAGAAAGAAGAAATATAAAAACCAAAATTAAATAAGAAATAGCTGAACATTTGGTATGGAATAAATTTACCGATACTAAGGCTTTGAGAATTAAATGATGTTGAATAGCCGAATAACTTTAGTGCTAGAAAAACTCATAAATGAAAGTAGTTGAGCCAGTGGGAGGGAAATTTTGGGATTCAAAATTCTCGAGATATCAGTGAGTTTTGATTTTCTAGCGAAGTTTTAATAATCAGGATAAATAAAAGAAAGAATTTCGGTGGAAGATTCTGCTTCTTGGAAGAAAGTCTTTTAGTTAAAAACTTATGACAGAACAAAAAAAAAAAATAAATTCCTCTGCCATTGACCGAAACAACAGAAAAGCAATTTTGGTCCTCAAGGAGAAAAGATTTTTTAACCGCAAAAAGTATCAGTGAAAAGTTGTAAGATCAAAATACTCAACCGCATTTCAAAGAAAAAAAAAACAGTATTTTAAGATCTTATACATAGCTTTTTGAAATAAAGAAAAGTCACCGTGCTACATAACTTCTAAAATTGGGAAAAACTGTGTTGTTTGCACTTTTAGGTAAAGATATCTCGAAAACCAGAACTGATAGAGCATTTCTGAGGCCAGATTTGGATTCAACGCATCAAAAACCTTCCTAAATATACAGTCTAGTTTCTGGGTTAAATTTAGTAATGTTGGTTAAATTTTGTCGGCCTGTGTTATCCATCAAAGATAAAAAGTTTTTTTAAATCTAAGTCGACACTCAAGCCATTTATTAACATTATTCCTCCCAGATTACTAAATTTAGGACAAAATGACTTCAAAGCTTTGCAAATCAAGAAGAGACAGAATCATTTAAGCAACTTCAATATACCAATAACTTCATCTTCAATGTCTTGAAGTATGGTCTTTGATATGATGATCTGGTTTTTGTGTTTGGCCCAATGAAACTAAAGAGATCCGAATGGACGCAGAAAAAAAGTCTTGAAGTTCAAAGATAAATATCACATGTTCTATTTTACAATGCAAGCGAGTCCAGTGTCAGGATTGCCCGATCACTCAGGTTTTCTAGATATCCTGACCTAAAATGAAAAAAAAAAAAAACGATTTCAAAAGTTCAAGTTTTTTCAAGAAAAAAAGGCTTGCAGTTTCAAGATGCGGTACCATAGCATAAATTTTTTGCTATCTAAAAGCGAATCCGAGAACAGATTTTCTCGACTATTTTCACCCCTATCATGAATAAGCATTCCTTTGGATTTTTTCTTCAATCTCCTGTTTTGCGTTCGTGGAAGATTTTTGGGGAATGGGAAAAAATTCCCTGGAAAATGAGGTTATCGGTAATACTTTTTTGGGGAAAATTTTTTGACATTTCACGCAAATTTTGTTCCCTAACTTTTTGGCGAGGAATTTAATGAGGAAAGAGTCAATGCTAGCAATATTTTCTAATTTTATTTGAAAAAAAAGATTTTTTTAACATACTTACAAGATCTAGCAGCACAAATAAAGAGCAATTATTGATATTGCATGGAATTCAATTTGGATACAGTAAAAGGCATCATAAAAATGACTAAATGGCAACTATCAAGCTACTCTATATGGGTAATGTATTTTTGTAATATAGATAAACGCACTTCATTTTTATTTATAAAATTGTTCAGCTGTCAGATTTTCGGCAGATTGGAAGAAATTAGAAATATTTTGGCAGCACTGACTGTATATGAAGTTTTCTATTCCTCAATTATTTATGATCGCAAAATACTCCTCCCGAGAAAAAAAAAATCCGAAACAATCGTTTTCCTCTGGATATTCATGATGGGGGTGGTTATGTTTTCCAGATATCCCGAACTAAAACGTAAAAAAGTATGTTGTCTTTATTTATGTTTTCATTCTTATGTTGGACTTTCTCGAAATACGCAATTCTAAACAGATCCGTTTCCAGAAAACCAAAAAAAAAATTCGGTATGTTAACTCAGCTTCGTAATTCAATATATTTTTTGTTTGTGAGCCTGTGTAATATAATTTCAAAATATAAAAAACTAATTTAATATGTCGTAGCTTTTATTATCACTGATTTGTTTGATGTTGATATTCATAAAAAATTTTTCTAAATCGTATTATTTTGTATTTGTTTTTCATTCATAGTTAATTACTCAATACAATTTTTAACAACTAACATTTCATAAATATAGTGTTTAAAATTTAAGAGCATTGTTTACTTTACTCAAAAGCTCAAGTTCACTGATAAGAGTGCAGTGTTTCTTAAGAAAAATCTGTGAGAGCATTATTGTATGAAACAAAAAAATTCAAATTAAACACGCACGTCAAATAAACTTTTCGTGGCGTATAGTTTTCTATACAGGTATTAATACAAACAAGCTTGAAACATAAAAATGCAAACCGCAAAAAAAAAAATCACTTAAAATGCTAATAGCGGTCGTTATGAACATTTCAACTTCTTCTTAATTATGGTTATTGCCAAAGTTAACAACCAGCTAACAACTTCAAAAAAACAGCTAACTCTAACGCGTACAACATTGACACAGCTAAGCAAATCAACACAACTCAACTTGAATGTTGTACAATTTTTGTATTGCGCTTTGCTTAAGGCGGCACACGGTGTACACTTTTGTTCACTTTTTGGACAAAAATTTTGTAGAAAATTGTTCATATCGAAAAATGTTTGCGTTTAAGTTTAGTGAAGCTTTCAGAAAATATTTCTCGTATTTGGAATACTTTCACTGGGTAAAGTATTCGTATTTGCTCAAAACTTAATTTTGAAGTCATTGCTTTAAATAATTTAGTAAATAAAATTTTGAAGCCATCGAGGCAATTCCATTTCAAATGCACCAGTCTTAAAAATTGGTTTCGAATTCCAAAGGTTAAAGTTGAGCTCGGCAGTTGAATTAAATTTTTTTGGTTTGTTTTTAAATTAAAAAAAATAATAACGTGCATAAGCGAAACGGCCATGAGCTTACGATTCCGCTGCCAGAAATTCATGAGGAAAACATAGTTCAGAAGAATTAAGAAAAATATTTTTCTGAGCAGTAGTTTTTTATTCAAAAATTTATCCAAAATTTATATAGTTTTTCTTTCAAAATTTTTCAAATAGAACTTAGCCCGCCAAGCCTTAATCTGATAAAAAATTTTATTTTGTTTTTCCATCTTAAAAAACTACTTTAAAATTGATTTTTATCCAAAAAAAAGTCTAAAAGTGCGCACTGTGCGACAAGGCGGTAACAAATCTAAGTAAAGTCAAATAAAAAACGCAACTGTCATTAAGCTAATATCTGTAATTCGATATGTGGAAGTCCAACTGTTTGAAAGTCAATGAAAGCAAAGGCAGCGTTAAAGAGCTTCGCTGCCGTGCAATAAAGTCAAGTTTTTGCAATATATGCAATGCTAAGGTGTTTCACATTAAAAAAAAAATAAAAAAACTTATATTTTGAAAAAAATGAAATGCAAGTGACGCTAATTTTAATAATTATTTTATCTCTGTTTTAAACTAAGCCGTTTTCTTTAATGAAAATTATTTTCGGAAGTTTCAACATTTTTAGTCCACTTTTTCAACAATTTTTGTATTTTTTCAACACTTAATGATATTTTCAGTATTATTTGACTTATCAACATTCTTCTACTTTTCAACATTTGATTTTATCAATATAATTTGATTTTTTTCAACGTATTGCGATATATTCATTAATCGTTTCAACGTTTTTCAACTTTTTGAAAATTTTGGGATTTTCAACATATTTTTTTTTTTGACATTTTCAACAGTTTTCACTTTTTCAATTTTATGTGACTTTTTAAAAATTTTCGACGTATTTTACATTTCTCTAACTTTTCAATATATTTCAATATTTTCAACATTTTTTGATGTTCTTACATTTATTGACCGTACTTTCAACATTTTTATATGTAATTTTCAACATTTTTTTATATAATTTTCAACATTTCTTGTTAAGCAATTTTTTAAACACTTGTAGTATTTTTCAATATTTTTCAAATATTTGTTGATCCTCCCTAATAGCGTTAAATCAGCATTAGCAACAAGTGCAACAACATGATTTCACTGGGAGCGTCTCCATGCTGCATTTTTTTTGTTTTGATATGCTGAAATGCTATTAAATTGTTAGAAATTGCAGCAGGTTTTTTTGTTGATTTTTTTCTTTCTTCAGCTTCTACTTTAGGCTGGCAAGAGGTTTAGTCGCGGTTGCAAAAAAAAAATTCAATATTAAATTTTCATTTCATACGTGCGTAGGTCGCAACTTTGAATTATGCGATAATTAAAAAGCCGCTTCTTTGCAGCTTTAACAGGTAATGCAGCACTTACATATATAGTTAATTTTAATCATAAAGAAATTCCTAGTGAGTTTTATTGGCTCAGTGAATTAATAGCGGATATTAGTTAAATATCTTAAAGCTAAAGAACACTTAAGCCTTAACTGCCGTATAATACATTCTAATTGGTAATCAGAAATATTTTAATGGTCGCACATGGAGGTTACTCCAATCTTTTTCAATTAGGATTAAAAAATTTCGTACTATTGTGAAATAATTCACATACACGTTTAGAGTACATGCTTTTTGCCATGGAACTGAAAATTTCAAAAAGATTTCGACAGATATTCCGTGTATGGAAGCTTGATCAACAAGTTTAAGCCAAACTTTCTTGTGAAAATGATTTCCAATTTCATGGTGTTTTTTATGGAGTTTTTCCGAAATCCCTTTTATTTTTTAAAAAAAAAAAATTTTAATTATTTCCAAGCGATATCTTTTTAAAATTTAAAAAAAATTCAATCGAATAAATAATGTAGAGACCCCACAGTATCATGCTTCTCCACCGATAAGATTTAAGCAATTATAAGAAATTCATTTAAGTTATTAATGAAATATAATTCAGAAGAAAGAAAAAAAAAATCCTACTACTGACTACATTATGTTAAAAGGCTACCTTGTCATTAAACGCCTTTTTATGTTCCGCTAGACTTAATTAACTTTTTTTTTTATATGTTAAACGAAGTTTTTTTAATATAGTTCATTTTCATTTTAACCTAATTTTCAAATTTCTGTGATATTAATCGTAGTAAAAACATATAAAAACAAAAGTCAACAGAATTAAACAAAAATTAAAACAAGAAAAAATCGAACCTTTAATCAACAACAAAGAGACCGCACACGCTGCAGTTATAGCAACTGCAGCTGTAGCTAAATTTTTAATTAGTTATGTGAACGTGAAATGCATGAAAAGAAAAAAATATATAAGTAGAGTCTTATTTTTAAAATATAAGACTTTGAAACCTGAATTTTACTGAACAAATATATGCATATATTGAGGCGATTTTTGTTCAATAAAATGTCTAAAGCAAATAGTTTTGTTTAAAAAAAATCTTTAATTTACTATGTAATATTTATGTTTTTTTTTATTCTCAATGCCAGTTTGGACAATTTTCTTAATATTTCGTGGTATTTGAGTTCTAATTTAAGTTAATGAAATAAAAGACTGTTGCATGTTCATCTATTTAATTTTACTTAAATTTTCTTATATTAAACCCTAAAATTGTTGTATTTAACTATCAAAATTATTTTCGTATCATTTTTCAAAAAGTAGTAGATTTCTACTACTTGTAGTAATTTTCACTACTATTTTTTTAAATGAATTTTGCATGTGTCCCATTTGTTTATGAACATTTAAATACTAGTTTTTCACTTAACATATGAAAATATAACTACTACTATTCTACTACTATTTTTAAAAGCTTTAAAAACTGATAGATTTCTTCATTGAAAACAATGGTTTTATAAAAATGTAAATGCTGTAATGTGACATTCTGTTTTTACAACAACAACAATATCAATAACAGCAACAACCAACAGTCGCATTAGCACTTAAATTACTTTTTTTCTTTTGTTTTTTTTTTTTTTTTTTTCTTCTCAAAGTTAATGAAATGTTAATGAAAGTTTTAATTTCAATGACGTTCAACTCCTCATATTATGCATTTTTATTTCATTCCATTTTTTTTTCTGTTTCAAACAGCTACATTTTAATTAAGTTAAAAGACTACCTTTTTTCATTATAGATCCATTTCTATGCAAAAATATTTTTGTTTAATTAAAAACTCATTTTGTTGGCTTAATAAAAATGTTGGTTTTTTCATAATTTATTAAAAAATTAATTTTCAGTTTTATTGTTATTATTTTATGTGGATATCTTCTTTATAAATATTTATAAAAATACTTCTTTTTTTTTGTAATAATTTACCTTGCGTGTTGCGGTCCTACGAAGCCAGTATCGTGCGCTGAACTCGCAGTGATTTGAGCATCTGTGATTGCACCGGATTCCATGCCAAGTGGCATATTACAAGTAGCTGGAAATTGAAAAACAAAAAAAAATTTAATTAACTAATAATACTTCCACAGATAGCTTCATGAAACAAAAAATTTCATAAATTTGTTACTAAATTTTCAAGAGATTATTAAAATGATAACAGCTTAGTTTTTGAGGTGCATGAATATTGCCTCCGAAATGGTGAAAAATTAAATACCATATAACAGAGGATTGTATTTTTTTTTTTTTGAATTGTTCACTCAACTTAAACATATGTTTACCTTCCGTCTAGAAGTCATTTGAAAATTTAAAGAAAGCAATCTTATAGAAATATGATATTGTACTGAAACATTCCAAACTTTTTTAATAACAACCGAGATGCGATTTACTCCTCTGTCTTAAGTTTTTCGTGGTTATACTTCGGAGTAAGATGAAACATAATAATAATATTGTATGAATAATTTCTTCTAATAAAGCTTACGTGAATTTTAATAAATTTTTATAAAGTTGTCCATTAGAGAGGTTCGAGCTTTTGAGTCTCATTACCTCGCGAGCACAAACTTATATGCCAAAAGTGTAATGCCGTTTCTAAGTCTTAAATTTATACTCACGCAAAATAACAGCCGAATTTGTGAAAGTTAAGTACTGAAAATTTTTGATTTTGCTAAAAAAATTTTGAAATATCTTGTAACGTTCAAATGTCCACCATATGTCCACTGTATGTCCACGTTTGTTCACAATATTGTTCGCTGTTCACTTTTAGTTTAAAGATAAGCCAAAAGAGCGAACAATTTCAAATTTTATAGCGCTGTATTGTTCATGAAATTGCATTGCATTGCATTTTCTCAGTGTTATTTTTTCTTTGTCTAATTTTGCATTCAAACAAACAAGTATTCTTAAAGCTAAAAAATTTCCTAATACCAAAGAATTTTTAAGATTTATGATTCTCCGACTATCAATTTAAATGGCTTAAGAGATATTAGGAAAACAAATTACTGGCTATACGTGAAATGAAAATAAACATGAACATTCTACATTCCAAAGGAGCAATTAGCAGTAAAAAAAATTTTCTGACATAAAACTTCTTGTTAGTTTTGGACACACGAAAAGCTCTATGGACACATATGGACATAAAAGAATCATATACATTAGGGTGTTTTTTTTTCAAACTTTAGGACAGGTATTTTTTCCTATATTATAGCTTGAGGAATAAAAATAATTGTCCCAACATTTGAGCTTCCTAGCTCTAACCTGAAATCTGCGCGGACAGAGTTTAAGTCCAATTCCGTTGAAATTTAACGAAACAACCAACTTACTAAAACGTAGAAAAAGTCTGCTTTAGGTGCCAAGATATAGCGTTTTGGGTTTTTAAGTAGAATGTGGGTCGCCACCCACTGTTGTACAGCCACGCCCACATTTTTCGAGTGACTAAAAATGCGGAAAAAATACACCCAAAGGAGGTATTTTTAATTTTTTTTAAATTTGCGGTCATTAATGTCTATATAATAGAATCGGGTTTGAAGAAAATTCTCCCAAAATTTCAGCTTATTTGGTCTTACTACTACTTCAATTGTCCACCCTATGTCCATTGTATGTCCACGTTTGTTTTCAATTGTGTTCGCTGTTCACTTTTAGTTTAAAGAAAATCCAAAAGAACGAAAAATTTAAAATTTTACTGCTCTGTATTGCTCATGGAATTGCAAAGCATTGCATTTCCTTAACGTTTCTATTTGTTTGTCCAATTTTACATTCAAACAAACAAATTATTTTTAAGGCTAAAAAATTTCCTAATAAGTACTAAAGAAATCTTAGGACTTATGCTTCTCCGACTGTCGATTTAAATGGCTTAAGAGATATTAAGAAAACAAATTACTGACTATACGTGAAATGAAAATAAACATGAAATTTGTGGAGTCGAGAGAAGCAATTTTTTTTTAGACATAAAAAAAAACATTTCTGACATAGAACTTCTTGTTTGTTTTGGACACACGAAAAGCACTATGGACACATATGGACATTTAATGAATCATATACAAAAAAATTTATAAATTTATAAATATCATTTGACTTAAAGGTAGATAATCGAAAAAAGTGTAAACATACTTGGACATATGTTGGACAATCGCTGAAATATTAGCAAAAATAGTGAAATATTTGTAAAAATAGCTAAACTATAAGAAGATAAAAAAAATGCCATATCAATTTGGGCCCTACTTTGTATTAAACTGCCTCAAATATTTAAAAAATTATTTATTAAACTGGAAAGCTTAATTCTTTTTTTTTGAAACATTTTTCTGGCAAATGTATCAAATTTGTAATAAAATTGTCAAGTCTTCACAAGAAAATAAAATAGCTGCTTGATTTTTACGATATTTTATTATATTTTGTTGAGCGTTTCTTCCTGCACCCGTAGTCTTTACTTTTCATACAAATAAATTTTTTCCACTTTTTTTTCCATTTCCGCAAAAAAAAAAAACGGATGTACCGTGATCCGTCAAAATGTCAAACAAATTCTCAAAATATAATTAAAATAATATTAGTGCAGTAGCTGAGGACAACTCTACCCAATGATGAGCGCATTATAGTAAGACAAAATATTTCATGGGAATGCACACAAAAATATCATTAAAATAAATATAATAAGAAACACAAAAAATTAACTGCAAAAAACAAAGTATTAAAGACATTACGGCAAGAATGAAGGGCAAAATTAAAAATAACATACTGCAGTATGAGAAACGCACCTACAACACGATTTTGTACTTTTAGTTAAGAGCAGCAAATACAAAACAAAGTTGTAAAACTAAGGCAACGTAGCGCCAGTAAAAATCCAGCCAACCATCCAACTTGAAACGGCGAAGGAAACATACATAAACAATCCGTTTAGCTTCATTATCTGTTGCGTGCAATCTGCTGGAACTGAGTGGTGCCTGCCTCTTTTAGTGCTACACCACTTGTGTTTTTTGTTCTTCTTTTGCAACAGTGATGTGTTGAATTTTCTACATGTGGTTATTTTTCCAAAGAATAATATTGAATGCACAAAAAGTAAAACTTTATAGGGTGGGTATATTCCAAAATAATTTACTTGAAATGTAGCACGTAACAGTCTTGTGTTTTCAGAGTTTTTAGAAAAATATTTTGAAAAAAAATTTGAAAAATTTTTCACATCAGATATTTGAATTTTCCCGGGATTCGATTGTTAAAAGAGAATAATACTGAAAAAAATTTTTTTAAGAAATTTAAAGTCGTCCAAGATGGGAATAACTTTTCATGTAAAATTAATGAAAAATAATCAACATACAGAAAATATCATATTGTTGACATTTTCTGTCTTCCTTTTCAGCATTTAAAATAAAATGCTTTTTCGGAAAAATTTAAAAAAAATGCGCCAAGCTCCATAATGTACAAGCCCCCATTCAATTCAGTAAATTTGTTAAAAAAATCCGTTTTTTTTTTGGACTGTCTTTATTTGTTTTACTTTTATTTCCTTAATCATAAAAAATAGCAGTCGATATGTTTACTATGGATTTCAAAATTAAAATTGAAAATTCCAATATTTTTCAACATCAATATTTTCAATATCTACAAACAACGTCAAAAATGCCAAAACTCACACAACACTGCCCTTCACTAGCAAATCTTCTGCTGCAATGTGAATGTGCGTCATACGAAAGATCACTCGACGGTGACAGCAGTTACAGAAACAACAACAGCAATAAGCAACGACAAAAATCGACAACAAAAAACATCGAAAAAAAGACAACCATCAGGCTCATCATTTCATTCTTTAATATAGCCCAGGCCAGGCCAAACCAATCCAATCCATTTTATTCCATTCCAATTCAGTTCTGAGTCAAGTCAAGCCAGGGCAAGGCTGGGCCACAAAAGTCTTGCCATGCTTCAGTTGAGTTGATATATTTGAGTTTGGAATTGCTTTGGAGTGTTCTGCCTGTGTTCCTTAATTTTTTCTTTTTTTTTTTAGTCTTTTCTGCCGATATTTTTTTTTTCTTTTTAGGGAGTATTTTCGAAATCTTCAATAGTTTTTTCGTCTTATACATAGAGTGCTGTTGTTGCTTGTTGCTTTCAGATTTATGTTTGAAGATTTGGTGATTAGGAAAATCAAGAAAATTGCTTGTTTCTTGAAAAGGAAAAAAAAAAAACATAATTTTGTGAGCATAAAATAAAATTAATGTTTGGTCGGCTTGAGTTAGTAGTTTCTTATACAATATCTCATTCCAAAAATTTGTCATTTGCTTGACTAGCATAAAATTGATTCGCGAATGACCACAATTGATTTCGAAAATTACTTATATGGTTTTTATAAACTTTTTCGTTAAGTTTTTTAAGAACTAAGATTATTCTGAAAAACACTCAGTGTATTCTGTAAGGTTCACAGTGAAATTAAGAAGGAAAGAAATTAATAGGATTTTAAAAAGTCTTTAATCCAATAAAAAGAAATCAGTTAATTTCGGAAAGACCTCAGTTGACTTTGAAAGACTTCCTTTAATATAAGTAAGGCTATGTTGAATGACTAAAATTTAATGCACAAAGACCTCAGCTGATTTTGATGCCAATCAAATTGTATCTGGAAATACCTCGCTTGATTTATAAAGGACCTAAGATAACACTGGTCAACACTAGTTTTGGTGCCGAAAAGCTGCACTTTTTTAACTAAGGACCGTAAACTGATTACATTATTAGCAACAATTTTGATATCATACGTGTAGTTTTCTAGATTTTGCCTTGTAAAAAAAGTTTACATGAAAAATAATTAAAATTGTTTGAATAAAAACTTTCTTTTTGATTTGTTTTGAGACTAATAATTATTATATTAATAATTTTTGTACTGAACTTTTTAGTCATTTATACAACCAACATGACAAAGATAACAAGTGGATCAATTTAACCTGGTAATTGATGACATATGTTTCGGCTATTACCACGTATATACATATCTTTGTCATGTTGGTTGTATAAATGACTAAAAAGTTCAATACAAAATTATTAAAACTTTCTTATTCGCAACTTTCGTGAATGAGGTGTAGTGGGACTTTCACGTTGGTTCTTCCAGCAATAGTCAGCCATCAATCCTATCGGCTTTGATATCGGTCTTCCATTGTCTTTAGGTCCTCGTGAAACCGCTGCCCTTGTTCTTTGCTTTAGGATCCAAGATTGTCTGGGAATTGGTTAAGATGACTGTGAAGGTAGTGCACTTTGATGGACGTATTACATCCTAAGTTACTTGACTTGTAATTTCCGAGAAAGTTTTTAGTAACTTTAACAAACGACTAAGCGACTTCGTTTAGAGCTGTCTATAAAAAGACTCGAATCATTTGGATGGTATTTTGAAAGGCTCATTCTGAGAATAAGGCCTTGCACATCCGAACAAAAAACAACATCATTTTCCGATCTGAAAAATGGTAGCAATTCTTGCTCTCTTGTTCGATAGAACGTGTCTTTTGTACCTGACATCAACAAGTTTTTTTCTTTTAATCTAGAAGCCGAAATCTCTGCAGATTTTTTAAAAGGTTCAAGATTCCTTATCAAATGATTCAATTCTTCTTGGGTAAAAGGTTTTGGCTCTGTAAATGGTATTCCTTCGAAATTGCTGTCGCTACTCATCTACTTCATTAATGACTTCTTCAAATGATGATTCTCGACTGGAACAAAATGCTGGAGCAGGTACTTTCTCTGAATGTGGTAAAGGTCTGCTTGCAGAATCTAAGTCTGAATAAATCATTTTTTTAACGTTTACACTACGCAAATTAGTACAGCAGAAGTAACAGTCATCGAAGTGATTTTTTCGTTCTTTCCATTGCATAGGCACTCCGAACCTCATATGGTTTCTTTTACCACTAATATACTGTCTCAAGTCTTTACAGCTCATTTTACAAACAATTTGGGGTATCCACGGCTTGTATTCATCCACAATTTTCGACTTAAAGCAGGCATAATAAGCACTTTTTATAAAATTTCTTATAGGTTTTCTGAACTTTTTCACTGTGTATTCACCATAAATGTAACAAAACACATTTGGATCATTGAGACAACTTCGTCGTAATGCAGAAATGATAAAAAAATCAATTTATTTTTAGAAATCTATCGATAAAATAGCAAATCATGCACACGGAAGTACTTATTAGAGCGAATATTCAAAACCGACGGTTAATCAAAAATGACACGTAGGAAAAAAAATATTAAAAATATTTTTATTGTTAAGAAAACATACTTAATACAAAGCCGCTAACTATATTTCGGCACCAAATTATTTTTTTCGATTTGTTGACCTGTGTAATTTCATTTGATTTTTGTAGGACCGCAGACACACTGACCTCTTTTAATTCTCAGTTGATTCTGAAAAGATTTCAATTGGCACTGAAATACCTCAGTTTGGAATGGTCTTAAAATGCCTACATTATTTTTCGGAAGAACCTTAGTAGATTATTAGAAAATTTTACAGTAATTTTGGAAGAATGTTTCTGGAAAGAACTCAATTCACTGAGTAAGGTCATGTATTAACTTTCAACAAGTTTTGGTTGATATAACTATGCCTTTAGTTGAAAATTAAATTGTTGTACTTATATTGGGAAAATATAATAATTGTTTGAGTTGATTGAAGCGATTTGTTTGGGTTGAATATTCTCTATTTTTATTTGATTTCACATCTCATTAATATGTATTTATGATTGCGTAAATACCAAAGCCATCTAGTGTAAGGATGTGACGATATTGGAACTATCGATTTATTTATGAATCGATATTTTAAAATATTGTTTTCAGCCATCGATTTTTTTTTGCACGAATTGAAAGTAATACACAAGTTATTAACAAGTCACTATTTGCAACAAAGAAATATTTATTTCAATCACAATATGATTTGGTCATTATTACCAAATATATGATTGATCAAATATTATTCAATTCAGTGAAATACGTGACATGCTAACTTATATCAAACAATTATTTTCCCATATCAAATATATAAGTTTTAATTTTTTTATATACAGGTAAATCATTTTCTCTGTATAGAAGGACTTCGGTCGAATACAAAAAGACCTTAGTTGATTTTGGAAGAATCTCAATTGAATTTGGAAGATAACTTGATGATTCTGTAATGTACTCATCTGATTCTGAAAGACATTTGGCGTTATCAAAGAGAACCTCATTTGATTCTGAAAAGAACTCAGTAGTTTCGGGAATCAAACTTTATTAATCTACCTAATTCAATATTTGCAATTAAAAAAGTTGCAAAAGTTTTCCAAATGTCCTCACGTTTTGAACTTTTGCATTTCTCCAACTTAAAATTCTAGACAAAGATTTGCAAATGCGGAAGATATCATAAGGTACTTAAGTTTTATGACAATGCCATTTATTTTCTGAGACCTTGTAACTTTTTTAGTCGACAGAAGTTCATTAGAAGCAAAATTCGCTCCTATAATCCATCACTTTATGAGTTTATTATTATTATTTATAAAGCCTTCAAAAAGTTAACAAAATCACATCAATCTTAAATTTATAACCACAGCTTTAGACATGACCGGGAATATGCATAAAAACTGCTGCTTGAGTGGAGACAACCAGCGACGACTTTTAGCCTCACGCTGCCTTAAGGTACACAGCAAAAACATATTGCAGACATACATATCAATATTGCAAAACATTGCAATGCAGCAGTAGTCGTTTTGTTGTCTCTTTGCCGAACATGCAACATTTTTCCAAATGAATGCACTCACTCCCATGTTTAATTTATTTATAGACGTTGACGTACATAGCTTGTGATTTTGATTTTGAATTCGAGAAACTCAAACCCTTTTACTATTTGAATGAACGCACCTTCGCTGCTGCTGCTGGCAGGGAATCTTATGTGTAGTACGGAAGGAAGCTTTTGGCAGCTGTGTAGCACAGACAGCAATGCAGTGTTGCAGCAGTCAACTACAATTCTCATAAATTGTTATTGTGTCAGTATTGTCTGTCTGCTCTCGTCTTCGATTCATCTGGCTGGCTGTCTATTTTTCCTACATCGTTGCATTTGTTGTCTTGGTAAATCAAGGAACATCAAAAAATCAGAGTGCTATAAATTAAGCGCAGTTTGAACTTGACATATGAAGCAACTGATATGGTTACTGTCAGAAGTTGTTAGGGAAATTGCATGAAGTGGTAAGAAGGTGCAACGAAATTGGCAACCAACAGTACTGGGAAGATTTTTAAGCAACTTTTTGTAAAGAATGATGATTTATAAGGAGGATTGTAGACAAAGGGTATTAAACTTTCAAGGTAATATCAGCTTGGCAAATAAATAGATTGCCAATAGAAATAGTAGTAATTTAGTAATGTCCTTCTTTAAGATGCGCATTCAAATTTAACATGACGTATGATTACCTTTTTTCTGCACATAATATATTAAAATGATTCTTTCAAATGCTTGTATTTCAAATTCGATACAAGTTAGGAACAATATGCCCTTGAGAAAATCTGTGGGTTTAGATTTTTTCCAATAATGTATGGTTTCATTAATGGCCTCAAAAAATTGTGTGAGCTATAAGCCACAAAGTCTAATGCTTAATGATTTTAAGGCATTTCACAACATTTTTGAGAAATGAAATAAATCAAATATTTTTTATAAGACTTTCCTAAGCTTTAAACCAACTTAATTAAAGTTCCCTTTTCAATTCCCAATCGTTTTTAACAATCAACAAAGCTCATTAATTTCCCATCGACTTCTTATTTTTCACGTTTTTTTTTATCTCTCTCCCATAACAATTTCACCCATTTGTTGTTTGCTATATCAAGTGACCGCCCGCAGTGAGCTTTTTTTTTTTCATTTTTTTCGTTCATTGTTGTGGTTTCACTACAGTCAGCAGCTGCGTTATTGAAAGCTTTAGAACTTGGCGCGGCGCAAGCAACACAAACAGCAAGATAGACGACTACAACAATGTTGGACAGCAAGTGTGGCTGCCGCACGAAAGCCACATGAAAATTGTTCAATGTCAATTAAACGCAGCCCGCATTTCAAATCAGTGATGCAAACGGACAGATGATCGCACGCGTGCATGGTTGAATGGTTGAACGCACGAACGAATGATTGAGTGGGAATGTCGCAAAGGTATCGATATAGCGATGTTCACAAGTTTTATAAAAATTATTTGAGTTTTATAATGAACGATGTCAAGAGAGTATTTCAATGTTGCTTAGGTTGAATTTTACAACTTCTGGATATTTTTCGAAACAAATCCGATGCCTTCTAGCTTTCAGAAACCTTTCCGATAGTTGTCAAAATAACATTTGTGGACAATGCTTGATACTTTTCTATACTAACAACATTTACTCCGCGACTGCTGGCATTTACCTACTTTTTACAAACATTTTTCGAGCTTTTATTTTGACCATAAGTTGAAATGATTTTGGTATGAAAATTTATAATAAAAATGTATCGAAAATTTCATTACAAAGTATATCGATAAAATGTAAACACATCCCTAAGTACATAACCCCTAGCTGGCAGAGTCTGTCTCATATTTTCTTGCCCATTTTTTTTGTACATAACAAAATTAATGTTTAAACATTTATTTGGCCACATGTGGCGCGTAAATTTAAAAATACTTTTGTTTTAAACGCACGGTGATCGATGCGCACCTTTAAGGTTGCACCTATGGATTTTTTCAAATATTTGAGAAAAAAAAAATTGAATTTTTTCGATTTCCTTAATAACTACTAATTTTTCATTGCAATGAAACAAACTAATGGTAATTATATATTTGAAGTTTAAAAAATAAAATAGAAAATAAAATATTGTACTTACCAATATCGAAAGCATTGGTTTGTTGCGTCTGTAGCGTCGTCGTGCACAGTAAAGCAAACAGATAGAAGGAAGGAAGGCACTGTGGGGAGAATTTTTTCGTGAGTAACGCTTTATTGTGTTGAGTTCTGTGAGTTCTACTAGAGGGTTTGCTTTTTATTATTGTGTTTATGGCGGAAAATTTAGACATTTTGTATGCGTAGATTATGTGTTATGTTGAGCTTTTGCGCGCTTTAAGGTGTTGTTGTACGTAGTAAAAAAGCTGGTGTTTTTTAAAAGATACTGCTAAGCAGGCAGTGTTTCATTTACGAAAGCTGTAAAGACAAAAAAGTAAAGAAAATAAGTTTTTTAAAGTATTTGTATATCAGTTTTTTTTTATTAAAATGTATAGTTTTTGGAACACTTATTTGTGTTCGAATTTGATTTATGCAATAATTGCTGAAGCGATTTTAATTTGAGCTAAAAATATATATTGCCCGGATATTTAAGTAATAAAAATTACATATTTGGTTAATAATTAACATTTCGTTGAGTTATATAAATGATTTGTTCATAGCAAATTGTAAAAAGTTACTCATACGCTCTGTTGTAATTTAAAAAAAGGAATTTATTTTTAAATGTTTTGAGTAAGATCCACACAAAATAAAAATTTTTTGAAGAAATTTTAAAAAAAATTTAATTGATTTGGTTTTAATTTTTTTTAAGTTGAAATTTTCTTATGACATTTCTACAGCAACTAATGAACGAATTTAATTGAAAAAAAAAAAAATTAATTTTCATTTGTTACACCGTAGTACATAAAATACTCCAGAGACAAAATATATATTTTTTGGAAACAATTAAAGACCTCAGAAATTGGCATTAAGGGTGGATCATATTTTGAAGAAAATATGACACATGTGATACGACTTTTTCATAAATTAAAGAAAATTATTGTCCACCCTATATGTCACATATTAATCACAACACTTTATATCCCATGCAATTTCCTGTAATGTCAATAACTCTACGCTTAATTGCACAACTGTCGTCAGACACATCTTCCATTCACATTGTCGCTCTCGTCAACGGCATCAAATGCAATAACAAAAATGTAAGCAACAACAATTACTTCTATAGCGTCGGCATTTTGTGCCTTTGATACTGCATACAGTGTAGTTTAGTTCCTTTTGCAAAATTCTATGTCTAGCATACAAAAAACATTAAAAAAAAAAATATATGAAAAACTTTTATAGCCTGGCCTATACTATGCAATTATGAATTACAGAAAATTCAACATTTTTTACTTCCTTCATAAATTTTGTGCTCTTATGAAAAACGCATGTTTCAAACAAACAATATACCAAAGTTGCAACAAAATTAAGCATCATAATACTTAAGAGTTAAGCCTAGCATTACTACGAGTACATTTGATGGCATAGGCACTCGAGCCATGCCATGTTCTTATCCTAACATTTATATATTTTACCGCCGCCATAACATTTTGTTGCACGTTGCCATCATCGTCTTCATCAAAGTTGCCTGCTTTTGCTGCATAAAGTTTTCAGTTTTGAGTTTTTCAGTTTCGACTTCCCTCAATATAGGTTAAATTAATAATGACACCCATGCAACGATATTTTCCCAAGCTAGCAGCAATGCCGTTTCAAGTCTATAGTCCAGCATATCTGCTGTAAGGCAAGAGCAATAGATGCTGAGAAGAGTGTGAGAGAAAGAAATGCCTATGCCGTTGGCACTTGTTTGCATGCCCCATTCATGTAGCCAGGCAGTGTTGATGTTGCCGATGCTGCACGTTTCAATGAAAGCAACTTCAAATTGCATTAGCAAAACTGCGACCGCAAAGCAACAACGAAATAACGCTTAGATCCTTCATATTGTGGAATGCTTCTGCTAAGGAGTAATGCGATTGATGCCTCCCCTCATTTATTTTTGCACTGTTCCAGTTGCTGTGAGTGTTTTCTGTGTAGCTGTTGTTGGTTAAAGTGATGATGAAAACTGTATGCGAGTACTTTATGGAAACTTTATCAAAAAGCTGATGTAAAAAAATTCAAATTGGGAGATAATATAGAAATATAGAAACACATATGAGACAAACATCATCTATTATACAATATCATTAATTTCAATGCAAATTTTTGGTAAAATGACTACAAAAAAAAAAAAAATATCATGAGATAAAAATTGCATGAAAGTAAAATAACATGTTAGAAATATAACATGAGAGAAAAAAATACATGAATAATATGTCATAAGAGGGAATTTATGTCATGTGAGTTCTGCAACTAAGTCAAATCTCTCTAGTTTTCTGTATGCGAGTACTTTATGGAAACTTGTATCGAGAGGCTGATGTAAAAAAATTCAAGGGGGGAGAAAATATAGAAATATGGAAGCACTTAAATCTATGCAAATGAGACATATATTATCTACTGTACAATCTCATTAACTTCAATGCAAAATTTTGGTAAAATGACTACAAAAAAAGAAATATATCATGTGATAAAAATTGCAAAAGAGTAAAATATCACGTTAGAAATATGTCATGAGAAATAATCGCATGCAAAAAAAAAAAAAAACATGAAAAATATGTCATAAGAGAAAATGTTTGTCGTGTGAGTTTTGCAGCTAAGTCAAATCTCTCAAGCTTTCATTACTTTTAACATAGTTGGGGGGCGTGAACGTATTCGCAGACAATCACATTTTGATATTTCAATATTTATAATTGCGTTTTAATGGTAAAACTACAAAACAGAAATACAACACGACGAAAAAATCTTGCTTTTTTATCAAATATATCATGGGAGAAAAATATGTGATGAAAGAAAATATACACAAGGGAAAAATATTTCATGAAATTTTATACACTAACACAACTGTGCCGCATATTTCTCAATAAACTAATTCGGTGGGTTGGTGTCGGCAGTTTTAATTGAGATCTGAGAAGATGTTTAAAACGTTCTCAGATGAAGAACATAGCTCTGACATATGACGCAAATTAATAAATAACGAGAAAATTCACTCTTGTCTAGTTAATGTCGAGTGCCTGGAATATATCGTAGATGTGAAAACATTTTTTGAAGTTCTTGCGACAAAATGTTGCAACGTTGTTTGATAATGATGATGATGCAGCAGTTTCAGTGCAACGAAAAATGTTTTATAGTAACTTTTACTACTTTTACCAAGACAATCGCCTCTACAAAGTTTTTCGAATCAAGAGCTCAGTTAAAACCGATTACTTGAAAGATGAAAATATATCACCACCTCAGCTTAGCCTGAAAAATGCGCATCACTTTGTTTTGCAAAAGCAGCAATAGCAGCAGCATCACTCAAGTGTTGCCGCTTGCCTGACGGCGTTGTTTGTTTTTAATAAACCAACTAAAACTATGGATGGGTATGTAAAATGCATATGTTGCTTTTGTGGTTGTTTTAGTTGTTGCTATTGGGGTTTTTTAAAAATTATCACCTGTTCTATGCCCCAGCAATACTATCGTTTTTTGCTATAGACTTAAGACCAGTATAGTTTGATATATTGCCAAAAGAGTTGACTTTAACATTTATTTTAGCTGCGGGATATTTACAAAAGAATTAAGCATACAAACTATATGTAGTTGTTGTGTTTAAAGTATAGAGTGTGGCCTGTTTTGTATAGTCACTAGTAACTGGTTTCAAGAATTTTGTTTCATACTAAATTGTGCAGTTATTTAATTAAAAATAAATCGATAATGGTTACAACTAAAAGAAAACGTCAACTTAAGCTTACCGAAGTTAATTCTTGACAAATAATTTACTTAAGATTTATGGTCTTGAAAAATTAATAAAAATTTGCAAAGTTTATTTCATTATAAACAAAACTCTTTAAAATATCTTTCAATGTAACCCGAGAATTTAATTCCTCCCACTCTTTGGAGAAAAAAAGACTTTGAGTTCAATATAAGCCAACGTTCTTTGCTCCAGTTTTTCATATACCCTAACTTCATTCATGCTTTTATTGCTGCTTTCCCTTTAGACGGCTTTTTGTATTTATGTTTACGTTGCGCTTTTCATGCAATTTTCTGCAATACAACGTCTCACTCCTCCTGCAGTTGCAACACTTTGCTCCCAATGCATTTCTTGTGTTTTTGTCTGTGCATCCGTTGCTTTACACTACTGCGCTTCTTCTTTTTCTACTGTACTTTTAATAAATACCTAAGCAAACAATTTGCGCCGCTACCCGTGTGTGCTGAATAGATGATGTACCAAGTCATTCCGGCAGGAAGCAGGTTCCACTTAATTTTCATCTTTTTTTTTTTGCTACTTCATATCGCCTTTTTATTGCTGTTCTTTTGCTCAATGTAGGCCGCCATATGAAATAAAGCAAAATATCTAAGCAGCAACAGTGGTAATAGCAGCAACTGCAGCAATTTAAAGCAGTGGCAAAATTTAGCTGCACGAACAGGAAAAAAAGCATATGCTTTTAAAAGTGTAACGGTAATGATGCTTCAAATAGCTTAGAATGGAAAAAATGCAATTGCACAAAAGTTTAGGAATAAAAAAGTTTCGGAATGATATGAAAAAGTTCATATAATCTAAATGTACACGGAAAAAAATGTATGAAACATTTTTTAAGAATAAATTGTTGCTTAAAAAAAACTGCAGAAATGTGCGAATATTTCGTAGAAATTTTTGGATGATTTTTCATTTCCCTAAAAAGTCAGTCATGTTTAAAAGCTGTGATTGTGACACATTCAGTTCTCGTTCGAGAAGCTGTCGATAAAACCAAATTTTTTGATCAATCTTTTGATCCTTCCAGAAACTTTGACTATATACAAAATGGGTTCTATGTTACACAGCGATCATTTGTGCATCTCTTGTCGTGCCCAAAATCAATTTCTGACTTTTATTATCGGCAAGGATAAAATGGTATTTTAATGACCAAAAGAGCGCTTATGAATTTTTTTGCATTTTTTTTATAGCTATTATGTGTTGAAAATATGTCATGTGAGAAAAATATGCCAAGAAGAAAAAATATGTCATGAGAGAAAATAAGTATCGTCATTACATTGTATAATGTTGGAAAATTTGTGTCATGAGAGAAAATTTGTGTCATGAGAGAAAATTTGTGTGATGTGAGAAAATAATTATCGTCAGTACATTGTAAAATGGTGGAAAATTTGTGTCATGAGAGAAAATTTGTGTCATGCGAGAAAAATTGTGTCATGAGAGAAAATCAATTATCAGCTAAATTGTTTGCACAACAGGAACAACATTTTTTGTGTTAATATATTTTCCAAATGTTAGTCAAAACGGCTAAAAGGTTAAGTGTTTCTAGGCTACATCAGAGGACAATTCAACAGTACCTTGATATATAAAAAATACAAAGTAGCGATAAGTTGAGAAATTTTCATGAATAAAGTTATATCAGAGTGAAGTGGAATACTTACGCGGAAATTATACTGTGGCTAAAATTTTAAAAAAATTATTCTTTAGCTATTGTTAGCAATCTAAGGAGACATTATCAGTACTACCAAATTTTTATTCTATTGTGCTGATAAAAGTTTCATAATAAAAATAGCTACACTTTCGCTGCAAAATTTCTCTACATGTACTTGCCACCTATTTTCACTTGCACATCCCATTTCCCTTTATGTTAACCCCCCGCGCTACTGTTGCAGCAATTGAAAATTAAAATTGCGACAGTGTCAGCAGCATTTAAGTTGAAGTGGAAGCGAAAAAAATGGGCGCTGCAAATACGGTTTTACATTAAATGTGCATAAAAGTCCCTATAGCGACAGCAGAAAAAAAGGCTCGTGCTGATTTTGTTGCTGTCGCTACTGCTGTTCACTCATTTAGAGATAGAAATCTTTTGATGTGTTATAATTTTAATGAGTTTTGGGGTCAAAGTAAACTAATTAAATGTAGCATGAATACACTTTATCCAATGCTGAGCGAGGGGTACGTGAAGTGGAGTGGAATTTGAGTTTGAGCAATATACATATATACTCGTATATCAGTAAAGCAGGGTGTTTAAGTGAGTGAACGAGAGCTAAAACAAATATTTTACTAGTTGACGCTGGAAGTCAGGCTGCCAGCTAGTGTCATGATGAGCAGCAACCAGAGCGTTAAGTTGATTTTGCTCATTTGTAAGGGATTTCATTTGGGATTTCAATGGTTTTGCCGTTTTCTTCTGTGAAGTGGTCATAAAGAAGGATCTTTAATTTTTTTTCCTCTTATGCTGAAAGCTGTTTTTCTTATTCTTTCATGTGGCATTAAATATTGATAAAGATGATAAGTAACGACTTATGCTGTGATTATATGAAATGATGTTAGTATGTAGAAGAATTTATCTTAATGAAATTTTTGTATGGGAAGCATTTGCAAGAAAAAAAAAATATGTGGTAAGGTTCAACATCCAAGAAGAGAAAAATTTTTCTGAATATTTGAAATGCGTATCTCACGAAAGGTTAAAAGTTCAGAAAGGTCATGCAAATATAAAGTTTAGTAAAATTGTGATAAAGGATTTCGAGAAGATTTTAATTAAAGCTATAATTTTTTTTTTTGAATAGAAATCTTTACTATAAAAAAATTGATTGCAAGAATGGTGTCTATATATCCATCATTGTCGATTTCTAAAGCATGTGAAGTTTTGGAAGCTTCAACGAAGATCATAATTTACCTACACGTTAAGCAACTCAATGTTTTGATAATCAGTGCATTATTCTGAATTTATTTTTCTATTTAACAAATAAATTTAATAAGTTTAAATAAATTTTACGATCTTTAAACCACACTTGGAGTGGTTACATAAACAATCCAATCCATCATTTACTATGTCACAAAGTAATAAATTTTTTTTTAGTTTTTTCAAGCACATTCCATAGAATTTTCTCAGAAAAAATTATATCTAAAAATGCTGCGGCTATTAATTGAATTTAATTTTGACATAGATTGCAACACATTTTCAGGGCATAGGAAAACGTACACACATACATACATAACAATTGAACAAATTACAGTAACACTCGTAAAACTCCAATGTTGTTAGCAGCTGAAAGCATAGTAATAAATTAGCCCCTACAAAAAGTACCATTACATAGAGAAAATTAACTTTAAATTTTGTAGACTAATCAGTAGACAAATGAAACAAAATCTGCTAATGTTTCTCTTAATATTTTTTTCAAATATTTTCGTCAAAAAAAAGGAAATTTAAGATTTTTTGAATTAAAATTTGGAACAAAAATGGTAAATCATCTCACGTCTTATCTAGAAAAAATGAGATCGAAGAGCGACCTCTTAGAAT
Organism: Tricholauxania praeusta; assembly: GCA_949775025.1. Classification (NCBI taxonomy): domain Eukaryota; kingdom Metazoa; phylum Arthropoda; class Insecta; order Diptera; family Lauxaniidae; genus Tricholauxania; species Tricholauxania praeusta. The sequence goes on along the minus strand of OX459030.1, from coordinate 121,980,622 downwards.
CAAAACTCAAATTGCCTGTGAATACTTTGATTTAACATGAATAAAGTAAGTATGAGAGTTTCTGGGAAACCTATTACAAAACACATCGGTACAAAATTCATCAAATCACTTAGCTTTTTTTCGCATGATCGTGATTTCCACACGCAAAAAACAATATATAAAAACAAGTTATGAAAAACTGACAAAAAATAATAGATTTTTTTTTTTTAAATGATTTTGTTAACATCTCAAAAATTTATTCGTATTATAGCAAAATCATGAAAATAGCATGAAAATTCTATAATGAAAAAAAGTATTCATGAAAAAAAGTATAGTATCTAAAAGTGCTGGACTCCGAAATTTCGCCAAAACGCACTTTTAATTTAAAGTAGCATATTTTCTCTCTCATGAGATATTTTATCTCATGAGATATTTTCTCACATGTGATATTTTCTCTCATGAGATATTTTCTCCCATGAGATATTTTCTCACATCAGATAATTTCTCTCGTGTGATTTTTTTCTCAAGCTATATTTTCCTAAGACCTATTTCTTCTTATGAGTTATAATAGTTTATCATATATGTATGTTCTTCTGCAAGCTCTAACGAGAGTGCATTTGAAAGTAACGTGAGAGCATTTGTGTAAACACATGCAAATGTGAAAGCACAACAACGATACAGTTCTACTTCAGCAGAAGTGAAATATTTGAAGCTGAGGATATTTTAAAAATTTGTTGTTGAAAAATTAAAGAAATATTATTTTTTATAAAACGTAGCAAAATTTAAAAAAAAGCGAGTTCATATTAATTGATGAACTTCAAAATGTTGAAATATTTTCTCTCAGTACAGTCACAGATGTTTCCTTAGGCAAGATTGCAAGTGCTGCGCTTCTGTTGTATGTCAAATAAAAATTTACCAATTAACCAAAATGCTGTGTTACACTATCGCACCACTGCGCGCAGTGAATCAGTGATGATGATGATGACGATGGAGCCATTGACAACGCCAGTAATTTAGTAGAGCGCATATGAATCTAAATCGCACCGATAGCAAAGAATGCACTTTCATATCAAATTGGCGACGCCAGCAAAAAATTGTTGACAAGTGCTTTAAATTGACATTTTAGTTGACGTGTCAAATTGACAGCAACAGTAGTGTGTAGTAAAATAAATTGAAAATGAAAGAAAGAAGAGAAATAGCAGAAAAAATTAATGAAAACCAAAAAGTGAGTCAGCAGCCCTTAAATGCGTTGTCAAACAGATGCGCAAACTTTTTATTTCTTTTTTTTTTTGTACAATTTTTTTTTTATATTCATATAAATATGTGGTTGCCATGTCACATCAACTGTATGAACTGTCACTTTTGACATTTGCACTTAAATGTATTACAGTCTGCATGAGAATGATGCTTAACAGTTGGGCTAGTAGTTAAGAGGGGAAACATTTGACTGCAAGGAAATTTTGCAATTTTTCACAAAACAACCTTTAACTTAATTCAATAAAAAAAAAAATTTGTAATTTTTTTGCAAGAAGTAGTAAAAGTTGCTATTTTGACAGCTGACATTATGACAGTTTGCAAAACAGACGCGTCTGCAAGGGAGGGACAAATTAATTGGCATGTGTTACTATAAAAAAATACTAAAACTTTTTTTTTCTAAAAAACGTAAAACGCAACTAATTGGAAATAAAAAATTCCCTTTAGTCATTGACATTTTTAATAAAAAAAAACCTCAATAATTTCAAGTTACTACGTTTCATTTATAATTTATTCCCCACGGATGAAAGCAGAGCAAACACAAAAATAGAAAAAAAAAACCCTCATATTTCTCCCCAAACGAAATGAAAGTCATACACTTGCTGTCACTAAAGCTCCCAGCTGCAGACTGCGTAAACCACACAAACTAAAACTTTAAAATGTTAAAGAAAAAAAAAAAAAAATGTAAAAATAAAATCAAAGTTTTTCCAATATTTTTGCTATCTGACTTCCGTCGTTGCGTCCGGAGGATTCCTTTGTCGCCGGTTTACGTTTTCTTCTTTGTGGCTGCAGTTGGATTTTATTTTCCCTACTGAATTTTTTAGCATATAATTTTTTTTTCTTTTTTGCATTAACGTATTCTGTAGCTGCTGTGGTAGCTGATAATATTTTGTATAAAATGCTACACTGGTAGCCATTCAGTGTACAACATGCAAATGATATCCTTTTTGCTGAAGTCGTCGTTTTTTTTTTTCATCTATGTAACTTTATGCATATGAAATTTAGTATTGAAAGCTTATGAATACGTCTTTTGACGTAATACAATCATGTTGGTGATGACGACATAAAGCATTTGGTGTCATAAATGGAAAAAAACTAGTAAAATAAGTGGACAAAAATAAGAATTTATTGATATTAACTCCGCTTTTAATAATTAGTTATTTAATTTTATATCGATAGCTAATTATATTTTAGTTTTTAAATCTGTAATCCAATTGTTTCATAATGTTCCAATATGGAATATTACACCTTATTTCGTAAAAACGCTGTGATAGTTTTCCATTCTAATTTTGGAAACTATTTTTATCAACAAAATTCAAAAAATCACACACTGTTCACTGACAAAATAAAATCAAAAAGTAATGGCAAAGAACTTCAGTTGCAACAACAAATGTAAAATAATTTCCTTTTATTAATTTTACTACACTGAGCTATGACTTCTTTTTACTTTAAACATTGCCATTTTTCCCACAATCAACTTCGACGCAGTAGGTGTCATAAGTGGGTGTTTTTTCTTTTCAAGTTTAATGTTGGTAATGCTGATGTTGCCAGTGCTCTACTGTTACTGTTTTGCACATGAAAAAAAAAACATTATCTAAAAATACTAAACTCCAAAATTTCGTCAAAGCTTAACACATTTTAATTTTAAACAGCATATTTTCTCTCTCATGATATATTTTCTCCCATGTGATATTTTCTCCCATGTGATATTTTCTCCCATGAGATATTTTCTCTAGAGATTTTTTCTCATGCTATATTTTCTTAAGAGCTATTTCTTCTTATGATATATAATATTTTATGATATACACATGTCATTAGAATGTTGCACAAGTTCTTCTGCAAGTTCTAAAGAGAGAGTTACGATCGAGCATTTCTAATTTCATAAACTTATCACTTTACGCTATTTATTTTATCAACAGAATTCAAAAAATCACATACTGTTCAATGACAAAATAAAATCAATATGCACGGTATACTGTAAGGAACTTTAGTTGCAACAGTAAATCTAAAATAATTTCCTTTTATTCATTTTACTACACTGTGCCTATGACTTCTTTTTACTTTAAACATTGCCATTTTTCCCACAATCAACTTCGACGCAGCAGGTGTGATAAGTGGGTGTTTTTTTTTCAAGTTTAATGTTGGTAACGCTGATGTTGGCAGTATTCTACTGTTACTGTTTTGCGGTTTTGCTGTTGGTCAGTAATATGCTGGTGTACTTTTTTGTTGTTGTTGCTCATTTTCTTTATTTTCCCTATTCACTTTATAACCGCTTTTTGCTACTTTATTTATTAGAACATTTTCTATTCTAATTTGCAAAAGTGTAACAGTAGTAAATAATAAAATGGTAGTAAGCAGAAAATTATGCCAAATTAGATGGAGTGTTGTTATTCGCTAACTTTTCTGTAGGTGTTTTCCGCTGTTTCTTTTTTTTTCTGCATTAAAAATTGGTTGGAAAAAGCCAATACTCTGTAGAAAATTGGTTAGGTAGGTTAAGTGCTAGTAGTGTTTGATGTTTATGAGTGCCATTATTTGAATTTAATAATGGGGCCAAGGCAGTTGCTAAATTTTAAAAGGCAAAACCTACAAAGACTTAAGAGCCTCTAAAAATATGAGTTTTTGAATTGGAAATAATAAATTTGAGCGCATGTAGTATTTTAAGGAATAACATATACATTACAGCGGCAAATTGATTAAGTACTCTGATTTTTCACGTATGAAAAGCTATACCCATTGTGTTGTACGTTTCACAAATGAAATAGTTACTGTGATATTTTGTTTACCCACTTACTGGCTGCCTACTTTATATATGGAGCAGTAGGCAGTTTGATTGCTGGCTGCCTGCTTTGTATATGAAGCTGTTGGCAGTTTGTCCGTTTGCTGTCTGCTTTGTTTATGGAGCTGTAGGCAGTTTGTCTGTTTGCTGTTTGCTGTCAGCTTTGTATATGAAGATGTAAGGGGTCTTGCCTGTTGGCTGCATACTTTGTATGTGGAGATGTAGGCAACTCGGTAAACTATACAGGCACTTAGTAAGCGATGTTTTAAGGCAGTCTACCTTTCCCTTGCTACTCATTGTATATAGAGATGTAGGCAAGCTGCCTACAAAGCGGCTATCCCTTTGTAAAAAGAATTTTCAGTTGTGACAAAGTGGCAAATTGACAGCAAATTGAAATAAATTGGTTAGCACTAATGTTAATCAAGTTCTTAGTCTGTCAGGTATGAAAATGCAGTGCTTGAATGTTGACGAAAATTTTGTAATTAGCTATGGCAAGCTAATTACATATAAAAAATACGCAAAGCCGAAGGAGCATGCGATTTAAAAACAAAATTTCACAAAAAAAAAGCATGCGAAGATAGAAAACGAAAATTATTTAACTTGATTACAAATTAACACCACCAAAAATACCAGAATGAGCTCGAAAAAAGCTGGATATTTGTTGTTGTTGCAGTTGTTAGAGCTGAGCAAGTTTTAAGTTGTGTATCCTTGCACTATCCTACTCAGATTGTCAGAAGTGTCAGCAGACTTATAAATCTCTTATCGGCAGCTCAACATCCTCAAAGCAAGTTGATGATGGTATCCGCTTGTGGTGTTTAGTGACCCGAAATGGAGCAGCTCTCAATTAGAAGGTAACTCAAGCACAAACAAAAGATACGAGTAGCACGTTTCAGCATAATAAGTTACCTACGCTGTACTTCTACAAACTTTTTGAATGATATACTCGAATAAACAATAATTAATCGTTACACCTTTCACTATTTAAATTACCTTTCAAAACTATTAAAATTTTCTTCACTTCCCGGGTCATCTCTCACATGAGGATTTGCAGACAAAATCAGAATACAATATATTATTGGTTATATGCTTTTAACCTTTAGCTCACCTATTTAAGCGATCAAAGTGGACAAACCAACTTACGTTATTTCATTAGTACAGTTTAAGAGATCTGCTTGATTATTCCCGACTGAGATTTTCGCCTTAAACGAAGGCTTAAGATCCAAAATTGACTTAAACATTCGTGCCAGTAAAATCTTCATATTTTTCGAGCTTATTTAAAGGAGCAAAATTCAATCTAAAGCCAGTTTTGGAAACAACCATTGCAAAAAAAATCTAGTCTGTACTAATTGTAGTCCTCCTCACAAGTGCGGGAAAAAAGATTTTGATTCTCTTGCCAAAGGCGTTGTTTTCAAAATATTTTTTAGAAAGATGTTATTACGCTCTGCTACAATAGAAGAACCAGTTTTGGGCATGTGATAATCTACTCCAAAATTCTTGCAGAAACTATCACCAAATACATGCTAAAATTTTTGAGCACACTTAGAGCTAGTAAATTGATCTTAAATGAGCTAAATACTAGACAACTACTATGCCAAAACTTACAAATTTAAAGTGTTTAAAGAATAAATAAACTTTCAGTATCAATCACTCCAACGCTTTTAGCAAAAACAACAAAACGAATCACAGACATGCTATGGTGAGAAATATTCCACATTAAATTACTGCTTTTGGTAAAACATCTTTATTGTGTCAGTTATGATGCAAAGCAAACAAAATATTATTCTTAATTGTTTCCTATAAACAGTATTATGTATATTGTTGGAATTCTTTGAATTCTTATCTTAAACCACTCAAGATGCCAAGAGACCCGCATTTAATTTTCTATCTTTCCGTTTTGTTTATTCAAAATCTAATCATCACTCAAAATATTTTGCAGTAGTTCAACGTTTACAAATTAGCTCTGCTTTTATATGCTCATTTATTATATATATTTTTCGTTCTTTCAATATTTTTTTCTTTGTTGTTTAGTTTTTTCTTTATTCCCATATGCTATCTTTTCTAATGATCTTGACACTCAAATATCAGCACAACGATCGTGTGGGCAATTTGAAAAAGGGCAACAACACCACTGTCGTTGTGCTGTGGCTAATAATAATGATGATAATGTTGTTTTTGTTGTTGCTGAGGATGATGATTTTTTTGTGAAATCAAGCATAAAATGTTGAGGTTCTACTGCTTCTTTTTTTTGCTGTTTTTGTTTTTTGCTTTTATTTTTATTTGAATAATAAGGCAGCAAGAAATGCGGGAAGAACGCTGTTTCCTGTATTTCCTTAATTTTATTTTCATAATGTAGTTTCTTGTGTGCTTGAGTTCTATAACTTTTAAATATCCACTGCATTTTGTTTGTCTGCTTATAGTGTATATTGTGTTGTTGCTGTTGTTGCCTTGGCTCTTGACAGTGGCAATTTCATGCAAAGTAGTAAAATAGTGGACATTAAATGTCACTGAACTGGAACTGAGAGTTAATTAGCTTGCAATACTGATACGTATACTGACTGTCGCGTTGCAGTTTGAGTGCGAGTTTAAGATTTTCCATTTTTTTTTTTTAATTAAAAAATAAAATAAAATAAAATTGCTGTGAATGCAGAAAATGCTTAACATTATGGTAGGCAGACAGTTTGGCAGGCAAGCGATTGGAAATTTAAATTAGATACTAAATGTAATGACTAGCAGAAAGGGTTAAGGGTTACAACTTTGCGAAATGTGGGAAAATTTTGAATGAATTGCCTTCTAGGAAAAACATTTTAAATTTAATTTTTTTTAATGCAATGTGCATTGTGGTTGCCAACTTTTACTATTTTTATTTATGGTTTTATATTTCTTTAATAAAATATATGGCAAAAGAGTTTAAAAATATTAGACAAAAGGTTTTGTGATGAATTGTGCTAGGTGGGAATAACATATTTGGCTTACAGATTCAGAGGGACTCTGCTTTAAGAATTTTATTCCCTAGGAAAAGGTTTAATAATGATCCACTCTGCTTAGGAAAATAAAATAACATTTATATTTTATTCCAAGGAATCGGTATTTGATATCAATTTTCTATGTATTATTGCGTTGTTCATGAATATTAATTATTTGATCCATCTCTAAAAACATAAGCCGGAATCAGAGCTTATATACTTATGTTGATGTGTTGAAATTATTCATTTAATTCTTAAAAGAATGCACGAAAAATCAATCACTTTAGAAAAATATAACCTTATAGTTTTTATCCAATTTAAATTGCAATTTTGATTTTTTAAAAAAAAATCAGAAAACTGACACATATTTTTTTCAAAGGAATAATAAATTATAGCTATGTTTCTTAGAATGATATAAAAAAAAAAATGTTTCATTCCTAGAATTACATTATTCTTAATGCTTCCATATAGCTTTGGTCTTCAGCATATGTACTTACTTTGAAAAAAAAATTTGATAAAATCGTATATTTCAAACTATTTGAACTTTTGAAACGATCGTGTTTTTTATATTTTGAAAATAAGTGGAACTGTTAATATACACCTTTAAAATGAGATAAACATTACTAATACCTTCAGTAATATATCACAAACTGATATTTAAGCAAATTTATTTGTTTAAGCATATAGTTCTTTTAGGATATGTCGGAAAAGCTAAGTTTCTGAGTAAAAATTTAATATTTTGAAAATACCTTTAAAATAAGATACATATCACTAACAGTACCAGTGATATATGTCTGACTTGTAGTGATGTATCACTAACCTCAACAGTGATATGTTTCTCATTTTAAAGGTATTTTCAAAATATGTAATTTTTGCGCAGAAACTAAGCTTTTCCGTCATATTCTGAAGGCACTATATGTATCAGTGACAGGATCATAATATATCACTGACTTGAAGTGATATATCACTGACATCAATAGTGATATGTGTCTCATTTCAAAGGTATTTCTAGGTACATTATTATTTTCTTTTGTTTTTTTTTTTTTTTTAAAAACTATGACCATGAGTTGCATTCAAGTGGCCCTATAGCAAAAATATGCGCTTTTGACTCTTTTTTTTAGAAAAGTTACATAGTCTTGAACTCAAACTGAAATTTATTTATGACAACGTATGATAATTTATTGAAAATTTTTGACGTTCCACTTGGCATCTTCTTGTACGCAAAAGAAATTTTTCACTGTCGGACACAAATTTATTGCAAACTTGCCATTGGTAGTACTTGACACAATATAGATGAAAACATGTTTTATGTTTAATTTCAAATGAAGAACAAAATTTATTCTTTAGCCAACTATTTAAAAAAAAAAAAAAATCATTTCTATCCTTCACAATATACATTCCCACTAATTATCAACGCTTGATTGGTTTTTATGACGCTCTTCAGTCGGTCGTGCTGTGATGAGCAGGAGCTCACTGTTATGTCGGTCCCCTATGAAGCCTGCTGCTGCCGGCAACGCATCATTGCCATACGATAATATAACATGAACAACGACTATTGCTTTGTCGGCTGCACATTTCAAATGCAGAAACTGACTTTTCAAGGGTCCCAAAAGAACCAGCCACAATCAGCGCAGCGACAACACTGTCACGCCGCTGGCGGTCAAATGGCCCACACCTACAGGTGTCACGATTTTTGTCTACAAGATAGACAAACGCTTATAACTACTACGAACGCTACGCTTATTTTTCCCCTTGTTAAAAATTTTTTTTAATTTAGAAAACTTTAAAAAACATGATAAATGCTAATTGAGGAAATAATATTTTTTCCACCGTAGAATAGAAAAAAAAATGGGCCTACACACGTTTGTACTGTTAAATATGAAAAATGAAAATGAGAGAAAAATAAAATATTATTTAAATTTTTATGACATTTTTATTGCAATTTATTTGAAGTAGGTACTCATTGTTCCGAAAAAAAAAACAACATAAAAATAGTAGCTTTTAAATAAGCCATGCAACGTTTTAGTTACAGGCACGATTTCTATTTTCGGGCTACAATTCGTAATGAATTCAGGCTTGAGGTTTATGAAAATTTCGTTTTTTTTTTGTATTTTTTATGAGTATGACTTCCTTTTGACATTACAGCATGGCAAAGGTGTTTAATTAAAAAAAAAGTTATGGGTAATAACTTTATAACAATAATTTACAATTTTTCATTAGCAATTAAAATGTGCGGGAAATGCGGATACACAAATAAGGGAACAACAAGATTTTCACTTTGATTTTTTTGTGAAAGTTAAATAATTGAAATAAATTCGTAAAATTGAAGTGCTACTCAGAAGAAATTTTGAAGAGTGAAGCTAAAAAAAATAATCTGGCAAAAAATAAAAGTGATAATTTAAGAAATTTTCGACATTTTTTATAAAAAAAATATTGCTTTCTATGATTTCTTTGTTGTTTTTGTGAAAAAAAAGTAAATCATGATCCATATTTTCGTGTAAGGACCACGCACAAAATACCCCGATATCTACATTCACTAATTTCTATTATATCATGATTTGAGGGTTTTTGAGGAATCCTTAAATTTGATTACGCAAATATTTGAATTGGATTACTTACTTACTTGGGTGGCCATAACAACCCGTTACCGGGTTACGGCCGACCTCAAAAGCTCTCTCCAGGCGCCTCTGCTTTGCGCACGCCTTCTCCAATCATTCACACCAAGCGTGGATAGGGTTTCCTCGGCTTGGTCTTTCCATCGGAGGCATGGTCTTCCTCTTCGTCGTCGCCCAGCGGCTTCCGCATCAAACACCTTTTTCGCCGGAGCTTCTTCGTCCATACGCACAACATGTCCCAGCCAGCGCAGACGTTGAATAGTGATGCGCTTGACTATGTCAATGTCAGCGTAGAGCTCGTACAGTTCGTGGTTCATTCGAATACGGTAGTCGTCGCCGACGTGAACAGGACCGAAGATTTTGCGAAGAATTTTTCTCTCAAACACCCCAAGCGTGGCTGCATCAGTCTGCGACACAACCCATGCTTCTGCGCCGTAAAGTAGCACGGGTAAGATGAGCGTCTTGTAGAGTGTCAGTTTTGTCGGGCGAGAGAGGTCTCTACTACTCAATTGCTTACTGAGACCATAGTAACACCTATTAGCAAGAGTTAGTCTTCGCTTTATCTCCAGGCTGACATCGTTTTGAGTGTTCACGGCGGTGCCAAGATAGGTGAATTCCTTGACAACTTCGAAAGTATAGTTGTTCGCAGTAACAAAGGATCCAATACGCCGCGTCTCTCTGTTTGTGGAATAACCAGTTAAGCCTTAAGTTTCTTATAATTCATGGTCAATTTGAATTGGATTGACCACGAATTATAAGAAACTTAAGGCTTAACTGGTTATTATTCATTACTGCCCGTGACCAAAAATTTACAAAAAAACCCACATTTTGTGAAATATTATTTTTTGAATTCCAACCGTATGTGAAAATGCGAAAACTTTGAATCTGACGGAGTGTATTTAGAAGCTAAAAAGTTCACTGTATATATTTAAATATACACAAGCATTAAGTTTTTTAATATTCTATTTTGGCAACTGATGTCTAATGTGGATAATATTTAATAAAATCCTGAGAAACTAGAGATATTTTGCAACTGAGTTGAGATTTCACATTAAACATTTTATAAGAAGTATAATTTTTACAGAGATTTTTAGAACTGTCAAATCAGTTATCATTTCTTTCATCATTTAACATCACTTATTTTTTCTGTCTGTTTATGTTACACAAGCAGACTTGGAAGACACGATCTCAAACCTTTACCCGGCCGGTGTGATTCTGCAACCAAATGAAGACTTAGCATCAAAAAATCGGTTGAGAATCATAAAACATATCACTCATACCATTCAAGTTGAAATGATCTCATAGCCACATGATTTTGATCCATCAAACGAGAACCACTCGTAAGATACGTTCAGGCTGTTCACAACACTCGACATCAAGAACACACTTAGAATCAGTCGCTTTACGTCATTCGCATGCTTATAACTCTACAAAGAATAGTAAAAGATATGAAGATTTTCGAGAAAGCCGTGATTTTTTTAGCCGCTGGAAAATTTTACATTTTGCAAGTTATAAGTTAGATAACTTAAGATTCAGAGCCAATGCAAAAAAATTGCTTGCATTTTCACATTAAGGAATCTAAAGAGCCTCGAAATCGTTAAAAAAATTAAAATTCAGTGGCCACAGATTTTATGTGTGGACTTTTTTCTTCGAAAGTTTAAAATAATGCAAAATATATTCGTCCAAATACCAACCAGATTAGCCAAAATATGACAAAGCGAACTTAGCGATGTTGAATATTTAAAAAAATATTTAAGTAACTTTTTGAAATATAAGTTTTTAAGGAAACTTTTATTTAACCAAATGCCGAGCATAAAAGTTAAGTATTGAAAACTTAGTAAAGATTAAGAAAAGATACTTATATGACACTAGTATAGACGAAATTTTTGCCTAAGCTGCTTTTGCGTATTAACCCTTCTGTGCGTGACAAAAAAAAAACACTTTTCCCAAGGTGGCAGGTATCCCTATATAATATGTATGAAAATTTCAAATGTTTTTGCTCGTACTGTACATAAAATGGCATTAAACTAAAATTTTACTTTGCCATGTCTCATACACTCAGAAAAAAATGTCTAACCTGCGTTAGGTGATTTTAGAATTATTTTTAATAAATAAAAAACATTTCTTTCTTGCATCCAGTGGGATTCGAACCTAGGCACTCTGTGTTGTTACATGCGCAGTACTTATATGCTTTTAGTTCCACGCAATATATTAATAAGAGTAGTTCAGTTGGTTAAGATGTGCTCGCCTCTGAACAGTGACATAACGTAGGAGACCTAGATTCGAATCTCGTCAGTGACAAATAAAAATTTGAATTCTCTTTGAAGTTTTCAAAATGCGACATTAATAAATTAATTTCCAATTAATAAGCAAAATTAATAAAGAGGGAAGGGAATACGATAGAATAACAAAAAAAAATCGGTTTCGTTTTTTGAGAAAATTTTGTGGTTAACCTGATTCCCAGGTTAGTAAGACTCAACAACATGAGCCACCAGGTTAGAAAATTATAACCTGAGATTTGGTAAAAATTTGGTTACATTTACTAAATCCATTTTCTGAGTGTAAGCATTAATATGTATTCAGGGATCTTCTTTTTCATAAGATTTTACTACATTTTGTGATGCATGATACAAATTCATAAGTAAAATAACTTCACACCGTGACTCTTTGCACTTGTGAGTTTTATTTTTATTTAATGTGTGACCGCAAAAAAGTAAGGCGTTTCTATAATTTCAAGAGTTAGTGGGATGATATGGCATCGAATTTGGACCGAGTACGTTTTAAGGTATTCAATTTAGTCAAAATTTAAGAGATATTGAGTTAAAGTTTAAGCGATGAGGAAGAATTCATAGCTTTTAATGCCGAAGATGAATACATTCCACCAGGTGACGAAATAACAGCGATTGTCATAATTTTTGTGTACCTACTTTTACAAAAAAAACTTCTTGCATTGGTGCACAAAATGATTTAGTATGCTATGTCTTCAAACCACATTTAAAAAGTGCAAGTTAAATTGGTATATATTAATATAATTTGACCAATATTCTCAGCAATGTTTGTCAGCAAATGTACTGAAACTTTGGCACATTAACAAAATAGCACTGATACCGACTATTTGATTAGTCCTTATTCTAAGATTAAAAACAAAATTTACTATGAAAAATACCATATATATTAATTTCAAAAAAATTTTCACCACATCTTTTTTTTTTTTGTGCTTAGAAATGTTTTTAAAATTGGTTTCCTTGCTACAAGTGCACAAAAATGTTTAAAATTCATGTTTCTGACACGTTTGAACACATTTGCCTCAAAAACTAAACGTAATAGAAAACAAATTATACCAGATTCAGATGCAACACTGACAACTTAATAAGGCATTCCCTATTAGATAAGAAAAAATTATGAAATAACTTATGAAAATAGAATGAATCTTTAATTTTACTGTTCCACAATTTGACGTCATTTCCACCATTTTTCCCATGGAAAGCAAGATGTTTCTGATTCTTTATATAAACCTTTTACTTACATATATGGCGTGCCTAAGTAAAATACGTTTTATTGTTGATAAACTTAATAAGCTTATACTTAGACTTAGAACTCATGATAAAGAAATACAAAAAAATACAAAAAAGGGCTTTAGACATACTTATTAAAAATACTGAAAAATATTAAAGATGACACTCCCAAAATAATAAAAGCCGTAGGTTATCAAGACTAAATCAACTTTATTGTGCAAAATAAAAATAGATTCATTATTTACTTAGCACGTGCTATATATAAAATTGGAAAAAAAAACAAACAAACTCTTAATGAAACGGGTTTGGCAAAAGAACATCAAATAATAAAATTGATAATTTAATGCAAACAATATCATCATAAATGATAAGTTTTTCTATTTACGCTGTTATTGTATTTAAAATATCGCGGAATTTCTTATAAAAAACTATAAGTCAGTTTTATAGAAGAAGGTGTGTGTACATGTGATTCATTCATCACTAAAATGCAGGTTTTCGAAAAATTTGCCAAAGAAAAAATTATTAATGAGACAATTCATAAATCAACTAAATATTATATTGTATTTTGTATTAATAATTTCATAATTTTTTTTCTAATTTTATTTTTGTTTTTTAATTTTTGAATGTTGGTCTTTAAAGAACTGGAACATAAGAACATTTGAAGCATATTTTTTTAATTATTTTGTTATTTTATATGTAAACATAACATGGGTCAAACCGAACAATCCAATAATTGGCAAAAATAAAATGCGTGGCAACCCATGTTCGAGACAGAATTCAGCAATATAACCCTCGAAAATATCTCCCAGAAAGGTTAGTGTTGCTGTGAGTTTAGTTTAAACATAGTTCTGTACACCTCCTCTTCATAGTTACAAAAATAAATCATGGTCACTAACCCTTTTAGCTATAAGACTGCACTAAACAGCGAATCTTTGGGTATAGGATCACTTCCCAAAAGATCAGTAATTGATCCAGTTATTTTAATCCTGAGAATAAGGTCATCATGGTAACCCTTTTAGCTATAAGACCGCACAAAACAGCGAATCTTTGGGTACAGGATCACTTCCCAAAAGAAAGATCCAGTTATTTCAATTCTGACAATTAGGTTTCGAATTAAGTTATCGCTATAAAATACTTTACCATTAAAATATTGGCGATATTTATTATTATTTTTTCTATTTTTTATTATTATTTCATACTTTATTTCATAAAAGCAGAGTGATTGATACCTGAGCTTTAATAATCGATTTTTTACTGTATTTAGTGAGTTTTATTTAGTGGACATACTATATTCTCTATAGTTTACTAAAAAAACAATTAGTTTTTTAAAAAAAGCCCATGAAAATAAAAGTTTTGTGAAGTTTTCGTGCCTTTTAAGATATTGATAGTAAGATTTACTTCTACAAAATTATCTTGAATGAATATTTCTCAATTGTAGTCGAAATTTACTAAATAAACCCGCTCTGAGAAAAATGACGCCAGTAAATTTTTGACTCTGTTTACATTATTTTCCAGCAGTTGAGCAATATCGGACTTAAGAAAAATAAATAATTTGCCCCAAAATAAAGTCTGTTTGTTGCTAAACATGAAAAATAAAAAAAAGCTGGCGCCATACAATTAGCAACTTTTATAGTTTAAAAGTATGGTATGGTTTTTCTAAAAAAAAAAACACACACACACTCATTCAATAAAAATAAAACCAACGCTCATAAACGAAAAATAAACAAATAAAAGCATAATTTAATTCTTATTTTTTTGTAAAAACACCTGCGACCATACAAACTGCACCAAAAAAATATGTTTTCATTTCATATGTTGAAATTTTATATGACAATAACAATTTTTTCACATTTTATAGCAAGATGTTAATTAATTAAAAAATGAAAATTAACTACAATTTGCCATCAATTTTTTAATGGAGAAGGCGCTAAAAAACAAAGCCAACATTTCATTAAAAAAAAAAAAAATAAAAACACACACTGCACTGACTATAACTTTAAGCATAAAATAAAATTTTGTTTGAAAACAACTGTCATGCAACATTTGATAGTTCAGCGACAAGGCATTGAAAAAGAAAACGAAGTGAAAAAAAAGCAGCTGTGAACGTTCGGTTATCAACATAAAAATAAAACATAAAAATTTTTCTCCATAAAAATAACTTTGATATTTTGTAATAAAAAGTGATAAAAGCGTCAGAAAATTTTCTGGTCTCTAGTTTTATTGCATGATATTTTTATGATATGTGTGGTTTCTTTCGTCATATATGTAGTTTTATCGATTTGATAACTTGACATGACTTTTTGAGCAAAAATGCAAGTTTCTTTAACTGTTCGAAATTTTTTATTGAATGTAAGTAAAGTTAATGCATAATGTTATGATATATTTTAAAACATTCTTTTAAATAAACATTTTATAGTCTCAAAAATAACTATATTTACTATTACTGGAATCTGATTTCGAACTAAATTCATTTGTCTCATGAAAAATTTACCACATTCTTATACAGTACAAGTAATAAGACTGGCTCTTATTCAGCCCGAAAACTGATTATAAGAAAATTGCGCTTAAGACTTTCGAACATATGTAACTTTATTTAGCTTACCGTTTCAAAGACGCTGTGGTACTCTTGAGTGCTAGTTTTGAACTTAATTATACTAAGAAATTTCTATGTCATAATTAAGCAGAATTTCAAAATTGGCTTTGTTGTCATTGGATTTTTCTCTTCCTAAAAATTTTGCTTTATGCATATTGTATTACATATTCGTATAATGTACAAATTATATTTGATTTTTGTATTTTGTTTATACTTTCATAATAATTTTATAAATACGGAACAAAATTAAAAAAAAAATAAAAAAATTAAAAGCAAAAACAGATAACGAATTCAAATTCAGTGACCTCAAAGTTCATGCAATTTGGTTAGAATTCACAAAAAAGAAACATTTAATTTCATTTACTTAATTTATATTTACTTTATGGAGCTTCCTGTACAGTACTGTGTGTGTACTTACCAAAAAAATTACAGTAAAGAGAGATGAATTAAGAAAAAAAAGGGCTAAACCTAGTTTCGTTCATTGCAAAGCGGACTCATCAGCAACTTTTAAGCCGATTAGTAATAATTTCTAACTTTGATATATTTCCCGTTTTGCATAAATCTGTTGAGAACCCAAACAAAAAGTGAATCAGAACAATGAAAACATTATTTTTTGGAACTCATTTGATATTATATTTTTCAGGCAGGCGCTTCGTTGCAAGCTTTCTTGGCAAGTAAAGACGAAATAGGAAGCAAAAGTAATAAATCGATGAGCTCACCAATTTAGAATTTTAGATATTTGCACGGTGCTGAAATCTGAGCTAAAAAAGTCACCATGTAGTTATAATAAAAAAATCATAATCTGAAGCATTTTTTCTTAAAAGAAATCATCAAAATTAAAAACACTCCCTCATATTCTGAAAGCAAAAATTAACAAATAAACATTAATAATTGAGGGGTGTGCGAACAGAACGCCACATGTCCAGTTGCTCAAAATTATGAAAAATCGCAAGAAACTGTTCAATTCTCTGTAGGTACTAATCAGAGGAAAACTTTCACTTTGCTATCAAAATAGTATGACATGTAGTGACATTTTGATGTGTCTTCGATGGAAATTACTTGAAGTTTAGTGTAATGAACACCATTTTATCAAAAAACTTAAAATGACCGTCTATGGACATGTATCGTTTTGTTCGCTCACTTCTCACTCTTCAATTTATGTATATCTCGTCTGAAATGTCTACTTTAGCAGCATAATGTTTGCTTCGAAATCATGATCATTTCTAGTAGACCAGACATCGGGATATAGAAAAATATATATAAATTTGATGTAACAGTTTTGCTTTTTCAAAATTAAACTTTGAATAGCATTGATTTGTATATGGTTTGAAAGGTTTTCGTCTGTACTTTAATTTTTTGTGGAACTGTTAAAATTTATAGTACTCTATTTCAAGACCCTTAGAAGTAAAAATATATTATATTTAAAATTTATTATTATTCCTAATGACTAAATTTCTTATGGTGACCTCAGACGATACGACTGATAATACCGGTCGTATGAAATTATCAAAGAGTTTGATTTTTTCTAATGATTTTTTCCCAGGACAGTGATGGTATTTTCGCTACATTTGTACATTTATCAGTACATTTGTATTGTGACAAAAATATGCATTGGTACAATCAACAAATTCTTAACACATTCGGTACAATTGAGAAATTTTTAGTACATTTAGCACATTTTTGGTAATCATTTTTCCTTTTTTGTTCAAGTGAATTTTACAAAATGTGTGTAAGTTAAAGTAGACTTTGGAAAAAATATGCGTAGACAAAACCGAATGACCTTTTCATTTAGTTTTAGTAAAAGTTGGTAAGATAGCTATGCGTGAACAAAATCGAATGACTTTTCTTTTTTAAGTTTATATTTTTTGTACATTTTAGTAAATTTTGGTGTCTATTACAAAAAAGAACATTCGCCCACTAAAGAGGACATTCTCAGTCTCGACTCAGAGCAATTCTAAAAAGCCCGAATACCATCACTGTCAACTTGGCCAAGTCGTAAGAAAAGTCATATCGTCTGAGGGCACTAACGTATGGTGAATAAAATCTGGACACTTGTTGAAAGAAAAAATTTGAAAATAGTCAAATTTAATCGACCTCTCTAAGGTATAACTTATTTGAAAGGTTATTCTTAGTATTTTAAATTTTCTGAATAATGTAATGCCGCAGGTTTTTACTGAAAGCTACAGCGGTCAAAATTTAATAAAAAAAAACTCAAACGAAAAATCTATAAAATAACCATATCCATAGAAAAACAAATTGATTACGCCGTTCGTAGGTTTGATCTATGAAGCTGAAGTTTCGTATAAAATTTTCTTTAAGTCGATTCCACTTATAATATAGGCATATTGGCCTGGAAATATTTATAAAAAAAAAACCATTCGGGTGTATTTTGTCTGCATTTTCAGTCACGCGAAAAACTTTTGCCTTGACTGTGGAAAATTATTGTTTTCGAATTATAAAAGTTTATTGCAATCATTTTCAGATTCAGAAATTAGTTAATGATAATATCATGAAACTTCTTTAGGATTTATGAGCATAATTTGAATATTTAATAATTTTCATTTAATGAATTTAATGAAGGAAACATTATATCTATGACACAAAACAGAAAAACAGCTTGATTTAAACTGAGAATAATCTAATGAAGGTCTTTTTTCCATTAGTAGTTTCAGAAAGAAATTACCTAATTAATTGTCAGAAATTTTTACTAAAAAGAAAATCTCGCACAAAGATAATGAAAAATTGGTATTAGTCAGATTTTTTTTTAAAAGTCGTATTTTTTTTTTTTTTTTTGTAAGAAATATTTTAGAGCTTTTGTAAATCTCAGGGAGGTTCATTAATATCTTAGTATTTGATAGCATTTAATGAATATCTTCAAGAAAAATAAGTTTGTTTTTTTTTATTTTGTTCTGTATCTCAACATTTTTTGTTTTAAATTTTTGCTCTTGGCTTTCAGTTATCTATCCTCCCACACACAGTTTAATTTAAAGTTTACAGAAATTATCAATATTTAAGGAAAAGTTCCAACAGAAATTGTTACCGGCGTGAAACTGTCGTGCAGCTTGCCAACTGCTTATTAAAAACATAAAATTTTTTCTATTTATTTTAATTTGGTTTGCGTCTTATATTTAACTTATTTTCGCTTAGAAGAAATAATTTCATTAAATTAGTACTTACGT
This sequence comes from Tricholauxania praeusta, assembly GCA_949775025.1. Taxonomy (NCBI): domain Eukaryota; kingdom Metazoa; phylum Arthropoda; class Insecta; order Diptera; family Lauxaniidae; genus Tricholauxania; species Tricholauxania praeusta. Next base: position 121,961,748 of record OX459030.1, on the reverse strand, counting down.
TTTTCTCAAAAAAGTCTTTTTAGTAGCTGCGGTATGAAAAATCCGAAAAGCTTGCTAAGAATTATATGTATGTACGAAATTTAAATAGGCAGTGTAGTATCCAAAAAAAATTTAATGCAATATTCCTTCGTTGTTGATTGTATTTTTTTTTTAATCCAAAAATAAATAAGGTGTAGTATTTTACGGCAAATGTGTATATTGTGCACTTAAATTTCTCACAATTTTAAATTATTTTTTTTTATATTTACAAAATTCTAGATATTTAAACACGCTAAATAGTAATCTATTGTATTTGCATAGACTTTTGCGATGCAAACTTTAAAAATATTTACTTTTAGTAATTTAAGCACAGTATACTGTTGTTAAATTTAAATGTGACATGGTAAATTTACGCAGTATTATATGCAAAAGATTTCGTGAATTTTTCGTTCTTAATTAAGTTACTTTTTAAGTTGGAACTGTGACTTTCCCTCAAAATATTTTTTCAACACTTTCTATGGTATGGATTTTATTTGCCACTTTCGTATGTAAAAAATCGTTTAAATGCATTTAGTTGATTTTTGCTTCATAGCAAAAAGATATGTTTTCAGTTCACTAAAATTGCAAGCTGTTAATTGAACACTACGCATTGGCTTACTGTTGCGTTTGAGATTTTTCGTTTAAATTAAAATTTGCGTTTATAATTCACAATAACTTTTTCGATAAGAACAACTTGATTATTTCTTGAATATCGCGCACGGCATGTTTCGGTTAAATCGTATAAATTCGTTTAGTTACAGCATAACTGTTGGTTGAGTAAAAATTTGCATAATCAGAATGAAATTTATACCAAAATGTTTGTTTTTTTTTTATTTAATATATTTTCTTTCTTTTTGTCAAATATTGAATAAATGAAAATAACATGGTTTTTGCTTGAGCGCCAACATTTTTAAGCTTAAAAATTATTTCTTGTTTTTTTTTCGCAAAAAAAGAAAAAAAAGATCAATCAAAACAAAAACACAGCATTTGTTTGCGAAGACGGACGACGACGCGTATCGATCGAACGTTACGGATCACGCACACGATGCTGTTTCCGCGGACGCGTTTGATGCTTACATTCGACTACGGCAAATGGTACGTAATGACTGACACCGTTGGTGGGGTAGTGCATTGAGCGAAGATACAACACACCCCAGCAAAACAAACAACAGCACGCAAATCACGTTATGTTCTTTTATTCTTCTTTTCGGCTGTCAAAAATTTACTGTTGCTCCTGTTAGCTGTATTTATTGTTTCTAATTACACGTATGCGTTAGAACGCGCCGAACTATGTAACTCGTCGTACGAAGGTTGGCGAGCGATTGAATGGAGTTACGCTGACGAAGAGTCATCATGGCGCGCACACGATGATGGTAACGTTATTACAAATGTAAAATGCAACAAGAAAAAAAAACATTTAAGTGTTTCGTTAACGAGGGTTGCTTGCTTGTGAGATATCAGGCACTTTGTTGTACATTGCTGTTGGTTGCAGTTGCAGCATAGCATGAGATAAGAGAGAATGAGAGTACCATAAACTCTGAGTTTGAGATTCCTAGCGCTGATTGGCAGTGGGAGCGGAATTTTGAGTTACAAGAGCAAACTGTGAGTTAATCTCATAGCTTGCAGTTGTTTTTACTTTGCAGCTTTGTTTTGGGGAGTTGTAAGAAGCCGACTTTTATGGTACGCGGAAAGTTGTAGGTGTCAAAATTCAATTGAATGATTTATTAAAGAAGCAAAATAATTTCAAAATGTGCTATTATCTTAAAGACGCTGTGATATCTGATGACTTTTTACAATCTGAAAAATTTAGTACATCATTGTTTTGCGTTATTTAATGTGTAGACTTACCTTTAAACGTAGTTTCCTTGCAAAAAAAAAAAAAAAATCCTTTTAATATACCTGTATCTACAAGCGCTTTAGTTTATTTGAATTACTTTGCTACACATACACATACAGTGTAAGTTACTTGTACTCATTTACGCTCTCTCCGCTCATTTCCTCACAATGAGGCATTCATTTTATTGTATTTTATTGTCACTCTTTTTGTGACATAAATACAATGCGAGCGAATTCTTATGCTCAGCAGCATTTTTTTCGTATAAGAGTTTTCATTTTCACTTGTTCCCAAGAGCGATACATTGTGATACCCTGAAACATAACAAAAACTTTGCAGTTTCCTTGCAGATATTTTACACACCATATTCCGTTATTTTGCCATTTCCTGTTGCATATTTTTCTCAGAAAAATTTGACAGACAGTGCTTTTTTGATACAGTTAACTACTCAAATGGATTATCTTATGCATGAACTTTTAGCATTTTTTTCAAGGATCGTAACGATAATGAATTTTATGATAGAAATAACTGCATTATCGTTATAAATAGATCTGTATATATATTTTCGATCCAAAGTAATTAATATTTTCGATTTTTTTTTTTAAATTGAAATAATTGGTATTTTAAATTTCAATGTTTTTCGATCAAAAATAATTGTAATTATGGATATTTATTTATTTAAATTAAGATTAATAAGGTTTCTATAATTTTCGATCGATTTTCGATTTTAATTTTTTCTATCACAAGCAACACTTTTTGGATCGTTTTTTTTAACACTTTTGACATTTATCGACGTGTTACGAAAATTTTTTACTTATTTTTTCGATAGCTTGCGAACATTAGTAAATTTAGATGTTTTTTGTTGAGTTTGAAAATAAATAGAAAAATTCGATAAGATTCGCAACCCTCCAAAAAAATCTGGTTAGGTCGAAACTTGTCCAAAATAATCGAAAAAACTCGACGCCTGCCGGTTGACCGCGCATTAAATCGAAGTATGTATGCAATTTTTGGGCGATTTACATATCTTTCACCATCTAGGGCAAGGCGTTTGATATTCGTTTTGTCGCTTCATACCACATAATTTCATTTAATGAGTGGAAAACAGGCCACTCACTACCCATGATAAAGGAACTGCTATAAGGCAAATTTGGTCAAAAAGTGTACTTAAAAGCAATGGAAATATCACAGCATCGTTTTTGTAATCTTTTATCAAGTTTTTCATATATTTTTGCAAATTATTTTTTGTTTCCAATTAGTTGACTCAGTCAAATTTGAGGCTTGAGTAGAAAATCTCTCATACAACTATTGTATGCTATTAATTTAAATTCAATTATGTACCTTTTTTTAAGCTTCTATGTCCCAATTTTATATTATGTAAAAATTTTCTGGTATACATAGACAAATATTTTAGAAAATCTACCAAAAACACAACGAATGATTTCGTTTCCAATTAGTTGTCAACAGCTGCACATAAAAACACCATAATTATAATTATTTTGATTCAAGCACATATGTTTATTAAAATTCATTATTATTTATACATTATATTTATTATCTAAAACAATAGAAATCCGAAATATTCAGTATTTTTGATCGAAATAAATAAAAATCTTATATACGATTATCTTTGATTTTTTAAATAAATTAAATTTCATGTCATATATCAACGCTTTTCGTCAAAAGATACTCATCTGTATACTTGAACTCACATATGTCTCTTCCTTCAATGTGATTTTCTTGGACCTCAATTATTGAAAATAAGGATTATTTACAGTCCCTGTTTTTTTAAATCTCTCGCACTTAATTCATAAGAAATTGGCTTTTGAAAACATTTAGAGATACAAAATTAATTGTAAAAAATATCTTGAAAAAAAAAAACAAAAAAATTGTATTTAAAATGCATATTTTGATTTATTTACTATCATAGTTTTTATATAAAAAGATAATATGAAAAGTAAATAAAAACATTTTTAACGATTTATCTCTTACAAAAATATGCCTTATGGTGTTGAATTCAAAAAATATGTATGTACGGGTTGCTATTTATATTTTGGGATCGGGCAATACTAATGTCAAATTCAGCAATCTGACACTTCCATTGGAAAGTTTGACGTTTTATAGCCTAAACGTACTCAGAACGTTTTGAAGTATCATTGCAATTGGCATTGTTTACATTCATTTGAAAATTGTGCTTCAGTAAAAAAATGGAATTAAATCGTGAACATTTTCGTGCTATTATTTATCACAACTTTCGGCGTAAATTATCACAACAAGAGTGCGTCGATGAATTAATTGCTTTGTATGGTGACGAAGCACCATCGAGGACTACTGTGTTTCGGTGGTACTCAGAATTTAATCGTGGCCGTAGTTCGCTCAGTGATGAATATCGTGAAGGTCGCCCGAAATCAGTGGTTGTGGCAGAAAACATCGATGCTGTGAAAAATCTAATAATGCTAGACCGTCATGTGACATACCGTGAGATAGAGGCAACATTGGGCATTAGTATGACTAGCATCAACAAGATTTTACATGAACATTTGGCCGTTAAAAAAAATCTGTTCACGTTGGATTCCACATAATTTAACAATTACTCAAAAAAAGGCTCGCATCGATTGGTGCAAAGAAATGTTAAAAAAATACAATCGTGGTACATCAAAAGCTGTGTATAACATCTACACAGGTGACGAATCGTGGATATATGCATATGAGCCCGAAACGAAGCAGCAATCGACTGTTTGGGTGTTTCAAGATGAGCAAAACCCTACAAAAGTTGTTCGCGCTCGCTGCACTTCGAAGCAAATGATTGCCTGTTTCTTCGGAATGAATGGACATATTGCCACCATTCCTTTGGCGGAACAAAGGACGGTTAATTCTAATTGGTATACCACCATTTGTTTGCCACAAGTTTTCGATGAAATACGAAAAACAAACGGAAGAAAACGAATCATACTTCATCATGATAACGCGAGTTCACACACATCGGCTCAAACAAATGCATATTTGAGCACTCAAAACTTTGAATTGATGGGCCATCCGCCGTACAGTCCTGACTTAGCCCCCAACGACGTCTTTTTGTTCCAGTATGTCAAGAATAAACTGCGCGGCGAGCGGTTTACAACACCAGAAGATGCTTTTGAAGCCTTCAAAACACACGTTTCTGAGATACCAACTTCAAAGTGGCATGAATGCTTTTCAAATTGGTTTAAACGGATGCAAAAGTGTATCGATCTTAATGGAGAGTATTTTGAAAAACAATAAAGCCAATATCAACTGAATTTTTTGTCTTTTTCTTGCTTATCCCGAAATATAAATAGCGCTCCTCGTATTATCAATTTTTATTGAAATAAATAATTAAAAATAAAAAATTATCTAAAAAAGTTGATCAAAATCGGATTGCAAGTTTTTTTGTATGAGAGACTTTTGAACATTTCTTTTGATGTTCTGTTTTTGAGTCAAGGCATTAATTTTATGTTTGGTGCGGGATTTCTCAACATGCCTACGCTTTTAAGTTTTGCCAGGTTACAATTTACATACACATATGTTTATTTTGTCTCAAGAAAAAGCTGCTAGAGTTGTACTATTACTTGTACTTAATATTATACAAAAAAAAAATATTGTTTCCCTTGACCTTCCCTTCTATTAGCTTATTGAATCAGCTGCTTTTGTTTTTTTTCCAGTAGTCTTAAACAGTATTACTTTTTGTCTCATAGAAAGTTTCTCAAAAATATGTAATAACCCTGGAAAATAAAACTGACAAAGAAATGAATAACAAAAAAATAGCTTCGATAAAAATAAAACATTTTGGCTTCCTTTATCATCCTTATGGCAGAGCTTAGTTCGATAAGGACAATTTAAAAGCTCATTACTGATTCACAAAAGAACTTTTCCATTCAAAAGACTTTCAAATTTTTGAATGCCAAAATATAAGCTTTCAAGTTTCGAACAAAAAAACTACAAAACTGATTGTAACGCATAATGAGAATTTATCTTCAATATGAAAACAAATAGCTTTCTTTGTGTTCTTTTTGTAGTATCTTAATATTTTTGTTCATTTTGAGTAAAAATTTTGTAATATATTTCGATTTTGTTAATATGCTTGTATTTGTTTACATTTAAAACTTTAATGAGTTCAGAAATTAATTTGTGGGCTACATGTGGAGCTCACGACTTTATACCCCACTTCTATATCCAAGGGTATTCACAAGTACAAGCAGTGGGTGTGTGTCTGTATTCGACAAAGCAGCAAAAACAGTGAAAAAAAAGACGTCTCCTAACACAACCGATTGCAGCATAGGTTGTGGTTCATGGATGCTTATGCAACGACGTACCACAAGTTTGTGAAAAAAAAATTGATTGCTTCATTTTGTTAAATTGAAACAAAAGGAAAACTTCTCTCAATAGACTGCTGACAGCAACAGCCATAGCATGAGTGGGAAAAAGTTAAAGACGCGTGTGGGAATTTCCATGGATGGGGTATAAGGGCAATCGCAATTTGAGATGGTTACTTTTGAGTACATATTTTGGTTTTTTTATTCCGAAACCTAATTTTATTTCAATTAAAATTTATATATTTTGTATTAATTCTCATTTCATTGTCTTCTGAATACTTTTTGCATTTCTTCACAAAAACAACTGTTAATCTTTAATATAATAATATAACTCCCTTTTATTATTTTAATTTGTCTATCTCATTATTAAGGCATTATATCTGTCATTCATTTATAGAATAACCGCCAGAGCATACATTTGTATACAATTTTATTAAATTAAAATAATATAAACAATGCATGCTTCTCGTAACTTTCCTTTAAAATGTGATTAATTACAGTGCGTATAAATCACTAAACCATAAGTCACACGACACGCCTCATTAGCTGCCGCCCTCCGCTAAAGCATAGCGTAATGAAAGATAAAATATAGAAAAAATTGAAGTGTGTTGTTGAGTAAATAAAAAAATTATTTATTAGACTGCCATAAATTTTCTTCACTCTATTTGAAAATCATAAAAAATGCAGTTTATTTAAGAACTTTTTTGTTTAGTTTTTAAATAAACAGAATACAAAATTTAGCACACATTTTATGATCTTATCGACGATGATAATCATTTGAGTGATGATGATGATGATGTTGATGACTTAATAAACAATTTATACAAACATTAAATACCATGGAACTTGCTTATCTTTTATGTGCAGTCAAAAAGATAAAACTTTTCAAGTTCTGCTGCTAAAGAGTTGATTTCTTAAAGTCGCAGTAGTTTAAATGTGCTCTATATAATTTCCGTTTTAGCTTAAGAAAATCTAATTTTAATAAAAAGTATTAATTATTTATAGCGGAAGAAAAGTTTATGGGTATAATAGGAATGATGGGTGGTTAAGAAGAAACAGTTGAGTAGAAGCACTTGCGGACTAATTTATAAAGTTGACTGTTCTTCCAATATGTTGAAAAAGTCGAATAAACTGAAATATTTCGAAGGATCTATAATAAACAAAATGTAAAAAAAAGGGTTGAAATATCAAATAAATTTAAGAGTCGAAAAAGCGTTGAAAAAGTCAAAATATATTGATTAAGTCGATATCTATCGAAAAAGTTTTTGTTTGGATAGATCCGAATCCGAATGAGGTGATCCAAATACGAGTATGTACATTGATTGAGTCAAAAAATTTCTAAAAATTTGTATTGTCTTGAGAAACTCGAAAAGTTTTGTTCATAGCCTCAGCAGACAAGTATTGGTTTATGTGCACTAAGTGAAATTTGAACCCCACTATTTCATGCATTATACTCTAGCGTACTTTGAATGGCTAGGACATTGCGAACAGTGTTGGATATCACAATCAGGACGATTGCGGCAAATCAGTTAGTAAATATACTGACACGTAAACTGCACCGCAAATACGCAGTAGACCGGAGTGAAAATTTAAGAATCGAATCGTAATAGTGCGGAAAAGTTGTCACTCGTCAATGCGTACTCAGAGGATTTTGAAAATCGGACAATATTTTCCGTTAGCGCATCGCATTCAAAGTATACTAATTTCAATAGAAATTGAAGAGATCTACTAAAATCATAGGAGGCTTAAGTACACAATGACAAAAAAAGTGTCAACCCACCCTCCTACTTGGTTGAATGAGGAAGCAAATTTTCGTTAAAAATAGCCAGAATTGTAGGTGTTGTAAACCAGTGTGGTTGATTTATTTATCTGTATTTCTTATACGACTACCTTGGGGCTGAAGGTCTAATGACTTCAACCACCTACCTGCACGTTCTGTCTTGTTGGGTTGGGAAGGAAAGATGGACGGCTCAGAACTCACCAAGGAAAGGTGGCTGCCCCCGAGTTCCACTCAGATCTTTCCCAACCAATTAACCAAAGAAGGATGTGAAAATTTAGGAATTAATAGCATTAATTGTTAAACTTAGACATAGAGGCACGAGAGTTGAGGGTTGCCCTTATGAACCCACTACGTCTCTCATACTCATGCATTTTTGAGGAGGCTTGTATCACCAGTTAAACGCAGTGCTCCACAGCCTGTTTATTGTTGATTTTTCCTCATTAGATATAAATTGTGAAATATTATTAGAAGAGAGTGGGAAAAACTTTTTGAACCAATCGATGGAGAAAAGTCGAAACTTAGGGTGGCTCCAGACACTGTAAAAACCGATTTTGACCAATATTCGGAAAAATGTTTGTCTTGCTTGAATCGATGGAGAAAGGTCGAAAAAGTATTTTGGACATCACTTGAAATGTCCGTGGACAGTAGAAAGAGCCATTTTTGACACATTTTCAGAAATTTTTTTTGCTTCAATCGATAGGAGAGGTCGAAAAATGATTTTAAGATGTCTCTGGACCATGCAAAGGACAGTTTTTGACAAATTTTCGAAATTTATTTTTCTGACAATCCACATTAGGTCGAACGACCGGGCTTTCAGTGCGAAATTCAAATTTTGCTATTGCTATTTTTGTTTCATAAACCTGATTAAGAACGCTTCAAAGCTTAAGAATGTACATTTTGTTAGCGTAAAATATTTAATACCATTTGACAGATATCACTCAAAGTTATCGTATTTTCATTTCACTTCATCTTATTTAATTTTAATTTTTTTTGTCGCAAAGTTTCAAGTGCCGGTTGTGAAATTATGCTTCAAACAAAATTTAAATTGGAAAATGTTGAAATAAATAGGCATAAATGTCTTAAGTTAAAAAATATTTAAATCTAATTTTTTTATACAGAAAAAAGACCCATAAGTTAAGTTATCTAAGGAAAATTCCGGTTGGTTAAAATTTTTAAATTAATGTAAGCTTTTAAAATTTTGCGCAAATTTGTGCAGCCAAACTTAAATGAAAATGCATATATATTGAAATATATCGAGTTCATTTCATTTTAGTTCATTCAAAATTGTTTGCGTTTTGCGAAAAATTCTATTTTTTTAGGTTGCCAAGCGATAAAAATTGTAAAATGTTTGAAATTTGGCTTAAATAATTCTCAAAGGAAAAGAAACACGATGCAGGTTTTGATCGTATAGTGAAAAAATTGGTGTTCATGATGCTTGTGATGATCATAAAAAAATACGTATTAAACAAAGTGCGTATATTTTGCATTATCATGGCCATTACATGGGAAAATGTCACAGAAAGCGAGAGATATTTCAGACTAAAAACAACGATTTAATTATGAATGATATATATATATTTTGAAATTAAAAAAATGCCAGTAAAGGAAAGAGATCGAAAAAGAATTTTTAATATTAACAAGTGTGACTCCGGATCCTAAAATTGCCCGTATTTGACCCATTTTGAAAAAATTTTGGTTTCTTCAATCGATGAAGAAAAGTCGAAAGAAAGTCTTGGGCATCACTTTATATGCTTCCGGACCGTAGAAGGCCCACTTTTGACCCATTTTCGTGGCTCGGGACCACTCCATCTTTCATCATCGAAGTGACGTCTAAAATACTTTTTCGACCTTTCCCAATCGATTGGAGTAAAAAAAAAAATTTTCGAAAATGGACCAAAAGCAGTTCTTTTTATATTAACATTAGTACAGCCCGATCAATTTTCTTTATATATCGCTCGCTTCTTCTCTTAATATTGGTGAATGGATTTAACATAATTGCCATTACTCTTATACAAACTTTAAAATTATAAAAATTCTTCAGCACAGGAATATATTCAACTGACAAATCTTAACACTTACGGCATATTTCCGCTTCCGGTGAAATAAATCATACCAGAAATATGCATTACTTTAATTTTTTTAGCATAAGATTTTGCTGCAAATTGTTCGTACATATAACAAAGCAAACACTTAACACCCCTGCTATCGGCCACTTTGATGCCAATTTAAAATCTTGTATACTTCTCGCATGCGTTAAGTTCACTTCACACTTTACACCATGTAATTGTTGACGATTAAAAACGCATTTTATGTCCCCTACAAAAAATATTAAAACGTATGAAATTTATGCAAAATTCGCATAATGCAAAACAGATGCATTTTCAAAAGCAAGCAGTAAAACAAATTAAAAAAAAAAAATATACAAAGACATTGGGGGAAAAATGTTAACACATAAAAAAGGATATTTTATGTGGTGGCTCATTATAATTAATGCTGGCTGAAGTATCAGCTTACAAGCATGCATATGCATAAATATGAAAAAAAGTTTATTAAAATGATACTTCCTTTAGTAATATAATTATGGTACTAAAGTAGTGCTGCTGAAACATAATTTTCCAATTTTAATTATTTTTCACTAAAAAACTAAAAAACTTTATGAAAAGACAAAAAAAAAAACTTCAATTCAATTACAGCTCATAAATCTCAATCAATTAAATTGATCTATTTGTGTCACCAATAACCATCGAAACTGTCACCAATGTTGGCATTATCTTGGAGTAATGATCAAACAACAAATAAACACCCAACAAACTTAAAAACAACGCAAAGCAGTGAATATAAACAAAACAGAAAAATAAAAAACAGACACTAAAATTGTTTAAAGAAACAATTTCTGAAGAAAAAAACCATTTTAAACGAAAGCCAATAATTGAATGCCATTAATCAAGATACCAACACTAATCAGCTCCCCATTGGGTTTAGCGGCTAACATGTGTTACCCACTCACAGCGCACACACACAGTGAGCGTAGCTACATCCGATTATAAAGCTATATATTGAAAATCCCTTGCAAACGCTTTGACAACAATAATGCAGAAGATGTAGAAGAATAAGCACAAGCTGCTGTTAAATGACTGCAGTTGTCATAATAGCGGATTAGTGGGACTTAAGCGCGTGATTCAGTTGTGGCAGCAACAGCTTAATCAGTGGCAAAACAGCAATGCATAACAAATTTAAATGTGATAAAATAAAATCACTGGCACGTCATATGTGCAGGTTAATGCAGAGATTAGACATACATTTTAGAAATCAGATTATTAATGATATTTTTTTGAATATAAAACTTTCGTAAAGTAACGTTACTAAACAAGAAATTGCTTTGAAACATGGAATTGCCTTTATAACTTAAGCTATACGATATGAAAACTGTACGGATTTGCTAAATAAAATGAAACAATATTAAATATTTGATTCGTTAACGAATCACGAAAATTGCTCATGTTTGAAAATTTTTTTGATTATAATATAAGAAAAAATTCAAAGTTTTATATATTTGGTATTAAAGTTTAATGCATTGGACTTTCTTTAACAATTTATTTTCTCGTGCCACGCCCACTTTTTAGGATTAAGTGGGAGTTTAAAAAAATCAATAGTTGTGGATACTTTTTTGAAGATTAATCAAAAATTTTATAACAGATCAAATGTGGACAAAACCTACACAGAATAGATTCAAAAGGAATAATGTTAGTTTCCACAATAAAAACTATATATCTAGATTGTTTAGGTGAGCTATATATAGCACTCAATTATGGTGATGCGTATACAAATCAATAGCCTTTTCCCCGGGTAATTATTTGGCAATTTTTATTTTTGAAGATGTCAAAGCGCTAAAAAATTCAAAATCTTGAAGAAATAACATTTTTCGATTACCGTACACTCCTTTTTCCGGAATGGACATTTTCCGGAACGACCAAAAACCCAACATTTTTTTTCCAGAATCGGTTTTCCGGAATGAACATTTTCCGGAACGACTGTTTTCCGGAATGGACATTTTCAGGTACGACCAAAAACCTGAAATTTTTTTTCCACATAAACCTACGATTTCTGCACTCAATCGCACACAACATAGTTCTGTGAAAATTTCAACTTTTGTGTACGATGATTTATACAAACAAATTTATACAAATTACATACAAATACAAAATATTTTACTCATGACGCATAAGTTAGTAATTATTATTTCCGGAAAACAGTCGTTCCGGCAAATGTATTTTCCGGAAAACCGATTCCGAAAAAAAAATTTCGGGTTCTTGGTCGTTCCGGAAAATGTCCATTCCGGAAAAAAAATTTCGGGTTTTTGGCCGTTCCGGAAAATGTCCATTCCGGAAAAAAAATTTCGGGTTTTTGGTCGTTCCGGAAAATGTCCATTACGGAAAACGGATTCCGGAAAGTGGGTGGGAACGCATTTTTCGATTAGGTCAAGTGCTGAATAAATTCAAAACAAATTTTTGGCTAAGTGCACTTTCCGATCGACCTCAAACTTATTTTCCGCCATTTTTTCCACTCAATTTATCTCTCATTACGACTTTTTTTAAAAAAAAGTATGCTGAATATTATGGTACAATATGGGTTAAAAATATTATTCATAACTATTCGACAAAATTCCTTCAAAATGCCTTCTGCTTTGACTTAAACCACCTTCATGCGAATCTTAGCTTGGGGAACATAAAAACGCCAGATGTGGCCATATTAGTTGATGATATTCGTTGACTAGAAACTCTTGCGATGGCGAATTGTCATTATGCAAAATTTATGAGTTGTACTTCTACAAATCTGCTGGTTTTGGCCTGTTTTCTTTTTTACCTCTTATTCTTCTGGAAGGAAATCAGCGTGCACCCTATTGCGGCATTCAAAGAAATTGTAATTCTGGAAACTTTTTACAAGAAATTAAATAGCAAATGAAGGTTGCATTAAACGAATGTTGTATAATGCATTTGAGCACGTTAACCTTAAAGTTCTCACAGTCCCATTAATCTTATAGTTCGGGCAAAAGAGATACATGAGTTTGGAGGTTTTCTAAAAAACTCCAACTCCATGGGATTGTCAGTGAAAAGGAGTTTTTAACCTTGTTTATACATTTATTTTATTTTATTTTTTTCAGAGTACTTAATAATTGAGAATGATATGGCATATATGGCGTGTTATTTCATAAGTTAAACCATTTAGTCTTTGATTTATTGAGCTTTAACTGAAAATTCGCTTTGTAATTATCATTCGCTTTTTTGCAGGAGGTTTTTACTTCTTTATTAAATCTAAAATTCGCCCACTGATTGAAAATCAACCATTAGAGCTCTAATGAGAAACAGTTCATAATTGCCTTAGGTGGTTAATGCCATTGATCCCAAATATAAAAATCATGGTCTCATGTCGCTTACCCCTAGCTCCATCTCTATTCCAACCCCAATCTCTATACTTTCCTTAAGGTTCAATCATGTTCATACTAAATTTCATTAAAATTGGTCCATTATAAATTCTAAACTATAGGTTAGTTATGAGAAACAAGCGCGCTCCAAGCAAGCGCATAGTCCCCGCACAAAACATGACACATTGACACTCAGTTATGGAAATAGTGGCCATCTATACTGTGCTAAAGGTACCCTTACAAGGAGCGGTTTGCGTTTGCAATTGCGATGTTTGCTAGCAGACGACTTCCTACCGTCAGCAGATTGTGCACGATCGCCATCAACCTTTGCGCAGATGTTGGAATTTTCCAAATCAGTGGACAACCAAATCGATAGTGCGGTGTCAGCGAGACCATCAGGGTCCTGAGTACATTTTCTATTTAACTGTGATAATTGAAATTTTTGATCGCATAGAAATATTGAACACAGAACTGCAGAAGTCGAGTGTCTGCGTTAATGAATCACGTGAGAAATTGAAAGCAGTTGCTCGCGATTCCAAAATTGAAAAAATTTTGAAGAAATGCGTCAAGGCTGTTATCGAACTCAAAATTGAAGAGCCTCAAATTCCGCGTCTGCATAAAACACCCAAACGATTCGAGATTCTGGTTCAACCGAAACTTTGAAATTGAAAGACTCCCAAAGGGAAATCTTACTTGGTAGTTTTCGATCAATTAATTGGATAATTGAAAAGACGCTTCAAAAGGGATTCAGTCAATTTTTTTTTTAAATTTCTTGAGCAATTCGCTATCGGTCAGACCACTGATGTCGGTAAGATTTTAAACTTTTATAAAGATGACTTTGACTGCGCAAAACTGTTAAGCGACAAGGGAATGTTTTTGCAACTTTTACATAAACATAATGAGCATGCGAACAATTTGGGGGAAGTTGTTAATTTCTTGAAAAAATAAAAATGGAGTATGAATTCGTGCTTTTCATTCGATTACTGTTCACAATTCCAGGGTCATCCTGTTCAAATGAACGTAGTTTTTCTCTTCTTCGTAGACTGAAAACATATTTGAGATCGAAAATGCTGTAAGATTGGCTAAGCAATGTTGCTTTTTTACATATGTATTCGGATATAATCGACCAGATCGATATAAATAAAGTGATGAATGAGTTTACTTAGCGAAAATCGAAATGTGCAAGCGAATAACCTGATTTTTTAAGTTATTATAAATAAAGAATATGATGGACCATTTTGAATATATAAATTATTTTAAAACGTTATTCCAACATTCTCTTCCAGACTTTCTCACTCTTTCATACAGTGTTTTGCTTTCATTCCCCCCTCCTTACCCCCCAACAGACCAGCTACCCACTCAGGCTAGGCATGATCTGCCGGGTCTGGCTTTACTTAGAACTGATAAATATCGTTATCGTTCTCGGACCCAATAACGATAGCGAGACGATATTAAAAATTTTTTCTGTACGAACGATGATGAAAACGAAAAACGTCTGACCGATATCTCGTTCTTGGCGATAATGTAGTATTATTCGTGGAATACGTTAAACAAAACATCGAAACGCTCGATAAACACTAAATCATCGCCAAGAACGAGGTATCGGTCCGACCTGCCATAGCACAAAAACTTTTAAAACACAGTATCTTAGAATGGCTTTGAAATTTGATGCTAGGTTGTTTATTTCCTATACCAAGCTCCTCACGAGATCGGAATAAGACAACGGGGCGTGGCATCTTTATACAAAACTTAAAACGCTTTATCTTGGCAACTATGGCAGCAATAGTTATGAAACTTTATACGTCATTGCAAATTGTTCGTGCTACGTAACTCGCCAAATGTGATCAATAATGAGATTTTGGCTAATCCCTTACAACAAAAATTCTTATAGGGCTAATCTTGGTGCTCATACCAAGTTTGGCAATTTGGTACATTGACCCAAATGTCTGTAGTAAGGACTACGTAAAATGTATTGTGAATACAGTTCACACAGTTAATTTGTTGCTTTACTTGTATATGATATGCCACACCCATTTGTGCACTTCCGTCCATATTTGGTACATTGTTACCTACACTCAAAAAAACGATTGTTTAGAAAGCGTTTGTGGCAAATTATCGAATGCTTAATATAAGCACTTATTATTTCAAGCAAACATTTAACTTTTTTTTTAAACTATAAGTATTTGTAGACAATTTAAGAAAAACCAATGTATATGACACAAGTAAAAGTTAAGTTGTGGCAAGTGATTCATATACTTCTATCAAAAATTTAAAAAACATTTCATAAAATGTTGCTTCTAAATGATATAATTATTTACGACAAATCATCAAAATATTTCAGTCAAATAATTCAATTTATGGAAGTGTTTCGACAAACACTTGTCTTTTGTCCCAAACACTTATTCATTTCAACAAACGATTTATCACTTATAAACTTTTCATGTTCATATTTTGCAGTTCTATGATTCGATATTACTTTTTTGTTACTTACATTGTACATATACGATATCAAATGTTTATAAGTGTTTAGAAGCAAAGAACGATGAACATCGTCATCGCCAGGCTGTAGTCCTATGTTATGTTAAGTTTTAAAGAGTAGTTTTGTATGATAATTCCCAACTATCAAATTGTAAGTAAAATCAAAAGCTTTTGTGACAAAAATCTTATTATTTCACGCAACCACTTGAAGTAGTTCCATCTATATCATTTTTGGCAAACACTTTTATTTTTTTGAGTGTATTATTAAAAAAGACCTCCGTACTTGAATTAATAGGAATTTCTTTGGCAAATCACTTATCAGCATATAAATTTGTTGTGGGCTTCGGCACACCTCTTGTAGTGTTTTTAAGTATGAAGACCTATCTCAACAAAATTTCTGTCTGATATATGTTTAAAAATCGCGTGAAACGTTTCTTAAAAGTTTTTTTTTTTTCGGTTTTAAGCTTTTATTCATTTTACCCAATACTGTTACAGTTATGTTACTTCACACTTTCTGCTCTGAAATACTTTCCGCAACCGCAACAGGCGAATATAATTTCCTCGCAGTACAAGAAGAGCCGTACACATATACACACATACATTTATACATACATTTGCAAAACCCTTTTCTTTTTTTTTGGTAGCACAACAGCAGCATGGTCATATTTTGTTGCGAACGCTTACTTGTTCGTTTTCACTTTTATTCTCCTAAAAGCGCACTTTAACAATTTTATTTGCCGTTGTACTTGCAAAACCATTTGCATAATTTAAAATGTAATTTTCCTGCTGTTTTTTGCAATGTTTTCTTTGTGTTGGTGCGTTACTCTGTAATTGTATGGCACTGTGTGTGAATGTTTTTTTTTCCACTCTCAGTTCAAATTGATATTACAGCTATTTGTAGCTTTGTTCATAGTGAATGTGTGCGTGAGTGTACTTTTTTTTCTTTGAAACACTACCCCGCTGGCTGTTTTTACAGTTGGCTCCACTGTAAATGGCACCAGCAGCAACCGAAAATGAGCAACAGCGGGAATCAAAAAAAAAAAAAAAAAATACAAAACAAAAAAAAAGGAATAACAGTAAAACGGCTTTTATATCGTCATTATTACACGACCGACAATTTTGCTCTTATTTTCGGAGGATTTTCTTTCTTAATGCCTGTGTCGGTTTGTATATGTGTGTAACAAGTTTTTGTGTTTGCTAGTGTAGCCCAGTAAAGATTCTTCATCAAATTACTCATTTTCATTCTATTTTAAGCTCTTTGTTATTTGAATCATATAAGAAATGTCTCATCAAAGAAAACAATTTTCTTCGGAAACTCTGCTATAACTTCTTGATGAACATTTGAGCAATTTAAACGCTTTGCGTAAAGGTAAAGCAATGTGAGAATCCAAATTAATATTTGACAATTTGAACGCACATGATTATTGACAGCTGTCAAACTTGTTGAGGAATTGTCAAGCAAATCTAACTACAATTGGATCATTCTGTATACTTAACATGAAACGAAAACAGAAGCCTCAAAATATTGACATCGTACTATGCTTCAAATCATACTTATATGGGCATTTCCGCCAAAAGGCCAACCGTGACAGAAAAATTAAAAGTTATTATAAAAGCGTTACTATCTGATATCTAAGAAAAATATTCAAATTTTGTTAGTTTAAACAATTTACACCAGAATTCATTTATCACATTGTACAAACTACCTGCAAACTTGCATAAATGCAGTTTCTCTTTTTTTGTAATATTGAGTTGTATGTTGCCTTAAATATATAAGTGTGTAAGAGAAGTGATACATGATGATAGTCTTTCCAAAAAATCTCTCTTCCAACGTCAATTAGCTAAAAACAATCCAGAAACATCAAACCAATCTCTATTAACTGTAAAATTTTAATTTGCTTAAGTTCATGTTCTAAAGTCACAAATAACATAGAAAAACATTATATGTTCACATTTCGAAAATGATAACAGCAGCAAGTGTGTCAAAATTTTTGCACGAACAGAGTTTCATGTACATAATTAAAAAAAAAAAAAAACGAGTGCAAAAAAAATTAAGTTTTAAATTTTCGGAGCTGTTTGAAGTTGGCCATGTTCGCAAACATAAGTGTAATAAATAGGCAGCTGAAAACGGTTTAACCAGTTATTAAGTGCCATAACACAACATAATAGCATCATTTTTTTTGTTGGATAGGTTGTGAAGAGAAGGAGGGACATGCATACTTTTTTTTAATAGTAGGCGGTGTCACGCCCCTAACGGGAAAAACGTTTCCACGGCTAAGCTAATGGACCGATGTTGATGAAATTTTGTTTATAGATGGATTGAGTCCTACGAAAGATTATTAGAAACTCTGATTCTTTAAAGGGGGCGTGGCATCGCTCCAAATGGGAAAAAACGGTATCATGGCTGTGCCACCACCGATTTTGATGAAATTTGGTATGTATGTAGATAGATTGAAACTTGAGTAAAGATATATTTTTTTAATGCGCGGTACCACGCCTCTTACAGGAAAAACGTTTTAACAGCAAAAAGACAAGTTGTATATTCTTTTAAGAAAAATATCTACTCCTTCCTCTTTTCTTTGTTAAAATTGATCTCACTAATTAATTTGATAAATATAAACATTAAATTTGTTTTTTTAATTACTGTTTATATCTTAAATATTATTATTTATATAAATATTATAGTCGTTTTGAAAACTTGCCCAAGTGAACCAAAATGCAAAAATACGTCCCTTTCGAATGTCCTGTTCGAATGGATTATTATGCCTTGTAAGAAAAAAAGTAAATAAGATTTTTCAATCAAACGAAATCTATTAAAAAGTTATATTATTCCATAATATTTTAAAATTAGTTGCATTAAAAAATGTTGGCAGGTTTCGCTGACTCCTGCTTTTCTATAGATGGCCAAGAAAAACACTTCCGTTTTTTGACCCGTTCGAATGGCTTTTTTATTGCCTCTATCTTGGAACCAGTATGAAGTCTGGCATCAACTTTACCACTTAAGTAATATAGCGCTACCAAATGGCTATTCCTTAAAGTAACAGAAAAAAATAAAAGTGTTTTTAGAATTGTATTTCCGTCCCGTTCAACATGAGAGAAATGCCAATATTTATCTTGATGTTGAATAGAAATAATTCAAATTACAAAAAATTTTTTTTTGAATCACTTAGCACTAGAATATATAAAATTAAAGAAATTCCTGAAAATTTGCAAAAAAAAAAATATTTATTTTAATTTTACTCTTCTCAAAGAGTTATGAATTCATCGTCTTGAAGTTTTAAGAATCTACCAAATGTTGGCTGGGATAGTAGCACTAAAAACAAACACACTTATATGTAGCCAACCAGGATTGCCAGCACATTGATTTAAATGTTAAAGAAATAATTTCAAAAGTTGCTGGCCTTGTTCAACAAAACATCTTTTACACAAAAGCTGTTTATATCGTATGGTAAAATTTTTTTTAACCGATTATTTTTCTGCAACTTGGCAACCCTAACTACTTACAACATTTTATGTATATATTATCCAACACACACAAATTGCTAGACACACGTATTTACTATTTCGTTCCGCACAATCTGAAAATGATTTGCAAAACTTCAATCGTACATTCGTTGGTTTGTTTATTTGTTTAATCTCTATACTGCGTATCCTGCGTAATTTGTTCCTAGTACGGTACTTTTTTCAACTGTTACTGCTACTGCTACTGTTGTAAATGTGAGTGTAAAATATTAAATGAAATGAAATGCATGAGTGATGAACGTGATAAACAAATTTTATTTAAAACGTGCGTATCATGTCAGAATGAAACTTTCTTGTTGTTTTTGTTTTGATAAGAAATTCAAATGTTCCCTGGAAAGAAAATTAACATGCAACAACTTTTGCGAAATTTAACATTTTCTTATGCATGACTTTTTTTTATTGAAAACAGTAATAATAATAATGGTAGTGAAATTAAATTGAATTGCAAAATAAACATTGCTTTTATATATTAAATTTAATCTATGCAATTGGATATTATATTTCTATGGAAAATAAAATAGATTTCTGTAAAAATTCTTAGCACTAGACTAAGAATAATTCTCGCGAAAAAAAAATATGAACACAAGTTTCTAGAGACACAAATAAGGCGCCCAGTTGCAAAACCGGTCAAGTCCAAAAAAATCAAATTTTGAGATTGATTTATTGATTCTCATATATCAAAATCTAGTCCATGCTATATCTTTCTACTATGGTTTTAAATTTTTTTGACGAAAATATTACATTTTTTAAAGATATTTTGACACATTGATTTTAAAACCAGCCAAGTCCGTGAACTTGGTTTCAAAACCGGCTAAGTCCATGAACTGGCTGCAATTTTTTTACAGATTTTGTTTAAATGAGCTGAAATTTTGTCACAATTGAAATTCATTCAAAACTATTCATTTGAACTATTCAGATTGATGATTGAGTGTTCATATGTAATACTTTTTTTGATCATCATTAGAAAATATAATTTATTTATCAAATTATATTTTGTATGATAAAATTTCAGTACCAAGAGACCGACCATTGTTCGGTTTTTCGTTTTGAGGTTGAAAAAGTCGAAAAAATGCAATTCAATTGAATGAGAAGTCGGATATATTTAAAAAATATTAAATAGGGTTAAAAAGCCAAAAACAAATTAAAAAAACTTAAAAGAAGTAGATTATATATGGAAATTGTTGAAAAACTTTGAGAGAGGTTGAGAAAGGTTGATAAGCTCGATAATATATGAAAGTTTTGAAAAAATTTAAGGAGATTGAAAACCTCGAAAAAAGTTGAAAGTCACTAAAAAAGTTGAAAAACTCGAAAAAATTTGAATGAGGTTGAAAAAGTCGTAAAAATTTGGAAAATGTTGAGGAAAATTGAAAGGGGTTAAAAAATGTTGAAACAGTTGAAAGAGGTTGAAAAACTCGAAAAAAGTTGAATGAAGTTGAAAAGTCGAAAAAATTTGAAAAATGTTGAGAAAAGTTGAAAGAGGTTAAAAAATGTTGAAACAGTTGATATAAGTTGAAAAACTCGAAAAAAAATTACAGGTTGAAAAACTCGAAAAAATTTGGAAAATGTTGAGAAAAGTTGAAAGAGGTTGAAAAACTCGAAAAAATTTGAATGAGTTTGAAAATCTCGAAAAAATTTCGTAAGTGTTGAGAAAATTTGGAAGAGGTTGAAACAGTTGAAAGAAGTTGAAAAACTCGAAAAAAGTTGGAAGAGGTACAAAAACACGAAAAAATTTGAATGAGGTTGAAAAACTCGAAAAAATTTGGAAAATGTTGAGGAAAGTTGAAAGAGGCTAAAAATGTTGAAACAGTTGAAAGAAGTTGAAAAACTCGAAAAAATTTGAAAGAGGTTCAAAAACTCGAAAAAAAGTTAATGAGGTTGAAAAACTCGAAAAAATTTGGAAAATGTTGAGGAAAATTAAAAGGGGTTACAAAATGTTGAAACAGTTGAAAGAGGTTGAAAAACTCGAAAAAAGTTGAATGAAGTCGAAAAAATTTGGAAAATGTTGAGAAAAGTTGGAAGAGGTTAAAAAATGTTGAAACAGTTGAAAGAAGTTGAAAACTCGAAAAAAATTGAATGAGGATGAAAACTCGAAAAAAATTTAATAAAGTTGAAAAAGTCGGAAAAATTTCGAAAATGCTTAGAAAAGTTGAAAGAGGTTGAAAAATGTTGAGTTGATTGAGCTCATGTTGGTAATGGCATATGATATTCATTTAAGTATTAAATGTGATGCCTAGTTTGTCATGCAATATTTATATTATACGATATTTCTTGCAAGATTTATGCTAAGTAATATTTCCATATCGTCGTTTTTCAAATGAGCAAGTAGATTTTGTAAGTTATTAAAATTTAAAAAATTTTTGCTTAATACAATAAATCTGCATTCTTGTATTTATAAAAAAAGTGAAGATTTTTGATTAAAATAAAAATTTTTTTGTTTCATGCATTTTTACTCTGATATTTTTATAGCAGGCTAAACTTTTGCATTATAAAATATTTATCTCATGTAATATTAATGCTAAGGATACTTGTGTCATAAATTTTTTGAATGATTTGTTATTTGGGGCCGTCCATTAATTATGTGATATGTTTTCTTTTTGAAAATTCGATGTCCCCCCTCCCCGTGGTGAGATTTAGTGAGCTTTGACGGGATCCCCCCTCCCATCCGTGAGATTTGCCTTATCATTTTAAAATTTAATCTGCTATAATAATGTATAGTCTCTGCATTAAAAAGTTGACGTGAGATTTTTATTGACACCCCCTTCCTCCTTGGTGAGATTTTTCCGGACCCCCTCACCCCTATTTTGACTCACGTAATATATGGATGTCCCCTTTCTGATCAGGGTTACCATCTCCTATAAGCTATGTTTGTCACTTGCAGTAAGAGAATTTTAGCAAATAATATCACAACCATCACAATGACTATTTGAGTAAATGGAGTTGCTAATTTTTAGTTGAAGTGACTATCTAAGTTTGTTCCTTTGAAAGAGCGCTTTTTATATTAGGAATTAATTAATTATTTGGATATTTTCTTACAGCTTTTTGCTAAATGTAAGGAATATCCCTCCGCTCAAATATAGAATTCGATTGATTCCTTTGAAAGCGACATTTTCACATATTTTTCTGAAGTACGCGAGGTATAATTTAATTTAAGAAAAGTTTGCTTGATTTTTGATATAAAAATTATTTTTTTATCAAATATTTTATTCTCCGTTTCACTTGCCTATTTCGTTTGAAATAAATTAGAAATGTTTGCTTCAATTTCAAAATTTTTAACAATTTTTATCTGGCATTTTGTATTTTTGGATCGCTTCATAGGACCATAAGCAATTCTGAAACTCTTAAAGTCCATAAGCATAAATATACTATTGAAATTATGTCATTTTTTTATCACTTAAAGAACAAAAACCAATTTGCTCAAATCAAGTTCATTGCTCCTAAATAACAGATTCGCTTGTACTAAAATCAAAACTGCGTTGTCAACACTTTGATGTACTGAATTTAAGTTTGAGCGTTTAACCCTAACTTCCTTTAAATTTCGAATAGAAATCAATTTTCCCAATTGCAACTCATATTGAATGTCACGAAAAAATGCTTAACCCATCACTTGCAAGCTGGTTAAAATGATGACAAATTACATGATGATTACACAACAAAAACAATTTGTAAACAAGCACATTAAGGCAACCAAGAAGCTGTAGCTTCTTTTGCTGTTGCTCTTCAAATTGTTGCCGCTGATGATGATGTTAAATGTTGATAATGACAAAATGCTGATGGCGGCTGCAGATAAGAAATGCAATGCAATTATGAAGCAACACAATATTGACTGATAACCAAACAGCAACGCGCAGAGTAGTGCAATAAGAGGGGGAAAAATATATGAGATGTGGTATGTCAAGATTTAATTTTTCAAAGTTATTGTAAATTTTTCAAAATCATCTAAAAGTACAACGTGATACACTATCAGCGGCGACAGTCAATCATAGATATCACAATAATAACACAAAAACAACTTAAACTAAGGGTACTCGCACCAATGTGTTACTTTAAGTTAAAAAAAAAAAAGTTTTAGTCCCCTCCTGATCAAAAAGCGAAGTTTACAAACATCAAGCAACAAATAACAAGTTTGACGTGCGTTGCTGCACTTGACAGCTAGTGCTGCTGTTGCTGTTGCCGCTACGAAAACAACCAGTGGCGTTGATGCTGCTGATGGCAGTCACTGCATTTTTTTACGCTTTTTAAGTGGAATGCTGGCAGACAGAGTTGTAGAAAAGTGCATTTCATTGCATAAAGATTTGTATGATGAAGAAAAATAATAAAATATCATTATACTCCGATATTCATACAAAAAAAAAATAAAAAAACAAAATATTCCTCAAAATGCAAACTAATTTTTTACAAAATTTAAAATATTTGTTTTAGAAAAAATTATAAATATTTTATTATATTTTATTTGGCACATCCTAATATATAATTTTTATCATTAAATATCGAAGAAGTTTTTAGTAACAGCATCATTTTACTGCTCTGCCCCGAGCACTGCATGATGATTTGCAAAATTTCTTTCAATTGACAGCAGCCGCTTTAATTTCGTATGAAACCATCGTAGTTTTTTGTTTTATTTTTCATTAATTTTGTTTCTATTTTGATTTTTTTTCGTCATGGTCTTATTTTGGCATAATTTCCTTAATCTCAAAAATGTATCTTTCTGCACTTCGCACGCTGCATTTTTTGTTTATTCAAGTCATTCGACTGCAAGTTACTTAAACGCCTTTTAGTGCGTGTGAAAGATGCAAAAGGTCAAATAAGGCACAGCATTGCGTGCGCGTATTTATAAAATTTCAATGCATTGCTGTTGTAGTGGCAGATATCTTTTAAGTTTGCTGCATCTTTATGGACAAATATTTCTGATTTTGTTTTATATATTCAAGGAAATGCAAGCGAAATGGTTCTGCTGGAACTTTGGAAAAATCCCTCTTAAAGATTTTATAATTCTTAAAATCTACTTAACTGTGCAGAAAGCTTAATTTTTCTATTGAGTTCCATGGTCCATAATCTATAAGAAAATATAGTCTGGTTCCAGTAAGCAAATAAATTTTTCGAAAAATCACAAAGAGTCGAATGTCTTACTTGGAAAAATTTCGGCATTGAAAGGTCTTTATATGATAGAAGGAGTCGAAAACGTGGTACTAGTCTGTATACATATATAGCCTGGAAAATTCGACAGAAGTACTTAGGTAAAAAATTTCCTATAGTTCAAGTTATTTTGAGCACACGAAAAATTTTATATAAAACCGTCTGTCCGCATTAGGCCAGCGGCACCATCTGAGAAAATCGAACGAAGAAAGCACTTGTCGCTAACCCTCGATAGAGGCGTCCAAAGCAGAGTGCTACATTGGATTACGCGTTCGATTAAACTCAAAAAATCTACTCGGTAAACTAGATCAACAATATTGTAGTCACTGTCACTTTCAATGTCGACCAACGTGGAAAGAAGTGGTACTGGGCATTATTGATGAACGCACTTTCTTCAGCAATGCACAATGTTTGGAAGAATTATTCCGCATTGGCCAAATATGAAGACGCTGCCAAGTCGATAAGTCAGTTCAAAGGAAATCGATTGGAACGATCGCGCCTGATGAACCAGCTTGCCTGATCAAAAGAAACCAAATGCGATGTACAGTTGCGTTGTTGGAGTTGTCCACAAATGAAAAGAATCGATTCTCGTCAATTTTCATTTAATAAAGTATTTTTTGCCACACAAAAACGTTTTTCGTTCATATCAGAAAATATTGCATTTTTTGGTAACGCTTGTGCCCAGTGGTCGAAAAATCGACCACACACCTGAGCAGGTAAAAAAAATCAAAACTCAGACCTACGATTTAAATGTAGGCTTTGGATGAAATTTCATCGATTTTGGTCCAGTAGTTTAGGCTTGGAATTTAATGGGGTAAGAGGGACCCTGAATTATAAGGTCCAAAAGTAGCGCTCTTCGCGAAACTTTTTTTGAAAGGTGAAAAGGAGCTGAGTTCTATTAAATTTTTGGAATATTTTTGTGTATATGTGAACAAAAAACAAAAATGTGTGCCACATAATAAAAATTTATTATAAGCTGAGCTTTAAGCAGATTTGTAAAGCTTTGTTACTAAAACGTCCAGTTAAAGGGAAAGATACAGCTCAATATTGAAAAAAAAGAAAGAAAAATATTCTTAATTTTTTTATATTTTCTCCTGGGTGAACTTATAAAACCCAGAAACAAAAAAAAAAAGATTAAAAATCGAACTTTTCAAGCCTTGAAATAAAGTGTTTTTTGGAAAAAAACTTCATCCGCTATAAAAATCGTTTAGTATTCAACACATTCTGGTCGATCTCTAACGGGTGCGGCCGATAAGAACATCGATCTAATCAGACGAGAACATCGATAAAATCAAAAAGTTGCTGCAAAAAATCGTCGATTGAGGCATGAGTTAAATGCTTCAATTAATTCTGTTTCAAACATTCTGACTGATATTGTTAACGTGAAACCCGATATCACTTGATCTTTGTGAAAAGAACTCAATTTTATTCAAAAGGAGCATTCTGGAGCTCCTATACATCACTGACCTACGTCAATTGCATATAAACTGGCGCAAAGACATGAGTTTTTGAATACGATATGTAAACCAGTCAACAGTCTACGGAATGGTGCTTCACAAACGAGCTGAAACCCAAAAATTCAAAGTTCAAGTTTAAAGTTCTTTGGAAATCGTGGTTATTTATACTGGCAATCTTATGCGATTACCGTGGTGTGCTGATGTTTCTTTCAAAAAGACATAGGATATATAAAAAATGTATTTAGGTGGCATAAAGCTTTGCGTGAGAATGTTCGCCGATAACGAGCAGATTTGTAGAAGTACAACTTATGAATTGTGCACGCCTTCAATGCACCCTCGCATACAACCAACATTTGTCAAAAGATTTTAGCCAAAAATTCAATGAATATCATCTACTAAGAACCGTTTTCAACTGATGTGGCCATGTCTGACTTTTTCTAGTTTCGGAAACTTAAATTTATACTTCGATAAAGTTGTCTTGAGTCGGTCGGTGCCTTAAAAGCGAATTCGCTGAAGGAGCTTGTGGCTATTCTTCCATCAACTTATGAAAAATGTATAAAGGACTGAATCAAACGCTGGGGTAAATAGTTGTAGTGTAAGCAATGAAACCTATTTTGAAGGCGACAAAATAAATTTTCATTGATAAATAATCTAATTTCGTATTATTTAACATTTCAGGATAAACGACTTTAATTTTTTTTTTTTAAATTCGTTTGACTAGTGTTCGTAATACATGTATGTGAAACCATTTCATATAAAATAATTTTACTGAGCTGAGTACAGTGTGTGATAACATTGATCAAAATAACAGAAACAAAAAAAAAACACGATAAAAAACGGCCAAAGTTAGTCACACTATTTAGTTTCATTCATTGCTCAGTGGAATCGTCAGTGACCTTTGAACCAATCAGTGTGAATTTCTAAGCCTGATATGTCTTCCTTTTTGCTGAGATTTCCTGAGAGTCCAAGCAAAAAGTGAAACAAAGCCAAGCCAACATTTTTTTTTCT
Source organism: Tricholauxania praeusta (assembly GCA_949775025.1). NCBI lineage: Eukaryota > Metazoa > Arthropoda > Insecta > Diptera > Lauxaniidae > Tricholauxania > Tricholauxania praeusta. The sequence continues at coordinate 121,934,768 of OX459030.1, read as the reverse complement.
GATATGTCTTTGTTTTTGTAACTTATTTGATATAACACTTCCCTTACAGGTGCTTCGCTGCAAGCTTTCTTGGCGAATTAAAAGGAATAAGCATGCTGAAATCATAAAGTAACTCGGGGAGCTCGCCGAAAGGTTGTTTCTATGTAGTGTATTCTGTGATGTTTTTTGCTTGTTCATTTTTTTTGTATTAGCTTACACTGTACTAAACAGTAAGCTCCAGAAAATAATTATAAATTCTATTCTGTTTCGACATACCACAAAATAAAAATCAATTTCACATGAAATTTTTCAAAATAAATCATTTACTTCCGAATTATTTTCGGAAAACTATACATATTATAATTATATAATAAATATCGGCTCAAAAGTCTGCACTTTCGCTAAGAACACAGATGACATCAGATGTGCCAATATCTTATAAGCTTTTGGCCTTTTTATTATTAGAATATACTTGCTAATGTACAATTCTCGTAAGCAACTGCTTCATGGGACACTGCAATTACAACCGCAAAATAAACCTAATTTTTATTTCAAATTGAGCCTATTTTTTCTGTTTGCTTAGTCGTAAAATTAAGAAAAATTGTCATTGTTGACATTGATAGAAACAGAAGAGTGCACGGAGTAGAAGAAGAAAATCTAAGGAACACGCGCACACCAAATTTCAAGAAAACTCAGTACGTTCTCTCACAACCAAAATGACTCCTCTCTATTTTCATTTCTTTTTAATTTATCCATCTCTTTCGTTTACCAATGGTCTTTTATACTCATTAATAAATCTGTTTGGGGAAAATTGCGCGCACAGAATTTAATTAAAATTAAGGTTTATACTGGGTTGAACGCGTGTCTGTCCATCTGTTTCTTTTTTTGCGTCCTACTGTCTCTACGGCTGGATGATGCTACAAATCCTATAGGCGAGTGTTACTCCAGTTTTTTGTTTTTGCCATCGCTGCTACAAATTAATACTCCACTCAGCCTAAGGGTTGCCTTGGGAACTTTTGCTTTTGAGGTTTTGTTGCCTCCAACTTCAATACACTGTCGTGTTGCTACAGGGTGCTCGTTTATTGTGGGAATTTTTAATGATAGCGACGTGCAGCGACATCCTAATGATTATTGTTATCTTCAACTTATTATTGTGCAAAGAAGTTGTACTCATTGTTGTTGGCATTAAAAAATCCATAATAAGCGCAAACAATATGTTTTCATTATGCCATTATAATTTTGCATTGTTTGCCTTTTTCTTGTCAGACAAACGTAATATATTGACATGAATTTGAAGCAACTTCGAAATGGAGACAAATTTACTTGAGATAATGAATGAAATTAAAGGCCGTCACAAATAAGTATTAATGCCATGTTGGAATTAGTGCAGAAAGTTACGTGCTGATGTGCAATTTTTCTTCATAATTTTTTTGTGAGGCGCACAGTTTTGATTAATTGTGATCAAATAAATTGTGTACAAAGGGTGCACTTGTGGCAAAAACTTTTTGCTTAAAAATTTGTAGAGTTGAAGGGATAGTGGCTCTTTTGAAAAAAAATGATTAATTTTCATAATATTTACAACAAAAGTTTTTAATATTTTTACAATGATTAACTCTTAAAAACTACACATTTTCGTGTTTTTTTTAGCGCACTCAAATCTTGTCACATTACGTATACGCGCAATGAATCAAAATCATTACCAATATGGCATTAAAATCATTTAATGTTTTTATTTTATAGCGCAGAAAAAGTGTCATCTTTATGACAATTAAAAAAACTACGTGAGACTATAAAACACAAAAAATAACCCCATGGTAAATAATGTGTAAATTGTTGCCACATGTCTGAAACAACAGAAGACATATCACAGTTCTAGCTGCTGCATAAAAAGTGGATTTCCAACAGCTGTAGTCATAAAGACAAAAAATACATACATAAAAAAATCGTTAAAATTTTAAAACAATTGCCTAGCAAAGTTTTGAGAAACCACTTCTATATCGTTAATTTTAGAACAAAATAAAAAATTCATATCATAACTTTTCATACATAATAAAGGGTTTATTAAAAGGTCGTAAAGTTTAATTTTTTATAAACTGTCAAGTTACCACAAATTATTGCAATTTTAAAATATTTTTAGTATATAAAGAAAGTAATATTGATCGATCTATGTATACTTATGTGGCTTAAGAATGGTGGAAATAACAGACAATTTCATCGCAAACATTTTTCCAAAACTTTGTGACTTGAAATATAAAAAAAAAAGTAGCATGGGTGTAAACTTTGGCTTTGCCATGTATTATATATCCTATGTCACATTAAGAGGTAAAATAAAGGACTGACATTTTTATTGCAAGAGTATTTTTTCCATAATCATATGAAAGAGGATAGGATAGCGTTGCTCCAATATACTATGTAAATTTATATACAGCATATTTATTTCACTAATTTCAAAGCCGAAATTTTTTCCAACAAACAATAAAGTAAGCTAGCAAAAAGTTTTTGAACATAACTTGGTGTGCTACCGACTTCCTAAAGGAGTGTTTTGAACTCATATGTAAATGCAAACGCATTGTTTTGCACCAATCGATGGGGATAAGTCAAAAAGAAAAAAAAATTTGATATAGCCGCAACCTGCTAGGAAGTTTGAAATTTAGCCCAATATATATGAAACTTTTTTTATACCAATATATGAAAAATTGTTGAATTTAAATGCGAACATGGCCAAGGGCATCAACAAAACCTCAGACAAAGTTTTTAGACCCCAATAGTTGGGCAGAGATCGAAAAGATTTTGAATATGACTAGGGATGCCCATGATCCCTCCAAGAGAGTGTTCGCTGCAGTAGTGTACCTAAGAGTGGGACAAGGGGGCTACTGCCCCAGGCGCAACGGCTTGGGAGGGGCAAAATGGTTCTTGATTTTTAGCATATTTAATTAATTTCGTGGACGTATTTTTTTTAAGTAAATTGTGAATTGCACTGATGAGGTTTCGTATTGTGAAAAATATAATTTTTACTACTTACCTACTTACTTGGGTGGCCATAACAACCCGTTACCGGGTTACGGCCGACCTCAAAAGCTCTCTCCAGGCGCCTCTGCTTTGCGCACGCCTTCTCCAATCATTCACACCAAGCGTGGATAGGGTTTCCTCGGCTTGGTCTTTCCATCGGAGGCATGGTCTTCCTCTTCGTCGTCGCCCAGCGGCTTCCGCATCAAACACCTTTTTCGCCGGAGATTCTTCGTCCATACGCACAACATGTCTCAGCCAGCGCAGACGTTGAATAGTGATGCGCTTGACTATGTCAATGTCAGCGTAGAGCTCGTACAGTTCGTGGTTCATTCGAATACGGTAGTCGTCGCCGACGTGAACAGGACCGAAGATTTTGCGAAGAATTTTGCGAAGAATTTTATTTTTTACTAGGGTTTTTGGAAATCGAAAAGTAATGATCGGGCGCCGAATGTCCGCAGTACACCACTGGTTCGACCTCATTTGTGCAAACATTTTTATTACATCATCGATGGGAAACGTTGAAAAAAAAATATTGAACATGATTAGGAGCGTCCACAACCATTTAGACGTGAGAAAGTGGACCTCAACCCCATTGTTGGATGACTTGATCAGATGTACGGAAAAAATCATCCCTTCTATTGATCGCGGCGCACTAAAACATTCATGTAGAAATTTTCAGTACACCAATCGATGGTGAAAGGTCCAAAAAAAAAAGTTTTGGATCACGATCAGTAATTGGAAATTTTGCGATTGTAAATTTTTCAGTCTCCAGATCTTAAAAAAAGTGTACTATCTTGGAACTGTGTACTCAGAAAAGCTCAAAAAACTATTGGCCTGAGCACAATTGGATAAAAATTACCACAATATGGTTTTCTTATACAGCGACTCCATTTATCTCAGAAAATCTATTTGATAAAAAAAAAATGTATACCATATTTTAATTACATAATTTTACTGAATTTACTGTTTAGTACAGTGTATGATAAAGCCAAAAAATAATCACAAGAACTAACATTAAAACATAATATAAACTGGGTTTCATTCATTCCTAAAAGGAATCATCAGTGACCTTTGAGCACATGAGTGTGAATTTCAAAGCCCGATATGTTTTCCTTTGTTTTTATAGATGCGCTGTGACCCAAGCTAAAGGAAAATACATCAGGCTTAGAAATTCTCACTTATCGACTCAAAGGTCACTAATGGTTCCATTAAGCTATGGATGAAACTATATGACTAGACCAATCAAATCAAAAAATTGGTCAATGGTTAAAAATAAATTTAGAAGGTGAAGCTATCATCAACAGCTTACTTTTGACATGTAAATATTTCAAAAAAAAAAAAACAAACAAAAAATTCCTTAGGTAAAGAAACACGATGACAAATTTATGACTTCCCTTGCAGGCAGTCATTGAGATTGCAATTTAAAAAGAAAAAAGAAGAAAATATTCCTTAGAAATTTCACTGTCAAACATTTTTATTATGTATATTATTTGACATACTCGCATGATTTAGGATACAGCAGGCACTGACTGACTGACTTGCAGACTGACTGTACTTGAGTTTGATTGATTCATTTATAAACACCGCACTTTCATAGCATTGTGAGACTAAAAGCGCTAAATCAACAAATGACAATGCGCAAGCAGCGTATGCATGGACGCTTAGCAGTTGTGCGCAGGCGCAACACATTGGATAAAATAATCAATAAGCAAATAAATAAATAAACAAATCGCTACAGAATTGCATTTTTGTGTAAATTTTTGAATTTTTGTGCCGTTACGTTTTCTACTTTTTTCTTAATGCCATCAACAACAAGGCACTTGAATGTTTGTTTACGCAGCGGTTTAAAAATGCAAACAAATTGAAAGGATCTTCAACTTTAAGTAGGGATGTGTACTTTAAAGAATCGGTTTTTTTTTTTTTTTAAATGAACTGAACTTAAAATATTTTAGTGAAGCAGTTGTTCAAGGAAGATTTAGTTTGATAAATAATGACCTAAAAATGTTGCACCTAAAAAATATGAGGTATGGCGCAGAAATTTTTAATGAAATAAAAGCTAAAATGGTTTTAGATTATAAACAGAAATCTTATGCTCGATTTTTTGTTAAGTAATATCCTAGCGGCAAATATGTTATAAACAGCATCGACGAATAGTCATACTCAATGTAGGCAGTAATGCTCACAACTGTAAGTTCTTTATACAAAAAAATGGCCGCTTTGTAGGCAGCTTGCCTACATCTCTATATACGACGTGTAACAAACGAAAGGCGGATTGCCTTAAAACATCGCTTACTAAGTGCCTGTAAAGTTTAGTGAGTTGCTTACATATCCACATACAAAGCATGCAGCCAGCAAGCAGACTGCCTACAGCTCCATATACAAAGTAGGCAGTCAGCAAGCAAATTGCCTACAGCTCCATATACAAAGAAGGCAGCTAGCAAGCAAATAAACAAAATATCACAGTAACAATTTCATTTGTGGTATAGCTTTTCATACATGAAAATCAGAGTACTTCATCGATTTGCCGCTGGAATAATAGCATTTTTGGATTAATTACTCAAAAAGGCATTTCTCGTACTTCGGATGTTTTTTTCCTTGGTGTCAAAAATATCTTGATATTTTGTCTTTCCATTGAATTCTCCAAATTATTCAAACTATCGTCAAATTTTTTCACAACACTAAAGCCACACGTCAAATGACAAATCTTGTTGTCTTGTTTTTGTTTATTTTCTGTTCGAAATTGAACGAATTTTACCGCCAAGTGACAAATACAAACCACGTTGATAACGTACGCTGCGCAAGCGCAAACACAGCATTGAATTTTAATGAGCGACCGGCTGAATGACTGAAAAAATGCTTTCAATTTCATTCAACTTGCCTCTTGATGAATGAATATGATTGCGAATGTTTGTATTTTGTACATTTAGTTTGAAAATTGTTTATTTAGGCTGATTATAGTGAACAACAATTTGCATGAATTTTTAAAGAATTTCTTAACTGATTTCCTTTCCCAGTTTGGTTTTGCTCAAAATTCCAAGAAATGATAGAATTTTGTTGTGTTTGTTTTAAATTTTGTTTAATTTCACTATCACATATTTTCGATTTTTTTGACCGAATTAGCAAAATATGTATTTACTTATCAAGTTGATATTTATGTATTTTGAAATTTATTTGAATTTATTGCTCAAGAAAAATAGAAGAAGAAAAAAATCTGGAAAACCTTCCCAACATGGCTTAACAAATGTTCAGTAGTTATGCTTTAAATATTTTTATCGCCAAAAAATGTTTAAGAAAGTATTTTCACTAAATTGCAAGTTTAAAAATATGACTTTCAATCATATCAATGATATTTTTCAAGGTTCAGTCTAATTGCGGAAGTATAATACTTTTTATTCACAAAATCCCCTCAAAATACGCCCAGCCGTCCAGCGTTTTTCAGCAAATCCCACAACATTCCACATTTTGTTTTTTTTGTGTTCATTTTTCTCCACAACATATGCAATATTACAATATCGATAGCAACATTTCCGTTTCCGCTTTCAAATGCAATATTTCAACGAACATTCGAAAAACAAATTCCCGTAACATGGTGAAATGGAATTTTCAATAATGCTGTCATGTGACTACGGTGTGCAAAACTTTTTTAGTCGATACTAAAATCCAATTTTTAGTCTGCTAGCTTTCGTGAGCATGTCATGTTGCTGTGGATATTCGAATTTTTTAAAAAGGAATTTTTAATTGTCTTATGAAATGAAAACACGTAACAGCATCATATGATGTTGAGTTTCTTGCCTCTGAATGCAAAGATTAGAACTGGGAGCTATTTACACAAAAAAAAATTTTTCTCTGCCGAATTTGGAAAATTTGGTGGCCGAAGATCATTTCCAATGTCGAACTGCTTACCAGTTGCTGCCAAGATCTCTTTTCCATTCAAATTTAATGACTAAAGTGGTCATGGATTTGGCACACGCTACGGAAATGACCAATTAAAGTCTGCCATCAAGCATTGGAGAGGAACCTTCAGGGCAGCAGAAATTGCGACTGTTCTGGATCAACGTTGAAACGTTCTTTAGAGCAGGAATTACGTGAATTGGAGATATGATGCAAAGAATTGAAGGCACTCGCTAACGTTCGTACATGTTGAAAGAGTTTCTGTTGAAGAAATATGAGATTTTGAAACATAAATTGTTAAGAAAATTTGTCAGTTTAAATTAAGTTTCTTAAAAAAAAATTAAATAAGCAAAATTTTTGAGATAATAATCGTTAAAAAAATGATTCGTATAAGTGATATCAGACTTATCGCTTTTTTTCTTCAAGAAATAACTCCCAGCTCACACTGTAGTTTTTCGGTATTTATTTTTTAGCCATGACTTAAGCAAAGGAAAACAAATTCGAATCAAAAATTGCGCGAATAATATTGATGATTGATATTTCGAAACAGTATCGAAATATATCGAGAAAAAAAAATCGTATACATCGATAATCGAAAACCGAGACTTTTGCTGAAAAAATTCTATTCTTACCAGCGATGGTTTAACTTTTCTCGGTTGCATTTATTTGAGTATAACAAAAATATTCTATATTGTTAGGCTGGGACCACACCAGTGGTTTTTCAACGCGCGTTAGCTACCCAATGTGCACAAAAACGGACGCGAATTCGTTTCGAATTCTAAACGAATTCGTTTGTGCGCATTCCGTTTTTTGTAAGTAAAATGAATTCGTTTCGAATTCGTAAAGGACTTCAAATACGAATTCGTATCGAATTGAATTGACTATTAAAGTCATACTTTAATATATGACAGGTAGCCTAGTAGGTAGCGCGCATGACTATGAATCGCTGGGACATGAGTTCGAGCCAGACTTTGGAAATTTGTACATTTTTTTTTTTTTAAATAAAATTAATTTTTTTATGAACAAAAAAAATTCGTTTCATGAACAAAAAACGAACTAAAACGAATTTGAAACGAATTCGTATTTGAAGTCCGTTACGAATTCGAAACGAATTCGTTAATGCGGACGATCCTTCCGTTTTTTCGAGAGGAATTTCATACGAAAACTAGTTCGAGAAGAATTCGCAACGGAATCCAAAACGGATGAATAGTACGAAGAAACGAATTCGTTTCGAATTCGTTTGGCACACTGGGTAATGTCATTACACAAGCACAAAAGAGTATCCAATATATGCGACGCAATCAAATAGTCGAAAAACAAAATCGAGTTTCGATGTATCAAAATAAGAAATACTTCCGATAATTATCGAAACAAATATCGGAAATACCGATTGTTGATATATTTTTCCCAAGCTTATGAACAACTCACAATGTGTCAGAAAAACTTTTGAAGTTATGAAATTAAATCCAAAATTGTACGAATTCTGTTTGAATAAATTATTTATTACTAAATAATTTTGAAAAAAGGCTGATTTTTAGCGACCGAATGGAAACAAAATTAAAACTTAAAAAACAAAATAAAAGACTTAATGTTTGTTTTGAAAAATTCGAAAGACTAAATTTTATTTTAAAAGATTTTTTCGTTTTAATTTCCCGACGTTTCCATTTTTCAAAACAAAAATTAAGTCTTTTATTTTGGTTTTTTAATTTTTAATTTTGTTTCCATTCGGTCACTGAAAATCAACCTTTTTTCTAAAATTATTTAGTAAAAAATAAAAAGTGACTTTAAATAATCGAATTATATAAATTATTTATTTTTTTCTTTTTATTTTTTTTAGAAAGATTTATATATAATTTGTTGACAAAATTCACTTTTTGCATACAAATGGTAAATTTTTGCAAGCATTTTAAATAAGGGAGTAACATAGTTCCGCGATTGTCAATAGAATAAAAATAAGAGTTTAAAACTCATACCAAATCATATTATGATCGAAATAAATACTTTTTTGAGACAAGATTTCACTTATTGGAAGCTATCGGATTCAGGGAACAAATATTGATTTGCTGCAAATATAAAAATTTATTAATGTAATTTAATAACAAGAAAAAAATAATAAGAAAAAAATTCTGAAAAATCCGGGGAAAGTTTTGGAACAAACTTTTTTTTCCAGAAAAAAACAAATCAGTTAATCCTTTAGCTTAAAAAAAAAGATTTGTATGAGTCCACTAAATTATTCATTCACAAGTTCTTCACTGTCTCTAATAAGCTATGTAAAATTTTCCGACAAGTTGTCCTGATATAGTACTTGGCTATGATGTGTTGAAAGTACAATCGAGCCAACTATTTGAATCGGATTGAATTTGTTTTTAGGTAGCAACTCATTCAAAATTGTAGCTTAGATTCCAATATAAAAATTTTATGAACAAACCTTACCAAAAAAAAAAATCGCTAATTGCCAATGTATTGGAGCAAAATTGTTGGAAATTTTTTAAGTTTATCAACCGTAACTTATAGCAAAATTGTAGTCAAAAGTAAACTGAGTGAGTTTTGTGGTTATAATAACACAAAAAACCAAAATCAGATCAGTTTTATGGCTCAAAAAAAAAAAAAAAAACAAAAAAAAGTTGGCATCAAAATTGCCTTTTTTTCAGATTTTTGGCGCTGTTATTTCAAAATATACATTACTTATTACAGTGGTGGGCATGGAAATCTAACAAAAGGGCGCAACAACAACATCAAGCAACAACAACGAAATTTAAAAGTTCTTGACTTTCATTTCCAAATTCGCCAATAGCACAAAAAAAAACAAATTGCACTACAAACAGAAACAATTGCTACATTCGACACAATGCGGCGCAGCGCAAATCCCTTTGTGTGTTGTTTTTGGCTTTCATTTGAACTCAACTCAACGCTGTGCCTCGATAGCGTCAAAATTCTGGGATCGGGCAATGAGGGCGGATAGGGACACTACGTGCTAATCACTGACTTATTACATAGAATTTTTTAATTCATGTTGATGTTAATGTTGTTTTTCGTCGAAAAAGTTATTGTTCCTTCAAAAAATGAGAATTTAAAAATATGTTCGAAAATTTGCCCACAAACACCAGCAAGAAAAAAATTTGTAAAAAATTCTTTAATGGATCTAGCCTGAGACAGTCAGACGCTATTACATATAGTGAATTAATTGTGAATCAAAAACAAACTTTTGAAAAATCCACTGGTATACAAAACACTTCAAAGATCACTAAAACTCACAGAGTTGCCAACTTTGAAAAACCCACAATTGTTGAATATGCTGTCATAGTACCTTCATATCATCATGCCCTAATCCGACAAACAGTGCTGCACTGCTAATATTTTACCTTAATCTCTCATAATGTTTTTTGGCAATTTCAAAAACTTCAGCAAGATTTTTTTTCACTGTGTAGGCTTACAGTCATTGTGGTCACCGAAAAATACAAAGGTAAGCAGCAGCAGAATGAAACAAAAAAAAGCGAAGCAAACAATAAAGTTGCAACCAAAAATGGAATTTCTAATTGAGTATAATGGGGATTATGGCGCGCACCATCAAGCATACGAGAGTTGTGTTGCTGCTGTTGGTCATCATCACGGGAAAAACTCAGCTGGCGGTGCTCTAAGCCGGAGTAGTAGCAATGTTTGAAATGTGGTCAATTAACACATCGTGAATAAATGTGTGTGTTGTTGTTAGTGTTTTGTTCTGCTGCAAAATTTCAACGCTATCATTGATAAATTAATTTTTGGTATTGCAAGGATGCACAAATATTTTAATTAACTCGTATATCAAATAGGCACAAATATAATTAAATTTTTGGCAGTGCTTTAATATTGAAACAAAAATAACAATTGAACGGAAGTTATTTTTAATAATTTCAGTTTTTTTTTTTTAAATATCCTATTTTAATATCCTGTTGCATTGTTTCATGTTTTTGAACTTTTTCATTTTGTCTGTTGATTTTTAATGCACAACGCATTCGTTTATAAATTAAATTTAAATGTGTCACGCTTCACTAATATGTCTCACGTGACATGCGTTTCATAATTTTTGTGCGCTTTTTGTTTTTAATATTATTTTGTATTTTTTTTTCAATAAATATATTTTTTGAAAAAAGAATTTATAAAGATCGCGCGCGTTTGGCACGTTTTTTATTGCTACTGTGGTTATTTGTACTTGACTCCAAAAGAGATGCCAGATTGTGCTTATTATAAAAAATAATAAAGCAAATTATTATAACTTTTTCTTTCACAGAACTATTTTTTCAGAGTAGTAATAACTGCTATCTTTAGTTAAAAAATATTTTTAAATTCTATTTAAAATATTGTTTCGAAATTCCTGTCTCTTAGACGATAATTTCGATCTCTTACACTTCTCTGAGTTCAATCACTGGATTGTGTAACAATCAAAAAACACACAAGTTTATTTAATTATAAAATGGTTTATTAAAATCACAAAAGTTAGTTTCATTAACATTCAAACTCTAGTATTAATCTGGCACTGTATAGACAACTGATTTACTTTATTACTTAAAATCCACTGTGTTTAAATCAAATTTCTTACTTTACTTTTAAAATCAACCCAGCAAAACCTATAACAGTTATAAAACTTAATATAAAAGCGTTAAAGTTCTCGTATTTTACCGGTTAAATTTCTTAGAGCATCGGGAAAAAATTAACCACTTCTGCCCTATTCGTGTGAAAATACATGTGACCGTGCATCCTGCTCTTGCCAATAGAATTTTGTCATAAGAAAATCAATGAAAAATCTATAGTTGTCTCTTTCACGAATCTGAAATCACATTCTTCCCACTGACATTCGCCCAAATAAATAGAAAGTGTTGCCATACAACTTTAATGTATTAATAAAAGTATTGCCGTTTATCCATTTTCTTATAGATTTTTAATTTAGATTTATAGTTTAACACAACATATTAAAACTAACATATGTAAGCAACATATAAATACTAACTAAATGCTAAAATACATCTTAGTATATAAGTAAGATTGAATTACTTCAGCCTCTAGGGAGTCGTAGATAGCCAACTTTTCTGATTTCTTAACATTTGCAGCGCTATAAATGGGCAGTGTAGAGCTTTAGTATGATACAACCAATTTAAACTTGTTATAGACGATGTTTTCTTTAGTGAATTCATAGCCGCATTTAAGGACTTCATGAGCAATAAGTGAAGCGTCCAAGAAAGTGTGTGGCAAACGGCCAATCTCATTAGCAACCTTTAAAATGTTCTTGCCATAGAGGCGCGACATGTCAAAGACACAAAATATTTTCGAGTTTTAATCATCCTTGCTGAATTTTGCGGATATAACGGGCGAAACCAGTGTGGACAACATCGTATAGACCACGATCTCAATTCACGGCTATAAGCAACTTTTCGGGATCTCAGTTTGAATTTCGGTATTTTCGAAAAACTGTTGTGCTCCGATGCCATAGGGGCGTGCTGCTCTCAGATCGCGTTCAGCGCGCGAGTACTTTGCCGCCGGCCCCATCTTTATGGATTGCGTAATTTTTTGGATGTTCTTGACGGATTTCCGCAGTGAAATCATATTTAGGGTAGCCACACCACGCTGCTGTTGCGCCTGCATTATTGCTTCTGTGGCTCATGAAACCAAAAGAGTTGCACGTTGCATTATTTCAAATTTAATAAAAAAAAAATAATTGAACTTTTTAGATTTAGAAATAATTTAATTTATTTGAGCAGTCAACTTCAAATATTATTTTTGTTGACATTTGTAACGTTGATTTTTTTTTCTGTTAAATATGAAAAAGAAGCAATAGCAATAACAATTTTTTTATTAAAATGTTCCTATCGCTTTTCTACTAACGTTCTTTATGAGATTTCGTTTTTGAATGTGTATGTAAATTTAGAAATTTTGTTAGTAGTGTTAGTTATGGGGTCAGTCCATAATTTAATATGGTTAGTCATGTTTTGCTGGGAACTGTATCTTTTTATTGCTTCAGTTCAACTGCTCTACTTTATTGCTTAAGTTCAACTATTTTTGTTCTATTACTTATATTCAACTGCTTTTCGGCAGCTCATATGACAACCTTTTATACTACAGTCATCACTTTCTCGAATAATGCAGTACCTTCTAAATGGCGTATCGGCGTGGAATCCACAATCACTTTCTCGAACCTCGTACCTTCTAGATGGCGTTGTACGAAGGCGATAATTTCTCTCGGTTGTCGACTTTTATAGTGTACTGCAGCGTCTTTTCGGTTTATCATTTTTAGTACAAAAACTGCACTTGGCCGCTAGATGGTGTAAAAGTATTTATACAGCCAGTGATGCTAGCTAGTATCGTTTAATTTTCTTACGTTGGTTTTTATTTCGAGAATTTTCTGGCATAAACCAAATTTCGTTACAATATAAATAAATTTTGTCAACCATTCATAAAGGGTTTTACTTTGAAACTTTAACAGCATTGCATAGCTTACCAAAACTTAGAAAAATGTTTGAATGTATCAACTAGTAGTGGATAACCGGCAAAGTTTAGGAAATGAATAGAATCGAATATTATTGAAAAATGGATCGGACCCAAATACATTTTGTCTTCAAAATTCGTATAATGTCAAAAATATGTTCTTTATTCACTACATTTGAAAAATTTACTCTGGCAGCACTCTCTCAACTGAAGAATTTATTATTTTTCTTCTGCTCATCTTTTGCTACATGAAAGTTGTTTTATTTTGCTTAAAATGCGTATCACGTATCGATATCAATTTTGAGTTCTGCTTACTCTTTTTGCTATTTATTTGCTTCCTCTATATCAATGTTGGTTACTTTTTTCCAAGACTTCGTTGGATGCAAGTAGTACTTATTGTTATTAAGTAAACGAAATACTGGTTATTGCTGCTTGAGTTTATAATATCTAGTATATTTATATATGTATTTTTATGATATTTTTGAAGTATTGACTAGAAAGCACGTGAAGTGAACGCCCCAAATATATTTATGTCACTTAATTTGATTTAACTATAGCAAGCTGTTGTAATTTTTATTACTGACTAGTGTTAAGGGTATAAACATTATAGTCTCGTATTTACTTTAGATTGAACAAGAAAATTTTACAGAACGAGCGTGGTGATAGACCTACTGTAATTTTTGATTTTTCTTCAGAAATCCCGATTTTTTTTTGTTTGCAATGTAAATTGAAAAATTGGGAATGAGGCAAGAGAGTAAAATTTGAATTGGGGATTGAGACCAAACGTTTAAGGAATAAAACTAAACAAATTTAATCAAAATTGGTCCAGTAGATTTTGCGTGATGCGCGAACATTGAAAAAGGCTATCATTTTATGTATATGGATTAATGGGACGTAAAATAAATTTTACAGTAAATAGACTCAAATGGTTCCTAAAAACATCCATGGAAATCTCCGAAATTCATTTTCGACATTGCCTCATCGATTGGAGGAAACTATTTTTTTTTGTAAAAATTGATCAAGATATAGCCCGAATGATATCAAAGAGACCTCTTCTGATTTATTCGGAAAACATGCACAAAATGTGATCAGCGGTGTGATTCAGGTAACAAAAATCAGCATCAAACATCATTTCATATTTGTGCGGTTAAATTAAAAAAAAATTAAATAAATAAATATTAATCAGCTATATTGATTATTTAAGGTCTTTGATTTTAAGCTTCAATAAAAGTGAGCTTCATTGTTCGAAAATTCTTAAAAGAAAGTTTCTCCATTATAATCATGAATTTTGATAGGTGCCTACTGACTGTCTGTTGCTTTAATGATAAAAAAAGCCGCACTAAGGTTGCATGTTGCATGAGCGCCCGCCACATATGTGGTTGACATTTTTTCAATGTTTCTGCCACACGTGCATGCAATGCGATCAAATAATAAATGATTTTCAGTATATCCTACCACCAGTGCAACAAATGACAACTAAGCTTTCGCTAGTTAAATATAGAAAAGCAGCTCTGTATATGCAAGTACTATAGGGAAATAAAAGTTGTGGGAAATAACGCACGTTCAATGAGATCGCAGAAACGATACATGGTCTGCCAGAGCTAGTCCACAAAAATATACATTGAACTGGACAAAAATCTCGAAGAAAAATAAATTAAATAATTATAGGTATATACACATAAATATATATTTTTTCCGGACTTATAATTCATTAATAGGAATATCAGAAGAACTCCTTTGACTCCATCGACTCTTACGGCAAATTCGCTCTTGTCGCTTCAACCGACTCAAAGCGTCTTCTTCGGTGTAGAAATTTTAGCTACGGGAAAGCAATAAAGTCAGATGGAGCCATAGCAGGTGATAATGATGATAACTCGATCACACTCGTTAAATTATTGGCTCGAATATTGCACAATGATAGCTTAGTTGCCCTGTATCAGGTCGTTTTCAGCGAACCTTCTCACACAAAGTCTTCATGACGTGATAGTAATATTTCTAATTTATTATTTTCACTTCCTTAAAAAATTCAGAGTGCAGCACACCGCGTTGTTAAATCTTAAATCCGGATACTTTATACACATGATGTTATAGGCAATATTGGAAGAGGGTCCAAAAAAATTTGTCAAAAATTAGACAATATAATAGCTAAAGAGGTGAAAGTAAGAGGTGCTTTCAACAATTTGAAAAAGACAAAAAAAAAAAAAAAAAAAATTACCGTCAAGAAAAAATTTTGTGATAAAAATATAATTTTCACATTATTTAATGAAGAAAAATTCTCAAAAATCTTACGTACGACTTAAAAAAAATTCCTCGAAATTTTTTATTTTTTTTTTTGAGCTCAGAACGGAAAAACTCAATAAAAATCAAGAGCAATTTCACAAAATTTTAATTTACGTAAAGTTAGTCCTATGAAATATGTTTGGCCGTATAATTTTTAAGGCTTAGGGTATCAAAACCCAAATAACCCAATTCAAACAAAAGTCGCCATATAAAAATGCCGCTTCTGTTCCAAAATGTGGAAAATCACATCACATAATTTCCTTATGTATGCAAATAATACATGTTTGACACGCGTTCTTGCTTAGTCCTTTGTCGTTGATTTTGTCGCTCCGTTGGTGGTTGCTGTGCATTCTTAATTGACAAACAACAAACAAACAAATTTCTACGAAAATTTTCACAAAAGTAAAATCTCATTAAAATGCTATCATGCAAACTGCAGGCATATGATATGCCACACAGCGACAGAGGCAACAATAACAATGACAGAATCGACAAGAAACATGTAAATATAAGACAAGCAACTTATTATGTTTTTTATTTGTCACAGAAGGCTCCTCCACTTTTGTGCCACTGGCGTCTATGCCCCCAAATTTATGCAACAATAAATTATATCACTTGAATGGCATCGATATCACGTTAGGGCGCTATCATTTCATTTCTACTTCTTTTATTTTCGTTTTTTTCTTTATTTATTTTTGAAACAAATACATTTTCAGTAAAAATAGCACTGTCTGTCTATGGCAGGTTAAATTGCTGCACACATGCATGCAGTTGTGGCATTGGCATTTTATTTTATTGATCTACAAAGTTTTGGAATTCATTGTTGTACAACATGACAGCAAAATAAATCAAGATATGAAATTCCTATATACTGCATGTGTAAAAGACTACGCATTTGTGAGCATAAGGAATTTGCTACAATTAAAAAATTTATTTATTGCTCATTTCGGGTGCGCTCTTGTGTTGTTATCCTGTTTAAGATTTAAGGTCACTTAACGAAATTTATGAGACATTTTCATTGAGGCGAAAAATGTGGTTTCAGTTATTATGCTGTTTAAAACAGTAATTTTTATGAGGTCAAAGAATTTTAATTAAGATGCAAGATACAAAATTTATGAGACAATTACCATGGGGTTTTTTAAGCAATTTTTGGGTAATGGAAAAATTAAATGTTGCATAATTCTTTGATAGTATTTTACAAGAGCTGTGGTGTATCAAATGAATATAACCAAACAAATGCGGTTTCAGTCAAAGTCTCTCGAAGAATAACTGCCGAAACAATAAAATTAAAAAGTATATAGCTATAAAGATTTGGCTCTGACTTATTTTAAGAAGTTTTCAAAAACTTTTGCTTATTATGATACTTAAAGTTTTTAAGTTCCGGAAGCCAATGATGCCCAATTTCGAACCATTTTCGAAATTTTTTATCATCGACTGATGGAATTAAGTCGGTTTACTCTAATTTGTTCACCAATCCATGAAAAAGGTCAAAAATAGTTTTTGGCCATCACCAGGAGTGATCCCTGGTCCAGAAAAGTGTTTTGTTTTTATCAGTCGATGGAAAAAAGTAAAGAAGTAATTCCGGTACCAAAAGTGTACGATTTCGGTTCATTTTCTAAAAATGTTGTTTTCCAACAATCTATGGAAAAAGATCCAAAATGGACTTTGGTCATCACTGGGGAGAAATTGAAATTGGATTTTGGCAATCCCAGGAGTGGTTCCGGGTCTAAAAAGTGTCCGATTTTGATTCATTTCCGAAAAATATTGTTTTTCACCATTCGATTGAAAGAGTTCGATAATGCACTTTCACCATCACCAGGAGTAGTTCCAGGTCCCAAAGATAACAATTTCGGTACATTTTCAAAATTTTGGTTTTCCACCAATCGATGAAAAGAGGTCAAAAATGGGTTTTTGGTCATCACCAGGGTGGTTCGTGGTCCCAAAAGAGCATGATTTCGGTGCATTTTCGAAAAACTTTGTTTTCCATCACTAAACGGCTGTAGGTCAAAAATTGATTTTAGCCATCACTAGTAGTGGTTTCGGGTTCAAAATTGCCAGATTTCGGTCCATTTTTGAAAAATTATATTTTCCACCAATCGATGGAAAGACAGCGAAAATGGATTTTGGCTATCTCCAGGAATAGTCCGAGTCCCGAAAGAGCACGATTTCTGTTAATAAACAAAATTTGGTTTACCACCAATAAGCGGACAGAGGTCGAAAATGGATTTTGACCATCAGCAGGATTGGTTTCGGGTCCAAATGTTCCTGATTTCTTTTGATTTTCTAAAATTTTTGTTTTTCACCAATCGATGGAAAGAAGCCAAAAATTGATTTTTGCCATTTGCAGAAGTAGTCCCTGGTCCAAAAAAGTGCCAGATTTTGGAAAATTTGCAGTAAATTTTGTTTTCATCAATCAATGCAAAGAGGCTGAAATGGATTTATGCCTTCATCATAAGTAGTTCCGGTTCCCAAACGTGCACAGTTTCGGTCCATTTTCGAAATTTTTGTTTTCAACTAATCGTTGAAAAGTAGTCGAAAATGATTTTTGGCCATCAATTGTGGTGGTCCGGGTCCCGAAAAAGCACGATTTCGCTCAATTTTTGAAAAAATTTATTCTCCATTTATCGATTGAAAAAGGTTGATTGTGGATTTTGACCATCATCTAAAACTATCCCAGGTCTAAATGGTGATGGCCAAAATGCATTCTGCAAAAGCTTTGCAACTTTTTTCTAATTCGTATCAAGATAGTTCTGCACACGAGGGAAGTTTGAACGGCATGGATTTTATATTAGTATAAAAAATATTAATATTATTAGTATAAAAAATATTAATTTTTTTCAAAATTAAAATTAAAAAACCTTGATTGCTTCTATCCTGATCCTCAAAATAACCCCGTTTTGGAAAATATTTCTCACAAAAAATGTATTTTAAGACGTGAAAGCTTCTTTTGAAAGTCTGTTTTTGAAAGAGAAAGCTGATAGACTTAGTAACTAATGTTTCTAAAGGTATAAAGGCAAATAGACACTTCAGAAGTTTTTGATAATATTTCATCAATGTTTAAGTAATCTTAAAATTACTCTATATTTAATTTCCAATTAAACTTTGATTTTCAGATTTTTCATTATTTACCTGACAAATCAAAACAAAATTGAAAATATTGGGAAATCATATTCTGATCAAAATCATATTCTGATCTGAAATCATATACCACTCATCGCAGTTATTAAATAAATTACAATATTATTTAGTCGGACGTTTAGTCAATCAATTCAGTTAACAATGCAAGCGATATCGCGCTTTGTTCAGTCAACGTTTCAGTACCCCGGTAATAATTTTTTGACCCTTAGTGGCACCACTTCAATTTTGTAACGATCCGGCACATTGGGGTCTTTCACGACCCCACGTTGCAAAAAAAATGTATAAAAAAGTGAATTTTCAATTTCAGGCATCATAGCTGTGAACGACTGTTGAGATTCAATTCTTAATGGAATTCAATGATTATTAGGAACATTTTTCGAAAATTGTTTGTGCTACATGAGGCTAAACCTGAGTACTTATTAGTTCGAAAAATGATTTCAGCATTATCTTAGGGTCTCTCATGACCCCTTGGTGCCGCTAAGGGTTAAAAAATATTTTAAATACAACTCGTGAATGTTTTGCTCTGAGCTCTTTAATTTTTTCATTTTTTTTTTTTGTTATTTTTTAGAGAAATATTGAAAATAGTTTTAATCTCCTGGGGTCAGTCTCTTAAGAATCTGTATTTTTTAATTATTTTACAGGTCACATTCAGATAGCTGAAAGAATGTCAACAAATTTAACTTAAACGTGAAAAAAAAATTATTGTGCCGATATTAATTCCCTTTTCTTTCTTCTTGTGTAGATCTACCCATATACTAAAAGGTTTTAATGTGCAGTTGCTGAAAAAATATGTTATTTTAAAATGAATATTCCTAATTTTCTACAATAAATCCAAAATCTAATGCTGATTAAAAATCTGCAGCAAAGGTTCTAAATTTTGAAGGTTTAAAGGCTCTTTGGCATTTTTTTTTTCTATTTTCCAAGCCATATAAATCAATAAGTTTGCAGTAAATTATATTTCCAATCGGAATTTTAAAATAAATTTTAATGTTCTCAAAGCAAGCTTAAATTTATTTCGATATAATAAGTTTTGCAAAATACTTTCAATTGAGCACAAAAATTAAAAATCTCTTTATGTCAATAAGCCGCCATAGGCAAGTGGCAGCTTAGAGTCAAAATTGAAAAGTAAAATTGGCTAGTACCATAGCACAAACATACCAAATCAAAAATGTTTCACGCAGAAAAAAAAAATATCACCTTAAATCGAACCACTCTATTTGGCTACACTGTGCAGTAAAACCATAGTCAGCCTGTCTGTCAATCATTTTTATGGCTTCATTTGAGCTGCACCGCCACGCCGCACCATCAAGGCTATAAACTCAAGCGCAAGCGACTTTTTCTTTCAAAATTCAATAGAATTTTAATATTTTTAAATTGTACTTTATTTTTTGAAAAATAAGTGTTATTAAATTCTTTTTTTCCTTTTAACATAAATAATAAAAACGTCGCTTGAATATGTATCGCCGTGAGGCCTTCTTATTGCTGTTGTCATAAACACGCGATGATTGCAACAACTAAAGCTACTGAAGAGCTAAAGAGAATCCAAAACAAAATTTTTATCAATTGCTATAAGAGAACAATATTAGCAAACCTACTTGATATAAAATAAATTTAAAAGAGTCACGTGCTGGCTAGACAGCGACTTTGGTGTTGGAATTTATTTATCGCAATTGATTTGGGATTTTGAGCTGCAGCTGCTTGGTTTCGTAAGTGCAGTTTGGTTATGAGAAAAAGATAATAAATAAAAGAGAAGAAAGAAGAAATAAGGAAAGATTTTATTATAAGTATTGAAACTAAAATTCAAAAAAAAAATATCATTTACAAAATTTATTTTTAGCAATTCTGATATCCATTTTTTTTTGGAATTTGAACTTTAATAATTAATGAGAAATTCAGGGTGGCTTTTGTTTTTAAATTTCAGCTGTAATTTTACACCGTTGAAGCTGTGCAAGTGAATGAAGCGCACTGCCAGTTTCATCTCCATGGCAAAATATTCCGACCAGCCAGAGGATATGGTGAGGGTAGCATGTGCGCATAATTGTAATTTAAATCTGACCTGTTTCTGCGGGTGCTATTGAAAAACACTTTTTTTTTTTCAGTGTCAATTTCACTGAAGCATAAAATGGTACAGGAAAATATTTTGTAGAAAAAAAATGTATAAATAATAAATTCATTCAAAAAATAAATGCAGCCAGTTGGTCATTTTTTTTTCGGTACATACGCACAAAAACCAAGAGCAGCAACATTGAAATGTAAACAATATTTTGCACCTAAAAATATGCAAAATTTATTTATTTTTTTTTTTTTCATTTTGCTTAAGTGAGCAATATGCAGAAACTTTTGTTTGTTGTTGGAAAAAGATTTTTTTTTTTATTTTTTTTTTTATAAAAATAAGAAATTTATATAGCAAAGCTGAGCGACATCAATAAACCTCCACTATTTTGTATTACAAACAGTTCAAAGTTAAATTTTCATAAAAGAAATGGGAAGTGGAAAAAAAAACTTTTCTTCAACTTGAATTTATCAAATAAAATAAAATAATTTTGTTCATTAAAAATGCTGTGCAAACTTTAGAGCAAAGCTTCTAAGTGCGAGTGAGAAGCAAGCAAGTTGAGAATTAAAAAAAAGCATAGAACGAGAAAGGTAATATGGCAAGATATGAACACGGAAATATGAAACTACTGGCAGCGGAAATGGTTGCAGGATATGAGCGGAAATGTAGCAAACTTGAAAGCATTAAACACACACATACATACATGTATGGTTGCTATACATTTATGAAATGTGGTTATTCCACAAATGAGTACAGTGTTTTTTGAGCTTGAACCGCGAAACAAAATTAACTCAAAAAAATTTTTCATGTTTATTGGAAAGTTTCTCTTAATGAAAAATGGTGGAAAATTGAAAAACCTTTAAAAAGTATTAATGTTCATTAGTTGAAACTTAGAATTTTTCAGGACAATAATAATATTTTAAAAAGTAATTCGTATACAAAATATTTAAATTATGTATATCACTTCTGTGTAAGGAAACTCCATTATATCCTTATTTCTGTGACTTTTCCCATAATGAAATAATAATCTGTAACAATGGTTTGGATTTAATCAGCACCTATATATTTCGGTCTGCATTTATTACTCGATCCATATGCCATTTAAAATTTACTGATGTCATTTATTATCTCCAAATGTCTTTGATGTACTTTTACAAGTTTAGGAGAATTGTCTTTTTGATAACTTTAAACGTTTATGGCTCAATATCTCATTAGTTTAATGTACTGATGTTTTGACTGTTGAATCTAGCATCACTTCAAGGTAAAATTTTCTTTAACTTTTCAAATAAAATGTTATTAACAAACAGCCAGTATTTAAACCTTTAAATAGTTAAGGACCTTACAAATTTTGAAAAAGAGACCATTAAAAACGCTACTCAAATTACATCGGAACTGAGATATCAGACACCAAATAACTGTAATATATAAAAAAAACACGATAAATAATTAAATGTTCCTCATACGTCATGTTAAACGAAAAGAGTTACTTAAAACTTAATGCAGCTCAAACTTCTAAATGAACTTCTACATGAAATGTCCCACAATTTTGCAGCACACCAACTCCTCAGGGTAGCAATGAAAAGGACAGTTTACCTTAGGTAAACTTTTTGAAATTTTGCATATTTACAGAAGTTATTGTTGTTATTGTTGCTGCTGCTATTTTCTTTGTTACTTTTTAGTATTTGTTTATTTTTTTGTTATGTGTATTGTGCTCTGTGGGAGCAACAATAGCGGCAATAGTAAACTCACAAATAATTCAAACATTTTGTATTCATTCATACAGTTGATTCGAATACACAATGTCATTTTTACATTTTTGTTTTTTTTTTGCCAAGCGCACTCATATACAAAGCTGAACAAAAGCTGGGCAATAAATACGAATGTACTTTGTATTTGGCAATACGTACCGAAAATAAGATAAACACGTATTTGCCAACGGAAATATATGGAAATCGAAACGGAAGCCAGATATTGAGCATCATGTTTCTTATGTTGACAAAAGTAAGTAGTTGAATTTTTATGTGGACACAAAAACTGACATAAAAATTTAAAAAAATAAATTTTTAAGTCGTTAAAAGAATATTGAAGAGACTATCAACTAAAGGAAAATTTCAAAATAAATATAAAAACTAAAATAAACTTTAGAATAAGCATGAAATCCCACTATAGATCACAGCAAACAAAGTAATATGAAAAGTTTGTTAGTTTTCTTTCCGCTTTTCTATGTATTTTTGGGTCATGCAAAAGTAAAAGAAGTTTTGCTTAAGTTTCTTCAGAAAACTAAAGTTTTCTTTCTTAGCTTATTTAATATATTATTAAAAAAATATGAATAAAGTTTACATGCAGAAAATATCTTTTTCTAGGTAATGTTTTTAATTTCACAGGCTTTATTTTGATAAATCAATACATAGTTTGCCTCAAATATTTTATTTGCTTACTACATCAGATTGACTACTAAAATTTATGACTACTTTAAATTTTAGATGCATTTCTTTTAAAAATTAACTTTAAAAAGTTACAAGCTTTTAAAGTTTGGAATTTAATAAATAAATTCAATTTCGAAAACATTTTTGCTCGTACGTTGCTGTTTCAAATAAAATGAGGTAAAATACAAGTTTTGAACCAGAAGTGATTACATACTCTGTGAAAGAGTAAGCAGCGAAAGAAAATGCATTTTTTTTTTGTACGAAAAACTTTTCTCTGGCAAATTTTTAACAAATAACGATACATTTAGCTACACGGCCAGTAATTAAACTAGCAAATTATTTTTGCGCACTGAAACTGTAATAAAACTAACCTGACATTTGAGGCTTAAGTACCATCGAAAAAGAGTTATTAGGGATTAACATGTGCTAATTTATTGACTTCATAGGATTTTTTTATTAATTATCACTCATACGTCATATTTAATAATTAAGTTTGCTAAATCACTTGCTTATATCAAGCAACTAGCAAGAGCCACATAGTTTAGGAAGCTAGGATCATGTGTGTATATAACTTGACATATTTAAGTTTTTCAAAAAAAGACGTATTTTTGAGGAATTATTTCAAATATTGATCATTATAATTTAGTTCGCTTAAAGAATTTTTTCAGCAAATTGAATTATAATAATCTCAGAGGTTTAGTCGCATCAAATTCAATTTTTTCGCTTAGTTCTTGTCCAGATTTGTCCATTTTATATGCAAATTATAGAAATAAGATGAAAATTATAGACAAAGTGAAGAATTTATTGGAAAATGTTTTAATATTGACACTTATTCTAGGGATCTTTTCAATATTACTGAGGTTTGAATCCCTCCGGATCGTAATCACACCCATCTGGTGAATTTGATGTAAAAGTTTTTTTTTTGAATTTTAAATTTTTTTTAGTTAAAGTATGATTGCTTTTATGTTATAATTACAATATTTTTCTTAGCGGCCAGTAATTAAAGTTTGATATTATTGTAGGGCAGTAAAATCATCACAAAAATATCTTAAAGTATGGTACTCGCGTTGCATCGCAACGGAGTTATCAGCGTTAAGACTTTTAATTGCATCATTAAAAATTGTATGCAAATTTATATTTTAATGTTACTAATACGTCATGGTGAATTATTTAAACTGCAGTTTGCAATGCCATTTCGTTTCGAGAAATTTTTGCATGTTCTTAAGATTGCAGAAATAAGAGATTTAAAGATTTCTAAGAAACAATCAAGTGTAAAATGAATCAATTTTATACTATGTAACTCCGAAGAGTTTTTATTGCTATGCGGTAAAGCAACTAAAACGGTTTCTAAGCAAAAATATACCATTTATGATACAACTTCATTAAGAAAGTAACTGTAAAAAAAATAACAACTGAGGCTCAGAGTAAATCATTGTTTTGATAATTTAAAAGTTTTAGATTTTTAGACGGTATATTGCTTTACTTTGACGTGAATCAGATATAATTTTTTTAACGGCCTGTATTTATTTATTGAAATCTGAATAGTAAAGGCATCAAAGAACAACATTTTTCTAAGATTATCGAACTAATGTGGCATCGGAATAGAGATATTAAGCTGCAAATATATATTTTTTATGAATAAATGTTAATCATACGTCATGTTGATAAAATTTTATTATAATAATAGACAGCGTATGTTAAATAGCAACATTTAAAAATTTAAATATATTTTATTACTTTCAAAATATCTTAATTTTATTCCATCAATGAACTTACAATATCAAAATATATATTACTTTTTTAGTGTAAACAATATTTAAGCTGTCATACGACTAAATAAGCAATACTTTTTTTTTAAAAAGAAAATAATACGAAAAGTCTTACAACTCCAAAACAAAAACTTTTACCTAAAAGCTTGGAGTAGTTCAAAGTTTAATACGAGTCCTTTTAGAAAGGAAAAAAATTAAATAAAAATACATCAAATCTCACTTAAAAATCATTGAAACGAAAAATGGTGCACAAAGAAAAAAATTATTGACAACGTCCATTACCCCATTTAGCAATACTAACAACAGCAGCCAGCGCCCTTATACTCCAACTAAGTATAGCAACTATAGAGCGTCAAATGTG
Source organism: Tricholauxania praeusta (assembly GCA_949775025.1). Lineage (NCBI taxonomy): Eukaryota > Metazoa > Arthropoda > Insecta > Diptera > Lauxaniidae > Tricholauxania > Tricholauxania praeusta. The sequence continues at coordinate 121,909,406 of OX459030.1, read as the reverse complement.
GTAAACGTAAGCCTGCAAGTTGAGCGTATTAGCAAACTTTTTAATGGCGTTTTATAGACCACAACAAAAATGTTGGGAAAAAAAAAATATAAAAAATTGGTGTAAACAATGAAAACAAAACAAAAAAAATTGACTTAAAAGCAGGAAGTTGCTAAAATTATTGTTGATAGGAAAAAAGGTACTTTTGAGCTTAGCACACGTATTTTAGAAATACAAAAAGTTCACTGCTATAAATCAATTTATTTTGTAAGTAGTTTAAAATATTTTTGGCTTAATATCCTTTTAAAATATTTGAAGCGAATGTAATTTGAAACATATTTTTACATAGAATAAACATGAAATTGTATGCTTAAGTTAAATATTTCTAAAATATGTAAATTTATCTTATTCCTTGCTACCAAAAACTATAATTTTCTGGCTAATCAAATTAACATTAATCTTATCTTTACATCTGTAGCTGTAACCCTGCGGCTAAAATTACGCACAAGTGCAAATTTTATAATTTCATTAACAATTTACCTGCACATACACACACGCACACATCCACTTACAATTACAGTCAAAAACTGTTGCAATTTAATCCACTTGACTTATTTTAAGTGCAAATTAGTTATGGCTACTGTAAACCGTAGCAAAAGAAAAAAAAAGAATCACAAATCTACAGCTGACCTTAATTTGCTGCACAGTAAAATTTTTGAGAGCCCCTAAGGCAATTGCTGCTACTGATGGTTGCAAATTTTTGTGTAAAATCTTCTGAAAATTCTTCCATATGACTGAATACTTAACATTTAATTCGAAACTGCGCAGCATTAAATGCCAAAAACAAAATAACTTATTTTTATGTACGAAATAGTTACATATTTAATTTTCAATTTTATGAAACATGAATTTAAATAAAGTAAAGTAAAAATTGAAATAAATTTACGGTTTAGTTTCATAACTCTTTTTTCAGGTCACTGCTGCACTCTCGTTTATATTTTGTAAAATTTGGTCATGCTACTTCCTATGATGAAATAATTATTACAATGAATTTTTCGGTTGAGCTCTCTAACGTAGGGTAAGTGAAATCTTTGTTGACTGTGTTGAAAAAAATAATTTAAAGAAAATATAAAAACTATGTTAACAAAATGTCAATCCATTGCAGTGAAGTTAGCATAAGCTTATAAGGCTGCCATCAGCAAATTGTTGCTTTAAATTGCACAGTACTAGCTGACTTCTACAAAACTCTCAAGCATTCTCGTGTAGTCTTCGAATCCACTGAAATTTTTATTTACCCGCTGTATGGTATTGGCAAAGAAATAGTATTTCTGAAATAAAACAGTGATGCTCTTAGATGGTTTCTACAAAACTCTCAAGCATTCTCGTGTAGTCCTCGAATCAACTAAAATTTATATTTACCCGCTGTAAGGCATTTGCCAAAAAAAAATTAGTATTTCAGGAATAAAACAGTGATACTCTTAGCTGGCTTCTACAAAACTCTCAAGCATTCTCGTGTAGTCTTCGAATCTACTGAAATTTTTATTTACCCGCTGTATGGCATTTGACAAAGCAAATAGTATTTCAGAAATAAAACAGTGATACTCTTAGCTGGTTTCTACAAAACTCTCAAGCATTCTCATGTAGTCTTCGAATCTACTGAAATTTATATCTACCCGCTGTATGGCATTTGGCAAAAAAAGTAGTATTTCAGGAATAAAACAGTGATACTCTTAGCGGGCTTCTACAAAACTGTCAAACATTCTCGTGTAGCCTTTGAATATACTGAATTTTACATTTACCCGCTGTATGGCATTTGACAAAAAATTAGTATTTAAGAAATAAAACAGTGGTACTCTTACCTGGCTTCTACAAAACTCTCAAGCATTCTCGTGTAGTCCTAGGATCAACTGAAATTTATATCTACCTGCTTTAAGGCATTTGCCAAAAATAAAACAGTGATGTGATATAACTCAAATGATATTCAAAGAGTTAGCATACTCGTCATTTTCCCTATGTTTGCTCGCTTTGATCGTATATGTGAGGGTTAGTGTGCACAACCTTTTTATTAAATTTGCTTAAATTATATTTTTATATTTTAATGGCTTCACTGGCAGTCCATTTTTTGGCAAAGAAAAGAAAGTTTTAAATTACTGTTATTGCACAAAAATAATAAGTAATATTTGAGTTTTATTATTATTATTTGTTTTTTTTTTTTTTTTTTTTTTTTTTGTTATAGAAAATCTCGAAAGCTCTTTCGTATCATCAAAAAGTCATGCGTGCGTTAACATAACAATGATATATTTAATATGTGTGGGAGTTTTAACGTGTGCGATTGTGTGCTAAAAGTGGTAACTGAAAAGTATGAAAAGTTAGGAAAAAAATATATTAATAGTAGCAAACGTGCAATGAAAACATAACAATTTACAAAAAAAAAAAAAATATTTCTTATTACATTTTTTAATAAAATGAAAACATTTTAGTGCCACAGTGTATGCAGTAAAAAGTTTGACTTAAAAGCTATGAAAAAAGTGTTAAATGTTGTATTAATTAAACTAAAGAAATCTTCAGCGAAACCCCAGAGCTTCAGCGAATTAAGTAGATATCACTTTGTTTTTCTGATAAGTCTATAATTCCTAACGAAAAACTTTTTTTTGAACAAATTTCTCACTAAACTGCCTTATCAGATACAGAAAGGCACAAACCGTTACAAAAATGTAATATAATAATCATCAAGCAGTATCAAAAATCTCAAAAACAATAGAACACCGCTAAGCACTATGACAATGTTTCGGTTTACTGTAGAGTATGTGCTCCTCTTTCTTTAACCCATTAAGTTCTATTGGTTAAATTTTTCCCCCAAAAGAAGTGGACATTTTAAAAAATCCTACCAACCGATAGGTAAGAGGTTTCTTATTTTTCTGAACTTCTTTTATTACCCTGTACTTTTGTGAGGTAGAATTTAGGTAACAAATAATATCCAAAATTTTTGGTAGAAAATCGATTCAGGAAAATTTGAAGACCTATGCTGCATTTTCATGTTATCTTTCTTGTTCTTCTACTATCCCATATCACAAAGGATATCACATGCAATGAAAATAGCACATATATGCTTTTTCACTCTTTTATTCTCCAAGCGCATTAGGTGCTGCTCGCATGCTTTTTATTCCTAACAAAAATTTGATAGTTGAAGATCAAGAAAGATAACATGAAAATGCAGCTTTAAAGTAAAAATCGCGAAACAAATTCTAAGATCCAATGTGGCATGTTATAATCAAACAAATTTGATTGAATGAAAGGATGGACGATAAATTTTTTTTTTTATTTTTATCTCATGACACTTATTTGGTAAAAATTTCCACAGGCATATATCCAATGTACCGATAGGAAAACATTTTATTTTTTCATCAGTAACTTCTATTGATCCCTTGCCCTCCCACACCAAATTGTATGGGCTCTTCTGATACCAGTTTTTACTGGGTTAAGTACGTTACTGACTTTTATAAACAACTTTATGGATAAAATCTCATGTAATTAATTTTTGTTATTAGATGAGAATTTTTGTAGAGTATCTTTCCTACAAAGGAGCTAATTTTACAAAAGTATAATAATTCTGTTTTCCTGACATTTTTCTTAAGTTTTCGAAAAATAATTTTCGCTAAAATTTATATTTTGACACAACCTATCACCATATTAATTCTGAAATAACAAACTCGCACGCAGCAAAACATAGAATTTATCTATTTTTTTATTATATTTTTTTATTCACACTACCAATTCATGCTTTCCATGCACGCAATTTATAATTAGAAAATCTGAAAAATCTTAAAAAATAGGCGTCACTATCTAAAGATCAAAGAAGTCAATTTTTCATACCATCAAAGATGAAGACAACGTTGCTGAAGATGTTGCTATTGCTGCTGCCATGCAATGAATCAGTAGTTGCAAAAAAAAAAAAAAGAAATAGAAATTTTCCAAAACATTTAATAAATTGGCAAATGGCTGTGAAGGAAGATACGAGTTTGAAGACGACGAACGCGCCTTTCATCAAAACGATGCCACATAAGAAGTGCAGTCAGCATTTTCTGTTGCTCTGCCACAACAAGAAACAGACAACAGCATGCAACTAGCAATTGCTTTGATATATTGTAATAGCAGTGAATGGAAAAGGATGTGCATAAAGTTGATTAAGTGGCAGGTAGTACACTGTACAAAAATCGGCAATTATTAAATGGATTTATTTATTTAATTAGCTGTTTTGTCACATCAAATTGTTGGATCTTATTCACGACAAAGTGGTCGAGCCTGACATTTTTTGGATTTGCTTTTTTTCATTGCACAGATTTTTTTTTTAACTCTATGAAATTTTAGTTGGGAGTACATGTCTCTGGAATTATATTAAAGTATTTTTAAGAATCTTACTATTTGAAAATATTTCACTTTCTTTTAAAATATGAACGATAACTTCTTCTTTAAACTTCTTCACTAAAAACAATTCTAATTCGAAACTTTTTTGCACAGTGCATACAATTTTTCAGTCGATCGTGTGCACACGAACTGCCACCAAATTAATTTGTGCAAAACTCAAAGATAAAAACCAAAACAAAAATCGAAAATTGAAAGAGTTTTGCGCTGCTCGTAAATTTCTTAAATTAATAAATGCTTAGATTTTGCCTGACATTCAAAAGCAACAACGACAACAGCATCAGCACTAGAAATCAACGACAAAGCGACAGGAAGCCCTAGCAAAAAAATACGAAAAATAAAAATAAATTGACAGTTCGCCAGTCATGTGCAGCAGCGTTTAACGCTTACACTGTAGCCGTATCTTAGCATCTTGTAATTGAAGGTGGTTAAACTGATTGTGAAGAGATGGGGAGAAACGAAATATTTACTTACTTAGATCACCAGCCAAAGCGGCTCTTGGGATTAATTCTTATAATTAGAAAGCTGGTGTCTAAAATTTTTATATGATTTAATCGTGCGTCAGACGTTGAAAATTATGAAGTTTTAAGTATAATTAGTAATATGAACAAACTCTGTTAATGCATTGTCTCTGCTTGTGTAATTGAGAGACGTTTTAAACAGTAATAAGGTGTGCCATAAACACTTCCATCGCGTCTGCCTATCATTTTAAAAAATGTGTTTATGCACAGTAACATATAATTGCAACAGACAGACGATTTGTTGCTGCGCTTAGGAATAGTTAATTTTTTTTAATATGAATTTGATACATACAAACTTATGTGATGCTATCGACAGGCAGATTGCGATAATTATAAAGACTATGCAATGTTAAAAACACGTAAACAAAATTGAGTACCAATCATTTTATCGCGTCTGCCTCTTAACTGATTAGCTCTTTTACTTTTATAAAACATAAAAATTGAAAGTCAGACGATTTCATTGCTAATTTTTCAAAGGCAGACGTTGAGATTGAAAAGCAGACGATTCCATTGCTAATTTTTCGAAGGCAGACGTTAAAAGTGAAAGGAAGACGATTCCATTGCTAAATTTTCGAAGACAGACGTTTTTAGCACATAAGGTGTATACTATTATGGATTTATCTATATAAAACTAATACTGTGGATATTATTGCTATGCAAAATTTACTGCTCTTTTTTCTGATCAATTATATGAAAATTGGGAAGACAGACGATCCCAGCGCTGATTTTTCGATGGCAGACGTTAAAATTGAAAGACAGATGACTCTATTGCTAATTTTTCGAAGGCAGACGTATTTGAGCATTTAAAGTGCATACTAATAAGGATTTATTGATATTAAACTAATATTGTGGATATTATTGCTATGCAAAATTTACTGTTCTATTTTTTGACTAATTATATTATTTTGCTTTATTGTGGCATTCTACGCCAAATCGGAAACCATTTTGCTTTAACTTTTTTTCTTTTAGTACTGGTTGATAAGCCTCTATAATTTTTTTTAAATTTTTTATTGATTTTTTTATTCTTAGGAATATTGTAAATGGAAATTTATTTCACAGGTCTACAAACTTGTCTACATAAGTTCTTGGAAGAAAACAAAAACTTTTAGCTATATAATTCAAAGTAGATTTTTAAGGAAAAACTTAAGTTTTTCAGCTATATAATTGTATATATTCAAAAAAAGTTTGGTGTCCCTTAAATAAATACACGAAGTTGACTTAACTCAGTGATTGTGACATATACAACACGATACGTTTTGAAAGTGCTAAGACCTTACGTCTGCCTCTTGCATTTTCAGCTTTTAGCGGCAATACTGAAGCTACTAAATTCTGTAAAAAGAGCCACAAAGTTATTTCATAGTTTTTTTTTCACTTATTAACAATTACTGTTATTAAAAATGCAGCAGTGTGGACGTCTGCCATTTATATTTACGTTTTCTATATTATGTACCTAACGCAATATATCAGAAGCAGACGCAATATAATAATATAATAAAACTTTTTTTATGTGCCTTACACAATATATCAGAGGCAGACGCAATATAATAATTCAATAAAACTTTTCTTTAGGTACCTTACACAATATATCAGAGGCAGACGCGATATCATAATTTAAAAAAACTTTTTTTTTTTGCTAAAGTGATATACCTAAAGTATTCACCGGCTCCCTAACTTCAGAATAAACAAATAATAACTTTCGCATAGTGGGAAAATGTACTTCTTCAGTTGTCAGGAATCTTTAGAGCCTCAGAGATGTATTTTCGACCTATTTTTATTGCTTACCAGAGAAATAGACTATTTTTTGAATCACTATGACACCTTTAATGGAGTTCGGATGCCGATTAAAGAAATTTGTACTAGCCCTGTTTCTTGCAAGTAGTACAAAAAAAAATTATGAATGCAAAGTTTCAAAAATAAAACTCAGATATTTTACTAAACACAACTTTATTTTCAGTGTAAATTCACAATAAAACTTCAAAATCTGAAAAAGCATCAAAACAAAAAAAAAGAAATAAACTGACAATTCATATAAAAATAGAAAACATTTCAAAAAAAAAATAAATATATTTTCAATAAAACAAAATGTTTTTAATTCATTCAAAGCGCTTTTATTTACGTCCAAATAAAATATTTCAGTCACTGTACAGGAAAGCTTCATCATCTGGAATAACAAAGCTCACAAACGTTCAAGAAAAAGTTGCTGAATCTTTTGAAAATGAAGAAAAAAATGGTTTTGTTGTGCCAATTTTTAAAAAGTCCCTCCTCTTTGGAAACAATACTGCAATTCGGGATGAAAAAGGATCATATACGTATGTTCAACTCTTTGCTGCCTCACAGAGATTGGCATTTCAATTGTCTAACATCTATGGTAGCGCAGCAGCGCGCCGAGTATGTTTCTTGTGTCCCAACAATGTGCTGACGCTACTTGCCTTCTGGGCATGTTGGATATCAGGTCAAATTGCTGTGCCACTAAGTGGTTTATTTCCAATTAGCACGGTAAAATTTGCCATTGAAGATTCCCAGTCAAAAGTGCTCATCACAACTCCAGATAATGAGTCTTTCTTAAAACCATTGGTCATTGAAATGGAGATGGCGTTGGTGATAATTGATCATACATTTTTAGAACAACCATCAGCAATGGCCTTATCAAGTGTTTTTTTAAGCAAGGGCGATAATATTTTCTTGGTGGGAACTTTAGCTAATGATTTCTATACCCTGGCAGATGCAATGGTCGAGTATACTCCCGTAGCAAATAATAACCCTAAAAGCAGAGTACTAACGCATAAGGATTTGAATGCACAAATTAAATGTTTGACACAGAGCATGCAGTTCCGTGATACAGATTGTGTTTTACACATCTTTCCAATAAATAGCATACATGGTGGTATAAATGCTGTCTTCTCCCCGCTATGCAGTGGCGCCAAGGTAGTAATGATGGATAGATTTAGTAGCCTAAATGTTTGGAATGCGATATTAGGTATAAACACTCCAGAAAAGGAACGTGCAAATATTATAATGGGTGTGCCAGTAATCTACGATGCACTGATTGAGGAATATTTTCGAGTACTTGGGAAAAATTCAAAAGTTCGTAGATTCATACGATCCTATTGCAGTGAAAATATACGAATGATGACAACAGCGTATCCATCATTAAATCAAGAAACATTTGATAAATGGAAGGCAATCACTGGTCATTGTTTGCTAGAAGGTACAAATCAATGAATAAAAAACATCAAGTTTGCAATGTAACTCGAAAAATAAAACAATTTATTAATTAAATAAAAGATTACCAAAAATGTTGGTAAGCAATGATAAAATATGTGTACTAAAATTTTAAAATATTTCTGTGGCAACAAGGAATAATAGCTTAAGTCCAGCTGTGATAACAAAAGCGAAAAAGTAAAGTAACGTGCTCATATACAGAACTTATCTTGCTTTGCTTTGTGATCACAGTATGACTTTAGACGTTACTCCTTGTGGCCAGAGAATTAAGAAAAACTGATATCGCTACATATTTATGAAAGTGAGATCTTCCAAAAACCACTCCTTATTGTAAGTGAAGGGTGCAACCAAAAAATATATTGAACTTTATGGAGAAAAGAGGCCAAAGCTCGACCATTGTGGGTTTTTTTTAAATGTTTCCAACCGACTTATAATGAGGTAAGCAACTTCCAAATAATTCAATTAAAAAGTGGACGAAATTGATTCTCGGCACGCCGACTATTAAAAAAATTTATAAAATTCGTATGAAATTGGCTTAAAAACTGCCAGATCAATTTTGATTCCTTAGGTTTTATTACCAAGTAGTATTATAACACAATTGTGCAATAATTGCTAGGAGTAAGCTATAAATCACTTTTAATGCATTTTACAAGTCATTTGTTAGCTTTTTTGGAGTTTTATTTAAAAGAAAATTTTTATTCTTTAAAAACGCTATCACAGCTTGTGTCTAGCTTAATATTGGCATTGTTTCAAAATATTTTCTTAACCTGCTCTAGAAGCGCTTATACAGCCAAAATAGATGTTGAGAACTAGCACAACTTCGGTGTTATTTTCCTTACCTATGAACTAAACTTTAACGAAAAGGTTACAGCTAAATAAAGTCAACTATATTTATTGATTTGACATTTATAGCTAAAGCAAACCACAAAGCATAGCATAAATTCATTGTTCTTATTAAAGCTCATTTAAAGTTAATTTACGGCAAAACCAATGGGAATATTTCATAGCATTTATTTTGCATGCATACTTCAGAATATTGCTAAAAAAAATCCACACACATATTTTTTCTCTATACTAATGCACACTAACAAGAGCGCTAGCTCGTTATGCTAGTTCTTGGCTATAAATTAGCGTTTAAACTCAAAAATTTTGCTGAAAAATATCAATGTAGTAAAACTTATTTTTCTGCAATTTATTAGCTATTTTTTGAAATATTTAGGCCAATTGAACTCCAAAAGAAAGCTGCAGCGCTCTTGCTGTTTTATTCATATTTTTTGGTAAAATTTTAGCTATTGATGCTTCCATGCAATTTACGTATTGAACTCTGAAGACGCCATTACATGAGAAATTGTTCTTAAGTTTCTTCATGACCAAGCTTATCTCTTCTAAGCTTCTTGGCGTGAGTTAGTGTTTAAATGAAATGGTCGGCCTTCTTTATTGCCCGAGAAGCAACTTTTGGATCTACTGCTTAGACCTTAAGCATGGAAAATACTTGAAAAAAAAAAAGGTAAATTTTAAATTGGGAGATTAGAATATTGCTTCAAGCTAAGATTATTCCGGTCGTAGAAATTTATCAGTGCAGAAATTATTCGGAAAGCAATTTTTCAACACCGATCTTCATTGCACGCCTCAGAGCACTGAGATAAGGCAAGAGGCCTCGATTCAAATGTGGTCGGTGACATATAAAAAATTAATTATTTTTATACCCTACACCGAGGTATATTCACTTTGTCCATCGGTTTGTAACACATAGAAGGAGTTGTGGCAGGTATGGAAAAGTATATATATTCTCGATCAGCGTCGCCACCTGAGTTGATTTAGCGATGTCCGTCTGTCTGTCTGTCTGTCTGTCTGTCTGTCTGTCTGTCTGTCTGTCTGTCTGTCTGTCTGTCTGTCTGTCTGTCCGTCTGTCTGTCTGTCTGTCTGTCTGTCTGTCTGTCTGTCTGTCTGTCTGTCTGTCTGTCTGTCTGTCTGTCTGTCTGTCTGTCTGTCTGTCTGTCTGTCTGTCTGTCTGTCTGTCTGTCTGTCTGTCTGTCTGTCTGTCTGTCTGTCTGTCTGTCTGTCTGTCTGTCTGTCTGTCTGTCTGTCTGTCTGTCTGTCTGTCTGTCTGTCTGTCTGTCTGTCTGTCTGTCTGTCTGTCTGTCTGTCTGTCTGTCTGTCTGTCTGTCTGTCTGTCTGTCTGTCTGTCTGTCTGTCTGTCTGTCTGTCTGTCTGTCTGTCTGTCTGTCTGTCTGTCTGTCTGTCTGTCTGTCTGTCTGTCTGTCTGTCTGTCTGTCTGTCTGTCTGTCTGTCTGTCTGTCTGTCTGTCTGTCTGTCTGTCTGTCTGTCTGTCTGTCTGTCTGTCTGTCTGTCTGTCTGTCTGTCTGTCTGTCTGTCTGTCTGTCTGTCTGTCTGTCTGTCTGTCTGTCTGTCTGTCTGTCTGTCTGTCTGTCTGTCTGTCTGTCTGTCTGTCTGTCTGTCTGTCTGTCTGTCTGTCTGTCTGTCTGTCTGTCTGTCTGTCTGTCTGTCTGTCTGTCTGTCTGTCTGTCTGTCTGTCTGTCTGTCTGTCTGTCTGTCTGTCTGTCTGTCTGTCTGTCTGTCTGTCTGTCTGTCTGTCTGTCTGTCTGTCTGTCTGTCTGTCTGTCTGTCTGTCTGTCTGTCTGTCTGTCTGTCTGTCTGTCTGTCTGTCTGTCTGTCTGTCTGTCTGTCTGTCTGTCTGTCTGTCTGTCTGTCTGTCTGTCTGTCTGTCTGTCTGTCTGTCTGTCTGTCTGTCTGTCTGTCTGTCTGTCTGTCTGTCTGTCTGTCTGTCTGTCTGTCTGTCTGTCTGTCTGTCTGTCTGTCTGTCTGTCTGTCTGTCTGTCTGTCTGTCTGTCTGTCTGTCTGTCTGTCTGTCTGTCTGTCTGTCTGTCTGTCTGTCTGTCTGTCTGTCTGTCTGTCTGTCTGTCTGTCTGTCTGTCTGTCTGTCTGTCTGTCTGTCTGTCTGTCTGTCTGTCTGTCTGTCTGACTGTCTGTTGAAATCAGGTTTACGGAAAAACCAAGAGAGCTAATGGAATGAAACTTTCACACACTAGTCACATCTTCTTGCAGGCATCTTGCTATTGAAAATGGGCGAAATCGGTTGACGGACATGCCTACTGCCCATACTCTATGTAAATTTACCCAGGCCAATTTTGAAAAAAGTTGCAGCGATTTTGATAAAACTTGGTGATTTGGTGCACATATGAACCAAATTAGGACTAGGCTGGGTTTCAAGTTTCCAAAAGGTCATACAGGGACGTGGCACAGCCCTAAATTTTATCATTTAAACTACCATATCTTGTAAGCCGTTCAAGATATTGCGATGAAATTTGGTATACGGATACATAACAAATATATCTTGAATTGAGATAAAAGTGGGTGGAATCGAGAAAATGGGTGGGGCACTTTTCAACTGTTAAAAATTTTGATTCCGTATATGTCAGAACTGGCACAAACGATTTCCATAAAAATTTTGGGGATGATGCCGCTGAAAGCAGTCATCAATAGAATCTCAGCTACTTTACTGAAAAAACTCGCTCAAGGGCGTGGCACCGCCCACAATATTTATAAACGTTATATAAAGAGAACTAACAACGTAATCGTTATGAAATTAAATCAGGCAGATATACTTCCTATAAAGTCTCTTATAACAAAAATTTGGTTCAATTGTACCTGTGGGCGTGGCACCTCCCATATAAGCAAAAACGTTTATTGTAATAGACAGAGTGCTATGAGAGTAATCTTCATAAAATTTGGTCCATAGATGTCAGTTACTATAAGCTTTAAAAATAAATGAACTTTGACAGGATTGCATCAGTGGGCGTGGCACCTCCCATATAAACATAAATTTGTAAGCGCTGTTTTAAGTGAACTATTGCAGCAATTGCTATGAAATTTAATGTAAGTGGTTCAGTTGCTATAGAGTATATCTGAATAAAAATTTGGCTGAAATAACACCAGTGGGCGTGGCACCTCCCATACAAGTAAAATACGGTAAGTGGCATATTTATCGAAATTTGTGAGCAATTATACTAAAATTTGGTGTAAGAGGTTTGCTTATGGAAAGCTATTTCTGGATCAAAACCGGGCTGGATTGTACCAGTGGGTGTGTCACCGCCCTAAATTTTAAATTTAACTGCGGCACATATCGCAAACTATACAAGCTATTGTGCTGAAAATTAATATGAGGATGTCGATCACGAATATAGTTTATTGAACCAAAAGTGGGCGGAATTGGAGAATTGGGCGTGGCATATTTCAAATTTTTCATTTCTATTCGATTTTTTCAACATTTTCCATATTCTTTCGACTTTTTCAACCCTTTAACTTTTTCCAATATATTCTATATGTATTTGTTCGACTTTTTCAACCTCTTTCAACTTTCTTCATAATTTTCTTTATTTTTTCGACTTTTTCGTCCATTTTGAATTGTTTCAAGTTGTTTGAACTTTTTTAGAGTTTTTCAACCTCTCTCAACTTTTTTCAACATTTTGCATATATTTTCGACTTTTTCAACATTTCTCAACCTCTGTCAACCTTTCTAACATTTCACATTTTTTTTGACTCATTCAACCTCTTCAACGCCTTTTTAACATTTATTTAAAAGGTACTTTCAACGCAGTGTAGGGTATGTGAGTTTCGGCATGGCCGAAGATAACACCTTAACTTGTTTTTTCTCACTTTTATAAGTCTAACCAAAAATATGCTTCTAATCAACATCTAAGGAAGCATATTTCCTATGTTAAAAAATGTAAGCAGTGGGAATTGAATTGGAAGCAAGTCCTATTGTAAACTGATGAATTTGAAGTATATCTGGAACTGGATATAAAGTAAGGAAAACATCGATTTTTATGTCTCCATTATATTGAGCTGTCTTACTTTTTCAATGGTATATAATTTATACACCATTTCAAACACACAGAAGAGTACAAAAACCTCCCTAATCAAAAACATACCGTAGCTGCATTGATATACGTGAGTACTAAAAATATATCAGATAAAGAAAAAAGAAACTCCCCTATAGTTTTTTTTTTTTTTTTTGCATTACTTTCATCTGCAACTAATTTAAGATGACGAAGGCGTTACCCAATTTAAATTGATTTCGACAGCGCAAAATTGAGGCTGCCAAGTAAGTGAGGTGCGCGCGCATGCGCAGTGCAATTTTATTGAACGTGAGCAATTTACAGCGGATAAATAAATAATAAAAAATTACAAAATTTCGCAAGGCTTTAATCAACTGTGTTTTTGTTTTGTTCTTCCTTTTTTTCAATAAATAAAAATTAAATAAAATTGACTTCAAAACTAATAATCACAAGAAAAATGAGGTTGCAGCTGAAGTTTAAAGGTTGGTTGCTTAACCAAATAATTGGCAGATTTAGTGAGAGATAAGCGATTTTTGTTTTGATTGCAAAGTTTATACAATTTTTTGGTAAATTTTTGCGATAATGTGGCACTTAGTAAAACAAAAACGATACACTCAAAAAATTTTGTGGTTAAAATTGTGCGAAAACTAAGTTTTTCTCTGCTCTGTCGATATTTTCAAATCATTTTTTTCAACCAATTGCACTCCTTGTAATTTTGCTTGCATACTCCAAAATATTGATTCCGAATTTTTTGAAAACCACAGTTCATTCAACTGTTGCATTTCAGCTAAAATTTGCTGCTCATTTGATTTTTAGCTTTGCCAAGATCGTGACTCATGCATTTTAATTGCGTGCAAACTGTTTGCTGCTGCTGACTTTCTCCTCCCCATTGCCACATCAACCTCGATTTAATGACTAACAAAAAAAAAAAAACAAAATCACAAGAAAAAATTGAGTTCAATTCAATTAGCAAAAATGTTTCACAATATCGCGCTTTCATGCCTAACAGCAGCAGCAACCAAAATTACGAGTGTTGCACAGCACAGCAAGCGCGCATTGTTAGCAAAAGACTTACGCTGTCAGCATCCCAATGCTGTAACATGCCTTTATTTTGGCAACATAAACGAAGAACACATGAAAAAACCTAAAATACTTTCAGCAGAAACGGAAAAAAAAGATCCATAGCTCCTGCTGTGCTATGCCACAAGTGGCGAAGACGCCACAACTGTCTGTCTGTGAGGATGCGCTGCATGTTGCAAACAGCAAAAAAAAAAATTTCAAAAAACTTAAAAATAAAATACTTCATAAAAACCGAAAGTTGTTGAATCAATAAATAATTTTTGCAAAAATATCATCGAATCGTGCTGGACTGTCGGTGCGCTGTCTTGAGTAGCGTTCGGCGGGATACTCTTGAGTAAGTGAAATGATTTAGGGCGCCCCATAAAGATTTTGCATAAACACAAAAGTTGAAATTTTTTCATTTTTTTAATACATTTAAGTGATGAGATACAGCGCACCAATCGTATCGCAACTGCATTATGCAAATGCTGCATGCTGATCTTATCGAAGATCAGCAAACAAAGCAGTTAAATGGGCATCTGCTGTCTCGGGTATGTGCAGCAAGTGTAAATACTATGGCACTTGCTGGCGTTGGCACGCTGATTTTGTATGATGGCTCCGTGTTGTAAATGAGTGAGTGAACTCTTTGCAAGTTCGCAAAAAGAAAACAAAATTTTATGAATGAAAGTCGTAAATCATTTGGATAACTTAATGAGTTAAATTTATTGGTTTCGTACTTAATTTACTCTAGAAGTTAAAGTTGTTTATGCAATTAGTTTTGAAGCGTGGTGAAAAAGTTGGCAAATATAATCGAAGATATTGTCTGACAAATTTTAGTACGAGCATTTTTGATATAAAATTGTATAAGAGGATCATCATTGTATTTAATGTACCAAAATTTGTATTAACCGACATTCGTGAAATCCTTAAGGAATCGATGTATGTCTCTGCCAATCGATTGGAGCAATAACATTCTAAAATAAATGATCGATCCCTGATCATGTTCAACAAATTTTTTCGAACAATCCCTATCCATTGGAAAAACGAAAACTTTAGCTTAAAAGTGGTCAAAAAAACTCTTAATGGTTGGCTCATCTCTGTTCAAATTCAATGCAGACTATTCCCCAGCGATTGGTGCAATGAAATTTTTTTACAATAATTGGTGCACTCAATTTGGGATTCAGGGAGCCGCTTATTATGTTCAAAAATTCTTGTAGAACTTTTCTTTTCGATTGGACCAATATTTTTTTATTTTTACACAAGGCCAAGTCACCCAAAAGCGAAAATACTTCAACAATTCGCTCGTGGAGATGATACTGTTTAAAGCACTCATCAATTCAAGCTAAGTCACTGTAGGGGAGGGTGGGGCTAAATCGGACACTTTTTGTCTTTTTGCAAAATAATGTAAAAAAATTATTCGGAACCTGGGGTGTTATATATAATTCGAAAGCTACATCTTTTAGCTACAAATCGCATATCGTTTGATGGCTTAATATGTATTCAGTTTGGCGTGAGCTCACTCAGACTATACCAACCTAGAAATCGAAATAGCCAAAAATGGTAGGGCTTAACCGGACAGGGGGTGGGGCTAATCCGGACTGTCGCGCCAAAATCAAAATGAATAACAAACATGAAGGCACATTATGCTTAAATGTTATTTAGAA
The DNA here is from genome assembly GCA_949775025.1 of Tricholauxania praeusta. Lineage (NCBI taxonomy): Eukaryota > Metazoa > Arthropoda > Insecta > Diptera > Lauxaniidae > Tricholauxania > Tricholauxania praeusta. The sequence continues at coordinate 121,893,680 of OX459030.1, read as the reverse complement.
TCTTTACTGATGTATTTCGATGTGTTTCGTACAAGAAAAGAATGTATTTGATTGAAAAAATTTAGATTTTAAGTGCTAAACGCAAAATGATGATGAAAAAAATTTTGGATAGAAAAAGAAAAAATTTTTTTTATTCAACGAAAACTTATCTGATCGCTATCTGATTCGTCTGAATCAGTGCTCAGCTTCGGCTTGTTCAGCTGTGGTTTTCTTGATCCAATCTGCCAATGTTGCTCGCTAGACACCATGCAATTCTGATGCATCTCGAATCGACTTTTTATCACAAATCACTGAAATAACAGCTAATTTCATCTTTTCCTTATCGACTTCAGGCGTTTTACGTTTGTAACTACGCACCATTTTATTGTGAATAACTTAAGTAATTAATATCAATGTTTATTTTGCTTTAGTTATGTCGTAGAAACATTCAATGTGCTTCAAAAGTGTTTATGGATAACAAACACGAGTTTAAAATGACAAATAAGGTGTCCGGTTTAGCCCCATCGTGTCATTTTGTTAACTCGATGGAAAAACATTGATGAAAAATATTTTATCATAAAAACCACTAACACCATTTGATTCAGCACATCTTAATTACCTAAAAACACTAACCGAATATTCTGCGCACTTGTAGATTAACTTCAAAACCCAAAAATTTTGAGAAAAAAAATGTTTACTTTAAGCAAAAAAATACATTTGTCTGCACTCTTCGACGACTGACGCTAAACTGAATTATGAAATATCATCGACACTTATGAAGTTAGTAGCTTATGAGAGGGTGTGTTAATCGCGTATATGGCCGTTCCGATATTCAAAGTAGTTTTTGATTAATCGCGACTGTCCGGTTTAGCGCCGCGTCCGGCTTAGCCCCACCCTCCACTACTGGCAAAACTCATTCGAAGGCGTGGCAACACTCATAATATTTATAAACGTTATAATTAAAGAACTAAAAAAGTAATCTTAACAATATATTATATAGTAGATCCACGTACTTCAAGGTATCTTATAGTCAAAAAAGGACGGAACAGTAGCTGTGGGCGTGGCAACTTTCCACTCAAGCAAAAACGTTAAATATTCAAGTTAGTGTGCTACGATATTGCTGTATAAGTATTGGTTATTACAAACTTTCAAATTAAATTCCACTTGATGGCATAACATCAGTGGGCGTGGCACATGCCATACAAGAAAAAAACGTTTAGTGTTTTATTTATTGGACAATAGGAGTAATTCAATTCAATTTGTAGAGATGTCTGTTAATATAATCTTTGAAATGAAATGAAATTCAACGGAATTGCTTCAATAGGCGTGGCACATCCCATGTTCACAAAAAGTTGTTAACGTAATCTTAAGTGAAGCAGCAATTACGATATTTAACGTAGGTGGTTTGTGCTTGCTATATGGTATATATGTACCCAAAGCGACCGAAATGCCGCCATTGGGTGTAGCACACCCCACAGAAGTAAAATACTTTACGTGATTTAATTATTCTGTGTGAGCAATCACACTAAATTTTTTTTTGAGAATGTTATTTATAAAATGCTATTTCTGAATCTAAATTGGGTTGGATTGTACCAGTTGGGTGTGTCACCGCCCCAAATTGTAAGACTTATTACGTCATATCTCGCAAATTATACAAGCTATAGTGCTAAAATTTGGTATGCGTATGCCGATCACTAATTTAATTCATTGAACTAAAAGTAGACGAAATTTTGAAAGTGGGCGTGGCATATTTCGACTTTCTATGTAACTTTTCGGCTCTTTTTAACATATTTCTGCTTTTTCAACCTCTTTTAACATTCTGAAATATTTGCCATATTTTTCGATTTTTTCAGCGATTTTGATTTGTTTCGACATTTTGAAACTTTTAAACTTTGGTTCTACAGTAAATTAAAAACATTGAACTAAATTAAAATTCAAATTGTCAACAGAGTAATGATCAGCCTCCAGGTGCTAATTACCAAAAGATGTTATATTATTATATTTCTTTTGAAATTTTATTGAATAACTGAAATATTTAAAAAACAATTACAGTGGAATTTAAAGCGGCGATGTAACTTCAATTTACATTCTATACAGTATAATCGTTGACATTGAATTTTTCCTTTGTTGAGCACAAAAATGGATAGCTTGGATTCATGCCTGTCGTGCAATTAACACCAGCATAGTCACCAGAACGATAGATGGGCTTGTAACAGTACAAAAAGCGTGCGTAATTGCAAGTAAAAAGCACATCAATGCCATGTTCATGCTCATATTTAGAAGCAGCACAACCGATACGATTATTACGATCCAACATCATTTTACCAAAGAAAAGTATTAGTTCACTGTAAATAAAAATGAAAAGAAATTTTTTTACTTAATTTTAATTCAAAATCTCCAATGGCACTCACTATTGAGGTGGCTTATATGAATCAATTTCAGCCTGCGTACAATGCTGACGTTCATCATACCAATTAACTTTCATATGTTCTATTATATCTGACAGTATATTATCAGCATTAAATTTACTTTTTGTATAAAAAACGCGCCCAATATTTTGATCAATTTTATTATATGGTCCTGATGTCAAGCATTTTGTTTCAAATATCATGCCACACTGTTTGACATTATATTCAGCCAACTTAGATAGCTCGTCATCCCACTCGAGCGTTGCCATAGCTGCTGCAGGCTTAAACAACAAACCTTCAGCGATTTCATTACGATACTTATTATGTTCATGGACAAACATTTTTTGTAATTCTTGAGTCATTGGTAACATGACTGCATTGGAGGGACAACGTTGGTCAAATTGCTAATAGAGAATTTAATTTTGATTATTTTTAAATTTCAAAAGAAGTTTTAAGAAGCTCACCCCAGTGTGATTGCAGGCCAATATATGCTGTGAACCGCACATATAAGCTGGTGCACAATAGTCCACCTGTTGTGCAGCATTGGCGCTAATTAGCAGCAAAAGTGCAAGCAACAGTAGCACAATGAAGTTATAAGTTTTCAGCATGGCTTTGCTTTTTTTTCAATTTTTCGACGCTTTAAATTGCTAATGTATTTCAAAGTGTTGTCTATTGTAAAATGTGAAGTTTTTCAATTTGAGTATGGTATTTATAAAAAAATTTAAGTTAATAAAAATGAGACACTAAATAACAACAGACGAAATTGACAGATAAGATAAACCACCCAGGTTGTTGGCTTGAATTTAATTTAATTTTTTTGGATACCCTACAGGCAGACATATGGGGTACCAAGTAAAAAACAATACAATGAAGAAAAGTATAGTTCAAAATTCATAGGCGTAAGAAACTCGATTCGAAGTAAATTTTTCCAATAAAAACGGCGAACTTTTCATATCATAAATGTTCTAATTTTTAAATAAACTATATAGTGGTAATCATCTAAACGCGCAACTTTCCCATTTGTGCAAATAGACAATTTTGCGCGCTGTGTTTCACGAACGCCCCTTCGAATATTTTGTGCAATTTGTGGCAGTTGATGAACACGTCATTTTTTTGTGAGAGAATCGTATGGGAAAAGAGAGTGACATATACAAAATGTCTAAAAAATAAATTTTTGCTGAAAGAATCGTATGAGAAAATCGAGTGAAAACAATTGCATAAATTAGCGGCGCAAGTTTGCGCGACAATGTTTGTTCAAAAAACTTTCCATACTATTTTTGACTGTTCATTTGGGACGGCGCAAAACTGCACAGCTTGCGAGGATTTTTCGCGCTTAGATGAATACCCATAAAAAATTTTTGCTGAGAGAATCGTAAGGGAAAAGAAAGTGACAACAATTGCATAATTAGCAACTCAAGGTTGCGCTACCAAATTGTCGCGCAAGCTATTTTAGTTTGTTCAAAAAACTTTCCATACGATTTTTGACAGTGCGTTTGCGAGAGCGCAAAAATGCAAAGTTTGCACAGTTTGCGAGGGTTTTTGCTCGCTTAGATGAATACCCAATATGTTTTTGTTTGTCATTTTGAGAATGCTCATTCTCGCTTAAGATCATGCTATGTGCTTAGTAAATTTTATAAAACATTGGCATTTGTTCAAGTTTTCTTGGAGTATTTAGTGATTTTAATTTAAAAGAAAATTTCATGATTCAGGGAATCTGATAGGTAAGCTACCCAAGAAATTGTTATTGCCCAAAGAGAATTTCTGCGCAATAATAAAATCAATTTGTCCAAAAATAAAATAAAAGAGTTTATATATCAAAGAAAATTGTCTAACAGATGTAATTCCGGAGCTAAAACCTTTTTGTTTCCGGGGTAAACATTTTTTTTTTATTTTTCATTAGTGAAACTGTGGCATAAAATAAAATAAAGAATGAAATTGTGAAACAGGGATGATTCAGGGAATCTGATAGGTAAGCTACCCAAGAAATTATTTAAGTCGACCCAAAATAAAAAATAAATTGGAATTATAAAATTAAAAAACTTGCCAAAGAAAATTTCTGCGCAATAATAAAGTCAATTTGTTCAAATATAAAAGAAAACAGTTTATATTTCAAAGAAAATTCTCTAACAGATGTAAATCTGGAGCTTAGACTCTTTGTTTTTTTTTTTTTTTTTTTTGATGAGTGAAACTGTGACATTAAATAAAGTAAGGTATAAAATTGTGAAACATCAATAATGAAGCTTATACCATACAAAAATAATGACTCATAGATGCTTGACTTTCAAATTGATTATTAAAGGCATTTAAATTAAACTATTTAGAACTGTATGAGAAAATAGTTAGTCGTTCATCCCGTATATAATTTCTTCAGAAAATTTGACTAAAATGCCTTCTTAGTGCGATTGTGGAGTGTTGCTGGAGGTATAGTGTAAAAAGAAACAAATTTTATTTTTCATGAGGAACAACTTTGCCTCAGACACCAAATATCTCAGACCACAAATTACCCCAAGTTGATAGCATCCGATGTTCCTCAAGCATGTAGGTCTCATTTTGCTCACAGATTTATCGTTTTGCTAGACTTTAGAGGTACCTACGTGGAATATGCCACAAACATATTATGTTTTATTTATTAGAATTTGTGAAATCAAAACAAAAAAATGTGTGTTTCACAGTATATTGGATGGTTGAAAACGCAGTTCTATTTGAACATAAAAATATTACGAAAAAAAATGAGTAACATTTATTTTTTAACAAAGTTGTTATGAAAAAAAAAACGATTTGTGACTTTCTGTACTCTCTATATTGCACGCTGTAGGGTAATTATATTTAAAGCGATTTCATCAAACTTTTTTTTTTTTTTGTGCAAATTTTGTATAATAAGATTCTTATACAAGTTTTTCTCCGAAAACGATAAATTTCTTAGTACACCTAACGCTTAGATTAAGAAAATAAAGTCTTAAATTGTAAACAAACTTATCATGGGTGTAATTTTTGTTAAAAAAATTTTTATCTTATATTTTTTAGTAGATCAAAATGAATAAAAAAATTGTGAGCTTAAAAAAAATTGTTAAAAATAATTGTAAGCGTATTAATTTTTTATTTTTTGTTTCTTAAATTTCATTATCTCTTTAATTATATGACAGATATATTGTGCAAAATTTTTTTTAAAGGATTTGATTGAAATTTTCATTGGAATACTCTGTTTTTATTGCAAATCTCTTTTTTTTATTGCTCTGATAAAAAATTATGTATGCAAAATTTTACAGAAAAAAAGAAAATAACTTTCTGAAAATATTTTTAACTAAACTTCGACATCTATCTAACAGTCAGTCAGTCTTTGACTTTTAAAAAGCAAAAAGAGTCGTAAAAATGTCATGAAATCTTCGAAAAATATCTCCGATGATAATTTTCAAAATTTTACTATTTCTTAGGATCCAAAGACCACTAAAATAAGACGTTTTCAATTAAAAAAACCTAAGAGATTTTTTTTTTTTTTTACAAATAAGATTTAATTTTTTTTTTTTTTACTGTGGTTGTTGTGCTTCTTTTTAAATGCGATAAAATCATAATGATGATCAAATTCTATTACTAAAAATTTTTCTTAAGTGAAATCAGTTAATCAATTTTAAATTTTTGAAAAATTTTCGTTGAGTAAACGAAAAATTATCACATTGTTTTCGAGCAAAAAAAAACTTACTTCAACGACAAAATCATTTGGCAAACCTTTTTCCTATGCGTTTGACGTCATTTCAAAAAAAATTCAATTAAAAACTTCAATTTGTAGTTACTTAAAATATAATTAATTATACACTGTCACATAACTAATATTTATAAGTCTTGAATAATTTTAGTTGGAAATTATTACTGCCAATGATCTGCAACTGTGGGCAATTTAGTATTAATTGTTCTTTTAGACTGAACAATTTTATATACTTACGTGTCTTTTCTTAGAATTTTAATTAGTTCTAAGCAAAAAATACCTCATATGTTCACCTTTTTTTAATCACTGTTCTACACAGATTTCATATCATATGTCTAATAAATTATTAAAATAACTTTCATAATAACAAACTAGCATTTCCAAAAAATAGTAAAGCAGGTAGCGGTTCGCCCCGGGCAAAAAAATGTTCAAGAAACGCCACTGAAATGCTTTGAGAATAAGGATCAAATTGCTGAGACAAAATAGTTCTACACAATAATTTAAGATTTCACGGCTGCGACCAGCGTCATTTTGAAAATTTAAAGTCGGGACTCCGAAATCGGCAGAGCTTTTAAAGGTGATGTGTCAAAATAAGTCAATTGCGTCTTCAACGAATTTTTATTTTTTTATTTGTTCTCAACTTTTTTCAGCAATACCAAATTTGATTACTTGGAGACATAAGAAACTTAAAATTAAATAATAATTAAGTTTGTGAAACAGCAAACTTAATATAGAAAATTCCATTGAGGCCAGATCGCACTCTTCAAAAGTGACAAAAACGGCATAAAGACTTATAGCGAAACCGTCCCATATTATAAAGTTTATTTCGACCTTTCCTCATCGATTGATGAAAAAACTTTTGTTTCGGAACTGGGTCTAAAAATATCCCTTCTGGAGTCCAGGGCCGTCACTAATGATGATTAAAATCAAATTTTAATCTTTACTTATCAAATGATACCTCGAACTTTGATTTTGACATACCATTTTTATATAGTAGCTCCAAAAGTTCAAAATATTTTGATTGCAGCTTTTCGTAGCAAGCAATGGTGCACAGTTTTTTGTGTAGTGGAAATAAATCAGAAAAGTTTTGATCTCCAAATAGCTTAAGTTTGATACATATCATTCGAAAAGTGCAGTATTACTATTCAAGTTAGCTATTTCTGTTCAAAAATTGCGTATGTAATTTTTCAGGAATTACGAAGATGGTGTCAGATCTTTTTTGAGGCTTAAAAACGTTGTCAACAAAAACTTTAAAGAACAATGTAAACTTTTTTTAGAGAAGAAATCGATGAAGTACTCTGATTTTTCACGTATGAAAAGCTATACTCTTTGTGTTGTATATCTCACAAAATAAATTTTTAATGCGATATTTTGTTTATTTGCTTGCTGGCTGCCTGCTTTGTACAGGGTGTTTTTTTTAGAGGTATAGAGCTTCGAATTGAAATAAAACACAAGAAAATCGTTTTAATGTCCATCAATTTGGCTTTATTGGAAGGATAATTTTATGCCATTAATGTTTAAATATGATTTTGGGCATGTGGCCGCCGCGGCTGGCTCGAATAAAGCCAATTCTACAGGTCCAATTTTGAACCACTTTTTCGAGCATATGGGGCCGTATGTCGGCATTAACGCCACGAATGTTGGCTTCCAAGTCCCCTAACGTTTCTGGTTTGTTGGCGTAGACGAGCGACTTCACATATCTCCAAAGAAAATAATCCAATGGTGTCAAATCACACGATCTTGGTGGCCAATTGACAGGTCCATTCCGCGAAATTATGCGCTCATCGAATGTTTCCTTCAATAAATTGATTGTGACGTGCGCTGTGTGGCATGTAGCGCCGTCTTGTTGGAACCACAACTCATCCACATTCATGCCATCCAATTCGGAAACAAAATAGTCGGTTATCATGGCTCTATACCGGTCTCCATTAACGGTAACTGACTCTCCAGCATTATTTCGGAAGAAGTATGGCCCAATGACTCCACCAGCCCATAGAGCACACCAAACAGTCAGTTTTTGTGGATGTAATGGCGTCTCAAGGGTCTCATGTGGATTCTCTTCACTCCAAATGCGGCAATTTTGCTTGTTGACGTAGCCATTCAACCAAAAATGAGCCTCATCACTGAACAAAATTTTGCGATGAAAATCAGCATCGAGATCAATCTCATTTTCGGCCCATACACCAAAATCACGACGCATTGCATGGTCTCGCGGCTTTAATTCTTGCACAAGCTGGATCTTGTAAGGTCGCAAGCCAAGATCTTTGCACAAAATCTTCCATAAAGTTGATGGACAAAGCTCCAATTGCTGTGCACGGTGGCGAATCGATTCATTCGGGTCCTCTTCAACATTTTGCTCTACAGCGGCAATTTTTTCTTCGGTGCGCACTGTTCGACGTCTCTGCGGATGCGTATTATCACATAGAGTAAACGTAGTGCAAAAACGACCCATGGTTAACCGAATTAATTGCTCTGATGGACGATTATGTCGACCATAAAATGGACGGAGCTTGCGGTAAACTTCGCGAACTGAACCATTATTTTCGAAATAAATTTGCACAATTTGCAAGCGTTGTTCTTTTGTCAACCTGTTCATGATGAAATGGCAAACCAAACTGAACATAAATGACATTAGAGTTGCCAGATTTGACCATAAAATGCCGGTTTTATCTCTATTCGAAAAACAAACCTCTAAAAAAAACACCCAGTATATGGAGCTGTAGGCAGTCTATTTGCTGGCTGCCTGCTTTGTATATGGAGCTGTAGGCAGTCTGCTTGCTGGCTGCTTGCTTTGTATATGGAGATGTTAGGAGTTTTACCTTTTGGCTGTATATTTTGTATGTGGTGATGTAGGCAAATCGCTAAACTATACAGGCACTTAGTAAGTGATGTTTTAAGGCAATCTGCTTTTCCTTTGTTATACATTGTATATAGAGATGTAGGCAAGCTGCCTACAAAGTGGCCATCCCTTTGTAAAAAGTGCTTACAATTGTGGCTGGATCATCGATGTTGCTTATAACATATTTGCCGCTGGGATGCTAACTTTTGGTTTTTTGAAATTTTGAAAACCTCTACAAAATAGAATTTTCGTACAAACTCAAATTTTAAGAAAAAAATTTCTTACGAGAAACTGAAAAGTTTGCAAATTTGAAAGACATTTACTGAAAAATGTGTTATTGTTATACCCAGTTTTTCTTGAATCATAAAATTGGGCCCTTGCCTAGCTGCCTATGAAAAAATAAAATTGTGTTAAAAATAAAAGCCAAAGCGTTTTGATTTTGCATATACCTCATTAAAGTCTTGCAAAATTCCTATACCAAAAATTATTTTTCGCCATGATTACTTGTTTACTCAATTGCATTTAAGTCCTTCAATCGCTCATTTTATTGTCGCGTTGGTAATTGCGAAACATAACCCCATATTTTGTGCGCATTTATCAGCAACAGCACACTATGCTGCGCTATCATGGGTCATTTATATCCCTTAACTGCGTTAAATATTTTTATTTATGCGCGACTTTTTTTCGCAATCATTTTTGGTTGTTTGAACGTTTTCATCCCAACGCGCTTTTGCTTATCGCCAAGAGTATTTTCATATGAAAAAAACCAAAAAAAAAAAAAACACAAGCAAAATTCTACTTGGTGTTGCTGCTGCTGGTGATGATGATGGTGATGGTGGTGCTGGTGCTGGTGCTGGTGCTGGTGTTGTTGGTTAAAGACCATAATTTTCGTTCGATTTAATTTGATTAATGAGCTGGACGCTAAGATATCAATTCAAGTCTTTAGCTACAGATTTACGTTTTATTTATATTTTTTCGTTTATGCCAAGATAGAGTCATGCTGATACTTAAAGAATTTTCGAAAATTTTTACAGGTCTTAAAGCCTTTAAGGAAAAATTATGAAACTTAATTTAAGAGTTCATTAGTGCTAAACTAAGTTAAAACAATAGAAGCTGTTTAATCAATTTCGAAATTAATAATTAATCAGTTATAAGACTCAAAGTTACTATAATTTGCGGCAAACAAAGCAACAATTAACATTTCAACTGATTAAGCAAATAATTGCAATGTGGCAGCAACCACAACCACTAGGCTAAAATCAGAAACTTTGAATTCAGTTTGTTGTTAATTACAAGCTGAGTTAAGTATAAATTTTCCCTGCTTAAGAGCAAACAACAAATCAATATGAAAAATAAGCAACAATCTTAGAACCAATACAAGCAATCAAATTGACTGACTGACAGTCAACAGTTGCAAGTGTTGCCACCTAAAAAACTTTAACTTATTTATACGCCAATTTTCATGCTGCACTGCGACCTAATTTCGTTGCGGCGCACTTGCACAGTCATCGACACTGATGCTGATTGCTATATGATGCTGAAAACTGCAAGACAAGTGCTGGGCGAAAGGCAATGCGAAGCAAAAGGGTTCAAGGAATAAAAAATTGGAGTGGATGCAAAATGTTTCAACATCATTTTTTTTTTGTTTTTTCCTGAAGAAACTCAAATTTGTTTCGAATATTTGAATGCGCCAAACAAATAATTAAATACTTATTAGAAACAAATGTGATATATCTCAGAAAGTTTTTTAAAAATGGCTTATAAAGTCTTTTGGAGAGATTTTGAGCATGATCTCTTAAAAAATCTCTAAAGTTATATGTATATGGCTTTTAAGGCAAGCAAGTTTTTTAGAAAATAGATATATGTATGATATTCAAGTATTTTATCATTGTTGTTTGAATTTTCCTTTTAAATGACGAGATTTTTTATGGTTACATTTGTTTGAATGATTAAAAGTTTATTAAAATGCACTTGAAATTTTTTTTCCAATTCTCGAAATCCAGAAAACTTGTTCACCTAAATATTAATATGTAAAAGGAATAGAATAGTTAAGTTAAAAAATTCGCAGAGCTCTAATTAGGGCCAAGTATAATTAACAGTTTATATATTTTGTATTCCTGTTTTTATCCCGAGAACACTCAAAACATAATTTTCTGAATGCCTTATTTTGTAGTTCATTAAATATTTCCTCAGAACTTCTACCTATTCTTTTGCATAGTTTCCTAGTAACGAGGTCATTGAGGTGGAGTGTGACATACCCCAGTCTTCAATGTGTCACGCTTGACAAAGCATATATGTTGTTTCAGTTGTAGTATATTTTATTTGCACGGGTAAGGAAAAAGTTGTCTCTGATTGTAATCACGTGGAGTTTGTGACACCCCATCTTATTGAGATTATATTAAATTTTTTTTTTCAACTTTAATTTGTTCTTTTTTTATAAAAATTTTGGAAAAAGATATTGAAAATCGCCTCTACTTTTTTCTCAAATGAGTGTTTCTGTTAATCAATGTGAAAATAATGAGTCTAATGACCTCTCTAAAATACATGTGGGACACTTTTTTCGAAACGTCAATTTATTTCCGGGAGATGACGTGCCATCATATGTTAGGTTGGGTTAGGTAGGAGTGACAGTCAGTTGCGAACTGACTCACTTAGACCAAATATGATCCATTGTGATACCACAAGGTGTCTCACTATACCCTCTCGTTGAACCAACCAGATCTCTTAATAAAATTTGATAGCTCACCTATACCAACATGCTTCAGGTCATCTAGGTCATCAAATAGAAACGAACCGAGTGTTTTGTGGCGTTTCCTAGAAAGAGCGGGGCAGGAGCAGAGAAAATTTTTTATGTTTTCTTCCTCCTCCACATCTCCGCAACTTCTGCAAACGTTAAAAGACCTAACACCTAATCTCTCCGCATGTTTGCCAATGAGGCAATGTCCAGTTATGACTGCAACAGCTGTCAAGACACTATGTCTAGTGCGAGAAATCAGTTCTAACGAACGCTTAGCATCCCAATTCGGCCAAATCTGTCAGTTATATTACAAGTTGACCCTTGAGTCCACCTTTTGTTAGCATTTTTTACCATTTCTTTTTTAAGCAATAACTTGCAGGTAGCAAGTGGTATGCTAACATCTTCCTTATCTTGAGAAATTTGTGCAGTAGTCCCTTGCCTAGCAAGTTAATCAGCTTTGCAGTTGCCATCAATATTCCTATGCCCTGGCACCCAGATGAGGTGAATATTAAAATGCTGGGCCATCTCATTTAGAGATGAGCGATATTGTTGGGCCACTAGTGAATTAAGGAATTCTGATTCTAGAGATTTGATAGCAGCCTGACTATCTGACTAAATGGTTATATCCTTTCTGGATACGACATTCATCCTCAGCCAGGATGCTACTTCTTCTATCGCTATAACCTCTGTCTGAAAAACGCTACAGTGGTCTGGTAACCTCGCAGCGATACTAATCTTCAGTTCCTTAGAGTAAATACCATAACCCACCTGGTTATTTAGCTTGCGACCATTTGTGTAGAAATTAATATGGCCCCGGGATTCCTCCCTTCCAGTCTTCTCTAGATGGAATGTGAGTTACACGTGCCATCATAACTTAAGGCACGGATGGGCCCATTGCTTACAAGATTTATATATAGCTATTCAACTAAGCTTCACCATTTTGTTATTATTATAATTTCAATATGGCTGATCCATCTAAAGGCTCGAAATAGTAACTGCAAAAAGCTTTAAAAAAAATGCCGAAAATTGATTCGAAAATGTCCAAAAATTAAATCAAACATAACCATTGGCTTTATGGTTTCCTTTTGGGACATTCTATGTTCCAATTTTTATTAAATTGCTCATTTTCAAATATTATTTTGAAATAAATTTTTCAAGAGTCACCTTAAAAATTATATCAAATTTTTATACTCTTCTTATTTTTGGAATTTTTTTTTGTGAAGAAGAAGAAGAAGATGAGAATCAAAAAACTTTTGTTTTAATTGCAATGAATTGCAGTTACATTGCAAAAGCAAAATGTATTACAGCGGAAGTAAAATGAAGGAAAATGCATTCCAAGCAAAAATAAAGTGAAAGGACGTAGCCTTACCAAAGGAATGTGCAATTGAAAGTGGCTGCCTTGGGTACTGAAGAAGAAGAAGAAAACTTTTGAGTGCGCGATAAAATCTTAAAATGAAAAGTTTTTTCGGTTGAATTGTTTGAAAGTAATTGAAATTGTCGACTAATGACACGATCTGCAACATACCATCAGTTGTGTATAAGGAAATTGAAAGCAAGTAGATATTAGTAGATATTTCAATTGAGTGTTAGTTGGAGATACTTAGGAATTAAAAATTTATTTGAAAAAATAAGGGAAAAATACAAACAGTAGAAGTGTGTGGAAACTTTACTGTGTAGTAGAATATAACGCGATGTTTTGAAAAGAAACATAATAAAGTAAACAAATTAATTAGAAAAATTCAGAAGACGTGTACAAAAACTGGCAAGCTTTCCCAAAAATTAGATATTAAAATAACAATTCCAGAAGAGTTTTGCATATATAGCAAGTACTAACAATACTCAATAAAATCATGAATATAAGAGTAAGGCAATGCTGATATAAAGTGATGCAAAATTTAATAGATTTGAGGTGAAGACGTTTAGCTGGTCCTTAGATAAAATATGAATATTATTTTCTCATTTTTAAGTAATAAATGCACACACATTGGGACATTTTTACTCATATTAGGAATACATAAACTATCTATAAATGATATATATGTATATAGAATTTTTGCAGATTTTTTGGGCAGTTTAATGATACTCGTGGAATACTTTGTAAAATAATAGGAATTTAAGTTTCATAGGAGATATCACGTAACAAAATCACAACTCACCCGTATTTGATTTGTGCAAGCACCATTATTATGAATATATATAAGTATATGTAGCATGAAGTGATGATTTCACATAAAAAATTCCAGCATAGATTGATCCATTGTGGAGCTATATTTTTGCAATATTTCAGAAAAAAAAAAAAAAAAAAAATTAAATTATTTTTACCTCTGCAAACATCAACTCTGCGAATAATATTTTTGTGAATTATAGTGTTGAAAATTAGTTAATCTTACAAAAAAAAACTTAATTTCAAGTTATTACGTCCTATAGGGTATTTTATGTTAAGGGCCTTCGGGAATTTTTCGAAATATAGAACATTTTTTTAAGCTACATTTTATTTTAGACCAAAATTTCTTTTAAAATTATTAAAGTATACCTACTCAAAACTTATTCCTGATATTTTGTTTCGAAAATATTCGTCGATAAGTTCGAAAAGTGTTGTAAATTTGAGAAAACTCAAATTTCATTAGATAATATAATTTGAATAAAAAAAAAAGTTTTCAAAAGAAAGAGCTCCTAGCATTTCATTTCCCATAGAGCTTGCCAAATTAAGCCCCAATGTAACAAGCTGTGGTTTTTAAAAGACAGCATTTTGCTTACTTCACTGGTGACTCGCTTTGAACTGAAAAGATCTGATCCCCGTATTGTCAAAATCTTTGCTACGCTTATCTCTAGATATACCGAAATAAACATTTTCCCAGGCTAATATATGAGGCGCCCAGTTTCAAAACCGGCCAAGTCCGATTTTCATACTTTTGGGAAAACAACGAAAAACGTTTATATTCATCTATCTTCATTGAAAAACTAAAATGTATTTCCCACATAAAAGCTTATAAAATTTCTTACTCAAAGCACGTCAGATCAGACATTTCAAGCTTTATTTGCGAATGTTTTTGAGAAAACAATTTTGGACTTGGCCGGTTTTGATACCAATGAACTGGACTTGGCCGGTTTTGATTCCAAGACGTTGGAAAAAAGTGGACTTGGCCCGTTTTGATACCAATGTACTGGACTTGGCCGGTTTTGATTCCAAGGCGTTGGATTGGTTTTGAATGCAAGTTCATGGACTTGGCCGGTTTTGAAACCCATAAATTAATAATAAATTAAGTGTAATATTTCTGTCAAAAAAAAATTTTTTTAATCTAAAACCATTGTAGAAAGATAAAGCATGGTCTAGGCGCCTCATATCGAGATCGAATTGAGATATTGATAAATGTTTGAGGCAAAAGATATGTTTGTATAAGGGGTCTAAAGGGTCAACTAAAAGTGACCTTGTCTTTGCTCTTGAAATCGATTTTCAATGTCCATTTGAGGTCAAATATAATTCTTTAGCAAAAGTCTTTATTTTCTATTGCAGACTTGTATTCTATGGCAAAAAAAGCCCCTAGAAACCTTAATACTTATGCATAAAACATTTATCACTATCTTACATTGTTTTCGAGATATTGGCTTGGGGAATTTAAAATGAATCACACTATATTTTTTTATTACTTACCTTGACCAAAATATTTATTTTGTATGCTTGTCAATACAGATAATGGCCCCTATTATGAATGTCAATAAAAACGACTTGACTCGACACTTGTCGATTTAGTCAATATTTGTCAATAGTCGACACCAGTCAATTTCACTCCATTGTGTATGGCAGACTCCTTGTATAATGACAATTTTTTCGACTGGAGTCAATAAAATTGACTATTGTTTGTCTATCAATCGAAAGTACTCGACTGGGGGCACAAATCAAGGATAGCGAAAAATGCCCGTTTTTTTCATTTTTTGGGAAGTAACGTAGTAAGGGTAAACATAAAAATGCAACGACCGAGTGTCGCTCGGATTCAGTTTCAGAGAAATACCCATTGGAAGTTGCTGATATAGGTTTTCTAAAAAGCACTATACGTTAGGAATTCCTCGAGCGATTTAATTATAATACTTTAAGAATTTTATAATGGTAAGCAAGAAAACATTAAACTTTTTCTAAGTTTCTGAAAAACTTATTACAGAAATGTGTGAAGTTTTTGAAAATTTTTTTTTATAGAAGATGATAATTTTTTCATATGATTAAGACAAAGAAACAACTGATTTTATATAGATATAAACTTTTATATCACTTCTTCAAAATTGATACATGTAGTTTTCTCATGTTTGATAAATTTGTTCACTTATCAATAAGTTTTTATAATAACATGAGAGTTTTTATCATAACATGAGAAAATCTTTTCATACTATTTTTGAGCAAATTTTACTCAAAATCAGCATTGTGTTTTTTGTCACTGTAGGTTTAACAAAATGATTTGTATACCCAAGTATTTGCTTACATCGAAAACTATATCTCTAAATATAATTTCGAATCTTAAAAGTTGCATAGCCACTGTCGATGACTAAGAACACTTAAACCAAACTGAATATAAAATATTTCGCAACATTTGATACATTCATTGTTTTTTGTCTCTCTCTCATTTCATTTACTACAGCAATATTTAACTCTTCATCTGCCTTTCTCTTTCTCGCCTTGTCTTGTAAAGCTTAATCCGAATATTTACTTCACTCTGCGGTTGGCAGTTGATTGCTTGGTTAGTTCGTTAGTTGGTTACTTGGTTCTATGCTTGGTTAAATGATAACAATGATAATAATGATGATGACGATGATGACAAATTCAATGACAATTTGCATGTTCTTTAAAATTATAAAATGTTTCCAGAAAAGATTTCTTTAGTTCAATTTGTGTTTGTTACAAGTAAATTTAATGAATTCACTTATTGACACGTACACTGGTGATAGTATGTCTATCAAAATAAGTTACGTCTTGGTGCCTCTAATAAGAAAGGAGCATTTTTCTCTGCTAAGAAATATATATAATGTGCTTGAAAATGTGACAACTAAAAAACTAAGAATAATATACGTCAGATAACGATGAATTTAATGCACCGAATAATTTTTTGAGCAAACAACATTTTAAAAGTACAAAGAAAAGCAAATATAAAAATCAAATAATTTCCTACTGGGATTTAAGATTCACACATAAATTTCTACTTATATGCTTCTGTGGTTTATTCTATCGATATATCTTTGTAAGTGTAATTGGCTTGAATGTATTGATTAAGTGTTACATTTTGAAGATTTCTATATTAATTTTTCAATTAGACTTCAATGAAATCTGCATATAAAGTTTTGTAAATATCTTCAGAAATCAGTAATTTAATTGATATTCTGCAGAGAATTTGCAAAATTTATTATTTTCCAATATATTTATATGTGCATGTATACCCAAGATATTATGGTTCAAATTAAAATTTGCAATTGAATGGAAAATATTTTGAAATTACATAAATACCAAGCTTTGAGCGTTTGGCTGCTCAGTAAATAAAACAAGATAAATAGTTGATTCAATTCTCTGTTCTTACTATGTGTGTGTAAACTTTCTTCCGAAGTATTTCATGAACAAGTGAAAACTTACATTTTTATGAGAAAAATTAGCTACAGCATTGTTTTCTATTAAACTGAAATTTAAACAAATATTGAAAATTTAGTTCAGAAATTGGAGGAGCAACGTATAATAAAATCTATAGTTAATCGCCTTGCTTTGACTTTTAAACGTATTAACTTTTTGGCGGGGTATCTTCATTGTATTATCTTAAACCTTGGAGTTAGAGAAATTTCGAAAGTGACAATGGTGAATGGCAGCAGTTTTGAAATTTGAACTAAGTAAGGCTTGACAAATTATAAGTAGAGACTTACACCGTGACAGAATATTGACACAGTGTAGAAATGCACAAAAATGTCCACTTTCAATTAATTTTATTTATTAAATAGTTTGGGTAACTTTAAAATAGTGAATTGCTTTTTGAGGGAACATATGACTTAGTTTCAAAACCCTTTTACGTGCTTGAATCAACAATTTATGTAATACGCGCTTGACCTCATCGAAAAATGTTATTTCTTCAAGATTTTGAATTTTTTAGCGCTTGGCCCACTCAAAGAATTTGACATTTTCAAAAATAGAAATTGTCAAATAGTTACACTGGGAAGTGCCCATTGATTCGTATACGCATCACCATAATTGAGTGCTATATATAGCTCACCTAAGCAATCTGGATATATCATTTTTATTGTGGAAAATAACATTAGTCCTTTTAAATCTATTCTATGTAGGATTTGTCCACATTTGATCAATTTTAATATTTTTGATTAATTTTCAAAAAAAAAATATCCAAAACAATTGTTTTTTTAAAACTCTCTTTTAATCCTAAAAAGTGGGCGTTGCACAAGAAAGGAAATTTTGAAAGAAAAGCCAATAGATTATACTTTGCTTTAATAAAAAATAGAACTTAGAATTTTTTGTTATTTTATAATGAAAAAAATGTCCAAACATGAGCAATTTTCGTGATTCGTTAACGGTTCAAAGGTACGATATGGGTTAAAAATTTATCCCCATGTAAGTGTACTAATGCACAAATGTATCCAAGTGTAGACTTAAAGGTATACAAAGGTTAAGCAAAAACTTTCCCACTGTAAAGAAAACTGAATAAATCTAGTAATTTTTACAACCGACTGGGTATCCAAAGCTAAATTAAACCTTCCGTACTTAAAATGGTTCTGGTCAAACATTTTTTGATATCAATTATGTTTGAAATATATTTCCAACTGAACTTGAAGTTCCTTGACTAAGTCTTAATTTTATTGGCTATATTTCAATAAAATAAATCAGTACTAAAAAATTTACACAAGGATAATTAAAAGTTTTTACGGGTATTTATATGGGAAAATGGCGACATGGCGTCACATTCAAACGTAATTATAAATTATATGTTTAAAAAATATGTTATATATTCACAATTAATATATTTAAAAAAAAATATAGTGAGCCGAAATTGAATAAAAAAGTTTTTTGTTTCGTTAATTATTGTGTTATATTTCGAAGGAACAGCCTAAAAAATGTTGTTCACTGATCTGGCAGTTAGACCATATCTACTTTATTCTTTTGGTATCAGTGAATCTGATTTCAAACTCAGAATTGCTCCATTATCTCTGGTTTTTGAGATAGTCTAAGCTCAAAATTGTGAAACTCGGGTTTTTTGGTATATTCGGGAGTATCTTACACCGCGAATTAATTTTTCTCATCAGAACTCGTTATGGCGTGTGAAAGTTCTACTCTTCTCTTCAAAAACCACTTTATATTATTGCTTTGATCCTGTCTTGTAATCTTGTACACTCGACTTTTCTGCGGCGGGCTTTTCACCTAATACTCTTGAGGAAAATTCGGAGCTGTGAGTATGATATGCTTGCATTTTTTGTCGCGTACGTTTTGTTTTGAGTCAGAGTATAAGAGATTACTATTTTATGCTGATCAGCCAGGAAGAATGATAACTGTTTTACTAGTCAAGATAGCTCGTGTTATTTTGCTTTTTCTTAAATTCATTTAAACATTCCACTTTGTTCATAGAAAATCTCAGAGAAATAATTTGTAAATATATAAAATTTTCAAAACTTAATATATCAATGCATCTTAAAATAATCTCTAAATGACACTACTGCTTCATTTTATCAATTTCTTAAACTTTTATTTCCAAAAAAATACAATTATTCATCAAGATTTGTAAGTGCAAGAGTGCTTATTGCATTCTACTTACATTCGTATGCAATTTCTATTGTTATAACTGAATAGGCCGGAAGTGCTAATATTGCAATTGAAGTGTCTAAGTATTTGTATTGTGTTGTGGTTGATCAAGTTGTGAGCAACATATTTGAAGTGTCATATGAAATTTTCTTGGCTGTTAATGACACAAAGTATTTACTAACAATGAATATAAAATTTATTAAATTTGCTTACATTGTTACATTTGGTCAGCTGTGGCTTTCTTCACTTGAAGAATACCATTGAAATTTATCATAAGTAATTCAAAATTGTAGTACAAATTGTTGCTTTTTACTTTTATTATCATACTTACGACTGTAAATATTAATCTTTATGTTGCACTAAAACACAAACTCCAATTAAGCCGCCTTCTTTTGTACCAACGCCAATTAAACCAGTTTTCAATTTAAGGTTTCATTGCGGTGTGAATTGTGCCCCCTTTTATTTTATTTTCGGTCGCTGATTAAATTCCGCCTTTCAATTGATTTTGCGCTTTAATTAAACAAAAAAAATTTTGTTTTCTTTGAGCGCATTAAACGTTCTTCAGAAGACAAGCAGATGCTTAGGCAGGTCAGACATTTAGCGAAGACAGACATTGCAGAGACAGACAACAACAAACATGCACATGATTATTGTACTTTTTTTTAATATTTTCATTGAATTTTTTTTTATTTTTAAATAAATGAAATTCGCACAAATTGATAAATGAAGATGAAGAAGAAAAAAACACTTAGTGGTAGCGAATTGTAAACTTATTGATGACATTTGTAGGTATCGATACTTTTTTTTGTAGAATGTGCTGCATTTTGATTTCTCAAGGCTAGTAACTCGAGAACGAACTGCGATAGCGATTAATGTTTTTGACATAAGTTATTAAGTTTCGAAGGGGTTAAATAATAGCGAGCTTGCATTTAACCTTAACACATGCTTTCAAGGTCAAATCAAGGTAACTGTGGTTTTTTCTGTGTAAACCAATAATTTTTTATTGGCATTTTGTTGTAGGGGGTCAAAAAACAGCGATCTTGCCTTTGACCTTGACACCAATTTTCAGGGTCAAATCGAGGTAACTGTGTTTTTTTCCATGCAAACCTATATTTAAAGGAAAAATAGTACATATTACCTTGCGTGAACAATTTTCTTCTAGGATTTTTAAATTTTACTCAATTGATACTTTGAAACAGATTTGGTCAAAGTTTCACTTTTTATCATATTTTCTTTCAAACTATCAATTTTTAGTAAAAATCGCATTTAGTAAAAACTACATAAAATTAGTAAAAAATTCAGAAAAATATTTTTTTTTTAATTTTAGAATTAAAATTTTTTTCTATATTTTTTTTTTTTTTTTTAAAAAATATGACAATAAAATCGAAAAAAAAAATTTTTTTGAATATTTTGACCAATTTTAAGAACATTTTATTTGGTGCGATTTTTTCAGAGAATGATATTTAAGGTGAAAAATTATTTAAAAGTGAAATTTTAACCAAAACGCAATAACCGAAAGTCCTAGAAAAAAAAAATCAGCAAAAACTAAAGATATTTTCACATACAAAACACATTCAGAAAAATATTTTCATATGTAAATTTTTTTCTTTCTCACCAAAAAACTATTGATATTGTTACGAAATTTCTACCTCTTAGACGATAATTTCGATCTCTAACACTTTTCTGAGTTCGATCACTGGATTGTGTAACAATCAAAAACACACAAGTTTATTTAATTACAAAAGTTAGTTTTTACACGTTACAGTTGTTTATTTCATTAACATTCCAAGTCTAATATTAATCTGGCACAATTTACTTTCAAAATCAACTGTATCACTCAAATATTTCGCTGTTTAAATTCCACTGTTCACTTATGTTGCTCAAATTCAACTGTTCTGCTTCACTGTTTGAATTCAACTGTTCTGCTTCACTGTTTTAATTCAACTGTGTCACTCAACTCAGATGACAACCTTTTTATACTACAGTCATCACCTTCTCGAATAATCCAGTAGCTTCTAAGTGGCGTGGAATCTACCATTATCCATAATCTACCAGTACCTTCTAAATGGCGTGTAATCTACCATTATCCATAATTTACCAGTACCTTCCAAATGGCGTATCGGTGTTGAGTCCACAACTATCCAGAATGTTACTACTACCCTCTAGATGGCATTGTACGACGGCGGTAATTTCATTTTTAATACAAAAACTGCACTTGACCGCTAGATGGTGTAAAAGTATTTATACAGCCAGTGATGCTAGCTAGTATCGTTTAGTTTTCTTTTGTTGGTTTTTATTTTGAGAATTTTCTGGCGTAAACCAAATTTCGCTACAATAATTAAGAACATGGTGATTCTGAGTGAAAAATTCCTAAATCGATGGATCGAATGGAACAGTCTAATGGGTTGGCCTGCATAATCAGCATGGGTTTGAGGCAGGGGCGCCGAAAGACCTATTGTTTGTATGCTTTCCCATGTGGAATTCTAAGCCGAAAGACGTGTTGTTTGTATGCTTCTGGAATTTCACATGCGGAAGCATACAAACAACAAGTTTTCTGCTGGCCCTGGTTTGAGGCTAAATGAGCATTGAGTGATTCGGAGTAGTTTTTTTTAAGCAAATGAGCTTTTCGATGCATTGTTTGAACGTCTGATTTTCCAATAATTTCTTAAATATTTATATCGATACCTTAATCCGTACGATACTTAGTAATATATATCCCTGCCGAATTCTCTAAATTTACTGAAGCTTGTTGAATTAAAAGAAGAGGCAGCACAATTCAAATGAAGGGCAAAAATTCGTGACTCAAAGTGTCTGCGTTTCCAAAGATAATTCGCAGAAATCGCGCAAGATTTTTATTATTGCAATGCAGCAGATATATGAAAAAAAAACACACACAAACATTAAAAATAAAAATAACACTAAAAGGGAGCACATTAATAAGAAAAAGAAAAAAAGAAGAATTTTCAAGTGGTTAATGGATGTGGTGCAGCGCATTAAATTGGTTTCAAGCGTTCCCCTTTCAAAATGTGGCAAAAACAAAAGAATCATGAAATTTTCACTGCTCAAGTTGGATTTTGTACGTGAGTTTGCAATGACGTTTTTGTTTATGATATCAATACTGAGATCTTTTTTTATGCAATTCGTTGTTTAATGTATGACGTAGTTTATAAAACTACAGGAGTTATAAGCATTGCTATTAAAAAGTAAAGGTATAATATTCGGAGCTCCTATAGAAAATAGTAAGAAATATATATTTTTGAATGATAATGGCAGTTGTACATAGAATATTAATCAGTTAGCAATATGCTGCCAAAGTATACTTAATAATTAAAAATGTTTTGAAGATTGTGAAATATTCATTTGGAGATGCATATGCTGGAGAATTCATCGTTGGAAAAAATTTATTAAAATCAACTTTAAAGTTAAAATTCACTAGAGTATTTTCACCTTTAACAATAATAAACTTGCTTAATATATCTCTACAATATCAAAAAATAGTTGCTCTTGGCTTCTACACTGCTCATCTAATATTTAAAAACTCTCGTCGTAAATTCACAGACAAGTTCGAATAACAAATCCATTTGCGATACACAAAATGTATAAACCTTTTAGAAATTGTTTTCGCATTTGACTTTTATTGTTGCTAGAAAATTCGGTTTATTCGAAATGGCGAAAACAAAATGAAAAAAAAAAAAACCGACACAGACATTTTGTTATAAATATTTAATTTGAACGCGTTTTATATTGGAGTGTTGCTCACACAATCACACGAGTGAATACATTCACGAAAAGGAGCACTTCAACACAGGATTGATGGCGTAAAATGAGACTCACAAATAAACTCATGTGCACTCTGTTGAAATATAAGTTATTGTTGACCAGTGTTTTAACTCATCAGGAATTTATCACTCAACAGCTAGAAAATTCACAATATAATAAGTCTCACTTTCTGGTAGGTGGCGCGATGAGTTTGGTTTGATTAAAGTCCCCGTATAAGAAAGTTTCGAGGTCGTTGGCGCGAACAGAGAATAGACAAAAGACGTTAAAAAAATTGATGAAACTCGATTGAGTAGTTCGCGAGTTTATATGTCACAGACGAATGGCATTTTATTTTTATATAAGGACAACTTTCAGCCAGTTGTTACTTTTCTCAATTGAATTTTTAGGAAAAAATTTTTACCATTGTTGTAAGTTTTTTGACATTTTCTTGCAAAATTTTCTTTCAAAAATAAGCCTATAAATTGAATATACTGAAAGTACAATCTACCTCCGCTGAAGCGAAATTGGTTGATATCATTGCTAAGGTACGAACATAGTTGCCACATTATGAACATTTTGAGATTTTTGACAAGAAAACTTCTCAGTGTTCCTTTTCAAAACTTTTTTCGGGAGTATGTATTAGAAACTATGATAAATTAAAATCGTTGAGTACTTCCTTGTTTATGTATTTCAATTAATTTGTTAAAAATTATCTGATCTCAGTTTTTTCGGTACATACGCATCGTACATTTCAGTACATTCGGCCAATTTCTAAGGAATAACGATTTTTTTAGTAAATTAGTTGCGAATAATGCCTGGAGTAAGATTTGGTGACCCTTTTTTTGTTTAATAAATTTTAGTGAATTATTGTAATTATAAACAACTTTTTCATGTTCATGTCGACAAAACTACATTCGGCATCAAAAATGTACATTTCAACTCTTCATTCCACTAAGCCCAAATGCCATAACTAAACCCACATGGTCGCTTCGAACGCATACACATTGATCTAGTGAATCCACTACCCAAATCAAATAATTTTAAATATCCGCTTACTACCATGCATAAAAATACGCGTTAGGCAGAAGTGTTGAAACTTTTAACCCTTTAACGGGCAAGACGCTCTGCAGAAGGTCTTTGCTTATGCTTTTATAAATCACACATTTGTCGCACGATCGAACATGTACTCATTTTTTATTAATTGAATGCACTTAACGGTTTACACGATGAAGTTTTGAACGATAAGCTTATTTGGTTTGGTAGCTACAAGCATTTAAGTGAGAAACAATAGTGAAAACAGACGAATAAATTATTTTGAAAAATAATAAAATTTCAAAAATAAAAATAAATTGTGTTTAGTAGCTAGATCGAGTCGAGAATTTTGTTGGAAAGTATACATATAATGTATTTGCTTTCATAATTTACGCCTGGTTTGTTATTGGATAAAAATTTACCGATGTTTTTGTATATTTTGTAAAGACCGTTTTTTGACGGTCTTGCAATTGGCTGCCGAACCACTGAAAATTTTGGAAATCGGACTTTATATTTGAGTTTCTGTATTTGCTTTCATAATTTACGCCTGGTTTGTTATTGGATAAAAATTTACCGATGTTTTTGTATATTTTGTAAAGACCGTTTTTTGACGGTTTTGCACCTGCCTACCGAACCAATCAAAATTTTGGAAATCGGACTTCAAATTTGAGTTTCTTGTACCAATATCATTCGGAAACCAAAACTTTCGAGACAAAAATCTAGCTATTTTTATTTTGCTCATTAAAGGGTTAATGGAGAATTCGTTTCCCTTTTCGGTGTTCCACTCGAAATCACTTCTGTTTGAGAACCACAATTCACTTCTAAGACATTTAAACAATTTATCAAAAAACTAAGTTGTCATCACATCACAACTTCAGCGTATAACCCAATAGCAAACGGGATACTGGAACGTTTCCATAGACAACTTTAAGCTTCAGTAATATCCTCCGACAATCATAATAACTGGTACGCAGAACTTCCTCTAATTCTGTTAGGATTTAGATCAGCTGTTAAAGAAGATATCAAAGCATCACCAGCCGTAATAGTTTCTAGTAAAACTCTCAGATTACCACAAAAATTAACACTTCAGAAATAACAATCTTTCAATCCATCGTAGACCTTGCTTAGACTTAAAGAAACCGTAAGTAACATTCAATCAAATACTTCACATCATAATGCAAACAGTCAACTACATACATAAAATTTTCTATAAGATTTAATTATTTTTGAATTTTGAAAATCTATATAAACAAAATGATAGCTGTTTTCGATGTTCGCTTATCACGCAAAAACTGCTTGATCAATTTCGATAAAATTTATTTAAGGTTAATTCTTAGACGCTTGGTCTCAATCTTCAATTAACATTGTAATGATATTCCTGTTAAATATCAAAATATTTAAGTTTTAAAATTGCTAAACATATTAATTTCACACATAGAAACACGCATGTAAGCACAAAAAATCGTTGAATGGAAATTGAATGTGTTAGTTAGTGTGTGTGCTTTGTTTTTGTCGTTTCCATGGCAATTTAAAAAAAAAATAAATTGATTACCAAAAATTTTGAATGAAATTTTAAAATGTCTGAAAAGAAAAGATGTTTGTTTAAGAAGAAAATTGTTGAAAAATTATTAAAGCTGTGTTCGAAAATTTGTCAAATAAATTTAGAAGAAATTTCGAGCTAATGGCTTATATATTTCGTACTAATATGCACAATATTATTATAACTTGGTGCGTTAACGTCTTTTTGGATGTACATAAGTTAATGGCACATTAAATTTTATTGCCCGGTACTTTTATGATCATAAGTGACAAATCAAGTCGCGGGGATTAGCTAGTTTTGAAATAAAAACTGAAATACGAATTTATTATAAAATAAAAATCCAAAATAAAACACTAACATATAATCAAATAATGCAAAAGAAGCCGATATAAGGACTGTCCCAGAAAAAACTTGCACTTTGTTTTTTAGTTATAAAAAAATACCCAGCAATTTTTTTGGTTTTTTTTATTTTTTTATTAATAATGGCTAGTGTTCAGAATTTAAATATCTAAAAACTAATTAACAGTTTTGTTTTTTCTATAAAAATACCTTACTTTTTTTTAAGGCCCTTCATTAAATTTTGCACAGTTGTTTCATCGACAGTACGGTACGATCTTTTCCACTTAAGTCTGAAGTCTTGAAAATTTTTTGCAGTCCTGCTACTCTTTCGAAGATCTCTTTTCATTAGAGCCCAATATCTTTCAATTGGGCGACGCTCTGGGCAGTTAGGCGGATTTGCTATTTTTGGTACAAAATTGATCTTTTTACTTGCATACCATTCCATCGTAGCTTTAGAGTAATGAGAGGTTGCTAAATCTGGCCAGAATATCACGGTACCCTCATGTGCACGAATAAATGGTAGAAGACGTTTTTCGAGGCACTCGTCTATATAAACTTTGGAATTGATTGTGCCTTGCGTAACAAAGAAGCTGCTTCTGAGGCCACAGGTGCATATGGCCTGCCAAACCATATATTGCTTCGGAAATTTCGAAATTTTTTTTCTTTGAATTTACAAGGCACATTCCCCTTCTTCGGTGATGTATAATATTCGTGCCCAGGTAGCTGCTTAAAATCTGCTTTAACGTAAGTTTCGTCGTCCATAATACAGCAGTCAAATTTAGTCAGGTACCTTTCATACAATTTTCGGGCTCGCATCTGAGCCATCAACTGCTTTTCATCAGAACGGACTGGTACTTTTTGAACTCTATATGTCTTTAGCTTACTTTTCTCCTTTATCCTTTGCACAGTAGATTTTGATGTACCTGCTCTAGCCGCCATATCTCGCACTGACGTGTTGGGATTCTGCCTAAAAAGGCGCTTCACCTTCGCCGCTACCTTTGGGTTAGAAAATTCTGGTTTTCTGCCTGAACCCTTTTTTCGTGAAACAGGTAGACCCTTCTTATAAGTAGTTAGAAATAACCGTTTTGACAGTTCTTTCTGATGCACCAACTATTTTTGCTATAGCTGAATATTTTAACCCTGGATTTTGCAGGTATGTGGACAAAATCAGTTCGCGGACTTTTTCTTGCTTGCTAGACATCTTTGTCGTTAGAAGTGCTATCTTCAAGTGCTATACATCATATCAAACGTCACTTTATATGGAATAAATATTTTGTCTTTTTATACCTATAAGATTATCAGGTAGAGTATAATCTTAAAAAATAAAAGTGCAAGTTTTATCTGGGACAGTCCTTATTGTAAAAGATTCGAAGAAATTGCTAAATGCTAACGAAATTCAAAAATAGTTCCAAAGTCAAAAAATTCAAAAGAGTGTTCCACTTTAAATAGTCGAATAATATTAAAAAAATTAAAAATATTGAATCGCTTTGGCGTAATACGTATGCCATCACTGTCAAATTTTAGCCAATCCACTGCAGTATAAATATCTCTCAAAACTATGAAAAAATTTGTTCAGATATCAAAAACTTTTCCCCTGGCTTAGTAATTATTGCTGCCTTTGAACATGGGCTATGGCTCCGTGTCGGTAGAAAAAAATTTCCTTTAGACCTGTTTTTTTTTGTGATTAGTACTCATCCATATGATGTTTTATTACTTGGATGCACTATGACTGTAACGATTTTTTGTATTTTGCCCATAAAATTTTTTAAGGGCCCCGTTCAAGATGGTGTCTAAAGACGACCCTGTTAATACATTGAATATTTTGCCGTTTGAATGAAGTGGGTTTCGAGCTCTAACTTTGTTTGTATGTACTTTTTAATAGATATCTTTATAATAAAAACTAGTCATCATAATAAATTGATTTTGTCATAAAAACTTTCCCCATACTGCATCGTTTAATTGGTCATCATCGGCTTGCGAATATTAAATTTCCATTAAGTTCGAGTAATTTATTTTCACTTTTAAATGCAAAGTTGACATTTGTTTTCTACCATCCAATGTAAATCGAGATGGACAGTTCCAGTGGCATTGAGTGCAGTTTTTAGCTTTTTATCAGAATATTGACCATTCTTTTAGGTACATACATATGTACATCTCTACATTTTTATGTATATAAAAATTTACCCAACGCGAAAAAATGAATTGAGTGAGCATTAATGTTACACTAACATATCGTTCATAACATTTTATATGCTATCTTGTACTCCTTTCGAGTGCTCCTTTAGAGCTGATTTTGTGCTGCTTTAATGAACTTTTAATGTTTATTTTATGCAACCTAATGCTATATACTCAGATGTTCTTTTTCACAACAACAAAAATGTAGCACATTTATTTATAAGGACACAAATGTAAAGTAGCATTACTCAATCAGAAGTCATCTTTACCTGTCAGGCTTAATATTTTAAAGCCAAAAACAACCACTACACTGATATTCCTTTCCAATTGGGTAGCCACATATTTTTCACATTCGAGATGCATAGAACAAAATAAATTTTTTTGTAAATTTCAAAATTTCTACACCGTTAAAACCAACTGTTACTGGTCTTGCAACTGTTACTGCTCGTGCAAGTGTTACTGCTGTTTGCAACAAATTTTCATGTTGCACGACTCACGATAAAGTTGACTTTTTTTTCTATATCAAAGTGGGCAAAAAGGACAATGGGGAACATTGGGGTTGGTCATCGTCGTTGTGGATGAAAAATTTGTTTAAATAAATTATTTTTCCATTAACCGCAAATATCTACTACCTACTACTATTTGCAATTGCGAAATGAACTGCAACTAACGCTGGACCGGAAATGGTGGAAATGGCTTGGGACGTCGTTGGTCTGTTCACGCTAGCGGCTTAGCATTACTAAGCAAAACTGTATTTTACATAAATACAAACATACATGCCTATAAAAATGCTTACATATACAATTCGAATACATAGACAAATAGTCACTGGTAATTCGTTTACTTTTTCATAAGGTGAGCAATTTGTTGTGTTGGCTTTGGAGGGAGATATGACAATTGCTATTACTTTTGTGTGTGTGTGTTGGTACTCTTAGCTGAATATGGGAGTGAATGGTAGATTATAAACCAAAAGTGCATTATTGCAATTTTAGTGAAAACACAAATGTATGTGGTTTTATTTTCAAATTTTATTTTATTATAGAAATGAGTTAAGTTTTCCGGAAAGTTGGTGTTACCAAATATTCGACCAAATTATTCTTTGTTTCTCAATAATTTTCACTTGATGCTCTTTAGCAACGGTAACCAATGTCATTTTCCGTAATTAAGCTAAGGAATAATAGATGAAATTATTTACTTATATTAATCATAATAACAGCAGAATACTTGAGAAAATTTATTTTACGTCAATCATTTATTTACTGATTAAGTCGATAATTTTTCTAAATTATGGTCTGTGACAAAAGCACGGAATGATGGATATTAAATATTATTCAGCAAAATCAATCACGAAATTGAGTCAGGGTTTATATACATATAAGGGTGATAAACATTTTTTTGTTCTATTTTTTTTTTAAGGTGCTGTTGCGGAAAATGTATATTTATGATATGAAGAAAATTTGCCCCGATGCTTGTTAGTTTTTCATTTCACCCTATTAGTACTGGGTGAAATGACGAACACAAAGTACTAAAGTGAGTCTTTCGGACTCACATATATTCTGTATGAAGAAAAGCGACTATAACATTTTAAGTTTATAAGTATAGTTTATTTGAGCGATTTAACTATTTTATTAATACATTTGGTACAAATTACAACCTTTTGAAAATGCCCGTTGCTTATATTTTTGATCATTGGCTGCAAAGCTGAGTGCCCATCCTTTCTCGTGCAGGTGGGCACATACAGCAGCGTCGTTTCTTGGCAACGGTTTTGTGTGTTTGTGATTTGCGTTATGGCGAAAAGCATGGACGAGCTGATCAAACGTATCCACGCCACCTCTTGTCGAATTGTTGTACAAATTTATGGCCGATTTGTTTTGGTTTTCCTTCTCTACCTATCGCATTGGTGTGATGCATCGTTGATGATAATATAACTGCTCGGCTTTTTGTCGGCACGTAACTGACAAGAGTTATATATTTTTTTTTAATCCATCCAAAAACGTTTGTTTCAACTGCTCTTTGTCGGTGTTGTTGAAAATTTTGCGGAATTTATCGTTTATTTTTCCTCAGCGTTCCAACACACGTAAGACCATTTGATAGCAGTTTTTTAGCTATACTGAAACTAGTTAAATAGTTGTAAAACGTAATATTTTGGTTTGATCGGTTCTGTACTCTCCTCGACCACCACTTTTTGCGCTAAATTAAGCAGGCCTCTGTCCTCCTTCAACAAGATAAAGTATTCACTTTAGTGGATAACTGGTTGTATTATCACATGTCCACCAAAACTTAATATCATATTTATCAGGCTTAGAAGGAATATAATGCCAAAGGGATACTCTTCCTCCCAATGGCACCAACTATTCGTTGATGGTTAAACTTTCTTCCGGAATATATAACTTGATGAAATTGGAATTAACAATATTCCATATGTCACGCATAGGTGCGAGTTTATCACGAGCTCGTCAGAAACTTCGAGATAATTTATCATCGAGGCACAAAACCTCTCACGAGACTTGCTTATAGTCAGAAGGTCCTTGTTTGTTTATGCCAGCATTTATTGAAAGTAACAGTGCATTTCAATTTCATCCATGAGATTCCATATTTCACGAAGTGTACGCTGTGCTTCGAATTTGTACAATTTATGATGACTCGGATCTCTTCATCGTGTATACATAATGAGAAAGTGATAACATGCTTGCTGGCCAGTAATGGAACTTTATGAACACCAACACTAATGATGTTGTGATCAAGGTATTTTCTTTGTACATAAGGTTTCCCAAAAAGCGCCTGGTCTTCAGTTTTAGCCAAAAATTCTAAATTCTCATCACTCTGCTGCACTCGAACTGTATGAGTCTCTAAGACTCATTTCTGTACTTTGTGTTAGTTTTATAAATTAATATTGTTAAAAAATAGAAAGAAAATTATGGATACAAATTTTTTATTGTAATTTTTTTAGAATTTATGCAGTTTAAAATACAAGAAACCTCAACTGTGTAAAAAAAAACTTAAGCCAGGAAAGCAGCGCAAAGTCAAAATGAGTCTCAAAGACTCAAGGTAGTACTAAAAGGGTTAAATGGTATGAAAAAACTACATTTCATTAAAAAGATTTGTGAATTGAAAAAGCAATGCAACCTCATGTCTCGTATGTGTCTTTATACTGCACATAATACAGTGCTTATAATGACATGCGGCGGAATGTCACGCAAAGGTGTGTCTATATACTTACTTGTGTGTCTAAGGCATAAACTTCACTTGAAAGACATGCCGCTTCATGTCTTTATATTGCCCATTTTTTGTCTTTTTTATGGTCGTTATCAAGACAAATGTGAGTAAAGTATGATCCACCTTTAACTGTGAAACCAAAACAGCCTACTTTTGATAATGTTCAAAAGTCCTTTTCTAACATTTCACTTTAATTGGTCCGAATATTTGTTTAAGAAAAGTCGACTACTGAGCTCGTTACTTAAATTCCTTGCGGAGACACATATGTACGTACATTAGGGTGATTCAAATGTTTTTTTTTTTTTTTGCTTGAAACAGGTTCAAAAGTTGCAAGCACACGAAAGGAAAATTCTGGTGAAGTTATAGCTCATAATATTAATATTTACTGGTGGTTCATCGAGCTTTTTTGTATTCCATACGATTTGTATGTGGAAAAATACTTTACAAGGCATTTGTCTCTATATCTCGTGAAAAAAAATTTACATAAACGGGACCTAGCCTATTGAAAAGATCATAAAATTTTCTATAAGAAAGCTTCTTAACACTCTTTTGAAGCTATGTTGCTACATTGATTGGAAATTTTCCATCTCTCAGGCAATAAATATATAGGTCCTCTAGAGGAGATTAACTGACTTTTTGGGTGTTTTTGAAATTCCATATATTTCAAACTATTATAATTCGATATAACTTTTTTGTTTCTTGCATTGTACGTAATCAATCATCAAATGTAGATAAACGGCTAGAAATACAGAACGGTGTCAATATCGGTCTAATGTTTCTCTATTATGTTAGTTAAAGTTTTGTATAGCTATCATTTCAAGTTATAGATTAAGAAATGTCATAGAAAGCAATTTTAAAATATCGGTGCAAGTAACGTGGACGAAAAGAAAGAATAATTCAGAATTTAATGATGCATTAAAAACCCTTTTCCACTTCAACAACAATCACTTGAAACTCTTCATTATGTATCATATGTGATTCGCCTTGGCGAGCCGCTAACCCCGGACAGTTTCTTCCGAAGGAACTATCGTCCGGTATTCCCTGACAATCAAAACCATTCTCTAAGCAAGCGATCCATAACTCTTCTGCGATTAAAAATGTTTGCTGGGTAAACACAAATAAGTTAGTTGGCCTTTTTTTTAGATTTTTGTTACTCTCAGCTTTTTTCTGCCACTCAACATACAACCAACACATATTTACACCAACACAAAGCCATGCAAACAGTACACAAACAAAAATGGCGAACCGCATCATGGCGGATTATTTAGAAAATTTTATGCAGTTTGCGGTCGAGTTGAATTTAACAATTCTATGGAGTGCGACAAAAATGTCGTTTATAAAGCAACAGCAACAGTACCAGCACCTGTCAACTGCAAACTGTAGTTGTGGCAGGAGAATGCAAAAAAAAAAAAACACCAAGAATGACTAAGCAAATAAGTGAAAAGGCAAGAACGAATGAGTGAGTGAGATAGTCACTCACTGTGACAACGTAAAAGTTACAGTTAGATTTAATAATATTCGACAAGTTAATGAACTTTACTGAATGACACTCGAGCTGGTGCTGTCACAACAATTTGAACAACAACAACAAACATCAAAAGTAACATAGAGCACAGCGCACAGATAAAAAATGAAAATAAAGTGGCAATAAAAACAGCAACGGAAATACCAAAGAAATGAACTTAAAATGAGTCTTACAAAAAAGTTCACCTGATGGCAACACAAAATTTGAGACGCAAAAAAGCGCAGAAAAATTTTCCTTTTTTAGTTTGCGGTGTGCTGTCAAATGCGACGACTTACAAAGGCTGGCTGGTCAGCAGACAAATGAAAAACAAAATTTTGGTGACTGACGGACATAACCGTTAAATATAAAATTCCATTTTGAAATTTTTTTTTGCTAACCCAATTTTTTGACTTTTTGTGAAATGTTTTTGCTATTAGCCACTGTACTGTCACTCAATTATCAAAAGTTGTAAGTTCTTCTTAATTGGCAGTATGGGAGCATTTTTTTTTTTTTTAGACGAAAGATTGTCACAATATCACAATGAAAAAAAAACACGAGATGTGAGTTTAAGTATACAGATGATTTTTTTTTGACGAGAAGCGTAGATATATGACATGATATTTCATTTTAAAAATCAATGATACCAGTAATTTTGAATTTTTATTTTAATCAAACAAAACTAATCGTTATTTTGGATTTTAATTTTTTTTTTTTTTGATCAAAAATAATCGTTATTTTGGATTTTAATTTTTTTCGATCAAAAATAACTTTAGTTTTTCGATGTACTATATTTTTGATATTTTTTTGACTTTTATCTCTTTTTTTTTGTTTTCTTCGAAAGTTTGCGAACATTAGAACTTTTCCGATGTTTTTTGATAAATTTCAACTTTTTTTATTATATGAGGCGCCCAGTTGCAAAACCGGCCAAGTCGAAAAAAATTAAATTTTGAGATATTCTCAAATATCAAAATCTAGACCATGCTTTATCTTTCTACTATGGTTTTAGATAAAAACAAAATTTTTTACAGAAATATTACACTTTTTTATTTATTTTTGATGCATGGCTTTCAAAACCAGCCCAATGCCTTGGAATCAAAACCGGCCAAGTCTAGTACATTGGTATCAAAACCGGCCAAGTCCACTTTTTTTCAAACAAAATTTGATAATTACTATGTCAAATCCGGCAAAGTCCAGTTCATTGGTATCAAAACCGGCCAAGTCCAAAATGTTTTTCTCAAAAACATAGGTACGCAAATAAAACTTCAAAAGTCTGATCTGGCGTGCTTTGAGTAAGAAATTTTATAAGCTATTGTGTGGGAAATACTTTTTAGTTTTTCAATGAACATAGATGAAGATAAACGTTTTTCGTTGTTTGTTCAAAAGTATGAAAAATGGACTTGGCCGGTTTTGCAACTGGGCGCCTCATATGTAATTCCATTAGTTTTGATTTCATTCGATCATTGTAGTGTTTTATTCGGTAATGTTCGATTTTTCCAGTAAGCTTCGATAATTTTTGATAATTTTCGATAATGGTTGAAATTTTAGATGAGATTCGATATTTCCCAATAGTTTTCGACACACATCGACTTTTTCAATGATTTTTGCTGTTTTCGGCATATTTCGACTTATTTCAAGTTTTCTAATTCCAAAAAAAACGAATAAGTAGAAATTTACCGATAAACATCGAAGGGGTCGAAAACTATCGAGATCAATTTCAAGACATCGATAAAGTGAAAAAAGAAACGATAAGTCGAAACTTATAGAAAATCATCGGTAAAAATAGATTCAGGACATAACTTATCAAAAACAACAACAAAAAAATCCAAAATAATCGAATTGTTTAGCTCTGTAATATATCGAAAAACTTCGAAATTTCGTAAGTATCGAAAATCTCCAATATATCGAATTATATTCAAGAACATTGAAAAGTGTAAAAAAGCAATGGAAAAGTTGATGAGTGCCGCACAGCATCTTGAGACTGCAAGAACAGTGTAGAGTGAATATCACTCAAAATCAATTTGAGAGCTTTATGGATCAGTGCAAAAAAATAGTAGGCACAAGAGGCACCAGATGATGGAAATAAAAAGTGACGGATATTGGTCAGGGATTCGGATTTCAGGAAAAAAAATCTGACTCTCCAAGTGCGATGAAAATTTTTTCCCTGCAACTTTCAACATATTCAGTTGGTAAGTGTATCGGGATTTTGCTGGAAATTTTTTTTTTTTTTTCGAAAATTACTTTGACCGTAGCTGTATAAGTATGATCTTTAGTTATGAATAAAAATACATAATTACGATTATTTTAGATCTAAAAATATAAAAATCTAAAATAAAGATTATTTTTGATCGAAAAATAAATAAAAATCCAAAATTTAGATTCAATAGTGATGCATAGAGATCTTACAGGATAAAATTTGTCCCAATTAAATCAGTCTTTTTAAGCACTATAATTCCAATAAAGGAACTGATTCCGTAAAAGATAAATGAGGTTCCGCACAAGTCAAAATTTGTTCACATGACGCTAGTGCCGAACCTATTTATTTCTGAAGGTTTGTCACCAACCACTTAACAAATATGATTTATTCCCAGCGGAAAATATGTTGTAAACAACATCGATGAATAGTTATACTCATTGTAGGCAGTTATGATCACAACTCCAGCCACAAATATAAATTCTTTTTACAAAGGGATGGCCGATTTGTTGGCAGCTTGCCTACATCTCTATATACTTACAACGTTTAACAAACGAAAGGCAGATTGCCTTAAAACATCGCTTACTAAGTGTCTGTATAGTTTTGCGAGTTGCCTACATCTCCACATACAAAGTATGCAACCAACAGGCAAGACCACTTACATCTCCATATACAAAGCAAGCAGCCAGCAAGCAGACTGCCTACAGCTCCATATACAAAGCAGGCAGCCAGCAAGCAAATAAACAAAATATCATAGTAACAATTTCATTTGTGAAACATACAACTCAAAGGGTTTAGCTTTTCATACATGAAAAATCGGAGTACCTCATCGGTTTGCCGTTGGGTTGTTTATAAAACGCTTATTCTCTTCCATTATTTGTAGAATTTGTTGAGAAAATAACGAGCGGCTCGGCAAATCTGAGTTGTGAACGCCAAAGGGCAATATTTCTTGAACCTGCTGAAAAAGTTCTGTTTCAAAAAACTCTGAAACGGAGATTGCTCAGGGACTCTGCATGTTTGGAAGGGCCTGACACGTGAAACGTTCAACTAAATTCAAAAGTAGTGTCCTTGAAAAGTAGTATTTTTAGTTTTATTTTCGTAAAACCGATGCTATGTAGAATAGCCACGCAAAGCCTGATGCACTCTACAAATACAAAAGGGAAAAGAGTTTCGTTTGTTTATTTCTTCTTTATAACGAGATAAAAATCTCATAACTCAAATTGAAAATCGATTGATTTCAAGAGATAATATCCTAAGGACTTTTTTTGTAATTGCTATACATTTAATTTTTAAACCTTTTAAATACAAAAATTATGGAAATTTTATTTTATTTAAATCAAATCAAGTAAACACAATGCAAAACTTTTATTTTCATTTCCACTTAGAATTTATAATTCAATACTAAAACAATTAAGAATTTAATTAAAATTGAATCGAATGTAAATTGCTTGAACAAATGCTCAATTTTTTAATTTCCACAAATCTACAAGTAAACTTACAACAATACACACACACACTTAATCATAGATATGTAGAAGAAACGAAAATATATTTTATTTCCAGTAAAACTATACAACTACTACCAACAAAACTCAAAACATCTTTATTGATATTTGTTATAGGTTTAAGTGCAAGAAAGAGTAAGAAAAAAAATCTAAAAAGCTACCCAGTAAGGAAATATTGTAGTATTTCTAAATTGAAGTTAATTTTTAAACACATGAAAACTCATAATTTTATCGTTAAAAGATGTTAATTGAAGGAATAGTTAGAGTTTATTTCGAAGATGATACATTTTTTTTTTTGTAAAGGGTAATTTTTTAAGCGTTTGGTTTTTGAAAATTAAAAAAAAAATAAAAATTTTGCAAAATTGCTTAAAACATTTACTTAAAACAATACACCTATTCTTGCCATTTATTTTTTTAAGATTATTTTATGTAAATGTTGCCTGCGGCTATGCCCAAGGTGGTCTAAGTGTAAGCTTCAATTTTGGCATACTTTTCCAGGATTTTGCGGCTTGGCGCCGTCTGCTGCTGGTTAAGATTCTTTGAATTGAAATCGAAACGAAAATCTAAATTTTATGCACAAAAAAGTTGCACTGACTGGCGTATCAACTTTTGGCTTACTTATCATGATACTTTCATCCGAGATATTCAAAACACATTTCAATCAAATATTTATCATATATGCTATATCAAAAAAAGTGCTTAAAACGCATTCTCGGTATATGAATTTCTCGTTGGGTAGTTTTATTTAAAGAACAAGATTTTCAAAAAGGAAAAAACGAAATTAAATAAAGTAAAATAAACTTCCAGAGACTTGAACAAATTTATAGACCTAATGCTTTTAATCAAATATTCAATGAACTGACAGTGTAGTTGAGCTGGGTGTTAGGTGAAGTAGAATTATAAGAAATGGAAGAAACCAAATGAAAAGAGTGGAACTTACGCTACTGTAAACTTAGATTGGAAATATCATAGATTTTCATAAGAATTGCATGCTATTTTTGTGAAAAAAAAACTCCAAAATTTGATAAAATTTTTCAAATAGCTGAAGACTCTAAATCTTGACCAACAAATTATTCAGAATCTGGTATATCAGGTATTCAGGAATCAGGTATATCTTTTAGCAAAAAAAAGTGAAGCAAATTTTGTGCTTCTAGCATATATTATTATAGGACAATTAGGGAATTATTTCTCAAAGAAATTTTACAAAAAGTTTTTTTTTTAAGTTTATAGTTAGAATTCACAAGTTTTGCATTTAAGGTCCTTCTCAATAAACATATCTGCATGAATCTTAGCTAAGACAACTGTAAATCCAAATGAAATGAATTTAAATTCAATTTTCATATTTTTCAATGAACAGACAGCCTGCCTAACTTAATTCTGTTCTTCGAAACACAAAAATACATATCCTTTATTGGATTGCCTACGCTGCAACAAAAAATCACGAACTCTTGTACTGCTACTTGTATCCACATAATCCTGTTGCTCTGACTAAGGTTATCACGTGTCATGTAACATATTCATATTTCATTTCATAGTTTATTGGATTTCTTTACTATTCACTCCATTTTTTCTATCCCGATTTGTTTGAACTCTTCAACATTCAGTCGTCCAGTGTATGTGGTTTGCCAAAAAAGGATTTTCCTTATATTATTATATAACTGCCTTTGAAGAAATTCTTTGTTTTTTGCCAAAAATATGAAAAGGAATTGCAAAACAACAAAAATGAAGTATCAAAAACAGAAAGTAAAACAACAAAAAAATCAAAGGATATAAATCCTGCTTGTAACCATATTTGTTAAGTTCATATTTTTCTTTAGATTGTGTGTGTGATACTGACAAACAAACAAACGCTTTATAAGAATTAGCCAAAAAACACTAAGTTCCAGCAACACATAGTACACTTGTAAGAAAATCACTTTATATCAACATTTGCCTTGATATATCATGATGATGACCTCTGCTGCTATTGGAATATGTTGTTTTCTACACTGCACATATATTTCAAGCGTCCTTTTGTCCTACTGCCGTTTGCCTAAACAAAAAATATTCAGGCAGCTTCCTATACAAACATCCTCAAAATATTTATATTACTATGCTTTTCGGGTCATCCATCCAATTTTATTATGACATTTGTAACGAAGAAGTAGCTGTGCGTAATGCCTAGTGTTTGTTTTTGTAGTGTTGCTGGCACGTTTAAGCCATGAATGAAAATGTGATATGTGGACGAAATGCTGTTGAAATGGCATGTGAGTACTAGATATTTTTGTTGGCTTGTTTTTGAGCCGTTCTCTCGAAAATGTGAAATAAGGTGACTGTCTTATATTTTTCATAAACGAATTGCTTAAAGTTATTTTTGAATTTTTAGGAAAGAGAAATTAAGTTAAAATCACTTTAACTTGCCAAAAACAAAATTTTTTAAAGTTAAAAAAAAGTTTTTTTCAATAAATTCATAAATTGTTTTCAATATTTGTAAGTTTTTTTTTTCTAACCCAACAATTTGCAACATCAACAAAATATGCGCACAAATAGTCAAACTTTTTTGCATCATCGTCCTTACAAGAGCTTTCAACTTTTTACTGTCGAATGCACTCATTCATTATTGTGGCAAAAAAAAAAAAGAACCAGCTATAAAATCAGTGCGCGTTGGTTCTTAACTACAGTTGAATGATTTTTGAAAAAGTGTTGTAAAGAATGTTGACAATGATAATGTTGAAAATATTGCGACTTTATTTTGCAGCATACCTGCATGAAATGCTTACGTCGAAAAGTCAATTCAATGAACATTTTAAACGATATACTTATTTTTTAATTGATACTTTTTCAACAGAATCAAATAATTTTGAATAACATTAAAAATAGTGAGAGAAGCTCAAGAGAATTTGAATATAAAGAAATCAAGACTTCTCACCAGAAATCGACTCATAACCGTTCAACATAGAAATGTGCATTAAATAAGATATAAAAAGTTGAAGGCAGGGAAGATATAAAAGACCAGAAACGTAATAGATCAGTGAACCAAATTAAGAGAATGAAGAGAAGAAAAGAAAAATCTGAATTACTTCCCAGCGGAAAATCGATGAAGTACTCTGATTTTTCATGTGCGAAAAGCTATACCCTTTGTGTTGTATGTTTCACAAATGAAATTGTTACTGTGATATTTTGTTTATTTGCTTCCCAGTTGTCTGCTTTGTATATGGAGCTGTAGGCAGTCTGCTTGCTGGCTACCTGCATTGTATATGGAGCTGTAGGCAGTCTGCTTGCTGGCTGCTCACTTTGGATATGGCTGCATACTTTGCACTTAGCAAGCGAAGGCAATCTACCTATCGTTTGTTACACATTGTATATTATGTTGTAGGCAACTGCCTACAAAGCGGCCATCCGCTTTCAGTTGCGGCTGGAATTGTGAGCATTACTGCCTACAATGAGTATAACTATTCCGCTGGGTTGGGCAAAATTGAGAGAAAATTGCATGAAGATGTAGAATATAAAGCCAATGTAGACAATAAAGCCAACCGAGATGTTAATGACTCTAGAAATAATATGAGCAATGTAGTTTAAGTAGACAGTGAAAGCAATAAAGGCAAATTAAAGGTAATGAGTAACTGCGGGTAATAGAAAATAAAATTATTGAGACAATAAAGACAACAAAGATATTGAAGACATTATAAACAGTGATGGCAATGTATTCAATATTAGTATGTATATAGAAAATAACTGTTTATGGCGAAAATATTAATAGTGATTGTGATATATACAGTAAAATTATTTGCCCCAATTGGTTATCATGGAATAATAAAATTTTAAACAAAGAATCTAATAATAAAGTTGGCTAACAATAAGCAATCATTTCTTAAAAATTCACATTCTAATGGGGTTTGATTTATCCTAGAAACTCGAAGCTTCACTTTTGGCTATCACCAAGACAAAGGTTTTTGCAATGAAAACATGAAATTCGGAATATTAGACCCTTAAAAAATGTCAACAAAAATCTTTCAAAAACCGAATATTGCAGCTACAAAAATTGCACTTTTTCCATACAAAAAAAAAACTATTTTTTTTTCTGACTAAGAAACAACGAGCAGACCAAAGTTTTGTTCTGAAAATATGAAACTCAAAACATGAGCTCTTCAGGCAAATATTCTGTAATATTCTTATACAAACTGGAAAATGTATTACGTGTAATATGC
The DNA here is from genome assembly GCA_949775025.1 of Tricholauxania praeusta. NCBI lineage: Eukaryota > Metazoa > Arthropoda > Insecta > Diptera > Lauxaniidae > Tricholauxania > Tricholauxania praeusta. The sequence goes on along the minus strand of OX459030.1, from coordinate 121,852,798 downwards.
AGTATAGGTCGGTTGAACAAAAAAAGAGAGGAATTCAAGCAGTAGTTGTGGTACCTTTCATAAGAGTTAAGTCCTAATTTTGCCATATGGCATTTCCACGAAAAGTGAAGTTTCTTTCCCGTGCGACACCTTGGTTTCTTGCAATTATATTGCAAATGAAAAATTCCCCAAATTCAACCTTAAGCCCCTTAAGGGGCTATAAGTTAAACCTATTGTCAAAATAAAAATCCGTTTTATTTTGACTTTTTTTTTACTTTAAATGTGTTCGACGGTCGCACGGAACCCACGGGACCAATGCCCATAAGAAAAGAGCTTTCGTGGACAATATAACAAAACTATGATACAAAAACACTGAGCTAGTAGGAGGACAATGAGGACAAGTAGGCGTGGCACCTCTAACAAAAATTTAGATTTAAATCTATCATAACCAGTGAGTTTGCGAACATAATATAAATATAATGGGTTCTTAGATACAATGGAATAAAATGATATTAGTTATATTTAAGAGGAAGTAGATTGAACTGACAAATAAGCGTGACAGCATCTATAAGAATCAGAAAAAAAGTCTAAAAATTTTTCAGCACTTTTTAGACAAATCGCCAAAAAGCGATATTGCCTATGGAAAAACTGCTTAAAAGGCGATTCACACTGTCATCGAAGTCTGGGTTTTATGCTTTTTACTTCGGAAGGCCTATTAGATTTTGGAAGTTAAACTAGAGCATTTTTTTGGACTTTTATCTTTTTGAATTTTCATAGACCTTTCCATAAGAAAAGTCAACCGAAAATTAATATGCAGAAACGATATTCAAAAACAATCAGAACGCTATTCGTTTTTTTATATGATACTTGGCACTGATATAATTTTTATGTGGAAATTTTCGATATTCTCGGTATAATATCACAATATCGGTAGCAATACATTATTTTTTTACTATTCTTCTTTTTTTTTAATATTCCACATTATTCAAACGTTCGCATTGATTTCGCCTGCGCCTAAAAGTCTGCATTTTATTTTTGCTTCATTCACAGCTACAGCACAAAGTTGATGCAATGCTTCAAAATTAAAGCTTGACTAAACACTGAGCAGCTTTTCATAAAAAAAAAAAACACTTGAAACTCATAGAATTTATTTTTCATGTACAAAAAAAAAGCAGAGAAAAATGAAATAAAATTGTGAATAAATATCAATTGAATGAAATGAAAGACTGTGTTCTTCTAAAAGTCCCACGTATATAGACAACATTTTATTCATGAAATGATTTTGCTTAAACATTTCTAAGTATTCGTTTCTTTTTAACGAATTTTAGTTTTTAATTCCTAGAACTTTAATGCCTTTTTTTTTATTTGAATATTTACTTTTCACTTTTCAAACGCAATTCAAAAAAAGTTTCAGCATATTTTGGATAAAAAATTTCAAGGGATTGCAACAAAAATACAAATAATGTTGAATGTCGACCTCGATGTTCTTTAGTAGCTCTTGGGAGTCAACATTTTACATATCATTTGAATTATGCAACACTATGCAGAAAAGTATGCAACATTTTTCAACACTATTTTTTTTTTTTAATTTCATATTTCAATACGTAAACTAAATTATCATTATGATTATATTTATGCAAGCAGTTTAAAGCAAACCACAATTCTTAATATAAAATGATTGCATAAAATTCAAATGAGTCCCATAGCTTAAAAGCTACTTTAAAAACAAGCTCAGTTATAAAACAGCAGCAGCAAAAGCATTAAGAAATCTAATTACCCAAAAAGCCACAAGCAACTTGAAACACGTACACATACAGCGGCAGCTTAAGGGACAGGAACAACGGTAGTTGTAGCAGGAACAACGGTGTAAAAACAACAACAACAAAAACAATGACAAGCAATATAACAAGAATAACGAAAAAGCTAATTAGAAATTCAATAAATAATTAAGCGTATGTGACAAACATTAATTTAACAAGCAAAACAAATAAATAAAAGAAAGGCCAAAAACAGAAAAAAAAAAGTTTTTGTGGAAGTGGAAGAAAAGTAAAAAGAGTAATAAAAAATGGGGGGAAAAAAGCATGTTAAGCAAATGACAGAATAATAATTTTTCAAGACCGCAACAACCACATGCTCAATTTGTACATACCAAGGAAGACTACTGTTAAAACTTACTATGTACACTGAAAAAAACAAAAAATTTATAATACGAAATTGGCAAAGAAAAGTATTTATGAAAACTTTTCGTCGATTCGGACAGAAAGTCTTAAGCAAAAAAAGCGTTTTAGAGAGAAGATTGTTACGTCATCACAGTCTCAATAGATTTTCTTTGAGAACTTTTTTTCCATGTGTTTTTTTTTTCATATTAATGCCACATTTACATATATACGATGTACGTACATTAAAATTGTAAAAAAATACCATTTTGATTTTTTCTAAATTTTCTTTTTGATACAGCACAATTTTTAATCGAACTATCTAATTTTATCAAAATTTTAATATTACCTATTTTATCAGTGTAATGACACAAGCACAGTCGTTAAATTAAAAGGTAAATTTAACAAATGAAACTCATGAATAAATGAAAATGCAGTTAAAGCAACAGCTACAACGTTCAAAAAGAAGAAGAACAAGAAGTTAACAAACAAAAATAAATAATTATAATGATAATAATTTTGACAAAAGCACACATACACATAAAATAATGTCAAAACATAGGCAATGACATTGACAGAAATAAACAAGGAGTTACAGACAGACTAACACGCATACAGTGGCTTTTAAAAGGAGGACTACATGCAGAGTAAGAATCATATTAAAAATGTATTTAAATGTATTATTTGTACTTTACAGGGTGCTTTTGAATGGGTGTGTTAACTTAAACTATATGTATGTTAATGTATACGTATGTGTGTTCATAACTAATGAGTATTATAAGGGTTGAGCTTACTTTTATGAATTTCAGCACATTCAGTCATTTAAAGCAGTGCTATTATATAGGTCGTATGTGCACTGATATACATAAGTATTTATGTAATATAATTCAAGTTTTTTATTTAAAATTTTTTTGATATTGCGTTTTGAGCGAAATACCAAAAAATTATATGAGAAAAGTTACTATATACCTAGAACAATCTTCTCTAAAAGCATTTCATAAACTTGACGAACTTGCCTTCAACAATGTGGCAAAATCTCTACTAAATCCCATATCAAAGATATTCTTGAATGGGTATTTTTTAAATGTATTTTTGCTATACACAGAAAGAGTCAGCATATGAATTTTTTTACTTAAACAAAACCTAATCACTACTTAAAAAACCATAAAATTGCTCCCAAAAAATTTGGGTTTAAAGCTAAAGAAAAATCGTCTAAAAACAATTAATTTATTTTTGACCTTTAAAATCTTAACAAGCGAGAATGAAATAAACAAATATTTGAAAAAATACATTGTAAAGAATTTTAGTTGGAAAGTCTTGTCCATCGAAGCAATATTATAACATTTAAGAACTCTCAACTTTATCAACTTCTGAAAGATTTTTCGACGTCTTTAACATATCTCAAATCTTCCAAGATGTTCTGACCTTTTCAAAATTATTCGAGTTTTCAATATAGCTCAAAATTTTTTAATGGGATTTATCAACAGTTTTTAAAATTCTGAGAACTATTAAAAATGTTTTGACTTAAAACTTTTTTCATTATGTTAAATCCAAATTTTCAATTAAATATGTTTAATTATAACATGCTACATAGGACCTTTGAAGTTGATTTGCTTTTGAGCGGCCAACCGGCATGCGTCTTAACAAACTGTATGCAGCTGTTCCTCCGCTTAACTGTCACCAATGGGTCCTTGCGTGAAAGTCGTTCATGGAGTCCAGCCTCAACCAATCGACAAGCGAAAGTTCGCTTGGATGCTTGTGCATCATGTTTATGAATTATTACGTGTTGGAGGTCTGCAGCAGCCTTACGAGGATTCAATTTTGCCTTGTGCACAATGTGGCGATCCCTGTACCCAAAAGTCTTACGAGGTCTCTTTTTGCGAGGAACATTTTTTGCTGTGTCTTACTTATTGAAATGATCAAGTACATTGAATACCATCTTTTTAAAGTAATTTAGATGTGTTGCCATCGCCTGATATCTCATGGCCGTCTTTCGAAGCTCAACATTTGACTTACGCGTGCCCGGTGTGCAACTTTTGGTCACAACCCATGATTAAGGATACGCTTATAAGCGATCAAGATCACAATATCATTTCTGGAATCTTTTATCAAGTTTTTCTTTTATTTTTTGCAAATTATTTTTTTGAGGTTTGAGCAGAAAATCTCTCATAAAACTTTTTATGCTATGAACGTGATTTCAATTATGCTCTTTTTTTAGAGCTTATATGTTCCAAATTTATAATATCCATAAATTTTCTGGTTCACATAGAAAAATAAGTAAAAAAACTACCAATAACACAACGAAAGATTTCGTTTCCAATTAGTTGACAACAGCAGTATATGTTACCCAAATTCTACCTCACAAAAATAGAAGTTAATCAAAGAAGTTCAGAAAATAAAAATATTCAGTTTAGAATAATCCATCCTCAACCCAAAAAATCTTTAAAAATCACAACACCTCTTACCTGTCGCTTGGTAAGGTTTTTAAAATTCACTCTTCTTTTGAGTGAAAATTTATGCAACAGGCCCTAGTGGGTTAAACAACAAATTCTACTCTTTTAGCTTTTTATATTTTTTTTTTCGACTTCATAAAATTATTCGAATTATTCTTTATACATCAATTTATTCGGCTCTTTTTGACATTATCAACATTTTACAATTGTTTCTTGACTTTTAAAAATTTTTTCGATTCTTTAAAATTTTTTTATTCTTTCTCTGCATTTTAAGCAAATTTCGAATTTTTGTAGCATATGCGAACTTTTCAACATTTTCAAAGATCATCCAACATATTTCGCAATTTTCAACATTTTTCGATTTCTTTTTAGTACGAATTGAAATTTTTAACATTTTCAAAAGTTTTTGTAACTTTTATTTTTCGACTTCTTAAAATTTTTTTTGACATTTTTTATCAATTTAAGATTTTTCAACTTTTTTTTCGGAAATAATTTGCTTATCAAAATTTTTTTAGAGATATGATATCAATTTTACATAAAAAAAATTTATCAAAAAAAAAATATAAAGAACAATTAATTATTTTTTAAAACTCCCTAAAAACCATCAGTCTATGTGCACTCGCGTTCAGCATAAAATAACATATTTAAAATATTTATGCTGTCAAAAGACAGCTGTCCTAAAAATATCAGTGAATAAAAAATTAGCTTTGAAGTTTCAAAACAAATCAGATTTCTTAAGATTTCCAAAATGATACACAAAATGTACCCTCCCCTGAACTTAAAAACATACAATTATTTTGAGTATTCAAAATTCTACTTGTCACTGACAGCGAAATGTCAACGCGAGTGCAAAGTTTAAAAAAAAAAATGGCTGCCTGCTGCAGTTACCTTCAATTAGGTCACGTGCTGGCATTTTTCGGCATTGCAAGTCTAGCGGAAAATTCAATTGGTACTACGCTTTGTTGCGGGAATAAATAAATATTTGGTGTGCGTGTGTTTGTCTTTTGCTGTTTACGCATATTTAAACAAGAACAACTTTAACAACAAGCGACAGCCTAATTTTGACAATTACTTACATATGTCAAATACATAACAATAACAATAGCTGTGCTGCGCTGCGGCAACAACAAAAGGCATTATGTTGTTTGACTTACACACACACACACACACACACACACACACACATTCAGCTTCCCTGTAAACTGATAAAGTCAATTACCAAACAATTAGCGTGCCGTGTACACACAGTAAATAAATGAAAGTGCAGAAGATGAAGGGAGAGGAAAAAACGTTTATCCTTGCACATGAATTACGCTGGACAATGAACGCATAAATTTTTTCCGCTTGCTTTATTAACGCTTTAGCTTGAGAATAATAATTTGGGAGAAAAGATGATAAATCTGAAAAACTTAAAATATGTTCAGATATGCTCAACCTGTGGTACTTCAAATGAGGAAACACAACATAAAGTAAAATTTAAAGTCTTTTATCTCTTTCGGATAAGTAATATATATGTAGGACGGTATTTATAAGAAATTCCTTACAAAAGAAATGAAATTTTCGTTCAATCTTAAAAATACCAAAATTATTTGGATCCATAGTCAGTCTTTAGACATACCACACCTTAAGAAAACCGTTTTTTAAGCTCATGAGAAATAGTTATGCAACTTGGCTTGAGTTTATATATGCATCCATTGCTGGGCATTAACTCGTAAATTAACGTGGAAAGAAGTGGTACGACAGTTGTGTTGTCCGAGTTGTCCACAAGTGAAAAGAATCGATTCTCATCAATATTCATTCAATTAAATAATTTTTGCCATACGAAAACATTTTTCGTTCTTATCAGAAAATTTTGCATTTTTTTGATATCGCTAATGCCCAGTGGTCGAAAAATCGACCACTCACCTTTGCGCTCACACGTCTGATGTGAAAAATGGCGTATTGCACCCGTAGTAATTTTAACATCATCAGGGTTTGAATAGAAGTTGAAATTTAGAGAAATTTTTTTTACTCGATTGCAAAAATTTTTACCGACTTTTCAAAAAAAAAAACCAAAAATACTCCACTCCAAGGCGCGAATCACGCCAAACCAAAAATAATGTGTGCTAGCAAAGGTTCAAACTAATATAATAGCTAAGCGGTAAGGCGATACCACTCTTTATCTCGCCTGGAAAAAGTGCGAAAGTTACTGGTCGAAAAATCGACCGCTGGGACTTAATGCGTTGACGGTGCTCAGCTATGTATACAACCAAACGTCTTTTGAATTGAACTTAAAATCTTTTTCTCGGTACAAGTAACCATTCATTGAACAAATAGTTCATTTAACTAAATATAGAAGAATTTCTATTGGGATCTGCAATAAAAATACTTAACTGGTTGTTGTTTAATCAGCAATGGTTTTGAATGTTAACGTTTCTAGAAAAGCGTTTTGCTTTAACTTGAACGCTTCAACTGTTCAGTGTGACTATCAAAAATTTATGTCATGATCTAAAATTTTATATAGTTATTTGTTTAACGAAAAACTTACTCTGGATGACCACTATCTGTGAACACTGCATGAAAATCCACTCACCAAGCATTTTGTTCTAAAACGAATACTTGATATGATATGTTCAAAATGATTAAAAAAGTTGAATGAGGTTGAATCAGTCGATACAACATAGAATATATTGAAAAAAGTTGCAAGAAGTTGAAACCCCCGAAAAAAGTAGAATGAAGTAGAAAATGGTTGAAAAATGTTGAATAAGGCTAAAAAAGTAAATATACATACATAGTAAGGAAATTGTTGAAGAAATTTAAATGATCAGCTTGAAACAATCGAAAAAATTTGAGAAAGGCATTTTCTGTTGAAGAATTTTAATAAATGTAGAAAAAGTTGAAAAATATTGAAAAAGTCGGATAAAGTTGAGAGAGATTGAAAAATGCTGAAGCAGTTCAGAAATACTGAAAGGTTTACCGAGGTTGAAAAACTCAAAACAAAAAAATTTTTGTAAGTGGCCGAAAAATTCGAAAAGAAGATATGTACTTATATAAAACGTTGAAAATAATTGAAAGAGGTTGAAAAAGGCTGATAAAGTCGAAAAAAACAGAAAATGTTGAAAAAAGTTGAAAGAAGTTGAGAAACTCGTAATTCGCGTTGAAATGTTGAAAAATGTTGCTAAATTGAATTAAGTTGGAAAAGGTTGAAAAGTAAAAAAGGAAAAGTGTAAAATCAGTTAAAAGTTTCTGAAATAAGTCGAAAAATTCCAAAAAATTTAAGAGCTCGAATAAAAAAGGAAAATGTTTAAAGAAGTTGAAAGGTCGAAAAGTTAGAAGTTAGTAAAGGAAATGACTGAAAAAGATTGAAAGAGATTGAAAAAAGTCCAAAAATGTTGCGAAAAAAGTATAAGGCTTTCATAATTTGCGAAATCTGCCATAATAATTCTTAAGCTTTAGGGTCTTGACAAACTCACTGGTGTAACCCAGCCCCATTTTTTACAGTTATAGGTTTTTGTAAACAAAAACAACACCCTTTAACCAAATTTTAGTATGATCGCTTACAAAGTTCAGAGAAACCACGCACACTGATACTATTTTGCTCCCTTTTGATTCAGATATATGTACTTTCTAGCGAGTAAGCTACATAAATTCAATTTCACACCAATAGCTGCAATAAGTAGTTCACTTAAAACAAGGCGTATAATTTATTACTTACATGGAAGCTGCCACTCCCAGTGATCTAATTCCTTCGAAATCTTTTCAATATCAAATCTTATAGTAAACGACATTTCTAGACCAAATTTTATTGAGAATACTTTTACAGTACACTATATATATAATATTTTAAGTACCCGTGCGCAAAATCCTATCTCTTTGTGATATGCATTTTTTAAACAGTGGAAGGGGTTGTGGATTCTGGGCACTCAAATTGGTTTCCCTGAGTTTTCTTTTAACGTTTTCTACACTCGGTGCTATATTAAGCACTTTCTATACTTCCGCAGCAGGTAAAAACGGACTATGTATCGAAAGTCGTATTGAATAATTCACGTCCCGGAGGGACATGGAAGGCATTCGGCCTCATGTTTTTCGTTTATTTGTGTATTTTATCGTATTTGAAACCATTTTCGCAGAACATCCGATAGAATTTTAAATTTCCTTAAAATTTTTACCTTGCAAAATGGAATTTTTAATAATTTTACTTTACTCTGTCGTAAAATGCTTTCCACTGTCCACTAAAATGCAAAAACTCAAAATAATCATTGGAGTATTATACAAAAATAATAGAACTTACTTGTTACGATAAAATTTTTGTAAAAAAACTATCTATTTTTCATATAAATAAAATTTAATTTTTGATTATAAGACCACCACTTACGTATTTAATTGGAATAAGTTCCTAGAATTTATTATTTTTAAATGGAGAGTTCTAAAAATGCTCAAAACTTGTCCTTGGGAAACGTATCTAACAACCTTAAAGCAGATAAACAAGATTAAATATTATTTTACGCAGCAAATTTTAAAGTTTCTTGCAAAATTCAAATCGGCGTTTTTTTTGACCGTAAGTGTAGTATTACTAAGCCGAGCCCACTTTTGTTTATGAGATACCATATTAACATTCATCGCTTCGTTCGCGATGAGTTTCTTTTGAAAGTTGCTTTGACAATTTCAGCAACACCTAAAGAATTCTACTGGGTATAGACATAGTGCGAAAGCTCTAAATGAAATATTTCTACTGTGATGGAATTTTCGATACGTTTGTACCTTTTTCAGTACATTTGCGTCGTGAAAAATCGTCGTCAGTACATACGCGAAGTTTTAAGTACATTCGGTACATTAGGCTCATTTTCAGTACATTTTGCTACTATTTGTAAGACGTAACCTTTTTTTTTTTTTGTTTTTTTTTAGTAAATTTAACCAATTTATGCCCACTTATCTGGAGTAAACTTTCATTACCTTTTTTTTAAGAAAAAAAGTTAAAATTTTGTTGGAATTTTAGTAATCTTATATAACTTTTTGATATTCATGACGAAAAAGTACATTCTTACACATACTTCAAGACTCATTCAATATATTTCCACAAAATCCAAATGCCATCAATGTTTATAAATGAAATTTGCCTTAATTAAAAGCTAAAGTATGTTATGACACATTAGATAAATACCACGATATGTTTTGATTTTTTGAGAAACAATGAAATCTTTTTCATAAGATCTGTGTCTATCGTGTAATTACAAAAAACTACAAGCAACGGAAAAAAATGAGCAACAGCCTTTATATTTTGATGGAAAACTCAAATTATTATGTTACATTTATTAGTAGCAATATGAAATTACTTTGGTTAACAACTCTTATCACTGTAATAGTGAAAAGTAAAAGTGATGAAACTACAATAAATTTGCATAAAGAGACTAACTTAAACGTCCTTTTAAATGATATATACAACGAAAGACGCTATGAAACTTTGATAGTCCGTGCAAATCAAAAGGAACTATATAATGCGGAGTTTTTAAAGCAGCTGGAAGTACCACAATTATTATTAAGCAATCATATAGACTTTACATTAACAGACAAATGGAATAAAAACATTTTGATATTAAGTATAATGGAAAATGCAGAAAATCTACAAGACGACTTAGACAAATTGGCAGCACAATTGAATAAAATACGTAGCACAAGAATTGTCATCTACATAAAGCAGAACAGTGATAAAATAACTGATTTTCCAATAAATTTACAGACATTTTTCGAACTATGCTACAGCCTGAGCATCTTAAATATCATCGTAGTTTTGCAAGATAAATCAACATTTTATGGTTATGTGCCTTTTCCCAACGTACAAGTACAGGAATTACATCAGCATATGGGCCGATATTTTAGAAATTCAACTCTTAATTTGTATGGTCATTCCATACGCACCTATCCCGATCAGTATGTACCACGTGCTATGGTATATATCAATAAAAAAACTGGAAAAATGGAATTAATAGGCTACGTTGGTAGATTGCTGCGGGCATTCGCTAAGCATCATAATGCCACACTGAAATTTCCACTACCAATAACATTGGGGCAACCAATATTCTTTGCTGAACTCATGAAACTAACGAAAAATGGCACACTTGACATTCCTGGTACATTCGCGAGTTATATACTAGGCGACAATATGCTTGGCTCTAGCTACCCAGTAGAGATAAGTCATTTATGTGTTATGATACCCATACCCAATGTCACTATTGATGATATATATAACATTGTGTTTGGTTGGAAAATGTACATCTTTTTAATTATATTACTATATAGTTTTGGAATTTTACTCAGCCTGAGCAATTATATATTTTGGCATTATACCAAGTCCAACGATAGTTCAAATCGCCAACGTTTTTCCCATCAATTGTGTTTCAATGATGAAGTTTTTCGTGGAATATTTGCACAGAGTTTTATGTATCCCAAAAGCATGTTAGCAACACACAAGTTAACATTTATGTTAATTTTCTTATCAGGATATTTCACGCAATTGACGTTCGGTGTGTACCTACAAACTTATCTTACGCAACACCCGTTGATACAGAGCTCCCGAAGTTTTGATGATTTGCTAAACTCAAATTTACGCATTGCTACTCACAAAGCGGTGATTGACGCTGTACCACTTTTTAAGGGCCCAGAATTTATGCAGAAGTATGGGAGTGTTTTTGAAGAATTTGGATCTTATGCTGATACTGTTAAGTTGCGTAGTGCTCTCAATACTTCATTTGCCTATAGTGTTACATCATCTACTTGGTCAGTTTTTGCCAAACAACAGGAATATTTTGGATATCGCTCATTTTATGTTACGCCCAATATTTGCATACAGGCATTTGATTTATCTTCGTTTCCATTGCAACTGAATTCGATTTATGAGGCTCCACTGCATGCGTTCATATTGCGTGTAATGGAATCGGGGCTATATCAACATTGGTATAACTCCAATTTTCAGGATACGTTGAAATTGGGTTTATTACCAATGCGCGATATAAGCAGATCACATGAATTTCATGCAGCTCGAGTTGAAGACTTGCAACAGGTAATATCACAATTTTATTTTGGACTGTTGCTTTCGTTTGGAGTTTTTTTGGGAGAACTATTTCTGAAATGGTTAAGAACTCATAAGATTGTGCATTTTACTGATAAGTATTGTTAAATGTTATTGTAAGAATAAATGTATAATAATATATATATTTGTGTCTATATATGTATATAATATAATAATGATTTATAATAAAATTTTATTTGAAATGTAAAAAGTAATTAGCATTCTAGAATTAGACAAAGTTGGTTTGGAAGAAATAAAATACACAAAACCATCACGAGCCATTAATACCAGTTATTGAGATTTATAAATATGTATAAATATAAAAACCCAAAAAAAAAAAAAATATTCGCCAATCATAAATATGCTTACCAGCTCCTTTACCAAGTAATGGAAATGGTAAGCATATTAAAGTTGACTAAGAAATATCCTAAAACTTTATGAATCATCAATGAATCTGCGAATCCTTTATCAAATAACTGAAATTGTAAGTATGCACTTTGAACTTTCTTTGAAACAACATCGTTTTGCAAAATCAAGGAACATGCCAATAAAAAAAAGCTTCATTGGCATCAGTGCACATACCAGATCCCTTAGTAAAATGGTAAATACTAAAGCAAGAAATATCAAAGGCGTCTTCAACCATAAACGTTATTACAGAGTCACTTACCATGCAATTGAACAAGTAAGCTTGTTGAAATTAAGGTGAAATCGCGATTGAAGAGTGGACACACATTTTCGGGAATTCGCAGTCCGAACTACCACGGTTCGGTTTTTTTTTTGAAGTTGATAAAGTCAAAAAAAAATTAGAAAGTGGATTATAATCGAGAAAATTTATATAATATTTCAAAAAGTTGAAAGCTGTTTAAAAAATATAATAAAGTCGGAAAAGGTTTAAAACTGTTGAAAATGTGAAATGGAAATGAATATGGAAAATGGATATGGATAAGGAAAAGTCAGAAAAATTTAAAGTGTCGAAAGAGGTTGAGAAACTCGAAAATTATTAAATGAGATTGAAATAATGAAATTGAAAAATGCTTAAAAAGCCGATAATATATAAAAAAGTTTCAAGAAAAATGAAAGGTGTTGAAAAAATCAAAAAAAAATTTATAGAGGTTGAACAGTTGAAATATGCGAAGAAAGTCAATAAAATATTTTAAGTGTTGAAAAAAGTTGAATGTGGTTCAAAAATGTTGAAACAGTTGATAAAGTTGAATGAGATTAAAAAACTCGAAAAAAGTTGAATGAGGTTGAAATATGTTGAAACAGTCTTAAATCATTGGAAATTTCGAACAAATATAGAAACTAAAAATTATAAAAGTTGAAAAATGTTGAAAACTCAAAAAAAAATATGTAAAATCTTGAAGAAAGTTGATAGAGGTTAAATAAGTCAAAACAATATGGAAAATATTGAAAAATTAAGAGATAAGAAATTTTTGAAAATAATGAAAAGAAAAACTTGAAATATGTTGACAAAGTTGAAATGAAATTGTATATATTGAAAAAAGTTCAAAGAGGTTAAAAAATATTGAAATCGCTGAAAAAGTCAAAAAATATAGAGACTAATGAATAAAGTTCAACCAGGTTGAAAAAGCGAAAAAAAGTGGAAAATATTAAAGACTGTTGAAGGAGTTTGATTAGATAAGTCAAAAAATATGAAAAATATTGAAAATGTTAAAAAAAGTTGCAAAATTCTGAAATTTTTGAAAAATTCTGAAATGTTGAAAAAGTCGAAACAGAATGGAAAATGTTTAAACAGTTTGAAATCGCTGAAAAAGTCGAAAAATATAGAAACTAATGAAGAAAATTTAGCAAGATTGAAAAGTTAAAAAAAAAGTGGAAAATATTGAAGAAAGTTGAAGAAGGTTGAACAAGTGAAAAAAATATTGAAAATGTTTAAAAAAGTTGAAAATTACTGGAGTTTTTAAAAAATATTGAAATCCGAAACGAGTAGAAAAATCTTGAAAAAGTCGAAACGAAATGGAAAATGTTTATAAGAAATGAAAGAAGTTCAAAAATGGTTGAACAGCTGAAAAACTCAGAAAAAATTGAGAAAATATGGAAAATGTTGAAAATAGTTCAAAGAGGTTGAAAAACTCGAAAAAACTGAAAAAAGGTTAAAAAAAGTGAAAAAAATATGAAAAATGTTGAAAAAAATTGGAAGTGATTGAAAACTTGAAAAAAAAAAAATTAGGGAGATGAAAAGTATTAGGGATGTATTGACAAAGTCGTATTGAAATGTTGAAAAATCGTAATTCTCTTTTATGATAGTAATAACCTAAATAACAGGAATGTAAATAGTAAATTAAAAAAAAAGTAATTCGTCGGTTTTTTTTGCTGTGGGCTTAAATAAGACGTACCAGATTTCGTACTCATAAATGCGTATTATGAAGTATATACAAATATTTCATTTCAATTCTTATGCTTTGCTCAGCCAAGAACACTTAGCAATGCGCATCATAACTCAGAGATTTTCTTTATTGCTAGCGGCTAATAAAAAAAAAATACACCAACTCCCCTCACACAACAATGAAAAATAATTCGATTTCCGCAAATCTGCTGTTTATTAAACAAAAACTTCAAAGTTATTATTTATTAAAGATATATTTTCAGCATCAAGAGAATAAAGGAAATATAAATTTTTTAATAAAATTAAATTGGCTCTCTTATTTTTTTTTTTTTTCATTCTTCTACCGCAGGCATACCAAGAATGGAAGGAGAACGCACAAAAAAAATTGTCATTTTGTTTAAAACAATTTTTCAAATTTCCTTTTAAGCAGCAGCATTAATGGGCAAAATAATGAAAAAATACCTAAGTAAAGAATTTTTTGTTTTTTTTTTTTACTTTAGAAATAACGAAAATGATAATATAAAGAGAATAAAACAAAAAATTAAAGCAAATAAAAATCAGAAAAAAAATTAAAAAGGGTTACGAACTTCTTACGCTGGCAGTGGGAAATTTTGTATATTGTGGCCAATGAGTTGCTTATGCAAAATAATCAGCATACTTAACGCACTTTCCACTTGGTAACGCTACAATGATAGTGAAAGAGAGAGAGAAAGAGCTGATGATGATGACCCACAAGGACGTTGAGTGCTGAGTTACTAAAATGCGATTAAATTTAAGTTTAGGAAAAAAAAACCTTTTTTTTTTGCTCAACTCACACAGCAGGGACCAAAGGGCATTGGAGTATGTTGTTGTAAAACATATACTTAAAATAAAATAAGACAACTAAAAGTAAATTTAATAAATGAAATGTAAAACAAAGACCACAAGAGCGAGTGCTCTTTTAAAGAGCCTGCGGCATGAAATGCTTAAAAAAAAGCTTTATTTCTTTGTAATTTATTCGTTGTTTTAACAAAAGACAGTGGAAATCTAGTGAAGAAATTGCATGCAGTTACTATGAAATGTGTTATGCACTTTGGTATATAGTATAACTATATAGAATATATGTTAACGGCCAAACTAGTTTTTAGGATAAACTAGTTTTTCCTATATAGAATATATGTATGTTACCGGCCAAACTAGTTTTTAGCATAAACTAGTTTTTCCTAGGCCATACTGGTTTTTCCTAGGCCAAACTAGTTAACTTGGCTAAAAGTTTGCAATTTAATTTTAACACAAAAACACTGTGGATAGCGAAGCCGATGTTGCACATATTGGAGGATGTATATTCTCAACCGTGGCTGAAGGCCGCCCACTAATCCTCACAGACCACTTGCCAAGTATTCAATAAAATTGATAAGTGTTACTGTCTTACTTCGCTACTGCCTCAGTTTTCACTAGCCACAGTGCTTTTGCATTTGGTTTTCATTGCATATCTTTACACTTAACGGTAACTAGTTTGGCCTAAAACTAGTTTGGCCTAAAACTAGTTTGGCCGGTAACATATATAAATACGCAGTTGCAAAATGGTTCCATACCATTTTAACTGGCATTACACAACATAATCGCTTAGTTTTTTTTTTCTAGAAAGCTTGAAGAGAAACCAATGAACCGACTTTAATTGATTTTGGTTTAGGTATAAACTGCACCCTAAGAAAGGTTTTGAAAAGCTCCTAGTTCATTAATGGACGAATTTTGGTGATAATTAGTTTGAATATAGAATGAACCCTAAGAAAGATTAAGAAAAACTTTAAGCTCTTTCAGATGACATAGAACCCTTGATGAAATTCGGTACGGAGATAGATTGAATATTGTTTAAAGACATTTGTTTAGAGTTGGCAGTGCCACGCCTTTCACAGGAAAAAACGTTTTCGCTAGTAAACATATGAACTGATTATGATGAAATTTGGTACAGAGATAGATTTAACGCTGAGCAAAAGTACCTATTTGCTTAAAAGTGAACGTTGCAACGCACCAAATAGGAAAATATGTTGTCACAGATAAACTAATGGACCGAATTTTATGAAGTTTGGTATGGAGATAGATTGATTCTTGAAAAGAGGCATTCGTTCTTATATGGGGGGCTTCATACCCCCAACAGAAAAATATGTTTACTTGAGATCTGTCAGAAAAACTCGTCAGCCAATTGACGTAACTTTCTAGAGTATATTCTGCCGTGAAAACTATAGAAAAAGTAAGGTAACCTACATTATATCGGCACTCAAAGGTGCATTCGATTTTGGAGATGATATCCTCAACTCCTATTACTTAAATTCACCACACGATGCTGAACTTGATAAAGCAGCTCCAAATTAGTTAACTCATACAAAGTTTGAAAATAAGTTTTAGAATTGATCAGTATAAGTCTTGAAACTCAGCATTTGAGCCCATTTTTCGAAAAATAATTTCAAGCAAACGATGCAGAAAGGACGAAAATTGACTACTTTATCAAGGGCGGCCATTCGAAGGTTAACTTTGGACTCATTTCTGGAAAACATTTCTTTTTGCAGCATTAGATGCGCAAATGTCATTTCTGACATCATTAATTTCAGCCTAAGACTTTAGTGGAGCTTGATTTGTATGTATCAAAACCATAGAAATCTCCACCAATCAGTGAAAAAGGCTAAAAATTAATTTTATAAGTAATCCCAATTCTGGACATCGCCTGGAAACGATGGTCCTGAACACGAAAAAAATTTGATCGCCTTGTTTTTTTTTTTTTTTTTTTGGAGTTCATTACTTCTTATGAAAAAAAAAGACGGAAAAAATAATATTAGGGAAAAACAAAATATTTTCGAAAACAATGCTTAAACTAAGTTATCAGCTCAATTTTTTCACGATGAAAATTGTGCAAAAACATATCAAAAAAACGCTTTTTTGGCATTTTGTCTAAAAAAATATTAAATTTTATTTATAACTTTGGCCCGATTTTTTAAGCGCAATTTATCCTTAAAATCCATTAGACTACAATTTTTTGAATATTTTTGTAAATGATCTTACAAACCGTAGATGTGTCATACTTTTTACTTCCTCAAACAACACTAACGCTATGTGGCACTTAATATACCCGAGCAAAAAAGACTGTAGCGCACAAAAAGGATTGTGGTTCTCCTTTTTGCTGCGGCTACAAGTAGTGCTTTGTGGGTAAAGAGGCGGAAAAAATAGGTGGTAATCACCAACATCAACGCAAAAGAGAAAGCAGCAGCAGGTCCTTGGAGGTATTACAAACAACAAAAGTACCTCATCAAGTTGATGGGAATTTCTAATGCAAATTTCTTATACATTACGGGTTTGCACTGCTACTCAGACGTTGTCTTCCTTACTACAGTTTTCTTTTAAAAGAAACTTTCTTTTGGTTGTTCTTGTTGATTTATCATTATGCAGTGCAACAACAATAGAAACTACAATAGCAATAATTACAAGTTATATATAAAACAAAACTGAAACAGCAATGATGAGGTTCTTAGTTTTGTTTTTTTACACTTAAAGCCTTTTTAATTTGCATTTTCATTAACACTTGCAAGGCGGCGCACTTTAAGTTGAGTAATTACAAGAGGAGAAAAAAAACGCAGAAATGAAGAAACTGACAATGAGAAATTTTTAAATGGGTTTTTGGGCAATGAAAATGAAACTGAAAACTTTTTGTTATCACGCATTTAACGACAAAAAAAGTTTACTCATTTGCATAACTTTGAAATAAATGAGAAAATGTATTACATTTTAATGCTTCAATTTAGGCAACAGCATATTTATTTTAAAATATCACTAAATAAACTATTAAATTTAAGCTTAAATTAAACAAAAATAACATAATTAAAAAAAATATATATATACAACATAAAGTTATTTTCCTATGTCAGCTGTAAAGTATGCAAAGCTTTTCTTACATTCCACACAAGAATTTTCTTATGCCACACACACACACAAAAAATACAAACAAACCCAGACAAAGCATGCAGCTGAGTACAAAATTACCTACATCACTGAATCGTCATTGCAACTGTAAACAGCTGCAGCATACAAAGCCATCCAACCCCAAACGCCCACACGACGTTGCTTCTCTTAATTTTTATTTTTACTGCTTGCTACTCACAATGCTGATCATCAAGTGTGCAAAAGTGCAAAGTACGCGCGGCGTGAAAACTGCTTTTGTGTGATTATTATCCTGGGAAATTGCACACTGGTGTTGCTGTTTGCACACAGAACTCACTGCTCGACTTTTACGACGTCATTAACCCAACAAGTAGTTCTGTGCGCGTTTTGCTACTGCAACAGCAGCGCAAGGACTCATTTGCTGCAGGCGTGCATAGGCACTTCGCCAGCAAAGTAACAAGGACATTTGTGTCGTCTTTTTAATTTTTTTTCTTTTCGTTTTTTTCTGTGGAGTATGCAAGCGACACTATATAACAATTTTTCGTTCGACTGTTAAAAGAAGATGATGAGGAGAAAGAACTTAAGGGACATATGTTTTCTAATCATAAATGTTGGAGGAATTTTCTGCCTACATATTTTTTTTTCTTTTCTCATTAAAAAATATAGTGAAAAAATATAAAAAGGAATTAAGGAATGCACAAAAATGGAATTGCAAGACGTACATATGTAAAGTGTGCGAAGCTTTAGTCAAGTGTTTGTGCTAAGTTAATGAACTTTTTCAGCTGGGAATGTTGCGTGAAAGTAGAGGGAAGTTGGAAAGTAAATGTGCAACAGTATGAGCTCACGTTTTGAGCAACATATAGTTTTAAGAAAGCTATTGAATTTCCAATATATCAGTCTTCTAGTACAAGTGGAAAACTTAGTTCAAAATTTTTAAAAATTATACCGTTGATAAGCTCGAGGTTGGAGAATATTTCTATTTATTCTCATAAGCGATTTCTTCGAAGAAGTTCAAGGAAATATCACAAATATTTTATCAAAAAACTAAAATCATATGACCTTAACCTCCATAACCATTTTTCTATAAAATAATATTATAATTGCACCATTCGGTAGGAAAAATGTCGGCAAATCAGATGAGCGACAAAACGGTGGATCTATAAAAATGTAAGTCGACGAAAAAGTTGGATAACAAAATATTCGATGACAAAAAAAAGGTAAACGGTAGAAATGTTATACCACTAAAAATTGTACAGCAAAAAATCAAATGTAAAAATTACAAAGTCTATCGTCCAACTTTTTTGTCGTCCCACTTTATCGTCGTCCAACTTTTTGCCGTCCAACTTTTATGTCTTTCAAATTTTTTCATTCAATAAATCGTTTATTGAAATTTTTTGCTGCCCAAATTTTCTCCGCCCAACTTTTTTGTCATCCAATAATATGCCGTCCAACTTTTATGTCGTCCAACCCTTTTCATCGAAAATCTTTTCTTGAAACTTTTTTTCGCTCAAATTTTTGTCGTCCAACTTTCTTGTCATCCAATATTTTTTCATCCAATTTTTTTTTCAGCCAAATTCTTTTCGTGCAACTTTTTGTCGTCCAAGCACTTTGTCGTTCAACTTTTAGACATGTAACCTTTTTTGCTAGCCAACTATGTTAGCGTTTGATGTTTGAGATTCTGTAATGTTATGCAATGCCAATATTTTACAGTTCGTCGATAGTTATTTCTATACAATGCTATGAATTTCCTTTGTTATCAAAGTAATTTTACGTTCCTTTTTATTTTACTTTTAGTTTTGCAACATCGCTCGCCAGCACTGCGGTACACCACCTCATTCAGCTATTTATTATAATCCAACCTCAAATTAAGTTCCATTATCAGAAAACCAATTCACTTACAACTTATTAACACTTGCCAATCTAACACACACAAATCCACAAAATTAAATCATAAAAATGCAAAAAAAATAAGACGCAAAAAAATTATGAGACTTGGTGTCAATGCGTCAAAAATATGTTACACTTCTTAAGCTGACAAAACTTCAAATTAAATTAAAAAAGAACCGCATTGCGTTCCAAAGACCAAACAACAGCGCTACCACCCAATATCAGAGAACAGCCACCACCCTTACTGCTGCTAAAGTAAAACGGTGGACCAACATCACCAACGCCAACCCAATGCTACCAATTATGCCACTGTATGCAATAAAATGAGAAAAAGAGAGAGGAGGTGAAAACAACAACATCTTAGACTAATTTGCAGCGATTTATAGCGGCTGCACGCCGCGCGCCCAAACGAACCGAGCAAAATTGTTGGTGTGCTATTGAAGCAAAAATTTAATAATAAACGCCAAAATGCCACACTGACTGACTCTGGGCTGGTTGGTGGTAGCTGGTGAATTTGGCGTTGATGCCGGCAACACAAACAAAACTTCTGTTAGCAGCTAACGCACGTTGGTTGCTTGCGTTGCGCGGCGTTGGGTTGGGGCACCCAAATGTATGCAAGGCTTAACAATATGGGTATGTTTGGTATTTCATCGACTTTTTTGCTCTAATTTTAAATCCCCTTTAATAAGCTCATAGCAGCAGGAGTAATAGTAGAAAATAAAAGCAGCCGCAGCTCAGTTGAATTGAATTGAATTGAATAAAAAAAAATTAAGTGAAGTAACTAACAACCTTACTGCGGAAGTATGCTTTTTTATGGTAAAGTACAGTGGAAGGTTTTAGTAGTGCCGGAAAATTAGAAATGTCTTCAGTTTTGATAAGGTTTTAAAAAATTTAGGGAATTTTAGAAGTTAGTTTTAAAATGTTCACCAAAGTAGTATTTTCTGGCAGCCAATAATTAAATACACAAATTACTATAAAGTAAAGCACAAACAAGCTGGTGACATGAAGAATTTTATCTTACTATGTATCACAGTAGAGCTGTTGTTGTTTGATTCAAAAATAAATTAGACGTATGAGTAACTTTTAATACAGCAAACATTACTACTTTTAAAAACTTCTGCGTTATTGTTGATTGCCAAACTTCTTCTAAAACTCAATGTAATATTTAAATGTGAATAATTTGGATCCTACGAGCAGCCATTAATTAAATCTTATTATTACTATGAGGTACACAATAATGATATCAAAAACATGCTTGTATAGTTCCTAAGTAAAATCGAACCGGAGATATCGTTGGCTGAGGCCAAAATTAAATTCATAGTTGCGACGTATGAGTAACATTTATTTGATATGCTTCATGCTAAAAACATTTTTAGTGTTTGAAGCTACATGCTCTTTGATGATGCCTAGTACGTATTTGTAAAGTTCAATTTCTTTATTTAGCAATGCTCTGAAATAAACTTACGATTTAATTTATGGCTGCCAGAAAAAACTTATTATTTTTTATTAGACGATCACACATTTTTTATTAGTTTTTTATTCATATAAATATCCATTTATCACTTTATGTTACACCACTGTGCCTGTGGAACCCCATGGCCAAAGTTATCATAATCATTGGCGTAACGCGTCATTTTTAGCCAATATTTTCTTAACCAGTTGTTGTTGTTGTTGCTCTCATTCTCTTGGGATAAATTAGTGGTTGCGCCATAATAAAGACAGACTACAACATACAGCCTAAACAGGATAACAATAGCAGCAGCAGCAACAGGGACTGCTTTTTCTTGGATAAAGCAGCTAACATAATTTAATTCAAGAAAAAGTTTATGTTTTGCATGTTAAGTTAAAAATCCAGTCACAACAGCAGGGTGCTGTGATTTTTGCGGATTGGCAGGAGAGCATAACACCCGTTCAAAATTTCCGGCTTTGACGGGTAGCAAAGTGTATGGGAGTTACTCTTCTCACACCCCCAATTGCACTGATTTCATATTTATTTTATTAATAGAAAATTATCATAAAAATATGCTGCATACTTTTGGGTGTTAGAAATGAGAAAATGGGGTTGATTTGTCACTAAGGGTGTGATATTGGATATTTCTTAAGCATTTTTTGATAGCAGTTGTTGTGCTAAGGATATAATTTTTATTTTTTTTTTTGTAGCTATTAGTTTTTTTTTTTTTTTCTAATGCATCGACACTTTCCGGTACGAAAGACAGCAGCAGGTGAGAAAATATTTATGAAAAGGACTTTGATTTTTACGATTGGTTAGTTTTCTTTAGGAAAAAAGTCTCCACAGTCAGACTTCATATAAATGTCAACACACACAACTCGAAATCTTTGAAATATTCTATGACTTTAACGAAAATAAATTCCTTATTATGATTTTATTAACAATTTCTTGGAGTTGAACATTTTAAGTTTCTTCACCATTCTTTGCTCTTGTAGTTCCTTATGCTTGCATCAATTTGTAGCAAAACTGCAAGTGTAAAATTTATTTGGAATTTTGTCTTCAGTATGTGTCTCTCGTTTTTTAGTTAAAATATGCACTCAACAGCAGCAAGTAATAAAACTCAACACTTTATGACTTTTACAACACCTCAAAAGTGTCGTAACTGCGACAGAAAGAAGTAACCAACCTCCAAAACCCTAAAGGAAAGGAGAAAGTCTTATGCACACGAAGAAATTACTAGTTTTCATGCTTTCATCTTAAAAAAATTTTGACTTTTTTTTAGCAGCCAATGATTATATTTATGTATTATATTTAAACAGAATTTAATTGATTTAATAATATAGTTCTGTTGATTCTAAGTTACATCGGAACACTTGTACCATAGCTTGAAATCATAAGCATATAGGACGTATGAGCAACGTTTAATTTTAAAATTCAAGTGCTATTTTTAAATACGGTGAAATCAAAACTTCTGTAACTCAAATTCGATACAACTTAGCATCCACATTTGGACGTCATTTAATTTGATATATCATTGTTACAAAATAAAATACAATTTAGATCTATGGCCGCTAAGGAAAAAAACAAAGCAAAGACAAAATATTATCAAAGCATTTTTTTTTTTGTTGTTCAAAATTGATCATTTTTTTTTTGTGTATTTTAAAAGCGCTTGTTTATACCAACTCAGGTGCGCCTCACTACACTTCTCGCTGTTACCAGTGATTTTGCTGCTTGGCTTGTCATTACAAAATTTACGCTGTTGCTTTGTTGAAATGACTTCAAAGATTTTGAAATAGCATTGTGCATACAGCTGCAATTTTTCTCATTCACATATTTGCTACTTGCTTTGCTAGGTTTCATTTGCTTGCTGTGCTTGTGCTCATCTTCGTCAGCATCAATATTTTAGTCTTTTATTTGCCTGTCTTGCCTTTTCGTTTGTTTATTTCATTGCTCTGCAAGTAATTGCAAATTGTGCTAAATAAAGGAATTTTACTCCTGTCTCAAGACAAGGATGTATTAAGAGTAAAAGGACTTCTTAAAAGAAGAATAATTGCGTTTATTATAATATCTTGCCAGAAAAGTAGTCTGTTGAAGGAACGGTTTCCTTTATTGTGCATTTATTATATTTGAAAACCTTAAAACCAACACCAACTAACTGTTGGTAAAATGACTAACATATTTTTTTTTTAAATTGCATGTAAGCGCAAATGCTCCGTAGTACTGAAAATTTCTATTTAATATAAAAAAAACTGCAAGGCAATTTTAAGCTAAAATACATGCTTTTGGAAGGCTTAAAAAATTATAGTTTCTGACGACTCTGTACTAAAAATTTTGCATTTGCTTTCCTGTCATCCCATTCTTTTTTATTTGTCCATTTTTCGATGTCTCTATATATTCAATTGTTTATTTATTTGCATCTTAATCATCACAACAATATACTTCACACAAGAAAAGTCTGAGAAAATAACCCAAAAAAGATAGTAAGCTTTCAATTGTTCTAAGCGTATGAAAACTTCAAATATATTAAACGATTTTGTTAAAAAAATATCTAAATGAAATTTTAAATACGAGTAGTCGAACAAAAGCAGCCGAAAAATTTGTTACCCTTACGAATATTATAGTTATTTATGCCACGATTGTTGGTTAAATTTACGAAAAAGATTTTTTTTTCAGATATTAACTACAAAATTTGTAACAACCATAAAAATAGTAAAAAAATTTTTAAAACTTACTTTTTTTTTGTTGATTTTTTCTTTTCTCTATTTTCTATTATCATATTGTAGGAGTACGCAAGAAAAAAGAAAAGATGCTAATAAATGCAGGTGTGAGCCACCCCAGGCGTGCAAATAGTTACCATGCAATTTGTATGTTAACCAAAAAAGTGGTAAGTTTTGTGATTTTCTTACAAAATAAGTTTGTAGCATAACATAAGTATTTTAACAATAAGTGTACATAACAAAGAGTAAACTAACAACTTTTTTGGTAGACAAACAGTAGAAAAAATTTCACACCTCTCACCGAATAAATTTACTATTTTTCACCATCACTTTCGGTTTAATTTAATAACCTTGTCGGCTAAATTTACCTACATACCTTGTCGGTAGGCTTATCAACAAAATAGTAAACTAACCACTTGTTGATAAACATTGTTTTAGAGACCAAATCCATCTCAAATCATGCACGTGGATTATTTCATTTTACGGAATTGGTTGCAGATTAAATATGTTGTTTTTCAAAGGATATAAGGGGACCCATATTTCCCCGATTTGATTAAAAAAAATTTGTACGGAGTTATGGTCATTTTAAGTTATGCCCATTTTAAGCTGAAAATTGTTTCAAAAAAGCGGCATTCCATACAAATCAAAATAATTAACTTTTGTCTTCTGATTCTATTAGAAAATTCTAATTTTCTGTTAAAATCTTTAAAAAAATTTCAAAATGGTTGAAAATTAGCAGACTTATAGCGCTTTTCATGAGAAAAAAAAAGTTAATTTTCTGAAAAACCCCACCTTTTTTTCGCTTAAAATTTTATATTGGACTTGTACTAACACAAGAAAGAGATGATATGAGTTTAATGCGCGCTTAAAGACATTTGAGGTGAGGAGAATTTTTTTTTTCAAATAAAAAAAATATTTAAATTTTTGTTTCAACCATGCCAGCTATCTATGATACTACTATCTTCAGCTTATTTTTAATAACAACATCCTTTAGTACCGTTCTTTTTCTTTAAAATAAGCTTTCAATTGGTAATCTGCGATGTTTTCTCGCAAAGTTACAGCCATTTGAAAAAGACTGGTCTCTTACCTATTTAATATTCTGATGGGTTGGTGTGTTTGATACATTCGTTTTCAGTTAAATTTATCTTTGTTTTTTTGTGTGTTCTACTTATTCTTTCGTATCCATCTCATTCGCTTCATTAAAAAACCAATCTCTGAAGTTTTTCAATAAAATTTTTTGCCACGCCTATTATTTAGTTCAAAAAAAATTATTATGTCCGTTGCTAAGTTTTAACTTATGTCGAAAATACCATCCCAACTTGTTGGAAATATACAACTTATTGCTTCAAACATGTAGTGTTATTTTCCCGAGCTATGTTGTATACTCATGGTCAACCTCCGTGACATTTTAATTTAAGACTTAACTTTCATGCTACATGTGTTATATATTGTTGGAATACTTTCTGAAAATGATAAGTTTAAGATTTATTTCAATAAAAGATGACATGCCGATTTGCCTATTCGAAGCATTTTTATCATAAGTGCACGTATAGGCACCTACGTATACGGAGCTATTGCGTCACTTTGGCCTTGAATTTTTTCAAAACCTTTCAACAGTAGATATTCACCCATATCGTGAATATCCGGAGGAAAACAATTCTCTCGGATTTTTTTTATCTCGAGAGGAGTATTTTGCGATCATAAATAATTGAGGAATGGAAAACTTCATATCCAGTCAGTGCTGCCAAAATATTTCCAATTACTTCCAACCAGTCCAAAATCACAGTTGCATTTTTCATATTTGAAATTAGCTTTTCTGTCAGATGAACAATTTTATGAATAAAAATGAAGTCCATTATATTACAAAAAAAAAAAAAACACCTAAAATATAGTATAGTATAGCTCCATAGTTTGCCATCTACTACTTTTCATGAAGACTTTTACTGTATCCGAATTGGATTCCATGTACTAGACCAATATCAGTAATTGCTCTTTGTTTGTATTGCTAGATCTTGTAAATATGTTAAAAAAATCTTTTTATCAAATAAAATTACAAAATATTGCTAACATTGACTTTGTCTTCATTGAATTCGTTGCTACAAAGTTAGGGAAAAAAATGTTCCCCAAAAAAGTACTGCCAATAACCTCATTTTCCAAGGAGTTTTTTCTCATTCCCCAAAAATCTTCCATGATCGCATAATAGGGGATTGGAGAGAAAGTCCGAAGGAATGTTTATTGATGATATGGGTGATTAGCTTTATATGAGGATATCATTTAAAATTTATGTATTATGAAAAGTTCTTAAGTCCTGTGTATGGTCCTGTTTGGTTTCTCCGAACTTGAACTTTAAGGGATATGAAAATGGAGTTTCGAAAGAATTTATCTTGAGCATTGTCACAAACAGTCTGTTGAAAAGATATATTTTAAGAAAACTAAAGTTATATTTTTTGAGAAATGTCATGACAGTTTTGTATTCAGAAATTAATTTTTATTTGAATATTGAGTTCTTGTTTTCCTGAAGAACAATGATCTATTAAGTGGCTTCCGTTCTCTGAATTGTATGTTTCCTTATCAAACTATGATCTGAATATTGCTTCGTAGTAAGTCAGTCAGAAAAAAAAACTATTTGAATGGAAAAAGTGAATTTTTGCTATTTTAGGAAGTGCTACACACCCTGAGGAACCGAGTTTAAACAGAAAATAATAATAAACATCACAAAGTGCTTTACGTTTAAAAAATAAATCCTAGGAATAAACGAATTAAAATAATTCCAAAAAAATAATTTAAATTATGCAATTGAAATAGAAAATTTGTAGCAACTAAAATAAACAATTCAACTTTAAGTCTTATGGTTTTGCACTGCAATGCCACACAAATTTTCAACTGACTGCTACTTCCGTTTCCTTTTAGAGCACAAATTTTTACATTTTTTTGTTTCTTTATGTTACAACACATCCGCTGCACTCGACTGACCATGCAAATATTTGATTTGCACATTCTAAATATTTAATTTCTTATGTTGCAGCAGCAGCAGCAACTGACAGACCAAATGAAAAAAAGAAGAAACTAAAAAACACTTGGAATTAATTTTTAAGTAAAAAAAAGAGTTCGTTCTCAATTCCAAATTGCAGACAGCAAAAGTTTTAAGATGCGGCTGCTGATAGGAAAAAGATGAAAATATTCAGCACGCTTAAGATGTATGTTTACTTTAATATTAAATCTATGCAGCAAAAACGATTTTGCTCTTTGCAGCATTAAGTAAAAGTTTGCTATGAAAATTAAAAAAAAAAAATTTAAGAAACTATTAAAAATTCTTTAAACAAATTTAAGACAAATGACCTAAAAACCCATGCTTGCAGCTAAGCTACTTACTGCTTAAAATGTAGCAAACTTATATGACTTTCTAACATGCTGCACAAATTAAAGTCAACTTTTGCGCAAATTTAAGCGCTAAAATCTTTGTGCTTGAATATTAAAAAACAAAAAGTTTTCTGAAAAAGAAAATAAATAAAAGAACCCAAACAAAAACGACTCATGACTTTCACTGCGTGTGAAAATTTTTGGCTGCGTCACATTCTTGGTGTCAAACAATGTTACGGCTGCTGACATTGTGGCTCATGCAGCAGACGCGCGATCGCACACGCACTCACACCCACACACACATAGCAAGTGTCAAAAATTTATTTTAAATGGTTTTTCATTCCAGGAAAGCAAAAGAAAAGTAAAAAAGAAAACCTAAGAAGTCAAAAGAAAAAACAAAAAACGTTGAATGTAACAGCAAAAAGAAAGAAAGAAAAAAAAACATTGCTGCCTTCAAGGCGCACTAAGAAACAATGTCAAGGATTAAACATGTCAAACGGCGGTGGCAATGGCAGCATCGCGTCGTTTTGCAGACACGTAGCGCATACGAAAATTGTTTCAAAAAAAAAGGGGGCGTAACAACAACAACAAATATTTCACCTACGCAGTCACTACACACACACACATACTCACCAGCTTAAAATTTCAAATAGAAAATATTTTTTGAAGATTTTTTTTTCGTACTTCGTCATTATATTTTTGCACAAGACACATGAGTGCGCCTTTAAGAATGTAGAAATTTTTGGGTGCCAAGCGGTGTTGCGCTGAGCTGTTTTAACCCAAGAATAGAGTGACAGTTTTGCAAAGTTACATACTACCGAATATAATGAATAAACTAGCAAACGAGTTTCAAGTGAACTCACACTTTAATTTGTGATTCAATCAGAAGGTACAATTTAAATGTAAAATATGTAAAACACAGAAAGAAAGTTTTATCCTCATGTAACACATTTTAATTCTTAAAAATCTATTTTAGTACATGGCTTAAGTTTTCATTATATATCAGGTATAAAAAAATAATGCCCTTGGAAATTGTCCGATAAACTTTCTCCAAAACTGGAAAAATCAAATTAAATATAAATTAGAAATTAAAACTTCACTTAATATAAAAATTTTATTCAAAACATTTCTCAATCAGTCAGTACATTTTGTGCGACATATCCTATTTAGATTTTGAGCCACTGTTCTGTACGCAATATTCCGAAATTCAAAATGCAGATATCACGACTATAGACAGAGTGACAAAGTCTTATAGAAACAATTCTCAGCCTTCTCCCGAAGAGCACCACCTTCTCCTTCTCATTATGTTTTACCTAATGAAATTCTAAATTGATTCAACTCAATATTTTTTTCACTTATTTTTAAAAGAGTTATTTATTCAGGTTGAAAGTATTTAATTCTGAGACAACTATGTATTTTCTCATTTTAGAAATAATACGTAACATATTAGAAATTTTTTGTTTGAAATATTGCAAGCAGAAAGTAACAATAATAGTTCATCTATATTTCAAATGTGATGTTTCAGATATAATCATTCTGAAGTGTTTCTGAAAGCTTTCAGATTAAACGATTTCTGCACATTACAAATAAAATCTTTCTGAGACGTTATAAATTAAACTTTCCACACATAATCATTTTAATTGTTTCTGTAATGCTCCAGATTTAATGTTTACTGTATTCTAATGAAATCTAAATAATGTTTTATGATTCAATATTACATTTTCGTTACCTACATTATACTGGGTGTTTTTTTAGAGGTTTGTTTTTCGAATAGAGATAAAACTGGCATTTTATGGTCAAATCTGGCAACTCTAATGTCATTTATGTTCAGTTTGGTTTGCCATTTCATCATGAACAGGTTGACAAAAGAACAACGCTTGCAAATCCTGCAAATTTATTTCGAAAATAATGGTTCAGTTCGCGAAGTTTACCGCAAGCTCCGTCCATTTTATGGTCGACATAATCGTCCATCAGAGCAATTAATTCGGTTAACCATGGGTCGTTTTCGCACTACGTTTACTCTATGTGATAATACGCATCCGCAGAGACGTCGAACAGTGCGCACCGAAGAAACAATTGCCGCTGTAGAGCAAAATGTTGAAGAGGACCCGAATGAATCGATTCGCCACCGTGCACAGCAATTGGAGCTTTGTCCATCAACTTTATGGAAGATTTTGCTCAAAGATCTTGGCTTGCGACCTTACAAGATCCAGCTTGTGCAAGAATTAAAGCCGCGAGACCATGCAATGCGTCGTGATTTTGGTGTATGGGCCGAAAATGAGATTGATCTCGATGCTGATTTTCATCGCAAAATTTTGTTCAGTGATGAGGCTCATTTTTGGTTGAATGGCTACGTCAACAAGCAAAATTGCCGCATTTGGAGTGAAGAGAATCCACATGAGACCCTTGAGACGCCATTACATCCACAAAAACTGACTGTTTGGTGTGCTCTATGGGCTGGTGGAGTCATTGGGCCATACTTCTTCCGAAATAATGCTGGAGAGTCAGTTACCATTAATGGAGATCGGTATAGAGCCATGATAACCGACTATTTTGTTCCCGAATTGGATGGCATGAATGTGGATGAGTTGTGGTTCCAACAAGACGGCGCTACATGCCACACAGCGCACGTCACAATCAATTTATTGAAGGAAACATTCGATGAGCGCATAATTTCGCGGAATGGACCTGTCAATTGGCCACCAAGATCGTGTGATTTGACACCATTGGATTATTTTCTTTGGGGATATGTGAAGTCGCTCGTCTACGCCAACAAACCAGAAACGTTAGGGGACTTGGAAGCCAACATTCGTGGCGTTATTGCCGACATACGGCCCCATATGCTCTAAAAAGTGGTTCAAAATTGGACCTGTAGAATTGGCTTTATTCGAGCCAGCCGCGGCGGCCACATGCCCGAAATCATATTTAAACATTAATGGCATAAAATTATCCTTCCAATAAAGCCAAATTAATGGACATTAAAACGATTTTCTTGTGTTTTATTTCAATTCGAAGCTCTATACCTCTAAAAAAAACACCCTGTATATATACGACTGGTATATGGTTGGTAAAGAACCTTGTGAAAAATGCCAGGCTTCTTCTCTATTAAGCATGGTTTCGTGTTATCAAAGTCAATTATTTATAAAGAAAATTCACAAAAGAAGCCGCATTTTATAAGTATTAACGTAAAGCAAGGCGCTGCTAAAATTAAACAATAATTTCACATTCCGATGACGTAATGAAATAACAGCGTAAGTGGCATGTGAAAAAAAGAACAAGAGATTTTAGAGTCCAATGACGTAATGAAGAAGTTTATTTTTCCTTTTTTTACTTAAAAGGTTTCTCTAACGTTTCAGAAACGTTTCAAATAAAATAAATTCAAAATTGGATATTGACACATCTCAGAAACTTTACGATGTCGTAATGATATAATAGCAGTATAAAAATATAAAAAAAACAAAAGATTTTAGAGTCCAATGACGTAGTAAAAAGCTTCAGAAACATTTCAAATAAAATCAAAAAGCAGAAATTGACACACTGCAGAAGCTTTCTGTAAGGGAAATGAAAGATTACTGAAACGTAACTGAAACTTTGTAAGACTTTATGCGAAAGATTCCTGTATGGGTCATTCATTCAAATCTTAGAATAATTTTGCATTTGTGATGTTACATTTTTTATATATTTCCAAAAAAGTCCACATTTTATTTTTTATATTTAAACATAAATAGCTCGATCAATGTCAGTGACAGGACAAAAAGGATATTCCCTTAAACGCAAAAACTTGTAAGATGTGAAAAGCTGGAAAGTTTTCTAGCTTGTTTATGAGAGAATGGGTATCACTGCAATCGTACAATCGAATGAGCAATAGCAATTTGACATTTTGATCAGTGTTACTGTATTCACTATTAAAGTTATTGTTGATTTAGTCGGAAAGTGAAAAAACCAGCAGCAATCAAATGATAAGCAGAACTTAGGCTCTCACAAATTTATCAGAAACTTGGGTTAGTCAATGTGATGAATATACATTGAACTAAATTGTTTAAGGTTCAAGTCCACTTAGCCCTAATTTATCATCTTTTCATTCATATCAAGACTATTTCATTCCGAATAATCACTGTATACTTAAGTCCATTTTTAAGCCACATGACATTTTGAAATTTTTGATTTTCACGTGAAGACAGCATCTTTAAGCTACTCCGAGTTTCAAGTATTTTTCATGGTGTTTTTCATTAAAAGAAAACTTTTTCATATCAACTTTTTCACGAAAAATCATTCAGTATAATTTCTAGTGTTAAAAACAATGTCACCTTAATGCCAACACCACATATACCATATTTTTCTTACAAATTTTTATTTCTTTTAAGTTATACACTTTGCTGACTTTCTGCTTTATCGCACAACACTACACACCCCCAACACCCACTATATGCTTTTCCCGCACCTGCATGAAGCTTCAAACTTTTTCTGCATTTTCACCATTGACTTTTATTCCCTTATGCACATTAGAGGAAAATTTATGGCGGAAAATGAAAGTCACTACATTCGTTTGTGCGCTGCTGCGTGTGTGTCACGCTGTGACGCTCGCGTTTTCTTGGCAGCTCCTAGACTACACTCTCTCTCTTCCTACTTCTTAACGAAAATTTCCATAAACGATGTACGTTTATTTTCTTAACCCGTTTTTCATTTCTTACTAAGTTGGTAGCATGGCGCGCGTCTTATACAGCAAACTATACGTGTGTGTGTGTTTTTGTATGTGTCACTGTATTTTCGTGTATTTTGGCGGTAAAGTGACATTAAAGTGTGGAAAATATTTAATGTTTTTTCCTGCTGTGTTTTTCTGTGTCGTCGTCATGGTTGATGACTTGTGTGCGCTACAAAGTGTGGGAGAGTTGGAGTTGTTGAACTTGTTGCCAAATTAAAGTCAGTTTTATATTGAATTTTTGTGGGGAAACATTTTGACGTGTAGCTTAATTCTGTAGTTAATATTCTGATAAGTAAATACTGGGAATTTTTATAGAAATTTTCATGAGTTCTGTAGAAAAAAACTTCGTTGGAATTCGCTTGGATAACTCAAAATGTTACCGACATTTTGATACATGCGTCAGTCCTCCGGTATGAAATATTGCTGCAGTGATTATTTTTTATTGATTTTTTTCCAGTTACATATTTTATTGAAATCTGTTATAATCTTATCTAGACAGAATATTTAACAAATTTACGAAGAGGTCATCAACTTTTCTTCAAGAAAAATTTTAACTTATACCATTTGAAGTTAATTTTTTTTTTTTTTTTACGACTTGGTGACGTTTTTTTCAGAAAGGAATGGAAATATTTTTTTGTACGACTTGGTGACCCTTTTTGTAAGAGATGCTCGGGAGTTTAATCTGTACGACTTGATAACCGTCTTTTTTTAGAAGGCGGGGAATTGCTTCTGTACAGCTGGTAACCCTTTTTATGGGGAAGGCCGGTCATTGCTTCTTTACGACTTGGTGATCCTTACTTTTAGAGATGGCCGGAAATTTTTTTTTGTTCGACTTGGTGACCCTTTTTTTTAGAGATGGCCGGAATTTTTATACCCTACACTGTGGGTACATTCACTTTGTCTCTCCGTTTGTAACGCATAGGAGGGGGCGTGGCAGGTAGGGAAAAGTGTATATATTCTTGATCAGCGTCACCACCTGAGCCGATTTAGCGATGTCCGTCTGTCTGTCTGTCTGTCCGTCTGTTGAAATCATGTTTACGGGAAAACCAAGAAATCTTATTGAATGAAACTTTCACACACAGGTCACACCTTCTTGCAGGCATCTTGCTATTGAAAATGGGTGAAATCGGTTCACGGACACGCCTACAGCTCATACTCTGTATATTATATATTTTCTGGATAAAAAACCGGGTCGGATTGTACTAGTGGGTGTGTCACCGCCCTCAATTTTAAATTTAACTGTGGCATATATCGCAAACTATACAACCTATTGTGCTACAATTTAATATTAGGATGTCGATCACGAATATAATATATTTAACCAAAAGTAGGTGGAATTGGAGAAGTGGGCGTGGCATATTTCAAATTTTTAATTCATTTTCGATTTTTTAACATTTTCCATATTCTTTCGACTTCTTCAACCCTTTAACTTTTTTCAATATTTCCTATATGTATTTGTTCGACTTTTTCAACCTCTTTCAAGTTTCTTCATAAGTTTCTTTATTTTTTCGACTTTTTCATCCATTTTGAATTGCTTCAAGTTGTTTGAACTTTTTTAGAGTTTTTCAACCTCTCTCAACTTTTTTCAACATTTTGCATATATTTTCGACTTTTTCAACATTTTTCAACCTCTGTCAACCTTTCTAACATGTCACATTTTTTTCGACTTATTCAACCTCTTCAACGTCTTTTTAACATTTATTTAAAAGGTACTTTCAGTGCAGTGTAGGGTATGTGAGTTTCGGCCTGGCCGAAGATAACACCTTAACTTGTTTTCTTTACGACTTTATGACCTTTTTTGTAAGAGATGTCCGGGAGTTTAATCTGTACGACTTGGTAACCGTTCTTTTTTAGAAGGCGGGGGCTTCTGTACGGCTTTGGGAACCTATTTTATGGCGATGGCCGGTATTTGATTCTGTAGCCCTGTTTCTAGAACATAAGCTACATCATATTTTTCGATTTTAAGCTTCTTTTTGCAGCTTTTGACTAAAATTCTTTCAGAACTCTTCAAGCCGTCATAATTCGATTTTGTATCACAATTTGCTTTGTTAATGAATTGCAATTGTCACAAAATTCATATTGCTCCCTTATATTAGCAATTGATTGAGAAACTTTGTAATGAGTTGAAGATTGACTTAAACCAATTAAATGTAATATTAAAAATTTCCACAGAAACAATATGGCATTTGGCACGTCTGACCGTAAGATATTAATTAGGGCAAAAATTTTCTTAACATCACCGCAAATTTAAAGCCAAAACGACATAAAATGCATATATAAGAACACATGATGTTCACCACATTTTTCACATGTCTCCTTGCCAAATAAACACATGTGTATGCATTAACCTAATGGAAACCACATGAGAAACTTAAAATTAAATATAAATGCCCGACAATTCCAAGACCCAAAAAGTATTAAATGCGCCCCCAAAACAATTAGACGCATATGGGCAGTCAGTTGAAAAGACAGACATGCATTATAAAAGTTCATGCCACAAATTGACCAAAAATGAACAAAAATACAATGACGGTGAAATGAAGCCACCTCAAGTCAACTTTACTTCAGCATACTTCAGGACACACACACAAAAGAAAAGAAAGCGAAGAAGGGGTAAAAAAAACGTTGGCTAAAAGACGACTTTACAGCCTTTAATGCCACAATTCTTGTGAGGTTTCACTCTAATGACTTGCTGCTTTGACTTTGAAGTTCCCTCGCATGAAATGAAAGTGAAAAAACCACCCCTTAAGGAAAGCACAATTTTTGACCAAATTTTGAAAATTTCATTTAACCTCAAGAATCAAGTGAACCCACAAAAAGTTTATGAAGAGCACCCGTAGCACCATATTAAACAAAAAAAAAGAACCTTAAAGAAAACTGCTGCTATTCGCCCATTGTTGACTTGTGTTGAAATGTGTGTGTATGTGTTCACATCAAAATGACCACAACGTCAATTTACTTACCGTTACGTAGACTTAACGAAACATTAGACACATGCGTTCAATGCTATGTGCTATTCAAAAATGTCATAATTTTCTGTTCACCCTTGTGTCGGTATTTTTGTCGGTAACATTAGTTGAAGTCATTGCATAATACGTATAAATGTCGGCATTTCCCCTTCGTTAGCTCATATGCTGCTGGAAATTGGTACGTGCTGACCACCCTCGTTTTATGCCCGGCATGCGTTAGGAGTCACGTGGCATGCGTTCGTCATTTGTTGTATTTTGTTGTCATCACCATAACACTTTTGTAAGCCAATGTATTATAATGGGGCACTTGAAACTTTGCTAAGCTTTTTTGTAGTTTTCGGCTTGCAATGTTAGTGAATTTCATAAGATCTTTGACATTTTTTCTTCATTTTGTACTTTTTCTTCAATCTCAATGTGAAATATTTTCAATTTCTTCATTCATAGAGAAATGCTTTATTTCATATTCCAAAGCTTTCACACTGGCATCAAAAAACAGTCCGTTTTTTATTTATCTCGTTTTCGAGCGATAAAAAACAGCCGAAAACGGCTCATGCACAAAAAAATGTTGAGTAAGCACTGCATTTTTTTAATTATGAGGACTTTACTTCAATACGAATTATTTTCAATTTCTTCATCCATAGAGAAATGCTTTATTTCATATTACAAAGCTTTCACACTGGCATCAAAAAACATTCCGTTTTTCATATGTCTCGTTTTTGAGCTAAAAAAAAACACCCGAAAACGGCTCATGCATAAAAAATGTTGAGTAAGCACTGCATTTTTTAATTATGAGGAATTTACTCCAATACAAATTAATCGCAGGAAAATAGCTCCCAGAATCACTTTTTTACGAAGAGAGCTTGTGCAGCATTTAATGAATGACTTTAAGTCCACTGTTTGAGGCAAATCAATATTTTTTTGTTTTCATTATGTCTGGCAGTCTTTGTTTCTGTCAACTAGGACCAATCTCTTGGTCGTTCAGTTAATCGTGAAGCCAGTTCTTCCGTGAAACTTGGTCAGCTAATAGCGATATGCTACAAAAATTACAAGGTCTCCTTTCATATGCCGTCAGGATCTGATTTCAATTCAAATCCAATTGGCATAAATGGAATTGGATTAAACACAAGCTACGTCAATCACCAATTGAAGTCTACCGGCAAGAATTGGAATCGAGATCGAAGAAATGTTGGAAATAATTTCAGGAACTCCCTATGCAAGTCTGTTGAGTTTTTTGGAGTCCCTAAGCAACGTGAGGCGTTGAAAGACACAAGAGTATCTGGGTTTTATATCACAGCGGAATTAAGATCCTGTTAAGGCAGGAAACAGTTTTTTATTTTGATATTCAAAATATTACAGTAGGGGAAATTGGGGTATTGTGAGACATGTGCAATTGTGAAACACGTCAATTATTTACAACAGTTTAAATGTTTTGCGATTATATTTGGCTATCATGGTCTTGTCTTGGACAAAACTCAGTTTTACATTAGCACTCGTTGCATTTACACGTTTCTCAATTTTCTAGAAACCTCAAAATCGAATGCTTTTTTTGTAAGCTCCCATCTATTGATTTTCGTGGAACTTATTGAGCTAGCTCCAAACTTAAATTAATGGTATTTATGTAGAGAAGATATAAATTTTGATTTGTTTTCTGATCAACGTAGCGAAACTTTGTTAGGCTTCTTCTTCTTCATTCTAAGGAACATAATCTTCATAAAATAAACATTGCTTATATTTTTATAAACTTTTTTTTAAGTATTTGCCAAATATTATTACAATCAAAAATTTCTTAAACTTAAAGAAATGCTGTGCGGAATTCAATGGTATTTGTTTTTTTTAGAAAACTGTCACAGAATTTAGATTTTATTTCTCGTCTTTCATCTCACTGATGGTGATGATGTTGCGGTTGGATGGCAAATGGTTGCACACAACCGGTTTTACTGGGCCAATCGCATTGACCAGTGATGGCATTGAAATGCAATTCACCGCAAGTCAACATGACGGCAACTTGATTGTTACAGATAAAGTATTCGTTGCAACTTTGCGGTGAGGCCAATAGGTGTCCATCTTGCTTACCACGGCAGGCATATTGAACATACAATTTGGATTGGGACACTTGCGATGGCTGTTGTGATATAACAATTTCGGTTTTTGGTGGCACCGCTGGTTCAACAGCAGCTACAATTACGTTGCCAGCTGAAGCTGAATTTGGACACGGTGGTGGCGCTGTTGTGCACGCTGGTGTTGTTGTTGCGGTGCATGGTGGGGGAGTACATGGAGGTTGTGTTGTTGCGCATGTTGTTGTTGTGCAAGAAGTTCCAGTCGATACTCTTGTAGTCGTTGTTGTGCAAGGAGTTGTGGTTGTTGTTGTTGTCGTTGTGGTTTTTGTTGTTGTTGTTGTCGTTGTGGTTTTTGTTGTTGTTGTTGTTGTGGTTGTTTTGGTTGTTGTTGTTGTTGTTGTCGTTTTTGTGGTTGTAGTTGTGGTTGTTGTTGACGTGGTCGTTGTTGTACAAGGAGTTGTAGTTGTGGTTGTAGTTGTTGTAGTTGTTGTTGTTGTAGTGGTAGTTGTTGTGGTTGTAGTTGTGGTTGTTGTTGAAGTGGTAGTTGTTGTACAAGGAGTTGTGGTTGTCGTAGTTGTTGTGGTTGTCGTGGTTGTTGTCGTGGTTGTTGTTGTAGTTGTGGTTGTTGTTGTAGTTGTTGTTGAAGTGGTAGTTGTTGTACAAGGAGTTGTGGTTGTTGTAGTTGTCGTTGTTGTTGTGGTTGTAGTAGTTGTTGTGGATGTTGTGGTTGTTGTAGTTGTTGTTGAAGTGGTAGTTGTTGTACAAGGAGTTGTAGTTGTTGTGGTTGTTGTAGTTGTCGTAGTTGTTGTGGTTGTCGTGGTTGTTGTGGTTGTTGTAGTTGTTGTAGTTGTTGTAGTTGTTGTTGAAGTGGTAGTTGTTGTACAAGGAGTTGTGGTTGTCGTAGTTGTTGTAGTTGTTGTGGTTGTCGTGGTTGTTGTGGTTGTCGTTGTGGTTGTTGTAGTTGTAGTTGTTGTTGAAGTGGTAGTTGTTGTACAAGGTGTTGTGGTTGTTGTGGTTGTTGTAGTTGTCGTAGTTGTTGTGGTTGTTGTGGTTGTTGTAGTTGTTGTAGTTGTTGTGGTTGTTGTAGTTGTTGAAGTGCTTGTTGTTGTACAAGGAGTTGTGGTTGTCGTAGTTGTTGTAGTTTTTGTGGTTGTTGTGGTTGTTGTGGTTGTCGTTGTGGTTGTTGTAGTTGTTGTTGAAGTGGTAGTTGTTGTACAAGGTGTTGTGGTTGTTGTGGTTGTTGTAGTTGTCGTAGTTGTTGTGGTTGTTGTGGTTGTTGTGGTTGTTGTGGTTGTAGTTGTTGTTGAAGTGGTAGTTGTTGTACAAGGAGTTGTGGTTGTTGTGGTTGTTGTAGTTGTCGTAGTTGTTGTGGTTATTGTGGTTGTTGTGGTTGTTGTAGTTGTTGTTGAAGTGGTAGTTGTTGTACAAGGAGTTGTGGTTGTTGTGGTTGTTGTAGTTGTCGTAGTTGTTGTGGTTGTTGTGGTTGTTGTGGTTGTTGTGGTTGTAGTTGTTGTTGAAGTGGTAGTTGTTGTACAAGGAGTTGTGGTTGTAGTGGTAGTTGTTGTACAAGTGGTTGTGGCTGTTGAACAAGAAGTTCCAGATGAAATTCCTGTTGTAGTTGTTGTACAAGTGGTTGTGGCTGTTGAACAAGAAGTTCCAGTTGAAATTCTTGTTGTAGTTGTTGTACAAGGAGTTGTCGTTGGGGTTGTTGTAGTTGTAGTTGTAGTTTTTGTAGTTGTGGTTGTTTTAGTTGTTGTTGTTGTACAAGTAGTTGTTGTTGTTGTGGTTGTTGTAGTTGTGGTTTTTGTAGTTGTGGCTGTTGTGGTAGTGGTTGTTGTTTTAGTTGTTGTTGTTGTGCAGGTAGTTGTTGCTGTTGTGGTTGTTGTAGTTGTGGTTTTTGTAGTTGTGGCTGTTGTGGTAGTGGTTGTTGTGCAGGGAGTTGTTGTTGTTGTAGTTGTGGTTGTTGTAGTTGTAGTTTTTGTAGTTGTGGCTGTTGTGGTAGTGGTTGTTGTGCAGGGAGTTGTTGTTGTAGTTTTGGTTGTTGTAGTTGTGGTTGTTTTAGTTGTTGTAGCAGTAGTTGTTGTACATGATGTTGTGGCTGTAGTGGTAGTTGTTGTACAAGGTGTTGTGGTTGTTGTGCAGGGAGTTGATGTTGTTGTGCAGGGAGTTGATGTTGTTGTGCAAGGAGTTGTTGTTGTTGTACAAGGAGTTGTGGTTGTTGATCCACAATCTGGTGCTGGAGTTGTTGTCTCCCCACATGAATTACCTTCACAAACCGATGGAGTGTCACACTTTCGTAATGCTAGATTATAGCTTAAGCCATTAGGACATGTGCTGTTCACGGCAATAGCTTCATTGACACATTTGTAGTAAATAGCAGGATTTACAGGATCGACAACATAATCATCTATGTGTCCACAGCAGACACCAGTACAGGCAAATGGCATAATATTAATGGAATTGTCTTCTTTACATTTTGATTGACTAACGCAATTTTGAGTTTTAGGATCATAAAATCTGGGGCAGGTACGCAATTGAGTTTGTCCATTTAGGCACTCGTAGTACTGCGAACAGCTGCCGGGTACAAGTGCTCTAAATCCATCGACTTTTGTGCGGCAAAGATATTTACTATAGAGTGAATTATCAATGGAGCGAGCAGATGATCCCAAAGTTGCGGCACTGCCAGTAGCTGCCAAAGCAAATACAATGCAAAATATTGCTAAAAAATACAAAAATTGTTCGGTTATCTATGAATTTTCTTTATTATAAGTAATTTATATGGGAACTCACCTAAATAGGCTTTCATTTTGTTTGAAAAAGTTTCAAGCAGCTTGCTTCAGTTGTCGTAGTTGTAGCAGCTTCTTTCTTACTCTGCTAAATTTTGCAATATCTCAATGCTTTTATACTGATTGCTTAGAGATCGTCACCAAATCATATCGATGTTGTATCTTCCATGTTCTCAACTTATTGCGGCAGCGGTAAAATAATTACATTAACATTTTTTATCTTTTTCGAAGCACTACCTGCTATATTTAGAGATCTCTATCTGTGTGTTTGACAACTTCTACGTTATATCAGAACCGAAAATTCCTTATCTCTATTGCCGAAAATTATTCTAATGTTAAAAATATGTTCGACTTCTTAAGTTGGGTCACCGATAAAATATGACATATGTCTTGCTTCCAATCAGTAATTATGATTTTACTGCAACTCTACGGAAATTCTCTAAGTGTTCTTTTTTTATAAATTGAAAAATTTGTGACATTCTAGAAAGGCATGATATTCGCTATGCCATGCATTTTATGATGGTTTTTGCTTTCGATAAAAGTTTGATATCAAATACAACTATTGAAGGCTAAGGCTGTCTGTCGGTAGCAAATTTTATCTTTTTAGTAGCAAACTGATGTTTTTTTAAATTTTTTCTTTTATTCTGCTTTTGTTAAATGTTTCTTATACCGGCAACACTTCTCCACAACATGAGTCTGAGGAATCACGTCTGGGTTATTTTTTTGTAGTAATATTTTTTTTAAGAAATAATTTATTTTACTGCGAGATGAAAAACGCGTGCGTGTTTATGTATATTCTAATGCAGATGATAGATATTTTAAGATAAGATAAAAAAATTTTTTTTAAAGAAAACTACTGAAACAGTTTCAGAAAGACCAGACGATTTACTTTGCTTAAGACACTCTGAAAAAATTTCTGTCATGAAATCTTAAACTTCAGATTAATGGAACTGTAATCCTGTAAATCAAAATATAGTTTCACTTACAACTATTTTATGTTTCTATAAGTAGCTAGAAATATATTTTAATTTACCACTATGAAGCAACTAAGGATGATCAGCAATTGAAGAGAATGTAGTGCAACAGATTTAATGTAAAAGTTGGTGAATTTCAGTGCGTTAATTACACAGGCCAAAAAAAAAAAGTCTTAGTCGGAAAACCAAACCCACTTTTCTCGTCTAAAATTTTTCGCTGAGTTCGAAAAAAAAATAAAAAAAAAATGTATCGAACCTATTCCCCACAATCCTCCCATTTCCGACACTCTTCTCATCAAAAATATTTAAGAAATCCAATTTTTGTTTCTAAATATACATATCCTTTTTAAGATTCTTCGCAGAATTCTAAAAAACATAATAAATAAAATTTGTCAAGCCAATTTCCCTCAAGAATTTTACAATGGATAGGTATATTTAAAAACAAAAATTGGCTTTTTGAAGCATTTCGGCGAGAAAAGTGGGTAAATTGATAGGAGCGGTGTAAATGATTAGACAAAATATTATTATTTTTTTTCGAATTCGGAGAAAAATTTTACTATTGACTCTACAAAATATACTGAGGGCATTATAATTTTTTTTAAAATAATTAATGGCACCTATTTTTGAGATTTGGTCAATTTTCAAAAATCACTCAAGACATCCTCACAAAAAAAAATTTATTTTATTATGAAAATATTATTTCATATCCTGAAAGTTGAAATCTATTGACATCAAAAATATTTTTCAAAATTATATCATTAATTTTTCATAACATTCGCTAAAATGTAGCACAACAGTGGCCCGACTTATGCCACAATTATTTATGGTAAGCCATCTTTCTACCTATCAAATACTAACCACAAAATAAAATAAGAAAATTGAAGACCTCAAGGTCCAACTTCATTCATTTTGGCAAATAATATCCCATACATTTCCATACATACTATATATGAATGTGTACTGCATACCAAACACATTCCACAGCAAGCAATAGTAAAATTGTGCAATTTGACTGTCCTAATTAATTAAACAATTGCAAATTCCTTTGACAAATTAACATCAACATGTGGTGACACTTTGATAGCCAACGAAAATTTCAATTTCCATTACAAAATGGCGGCAATTGTAGTTGACAACAACAAAAATAGCAACTACAATAACAAAATCTAAGTACTACTACCAACACTTGCGGTGGTAATGTGTGAGTTTCTGCATATATCATTTTGTATTTATTGACTGTGAACAGACCCATTTAGAAAGGCGTTGGCGACATTCTTCATAAACGTAGTGCTCTAAAAAAGTTGGAAGCCTTATTTCTTGGCGCCTAGCAGTTACTGATCTGTATATGCTAAGTTATCTTTCTTGAGCATTGTATGCTGAAGGAATTTATAAAATTCCAAAAAAGAGCTTTTCTTCCGTGCGACTTAGAAAAGTCAGTCTGTCAAAACTAAATTTTAAGGAATATCTATAAGGAGAGGTACATATTTTCGAATCAAAAATTTAGATTTATTTGTGCTATGCTCTAAGAG
Source organism: Tricholauxania praeusta (assembly GCA_949775025.1). Classification (NCBI taxonomy): domain Eukaryota; kingdom Metazoa; phylum Arthropoda; class Insecta; order Diptera; family Lauxaniidae; genus Tricholauxania; species Tricholauxania praeusta. The sequence goes on along the minus strand of OX459030.1, from coordinate 121,810,478 downwards.
GGTCAAAATAAAGCGATTTTTTGACTCGTTATAACCCACAGTGTCTCTCACACTCAATTAATGGGGTTATTCGTTTCATAGGAATTAAAGCATTAAAAAGACCTTATAAAGTTTGAGTATATGGCTATCTTGTGGAGATATCAATAAAATATTATTGAAATATCTCACTTGAGAAACCAAAATTTGAGTTTGCATATGGCTACTGTTTATGGATATAATTTTTAAATTGTTTTGCACCGTAGCAAAGTGGAGAGGTTTGTATGAAACGGTGGCCATAAGTAGTTAGAGCAGCGCTACACTTGTGAAAATCGGTGAAGATATTTTTAAGGTAAAAAAAAACAATAACATATGTATATGAAAAAATTGGCCCATAAAAAGGTGGGATGTTGTTGAAACATTTTCTTTAAAATTGAAAATTAATTTTTATTAATTTGGTAATGCTGATTTCAAAAATTTATATATGTATTTAATCCCAAGGAGGATGAAAAGTCGAAAAAATCCCTTAACTGGGATCCTTCTTTAAAGGGAACTCCTTTCTGAAATTAAGCACCACTCCTCATAATGTAAGTTTTAACAATTGATACAGCTATTTTAAAGGCTTGCAAAATCTGAAGAAATAAAAATAAAATAAATATAAAATATCAAAACAAAATAAAATAGAAAAAATTCATTTTCTCAATCATTTCGTCTGCTTATGTGAAATTTGGTTGCAGTAGTTATCTTAAATAATTCTCTCAGTTTTTGCTCTTCTGGGAGGCACCACGCTTAAATATTAATATATTGTTTTAAATTTTTTACTTGTATGAGTGGTAGGCGTGTCCATTAACCGATTTCACATATTTTCATTCCAATGAAACTGTTTGAAGATATAGCTTGTGTGCCAAATTTCATTCAATCAACTTGTTTGGATTTCACGGAATCATGAGATGCACAAACAAATAGACATGGGGAAGGGTAAATCGAATCAAATAGTGACGCGTATCAAGAGTATATATGGGAAAAATATAAGAGTATATATATATGAACTAAGTCAGTTGCTCACCGTTCGAAAAGTATTTTTTTTTCCTCTTACTAACGGTTTGAAGTTAATGAGAATCGAATAAGATTTGATGGAGTTACAAGTGTTACAGTGTTAAATTTCAATTGTTTTGTTTATGCTCAAAAATCTTTCGTCATAAGCTTAGGATTTAGGATGAAAGTCCATTCTTTTGCAAATATTTTAAGTATAAATTTGCTTTAATTTGACAAAAGGCTTAAAAATTATTCAAAAATTGTTAGAATCACGGCAAACGAATATTGTAAGAGTAAAGGTTTGCATGAAAATATAGAAACTACAATTTTTCATTGATTTAAAATAGCTTTCACATTTTTTGTTCGATTTGAGCAAATAGATATTAGGAACATTTTCTAAAAAATGAGCTTCCGTTCTATGTCTTAAAAATATGAAAAAGAACAGTTTTTGGATATAAACGGAGCAATTGAAGTGACTTTTAAAAATAAGCAAAAAAAATCATTTTTTTCGGACTTTGATCACTTGTAGCTCCATCAAATCTTATTCGAATCTTATCAACTCTAAACTGTTAGTAAGAACAAAATAATACCTTTTAAACGGTGTGCAACTGATTTAGTTCGGAAAAAAATTGATGGAAATATAGCCAAATGAATGAAAAAAGTGCAAAAAACAGGTTTTTGGGGGATAACTCGAAAACGATTCTTAAGAGAAAAAAATGATTACCGTTTTTGAAATTATGGACCCAAAATATGATATAAATGAGAAACCAGATCTTTTACGTGTAAACTAGTGATATAGATAATTCAACCCTAAAAAACATATATAAAACTTTCAAAATTCGAAAAAAATAGAGAAAATTGTGATCACATCTCGAACTGCAACTTAAAAGTTCCGCAATATAGAGTTAAATTTTAGGACAGTTTTAAAAAAAAAAATCGAAGGGGTCGGACTTTTTGAAAATGTCGATTTTTTTTTTTTTTTTTTTTGTTGTGCAGTCTATTTTTCGAAGTCAAGCCTTTATAATAATCCAAAGATTTTCAATCGGATTAAGATCCGGTCAGTTTCTTAGCCATTCAAGACATGATATCTTCTTGAGAGGCATTTTTTGGTACAATGACAGCAATCTCGTTTCGTTAAAAATGGGACAACGAAAAACTTACGGCATATTGACCAAATCCGTTAAAAATGTTTTGGGGTTGCTTTCCGAAGGCATGATGAACTCACAAAAATATAAAGACTTGCTTGAACAAAGATTGAAGCTAAGTTGTTTTTTTGCAAATTATCACTTGTGTTCACATTAATTCGAACAATACTGTAAGTGATAATTACTTCGAATAATTTTTTTTTTCTAAAACTACATTCAAAGACAAAGAAAATGATACGTTATTTTTTATTGATACCGATTTTTATTACTAAAACAAAAGCTATAAATTGATGTGCCTGTTCCTTTTAATACGTCCTAAAATATATCAAAAAATAAGTGAAATCGAAGAAGGTCGGGCCAAAACTTCACAGATTTGGCATGGAATGCCCCATATACTCTTCTATATCCATGTCCCCTTCTAAGCGTTACAAACGGCATGGCAAGGTGAATATGCCGCTGCTTGCTCAATTTTTGCTCAGAAGCTTGTTATGGTGGTGAAAAATGATATTAAAGTTTCGAATGTTTCTTTGAAAACCGCTACAAGTTCACGCGAATCGATAAAACAACTTTCCAGCAATATATCCATAAATTTTTGGAGTGGGTTAACAAAGAATGCGAATGCTGACAAGCAATTAAAGACGGCGGCGTCTAATTTATGTATTCATTAGCTCTGGACACTGTCTAGTTTTGACAAAGTGACAAGCTAAGGCAAACTAGTGTCGAGTAGATGTAATGAACTTTTAAGAGATATTAAAAAAATAAGTAAATAAATAAATAAATTTTCAAGAAAAAATACAGATTTTTACATGTGATAACACTTTCTTCACAGACTGTTTGTAAAAAACCTTTCATGATAAGACGATTTTACTAAAATGTTGATAGTTTTTTTTTTGACAAGAACCATAATTTGTGCAAAAACATTTTTGACTTATTAACCTTAATTTTTATCGATACATAAAAATATCACCTTTCAATATTTTTTATTGATAAACTCGTTATCTCTGATTTTTTGTTTTTTTTTTTAATTTTTATGTGTGGTTCAACTAAAACTAAACGCAATCAATTCTTTTGAAACAAATTTTTGTGATTCTGTATAAATTTCCTTCATGCAAACGAAATCAATTTAACCAAATTAACAACAAGTGAATACTTCAAGTGAAAGCTTTCATTCAGCTTGCTCAAAGTAAGTAAGTCTGCTGCTCCTGAGCTGATTTCTTTAGATTAAAGTCGAAAAAAATGTTTGCAGTTTCAAAAAACTTTAATGAATTATTCAATTGGTACCATCGAACGGGTATTATCCAACGCGTATTTCCTAACGGGTACTTATCATCCACATACACAGTTGCACAAATGTAGATTAATATAAATTTACTTAAATTTATATGTCTGTGTATGCATGTGTTTGGACATTTTAAGTGTATAAGCATAACTACCTTTACCTTTAAACATATGTCTGGGTGTGTCTCCATTTACGCACATAAATATGCATACATTCAAATAATGCTGTCTGTGTGACCAATACCACAAGCAAAAGCCACGCATTATAATAATTAATTGTTCAATCGCTTTAATGTTCATGTATTTCCATGGCTTATAATAATGTTGTTGGGCATTGCTATTGCTGTTGCTGTTGTTGTAGCATAAGCTTTTGCTGTTATACTAGTAATTATTAATATTGTTGTTGTTGCTGCCGTATATACCTCATGCCTATTTGCCATTAGCCACTGCCAACATTAATCAAAATACACAAATTATTCATTCGTTCATTTGTACATTCTCTCATTCGATCATTTGTTTATTTAAATACAAATTTTTCACCACTTTCCCTTTCTATTGTTTTCTATCTCTTTCGCGCTTCTGCTTTAAACTCAACTTCTGAACATAATTTTGTAATTTTAATATTCATTCCACCTTGTTGCATATTGAGTTGTTCCTTGGAGACTTAATGGTAGCTCTGCTACAGTAGTTTTTAGTTGTCAAAATTATGCTTCGTTCGTTGGCATAATTTTGTGGTGTCAAGAAATGGCATGGTTACAATTTGACCCTTAAACATTTTGTTTCAAAATCCAAATTCCAAGTGTAATATTTGTAAGTTCAATGAATTATTTTAATATGTCAGAATATCAAGATAAATAAAAGACATTTATGCCTACGTCAAATATAACCAACATTGAAAATAAATGTTTTGCAACAATATTGCGATTTGTGGCTCAAAATTAATGTGAATTTCATTAAAGAAAATAACTAAAATTTTGGTATCTAACAATTCAGAAATCGCCGTCTTATCGTTGCGCCAGAATAATTAAAAAAAAGTTAAGGTGTTAAGTATCTTCGGCCAGGCCGAAACTCACATACCCTACATCGCACTGAAAGTCCCTTTAAAAAAAATGTAAAAAGACGTTGAAGAGGTTTGAAAAGTCGAAAAAATGTTAAATGTAATGTCGTTGACATCCACATGCCAAATCTTAGCCCAATATGTTGTATAGTTTGCGATATATGCTGTAATTAGTTTTAAAATTTAGGGCGGTAACACACCCACTGGTGTAATATGGTCCGATTTTTGACCAAAAATAGCTTTCCCTTAAAAACACTCTCTTACCAAATTTTAGTATGATTGATCACACGTTTCGATAGATATGCCACTTAAGGTATTTTACTTGTATGGGCAGTGCCACGCCCACTGGTGTTATATAGCCCATTTTTGATTCAGGTGTACCTTATAGCAAGTAAACCACCTTAATCAAATCTCATACTAATTGTTGAAATAGTTCACTTAATATAGCAATTACAATTTTATGATAACATAGGAGGTGCCACGCCCACTACTTCAATCCTGCTAATTTCATTTCAAAGCCCATAGCAGCTGAAACCTCTAAGCCAAATTTTATGAAGATTACTCTCATAGCACGCTATCATTAAATAATTTCTGGGAGGTGCCACACCCACATGTTCCATTGCGCCAAATTTTTGCAAAAACATACCTTCTAACAAGTATGTCTGCCTTATTAAATTTCATAACGATTACGTTGTTAGTTCTCTTAATATAACGTTTACAAATACTGTGGGGTGTGCCACGCCCTTCAACGCCCTTTTTTCAGTAAAGTAGCTGAGCTTGTATTTATGACTGCTTTCAGCGGCATCATCTCAAAAATTTTTATGAAAATCTTTTGTGCCAATTTTGAGATATACGGAATCAAAATGTTTAACTGTTGAAAAGTATCACGCCCACTTTTATCACACTTGAAGATATATTTGAAATGTATCCGTTTAGCGAATTTCATCACAATGTCTTGCATGGCTTACAAGATATGGTGGTATAAAAGTTAAAATTTAGGGCTGTGCCACCCCCCTGTAGGAAGCTTTGAAAACTTGAAACCTAGCCTAATGCTAATCTTGTTCACATGTTCATCAAATCACCAAGTTTCATCAAAATCGCTGAAACTTTTTTCAAAATTTGCCTGGATAAATATACATATAGTATGGGCGGTAGGAGTGTCCGTGAACCAATTTTGCCAATAAAAAATCGTTGCTCAATAGCAGTGGTGCCAACTACCACAAGCAACGATAAGTATGTGTTGATGATTCTGTGTACGTGCTCGCTTTATTACGCTCTATAAAGCTTTTTGACGCTCTTTAAGCGCCTTCTTGTTCTAATTTTTACGCTCTTTGAGCGTCTGCTCGTTCTATTCTTAAGCGCCTTCTCGCTGTCATTTTTAGGCTCGTTGAGCGCTTGCTCGCTCTCTGGGCAGCAACGCCAATGTCATAAGTTCCATACGGCAGGGTCTACAAGTCATATTTTGGGTTTGATAAAAAGTACTCGTAGTACATACATTCTGTCAAATGATTGCACTTAATTTATCATTTGAAATCCGTTTCAAGACATTCAAACATTTTTTTCATAATTTATTCACATATAGTAATGTTAAGTTTGATATATTCTTAGTTCGTACTGTATACATACATACATAGCATTTAGATGTTTTTAAAAATTTAATATCGTATTTTTAATCCATTTGATATATGCAGGTATGCTAGCATAAGTTCCTGGTTCCGATAGCCCACACATCGGTCCATAAGACACCAAGCCAATCTGGTAGTAAAATTTTTGATTATCCTTTTCCAATTGCAACATCAATGGTCCACCTGAATCTCCTGTGCAAGAATCAATGCCTTTTGCGCCAACAGCACAAATTTGCAGTGAAGAATTACTAACATATTGCTGGCAACTTATCGAATCCAATACTTTTAGTGATGCCTTTAACAATACCTCACTTTCCGATCCACTCTCAGTTATGCCCCAACCAGCAACCACTGTCATTTGATTAGCAAAACTATCCCGTTCTGGTGCTTTCAGTGGTAAACAGATAGGTTGTATATAGTCAGTGAAGCTTACAGATTCGGTTAAATGCAGCAAGGCAACGTCGTGTTCTGGGCCATGATTTTCTGATATGTAATATAATTCATGCACAAGAATTTTGTCAGTGTATACAATTTTATGTTTAGGATTGCAATTTTTGTCTGCGCAATTGTGATCTGCTGTCATGTTCCATTCTCCTAAATGGATACTAAGGTCTGTTTCAGTAGAATTTGCGACATTGTGTGCCGCTGTAAGCACCCAACGTGAGTTTATTAAACTGCCGCCACCAAAACTGCTACAGCTACCCAAACAAAGAAGGACCATCCATGGGAATTCGTTTAAGTCTGTGATTTTTCCACCATGAATGCGATCCGATGATCGTTTATTCGAAATACCACAACATGGAGGTTCCGCAAACAGTGCAATTTCATCACATTTTCCATTTGATCGAGCATTTTCACTTAACTGGCCTAAGGAAATAAAAAATTTATTTTCTATTTTTCAGTAAACTGACAAAAGTTTCTTACCAGCTGAATTGCCCGAGTGGAGAAAGTAGAAAATGGTTATCAAAAGTACAGGAATTCTTGTATTTAAAAACATTTTGGAACAGCTTATGTCTTACCAATTCAAAATACAAAATTAAATTTCGAATTTTTGTGGCTTATATACAAGAATTTTGTTCAAAAACTTATTAACTTCAACAATGTAAATGCAGTCCCACTATATTTATGAAAAGCAATTATTTTTAATTAAATAACTTTGTTAAAAACTTTTTTAAAAATTCATTATTATTGGAAGAAATAAATTAATGATTTTATTTGAATTCAGTGTTAAGTTCACAATTATTTTTAATTAAAAAATATCTGTCTTCACTGAAATTATATATCAATGATAAGACCTAAACGTAACGGCGAGAAAGAGAACCATGAGAGCAATAGTTTGGCTATGTCATGTCAAACATGGTTAAAATTTGGACATATATAGCTATGTTTCTGGGAGGAGTACCTTTGAAATCTAATGAGTGGGTTGTTTTACCATTTTTATTGGAAGAAATTGATTACAGAACTTTTCTATGTCCATTTTCGACTTAAGTCTATTATGTGCTAATAATGTGTCCAACATGCAACTTGTTGATACGTATGCTCTTGCGCATATCGTTAGGATTATGGACAGTCATTTGCTGCCATTCGACTGTTGATTACACTGTACAACAGCCAAAAAAATTAGAACTTGAGAGTTTATTTCGTATAACAAAATAACAGTTGTTCTTTGGCACATCAAGATTATTACTTATTGCAGATTAAAACATTTATTTCATAAAATTGTCTGTAAAATAAAATAGAAACACTACTCAAACTTTAAAAATAGATTTTGTTGTAGGGATGTGTAATTAAACCATACAACTGCCTTTTTTTTGGCAAAATATATGAATTTTTTCATAAAAGCTATACATCAATTCTAAAAGCCTTTGTATTACATCACAATTCTGCTACTTAAAAAATGCATCCTATACCTAATCTAATTGCATACAGTAAATAATGCAGACAAAATTCTTCCTGCAATAATTCAACGAAGTCGCATAGGAAATGCAATGGCAAATAATATGGGTGCAAATCAGTGATGGCATTTGGGTTACTTGGGAGTGTACTTAAACTTGGAATGTATTTTTTGTAAAGCGAATGTATTTCTTGTGATATAATTTAAATAATCCGCTTGTACTTAAAAATCAATCCATTCAATTTGTGTATTTTTCAAATCGCAAATGTACTGAAAAATATTGCAAATGTAATAAAAATGCCATCACTGTTTACAACTTGACTTCAAATGCTCTACAACTTCATAATGCCGAAAGTAAAAAATTTTCTTGCATATCCATAGGCTGAACAGATTAGTGACTTCAGCGCTTTGTGTACAGAGTGCTTAGTTCAAAAGCAGTTTGATGTTAGTTGCAACTTGTTTTTAGACCTATTTTTTATAAGAGAAATGTGATGGCACTTGGGGTTTAGTGAATTTATTGAATTTAGACCCGAAATGTATTTTTTTTTGGTATTGAACGTATGTATCGTCATATACCAAAATAATTTTAAAAAAATGATTACCTTATTAAACAGTTTAAAAACAATTGACTGATAAATTATTACAAATATTTCGAATGTACTAAAAATTGGATCGATGTACAATCATACATTTTCTCTGCCGATACTAAGGCTTCAAATGTACAAGAAAAGAGTCCGTTGAGCTTGCGCATTTTTTACAGGTCTGTAGAAAGTACAAATGTACTGAAATCGCCATCACTGCTTAAAACCCCCAAGGTAAAAACTACAACAGTAACAATAACTTGAACAAAAAAACTGTTCACTAATAATCCATCCATGGCATACAAACTAAATTTTCGGAAAAGAGATTTCATTGCATTGAAATACGGTTGGTATGGTTGTAAAGCAAGTTTAGTAAGAATATTGCAACAATTGTTGCTTTAGAAATTGTTGTTATTGTTGCAAGCTGAAAACAGCAACAGTAGTAACAGTGCCGCTGTAGAAGCTTTTAGCATTTTTAATTCGTTATCCTTGCATTGCACTTTAGCTGCTTCTCTAATGCGACTTTCCCTCAGAACAGCAATAGCAACGGCAACGGCTACGGCAAAAGCATTAGCTTTAGTTTTAGCCTAGGACTGCAATTGTAATCCATGCATAAAGTAGTAGTAGTCTTGGCGCATACAAATGCAGCGGAAAGCATATTTTGGGATTTAAAGCAACAAGGGTGTGCTACATCGTATACATATATAATATATATGTATGTACGAAACTGCTTTTGGGCTTTAAAATATACATAATGCTGCTAAATTAAAAATTGTAATATTGCTTTTAAGCGTAAATTATATATTGGGTTGCTGCATCTAGGGTGTTTTTTGCAAGTTCATTATTTTGTTTGGTTTTGCCATAATTTTGTGTTGATTAAAAAAATGCCTTTTACTGAAAAATTGTTGGTTCACTTTGTGGGGAAAAATACTGCTGATATTAAAAATTTTGATACCAAAAAAAATATATTGTTTGATTGTCGTAAAGAAAAAAAGTAAAAGTTATTAATATATAAATATTAACAATCAGTTTTTTTTTCCAGACTGAGAAATATATTTTAAGAAAGTTAACTTTGTGCTGCTTGAATTTCCTTATTGATAAAGGGATTCCTCACTTAAGAATGAAATTTAAAATCAAAATTTCAAAAATTCAGAAGTTGGTATGAATTGAGTTTTCTTCAATTGCGCCAATGTGCTGCGCTCTGAATTCCTTTCAGCAGCACAAATGATAAATAAGGAATATTAATTAGGCATTTTGAAGCTCATGTGTGAGAATGACTTCCAAAAACGGCAAGATCTATGGAAACCCAACTCATGGATTCTACACCATAACAATACAACATCGCATAATACCGTCTTTGTGCAAGAGTTTTTAGTCAGAAATTTAATGAATATCATTGGCCAAACACCGTACTCACTTGACTTGGGCCCTGATCTAACTTTTTGCTGTTCCCAAAAATAAAACTACCAATTCGAGGGGTGCATTTTGAGTCGATTAAAGCCTCAAAACTTAATTCGCTGATGGAGCTGAAAGCTATTCCTCAATAGCCCTACGAAAATGTATGAAGTACTTTGCGATACTCCCTAAGTTGGATGCAGTTTAAAAATATATATGGGCTCAAGTTTGACTTAAGCACATCTCTTGTGATATAGAAGATCAAATATCAAACAGCATTCGATTAATTTTTTGAGCCTTTATTGATCTTTGAACTATTTTTCTCAGAAACTGAGCATTAGATGGTCCTTTGACTATTGAGTCTTTTGTTTATAGTATCACGAGTTACATTATATCTTTAATTCACGTTGGTCTACAGATTCAAATATTTTCATTAAAATATGAAATTTTAATAAAAATTGAGGAAAGCGTTTAACGATAAGCATTTAAGAACCCAACCGTTCAGAAAATATGGCATATGGGGCATTTCAGGCGAAGCGGACAATGCAAAAAATTGAGATTTAGAAATTTGTTCAAACACTTAATTTTTTTTTTATAAGGCTTAGTTTTCAAGTTGTGGACTTCCAAAAATTGACGTAATATGAATAATTGATTTTTCGGAAGCGGTTTTTCGAACTTAACAAAATTTCAATAAAAATGAAACATGGTGTTTTCAATTGGAAATTTAGTGCTCTTTTCAATTATGAAATCAGATTGGAAATTTGATTTTTTTTTTTTTATTTCTTGTGGGAAACCGGATGTGAACATTTCATCTCAGAATTGAGATACATTCGAGATATTTTATTTTTTTATTTTAGCTTTAAAGCATAAAATATACCGGTAATATGCTAACAATTTTTTAACGTGATCTACATTAGTTTACGAGATATATGAATTGAAGTGCATACGTGCCGCACTTTGTATGGGACGTGGCACTTTCTTAAGTACTTTGATTTATACATCTCCTTAACTAATATTGATCACGTTAAAATTTTTTTTGTGAAACATCTATGTACTAAGGCTTTTTTAAAAAAAAAAAAATATTTAAAAAATATTATGACGAAGTTACCGAAAATTTGATTTAAAATTTTTACTTCCGGTTTTCTATACATAAAAAATCTAAAATTCGAATTTAATCAAAAAATTAAAAAGAGCATCCTTTTTACTAGTTAAATCAATATTATTTATATTTTATTATAAATTCCTTGATTTCAATAACAGCGTTCAAAAATGACGGTCCTTAAACTTCGCCAATTCTTCAGAAGCCCATAACTCGGCAATTATGCCTCAAACGAAAAAAAAAATGATGTGTACTCATTTATGTCTACTAGATGTAAACCTTACCGGAATATAAACAAATTTCATGACCTCACTTTATTTTCATTGCCCGCTTCGCCTGAAATGCCCCATATATTACTATAGTTTGCTACTACAGGTTTTGTTCCCTGCTTTATGTGAAGCAGCAGGCACGTTATAGGCAGTGGATATATTTGGATGCGGAATAACTGCGGGAGCAGTCGGATATAGTCAGCGGTTCCGAATGGAGAACCTCAGACAGTGATGGCATTTGGGTTTTTTTAGAAATGTACTGAATCAAAACTTGGCATAAAAATTTAGAGGGCTTTTGTTGTACTTTTTTTTGTCATGGACACCAAAAGTTACTAAAATTTAAAAAACAATTTCGAAAATTTACTAAAGAAAAAAGGTCATTCGATTCATACTTCCTAAAAATTTACTTAATTTTACTAAGAAAACAAAAGAAAAGTTAATCATTAGAATTACTCCAAATTTACCGAAAATGTATTGAAAATACGCAAACGTACTGAAAATTAGTTCATTGTTTTGAATGCACTAAAAATATGTCGAATGTACTGAGGCACATTTTTCACAACGCAAATGTACTGAAAAAAGTATAAATGTACCGAAAATGCAATTTTGGTCTCATAATGTTTCCGAATCGCAACGGTCTTCTCTCAAATTCAGACTGTTAATGATCCTCGAAGTGGCATAGCGAGTAATTTGTTAGATCTTAAAATGAGGAGCTACATAAGTGGTCTATACACTTGGTAAGGAACAAATCCCTCAAATATTCATTTTCCAAACTATAAGCACTAGCTACCGAACGTGCACATTGGAAGTGTCTTGTGTAGTCCCTATGCACCATGAAAAAAAAAATGAAAAATACAAAAGAAGAGTCAGATTTAAGCATACCATTGTCGTTCTCTCAAGAACCAGGCAGTACCGAAAAAAATTAAGAATTAATTGTGAATCATAAGCTGTTTTCATATAAATTTTATTGTATGATTTTCTATTTTACACTGGTCATCTTTCACATGGAAAACGTCTCTAAGATGTTGCACAAAATATTCATACCAATGGCATAAAATTAAAATTATTTCATAAAAAAGCAACTTGTTCACCCCTAACAAATTTTTATATATTCCCAAGAATCAAACAAAATTATATTAAAATCAGTTAAACGCATTGTGTAATATGAAAAAAAAAAATGTTTCAAAAAAACACAATTTTAGCCTAATTGAATTCTTTTACTTTTTTATTTCACTGTTTTGTCCCTGAGCATTATTGTGTGTGTCCCTGTGAGAGAACCCTTTTTTTGTAAAGTTTTTCAAGCACTGATTTCATTTTGTTACGATTTTTTTCTTGTGTTTATTGTAATGTTGTTTTATGCCTTTATATACAGGTCAACAATAAGCGGAAATAAAAAGAAACACACCCATAATATGATAAAAACAAAAAAGCCCTTACACCAAATGTACATAGTAGTAAAAGTTTTAGCCTTAAGGGGTCATTTTATGGATTTTCAGTTTTTTGATACAACCACATTATGACACAAATCGTTGTTGCCTTTTTTCGAGGAATGCGCCTAATGGCCATTGCCCGGCTTTGAAAGGTTGTTGAAGTTTTCAGTTTGTTAAGAAAGATTAAGGGTTGAAAGGAGCTATATTTAGAATTGCAAAAAAAAAATGCAGGCTCTTGACATTAGAAAATTGTGTACACTTACCGATTTTGTTTTTTAATTAAATCTAAAAATACATTGAATTTTTTTCAGCCACAAGGTATGCAATGAAATTGTCTTATACCATGTCATTTAAGACTGAAATTTAAGTAGCGAGTTTATTCTTTAAAAGTTGCATACTTTTGAGCGTTGTAATTATTATATATTATATATTTTATATGCTTATATGAGTTTTCCTTAACATCCAAGCAAGCATCTTCAAAACATACTTAAATAATCACCACATTTTCCTTAACAATTCAAAATCATTCATTCAACTACTTAAACTTTCAGTTAGCATAATAAAGTGTTTCCATTAACTTGAAACATTACATTTTTGCTGCTAACGAAAATCACTCATTTTCTTTTTACTCTTTCTTTGTCTTTGTTAAATGTTTTGTGTTTTTTGCCAATTTCCTCAACGTACAGCGCTGCGTTGATCCTTTATTTGCCCCTTTTTTAAGTTATTTCTTGAACTTGAGTTCAAATCTCAATTTTTAGTTGCCAAAGAAAAACAGTCAAGCAGCGAGCAAAAGGAATAGAAAAAATAAAATCAAAATCAAACTGAATATAAATCAGTTTAATGATTAGCGCCAAACGAAAGGAAGAGTTTTCTTTGTTTCTGCCAGTTGGCGGAAGTTATGCCATTGTGTGGAGAAAAGTTAGGGTAAATACTGCTTTGCAAAAAGACCATAATTATAGGAACTTATTTTGACAAAATTATCATTTGGATACATTTTCCAAAATATTGATACCCACATATATATTTTTACGATTCCTAAAAAGTATTCAATAAAATATGGCGACGACGACAAATAATTTTGATATAAAGACATATCTTTTTTTTTCAAACTTTGCACAAAATCGCACACAAACATTTCCTATGTTTTTATACTGGTTTTGATAACACCAGTTTACAAGAAAAAAAACCTGGTTTCTCATAGAATTTTTTCCATGTATTTTGGGACGTAGATTCCAAAAATTACAACCATTTTTTTTTTTTCTTAAGAATCGTTTTCAAGGTATCCCCAAAAAACCCTTTTTCGGTACTTTTTTCATTTATTTGCCTATATCTCGATGATTTTTTTTTTTTGACTCAAAAACTCTTTTCAGCACTCAAATGATATTCTTTTTTCTAACGGTAAGCTGTTCGCTTGAATCGAATAAGATTTGATGGAATTACAAGCGCTCAAAGTCCAAAAAAACTGACTTTTTTGGTCTTTTTTAAAAATCACTAAATTTCAATTGCTCGATTTTTACAAATCGCAAGTTGAAAAAAATTTCAATTCGGTTCAAAGTCATTGTACCTTGATTTGTTTTGATGTTCCTCATATATAACTCAAATGTTTTCTGAAGAAATTTCTAGCAAAAGACAAATTGATTGGGGACTATTTTCACTTTCATTTTTTAGCAACTGAAATATTATTGTAGAAATAAAAATATTTATTTTTTAAACGGAACAAGACTTGGTAATTTATTTAGTTTATTTTTTTCGCATTTTGCAGTGATTAAGTATGTGAACATTTTTACTAACACTTATTTTAAGAAAATCTATGGTTAAGAGCTGTGTCTAAAATGTAACAGTGACGAAATTAGGTGACGATAATGTTAAGTTTATACTTTCGGTATTTACTAATTTCTAAAAAATTTTTCAATATTGTTTGACGTCTTAAAAATTCGTTCCGACATTTCAACAGTTTTTGAAGATATCAATATATCTTTTCTTATGGAAGACCGTCATAACTCAAAAAAAAATGTATTGAAGAGTTAAATATGCAGAGATTACCGTCATATTATGTTTTATTTTTTGTAAACATGATAACATCTAATACGTCTACTTATTTTTATTTATTTACACGTAAAAGTAAATTGATTGAAAACTTCTCAAAATTTAGGTTTTTTGAGTTGTGATGGTCTTTCACTAAATGAGTGATATATATTACGGCTTTGCCAACTTTTAAGAACCTTATAGCATCGGTTGACCTATCAACATTTTTCGACTTCTCATACACTTTTCAACATTATCGATTTTTCAAAAACTTTAAGCTTCTTCATAATTATTCTGCTAAGCCAAATTCAACAAATTTTTCCACTTCTTTGGACTTGTTCAACATTTTTAAGCTTTCAACAACAATATTCGAGAAATGTCGAGTTTTCGGCTTACATCAGTTTGTACGACCTTTTTCTATTGTTAGATATTGCTTGATGTTTCTTTATTCTTAGGGGTCGTCCATAAAAGACGTTCACACTTAAGAATATCAACCCGCAACCCCCTCTCCCCTATAGTTCTTTAATTTTGTCCAATTTTGCTATATGATTTCACGCTATTCATAATACAAAAAAAAAAATTCTTATACATATTGCTCTTGGAAACAGAAAATGGAAACAAAACTTTTAACTAACATACGAATATTTTTCATTCATAAATATCATATCATAATTTTCTAAGACTTCGGCCTACTGATGACCAATTAAATTCACCAGCATAGCATGGATCAATTACATACTACTCAACCTTGTATGTTTTCCATAAATCTTCTTTATTACAAATTTTCTTGAGAAGTATACCTTGAAATCCTTTTTATCAACCAATTCAGAGTTCTTCGACAGGAAACAGGTGTATTCGGTTTTTCAACTCATTTGGAAGTTCTTCCGATGGAAGGATTCAAGTTTGTTTATAGTTCAAAATAAAGTGCCAAAATTTTCAAAGCTTTCTCGCTTATTGCCTCGTTTTTACTCTTTTAGCTCGAAATGAATTGCAGAATACACTTTTATTTTTTGAGAATTTTATTAACGATGCAGTTTTCCTCATTGATATGGCTAAGCTTTTAAATTTTTGCATGATACTTCGTTTAACATCTGTGCGATGTACTCCACGATCCATTTTAAATATAATAATACTAAAAAATAAGAATATCACAACAATTAAAATTTTAAATGCTTTTTTTGCTAGTAAAAAAAAAAATTTAATATTCAACTAAATTTTTTTTTGTCTCGCTGGGTCTTATTTTATCAAAATAATTTCTATAACAATTAAACAAATACAATTTAGCTGTTTAATCATTAATGTTAATTTTCCATATCATTGTCATCTCCGAAATACACTTCTACCCTACAGCATCGCAACAACATTCATTCAACCTAATTGAGTTCGTTTCAATTTCAATGGCGTCAGCTGCAGTCAAGTACTGCTGCCTTTGCCTTACTACAAATTCTTATTTTCACCACTTGCTGCTGCTATTTGCTTTCATTCTATTGCTGCCGTTTACTGCTGCTTCATGGAAATCAACTTATCGTCTTATTGATTTTCAAATTAAAAAAAAAAAACAAAAAGCGTACTAGAATTTCGAAAAATAAAAAAACACATTAAAATAAAAACAAAAACAAAAATGCAAGCACACACACACACACTTGGACAGACTGTAACAAAGTTACGCCACATGAAGCGCCCGAAAGCCCAAAAAATCAATGACTGCCATTCAATGTTTCCGTTTCGATTCGATTTCTGGATTGTTGCCTTTTTATCCGTCTGCAGTTAACAAGTGAAAGAATGAAAAGAAATCGAATTGCTGCCAAATGTTGCTGCTTCTGGTGCGCTTGATCGCACTGCAATAAAAAAGAAGGCACCCCGACCGGGGGGTCAACACTTTTATACCACTCGCTCTTGTATATGTTTGTAGATGCCAGTCAAGTGTTAAGGTTATGGTAAGCAGCATGCAGCATTTTGCCAATTCAATGAGTTTTTCGCATTTTTTTTCTTGAAGTAACTTTTGCTTGTTTGAGTATGGGTATTGATGTGAAATATTTAAAATAGTTGGAGTTTGAGCTTGGGATTTAAATGGTCGTTTAAATTAAGTTAAAATTAAGTGAAGTTTCTTTTTCACTTGAAATTTCTTTCTTTGATCAATTTTTTGAAAGGACAATGAACAAAAGTTTTCGCAAATTAAAAGTTTTTTGAAGTGAACATGTTCTAAATACTGGTAATTCATATTTAATATTGAATTCTTAAAAAAATTAATACTTTAAGTCCGCCCATATTGGTTGCGGAATTTAAAAAAATATATTCTTACTTCGGATTCTAAATAAGTGACGCCGAAAATCTCCGATTAAGAAGATTAGTTAACTTTTCATTCTGAACTCTCACTAGTTTATTTATGATATTTTGTTAAAAAAAAAAATTTTTTTTTTCTTCTTGTTGCAAGTTTTTGGCTATTACAGTACATTTCTAGCAAAAATCAGGATCAGGGGTGCATCGAAATATAATCAGTGTTGAGCGTTTCTGATTGTTCGCATAAATTTCCTCATTCGAATAATTTTTGCACTACACTCATGTAATGGCGTCTTCAGAGTTCGATAAGTGAATTGCATGGAAGCATTAATAGCTAAAACTTAACCAAAAAATATGTATTTAACAGCGAGAGCGCTGCAGCTTTTTCTTGGAGTTCAATTGGCATAAATATTTCATAAAAATAGCTAATTAATTGCAGAAAAACAAGTTTTAAGTACTTCATTGGTATTTTTCAGCAACATTTTTGATTTTGAAAGCTGACTTAAAGTCAAGAACTAGCATAACGAGCTGAAGCTCTCAGCGCTCTCTCGAGCAGTCCGCATTAGTATAGAGAAATGAAATGTGTGTGGATTTTTTTTAAGCAATAATTTGAAGTGTGCATGCAAAATAAAAGATATCAAATATAGCTATTGCTTCTACTGTAAATTAACTATAAGTGAGCTTTAATAAGTGCAATGAATATATTCCATGCTCTGTGATTTCTTTTTGCTATAAATGCCAAATCAAAACAATAAATATAGCTGCTTTTATTAAGCTGTAATCTTTAACGTTAATGTATGGTTCATAGCTAAAGAAAATAACGAAGTTGTGCTAAGTGGTTTTCAACATTTATTTTGGCTGTATAAAAGCTTCTATAGCAGGCTAAGAAAATATTTTGAAGCAATGCTAATATTAAGCTAGACCATAGCTGCAAAAGCGTTTTTGAAGAATAAAAATTTTCTTTTAAATAAAACTTCAAAAAAAAGCTAATAAATGACTTGTTACTTGCATTAAAAGTGTTTTTTTACAGCTTACTCCTAGCAATTATTGCACAATAGTATTTTAATGCTACTTAGGTAGCTCTTTTGAGGAAATTTGACAACTTACACTTAATTTGATTTAACTTTTTGTTCTTAAATAAACGTCATTTTCGGAGAAGATAAATTGAGCGATTAAGATCAAAAAAAAAAAGTTTCATAATTATATTTTGTATGACATTTCAAAAACCTATATCCTCCAATATTACGTTTGTACATATATTTATGTGTGTACTACCAACTACCAGCACTAAAAAACGGCTTAGAATCAAATTTTCATTTAACTTTGTGGCGTTAATGAAATCTCTTGGGATGCAATGCAAACTCATTCACATGCAAGCGATAAAAGACATAAGCCTTATGCTTACACAAATATTTAAAATGCATACATTAACACACTAACACGTAAACATACGCACACAACGTGAGAACATTAAAGAATTTTTAAGTACTTCGAAAGACAACTCTTGCAATAGTGAAAATATAAACATTTAAGGTGCGATGTGGGTTTAATAATGGCAACGTCTCCAAGGAGTTGATAAAAGACTATAGGTCAATCACACACACTCACACATAAGTATGTTAGCACTCATACTTCTGAGGTGTTAATAACATAAACAACACTTTTAGCCAAAGAAAATTAACCCATGCACGTTGTTGAGACTGACAGGCAATGTGCATCCAATATGCGGTATTTTCAAAATAAATTTTATGTGAAGCATGGTTGTACTTAGGGTGGACATAATTTTAAATTTTTTTTCATATAAAATAAGAAATATTTTGAATTAATACAATTGAGTTCAAAAATTTCATGTTAAACGGGGCGTATGAGTAACATTTAATTAGAAAATTGTTTTATAGTTTAAAAGTTCAAAAAATCATGAAAATATTTTTTCACAAATTTAAAATTACAGCAAAATCAAACAACAACTTTTTAGTAAAAACAACAAAAATAAATATTTCAAAAACAATTTGAATTGCACCCACTCTAATATGCACAAACTTAAACGAACTATGTGACAACATCAATTTATCTTAGCTGATAGACGCGTTAGGCAAATGTTTACCTATGAGCCTAAGTCTCTCAAGGCATGTGTATGTCTGTCTATATATTTACATCCCCCTCAAACTGCCATAACTATATGCGTGTGCATGTTAAAGTGAATGTGTGTAACGACTGTCTATTAATTGCCGCCAGTCAAGCAGCAGCAGTAGCAGCATTTTCTCAGTAAAAAAGGCCTCCTCCTATGTCCCGTCAAACTTCTTGTTTGAAAATTCCTTTTTATGCGCTCTATTGGGAAATTAAAGTAAAAGTCCTTTATTTGGTTGTTTTCTTCTTTTACTTGATCTTCTGCTTTAACATTTCTACGAATTTCTCTAAACAGGAAATTGTGTTAACAAAAAAAGAAAAAAATTTAGAATAAATGTAACGTAAAATGTTACATTACGTTATGTTGTCGTTGTAGTCTGCTCATTACAAATTTATATTGCAGTCTTTCATTCAGTTGGCATAGAGTTTCTTAAATTTCTACCTTCACATATGTGCTACAGGCAAATTTATGTATCCATATTAGAGTTGTTTAACAAATGACATTTTAGTTAAAATTGTTTTCTTTCAAAAAAAATGAATTTTCTATTTTCTGTTGCTTAAAAACTTTACATCTTTCAACTGAAATGTACATTAGACCAGGTCGAAATAAAGATTCATCCAGATACCGTGACTTAAACCTTAGAAGAACCCTTAAAACGCTATCTCCGTCATTTTTTTTTTTCGTTCGGAGAAAATCTAATGGAGTTCTTTTGATTCTCCCGAAGGTCCTTTTTGTCTGAAATAAAACGTGTTTTTTGCAAGTAACTTTTATTCCTTCACAGAATCGGTACCCGAATTTAGTCGAAAAATAAAGATTGCACTCTTGCAAAGAATTTGACGTTAAAAAATTTTAAATTTTTTTTCTGTTATAGAAAATATTTAGCCCCAAAATTCGAATTTTTCACATTTTTTGAATGGACGCAAAATTTTACGTTAAAAAATTTTAAATTTTTTTTCTGTTATAGATAATATTCAGTCTCAAAATTCTATTTCTTCAAATTTTTTGTATGGAAAAATTGAATTTTGGGACTAAACAGCAAAAAAATTTTAATTTTTTTTAACGTCAAACTTTTTGCAAGAACGCAATTTTTATTTCTCATGAGCAAAAAACACGTTTTTATAGCCAAAAAGGACCTTTAGGAGAATTCAAAGTGCTCCATTGGTTTTTCACGGAACGAAAAAAAAATGGCGCAGATATCTTTTCCAAGGGTCCTTTTAACTTTTGAGTCGGTTTGTTTTAAATGCTATGTGTATTTACCAATAGTTTAAACGACTTTTACTCCAAATTATCGTCTCAAGCAATCTTTTTTTTTGATTTTTGGCACGATGGAAAAAAATAGCTCTCTTTTGAAGTTGAAAATTTTGTGAAAAATTATTAATTTTTTGCATAATTTTTTTGACCAAATTCGTGCAACTTGAAAATAAAATTCAACATTTAGAAGAAAATTTTAAGCAATTGCAAACATTAGCTCCTCTTGAGATATCTACACATCATGGCATATGCGGAAACTAAACAAGTAATAGTTATTTCTTCAGTCGCTGGCTTCCTTTTAGCAAAAGGATACAAATTATTATCTTCGGTCTGGGATTGCATACTAATAAATAATTAAATAGACGCGGGAAAAACAAAACTCATACTAAAACTTACACAGACAAACAGTTGAATAGAAAAACACACATACACTTTTGCAGCATGACAAACTAATGCAGCAGGAAGTTAGCAGAAAAAGGGAAAATGATGATGACGAAGACGAAGACGACGACGACGACGACGACGATAGAGATAAAAGCAGCCAAGTCAAAGTGGAGCAAAAATAGAACGTAGCAGTATGAAGTAAAGTTAATTTATTATTGAGACTAATAGCCGTATAGGGTGTGAGACGCATACAAGATAAATGTTAAAGAAGATGAGATTATAAGCACACGAAAGATGCTTCGCATAATATTGCAGGATAAGGATGAGCCATAAGTTGGCTGGCTGAAACAGGTACAAAAATAGTTTAAGCAACAAGCTCTCATGCGGTTTTTTGTAAGCTGAGGTGGGTGGGTATCTACTGTTTGAACTAGAAAGTGATATGGTAAGGAAGTTAACCAAAGGTAGATAAGCATTGCGTGCGATAATTATGATACAAAATGAAGTTGACAAATGCTAGTGACATTAATTAAAAGACTCAGTGATAAGTTGTGAAGGTTTGAGTTTCAGAAGTATGAACACTTCAAGGTTTCAGCATATAGCAGAAATTATTTTCCAAGGAGATTAATTAAAGTTACTTTTAATTAGAAAGATATTACTAAAATTGAATGCAGGCTTTAAGCTGCTAAAACAGTAAAAAAATTCGTTATTTCATCACCAACTTTTGCTTTAAAAAAAGTTTCTATAACCGCTGTAGTTTTCAATCCAAAATCAAAAAATCTAAATACTCAAATATCGTGCATATTTTAAGGCGCATTTTAAAATTTACAAAAACCAAAGCAGCGTAATATCAAAAAAAAAACCTCATAGGCGTGGTGCTTGAAAAATTCAACGCAAAATACCCACTGATGCTACCTTGGCTTACCGCAAGGCGGCATCATTGCTGCCTGCATGTTAATGTTGCCATTTCCGTGCTATCGCTGGAGCACAATACAAAAAAAAAAAAAACAAAGAAAAAAAACTTTGCATACCTTATGACACAGCGTATGCCCGGTTTTTTTTCCATGCCAGTAAAAATTTGTTTCATTTTATTCTTTTTTTTATTTTTGCACATGTCATTGAAGGCATAAAAAATGTCAAATAAATAAAGCATTCCAAAGTAATGGCCTTTTAATGTTTGCATTTCGTATGGCAGTTAGAGTCGAAGTATTTATTGAGTGTGTGAAAATATGTAAGTGTACACTGCGAGACAAAAAATTTAAGTTTGTGTGTTATAATAGAGAGAGAACTTGAATATGAACACTATGCAGTTTTGGAGCAAGGTTGGATGCATGATTTTAGCTCTATTGATTATAAGCGCATTAAGTACAAATTCTGAAAAACTGAGCCGTACATCAGCACTTGCAACTATATATTCGCTATACCTACCTGTTCTGCCACCATCTTTAAACTATCAACGCATAGATCTACGTAGATTTCTTATCACTATGCCCTATATTTACAACAGACTTACGTTGTTTTGCTCTTACCACGATGAGTTTAAGAAAGAAAATTACTAAAAACCTAAAATTACTAAAAATGCTGGTTATTTAAATGAAGAAAAATATGAGACGTTACAAAATATTTTGAATTTTTTCGCTTTTTGGAGGCGTGGCACTGCCTATTTTTCATCGAAAATTACTTTTGATTTAACTTTTTCTATACTATGTACCATGTCTCTATCATCTGCTCACATGGCTTACATATATCTTATAAAAGGGGAGTGGCACCGCCCATTTTATGAAAACAAACAATCCACAAATCTAAAGAAATGTATGAACATAATCTTATGCGACTGCGTCAAACAGTTGCTCATATACAAAAAATGTTAGTTATTTTCTTATTACTATGGAAAGCGTGGCACCCCCACTTTTTCATTGAAACTTACTTTTATATATCACCAAGTCAAATAATTGATGAGAGATGATGAATTTTTATTTTTTCATATGTGGGGCGTGGCACCGCCCACTTGTTCAAACGGAATTTCACTAACAATCTACCAAAAACTATATGAAACACTGAATCTTTTGCATGGTTCAAGAGTTCATATGTAAATCGCACACACACATTGACTTTTATAAAGGGTGTTCAAACTTGAGGTATATTTTTAAGTTTTAATTCAAAGAAATAAGCTATGTGAAATCTTTATTTATTTTTATTGGAAATTAATGTATATTAATTGCGGTTTACAATGTAAAAGAAAGTTGTGGCCTTTTCTGCTAGCCCGACAGGCTGTCAATCTTTTACCAAAATTTTGAATAACTTTTTCGCATAATGATGTTTCAATTAGTGATATTTGTTAGATGTTGTTGTCTTTGAGGTTTTAAAGAGTTTGAGGATAGTTTACGTAACCTTCACTCTTCTAGAAACTCCATAAGAAGAAGTCCAATGATGTTAAATTACATGATAATGGTGGCCTATTCAGGTATGTTCTTCGAGGAAGTATCTGATTATTAAACTTTGCTTTCGAAAGATCGATTGATTACATTACTGTGTGGCATGTTGATCCACATATTCTGCACATCAATCTTTATGTAAAATATTGAACAACATTTTTGCTTTGAGGCTTAATTGCTGCGAGGAACGACGAATTGTTGTCCTTGACTCTTCAGCAACACTTGTGCTAACAGCAACAAGATTTTCACTTTAACGACCACAACAAAGATAAATTTTGCTTCTGTGAACATGAGCTACGTCAGTTTTTTTTTCAAATTCATCATTGATAAATTTAATAGCTCTGTTTGTCGGAGCATTTTCTCTGCCCTATTTTGAACGAATTTTTTTTAAAACTTCTGAATAACTTTGACCATACTTAAAATAAATTTTTACAATGAAAACATCTTACGCACTCGCCCAGTTATTCACTTCAAACAATCGAAATCTATTTACTTCATATTTGAAAAGAACATCGGTGTAATCCTTAACTTTTAAAAAAATGACGATAAACTTAAAAGGATTCCACAAATTTTAACATCCCTCATAACTGTCAGGTCAACAATGCGTATGAGTGTTATTTAATTGAATTTTTTTTACAAAAAGACTACAACTTTGCAACCGCTCGTCAAAACTCTGCGAAGTCAGAAGAAATCTTTAAATTAGAAGCCCTCAGAAAATTCAAAAAGAAAGCAGTAAAATCAGTTCTACAGTTCTTAAATTATCACAATAAATCAATTGACAACAATTGTGTTCTCAATAGTTTTTTTTTTTTCTGAAATTCAACGACTTTTTTCAGTTTATGAAAAAATTATTGTTCTAACATTTTTTCTCCCAATGTATAGTGTACTTAAGCAGAATTAATAATTTTCCCGAAAAAAAAAAATGAACCACACGAAATGCCAACTCTTTATTGGTACAGCTGGTAATCGCAGTCATAATCAACAACAGAGTTGGCGGCATCACTCCTCATTTTTGCTATTGCTACTACTGTGTGCTGTTGTTACTACTGGTGTTGCTGATTTTCAACGCAAACGACAACAAACACATGATGTGTAAATGTAAATTAAAATAAAAATTTTAAAATGAAAAAAAAAAAACTTAAATGCACGACACTGCAAAATGTGCAAAAAAGTTAATAAATGGTTGCTATAATACTTTTTATCCATACACTGTCGCGAGCCGGCAACATACCAGCAGCAGTGTTGCCATCGACTATCGAAGCGCACTGGCTGCATGCTTACACTGTACAGTTGCATATACAAATGTATGTACATATTAATACGAAAAAAGATTATTAAAAAAAAAATTTCTTTTTTTTTGTTGCAACATTGTGTCGAAGTCGAGGCATCAGCACAAGAAAAAAATTTCAGTTCACTGAGTTGTTACCAGAAAAAAAAATTGTAGTAAAATAAAATCTCACATCAATCCGTTTAAAAATAATTTCACTTGCTTCCGGTCTGGCTACCAACAATATCCACTGACAAACTTCATACTCCGACTATGGGCTTTTTTCTGCTCACATGTAACACCAAACCTAAACCTCAATTTTGACTGACTGCTACCGCACTTCCGCTACGATAAGTCAAAAAAAAAAAAATAGCATGAAAATTGCCGACGCGCGCCGACCAACCAGCCAACCGACAAACGAAAGGATTTTTGCACATTTTTTGGCAATTTTACATTATACTATGGCAACAATTGTAGATTGCGGCATTGTCCGCTTAAAGTAATATGAACCAATAAACAGTTTTATAAGGATCTATTTTTGGCAATTGATAAATTAACAAAAATTGTCAACTGCCCACCAAGATATTTTTTTCAAACAAAAGTTGCCCATATCAGACTCAAAGCTTACAACATAAAAGCTTACAACAATTTTAGTTTACGGTGCGTATGAATAACATTTTATGCAACTTCGGTACTAAAATCCAATTAATTCAGCAACTGCTTGTCAAAAACTTATAGAATTTGCGCTAAAGTTTAATTAAATAGTTCTCTAAGATATCAAAACATAGCATTCAAATCGGTTCAACAGCTTTCGTATTAAAGCTCAATAAGTAAAATATTAGACATACAAAATCTACACATTGCATATGTACAAGTAATTTTTTCCTCTTCACTCCTACCATTTCCAATACGTTTGTTGAATATATTTTCATATCCGTTTGTATGGTCGCATTTCCGCTTATGGGGTTTGCCTGCCATTTACTTCTTTTTTTTTTTCTTAATGCTGCCCATTTTCAGTTGCTTACATGTCGAATTTGTTTCCTTTTCGCGTACGTTGTTTAATGTTGGTTAAGCGCCTGTAAGAGGTTGGCGTATTGTTGGCGTATGGAGTTGCATAAAAAATGCGCTCATGATGAATAATTGTGTCTAGCAAAAAAGGAAATAAAAATTATAGCAACAGAAAAAAAATCGAAAACTTTTTTTTGTTAGTTTTTGCAAAGTGCAATAAGAGCTAAAGTGTTGCAAAATGGTTCTAACGCTAGCTATGTTGGTACTTGATAATTGTGTTGCTTGTTACCATACGTGACATTTGTACAAATTTTTATGCAACAAATTTTATTGATTGATTTATCAAAAATTTATATGGATAGTTTTTTTAGCAGGTCAAATTAAAGTTCTTATTTTAAATATTTGATACCCTTCTTAAGCAAAGATAATATGTGTAAAACATTAAGTCAAATTAAATTATATGATGTTTAAGCCTAGGTATAGTAAGATATCTTTGTGTCGTGAAACATTCATCAGCAAACGTTTCATTCTATACATTCGAATAACTATCAAAATATCAAATTTAAAATAATAAATTAACGATGTGAATACATATTTTCAAGCTCATTTCTGAGAACGTGCAAAGATTTTTTTATGACGAGTGATGAAAAAAGATATACGTTCCGATGTTTTGAAAAAACCTAGGTTTTTGTTCTTTAAAAAAAAATATCTAAAATTTTAAAGAACTGAATTTATCCGAAGTTTTTTGAATTTTTAAGAAATTAACAACAAAATTTTACTGATTTGCGGAAGAAGAAAATCTAGTGCACTTTTCCAAAGGTTTCCGGCTTGCGGAATTGTATATTAGAGTTTCTGTTTCCTGAATTTTGTAAGTCTGTCTTACGTTAGAATTTTTCTTACAACTCCTAAGAGAACAAATACAAGAATTTTGATCAAAACTGGTGACATTGCATGAAGTTTTTTGAACAACTGTTAGAGGTCTGCACAAGTGCACTTGACAATACCATCAAGCCTATCATCACGATAGTAAATCCATCGAGCCTTAATGTACGAAAACCACAAACCAAATCAAAACAAATCGAAACGCCAAGTAAGGGAGTCTGCACTCGCAAATAAAATGTTCTTCGAACTCAAGCACTCGTAATTTGTTGCATTTGGCACCGAGTGGCTTGTTGTTTCTTAGAACACTTGTTCAGACAAAATATTTGCCATGCCGTGTTGCTTTGCACGGTGAATTTGAACAACAACAACAGTTTGAATGATGCGTGCCGCTGAAAGATTCACGCAAAACAAGTGTTCGGTAATGTAAATATTTTGTTCGGCTTAAAAAACGTTGACGGCGAAATACGAGTCAGAGTACAAACAAAGTCAAGTCATGTCGTGTGATCGTTCTATTTTGTGCGATTCTTTTGGTGACTCGCAAAATCTCAATAGAACCATTGTTCTCGACAGCAAGTACATTAATCTGTGGACTCAACTGGCGCACTCGTGCAGACTTCTTCTTTTGCCATGGATATTAGACCGGGTCGATTTGTATGAAGCAAAATAAAGTCAACCAGACACCAACTCAAAAGTTAGAAGGACCCTCAAAAACGAAATCTGCATCTTTTTTTTTTTTTGTTCGTTCCGAGAAATACCAATGGAGCACTTTTCATTCTCCTGAAGGTCCTTTTTGGCCAAGAAAATGTGTTTTTGCTCGTAACTTTTCTTTTTTCACAGAATGGATACCGGAATTTGTTTCTTGCAAAAAATTTGACGTTAAAAAAATTAAAATTTTTGTTTGTTATAGATAATATTAATATTTAGTCCCAAAATTCGATTTTTCCATATAAAAAATATAACATAAGAAATATGGAAAAATCGAATTTTCGGAGTGAATATTAGACTGGAGTGAATATTGGAACGATAGAAGTCTATCATCGCTATTTTGGATTTTTATTCATGATTTGATAATTTACGTCAAAACTGCTGGGAGATTGGAGCAAAAAATTTTGCTACTACATATTCTTATGTAAAATTGATTTCCCTACAAAAAAGGTTTTTATTAAAAATTTTCATCAGACGAGCCGTTTCCGAGTTATTGAGGTTTTGAAATCGATATATTTAATTGATTTTACATTTTCACTTTGGAATTTTGTAGTTAATAAATCAATGATTTTTTTTTTCTCGCTTATTTTTTAATGGAAATTTATGTAGTGGCATTAACAATTTCAAATTATAGTGTATTAAGGTGAATACAGTGAAAACAACAAAGGATTTGAGCTGTTACACAAGAAACATCATAGCTCTACTCGTCGGAGAGACGACAGATTTTAAATTTTCAGTAATTTTTTCCATTGCAGTATACCTTTTTTTACCATTTATCTAAAGAAGATTTAACAACAAGGAAGTGAGCCATAACAGAACTCCTTAGGAGGTGTAGTTTTAAGAGGAATCTCAGTTAAAAATTTCGGTTTTTTTAGTCTAAAAATTAAATTTAACAACAACCTCTCAACATTTCCGTCTGTAAAAATTACTGCTTTTGTGTAACACTGAAAAGTATCTTTTGCCCAAGTTTCAGCTTCATAGATACTTTTTTGTCAAAGAAAAAAATTAAAAACCAAAAACCGGTTTTCAGCCATTTTTTCGAAAAATTTTGAGGTTAAGGTGAAAATTATCAGTGTAAAAGTTGTAGATTTTTTTATTTCCTACAACTTTTGCAGAAAACTTTTATTGATATGATGCACAGTTTAGCCATAAATCGTGAAAAACTGTGTTCGACCTCTAAAAATGCACTCCATTCCACCCCGGATAGCTGGTGTCGGTTCGATTTTTTTTTTGTCTTCTTTTACAAGAGCTTGTTCAACAATATTCTGCTGTCAGATTGCTGAAACGAATTAATTTTTTTTTCTCATTTTTTCGACTACTTCTACTGGACTATGTAGCTTAAACATTTTTTACTACATCAGACTACAGCGCTTGTAAGTTTCATTCTGCAGAATTTGTGTTCAGAAATATATGATATGAAATTTTAATATGTCATTTCGAGGAAAAAAAGTCTTTTTGTGTGACATTTTAAATGCAGCAATGCTCCTAGTCTTGCGTTTGCTCATCGCCTGCTGGAAGGTAAAAATTTTTATAATTTTGTTTAGCAAAAAAAAACTAAAATCTGAATACGCTGCATCTCCGACAGCACCCTAAAAAATATTCTTTTCTTCAAATATTAAATAAATTCAAAAAGTACAATTTCTCAGGGAATAACATACAAATCTGTGAGGCGAAAGGTTTTGCCCCAGTGCAGTTTTAGTGCTTTACCTCATATTTAAATATTTAGGCATATTACGATTAAGATAAACAAAAACAAAAAGTGCTTGTAGTGCCTTTTTTTTTTTTGCTCGAGTAACAACTGTTGTTTCAAATAGACCTCATAAAAATGGCTTAGGTAAATATTGTCATAAAATATGTTGCTATTTTGGTTATTGTTGCCAATGTAGCATGTTTTATTGTATTTGCAAATTCAAATACATTTTCTGCTTTCATTGCTGTTGTTGTTTGTGTTTTTGTAATAGATGACATTCAATGCAATTTTATTAGAATTTATACATTTGTATTACAATAACAGCACACACACACAACAAAAAAAAAGTCACAAATGTACACCATTTGTTATTTGTGTGCGCATTACGTTGTGGCAATAAAAAGCCAAAAAAGGATAACATAACAATTTTTTATTGCCATTTTGCTTTTTTGATGTCACATATACCACAGGTGATGTGGTATATTAATTTTATATGTAGCATGCTGTAGAAGGCGTGGTGCAAATAATATAATGAAAATATATATATTAAACATTTGATCGCTGCAGCAGACACATTAAGCTGTACGCTGACACTGAGTAGTCTTGCATAAATTATGTTGTGTCTTAAGTTTCGCTTATGCTGACTGTAATATATTTGCAAAAAAAATTTGTTTTAAAAATTTTACACTTTTTGCGTAAGCATTTTATTTATATATTTTTTTCATGTTTTTGCTTGTGTTTTTGCATATTTTATAGTTTTTTCAACTGATGTTGCAAAAATATACAATTTTTTTTTTTATTAAAAAGTTATAAAAATAACACAAATGTCAGCTGTTTCAAAATTCAAATGGGTGTGCTTAGTAAAAAGGTGTGCAGCTGCATGCTGAGGTTTGCTTTGTATGTTATTTTATTTGATTTAAAATGTGTGTCAGTGGAAAATGCGTGCCACAGCATGACTTTTTAATGCTCTGCTTTTTAAGCATAGCATTTTTCGTAGAACTTGATGCTATGTGAAGATATTCCTTTGAAATGAAAGGTTTGAATAACTTCTTCATTACTTAAAGTACAAAAAAAAATATTTAAGTAAACAAAAATAATTTGCATTCAATTAAATGTAGAGAATTTTTATTAAAATGACACATCAATGTTTTTCAACACGGCCTTTGTTAAATTTTCAATTGTAAGGTTTAGTTAACGAACAAAATATGCAGCATTTTCCACGCATGCTTAGTTAATTTTATCAATGCAAAATTGTCCTAAGTCCAGCCTAATCCATTCGCAAGAGTCTTTATTAAAAATTTAATTTACTTACTAACTTTGGTGGCCATAACAAACCTCTCTCCAGGCGCCTCTGCTTCGCGCTCGCCTTCTCCAATCAGTCACACCAAACGTGGATATGGTTTCCTCGGCTTGGTTTTTTCATCAGAGGCATGGTCTTCCTCTTCGTCGTCACCCAGCGGCTTCCGTATCAAACACTTTTTTCGCTGGAGCTTCTTCGTCCATACGCACAACATGTCCCAGACAGCGCAGTCGTTGTATAGTGATGCGCTTGACTATGTCAATGTCAGCGTAGACCTCGTACAGTTCAAGGTTCATTCCAATACGGTAGTCGTCGCCGACGTGAACAGGACCGAAGATTTTGCGAAGAATTTTTCTCTCAAACACCCCAAGCGTGGCTGCATCAGTCTGCGACACAATCTATGCTTCTACGCCGTAAAGTAGCACGGGTAAGATTAGCGTCTTGTAGAGTGTCTGTTTTGTTGGGCGAGAGAGGTCTCTACTACTCAATTGCATATTGAGACCATAATAACTCCTATCAGCAAGAGTGAGTCTTCGCTTTATCTCCAGGCTGACATCGTTTTGAGTGTTTACGGCGGTGCCAAGATTAGTGAATTTCTTGACAACTTCAAAAGTATAGCAGTCCGCAGTAACGAAGTATCCAATGCGCTGCGTCTCCTTGTTTGTGGAGAGCATATACTTTGTTTTGTCCTCTTCAACCGTCATACCCACCTCGCTGACTTTTTTTCGATAGCCCGTTCGGTATTAAATTTTTCCGAGAGGTCCCTTCCTACCCTGATGGAGCTGAATGTATTGCTGCTGCGTCATTCTGCAAAGCTGCACTAGCTTCGCAGGTATACCAAACTCAGACATGTATCGCGCTATCGAAAGCAGCTTTAAAATCGATAAAAAGATGATTGGTATTGGTCTGTTTTTCGTGGGTTTTTTTCCAGGATTTGATGTAGTGTAAAGATCTGGTCTATGGCCGCACTGATATGGCCCAATCAGTGTGTTGGCAAACGCCTTCTGTCATTAACCACCAACCCAATCCGTTCCTTTGCGGACGACAGCAACATTTGTTACGCCTATTGCTTCAAAAAGCGCCCAAGCTCTGTGGAGGTTGAGAGTGAACGGCAAAATATGAATGACACACTCGCTTATGACCTCAACAAAATCACTGAGCCGGGTCGTATAACCCGGGTTAGTTTTAACGCTACTAAAACCCAGTGTTGTCTGTTGTCTTAAAGACGAACGGATTACTCCCTTCCTTCCCGTAATATGGCTGACTTAAATATTACAAGGTCAACAACTTTTGACGTTTCTGACCGGACCTGAGTTGGACAGATCATGTGTTCGATGTGTTGAAAGAAGCGAACAAGTGTATTGGTTTTTTAGATCGGTGAAATAAATACTTCACTACAGTTGATCTCCGTACTGTCTACTTCACTTATATTAGACTCACAAAGTAGAGTACAACTCACACACTTGGGCCGGGGCTTCAAAAACCACTTTGAAGCTGCTAGATCGCGTTCAGCGACGTGTGATGAAACTAATAGGCGATCAATTTGTCGTCGCTTCTATCGATTTCCTTCACCACCGGCCTAACGTTGGGTGTTTAACCCTTTTCCATAGGTATTTTAATGGGATGTGCTCTAGAAAGATTCGTGATCTCATTGCATCAGTCCGTATATTCTCTCGCAGCACTCGGGCGTCCCATCAGGACCATCCCTTTTGCGTCACGCCGGTGTTCAACAGGACATCACACTTTCGCGATAATTCCTTCTTTGGGAGCACGATTAAGTTGCGGAACAGCCTGCCTGCGTATGTCTTTCCCGGCAGTTGTGACACCGGTAACTGCAAGAGGAATGTTCACCGATACTACTCCATCTATCCTCCTTCCCTCTAACCTTTAATCTTTTCTTAAAACCAACACGGTGCATTGCATTTATAGGGAGCATCCCTTGAGCGTTGGCTGATGCTTCAAAAAAAAAAACACAGCACAGTCGACAGAATCTTGTATGAGATGTATGAGATGGCAAGAAGACTGATTCCCCGGTAGTTAGCGCAGATTGTCGGGTCACTTTTCTTCAGTACATTTATTTAACGCAGATTAATTTGACGATCGAGAATCCACCCGTTTATACAGCCAGCTGGTAATGTTAAGAGCAAATTAATTTCATGAGAGAAAAAAGATTTGAGTTGGCTTTCAGTACTACTGCAGCTATGTTGTCATCATGAGGCATGCGACAAACTAATGTTGCTGACAAAACAATCAGAACGGAACAATCTAACACTAAGCCACAAAATGGCCTACACAAATAAAAGGCAAAACTCCTGCTACTTTTTTCAACAAAGTTCAATAAATCAACGCACAACGCATGGCAATTGTTTCGCAGTTCTAGTCTACTGAAAACTTTCTTACCCTCTCTGTGTCATGTAAAGTTTCGGTTCCAAAATGCTAAAAAAGCTAAAACTGTTTAGCTTTTCCGTCGATAGCACAAATTCATTACATAAAATAAGATACTGAATTTTTCGGCAACCACAAAATTATTGTTCAGCTTTCTTGAATATTAAAAATTTACTGCTTCTCATCCTCGCCCCTCGCTCAACATACATTTGCTTTCATTTCCGTTTGCAAAATCATGTAATTTTTTTTTTCTTTTTGCTTTTCATTTGCTTGATTCACTTCCGCCTCCACTTCACCTTTGGTTAATTTCCGTTATGGAAATGTAACTGAAACTGATGTTTTCAGTCATTTAGAAGTTGATGAATTTCACGTACGAGAAACGAATATTATTTTCATTATTTTCATTATTTTCGTGGTATTTTTCTTTTATTTTGTTCATATGTTGTTATCTTTCTCTCTGATATTTTGCTGCAAAGATTGTTATGTTATTGTTATTAAATAAATTGAGTTGAACAGAGTATATAACTGAAACTGGCACACTAACAAACACATCATATGCACTATTACATTTGGGAAAGTACATACATATACACACACATATGATGCTACAAAAGGTAGTTCATCATGTCATGAAAATTGTATGATATTTAATTGAAAACCATAATCCAAGTAGAAGATAAAGTAGAATGTATGCAACAGGGATCTTAACGTATGTGACCACTTGGAGTATATGCCCGAAATTTTTGACTATTTCATAACAAAAAAAAAATTCTGTAAATTCATTCCAACTGAATATTTTTCTATAATTTTTTTAAAAATTTTTATAAATCTTAACATTTTTCGTTAGTATAACCAAAAAGCAACTACTATACAAAATGGGCTAAAATACCATACAACAAAAAAAATATAAATTGCTGTGTATGTGTGTACATTTGAACTCATGTATATTCGCTTATAAATAAATAAAATGGAAATGAAATAAATAAACTACAAGATAAAGCAATTTGCAATTTGATTGTCATTTCATTTTTATTAAGATGGACCTGAACCGTACGCTTTAAGCACTGGCATATGTGGTGTTGATAGTCAACATTATGATGCCGTTGGTTGGTCAGTCAAGTTATGTGTTTGTGTTCATAAGTTCAGATGTTTTTTTCTTTTATTTTATTTCACTTGAGTACAAATAGGGATTGATATTTCTTTTATTTTAATAAACGAATATGAATTTTTTGTTTATTTTCTGTGGTTTCCGCTGCAGCATCGTTGAGTGATGTCAATCAAAAATGAATGAAATTTGATAAGACTATGGTACATATATTTATGATGTTAAAAATACATTTGATAAAAGAATAGATTTCATGTTTAGTACAGTATATAAAAATAAAGAAAGTCGTTTCAAAGA
This sequence comes from Tricholauxania praeusta, assembly GCA_949775025.1. Taxonomy (NCBI): domain Eukaryota; kingdom Metazoa; phylum Arthropoda; class Insecta; order Diptera; family Lauxaniidae; genus Tricholauxania; species Tricholauxania praeusta. Next base: position 121,776,555 of record OX459030.1, on the reverse strand, counting down.
ACTTAGGTTGAGTTCATTATATTAACTTTTTACTTTACTTGTATGTTGTCTAGTGTATTTTATGCACAAAAGTAAGCAATTATGTAGTCAATTGACTTTTTGTTTACTTTTGAAGTTATAAAAGCTTGTTTTCTTATGAGAGTTTTCATAAGCTTTTGTAAGTATTCATAAAATAATCTTTTTGGAAATTAAGATGCTCATTGAAGAAATGAATGGAAATTAAAGATTTCTGAAATGTTACTGAAATCTTTTAAAACTGCATGTGAAAGATTTCTGAAAGGTTTACGAAACGTTACATGTCGAGTTGGTGTATCCAACATTTTTTCTGTGAAATTAAACTTTAACGCGTTATCATTTCTCTCTGCTAAAGAGATTACCCAAATAAATCTGTTTTTTTATGGGCTCTAGAGCTACACAAAGTCAAATGTAATCAGAATGTAACCACGTGTGTACGCCATTGTATGTACTTACACATTCCTCATGTAGCCTCTCCAGATTATAGTCAAATACGCACAGCGTAGCAGCTTTTACAATACGTATGCTGCGCGGCATGTTGCCGTTGTGAAACAAACGTGCCAATAAGGCTTGATTTTGTGATAAAAAATGCTATCTGTTATTATAATTTATTTTCTCTGAATTAAAAAGTTGACGTGAGATTTTCATTGACCCCCTCCCCTTAAAAAAGATTTTTCCGGACCCCCTCTTCCCTAATTTTGACTCACGTAAATTATGGACATTTCCTAAATACCAACTATCCAACATATGGACGTTAAGATATTGCAGATGATCGATTTATTTTGGTGTCAATATTTTACTTATCAATTTTTTGATTATCAATTTTCCAAAACAACAATATTGTTCCCTCAAATACATAATTTTGTAACTATTAACATGTGAATGCATGCAACAAAAAATATTGGTTTTATTTGAAACAAATACTTCTTTGTCGCCTTATTATCAAATATTTAATTCATTTAGTATTATCTTCCAAACATAATTTGATAGTTTTTGCCATATTTATTAATTCATAGCATTATTCAGCTCGGCAGAGTAAATAATAAAAAAATAAAATATTAAAATTACTCACCCTGTGTACATTGGCTTTTATCAAAAGTCATATCTGATATATTATTCACTTATTTTTATTTTATATATTTATTTATTCATTTTTATCAGATTTAGTATTTTTTCAACGATATTTTTCGACGAAATTTATAACATATAAAGTCCGGTATTTTACCAAAGGTAATATTTTAAGCGCAGTAATTTTTTTGCCATAGCTGATATAACAACCAATTAATGCTTTTTACTAAATCAACCAAAGGTGAGGCTATTCTTATTTCTGAAAATCAGTGTCATGCTGTCTTTCAAGGAACCGGTATGAAATTAATGTCCTGACCATTTTCTACATAATCCGGAACCAATAAGAATATTCCCTCATTAGGTAGTCAACAGTTCAAGGTAGGGCAGTAGACTCACAGTGGCCAATTGATTATGAAAGACTTTTGTTTGTAAAATCCTCAATTTTTCACAAAGAATAATGCCCTCCAAATTTGACCGAAAGAAAGAAGTAGGGCATGTTAGTGATAAAGTTGTATAGCATGTGGTATTTTCTAATGAAATGTAAGACAAACAAAAGTGAAATAAAAGCCCAAAATATAGCTTGTGTCGAAACAGCATCATTATTACCGTGCTCGCGCTCTAAAAGCAAAAAAGCGCCTCACTTATAATCCACAATGCCTTACAAAATTTTTAAGCTTTGGAGATACATCAAAATTAGTAGTTATATACCTACAATATCCGAACATATCTCAGTTGTTTCAATAAAAACTGTCAAATTTTACCAAAATCATGAGTCAAAAACCCATATAAATATCATTTAACTGAAATAAGCACTTTTGTTATCAAAATAATTTCACTTACTTAACAGCTTTCATTTATCAGTAATTAAATTATACAACTTTAATTAAAACATTCAGTTTTTTCTATAGAAAAAGCAACATAATTGAATTAACAGCGCAAGAAAGTCTTCTTTTGTTCCTATCCAAATGTATGTGGAATCAAAAGCTTCTTTTATATGCCTCCAAGGATAATCCAATCAAAGTGTGTTGCTCTTTCTTGCTTCTGCCATTCCTCAACAAACAAACACAGAGACAGAATGAAGAGTGTAGCACATAAAAGACAAATTTTAAAATGCCAATAAATTTGAGCATTTTGAAGTTCACGGTGCAAAAATGAATTCAATTTCAAAAGGACATCAAGTATTGAAGCGTATGTCATTGTGCACGGAAATGGGTGAGTTTGTGTTGGCTGGCTCAAATGTATTGAGTGGTGGGGGTGGTGGTATTTATTTGAATTGTCCATTAGCTAAGCTGATTAATTGCTAAAAGGTATTTAATTTTTGTGCTGCTTTTACTTTTCATTTATGACATTTTTTTGTTTGCGTTCTTTACGTTACATGTTTTTTTAAGAAGTTTAATTTTTTTTTTTTTTTTTTGTCTCTTTGAGCTGCTGTATTTTATTTTCATTTAATGCTCAGAAAAATAATAACATTAAAGGAATGAACATAAAAAGAAGATATTTTTTTTTTCATTGTATTTAATTCACCGTTTTTTCTTTTTATTTTTTTTGTTACATTACATTTAAGAGCCTTAAATTGCTGTTAAATTTCAAAACATTGGCATTAAATTAGGAAATTTTTTAATAAAATATTAAATAGATTCCATTTTTTTAAATACATAAAATGTAGTAAGATTTTGCTTTATATCAAATATTTCATGCAACAAAGCTATGCTATACTTTGTTTAGTTAAAATTGGGCGTGACAGTAGCAATAACTTTAAGGAATGCGGGATTTTCGGTATTGAAATTTTTAATTTAGGGGAGTATGTAATTCTGCCAAAATTAGAGAAAAATGGAAATGCTTAGATATATAAAAATATCAGAGATTTCCCTACTTAGCCTTTATATCATTAAACTCATATTTTGCAGCAAATCCCAAAATTTAGTTCTCTAGCATTTCTCTCAATTCTATCAAATAGCTGTCAAAATATGCTTACATCCACTAAATAAATTTAATAAATCTGAAACAAATATTACCATTGATAACATTTCCACTAAACATATGCTTATTCATTCGTTTATATGTAGTTTGTTTCTTCATTTTTATGTTTCCTATATAGTTTATATAAAAATCTAATCATGTTAAAATAAAAATGATTGAAATGTCATCTGTTATGGACAGCTATTCCACATTCAAAGAATGTGGCTAAAATACTTGATAATAAATATTTTATGTTCATATTGGTCAAAGGTATTATATGCCAAATACTCAATGAATTACTTGAGTGACTTTGATTTATGAAAATCAATCACTTAATGTGGTCAGCGTTGCTGAAAATTATTATGTTGCAAAACATATTTGACACTTTTGATTAGAATTTCTTGATATGAGTATATTTATTATAAAACATGAAAGTGACATGAACAAAATTGAATTGAATTATTAACATAAGCCATCCATTTCTGTTGAACTATAATTTCTTTTATTGCACTAGTTGAACTTTAGGTTTCCATTTACTGATTATATTGACCAAAATTGTCAAAAATTAGCCGATATTTTTGGTGTCTTACTAAGGTGGATAATATAACGATATGTAGTACTTTCACTAAAGGTGCTATTTTGTCGAGATTATGATCTTATTTTCAAAATTGACAAAAATTTATATTTTGACTTAAGACAATATTTTACCAAAGCTACTTACTTATAAATAGGGAAAGTATAGTAAAATTACGTTAATGCATAAAAACATTTCACTACTTCTTGTAATCAGTTTTTAAATCCATCTACTTACTGTGACGTATGATGAACATTTAATTATCAATTGCTTATTATACAACGCGTTCAGATGCTTTTATTTCGAGTTCGATACCATCTAAGTGATTATTATTTTTGAATATTTTCTAGTATTTTATAGCTGCACAATTAAACTAAATTTAATCTATGGCTGTTTTAATTAGTGGCCACTATTTTGTTACAAACTTTGATGATTATAATATTTTTCATATTTATTTGATTTATTCATTATTTTTATGCTACATAACTTGAAATACTTTTCTTAACATTTTTGTAAGCATTCTTAACATTTGTACTGCTCTTAAACAGTCTATTAAAGTACATATTGCTTCGCATATATCAAATTTGTTTCTTGCTCCATCTCAGCTTAAAAACTCTGACAAGTTAATTTTGTATCTGTCACTTTTCTTTTTCTCTAAGTTTACTCTTTCTCACTTCGTCTAATAAATTTTTACAAAGACAAAAGAAAAATCCAACATGCTGCTTAATTTTATCTTTATTTATTTTCAATTTTGAACTTTATTAAACATTGTTGTTTTTTCTACTTTTTCAACTTTTTCCTTACCCATGCTGCTGTTTTTGCAATATTATTTATTTATTACTGCTTCACATTTCATTGACAATTTAATCCTGCCATCTTTGTATAGCGACTGTCATTTATTTTGCGCGGCGCTTCAACTCTGTGCATTACAACTGTTTAGTTAAATATCTAAGAAATTATTGTGTTTCGTACTTTTTTGTTCAATTTTGTTCATTTTTGTCATTGTTCCTTTAAAATTGTTTGCGTGTGTTGCTGTAGCTTTTTCATAATTTATAAGGCAGGATTAAAACAGCAACAACATTTTCATCGTCATCAGTGGCACAATCTTGGTACGTTAGCTTGCTTGTCACTTTGCAGCAAAGAAAAAAATGGAAAGTTTTACGTTTTCGATTTCTTGATGTGGGTTGAATTTTATGTTAAATTTTTAATTTGACATGGATGAAAATTTTCCTTCTTCGAAGTTGAATTTTCCAATGGAAAATCAGCGATTTTGAAATTATTTTTTTACATGAAGCGTGTGTGTTAGTGTCAAGTTCCATTGAATCGCTAATATTTTAATGGATTTTTTGAATAAAAAATAAACTCAATTTATCGGGCAAAGATGTTGATTGTAGCTTACGTCTTAAGCTTGAAAACTAAAGTTTTTTCAGAAATTCTGGCTTTTCAAATTATTGTCATATTTTCTGCTACCAATGATTTTAATTTTATTAATTAGGCATTAAAATGTTGGTAAAAAAACATAAATTTTCATACTTATGCCTCCTTACAAACAACTCTCTTAATTGTTCTTAAACAGTTGGAAACTACATAACAAGTAAAAGAAAATATTTGAAACATTTAATATTTTTTTCTCCAAACACAACAACAAAATCATAACAAAAACAGCTACTGCACGTAGCATACAAAAACAACAAAGAAAAAGTTTTAATTGCTTTTAATTACTGCATTAAGCCAACAAATACATAGGGGTTGCTGCTGCTGCACCCCAGCTGGACTGCCAGCTTGCGAGAATGGAAAAAACCCAACAACTGACTGACTGACGACCCTCATAATGGCAAATCATAGAGTATCATAAAAATCCCCAACAAATTCGGAGTTTCATTTTATTTTTTTTCGTTGAATTCTTTTCATAATTTTACTCGCATTTGGTTTCGGTTTCACATTTTTATTCACTCCGCACATATTTACATTGAATTGTATTGTATTGCTTGCTGTTATGATGCTGTAATCTGATATTGTGCAAATTTGATACTTTGAGGTATTTATAATTGCATCTGACATGAAGTTACTACGAAAAAAGCCATTAATAGCTTTAAATATGACTTTATTTACAACATGTCGTATGATCAACACTTAATTATAAAACAAAGAAAATTTATTCATTCGGTATAAAAACTTAAATAACAAACATTTCAAGATCGATGCAAGTTACCTTATACTTGTGTATAGCGATTTTTCTAAGCTTTATGTGGACTACAATAAAATGATAGCCTAGTAAATGGCTGTTATTTCTAAAGTGACTAATTGGTATGTGTGACTTCATTATCTTTTACAACTAAGTGACTTCACTTAGAAGCCATTCTGTAAGCTATTTGCTACAAAGGTTCCAAGAGCAGCTCATGAGCGACTCTTACATCATGCTATGTGCGGTGTAACGTCCGAAAGAATCATTGTCCCACATTTTTCTTTTTTTTTTCACATAATGGAAATTATTTGAAATGTCCAATTTTTTTATTCGAAATAGATTCGCCTGTGTGCAGAAAATCGCGGCTTAGGCTTTCTATTTATGTACTATTTTAACACTTAGAATGGGGGCATCGCAAGTACAAGAGATAATATATTCTTGATCAGCGTCACCTCCTTCAACGCTTTAGCCATATCTCTCTGTTTGTCGATCTCTCTTTGAGAAAATTGCAATTACGAGAAGATAAAGTATTCCACAACCCATACATCTAATAAAATACAATGCAATCATATTTTCAAAAAGTAGCTACTAGGAATTGATAGGACAAACTCTTAACAAAAACTTTTCGAATTTGGAAAAAAAACGGTGGTACCTCCCATTTAAGAAATAACTTCAAAACGCTAAATGTTTTCAGAAATTCATTTAAAATCGAACTACATTCCATAAAAATATGATAAAAAATTGGCTTAGTAACAGGCAGGAACTGGTGCATTTTATGAAGTGGGCGTGGCACCTCTCATAAAAGGAAAACTTCAAAACGCTATAATGAGAGAATTAATCATGAAACTGAAAAAAAATTCAATGATTTGCGAAAATAGCATCATAGCAATATAGCATCAAACAGAGAATCACATGTCAGACATAAACAATGCAGTTAACAAAAGAGTAATATAGAATCATAAGATTTTATAAGAGAAATTCAATAAACACTAAATCTGCAACCTTTCAGAAACCCTTCAGAAAGATTGCACGTGAAACATTACTTTTGATATGTAAAGGAAATATTTCTATAACATCCTATTTGTAATATTTCAAATGAAACATTTCTGGTACTCTACGTATTACTTTTAAAACGTCCTGAAGCCTTCACATTTCAAGTGAAAAGGCACTGAAAAAAAGTTTTTCGTATTATTCGCACATTTCATACTCATAACTAAAAGCGCTCCCTGTCAGAATATCTGGTCTAGAATTATAGCTTGTAGTCTATTGACACTTCTATTTCATATGTCGATTATTTTTCTTATACATCTCTAAATGGTCCCAAATGATTTTTTTTGTGAATTTTTAAGACATCAATCGCTGGGAATATATGTTATCTGTATGCAGTATTGTCGAGAAACCATTTCTCAGATAACATTGTGGAGGAGTTTCTGAACTTTTTTTGTCGATAAGTCACTGTTGAGCTGAACTTTTTAAGGAGCAGCTGTAGCTATTAAGGTTGCTGAAAACTGCTAAAGTCGCATTTTAACTCAGTATTGAAAAAATTTGATTAAATTCTTCAAAAATCTGATGTCACACTAAGTGATCCATTTTTTAATTTAAAATATTTAATACACTTACACATAGCACTTGATACTTTGCATTAATAAAATAACAACATTTCACATTCGATATCGAATCACTAATGCTAACGCAGTTAAGGTATTTTTTCCATTTTTTGCTGTAGCAAACTTTAGTTCAGTTGGCCAAAATTAATTGCAACTTTATTTGAATTATGAAATTAGTACTCGCGCGCATTTGCTGTGAAGTACGCGTTTAATGAGCAGTAGAGCTGTACGATTTTGTTTTCAGAGTTGTTTTTTTTTTTTTGCTTACCATTGTTTTGTTTTAATTAAGTGTGCGGAAAAGTGCACTAATTTAGTAGCAGTAGATTTAGGAAAAGTTTTTTTTTAAGCGCATGAGAGGAACGCAAATTTCATTGTTTTCATGAGGTTTAGTTTTCAGTTGATTTAATATGAATTTAAAATTTTTACTAATGTGTGCGTGTGCGAAAAATTAATGAAGCAAATGTGTAAGCCCTTTAAAATTCAACTTTTTTTAATAAAAATTTTGCAAGTTTGTAGAACTACAAAAAAACTGAAATTAGTTCTTGTAATAAAAGAAAATAAGTGGAATTTTAAACAAATTTTTTGCATAGCACAAAGTTCCATTAGAGATTGCTTCCATTTTTTATTAACAAAATGTTGCCATATCAAAAGAGGAAAGCACACTTTTAGGCGTAGCAAAATGAATCAAATTTGCTTTGTTTAGATTGTTTCATCAATTTCTTAATAAGACTTGTGTCTATCAAATCGATTTTTTTTTTCTTTCTCACAAAATCTATTGATATTACAGATTGGATTGGCAAAATTCAATTGAATTGAATTGAAAAAATAGCTTTGTGCAGCGTTGGCGTTGAATGGTATGTTGAAAAAAATGCAATTTCTTTATGGCTTAGTAAACTTTAACTATAACAAATAAATAAATAATTCAAAAGAATGTAGTTTTCCAGACAAAAACTTCAGCTTGGACAGACCATCTAAAATGTGCATTCACGCTAGTATCTTAATCTTAATTTTTTTAAATTTCTGATGAATATTTTTCACGTTTCTATTTTACAAAAGCCTTTGATCGGCCTGACAAATGTGTCAGTTTACTGGCTTACTATATAAAACATATCAATATCATTATATCTAAGTCTTAATAGAAGAAACAGTACTTTATCTCTATGACATGACAGTAGTGATCAAAATGTTGCTGAAAAGTTTCAATTGCTTATAGGTTAGATTCGGCTATGTAGGAGTGGCAGTCAGTTTTAGAACTGACTTATTAAGATCAGATGTTGATGCATTGTGATAGCACAAGGTATTTAACTATACCCTCTCATTGAACTCAACAAATTTCGAATTAAATCCAAAAAGTTCATCTACACTTATATGTCTAAGGTCATTCAGGTCAACAAATAAGCTGATTGTTTTGTGTCATTTTCTAGCAAGTTCGTGGTTAAAGCAAAGAATATTTTTGATGTTTTTCTCTTCCTTCAGATCCCAGCAATTAAAACAGAAGTGAAAAAACTGAACACGTAATCTCTCTGCATGTCTGGCGATGAAACAGTGTCCAGTAATGACTGCAACAAGTGACGAGAGAATATGTCTAGTGTCGGATATCTGCTGTAGAGGGCACTTGGTATCCCATTTCGGCCAGAATTGCTTTGATATGTTGTAAGTGTCAATCTAGTTTTATTTAAACTGTAAAAATAATGAGTTTAGTTGGCACATAGCCTTTTTCAACGCATTTCATATTGACTTATTTTATATGCTATTGATGGCAGTTGTCAAATAAACGTAGCACATCTACAGGCGCAATTCTCATTCTATGATTTCTGCAAAACAAAATGGAGAGTAACTTTGTGATCTGTTCTTGAGCGATTTGTACGGAAGTCAGTTTTCTGTTTGCGAAGTGATCTCTGGAGTTTGTTTTGCGTATGATTGGGTATTAATTTAATTAGTACTTTACGGAACGAGCATAAAAAAAGTTATTCATCAACTATTATTACTAAGTAAAAGTTAGTATTTTAGCAATTTTGATAAATATTTCTTCGAGCCACATGCCAAGCAGTCTCTTTACTTCCTACAAGCTTTGAAAATAAGAAAAGGTAGTTTCATCATTAAGGTCTTGTAAAGACTTAGTAAAGTCTTGATCAAAATCCATGCAGTAAAGAGTCAAAATTTCTTAATTGCGCCAGGATATTGTGATGTCCTTACCTAAAAATCAAAAAAAAAAAAACATTAAAAAAAAAACATGTCTTGTGAAGATGTCTCGAAAACCTGACTTTATGGAGCAATTCTGACCCAAGATTAGTTTCAACGCATCAAAATCCATACGGTCAGCTATTTCATCTTCTTAATTCAAGGTTTTTTTTTGAAATGTGAAATGTTGTCGGGAATTAGTATGCTGAAAAAATGCTTTTGCTATTTATGTGGGTTTTGATGTTAGAAATATGTCGTTCTTTGTAACATTTGAAAGATAAGGGCTTATAACTTATTTGAGAAATTGTTTAGTAATCCAGTAAAACTGGCTCGAGTAGCGGTTACTGCTACTTACTCTGCATCAATAGCAAAACCATTAAGCCAAGCTGTCTAATCATTTTTGCAGCGAGGCTTAAAATCCTTTAAGAGTTCTATAAAGCGCTGCTCTAAGGTAACTTTAGTTGCTTGGACTGTGGCGTTTTTGCACTGGGCCTTTACTTGCATCTTTTGTCGATTTGCTGCATTGTGTTATTGCTGATTCAATCAGAATTTCTTTCACGTGGTAAACCGATACCATTACCACAAACATCGTGGATCAATGTCATCTGATTTGCCTTTAAATGTTTTATTTTATCTGTTGACTTAAGTTTGGAGACGCTATTTTTAATGTACTGGGTAAAAGAGTTTCTATTTTTTTAATTTCGTAGTATTCCACTGCAAAAAAAATTATTTGGCGACTTGAGCCTGATAGTACTTCCCATAACTATTGTCTTCATTTATCCAAACAAGAAAGTGATCTAATTTGGGGAAAATGATTTTCATTGCAAGGATCGGAGCAAAACTAACGAAGACACAGCAGCTTAAACAACCGTGCTTATGAACATTTTATTCTAAATTTTTGAGTGTTTAAAACTTTAGAGCATTTTTCCCACAACTCACGTTTTCAAAGTCTATGCCCCTCATAATTTCAAGACTACTGCATCGATTCTTTTGAAATTTTGAACACTATTTCTGTACATAATTTACAAGGTAACGCTGAGTTTGTCAATATTTATTATTTTATAATAACAAATAATCCGATTTTTTTTGGAAAAAATCGCGTTATTCACTACAAAGTGTTCCCAAAAATTTAAAAATTGAAATCTCGAAAAATTCTTCCAACGTTTTTTTTTTATATCTGATGATACAGCACTGAGTTATGAGGGGCACCGCAATTCTACTTATTTCTGAGGCGTTTCCAAATAATGCTGTCATTGCCGTATTTTTCAATATTTTTTAATGAAATTTTTACAAAATATTCTTCAAACAATATACTTTGATGATTGATTTGACCAATGGTTTTAATAAATAGATTTTAATTTAACTGTGTTGTCGAAAAAAATTCACAAAATTGTGCCTTTTTTTGTACGAATTAACTTTACCCTCCCCTTAATGCAGGAGGCATCAATTTAGTTGCAAATTGTGCCTTAAAGCATAATTATATTCTTTCTGTTTATCAAGTTAAAATATAAGATTAATCTGCCATAGAGTCTGTTCCTCTTCTTAAATGCCGCAATTTCTGATGGCGCATTTGCTTGCGAAATTGCTATATTTCTAATTCTTGAATTGGAACGCGCTGATCTCATTGCATATTGATTTGGAAAAACTGCTTAAAATTTTTAAATTTTTTTCAATACATTACTATCTTTGAGAAGCTTAGCTAGTTGACTTCAATCATTTTGGAAAATTAATTCTTTTTTAAAAATTTTTATGAACTTCTTTTCATTGAAATGGGGTCAGTCGAAAAATTACAAGACTTCTTTCATTTTGTAAGTACTTATTACTAAAACAAGGGTGTATTTTCCGGGTATAGTTGAACAATTACCTTTGTTTTGTATTATCTTAAGAAATTTTAATTTTTATCAAATATTTTACTTCAGAGCAGGCTTCTTTAATCTATGAATATATCAGAGGGAAGCATTCTTTAAAATGGTTTAAAGATATAATATATTTTAATAAGTTTGTTTAATTGATGTAACCCAGTTGTCCGGTTGTTAAAATTCGAATTTTTTAATAATAATACTTCAAGCAAATTTTCCTTCATCTTTGCTGGTCTTAAAAGAGGTTAATAATTTCCCATATTTTAAGTTAAATATTTACTTACATAAAGTCCGATTTGACGCTTTTTACTCTTAAAAATTCTATATTTTCTATTGCCTAAAGAATCATACAAGCGAACGTAGACATACAACCACAATCCTAATCTTCTTCTCTAATATTGCATGCAAAAAAATTCAATCGTAACAAAAATTTATTTAACAATTTCAATTATTGAAACAAATCCCAATAATTTTAAGAATTCAACAATGCAAAAACATTTTGTAATATATCTCATTCCAATACACTTGGCAACAATGTCAATCAAACGGATATGAATGATAATTTACCATTAGCCCTTAAGAGCACTACAACGGTAATTTGTTGCCAAAAACGTAGCGTTTTAACTGAATTTAAAATTAATAAATAAATTATAATAATTTCAACAAAATGCCACTCAACCCGTCGAGAGTTGAGCGCACCGCACTGTTAAGCACAAGAGCGGGGGAAAAAAATGAAAACCAAAGTAAACAAAAGGCCGTGTTGATAATCAAAGAGAAATTGGAACTTGGTTGGAGGTTGGTTAAAGAAAAAAAAAGGGAATTTCATTATATATTCAGTAGCTGGATTTTAAGTCCTTTTTTTATCATGCCATACCTCACACTCTCACACTGCTTTGTCGACATATTTCCCTTTTCACTTGCCAAATGAAAATAAATTAAAATCAAATGCGCTCGCTCACTGCTTTAAGAGGCAAACAGGCAACACTTGAAAATGAAAGGTAAATGGTGGCAACCATCGTGCGAATGTTGTAGTGTAGTTGATTGGTATAAAGCGATTGCTGTTGTTGTAGTTGTATTTGTGTGGCACTTGTTCTGCTGCTGCTGCTGCTACTGATTCTTCCTCACTTCGTTGAAGTGGGATCAACATTTATTTGAAGTGCTTGTAATATTTTATTCATATCACTTGGGGAAATTGAGAATTTTATGTACTTGTACTGCTGTATTTACAGGTTTTCGCAGTAGTATGCTTAAAAGGGGGAAGGGGGCGTAGCAGGAGGTGCATTGTCAGAAGTGCTTAAGATCATCATATAGGAATGTTGATTGAAATCAAATATATCATACAGAGAAGTATCGATATTGGGATTTAGAAAACCGTACACAACTTTTTCAACTGTTTTCAACCTTTTTCAATTTTTTTTTTCAATTGTTTTCGATTTGTTCAAAATTTTCCAACTTTTTTCGACTATGTCAATGTTTTTCGAATTTTTTGTCAACTGCTTTCAACCTTTTTTTATTAATTTTATTCAGCTACGAGACAAAAGGCATCTTAAATTTGACAAGCTTACGTCACAAGCTATTCAAAGTCACAGATTGAATATTATTAAATTAAGTATACCCTTTATCAACCTTTTTCAACTTTTTTCGATTTGTTCAACCTTTTTCGACTGGTTCAACCTTTTTCAGTTTTCTTCAATTGTTTTCAAGCCTTTTCAACTTTTTCTGACTATTTCAAAAATTTTTAATTTTGTTTAACTGATTTCAACATTTTGGTACTTTTTTCGATTTATTCAACTTAATCAGCTTTTTTCAACTTCTTTCAATTGTTTTCAACTTTTTAGACTATTTCAACATTTATCAAATTCGTTCAACTATTTTCAACCTTATCAAACTTTTTTCGATTTGTTCAGTTTTTTTTTAATTTTTTGCAATCATTTTCACATATTTTCAACAATTCAACATTTTTAAATTTTTTCAACTGCTTTCAACCTTTTGCAGCCGTTTTCAACTATTTATCAATTTATTCAACCTTATGGAACCTTTTGCAACTGTTTTCAATAATTTTTAAATTTTTAAGACTATATCAACCTTCTCCAATTTTGTTCAACTGCTCTCAACATTTTTGAAATAATTCGACCATATCAAATTGTTTCGATTTATTTGCCATTTTCAACTTTTTCAACTGTTTTCAATCATTGTCAAATGTTTTTCAACTATTAAACATTTTTCAATTTTTTGTTAACTGCTTTCAACCTATTTCTACTTTTTACGATTCGTTCGATGTCTTAAACTTTTTTCGATCATACTTTTCGACTACATCAACAATTTTCAATGTTGTTCAACAGTTTTCAACCTTTTTTAGATTTGTTCAACTTTTTTCGATTTGATCACATCGCACCGTCAAAACAAAAGGGCCGCAAATCAAAATAACGAGTTTTCGAGTTGTGTATGCCACTATATAGCTCATTAAGTGTTCTTAATTTTAGTCTTGCCACCATATTTCTAGCTCAATTAATATGTATCTTCTAAAACACATTTTTAGACAAGGGATATTTTGTTCTGAAATTTTTCTTAACAAAACAAGACCGCCTCATTTCAAAATATTAATATTTTGCTATTAAATTAAAGAAAAAACAATTAAAACAACAAAGCCTTAAATCAAAAAAGATATCTTAAAATATTTTCCATTAAAGTTTTTACAATGGCAAATCAAAACTAGGCAGTATAGTTCTCTTAAACAAAAAATATTTTCAATCAAAGTAATTGCAACACTGCCACATTCCGAAATATGTCAATGTTACTCCATAAATTTGTGAGATTAGCTTGTAGTATTTCAGTTCAAGACTATCATAACTATAAACATGGCTGTCTTCAAATTCAGTGGAAAATTTCAGATATCTTTAATCTCAATTTTCTCGAAACTTAAAATTTTCAGATGCGGCTCTCTTGTTCTGACGGTGCGACATATTTTCAACCTTATTCAACTGTTTACTAATTTTTTTGAGTCCTCGACATTTCCCAATTTTTTTTTCAACTGCTTACAAACCGTTTCAAATTTTCCGATTTATTTCAACTGTTTTTCGATTTGTTCAACCTTTTTCCACTTGTTGAACCGTTTTCAACTTCCTTCAACTGTTCAAATTTTTGTCAATTATTCAACATTTTTCAATGTTTTGCAATTGCTTTGAACCTTTTTTCATCGATTTATTCAAACTCTTTCAACAGTTTTCTATCATTTTTCACTATTTCAACTACATGAGCGTTTTTCAATTTTGTTCAACTATTGTTAATCTCTTCTAACTTTTTTCGAATTGTTCAAGCTATTTCGATCTGTTCAACCATTTTCAACCTTTTTCAACAGTTTTTAGTCATTTTTTCGTTCATTCAATTTCTTAAATTTTTTCATTTGCTTTCAACTTTTTTAATTTGCTCAATAAGTTTAAGCTTTGTTCCACTATTTTCAACTTTTTTTGAATCTTTTTCAATTTGTTGAAGTTTTTTCAACTTTATCAGCTGTTTGCTACCATTTTCAATTTTTTTTTTTCGACTATGTCAACAAATGGTATGTATTTTAATTGTGATTAACTGCTTTCAACCTTTTTCAATTTTTAAACTTTTTCAACCTTCTTCTATCTTTTTTAATTTATTCAATCTAATTCAACTGTTTGCAACTTTTCGACTTATTTTTTAAACTATTCCTACTTTTTTTCAAATTCTTCTCTCACAGACCCTTAAATGCAAACAAAAAATAGCTTAAAAAAGCTGAGATATATTTTCTTATTCAGCAAAACTGCAGAGTGCATCTTCTTTCAGAATTTTACCATCATTTAATATCGTTACATCACTAGCATACCTTATCGTTTTCTGTTATTCACGTGAGTATCCTTCAAAGTGGAGTTAGCAATAAGTCGTATATTTCTTTTATTTCTTTGTCTGAACATCGGTTTTTAGTGGTTTAATGAAAATATGCATAATTTAATTTTACACAAATTTGAATAGCCGAGATACAAATTGAATTTACAAATAAAATAAGTTAAATAACAGAATCTTCGTATATCCTCGTGCAATAATTTTAGGCGCTTTTATACAATTTTTTTTTAGATACTTTTTTTTTTTTTCAATGTTAAATAAGCGCAAGGCATGCAAAAATAATGTGAAATGTAATGTTTATAGATTAACAAACAAATTTTGTTATGGAAATTTATTGTTAGTTAAATTTAATAACAATATTCCAAATTTTCGCTTTTCCTAAAATTATGCAACAAACATATACGTAAACTTTCTAACTAGCATTAAATGATAATTCAAGTATTTACTATTGCATACTTACAGGCAACAATTTCAAATAAGCTGATCGCAATTTATGCAGTTTACAATATTAGTTTCAAGGTTAAAACTCAGCAAATTACAAAACTTTAAGAAAATCAAATAAAAACAATAACAAATTTTCTTAAAAAAAAATTGTTTAAATTATAACAAATAGTTTTGAATAAACTTTAATTTCCACCAATTAAACTCTACAAAAGTTCTACCAGAAAAAAAAATAATAAAAAATTAGCTATTATAAACGCGTCAGAAAAAAGCATTAAACATTAAAGTAGTACTAGTAGTAGGTGGCAGCATAAGCACAAAAAGAACAACTCAGCGGCAACAGCATCAACTGCTAAAAAGGAAGCCTGCACAGCAGCATGCTTGCAAGTCGGATTATAAGTTTCAATTAAAAGTTTTCCTCTGAGCAGCAGCAAAGAAAACTTAAAAAAAGGAGTAAGACTGCTAAAAAAGTAGTAGGTAAAAGAAAAAAAAAAGAATTTCTAGTAGTGCAAAATTATTGATATAAATTTTTTAATTAATACTCAAAGCAAATTACAGAGCCTCAGCGTAATGCTGCTGCTAAAACTATGCGAAGATTTAAAAACTAAATGGAAAGTTGTACACTGAAAAAAAAAATTGTGAAAATTCAATTGAAAAATTCACAAAATAGTTAAAAATCAAAAATGAATCAGTGATAAGTGATTTATGATAAGCTGTGAGTCATATTTGCTCTGTGATAAGAAAATTAAGAAGTGAAAAAAAAAATTGTGAAAAGTGAATTGAAAAAATTAGAAAAAATTAAAAATCAAAAATGAACCAGTGATAAGTTATTTGTGATAAGCTTTGAGTCAGATTTGCTCTGTGATAAGAAAATTATTTAGCGAAAAGTGATTAATAGTAGATGATAAAATTTTAATAATAAACGATATTTGAAAAAAATTATTTGATAAGTGATAATTGATAAGTAATAAGTGGATAAACAGTAAGTGATAAGTAATATATAATAAGGGAAGAACAGTAAGTGATATATAATGATATGAATGGATAAATGTGATATTTCCTAAGTGATAAGTAATAAGCGACAAACGAATAATTATGTTGAATGGGTAATGATAAACGATAAGTGATAAGCTGCATATTAAAAATGAAATATTACATTTGATAAATGTAACCTTCTTAGTAATGAGCTATAAGTAAACAGTGATAATTAAAAAAATAAATGAGAAAATTGATGATAAGATGACAGATATCATGAATGATAAGTGATGAGTAATAATTGATATTGATATAGGTGAAATATAAAAAACTATCAGCTCTAAGATAATCAATTATTAAGGGGAATCAGCCTTTTCAAAATGAGTTTTTGATAAAAAATTCTTCAAATCTTAGATCTTTCATAAAATTTATTTTTACAGTGTATGACAGCCAACAGCAGCTTTATAACTACCTACAACATAACATACAAGCACCTGCTCTCAAACGTCCAACAACAGCAGTAGTGACAACAAAATACAAGAGTTTAAAGCCAAGTTGCATTAAAATAAAGTTGCTTTCACATTAAACTACGCGAACTTTGCAACAGAGTAGTTGTTTGGGTTCGTCTGCAAAAAGGGATACCCAACGATATCCTGTTAATGCTATTCCTGTTTCTACTACTACTGCTGCTGCTGTGCGTTGTACAGCTGATAAGATTTGTGTGCCAGCTTTAAAGTTGGCCCTTAAAATTTCTGTACGCACAAACTGAAAAATTAAAAAAAAAAAAAAAAGGAATGTAAAAAAAGTACTAAAAGTTGCAGCGCAAAGCAAAAAAGAAGCTAAAATATGACAGCGAATTGCTTGAAATGTAAGAAAATTGCTATGAGAAAGGTAGATATTTTTCAAGTGGGCTGCAATAGAAATATACAAAAATTATAAACAGCAGTTGGGTGATAGAAAATAAAAACAAAGTCTTTATAACTTCATAAAACTTACTAAGAAATTTCGGGGTTTTTTCTACTTAGCACTAAATAAAATGAAAAGGATAAGAATTTAGTTTTTTGGCAGTTCTTATTTTTCTAAAAAATGTTAAAAGCTGCAATTTATTTATTATTTTGCAATCCAAGCGAAATCGCCTAATAAGCCTATCTGTCGAACAGTTTGTCTTAAGCCTTAAGTAACATTAGCTTATGGGTCATAACTGCCAAAACATTTTGTGGGAGTTTTAAACACTTATTTTAACTACATCATTTCTATTATTTATAGCCGTTGGAATAAATATTTCTGTCTTACATCTTGCCGGATATATTTCTTAACAATCGTTTTGCACAAACTAATATGGGCACTTTTTGGAGAATGACCATTATTAGCCGTGTTTTATTAGCTTTGTTTTAACCGAAAAGTGAATAAAACGCATAAGTTTAACCTTTTATAATTCTGCATTTGACCAATAGGTGGCATGACAGTGTTTGACAGAAATTCTATTTTAAAATCAGAGCCGGCTTTATGGTCGTGTGGTTGAACGGGGCCTAGCACGGTAAGGGGCCTCACGTATCAGTTCATACATTTTTTTTTTCAAATTCTTGCTATCAAATGATTTCAAACTGTTTTTATAGTCTCGCAGATGCTAAAGCCAAAGTTTCCTTTTCGTTTTCTGTCGTTTCGTCACTGTTTTTATTTTTATTATGTGTTTCTATTTTAATATTTGGGCCTAGCACTGACTGGGTGCACAAGACCTCGCGTGACCTAAGAACGCTTCTTCAAAATTCCAGCAAAGCTGCCATATATTTTTGATTATATTAGGTTTGTGTCTATGATGCTTCAAACTTTAGCAAAGACAAAAAAAGTTCAATCAATTGAACTAGAAATTGAGCTGGTTCACACATTTGTATGAGATTCTGGTTTAACCAAAGCGAATAAAACACGGCTATTGACTGATGGCATTTTTACCTGGGTTTTCTCAAAATGTTGCTAATTTTGCTATTCCTAGTTTTCATCAGTCATATTATACACATTCACTGTCGCAGTCAGTGAAAACTTCCGACTGAGTTGTATTCTATGGACTGTGAAAAGTTCTAAGCATGGTTAGGCTTGAAAAAGATGGGCAATGCCATGCCTTCCCAATACATAAGTAAGTAAAAAAGAGTTCGTCATACCTTATCAACTACTTAACACAGATAAATGAGATATGGTACAGATAAAATAAGAGCAAAAGTGAGTTGCAATGAAAAAATGGGCAGTTTTACGCCTCTCATATGAGAAAATTAAATGCCTTTCGTCTGTCGCATACAAGCCCGCGAACCACTCAACTGATTTTCATATTTTTTTTTAATATTTCAGTCTGTGGATGGCTCTTAGTACAAATTTGATTAAAAAAATGAGCAATGCCACGCCTGTCATGCAAACGAAAAATTTAATTCGTCATAGCTCGTCAACTATTTGACGAGGACAAAAGTAACTTTTAATGAAAAAATTGGCGATTCCACGCCTCCTAAGAAATTATGCTTAAATATGGTTAGTATAAGATGGGAGATTCTATGCCTATTCTTATATGTATCTTCAGCTATTTGACACTGATGAATGAGGGTGAGGTATTAGGGTGGTTCTTAAGAAAATATTGGGGACGTCCACTAAATCGGTTCGAAATAGGATTATTCAGGGGGCGTCCCATTTGATTTTCGCAAAAAAAAAAAAAAACTAATGAAAAAGGTCAAATTTCACTTTAAAATAGGGCCCGTAGGGGTTAAAGATAAAAATTTTAAATTAGTTTTTTAAATTTACTCTATTTTGAACCGATTCAGGGGGTGTCCCAATTGATTCTCGCAAAAAGTAAACTTAAGAACTACCCTAATGTATATAAAAGCAAAAAGCGAAAGTAAGTTTCAATGAAAAAGCAGGCAGTGCCACGCCTTTCACATGAGAAAATTAAATGCCATTCATCTGACTTATATAATCTAGCGAGCTGCTTAACGAATTATCATTATTTTTTAAATTTCCTATGTTATCCAGAAGGTACTACGCATGAAGAATGTTCGAAGTTGTTCGTTCTCTATTCACAGCATTGACTGCATTTCTTATGTTAAGTCTTACATTTACCAGAATGTTACTAAACTTAGAAATAACAGAATATTACATTTGGAATCAATCACCGAATGCTTTTTCAAAGAAGCAAAAGATGTGAATGATCTTATCACGGATATTCAAAATTACATAGCAGCCCAATTAGTTACATATAGTTCAACTGAAAATATTATTTTGGTCCACGTAGTAAAGAGAGTCTGCTAGTTGCAATGCTCTTTCAAATATTTTAAGGATTTCATGTATAGTCGAATCTCTTAGAAGGTTTTTTTCCATGGGATAATGGGTAATGTCACAACAGCTCTGTATAAATGAAGAGTTAATTTGTCTTTTAGATGCCATTGAGCTATGGGAGTTAGAATCGCTAAACCTTCTTATTACTTATTTTGATGAATTTGTTTCAAGGACAAACATGCTGTTTTGTTTTTATATGAGGTTAGCTTTTTGGTTACTACGCAGAATTTGTTGAATGTTTGCTATCTTGTGCCAGAAAGAAGTCATTAGAAGGTGGTGTTCGGAAACAATATCGGCTCGCATATCAAAGCAATGCTATTTATCCAGGAGCTCTTCATGCAGAAAATGTCTATGTGGTTTCTTTTATTTAATGTTTGGGTGGAATTAATGTATTTTTATGTATATTTCAAAAATTGTGCTTGCAATGGCAGCTCTTTGGAAGAAATTGTGTGGATAAATGACTCCGTGATCACCACTGAATTCAGAAAGCGACTGATCGAGAGCGGACAGCTTTTTTGTTATCTCTTATTGCATATTTGGTGGCTAAGCTATAACTTGCACTTCTGCTGTTTTGATTGGCCTTTTTAAGTAATATTTTAATTGATTTTTTGGACTTTGGCCATATTTATACATAAAAGAGAAACTATTTATGTTTTGAAATATCGGAAAACAAATAAAAAAAAATTCAATTTTTCATTTATATAAATACGGCCAAAGCCCAAAAAATCAATTAAAACCTTCACTTCTGTTAAAGTCTGTATACGGAGAAAACGGCTACAAGAGGCGTCTATATAATAAGTTAGGGCAGTATGTATTACAATTCAACCTTAAAATTTTCTTTCTCAACCATTACAGTTTCTAAGTCTTTAGAGTTATATAACTTTCGAAATTATAGTACGCACTAAGAAATTACCTGCTTCGGCAGCATACATATAGGACTTGGATTTGCAAAATTCTTCTCTAACTGAAGTAGATTCAACTGCAACAAAATCTAAAAATTCCATAAACTTAGAACTTTAAAACTATATTTCATGTTCTCTTCTAAGTTTTGCATTTGCATTTAGTTTGTTCATAATTTATTCTCTGTTTTAGCTATATTTTCCTAACTACTTTAAGTTGTTTGGCTTCGCTTTGTATATCCTTTTACTTGTGCTTAACATTTCTTTAATTTCTATTTTTTTCTATAACTATTTTCTATTTTTTCAAGTTTTAAATTATCTCTTTTCGTGTTTTGTTAATATGCACAAAGATTTAAGAAAAAAAAAATTTCTCTAATTTTTCTATCATTTTACATTTCATTGTGTGCCGCGGGAGTTTTCGCATAGTTGTCTACACTGTTTGCGCTTTTTACTATTACTTGCTACTTTTGCTGCTGTTGTTGTTGTTGTATATGTAAGTTCTTTACATTTATGCTTTTTAGTTTTAACCATAGCCATGAGGCCTTTTTGCAGCGCGTAGGCTGCTTCTAAGTTTCTTGTTTGTACTTTTTGTCCTTCTTCTACTTTTTTTTGTGCTCAACGAAGTGGCAAATATTTTTCTTGCTATTACTTGGGGCTTCCTTTGTAGTGGACGACAAGGCTGAAACTGAGCTTAATTATTAATGTTGAACTTAAAAAACATAAGTTTGAAATAATATGAGAAAATCGAGAAAATTTTTTAAAGCAGTCTTTAACATCATATGCATTCAAGAAAAAAACTTAATTTATCAACAATTATTTATATTTTTAATTCAAATCATATATATTTTTGTAATCTTGAAATTATATACACCAGTAAATATTTCGGTAACAACACTCCCAATTTAAAAACTTTTCTGCTCCAATATAACAAATGGAAAAACTTATTTTGAAAGAATTACAACGGCAACACTTGACTTTCAAGGTTCGATGACGGTGAAAGTCAGCGCAATGCAAGAAAAATATAACAAATAAAAAAACAATCATAAAAATAAAAATCAAAAAAAGAACCAGAAAAGATTTCCAACTCATGTGATTTATGTGAGAGAAATTGCCAGCATAAAACGTAGCAGAAAAGTATGCAATATTTTTTTTTTTTTTTTTCAAGTAGCTACAACAGACGGTAAAAGAACGCAGCGAAATGATTGAGATGTTGAACAACCACAAAGCAAATGGGCTGCACTTTTTCTTCAAGTGTAGCATGTTAAAAAAAAGTAGACAAAAAAGGGCACAAGAGCGAAAATAGCAAAATATAAAAATTCTAAGAAGTGGAGAAAAGTCTAAGCGTACAACGTTCACGCTGTAAGAATAATTGGAACGGAATGAGTGCTTGCAGACGAATGCAACACTGAGTGACGATGCTTTGCAAAGAACAAAAAACTGAACGTTGTTTTAGCAAAAGATAAGAGAATGTGTGCGTTGTTTTCTTTTTAAGACTTTGTTTCTGTTTAATTTTTTCTCTCAAATTTTTTGAATTTTATTTATTTATTTACTTTACTTTTTTTGCATTTTGAACAAAATTCTTTTTCGACTTGAAAAAAACTTCGAAAAAAAAATATATCATGAGAGAAAAATGTAAGAAGAAAACATATCATGAGAGAAAAATTTAAGAAGAAATATAACATGAGAGAATTATTTAACATAAGAGAAAATCATGATAGCACAACAAAACTTTATTAATTTGTATGAAAAACAATATTGAGTTCATAATGTGCAATTAGTACAAATAGAACATTATACGCAATAACGTCAATAATATTCCTATCAGTTATAAAATTTTCAATATTTTTTGATTTAAAATTTCATTTACTTATTTAGTTTTTATGACATTTTATATTGTTTATTTAAATCTACAGTCAGAAAAAATACATTTTATATAAAAAAAAAAAATAAGAAATCATAGGCGAAATAAATGTCAGATAGAAAACTATGTCATGAGATTAAAACGTGCCGACGTCATAAGATTACAAAGCGATTGGTATACTGAGATACGATTTTTTTGAATTTTACATGTGTATATTTGATAAACGGCAATGGATCAAATAGCGGTAGATGTTAGTTGAAGCATTTCATGTTTGACTCAATCAAATATTCAATTGCTCTGTATCATATATAATTGGTAATATTCAAACAAATCGTGTTCTCACTGTATGAATTTTCTTTTTGTCTTGATACAACGTACCTATAAAACTTTTCTTAAAAAAAAAACGTTTTTGAGAAAATATTATTTCAGAATCATCGCCCAGACCAAACTAACAGTCGTAGGAGCATAAAACTTGAAACAAAATATCAGTACAAGCAATACAACTCGATGCATAGAAGGCAAGGGATCTCACACATTATTGCAATGCAAAAATACCGTATGGGCGAAAAGTGATTGCCTCACTTACACAACCGAATAAGCCGGTGCTGAGGGTCATACATCAGACATAATTTATCACAGTTTTAATAAAGTAAATCATTTGTTTTCATAAAATCATCAAAAAAAATAATCAAACAAAAGAAGTGCTTACTTTTGGGCTACCCTGTATTTTTTGCAATTAAATTTCACAGCATAAATTAAGTGAATTTTTACCATGTAATTTTTTTATTACTAATTTGGATTATAAACACACATGTCACAAAAATATGTCACGTGAGAAAATATGTCATGAGATAAAATATAACATGGGAGAAAAAACATCTCATGACAGAAAAAATACCACAAGAGAAAATATTTTATGAAAAAAAATATAACATGAGATAAAAAAATACGATATGAGTACAAAGTACTACCGAAATAATGGTCCGGTACTATTTCTGCCTCAAAAAAAAAAACAAAAAAACTTATTTCGATACGGCTCCTGCTTTCGAAAGCCACGGGCGCATATAATTTGCCAACAAAAGCTTCTCAATTTCTCGTCATATGGATGCAACATTAAGCCAAAAGTGTCCGCTATTCCTAAAAAAAAAAACAGTGTGAACATAAAAATGGCCGTAAGTATTGCAAGTCCAAGGCTTAACTTGTTCTGTAAAGCACCTTTTGTTTGAAAAACATATTTTTCTTATGCTTTCATCTATTTTTCTTATAATATTTTTATGACCCAAGACAACTTTTATGTATATTTTTTTTCCCCCTTAAAGCTTGATTTTATAATTTTTTACTGCCGCCATAACTATATTAGTTATCTCTTAATTAATTAAAATTCCAGCAACCACCCACACAAAGTTTTTCAGTTTATTAATTAATGAAAATATAGAATCTCAAAAAAATTTTTAAACTATTTTTTGTCTCGCAAACTTGTTGCAAATTAAGCATAAAATTTTTGAAAAAACAAAAAAAAAATTATTTTTTCCTCAAAAAGTTTTTTGCAGTCGTCCCTACTTTTCCAAGTTTTGTGTACGTAAAGGCATTCAACTTTGACTAAAAACAGGCAGCAGACACACAGCATAGCCAGCTTCATACCTATGTAGCATGCCGCATAGGGTTGCATAAATCATTTTTTGATGCTTTTGATACGTGTGCCAAGAAAATGGGCTAAAACAGGTAGGAAAATTAAATAAAAGAATGGTAAGAGAACTCTCTAATAGAACGAAAAAGTCAGAAAAAAAAGTTTTCTGTTTTCATGATGAAATATTTGAAATTTTACTTCAGAAAACTTTTTTTTTGGGGATTTTTTCTTTGGAAAATTTTTACGTTTGTTGTTGCTGTTGCTGCTTTTTTTTTTTTTGTTGCTGTCGAATTTTTGCTGACGACATTCCAGGTGTGTTGCTTCTGTTGCGGCTGTTGCTTTTGAACAAACCATACTGGCAGTGGTAAGAATAATATCAACAACAACCGCTACAAACAGCAAAATGGTAAGCGCTTTTGTTGTAGTTCTTTTATTGTTACACGGTAAAATAAATATTTTGTTCAAAATTCGGTATTAATACACAGAATTTCTTCGAAAAAGTGCCTATTTTATATTAAAAATAAGAAACTGTGCATTCTTTATTGATTTCAATTTTTTCCAAAATTTTAATCGAATTTTCGATTTTTGTTTTGGTTGAAAAAAAATTAATTTTGAACTTTGGCTTCATTAAATTTAGTTAATTTGTTGGCGATTTAATTTCCTTTAAGTTAATATAAAAATATATATAAATATATATAAAATATAATATTTCGATCAGCAAATATTGAGCCGCTATGTGTTCGGGAATATTGGATAGTTTCTCATGTTCCTTTTAGGTTGTGATTTTTAAAAGCATGAGGAATCGTATAAAATAAAAAAAAAAATAATTTTTTTGAAAATCCTAAAGTTAAGTCGTACCCTAAACTAATTGTTTTCGATAAAATTATTTTCCTTAAATACTTTTCTTATATTTTGTCTTATTTATTTCATATTCTCTTCAATTCTTTTACATTCATTTTCTTTCTTAACTTTTCTTTCATTTTCTTAAATTTATCTAACTTCCTTTTCTTTTCTTTTCTTTTCTTCTTTCTTTGTTTTTTTCTATGTACTTACTGCCGTTACTCTAGCATGTGTTTCCAGAGCTATATAGAAAAAAGGATTTATTATAACCTTTGTAGCAGCCTCCACCGCTGCAACTGCTTCTTCATGTAACTTTTATTTTATAATTTGAGTTAAAATATTTTTGTTAAAATTTTTTATTTCTGTGCTCCTTTTTTGTGTCTATTTTAAGTTCTGCCACCTTTTTGTTGCTGCTGTAGCGGCTTCATACTTTGCGCACAAAAGTATGCTATGTTATTTTAATATGTGAAGCTCAAACAAAGTTGGCAAAAAAGAAAAAAATTTGTTCTTTTATTTTTTGTGTGTGTAAGTGGTGGTAAGGGTTTCTTTTTAATTAAAGGTACCGCTTGCAAACTGTTTGACAAGCTCTTGAAAATAATTTTTGTTAAAATTTTCAAGAAAAAACCAAATGAAGCTGAAGTTGCGCTTGCAATCCCTTTGTGCAATGAAGAACAATGGAGGGTTTTTTTTTTTAATAATTTTAAATAGTGCTTATTTTAAGATAATTTAAAAGCAGAAGACTTAAGTATACATTAAAACTATTTGGAGTTTTTTAAGATATTATTTTTTTCTTTTTTAACGATTCTTTCATTAGGGTTGCCATTTCTGATTTCACTTATTTTGCACTCTATTTAAGCTTAATCAATATTCTGCTAAGAACAAAACTATTTGAACACTTTACAGTAATGCATTGTCAGCTCAAAAGATGCAGCATACTTTTGGGAGTTTTCGTCCAGCACTCGAACAATACTCAATCTTTTTTTTTTTGCAACGTCAGCCTATTTAGAGACTTTAAGTGAAAATGTGCAAAAGTGGCATGGATTCCTTTTAATAGATTTATTAAAAAGTTTTCGCAATGTTAGCAAACTTTTTTTTACTTTTGCTTGGCGAGTATAAGTGAATTTACTTGCGCGTTTGGCTTGTTATATTTTCAGCGGACTGCAGGTAGAAATTGATTTTATTTAATTATAAAGTTATCAGCATCTACAATTTGATTAGGTGAAGATTAAAATAAATCAATGAAATTCACGCAGTAAAATTAAGTGAGTTTGCAATGGATAGCCAATACTTTGCTGAGGTAGTTCCATTAAAGACTTGCTGACTAAACAAAGATTGGTCATTGAAAAACTGAAGTGCTTGAAGAATTCAGAGTTTTTTATTATAGTAATTTGTAGACTACTTAAATGTTTCCTATTCTATTGAAAATTCAA
The DNA here is from genome assembly GCA_949775025.1 of Tricholauxania praeusta. Classification (NCBI taxonomy): domain Eukaryota; kingdom Metazoa; phylum Arthropoda; class Insecta; order Diptera; family Lauxaniidae; genus Tricholauxania; species Tricholauxania praeusta. Next base: position 121,749,855 of record OX459030.1, on the reverse strand, counting down.
ACGAAGCGAATATTTTAAAAAGATTTTATTTGGAATCGTTGAACGAAGTTAAAAAAGGAATCCTTGGCTCAAAAATTCAATGCTTGTTTCTTCTATGTATTTAAGGGCATATATTCCAGTAAAGTCAACCATTTTTAATTTAAGAATTGCTCCCGAGATATCCACAAAAAAACCAATTTTTTACATTACATGAAATTGCCCTCAACAATGTGAAACATAATTTGATTTATTTGATATTCTTTTTGATTTTTGCTCCATTACAGTGCAGCTACAAATTTTGTGTTAAATCGTTCGCGCTGTCACAACATTTTAAAATGGCTTTCCTGGCGTATCCGTTAGCCAGCGCCACATATCCGTTTCCGCTTAGGTTACATTTACGTATGTGTGTGTAAAATTTAATTAAAATCTACATTTTACATACATGTTAAAGTAATGTTGAGATGCAAAAAAAAAATTGTAAAACACAGCAACAACAACAATACAAACAACAATGATAATAATATTTTCATTTAATTATCAACAACGCGCCGCAACTTTTTGTTCGATGTTGCTGTTGCTGCTTCTGTATTACAATGAATGATTGGCAACGCAAAAGTTGGTCAAAAATACCAACCAACTGGATGTATGTCAGAAATGTAAAAACAGAAAAAACATAACAATAAATTCAAAAAAACAACTACAACTACAACAGCAATAATAATAAAATTACCCACTGAATGGCACATTTAATTAATTTAATTTTGTGTTATTTTTTTTTTTCAACTTTCATTATTAAATTTTTACTGTAAATGTTTTTTTATGCATTTTATAACATTTCATTTTTATTGACAACATATTTGTGCGTTTCATATCGCCAACATATCAAAAAATTTTGCTTGTAAAATGTACAGTGATGCCAACATGCAAATTGCGCATATGTGTACTATGAAAATAAATTGTAAAAAACAAAAATTTTTTATGAAATATTGTTGGTAGGCATTGTCAGTAAATGTTTTCATAGTTAAACAGTTTATCAGGGGAATATGCATCGTGTCAAGAGTGCGCAGTGAACAAATTTATATAAATATAATATATAGTATGGAATGAAAATGCTTTCATTAAAAGACGCAAGGCAGATAGAACAATTTTCATAAGATTTTTGCTATGTTCAATCTGAATGTCATATAAGCATAACCCTCTCTAATCAGAATTTTTAGATATTTTTACTGTAGAAATACTCTCTAATTTGTAAGATCTGCAAACTTATGTTTGCTATTATCTCTGCTTCTAAAACTGCTCGTTATTGAAACTTCATTTGGTAAATAAACCTCACATGAATGTTTGAATTTCAGGCATTCTATTTTATGTTCCCAATGAAAAAAAATGTTGGTTTCTTATGGTCTTGAGTAAGCTAAATCAGATTCCCTTCGTAAAATTTACTTTTACATAAAACTTGCATGATATAAACTGTATTCATGTTCGAGGTCTTTTATAAATTTTATTTTATTGAAATTAAATCACATTGCTTCCGGTTAATAATGAAAAAGAATATCGTTCAAATGACCTCCTTGTAACTTTTAAAGATGTGAATATGGTTGTAGTTGTAGAAGTGAGTAAGGCAAAGAAATCCTGAGACATCGACTGGAAGACAATCTACCTAACCCTCCGACAATGCATTATGTTTAATTTTGCAGCTCAATTTTATTCTTAACTAGTTACTGTAGACTGTGTCAATTTTTATGAAGAAAATAAAGTCAGCCAGACACCGACTCAAAACTTAAAAGGACCCTTTAAAGCGATATCTGATTCATTTTTTTTCGTTCTGAGAAAACCAATGTAGCACTTTTGATTCTGAAATCAAAAGGATTTCCCGAAGGTCCTTTTTGGCTTAAAAAAAACCTGTTTTTTGCTCGTAATATTTTTTTTTTCTTTACGCAATGGATACCTGAATTTGCTTGAAAAATAAAGATTGTGTTCTTGCAGAAATTTTGACGTTAAAAAATTTAAAATTTTTTTTTCTGTTATTCATAATGCTTAGTCCCAAAATTTGATTTTTCCATTCAAAAAATGTGAAAAAATTGAATTTTGGAACTTAATATTATCTATAACAGAGAACAAATTGGAAATTTTTAAAGGCATATTTTTTGCTATAATTCAAACTTTATTTTTCGTGTGAATTCGGGCATCCATTTGGTGAAAGAATAAAAGTTACGAGCAAAAAATACGTTTTTTTAACCGAAAAAGACCTTCAGGGAAATCAAAAGTGCTCCATTGGTTTTTCTCGGAACGAAACAAAAATGACGCAGATATCGTTTTTAAAAGTCCTTCTAACTTTTGAGGCGTTGTCTGGATGAATTTAAGTTTCGACTCGGTCTATTATACTGCCTTCGGATTTTTGAGCATAATGGAGAATGATGAAAATTTTTTTTTTCAAATTTTATGACGACTAATGAAGCATATTTTCATAATGTACCGTTTATTTAAGCAAACGAATCTGGGAATCATAAAATTTCCATTAAATTTATGAAAACTCATTGATTTTCTACACATGTCGCTAATTGAAAAGATACAATCGTCACAAGAACTTAGTAGCCTTTAGTAACAATCAATGGTGAATATAACTCCGCTATGTTTTAGCGTTTTAAAATGTCACAACTTGGATCTACAGACTTTTGGCTCTTCGAATCCAAGTAAAATTTGTGCTATGATATGCTTGTAAAATTTAAAAAGTCTTGACAAGCAACACAAGAAAATTACAGGCTTCTCTTAATCGCTTTCTGCGATACATCCTAAAGAGTGTTTGGCTGCAAATTATTATATATCCAACCAAGAATTGTGGCGCCAAACATTTTAAAATCTGTTTAATGTCAAGATAAGGCAGCGTAAATACAGTGGCTTACCGTGATTTCGGCGTATGGGGCAAAAACATCTACAAAAACTCACCTTTTCACATTATGAAACCTCATGGCACCTTTCTACAGCGTAATTCAATGTTTTAATTTACTAAAAACATAACATAAAATGAACTAAATATATACTAAAAATCAAGAACCATTTTTCCGCTCTCAGACCGTTTTGCCAAGATGGCTGACTCCTAGGTACGCTACTACGTAAATGGCATAGGATTGGTCACAAACTGAGGAAACCTGACGATAAAATCGCGAAACATTCCTTCGTATGTAGTTCTTAAAGTGAACGGTGAGTTGGAAGGCCAAGAACAATGTGAAGATAACCAGTCTAAGAAGAAGCACCGAAACAGAGAGGAAAACGTTGCGACAGCCGAAATATGCAGCTGCGAATCGGGAAAGGTGAAAAAGATTTGACAACGCCCTGTGCCCGCTTGATGTTAAGGAAACAATGATGAACCAATCTGTGCATATAAGATTTTTTTTTTTGGTAATTCAATGAAACGACTCAGAGAACCCGGCTGTTGGGTAGCGAAGAAATCCGAATATTTCTCCATCCTCGGCTCACTACCAAACAAACTGGCTAAGCTTTCAACCGATATCTGCCCTACACTCAACTTCGAGAAAAACTTTCAGATGAAGTTTCCGGAGAGGGTTCAATGGAATGAGGGCACTATCAATCTAAATTTCTAAACCACCACACACACCGATGCGTCAAAGATGGACTGCGGGGTAGATGCTGGGGTCTACTCTAAGGGCAGAGAAATTTGTTAATCTTTTCGTTTACCTAACTCAGCTTGAGTTTTCCAAGCAGAAGTCTTTGCTATTCTAGAATCTTGCAGATTAGTGGGCAAAAATGGGAAAGCTAATAATCTCGGAGACGATAAAATCTAAATTTGTAGAGCAATGCAGAAAGGAACTAGCTGGGTTGGTGCGTCAGCTCAACGTAACTTTCATATGGAGGTTCCAGGCCACAGCAACATTGAGGGTAATAAAAAGGCTGATGAATTAGCAAGGCACGGTTCCTCTGTTGATGAAACTGAAGCTTCCGAGAGCGTGCACAGTCCGCTATGTATGGTTAAGAGAAAAGTCTGCTCACTTTTTCTTTCCGAGACAGCAAAATACTGGAGGACCCTAAAATTCTGTAAAACATCCATAGCAATATGGCCAACCTATAACAATTCAAAGACCATTGATCTGCTCTCTAAGAGCCGCAGTGACGTAGCGAGAATCAAAGCGGCTTATACTGGTCACTGGACTATCGGCAAGCATGCTAAAAAATTAGGTATCCCATTCAACCATTTATGCCACAGTTGTCTGAATGTAAAAGAGAAAGAATCAGTTGAACATTAAATAAAAAAATAGCAACGAATATATGTAGTTGCATTTCCAACTCAAATTATTCTTATGGTAAACTTTCCGCAGCCTTGAAGGATTTCATTATTAGCAACTTTACCCTTCTCTGAACTCATCATTCATTCAAAATTCAGCAAAATTAAAACTAAACCAAGAATGTTTTTTTGAAACAAATTTAGTGGTGTTATTGTTTTCAAATTTTAAATTGTGGCCTATGTTAAATAAATTCGCATATAACCACAAAGCGCACACGCACACAATTAAAACGCAAAACAACAAGCATTGCGTGTTTGTGAGCAACACATGCGCATTTTTCTTTGTATTTAAAAAACATTTAAATTATTGCAATAAAATATTTGTGTTTTATTATTATTTTGTTTGAGTTTTGATATTTTTCAACTTTTGTTATTTTATTGTTGTACTTTTTTTTGTACTTTTTGTTGCCGCGCAACGCGTTTGTGTATTTGTATTCAATCGAATTCAATTTCAATTAACGGTTGCACAACATGCGCTGCAGAGCAAAGCGGTCAACCTTTGGTTGCTGTTTGTTTGGCTTGCAATTTTATTTTGATTGATTTTCAATTGTGTATATGTATGTGTGTGCGTTTGTATAGGGGTATTGTTTTTTTATTGGCTTTACTTGTAAATACAACTATTTGCATATTTTAAATAGTTGTTGCAGTTGTTTGGCTTGGTTTCTGTTTTGCTTACAATAGTGTTTGTTTTTTTAAAAAATAAAAAAAAAACTAACAATGACCTCAACTTTAACAACAACAAAAACGCAACTGGTTTTACATTAATTAAATGTTTGTGGAATTTTTTTACAATATCTATGAGTACTGAACTTTTTCCAATATTTTCAAAATGAAAATATGAAATATCAGGATCTGAGTAAAATTGTATGACAAAAGAATTTAAAAAAAAAAATCGCGCAAGAAAATTTCATACAAATTTGGTTATAGTTTCATATAACAATTTGCAACTGTGGGATTATTCGACATTTTTTCTTAAGGACCGTTTATGAACTTAACGATAGATGCCACTGCATTATCGCTAAAATGAACTTATGTGTTTATTTATTTTATGATTCAAAATGATTTTTGTTTTCATCATGGATCTATTTTTACGATGGTTTTCTATAATTTCGATTTACTTTGATTTTTTATCGTTTTTTTCTATAAATTTTCTGAAGGTTTTCAACTTTATTGATGATTTTAAATTGTTCTTAAGAGTTTTTGACTCATTCGATGTCATTCGGAAAACAATGACATTTTGATTTGTTATATTTGAAAACTTAAACCAAGTCGACATATTTCGAAGAGGGCAAACAATTTTGGAAAATGCGTGAAATCTTACAAAAAGTAGCAACTTTTGGAAACATATCAAAGTAGTCGAAATTTGTCGAAAACTATCGGAAAACATCGAAACTAATTGAAAATTTCAACAGCTGCTGCAAGCTATCGGAAATTATCGAAACTTATCAGAAAAATTTAGCTTTTATAGCACACATATTATCGAAAATCACCGAAAAAGTCGAAACTTACGAAAAAATTTTAAAAACAATTTCAACTTCTTAAACAAAACATCAGATTTTTACACTACGCCAAATCCTGGAGAAAACCCATGAATATCAAATCGACACTCACCATCTCTTCGTCGATTATAAAGCTGCGTTCGATAGCCCAGTGCGGGATTGCCTATACGCAACAATGTCTGAGTTCGGTATACCTGCAAAGTTGATAAGGCTCTGCAGGATGACGTTGAGCAATGCGTGTAGCTCCGTCAAGGTAGGGAATGACCTCTCCGGAACTTTTAATACCTAGCGAGGTTTCAGACAAGGCGACCCGCTCTCGTGCGATCTCTTCAATTTCATTATGGAGGGGATCGTACGAAAAGCCGGTGTGCATCATAATGGCACCATTTTCTTCAAAGGTGTTCAGCTCCTTGCGTACGCTGATGATATTGATATTATCGGTCGGAGTAAGAGAGATGTTACTGCTGCTTTCACTGCTATTGAAAAGGAATCAGCCAAAGTGGGTTTGACGGTAAACGAGGGCAAGACGAAATACATGATGTCTACTAAAAACAACAAGAGATCACGGGATCTAGACTCTCATGTTACAGCGGGCAACTGTAAATTAGAAGTTGTCAAGGAATTCATCTACCTTGGCACTGCCGTAACCAGCAACAATGATGTCAGTCTGGAGATTAAGCGGAGAATAACAATTGCTAATAGGTGCTACTACGGTCTCAGTAAGCAATTACGTTGCAGAGCTCTCTCTCGATCGACAAAGCTAACACTCTACAAAACGCTCATACTACCTGTGCTTCTTTATGGCGCTGAGGCATGGGTGGTTTCGACAACAGACGCAGCCGCTCTTGGGGTGTTCGAGAGGAAAGTTCTCCGCAAAATCTTTGGTCCTGTTTGAGTTGGCGACGACTATCGCATTCGAATGAACCACGAGCTGTATGAGCTCTACGCCGACATTGACATAGTTAAGCGTACAACAATACAGCGACTACGCTGGCTGGGTCATGTCCATCGTATGGATAAAGAAGCTCCAGCGAAAAAGGTATTCGAAGGGAAGGTCCCCGGTCAACGACGAAGAGGGAGACCATGCCTCCGGTGGATAGACCAAGCTGAGGAAGCCTTAACCGCGCTTGGCATTAACGATTGGAGAAGGCGCGCGCAAAACAGAGGCGCCTGGCGAGAGCTAATGAGGTCGGCCGTAACCTGACAACGGGTTGTTATGGCCATCTAAGTAAGTAAGTAAGTAAACAAAACATCGAAAAACTACAATTGTTCGCAATCCATTGAAAAAAAAAACAAAGAAGGCTAAAGCTTTCGAAATACATCGATAAAAGTCAAAAAAATATTAAAAAATATCGATATTTATGGCTTGTGATAGAAAACTGATAGTTCAAAGTGACGGTTATTTTGGACTTTAAAACATAAAAATCCACAGTAACAATTATTTTTAATCTAAAAACATCTAAAAATTAAGATAATTTTGTATAAAATAAAAAATAAAAATCCAAAATAACGACTATTTTTGTTTGAAAAATATTAAAATTCAATATTTCGATTATTTTGAATATAAATAGATATCTAAAAAAAAACAATTCTTATTGATCGAAAAAAAAATATAAATCAAAAATTGCGACTATTTCTGATCGAAAAATAATAATATAAAATTACGATTATTATTGATCGAAAAAAAAATAAAAATCCATTGTTTCGATTATTTTTGATTTTTAAAATAAAAAATCACTGAATTAAAAATCATGTTATGTATCTACGCTTCCCATCAAAGGAAACTCATCTGTATACTTGAACTCACATTTTAACTTTTTCTTCATTGTGTTTTTTTTTTGCCTCACTTAATGAAAATAACTATTATTTACGGTTCCTTATTACTTGGTTCATTTTACTGTTATTGTTTACTGAGACTGTGCTTAAAAACATCGCCGAAATATTATTTAATAAAAAAATGTCTCTTTTTATTTTCAAGAAAATAAGCCCCAAGATTTGACATACCTTTTATGACAGTTTCTGAGAGCAGTTTCACTCTTAATTTCTTATTCATAATTCTGCATAAGAACTACATTTTTCATCTTTCAATTCCTCCACCAAAATGAAAATTTCCACCATTAAAAAAAAAACAAGATATTGGTCATCATCAACCTACCTACATGTCACCATATTTTAAGCTCAATTTCTTTAAGCAATTTTTGGTTCTTATGCTATGAAATCTTTTAATACGACTTCGTTTACTTTTAATATAAGCCCCATGCCCAAAAAATATTTATTCGATCTGATATCTGAGAAACAAATATTATTAGCTCATAAATATGCAACATTTTTTGTGTTATATTCTTCTCACCAACAATTATCAACATATTAAAAATGTTTGTTACATTTTGTTGACAGTGATAAGTTTTTTACAAGCATACACACACACACACACATAAAGCCACAAAATGCAGACGACAACAACAGTAGCATATCTAGGATAACATCAACAGCAACAACAATAACAAGCTGCTCTTGTAATTTACCAGCCCAAAACTCTACTTTTTATGCTTTGACTTGTTTGGCTCAAAATGTCACCCTGTGGTGTCACTTGTGTCTTGTTATTATTGTTTTTTTTTTTTTTTTCTTCTTCTTTTCTGTTATTGCTGCTCTGCTACTTCAACAAAGGAACGCATCCTTTCGTTTTGTGTATTTTCGTTTGTGCTTCGCATTTCAATTGAATTTGTTTGTCTATTTTTGTATTACGGTGTATTTGTGTGTTCTTGTATGTATGTGCGTAGATATGTGTCGGTATGCTAAAGTGTTTTTATATCCCTTACTCCTTGAGCCTAAATGAAAATGAAACGAATTTTTTATTTGTTCTTTGAGACTTTTATTGCTACGTTTGGCAAACTGTTGCACGCATAGGAGAAATAGTAAAAAAATATATATGTAATGGAAATAAAAAGAAAATACACTGTAAGAAAGAGAACACAAGTTTTTATGGGTTGTTTAAAAGTTTTAGCTTTCAGACTGTTATCAGCTCATTTTATTTCGATTTTTACTCATTTTCTTTGACAATAAGTCAGCGCTAAGGTGTAAGAAACTTTTCAAATTCAAGGAAGAAACCTAAATGCAAAAGCCCAATTATCGTACTAATAATTTCTGGCTGATACACAGCGGCCAGTGGTCAAATAAAAAATTTTTAGTGGATAGCAATTTTTTTTGAAAAACTGATTCATTTTGTAAACTTATACTATATCGCATTCATAATATTAAAGTCCAAAGTTCAAAAAATTTAGGAATAAAAAATGTTGATCATACGTCATGTTCAGCAAATTAACTGGTTACTTCAGCTTATAACGTTTTGTATATTAATTACTATAAATACATGCAAATCGCTATATAGTAAAGCTATCGCGCTAAGTTATACATTTGAAAAAATTTTGCTTAAATTTTAATTTGATTTTCATACCTGTAAGCGGCGCAAATAGAGTTTATGTCCGATTTCGTTGAAATTTTACGAAGAAACCGACTTACTAAAACGTAGAAAAAGTCTGCCTTAGGTGCCAAGATATAGCGCTTTAGGTAGTTTGATTTTATGGGAGAGGTCACCCATTGTTGTCAAACCATATCCACATTTTTCGTGTAGCTGAAAACTTGGACAAAATACGCCTGAAGGGGTTTTTTTAAGTTTGCGGTCCTATATGCCTATATAATAGAATCAGGTTTGAAGAAAATTCTCCCAAAATATCATCTTCCTAGATCAAACCTGCGAACAGCGAAATCAGTTTATTTCCTGATACAATTCATATGAAAGAAATGAATTTTTTACCAAAAAGCCGAAAAAATATCTGCTGTCTGTTAAGTATAGGTGACACACACAAATTAAAACTCAAGCATACTCGTACCATTATCACTAAATTCTATTGACTTTCACTAAAAAGAATTCAACGTGTAAGCAAAAGTATTACAACAACTTTGAAGATTTTTCAATTTCTGTGGCATGTCCTTGCTGCTGTCGCTGCTGCATTTGTTGTTGTTGTTATTCTTGTAACTAATGTAATATATATGCAAAAAAAAACCAAACGCAATAAAGGCAACAGTGTAAATAAGAGCCACAAAGCAGCATGTTTGCCTCTTAGCTGATTTTCCATTTTTTATTTATATCGCTCATTTTTTTGTTTTATTTTTTTTTTTTTCTAGCAAAGTCCTTTTATCCTTTTATGCGATTCTTTTCTATGTTTCCCCTCTTTTTATTTTTTTGCAAAATTCCCACTTTCTTGCAAAGCACAAGAAAACAAATGACGCACATTTGTTGTGTGCTTGCAAACACCTGTTTGTCTATGTGCTTGTAGCTGTTAGTGTATGTGTGTGTATAGAAGTCAAAGCGTTAGGTCAACTGTGTGGGTGTATGTGTATGTTGACTCTGTTGTCATCTTAGAATTGCCAAAGGGTGCAATGAAAAATGTTTGCTGAAAAATTAAATAAAATCGAGAGAAAATAGGTCAAAGGGAAAATTGAATTGAAGAAGTAGCAACAAAACTAAGAAGAGAAGTAGCAGCTGAAGTGTTCATACCCGTAGCTGCAGCAGAAACTCGAAGACACAGTATGTACTTATAGTACTTAAAGTTAAAAGTGATAGAAAAAATGCTGAAATTAAAGTAACATACCGCTGCTACTTTTCTGATTCACATTTGAGTATACGCTGCGTATGAGTGGCATTTATCTTAAATAATGCATTAATATTTATGTGATTTTTCGAAAGCATTTTGCTTAAAAATATCCAAAACAGAATATTAAATTTAATTCACATAAAATAGGATTAAGTAAGCTGAACATGTAAGTTTATTTTATATTAAGTTGAATTTTTAATATTTTTCCCTTCCAAACCTTTTAAAGGTTAAGACTGTTGATTTATAATCCACATCTTTGTGCTTTTAGATTAAAATAATAGTTAAGATTTAAAAAATTTTAAGCAGAGAAACATTTTTTAAACTTCGAATTTAATTTGTTGTTAATATTTTTTAAAAATTTTTGCATCATTTGCGTAGTATTATAATTTTTCTCTAATTAAAATTACTCATACGCAATGTACTTACTTATAACAAAAATCGTTAATGTGATACTTAATAGAAAAATGCAACCCTAAATTCCCGAACAAATTTTGTCCAGAGGGCCAAGACCAAATTCTGGGGTAAATTTTTACATATTATATTATATTGCATATTATATTTTTTATATTATTCGGGTATGTGGTACAATAAAGCAACAATGAAATGTTCTATAGACTTTTTAAAATTAAAATTACAAGCATTACCAGCTTGCTGAAGGTCTACCCAATTTGCTCTTTGAAAAGTTAATTAAGAAATGCACTTAAAACTTAAAATTTGATCAAATTATTATTGCATTATATTGCTAATACCTTGCCATTAAATATAAAACACAACATAATGCACATATCTGCCTCGAGGCTTCTTGCAAGACTTAATTCTTCTTGAAAAAAATTTCATGTTTTTTGCACAATTTGAGCTATATCTCGGCCATGTTCTATCAAATTTTGGTATTTTACATTCCTTACAACTTTAGTGCATTTTTAGTATTTAAGCGGTCCATAATGTAAAGCTAACCAAATGCCACCTTGGATGACATATACATTTGACAGCTACTAAATGATTGAGTTGCACTTTCTGAACTAAGTAATATGTAACTCTTTCATAACTTTCATAAATTGAAATGAATGGAACATTAACTTTCCGTTTGTATAAGATGAGGCATTCGAACTGCGAATTCGAACGCTGTCATTTTTTTTTGTTGTAAAATTAATTTTATTAAAAACAAAGAAAACAAGGTCAGTCCAAAACTCATATACCCTACAATGCACTGAAGGTCCTTTTAAATAAATGTTTAAAGTCGAAAAAATATGGAAACGATTGAAGAAAGTTGAAAGAAATTCAAAATGACGAATAAATATGAAAAATGTTGAAAATAGCTTAAAAATGTCGAGATAATATGAAAATATTCAAAAAAGTTGAAAGAGGTTAAGTAACAATTCAAAATCGCTGAAAAATTCTTAAAAATAAAAAAAAAAATGAAGAAAAATTAAAGAGGTTGAAAAGTCAAACAAATACATGTGGGATATATTGGAAAAAGTTAAAAGATTGATGAGGTCAAAAAAATATGGAAAATGTTGAAACAAATCGAATAAAAACTAAGTTATTTAAATGACATCATTGACATACACATACCGCATACTAGCCCAATATGTTGTGTAGTTTACGATATATGCCGTAAATAGTCTTAAAATTTAGGGCGGTAACACACCCACTGGTGTGATATGGATCGATTTTTATCCAGAAATAGCTTTCCATAAACAACACTCCTTCACCAAATTTTAGTATGATTGATCACATATTTCGATAGATATGCCACTTAAGGTATTTACTGGTATGGGGAGTGCCACGCCCAAGGGTGTTATTTAGCTCACTTTTGATTTAGGTATACCCTACAGCAAATAAACCACTTAAATTAAACTTAATACCAATTGTTGCAATAGTTCAATTAATGTAGCGATTACAATTTTATGGTAATATAGGAGATGCCACGCCCACTAATGCGATTTCGTCAATTTTCATTTAATTTCTAAGCCCACAGCAACTGACACCTCTAAGCCAAATTTTATGAATATAGCACACAAACGGAATGACAAATAATTTAAATTTTGAATATTGTCCTTTTTAGCATAAATTCTAGTTTTAAGTCTGCCGATGAAAGCATCTCACGTTGCACGAAGTTGAATCTGTAGAATTTGACGCCATTTCGGGTGAAAAGCGGATTTGAGCAAACCAACATTTTGGTACCTTTTCTTCTAACCATGGCCTCTAAAATACTCCACACTGAGAAGTCCAGTAGATTTGTATCTGGCGAACATGGGGGCCATTGTGCACTGGAGATAACGTCAGGTACGTTGTTTTTTATACATTTTTAGCCCAAGCTTGCTTTGTGAGTGTTGTTGAAATGTTCACTCTTTTTCCCCAAAATGTTTTGTACCCATGGATTCTATGCTCCTTTCAAAACTACTTCGCGATATACATTGGCATTTCCTTTAACACCACGATTCAAAAATACTAGCATATATCTCCAGATACTAGCATTGATGACGAAAAAATGAATTGAGACGTGATATAAGAAAGAAATGGCCAGCTACTGGAGTCTTGTAAGATAATTGGCAATGGTCTCTTTTCAAATCAACTAGAATGATAAGTTGAATCAATCGATATGAAACTTTTTGAAAATGAATTCAAGGAAAGGCCATGCCATTACATTTTTGACATGTGGTTGAAGTTTAAGGAAGCCTTACTACGATATACAGGGTGTTTTTTTAGAGGTATAGAGCTTCGAATTGAAATAAAACACAAGAAAATCGTTTTAATGTCAATCAATTTGGCTTTATTGGAAGGATAATTTTATGCCATTAATGTTTAAATATGATTTCGGGCATGTGGCCGCCGCGGCTGGCTCGAATAAAGCCAATTCTACAGGTCCAATTTTGAACCACTTTTTCGAGCATATGGGGCCGTATGTCGGCAATAACGCCACGAATGTTGGCTTCCAAGTCCCCTATCGTTTCTGGTTTGTTGGCGTAGACGAGCGACTTCACATATCCCCAAAGAAAATAATCCAATGGTGTCAAATCACACGATCTTGGTGGCCAATTGACAGGTCCATTCCGCGAAATTAAGCGCTCATCGAATGTTTCCTTCAATAAATTGATTGTGACGTGCGCTGTGTGGCATGTAGCGCCGTCTTGTTGGAACCACAACTCATCCACATTCATGCCATCCAATTCGGGAACAAAATAGTCGGTTATCATGGCTCTATACCGGTCTCCATTAACGGTAACTGACTCTCCAGCATTATTTCGGAAGAAGTATGGCCCAATGACTCCACCAGCCCATAGAGCACACCAAACAGTCAGTTTTTGTGGATGTAATGGCATCTCAAGGGTCTCATGTGGATTCTCTTCACTCAAAATGCGGCAATTTTGCTTGTTGACGTAGCCATTCAACCAAAAATGAGCCTCATCACTGAACAAAATTTTGCGATGAAAATCAGCATCGAGATCAATCTCATTTTCGGCCCATACACCAAAATCACGACGCATTGCAAGTTCTCGCGGCTTTAATTCTTGCACAAGCTGGATCTTGTAAGGTTGCAAGCCAAGATCTTTGCGCAAAATCTTCCATAAAGTTGATGGACAAAGCTCCAATTGCTGTGCACGGTGGCGAATCGATTCATTCGGGTCCTCTTCAACATTTTGCTCTACAGCGGCAATTGTTTCTTCGGTGCGCACTGTTCGACGTCTCTGCGGATACGTATTATCACATAGAGTAAACGTAGTGCGAAAACGACACATGGTTAACCGAATTAATTGCTCTGATGGACGATTATGTCGACCATAAAATGGACGGAGCTTGCGGTAAACTTCGCGAACTGAACCATTATTTTCGAAATAAATTTGCACGATTTGCAAGCGTTGTTCTTTTGTCAACCTGTTCATGATGAAATGGCAAACCAAACTGAACATAAATGACATTAGAGTTGCCAGATTTGACCATAAAATGCCAGTTTTATCTCTATTCGAAAAACAAACCTCTAAAAAAAACACCCAGTACTTATGCATTTAATGTTTAAACTTGAACTCAAGCTATTAGATTTTCAAATAATCTGACACAGCTCTTCACTAAAGATTTATTGCGGGGAAAAGTTACAGTTTAACTGCAAGACTGCATTGAGTTTGTGAAATAAAAGATACGTAAACTCTTTCAATCTAAATGATATATTAAACATTTGGCCAACTAACACAAGCACTACAAGAGCAATTAATTTGTGTACATACAAGTTTAGCCCAACAGGCATATAAGTGTTAAGTCAACACATAAAATAAAGTTGATGTATTCTGATTGATAGCATTAAGACAGTTTTTTAATTAAGTTTGCATGCTGCATATGATTTAATGAGTTTTGTACGAATGAATAAAATTACAACTGACAGTTACAGCAAGACATCGTAGGCTAGATAGGATTTAATGAGAATGAAAATGCGTTTTACTAAGTTAAACGCATGTTTCTGATGACTCAATTAATTTTTAATTATAAATCCTTATGAAAACAAAGTGCACAGACGTCTGAGTGCTATTGGCATGCAGTGATATTATGATCATTATTCATATTTTTGATGGCAAGTGAAGTTTTGTGACTCATTGATACTTTTCTTTGAAAAGAAGCTTTGCATTATCTTTAACTTGTAATGAACCGAAACTTATTTTGTTATGGTCAGACTGTCTTAGCACTTCAGAAAAGTATTTCATTTAGAAAGTGTCTTAAAAACTATTTGCTTATGTTGAGACTTTAAGCTACCTGCTTTAGTCTGCTGTTTTCCGGATTTTAGAAATTTTTATAAGTGAACAACGCACGCACAATGAATGTTTCTTTTAGCAGAGATGTTACACAAATTTCCATCAAAATTTGAGGAATGAGGAAATGGTTTTGTCATCTAGACTCGAAGCACGACTTTAGCACAGTAAGATCAGTACTATCAACATGTACAACTTAAGTGGGGAATCTACTTAAGCTTTCGCAATATTCAGTATAGAAAAACTTCCAGCACCTCTCTTTTACCCTCATTATGGTGTATCTTAGTGAATTGTTTATATAAAATTTTACATACGAAGCAAACAACTGAGGATATCGTCATACGCTCTTAGGCAAAAGTAGTCCACATTAAAAATTGAGGGGGATTCTCCAATAACGAAACGTGCTGAGACTCATCTGTGTGGCAGTAAAATGCAAAAATAATTAATTTTCAGAAAGTGCATGTATTAAAACTGCACACAGTGTTGTCCGAAACCTGCAAAATAAAGTGGATTTCTGTTTCATCAGTACTTGCTGAGGCATGACTTAAGCAAAATAGGTACTTTCAACGAACATTTTGCCCATGTAAAAACTTGAGCACAACACTGTTACAACAATAATATCAACGTTTAGCTATGACAGTCAAAAGCCCACTTTGCTGCTTAGCATAAAGCGTTTATTCATTTAACCTGTGAGAAAACGTGCCCTAAAAAGTTTCATAGATATCAACGCTTCTGACGGATTAAGAAGCTTAATTCTACAGGATCAAAGAAACTTAACGTATGCGTACTCCAACGGAGGCATTCTGATGATTAATTGACATCGCAAAATATCTCATAATTAATATTCTAAGTTTTTTTGTTGGCTAAGATTTCAGTTCCAAGCTAAGTCATGTGACATGTTACCATTTTTTTTTTTTTTTTTTTTTTTGTGAAATTAATGCATTTTCCGAAAGGAAATCAACTTGCTTATTAAATTACCCAAAAGAAAATTGTCTTTTGTTTTTTAATTATCACAAAGAGCTGCTCCCAAGAAGTTTCTCGTTTGAGGGTTTTAGATATTTATTCGCACTAGAATACATTGCTAAATTAATCTTTTTTGTGTTCTTATCTCATAAACATTTTCATCGTGCACGTTCATAAGCGATTGCTTTCGGTTCCTTTCAATATCTCTCCCAGCATTCCTACGTCAATTCGGGACGGCCGCATTACCTGTTACACTGAAAGTTCCACTTCAATTCTTGCTTACAGATGTTCAAGCTATTCCCGTTTGCAATGACAAATATGCACTTCAAGATTCATTCACACATAGTTTCATAGTGTAACTAACCTTACTAAACTTATTAAATAAAAAAATAAGTCAATCATCTGCATTATAAGCTTCATAAAAAATGTTTTTTTTAAATAAATCACAACAAATTACACAAAATGTAATTTGAAACCATTAATAACTTAATAGGTTCATATTACTTTTGTCATTTTTAATATTAAATTATTAATACGTATAAAAAAATGCACTTAAATAAAAATACTCAAAAAAAAAACACAATTATTAATAATAAAAAATAATTGAAAAAATAAACCACAAAATAACAATTATAATTAAAATTGAAACAAACAGAAGTAGCAAAAATTAAATTACAACACAAATCGAAGTCGATTTAATTAATTGAATTGTAAAAAATTTATATTGTTTTTTTTAAACCATTGATTAAGCAAAACATAGTGCAAAAAAAAACATGCGCAAAATTGTAACCTTTTTTTAGAAAAACATTGCCGCAAAAAAAAAAACAAAACACCACAAAATAATAAATTATATATTTTAAATTAATAAACATAACAGTTTGCTTTGCATGAGCTAATGCCACAAATATTTATTTCCGAGAATCGTTTTTGTAATAAAAAATTACATAAAATTATGTTTATTTTAAAAATTCATGAACCAAAAAAAAAAACTTTCATTGAATAATTACCTTATTACCGAGAAAAGGAACAACCATTCCACTGGCCACACAAAAGGAAAAAAAAAGCAGCAAACCCATAAAACAAAGCAACAAGGTGGCCATTACAATCTATTAACGTGCTATGGAAAATTACAACATTGACAAAGTTCTTGCAAGTATAACTTTATTGCATGTACGCGCATAGAAAAACAAGGGAACTACTTTGCTTACCGCAAAACTCTCTAGCCATTAACCCAAAAAGAAAAAAACTACGACTAAAAACACTCAAATCGAAATGGCGCGCACCCTACTTCCAGGAAAACCATTAAACAAGCTGACAAGAACAACATTAACAGCGTGAAAACAGCGCAGCCTTTGCTTAAAAATTGAAATTACGTATAACTTTAAAGCATAAAGACAGTACTACACCGCAGACAGCCGAAGAAAAGTCAGCCAGCAGCAGTAGTTGGAGTAGGCCATAATAATAGAATGAGACAACAAATGCTTATAAAGCCATTAAGACCACAAAAAGCAGCCGTTAAAACACAAACGGGTGCCAAGTGCATGCCAAAAAGAATGTAACGGCAAAAATGTCTCAGAAAAACAGAAAGTGGAGAGAAAAATGTTGTAAGAATCCAAGAAAACACAAACATGGCAAAAAAAAAAAATCCTTTAATGACAATTTTTAATGTTCATTTGTTTTGCGCTGCTAGAACTTCCGGTAGAAGAATATAGAGAGAAATTAGAGATGACACAAATAATTCGCACACATTTAGCTAAAGAGGCACAACTCAAAATTTCCCATTTTCGAGTTTATTTGTTAAAACTGTTCATCATACACATATCTGTCAGCACAAAATAGATTAGCTGGTTTTTTGCTGTACTTTGGTGTCAAAAAACAGTTTTGTCTTTCTTCATGTTGCAATAGAAATTAGGCTACAATATGCAAAAGTGTCCTATTTTTAGTGTCGGAGAGTTCAAGCTGTTGTAATTGTGACGTGGCTTCCAACCATATCCTATTAGTACCTGCATCTAAATACGTCACACTTTATTTATATAAAATAGTTCACAAGCTCAAAACAGTTTTTCGCGTTTTCTGAAAATTTGAAAATTTGGAGTTGTGCCTCTTTAGCTAAATGTGTGCGAATTGTTTTCAAAGGCGATAAAGATCAAGAAATTCAAATCTGTGTGTCAATATCAGCATATAAACTAGTAAAAGTGTTTGTTGTTTGGCATCGTCAAAAATTACATACCCTACACCACATTATCCTTAAAGTAAGTGGTTCTCCGATCTTAACCCATATTTTACCGCACTGCAAAAATTGCTGAATTTTTTGACATAAAGTATATTTCTACTGTAATTACAGCCCCCTGATTTCAAATCCGTCATCAAAAAAATGTTATCCTAACCTGTTTTCCTGTTATGTTAAAAAATTAAATGTTCGATTAAGCACCTATCCCATACAATACAAATTTTCTCTCCAAGTGACAGCGCCTCTCCCATTTCTTTTGTGTTTTCAAGGGATTAGAGATGTCTTGTGCGTTTGCTTAGTGCAAAGTGTTTATCCAGCGAAAGCCGATAAAAGCTTTAGTCCCTCCATTCTTTAACCGGCTATTTGCTCTTGTTCATCCCTTTCAACACAGAAGTTGATCTTGGAGCTGATGTAATTCTCCGTTTACTCAGCAACGTCAAGGTCCCCATGCATCACGTCGTATTTTAACTTCTTCACATGTTATCATTTTTGGTTTTGCTATCAGAAAAGGGATTCTTTGCCACTGAAACTGTTCACTGAAATCGTGTAGCATGAATCGTGTAATATGAAGACCGAAAAGTATATATGGGTATTACCGTCAAAAGGCCAACCTTGACAGAAAAATTAAAAGTTATTATAAAAGCGTTACTATCTGATATTATCTCAGTAAAATATTCAAATTTTGTTAATTTAAACAATTTACACCAGAATTGATTTATCACATTGAGCAAACCACCTGCAAACTTGCATAAATGCAGTTTCTCTTTTTTTGTAATATTGAATAGCATTTTGCCTTAAATATTTAAGTGTTAAAGAGAGGTGATACATGATGATAGTCTTTCCAAAAAATCTTTCTTCTAACGTCAATTAGCTAAAAACATCAAACCAATCCCTAGTAACTGTTAAATTTTAATTTGCCTAAGTTCATGTTCTAAAGTCACAAATAACATATAAAAAAATCATATGTTCTCATTTCGAAATTGATAACAGCAGAATTTTTGCACGAACAGAGTTTCATGTACATAATGAAATCAAAAAAAAAGCGAGTGCAAAAAAAATTAGATTTTAAATTTTTGAAACTGTTTGAAGTTGGTCATGTTCGCAAACATAAATGTTATAAATAGGCAGTTGAAAACGGTTAAGCCTGTTATTAACTGCCATAACACAACATAATCACATAATTTTTTTTTTTTGTTGGAAAGGTTATGAAGAGAAGGAGGGACATTTAATGGACCGATGTCAATGAAATTTTACTTAAAGATCGATTGAATCCTAAGAAAGATTATTACAAACTCTGATTCCTTAGAGCAGACGTGGCATTGCTCCAAATGAGAAAAAACGGTGTCACGGCTGTGCCACTACACCGATTTTGATGAAATTTGGTATGTAGATAGATTGAAACTTGAGTAAAAATATATTTTTTAGAGGGTGGGCCACGCTTCCTACAGGAAAAACGTTTTAACAGCAAAAAGACAAGTTTTATATTCTTTTAAGAAAAATATCTACTCCTTCCTCTTTTCTTTGTTGAAATTGATCTCACTAATAAATTTGATAACTATGAACAATAAATTTGTTTTTTTAACTACTGTATATATCTTAACCTTCTCACCGGTAAGAGAGCCCTGATTCACTCTTCGAAAAACTCGTTTTTTATTAATAATTCTTTTATTTTTTTATTTAATCTGATGACGAAACTTTGAGAAACACTGAAAGCACTGTCATCAGTTTAAGTAAAAATAAAAGCATAATTGACAACAAATCGGGCTTTTCCATGACTAACTCGAGTCGCACTGGTCGGTTAGAGGGTTAAATATTATTATTCATAAAAATATTTAAGTCGTTTTGAAAAATTGCCCAAGTGTACCAAAATGGAAAAATATGTCCCGTTCGAATGCATTATTATGCCTTGAAAGAAAAAAAGTAACTAAGATTTTTCAATCAAACGAAATCTATTAAAAAGTTATATTATTCCATAACATTTTAAAATTAGTTGCATTAAAAAATGTTGCCAAGTTTTGCTGACTTCTGATTTTCTATAGTATTACGTCAGGCATAAACTTTACCACTCAATACAGTGCTACCAAAGGGCAGAAAAGTAACAGAAAAAAAAAAGTGTTTTACCTTGAGTTTTATTTCACTTTAAATGTGTACTTCCGTCCCGTTCAACATGAGAGAAATGCCCATATGTACATCGCTGCGCACATTATTATATGTGCAACTCTAAGGACCAAATCACTTGTTGTCGCTGGTAAGACTATAAGGTCACAACATACGATCAGATTCTGCTACTCCACCCTATTCGGCGTTGGAAAAAAAGCAACTAAATCTTCTAAAAAAGTGGCCCCTTTGTCAAAGTCAATCAGCCAGTTATACTTCGCATCTGTAACAAGTGGATGGACGGAGTTGATCTATATGACGACGCCATTCAAAATTATTGAGTCAACATCAAGCCAATGAGCTAGAAACAATCCAAGTTGTCTATCACTGAGTCCCTTCTGTTTGCCGATGATGAAGAAAAAATGAAAGTAAATGCTGACCTGGTGTCTCAGAGACCGCACAATGTACGTCGATTCCAGTTGAAAGGCTCTGGCAAACCAGCAATTTGGATTTGAGAAAAATGTAGCGAGCAATCATTGTTTCAAAGTTTTCCATGAAAACAATTTTTTTTTATTTTCCTACATGTTTCATCGATTGCTAAGCAAATAAGTACTTATTATTTTTTACAATCTTATTAAGTACTATTCTCTAAATTATAGAAAATCACAAAAATTCATTTAACAATTGTTTTTTACTGAATAAATTGTGTCTAGCTATTCACTTCTATTACGATATATTTCATTTGTATGTGATTTTATGATATGGGATAAGCGCCAACGTTCGATTAATCAAACACTAACTTTACCTCATACCTGTGTAATTCAAGTGTTGCTTTTTTGATAGCAAAAGATAAATTGGTTTTTTGGGTATAAGATCTCATCATTTCTTTTTTTTTTTTTTTAAATAATATTGTATAATTTACAAGAAAGGCCTATCGGTAAGGTATTTTTCAACTACTTTGGGTAGAAAATATTATTTTTTAAATAGCTTAAAGATCAAAGTAAAACTGTAACTGTTTTGCAAATATCATTTATCTTCAAAGTGAAAAAAATTATTGAAAATAGGCAAATTTCATGTTCGATTAATCGAACATTGGTAGAAAATAGGTTAAAGAATGAACACAGTGTAGCAGTCCTAGTTGCTAATGCTAAAACCTTTTTAACAATATACTTTAGAAGGCGATCTTGTCAGCTCATATGCATCATACCGATTTTTATATGAAAAATTTGAAGAAATTTCCAGGAAAACATATGCCCGCATTGCAACTTGTTTACCTTAAGTTTCATCTCTATATTCAACTCCTGTGTTATTTAACATGGCCCAGGAAGGTAAAATAATAAAACTTATTCTTATCAACATGCTGCGTGTTTCTTGTGTATGTGTGTCTACTCTGCATATAAATGCGCAGCAAAACGCATTTCACGCGCAGGATAATAAAAAAAGGAAAAAAACAAAGAAGTGAAAAATAAACATGCGAAAGTGTCAAAAAAAAAACAGCCAAAAGATGCTGTTGCTTTTAGTGCGAAAACAACACCGCATTAGAGATCAAGAAATGTACACAAAACCAGGAACACACACACGTACACAACCAACCATTTGTAATCGCAACAGGCAACAACCAACAAAGCATTAAAAACAAAATTAAATGGTGTTAGTATGTCTTTGCTGCGTGTCTGCATGTATTCGTTCGTTCGTTTGTTTGTTTGTTTGTTTGTTTGCGCTTCTCAGTCACTTTTTCATCTTTTACTATGAAGTTTACTTTTTCATTTCTCCCTAGCTATGTCATTTCTGTCACTACTATTTGTTTTCAAGCTTTATGTTATTTGCAACAGCAACAGCAACAACAAAAATGGGAATTGTTATATTCACAGCTTCAACTCTCAACGGATTTCCGGTTGCATTAGGCGCACGCTCGTATGTGTTGCTAAAGAGTTTCCGGTTGCTGTTGCTGTCGTTGCTTTAGCTACCATTACTGTTGCTATTGTTGTGAATTATGACTTTGCGTATTTTGGCAAGCAGATTGTCTGGATATGGAGTAGAAGTAAAAAAATTCGCTAGCGAACTTCGAAGAAAAATTAATTTCTTCAACGTTTTACATGACGTATGAGTGACTTTAATTTCAAACTCAAGCACAATAGTTCTTATGTATTTCAAGCATATTAAAATTTTCAACACAAAAAGTTACTGTTTAAAAATAAATATTTTCACCTTTAATATCTTAATAAGAAATTTAATAGCCATTGGATTTTCAGACCTTCAAAGGAAGTTATTATAAAATTATTTTTGATACTCAATTAAGTCTTTCAGCTTTAAAGGCACCTACTATACATAAATCAATTAAGCCAATGGTTGTAATGACTTAATAAAGCATTTAAAATTGCACCGCCTAAAAGTATACATTCACATTGACTATCAGCATAAACGAAAAAATATCACGCATACGTCATGTTGAACTAAATTTAATAAAAGCTGAGTGCCTTGCTTTTAAACAGCAACAAATTTAATAAACAACAACAAAAATAACAGCAATTTATAAAAAAAAGACAACAACTTTGAAAATAACTACAACAACTACACTTGTAAAAGATAAAAGCCATATTAAATGTGACACAATTAAGGCGCATTATTTTTCATCTTTGTTGCTTTATTGTTGTTATTGTCCTTTTTTTTGTTTCTGCTGCGCTTGGGAAAATTTATAACATTTTCATAAACAGCAAAAATAAGTTAAAATAATGAATGAATTAATTTAATTAATTACTCATGCGTTGTGTTTGTTGGTTTTTTTTTCAGAAAATTTATATAGTACAAGAACTTTTCCATGAGTGACCTAAGCTATGTCATTAAAATCTTTTATTTTCATGCAGCCATTATATATTTTTTGAATTATAACAGCCTTCAGCTTAACTGATATTTGGAACTTAGCCTCATAACTCATACTCATATCAAAGCTAAGATTTTGGTAACAGAAATTATTAAAAAAAAAAATTAAACTGAAATGTGATTGTAGACAAATTTTGAAAGCAAGTTTTTGGTGATCTGTTACTTGATATATTCAAATTATTCACGAGAAAGCTGAAATTTAAGGATTTGAGTTAGTCACTTAAATGTGCTTATAAGTTTTTCAGTAAGCTGTAATAGGTTTATTAACATTATGTAATTCAACTACCATATATGACAACTATACTTAAGAAACTTTATTTTTGAGCAGCCATTGAAAATTTTTTAAATTATTTTAAGCTATATAAAGGCTTACAGTAAAAACTTGCTTTTAAGCTGCCTAATCATATCGTAAAATACAACAGTCAAAAGTTATTAAATAATTTTTAATACATTTTAATTAATTTTAGCAAGAGATTATCCAAGCCAATCTGTTAGATAGTCAATTTATAAATTGCTCATCAAATTCAATTATGTATTGAGTGATCTAAGATTCTTGAGAATTTTCAAGCCTACCTTCATTCTCACGAAAAAGCGATATGTACTTTAAGGCTGTGTTATGATTTCAACGTTATTTTGCTCCTACATACTATAGTCTGCTTTAACTCAAAAATATCTCAAGTTTCTATATTTTGCTTACTCCATTCTAATATACTGCAACCTTATGGTCTTCTTTCTTTATATGCGAAAATTTTTATTTTGAGTGAGCGATGATTTCGATTAATAATACAGCATGCCATATAATATTATTCAGAAAAAACTGAGTTTTATGTGCCTTAATTACGCTGGAGCTGCAATATTGCAATGGAATCTTATGTCAAAAATTTTTTGCTTAGAAATTTTTATTTGTGATTAACAAATTTTGATTTTACTGTATGCCGTACAAAAACTAACAAATAAAATTAAGTTTTGTCTTATACAATAATATCGTGACTGATATATTGTAAGCAGATTTATAAAAAATTTAAAAAAAAAACAAATTTGTATAGAACTAAATTTTATTTGAACCATAACTTTTATGAAATTATTTTTCTTAAGCTTATTTCCAAAGAAACAGCGTCTTGGCAACTGTGCTCTAAATGACGTTTTTTAAATCTCTCGAGGGTTGGATTTCAATATTTAGTGGGAAAAAATTTAAACCTACCAGAAGTTGTGAGAAAATTTTTTCTCAGTAAAAGCATTGAAATGGGCTATTGAAGCAATATATTAAAATCTGAAAAAAGGATGTACCACAAGTTATCGAAAATTTAAGTTCACATTATGACCGAGTTTTTCCCAGAAGATACGACGCTTGCATCGATTTTGAAAAGTGCAATATACTACTTTTAAGACAAAAGGTCTGGTAACGAAGCTTTCATTTTTTTAAAATTTCTAAAAAAAAGACCCTACTCCACTGGACCTAATACAAAAATTTTCCAAAGAGTATACTTTTTTTTATTCGGAAAAGGCAAAGTACTAAATAAAAATCAAATTGAACAGATATTTTTCTACATGTTAAATTGACATATAATTGAAAAATTTCACCTTTTATTAAAAAATTGTAGAAATTTTTAATATTCGTCAAAATAGAAATTCGGCATCTAACGATAAGAAGATGTATAAAATGTTTTTTTCATTTTTCATTAGTTAACTTTCGGTATGAAAAAAAAACTTTGAAATAAAATCATTTGAAAATTAGCCTATATTTAAATCTTCATATTTTTATAAATTGTAACTATTTTGTAAAAAATTGCTAAATATTTATGAGAAAAATGTAAATCAAAAATTACAAAATATTAAAAAAAAGAGACGTATACATAAAAATGTGGCTGAAAAGTTAAACTGGAATATATTTCGATTGTTTACTTTTTAAATTTTCAAACATAATTTAAGACTTTTGTGGAATTTCATATAGCCTGTGCTCTTAGTTACAGAAAAAAGCACTGCAACGCTTTTTGCCTACCATCATCAACATAATATAATATATTTATTAAAAATTAAAAGCATGCTGGTATGTAACACACGCTCATGCATTTTAGGTGGTTTCACATTTACAATAATGAAAAAAGAGTAATAACATTTTAAGTTACTTTCAGCTCTTTTGCTCTTTTTCGCTAAGCAAAACGAATGAAAAATTTTTTAAAAACTAAAGCTTCTTTGATGTTCTCAAAATTCAAAAATTCATATAAAAAAAAATTTAATTTGCAAATTATTCAATTAGTAAAAAAATCGGAACAAAAGTGAGTTCTCAGCATTATACTAAAAGCAATTAATTTACAGCTTCCTCTTTTTCAAAAATTATTTGGTTTCATATGTATTTTGAGCAAATCAAGTTAGTTCTAAGTAAATACATATAACTTATTTCGAATATTTTTTCTATAATTCATGATTTAAGTCACCCTAATACATATAGTTTTACACATACATAAAACAATCATATATAGTATGTACTTTTTAAATTTTTATAACATTGCATACAACAAAAAAGTGGTCGTTTTCATTATCAACAGCAATGACAACACCGGCAATTCATTAATTAATGAAAGAATATAAAATGAAACCTTAAAATGAAGCGAAAAAAAAAACTTTCATGAAAAAATGTATATTATGAGCTACTCAGTTATGAGTTATACTCATAATGTTTATACAGTCGTAATAAATACCTACTTTTATATGCGTTGTTATAAATATCATAAATACTGGTATACACGCCCAACGCAACGGAGACAACCAACCCACTCATGTTGTTATACATATGCTGATACTTAAATAATTCGTTGCATACTTAAAGGCTTGTAATGTAAATGAAAAAAAAAATACTATTGCTTATCAATTATTTATGTATTGTTTGTTTGTTTTTATATATGTACGTGTGTGTGATTTATGTATAGTAAAAAATAAAATCAATTTACTTTTAATAAAGTAAAAGCGAAAACAACTCTACTGCCGCCAACACAGTCGTGATGTGTAATGAGCTGTACTTGGCACAGGTTTGACGCTTGAAAGCAGTTCACTATTTTTTGCCATTTAATTGATTGAAAATTTTTTGATTGGATGATATATAAATTTTTTCTTTATTTTATATAATTTTCACAGTGACTTAATAATAAATCTATTTGCTACAGTTTTTAGGAAGCATACGAATTTAATGTACATTTTAGTTTAATAAAAAATTTATTGAAATTTTTTCTGTTTAAAAAAACAAAAATGAAAATGCGTCAAAATTATAAGATGTGATGGTTTTCGCCTGCTCAAAAATATAGCAAAACTTTCACAGTGTTTAGTTTTTTTTTAAGTCAAAAAAAAACTTTTTTTCAATAATATTTTCATAATATATTTTTTAAAGTAGCAATGTGATGCGATTATTTTTTGGTTTATTACTGTGGTCGAAAGAAAAAGTAACAAGCTTTACTATACGACATCTTGGGAAGGTCCCAGAACTTCCGTACTTTGGTGCCCACAGATATTCAAAAATGGTTAGAAGCGTATTTTTTGGAAGTATCAACCCCGAAATTTTCAAAAGCAACACGAAATGAACAATTTTTTGGGAGATTCGACGAACGGGAACGGCCTAGTCTAGGCAGTTGTTAAAAATCATTTCTAGAATATATTGGGGCACAGATTTTATTGGGTGCGTTTTATTACTCACGTCGATATTTTGCTGAATAATTTTTCAATAAAAAGTTATTAAGCATAATGCCTCTGGCAGTGCCTCAAATAAGAGCTTCTTTAAGCAAACTTTTTTCAACAAGTTGGAACACTTCTTATGTTCCCTTTTCTCACACTTTCTCCATAGGAAGAAAGGAGGATGTCTTAGAGACAAAAAATTAGCTCCCTATCCCCACTTGCAACGCATGTAGGGGGTGATGCGTTTTCGCACCCGTCGGCGTCAGTGAGTACATTTTTACTAGTGGAAAGAGTGGTTATGAAATATTTGGATTATAAAAGAAATTAATGGATCAGGTCAAAATTTAGATTAGATTTATTTAAAAAGTAGATAATAAATGCGTGTCGGAATATGTTAATTCAGTGTTTTCGAAACAATATAGAAAAAAAGTCATGAATATTCACTAGGTTGAACGTTATATCTAGTTCCCGGCATGGTATGCCACTTTGCTCTTGGCACAGTAGTAGATGGTGTGAAAAACACAGTGACGACAGCGAAAGCATTTCATCTTCTTCTCACTGTTGTGGCCAATGTCATCCAGTCCCAATAGTTTTTGGAGAGTGAGCCTTTAGTTTTAGGACCACGATGATGTGCCACTTCTCCTTTTGCGCCTAGGAGTCAATGTTGCGGAATTCGAATTGGCTCATCTGCCTGAATTCTTTTTTGGAGCTATCCCTGTTAGCCGTTACGTTTTTGTGCTAGTTACTATAGATATAGCTTCCAAGCATTGACCATGACAGCATAGAGACCATTTGTTATTAATGGCCAATACTATTTTTAATCACTAAGAGAAATATAGTAATTATTCATTGCATTGTTGAAAAGATCAACGCGTCGCATTCGTTTTCTGTATTGATGAATGATGTCTGGCTCCTCTACCATTACTATCTTACGTTGCTTACTTTCATAACGCCACACGCGATGTTTTGGTTCGACTTCCAGATAGTTGGACAGCACAGTAACGAGTTGCAATTAAATAATTAAGCCAATCAATGTCGTTCCAACGAATTGCGGACCATCAATTTGTGGGACTGTGTCTAAGCAGGGCCAAGTCCGACAATACATTGCTTCAAAGCAAATTGATATGGGTACATTGTTATCATTGTCGGCATCCGAGTACTCAACATACATGTGGTGTCACAAATTTCAGACATACTTTTCAAGGCACCATCAGTTTCAGTAGGTGCAGCATCATCACAGAATATGTGGTCGCCTGGGACATCAATACGTTCGACAATTATTTTTGGAATTTGCAGCTTGTTTTCAAATATGGCTTCTAATTCACGAATTAAAAAGACTTCACTTCTCGAAATCACACTCGAATACGTCGCCATAATTCTCCCCGAAAGCACAATCACAATCAATAGTACAGATATCATTAAAAATATGACTTCATATGATTTACCTGTCAAGGACGCATATGTAGTCCCATCCATGTATTATCCACCTAACTTTTCCTATGAGTTTTCAATTACATCTTTTTTTTTTGTAGCGTTTTCGCACCCGTCGGCGTTAATGGGTTAAGGTATCGTGGAGGCCAGTCGATATCACTACTTTTGTTATAGTTAAATTCGTAAAAATGTCTAGCAATTTTACATCGTAACACGAGATGTCCGTCTTGTTGGTACCACTCTTTCTGTTGGCCTAAGTTATCCAATGTGGGCACATGCAAGTTTTCTTACATATCCCGATAGGAGTCACCAGTAACTGCTATTCTATTGCTCTAATATTCTTAAAGAAATATGACTCAACTATGTCGCCAGCATATAACGGCTATTCTGTCTATCAACATTCATCGCTCATAATGAATATTTGACGAAAATGCTGGTCATCTATACTGAGCTTTAAGACTCAAGCATCCAATCACGCCACCACACACTGGTCCTTAATGAAGGTTTTTGGTTCAAAAATCGCTGGAGAGTGCTAATCTTGTCGGAATCGAAAAATTTTTTTGTTTTAAATTAAAGCTTACTGAATTGTCAAAAAATCGTCGGAGGAGCCGAATTTCGAAAAGAAGATTATGTTTTTTTTACTTATTTAAAGATTTGTTGAAATTTTTGTATGCTCTCATTTAAGAAAATATTATTTATTTCTTACGATACTTGCGCCCTCCAGCCATTTTTGAATCAAAAAATGTTTTTAACTATTTTTGGTTGGTTTTCGAATTAAAATAAAAACAAAAAAAAGAAAATTTTTATTCACAATTCGGGCACCGACGAGTTGTTTGTATTGAGTTAGCTTTAAGTGATCACTGTACAATTTTTTTGTAGCTGTTGTGTCAAATGAATTTTAAATGATTAAAAAATCAAATGTTATTTTCAAAGTTTTTAACAAACATGATAGTTATATTACCAAATCTTGTACACGGCGTCGATTAGAGGTACCCGGACATACAGCAACACTCTGCCTCAGTGTATTAATCTTTTCTGGTATACGTTTGCTGTAAAAATTAAAAAGTACTATCTATATAAAATATCCGTGGTAAAATGTAGAACTAAAAGGTTTTTTTTCTAAATTATACAAAGACAATAAATGTAGCCGTGCAAAGCTGGGAACATTTTGTGAAGGTAAAGTCGGGATACTTTTTGTAAGACGTAAAGTTTTTGTGCCTTTAACAGCAATGGGTCACTGAATGTGAACACCATGTAACACAATTTAAAACTTGTGTGACATTTGGTTAATCCCAAACTATTAAAACTTATATTATTAAATCAACTAACTAGCCAAAAACCAACATACAGTAGACCTCAGTGCCGTCAAGAACAAACGCGTTTTGGAAGTCAGAGCGAAAAACGTTGTTCTAAAAAAGAATGTTTATGAATTGAACTGGCTGTGACACATCAAGCAAATAGAAGCCAAAAGTTTTTCTGAGTGAATTGTCCACTCATTGGAGAAAGAAATAGTGACCATCGTTTTGATGTCAGGTTATCGTTAATAATGAGCTTAGTAGACAGTATAACTGCCATATAAAACCATTTTAATTAATATCAAACATTTAATTAGTTACTTAATCTGAAATTTATTCGCCGCTGTAATTATGCGACTGCAACTGGCATAAAAATCACAGGTGCAAAAATTTAATACTGTTATACAACTGCAAAAATCTGCAAAGCTGTGTACTAAAATTATAAAAGTCAAGGTGAAAGAGCGCCAAAATAAAATTCAGAAAAAAATTATTTGCTTTTAAACAGAGCAAAATATAAAGCGCCCCCAAACAGCAGATGCTCATAGCATGCTCTCATTATTTCAGATATTTTTGTGAGCCACAGAAGCGCATATGCAACAGCAAGCAATGCACTCTTTGCCTTTTAACACTAAACAAAATGTTCAAAGAATAACAGAGAATTTTCTCTCATTCAGCGCCTAAAAATATGCTAAAAATTTATAAAGGGTAAATTCAGTCAAAGCTGAATACTCGTTGTAATATAAGCTCTCGCATTTTTTGGCAGTTGCTCTCACTTCTTCAAACGTTCTCATGCTCAAACTCAACGAAAGGTAAAAAGTTGCTACATTTGCACAACGTTATGCTACAAATACAAGTGTAGGCGACGCCGTCTATGACAACATGAGCATATAAACAACAATAGCAACAAGAGCAACAATCTACACTCGGCTGCAGCGAGCGACAAATTTTATTATGGGTCATTGTACACACGTACGAGTAGAATTTGCTTTTGTGCTTTCACATTTACAATGACAATCAAACAAATGTAGTAGTAAGTGTATTTCAATCAAGTGCCTATAAGTATGCAATATTATTTTTTCAATAGAACTCATACATTGTGGTTGCTATTATAATTTGTGTAGGTACTGTTTGTGGTGGAATTATTATTTTTTTTTTTTTTTGTATTCTTTAGTCATTGCTATTATTAATATTTTTGCTGTTGATTTTTTTCTTTTTTTTTTTTTGTAGTTGCTGTTAATTTTGCAGCAAAACATCAAATAGCTAGCAATCGCAGCAAAAATCAAGTGAAATCTCATATGGAGAACTAAGAGCATTGAATTCTAGAAATTCAAAACAAGTTGTTCTTGTTATGATGCAATGTTTTTTTATAGCAGCAGCCATTTAATTGCACTTGAGAGCTTTGCTTTATGCAAACGAAATTGCAATTGTTACAAAAATTAAAAATTATCTCAAAATTGAGGAGTTCTTGAATCGATGTTTATCTTTATGAGAATAAAATCCAGAGTGACTTGCTTTGACTTGAATTTTAATTGTAAAGACATTGAAAAAGCTTTGAAGTGGTTTTGATTGACTTATTGATTGAATTGTCAAAGAATACTTCATAGAGACAGTGGGGGCAAAACAAATACTTCATTTTTGGCTATTTAAAAATTATATTTCATTCAGATTGTAGACGTAAAAGAATTATTTTTGTGCCAATATATTATATATGTTTATAAATGCAAAATTTAATGAACTTTTTTAACTTAGTTATTTATTAAAACAAATATGAACATTTCTCGATATTATTATTAATTCTGAAAAGTCAATTTTGCTAGAATGCTTTTCATAAAATATTAAGGACTTTGCATTTTAAGTTCCCTTACCCAAAATCATGAAATTTTATGAACACATCATTAACCAAACTCGTACATTTAAGCTGCAATTGAAGCAGGATGTTGAAATTGTTGTCATTACTTGATAAACAGGACACTCACTTTCATGGCATGCACATCAATTAACATAAGGCTGTGCTGGATAGGCTTACAAGCGACAGACAAATAAATATGCATTTTCGTAGGATAAAATTAATACCAACAATAATATGCAATTTTTTAAGATAACTCCATGAGTGTTAAAATTTTAAAGTTTATTTATTTTTTTGTTGAAACAGCGGAGGAAAAAATGTTATCAATAAAAAAATCAAACATTTAGAGAAATTACATCCAACTTTGAAAAACATAGCATTTGATTACAAATCATGCTGTGCAAAATTTAATGGTAATCATATGATTACCAATTAATTCGGTACACATGGCGTATGATTAACATTAATTGAAATATAATTTGAAAATTGAATAAAAAATGCGCAATTACTTGTTTGTTTCAACAATGGTGTAAATTTTAATTAATGCAAATGTGAGCATATTTGAAAAAATTACAAAAACAAAAAAATAACAATACAACCAGAACATAAAAAGCAAATGAAAAGTGATCGCATAGCGCGAAAACAAAAACATAATATCGCGAATAGCTGTTTGAATACCAGCAATACGCATTTCTACAAGCCCTAGGGAAATGTGACATACAAGTCAAGTACATTACTCATGCCACAAGCTGGTAGACAGACAAAAAACACAAAAAAAAAAGTACCATAATAATGAGAAGCAGCGAGGCACAACTGACAACAAAAGCTTGTGCCTGGCTGCCTGTCTTATTTACTTATTTCGCGACTACGACTTTCAACTACCTTAACGAATTTATATTAAAATTGTTGAAAATGAAATATAATGCTTTCATAAAATTATACCATTACATATATATTTACACAAAAACATGGAAAAATTTACTTACAACATTTTAATATATCTTACACTGCCAAAATAATATGAGCTTGAGAAATTTTCACTAAAACTAAAGAAGTAAGATTTTATTTTCAAGCAAATCATTTACATTTTGAATAATATTCTTGTGCAAGTATCACTTTATAGTATATTGATTCTTTGGTTAAAATTTAATTGGAATCGGTTCTGTACTAACAAAATTTCAGCAAACAAGGCGTATGATTGACATTAATATCAAATTTTTACGTTTACAACGTTAGTTTTTTAATATAAAAGCACGAGCCAAATACTTTGTCTGTTTATTATCATTTTCAGTACGGTATTTTTATATAGGCATTTAACATCACAAATAAGTTCATTATGATTTGAATAACAATGCAAAAAAAAGATAAGATATGCTGGTCAAAATTTCACCAAAATCGGTTCAGTAACTTCTGAGCTCAACGAAGACAAACTAACAAATTTCAACTCAACATGTCGCCTGTGCAATATTACACAAAAAAAATGTTGCGATATTTCTTAAGCTTATTTCGTAAATGTTTAGGAAAAAATTTAAAAATGCTGCACTTGTAAAAAACATTCCATTTCAATTAGATCTTTTAACTCATAGCATCGCAATATTGGTGAAATTTTGACCAACATATGTTCAGCAATTCTTGAGATAAAACAAAACAAACAAACTATCAATCAACATGACGTATGAGTAACATTTAATTCAATAATAAAGTCTTAAATAAAAGTTTAGTGGGAAATAACTAAATTTTGTAAAAATTGCTTGATTCCAATGAAGTTGTAAGTCGCATTTATGCTTTTTTTCGTCATTTATCTCAACTTTTCTTTTCACCGTGTATATGTAATTGAATGTAGGTATAAACAAATTGCAAAGCAAGTTGTTGTTTGTATTATTATACGTTATTTTTTTTTTTCTGAAAAGCAAAGTTTTGCTGGTTTTGAATTTCCTTTTATATGCGCATTACCAGTGAAATTTGCTACCAATGTTATATACGTTAGTACTACACAAATCAAATGAGAAAAATTTAATTGATAAATTTTAAAAGAAAACGCAAGTGGTTGAAGATGAATAAAAGAAGACAAAGATTATAATTGTATATTAAATAAAGTGAAGACATAAAAGAAAGTAGTAGCATTTTTCATCTTTTTTTTTACTCTTAACTACATGAGCAATGAGCAGCTTTACATTCACAGTAATAATAATACATAATTAAAGGAGGACGTATGTATGTAATTTGAATGAAGAAATGTGTGCGTAATGAAAGCACAACCAACAGTGGAAGTTAATAGCGCTCTTATGATTTTGTGTTATTATAAAAAATTATTTTAAATAATTTCGCAATAAATATTAATAGTTATTCATACGACATGGTGTGCACGAGCTTAAATGTGGTAAAATAAATCTTAAAATAACTTTCTTGTTAAAAAAATTGCATGATTTTATGAGTCAAAACTTTAAGTTTTTTTTATTAAGTATAAGGTATAGATATGGAAAGATCAATATTTTGTACAAGAACTTTCTTTGTATGCTAAGTTAAGGAATATTTTTAGAGCCACCATTCATGATTTTCACTTGTTACGAGAAATAATCGTAACATGAAAATTAAATCTGTTTCACAAATTTAAATCGGATAAAAATTTTTTCCTGACATACTATATAGCTTATTTTTACCATCTGACATTTATATATTGTCTGTACAAAAAATCTAACGACATGGTACTTTCCATTCAACAAAAAACACTTGAAACGCTATATATTTACTAGCAACTATAGCAGCAGAATTTTTCATGTTTGGTATATTGTCTATGCTAAATACCTCACGAAATGTGGATGTGATTAGGTAACGGGGAGTGGCACATTCCTTCCAGTAAATGTTTGCTAAAAAAAACTGTTCCATAGTGGTGTTCATGGGACGGAAATAGATATGTGAAGCTACATTTGCCATAAGATGATTCTTGAATAGAGCTTGCCACTTAAAATCTATTTTCATCAATAGAAAAAAGTTTTATAGCAAACATTTTACAGCAATTATTTTACAGCAAAATTTTGTTAGTTTCAGAATAAACAATAAATAACTAAGCAATAAAGGATATTTTAGAAATTTATAATATTGTTACTCTATGCCGATGCATACTAGAATAAAATCGCATACCTAGTTTCGTTAATTACTGAGTGCCTTACAATGAAGCATAGATTTAATTAGTGGCCACACAAAATTGTGCACACAATGTCAACACAAAATAAAAATATAAATAAAAAAAATTAAAAACTATACGAAACAATTTTTAATAATAAAGCATGACACAAGTTTAAAGTTAACTCAAGAATTTCTTAAGTATTTACCTTAATCAACTGTAAATTAAATATTCTAGATACAAAAAAAATGCACACACACTTTAGAACTGTAACCACTGTAATGTTGACAAACCAAAAATATTTACTGTCAACAAGAACGTACTACAGACATACCTCATACTCTTAATACCCTTTTACAGTAACATACCAAAAGCAGCAACAGAAAAAATAAAAACAACTGGCAAAAGGAAGAAATGCCAAACCTTTCTGACAGGTACATCAAATGTACATTAGTGAAAACAACATAGCTATACACAATAGTAAAGTATGGCGTACACAGGGGCAACGTTATTCATGTTACTTATTCATGTACAATTTTTCACATTTAAACTCAAAAAAATTAACTTCAACAAAAAAGAATGACGAACGTTGCGAAAATGTCAAATGAATTATTTGAACTTGATGCTTTTTAAAAGAAAAAATGGAAATTACCTAAAGTCACAATGAGTCTCAATGTTTTTTAATGTAATATGCCTGGCACTTCATTTTTCGGCTCACACCTTACCACAGTGTTATTATGAGTAGCAAGGATACCTAAGATGAAGTAGAGTTGCATCTAATTAAAAAACATTTTCATACAACTTCGCGGTTGCCAACGACGTTGTTGTCATTTATCTGAGTACGCGAGTAGAGTGAGTGAAAAGTGGTATTTGGTAGAATGTTTGTTTTTTTAACCCATTTTGCATAAGTTTTATGGAAATTTAATAGTCTTTAAGAATACACATATTGTTATGAAATTGTTAACTAAACGAATCGTTTTGCTTTTTAACTCAAAACTTTTTATGATCTTCATAAAATTGTTGACAGTTAAAATATGATATTTATTAAATCCTTAACTATCTTTCTTTAGAAAAAAAAATAAAATAATTGCTTGTATATCAGCCAATGCTAGTTTACAGAAAAGATTTCGTATAGTTTTGTAATTTACCGATTTTTCCTTTTGGCATTACGAATTTTTTCGAATATTTCGCAATTCGACTTTAAGTCAAGAAATTTTTTTGTTATTTACTTCAACTGACTTCCCTTGTAAAAACACTTGCTTTTATATCAGCCAATGCTAGTTTTTGCAAAACCTAGCAACATTTTCAAACAGTTCCGAAATTTATCGATTTTTCCATTCGGCATTACAAATTTTTGGAACATTTCCCCATTCGCGTTTTCAGCTAAAACATATTGCTTATTAGCTTCAACTGGCTTTATTTGTAAAAACATTTGCTTTTATATCAGTCAATGCTGGCTTATACAAAACCCAGAAACATTTTCGTGCAATTATGTAACATACAGATTTTTTCATTTGGCAATACAAATCTTGTCGAATATATCAAAATGCCCACTTTTAGTAAGAACATGATAAATATTAATTCCAACTGACTTCTACTGTAAAAACACTTTGTTTTATATCAGCCAATGCTGGTTTAAACAAAACTCAGAAGCATTTTCGTACAGTTCGGGAATTTACTGATTTTTTCATTTGGAAATACGAATCTTCTGGAATATTTCACAATTCACACTTTATAATAAAACATAATGTACATAAAGTTCAAATGACTTCCTCTGTAAGAACACTTGTTTTCATATCAGCCAATACTCTCTTGTACAAAACCCAGAAGCGTTTTCTTACAGTTCGGGAATTTACTAATTTTTCTATTTGGTAACACGAACCCTGTTGAATATTTCACACTTTTTTTTGAAATTACTAAGTGTTAAGCTTAAGCAATTTCATTCGATGCTATTGGCAAGCAGCAATCAAAGTATCGCACTTCCGATTGTAGTAAAAATGGGTTAATTTCGCTTCAATGCTAATTTTCTATCATTTTGTACCTTCAAACTTTTTTTTTTTGCTCTTCTACACCAAGGTTGACTTAAAGTCTGTGGAATTTACATTTCTGTACATAGTAAAAATGTCACATTTTGTCTCGTCAAATGTAAATTAAACTACTTGAATATGGAGTTGTGTACCTTTTCTTTTAATTTGTATTCGTCGTTGTGGTTGCTACTTGTGGTTGCTTGCTGTTATTATTATTTATTTAACGTGTTAAAGTAAACATTTTTGTAATGCGCTTACAAAGGTAAACACGTCGTATGAGTGATGTTAATTTATGTTTTTCTTGAATTGAAAGTGCACTAATTAAAACATGTGTAAATGTCAAACTTATGATTTTATATATTAAATTGAAGCTGTTTACCGCTATCTTCATAGCTGCTGATATTTATAAAAATTATTGTAATTCTTTGCTAAAAAAAACTTCATTTTCTAAACTGTTTACACTTCTGTACTTTAATCAAAATGTGCAGCAAGTACCATCACTAAGTAGACTACAACTAAACAAACAACAAAATGTAACCACAACTAATATGAGCTACTTAATTGGCAACCAACTCAAAATGCACTTAGGTTGGTCACAAGGGTATTTAACGAAAACTGCTTCCAAAAACAAACAAACAAACAAGAAAATACACTTGTCAGCAAGCCAATATCATCATCAACAACATTGGAGTGTAGTGTTCCTGTAATTGCAAAATTAAATAAAATCACAGCAAAAAAAATGAAAAAAGTAAGGTTAACCATAACCATTATGAGCCATTAACAGCTATGGCACACAATTTGCAAGATTGCAACTATGGAACTACTTTAGCATCAACATAAGAAGGTAAGAAGGCTGCATCAAAGAGCAGCAATTGCAATTTGATCAACATGGGACGAACAATTTATATTTAGTTTTGAATGAAACATGAGGCTTAAGCAAAAACATACCTTGAAATAACTACGCTCGATTAATGTATTCTAAGCAAAAACCTTTGCAGATTGAAAGCCAATTAAAAGTTGAACTGTTTTTCTTGTTATAATTTTTTACTATGCAATTTCAAGTTATAAAACAAACCGATACCCATATTTTTTTTATTTATTTTTTTATTTACTACATAAAAAATTCCTTGGTATATGCAAGTTTTTTATATTTTAATTTTTATTTAATATTTTCTTTTCAATGCTCATTTAATCAACCAACTTTTTACATATTTCTCAAGTTGTGCATGCAGAAAAAATGCCGGAATATTAAATTATTTTTTTTGCCCATAACAAAAACTATTTAACTAACTCATTATATACTTGTTATATATATACGTAAAACGTTGAACTTTCAGCAACAATAAAAAAATTCGCCAATTCTGGCAGCAGCACATTTCACTGCTCAGAGCAACATCACTCTGCCAATGTTAAGAGTTACCCACAATGTTCATCCAATGCTACAAGGATGATGATGGTCAGCGTGATGTTGACGTTTTGCTGTCAGAATTCTCTTCTGCAGAAAACTTTTTATTCTGTTCATCGCCGCATGCCATTTGTTTGCAATTTAACGAAAAAATTTTAATTGAATTCACTGTTATGCCGCAGGTGTGTTAGTGCAGTTGTTCTTAAACTATTTGGATATTAAAAAAATTTTAGTTAATTAGTTGAAGTCATTTTATGAGATTACTACATTGTAGGCAGTAATGTTCACAACTCCAGCCACAACTGTAAAATCTTTTTACAAAAGGATGGTCGCTTTGTATGCAGCTTGCCTACATCTCGATATACAATGTGAAACAAACGAAAGGCTGATCGCCTTAAAACACCGCTTACTAAGTGCCTGTATAGCTTAGCAAGTTGCCTACATCTCCACATACAAAGCATGCAGCCAACAGGCAAGACCCCTTACATCTCTATATACGAATCAAGCAGACAGCCTACAGCTCCATATAGAATTTAGGCAGCCAGCAAGCAGACTGCCTACAGCTCCATATACAATCAGAGTACTTCATCAATTTGCCGCTGGGATTTTTGAATTTTTCACCATTTTCAAGAATTTTTTTTTTTCTCAGTAAGTGATACATGAAACTCATTTCATTGCAATTTATTATTTAAGAACCACTGCTATTGCATATCTTCGCATTGGTATAAGTTTAAATGTACTTCTGCGTATGATATGCCCAACAGTGACGACTTTTATAACAAGAACAACACTGATGTGATATCAAATATTGTTACTTACCTTTATATTTTTGAAAAACGACCATAGAATTATTTAATTTTTTACATTTTTCTTTATGCAAAATTAAATTGTTTTTCAAATCAAAATATGCCCGCATCAGTTTATAATTTTTTTTTATTTAATTGAAATTTAATTTTGTGGCAACTTTATCCAATTTTTTAATTTACAAATAAGTGACAGATATCTTGATGTTTTGCATGAAGGCCGGATTTTGTAATTTCATATGTTAGTTAATATATCAGCAGATCTATTTCTATACATCAAAATTAACGAAATGGCTGAAAATTTTCACAATCGCTTATTTTCGTCCACTGTTTCTGTATCAATAAATGAAGAGCTGAGATGCAAAACCCACCAAGTTGATATTTTGCGTTTTTGAGAAAAACGAAAAAACTGTACTCCACTGAAATTTAACTATAGTAAAAAAGTAGATTGATCCATTGTAGTAGTTTTCAAAAGTTATTAAAATCCTGATTTTTCATTACATTTTATGTCCTAATCTATAAGGACTATAATAAAAAAACGTTTGGACTTGGCTTTGGTTTTTGGTTTGAAACAAAAACTGTGGACTTGGTGGGTTTTGAAATTGAAAACGTGAACTTGACTGATTTTGAAAGTAAAACCTCGGGACTTGGCGGGTTTTTGAAAAATAATAATAGCAAAAGTTTTCGAAATCATTTTTAAAAAATGGCTAAGCTTAAATTCATTTCAAAACAACGTTTATTCTTACAATATTTCTGCTTTTTGCGATTTTAACATTCATAAAGTGGTTTTTTGATTTTAATACTCTCATATCATATTAATAAGGATTGATTACTTTTTATTTGGATTATTTCTCACAGCTTTCAGAATACCCATAGTTTTTTCACAAATGAATGTTTCGCTCCAAATAACAAATAAAACTGGACTTGGCGGGTTTTGATTAAAATAATTTATCAAAAATTATTGCAATCATAAGTTTGTGAAGGGAACATTTTTTTCACAATTTAGAGTATGTAGGCTTGTTGACAAACATTTTTTCTGACCTGTCCTACAATATCAAAAATTTTTATTTTTTTGGACTTGGAGGGTTTTGCATCTCAGCTCTTCAAATGGCAATATAGTTCGGCTTGCATTCCTTTTTATGTACAATTTTACCTCTAAGCCTTTAACATTTTTTTATAATTTTTGGAAGCTGTAACCTTACCATATTAACTTTTTTTTAATGAAAACCATTGTGTGGTTCAGGAGCTATATTTCCTTATTTTTCTTAAATTTGTACATTTTTCACATAAAAATTCTCCAAGAATGTATATTCAATGCTTCTAGAGGAGTTTCATTTCAATATTAAAGGCCAAGAAAAAATAAAAATTTGGTACGAAAACAAAACCCACTGATTCTTGTGTAAAAATCTTTAATTCCTCCATTTCCCACACTCTTTTCTCCAAAATATTTAAAAAATCATTTGCAAAGTTCTTTGCTGAGTTCTAAAAAAATAATAACAAAATATGTCGAAACAATTCTTGCACCATCCCCATTTCCCCTACTTTTCTCATCAAAACATTTAACAAATTATTGCTATTATTAGCCTATCTCTTTCGAAATTCTTAGCTGAGTTTGAATTTTTCTCTATACCCAGCCAGCATTTTATGAAATTTCCGATCACATTCGAGTCCACTGTCTGATTAAAATGGTTATAAATGGGTTCATTTTCTGATCATAAAAAATACTTTTGTCGAGAGAAAATGGTGCCCTATCCGCGACTCTTCTTAAAGAGTCGTTTATGACTCATTTTTCTGATGAGTTTTGACTCATTTTTGAGTTACATTTGTAATCATTTGCGAGTCTTTTTCAAGTCATATTTTAGTGATATTTCTAAACATTTGCGAGTCTTTTTCGATCATTTCATTTGATTCTTTATTTTTTAGTCATTTTTGACTATATATTCTTATCATTTGGCTACAATAGCCATGGCGAACCTTAAACGTCATCAAATAATTTACCATACATTTTTTCATATTCACGTTGTTTCGTCCTTGCCATTCTTTTCATCATCATCAGTCCTATATCTATAATTTTACATATTGTAAAAGCATTTATACATATTATCTTCTTGTTGTAAAGTTATTGTGAACTACAAAACAGAACGTAATTTAAAATAAATATTTTAAAGAATAAGTTCTAAAGTCACATTCGAATCATTACGTAGATCAAAAAGTGATAATATTGTTTTTGTTTTCATGTACAATCAGTTTTAGATCATTGGGTATATCGAAATGTGATTTTTGGAATTTATTTTTTATTTTTTTTTCTCAGCTATTACTTACTTATAGTCACTTTTTGGTCATAAACAGTAATCGAAAATGACTCGTATAGGGGATTTAAAAAAAAATATCATCCAAATGCTACGTGGGTAGTAGTAAAACAAAAAATTGAGTTTCTGAAATATTTTGGTGAGGAGAGTGTGGGAAATGGGGAGTGAGATGAATTGGCCCAACCAATTTTTTTTTTTTTTTCGATGTCAGCAAAGAATTTTACACAAGAATAAGTGGGTTTGATTTCGGACCAACATTTTTTTTTCTTGGTTTGTGCTATTAAAAAATATTAAATAATTTTAAATTTCCCAACATTTTAAGAGAAGTCAGCGTTTAATTGCAATCACGTCCTAACTGCAAACTAAATGGTTTTCAAAATGCCACTTTCTGCAGCAAAACTGCGTGCAATGCAAAATAAAATTCACTTCTAAGGCAACAACACATGTCCACAAAATTACTACACTGTGCTCATGTACTCGTAAGCAAACAATTGGAGCATTTACTAAAATGACCGTCATATGCCACCCGTTCATGCCAAAACAAATAACTGCTACTGTACAAAGTAACGACGCTTTTGCATGCATGCAGAGAGTATTGAAAATCAATTTCAATTTAAAATGTCATCAGTGGCGCACATCGTTGACTCACTGCTGATGTGAATGATGTTGACCTACCGATGATATTATGAGACTTTACGGCAACTGTAACGAATTTTAAGAGAAATTTGTTTTTATGTAATAGCTATACACAGTAGTTTGAAAAGCAGCTAATGGTTACAAAACTTGAACAGCTAAAATTTTTTTTTGTTAAACATTTCTTAACCACAAACCACTGTGCAACACTTATCGAACTAAAGTTAGCTGTGTTGACCACAAAAAAAAATTGAAATAGTCCTACGAGCATCAAATGAACTGCTCATATTTAACGACAATTGATCCTTGATAACGAGTTTCGAAACGAAACTTAAAAGGATGTGTTTTACTAAAAAAACGCGCATGAAATTGCGGCAAATTGTTTTTGGGAGCAATGCGTTGATTTTTGAACCTTTTGGTTGAATTACTATGTGAGCTAATTGTATGTATGCAATGAAAAAATTGTCTCACACTGTTTACAAAATGTAGTAAATCATGTAAGTAAATAAATAAATTGCTTGCTTTACAAGAAAACACGCCTTCACTTTCCGACCAACTGTTTTTAATTATTGCTGTTCAAACTTTGCAGTATCTCCTGTCATATATCAACTCATTAATTTTTATACTTAAATATTGTCCAACAGTTTTCATAACCCAAATGGACTTAAAGCTGTTAATTTTGACATGTCGTTTTATATTTTTTTTTTTTAACTTTCTTTTGCTCATTTGTACATCATTGACGTTATTGTGAAACTCTCATATCCTTGCAACATCCTGTAGTATTTCCGCTGGTGCAGAATTTAAGTAAAAAACAAAAGAGCTGCAAAAAAATGTCACAGTATCATCATTTTGATGTGATAAAAGGAAACTACAAAGTAAGCAACTTTTTCATCAGACTACCTTTGGTAGTACAATAATTGTGCAACTAATGTTGCCAACCATATGCGTTTGAGTCGAATAATGTCCAGAAAGGTAGAGTTTTTATCAGAAATATCGATAACTGTCAAAACAATCCCAAAAATTTGAATAACATTGAAAATTTCGGTTTATTTTCAACCTCAAAAAATTTCCAGAAATCTGAAAAATATCGAATAATGCTTTAAATTTCAATAATCAAAAGCTCAAGAATAATGTTCAAAGTTAGAAAAATGTCAAAGTAATGCGTCAAAGTATGTGAATTCAGCATCATCTTCGTGATATTAAGTGTTCAAAAGACCATCGGTTGGTAAACTCAAACTATTTTATTTTGACATCAGTCGATTTTTCTCCAACTTCACTGCACACAATGTTATCATTTTCATTTTTAATTTTTTTTTGCAAAAGGTCGAATCTATTCAGAGTTTTTGATCATTTTTATAAATGAAAAAGTCCAGAAATTATTCGATTTTTTAAGTGCTTGGTTTTTGAAAATTAAAAAAAGAACAAAAAAATTGCTAAAAATAATAAAATATTTATTAAATGTGATACATCAATTTATGCCATTTATTTTTTAAAGATTAGTTTATATAAATGTTTCCCGCGGCTATGCCTGAGGTGATCCCTCCATAAGCTCCAATTTTGGCATACTTTTTCCAGCATTTCGGCTGGATGTGTTTTACTAAAAAAACGCGCATGAAATTGCGGCAAATTGTTTTTGGGAGCAATGCGTTGATTTTTGAACCTTTTGGTTGAATTACTATGTGAGCTAATTGTATGTATGCAATGAAAAAATTGTCTCACACTGTTTACAAAATGTAGTAAATCATGTAAGTAAATAAATAAATTGCTTGCTTTACAAGAAAACACGCCTTCACTTTCCGACCAACTGTTTTTAATTATTGCTGTTCAAACTTTGCAGTATCTCCTGTCATATATCAACTCATTAATTTTTATACTTAAATATTGTCCAACAGTTTTCATAACCCAAATGGACTTAAAGCTGTTAATTTTGACATGTCGTTTTATATTTTTTTTTTTTAACTTTCTTTTGCTCATTTGTACATCATTGACGTTATTGTGAAACTCTCATATCCTTGCAACATCCTGTAGTATTTCCGCTGGTGCAGAATTTAAGTAAAAAACAAAAGAGCTGCAAAAAAATGTCACAGTA
The DNA here is from genome assembly GCA_949775025.1 of Tricholauxania praeusta. NCBI lineage: Eukaryota > Metazoa > Arthropoda > Insecta > Diptera > Lauxaniidae > Tricholauxania > Tricholauxania praeusta. Next base: position 121,705,891 of record OX459030.1, on the reverse strand, counting down.
TCATCATTTTGATGTGATAAAAGGAAACTACAAAGTAAGCAACTTTTTCATCAGACTACCTTTGGTAGTACAATAATTGTGCAACTAATGTTGCCAACCATATGCGTTTGAGTCGAATAATGTCCAGAAAGGTAGAGTTTTTATCAGAAATATCGATAACTGTCAAAACAATCCCAAAAATTTGAATAACATTGAAAATTTCGGTTTATTTTCAACCTCAAAAAATTTCCAGAAATCTGAAAAATATCGAATAATGCTTTAAATTTCAATAATCAAAAGCTCAAGAATAATGTTCAAAGTTAGAAAAATGTCAAAGTAATGCGTCAAAGTATGTGAATTCAGCATCATCTTCGTGATATTAAGTGTTCAAAAGACCATCGGTTGGTAAACTCAAACTATTTTATTTTGACATCAGTCGATTTTTCTCCAACTTCACTGCACACAATGTTATCATTTTCATTTTTAATTTTTTTTTGCAAAAGGTCGAATCTATTCAGAGTTTTTGATCATTTTTATAAATGAAAAAGTCCAGAAATTATTCGATTTTTTAAGTGCTTGGTTTTTGAAAATTAAAAAAAGAACAAAAAAATTGCTAAAAATAATAAAATATTTATTAAATGTGATACATCAATTTATGCCATTTATTTTTTAAAGATTAGTTTATATAAATGTTTCCCGCGGCTATGCCTGAGGTGATCCCTCCATAAGCTCCAATTTTGGCATACTTTTTCCAGCATTTCGGCTGGTATCTCACTAATAGCAGCTGTACACGAAAGATTTCACGTAGCCCCACAAAAAATAGTCTCGTGCGGTCAATTCGCATGATCTTGGTGGCCAAAGGTGGGATTAATTGCTCACCAAATTCACCTCTCAATAGGTCCATGGTATCGCGAGTCGTGTGGCATGTGGCGCCGTCTTGTTGAAACCACATGACAACCAAGTCCAATTCTTCCATTTTGGTCAAAACAAAGCCGGTTATCTTCGCCAGTACCTTGCTCTATAGAATGTTCGTTGCCATTTTCATTATTGTTTAGAAAAGTACGGTCCAATAATGCCGCCGGCCCACAAACCGCACCAAACAGTGCATTTTTCAGGGTGCATTGGCTGATTGTGAAGCCGAATTCGGCAATTCTGTTTATTGACGTACCCATTGAGCCAAAAACGAGCTTCGTTGTTGAAGAAAATTTTTCGATAAAAACACATTTCTCACAGAGCACGAATTTTGATAGTAAAATTCAATCATTTCCATGTGCTGTTTGTTTATAAGTCTATTTATGAAAAAATGACAAATTTAATTGAGCATTTTTAGCCTTGACACATGTTACTAATCACGATAGAGGTGTCAAAAAGCTTACACTGAAAAAACACCCGCTACTTAGGCACAATTTTTGCTTTAAAAATTGGCACTTTTTTCCTGAGAGATACAGCAAACGTCTATTTTTATAAGTTAGCTTGGTTAATTTTTAATTTTCGAATAAAAATTTGTCAGAAACAATTATTCCAAAATTCCAATCCCATTTTACATATCCCAATATTAGCATAAGCCTTTTAAAAACATTTTTGTACCCTTAATACTTTCCCCATATTTTCGGCCAAATGCCCAAAGTCAAATCAATTTTTATTTAAAACTTTTCAAATAAATTAAGCATATGGTAATCCTTACGCTTGTCGCAAGACAATGGAGAACGCAGTCACAAAAGTCACAACATTGCAAAGGAACTCTACCACGTGAGTATTTTGTGCCTAACGCGTTGTCTGGCTTGACTGCCTGTTTGGCATGTCAAAAGTTTAACCTTTTGTTATAGCTGTTTCTGTTGTTGTTGTTTTTTGTTGTTGTTGTTGTTTTTGTATTTGACGAAGCACTTGCTATGTTTGTTGTTGCCGCTATCTCATTGTCAACGCAATGCACCGGAAGCGCATTCATTGCCACGCTGATGTTTCGATTCTGCAAAATTTGTCGTGCGTTGTATTGCGTTCGATTGCGTTGCTTGCCGTCGGGATGGAAGCATTTGCAATACTGTTGATGTTTACGTTGCTGCCATTGCTTCTTTTGGCTGCCGTTGGCAAAAATGCGTTAGTCGTCACTGTGGTGGCAGGATGTTGGTCGTGTTGACCATGTTGACCGTGATGTCAATTTGTTGTTATAGCGTGTTTTTTGTAAAGTACGTGGGATGTCAGTGTTCTTTAAGAGTTTCAAAATTTTTTATAAATTCAAGAATGATTTTTTTGTTGGAAGTAGTCATTGAAATTTTAATGAATTCAAACTATCTATGAAATTTTATTGAGATATTAAAGGACCAGCCGACGAGAGTATGTTGAGAAAAAAATTTCTATATTAGCTACTTAAATTTAAGTCTTTATATTAAGCGGCAAAGGAAATTTTAAGTGATAAATGTGGGAAATAGTGGGATAAGCGAAATTTTTCTTGTTAGTTAAAATTTGAAAATATGAATTTCTAGCGAAATTTTCTTCGAGGTCTTAGGTGGACCATTGTTATAATTGGCTACCTTGATATTGGCAAAACTTATGACAAAAACACAAGAGATGAAAAAGCAAATTTAAATTTAAATTTTGAGAATGAAAAAAATTCCTTCGACCTCAAATCCCGTTTGGCCCTCATGAAGTTCACGTCATTTGTTCTTCATATCAATAAAAATATATCCAAAAATTTTCTGCAAACAACAAGATGGGGTTTTTGAGTTACTCAACCTAGTTTATTTCCATAAAAAATGTTATAGTTCTGCCAAATTTTCAACCATTTTCTAAATTTTTTTGAAGATTCCAATAGCAGACGAGAAGTTCTATTAGAATCAAAAGAGAAGAATGAATTATTTTGGTTTGGTTGGATATGCCCTTATTTTTTGAAGAAAATTCCGCGGTTTTTCGGTTCTTGACAGCGAAAACTGAAATGCGCATAACTGCGTAAAAACATCTTTTTCATTCAAATCGTGGGAGAATAGGTGTCCTTTTATATCCTCTGAAAAACCACATATATTACCTTCAACCAATTTTGCAATTTTAAGTCAGTCAGTATGCATGATTTGGAAGGTATTCGGTTTTTTAGGAATATATACAATTGTGGATTTTTTCACAGTTTTTAAAATGAAATGAAAAAATTAAAATATTTTAAAAACTAAATAATAAAAGGTAATTTTTTAAGCGTTTTGTTTTTCAAATTAAAAAAAAAGAATAAAAAATTTACAAAAGTGACTAAAAAATTTATTTAAAGCAATAAATCAATTTTTTCCATTTACTTTTTAAAGATCATTTTATGTGAATGTTGCTTGCGGCTCTGCCTGAGGTGGTCCATCAGTAAGCTCTATTTTTGGCATACTTTTTCCAGCCTTTCGGCCGTTATCTCACTATGGCGGCTGTAATATTGTGTTCCAGGGCTGCAATTGTGATTGGCTTGTCTCTGTATACGAGTTACTTATTCGGTAGGTCGATTATGATGACCAAAATATGGACGTAATTTTCGAAAAACATTTCTCACAGAGCACGAATTTTGATGGTAAAATTCAATAATTGGTAAGCGCTGTTCAATTGAAAGTCTATTTTTAATAAAATGGCAAACCCTATTGAGTATTTTTGGTGTTGACATATGTTACAAATCACTCGTAAAATGTCAAAAAAATTTTACTGAAAAAACAAATAGCAAAAAAATCAATCGTTATAATACCAAATTTATTGAAATGGGAGAGCACTTTACATTTATGACCTCCTCCCAAATTTTTTAAACTGGGCCATTAAGTTCGGAATCGTGTTATCATTTGTAGTGACTCTTTTATGTGACATTAAAACGTTGGCGGCATCTTCTTTGAGTTTGTATAATTTAATGAAGACCTCAGGTCCAACTCGGAAAAAAAAACTTTCAGTAGCAACCAAGTTTCTTGAAAATCTTCAAGAATCAGATAGCTTCGGAATCATTTTTTTTATTTTTAAATAAAATCAAACATCAAAAAACCCCAAAAGAAACGGAACAGCTGCTTGACCTTAACCAATTCAATTTTTAAATATTGAAATGCAAAAAATGTTGAATGTAGTATTAAATTCTTCCCGTCCACAAAAAAATACAAACGGAAATTATAATTCGAACTTGATTCTCGTCTGTATTTAATCACGCGGTAGGTTAATCGCCAAACCCTTCACAGGCGAGCACACAAACTCATTTGCTTTTATTTTGTTATTCTGTTAATTTAATCCAAGCGCAAAATGCACAGTAGAGCTAAATAGAGCAAATGTCAATTCTCAGTAGCACAAATTTGCATTACTGCCGTAGTTGTTACTGAGATTGTACTTGCAGCACGAACGATTAATTTCCAATTGATTAACATACGTTGAACACAACTTGTTGTTGCATGCAACGCGCATATTGTCCACTGTTTGGTTGGTCAACTTTGTTGCCATCTTTGAAACGCACTCGTAATTTCCGCTGGTTGCCGCTGTATGCGTGTATGTGTGTGTGTGTGTGTGTGCGGTCAAACGTAATGAAAAGCTTGTGTTGTGGTTTTTAATGCTTTGCTTTCCACTTTCATTCACTGATTGTATGTGAAGGGGTTAACAACAGCAGTGGCAATTTATGCCGCCTTCTTTTGATAATGTGTGTGGTGGCGCACATTGCATTGCGTTTTGCTAGCAATAGAGTGTTTCAAAAAACAGAAAATTTGTATGCATTTATTTTATATAAATAAAATTTTATATTTTCTAAGCAGCGGAATGCGCAATAAGGCCTTTGGCAACATTTCTTGTAAATAAGTTTTGTAGGCTTAAAAGACTATTTCAAGAATTTAATAATAATAATTTCCAAATCTACGCATGAAACACCCTGACATCGTTCCTTTTTTGTTTTTTTGTGTCCCAGAATGCTGGCTGTTAACCTCATGTTGCTGTGCATTTGACATTTGTGGTTAGCAACGCAATGATATGTGTGAGCAGCATTGTTTTCTTCATGTTGCTGATGCTAGTGCATGTAGTTGTTGCAAATGTTGAAAGTTAATTGATGGCTTCATTTTTTGGTAGCATGCGATTTGTTTTGCTGTGAGTGCAATAACAAAAGTAAGAACTGTGATATTGTAAATGCTAACGTGCTGATGTGATTAATTCGATTTTGTTAGTCTTGTTATCGGCGATAGTTCATCGCTCATTTTAAAAGGTTTTACATTTAGCTGACATTTTGAATTTTTAGTCTTTTTGTTATCGATGACAAGTTTTAAGTACGTTTAATCGTAGAGAAAAATTTTAATTTGAACAACATGTGCGAAAAATGATAATCGATAAGTGGCATAAGATAAATGGTGATTGATAAATTTAAATCTTGGAGTAAAGAAGAGAAATTGATTATTTGTCAAAATAACATACAATTTGCTTGTTTTTGATCTGCACACTCCTTCAAGAACAATATAAAGATCTTTCGAGAAAATGGATTGTATCATATGAAGCTACAATGACTTTTTTAATGAAAAAAATTGTCATGGTGAATAACACCCACTATTCTTCTGAAGATGCAAATGGGTTGTTTGGCTAAGCATGCTCAAATTGATAAATATTTAACCCTTCAATGCATTGGGTCAGCCAACAATATGGAGACTAAGCTCCTCTTATACAAAATCAGACGTTGACCACGAAATGGGCATTCATTTTCCTGGTAAATGCACCGTTTTCTCTGAAAAGCTCAAAAAGTGTGATTTGTGCAGTGTACCAAATATGGTACACGATGAATTAAGCCTATATATTTGAAATAGGAAACTCTTTTTTAGAAAACTTTTTTTATTAGAAATTAATGAAAAATGAATTGTAATGAAATATGGAAATGAACAATAGAAATTATCAATATTTAATTCACCGATGAGGGTCACTTTTAAAATTATTTGTAAGCACAACGTTCGACCACTTTAACAGCATACTGGGAACTGAAAGTGGACATCGGAGAGCTGAAGAGACATTTATGTGAAAGCTGGCAATGCCTGCTACAACTTGGAAGAGAACTTAATGCCATGCTGGTTGTTAGCTATGACTTTAGGCACGTACCATATATGGTACGCTATGCATTTAAGGGTTAAACTAACAGAGCTAATTGCTTAGTACAGTGTGTGATAACACCAAAAATTACAAAAAAATCAAATCAAAAAAAACGGCTAAAACTAATCAAAATAGTTTCATCCATTGCTTACTGGAATCATCAGTGAATTTTAAGCTTATAAGTGAAAATTTCTAACCCTTTTATGTTTTTCTTTTTGCGTAGATTTTTCGGGAACCAAAGCAAAAAGAGAAACAGAATAAAGCCAAAACTCTTTTTATTTGTTGTGTCTTTATTTTTGTGACTCATTTGATATGACTTTTTTCTTGACTTAACTGAATGTACTCACATTCATAAATAGTTTCTCTCCCTAGAGGGTGCTACGCTTACTTGTAGAAATTTGCAAAGTTCTTGTGCATAACTTTTCTGAATCATTTCTTATATTAGTGTGAAATTTTGTTCATTTACCATTAAATAATTCTCTCAGTTTGCTTGCATGGGAGATGGCACGCCTTCTTTTTAAAATTCGCTTTAGGCTATGGCTTGTTCATAGTATTTGTTAGGAATTTGGTTACACTTCATCAAATAACTCTCTCAATCTAGCATTTTAAATACTTAATTAGTTTATACGGTAGGCGTGCCTATGTAACGAATTTCATTCAATCATCACACATCAAACAAACGGACATGTCGACTCACGCAGTGGAGCTGATCAAGAATGTAAGAATATCTTTTCCTAAATCTGCCACTCCTCCTTTTATGTGCAGTAAACGGAAAGACAAAATTAATATACCCTGGTCAAGAATATATGTATATCTTTTTCTATACCTACCACTCCCCTATTTATGTGTTGTAAGTGGAGTGACCAAATGAATATACTCTGAGTGTAGCCCCAACGTACACTGTAACTTTCTGTCCGCGCCGTTTATAGGTTTGATCTAGGAAGCTGAAATTTTGGGAGATTTTTTTTCAAACGCGATAGGCATAGGCTGTCCTTGGAGGCGAAAAAAGTGTAAATCAAAAAAATGCATACTCTTAATTCTTATGGCATCTGATAGCTTAAGAAATTACGCGTCTAATGAAGTACTCCAAATGTCGGTATCTTAGTTAAAAGATATATAATATTTCCCAAGAGAATTTTCTATATTTCAATTTGACAGGTATTTAACAAATTTACATAAACTAAATATCAATTATCTCCGAACGAATTTTTTTTTTTTTTTTGAGATAAGCTCTTTTCGCTTCTGAGAGCAGTTTGGAACCTCAAAAAAAATAATAAAAAAAAAACCCTTTCGGGTGTATTTTTTTTCGCATTTCCAGCTACACAAAAAATGTGGGCGCAGTTTGAAAACAGTGGGTGGCACCTCCAGTACAAAAAAAAACCTTTAACGCTATATCTTGGCGACTAAGGCATATTTTTTTATTTTTTTCTATGTTTTAGTAAATCGTTTTATCATAAAATTTCAACGGACACAAACTCTGTCCTCACCGTTTACAGGTTTGAGCTAGTAAGCTCAAATTTTGGGCAATTGTTTTTAATCCTGAAGCTAAAATATAAGCAAAATAAAAACAATCAACAAAATTTTCAAAACCCACCCTCTGCATTAAAGGCTTTACAAAAGTTGCTATACTTTCGGGGCAGTCAAAAAGTCAACTTAACTTAAAGTAAATTTCAACTCATCTAGGGAAACTTTAGACCGTCGTTTTGCATTAAAGGTTCTAGGGTTTTTAAAGAAAACAGTTTTCGGTCGAATGATTTGCCATGTATGCAAGGACGATAAATGAAAAATATTATTTATCCAAAAAATCTATGGAATGTGAAATTGTGTGGCTTAAAACCATAAATTGAAAATCAAATGACTCAAATACATCAAGCATAAGGGAGATAATGTTCCTATCATGAGCAGTATTGACTTACGGCCTCGCGGTTCGAAAAGAGAAAGGCTTCAAAGACCAACTGATCTCCAAAATCGTAACACTCAAGCTCAAAAATTTATAGAAAGAATTTGCCCCGTATAGAGGAAAATGAAGCTTTTTTTAAATTAAATTAAAATTCAAATAAACTATTGATAATTGAATTATATTTTATGCTTAGATTTAAAAACAAATTAAAAAACTACTTAATATTTCTTGCAAATTTTCGTGGTTATTTCTAAAAATTAAATATTAAAAAATGACACTTCATTTATTTATGCCACTACATTTCACTTCAAAATAAGAATTCAATGTCCAGAACACTTATAAAAAAAAGCAAAATATTTAAATCAGTTTTAATTAAAACTGAACGGACAGTTAGCATTATATGGATCCGTATACCAAATTTCATTTTAATATTAAAACATTTAAATGAAAAAATAAAACTTTAATGCTGCATTACAAAAAAAAATGCTGAATGAAGATAAGAGTTCATCACTGACAGCGCATGCCATGCAGTTGGCCAACTTTAAGTAAACAACAACAACAACAAAAAATAAACTCAAAAAAAATTGGAAACTACGCAAAAAAAAAAAGCGGACTATTGAAAACCATTTAATTACAAATAAAGTAATTTTTAATTGAATAGCCAATGGAATGCCTGACAACAACAAGAACAACAACAAAAAGAACCAAATCAAGCAGTAGCGGTTGCTGGCACAAATGCTGCAGCTGCAAAAGTAGCTGCTGCATCAGATCATTCACAATTGATGCAATTTCATCGATTTCATTTTAATTGTAAATTAATTGCTTAATCATTGCAGCAGCAGCAGCAGCAAAAAAAATATTTGTGCACTGAGAAAAAATATTGTGTGGATTTATAAAATTTTAAAAGTGGATGGTAAACAGAATATGTGATAAGTGATTGATGAAAAATTTAGAAATGATAAGTGAAAAGTAATTGATGCTGATAGATGAGTGGTATAGTACACGGAATATGTGATAAGTGTTTGATGAAAATTTAAAAACAGATAGGTGATAAGTGAAAAGTGATAAGTGCAAAGTGAAAATTGATAAGTGAAAAGTGATTGATATTGCAAATTTAACAACATAAATAGATAAGTGATATTTAAGTAAAAACTGATAAGTGAAAAGTGATAAGTTGAAAGTGATAAGTGCAAAGTAAAAATTGATAAGTGCAAAATAATTAATTGTACAAACTGAACAATATAAATTGATGAGTGATAGTATGTCAGTTGATTAAGTGAAAAGCGATAAGTGTTAGACTAAAATTGTTAAGGTCAATTGACACTTGTCAAATGAAAATTGAAAATAAAAATAATATAGACTTAATGATAATTAGTAATAGCAAGAGTTTATTGCAAAACTAAGTTTCTAAAATTGTGTAGTTGGACATTATCTTAAAGTAAAACTTTTTTATGCAAACTTTTTTTGCATACAACATAATACCAACAGCTGCTATTGCAATAACAATAAATTGTAAATATAGTTTATATTTTTAACTATATTCTGAATTATTGTTATTGTTGTTTCATTTCAATATTATGCAATTAATCACGTACATTGCTGCGTATTGATTACAATTTAGTTACTACTAACTACTGGTACATGCAATCAGCCATAGTAAAATTTTTGCTGTCTGCTTTTAGGAAATGATATATTTAATTAAAATATAAAAAGCAAGCGCAATTAAGTACTAGCCAAAAGTGTATGTAAAAATAATTGATAAAATAATTAGTATTGCAACCTATTTTTAATAACATTAAATACTATAATACCTTAAATATTAGATATCAATGAAATATAATATTTTGAATTTGCGCCTAAAATCACTCAATAGAAATATTTTACTTAATATGTTTTAATATATTTTATGCTTTCAATCAACAAAATTGCAATATAATCCCTTTATATTACTAAACATTAAACTTTGTCATGTTTTATGTAAATTTTAATAGTCTTCTTATGGGCGTTGAATAAATGTTGTTGCTGCTTTTGTTGTTGTTGTTCCCTTGGTAATAACTCATATTAACGTTTCTGTATTATATTATTTCTCTAACCACAAATCATAATTGAAATTTTGATACCTGCTGTGGCTTCAGCGTGTGAACTCTATAGGATTATTAATTTGGGAGCACATGGCAGTAGCAGCATAAATTGCTGGACAACCAACAGACAACAAAAAAAAATCGATAAAAAAAATAATGAGTGCTTAATGAAATATTATAAAAAAAAATTTAATTTTGCTTTTAAATTTTACAGTAAATTCAAGTTAACAACATTTTATGGATTACTTTCAGGGGTCAAACATTGATTATTTTCTTAAAGTTTTGACCAGACTTTTAACCACAGAATTCGATTGAATTTTCATAAAAAATATAATTGATCAGAAAATATAAAATTCTGTCTAAAATACTTTGAATTATATCAATTTTGTTTTGTTTTGAGCTAGATATATCAAACTCTGTTAATAACAGCGCTGTTCGGAGCAGTTTGAATTTTGTTATCATCTATGTTCACAATATAACTTCAGCTATGTACTCAAAATTATTTTAGCTATGTGCATAATAGTTTTTATTTAATACAGCTATATACTTAACAGCTCTTTTTCTATATAATAACAGTTCACAGCTATGTTAACAACATTTTATTTATTAACATTAATACATACTTCTATCAGCAATATTCCAAATAGCTTACTGTTACTTTTAAAGATTTATGCAAAAACTTTAAACCACCATCCCTCATAATTTCAAATCACAAAAAAAGTTATTTTTTACCGTATATATATGAATTTTAATTTTTATACGCTTCTGTCTTCTTTTTGCTTTTTTTTAGTTTTTCAACATTTTGAACAAGAACAAAAAACGACAATAAAATTTTCTTTTATTTTTTGCACATTTAGTCATTTCACTTTGACTACAAAATGTGTGGCATCAGGTGTTACTCGTTGTGCCGGAGCTTATCTCAAATGATTTATAAACTACCAACATTGGTGGTGGTGATGCCAAACCATAGTTGGTGAGTCTGTTGTTGTTTTTGTTGTTACTGTATCTGAAGCCATTGTCATTGCATAAAATATGCTAACAAACATTTTACCTACCCTATAGTACATATAGGGAAAAATTGCAAAGCCAATATCAGTAGAAAAAAAAACGTATGCAACACTAAAAAAAGTTGTATACATCATAAGAGAAGTTTGAGAGTAAAACCTTTTAGAAAATAAAAATTAAATGATGGCATGTAGCAGTTATGTCTACTGATATGTTAAGAAGAACATGCCAAGTAGGAAAAAGTTGATTTAAGAACCACCAAAAGTGTCTATGACTTAAGCAAAAAGTTTAAGTCACTAAAGTTATGAATTTAAATACGCTTTATTTCACTCACTATTTCCATTGGTCTTTTTTGCTTTTCTCTCGTTCATTTACTTCGACGAGAGAGGTGGTTTGCGCTAGAACTGCCCCTAATTTGATACAAAACACTTCGCGGCTGAGTGTATCACCGATTTTAATGAAATTTTGTATTGAGGTAAATTGATTCCTGAGTAAAAATATTTCTCTAACAGGGAAATACGTCTTCACTGCTAAACTACTTAACTGACTGATATGTTTTCACAGCTAAACTTATGAACCGATTTGATGAAATTTGGTACGGAGATATTGAACCCTAAAGAAGGGATAGAAATAGGGGTACGGATATTGTAAAAATATTATCATGATTTTAAATTTTGGAAGCGGAAACATTTAATCGATAAAATGGTACTGGAACAATTTTTGGAGTATTTCTTTTATCTATTTCAAAAAAAAAAATCTGAAATATTTTGGCGCGTAGTCATTATTCATTTAACTAAGGGGAATTGAAAAAAAACTGTATATCTTATTGGCTAATGAATGCTTTAGTTTTATAAAAAAAATTGGATTTTAGTTAATTTGCATAATTATTAATTTTTTATTTTTTTAGAAATGTTTCTCAAAATATCTTTGAAATAACATCATTTTTATGTATAATAATCAAACAATTAATAACATATATTCTTCAATCAATTATAGAATTCGTCAGGTTTCAAATCGAAATATGTATTATAGAATTCATACAATTAGACTAGTCCCCGATTTCTATAAAAAAATTCATATTTTCCAATTACATATAATACCCTTTCAGCATCACTATTCAACCCAATGGTCCATTTTTGCCAAAAACCATATGTGAAATTACTCAGTCCTATGTCACGTATGCACATTTCTTCAAAAAATTGACCAAGATGCACTCTAGGGGAACACAAGACATACCTTTACCTCTGAAGCCAAACCTCTATGACTTGAAGATTCGAATTGAGCAACCCTAAAATACATCAAGTGACATCAATCGATGTTTTTCCAATTCACTGCATTATGTTTTCATAATTTACATTATATTTTATTTTTATTATGTTACTTATTATTGTTAGTCTCTATATATTTTTTTTATGCTATTTATTTATAACCATTTATTATTTATGTATTTATATATATATTTATTTTTTTACTTTTTCATTCATTATTTTATTTATTAACTTATTCGTTTATTCATTTATTTATATCTTTACTATTACGCATTAAATATAAATGTATTTGCTTCATCTCAGTAACGTCATTTCACCAAATGCTTGGGGGGGGGGGGGGCGAGAGTTTAAATTACATATCGAATCGATGATATTTTGAATTGAATCGATGTAATTAATAATAATATCAGATTCTTGGGGGGGTCAATGCCCTACCCAGCCCTACCCAATTGACGCCACTGCTTTATCTACTAATTAGAACTAAACTTCTAAATATATTGTTCTTAAAATGATGAGATCAATATATTTTCCATATCCGTATAGCACGAAAGGAGATATTTACTACTAGGTATTTTTTATTTTTTTTTTATTTTGGAAATGTGTATTTTATGTAGCCATGACCCAGCAAACATTTTCAACCGCAGAAGAGTCATGTTTCAATCAATGAAGCGTTTATTACAATAGCTCTTGAACTTGTACGATTATTTGCTTGACAGAAATTGTCCGAGGATAGCGACTCGCCCAAGCGGTTTTCAACTGAATCAGAAGGAATTGTTTCAAAAGATTATTGTTCAAACTGAAATGAAAGTATTTATTAATATTATAAGAATATATTACTATAAAATCAACGAATATAAAATAAAATGTTCGTATAGAAAAACAAATATTTTTAAATTTATGTATCTTCCTGAACAATGTTTAGAGGTATATATAATAATTGTGCTGAAATATCTTGGCGTAAAATGCCTCCTGAAGTATTATAAAATCACCACCATAAATCTGAAATATTTAAAACTCCTCCATGTGAGCCGTGCCTAAGAAAGACGGTTAGTGTCTATGTTAGGTCACATATGTTTTCTGGGTATACACCAATGCTTTTGTGTTTTAACTTCTATGTTGTTGTATCAAAAAACGTGTTGCAAAACACATGTTTGTTGCTGTTGCCAATTTTGCTGAGTTCGTTTTACAAGAAAGAGTGTGTCTATACCTAAACCTTTAATTTATGCCAAAAGATTAGAATGAAATGCATTGATTTTATAGTTTTTGCTGATTAAATTTCTTTTTATGTATTTTATTTATTACTAACGTTGGTTTGTTTTTCGGCAAAGTCTCACAGAAACAATGATATTGGAGCTATACGTGGGTGCCTAAAAATATGCAATGGAAATTCTTGCTAGTTTTTTGAATTTAATTCAACTAAAACTTATTGTGGTGCTCATATTTGTTAACATATATTGCATTATCTTATGCACTCATTGCGAATAAACACACTCACTTTACAAATACGAAATTTTTTTTTTTTTTTTTTTAAACTTCATTTTCTTTTATTGTATCTTCTCTTAAGAGACTAACAATAAGTTTTAAAATCTTAAACTAGAAAACATTATTATACATTATTATTGTGAATAATGAATATATAATTTAATAATGAACTTGTCTCCAGAAACAAAAGTTAGCAGGGACTTATACTTCTTGTGTAGTAGGTGCAGCTTGTGTATGGCTCAGCACAGCGAGTGCACAAGATCGAATAACTCATTGGAGCATAGGTGTGGATGCAGCTGACGATCGCTTCTCCCCATATTCTTTGCCACCCGAGACGACCGAGGTCCCGGTCTTGGCTTGGTAGCTGAGACGAACTAGGCCTCAGTCTACCCGCATGGAGGTTTTGAGTACCACAAAAACGATTGTCTTCGTGGTCGCCGAGACGAACTTGGTCCCGGTCGACCACTTTGGGAGTGATTAGTGCCTCTAGGACGTTCTTGAGGTGGTAGCCGAGACGAACTAGGTCCCGGTTTAGCACCCAAAAAAGACCGAGAAGACACTGTTTCAACTCTCTTCCTGCTACTCTCTCCAATTCACCGGAAAGTGGCCGAGACGAACTAGGTCCCGGTCTTACACCCTCAACGGAAGGGGAGCTGGCGGCGATAAGTTGCCAAGTGTGCCCAAGACGAGCTAGGTCCCGGTACAAAGTCCTCATATGATTCTTGATGATTACGTGTAGTGCCTCGGGGGAAGGGTAAACGTTTGAGCTGTTTAGTTTGGTTCGGTGTAAGTGACTTGCATAGAAGGGCGATCCTTTCTTTTTAATCTGGAGCGACTTTCTATGTTTGTTAAATTACGAGCCAATGGATTCGGATGATGCAGCAACCTTATGGCGTAGGTTTGTTTGATTCTGTTAATTTCATCTTTTACCATGGGGATGCATAGATCTCTGTGAATGTTTTCATTCCGTATATACCATGGGGCACCTGTAAATATTCTTAAGATTTTGGACTGAGCCCGTTGTATTAGTTCAATGTTTGAGGAGCTGGCGTTACCCCATAATTGGATACCATATAACCAAATTGGCTTAATGATTGTTTTGTACAAAAGGATTTTATATTCAAGCTTCAAATGGGAACGATGATTAATTAACCAGTGAAGACTGGCGGTTTTTAACTTTAACTGCGTTTTTTTGGCTTCAATATGCTTACGCCATGTTAATCGTCGATCTAATTGAATACCTAGATATGTAACAATTTCACCCTGTGGGACTGAAATATTATTTAGTACAATTGCAGGGCATTCACCACGCCTAAGAGTAAAAGTAACTTGCTTGCATTTTTGCTCATTTATTTTTATGCGCCATAGCGATAACCATTTTTCAATTGATTTCAAATGAAACTGGAGGTTTCGAGAAGCTTCCAAAGGGCAACGGTTACAACTTAAGACTGCGGTATCATCTGCGAATGTTGAGATGGTAGTGTTGGCACTGATTGGTAAGTCTGAGGTATACAATACATATAGAAACGGTCCTAGTACGCTACCTTGAGGGACACCTGCTCTTATATTGAAGTGAGTTGAAATAAAATTCTTGTATTTTATTTTAAAAAGCCTGCTTTCGAGGTAAGAAGTAAATATTTTATGAACATTAAGAGGCAATAGGTGTTCAATTTTTTTGATAAGGCCTTCATGCCATACTTTATCAAACGCCTGTGCGACATCGAGAAATATTGCAGTGCAGTATTCACTGCGCTCATAAGCCTTTCTTATTTCATTTGTGATCCTATTAACCTGTTCGATTGTGCCGTGTTGTTTTCGGAAGCCGAATTGGTGAGGCGGTAATAAGTTTTTATCAGTAATATATGGCATTAATTTTGCTAGAATTAATTTTTCAAATAATTTTGACAAGCAAGGTAAAAGGCTTATGGGTCTATACGATGACGGTAGTGTACGATCTTTCCCATGTTTTGGTATCATGGTTATCAACGAGTTTTTCCATTCTTTTGGGTAATATCCGTAATGAATTATAGCATTAAAAAGCCTGGTCAGAAAGATGACACCTGAGTGAGGCAGTTCCTTAATCATTTTGGGAGTGATGTTATCACACCCAGGGGCTTTTTTAGGACACATTTCTTGAATTAAACTGATTAAATTACTGCTATGGAAACTCATTTGGATAGTATCGGTGTTTATTGGCAGTTGGGAAGGCATGAAACCTTGAATATACGGATTTGGTTGAAAAACTGTACTTAAGTGATTGGCAAAAGCCTCAGCTTTTTCTGCATCACTTCTAGCCCAATTTCCATGTAGGTCTCTTATCGGAGATTCACTTTCAGTGGGTGATCTAATTTTTTTGGTGGCTTTCCACAAGGATTTTAATCCATTAGCATTTGGGGCAAGTTTTGAGACATATTTTTGCTGTTCCACGTCTTCCTTGTTTTTTAACGCAGACCTAAGTTTGTATGTAGCAATTTTTAGGTTTGCTTTAGAAGTTGGGGATCTATGGACCTGCCACTCTCGCCTTAACCTACGCTTATCTGCTACAAGAATTTCAATTTCTCTGTTAGTAAGGAAACGGGTTTTTGTATTTTTCTCAGCCTGATCAGGTGTTGAGTGCTCAGCAGCTGAATACAGTATTGTATTAAAAACGGCAACAGCATCGTCAATATGCTCGTTGTGTTCTATCGAATAGGTTGAGTAGATGTGTGAGCTTATGTATTTTTTATACTTTAGCCAGTCAGTCTTATGCGATGTTAGTCTCATAGGGGGCTTAAGGTCAACTGATTTCTCTAAAAGGCAAAAAATGATTGGAGAATGATCTGAAGAGAGTTCAAAATTTGTCTCGGCTGTTAATAAGGTTCTATCGATACCTCTTGTGATGGCAAAATCAATGAGGTCTGGGATTTTGCTTCGGTCGGCTGGCCAATATGTTGGTTGACCAGAAGAAGCATAGTCGAACGTGGTGCGATGTTTCATTAACATATTATATAATTGTTTGCCTTTAGGGTTTATAAGACGAGATCCCCAGTATGTATGTTTGGAGTTATAGTCTCCAGCAGCTAAAAATCTAGTTCCCAAGGTATCGAAAAATTCTTTGAATTTTTCCTCACTGATTGCGAATCGAGGTGGGCAGTAGACTGCCGAAACAGTAAGGTTTTTGGAATGGTTTTGTAGGCAAATAGAGGTAGCCTGAAGATAATTTTTGGAAAAGGGTTCTAAGCAGTAGTGTTTAAGGCGATTTCGAACTAAAATTCCTGAGCCCCCGTGAGCTTTGCCATCAGGATGATTGGTTTTGTAGAATTTGTATCCTGGTATATGAAAATTATGCTTTTCTGTCAGATGAGTCTCTGAAACAAGCATTAAATCAATTTTTGCATGGGTTACATAATGAAAAATTTCATTTTTATTTTGGCTGATGCCGTTTGCATTCCAAGCACAAATTTTTAGCTGACTTATTTTTGCGCAATCAAAATTTGAAGTAGCTGGTTTTGCGTTTTAACTAGATCTTGTAGAGTTGATTGCATTGAAACCATAAATTGATTCAGGGTTTGAGTTAAGTTTGTGATCTGTTTTTCCAAGCTACTTTGTTGAGGGTTCGTTGCTCCTGATTTGAGCGCATTTGCATATGAAATAGCTGGATTAACTGGATGCGCAGTGCTTTGTTGCTGGACAAAGTTATGGGTTGGGAATATATTTTGAGTTGGGTTTCGGATTATTTTCCTTTTTTCAGAGATTCTAGCTTTTAGCTCTTTATAAATAGGACAACCCCTGTAGTTTGCAGTGTGATCCCCTTGGCAGTTAGCGCACTTCTTTAAATTTATATCTTTTTTCAACTTGTTTGAACACTTAGAAATGTGGTGAAGTTCTCCACAAGCGACACAGACAGATTGAAGGGTACAGTATGTTTTTGTATGCCCATACTCTTGGCAGTTAGTACACTGTACCGGACCGTTTCTTTTATGAGGTTCCTCTACCACCACACGACGGTGAAGCAAATATTCAAGTTTATAAATTGGGTGGACCTCATTCTTTTTTAATTTAGTAGAATCAGGATAAAGATCAACCTTAAACATAGGTTGTGGAACCTTATCCTTGTTTACTATATTTATTACAGCTTTAGCATCGAAATTTTTCAGACCTAAAGCTTCTTTGATTTCAGCAGGGTCAACAGAGGATTCAATACCCTTAATAACAACTGTAATACCTTTACTGCTTTTAAGCTGGTATGTGTAATAAGATTTATTACTGTCGTTAAAGTTTTTCGCAATAATGCGGAAATATTCCTCGCTTTTTACTTGAATCTTCGTTTCATGAAGATTACCTCTAGTTAAGGGAACAATAAAAAAGGTATCTTCCCTAGCTGTGTTAGCTTTGCTACTAAAGCGTTTGAGCTTCGCTCACGCAAATAAATTGGAGGCGGCTTAAAAGTTTTGGGTGGTTCACTAGCATTGTTTTCATTAAGTTCGCTTAATGGTGCAAATCGATTGCCAGATAGAACATTTGAAGGTGTAACGAAATTGTTAGTTTTATTTATCTTTGAATTTCCTACATTCCCTTTTTGAGGGCTGAGCTTTCGCTTAGAATTCAAAGTTATGTAACGATCTATACCTGTTTGAACTTTATTTTTTACTTCAGTTGATCGTGCCTTAGGAATAGTACAGGTAGAGGTTGATTGTGATGTTGAATCATTATTTACAACCACCTGGGTCGAATAGCTATTTTTCTTCATAGCAGGAGAGCTAGATTTTTCAGCTTTTTGCCTGCTCTGTTGCTCCTCTTCTTGTAGAAACTGTTGTTGTTGCGACGATTGTTGTTGTAGCAAATGTTGTTGTTGTTGTTGTTCTAACAACTGTTGTTGTAGTAACTGTTGTTGTTGTAGCAAGTGTTGTTGTGGTAACTGTTGTTGTTGAAGCAACTGTTGCGGTTGTTGTTGTTGTTGCTGTTGTTGACTCCCTCCAGATGGAGGAGAGCGGCTCAACGTCATAATGTAATAAAAATAATATTACTATTAGGATTTTTTTTTTTTTTTTTTTTTTTAAAAGTTCCAGTACCCAATATTATGTGAATAAACAGAAGCAACTTTTTTTTTTAGCCACTTCTGTCATCCACATAATTTGTTGCAGACTTTTAGGATCTGTCAACAAAAAAGAAAAATTGGTTTCCCTGGTACTTAAAAGCGTAGCCTGGAGCTTTTTTTCACGAACAGCTGTTTTTGGCGGAGCGCCAATTCTCAACACTTAGTTAAATTTGTTGTTGCAGTTTAAATGCAAAAGTTACCTGCTTGTTTGCTATATTAGCACCACAAAAAACAGCAAACTTTCACCTTGCCTGCCAATCGCTGAGCCTTAGCAGTCAATAAAGCTGCGAAAACGCGTATTTTAATATGAATTTATTACCGAAATTAAATTAGAAAAATAAACTTCGCACAAAGAACTGTCACCACTTATGACAAATACGAAATAAACTGATAATTTTAATTTCTATGTTTCTGAAATATTCCACAAAACATAATGCTCTAATGTATTAAAAATACTTACTATACCTTTAAGGCAGATCATAAAATATGCAAAACATTTCATGCATATTTTATACGTTTAAGTACAAAGAAGCAAAAGAGTGAGGGTCTTGTGCAAACCTAATTGTTTAATAATTCCCTGCGAAATTAAGTATTCATAATTTCAACTCATCTTAAACGTTGTGGCAAAACCTAAGCTACTCACTGCTCGTACAATTTGCTACTTCAACTCGTTGCGAGTTTTACTTTAATTTGGGCATAGCAGCAGAATGTAGTACATATTCTCTGGCATATTGCCACGCCCTTTGCCTATACCATTCGCTGATTACATCCAACCCACACCCACTTAATAACTAAACCACAGAACATTTGAAACTCATTAATTATTCATAAATACTGCTGTACACAATTAGTTAATGCCGGATTGATTGATTTGCGGCGAAGTAGTAGAATGAGTTGGCAGGATTCTATCTACAATATAAAGGTGGAGCTAAGTGTACAAGGACACATCAGCACTAGCAGTAGCAACAACTTATTGAAGTTGGTTTTACATGAAGTATTTGATTAAAATTTAAAATTTTATTGAAATTTTGATTTAATAACATGAAAATTATGCAAAAAGTGTGTGCAAACTTAGAGCTGAGTTAATGCTGCGTAGATGTATTTTCTTATAAATAATTGGACTAAGAAATTTAAATATTAAAGTATATTATTCTGCTATTTTTATAAACATTGCAATTTCTTTTAAGATTTCAGATAATCATATATATATCCATTTAGATTATAGCAACATTTGACTATTATCATGTCAGCCGTTCTGCCGGACAGCTCTTGTTTGCAACTAAATTGTTATTTTTCAATAGAGCTTTGCTTTTTGTTTTTAATACATATAACCTTTCTTGGACCTATCTATAATTGTATTTGGTCTGGACGCCTCTATTTCACGTCTTATTTTACTAATAACCAAATGAAACCAAATATCCAAGACTTAGTATTTCTGACACATTTGAGAGTTTTTTTAATAAAGCCTTTGCTTTTGTTTCTAACTCATTTATTGTTCAGCTACATTACTCCCCGGTCTTCTTCTTATTTTTTTACTTTATCAGGTTGCCTCATTTTAAGCTTTCGTCACGCCAATATTTCAGTTATACCTCACTGCCGAGACCTGAATTTATATTATTTTAATAGAAAGTGGCCTTTTGTATTTATATCTATATGTCAAGTGGCTACATTTCTCATTTTTCCTATCCATAGATATTTGTATAAATAAAATGACTACCGATGTTCGTGCATCACGCAAAAAATACTGAAAAAATTTTGATTAAATTTGTTTATTTTTAACCCTTAAACGCTTGGTCTCAATCTCCAAAATAAACCATATTCTTAAACGACATAAACTTATCTGATTGAAACTTAAAGTGAACTCGCAAGAATGTTTGCCTTTGTATTGTACACGGCAATTTGAATCTCTTCATTGAACATCATTGTCGAACTCAAGGGAGAATCACTATCTAGGAATAAAATTGGACAAGTTATGCAGTGGAAAATATAAATCAAAATAATTTTATATATATTTCTGTTGCATACAGATAGTTTTGCAATTTTAAGTTACCTCTCAAAATTTAAATCTATTAAGGAAACAATACTAATAAGAGACCTCTTACAATAAAATTAAAAGAATAAGATATTCTCATATTACATTAATGTATTTTAAGGGAATTGTTAATCTTCTCACAGCATAAAATAATTTTTATCTCAATTTAAATGCCCATTTTGAAATAATGTTTCTTTCACAGTTTCTGATTCCCCACTTACGCTCTACGTCTTGAAATTGCCTCATCCCTTAGGCTGTGTAATTGAAATTCTAATGACTACTTGTCTTAAAAGCACAAGAGCTTAAATCAATAATACGCGTAATCAGTAGACAGTAGCGTCCTTTATGTATAAACCAAATGCTGTTTGAAACTTTACACCGCCTAATAATATGCAATGTGCAGAATGCGAACACTTGCGCTACCTTTGTATTATAAGTTAATAAAAAAGGGGAGGTTTGGGGCAGTATTGAAGAGTTGAATAAGTTGAGCATACTGTGCCCCAAATGTAAATTAATTAGTGAACTTAGTCAAGTGAATTTGATTGTTTTCTTAGGGATTAAGAAATTAAATAAGATTAAATTTGGATATTAAAAGGAATATTTATGACGATGCTCTGTGGTTATTAAACAACCTCAGCTGCGGTTGCTGGTGGTCGTAAGTACAACGAAATTAAAATTATAATTTTTTGCTTAACACACTGTGACCACAGTTTGGAGTACAGATATTTGGGCATCACTTAATCTTAAATACTTGTTTACTTAAAGATTAATATTTGGTAGACTTAGGAATATAGATATATCGCTTCCTTTTAGTGCATATTATTTATTTTTTAGGAGTTGCACTTATGTTGTTATGTTTAAAGTTATTTTTCAAGTGATTAACTTTGAATGCGTAAAACTTTGCAATAACAGCACAAAGACTCATCAACTGAAACATTTTATACTACCACAACAATAAAAATCAAGAGCAACAGCAAAAATACCAATAATAGCAACATGAATCTTAGCATACGCAGACACACATATGCATTATGAAATTGTTGTCAATGCTTATTTGTTGCTATAAGTTGTTCATATACATGTTACTGTGGTTCCACATTGCCATGTTTATATACATGTTTGCAGCTGAAGTGTGAAGTAAGGAGAAACAAATATCGACACAGTTTCTTGTTTTAGTGATACTCAAATGCTGCTAGGGAAATGAATCGAGTTGCATTTGGATTAAATTTGACATAAGTCTAATTGTATAGCAAGCCAGAAAGGAGTCATTGACTTAGAAGTTAACACTCACAAAGCGATTTGCTGCAGAGATTTTTGACGATGCAATACTCTAAAGAATAAAAATAGGCATGTTTCAGAAAATGGGTGTGGGGCTAACTTCTTATATAAACTAAAAACATTTCACGCCATACTTAGAGTGTTTTAGTTCAATATAAAATAAGCCTTTGTACAACTGTTGACAACTAATGGGAAACGAAATCATTCGTTGTGTTATTGGTAGTTTTTCTCATTTATTTTTCAATGTGTACCAGAACATATATACATAATATACAATTTATACATAATGTAAGCTTAAAAAAGAACATAATTGAATTCAAATTCTAAGCATAAAAAAATGTTATAAGAGATTTGAGGTTTCTCAGACTTGACAGAGTCAACTAATTGAAAACAAAAAAAGTATTTGCAAAAAATAAAAGAAAAACTTTAAAGAAGATTCCAGAAATGATATTGTGATATTGTCATTGCTTGTAAAAGCACTTTTTAACCGCATTTGCTTATTAGCACATCCTCAATCATGGGCAGCAAAAAATGTTTCTCGCAAAAAGAGACCTCATAAGATTTCTGGGTAGTAGGATCATCAGATTGTGCTTAAGGCAAAACTGGATCCTCGTAAGACTGCTGCAGACATCCAACGCGAAATAATTTATCAATACGATGCACAAATGTCCAAATGAACTTTCGCTTGTCGATTGGTTAAGGCTGGACTCCATGGACGAATTTCACGCAAGAACCTATTGGTGACAGTTAAGCAGAGAAAAAGCCGCATACAATTCGCTAAGACGCATGCCGGTTGGCCGCTCATTTAATGGAAGTATGCTCCTTTTGGACATTTTACATATTTTCCACCATCTAGGCCAAGGCGTTTGATCTTCATTTTGTCGCTCAATACGACAAATGCATGGTAATACAAAATACAAATTTAAAATTTGGGATTAGACAATATTTCAAATTCAGAAAGAAATAATTAAAAAGTTCAATTGCATGGAGGATAAGAAAGTACACATATTGGTGTCGAAAATTAGATTTGCGCATCTGAACCTGAAATAACCTCAACTTTGCCTGAACTATCGGAGAGTTCAACTGTTAACCTATTTCAATTTAGTGGCTTAAGTGAAGGTAAACTAGTTATTGATAGTAGCTCTAATGCAATAGACTAGTTGGTATACCCATAAAGTTTATTAAAATTATCTTCCCTTACATTTTTTTTTTTACTTTGTCTAACATTATAAATCAATGTTTTACCAGTTTCAGATTTCCTCACGTGTGGAAAATCGTAACAGTGATACCGAATTCATTCTGCCTCTATACCAAATGATTTTACAACCATAAGCATATTAGCTGCCTCAACAATAGTATGTGAATGAATTATATCTGACCAAATAACCGATTATCTCAATACCGACTCTTTTTTATCTAATCAGCAATCGAATTTTTGCAATTGATGAAAATTGTTGATGATATTCAGTTCCATTGCTGTCTTTACCACTTGGATTTCTCCAAAATCTATGATTCGGTTAACCAAAAGCTACCCTGTAAGTAGCTAAAGTTACTTTTTAATTTTTCTAGTGGTGCTGTTAAGCTTGTGACCAATTTCATGCCTTAAAGTTATAAAAGCATAGGTTCCGCAGGGCTCTTTTCTGGATCATTTGTTATTCCCAATTTTTAGTGTTGATAGAAGCGTGGCAATGCACATTTTTCCATTGAAACTTACTTGTGTCCGTACCGTTTACATTTTTACCTAATTTCATTCAAATGCATCAAATAGTCGATCAGTATTGATGAACTACAATTTTTTATTATATGGGAGAACTGTTGTCGCCCATTTTTTCTATGCCAAACTATGCTAAGAACCTTTGACAAGCCATAAGAAATTCTAGTACCAAATAATATTCATATCATATAGGAGCCCATTATGTCACTAGAACTTACTTTTCCCGTACCAAGTATAAAAGACTTATTAATCTACGTCAAGTAGTTGATGAAACAGATGAATTTTATTTTTCTTTGATAAGGGGGGATTGGCATCGCCCATTTTTTATTGTTGAAACCAAACTCTGCTTAGAACTTTCCAGAAACTATAAGAAATATATGTAACAAATCTGCGTCAAATAGTTGTTGAAATATAAAAAATGTTTGTTTTTCTCATATGGTATGGGTGGTTACACCATAAAAACTTTTTTTTCCCGTATTTTTTAAATAAGTACCAAGTTCATTCAAATAATTGATGAGATATGATGAATTTTATGTCTCTCCTATATGAAGGGCATAGAAAAGCCCATTTTTTCAAACCTGCTAAGAACTTTCCATAAACCATGAGAATTTTAATCTTTCGGCGATCGGTTGAACGGCTTAGGAGTCCATAAATAACATACACACACACATTGACTTCTACATAAACATATAGTTTAGCTCTAGCACTCTTTATTAGTAATTGCATTTATGTACACAAGTATATGCAATTTGTACAAATTATTAACATTTAGTCCTTCTCCCAATCACAACAATGTCGACAAAATGCAATATAACGACAAATACTTTGTCTGTAGCAAATCGCAAATAATTTGATTGTTTGTTAACAATTTCTGAAGTAGACACAACAGGCACGTATACAACAATTGCACCCGCTAGCAAGTAGAATATGAAAACCAACAAAAATAACACCCAGACAGACATTTATGCATAAAATATGCAGGCATTTAAATGCATACAAAATGAATTGCTGACCAAAAGGACATTTATTTAGTGCAAATGTGGAAAATTGGCTGATTTGACAAATTTGCAATAATTTGCTGTAATTTAAGTCAAATTGAGTCAAAATATCAATAGCCCCCCGCAAGCTTTCACAATAAATTATTGGTTACTCATACGACGTGTGTTGCATAAATGGTAGTTTGTTTATGGCTATGAGTTTTTTATAAATCTTCAAAAACTTTATGGCAATTATGTTTTCTTAAGGAGTCAAATTTATAGGGCATTACGGAAAAGCATTAAATGTATATGTTTCAAAGCTTATGAGATCTGCTTTTAAAGTTTGTTTTAATGTATAGGTTGCTGTTAGATATTTCATTTTAATTTTGAATTAGGTTTGTTTTAAACTTAACTAAAAATTTATTTTGAACTTACAATTTCATACAAATATAATTTCATATAAAAACTTGCATAAATTGTATGCCTATTAAGCTCAACGAACTTATCTTGTCAGTACAAAGTTCATGAAAAGTACATAAATCCTAATCCTTTTGCGACGACTTTTTTTCAGTTTTTTTTATATCTATTCCACCAAAATGATCAATGCTAACAAATTTCCAGTGACTATTTTCCTCAACATGATACATAACATAAAGCAGTTGCTATCATCATACAGCAAGTTGACAGCCCATCGTACTTAACATTGTAAGCATTAAGGAAATAGATAACAAAAAAATGTAACTATATTTTATATAACTGAACAAAATTGCAATTTCTATCAAAAAAGAAAAAAACCAAATTGAATGTACCAAAAAAAACTGTGTCATTTTACAGCCGAAAGGAAAACCTCAACAAACGAAATATTCTTATATGTACGTATAAAAAAAAACAGTAGCAAAACGAATAATAAAAAAATAATAAGAAAAACCACGAAACTACTTCAAACATCAAAGCAACTAAAGGCAAAAAATTGGAACTACTAAAAATTATAAAAAAAGAAATAAAACCCATATAACATTGGGAAAAAAATAGACTAGAAAAGTGCGGTTGATGCATTTTTACGTTGGGAACGAAATGTAATAAACTAGAAAAATGACAAAAGACATTTTAAAAGCACAAAAATAGTTAAAGTAGAAAAGAAAAACACTGCTGAAGAAAGAAAAATATGACGAAATAAAATGACAACATCAATGAAAATAAAAAGAGCGTGCTACACTGAGAGAAATATTTCAAACAGTTATGAAGCATAGTTTTTCAAACCAAGAGGTTTTAACAAAAGATTTTTGTACAAAATAAATGTTTAAGCACCATGACGTCTTCGTCCTTATTTTCAGTTAAAAATATAAAATCTCATTAAACTTCATCTTTCCATCGAGTGCATAAGCCAATTTTTTTATCGAAAGGTCCCTATACTACTTATTTCCTAACACATAGATTCCCAAATTTAAATTTCAATTCCTGACTCTTTACCCATTTACTTATTTTTCTATTACCCCATGTTTAATTTTTTGTATCTCCCTATCTATATGTATATGAGACATTCCACACTGAATTCAATTTTGAATCTCTAATTTTTTCTTTAAGTTTTTGAAGTGAAATTTCTTAAACGGGGCTGTGATTTGAAATAAGCTATGTATAATGAAACGCAAAACACGAGACTACTTTTTTTTAGCCGTACTGTCACATATCAAAGTTTTTTTTTCCTCCAAGGTAAGACTTAGTGGACGGGATCTAGAATTGCTACAGCAATAGAGGATATATCAAATTAAAGTACTCATCGAGCAAAATGCTTGAAAACTATCAGCTTCGAGATCGGTTATATAAAAGCTGAGATGTAAGCGTGGAAAAATTTCCTATTTTTTGAAGAATTCTTCTGATTAACTCTACCAAAGCCTTGTCATAGCAAGGAGAAAAAATTCGTCTACTTTCTCTCATTGTAATTTGCTATTGCATTTCATATTATAATGACAACAACTCTTAGTCGGCAAACAATATCAATTACAATGAAAAATTATGTACTTTAAAAAAATTTAAAAACTGGAAAATATTTCCACGCTTATATCTCAGCTTTTGGTTAACCGATCTAAAAGTTGATAATTTTAGGGCACTCTGCTTGATGAGTACTTTAATTTGAAATATCGTTTATTGTTGTAGCTATTTTATACCCCGTCAACTTTTACCATTTTAATTTTATCAAAAAAAAATTCTTGCCGTGTATGAAAATTTGAAAAAAAATTTTACAAAAAGTTACATATTTGCACATAACAATGGCAACATAAATTTTCCGTACACACAGCCATACAAATACACTAACTACACCCACACACTTGCAAAACTCATGTAAACAAACACTTCCGGTTTGCAGTAATGGCGTTGGATGAGGCTATAAAATATGAATTTTATAGAAAATCATGACCCCGAAGCGACAACAACGGCAAAGTAACAAAAGATGCAATAACAACAACAGCAACAAGAAAAGTTGCTCAAGAAGTAACAACAGTAAAAAAAAAAACTGTCGAAGTGTAGCGAATTGAATTGAGTTGAATTGAAGTCTATAGAAAGTATAAAGTAGTGGAATATGTAAAGCAAATGGTATATGGCACAGTGTAACGAATAAGCGAAAAGGTGAAATGAATCTAAAAAGTTTTAAAATAAAAATGTTGTACTTATTAATGGCAAATTATTGGAATATTTTCCACTTATTGAATAAAATAATTTCCAAAAAATATGCAACACTAAAATTTTCCACGAACACACTTATAGTGGCATGGAAACTTTGTAGTATTTTATAATGCATACTTTTAGGCAATTTTTTACTTAGTTTGAGCAGGTTCAATTGACTAACTATTTCAACAAATTTTATTTTATTCCAAGTTGAGCTAACATATTTCCTTCAGCACAAAAGTGGAACATCTCGAAATGCAACTCAAACCTTAAGTTTCAAAAAAAATTCCAATTAAACAAATCTGAAATTTTCGACTGAACTTTAAAGGCGAAGCTATTGCAATTTACTTATTAATTTCTTACTGCATTTATTATGAATATGCTTATAAAAATTCACTCATTGAATAATAGTTTTTCCTTAAAGTATGCAATGAAAATATTGAATATACTTTCCGGCGCAAATTTACAACTATTCTTAAAAATAAATGAATTTTTCTCCCGATTTGCCCTACTGTACACTGTCAATATCTATTCTATCGGCAGAGGTCTATCAAGGCAATAATGCATATAACAACAACAACAATAACAAAAATAGCACTAACAAATGATAATAGAAAAATCGTAACAGGCATCAAAAGGAATACTTGTAGTAGTAAAAAGTACGCGCGCGTACGTTTAAAGTGTGTCGTCTGCATATGCAAAAAGAGATAATATGTAGCAAAATGATGAGAGACAAAAAGGAGAAGTATAAAAAAACTATAGATAAAGAGCAACAGCAAAGAAAAAAAAAAGGACATCACCATCATTGATGATGAAGATGATGTCGTTGTCATTGCCATCGTCGCCGTTGAGTTGATGAATATTGAATAAATTGCCGAAGGGACACTTTTGTGTGACAATGCTTCCTTACACTTAAGCTTAGACATTGACAATAATACAAACATAAAAGCACTTAACTAGTAGGAAATGTAGCTAGCGATGTTTTCAAGTAATATTGTAATCAAATATGCATTTCTGATTAAACAAATTACAAGGTATTTAAACTTAACTGATATGAACAAACTTTAAGCAAATTTACTTAAGTAAATCCATATTCCCCGTGCCTCACTAAATAATTGACTTATAAAATAATTATGTACTTATATTAAATACCTTCCTACAATGCTCAAGTTTGCGCTTAAGTTCGCTTAATCTTGTAGGTAACATTGTTAGCGACGTTTTCAAGTAATATTGTAATCTAAAGTGCATTTATGGACAAAATATATGTAAGTCATCTGAACTTAATTGAAAGCATAAGCACTCAATGCAAAACTGCTCAATTAAATGCATAAGGCCCGCTATCCTATGCCAACTAATCGATTTATAAAATACTTAATAAAATTAAAAACTTTCCTACTTGGTGCCTACAATGTTAAACGCACACATGTTAAATGCGCTTAAATGGCCTCTATGTGGTGCGTTTTAGTTGCATGACATCGAAGTAAATTTACTTAAGTTGAAAGTCATCAAAATTCGCATAAGCCAACACACAAAGACACTGCCACATATGACAGAGAAGCCAACAACTATATGTAGTATAGCAAATGCATGCAAAAAGGCATTAAACCGCAGCAAAGTGGAAGCCAAAATGACTGACGAGGCCAATGACGCTGACGACGTCGACAACAATGACGTTTATTCAACGTGGTGATAATGTGCGACAATATGCGTTTGTTAGTTTGAATGTGCTGCTGCAAGCGTAGTATATGGTGGTTATCCTCTTTGATTGCATGATTTTAGGCTTGGTAATTTATGTGTTTTTAAATTTTTTCTTTTGAAGTCTTCTTATAATTCTATTCATTGCATTGCAGCTAACTGGCATTTAGGTACTTATTGTAAGTATAACAATTCCTATGATTTTCTCTAGAGTCTGCTAGTTTTGGAACTAGTTTCAAGAGTTATTGCTCCAAATTATTCACAAAAGAAACATGTGGGATTAGTTTCTTATTTATATCTATAAAAAATTAAATTTTTTCTTTATGTATTATTTGCACTTTTTGACTAGACATTAAACTCTAAGTCAACATCCCAAGTATATCAAAAGTACGATTTTAGTCTTAAGTTTTTAAATTAAATGAAAAGAGAACATTAAAAATCATTCATTTTGATTCTCCTGAAGGTCCTTTTTGGCTGAGAAAACGTGTTTTTTGCTCGTAACTGTTTTCTTCACAAAATGGATACCTGAATTTGCTTGAATAATAAAGATTGCGATCTTGCAACAAATTTGGCGTTAAAAAATTTGAAATTTATTTTCTGTTAAAAATAATATTTAGTCCCAAAATTCGATTTTTTTATATAAAAAATGTGAAAAAATCAAATTTTTCCTTATAAAAAATGTAAAAAAATCGAATTCTGGAACCGAATATTATCTATAGTAGAAAAAAAATTTAAAACTTTTTAACGTCTAATTTTTTGCAAAAACGCAATCTTTATTTTTCGAGTAAAAGCGAGCAAAAACACATTTTCTTACCCAAAAAAGGACCTTCAGGAGAATCGAAAGTGCTCCATTGGTTTTTCTCGGAACCAAAAAAAAAAATGACGCTGATATCGTTTTAAAGAGTACTTCTAACTTTTGAGTCGGTGTCTGGCTGAATCTAAATTTCGACCCGGTCTAATGTACAGACAAAGTTGACCAATCAAACGCAAAAATGGAAACATTCATATTAAGAACCAAAAATGACCGTTGAAGAGTACAAAGATAGCATGGCTATAAAATCTTTTAAAACTGAAAAAACCTACAAACACTCAGAGATTCGCGAGATCGATTTCCGGTTTAGGCGTGGAAAGAATGTTAAAAGTTGTAAGTGAGCTGAAAAGAAGCCTATATATGGTACTCAGTCCAATAGAGGAAATGAAAAGATATGAAGGAAAGCAAGAAATATAGTAGAGATTACTCTTCTTCAAACCTCTTTTCTTTAAGAAACTTAAGATGCATCGAATGTGCAAAACTCATACCCAACAAGCTTTTCCTGCATCTTGCAAAAGCCGGGCAATAGCATAGATTGTGCTCTATAGTATCGTCATCTTCAAGGCACGATTGGTATGTTGGATCTGTAACGATACTAGAACTTCGCTAACATACTTTTCCAGGCGGTCCTTTCACGAAATATTTTGCAATTTTGCGGAAATCAAGATCAGACCACCTCTTTGTATGAGCAGTTTTCATAAAGTCATTGATTTAACTACATTGAGCTTTCCAACTTTGGTAATATTTCGGAAAATCATGCATAATTGATTTACTTAAAGACATACCACTTACATTGGGCAACTGTTATTGCAATTGCTTCGTTAACATAATTTAAAATATCTTTCATTACAATGCGTTGATCTAGAGGTAAATTTTATTCGCATATTTTAGTCTCTTCTCTCGAAACTTACACGCCATGTGTTAAAGGTTTATATCCTAAACTGAAACTTTTTAAAAAAAATGCAACCACGGGCAGAACCTCTAACATATAATCTTCATCGAACACAGCTTTTGATAGTATCAACCGAATTGTGTAAGTAATGCACTTAGCAATCTAATCGGAGCATACAAGATCATTAAACTCATCAAGGAGGACTACAAATGGAGAGTCGAACATAAGATGAAATTTGTGATCTTTTTGAATGTATCCTCTAATTTCTTTTAAAAACACTCGACAATGTCCTCGTCAAACTTAAGACTCCACTAATCGTGGCATACCTTCAGCTAGCACTCGGATGACATCAATTTCGCTGATAATTTGTATCATCTCGGCATCAATGAGTCCAGCACGCAAGTTAAACGTACCGCTATTAGATCTTCTTCGAAAGGAGTAGTCCAAAAATCCACATTCATAAAACATTCATCGTGGAAATTATTGCTAAATCAAGAAATATGTGAGTTGTGGAAATGCTTTGTGAAAAGAGTAAGAAATTCTCAACCTACTTATATTCATTTACCGTATTTCTGCCATATAAATATGGTTATGCTAAAAACTTTAAATTTCAATCATCTTGAATAAACAATATTTAGTAATTGCATACCCCATGATAAAACAAACATAAGTACTATTTTCTACATAACATTACGTGCAGTTTAGTGCATATGAAAATACGAACACTGGAGCAGCAAAATTTTTGCAAAATCTACCTTTTTAGTCCACATGTGAAATATTAAAATACAAAATTTTTTTTTTCCTTCTCCCTTTATTGATAAAAAATGCAATACTGCGCAAAAAATGCTGGTGCACCGAAAAACTGCAAAAAAAAAACACATAGCGTCATTTGAGCCATTTTGTGCTGATTAAAATTCTGGTACGTGTTTGAGTTGTTGCGATGTGTGACACGTTAACTTTCCGGAATATACGATATGATGTTAAGTTTAGCATAAATTTGTTTTGTCATAGTTTACGTGAATGTGGTGGCTTGATGTAGATAAGCATGGAATACATTTTTGGGAAAATTGCAATAAAGAAAAAGAGAGTTAGGTTAGCTGCTGATTAAGTGAATTCTATTATATGCAGAATTTACTTAGAAACTTAGAAAAAAAGGTAAAATTTAGGACATATTTAACATGCAGAGTTTTTTGTTTTTTTTTTTTTTAATTTTATGGACAGTGCGAAATAAAATATGTACTTTACGGCAAGAAAAAAATGTCAAAATATATAAAGAAAAATTAACAAGGGTGGAATAAGTTCCAAATGTGAAACAGCGTCGTTTCGTTGATATAAGGAGTTTATCTGAATCACTCACAAAATAAGAAATTGCTGCTTTTTATAGGAACTATCGTCATTTTATTTATACCCACAAAATATATCCAGTACCATACTTAATATGGTACGTAAATTTGAACAAAAATTTGAATTTTTAACTCTTATTCTAATATCTGAATTCAATGTTTCATGTTTAGCTGAATTTTGTTTTGGGAGCTTCACATACACACAACTGGCTTTGCTTACTCAAAAACGAAATAAGGTATACCATATTTGCAGCTTTTCTCTACAACCAAAATTATTATTACCAGGTTAAATTGATCCACTTGTTATCTTTGTCATGTTTGTTGAATAAAAATGACTAAAAAAGTTCAATATAAAATTGTTCAATTATTATATAATAATTATTAGTCTTAAACAAATCAATTTCTAACAAAGTTTAATTATTTAGCTTCCGAAAAAATATTTTGCTGAATTTTCACAGCTTTGTAAGTGGAACCATTTTAGTTTTACTGATATAGTGTTAGAAAGAAAGTGGTACACGGTGGGCTTTAACCAATTTTAAATAAAAGTGTGAGTTACAACAAAAACTTTAATTGGGGATTGTTTGGGATATAATTGAGAGTCGATATATGAAAAATATAAGAAATCCTTAGAGCGTCTTTTTTTAATTCCATATTTACTGTTTTTTAATGATATTACATATGCAAAACATTCGTATGAAATTTAAAAGTTATTCGATTTTCTTCAAATTTTGACACGTCAAAATAAATAGGTAGCACTACAGTCTAAATTTCAGCTTCCTAGGTGGTCGGGGTCTAGAGAAAGAACCATATTTAGACATGGAAATAGTCGTGTTTAGTCCGGCTTAAAAATATTTGTTCTAAAATCCCTCAAATCTAAATTTAAAGTTGTGGATATCAATTTTTTTTTGTTAAGTAATCTTTTTTATACATAAAAAATAATTTTAAGCCTCTAGACCTTAAGAGTTATTTTTGAGACCCGATTAAGTTAAATACGTCTTAGTAAAATATGACTGCTTTGAAAACAGTGTAGTTAATCGTAGTTTTATTTATAATAAACCGATTATATTATGTTTATCTATTTATTCGCTTTTAAATGAGATAGCATATAGTGAAAATGGTTGAGCAGGCCTAGAGATATCAAACATTGAATTTGGCTATTCTCACAAAAATTGCGTTTTATCCGAAATTTGACCTAGCAGTACTCAAGACCACGAATATCTAGGGAGCTGAAATTTGAACTGTGAGACTGTCTTTTTATGTTCTTTAACTTGTCAACTTGAGCACAATCGGATGTTTTTAAATTTCATACGTACGTTATACACATATATAATACTAGATAATATTACAAAAAAACAGTAACTATGGAATTAAAAAAAAAGCTCTAAGGATTTTTTTCCTTTTGTTGCATTTCTACTTTGATTAACATCCCAAATAATTCCACTTTCAAGTTTTTGTTGTAACTCAACTTGTCATTTAAGGTTGGTTAAAGCCCACCGTGGGTATTCCATATTTGGCTACTGTTCCCTAACAATAAAAATGTAATTATAAATCAGGCTTTAAATATGATATAAAATGTTTGCTGCTGCACAAAAAAAAAAAAAGTTTTTGAATGTTGAAGTGTTGTGTTGCTCAAAATAAAGTGGTATTCCATATTTGAACACTTTTTACAAGCAAAAAACATATAACTTTACCCTTGCATAAAAAAAAATAGCATTCATAATTTTTTCAGCTGTGTTAAAAAACAATATTGTGTGTTGAAGGATGTTTGCAAAACAATGCGGTATTCCATGTTTGGATACATTTTTTCCCAAAACTTTAATTGAACTATTTTTCAATTTCAAAATATGTTATGGTATTTCAAAACTGTATAAAAAAACAAAGGTCAACGTGAACTGAAACTCAATTATTTTTCCGCCTAAATAGATACCATTTTATATATCAATATAATTTATTATTTAAAAAAATTTTAAGGATCGAAAATTTCTGAAAAAAATTGTGCTCCATATTTTGCTACATTTTTCAATAATGTAAGACTAATTATGTTTTTTTCTCAATTATGAACTATTCCACTTTGAAAGCTTTACTCCATCAAGCGTTGCTTGCACTAAACCGTTTTTTTCTCTACGTGTTGTAATTTTTGTAAGTAAACTTTGAATGAGATCTTAGTTATAAGTTTTTGGTGCTTATACTAGCTATATTTTTTTTAACTATTTACTGTTTTAACTATTTTTTAACTAAAACATTTTCTGTTCCAATTTTTTAGCAGTCATAAAAAAAATTATAACATTAAAAAGACATATCAAAAATTTTAAGCTATATCTAAGTACTTTCACTTTTGCATATAAATGTAAAACTTTTAAAAATTTGTAAAGCCATATTTTAAAGAAATTATGTGACTAATTTTAGGTCAATTAAAATTGTAAAAAAAATAGGATTTCATATATTTTATCTACATATAATCTGCTAATATGCAAATTTTTTAGCCTTCATACTAGACTTAATCGACATGACTCTTTAATGAATCAATAAATAATATATGAAAATAAAAGTCATAGCATTACATTTTTGGGGTCCATGTTGAAAAAAATTGCTTAAAATAAACAAAAATATGTTTTTCCCAAACATATGTCGCAAATAAATATTTTTCAATTTATTCAGCATTACGCTGAAAAGTATGCAACATATGCGCGAGAAAACTTAACCTACATTCCTGGCATTTTTAGCTTCTGTTTTTTGTGCAGTTTTCGCGAAAAATATATGCTGTGAAATTTCTGGTTTTTTCATCCCAGTAAAAAAACAACAAATAATTAATAAACATTGCTTGAATACCAAAATTCAATAAGAGTACATTAATTTTTTTTTAAACTTTTTTTATTTTTTTTTTTTTTTTGAAAAAATAACTCACTAGTGGAATTTATAAATTAAAATGAAATTTATTGTATGCAAACTACTATGAAAAAATATAAACAACGCAAGTTAAAAATTCCCATACATTGCATACTTTTGGGCGCAGTACAAAGTTGATATCTGCAAACCTGACATTTTAATGCACAAACAAATGTCACATGGCTTAAAAAAAATTCCATAATCGCGCTTTAAGTTTATTTCGTTTAAATATTTACACATACAGTTGAGCACGCACGCACACACATACAACTGGTGCGTATATCAGTACACACAAACAAATAAATACACACAAAATGCAATTGCAACGCATGAAAAATTCAAAAATCAACAGCAGCAAAATTTTTTTTGAATCCATTTAATTTTTAACAAAAATGTGTGCATTTTTTAAGTAAAACGAATAATTCACATGTAGAAGGAGATGAAAAAATATTTGCTGTGTGGTTATTTTTTAAGAAAAAATTTACTCTAATCGAATTAACACCAAGTAGAATTTAAATCGAACGAGCTTTATTAAAAATTTGCCACTTCTTTGCAATCACAAAATTTTTGATAGGGTAGGCAAAATTACCCAAAAATAAAATATTTTAAGGAATTAAGGGCTTTTAAGAAAAATTATACAAAATTTAATTTTAAGAGAAATAGTCTCAAATTTATAAAGAAAAAATTATCGCATGTAAAATGAGCCCATCACTTGAATTCGCTTAGTGAAAGTGATATCTGTGCTCTGTGTAATTTCAGAAGCAAATATGTTTGTTATACACAACATCGATGAATAGTTATATTCATTGTAGGCAGTAATGCTCACAACTCCAGTCACAACTGAAAGTTCATTTAAAAAAGGAATGGCCGCATTGTAGGCAACTTGCCTACATCTCCATATACAATGTGTTACAAATGAAAGGCAGATTGCCTTAAAACATCGCTTACTAAGTGCCTGTATAGTTTAGCGAGTTGCCTACATCTTCACATACAAAGCATGCAACCAACAGGCAAGACACCTTACATCTCCATATACAAAGCAAGTACTTCATCGGTTTTCCGCTGGGTATCACGTCTAGAGAGAAACTGAATTGAAACTCTTTAAAAATGGCGCAACTCGACATAAAAATAAAGATAAAATAGAGCAACAGCTTGACATTCTACGAACTGAAGTAATATTACAAAGTATATATTGTAGCGAAATTTGGTTTACGCCAGAAAATTCTCGAAATTAAAACCAACAAAAGAAAACTAAACGATACTAGCTAGCATCTGGCTGTATAAATACTTTTACACCATCTAGCGGCCAATTGCAGTTTTTGTAAATAAAAATTAAATTATCGCCGTCGTACAACGCCATCTAGAAGGTATTGAATTATTCGAGAAAGTGATTGTGAATTCCACGCCGCTACGCCATTTGGAAGGTACTGGTAAATTGTGGATTATTGTGGATTGCACGTCGATACGCCATTTAGAAGGTACTGGATTATTCGAGAAAGTGATGACTGTAGTATAAAAGGTTGTCATCTGAGCTGTCGTACACAGTTGAATTTGAGCAACATAAGTGAACAGTTGAATCGAAACAGTAAAGTAAAACAGTTGTCTATACAGTGTCAGATTAATATTAGAATTTGAATGTTAATGAAATAAACAGTTGTAACGTGTAAAAACTAACTTTTGTGATTTAAATAAACCATTTTATAATTAAATAAGCTTGTGTGTTTTTGATTGTTACACAATCCAGTGATCGAACTCAGAAAAGTGCAGGAGATCGAAATCATTGTCTAAGAGACAGGAATTTTGTAACAATATTTTACCCTAAGACAATTTGATCGCATATACCGCGAAAGATAGTACAGAATATAGAAAAACTAGAGAAATGTCAAAAAGTTTCCGCAGCGATTTATCCTGTTCATCCGTCGTTTCTAACCTCTTCTCATTATTTTTCTAAGTCGTATGCAACTGAGACGCATCGTGTAAGTGCTGGTTCAGTTTTTTAAAGAGTACACATAATATACTACAAAATGTCTTGCTGAAGCTGTGCTCAACGATTTCCGTTTTGTTTTTGTGTTATTTAATGTTGGACTAACTGCAAAGTTGTTGACATTCTGGTTATCCTCAATCAACGAGAGCAAATCTCATGCATGCAACAGCAAGCGACGCAAAAAAAATTTTAATGTCCTTACAATTGCAATGTTTTTATCCTACAAACTGTATATCCATATGTGTATATCCGTTTTTATGGTTAGCTTTATAACTGTCTAAATGTCTACTTTAAAAGGTGGCTCTAAATAATAATTTGAATAAAACAATAGTTAGATTTTCTTAATAGTATGTATGTTTGCATAAGTCAGTATACATATTATAATAAAATGCCATAGCCAAATAAATCAATTCTTGGGTTTCAACCCAGCAAACTTTATCGACCTAAGAAAATTTTATAAAATAGTAGGTTTTTTTAAAAATTGATCACATCTGACTCGCTTTTGCAACACTTATCAATCACAATCACTTTAAACTTTATTATTTTACTACATAATTTAGATTGCAAATTTTTATTTTTTAGATCCACTCTGCATTGCATACATCACTTGATGCTTTCAAGTTCAAGTTTTGTGTGTTAGCCAAAATAATAATAAAAGTTATATGGGTATTTATTTAATTTTCTATTCACTTTACTGCTCTATGTCTTTTGCATGAATTTTTCACTCTTTTTCAATTCAATTTATCTGTCATATTTTTTTTTAACTTCTCAATGTTATTCTTGCGTTGCTGCAAACCAACCAAACAAAGACATTTTCACATAGACTAAAAAAACACCACATCCATTTACAGTAGCAGCAGCAACATAGTCATCATCAGCAGCACATGGTCCAGTCTGCGATTTGTTTCTATACAACACTACTGTTATTATTATTATTATATTTCTCGTACGTATCCTGTGCATCCTTTCAACAGCACTTTGCCAAAGTGTATGTGGCAGTATCTACATCTGTATTATTGTTTTTTTGCAATATTCGTAAGCGTTTGCTTATGTTGTAAAACAAGAAAATTTTAGCTGAGTGCGTTGTCTTTATGAGTATAGAAAACATGAAAAATTTTCAAGGGCCTGTACGTAGTCCTTTATGAAAACGTTTCATTGCCATATTGTAAATGGTTTATTATTATTGCTTTTATGGTATTTTTTAGTTTTTTGTAAGCATTTGGCTTATGCTTTGAATATGTAGAACTTAAAGCTTTGGTCCAAATTAAAGCCAAAGACTATAAGCGATTTTGGTTGCTTTAAACTGAAAATATTGCTGAAGAACATATTTAGGCCTTTTGGCGTTTAGGTTTTATGGCATAAATTGTAATAGTACGCCTCTGTTCTTACTATTTTTATATACATATATAAAAAAATCACTGCATACGCAACATAGTTGGTATCTACTCTTTCCGATTAAAAATAATCATAGTCAATATTTTCAATAACTGAAGTCAAAAAATCAACGCGAAGGAATAAAAATAAATCGTAACTTTTTCTCATTTTGTAAATTAAATTTCAAAAACCATATTATACTGCACCAGACCATCCCATACCGCACCATGTCCAAACCGTACCAAACCGTACCTAACTGTATCATACCGTGGCATATTAGCCGCGTTTTATTCGCTTAGGTTAAACCTAAAAGTGAATAAAACGCATAAGTTTAACGTTTTATAATTCTGCATTTGACCAATAGGTGGCATGACAGTGTTTGACAGAAATTCTCTTTTAAAATCAGAGCCGCCTTTATGGTTGTGTGGTTGAACAGGGCTTAGCACGGTAAGGGGCTCACGTATCAGTACATAATTTTTTTTTTCAAATTCTTGCTGTCAAATGATTTCAAAGTGTTTTTATAGTGTCGCAGATGCTAATGCCAAAGTTTCCTTTTCGTTTTCTGTTGTTTCGTCACTGTTTTTATTTTTATTATGTGTTTCTATTTTAATATTTGGGCCTAGCACTGACTGGGTGCACAAGACCTCGCGTGACCTAAAAACGCTTCTTCAAAATTCCAGCAAAGCTGCCAAATATTTTTGATGCCTTTATGGTTGTGTGGTTGAACAGGGCTTAGCACGGTAAGGGGCTCACGTATCAGTACATAATTTTTTTTTTCAAATTCTTGCTGTCAAATGATTTCAAAGTGTTTTTATAGTGTCGCAGATGCTAATGCCAAAGTTTCCTTTTCGTTTTCTGTTGTTTCGTCACTGTTTTTATTTTTATTATGTGTTTCTATTTTAATATTTGGGACTAGCACTGACTGGGTGCACAAGACTTCGCGTGACCTAAGAACGCTTCTTCAAAATTCCAGCAAAGCTGCCATATATTTTTGATTATATTAGGTTTGTGTCTATGATGCTTCAAACTTTAGCAAAGACAAAAAAAGTTCAATCAATTGAACTAGAAATTGAGCTGGTTTACACATTTGTATGAGATTCTGGTTTAACCAAAGCGAATAAAACACGGCTATTGTTTCATACCTTACCATACAGTAACATGCCATACCACGTCATACCGTGCCAGAATCTACTATACCGTATCATACCGTAGCCATACTGTATCATACCGTGGCATATCGTACCATACCGTACCTGACCGTACCATACCGTAGCATACCGTACCAAACCATACCGTACCATACTGTACCATAACATACCATACCTTACCATACTGTACCATACCATGTCGGTATCGTATTGTACCGTAGAGTGTCATGTAGTATCATATTGTACCTTAGCATGCCATCTCATATGACCATGCGGACCTTTCCTAATTTTTAAGAAATTTTCCTTTTTTTTTCAAAGCATAAAATGCTCCCTATAAATGCGATGCACCATGTTGGTTTTTAGAAAAGGAGAAATGATAGAGGGAAGGGGGATAAATGGAGTAGTATCGGTGAATATTTCTCTTGAATTTAACGATGTCAGAATTGCCGGGAAAGACAGACGCTGGCAGGCTGTTCCACAACTTACTCGTGCGACCAAAGAAGGAATTATCGCGAAAGTGTGATGACCTGTTACACACCGGCGTGACGCAAAAGGGATGGCACTGATGGGACGCCCGAGTTCTGCGAGAGAAAATACGGACTTATGGAATCAGATCACAAATCTCTCTAGAGCACATCCCATTTAAATACCTATAAAAAGGATAGAGGTGATGATAGATTCATCGCCACATGGTTTTAAGAACCCTTAAAATTATTTAATTTATCTCGTTTTAAAAAATATTTTTTTAACCGGAAAAATACCGGAATATTCGGAATTGTTATGCGTATTTACAAATTTGCATATTTTTCTCGTTCATGTCAATCAAAAAGAACACTCAAGAGCTTTAAAAGGTTCATGAAAATGCCCGAAAATTGATAAGCCTTGTGTCGTAATTTTTCCTGAGGTGGCGGAATCCACCCATAGACTTAAATGAATCTGAATATTCAGACCGTCATTTTGTAACTGAGATAGTGGTGTCTTTTAGTTTCTACTTCTATTTCATCTTCGTTGCTCTTGCAGCAGTCCCGATGGGGCAATCCAAGTTTTTCAACCATCGTGTCACTATCAGAGCGCTGCGTTAGGGCTCCTTAAAAATCATAATCGCCTATATTTAAAATCCTAAAATCCAGCGTTTCAAGTAAGCAAAGGTAGTACCTTAATGGAAATGCTCAAAATATTTCACTGTCCCATGTCATAGATCTTCTTATTTTGTAGTTTAACCGTGCATTAACTATACATTTTAGAAAATTCAACAAATTGCCTCCTTTGAGCGGTTACAGGCTTGTCTTTTTCCCAAACGTCCGCATACACGGTTATAATATTTTCAACAATTTCTTCATCCTTTTCTTTCGAAAATTCAAACATCAAGATGTGTTCATTAATACCCTCACAATTTTCTTATAGTTTTGCTGTCTTTTCTTTCCTAGTAAATCCTGCAAAAACTTTTTATTTACACAAAACAAATTCGCATATAAATTTATTTTTATTGCATACTTTGAGGCAATTGAAATTTCAAGTCAAGCAAGACGTCAAGGTTAATGACATGTTTTTTTTATCTATTTATTTAGTTTGGCTTCTTGCACTGGCATCTTTCTTGGGGAAAGTTATTTATGTGTTGCTTTTCTGCTATAATGCGACATATTTTATATGCTTGTTTTTCAATATCTTGCCAGATTTTTGTTTTCTGATGTTACGACTTTTACCATGTTTTTGCTACTGGTGACGACAAAAGTTTAGCCATAAAAAATTTATTTATATTTTTCTGTTGCTGTCATTTGGCTTTTATTGTTTGCTAAAGCAAAAACAGTATTTATTTCGTTTCACAAACTCAAGAACGTCAATTTGTAAAATGTACAAAACTTTAAAGTGTGGCTAAACGGGATAGTCATATTAAAATACTTTACTTTGAAACTAACAGATTTTTAGAAAATTTAATTATTTATAAGTCAAAAACACTTGAATTGTATTTAATGTGCTTTGAAGAAAATTACTTTAATTTGTTGAAGAGCTGAAGGGAAACATTTAATCAAATGTTACTCATACGAACTGTTGACCAAAATGCTATGTATGTAAGGACTGTTGCTGATTTCAATTTTTCATATAGCAGTACACATGAACATTTTATTGCTTTAATTTATTTTATTTTAATTTTTTCATAATTTTTTTTCTATATTTAAACTTTATAAAAATTTTTAACGAATTAATTTTATTTATACATTTTCTTAAAAATTTTTATAAACTTTAATTAGTTTTTTTTTTCCTACATATTTTTATAATGTTTCAATGATTTTTTCAAAACATACAAACTATTTTTGGGAATGTTTTCATTTTCAATATTTAATAATATTTTAACAATTTTATTGCTTAAAGCTTTATGTTTCCACTCTTAGGTAGTAATACTCATCCAGGCATCCTCCTTTACTTGCGGTAGTGTGTATCGCATTTTCAATGGTGCTAATATATGCAGTATCATATGTTTGCATTCTTGGGATGCAACTGGTGTCTTTGGAAACACTAGCGAGGAATTAATACGTTTTAACAGTATGTGCACATTTGAACCATCATAGGGTAAACGACCAAATACCATGGCATAGCAGACAACACCACATGCCCAAATGTCGGAAAGGAATGGATCATAAGCGACACCTGAAGGCGTAAAGAAGGCTTTACATTGTTAAATAAATATTGAAGTCTTATGTGATATGAGCGTGTTGTTAATAGGTTAATATAATTTGGTAAGCTCTATTATAAATGTCCTGCCTGTGATTTATATTAAGCTGTATTATATTATTATACACATTTATAAAATCTTTAAAAATCTTATTTTTCTGCAGCCAAAATGTACATAAGCTAAGAAGTATAGTACATCTTACGTGTAGAACATTTACATGAAATCTTCCAAATATTAAATTAAAAAATTTAGTTACCCTTTAAAATTTCTGGACTTGCATATGCATAACTGCCACAAAATGTTTTAGAGAGTATCACCTGTTGATCACTTGTTTTGGTATCTTTGCGTGCGAAACCAAAATCAATTAGTTTAATATTATAGTTCTCATCGAGCAGCAGATTTTCACATTTGATATCTCTGCAAAAGAATACGAAAAAAAAAACTTACGTGTATAAACATAAAACAGACATATGGGGAATATCCACAAAATATGTCAAAAGTCAAAAGTCGAAAATTTAGCAAAAACGTTGAATAGTACAAAACAAAATGTAATTGTCACACCTACCTATGCACCACATTTTTCGAGTGTATATATTCCACAGCACTAATCAGCTGTGAAAAAAGTTTACGTGCTAGCGGCTCATCAAGAAATTTTTTCTCCCGCACAAAATCCAAGAGAGTGCCATTCTCTGCCAGTTGCATGATCAAATAAACTCTGAAAAGAAAAATTTATTTTTGAAAGTAAGTAAGCGATGTTTTAAGGCAATCTGCTTTTCGTTTGTTACACATTGTATATAGAGATGTAGGCAAGCTGCCTACAAAGCGGCCATCACTTTGTAAAAAGAATTTACAGTTGTGGCTGGAGTTGTGAGCATTACTGCCTACGATGAGTATAACTATTCATCGATGTTGTTTATAAAATTTTTGCCGCTGGGATAGTATCAATTTTACAAAAATAAATATTTGCTAAATTTGACAAAAAAAATGTTTTTCCACCTTTCGATAGCAAAAAGTTGGATAAGAGCCAGTGCGGAATTAAAACTTTGCGAGACCAGGTGCTGGAAAGGGATCCCTTATAGATAAACATAAAGAAAATTTATGATCAAAATAAATAAATTTATAGCATAAAAATGTTTTGCTACAATTGCAACTCACAAAAGTCGTTGAAATTGTGAAATGGACCCAGTATACAAAAAATAAAAAGTGCTCCTATTTCGTTTCTCATAAAAAATTCCAAAATCCACACCACATCCTGCCATATTTGAAGCCTTTTGAGTTCAGTGTCTGAGGCTCTAGTCCTACATGAACACCTTAATACAGCGCTAGATAGGCGTCTCCGTTGGCTCGGAGTCCGATGACTACAGTTATAACTCATCAAATCCAAGATGAATCCAGCGCAGGTTAAGGGTGACGCCAATTTTAATATTTCGGGTCGTCTTTCAGAAAAAACAAAACTACTGACACCATTCGATGAACGCCAAAAATGGTTTTTGAGCATCACTAAGGATGTCCTCGAGCACCGTTCGAGTCTAATTCAAACTCATTTTAATTTTGTCCACGAATGATGCACAAGAGCCTCTAGTGTTGTTCCAAAGATTCAAAAAAAAAGTGAGGAGCCATAATATCAAAAATCAATTTTCGAGATTATCAGTAAAAACTGTGAAAAAAGCGCCTTAAACAAAATTTGGGGCGGAGGCGTCCTTGGTTCACGAAACTTCATGGAAAGACTTTGAAAAGAAAACAAATCAAATTTGACACTTTAGTATGTTTTACATCAATCAGAGGAAAAAAAAGAAATTCATCTTCAAAGGCAAAAGAAATATTTCAATAGTGAGGTCGAAATATTTCTTTATGGTAGCTTTCTTTTTTTTTGTTAGATTTTTCACAATCGATTGGATTAAAACTTAATATTCTTGATTGCAGAAAACTTAAATTTTTTAATTGCTCACCTATGACTCGTCTCGATACTTTGATAAAATGCAATTAAATTTTCATGATGCAGCCCCTTCACGGCGTCGATTTCACGTGGTAAGAACTTCGTTGTATACTCTGTGGGTGCTTTCACTTTAGATATAATTTTGACTGCAACTCTCTTGCCATACTCTTCGGAGTAGCCAATTTTAACTTTTGCATAATTTCCAGTACCAATAACCTTGCCCAATATAATGCCATGATCTTCTAGTATCGACTTTTGTCGACCACTTTTTTGACCACCACTTGGTGAAGGCGAAATATCTGTTGCATCCATGGAGGATTTCCGATTACTCGGTCCTGGCTTTTCTTTTGCAACTTCCTTTTTAGGATCAGATTTCCTTTCACCTTTTTTTTCATCTTTTTCGTCTGTGAAATTGTAAACTTTTTTTTGCTGTCCACGTCTCGTTGTTTCCTCCTCTTTGTATGAATCGTGAAGTAAATCCTATTTGGTGAAAACCCTTTAACTGTCACCAGCAATATGGATATGATATACTCACTTGTTACCGAAGTTACGGAGAGCGAGGCTTTGGGTGTTACGGCCATTTAAGTGTAAAAACAAACCAAAATTTTGTAGTTGTGTAATTTTGTGCCAAATAAGAAACAAAACTTATATAAAATATAATGAACAAAAAATTTAATTTGCAAATTTTTTTTTATTAAATTTCT
The DNA here is from genome assembly GCA_949775025.1 of Tricholauxania praeusta. Lineage (NCBI taxonomy): Eukaryota > Metazoa > Arthropoda > Insecta > Diptera > Lauxaniidae > Tricholauxania > Tricholauxania praeusta. Next base: position 121,660,951 of record OX459030.1, on the reverse strand, counting down.
TATTTGTGTTTTTGCGTTACATTGAATTTTGATGAGGATTTTCTCAAAAGCTACGTTTAAAATTTATTTAAAAAAAAAATATTTAATATTAAAACTTTGACACATGAAAATTTTGAAGTAGGGGAATTCATTTGAAGTTTGCGAGATGTTTCGCAAAGACTGTGTTGATTGTACATATGAATATGATTTTTTGGGCTTAACCCTTAACATGATGAAATCTAATCCCGTAAAAGTATAAACATAATTAAGAGGATTCTTTTTTCTTGAAATATTTTTCCTTTAAACTCACTGCTCGAATATTAGGAGAACATTAGCAAGAAGTCAACTGTAATTCTAATTAAGGAGGTTAACACCAAAAATAAAATGAAGTTCAAAAATAACGCGACTTACCATTCATTTATCTCCTCCAATATAATGCTAATGCTGTTCAACTGGCCATACACATTATGTACATGATGTCAATGTAGTTCTGGCAAAGCTTAAGTCACCCTTCCACCAGGCTCCTGCAATGCGTTTCTGTCCGCAAATCGAAAGTCATGGTTGTCCTTAAGATTTCGGCAGCTTTCGTTCAGTTCCTGTTGCATTCTTATTTTAAAGAAGCCTTCACGATCTCTGTCACTGTGACATTCCCTGAAGAAATAGGGTATGGATGTGTTCAAATTCGCTTTTTTTCAGAATTTTTTTTGAATTTTTTTTACAGAAAATTGACAAACCCATGCCAATTACTCACGTGCAATCGAACAAATTTGCTCAAATTTGAGGTATCTTTTTAAAAGCACAAATTGTGTGATTTCTTATATATTTTTATTGGAAAGTAATGTACATTGAGTCCAGTTAATAATGAGAAATAATGTCTTTCAAGTGATCTCCTCTGCTAGTTCGGCAGGCTGTCAATCTCTTTCCAAAATGTTGAACAATTTTTTCGCATAATGAAGGTTTCAACAGTGATATTTGCTTGATGATGTTGTCTTTAACCCTTAAGTGCATAATGAACCATATATGGTACGTGCCTAAAATTATAGCCTAGTCTACCCAAACAACCTGCATCGCGTTAAGTTTTGCTCCAACTTGTAGCAAGCAATACCAGCTTTCACATTAATGTCTCTTCAGCTCTCCGATGTCCACTTTCAGTTCCCAGTAAGCTGTCAAAGTGGTCGAACGTTGTGTTTACAATAAATTTTAAAAGTGACCCTCATCAGTGAATTAAATATTGATAATTTCCATTATTCATTTCCATATTTCATTATTATTCATTTTTATTAATTTCTAATAAAAAAATAATAAAAAAGAGTTTTTCATTTCAAATATATATGCTTTTTGTACCACATTTGGTACACTGCACAAATCACACTTTTTGAGCTTTTCCGGAAAAACGGTGCATTTCCCATGTAAATGAATGCCCATTTCGTGGTCAGCGTCTGATTTACATAAAAGTAGCTTGGTCTCCATATTAGGGGCTGACCCCATGTATTTAAGGGTTAAGATGTTGAACAGTTTAAGGGAAATCTTAAGAAACCTTATAAGAAGAAATCCAATTGTTGTTAAGTCGTCAATTCACGTCTGTTCTTCAAGAAATTTTTCGATTATTAAACTGCTCTTTCAAAAGATCGATTGACTTTGTTGCTGTGTAACATACTATATTGCACCGTCCCACACTGGTTCCAAATCGAGTTTTTTGGTTCAAAAATCACTAGAGAGCACAAATCTTGTCGGAAATGAATAATTTTCTTTTTTAAATTAAAGCTAACCGAAATGCCAACAAATCGTCGGAGCCGGAATTGTGTAAAGAAGAACTCATTTTTAATTATTTTAAGTTAAACATTTTTTTCTTTTTTTGGTTTAACTTGAAACGAAACTTTTCTTTTTTTAAAATCGGGCAAGGATTTGTTGGAATTTTAGTAACTTTTCATTTAAAAAACATTGTTAATTTTCGACAATAACATATATGCGCTCTTTAGTCAATTCTGAACCAAAAAATATTAAAAAAAAATTGTTTTTAGCTTGAACTTTTGGTTTTTTGGATTTCTAGAGAATTGCTTTTTTTTGTTAAATTAAAGCAAGCCGAAATGCCAACCGATTGTCGGAGCCGGAATTTCAAAAATAATTTTTTAATATAAAAATAGTTTTTTATTATTTTCAACCAATCCTAATAAAACTAAGTAGCTGATCTATACTAACATGTCTCAGGTTATACAGGTCATCAAATAAAAACGAACCAAGTGCCTTATGTTGTTTTCTAGCAAGTGTATGCCAGGACCAAAGAAAATGTTTAATGTTTTCCTCTTGCTTTATATCCCTACATCTTCTACAGAAATCAAAAGACCAAAGACACTAAAACATGAAGATCACAATTTTTTTCAAGATTCGTCGAAAAATTTTAATTCGAAAAAAGAAAAAAATTTCGGAAATGGACCAAAGCACTTTTTATTGAAAATAATGCTATGTAATAAAACATGATACATGGAGTTTTAACACATAAGTATATTAAAAATAAAATGGGTAGTTTAAGAAAATGGGCGTGGTAAAAAAAAATTTTGTGTTTCGTGCTAATGTCAAATATCTTTAAAATTAGGGTTGTTTTTGTAAAAGAAGGCAACACTGTTCAGTACAGTTGCGTATCCCATAGCAACCGCTAGGCAAAACAATATGAAAGTCTAAAAAGCGTTTTCCCTTTTTTGTGACATAAATTCTGATATAAGAAATTTCTTAAAAAGAATCCTCCATTTCATTGAAAATAATCTACACAGAGGACAATTAAATAAACAAATGCTGAAAATAAGCAAAGAGTTTAATTGATGGCGGAGCTGCATATAATTGGGCAAATACTAAAGGCAGCTGAATTTGAGGAACCACATATTTTTTGCAAGTGGAGTTTACAAAGCGGTTAATTTTTTTTTTTTTAATTTCTATGACACATTTTTCAAGTAAAAGTTTTCTAATTTCAAATACATTTTGCCTTATTGCAGGCGCGGCTTGGAAAGTCTTACAAGGCGAATGTGAGGGACAAACATTTGTTGCTGCAAATCGTGTGCAAGAGACTTCAGAATTTGTGCATCCGATAGATGTACATTTGGCTACAGCTTCGGTACAGGGTTGGCCGAAATTTCATGTTGAAGTGCATGCTGTGAATATATTACGTAATAGTTGGCCTGTCGGTTACGGTTTTATACACGTGCCAACACGTCCTGGTACACATCGCTTAGAATTACTAACTTGGAAGCTAACCCCGACTGGTTGGTGGGATAGTATACGTGAGAAATTTGGCGGTGGTGGTGCTGCTTTGAGCAAGCCTGATTTAATATTCTCCGGAGTTGAGAGGTAAAAATTATAAATTTTCTATCGAGCTTGTTTCTTCTCGTGTGTCACAAAGCCACGATTACGATTTCTTTGGCGCCGCGATTTTACGAATTTTTTTGATAGAACACCTCAAAATAAGTCGAAAATGTTAAATAAAAAAAAACCGATATCTCGTTTAGTTTTCGAAATATCGATACTTGAAAATTTAATTTTGATAGTAGCATTTGAAGAACGATTTCCGTGGCGCCGTATCTGACGATGGTTTTCGATGGAATACGTCAAAATAATGCGAAAATGTTATATAAAAAAATCGATATCTCGTTTGCTTCTCGAGATATTGATACTTAAAAATTTTGTCGGTTTGACTATTCCGCTTTTTAGTGGAAACACAATACATCGGAGGTAAAAAAACAGTCAGGATATTAAATTGGAAGACAATACTGAGATGGTTTCATGAAATTGACTTATAAAAAACAGTTGATTTCATATTGTAGCAGCATATTTTTGAAAAATATGCAATTGCAGTATCGAAGACTCAGAACCAATTGAATATAATTTCTTTGTATTTCTTTTTTTTTTTCAGATACAAACTACAAACACGCACCTCAGGCAAAATCATAATCGATGTTAATCTAATCTTTCGAAATTTTTCAAAATACGGTGTAGAGTTTTGAATAACCGAGACTGCCACAAATTATACTAACAAAGATGATACTACAATACAAACTGCTACTACTCCATTGCATATTGCATATGGTGCAAACTGTCAAAATTGGAATATCAAGACCAACAGAAACTACAACTACATCACCTGTAACAACATCAACGAACACAACAATTGTAGCTGAGACAACAAGTGCGTTAACAGAAGACTTCACAGAAACGAGCTTTTTAATAGACACATCCCAAAATGCCCCAAGTACTACAACACCACCCCCGAACAATACGACTGTAAGATTTTTTCAAGTCCCTACTCTACCACCAAGAACAGCCAAGCCGAAGATAGTGAAAATAAGACCAAAAACAACTACAACAACCACCACTATTACACCGGATGAATATGATGCTGACGGTGATGACGATGAAGATGATGGAGCAAACTCGAAAAAGATTAAAACAGTTAATAAAGACTCCAATGTTGGTGCAAATAACTATTATTGTAGCTGTAATTTATTAACCAACACTTGCGATATTAATTGCTGCTGTGATACTGATTGTTCGCCAGAAGCGCTTAAGGTCTTTGACTGTTTTGCATTGCCAAAACATCCTGAATTACGTACACGCCTGGAAGATTTTCAGTATGAGCATGGTTTACCATCGTGTCGCATCAACGATGGTTGGTTGTGTGTATTCCGCAGCAATGTTAAAATTGAGCCCCAGAAGGTTTGTTAAAGAAGATTTTAGAGTAGTCTATAATGTCATTTAGTAAACTGTTTCTCTTTTTTTTAGACTGTAGATCTCCACTTGGATGAAAGTAAATTTTATAAATGGTCCAGTTTGATGTTGGACACAGTACAGCCGTCTACTATAGTAAATAGCATGCAATACTATAGATTTGGCGAACCATTGCAATTGATTAATGTGGAAACTTTGGAAATTAAATATTTTGGTAATAATCTCAGTCTTTGACTCTACGCAAGGTGACCCAAAAGTTCTCTGTTAGTTGCGATGATACATTCGCCTTGGTCAACGAATTTCGCAGATCGCAAGATTTTTAATGGTTTTTTTTTTCAAGATAATTTTGCAAAATCTGGCAAAAAAGTAAATGAATTGAAAAAATTTTGCAATCATGTCATTACTTATTGTCGACCTCCCTATTAACTTTGCTTTGTTCAACCTTTCCGTATGAAAAACGTTTTTAATGAGTTATCATTTTTTCTTGCAGAGCTTCCTTTCTCCTTTGTCAATTCGCGCTGTCAAATCAAGGAACCAATAAAACATCTCAAGTCCATGGTCTGGCAGTGTCAAGTTTATAACTTGGAAGAATTGCAACAGAGCAAACGAGTGGTTTTGGAACTCATAAGTGAAAATAAACTACTACAAAAGCCATTAGAACAAACTCTAAATGCTGCTGAAAGAGTCATGGATGGCGCCTTAGATGTGAAACTAAAGCGCTGTATAATTGCCAAGCAAAATACCAATGATGCAATCGCTGGGGCAAAATCATGCATAGACACTAACTCAACAGAATTAGAAGTCGAAAACTATTATGCGCTAGATATTGAAATTATATTCAAGCATAACTTCACGCATCTGAATGAATGTGTCGTAAACTTAAAAGAGCAGGAGATTGTGCTGAAACATCAAATGACAGAGTATTGGCAAACATTTCATGTGCAATTTCAATTGCCTAATGCAACCAACAATCAACACAATGATGACGAAAAACAGGCTATTTCAGGCCCACTTGGTTACCTACAGCGAGAACCAATAATTATGGCAAAATTTATAGCGTACAATGAAAGTTTAGAGATGCGCGAAGGCAACTTAGTGCTGGATTATTTTCATCCCAATGCCACTAGATGGCGAAAACAACATACGCTGCAATTGCCATTTAAATGGCAACAACATTGTTATAAAAATTTTGAAAAAGAAAATTTAATCAATTATGGCGTCAGTGTTCACAAACAATGCACGGTACGTTTGTCAACGAATTCGCCATACTTAAAGCTCGCACCTGGAGAGCGTAATTTTACAGGCATTTGCGTAGAATTGCAACAGCAGGCAATGTCACAACTTCTAGTAGCAAATTTCACACAAGATGTGTGGATCTCTCAGTTGGGTAAACCGGAAAATCACACACAGACTAAATGGACTAAGCTGGTGATAAAAAATGCGGATTTCGCACCTCCAATTGGCTCATATAATGCTTTAGTGCGGTCGTTTACTTGTCAAAATATGTTATTGGATGTTGCATATGAATTCCAAATAGGTGGTAACTTTATAGAGCAGAATGTGCCACATCAACAATTGGTCAAACAGGCGACACTAACGTTTGGTCGTAGACATGATTTGGAATTTTCATTGACGGAATCAATTGAATTACCATTGGCAGTGTCGGTAATGTTTTATGATTTCGAGACAAGTGTGCAGAGTGCACAAAATGACGCCAACTCAAAGATGCTTAGAACTTGGTCATATGCAATAAGTGTCTCTATTTTACGTTTAGTCTATGAACATTTAGTTTAAAGGCTTTCATAGCCTCAATATTAATTTAATGAAGCTGTAACTCTAATTTTGGTGAATAAAAGCATTTTGATAAATTTTAAATTTTTAAAACAAAAATTATTTACACTTCAAATTAAATCTTACAAGTCAAACCTTTTTACAAATTAAATTAATCTTAATGATTAATAATTAATGATTTCTTGAGCAACTTTTAGTCAACTCTATTGTTTTTGTGGTTCGCTCGCTATTAAGTTTTATAAAACTTCTTAAAGGTCATTCAATTAAAATTTTATTGAACATGTTAATTTAATATTCAGTCAAACTTTAATTAAAGTACTAACTTAAATTGTAGTGAAATCCATTCAAACGTTTTCGCATGCAGCTGCCAAATTATCATCTATCTGTCGTCTGCAAATTTTTACAAAATAAAATTTAAATAAAATTAAAACGAAGCCCTCAATTAAAAAAACTTACTTGCAATCTGTCCAAACGACTAAGCAAGTGTTTGCGTTCAACATAGGTACAGTTCAAGACTACATTTGATTTTGCTGACTCAGATGCTTTTTCATCTTTCAACTGCCAACAAATGCGCCAGTTATCCAAAATTATTACCATATCGTTACGTAAACTAAATGTCCAGTGATTTTTCTCGTTTTCCATTATTTTTGTCAACTTACGTAATGCCTCTGTAAATTTTGCTAAATTTTGCTGTGGCATAACACTGCGTTGATATGGCGCGTATTGTATGCGCTTAAGGCCAGCGTCATTTGTTACTTCTATAACAGAAGCTTCTGTACAGAAATCAAAATTTTCTTCAACATTACGATACACTAATGGTAACTTAAAATTTATTAAGCAATCAAACGATTGACGTGCCATTGAGCGCAGTTGTAATGCGGCATTAAAACCGTCTAAGCAAGTAAATGTTGCTGTCGTTGTCGCGTTTATAGTTGGACACAAACTAAGAATTTGTAGTCCACAAGATTCTGAAAGAAAACTACAATTTGTATGAGGCTGTTGATGTGGTGAATTTGAAAAATCCGTGCGCTGTTCATGCACCAAACGTTGATAATTATGTGGAAATAAACGACGCAATAGCAGTTCTAACACAAGAGGTTGTTGTTTTGCATCAATACTGAGATCAGCTATGAGTAACACTCCAGAGCGTTGCAAACGATCTAGCGCCGCGTTTTCAATGGTAGTGCTACAAATTAAATCATTAAAGTTTATAGGAGTAAAATCATCTCGAAAATTTGTATGTTTTGTATTCCATGGTATTTGATTTGAAATTGTCGTTGTTTCTTGAGCTGCTTGTGAAAGAAAAATGTCCACCAATGAATAAGTTGATGTGTGCCCATTGTTCCCTGTAAAATCGTTACATAGTTATTGAACTAAAAAATAAAGCTTTATAATTGTACTTACACTTAACTACCATATTATCTTCGCTTAGCGTAGCTTCTTCTGGCTGCAAATTTAATGGATATGCTAAAAGATTTTGCTTTCGCACACCTGTAGTGCTATTGAAGCATTCTTCACATTTACAAAAATCACGAAGCCAATTAAAATCAAACCGTTGTGTTTCCTCAAAATCAACATGCTGAATGATCAATTGACGTCCATCAGTTTTGATGATAGACTCGTTAATTGGCTCGGCAACTGGTGAAAAGAAAAAAATTAAGACTTAACAAGTAAGTACGAAAGTATAGCTATTAAAATTAACTAAAAAATTTATGTTTTCACAACTTTATATTATACTCGCTTGTTTCGCTACGCCTGCGTAAATAATATTCTGAGTTGTCTAAAGAAAGAATTTGTCGACTGGCCGAACGACAAGAAAAATCGTCATATCTCTAAAATTATGGGTTAGATTTTAAAGGTTTGCGTACCATTATAGTAGGCCATTAAAGTATCTAACTTATGACACCCATATTTTTAATACCCATTCAGAGATTCCCAACTTATAAGGACTTTTACAAAAGCTATATCCGAGCGACTTTTTTTGATTACATGTTTGTGCTTAGAATAAAAAGCACATAAGAAAAGTTTAGTTTAATTACTATAGGAGAATGGGAGCTAAAGTAAACATATGCCATTAAATTTACCGCAAAACCCAAATCAAAGAAAATATAATAAAACCGTCCAAATTCTTTCTGAAGAAATATGTTGACATCAAGTTTGATGACTTTAAATTTAGGCGCTTTGACTAAATATAAATAGTACTAAGTCTTTGTTAACAAGTCATCGAATGGACAAGTTCCTTAAAGTCGGCGACGTTATTTCTAGCACGAAATATGAACGTCCACTTCTAAGACAGTTTCTTTTGCTTATCAAAGCGCTCCTAGTAACTAGCTTTAGCAGTTGTTACTAGAAAATTTGAAGCGACAACCATCATATCTCAAACGCTAAGTCAGCCTTACTTCTTTACCAATATATTAAATACCTTTTAGATCTGTTTCTTGCAATTCCTCCATTTGTGACGCTTCTTCTATATGTACAATAACACAGTTTGTTTCCTCCTGCTCTACTGGTTTTTCATTAATGTTATTGTCATCATCAGTGGCAATACTTGTAAAGGGTTGTGCTTCTTCCAAGTTCTCTATTGTCAGAAACATATTTGGTTCATCAATATTATGATCAACTTCTGACACAGTTGCCTCCTCACCATCTCCAGCTACACTAATTTCCATTTTAATTCTTTTATAATCGATTCCATTGCTTTCAGGACTTGCTTCTTTAGCAGCAGACAATTCATGGACATGCCTCTTGAGATTGGGTGATAAATTATCTTCTTCGCATCTTGATGCAACTTCATAACCGCGCGCCTGTACTGTAACAATTTGCCGACATTTATCCAATTGACTAAGGTCTATTAAATTGAGGCTAGGCACTGCAACACGATTTAGTAAACGTGATTCGGAGTGAATGTAGTCACTCGGGAGAAAATGTCGCGCGCAAATGCGTTTTACCTTATATACAATTGCACCAGCATCGTACAATGCTTTAAACCATTTTTGGCGACGTTCCTTGTTATATGGCAGTCGATGCACATATTCGAATCGATCGTTCTTGCAAGGAGCCAGATTGCAAAAATAATATATCTTATCTTCTGATTTATCCGGAGTTGTATCCATTGCACCTATGTATTTCTAACGGCAGATGAAAAATGCAATAATAAAAGAAAACAAACATCAAAATTATGACTCGAAAAGCACAATTTTGCTTCAATTTTCAACCGCCCGTCAAAAATTTGAAACGCGTTGCCAACTATTTCAATTGACCAATGTATGCATTGAAAAGTATTGCCTACTTTTCATGTTATCTTTCTTGATCTTCTACTATCCCATATCAGGGAGGATATTACATGCATAATAATAGCAAATGTATGCCTATTGACTCTCGCGTTCGTCAAGTGCATTAGACACAGCTTTAGGTTCTGCCCGCATGCTTTTTCATTCTTACAAAAATTTGATTTACATGTTCGAAATAGCACAGTTCTACAAAAATATATATAAAGGTGAATACTACCGACAAAAAAAAAAAAAACACCTCGGGACTATCTCAAAAGCTAGAGCCAGATGATAAAATTTGAAATATTTTTAGACTTAGCGTGTCAAATGTAGCGGAGAGCCCACAGTAGAAAAGTTAAGTGTATAAGATCAAAGCATGGGATGTATGGGAAAGATAGTGAGCCATTTTGATGAAATTAACAAACCAGGATTGCGTTGCCAAAGCTTGTCCCGATGACCGAAAATCACTGAATTTTAGCCAATTTTTTTTTTTATTAAAACTATTCTTGTAATATTGATATTTAGCAATTTGAAATAAATAATAGCTGCTGCTCGTTTTTAATTTTTATTTTTTGACTGAGAAAAAATTATTTCCGTTTTACAAAATAATAATACAAAACTCAAAACTTAGATGATACAAATTATTAGAGTGTTTCTGAACACAGTTATTTTAACACCCCTTCTCAATCTAATAATTGTAGTTGTTTTCGAAAATTCTCGAATTGTACAGTTGCAAGTGATTTCGTAAAAATATCTGCTAGTTGATTTTCAGTGTTTATTGCCAAAATATCCAACAACCCACTCGCAACGTGGTCTCTCAGAAAGTGATATTTCACATCTATATGCTTGGAACGTTTGCATTCCGTATTCTTGGACATAAATATGCAACCATGGTTATCTTCGAAAATTGGAACAGCATAATTTTTCTTTATTACATCCATGTCTTCCAGAATTCCTCTTAACCAAATAGCTTCAGATGCCGCTCCGCTCAATGCAATGTATTCAGCTTCACTGGATGAGGTTGCAACTGTAGCTTGCTTTTTGCTACACCAAGAGATGGTATTTCCAAAAACTTTGAAAACATAGCCACTTACTGATTTTCGGTCGTTGATATCTGAAGCCCAGTCTGCATCAGAGTATCCTGTTATTTCATTGCTGTTTTCACTTCGTTTAAAGTGTAACTTCAACTTCTTCGTACCTTTTAGGTATCTTAATATACGTTTCAATATTTTCCAGTGTGTTTCTGTAGGTTTCTGCTGAAAACGTCCCATGTATCCTATTTGATAACAAATATCAGGCCTTACACAAAGCATTAAGTACATAAGGCTTCCCAAAAGTTCTCGATATGGCTGATTTGTTGCTTCTTCTTGAGATTCAGATATCTGAAGTCCTTTTTCCATTGGAGTTTTTGCTGGGTTACAGTTTAACATATCAAACTTTTTCAAAATTTTGTCAATGTTAACTTCTTGTGACAGAGCCAAATGACCATTTTTCTGGTCGTAATCAATTTTTATTCCCAAAAAGTGTTTTAACTCACCACAGTCTGACATCTCGAATTTGTCACTTAATCTCTTCTTCAATAATTGGATTGAGGATAACGAATTTCCAGCGATAAGTAAATCGTCAACATAAAGTAAAATAAAGATGTGGTCATCATTGTTTTTCTTAGTGTACAAACAATAATCATGCCTTGATCTATTAAATCCAAGTTGAAGAAGATACTCGTTTATCTTCTCGTTCCAGCAGCGAGGGCTTTGTTTTAAGCCGTATAAAGATTTTTCCAGTTTGCAAACGTTATCTTCCTTTACTTCTAATCCATTCGGAACTTCTATATAAATATCTTCCTTTAGTTGTCCATGAAGAAATGCTGTTTTTACGTCCAACTGGTGAAAATAGAATTGCATTTGCACCCCTACTGCCAGCACTGTCCGAATTGTGGTCAACTTAGCTACGGGCGCAAAAGTTTCTTCATAGTCAATCCCATATTTCTGAAGAAAACCTTTAGCTACCAAACGAGCTTTGTATCTTGTAGGTTTCCCATCTTCGTTTTCTTTAATTTTAAATACCCATTTTGATTTCAATGGTTTTACTCCAATTGGCCGCTTCACAATTTTCCACACTTGATTTTTCTCCATAGATAGTAATTCTTCATCAATCGCTTCAAGCCACTTCTTACGATCAGAACGATTGCAAATTTCCTCGAATGTTTCAGGAGCAGAATTAATAAATTGTTCATCAATTGTTACATTGTAGCTCGAAAAGTAGTCCAAAAACTTACGTGGAACTGGTACACGCGAACTTCGTCTCACCTGTGTTGCCTCTTTTTCTTGTATGGCTTTTTCATTACTTGGGATATGTTCTTCATCTGCGACTTCTTCTAATTCTTCTTCCACATCATATTGAAAGTTGTTTCTTTGCGAATCGACACAATTTTGATTTTCTTGCGTGTAATCAGGTTCCATCTCGATCTCTGCAGGAATAGCATCAGCAACTCTTTCCCCTTCTTGCTCATGACTGCATAAAGTTATGATTTTGGGTTGACAGTATTCCTTTACGTCATCAGAATGATAACTCCACTCGTCGAATTTGACATCTCTTGCAACAAAAACTTTATTTTTAACAAGGTCCCATAGTCGATATCCATTGGGTGAGTATCCTATCATCATACACTCTTGACTCTTCTCATCAAGTTTCCTTCTCTTCTGTTCTGGTAGCCACGCATACGCCTTGCATCCGAAAACTCGCAGTTTTTCAAGATTTGGTTTTTGTCCATACCATAATTCAGCAGGCGTCTTGTCATTTTCTATTGCAGTTGTTAAGCTTCGATTAATTATATAAACAGCATTCAAAGCAGCTTCACCCCACATTGATTTTGATACCTTTGATTCAACCAGCAACGAACGAACTTTTTCGATTAGAGTCCTGTTGAATCTTTCTGCTATACCATTCTGCTGAGGTGAATATGCAACTGTAGTTTCAAATTGAATTCCTTTTTGTCGATAGAAAGTCATTTGTTCAGATGAGCAATATTCACGTCCTTGGTCGCTTCTCAATGTTGATATTTTCAGATTAAATTTTGCTGTCACTAGAGCTTCGTACTCCTTGAACTTTTCAAAAACATTGGATTTTCTCTTCATCAGATATATCATTGAAAAATGTGTATATTCGTCTATGAAGGAAACAAAGTATCGATGACCATCATACGTTTTTGGTGTGATTGGTCCACACACGTCACTGTGAATTCTTTCAAGAGGACGCTTGCTCCGTTCACGCGTTCCCAAAAATGATTCACGGCACTGTTTTCCTTTTACGCATACGTCACAGAATCCAAAAGGCTTACATTTTTCAATTCCGAGAACTGAACCACTTCTAACCAGTTTCTCCAATGACTGTTGACTTATGTGACCCAGTCTTCTATGCCATAATTTACTTGTATCACTCACACATAGATTTACACTTGCCTTCTCGTCTCGTAAAATTATTTCATACAAGTTTCCCTTCAATTTAGCACAAGCGATGTCTTTACCTTCATTTATGACGATGGCGTATCCTCCCTTAAAATGGACATCAAGGCCACTACTAGTCAATCGACGAACAGAAATCAGGTTATCTCGCAAATCCGGAACATACAGCACATCTTTAAGTACAACCAATGTACCTTTATTGGTATAGCCACGTATATCTCCAATCTCTCTTGCAATTAGAGCTTCTTCATTCTTAGCCACGTTAATTATAATTGGCTTCTTCAAGTTTTGAATTTTTGAAAAATATTTCTTTTCCTTAGCAAGATGATCACTTGATCCGGAGTCGAGCATAAAAACCATCTGTTCGTTGGAATAAGAGCTATTTCCATTCGCTATGAAACATACCGATTGCCTGTCTTCATCGCTGTCTTCAAACTTTACGCCTTTGTTGACCTCCTTATTCGGTCCTTTTGCAAGATTTGCATCACCTTTCACACGTACTCTGCAATTTGCCTTCATATGACCCTTTTTTCCGCAGTTGTGGCATTTCCCGTTGAATTTAAACAATTTTCCTTTTGATGTTGAAAATGCTGTCGTTGCCTTCTTATCCTCGTTTCCTATAGCTCGGTCAGATCTTTTTCTCTCTTCTGCCAACAATCTCTGCTTGACTATCTGAATAGTAAGTTCACTTTCCTTCATGTTCTCGAGAGCTGTAACCAATGGATCATAGCTCTCTGGAAGAGTAACAAATAGCTGAGACACCAAATCGCACTCAGTCAACGTTGCACCTGCAGACTTAAGTTTCCGCACAAGACTGTCGAATTCAAGGAAATGATCCTTCATTGACGTTCCTTCTTGTAGTTGTAGTCTTGCTAGCTGTTTTCTCACGATGGTTTGGCTTGATGCTGACTTCACCGAGAAAACGTCTTCCAGAGCATTCCACATTTCTTTTGCTGAATTTTTGTCCTTTACATAGTCCAAATAATCATCAGCAATGCAACTAACTATGATGGACTTGGCTCGCTTATTCCTCTCGTGGAATTTTTCAACGGCTGCAGCATCTTGAGATCTTGGAGCTGAACTCTTCACAGCTTCCAAGACATCCACACAATCCAGATACATTTGGACACGGAAACTCCATTTTTCGTAATTTGTTCCGTTAAATTGCAAAATTCCATGAGGAACTTCCTTCCGATGGTCGCCCATAACCTCTTGTAATATTGATATTTAGCAATTTGAAATAAATAATAGCTGCTGCTCGTTTTTAATTTTTATTTTTTGACTGAGAAAAAATTATTTCCGTTTTACAAAATAATAATACAAAACTCAAAACTTAGATGATACAAATTATTAGAGTGTTTCTGAACACAGTTATTTTAACAACTATGTAATACTATACTTCAATGATAGAACTCGATGAGGTCTAAATATAATATTATCCTGTCCCAAACATGGGTTTCTACCGGTTTTCTGGGTCAATTTTCATTAATGAAGATAACAGCTTGATATGTGCTCGATTGAGCTCGAAAAGCCTAGATATAATGTATATGGTTGTCTTGTTGAATCTTGTTCCAAGCATGTATTACCACCCATTTAAGGGAAATTGGCCCTAAAAACGGGTGGCTACTTATGACCGGAATCATTGGAATCATTATTTTACATTCTATAAGAATTCGATGTGATTGTTGTTATTCAATTTTGAAAATTTCCAAACTCATAAGGCATAATTTTCCTACCAAACAAAATAATAATAATTTAAATACAAGAAAATTTTGAAACATTAATAATTTAATTCCGCTGATTATACGCGAAGTTATGAGCATTAAGCAAAAAAAACTTTAATCAGTTTCAAAAATGTATCTCTTAAATAGCTTTGTAAAAAAATTATATAGTATACTTCCAACCATTACTAAAAGACAAAAAAATCAGAGATACAGAAGCGGAATGGAGGCTGATTTGGCGTGGAATACCCCATATAAAATTTAATATGGATTGTAGTTATAAGATGAGACCAATAATTTTGTTAATATTTGTTTAAAAAACACTTAAAAACTTTATTCTGTGCAAATTATTTGAAATAGTTAAATAAAATTTCCAAAAAGTCGGCTTATTTTGGGAAAACGGCGAGGCACTTTTAATACAAGCAAAAACTTCAAAAAGCTATTATGAATAAGTCATTTGACGTAATGCAACCAAATACTAGGAATGATTCGGACAAAAATCGTATGAAGCTTAACAAGAAGTTTTGGTGGTCCAAAACGATAAACTGATATAACTATTGAACTATTGAACGGAGCCAAATTTTCCACATACATACGCTCGAAAGGGTTCGAATTTTGCATATTTTAAGAAGAGGGTCTTGTCCATTTCTTACAACCAAAAACTTTAAAACGCTATATCTAAGGAGAGATGACAAACCCAAAAAGAAATGTTTCAGAATAAATAAAATAGAAGATAAGATAATAAAAATTAAGTTCACCTTTGCTGTATTTAATTTTATTTGTTCAAACTTTTTTATAACTTTTGAGTTTTGTCATTTCAAAATAAATCAAATTCTTAGAAGCAATAAATATTTTTTAATTATAATAATATTTCATTTTATTAAAAATGGATAATCAACAGAGCGTTTTTTCAATCAACGTTATCAAACAATTAAGGGGTAGTCAAACAGGAACTTCGAGAATTCGCAAAATTTGCCAACAAACCGCAAATGTGCAAACAACAACTGTTTTTCCACAATTAAATGTTACGAAAGAAAATTTGCCAACGTTAAATGTGCCAATCGAGCAAGCTCAAAAATGGCTTGCATTACCGGGCAAAAATGGAAAGCTGCATAGATTCCCACTACAGACTATCTTGCCAAAAGTTCAAATGACACGCAATGTGCCAACAAAACAAATTCCACGGGATGTTGAAGTTGACCGCAGAAGACGTCAATTTGCAAAAATCGATCTTGAAGAATTGCTTATTAAGGAAGGATTAACAAATGAAGATCTACTGCCTTCAGAGGAGCAATATTTTATGCTGTCGGAAAATGCGTTCAAACATTACCTACCCATAAGTTATTTTGACGATACTAACTTTGCGTCTAACAGTCCCCAAGCTTGGATTAAACTAGGCTTAGTTGATGATATACGTTATCCACTTCCAGCAAAATGTTATCTTCCATATCAGCAAAGCTTAATGGATTACAGATGGCAATATACTGCAGTAACTGACTATAATGAACAAACCGATCATTGGACCTGCATGATTTTAATGGATGAACGTGTCTACGAGGTGCCCAAAATTCAAATTATGTTCCTCGCTGAAAATCCAAACAGGTTTGTACAGCGATTAAAACAAGCAGTATCTGTACGTAATACAGCAGAATGTCTCATTTTGATGGAAGCAATAGTCGACTGTGTTCTTTTAGAAGATATGTATGATGAAAGATTTGCACCAAATCCCAGAATTGAAGATCTCCTCAATTCGTTTAGGAGTGACGCTTCATTTATGAGAGATATACGTACTGAAGTATATCTAGTATTTGAACATTTAATGGCACTGTACGAGTTTGAAAAATTTATTATCATGATGCCAAAAGAGTTTCCAGCATTTCGTAGTGATCTTATACGAAATTCCTTACCTAAAGCATTTAACTCAATATTGAGCAATTCAGAACGCAAGAAATTAAAGGATTTGAAACTTAATTTGAAATCAATACGACATGATGTGCTTATGACTATATTGTATTATATACCAGCGGGTATTGAAGCAATGGAAAATGTTGCTATGGAATGTGCTTATATAGAAACACTACTATTGTTTGTATGCCATTTCGCCAAACCACTGCCACTAAATGATTTCCTAAATTCACAACAGCAGCACAGCAATAATGTAGCAGCATATTTAAAAAATTATTGGCCACCAAAAACCTCATCGGGTATTTCTATAGTACTCCGTGCACTTGGCAAAGGCTGGCTTGATATTGGGCTTGATAAATGGAAGGTGTACCAAATGTCTAAGATATCACGCTTTATATTGCAAACAAAATTTCGTATGCAAGAGTCAATGCAAGTACTGCTTGAAACATCAATCAACACTTTTTCACACTTTCTATGTGATCCCTGCCAACAGTTTTTGTCACTAACGGATAAGTATAAATGGCCTGCTGATGATTTTATAAATACGCCATTCACATGGCCGAAACCGGTATTTAGCTTGGTAATCGGAATTTCACCTGAAGAGACTGTATTTTACTCAACACCTCCGGAAGATTTTGAGTTTCATTTGACAGAGATTTTTAAAAAGGCCTTAGAAAAAACGAGTGGTGTACGTTGCATTGACGGTGAGACTATGACAAATTTACGTTTTGCGCCAAACCTTTATATACTTACGGTTGAATTAATTGAGGAATTGTTTATCATCGTTAATGCGCACATGCAGCATTGTTATATTCAGGCAACTATACCCCTACTCGCCTATGCTAAACTTTTTGAGCGATTTATACCATTCTACTTGCTCAATGTTGCTGAATACATACAAGAATATGAGGCATCAATGCCAAGCTCTCTAATGGTACGCAGCGATATTCTTGAACACAAACGTATAAAGAACGAATACCGTACTATCTTACCAGCAACTATAGTTATTGGTCCATTTCTTATATTTGTTGATCCATTGAAGCAGTTTTTGATCAAGAAACGCATTGAAATAGTACGACGTCTTTTTGAATATTACGTACAACGTATGTTTAATATAAATGAGAAGCTCCTTGACGATTGTATTGCAGTTAATAATAAAATTTCGGAACGCCCACAAAGCATTGAACATTTATATGAAATTCGTGACTTTAGTGTAGCAGTGCCGGAACATGTTGAGCAACTAAAGGCAGATATACAAATAATGTGGTTGGAATATGAACTCCTGGATAGTTTCTTTTACAATTTAAGTGATACACAATTTAGCATGAAGTGGGAAGTATATGCATATCCACACAATATATTACAGAGGCTCTCTACACTACGTGAAGAACAAAAGAATGATATTGATGAATTCCGGCGATTACATTTAAGTGAAATAGTTGGCTTTGAAGAGCGACTTGAATCACTAAATGAAGAAGTTCAAGCTTACTCACTTATGTTTGATCCTGAAAAATTCATCGAAACTTCAGTAGAGGTACAAATAATATTTCAAGTATTCTTTAATTATAATTATGCTTAGGCGTTGCAGCTCATAATGGTCTAGCCATTTCATACCACTGTTTGAGTGCGTCCTGAAAACGATGTTAATTTACGGCAAATTTTAATGCGAAAGCAATTCGAGAGTGAATATCCGTAAATAAAAACATGTTACACTGAACAGCTGTGGAATTTCTTAAAGTTCCTTTTGCAATTTAAAAAAAAAAAAGTATTTTTAATTATTTACCTCTTTCCCGTTTGGTTTACTTTTTGGTACAGAAAGTTTCAAGATCCAATGTGTTCCCAGCCCTAAATATCGTTGTCTAATATCTAATTTTTTGTTCGAGCCGTATCTGACATTTTTAGGCTGTATAAAATAAACGGTCAATTTTTCAATTCAGAACAACTCTATTGAATTGGCACAAAGTAATTCTATCGCTCACGTTATAGACTTTTAAAACATATACATATATATATACATACATATATATATATGTCAGTATTATTCATCCATTCTATCAAATCATATATTTACATAAGTAGTTAATAATTTATTTTTCTCTGTTATTATAGGTAAAGAAAACTTGGAAAGCAATACAAGAAGTTGAAAAGTTAGGGAAAACACTTAAATATCGTCAATCACTTTTTGATATGGAAGAACTTTCACTTGAGTTTCTTGATAGTATTTTAGATGGTTTTACACCATATCGAATTTTATGGACAGCTTGTGTCGACTTTCACAAATTGGAAGAAGCTACATCTGGCAATCCAATTGTAAATATTGAATTTGAGGACGCACGTGTGACAGTTGAAGAGCTACGCGGCTTACTTCAAGAATCTGAAAGAGTATTTACAGAGAAACCGGAAATTCAACAGGTTGCTCAATTATTCTTGCAAAAACTAGAAGAATTTGTGCCTATTCTGGATTGTATCGAATGGCTTAGAAATGAAAATTGGCTATATATGCATTGGCAAGAGTTAGGCAACCGTTCAGGAATGGAAATAAAATTCTCTGTGGCAATGAACTTTGCATATCTTATTCGAAAAGGCATAATGGAACATTTGGACTTAGTAAAAGAGATTTCAGCGAAAGCAGAGGAGGAAGCAGATGAAATTCGTAGAGCCATAGAGGAAGAAGAACGCTTGCGTGAAGAGGAGAGGTTAGCGTTGTTATATAAAAAAGAACAACGCAAATGCCGTCGTGATATATTATAAATAATATGATTTACTTAATATTCGCTTATATTTAAATATTATATTTAGAAATATTTTTTAGTGGTTATGAGATTAATAAATCGACTATTTTTTAAAAAAACCAAAATTATTTTTCAATAAAAATGATTTTTTTGCTTTGAGTGGTATCTAATTAAGACCTTAGAATAACTTTTGCAATTTTGCATACCTAAGCATTGAGGGCGCACTTGCGGTTTCAACTATAGCACTGACCGAGAAGTTTCGCTAGTGTCTTGTCTTTCAATTGTTTTCTTGCATTAGCCGTGTTTTATTATTCGCTTTGGTTAAACCTAAAAGTGAATAAAGCCCAATTTCCATGTGATCTTATCTTATCCCATATCAGGGATATCAAATCAAATTTTTGTAAGAAAGAAAAAGCATGCGAACAGAACCTAATGCGCTTGGAGAATGTGAGAGTGAATAGCATACATTTGCTATCTTCATAGCATGTAATGTCCTCCCTGATATTTGATAAGATAAGATCACATGGAAATTGGGCTTAAAACGCATTAGCTTAACTCTTTTATAATTCTGCATTTGACCAATAGGTGGCGTGACAGTGTTTGACAGAAATTCTATTTTAAAATCAGAGCCGGCTTTAAGCCCAATTTCCATGTGATCTTATTTTATCTTATTTCATCCCATATCAGGGATATCAAATCAAATTTTTGTAAGAAAGAAAAAGCATGCGAACGGAACCTAATGCGCTTGGAGAATGCGAGAGTGAATAGCATACATTTGCTATCTTAATAACATGTGATGTCCTCCCTGATATTTGATAAAATAAGATAAGATAAGATCACATGGAAATTGGGCTTTATGGTCGTGTGGTTGAACGGGGCCTAGCACGGTAAGGGGCTATTATTGCTATCAAATGATTTAAAACTGTTTTTATAGTGTCGCAGACGCTAATACTAAAGTTTTCTTTTCCTTTTCTGTTGTTTCATCAATTTTTTATTTTTATTATGAGTTACTATTTTAATATTTCGGCCTAGCACTGACTGGCTGCACATGGCCTCGCGTGACGTAAGAACGCTTCTTCAAAATTCCAGCACAGTTGCCATATATTTTTAATTATTTTTTTTGGTTTGAGTCTATGATGCTTCAAACTTAAGCATAGACAAAAAAAATTTAATTATTTGAACTAGAAATTGAGCTTGTTCACACAGTTGTATGAGACTTTGGTTTAACCAAAGCGAATAAGACACGGCTATTGTGCATCGTACAATTATCATGGTAGCAGCACCTCTAAGTGATAGTTCTTCTTCTTAATATTTATGCCTACCTTTTCTGTCAGCTCAGTTAAGGCACCGACATTTCCAAATTACACACTCATAGCTTAAAGCCTAATTTCCATGTGATCTTTCTTGAACTTATCTTATCAAATATCAGGGAGGACATCACATGCTATAAAGATAGCAAATGTATGCTATTAACTCTCGCAATCTCCAAGCGCATTAGGTTCTGTTCGCATGCTTTTTCTTTCTTACAAAAATTTGTTTTGATATCCCTGATATGGGATCAAGAAAGATAGCATGGAAATTAGGCTTGAAGCGCGCGTTGTCAGATTTCTTGTCTTCTTTTGCTTTGTTTTTTCTTAACATATATGATAGGCAATTTCACGGTTGCAATATTTTCACTATTGCACATAAATACGGGAACATTCTAATTTTACCATCTTCTCTTGTTGTTATCAAAAAGTAGTTGGCAACAACAATAGCTTTTTTCTGAACATCTCCTTAATCACTCAGATGTTTCATTTGACTTTTCCGGTGGTAAAAATTGAATTTTGTATTTTAATTTTTTAGAAAAGCGTATATCCTCTTAATAATTGAGTGTTAATGGATACAACTAAAGATACCATTGACTTAACAGATAAAAGTAACAATTGTCATTAATTTCATATATATATTTAGTAATTTTAGTAAATGTCTTTAGTGGATTTGTCGGTACCGCTGGTAGACGAATCTTTGAATCCTAATAATGTAGGCTTTAGTGAATTGGACATCTCTGAGACATTCCAAAATGAAACACAAAATGAGAGCCGACGTAGTAGTTCCTTAGTTCAGAAAGAACACATTTCATCCACAAATAACGTAAACAATTCCAAAAGTCTTAATAACGAGGACGCAGCAGCAGATATATCAACCAACAATATGTCCTTGGTATCAGCATCTAAAGAAGATGAAAAGGATGCAGAGAATAACAACACATCGATAGAAGTTGGGCAGCTACAGGAAGAGCCGACAGAAATAACAGATTTAGTTGAAGATATCTCCTTAACGCAGTCAGAGGAGGAGCAACAGGATGAGCCGACTGAATTAACAGAATCAGTAGTTGATATATCAGTAACGCAGTTAGAGGAATTGGTCGTAGGTGAGAGTGAACGCAATTTATTTGAACATTCTTTCGTTGAAATGGGACGTCGCCTATGGGAATCAAATGCTGAAGCGCAACATTATACAAAGGGTTGTTTATGGTCTCCAGATGGCACTTGTGTGCTTGTACCAGTGCATTTAGATGGTAAGTGCTTATAGATACTTGTGAGAATTAATTGAAACTCAGTATTATGAGAATAAGAAATTTACATTGTCGAAAATTAATGGTCAGTTAATGCAATTTAAATCATTTGCTGTTCCGATAAAATACTACAGAAATTTATTATTTTCGATATGCTCATTGATATATTTCACAATTTGTGCTTGATACTTTGTTTTGACTCGTCAAAAACGCTTGCAAGAAACGTATAGCATCAAATGTGTCAAGAGCAAAGAAATCAAAAACGAATGTTAACTTTTGATCCGTTTTTTGCTTGAGCTCTACAAAATTTATGGAAAAAAGGAGACCGCAAGCTCAGAAATTCTTAACTACATCAGCTCAAAGGTCAGTGATGATCAATCTTTTTAGTGGTCAAGCATTGAAATAAGTAGGTGAAGAAAATATCGTTGAAAAATGTTAATCAGCCAATAACCTAACCCTAAATAAAAATTAAAAAGGGTTCAAATACAAAAATAAATAATATACTCCTAATGACGCAAAATAGCATATGTGAAAATATCGCGTAAAAAAGTCTGTAAAAGTATATCAGTATTTGGTCCTTATTTTTAGAATCAAAATTTTAAATTAAATACCTTATTCTTCAGGTATGCATGTTATGGAACTACCCGTGGATTTGTATACAACCAAATCGGTTTCCTTAGATCGTAAAGTCAGTGGTTTGGATTCTGCAGTACATATTAAGGAAGGTGGAACCGTGTACGATTGTGCTTGGTATCCACATATGAACAGCAACATGCCAGAAACATGCTGGTATGTAAAAGTGACTGCAGTGTAGTTTTGTCAAATTCAAAATTTCTTTCTTTCCACTAGCTGGTTAGCTTCACGTCAACATGAGCCCATACACATGTGGGATGCATTTAATGGTGAGTTGCGCTGCACTTATCGTGGCTATGATGATGTCGATGAAATTCAGGCGGCCATATCTGTGATGTTTTCCAATGATGGTGAAAAGATTTACGCTGGTTACAAGAAGTCAATTAAAATTTTTGATACAAAATTGTGAGTATCAGACGTATGCAAATTTAATTTAAAGTTTTAGTGTCAATGCATTTAACATTTCAATCACAATGCCTTCGTAATGTTGCTAAATCTTCTTAATTTAAACTTTATTTTCTTAGTAACTGAATTTCCGAAACTAATGCTTTAAATTTTTTTGCATCATTCAATGAAAATCCCATTGTCCTTGATATTTTTAATGCAAGTCAAAACATAAATCTTCTTTCTTGTCTGTGTTAATGTTTGATACTGTAATGTTTCTACAACAATAAAAAAATTATAAATCGTTTTTATTATTAAAGGCCAGGCCGCGACTCCAACTCCATACCCGTTAAACAGTCAGTATCATGTTTTGCATTAAATGACAGCAATGATGACACAATCACTACAGGCTCTTGGAATGGATACATTAATCATTATGATTTACGCGTACCTAAGCTAGGACCACTCTTCACGCTAGGTGGACACAGCGGTGGCGTCACTTGGTTGCGTTATGCACCCAGTGAGCAAAATAATTGGTTGCTTTATAGCGGTGCTCGTAAAGACAATAAAATACTACAATGGGATATGCGTAATTATTCCGAGCCAGTATATACATTTACGCGCAATGTTGATACAAACCAACGCGTATATTTTGATTTAAGTCCACAATGTGAGTGGCTGGTTAGTGGTGATACAACAGGGCTACTACGAATTTGGGACCTGTATAGTGAGACTGAATGTATTGAGGTAAAAATTAGCATCGTCATAAATAAAAGTTGGCATACACTCAAACTTTTTTTGATTTTCAGTTGCAACTACATGAAGATTGTTGCAATGGTGTTAACTTTCATCCCACACTGCCAATTTTGGCTACTACCTCAGGACAATATCATTTTAATGATGTTACCGAAGATGATGAAGACGCAAAGAGTATAGATAAAACTGTTGAAACTACGCAAACCTCTCAAAAAGAAACAATAGTAGACTATGAAAATGCATTGTTGCTTTTATGGTTTGGCAAGAGTCATGTTGCATCTACTACCTCTGATATAGCGGTGAAATAATATGTGTTTATTTCACAGACTGCTTAGATTTAAGATTTTGTTGTTTTATTAAAGGTTAATGAATTTGTAAAGCAAATAAAGCGAGAAAAAATCAATCAATAAAAAAAATAATCACTTTTTGTCTCTAATGTAATTTTACAAAAAAAATAAAAACCGTCTATGCGACTGCAGAACTGTAAACATGAGCATAGAAACCCTTGTTCACTATAAAGACGAGTATTTGCCAATTACACCCGATAAATGGACTTGCGTTAATAGTTTTCATACCAGCCTATTGCGATAAGTTCAACGGCTTCCGAAGACTTTCACCTTATGAATTATATGGAGATTAAAGAATTACTTTGCGATCGCCTTTTTTGAGTTAAAGAATAAAAACATTTTTAGGTTTTTATAAAACAGAATACTTTATCATTTATTTGTAATACACAGGACCAAAAACGTCCCAACCATTTACAATTAGAATGAAATTCATATATACGAAACTAATACAAAAGAAAATATGCCAGCGAAAAATTTAATTCTACGCTCCGGGTTTAAAAATTTGACCTCATGCACGCTACCGATTCTTTCAATATTTAAAAACGTTTCAAAAACTCTTCAGCACATGTGCGCGCACGCGCATTAACTGCCAGTTTCATTTCGCTAATTTCCTTATCGATTTCTTCCATGAAGCTGATCACAAAATCAACCAATTTGTGTTTGTACATTTGCTCTGTGTGGAAGTTAGTAATGAGAAAACTTATATCATAGCTCTCGATAGGTTTGCGCCTTAGTATAATAAATGATTCGGCTCGTCGCATCATAAAACGTGTGAATTTGTGGCAAAGAATTTTTTCGATTTCATCGGCCTGCTTCACTGCGATGCTAACGCGTACCGAATTCACACTTGGTTCGATGAGCACACGTTCACGTTCATTTCGTGATATAACGACGGGTGTCAGTACCAACTCCTTGCTGGAACATATTTCAACCTCTGGCTTGTTGTGACGCTCCACTACCTGGGATGGGAAATCGGTCAGACACATCGCTGCGGTCAAAGAGTGACGAACTGCTGTTAAATAGGGTTTTAGTGTGGCGGCCATGTTGTGAATTTTAAATTTAACTAGCTTTGTTAAAAATTTATTGATTAAATTTTAACTAAGATATGAAATTTATTTCCTTTTAGTTTAAATGAATCACTTTTTCACGTATTTCTTTTATCTCTCAAGGAAAATGCAAGTTTACGAAAAACACCACCCACCAAGAAACGTCAAACTTGACAGTGACAGTTGTAAAAATAATACGAGATATGTTTAATTTAACCTCATATTCAAAAGAGTGCGTTCAGTATAATTGAGAACGGACTGTTTAGTACTACCTTGAAAATTTTAGTTGAACTTTTCTGATCGCTGCATTAGTACTGTGACACACTCAAGTCTGATCCCGGCTGTTTCAGGATTTTTTAAATATCATCGGGCAAACGACTTTGACACAAAATTCCAGCCCTAGCCGAGTATTCCGGTCACATGGTAACCCTGGTTTGATCAATGTTGCCGCCACGGCCATGAAAAAAGTGTATCATTTCAAAAAGAGAAATTGTATTAAAGTAGGTGGAATTAAGTAAATAAATAACAAAGCAAGAATAGGAAAATAAATAAAAAGTTTGACAATCACGCTTTTAATATAGTATATAAAAATCGTAATATTAAATTTATGTGCAAATTTTAAGAGAAATTTCGTATTGGCAGCAAATTGTTTCCACAAACGGCAACACTATTCCACTTCTGATATTTCGAGGCTGCTTGCTCATCAAATTTGCCTCGAAAGTTTTTTGAGACATGCGTAAACTTTTCTCCACACAAATCTTTTTCGAGGCTCAAAAATGTTCTAAGTTTACAAAGTTTTCGAGGCATCCTCTGCACTGAGAAAACGATTTGTTTGAATATAGAGCCAATAAATATACGATTGAGTCAAACATAATATGCATCAACCAACATACACCACTATTTGATCAAAATACAATATGTTTGACCCAAGTCTCCATATCAAATATATATTTGTTGTATTCAAACAAATCGTTTTCTCAGTGTGCCAAATGAAAATGTTTTTTTGTGTGTTTTTAGTCAAAACCTTTACCCTGATTGAACAAGTTAAAGAAAGAATTAAGTAAATGTTTATCTACTACGCCCACTTCTATAGTAAATGTTATATGCATAGTACAATGAATATTCACTTAAGAACTAAAAGCTTTAAAGGATTTTACAAAATTAAAATAAAGGTATTAATTTATTGATTTTAAGTATTATGAAATAATGTTTAATTGAAATAAATAATAATCAGTCGTTAAAAGCAATTTCTCAATTTTATTATATATAACATAAATTACAATCAAAATTCAATATCTAACCACGACTTGCTGGTCTCCATTGCAAATAGTCGACACTAGTTGCTGCTTCGTATTCTTCGGACAAGCATTCTAGGACAGATCTCGAATTATCTAATTCAGAAAGATCCTCCTTAAACATATCCTCTCGACGAAACTGATCCAAAAAAGCGCCACGCTTCTTTAATTTATCATATTGGGCCAATACACGATTAAATAATGAACTTATGGATGTATGATTGGCCATCATAAGACCAGAGACTTTGTGACAACTCTGCACATAGGGTGAGCTACGTGATAGTGCAACCTGTATACTTGCCGGGCCCCATGGTATAAATTTTGCCAATTTACGTTCACGTATGCGTTGCAACGATTTGTGCACTTGTGTCGGATCAGCTTCACCCTTTGAGTATCGAATAATGTATGAGCTTCTACAGTTGTCTGAAAATAAAGCTTACTTTACCTGTATGATGTTTAATATTGAGATATAACAATGATGATTGGTTTTATCCGGACCAGTTGAGACCATCATATTTTTTGGTTGTAATAAACGCCGCATAACATCGAGTACTGTCGTCTTGCGTACATTAATATTTGGCTTTAAGAAGAATTAGAATATTTTTTTAGTTAAAATTAATCAAAATTTTTGATAACTCGTTTAGTTTTCGAAATATTTGAAATTTTTAATATCGATGCGACTCACTGAAATAAACACTACACTACTCACCAGCAAGAAACTTAACACAGGAAACTAGTAGTATGTAAGTGTGTACCATCACTTACATATCTCAGAAACTAAACGAGCTATCGAAATATATTGTTTATGTATTTTTTTTTGTTTAATTCAACAAGCTCTAAATATAAAAATTGAAACTCACATCATTATCCGTGGTCAATGGCGTATATCCAGTCATTAGAAAATGCAATTGTGGTGTCGGTATCAACGGTGCCGTCAGACCAACCAAATTATTATTCATATATGATGGATAACGCAAAGTTGTTGTGCTCACAGACATAATAGTCGATACTAAAGTATTAATCTGTGTAAAAGTTGGATTCTCAATATGCAAACGATCCGTGGCAATACGATTCAGTGCGGTATTATCCAAAACAACAACACAATCGGCACAGTTGGTAAGACGCTTCAGTGTTAACAATGAATTATATGGCTGAACAACAACATCACTAATTTCATCTTGATTGGGAAAAACGCTATAAGTTTGCAGTATCTTCTTAGGAAAACGATCAGATAAACGTTCCATAATATAAGAACCCATGCCAGAACCAGTACCACCAGCTATGGAATGTGAAAGCACAAAACCCTCTAACGAATCGCTACCTTCAGCCTCACGATCTATGATATCGAACACTTCCTCTTGCAATTTTTCACCTTGACTAAAACCGGAGGCCCAATTATTACCAGCACCACCGCCATGTTTTGAAAGGTAAACATTTTCGGGATTGTATAGCTGTAGGCAAAAATGTTATAAAATGAAAAGTTATTTGAGTCATTAGCGAAACTTAAGCCATATTCTTTTTCATACCTTTGCATACTCAGAATTCATAATAGAGTGTATAACTCTGGGCTCCAAATCTAAGAGTACAGCTCTTGGTATATAGTGATTGTCATCGGCCTTTAAGTGTTAGGTTATGCTTGGTAAATTGTTACACTTAAAATTTACATAACACTAATTTACCTGATAGAAAAATACATCCTTACGATCCAAGCCATCAGTAGCAAAATTTTCTAGTAGACCATCTGCCGAAATTCCATGTTCTAGACAAAGACGCTTCCAAAACTCGAAACCAACTGTTATTGTTAAAGTTAATTATGGCTGTTGGAATTTTACACCATTTAATATGAACACCAAAACTTACTTTGATTACCGCATTGGCCTAATTGTAAAGTGATAATTTCACTTGGCATTTTTTGAGAAAAAGTTTAGACTTTCAACTTTAAAGTACTAAATGACAATATATCTAAATCACATATGTGCTTATGTTTATATATTGTGTTTTATTCAAAAACATAAATTCCGTTACCTTTTAGAACAGTAAAATGTATTGCGCTTAGATAAAGAGGTATTGGTTGCATTCAGAAGCTCCGTGCGGCTGTGTAGCAGCTGAAAATCCGTTAGGTAAACTTTTCCTTATCGACTATGGAGCATTCAACAAAAGAACAGGTGATTTTTAAAATCTCTTAAGAACATTGGCGAGTCATGAGGAGGAAGTGAGGTGTATGTCTGTAGTCCCAAAAACCTATTTAATATCGAAGAAAAATCGAGAAGTAAAAAAAAAAATGTTAATATTCTGTATACCTGAAGATGAGGAAAGTCTAAAACTGTTTGCATACGTTGCACAGAGGTGAAAAATTGTGCTTTCTGGGATTAAAAAAAAACTGCTCAGAACTCTATGATTTATTTTAAAACACTTGAAAATAATTCTAGTATAAAGTAGACCAATTACATCTTTGTACATATGCAAAAACTTGAGTTGAATTTTCTGGTTGCGAGTAAATATGAGGTTAGTTCTTGATCTGTGGAAATCTTTACTGTCTGTTGTGAAGCTTAAGAAAATATTAGAAAATCTAGACTGCAGTACAAAAAGCCACGCCTAAAGATAGTGTACCAAATGGAATGGTACACTACTGTTTAAAATTTGATATCTTGCGAGCATTATTCGAACTTTTCAAAAATTTTGGACTTTTTCAATACACACCGTTTTTCGACTTTTTAAATTTTTTTTAATTTTTCAACATGTTCTTGACTTTTCCATCTATTCAACATTTTTTGAATGTTTTCCACTAATTGACTTTTTCCACATTTTGCAGTTTGTCAATATTTAAGACTTTTTCAACATTTTTCGACTTTTGAAAAAATCAAGTTCAAGCTTGTCTTGAAGTTTTTCGGCTTTATCAAAGTTTTTCTATATGCTTACATTTATACACATTTTTCAGCTTTTCTTTCCTTAACTTGAGGCTATTTCAATATTTTTCAAAATTTTTCGACTTTAGCAACATTTTTTGATATTTTTCGACTTTGAATTTTTACTACCTATTTATTAAACAACCTGTAAAAATGACATTTTTGTAAGTAAAATTTGCAACAAAATTTCATTTATTTTTTATTTAGGGTCCCAGGCCCATATGCCACTACAAAAATAAGCGAGAAATTGGCCAAAAATACACACGGCCAAATTCATCATAGATGTACCGCGGTAGGTTAAACATGCTTCGACTTTGTGAGCAACTTTAAAAATGTTCAACACTTTTCGACATTATCTTCAAAATGTTTCGAATTTTTCAATATATTTTGAAAATAAAATATGGCAAAATCGAACACGCCCACCTAAAATAAAAAGTTATTAATTCAAGTGATTTAAGCTGAACTGGAATCTCATGCCAGTTGTTATTCGATTAGAAGGTTGATTTTTTGTTTCATTTTCTTTTGATCAGCACTATTTAAAAATTAATTGACTTGATGATCATTTTTCTTTTTGTTCGTCAAAAAAAAAAAAAATCGTCCAATTCCCGGATATTTCAGAAATTTTTGAATTCCCACCAGATTCCCGTTTTTTTCCATTTCATTTCTGTATTAAGCCTTTGGATAACATTTCCTTACAGACTAGAATCACATGAAATGACACCCTGCCTAAAAAAAAGTTTATTTTTTGTTTCTTATCACCACGCAAACATGTGTGTTCTAAATAAAATTTAAATTATATCGTGACTTAGAATACGTAAAGTTATTAAAATTTAAATATATTGATAAATAAATTCTCACAGCTTCGTGCAAAATTGTTGTTAGTAAAATAAATATATTCGTTTAGAAAATTTTAAGTATAAAAAAGAAATGAAAAACAATTATAACTTAATAAGCGAGTATCTAGTAAACTAAGAGGACATCTTTACATTACCACATAGAAGGACGAAAATAGGCAAAATGAAGATTTCAATAATTCGGCTTGTACTCTTTGGTAAGTTAATCGGTTACATATCTTAAAATTGAATTTGACCTAATTTTGCTTGAATTATTTAGTAACGGCTAAGAATTGAAAAGAATTTTAAATAAATTTAGAGCAACTTTTCATAAAAAATCTTAAAACAAATTGTATATGTTAGTTATCAATACTCTAATGAAAGGAAGACGCCACTAAAGAAAATATTTAGGGTCACATAGGGTGAGATATGGCTTAGAAATTTAGTAATATGTTAGAAGCAAAGGTGGTTTTTTAGTGAGTTAAAGTCTCACACTCAGGCTTTCGATGCTTTTACCACCTAAGGCAAAAAAAAAAAAAAAAAAAAAAAAAAAACCACGCCACACAGCGAATTTTGAATCGAAATGGTCCAATGTCATAATACTGCAAAAATCACATTTAAATTAGCTTTTTTTATGAAAAGTTTTCGATGATTCATTTTTCCTACTCTATACCCCAAAACTCACTTGGCATTTTTTGTTCAATGTCTTATGGAATTTTTTAAAATTTAATTGATTTATCAAACAAATTTTAAAATATTTCGTCAATTTTGAAGACACTTTAAAATACTGACTGACATTCAAGTTGCTACTGCTGCTTGATATTTTAATTGACAAAGATGTTGATTGCGATTGTGTTGTCGGCACTACTTTGTAAAACTCAGCAATTCTCAATTATTTCACTTAACAACTTTTTTACTATTAAGCTTCAAGTGCTCTTAAGAGTTCTTGTTAGAAGTTAGTCCATTTGACAGCACTTACATTGTCAATTATACAAACATTTTTGGATTCATTCACATTTATAAATATATTTAAAAAGGAGAAAAATTTAAAATATACAAAATTTCTTACGGCATCAAAGTTCATCAAAATATTTCCTATAAATTCTTAGTTTTTATCAAAAAAAGTCTGCAAATTTTTCAAAATGAGGAGTTTTTTTTTGGAAAACCAACATCACAATTTGATGATTTTTTTCTTTTTTTTTTTTGAAGTCTAAAGATCTTATTGGGCGGATATGAAAGAAAATTTTTACTGCATTGATTTGGTAAAAAAATAACGATAGCGCAACCTACTTTTCAATATTTTTCGAAGTTTTCAACATTTTTTCGACTTTCTCAGAATTTTTCTACAACTCTTCGACTTTTTTGAAGATTCTTTTAATATTTTCAAGAATTTATATTTTTTAAGCATTTTTCAAATTCTTTCTAAATTTTTTGACTGGTAAATATCGACGAAAATTTATAGTCAAATGAAACAACTATGAACGCTTGAAATCACGCCATTGCAGCGATTATGCAACGAATAGCCCAAGGTTATAACTCATCGATTCCCTAAGTTGTCACAAATCGTAGCAAAGATGTCGTATGCTAACAGACGGAAAATTTCAGACGAAACTGCCTACGGATGAGGATATACCTATCCAAAGCTAGACGGACGGGCGTTGCTACAAATGGCGCCAAAAACTACAGGCAAGACACGAAAATCTTGAAGCTTATCATAGAAAAGAAATGGTTGGAACTCCGTAAGGATTTGACCATGTTGTCTCGGAAACAGAATAGTTATAAAAAAATTAGGTTCTAAAATCCCTACTCCATAAATAGATGGCGAAACCATGAGAAACATCGTTGGTGTCCTACTTCCTATGTATAACCTGCAGAAGAAAGATGAAGAGACACCACTCGTCGAATCTCTTTATTTTCGGAGGAAAAACTTAAGCATTCAGCAAAAGCTCTCCAGACCAGCAAGGCTTCATGACCTGATGGCATTCCAGCAGAATTACTAAAAACTGTAGCAAATCGTCCAAATATTCTGTTGTCGATGCATATTACGTGCCTTAATGAGGGCTTATTCCCGGAAATATGGAAAAAGAAAAATCAGGTATTGATTAGCAAAGGAAAAAGAGATCCAACTCTGGCATCGACACACAAGATCATTGTGTATGCTTGATAGCACTGGAAAACAGCTGGAAAATATGATTAAAACTGACTTAGCTGCAGCGCTGAAGACGCTTTTGGATTGTCGAAATGACGACGGGGATTCAGAGCGGGAAAGTCAGCTCTTAAGGTTTTATTAGTTATAGTGTCATAAGACACGCACAGTGAGGGAACCATCACTCCATGAAGGTTGACTAACTGTCAACATTAGACAACGCTTTTAATAGCCTCAAGTGAGCAGGTATCATTGAAGCTCTAAAGCCAAGACTTACTACCCTGCAATACCTGCTGAAGAATCTGCAGATCCAGCAAAGGGATCGTGTGCTTATATATTACACCTGAAAAAAGAGAAAGATAAATATAATGCCATCAAGAGTAGCGCAAGGGTCCACACTAAGCCCATACCAATAAAACGAGCTACGATGAAATCCTCCTAATGCCGGATGACACACATCTGGAAGGGGAGTGCACACAACATTGCCGCTATATTAATGGCACGCAACACCAACGTGGCCAGAAGAAAACTAAACTAGGTTAAACCAAGGGCTGCGGAATGGCTGGAGACTCATGGACTCCAATTTGCTACCAAAAGACGGGGATAATATTCTTAACAAACTGGCATATTTAATTGGAACTGGAACTGGAGCAAGTTTAGAACAAAGATGATAGTCAAGTATCTCGGCCTTGAAGTTGATTAAAAATTAACATTTTGGGCTAAATTAAAGCACTCAGCAACAAAAGCTGCCAAGCTAACGGGTATGCTAAGTAAGTCAGTGGCGAATCTCGGTAAGCCAAGGCATAGCAAACAGAAACCTCTAATGGCGACAAAAAACTCAATATTGCTCTACGAGCTCAACGAGACACGTGCAGCCACCTAGAAGCAAAATGTTGGCAAAAGACGTTACTGTCAGTGCAGTCCCTACTGATCTACTAGCCAGAAAATGAGAAATACTCTAGGAAGCAAAAAACGTAGAGAATCCAATCATAAGCGCTGAAGACACGAGGCGGGATAACTATATCGAAATGGCAAGAGAGATATACTTAACTCGGGACTTAGCGGCAGGTGGCTAGCATGACTTATCCCTTGCATAAGAAGTTGGTTCGAGAGAGACTTTGGCGAGGTAAATTATAACTTCACACAATTTTTATCGTACCATGGATGCTTCCAGAAATATTTACACTGTATGGGTAAAAAAGAGCACCATTACTATACATATGGAGACGCGGATTAAGATGACGCAGACCAATTCTTTTTAAGTTCAATCGAAACGCATATTCTTAGAAACACTAGTTGGTCTGTATTCCGCTGACAATGTGATAGAAAGGATGCTACAGAGCGGAGGAAACTGATACGAGGTTGCTGAGAATGTTCTCAGAAAAAGAATCGGATCCTGAACTAAAGTCAAGTAACTTGAGGACAAGTCAAGAGCAAAACACCGTAGCAATTTAAGGGTAGATAAGGGAAAGTTTCTTACATGTTTTTAAACTAAGTACACACTCTCTAGCTATGACGAAAGCTATGGGTAAGTGAAATGGGCATTTTTTCAACACTTCCTCCGCGAAAAAAAAAATATTATTATTATTTATTTTTATTATTCGAAACAAAAAATAAAAATGCATTAGCAACAAATGAAAATTTTTATCTCCTCATAATTACATAGCATAAATGGTATTTTAATTTCATAACTTGCAAATATAATAAATAATACTTTTCATATGATTACAAAATAAATTATATAACATAGAGTTCAATGAATGCAACAGGCGCAACAAAAATTACTTCATCTCAACTGCTGTTTTTCTGAAGAAAACAAATGGATATTTAATTACATGATTTACTTGTAAAAATTCAACCAGCAAACGAAAAGAAATAAAAATACTTTGATTGCATTTAAAAAATATACAATATTTTGTTGTGGCTGCTGCTTGTGCCATTGGTAGTGCTGTTTAGCACACTTTACACCCGCGATATAGCAAATTTACGCCGTCACTTACAACTTGGCACGTACCACAATGAGTTTCAGCATGAGTGTACAAAATTTTTGATTTCTATCCAATTTGTCTTTTAGCGCTTAAATTTGTTTATAAGTTTTTTGTCATTACATTTAGCTGTTTTTCTATTTTTTTTTCGCTCAAGTAATTGAAAATACATACATATATGCAATTTAACGCTAACGTGTGAATAATTCACATTAATTAAAAAATAATTAATTATGTTGCAGTTTCATTAAAATAAAATGTCATGGCGCATTGAGAAAAAGGTGAGGCTTCTCAGTTTTCATTTTATTATTTTTGGGTTAGAGACAAAATTACAACATAAATTTGAAACAAAATGAGTTTCAAGTTAAACTTTTAACAAAAGCCAAGCATAATGTCAATGTTGCAGCAAGAGTCAGCATGAAATAAAAAATAAGCCCGAAAGTAAAAAAATCCAGCCACGCTTCAAGTCAAAGTTTACGTGAATTTCAAAACTATTCATAAGGAAACATTTTTAATTATATAAAAAAACCTTGCTCTCTTTATATGAAAACTTTTAAGCAACACAAGTTTGTCGCTTAAGTCTTTTGTATTTTTTATGCGTCAATATAAGTCAAATGCTTACATGCACGCTTAATTCGTGCATCATCGTTCTTAAAGTGTTAATAAAATTCTTTTTTGGCAATTGTCATTAAAATTAATTTCAATAATAAAATTTCCAACACCATTTTGGGCAGTGGAACACTTTTAAATTAAGACGAACAATGAAAATTAAAGCTCAATAAAGCGACACAAAGTAAAATTGAATTTTGATTGATTATGACACAGACGATACAGAAGTTAAGTCTGTTAAAGTAAATTAAAAAAATGTTGAAAAACCTACGCTTTCCAAGCAAATTTACAAGAAAATAATGTATGTATATTTTCAATACGTAATAAGGTTTCTTTTAATTAAAATTTTCTGCAGAAAAACAATATATAATTCCAAGAATTGCCATTAATACGAATACGAATATGATTAACTTAACGTTAAAGAAATTAAATATAACGAAATCATTTTTGACTGTTTGTGAGCAAGCAATTTAAGCGAATTGCTCTTATATTCCAAACATTTAAAGTTCATTGGGGTATAGAAAATATCGCAGTAATCGAAAGAAAAAGAAAATTAAGGGTTATGGCGTCGTAAGAAAATAGTTGTTACTTCGAATCCGGAAACTTCAAAGGGCACCTCCAGTTGCAGCAGTACAGCTGGTGATGTTTCTAAGTACTGCGTAGATAGAGCAGTGATGGCATTTTCGGAACATTTGTACTTTTTTCAGTAAATTTTCTTCCCGAAAAATCGTTGTCAGTACATTGGACAAGTTTTCAGTAATTCGGTACATTTGGTACATTTTCAGTACATTCGAGTGAATTTCGAAAATTTCTAAGAATTACCATATTTTTAGTGAACAATGCCTGAAGTAAACTTTGCTAAGCCTTTTTTTTACTAAAAAAGTTGAAATTTTGCTTCGAATTCTAAAAAGAACATTTCAATTCTCCATTCAGTACATTTCCACAAAACTCAAATGCCGTCACTGGGATAGAAATATACCGAATATACACAACTGTATTTTCATTTTGTGATGGTATAAATAACGTTTAAAAGAAATGCATAGAATGCATTGTCCTATATAAATTACGAAGAAAAGCATTACAAAGAATATCCTGTCGCAAAATTTGACGCAGGAATAGGTAAAAAAGTTTTTTTTTTCTTTTCATTTTTACAGCCTTTTCTTTGTGTCTTTTGTACTGTAATTTTCTTTTGTAATTTAGGACGGTTTTTGTTCCTTATTTTTGAAACTGTCCCTTAAGACACCGGCAAAAATGTTCATACATTTATTATTAGGTGCAAAGAAATAAATAAAAATAAAAATAAAATACATGTAAAATGAGTCCAGACAAAGGTCAACAATAGTCCCAAACTTAACAATATTTATATCTTCTAACAGCAGGACTGCAACTTATGTAGGTAGTCCATTCTTTTGGCAAATAAAGTTGGATTGGCACTCAAAAATTACTGAGTACTTCCGATCTCCGTCAACTGTTCCTAAATACATCTTTACAATCTGCTGTACTTGCTGCTATCAAAAGCTTTAACAAAAGTGGATTTACGAATTTGATACCTTAGGCTTCATAACTTATGTCGCTTGTTTTTTATAAGACTTGAGATAGATAATTTTTTTTTTTTTCCAAAAAATTTGCTCACAAAAAAAAAAAATAAATTGCTTTGCCTCAAAAAAAGATTTCAAAAATGTTGCCAACTTTTTAATAAAGATATTTCTGACCAATAAAAATAAAAACAAAAAAAGGCCATCATCTAAAAAACTTTGTGTCCCCTCAAAAATCAGCGCCCTAGG
This sequence comes from Tricholauxania praeusta, assembly GCA_949775025.1. Classification (NCBI taxonomy): domain Eukaryota; kingdom Metazoa; phylum Arthropoda; class Insecta; order Diptera; family Lauxaniidae; genus Tricholauxania; species Tricholauxania praeusta. The sequence continues at coordinate 121,624,096 of OX459030.1, read as the reverse complement.
CTGCAGTCTACTCAACCTAAAAGTAAATCCGCTACTGAGGTTCAACTTCATGAGATTATAAGTGCAACCAAATTGCAAATTACAGTGTCGAAAGGTGGAAAACATTCAACTTTTGTACTTTAACAGCTGTTTTATTGATTTTGTATGGGAAGCTAACGAACCCTTTGGGTCGCCTCCATCTTTCACTTTCTTCACTATCAGCTGTGTACTTTGACGCAATGGAAACGAAGGAGTTCATTGGTTGAGGCAAATGATATTGAATCGTCTTTCAAAAGTGTTGTTATGCTTAGATTTCAATTTTATATTTGTCGATGTTTCCAAATATCAGAAAATATAGGGTGGCCCTTTTCTTCGTAATGCCAGAGGAATTCCTTATTTTCCTTCAAACATTTTACTTTTCAAATCGTTAAATATCATTTACTTTGAATTTATTATCTTTTCGAAACCTAGCGATAACCTTTGTGCAACATATTAACATATCACCTTGCATTAAAATCATACTAAATGAAATGTTGCCTTATATTTTCAATATTGCTTCACCTGCTTTTGACACTTCAGTGAAAATATCACAATCTTGTTAGCACCACTGTTTTGTCAGCTTTTCATTAATGGCTCATTTAATACTGACGTTCAATGTAGCGTGGCACGCAAATGTATAGACACTTCTGATACGAAGCGACATGCATATAACATTTAGTGATTAGTTATGGAAGCTTTTGCTTTTAAGTCCCTGTATGATATGATTTATATTTCAAGTTTAATTTTGAACCCACAATTTAGTATATATCAAGTGAATATTATCTTTTGCTTTAAGATTTTTAATAAAAACAAATCACTTACCAATTCTCCTTTATGAATTCATTCAGCGGAAACAACAGCTCGCACTTAAAATTGTGCTTAAAAAAGCTATGTGTTTTAAGTTTTATACGTTTATATTCTCTGACAATATCATCTGTAATTGAAAAAATATTCGAAAGCATTTAATATAGAACAATTTGTTTTGCATTTCCCAAAAAACAAAATCAAATAAAATGAATTAAGAAAATTTAATAATCGTAACAGGTGATTTTTTTACTATTTGTTTTTTAATGTAAGTTTTTTGATATTTTACGCGTGATATGTTACGTGTGTTAGCACCAAAAATGCTTAATAAGATTTTCCATTTTAATATAAATAGACTAAAAAAAAAACGCTTGCAAATCATTGAATTTTACTATCAAAATTCATGCTCTGTGAGAAATGTGAAAATGAGAAAAATTTTCTTCAGCGACGAAGCTCATTTTTGGCTCAATGGGAACAGCAAACAATAGAATGCCGAGAATTTGGTCTAAAGAGCAGCCAGAGGTAGTTCAAGAGCTGCAAATATACTCTGAAAAATGTACTGTTTGGTGCGGTTTTTGGGCCGGCGGCATCATTAGACCGTACTTTTTCAAAAATAATGAAAATCGCAACGTTACAGTCAATGAAGCAAGGTACCGTGCGATGATTACCGACTTTTTTTTGCCCAAATTGAATTGGTTGACTTGTTGTTTCAACAAGACGGTGGCACATGCCACACGGCACGCGATACCATGGAACTATTGAGAGGCGAGTTTGGTGATCAATTAATCTCACGTTTTGGAGCCGTCAAGATCATGCGATTTAACCCAACTAGACTATTTTTTGCAGGACTACCTTAAGTCTCTCGTGTACAAGGACAAGCCAGCCACAATTTCAGCTCTGGAAGACAATATACTTGCCATTGTTGAAATATCAGCCGAAATTCAAGAAAAAGTATGCCAAAATTAGAGCTTACGATTGGACAACCTCAGGCATAGCCGCGGGAAACATTTACATAAAATAATCTTTGAAAAATAAATGGCAGGAATTGATGTATCATTTTAAATAAACATTTTATTTATTATTACAAATTTCTTGTTCTTTTTTTAATTTTCAAAAACCAAACGCTTTAAAAATCAATTAAATAAATTTAATTAAAATGACCAATGTAACTGAAATAAAATTTTAAATTAAATATCACGTCTTATGGATCATCAAAAACATTAACCACAATCCGAAATTTTTGTTTTTTATTTTTTGTCAAATTTCAAAAGTCTCAGACTGCTATTTTTATTTTTTTGTTGTTATTTTTATTTTTTTTGCTGTGGGTTGCCATAATTGCAAATGTCTAAAAACTCGTCTACAAACTTGGCTAGAACCAGGCAATTGACATATAAATTAATGTTTTCTCGTATGCTTGGCTGTCTTACGAAAATCGCATTTGAATAAATGTTATTCTTCTGCTGTCTGTTGTTTTTGTTGCGTATAATAAATTTGGCAGCACTAAAAAAAATAAATAAAAATGAAAAAGAGACCCAAAATAAAACTAAGCGATTATCTTGTAGACAAATTTGAGCAAATAAATTTTGATGTTTCAAGCGTCTGTCTGAAGGTGCGTGCAGTCTATTAAATTAAAAAATTTCAAATACATAGAAAACGATGTCTGTTGACTTAGACTTCAGATCAAATATCAGAAATTAAAACCACGTGAATTAACTTATGGCAGTTGAACCCAAAGCCTATGAATATTTATGTTTGCAAAAAAGCGTCATGTAAAAATAAATTTAAAATTTGCGCACATCAATCACTATAAGTTAGAAACTCTTCTAATTAATTGATACAGTCAATCTAGATCAATTTGGTTTTTTCGTTGCTTTAAAATTTTGCTAAAAATATTTCTTTAATAAAAAAATTAATTTAAGAAAAAATTTTTCATAGCATATGCCATCAATGTTGTCATTTCCTATAAAAAATTAAGACGTCAACATTTTGCACGCTTATGACAAATTTTAATTAAAATCATGTTAATGCAGTATGAAATAAAAATGATATTTTTATAAATTAAATTTAATTTTTAATAAAAATATAAAAATCACTCATGCTCGCTGAAATAATACAATTTGCTTAGTCATTTAAATTAATGTGCGTTCAATATTCACGTGCGCAAAAATTATTAAGAAAAATACTTTGTTAAAAATATGTTTTCATTGAATAACAACTAAATTGATTTTTAATTGATTAAACATAATGCATTTGAGTTTATTGTTAAATAATATTTTCAAAACACGTTTTGCCGGAACATTATTTTGCTTTCAAGAATCACAAGTGTGACACGATTTGAAATAAAAAAAATTCGTTTGTTACTTTTTGCACTTGCATGGTTATGGATGAAACAAGAAGTGTTTGTTGCTGTGATACCTAAAGCCCATTTGAATGAAGTCTGAATTTCAGTATTTATATTCAATAGATTTCTATTCTGTATAAAACCTTATCAAAGTATTGCGCTTAAACAATGGTCCAAAAGAATACAATACAAATTTGGAACTGAATTCATATAGAATGCCCAATATATATGAAGATCTTGTTTTGACATATTTTAAGCTTGGGGGTCTCTCATGCGTAATATATATAATGTTTCATTGGTAAAAATTAAATATGCTAGTAGTATGTTTTTCTAACGTGGTATAAGCGCAAATCTTGCATGAACGAACGCTTTTATATTGAGATAGCAAATTATTTATCAAACTGTGTATAGGATGCTACCATTTTGCACGCATATTGCTATTGATAAGATTGATTATGACTTATGCGTTTCCCAAATTTTCCAAATGAATTAAATTTAATATGACCCAAATATTTGTTAGTTCAAATCTGAACATAGAATATTCTTAGCACGTTGGAGTTAGCACCAGTGGAAAACAATGCAAAAATGGCAATTTTGATAAACATAGTAATTTTGTAACAAAATTTAATTTAAGGGGTTATCTATATCTCCCTAATTTTTTTTACATTTCCATTTTTTTCATTGGCTTAAATCATGCCAAAACAATCCTAGAATCAAAAACTACAGCGCCCAAGTACCGATTTAAACTCAAAATTTTTTTAAATCAATTTTTTCCAAGAAACTTTGATGAAGATGTATATCATTTTGAAACTTCAAACGTGTTTTTCTCGAAACCACGTAGAACTCAAAAAGTTTACAATCGATTGACTTGAAATTTAACAGTAGCTTCATTGTTTGATTATCTGTAACATTTGTCATTTCGCGAAAAAAAATTCTGAAAATATAATTATGAGTACTTCAACAGCAAAACTCATGTAGATAATGAAAAGAAATTTTTTTTGTTATAGGTGGAGTTGGACGAGACTGCCCGCCGCGGAAGACCTTTTTGAAAAAGCGGTTTACGGTAATCACAGCACAGCCGCCATTTTGTAAAAAAAATAACAATAAAAAATGTTTTTCTCTTCTTCAAGAGTTGCTTAATCCAATGTTATATTATTTGTATACCTTTAATCTCAAATGTCCTTTAAAAAAAAAAAATTAAAAAAGCCTTGTTTTTATAGCATAAGGAAGATATAACCCCTTAACCATACTCGAAATACTTTAGAAGTTGACTTTTGGTCGAATATTCTATCACATTCAAGTTTTGAGTTACTTAAGCCATATGCACCAAATTGCCACATTTGTTCAACTGGCTACTTAAGGATGAACTCAGAACTCTGACATATAAGAAATTTGCTGTTGTACCAGACTTGAATTTAGCCTTTGCCATGATGCTCAACCTGTTTAATGTGCTTAATATCACAGACCACAAAAAAAAAAAATGTTTGGTTGGAAAACCAAACCCACTTATTCTTGTGTAGAATTCTTCCCTGAATTCTAAAAAGTAAAAATGGAACTTTTGTCAATTGCCAATTACCCCACTCTCTCCATTTCCCCCACTCTTCTCACCAAAATATTTAAAAAATGCAATTTTTGTTTTTAAATATACCTAACCTATGTAAAATTCTTCGCTGAATTCTTAAAAAAAAAAAAAAGTTTTGTCGAGCCAATTACCTCACTCTCCCCATTTCTCCTACTCTTCTCTCCAAAATGTTTAAAAAATCCAAATTTCCAATCTATGTAATATATGTAGATATGTATATATTATACCTTTGTAAAATTCTTGGGTCGACAAATTTTTTTTTCGAACTCAGCGAAGAATTTTACACAAGAATATGTGGGTTTGGTTTTCCGAACAAAGATTTTTTTTATTGTGGTCTGTGTAATCAAAATATGGATTATTGTAAAAAAATTTGTGTGCGGTGTCATTTTTATAGAGTAAAAGTAAATTTACACGTGAAACCAATGTTATCATATCTATTCCTAAGTATTCTAGGAGACCTCTAGATGAATTTTTATAGTCAAAATTTCCTTCAACATGGTCGTATCAAATGACAAAGTGCAATAAAAATATAAATTTTTAGAGAGATATTTGTGGTTAAAATATGTTTGTGACTTTTAAGGATTGAGTATAGAAATATAAGATTATTAGGAAACAATAAGGTTTTAATATCAAAAACATTCGATTGTAGAGCTCTTAATATCAAATGGTCCCCAAAAGTTGTAAATTGATGCGGAGGCTATGAAAAATATTTAACTTAATTCGGTAAAAAACAACTTGCATTTTATTTTAGCTAAGATCGCGTTATCAAATTATTAAATTTTAAAAACTAACTTGGTTCAGAGAAATAATAATTTCTTTCTGCTAAAGGCTTAATTCAAATTGGTAAGACTTAACCAAAGTATATTTTTGCTGGATAAAACTTAAAATAAACGTGGCTTATTTTTCTTTAAAATATAATATATTTCTTATCAATATAAAGATGCATTTTGCTATTATTAAAATGACTTATATTCACAATGCCTTTACTATGTATGACAAATAATATTAGTAACATTATTTTTCCTAAAACCAAGCTAGAACCTTGTGCCTTTAGCCTTGCCTTTGTTGAACCCGAATTCACTGCAGATTTTTTGCCACAAATAAAGTTCGATATAAAATGAACGCTTGATTGAACCTAAAAAAATTCACACCATATAGTTTTTTATCAATTTATTTCAAGATAAAATTTCTTTATGCAGATCGCATCATATGTGCTTAACGTTGACAGAGGCTTTTGATCATCGTACAAAGAATTCATTTGTTTACGCTGAAACGTCGCGTGGGGCTGCTCTTTTTGCTTATACTTTGCTTAATTTATTGACCTTTTGCAGTCAATTTAAATTTATGGCCATATAACAATAAACAAATATATTGTTTTTTTTTTTATTTAATTTTATGGTTTTTTCAATGAAAATTTTACTGTCAGCGAGTAACACCAGTAGCAATAGATAAAAATTTAAATAAAAATGAAAACTCTTCACCTTGACCACTGAACAAAAGCTTTTCATTGCACCATAGTTTTAAGAAAAAATATTTTTTTGTGCGACTCAACACAAAAGTTGCCGCAATTCTGTTCGTTAATTTTCTTTAATGTTTAATTTTTGTCGTTGGTGTTGTTGCTACGGTGCTACGTTAATTAAAGCACTTGCGCTTCATTTAAAGGCATTAAACTAAAAAAGCTGTAAAAACTCTTTATACACTGTTAATGTCATGCCATATATGTTGATTGCTTCAACCCAGCTGTTGACGGTCAACAGCTACGCGTTACGCAAATAAAATAAAAGCCCAACTTTTATGCCTATTTTTCTCACAATGAGCATGCAAATGTTTTAATTTAAATAAATGTAACACTGAGGAAACCTTAATGTATTGTTGTTGTTGCTGTCAAGCTAAGTGTCAACAATTCAAGCGTATTTTTTTTATTGCTACACAATAAAAAGAGGTTTTTCATCAACAATTTTCAAATACAATGCAATAAGTTCGTTGCTTAAGTCTATTGTTTTGTTTGAGCATTATAGACTTGTAAGTTGTAAAATTACTTTTGTTTTGCTGACTAATTTTTTTTAAAGAATTATTAATCAAGTGCTTATTTTTTAATAATATTTTTGCAAATTCTTGCTTCAATTTACATTTATTTTTAAAGTTTGCGAAAAAAATTGCTTGTGAAACTTTACTCAAAATAAAACATAAAAACTTAAAGTTCTTTTAGGAATAAGCAAAAATATAACTCAAGCACCATTTCGCATACAAATTACGGAAATAAAATCAGCATGATGATTTAACAATTTTTTTTTTTTTAATTTTACCATGTGTACATCGGCCTAAAAATACACAAAAATTAAGTAAGCACAACAAACAAAAAATTTGTACATTATAACAACAGTGAAGTCTTGACAAGAACATGACAAGCAAAATCTTAATTCAATTAAAGAACATTTTTTTTTTTGTTGTGTCTCTTCTCAATTTATGAAATATGTGGTGGATTCCTTTGCTTATTTACTAGTTTAAGTTTATTTTGCTGCCTTAATTATTTGTTTTTTTAGAAATTTTTTAAATACTCGTGTGTATAAAATATAAAATATTATTTTACTTATAACTTATGGTAAATATTTTTGTAAACGTGATTGCCCCGGTCTGACGAACTTGGTACTATCACTCATGCGTTAAAGTGTCAAGTTGAAGGTTTCTTATTACAAGAAGAGCAACACAACATAAAAAAAAGAAGAAAAATGGTAAAATAAACACAGACATGCAATGACCAGACGTTTAGCTGGTATCACTTTGTCATGTCATGTGATGTGATGATGTACCCATGTTGGCAGCTTACAACATATTCATACACACCTTTTTACTTAAATAATTTGTAACCGGCAACAAATTAAGAAAAAAACATTGTATAAGCATGGAATTTTATCTAATATTAAAAGTGATTTCTATTTAGGTCTCCCCAAGTATGTGAAGAAAATTATGATAAGTCACCCCAAAACAATATGTTTAACATAAAATGAAAAAAATGTTTCTAACATAAATGGAAAAGCCACCTAAGCAAAAGTTACCTTAGTGAACTTTTTCGAGAAAATTCTGAAATGCTGATACAAAAATTAAATAATATACCAAAACTAATGATTAAGAATCTTACAAAGTTTTTGGGCTGAAAAGAAAAAAACTCGCACACTGGCGAAAATTAAAAAAAAAAACGGCGGGTTGCACTCCGAGAGTGCCGACAGAAGTGAAAACAAATCGTTTAATGGCAAGTTAGTGTGTTAGTTGGTATGTGTGCGTTTTCTTTTTATATGGCAATGCAATGGAAGACAAAAACGGAATATGTATTTAAGTTTTACTCTCGCTCTCATTCTCAATTTGTCAACGCAAAAACGCGGAATTTGAAAGAAACAAACATGTAAGCATAACAATCGTTGAATGAAAATGGAATGTGTCAGTTAGTGTGTCTGCTTTGCTTTTTGTCTTCCACTTGGAATATTTATTTAAAAGAAACAATAGAACATTCAAATTTTACTATCGCATTCATGACGGGGAATCCCGATGACGGTCGGTGTCGCGAGCTTACACTTTTTTCCTCAGCCGCACAACGTGCCATAAGAAGTTTTCACTTCAAAAATTGCTGGAAGAAGTATATTCGGCTCAGTAGCCTCAACTGTGAATAATTAAATTTGAGCTAAGCATTCCTAATGTTTGAGAACAAAAATTTATTCTGATTGCAGTAAGAAACATCATTGCGAATTATGCAAGTTTAGGAAAAAATCAGGTAAAGAAAGTACCTGGACCTGTGACTAAATAGCTTAAACATAATTTTTCTAAAAATTAACTTAAAATTCTGCTTTTTCCTACAGACACTATGACACCACATTTATCAAAATCGGCATATTCGTTGCCGAGTTATGGTTGTTAGAATATTAAACTGACTATTACACCTCATTTGTCTAAATCGGTTTAGTAATAGCCGAGATATAACGTTTTAAAGTTTTTCAAAAAACCAAATTTGCTTGCTGCTGGTTCATGGTGGCCTGGTATTTCGGATTTTTCTCTGCTTTGGGCTGCTGGCTCTGCTTTCGGCTGCGCTTGCAGAGAAAAATTTGCTGACTGAGCAACAGCTAACCGGAAGTCAACATATGTATGCTACAAATTTAAAAATTTTTTCCAAAAAATTGCATACTTCAAGGGCAAATTTTTTCAAAAAACGTTGTCTACTTTTAGGCGCTTTTGATAATTTACCCCTAAAAGTATGCAACACTTTCCGACAAATTTCAAAAATAGCGCCTAAAAGTAGGCAACATTATCTGAAATTTTAAAATCGTTGCCTACTTTTAGGCGCTATTTTGAAATTTGTCAGAAAGTGTTGCATACTTTTAGAGGCAAATTATTAATAGCGCCTAAAAGTAGGCAACGTTTTTAAAAATTTTTAAAATCGAGTTCGTTTTCCAAGTCTTCAAAATTCAAAAATCAAGTTCGTTTCCCAAGTCTTCAAAATTCCAAAATCAAGTTCGTTTCCCAAGACTTCAAATTTCTGAAATCGAGTTCGTTTCCCAAGTCTTCAAAATTCTAAAATCGAGCTCGTTTCCCAAGTCTTCAAAATTCCAAAATCGAGTTCGTTTCCCAAGTCTTCAAAATTCCAAAATCGAGTTCGTTTCCCAAGTCTTCAAAGAACATTCAAATTTTACTATCGCATTCATGACGGGGAATCTCGATGACGGTCGGTGTCGCGAGTTTATACTTTTTCCCTCAGCCGCACAACGTGCCATAATAAGTTTTCACTTCAAAAAACATAAAAGTTTTGCTGTAAAAGGATCATCAAAACGCAAATGCATTTATATTGCTTATGACCAGAAATTGCTATTTTATTTCCTATCATCCTAAAAATGCATATATTTTTTAAAATAAAAGTAATTCTTATTATTGCTATGCCCTTAATTTATAGCATTTTCTGTTTCACACCCAGAAATCGAAAAATAATTTTAAATAATTATTAATAATTAAATGATTATTGAACTTTAGCCATTTTTCGCAGCGATCAACATTTTTTTTAAATTTTAAATAATATTATATACTAACTGCAAATCAAATATTTATTTATTAAAATTTGGTCTGAAATTTTCCATATTCAAGCTGGAATGTTACATGATGTTACACACAACGCTCAGTTAAAAAAAACCTCCTGCACATTTGAGAGCAAAGTCAAAGTGGTTGAAATTTTTTGTATGTTTTACTTTGTGCCATTCTGATCAAAAGCCTCCATGAACAGAAAGTTCAAAAATCTATAGTTTCAGAAGTACTGAGAGTTAACTTCAACAGTTCAGTTAATGAAAAAAAAAGCTGCTTTTCAGAGCCTAAGACGTACAAAAACCTATCGCGCGACCTTCACGAGGTGTACATTGAGTGATACTGACGCCGACGGTATTCACTTAAAATGTCCAATATTCAATAGTGGGGTAGTTTTTGTGATATATTATAACCTTAATATCCAATTTGAATTCAGTTAAGTTATTTTCTAGTCAGCGTAAGCACGCAACATTAAATTTGTTTATCGATATTTTTAATGATTCCACACTTTGTAATTCCGACTTTATTCATTCCTGAACTTTTTACATCAGACGACTTTTGATCAGAATGGCTTTCCAGCTAGAATATTTTTCGGAGACCATCAGCCAGTCATCTCCACCCATAACCACTTCCATATAAGTACATCTCCCTGAGGAAAGATCATATCAATCTAGCGCCCGCCATTACTAACGGAGAACGCAAAGTCCCTTAAGGGGCAGGGGCAGTCAGAATTTTTAAGAAATCGATTTTTGTTTTGCATTTTCTTAAAGTATAATATCTTAAATGATATGATTGAAAATTTGAAGTCAATTAAGGATTAATTTTAGAGTTATTCGGCAATAACCAAAGGGCTCTCGGACGCTCCGGAGCGCGAGTGTAAAACTTTAAATGCGTTTTTCTCAAAACTATGTTTTCGGAACTGGTGACCACTGTAACTCGAAAACTGCTCGATATATTTCAATGAAACTTACACAGTTGTTGAAAAACATAAAAAGCTAGGCCCTGATTGAAGGATTTTTCTTTTAAACGTCGATTTTTTGTGAACAATTTTAATCGTCGGTATTTTCCCGAAAATCTGAAGATAAATTTCCTGAGGCCGCCATTTTGTTGACTTAAAAAAAAAACCATCGATCACGCACTAGATTATTTATTTAAATAACTAATTTTTCTTATCCGATTGATTTCAGATGATTTTCCAAGGATTTGTGATGGTCACCGCAAGGCACTCTGTATGGGACAGGGTCCAACACAGCCAGCCATAACTTTTTTATTTTTATTAATTTTTTTTTTAACGTTCGTCAAGTCTAGTTGAAACAAAATGTAACGATGCCATATCACTTTTATTAAATAAATTAAATTAATACCAAAAAAAAAATTATTCAAAATGCTCAATTTTTCACGAATCTGAAATCCCTCGTCCCTCTTAAACTAAGCGTCGCAGATCGTATAGTCGTCAAAATGTTGGAAGTTTCTCCGGAGTTCACTTTTAAACTTATGTAACCTGTTTTTATGCAAGTTTTTGGAAGAATAATGAATACCTGAAGACTGGCTAAAAGGAACATTAGAATCTTATTGATCAAATTAATACACTTCACACTATCGGGGAGCAGATGAGTAAGTGGCAGGCTTCGTTACATTTAACTTTCAGTAACTACAGAATTGCTTTCTATAGCATCGGCTGAAATTACATCTGGGATGCATTGAAATATACAATCGTGATGAGAACTTATAACGTGTGATTTCTTGAACGTTTGGTTTTTAAAAATTAAAAAAAGAACAAAAAACTTACAATACTGAGTAAAATATTTACTTGAAACAATACATCAATTTCTGCCATTTACTTTTTAAAGATTATTTTATGTAAATGTTTCCCACAGCTACGACTGAAATGGTCCATCCTTAAGCTCCAATTTTGGCATACTTTTTCCAGTACTTCGGTCGGTATATCACCAATGGCAGCTGTAATGCTATCTTCCAGGGTTGCAATTGTGGCTGGTTTATCCCTGTAGACAAAAGACTTCACGTAGTTCCTCAAAAAATAGTCTAGTGTGGTCAAATCTCATGATCTTGGCGGCCAATAGACTGCTCTAAAATGTGAGACTAATTGCTTATCAAACTCACTTCTCAATAGGTCCTTGGTTTCGATTGTCGTGTGGCATTTGAAACTGTCTTATTGAAACCAAATATCAACCAAGTCCAATTCTTCCATTTTGGGCAAAAAAAAGGTCGGTAATTATCGCACCGTACCTTGCTCCATTGACTGTAACGTTGCGACTTTCATTATTTTTGAAAAATTAAGGTCCATTGATACCACCGGCCCACAAACTGCTCCTAACAGTGCATTTTCAGGGTGCATTGGCAGCTTTTGAACTGCTTCTGGCTGCTTTTCAGGCCACATACGGGAATTCTGTTTGTTGACTTACCTATTCAGCCAAAAATGAACTTCGTAGCTGAAGAAAATTTTTCGATAAAAACACATGCGAAACACATTTCTCATAGAGCACGAATTTTGATAATAAAATTTAACGATTTGCAAGTTTGTTAGGTTATTTACAATAAAATGGCAAATTTTATTAAGCATTTCTAGTGGTAACACATGTTTCGAATCACGCTTGAAGTGTCAAAAAATGTACACTGAAAAAACAAATAGCAAAAAAATCGCCCGTTATTATCATTATTTACGGACAAGGAACTAATGCCATTTCTAGCTTTATATAGGCAAAAAAATACATGGAATTTATTTTTTAAATCGCATTTTTAAAGAAAAATATTATGACTTAAATCGAAAAATAAGAACAATTATTGGATCACTTAGTGCAATAAGCAATCTGAGTTATATAAATTTTGAAACTTCAAATACGAACGTTTAAGGCATTTGTAGAGCGTTTATCGAGCAAATTTTTTTATAAGGTTATAGCCTCATTTTCAAAAATTTGAAACTTTTTTTCTAATTCTAACCATAAGTGATGATGCTTCGACCACAATTTAATATGAGAAGCGCTTATGTCGTTTTAAAACTTTATGATTCTTAAAATAAAAATTTATCTAAATACATATAATTTTGTTTATTTTTATCATTATTTGTAATTATAATTTGCTAATTGTCTCCAAGCTGTCTCTTAGTGCTACACAAAATATTCCATTTCATACCTCATCCCGCGGACTTCAACTAAAACTACCTGATGATGAATTGTCTTCAGCGCAAATAAATTTTTTGAACAAAAACTGTTGATTTTTTTGTCGCACACCACAATGCTATAAGAGCCAATGACTTTTGTCAATTTAAAGCACACCTATTTGTCTTGTTTTTATTGTTGTTGTCTTAATGTTAATTCGTTTTTTTAAATAAACTTCTTAAAACAACCAAATGAATGTTTAGACATTAATCGTTGCACATCTCCATATATCAATATACGCCCATGGTGGAGTTGTGCGCTCAGGCTGACACAAATTTAGAAGTTTTATTTGTGTTAAGACAGACAGATTTGTGTAGCTATTTTTGTGCAAAAAAATTTGAAGAAAATTTTTATTTAAAATGAAGAAAGTTGAGGGAAAAAAATTACTAAAAATTCACAAAAAAAACAAACGCCCATTAGAAACTCATTAGTGGCGTTGCTATAATTTTGGTTTTTTTTTTTTTGTAACAACGGAAAAGCGCGTCACTCTAAGTACTTCGTTGTGCACGTGTATGAGTAGGTGTTAATGTTTTATTTATTTTTAAAACGTGAAGAGGTTCATAATTATGATTTATGACAATTGTGTGGAACAATTTTTGTCAAAGAAAATGGTGAAGCCCGAGGAAGTTCAATGCGCGAAAACTCTAACGCTTCTATAAAATGATTAATGTTAATATGCTAATATTTTAGTTTTGTCTGTAATGAACCCACACATGTATACAATAGCTATGAAAGTCGAAAGGTATCGTAAAATATCGAAAAAGTCGTTGAGTGTCGATATATATCGAAGAAATTTAAGAAACGCCGATTTACGTCGATAAATGTCAAATAAAGTCGAAGAAAACGTGTAATGTCGAATATTTTTTTAAGAAGTCGAAAGACAAGCAAAAAATCAAATAATTTCGAAAAAAAAATTTGAAAAATATCAAATATGTTAGATAGTCACAAAATGTTGAATATTCATAAAATCGAAAAGCGTTGTCAAATTCAAAATATATTAAAAAAGTCAAAAAATGTTGAATTGTCGAAAAATGTTGGGAAATTGTTTAAAAATTCAAAACGTTGGAGAAACCCAAAAATTTCAAAGATGTTGGCAATGGAAATTCATTCCAAAATGATTAATGCTTAAGGTGAATTTGCTCCTTTAAAAACAATGGTTTGTAAGTGAACTGGTTTCTTTTAAGATGATCGTACAAGCCTTGAACCTGATCCACGTGAAAATTGTCTAAAAATAGCATTAACACCAGAAATCGTCGCAAAAATACAGGAGATGAACTCGGACAGTCGTCGATTGACCATAAAGACTTAGTAGAAACTCAAAGCATTTCAAAACGTACAGTGTGCAATATGTTAAGTGAAGTTATGAGTTCCAAAGAGCTGTGTGCATAGTGGGTGCTGAATTTGCTAATAATAAAACAAAAACACGTTCGAATGCGACCAACGGTGAAATCAGTGAATTAAAGTATGAACTGTTACAACATTCACCCCATTCTTCAGACTTAGCTTCTTCTGATTTCTGGCTCTTTCCAGTTTTTAAAAGATTCTTTCCTAGAAAACGATTATCATCTAACAAAGTTGTAAAACTGCTGTACAAGATACAAGAACAAGTATTCTGCTGAATTTCCAGCAAACCGCTACAGTGATGAGACCCATAAATTGGAGCATAGTTGGAATAAGTGCATTAAAATTGAGGGAAATTGTACTGAAAAATAAAGTCGATTTTACGGCTTTATCGATTTTTTTTATTTCCGTTCGGCAAACTTATTGAACAACCTGGTATCTACAAAGGATATAGCCCAGAGGCGTGATATCACAATTTTTTTAAGTCACTTGATATACTAAATTTCTAATAGAAATTATATAAGCATGATGCAATTCTAAATCTTACAGAGTATAAATGACGCCAGTTTTGATGATCTATTTAGACAGAAAAAAACATAAACCAATATATAGTACTGACAATTTTTTTATTCAGAATGTTCAACTCCAACCGCTACTACGATCACTATACTCAGTTTTGCAACCTATATTTAGCAATATTACTTTAACTTGGAAACATATCTGAGAAGCCCTTTTAAGAACTTAAACAATTCAAAATAGACCCCTTACTATTTAATACCTATAATGGTAGGCAAATTTAAGCTAAAATTTTTATTTATGTCAACGATTTGTATATCTTTTGAAAAATGAGCTAAGATGACTATGAGCCCTATAACTTTTGATAAAAAATTATTTCTGTAAGTCTTACATGAAAAAATATAATCCCATGCTACCTTATACCTATAACTCTACTCAAGTGTAAGCTTTAAACATTTTTAAAATACAAAAATTTTTAAGGCTAAATTTATTTTTTCAGTGTAATATTTAAAATCTCAAAGGCTCTCCCTTTCACAAAATACGTGAATGACCCCACGAATATTTACAAATCATTTTTCGAACTAATAAATACTCAAGTTTAGCCTCATGTAGCACAAACAGTTTTTGAAAGATGTACATAATAACACAGGACCACAAAAAAAAGGTATTGTAGTTAGAAGATGAGGTATCAAACGGTATGTATTTTGGCGCCCTAAAAACGAATCCGGGGTCAGAATTTTTCCATTACCCTCAGGTTTTGACATAATCTCAAAATTACACTTTAAAATACGTTAAAAAGAACAACTCCTTAACAAGAGTTAAGGAGCTACCTCCTGAGTACTTCATTATAATGTTCCCCTTGATCATAGTGGTCTATTTATGAATACAGCAAATATTCAATAAAAAGAAGAATAGTCAAATATTTTCAAAGGCATTGACCATTTATTGAAGATCGTCTTAAACTTGTGGTCCAAAAATAATCAGAACAAATTGAAAATTAAAAAGAAACACAATTCTCCGACCTTGCTTCTTCAGACACTATCAACAATATCTAGTTTCAAGTAATGATAAGATGGCTTCACTTCAAACGCCATGGTTGGTTTTAAAATGCAGAAGTCACACCAAATACCATTGAGAATTCACACAGGCAAGCTCGCGGCATTAATCAATTAAAAAAAATTACCTCTTGAGAAAAAAAAAAACAGGAAAAATAATGATAAAAAACCAAACCTAAGTAAGAAGTCCACATGGTATGTGCTAAAAATAAAAACTTAACATTTTCGTCATGTTTCCTGATTTTGTTGACTTTTGTCAGATTTTAATCAGCTTTTTGATGTATTATTTTTGTTATTTCTATTTGGTATATGTTTTGCTTGTTCTTAACCACTTTTTTTTTCTTGCTGCTACCACTACAACAAGCAAACATCCGCTTTGTTGTTGAGGTTTCTGTTGTACTCTTAAGTTTAAAGTACGCTTCAAATCACCTGCAAGCACGCTTAAGCCTCAACATCAGCAGCATCAACTGATGCTTCCTTCTACCACTACAACTTAATACTTGAGCCACTGTTGATTGCAAAGAAACAAATGTTAAAAATTATAAGTGGTAAAACATTAAAAGAATTTGTCGCTCTATACAAAGAGTAATTTAACAAAAAATGTAAAAAAGTAGTAAAACTTAAAAGAAACAAATAAATGAAGGAATAAAAATTTCGCAAAAAAGTAAAAAATTTAGAAAAACGCGTGAAGGTCATCAACTCGCTCCCTGAAATGTATGCGTCATGTGATACGATTATTAAGACCTATTTTTTTTTCTCTGCAGAGTATTATCGCAGCTATATTTTTACTTCAATTGTTTTTTTCCCTAATAAAACATTTATTTTTACGCATTTTGCTTGTGTGTATGTGTGTAATGAGCAATAATGTTATAATTTTTTTGTCTTCATTTTTTGATTTTGCTAAATTAGATAGAATCAAATTACTTTAATTTTTTTACAATTACCAAACGAGTTCGTTGCTTATGTCTTTTGAATTTGCAATATTTTGTACATGTGGTATGTGCGTGTTTTTGCACGACGCCAAACCACGCATTCACGCGTGTACTTACGCATTCAACTTGAAAGAAATCACATTATTTTAAGATGTTAAAAATATTCTTTTGAAATATTGCAATAAATAACACAAGTGACATATAAATAAATTACAGAAATCTACCCAAAAAAAAATGTTTGCAAACACTCTATTTTTTTAAAAGTTCGTTGTCTGAGTCTTTTGTTTTTATTGTGACAAAAAAAATCGTTTACTGTCTATTTAGCAATGTAACGAGAAATATGCATATATATTCGTACATATTAATGAGTTTCACAAGCACACACCATTTTATGCAAATTTTCACAAAGAGCAGGCGTTAACGGCAAACAAAACGCCAACTGCAACAGATAATTGCTTTTGTTCACTTATGTATTAAGTTTAAGCTGTAATTTCATTAAAGAAACTGCTTTCCCTTTGTTGATGCTGCTGTTATGGTTACTCACTATTGTTGATTTTACATTTGTAACCATACTATACGCAAGTGTACGTTTCATAAGGTACTTGTGCAGTTATCGGCATTACTTATTAAATTGGGTGTTGGCAAATTGGAAAAGAAAAATGTAGCCTAAGTAGAAAAAAATTAAGTTCAAATTATATAAAAAAATGTATTTGATGACATCGGTCTAAATATCAATAGCAATTGAAATTTTTCACACACTTTAGAGACGCAATATTCTCTTGTTAAAGTTCACTCACTTTTTGTCTGGAGCGTGTTTGAAATATTCGTAATATTTTTGTTAAATTTGATTGCATCCGTAAATAACTCTATTTGTCAAAATTATTTAAATTTTTTTTCAAGCGCTTGCCCGAGCTATCTGATGGTTTCTAGACATTCAGTATTCCAGAAACACATTAGTAAAATATTAATCAAGCTGTTCAAGAAATAGTGCTTTAAGCGTTCGAAAATAACGTTGACAGGATAAGGTACTACCAAGCAGGCAGAAGCAGCCATTTGAATAAGATTCTAATCCAAGAAAAATGAAAGATTTAATTCTTCAATAAAAAAAAAAATCTTTGAAAAATTTTAAATGAAGTCATAACACCAGCAATGGTCAGTCATTCTTTTATTTGTAGGAAACTTGGTTGCATTACTTAAAATTACTCTATCAGTATAGAATTTGAAAGCTTGTGTAGGAGGTGCATGGTAGACCATATGAAGGTTTCTTATCTATGTTTTTGTGACTTGAAGAAATTAAATCTTTTTTCTCGCATGCCGTTAATATACATACAGCTATTATGCTGACAATTTACACAATTAAGATCTTGTTATTTATGAAATAAAGCCTCAAACGTGCAACGTCGCGTTTTATGTGGCACAAGCAGAGGTACAAAGTTTATCGGTTACAAGGAAATAGAAAAGAGAATAAAATAAAGTACAAAAAAGAAAAAGAAAGAAAGAAAAAAAGATATGAAGAAAAAAGATAAAAAGAAAAGATAAAAAGAAAAGAAAAGAAAAGAAAAGAAAAGAAAAGAAAAGAAAAGAAAAGAAAAGAAAAGAAAAGAAAAGAAAAGAAAAGAAAAGAAAAGAAAAGAAAAGAAAAGAAAAGAAAAGAAAAGAAAAGAAAAGAAAAGAAAAGAAAAGAAAAGAAAAGAAAAGAAAAGAAAAGAAAAGAAAAGAAAAGAAAAGAAAAGAAAAGAAAAGAATGGAGAAGAAAAGATTAGAAAAGAAAAGAAACGAATGGGAAAAAAAAATAAGACAAAAGAGAAGAAAACGGGAAGAATAAAAAAAAGAAAAGATAAAAAAGTAGAATAGATAAGAAAGCACAGAATAAAAAAAAATGAATCAAAGGATCCCAGCGGCAAATCGATAAAGTACTCTGATTTTTCATGTATGAAAAGCCATACCCAATATGTTGCATGTTGCACAAATGAAATTGCTAGTGTGATATTTTGTTTATTTGCTTGCTGGCTGCCTGATTTGTATATGGAGCTGTAGGAAGTTTGCTTGCTGACTGCCTGCATTATATATGGAGCTGTAGACAGTCTGCTTGCTGACTGCCTGCTGTGTATATGGAGCTGTAGGCAGTCTACTTGCTGGCTGCTTTCATTGTATATGGAGCTGTAGGCAGTCTGCTTACTGGCTGCTTGCTTTGTATATGGAGCTGTAGGTAGTCTGCTTACTGGCTGCTTGCTTTGTATATGGAGCTGTAGGCATTCTGCTTGCTGGCTGCTTGCTTTGTATATGAAGATGTAAGGGGTCTTTCCTGTAGGCTGCATGCTTTGTATGAGGAGATTTAGGCAACTTAGTAAGCGATGTCTTAAGGCAATCTGCCTTTCGTTTGTTACACATTGTATATGGAGATGTAGATAAGCTGCCTACAAAGTGGGCATCCATTTGTAAAAAAAATTTACAGTTGTGGCTGGAGTTGTGAGCATTACTGCCTACAATGAGTATACTTACTCATCGATGTTGTTCTAAACATATTTGCCGCTGGGATAGAAAAAAAAGAGAAAAAAGCTCCGAGCTTTAGATCTTCACTAGTTTAATTATGAGTGTTAAAGGGCTTAGATGTAATTTTCTCAAGAATATAAAAATAAATAAAACTTCACGTTTTTAAAAAAAAATAAAAAACGTATGATCATTAAATTTAATTATACGGTTAATGTACTCTAAATTTACAAAAATGTTTTACTACAAACCAACGTATCACGCCATAGAGCACATTTGCCTTACAATTGCTTGCTGCAACACGCCTTTTTACTACGAAATTGCCAAAGTAGTTCATTTAGTTTTACTATAACTCAATAACTAAAAGTATTATTATGGCAAGAGACAGCAAAAATGCGAAAAAAGAAAAACTGTCTTCATTAGGCAATTGCTGTTACAATTCATTTTGCAATGCATTATAGCAGTAGCAGCAAATGCAACATGGGCAGCACCACCAAAAGCAACAGGAACAGCACAAATAACAACATCTGTTAATATGGTTTTATATCGTTTTTTTGTGTCATTGCTGTTGCATTTTTTATTGTGTCTCATATGTTTTTGTTGCAGGAATTGCTACACGCCTGTTACTATTTTTACACTAAGAAAAGTTGCAACTTTTTTTGCTATATAAAGTTAAATTTTTTGTTAAAGTAAATAGTATATGGTTAATTTCTACACAGCAAATATGTATCGTATACTTAGCTAAATTAAAGTCTTAAGTGCACTGTTTCAATATAAAAATCTAAATTCTTGCAGTGTACCCTTTGGCTTCGTTACAATAAACGCAGCAATATTGCTGTTACTGTTGATGGCATGATTTCAGCATCTTTTATTGTTTGCTTTTCCTTCCATTTTTCATTATTGTAATTGTTGTCTTTATTCTTATGGATATTTTTACAACTTCTGTGGGAAGTTGTTTGTTGCTGCTCCTCTAATAAAGTGTTGCCACCACCATCAGCATTAAGCATTGAAAAAATTTTAAAATTCATCATTATATTTCTTGTGGTTGTAACTCGTTTTGTGCGCTCATTTCTGTGTTTAATTGAATGTTGAATGCAGGCACGGCTTTAATAGCGTAGACACCTTGGAACCGCTGTTATTTTAATTGCATTTAAATGATGATACTAAAAGGTTTTTGATTTAAGAAAAAAACTAAATATATCTATGGTACTTTTCATCATTTTGTGAGCTCAGATTAGAATGAACATATCTACTGCCACATCACCCACATGTTGTTTACGCAAAATTTCATCCTGGCGCCACGCTGCGATTTATTTCATTTTATAATTTTTTTAAATTTCAAAACCTTTTTTACTTCACTTATAAACAGAAATAACATAGAACAAGAACAACGAAAACTTAGTCAAAATAACACGCCTTAATTTCTAAACTTTTCGGTGCATTTAATACGATTTTTAGATTCATTGGATCTTTCAATTTTTTGCCGAATTGGCTAAAACTCGACTTACGCGACCTCTAAATATTTTTAGACTTCGATATGTGTACAACTTGTACAACTTAATTAACATTAGTTATATGCAAACGCCTTCTTCAATAGCAGCTAGATTATCTCTAAAGCATCTCAGCCAGTGAGCAAATAGTTTTGCCTATTTTTAGGCATTTTCAATTAGCTTCCTGTGTAACATCCCTAAAAGGCTGGCTGAAAAAAAAAACAGTTTACCAACATTTTAATTTATTATTAAATTATATCATTTCAAATTCTGCTCATTTAAATAGTTTTATAAAAATGAATTAACATAACAAATAAATCAAACTAATAATCCAATTCTAATTCTACTCTATACAAAAAAAAAAAACAATTAACTGGCTCATATAACCAAAAACGGACGCAAATAGAAAATCGACAAATAAGTTGTACAACAAGTCAAAAGTTATAGAGATAAGCTTGATATATAGAAAATCACAACTTAATAAAGCATTATTTAGCATTTTATTAATAATCTTAGATTTATAAAGCAACTAAATCAGAAAAAAAAAACAAATTTTTTTTATATCGAATAGAAGAATACTTTTGAGATCAACAACAGCAAATGGACTTAAACTGTTGCCCACTCATGTTAATTACAAATTGTTTTTAATTTTTCTGTGTAGATTTATTATTTATTTTCTATTGTCTAAATAGCATGTTCTTATAATTAATCATTGTTACTTTTTTAAGTCAAAGTCATAGCCATCTAAGGGGCGCTTCTGGCATTACCAAGTAGTATAGATTTTATCGTGTAATTTGAGTAGTAATAAATGTAAATAATATTGAACATATCGTCGGTATAGAACAAAAAGTCACCATCATTTCGAGTTATGAGGCTTTTTATGCAAAATCTAAAATTTGTCAGTTAATAATGAACAACTCTTCATATTTAAGAGATTTAAGTATTTTGGCATATTAAATTTTGAGTTATAAAAAACTTACAAAAAATTTCATTACTCGGTGACATGAAATTATAGATAGTGACTTTTTTATTCTATATAGGCAATATGAGAGTAATGTTAGCATTTTGAATCAGTGGATCAGTGTTGGAATCAAAACTGAATAGTGTAATCACAAGCCATGCGAGATATGGTAATGAAGTTTAGCAAACGGATGCAGATCATATAATTTTTAAACTATACCAAAGTAGGCAAAATAATAATAGTGGGCGTGGAACTTTTCAACAAATGAAAATTCTTATTCAATATTACTCGAAAACGGCACCTACTATTTTCATAAAAGTCTTAAAGATGATTCCACTGAAAGCAGACATCAATACAAGCTAAGTCAATGTACTGGTAAAGCTCATTTAAGGGCGTGGCACAGCCCATAATGACTAAAAACGTTACAAAAAGAGAACTGACAACGCAATCGTTATAAAATTTAATCTGGAATGCTAATTGCTATGTATAAGGTATCTTATAGCCAAAATATAGTACCTGTGGGCATGGCACCTCCCATACAAGCAAAACCTTTATATCTTGTATTTATTTGATGTGCTATGAGAGTAATATTTGTAAAATTTAATGTAGAGATTACTATAAGCTTTGAAATGAAATGGAGTTTGCTAGGATTACATCAGTGGGCGTGGCACCTCCCATACAGATAAAAAAACGTTAAGTGTTGTACTTAGTGTACTATAGAAATTTTCTTAATAAAATTCGGTGTAGAGATGTCGGTTACAAGAATCTTTGAAATTAAATGAAATTCGACGGAATTGCATCAATAGGTATGGCATTTCTCATGTTATTACATGGTGTTAAGCGTGCCACTTTTTGGCTATTTTTTAAATATTTTTTGACTATTTCAACTTTTCCCTTTTTCTTTTCGTTGAATTTACCAAGATTTTTTAACATTTCAATACGATTTTTGCAACCTGTTTCAATTTTTTCCGAAACTTTCAACCTCTTTCAACTTTATTCATTGTTTTCCATATTTTATCAACGTTATCAGCGATTTTGAATCTTCTTTAAGTTTATTTCGACCTTTCAACCATACTCACCTTTTTTACGAGACTTTCAACTTTTTTCGAATTTTTCTACCTTTGAAAAACTGTTTCAACCTCTTTCATCTCTTTCCAACAGTCCATTTTTCAGCCTACCTGTTACAACATTTTTTCAACATCTTTCAACCTTATTTAACTTTTTTTAACCTTATCTATATCTTTTTGACTTTTCCAAATCTTTTCGGCTTTTTCAACCAATTTCAACATTTTCCATACTTTATTAACCTTTTTCGACGTTTTTCAATATATTTCTTATTTAATTTTATTTTTCAGTCCTTCTCACAGTTTTCAACTTTTTCGATTCTTACAAACTTAAGTTGATCCTTAAATATTTGGCACATATCTTCGACTTACTTAACCTCATTTAATATTTTGCATGTTGTTTTCGAGTTTTTCAACCTTAAAATGAAAAACCGAACTATGGTCGGTCTCCTGGTAGGTACTTATCGTTATGGTTTGAACTCTACATCTTTCAGTCTAAGCAATATGTTTTTTTTTAGGTTCAAGATTACATCTTTTCTGCTTTGCATGTTTGTGCTCATTCAGACACATTTTCTATGACCTTTTGCCTTATTTCAGACGCTATAGCAAGGATTTTAGGGCTGCTTTAATAGAAAACGATATTGAAATTCGAAGTTTATTTTAGGACCATACAAAAAAAGGGAAATCCTTCAAAATATCGAAACTAAGTAAGTATAACAGCTCAAGTTAGAAATTCAGAAAAAGTTCCAAGATTTGGAGGAGATATTGACCTTCAACTCCAGATTTCAATTACAGAGCTGGCTACTTAAAACTGCACTGATTGAATATAGTCGTGATTTTTGTTTTAAGTATAAATTCCCAATGGCATTGTCAAAACTAGCGTCCATTTTGCAGAAGTCGCATTGGAGGTGGGGAGCATGGGTGAACGGTCAAACTTGTCATTGGGAACTTATAAAACAAAAATCACGATTATATTCGATCAGTGCAGTTTTATGTAGCCAGCTCTCCGTCTAGTTGGGCTTGATCGATGTTTATTGATAGGATGCTCACTAGCTTCTTATTTAGCGGCTACTTGAAGTCGTCATTGCTCGAAATAATTTGCACGTTGAAAATCCTCCATATCAGCACCATTATGTCCCTGAAACTAAGCGTTATAGCTGTTCCTCTTGTAAGAACAGTTGAATATGTCAACCGAAAATTCTTTGATACCAAATTATTTTCTGATTCTATACGTTTCTTCTAATTTACCCCAAATTATTTTTGGCTATGGAAAAATTGTCATATCTGCTTCATACTACTGCCTCGTTTGTGACTGGGTTTTCATTTTTAGAGCTTCTTATTCTATGCAGGCATATTTATCTGTCGGTATGGGATGAGTAGTCTATGAACTGAAGCCTATAGATTGTGATAACGGCTTATGAATAAGCTCTAGACTCTTAGACAATTTGACATTTATGTTAAATATCGAGGAGTTAAATGAAAAGGGAAAATTTTTGAAAAATAATTTTTTCACGTATTTTATGAAAACAACAGCATTGCTTGAAAAAATCAAGAAAATGAACCATTCAAGATGCTCTTTTGACATAAACATGCAAAGTTTTATGATGAATTCCATTTATGGCTCACTTAAGTACTCAAACTCAGTTGAATATGTGCATCACTACACTAATAAGACCAACAGGAGCCATAAAATACCATTATGACACATATGAACTGCAGGTTATATTTACAAAAAAAAAAAAACCACTCTTAAATGTTTTTACCAATTATGTATTACACTTGCTAACATTAAGGTAAAGATAAATGCATTACAATATGCAAACAATTAGATAAATGTTGTGCTAAGGCATGACTGCGTATATTAAAGTTCAATAATTTCTACGAGAAAATTTTGCTGTAGAATAAACATACCAAACGAAAGGCTTGCTAAACGAATTTGAAGTTAAATTGAAAAAAAAATAATTTTAAATCTTAATTGAATTATTTTAATTCCTCAACATAAAATTTGGCATTAAATTACACCTAAGTCAATTTTATCTATCAGCAAAGTCAACAACAAACTAAAAACAAATTAAACACCACCAACTTGCACCGGAAACATTGGTAAGCAAATCACAGTAGAAAAAAAAAAACAAACAATCAAAAATACAAGTAAGTAATTTGTTTACATTTGGACAAAGATTAATTGTCAGAGCATGCGGACCCAAAAAATAAATACAAGAAATTTGTTTAATATTTGTAAGTTTGTTTGTTGTTACTGCTTTATGTTTTATTTTACACATTTTTTGTAAGCATGAAAAACGTGATTTGTAAATTTATGCAACAAAATAATAGGAAAAGATATAGTCAAACATACTTAAACAAGCGCAATTTGGCACGTGCCACCCTAAGCATTGTCCACAAAAATGCAAGACAATAAATAAATAAAAGTCGAAAAATAAAATTTGTTTTAACTTAGAGAGAAATGACAAATAAATTTGCTAACAATTGGCGACAAAATGAAAAATTTTTATATCTACTGGCGTCGAGTGATTTTTCGTCCCTGCTGCATTTGTGCCTGTGTTATGATTGTGTCACTCACCCACGTTTTTAACCTCAAAGGTAGGGTCATGTTGTAAAGCACGCGCGTGTCTGATATGTTTGTAAATTCAGTTTGTCCGCAAGCAATATTTGGCTGATGCAAAATTTAATTTAAAATTTACATATCGAAACAAAAGACCTAGGAAACGAACTTTTAAGAAAAAGGTTTGCATTTAGTTCGAAAGAGCTACATAAGGCAGGGTTAAAACAAAAGACTTAAGAAACAAACTTCTTTGTAAGGATTCATTTATTTCAATATAAATATATGCAAAGTTCATTAATATTTTCAATTCAATTCAATTTCAATTCAATTTCAATTCAATTTCAATTCAATTTCAATTCAATTTCAATTCAATTTCAATTCAATTTCAATTCAATTTCAATTCAATTTCAATTCAATTTCAATTCAATTTCAATTCAATTTCAATTCAATTTCAATTCAATTTCAATTCAATTTCAATTCAATTTCAATTCAATTTCAATTCAATTTCAATTCAATTTCAATTCAATTTCAATTCAATTTCAATTCAATTTCAATTCAATTTCAATTCAATTTCAATTCAATTTCAATTCAATTTCAATTCAATTTCAATTCAATTTCAATTCAATTTCAATTTCAATTTCAATTCAATTTCAATTCAATTTCAATTCAATTTCAATTCAATTTCAATTCAATTTCAATTCAATTTCAATTCAATTTCAATTCAATTTCAATTCAATTTCAATTCAATTTCAATTCAATATCAATTCAATTTCAATTCAATTTCAATTCAATTTCAATTCAATTTCAATTCAATTTCAATTCAATTTCAATTCAATTTCAATTCAATTTCAATTCAATTTCAATTCAATTTCAATTCAATTTCAATTCAATTTCAATTCAATTTCAATTCAATTTAATTCAATTTCAATTCAATTTCAATTCATTCAATTTCAATTATTTTTCAATTCAATTTCAACATGAGAGCTGAAATTAATTTCGCCCAAAGAAATTTAATAAGGTATCACTGTGCACCATTACTTAATATTAATTAAGGTTACATTTAATTACAGTCGGAATTTGAAATCGACCCAAATGACGAAAAACAAAATGTGCGCATGCATTAACGACACAAAATGAATTCACACCACGAATGTCTAGACTTCAAATTATTACACTGCACGAAAATGTATTAAGAGCTCAACTCTTCAAAATCGTCGTCAATAAAGCATCTGGCAAAGTGTTGCTGTAAGTAAAAATATGTGAAAATTGCATTACTTTAAAACAAAAAGTATTGAATGCAATGACATGCAAGTGACTGTAGCAACTGCTACAACAATAATAAACAGCAGTTGCAATTGCATTCACCCAGTAATTATACAGTCTGTGCATGTGGGGTGAACTGATCTATCTAACTCAATGGTAGCACTACTACAGTGTAGGAGTTGTGTAGCGGGAAAGAAATGCACATAACTGCGCAACCCAAACACAAGCGTGCACACCAAAAGGTGTTAAATTATGAAATTATAAACCATTTAAGACTGAGGCAGTTAAAAAAAGATACGTTAAAGTAATACGGTGAGTAAAGTGAGATCAGATCATGAGATGAGATAATGGATTAAAGACTCAATTGCTGGCAGTTGCATTACTAATGTGGGTGGTAAACGAGGGTCAAAGAGAGGTGAATACAACAATTTATACGTCGTTACATTTGTGCAAGTTAACATGTTAATCAGTTGGCAAAAACGCACTAGTAGGTGTGAAAAGTGAAAGAATTCGTTGTACATACAATATATAATTCAGTTTAATACATTGATTTACATACGTACGAGTATTGCTTCAAAATTTCTTAATTTGCTTATAAGCTATCAATATTTTCAAGACCTTAAATTAAGTTTAAGTGTAATACAAAAACAAAAGTGAAAGTGGGATAGGCCACATTTAAGGTAAAAAAGTCAAATATTTCGAAAAAAAATTATGTAAAATCCCCTAATTATCAGTGGGATATCTCGGGAGAATCGGAGAAAATGGTTCAGAAATCTTCTTGGGTTCAGCTGAAAGAGCAATTGACTGTGACTCCCGAGAATTGTAAAGGTTTGCGCGCTGGCATGGTTGACGTCCTATTTACCATTCGGAATCAAACACGAAAAAATAAATAACCTTAAAAAGGACAGAGACAACTATGGCATTAGCACTATTGCTTGCATTTATTATGACAAATTGGCCTAACTGAGGCAAAATGTTTGTAAGTTATGTGCTATTGAATTGCATTTTTTTCTGCAATAAAGTGTATTTTATAAAAAGAAAATTTTAATCTCCAGGTAAAAATAGAGACAAACCTCTTAAACTGCATTTATTTGCTTATAAGTAATGATTTTTCTTAAGACATTTGGCCTTACGGCCTGCAACGTTGTATAAATTCACTTTCTTGTCAATTTTTTTAAAAGGAAAGACGTTAAAATTGCTTACTTAATTTTATAAAGTGGCTATATATTTTTGTAAATTTTTATTTATTTCGGAAAAGTAAAATATACTTCATTTGTTTTATTAAGATTTCTTTTTACTAAAATATATAAAACAAAATAAAAGTAGCTACGTGCGGTGCGGGTAGTTTTACTTTGCTTTGAAAGAGACATCACAAAAGAGAAATATGCACAATTTTACTCTGAGTTTTAACTTGTCTTATGCTCTTTAGTAGCAGCGCTCTTCTCTAAACCATGTTTATAAAAAGCCGGTAGTTATTGTAAGCAAAAGCCGGTTAATAACGTGATGTCGGTCGTGTGTTATGTCGTTCTGATTTAACAGGGCTGCCAAGTATTAATTATTTCGAAATTTCTTTTTAAGACGCAAAAACTGAGCAAACTTAAAAGTTAATAAAAAAGACTCAAATTACTAGAAATTTACGATTTTGCATTTTGTAAAAAAAATTTTGATTCAGAAGTGGCGAACACAGTTTCGGCTTTAATTTGGCTCTAGTCTGCTTTGAGGACTTATATGACAATTTTTGTTTTTTGACTATGCCTCGAAGAAAATTTTAATACTAACAATTTGGCAGATTGTTATCTTTTCCTTCTAATTTTAAAAGCTTTAATATAGCACAAGCTATGAGTGTTATTACAACACAATACTGTCAGTTTCATGAAATGGATTAAGAATATACATTGAAACTTTATTGACATAAATTGTTGGCTATGGTTTGCTATAAATATAGTTTCATATATAATAAATTTACGAATGTTTAAGTGTCGCCACCTAGGCCATTTTACTCCCAAAAAATTTTCGATAAGAAAAATTTGAATTTTACAATTCATATACAATTAAAAAAAAAAGAAACACAAAAAAAATTTTTCTTATCGGATGGTTCTTGGGAGTAAAATTGGCTAGGTGGCGATACTTAAACATTCGTAACTTTTTTATTTATGAAACGTACTAAAACTTTTTTTTCTGGAAAAAGTTGTGTAGACATTACAGAAAAAATCTGTGGAAAAATTTTATTTCTGAACTTATGAGAAGTTGGTTTAAATTCTATTTGTTTATTAAAAACTTAATTTTTTATAAATAATAAATAATATTTTTATAAAAATTTTATTTCATATAAATTGTGAAACATTTCTTGTCGTAACGCGAAAATTTCAATAACTTTTTCCCAATATTTACTGAGAAATCGCAATTTAAAAAAACACCCACATAAAAGTTCACTTGCTCATAACTTTTAAAAAATCCAAATTTTGCAAAAATAAGTATAAGACCTTAATACTGATCAATATATCTTCAAAGTTATGCAATAAAAAGTTTAATAACAATATTTTTGTACAGAGCTTCTTGTTCAGTACTTTTAGTGTAAAAAACAACAAAAAAATTACAAGCAAAATGCATTAAAATGGGCAACGAGCTGCTTATACTAGTTTCAATGACCGCTACGTCATATCATCAGTAAGCTTTGTTAGCCGAAGTATAGTAGTTCTACAAGCCTACTATGTAATGTTTCTTGCGTTGATCTGTTAAGAATCACAGCAGTAAACAAAACAAAAACTTCTACATCTTAATGCAATTGACCTTGTAATCTCTTTGATATCACACATTTCTTGACGAGCGCTTCGTTGTCCGCTTTTTTGGCGATCCGAACGAAGTTGCAAGTGCTACATGTAAATATCGGCGAGCTCACCGAGGGTAATTTTTTTTATATTTGTGTTTTTGGAACAAAATTTAATAATAACAATATTTTTGTACAGAGCTTCTTGTTCAGTACTTTTAGTGCAAAAAACAACAAAAAAATTACAAGCAAAACATAGTAGGCTTGTAGAACTACTATACTTCGGCTAACAAAGCTTACTGATGATATGACGTAGCGGTCATTGAAACTAGTATAAGCAGCTCGTTGCCCATTTTAATGCATTTTGCTTGTAATTTTTTTGTTGTTTTTAGCACTAAAAGTACTGAACAAGAAGCTCTGTACAAAAATATTGTTATTATTAAATTTTGTTCCAAAAACACAAATATAAATAAAAGTTTAATAACTTAGGATTTTCTGTGCCCAGTTGAGAAAACTTTACTCTACGTATTTTGTTTTTGAAAAAAAATGCTCAAAAATCATGCAAAAGAAATAATTTGAGTAAAGAAGAGTCTATTGTTCGAAAAAAAAATAAAAACTCAACAAAAAAAAAAAACGATAATGATGCTAATTAGAGACAGAATAACAATTACAATTAAAAAAAAATTATTTTCCCATATGAAAAATAAAAGATGAAAAACTAGCTACGGATCGGGCTTAATTTTCAAAATGAAAACTCTTACGTTCCATGAAAAGCTTATAAAAAATGTTAAAATGATGTTGTTAAACGATTGTGAAATAAGAACTTATATGTACCCAAATAAATAACAAAAAAAAAAAAGTTCGTTGCTTTAGTCTTTTGTTTTGCCTATATGAAATGCTGAAAACGAAGATCTACTATCTAAGACATGAGCAACGAACTTGGTCTAATTTCATGCACCTAATTTAAATTAATTTTACAAAGTGGTCAATTTAGATAAAAATAACAAAAACAACAACAATAGTTGCGAATATAGCACAAAATGGAATTAAGGAAAGATTCGCAATAAGAAAAAAAAGTGCGTGCATTGACTTTGTTTTAGAACTGAAAACTAAGATCGTCAGCACATAATAAAAAAAATGAAACTCACATACAGAAGAGAGAATGTTCAGTTAATAATTCAGTTAAGAGAGCGGCTAACTGAAGAGAGCATTCAGGTATAAGCCTTCCTTAAGCTTGGTGCCAAATTAAAGCATAAGAGAGTCACCGCTTTGCTCACACCAGTTTCAAAAGCTGACGTCACCAGTATCAAAACTAAAACTGAAGCTTAATTTCATTTAACTTGGCAAGTTGTAAGACACAATTTTTTAGTATAGCGTTGGCGGTTAACACAAACGGTTCGTTCGAACGGCGATAGAGTCAAAAGTAGCGCATAATTGCAAATGAAGTAATATAAAAAAAAAATTCTTATAAAATTAAATGAAAATCAAAAAACAAACGATATTCTAATACTGCGATAAATACTTAAAGCGTTCGCGTACGTACAGTTAAAAAGAAAATTGTGCTTAAAGCAACAAAATTGTGAGTTTATGAGCTAAAACAAGTTAATAAATATAAAAATGTTAATCGGCACTAAAAAATTTTACTGCAACTAACAAAATATACAATATAAAGCGTAAAGGCAAGCTCAAGTAGCAGAACCATCTGACGACTACTGCTGATGTCAGTCAGCTAGTCAATCTTTGGAAAGAAACTTGAATTGCATTGAAGCGACAGTAGCGTTGGTTTCTCGCGTTACAATTGTTGAACAAGACAAAAAAAAGTTTTTTAGTTGTTTTTTTTTTTTGTTTCTTTCTTTTCGGCTTTTTTATTTTTTTCTTTAATTGTGTTAAAAATGTGAAAATTGCTATGCGGCGCAAAGAAAGTGAAAGAAATTTAAGAAAAGCAAATTAGCTACAAAAGCGAAAGGTTAACAATTGTTAGAAGAAAAAATGAAAAAAACACAAAAAAAAAGTAGATTTCTTTTACACAAACTGAACTCTGAAAATCAACGGCGTGTTTCCGGCTGAAAGCAGCACTGCCACAGCAGCCGTAACTAAAGCCAAAAGCCATCGCGCAAAAACAAAAAAAAAATCTGTGATGTTTAAATACAAAATCAAGTTTAGACGCGTATATGCAAAACAGCTTAAGAGCAAATAAACAAAAATAAAAAAACCATAAGGTTGAAAAAAAAAACTTTTGGCAGCTTTAAAAAAGTAGCAGTACAACAGTAACAGCTGTTTTTTCAAGTTTAAAAATATTGAAATTGAGAAAAAGTTTACTTTTACGAGAAAATGTTTTGAAAGTAATATATCAGATTTTTATGAAATAGGTGACTCTCCAGCTGATTTTGAATTGCTGATTTATAGCTTAAGTAATGTTTCTTCTGTTGCCCTATTTATTGGTCCACTAGTTATTTTATGTAGTATCTTAGATAAGGTTAAAGTTTTCATAAAATGAGGCTCGAAAGTTAAATAGGATCACCATGAGACTGACAGGCTTACCAAGGGCTTGGAGGTAACGCTATTTTACTGCAAAATGTATAAATTCATTGGAGCAACATCTTACAATGAGCACTAAGTATTAATTTTTTCTGAAATATTGAAATGGATATAAGAGGAAAGACTCATAGTTCCCAAACTAATGAACCAATTTTATCAAATGAAATGATATCATTTTTTTCATTTCTAAAAAATTCAACATAAAGATGTTAAGGCTTGGAAAGTTTGTTAAAAGGGGCGCTATAGTTAAGAAACTATACTTCTGCCAGTATCTATGTATTTGACTTAACTATTAATGAAATTTTGTACAGAGGTATCCTTTTCAAAATTTTTCCATTTTATTCAATATAATCCGACGTGAGTCA
Source organism: Tricholauxania praeusta (assembly GCA_949775025.1). Classification (NCBI taxonomy): domain Eukaryota; kingdom Metazoa; phylum Arthropoda; class Insecta; order Diptera; family Lauxaniidae; genus Tricholauxania; species Tricholauxania praeusta. The sequence continues at coordinate 121,591,772 of OX459030.1, read as the reverse complement.
TTTTTTCGATGTTCTTTCCGACTTGTGTCGACTTTAAAGAGCTTTTCTTTGGTAGGTACTATTCCATATTCTTTAACATCATTCAAAACTTTTTCGCTTTCTCGATGCTATTCACTAACTTCTGAGTTATTTTATTTTTGATATTTTTTGGTCCATTTCAATACTTCGATACTTTTCAATACCATTCGACTTCTTCGAAACTATTTGACTTTATCGATAACTTTCTACTCTTCTCGACTCTTACAAGTTTTTTTGTGTGGCAATTTGAAGTTTGTAGATCTTATTCTACAATTTTTGATGTTTTAGACACTAAACGAACTTTTCAATACTTTTCGATTTTTTTGAACTTGCTCTAATTTATTAGCTTTAAAAGTGTATTACAAATTAAATAATTTGTTTTAGTCGACTGAATATTATAAATAAATTAATTAGAATATGTCACCAATTACCAGGTTAAATTGTTCCATTTGTTAATTATATCGGATTCTGCAAATGACTGTATATTCGATAAAATAATTTCAAATTAATGTTCAAAAAGTAATTTTGAGGTGATCAACTTTTAAAAAATAAATTTATAATATCACATTTTTTCAGATTATTCATTCAGAGCTCTAATAAAGTAAATATTTTCTCTAACACATTAATATAAATTTAATCGTAAAAGTTCCAAAAAGGAAAAAAAGCTTTTTAAAAAAAACAGTATTGTGCACTTCTTTCTATAGAATTTTGATGATTTTCTTAAAAATGTATTGACTTGATGGAGATGTACATATATTGTTTGGGATAGTTGATCAGCATAAAATTATATTTCCAAAAATATATATTTGATCTCTGTTAACTTTTTTTGCTTCCTCCTGATTACAATTAAAATCTATTTTTACAATTAAAATCTATTTTTAATTGAACTTATTGCCACAAATAGAGACTGATATTTATAATAATTTACAAATCGGTCAATATTTTTCTTCAACAAATAACAATATGAGAGGGTAAAGCAAAGAAATAGGGATGGCACAGTGTAAATATTGAGTAGAATGGATGTACAGTGTAATTACTCATATTGGGGTTAAAAAAGTAAAAGTCGCGGGAACAAATAAGAGATTTTTTTTTTTTTTTTACTAATGCTCTTTTCTTTCAAAGAAGAAATATATTTCAAAATTTCTGTTTTTAGTTTTTGTTTTCTTTACACACTTATGACAGTATTTTTTTGCATATAAACTTGTAGAAAAAGATACTATCTTATTTGATCACCACGTTAGGAATTCGGTCAAGCACAAAAAATCACTTTTTTATTTAGAAATAGCTGGACGATTTTGAAACACGTCTACTCATTCCAACACATAGTTGAATTGTGCTTCTAGTAAATTACTAAGTTCATGAAGTAGTGAAGTATATAGTAATAGTCAATCTTCTGCTGTAAGAGTCAATCTTCTACTCCCCTTTATTTTCGATTCACAAAAACTAAGGCTAGATACACAAAACATTTCTTAACGTTATAAGTTTATTTTATCGCATGCAATTGCTATGTCAGCAGTCTTTAGCATGGCAATTGCATACGTTGATATAGTATTACATTTTATGGAATCATGTATGACGCGCTACACTATTTGAGTGGGTCATACATGATTATGTAGATTCATATGTGGTACTCTACGTTAGTGAAAGGGACCACATATGACTCCACCATCCCTGGATTCAACAGTCCCTGTTGAAGTAGGATTTAACTTAAGTTCTACATTAATATTATTTTCCTTATTATTTTTACAAGTTCGAAAAATATAATGTAATACAAATATTGATACTAATATAAATAAAATGGTCAGTACAATATTCAAACCATAACTTACATTTCTATGGAATTTCAATTCCTTAATTTCTCTTATATTTTGGAATTGGTTAAGTTTTATTTCCTCAAAATTAATTGTTTCTTGAAAACTTACATCTTCGGATTCATTTTTTGGATAGTAAAATTTCTCTTGTGCAATAGCCCTTTCATTATAAAATGTTTTGTTTAGCAATGATACTTCACAATTGTAAAAGCTTATTAAATAATTTCTATTTAGTGTGATTTTTCTTTCGTCACAATTTTGCTTAAGTTTTATTTTAAATGCATTTTTCATAATAATTAGGTCATCATCCATGACTTCTACACTAGTTTCATTATTATGTTTTAGCTTGCAATTTCGAAGGTATACGCAATTTCTACTTTCTTGTAATTCTCTTAAGCTTGAATTTTCTTCATATAAATAGCTAATGTTATTTACTGTCACAACAAGTTCGTTATTTTCGTCAATTTCAAGAAATTTTTCGTTAGGAACTGGAGTTATAATTTTTAATTCTGTCGATATATAGGCTGTAGGAATTTTTATTGCTATAATAAGTGAATCGTTTTTGTATGTCATTATTCCCATTCTTATGAGTTTTAATTTATAAAAATCTATTTCAAACTTTTCAATTTCCTCAGCAGACAATACACCAGGGTGTATTATATTGTTTTTTGCAGAAGCTATATTCTCTTGAATCTGTGTTATCTTGTTTTCAAGAGACTTAAGTTTTAACATTTGGTCAGAATATAGCAGTCTTCTCGCAATTTCATTATGCCTAGTTTTGATGTCTTTAAGAGATCCCTCTATATTTTGTCTATCATTATTTATTGCTTTCCTAAGTATTTCTATCGACTCGTTAAAGTGCGTATTTATTAAAATTTGTTTATTTATTGTTTCGATCGCGTTGTGACTATTTTTGTCAGTAACTCTAAGATGTTCCAATATCTCTTCTCTATCCTCATTATCCATGACCCCAAAGAGCCATTTGTAGGTGGTACCCACAATATTTATTTATATTTAGGTTGCGATTTACTGACTCTGTTATTTTGAACGAATTCATTGTCAAACGGGTGATCGCTTATTATACCTCTCCTTTGATTAGTTTTACTAATTCTAGATTCTTTTTCTTGGGTCAGTTTTTGTGAAAAAATTTCTAAGTCTTCCCTAGACAAAAGGTTGTTTAGAAAGTCAATTGGTCGTTTATTAGTCGCAGTATGTATAGTATTATTGTAAAAAGTTATTGCTTTAGATACTTTTTCTTTTAGGTCATCCTTATTATCTTCGTCAGCATTAAAAAGCCTTATATGTTCATTTAGTGTAGAATGAAGTCTTTCAACATCTGCATTCCCCGTTTTTAGATAAGTAGTGGTGAAGTGAATTTCAATATTATTATCCCTCAAATATGTGTTTATCATAGCCGTGTTAAATTCGCTGTCAGCAACTATCCGTTTCGGTTTGCCTAAGTATCGTATACGTTCTTTCAAACCCCCTATTATTGATACCCAAGTCCGATCTTCCAACTCGTGCGTAGTGGCATATTTTGTAAGTCTATCAATACTAGTTAAAAACATTTTGTTTCTCTGGGGAAACCAAATATCGACATGGATAATATCATTTTGTTTTCCAGGTGTTTCAGTCAAGTTCAAAGGGTATTTTATTGGTTGTCTATCAAACTTCGCTCTATTGCAAATTTCACAATTATTTACATATTTATGTACTTCCTTTTGCAGATCAGGGAAATAAAATAATTTCTTAATCTCCTCCGTTACCTCATTAATGCCTCTATGGTTATTTTCTAAGTGCTTGTCTTCTATTATTTGCAAAAGTCTACCCCTGTCTACAATATCTTCCAATAGTATGTGCGATCTTAATATTTTCAGGTTTTTATTCCTCGAAAAATATGATATATAAAGGTTTTGGAATTTCAAGAACAGTTCGTTATCCGAACAGAGGACTGCTAAAAGTCCTTTTTGCGGCAAGTTGTCTCTCATAATTTCTAAGATATTGCTATCTGCTGTTACATTGATAATAGTCCTTATTTTCTTTTGGTAAATTATTTTCTTGGTCAAAGATTGCTTCTCGGAAAACTTCAAAATTAATTGATTTTTAAAAATATTAATAGCGTTTTCTGTAATTCTTATCGAGTCAATACCGTCAGTTTCTGCACTGTGAACAGTATCGTCATCGTCGTCTTCTATCGATTCCCTTAATTCGTTTAAAACTTCCTCTGTTGTCATAGCGTTTACGTAATGAAAAATGTCGGTATCTTTATCGAACAATTCATTAAGATTAATAGATACTGGTTTGTCTGGTTCTGTAAAGATTCGACTTAGACAATCAGCGATTACGTTTTCCTTCCCTTTAATGTATTCGATGTCGAAGTCAAACTCGTTTAGTTTGATTTTCCACCTTTGCAACTTTAAGTTTGGTTCCTTTAAATTGTTCAACCATATAAGTGGGCGATGATCCGTCTTAACCGTAAATTTTCTTCCGAAAAGATAGGGTCGAAAATATTTCGTAGCCCATACTATAGCTAAGAGCTCTTTCTCAATAGTACTATAGTTCTTTTCGTGCCCATTAAGGGATCTACTAGCATAACAAATAGCTCTACTATCTTGCATTAAAACGGCTCCCAGAGCGTAATTGCTAGCATCGGTTACCAACGTAAATTTTTTGGAAAAGTCAGGGTGAACCAATATTGGATCTGCTTTTATTAATTTCTTTAATTTTTCGAATGCCCCAATATAATCTTTGTCTCTTACATTAATTTTGGCATTCTTTTTCAAATATTTGACCATAGGATGTGCCACCTTTGAGTAGTCCTTTATAAATCTCCTATAGTAGCCAGTTATACCGAGGAACGATTTTATTTCTTTTTGACTTTTTGGAAGTTGAATCTTATTTATTACTTCAGTTTTAGCTGGGTTTGGCTTGATCCCCCTATCAGTGATTAAATGTCCTAAAAATTCTGTTTCCCTAGCAAGAAATTTACATTTACTTAATTGGATTTTGAGGTTATGTTCGTTTAAACAGTTTAGGATCTTATTTAGTGAGTCTAGGTGTTCCTCAATACTTGTTGAAAAAACAAGGATGTCATCCATATAAACTACACATATTTTCCCAATGAATTCTTTAAGAACAGAATTCATTAGTCTCTGGAAAGTTGAAGGTGCGTTTTTCAAGCCAAATGGCATACGTAAAAATTCGTAATGGCCATCTGCTGTTGAAAATGCAGTCTTATGAATGTCCCTTGCATCCATTTGTATTTGGTGAAAGCCCTGGGCTAAATCGAGAGTTGTGAAATATTGGCATCTTCCCAATTTGTCAAATATATCATCTATATTTGGAATTGGAAACTTGTCCTCGACAGTGATGCTATTCAGTTTTCTATAGTCGATTACAAGGCGCCATTTTTGTACGTTTGACGCATCAAGCTTCTTTGGAACAATCCAAATTGGGCTGTTGTAAGGACTAGAAGACTCTCGTATTATACCCTGTTCGAGCATTTCTTCTATTTGTCTATTAATCTCGTTTTTATGAATCTCCGGGTATCTGTAGAGCTTTGAATACACAGGGATTTCATTTTGGGTGTTAATTCTATGCTTTACTGTGCTTGTAAACGTAAGGCCCTCATTATCCTGATTATAAAAAACCCTTTTATGTTTTCTTAAATTTGTCAGCAATCTATTCTTATCTGCATTAATCAAATGATTTGTATCAACATACTCCGTAATGTCTTTATTTTTTACTTCATTGCTAAAAATTTCTACCACGTTTTCATGATAGCAATTTTTCCCATAATCTTCCTCTTCCTTATTCATGTAAAACTGTATTGTGGTATTGTCCGTTCTCAACATTCTGTTTGGGTAGTCTATTACGCAATTTAATTTTGTCAGAATATTGTTCCCTATCAGTCCGTCGAAATTTTTATTAAAATTGAATTCTAAAAATTCACTCATATAATTATCTTCTTTAAATTCTCCAAAAATCGGGAATTTACAGAGTGTTTTTACTCTAAATTTTTTACCTAATGCTATGATATCGATATTTGTGTCGGTTTTCCATTTTGGGTTGCAAATGTCTTCATTTATCAAACTGAACTCCGCTCCAGTATCGATAATGAAGTATAATTGCCTTATTGGAGTTTCAACTACTATATAGGGTAATTGCTTACCTGGTTTGTGGGAAAATTTGCCCCTGAACTACCAATGTCCATTGGTGTGTTATTACCCGAATGATTTCCCGAATTATTACCAGAATCACCTGAACTGTTGTTCTGGTTACCCCAATTGTTTCTTGAATTACCGGAATGATTTCCCGAATTATTACCAGAATCACCTGAACTGTTATTCTGGTTACCCCAATTGTTTCTTGAATTACCGGAATGATTTCCGGAGTTACCTGAACGGTTATTCTGATTACCCCAATTGTTTCTTACCTCATCGCTAAAGTTTGTTCTAATTGAAGAATCGTTAAAATTTCTTCTGAAACCGGTGGCTGTATAGCCTTGGTGTCTAGCTTCTACTACTATTTTAAAAGCCATCTCCAAATTTGCCGGGTTCCTAGCATAAATTAAAGTTTTAGTTGGTTCTGGTAGCTTCTCCTTAAAAACCTGCAGCGAAATTCTATTAATTTCTGCTGTCGTGAAACCTTCGTTTCCATGTGTTAGGAGCCTATTGTGTAACCTATTTCTGAATTTATTTATGCTATAATGGAGTTTTTCTATAGTGGAGTCCAATCCACATGTTTTTAACTTATCCATTAATTCTACACTGGATTCTTTTTCCCCGAAGTTTTGTAATAGGACTGTCTTTAACTGGTCCCAGTCCCCTACTTCCGCACTTCTGTGTATTGCCTGCCTAGTGCGGCCGGTACACTTATTCTTTAAATATGTAAATAGTATTCTCTTATTGTTATTATCAAACATATTTAGAGACGGGAGCACACTTTCGACTTGCTCAATAAAGTCAGGTAATTGGTTAATATCCGACCCATCAAATTCAGAAATTTCCTTTATGCAGGTTAAAACTAATTGAAACGATTGTATTAAGTTGGGATCCATGTTAGTATTTTTCCCTAATTTTTTTTCAATAAAATTTTATCCTCACCAATCGATTTACAAGAAAGCACAAAAACCGCGTTTGACTCTTCGAATTGTATTTAGGACGATAATGATTTATATTTTTCTTTCAAAAATTCGTTACAATTCTCACCCTTCTTTTTTTTTTTTTTACCCTTATTGTTGTGGTCCTTGTTGAACGAAATTTTCCTCGATGTCCAACGCCGGTTGCCTTGTGACAAAGAAAATGTTGTCTTATTCGTTGCTGGTTTTAATGTTGATGTTAAGTGTTGCTTCGGTGAGTTGATCTTCCAAACTTTGCGGACAAAAAATTTTTTTTTTTTTTTTTTTTTGGTATAACTGCAATACAGCCTGTCGGTCACTGTTGTTGACTGCCAGGAGGCTTCTCGCCTTTGCTGGTTACCCTGGTCTTTATATTATTAAATTTATAGTATTTAATAAATACTATTTATGTTAAGAAAACTCCTTTATGTTAATGTTTTATGTAACATAACTTTTTGTTTTCCAAAACTTTCACTTGATCGATTTTTTTGTAGTTGCTTATTTTTTATATTTTATTTTATTTTATTTTATTTTATTTTATACCCTTTTTGGGTTGTTGAGTAAATTTTTATTTTATGGTTAAAACTTTTTCTCGTAGTTAAATTTTTTTTTTCGCTTGAAAATAAAATTTTTTTTAAATGTTTTCCGTCGTAGTTAAATTTTTTTTTCGCTTGAAAATAAAATTTTTTAAATGTTTTCCCTCGTAGTTAAATTTTTTTTTTCGCTTGAAAATAAAATTTTTTAAATGTTTTCCCTCGTCGCCAGTAATAGTCAATCTTCTGCTGTAAGAGTCAATCTTCTACTCCCCTTTATTTTCGATTCACAAAAACTAAGGCTAGATACACAAAACATTTCTTAACGTTATAAGTTTATTTTATCGCATGCAATTGCTATGTCAGCAGTCTTTAGCATGGCAATTGCATACGTTGATATAGTATTACATTTTATGGAATCATGTATGACGCGCTACACTATTTGAGTGGGTCATACATGATTATGTAGATTCATATGTGGTACTCTACGTTAGTGAAAGGGACCACATATGACTATATACAAGCACATTTACACATTTAGGACTTTCAAGCCTAGAGAGCTAACCATACCTCAAAGTGAGGAACATTTATGAACACCTTAAATAGTAATTATTACAAGGTTAGCTTTGCAGAGGTCTTTCATTCTTACTAGCGTGCTAATACTTTCATATTGTCTTAAAGGAAGCATTTATATTCATCTGTTGTATCGTCTTTATGTTTAGTTCTGATAGAGTTTGAAATTAATTAACTAAGATTTTGAGTTTAATTAAAAATATAGCATAAGACGCCAATTTAATAAATTATTTTTAGAACATAAAAATCAACTATTCTATTAATTAAAAAACATTTACATTTCTGATCTTCAGACATCTCTTTCCAAATATTTTTATTTTTTTGTGAAATCATGTTCTTTATCTAAAGTTTAAGAAGCCACCCAACAGAATTCTTGTAAAAATCGAAACTCAAAGGTATGTTCAAAACTAAATTCGAGAACTATATACAAGTATATTTCTATCGGGATACATTAAAATACGACACATATAGTAGCCATATAAATGGATCTTACATGTTTTGTATATAAATTTGACCTCTGCAGATTTTTGTCTCATATGCAATAATTTTATGCTGTTCATATATGCACATGTTGAAGATATAACCAGCTTTATATATGTATATGATGTATCAAATGTTGAATATATGGCAGACATATTAAACATTTAAAGGACCACTTTTTAAGATCACAGTTGTCATTTCAGTTTTACGATAAGAAAATTTTTAAGGTTACTAATGTTCATAGCTCCAAATATTACTCAGTCTTAGACTTCATAGCTATAATTTCAGTGCAGAATGAAAATTAAAAAAAAATGTGTCGTTTTTGTGATCGAATATCTAATATTTCTGACGTTTCTAAATTAGTGACTAAAAAAATGTATCACTGTTCAACTGATAAAAAAACAATTAATTCACAGGCGTGAAAAAGTTTATTGATTGAAAACTTGCCGCCTCCTCACGTATGCCGCTCTAGGTCAGGGATTGTAGATAAGCCCACCACTGTAAATTTCTGTTGTTCAGATATGAAAGCAAAGTTTGCAGTTGCTCAAAACATATTTTTAATAACTTTGTGAATAGTTGCTTAAGGAACCTTCACATAAAAAAACATTTCAAACCCATATTCCTAGTCAGTTCTTTCTAGAGTTTTGTAAAATTGTATTTCTATCACTGGATGAAAATTAAAATTAGTCAATTTTTGTAATATGTATAAGTGGACAAAAGTTCTGTGTAAGAAGCATATGTTGACATTCTTTTCACCACTATAGTACATATTTTGCCATTGTAGCAGGATCTTTGGACGGAAGTCTCAAAAAAAGCATTTTGCTAAGAGAAATTATATATGTGTACACCAGAAATATTTTCAGCTTTCTGTTCAAAAGCTTTCTTTCACAAGTAGCCTTTTTTTGGAAATTCAGTTACTTTATTGAAATCTTTACAAGTTTTGATTCAATTTTATATTGAAAAAACTTTTTCAAAATTATGGAAACTCAGCTGCTTCAGTAGATATTTTTCTTACAGTATGAATATTTATCGGAATATCTTAAAAAATATCCACTTTTTGAAGTCAATATTTTATCTAAATTCAAACTTAAATAAAGCCTTTTCCTTATCAAAAAGCTGCTTTTTTATTGCTCGCTTTAAAAGCACGAAAAATTAAAACCTACTGCTGCGTCTGGCAAAAGACCCTCAACAAAGTTGTTGCGCTTGACAACCTACGCGCGTCTTGCAATTCAATTTATAAAACTTAAAGTTTTAACGTTATTTTTTGTATTTTATTAATATCTTTATTTTTAATGTTTTTTCTGTGCAACAGACAAACCGACAGACAGCTTTTAAGATAAAGTTGTTTACAATAACAAAGTAAGGCAAACGACAACCACACACAATCTGCAAAATTTTAACAACAAGAAAAATAAATATAAATATATTTTTGAAAAATTGTATTTCTAAAAAAAAACCCAATACACGTCATTGCTGCATCTATCAGCTGCAACGCCTGCGTTGGATTTTTCGAAGCTGTGAGACGGCAATTTTGTTTTCATCTTAACACTCTCGAGGTAAGTGTGCGCAAGTAATTTTTTATGAATGAATATTTTTTCCTTTTTTTCTAAGAGTATTTGTAACGCAAACTTGATTTTTTGTTGTTTCTAAAAAACAAAAAAAAACAACCTAAATTGCAAAGGTGACATAAGTATAGTTTTAATTTATTTTATGACACTGAAAATCAAACAACTTAAGCAACGAACTTGCAAAACACAATTTTTGCGCGTGAAATGATTTATGCATATGGGCAAGAAATTAATCAGACAAGGTAATAAATTTGACTTTTGTAATGAAACAAGTCGTCTGAACCCTAGAGTGCATTTTTTTTATATAGCGTTGAGGAAATATTTTTATATAATTAAAATGTTTTTTATTACGGTGCTCAAATACTTCTATTTAAAATTTCTCTGTTTTATACGAAAAAGGCGCCTACAACTTTGCTTGGAAGCAGTTAATAGCACAGGCATATGATTTCTTGATTCATGCTGATTTAATTTACTTAAGGTCAGATTAAATGGATATTTAAAATAGCTTGAGGAGATATTTGTTAGCTTGTAGAAACGCAGTCATAGCTTTTGCAACTTATGTTAGTCAAAGTACGAATGTAATTTTAACATTAGAAACTTAATTTTCACGAGCATGTGAATCTTATATATTGTTCATCATACAACATGATAGTCAAATAAAGCTTTCATAATAAAGTTCAATATATCAATTTCGATTTGATATGGGTATCAGAGACCTAAGAAACTTTTGTTTATGTAAGCATTTCCGACAAAAATATAAGAGTTTGATCAATGGCTGCAGCTTAAAAATTAAATATTGTAGCTTTCTTTATTAACTTTTAAAATTTCACTATATATATTTACATAACTTACTAAAAAACATTTATCAATTTTCAGTGCTAAATGATGCATTTGAACTTGGTTTTCATAGCAATATGATAGTAAATGACGTTCTCAAGCTTAATTGAAATATTCATAAAGTTCTTTGTTCATTTTTAGATAAATATTTTCTTAACGAAACATGTCTAATTTCTTACTCAGAAAACAATTTACATAACTTCTTAAGTATTTCTGCTAAAATTTTTAGTGGAAGGTTTTGCTTTTGCTAAAGTCGTTATATGCCTTGAGCGAGGATATTGTAATGGCTTGAGAATGAAGGAAGTGAATGAAAATTATTCGCAAAGTTTGCGGTGAAGTACTTTTTTTATTGAAATATTTAATCAAATGCCGGCTTTCTTACACTTAGCATTTAAGCTCCGATATAAAATAGCATGTGAAGGCTCTAAAAACTTTTGTTCCTTAGTAAATGCTGCATAAGAATAAAAGAGTTTGAACGATGGCTGCATTTCAAGACTGTACTTAAAGACAGTGTGGGAAATAAAATAAATTCAAAGGCCACTGTAAGCATTGCTACAGCATTAGCAAACAAATAATTTTTCTTTCATTGTAATAATTAATGTTACTCATACAACATGTTAATCAACTAAAGTCCGTGGTTAAGTCTATAATATAATAGTTTCGATGTAAGCTATAACTGAGCGTTCTAAAAATTTTGTGTTGACATATGCGAGATATTTAAAGCCATAAGTTACTGATCTATGGCTGCATTTAAATAATACACTTAAAAACTGCTTTTAAAGTCTTCTGTAGAAACTTAACTTAAAAATTAGCATTTAACATTTAAGTACATTTTTTTTAAGCTTAATGAACTATTAAAGTTTTTATACTTTTTGCATTATTTGACATCATTAAATTTCAGAATATTACTGCACTTAATTAATTGCTTTTCTATAGCCCAAAAATGTCACAAATTTCAATAACATCAAAATGGTTTCACCAATAAATTTTGTAATCAATGTTATACTGTTTTTTTTTTTTTTTTCAATTAACTTCATGCAAAATTAATGCAAAACAAGAGAAACAAATTAAAAAAAAACCATTCGCAACATATGTTGAACATGTTAATTAAAATTGTATACCTATTGTTAACAGTTGTTGCTCATTTTATTGTTATTGTCTGCACGAAATTGTTTTTGTAAGCTTGAAAGCGAGCAAGCAGCAAGTCATGCATTTATTAGCTACCACACGCAAAAGCTTCATGGTCAAAACAACGAAAACAAAAAAATAAAAAACGTTAGATAATATATCTAGAAAATTGTGCACACCAACACAAATTCTAAAATCGACATCATAATTCATTAGAAAAGCGTCGAATTCGATGCGCAGTATTTTCTTTTTTTGGTCATAGGTATAATAGAATTTTTTGTTAAATATGCAAACATTTATTTAAATTCTAAGTAAACAATTAAGTTTACTTCAGAAGTTATGATTTATTTATTTAGAAATAATTTTTCAGAACAGATTAGCAAACCTTTTTTGTGGGTGTAAATAGTAATTAATCAGAATTAGTTGAACTTTAGTCTATTCTTAAAGTTTTGAGAATAAAATTTTTTAATGAAATAAATTCATTTCGTGTTGCTCCTTATATGCTGATTTAACGTACCATCTGATATTATTGTAGCTTAGAGTCATCACACGATTAATATGCATTTTTGTGGGCTTAATTTTTTTTAATTTGGCAACATAAGGTAATTAAAAGGTTGTTCAACATGCACTGCATACAATACAATTCTTCAGTGGCAACAGTTACAAAGACAATGACATAATAAATAAATTACTTAATAACGTGATCAGATAGACATACTGTTGGTCACATGCTTAGAATTAATAAAAAAATATTGCCACACACGCGTTCAACACACAGTATTCACATTGCAGCACTAAAACAAAAGACTTAAGCAGCGAACTTGTTTTTGTTTGTTTTTCAGCAATTTTGACACTTTTATAATTTTCACATAAAATCGCATAAAATGACATATACTGCGCTTACTACTTATATGACAGTTATTGAGGTAATTACAATAATAACAACAGCATATGAATTACACTTAAAGAAAAAACTATGCTATTTACAAAAATATGTCTAACTTAAGCGGCTTTTACAGTTTTCTCAAAAGGTACAAGTCGTAAAGCTCAACACAAGAAACAGATGTTTTAAAAACTGAAGGAGATTTTCAGATTGAGAGGAAACTAATTGTGAACATAATAGCTATGCGGTTTCATTGTGTAAAAAAGTTGCTATAGATTCCCTTTCATACCGGAAAAATAACGTAAAACATAATTTATTGTAACAAATTGGAGACATGTCTAAATCATTTTTGCAATCGTACAACAAATAATTTAAACATTTCACTAACAACGTAAAATTTAATGTTGCTCATACCACATGTTAAATTAAATTAACTCTCAATAGCTCTCATCCGATGTTACTTAGTACTCATTAACTTAACTAATATTGTTAAAATAGAGATTTCCAGTAAAATTTATTATATTGATTGATGGCTGCTCCAAGATGGCAGCAAAAACCAAAATATATATGAAAAGTTTATTTACGTATTTTGTTGAAAAACACTTTTATTGTATAGAATTTTTAAGCTTAGTTTTTTTGTTCTTTTCTTACAAATTTCTTAAGCTATAATTACAGTTCTAGTTAAGAAAAATTACTTATTACGTAAGTCCAATATTTTTTTTAATTTTCATTAAAAAAAGACAGATTTTAGTGAAAGTTGGCACTCCAATTCATCTAAGAAAGCTTTTTTTTTTGTATTTTTTTTGTATTGAAAAATTATAAATTTTGTTCTATGAATATGTCAATACTTTTGTTTTTATGTTTCCATTACTATAAAAAAACAAATGCCAGTATTTTTTACAAAATTCCGGAAATCTTAGCAACTTAAGTAACAGCAATCTTATTATTCACCATAATTTTGAAAAAAAACATCAATGCAAGAAGGTAGCTTTTCAGTAGAATGTTAAAATCAACAATTTTTAAGGCGGCAAACTCCAACCTTCCCTAATTTGAAATAATTTTTTAATGGTTGCTCAAATCTGCGATGTTTATCATTCTCTATGGCATAAAAGGTAGAATATTTAATAAAAATAAATAACATTGTGTTCTTTCATTCACTGACCAATTTAATGTTACTCATACGTCTTGATTTAATTTCAAGTACATATAAAGATTTCAGCTTCGATATGACTTAGAAGGTTACTTTTTGATAACATTATAAAACCGTGCATCGTAAATAATTATTTAGAGTTTGAACGCTGGCTGCTAAAAAATAAATGAACTATTTAATAATTTATTATTAAATGAAATATTTAGTAATTAATTTCTTAAAATGCAATAAAATTGTTTGACTTTTATTACCTTAAACAGTAGTTATTTTCAAAGTGTATGCACTCCAATAGTGTTGATTATATAAATCAGCAAACATTTCAACAAAAATTCTTAACGTCAGCTTTGGAAAAATCATTACACACATATACTTAGCAAAAAAAACATTTATCTGCAAGAGCAACAAGCAAAACACCTATATTATAAGCTACACCTAATTTATCAGCAACAACAACAATAGCAAAAAGTGTCACCAATTGTCTTTGGCATGTTGCTGATTGAGGTGCGATTAACATTAGAGCAGACAAACGGCAGCACGAATTCTTAAAGGCGCGTGCGGCAGCTTTGAAAAAAAAAATGCTTTAATCTAGCAATGAAGTTCTAAGCCTTAGATTTTAGATTTTAGCAGTGTAAAATTTTTTTTTTTATTAATTTTTTTCCAAATCTTTTGCTGACAACTGTGTTGCAAAATCCACACCTTTTTTTTAATTTTTTTTTGCGCAAGTCCGGTTGTGCATATGTTGTCATTAGGTGGCAACGTTCGTCAGAATTGTGCTGCATTTTGCTATTATTACTGTTGTTATTTTAAAAGCTAGTGCTTTGTTTGTCTGTTATTTGTTTAATTGTTTGAATTCGTTAACAAATGCATTCATTAGAAAAGCACATAAAAATTGACAAATACGTGTGTTAAATCTTTTTTTCCACAATATGTATTTTGTTCTTTGAAGTTGATAAGCATTTCTGTCACTTGTTGTCAATTGCATATATGGTATTGTGAGTTTTGAACGTGTGGTTGATCTTATCTAGATAATTTATTGTATTCATTTTAATATTTTTTTTATAAATGTACATCACATTGTTTTAATTTCTTTATTAAAAATGCAACAATCTTCTTACATTTGCGGTGCTTTGTTCATAAAGGTGTGTTGTCTTAGTGAATTTTATTTTAAGCAGCTTTTGAGGAAGTTCTTTGATTACTTTTAAATTATGATAAAATTCAATTTTGGCCATATAACTTTATATTCAGAATCATTAGTAATTAAAAGTTGCTCATACGCAGTGTTGTACCTATTTGATCTTTCTGGACAAAATAAATCAAAAAATATAAGAAAACAAAAAGAGCGAACATTGAAATTAAAAAGATAATAAAGCTTATTGGCAAAAGTTTATGTCCTTACCAATTTTGTTCAATGTTATGGCTTTGCTTAAACTTGGTATAAAGGTTCAATGCTAAATAGCTAAGAAGGCTATAATAGCTGTAGTAGCTAAACTCTATTATTATTACTGCTATTAATGTGTCTGAAATGTTCTGCTTTTATCAACGTCAAAATGGGTATTTTGGGATGGGATGAATTTTCGAATAAAAGTTTATTTGAACCAAATCGGATAAGGTCATGTCCCGGTTGTTGTAAGGAAAATTTTGGAATGTAGTTATAACAACTTTTATGAAGATGATATCGTCATTGGGTCCTTATCATAGATACACATTTTTAGATACTGTAAAGGTTGCATATTTTGGCCTTAGAAACCTCCAAAATTTTGATACTTTTGAAATTAAGAAATGTCGCTACTTTTTTATTTACACTAAAAACTTCAAAAATCCGAAGAGAAGGTCCAAATTACTACTTTTAGTTGGCATACGCTGATCCGGGACATATTTGTACAAGCCCTTATTTGGAATTTTATCATATTTATATTTTCAGATCGATCCTCTAAATTAGTTGTTAGTGATAGTATTTGAACTTTTCGCAAATGTATTTAATTTTAAATGAGAATTTTGTTTTTGATATCGACAGTACTTTTTTCTAATTTTTATTTTTTTCAAAATCAAGTGAACAAAAATTTCTCTCAACAAAATGCATAAAATTATGCTACTTTCGGATTTTCAAAGCGCGATGTAAGTTCTGTCCCGGTTATTCATTTGAAACTTTTGGCAAATTATATAGTAAGCCTCTTTAATATCAATTATATTCATGCCAACTTTTTATTTTGCATTTGAGAGTATTTAAACCATGCTCATGTTAAACAATGTATAAATGAAATGTAGCACTATGATTCCATTGATCTGTTTCTACGTTAAAAGTTTTTTCCAATCAAGATTTCTGTGACAAAACATAAAAGTTCAATAAGCCTACCCACTTGGCATGTAACGTTTCGTAAGCCTTTCAGAAATCTTTCACATGAAAACTTTCAAAATTTTAGCTACCTTTCAGAATTCTATCATTTCCATTTTAGAAAGCTTGCTGCAATGCTTCAATGTCAACATTTTGATCTAACTTGAAATATTTCTGAAACGTTACAGAAATCTTAAAAAAATTTAAAACGTCCTCGGACCCAGTAATTTTTTGGTTTTTTTATCTCTGAATTGAAAGTCTGACTCTAACATATTCTCTCATTTCAATCGCGTAACTTGCAGTTGATATTTCATAATTTTTGTTTGTGACGATTTCATAATTTATAATCCATAATGATAACACCAAACTATACTTTACTAAACATCTATCTACATTTGATAACGTTTATAAATATAAAAATTAAAATCACAAAAAAAATACTTACTTACTTACTTACTTAGGTGGCCATAACAACCCGTTGTCAGGTTACGGCCGACCTATATATACCTACATTTCAATAAAAAAAATCAGTAAATATTAAATCTGAAACTTATCAGAAATACTTCAGAATCATATCATGTGAAACATTACAATTTAAATATATAAGAAAGATTTATGTAAAGTTTGGTGTGCAATATTTCAAATGAAAAATGTTTGGTACGTTACGTAATATATATGAAACTTTCTGAAAAGTATCAAAAGGGCAAATATTCAATTTCTGCATAATTTGGATTGTTGGGTTCTCAAGAGCCATGTAAAACATGAACTATGATTTTAAGGCTCGCAACTGATTTATAGTATCCTTAAAACTAATTAAGTTTATTTACTGAGTATATACACAACAAACCAATGCGT
Organism: Tricholauxania praeusta; assembly: GCA_949775025.1. Taxonomy (NCBI): domain Eukaryota; kingdom Metazoa; phylum Arthropoda; class Insecta; order Diptera; family Lauxaniidae; genus Tricholauxania; species Tricholauxania praeusta. The sequence continues at coordinate 121,574,485 of OX459030.1, read as the reverse complement.
GTAAAATAGTCTCTAAGTACATGATGTTACACAAAATTTACTAAAGCAAAACAAAAGACTTAGGCCAGCAACCTATCGAAAAAGTAAATTTAGTCAAATAAATATCGTGCACAATATTACAAATAAAAATTTTGAAGTTGTCAAAAAGCATCATAAAAACCCTTTTAAGGCACATTCAATAAATAAAATAAATGTAAAAGTGCAAAGGTATATACTTATAAAAAAACAACTAGTATTTGCCTATACACTTTAAGCATAAAATTAACAAAGTCACGCTTTGCCATTGAATAGAAACCAACACGTTTGTACACGCTTGCTGTATTTTTAACGATTTTCTGTGAGGTTTTCTGTATTTTTGTACTTAAATGAATTGTTTTGGCAAACAAATAAACGCCAACAATTTGAAACAAATAACTAGAGCACTACAACAAAGCCTGCAATAAAAACTATGAGCGCGTGAACTTGCATTTTAGATAATAAATTTGAAGTTAATGTTAACGTAAAAAAAAACCTTAAAAAATAACTTTCAGCAAATCCAGATGTGGTTTGTATTTTAGCTGACATATCATGACAGTGATAATTCTACCAAAAATTATAAAAAAATTTAAAGTTTATGAGCAGCAGTTGGTCAAAATCAAAAAATAGTTACGCTGCTCAAAATATCAAATAGTTTTGGTCTTCGTCACTGCATTAAACAAAAGAGTTAAGCTACGAACTTTTTTTTTTTTTCTTATATTTTTTCTTATTAATTTCTAAAATTAATGCAACATAAATTCAGCACATATAAACGTATATGCACATTGATTATTAATAATCACTAATTGATTCGATATGTGTATGCAACTACAATATTTTTCCCATGAGGAGAAAGTAAGCAATGATTTTCTCATTTTAATATTAAGCCACAGTGTCAATGAACTAAACTTGGCTAAAGCAGCTTGATGTAATCACTTTATTAAGCCGCTTATGCTATTAAGCGTTTAAGCTGCATTTCATGCAATAATCAATAAATAACAATAAGCTTATGAGCAAGTCAACCAACAAAATAATTAGAAAATTCAAAAATTTTAATCTTTTATTTCAATTATTTTTGTGCACATTGCTATAGCTTAATTAATGAAACTTTTTATTTTTATGACGTCATTGCTAAAGCAATTATGACACAATCATCCATGAGATGAAAAAAAAATATTAATCACATTTATGTACAACAACATTAATTTTGACAATAGCAAAAATTACTGTCAGTAGCCGCAATCGAACATTAGGGTGGGACTTGTAAATAAAATTTGTGCTTTGAATGATTTTGGAAATTTTAAGTCTGTTATGTCGCCATTAAGACTTTTTTTGCTGTCTTTCTGAATTTATTTAATGCAAATTTTACAAGCTCTAGAATTTGCTGAGGTGGTCAAAAAAACTTTGCGTTTTGCTAATATTTTTGAGTGTTAAAACTAAGTCTAGTGTTTAAATTTAAATTTATCAATAAAAATATTTACAATACTTTTTTCAAAGTAAAACTACTAAAACTAAGGTCCATTCTAAGCTTAAGCAATTGCTTGCTCTTTGTGAACTCACAACAAATCAACACCAACCTAAGCACCAAAAATCTCTCAAAAAAACTTACCAAAAACCACCCGCCTTTACCAACTTAAAATCAAAGCAAAAGCAAGACCATGCTTTGTTACTTCTAATGCCAGTAATAATTGCAATTACAGCAGCAACAGCAACAATTGCTATGTAATACTAACAATAGCATGACTGTGAAATTGTTAGTTTTTTTTCATGTCTTGTGTCATATACTTATTTTTTATAATTTTTTATTTTTCTGTTTTGTTTTTGAACGTTGATTTTTATAATGTTAACCTCAGCGATTTATTCGTGGTCACCAACGCGCGCGTTGTGCTACACTTAAGCACACGAGCGATAAACGAAGAAAAAAAAATCGAAAAAAAATCTGGCTAAATTTGTTACGAAAATCAAACCATGTGAGGCCGCCAAGCGGCTGCTATGGGACACACGATATGGCTAAGTAAAATAAATAAAAAGTGCGCACAGTAAAAAATTAGTAAAAATATTAGAAAATCTATCATGGTACTCTAGAAATATGTTCATAAGGGCGGATTAAATTTTTAAGTGGTCCAGAAACTCTATTTTTCTGGAAATTCGTCAAATTTTAAGCAAAAAAGTCAACCACACCATATGGCTACAATGAATTTCGAGCTTGCAGTTTTTAATTGAAGTAGTTAAAACTATTCAAACTACTCATAGCGCCATCTGGTGGCAGTTTTCAGAACTTTAAAGTTCTCTTTTTCAACTCATTAGCAATAAAAATTACGTTTTCTTCATTCAAATCGGACGATTAGTTTCGGAGTTATTCAAGTTTAAACAAAACTATTAAACAACTCATCCCTTTTGTTTGCCTGGTGTTTTGTGAAATTTTCAATATGAAAAACTGAAGCCACCATGACTCAAAACATATTAAGAAAACCCCTTTTTCTTTGATTTTCCTCGAAGCATAAAACAATGTACCCACTCGGAATGTAACATTTCGTAAACCTTTCAGAAATCTTTCACAATAAATCTTACAAGGTTTCAGTTACATTTCAGAAACCTTGCATTTCTACTTCAGAAAGCTTTCTGCAATGTATCAATGTTCGTGTTTTGATTTTATATGAAACGTTACAGAAATCTTGTAAGTTTAGGGGGAAAAAAGTTACGTGTTTTGTGTTTTGACGTTCAAAATGGAATTCTGAGTAAATGTTATAGCATTAAAAGGAAGTGCACATGTCAATGGCAAAGTTGACATTCTACCATTCTCAACGCATTTGAAAAAGGACTGAAAACGGCCCAACCGTTCTTTAATTTTTTATTCCAAAAGGCTCTGAATAGATAACGCATTCAATTCTCATCATAAAAATACTTGAAGGTTGAGTATATTTCTAGAGTACCGTGCCTTATGAAATTGTACTAAGTTTGTTTCTCAAGTCTTTTGTTTTAGAATTGGCTTTTAACTAAAAAATGTTTACTTAGCTACTTAATTGTCTTTTCAGAATATATGCTAGCAGTTATAAAAAATGATTCGAAATTGTTTTGAATGAATTGAGTACGAAAAAACAAAAGAATTAAGCCACAAACTTGCTATATATTTTTTACTTTGAAATAATTGAAATTTTCCACTAATTTACAATTCGATTTTACAAATCTTATTTCTTGTGCCATACAACATGTAACAAACTAAAATTTTTTCAATGTTGCTGCTATTAGTAATACACCAACAAAATTTAACAACATTTCACAGTTTGCGAAACTAAAGTCAAGTTAAGCTTAACTTATTTAATTTATCTTATTTAATTTTCAGGAAGAAAATAAATGTCTTGTTTGAGATTTCATGCCATTTTAACTCTTGTTAATTTGGCACTTTGTTGAAAGCTAAAAACACAACGCTGTTACAAAACTTTGGTAACTTGCACGAATTAAGCGCTTGCTGGATTGAAGCTAAAATTTTTAATTTCAAGCTTATAATTTTTGTTTGTTTTTAAAGTTTTATGGTAAATTATTATGTTACTTTTTTTTTGTAATAATCCTTATAAAGTTGCAAAAATTGGGTTTTGTAAATTTTATGCTTGTTATAGTCTGACAATGAATTTGTTATGGTTTTTATGCACCAAAATTGTATTGCTGCAACACTATAGCAACATTTTGCGAAATCATAGAAATTAAGATAAAAAAAATTGTGTTTGATTGTTTTTAATTTATATATACATTTTGTTTTGAAGGGAATACTTATATATTCCCTTTTATTTAATTTATTTTAATTTAATATAATCCATTTACTAACTTTAAGTCCTCGTAAATTACAGTGCCCTAAAAATATATTAGGATGGCCACATTTCTGCTATACAACAGATGTATAGTACATTAATTTTTCAAAATTATTTCAAGAACTTAAACTCGTTTTTTTTTGAGTTTTTTTACGTCAGATATCCACACAGTGCAAACCTTCAACAAAATTTTATTTTTACTCTATTGGCAAGTACTTAAGTTCGCTTTTTTCTTATAATGTGTATACATAATAAGACGAATTATGTTTTATATTCTACATTTTAGTACAATACTTTTTCTCAACTTTCGAACAGTAGCATGATTCGGCGCTCATAAAATTTCTCATTTGACTCAAGTCATTTTTTACGTTCTCATTTGCAGTAAAGGTTTTGACGTCTAAGTAATTTTGTAGAAACCAAAACAATTAATAATCCAAAGGTACTAGATCTGGATAAAATTATGTGCTTGGTCGTGCAACTTATCCAAGCTGTCAGAGCTTTTGGCGAGTCACCTAACTTGTATGAGGTCTCACATTATTTCTCTGGAACACTATACCTTTTTACTGTTTAATTCTGGCATTTTTTGCTTGAGAGAATCAATTAGTTTGTTTAGTTATTGATAGTAAATTTCAATATTGACATTGCCAAAAAAAAAACATTTTACTTGAACACCCACCAAACAGATAGTACCAGCTTTATTTGATCAATATTTTTTTTAAGCTCTATGAGCCAGTACATATTGTACTTCATGATCTCTTGAGCTTAGTATTTTTGAAGACAACCCATTTCTCATGATGATTCGTTTCAAGAATGGATAATTTTCTTGGCATTTGAGAAGCAAATCACAGACTTCAATACAACGAAGAAAATTTTTTACTATCAGAGCATGTGAAAAAAGAATAGACTGAGAATAAAATTGCTCAAAGTAGGTACTATCTCAAACGCAAATTTTTGTAATTTTTGATATCATATCTTATAAAGTGTATTTTTCAGCTAAACAATTTCCCAACCTAACTCGACTAGTACTCCATGACAAACAGCTACAGCTCAGCCAAAAAGAAAAAAAAACTCTTGCTACGAAACTTAAGCCAAACGAAAAGTTCCCATACAAAAAAAACAAAAGACTTAAGTGAGCAACTTTGAAAAAATTGCCTTGCAAGAAATGCTCACTTAAATCTTTAATGCACAATAATTTTTTGAATTTATAATTCAAAAAAAAAATTTATAAAATTAATTTAAATCTCTTGCCTTTTTGAAATTTCTTCAATATTATGTTATTTTTACATTATTTCAACGAGTCATTAACTTGGCTTTACCTACTTTGCAATGACCCTATGCGCAATTAGTGTCAACAATTAATTAGCAATTTTTTGAAAATTTCAGCAATGTTGCTGCTGCCTATTTTTGTTATTGTTATCATCATTATTTTTGACTGCTACACAACGAGCTCATCTCAGCATCAACAGCAGCAGCAATAATACAGTTAATTGCTACTGGCAACAAAATTAACTGTTAACTGTTTTTTTTTTTAGTCTTTTTTTGGAAAAAAAAAACTCAGCGTTTATTGCCACCTTTGGCTGCTGCGCTGTTGAAACCGTAAAATAATTTTTTTTTTCTGAAAACATTAATTGCAAAATCAGACTTTTTTTTTGGGTAACTTTGAATTGTTATTGTTGTAAATATTTAGCCAAAAGGCTTTTTAAATGAAGAGCAACTTTGAATAAAAAAAAAAACAGTTGAATGTAGCGTTGAAAGGTACTCAAGCAACAAATGAAGAAAGAAAAATATCGATATGAAAAGTGAAAGCGTTTAAGGTTTGCAAAAAAATAAAGGGAACACGGAAAATATTAGATTTTTTTTTTTAAAAAATTTTTCTTTTATATATTTTTTTTGGTATTATATTGCTTTTTTTTGCGGTAATGTTGATGGTGCTATTACTGTTATTGTTGTCGCAATTGCTATATTTTTAAGCTTAACAAGCAACAACAATTGGTTCCGCATTTGCCGTGGCAACACTAACAACACAGCAACAGAAACAATAGCAAAAATTGACTCATAACGAGTGTGCTGCAGCTGTTGCTGCCCTATGTTGGCCAAGCATAATGAAAGGAAGGCTTATGCTAATTATGCAATAATTGAAATTTAAACTGAAGATAAAAATTTTATTTTTAATGCTTAAATACTTAAATACAAAATTATAAAAAAAACGGAAGACTTAGGGCACAAACTTGCTGATGCTTTCGATAAAATAATTTTTTGGTTTTTTTCTTATTTTATTTTTGTGATATGAATTAAGTAAAAGATGCTCAAATAAGTTAAGAGAGCTCATAATATTAAAATTTACTAATAGCTCATCGAGCATTTCTGTTTTCCATACGAATTACTTGGGAAAGAAAACTTTATTAGACAGTTTTGTCTATAACTCGTGAAAGAAAAATGTTTCATGTACGGATCAAGCTCAAATGCACCATTGGATTCCTGGGGTGATTTACAAAAAGAATTTGTAGTTAAATTTATTACATAAAAAATTGATCTTTGCAAACAAACGACTAAGAGTAAAGAAACACCTTAACTATACTACAAAAAACTTCTTATATTATTTATATTTTAGTATTAACATTTAATAGACAATTTGTTTAAGTAATAACTCTTTAAAATATATAGAAGCTATGTTTATTCCTTCAGCTAATGACTGGTGTCCCTAAGTCCCTAAGCTCCTATGAAAGGCAGAGGAAGCGATAATGATAATTTTTCAACTTCTCATAAGCCTCGTTTTGGACCTTGAAAGTCATAACGTGTCTTTATATTTGTAATGTTGCCTTATTTTTGTCATTCTGTTTGTTAAGGATGCAACAAAAGAATTGCTGTCCCATACTTAAAAAGTGCAAACACCAAATAAGGCATAGAATTAAAGGTTTTTTAAAACATAACAAGCAGACAAGAAATTGTGTGGATAAAAAAGACGAACTGACGCTGTTGAGTTCTATTAACACTTACAAGGATAATATTATAACTTTATGGCAAGCAATAAAAATTGTTTTACTTAACGAAATGCTTAAATGATATAAAATAAAGTATTGCATATTTTTAAATCACAATAATAAGCCATAATTTTTAGCAGAACAAAAACCTTCCATCACTTAAGGGTTAATGGTATACATTGCTTTTGTCATAAGAAAAACAATGCACATTTTCTTTAGCCGCATCATGTTAGGTTTTTCAACATAAAGTTGTTTGTGCTGAAAACAAAAATCTTTTACAACAAATGTCGACATGTTGTGCGTGCTCTTAAGCGTTATGTTCTATTTGCTGTTGTTATTGTGCTGTGTATCATTGTTGCTATTTTGTTGCAATATTTATAGCCATTGTTCGCACACAGCAATTGCAGTGACAACAACTCGCAATGCGCGCCCTCTAGGGAACCTTTTATGTAACTTTTTTCCTAGGGTTATTTATGACCAAAGTGTCACTGTAACGCTAATCAAATGCTAAAATCTATGCTGTATACATTTGGTCGTTGTTGTCGTCGTTTGTTGTAAGTGCAGCTTATGATTTTTTTATTGTTTGCAAAAACAAGAAATTATAAGTATATTATAAGGGAATTTACTAAATCATTAAAAAGTCTAGTAAAAATTTAAAAAATTTTACTATAAATTGTAAATCCCTAATAATTTTCAATAAAATTTTAATTATAGATAATAATATAAAATATTTAGAACAATGATCTGCTTGGCATATATTGGTTTAGTTTTCCAAATGGATATAGATGCAACATTTTTTCTCTGAGTTAGTGCTGAAATTACGAAATAAGAAATAGTTTTATTTAGCAGAAAATATTAAATTTTGCAAAAAATGCTTATGAATTCATTCATTAAATATAGAACAAACAATTTTTATATTTTTTTCTTGTATGTAACGCAAATAAGCTTTAAACACTAAGTTTCTTGCTTAAGTCTTTTGTTATATGAAAAATACAACTCATAAAGTTGCTAGTTTAAGTCTTTTGTTCATTTATATGGTACGGCAGCTGTACTTACGCATTAACCATAAAAATATAATATTTTTATAGCATAGTAAGCCATTAATTTTAGCCTTCAATTAAAAGACTAATGCTTATACTATGTACCTTTACACAGTGAATATACTGTGGTCACATAAAAATTTTAGTAGGCACGTTAAATTTTTATGATTAATTATGCGTATCTAATCATTATAACTTTATATTTATAATTTTTATAAACTCTTTTATAAATACATGTATTTAAAACTACATTAAATAATTTAAATATATGTATGCATACATGCATATGTTAAGTATATGAATTATGAGGCATTCTTCACAAACAAAACAAAAATGCTAAAACAGTTAACTAAAAATATTACTCGAGAGTTGCTTCAACAATTCACAATTTTAACACAATACTACATAGTTCAAAAAGTCCCGGGAACTTTGTTGGAATGGCACCACCACTCTCAAATCAATATAATTTTTCGGAAAAGGCAGTTTTTAAAAGAGGAATGTCAAACTTTGATGCCATTTCATCTAGTTTGAAATTATCGTTGTATGAGTGACGCTAATTTTGGTATTTCGTAAACAATGGAAAAAATTGAATTTCGAATCTTGATAAAACATTGCTTAGTGATCGGAAAAAACGAGAAACAAACATTGAAATGGCTCCAAAAACATCACAGCACATCTGATCCGTCGAAAACAACATTTTACAGATGGTTTGATGAATTTTATATGGGTTGTACGAGCACCAATGATGTTCCACGTTCTGGCCGGCCAAATAAGGCTACCACTTCAGAAAACATCAAGAAAATCCATCTCCTCGTTTTGAAAGACCGCAAAGTGAAGTGCTAGCAGACTTAATGAAGTTGTCGATCGGCAGTATTTTCAATATTTTGCATGAGCATTTGGGAATGAAAAAGCTGTGCGCGCGATGGGTGCCGCGTTTCCTGATAATTGATCAAAAGCAATAACATGCCAGTGATTTGGAGGCCAATTTGGAGCTTTTTTGGCGTAATCTGAAAGAGTTTTTGCATCGATTCGTAACAATGGACAAAACGTGGATACACTTCTTCAAACCAGAGTCCAATAAACAGTTGGAAACATGGTTAGAACGTTCGAAACGTCCAAAAACGTCGGCTGGATAGGTGATGGCAAGCATATTTTGGGATGCACATGGCATAATCCTCATCGACTATCTTGAGAAAGGAGAAACCATCACGGGCGACTATTACATAGCGTTATTGGACCGTTTGAACAATGAAATGAAGACATATTGCAAAAAAAAAGTGCTGTTTCACCACGACAATGCACGACATCTGCTTTTTAGATACCGAAACTCTACTCTTTGAAGCGCTGAATTCGAATCCAAGCTCAGAATTTCTCTTACGGTTCCGATTATCAAGATAATCTAACCTAAAAGTGCGAAAGTCACGGTTTTTCGAGATATTTGAGGTTATATTATAATACATCGAAGGGTAATTATTTTTATAAAATCATTACTGGGGTCTGAAAGGATTATTCTTCCTCTTCAAAACTTACCTTTAACTTCATCAATATCTTTTTTTCCTTTGAGAAATATTTTCAACAGATTTTGAGATGCGAAGCAAAGTATTTTCTACACCCTTTGCAGGCGGTATAGGTAAAATTGTATCTTTGTATGAATTTGTATGAAAATTTAGGTTTAACAACATTCCATAAAACAATAGTTAAGTCCCTGCTAATTGTTGTGTTTGGCCTAATATAGGCTTTAGAGGATTTATTACGTCTACATTTCACGCCCACTTTTATGCCTTTAGGTTGAACAGCTATGTATTTTAGCGGTCTTAAATAGCAATGTTCTAAAAATGGCTAAAAAGATCTAAATGATAGCCATACCTTACATTTTTCATTATCTTTTACAATATCTCATTAGAAAAACTATCGAATGAGTATATGAATTCATTGGTTAAATATTGAAATATTATTTTCATTATATATTTATTTCATTTAATAAAATATTTGAGACAAAAAAAAGCTAACTAGGTATGAAACAAACTTAAATATATTTTATAAAAAATTTGTAACTTTCGAATTGATAGAAAATCAAATTAATATTCGTGCACAATTGGCTGATTGATTGATTTCTTATATAATTAACAATTTGCTTAATTTTTAAAATTTATTTAATTAAATTTATATTGTTAAATACAATGTATTCAAAAGTATTGCATGTGTCAAATATTTATTGACAAATTGATTGAAAAATGTCATATGCTAATCCATAAAACTTTAAGTTTTCTTCAGGTAATTAATTCAAACAATGATTAATTTAAATTTAATACTGTTAATTTTTTTTTTCATATCTATGAAAAGTTTGTTAATCCATATAAATTATGTTGTATGTATGCCACCTTTAATTTGTAGCAATCATATTAAAAATCTAAGAAGTTCTAAATAGTTTTTGAAAGAAAAGCATGTCACATCAATTATATGCAATATACGGAAAATATTTTAAGACAATATTTAAAAAAAAACAGTTTCTTACTTAGTAACTAGTAAGCGTGCTTTGTTGTCTAATGTTACAAATTAAAAAAATAAGCAGCCATTTAGGTTAATGTGCACTTTAAATGTAAAACAAATAACTTGAGGGTAAATGGTGACCCAAATTAAAATAAATTTTAATTGTAGGTTTGAAAGTAAAAAAAAAAACAATATTTTGTCAGTTGTTAATTAATAAAAATAGCACACAAAAACTGTTAATTATAACTGTGGCAATAAATCAATGTAAGATTTTTGTTGCAAGTCTATAATTTAGTTTAAAAAGTTAAGTCATTTTCTTTTTTTTGCTGCTATATTGAATTTTCAAATAACTTCAAAAAAAATTTCTAATCGTTAGTCATACCACGCAATAAAATATTCAAAATTATATCTGCTATTTTTATACCAAACTGAGCAAAACTTTGTAGCTTTTATAACACCATGCAAAATCACCGCAACATTAGCGCAAATTATAGCCCAGGCCACCACCAATCAATGTCAATATCAAAATTAACAATGAAAATATTAATAAAATAAAATTTATATGAAAATTGCATGTGTGCGTGCTACAATCAATGATTTTACATTAACTACAAATAAAAAAATACAACAACAGCAATTGTGTATAAGAAATGCCTCAATTGCAGTGCGCGTGCGCGCATACACTCCAAAACCAATCATTAAATTTATTCAACATTGGGTTCTTCTACAGCAGCGTTTCTCTTAATCATAAAATGAAATCAAATGAAATGAAATGAAATGAAATGGAAAAAAAAAAACAAACAGCCCACTGCTGATTTTTTCAATTATTTTTAAGGTCAAGACCAGTAGTCGAAAAATCGCACAAAAAGCATATTATTTCGATTGTTGTTGTTGATAATGGAAATCAAAATTTTTTTTGAAATTGAAATTAAGTTAAAAATGAAATTAAAATTGAGTGATTTCATTAAATTGCATTGAGTTTTGAAAAAAAATTATATAAGAATACAACCATGCATTTTTAAAAATTATATGGCACCATTGTGAGTGGAGCAAAACTATTTGCTAAACAAAAAAGTGTTCAATGCTTAATTTGCAATAATTGAAACGCATTATTTGTAAGAAAAATTTTATTGAGGAATGTTAAATCTGTTAATGCCGGATATTATGTGGCGGAAAATAATAATTTTATATTTTATATTTATCTTATATGCTATTTTTGAAATTTGGCATGGCTTAGTTTTTTGTTATTTTAGAAATATATTTTTCTTTTTTTTTCAAAGCCTTACAAGTATAATGGATGTTACATTTATCTTCAGACTAAATAATAAATAAAAAAAAGTTTTGTCTCAAAAACATAAGACTTTTTATTAAAGTTCATTTTTAATGTCATTTGGGGGTCAAATATTAAGAAACATGGGCTTTTCTTGTATTTCTAACTTAAACAATTTCGGCACAAATTTGACTTTTTTTTAAACATTTTATTTATTTCTTCATAATTCGAATTCGTTAATAATAATAAAAGTTCCCCTTTGAAACATAAAATTTGACCATCAAATGACCTTTAACAAAAAATGTCATAGTGCCATGAGTGGGTTAATTTTTCTAAAAACGATTAAGTTTTTGTTAGAAACTTTTTTTTTTTTGTAAAATCATTTTTTTTTTCAAGATATTACTTATACTATAGTTGTTCTATCATAATGGATCAACATTTGGTCTAAGTGAGTCGGTTCATAACTGGACATTACACGTCAAGCGAAGCAGAAAAAAAAATTTCACTGGAACTTTGTATATATGTTAGTAGCTTATGTTAAGACAGTTTGGTTCTTAAGACTTTCGAGTCCAAGTTGCATTACACTGTTGTCACCGACAGTCAAAAACGATCAAAAAATTAAATATTTTGCTTTGACCTCAATTTTATAAATTTTGTAATCAAGTGTACGGCTATTATAAAAATTCGGATAAATACTTAGTATCTATCTATCCTTCTATCTTCCAGCACTTTTTGCTACATAATGTGACAAAAATTGATGCAGCCGCTAGCGGGCTCTGTAGGTGGAAGGCTCTTTTTGAATTTCATGTAAAATATTTCGGTGAAAATACGTATTCACAATTCTAATTGAGACGATGACTTTTTCACTTAATTTTTATATGTTATTTTAGACCACCGACCAATAAAAAGGCAATACGTACTTTTTCAAATAACAATAGGGTTTTGATATTTCAAATGACAAAGCACTGATGAGGAGTCAAGATGAATTATAATAAATAAAAGTTCTAATCAAAAAGTTTTAGTTTAAGAACCTTCTGGAGGGGTTTGAACACCCACAAATACCTCTGCGCACACGGGCCGGTTTAGTCGCCTACTTTTGGCAAATTCACCTACTACAATTACCTTCAGACTGCTTGAATGTACATATATCAGTATATACTATACTCACTAATACACTGAAATTTTCTATAATTTCGTTCCCCTTGAATAGGACAAGCAATTGGCAGTTAGTGCACACATTTGACTCATGACTACAGGATGTTTAGCTAACTTAAAGGATTTTTCTTTTTCTCTTCAAGTTTTATCTCATCTAAAAATTTATGAAAAAGATAAGTGTCAGAGAAGGGAGGCTGCCTAATGTTAAATAGCCAAGCAGGTTATTATGTTTACTAGGGTGGGTCGTAATCTGACTTTTTGTTCGGTTTGTATTCTAATAACTAGCACAGAAAAGTTGCTCACCTACATCAGTAAGTCACGTGTAAAACTTTTTCGGATCGGCAGTAATTTCTTATCAGAAGTTTTGATATTTCTGCGTAAAATAAAAATTTTGTTAGTGATTGCAAATATGGTGTCAACTTTCAACAATCAAGTCCCCGAAAATTCAGTAATTAAAGTCTTGAAAAAAAACTTTTGTTATAGTTAGAGATCAATACAGCGGCATTTAGAATCAGAAATAAAAATTCATTTGTAGCAGATTGTTTTGTTTGAAAAAAATTAAATATTTCATTAAGGTTAAATGGTCAAAACATCAAAACTTTAGATCAAATAATCAGGCAAAAGGTACTGGCATAGGTGGGTAGTTTTGCCGCATTACAAGAATAAAGTAAATTAATTCGAAAAATCTATTTGTGCAAAAAAAATTTTTGAAATCTAATTGAAAACATAAATGTTTTCTTATCCTTTCTTTTGACATATTGTCATTCAAGCTAAAAATCAGCGTGTGCCTCAAAAATTCTGTTTCAACTTAAGGGTTATATCTCCCTAATTTTTTTTTTTTTACCTTTCCATTTTTTTTTATTGGCTTAAATCGTGCCAAAACAATCGTAGTATCAAAATATAAAGCGCCCAAGTACCGATTTCAATTCAAAATTTTTTAAATCAATTTTTTCCAAGAAACTTTGATGAAGATGTATAGCATTTTGAAACTTCAAACGCGTTTTTCTCGAATACATGTTTTCAAAATCGGCGGGCAGTAGAACTCAAAAAGTTTACATCCGATTGACTTGTAATTTTAACAACAGCTTCAGTAGCTGTTGAAAAACACACGATTTTAGCGATTAATTAACAAGAAAAAAAGTTATAAGCAATATAAGTCGAGTTTTTTCGTCGAAAACACGATTTTTTTTTAAAAACATTTGTCATTTCGCGAAAAAAAATTCTTAAAATATAATCATGTGTACTTCAACAGCAAAACTCATGTAGATAATGAAAAAAAATATTTGTTTGTTATAGGTGGAGTTGGACGAGACTGCCCGCCGCGAAAGACCTTTTTGAAAAAGCCGTTCACGGTAATCACCATTTTGTCAAAAAATAACGATAAAAAATTTTTTTCTCTTTTTCAAGAGTTGTCTAATCCAATGTTATATTATTTGTATACCTTTAATCTCAAATGTCTTTAAAAAAAAAAATAATAAACTGCCTTGTTTTTTATAGCATAAGGGGGTTATATCTCCCCTTGATAAAGACCACTGTATTTTTATTAAAAGCAGTTTAAGTTTTAAAAATATTTTAAACTTACACCGTGCGAGTATATAGCGAGACGAAGGATGGATGACCTTAAATTATTTTTTTTTCTTGTAAGTGGCTTACTATTTCTACATCAATTTTTGTATTTTTCATCGCTTACTGGTTTTTCTGCAACAATTTTGGAAAGTATTTATAAATACTTTATATATAATAGCATGTTAAAACCCTTCTGAATCAACGTACATATTTCTTCCGCAAAACCCAAGCAGCGTTCAATTAACTATATCAATATGAATTTTTCATACGCTTGTCTGACTTTGTTTCGGTATTTTCAAAGCTTGGAAATTACGCAAAGTCTTAATAAATACGTGTTCATAAAATAACAAAATTACGTTAATCAAAACAACAGTTATGCAAATTTTATTGGAAAATGTAAATTATGCGGCTGAAATGCGTCACCATAAAAATAACAGAAAACTAGATCGCTAAAATTGTGGAATCACCCATCATTGAAATTTCGCAATACAACGTAAGTTGTGAATCATAACAGCAAATTGAAGTGCTAAATGATATGTAAATATATATGAATGATGTGGAATTTTATAAAGAAAAACTTTCGTTATTTGTAATAAGACAATATTTGCATGTGGAATTTCTTAATTTCTTACTTACAAAATGCACACAAGCGTAATAAATGTGCAATATGTAACTTTTAACGCATTTTCCTTATATCTCAGTTAATTTCATACCAAAAGAAAAAAATAACAAAACAATTATTTGCCGCTACAGAAAAATTAAATAAAAAAAATTTTGCAACCGCTTTATACAAATTATTAATAATAACAAACACAGCGGGGCGTCAACATTAGCAAAATTACACAACTTTACAGTTAATATAATGTTAATAATAATGGTAACAGCAACGACAGCTTAAATAAAACCACAACAACAATCATAATTGCCATATGATAACAAAAGGTGGTGTAATTTATTTTAAAAATTAAAAAAATATTCGTTGTCATTCTTGTTTCCAGAACACTGCGCACCAGTGTTTGAAAAAGTCATTGTATGAACCCGCATAAACTCACATGTGCTTACGAAAAGTTCTGAAGTATGAAAAACAAAATTTGTTGTGTTGTCTTTTATGCTTTTGTAGCAACTAACGGTCTGAGACTCACCTGTCTTTTGGCGGCATTATGAAAAAAGCGTTAAAAAAGAAATGAAAAGTGTAAAGATATTAAGTCAAGATTTGAACAAATGTGTGTGCGTTTTTTTCCCTCTCATATGATTAATTATTTACTTTAATAATTTGTTAAAATTATTTTAGAATGCTTTACGTTAAAAAAATAAAAAAAAATTAACGCCTTGTGCAAGTTCGTTGCTTAAGTTTTTCGTTTTGTTGCTTTCCACATTTTGTGTTAAAGTTCATTGAAAGTTCAAATTCTTTTTGGAAGCTTTAAGAATTAGCTTTTTGTACCGTTATATTTTATAGATTGCTGTTTTTAAATGAATGAAATATTTTTTTGTGTAACTTGTGCCCTTGCTGCTTCACATGACCTTTCCAATATTTTTTATATATTTTTATGAGAGTTTTTGATCAAGAAGTAAACTGTGTAAAGTTTCTTTTTTTTTTTGTTAATCATTTTCTTTCGCGAGTTTCTACAGAAAAAGCTTAAGATAAAATGTGAAACTCTATAGCTCAATCAATTTTGCAGCTAGAGGCTCTAACTGAGAACATATATGAATACTTTTAAGTCTTCTAGTCAAATTTTTTTTAATGTCTTAAGTACTTTCCTCAAAAAAAATGTGTGCTGCTTTTTTAGCTTCTAAGGTTAAGAGTCACATTAGACAGCTAGTCTTGAAAATTTTTAAAGCTTATATGGTTTTTGTTTGAACAACTTCGTAAGAAAATCGACTTTAAGAAAGGAAGCACATGCGGCGTGATGTGTGAACTTTATTATGTTATTAAGTTGCTAAAATAATTGCAAAAATTATAAGCAAAGGGGGTAATAATAACATCGAGTTACGTTGAAAAAAATATCAAATATTGCATAAATTTTGAATAATATAAAAAAATATAGCTAATGATGAAATTTTTTAGTACCAATTTAGGTATTAAAATTAAATATAAATTTTATCTTAGATTTTTTGGAAAATAAGACTGATATTACTTAAAAAATGTTAATTAAATCGAAATATGATGAAAAAAATTGAAAAGTCCGATAAAAGTTAAGAAGCCGAAATATGTTAAGAGCGTCGAAAAAAATTTATGAATTTCTAAAATGTCACATCAGTTGAAAAATATTGGAAAAAAATCAAAAATGTTGAAGAAATCGAAAAATGGTTGAAGAAGTCGATCAGGATAAAATCAAAAATTTTTGGAAAATTCAAAAAATGTTGAAAATTCTAAAAATTTGAATGTTTTAAAGAAATATTGATAAATGCTTCGTAAAGTTCAAAACTAATGAAAAAATCGATATGCGTCTAGAACTTTTTGAAAGTCAAAAAATTTTGGGAAAAGCGAAAATTGTTGGATAATTCAAAAAATTCATGGTAAAAATTCAATAAAATGTTTACGATGGTAAAAATGTCAAGAAATGTTGTGTTAAAAAAATCTTCAAACGCTTAAAAAGGTGGAAACTGTTAAAAAAAACTTGAAAATATTGAGGGAGTCAAAAACAAAAAACGAAAAATGTTGAAAAATGTCGAAAAGTACTCAGCTAATTCCTAAGTAGGACACTAGCATTATCACTAAATGGCACATGATAGTCAATTCGCTTCAGTATTTCCTTTCATATATGCAAGTAACCCAACCACCTTAGTTGTTGACATACCGAAAAAAGACACAGTTTGATTTATGTGCACAAAAGTAAGCGTCATAACTCTGATCCAGCGCCTGCAAATATGTCTGCATCTCCTGAGATTGAATTGAACCCTGGTCCTTTAACAACTTACTGCGTTACGCTATGCATATTTATACTAAAATTTTGTTGAGTGTACTAACCAAGAATTGCTTTGTACATTAAATAAAAAAACAACGAGAACTTAAGCAAATTTATTGCTTAGTGAAAAAAAAATACAGCAAAACAATGGCAATTAAACAAAAGACTTAAGCGGCAAACTTGCCACTATATAAATTTATATTCATTTGCATGAAATCAATCAAATATTATGTAAATTTAATAACACCAGAGGTTTTTACACCTAACTAACAATAAATGAAAATAAAAGTGTAAAAATTAGCAACAGATTAAATGATAATTTTTCAGTATATAAAAAAAATTCAATAAAACCCATTGTTTTCAATTTATAATACTATTTCGCTTGCATAATAGGCAGCAGCAAAATTAAATCGTAATAATTTTTCTATGCTTGAATAGCCTACACTTAGCAATTGCAACGTTTTTCACTTGCGCATTTCCTCAATTTGGCAAAAAAGTACAGCCAAAAAAGAAAGGTTTTTGTCATTTTGCGCAAATTTAAGGCAAATTCAAGTCATTTTTTATTTCATGCGCGACTGCATATATTTTTACGCTTAATTTATTTTCATTTTTATGTGTCACACCGTCACCCATTTTCTTATATTCATTGTTAACAAAAAAATAAAACCTCGATGTCGCCGTGGTCTTTTGTGGTGCCTTACTTATTTCAATTGTTTTTGCAATGAACGAATTTTTTTTTTGTTTTATAAAAAAAAACCATATGAAATAAATAACTCACAAGGGGGCGTTTTATTTTTTGGTTTTGTTATTTTTTTTTTTTATGTTTTGCTGTGTTGACTTTTTTTGGTATTATTTTAACATGAGCGCTTACCAAGTTGTAAGCTGAATCATCTCAAAAGTAGCGCATATTTACGTAGTGAATACGTGGCCACTTTTTTGAAATTATTGAACAATTTTGGAAAAATTGTGTTCTGTAAAAGTTTTAACTTTTTGATGTTTCAATAACTCTAAAATTATTTGGAGTTTGTAGGAAAACTTTTTTGATGCAATTGGTAGTTAAAATGACGCATCTCATCAACCATCTTATTTTTCTAGACTTAGCCTGTCGTGGCTTTTATCTCTTTCCAAATATGAAAATATTGCCTGAGAGAAAAAAGATTCGCAACGATCGAGGAGATCATCCGTGTAAAAAACGCTGACATTTCGGAACTTGAAAAATTGTAGTTTTTGGAAGATTTAACAAAGTTAGATAACCTTTTGCGAAATGTTTCGAGAAAAAAAGAGATTATGTTGAAAAAAAATCAAATTCTTTCATTTCAAAGCCACGCACTTATCACACGACAGTAGTTGCTTAATAAATGTTCAACATTTTACGTTTTATCTTTAATTACATTCGTTATAGTGTACCTCAAACGTATTATCATTTACCTCCGCTTATTTCACAGAAAAAATATACTACACACCCACTCGGCATGTAATGTTTCATAAGCCGTTCGAATACCTTTCACATGAAGTCTTATAAAGTTTCATTTCCATTTCGGAAACCTTTCTATAATGTGTCAATGTCTTTTGATCTAATTTGAAACGTTTCTAAGTATTTTGTATTGCGTCATTGGACTATTTTTTTAATCCTGCGTCACTTGCGCTTTTCTTTTGTTCCGTCATCGTGACTCATTTTATGTAGCTATAATTTCCTTATGATCTATTAATAATTAGCTCATCAAGTTATCGTTCATATTCCTAGCATATAATGCATCGTAGCACGGCTCGTTCCAAAGAACCGGCAATTTTACTTATTTCTTAAAAATTGTTGGTCAAATACTTAAATCATCAACCATTATAGCTGAATATTGAACAGATTCGTTATTCAGATCATGGAGGGCATAAAGAGAATTTCAGTGGAAAACTAAAGGCCATACCAAGTAACACTTATAGAAAATGCAAAGACGATTGAATTGTGCTCTAGCAAAAATTTTCAGCTGGAAAAGGAGCTGTTCTAAAATTAATAAAATTCGTTTGCTCGATAGTTAAAATTTTATTTATTTAATTAAAGTAGTTTCTGTACTTTTTTATGGTATATGGATCAAAAACTTAAGAAATTTCCTATAAGTTATTATTCGAAAAAAAGAAGTATTTTAGCTTCAAATAAACTGTAGAGTCTTGGCCTAGCTAGCCATTCCATTTTGAAAATATTTAATCAATGCAGCAATATATGGGATTTTACAATATATTTTCGAGACTAAGAGGCAAAAGCCAAAGTTATTTCAGTACAAATATTACGCTCAAAGCATTAACAACAACTTGCGAAAAAAAATAATAAATTCAAATGCAAATACAAATCATTAGCTTAGCGCCAGCACTGTTTTCCATTATATAAAATGTTTTGTCAATATTGTTCGATTTATATATCGATATTCACACATTGCTGATTAATTTTGCGACAAAAATGCAAATGAGAATTTAAAAATATTTGCAAGTTAACGCAAAATAAATTAAAATATCTGTTGGCATTATACGTATTTAAATAAAAGCAAGTTTCTTGCCTAAGTCTTACGTTTTGTGAACTTAAAACATTTGAGGTTTGCGCATTCATTTACAATTTTTTTTTTCAATTTTTGCTTAATTAAGTGTGACTTAAGTGTAATGAAGTGTTTTATTTAATTAATACATATAATAAAATTTAAAAAAAGAGCCCATTTAAGATCAAATTTTATACCGAAATATAGTGTTTACCAACATATTTAATGTAGCTTCCCAAGATATTGAAAAACTTTTTTTTTCTTATTTATGTGGGCATATTATTTTATTTGTATTTTTTTTTTTTTAATATTAAAACTTTGCCAATAACTTGTTTTTCTTTTTTGCTTATCTTGATTTTTTCTTAAGTAAAAAGAGCAAATTTCTTAAAACAGTTAATAAAATAAAAAATCAAAACTGAAAGCTTTTTTTTTGGAGAAGAAATTCGTGCGCTACGCTTTCACTACACCTCCACACCAAAATCAGAATATTGTGCTTAATTTATTTTCTTTGTTAAAGAAAATATGTTTATAAATATGTTATATTTTCACATGAGAAACTGGCACAAATTTGACACGCAGCCAGTTGGTCATAAATGTTGATAATAGTAACAAATACACAATATAAATTATTACTTGCAAATTGAAAGCAAAAGTTGAATGACATGCATAAAGTTAAGAAATTTTCTATTTTAATGAGCTATTCTTAGTTACAAGTAAAACTTCAACACTTCAGTGGTACTTGTGTTATAGAGCCAAAAAAAAAAAACTTTACAAATAAATTGAAAATTGATAAAAAATAACTGAAAGTGTTACAAACAATGCGTCACAAACAATAGGAAAAAGTTTTATTGAACAGTGATGAAAACATCTTTATAAATAAACTCTGGACATGTATTTATTATTTTGATATCCAGCACTTGTTTTTACTTTTACTCTTAATTTTTTTTTCAAGTTTTTTACTTATGGTGTGCTTGTTCTGTCTAAATGTCTCGAATTTAGGTTAAGCTTCTTTCAATGATTGAAATGAAACCGTTTTTCTAACTATGTGAAAAAAAGGGAAACCTAAAAGGCAAACACTGTAAAGTTTCTTGCTGCAGTCTTTTGTTTCACAATAATACACTTTTGGTATACTAAAATTAGGTCTAATTATTTTACAAATAAATGAAACTGCTAAAACTTAAGTATCAAAGGCGCATGTATTTTGTCATTTGCTTCATGAGCCGCAGCTTTAAACGACGATTTGGATTAATGAGTTGAAGAAAAAATATTGGCAGTTAATTTACAAAAATTTTATACAATTTTAACCAAGATATCTAAGTCAGTTTAGTTCCAAAAATATATGAAAAATCATTTAGGCAAAGAAAATCCAACTATGTGCAGCAAAATAGTGCATTATTTTTAGATCCATTTTTTGTCGAACATAACTTCAAAGCAATTAATCATTGTGTGATTTACTATAATATTAATTTTACTGAATTTTAATATTTTAAGTTTCGCGATTCTTGTGCTACTTCAATTCAATTCCAATAATCAGAAAATATTGTTAAATGCTATGAATAAAAACCTCATAAAGGGTTTCTAAGGCTTTTGTTTCTAAAACATAAGTAAAGTTCAACAAAATCTTCTAAAAAAAGTATGTGTAGTTGCTATGCAGATATTTTGTCCCAAAGGATGACCAATATGCAGCATTTAATTTAATTTTTTTTTTTCAATTTTTTAAGACCTTTGGTTTGTTAAATTTTTCATTTGATGTACATTTTTCTCTTACTTACTTTGTAAAGCAAATGACAACATGTTTCAGGGCGGCCATTAACCAAACTTGAAATTATTATAAAGTATATAAATGCCAATAAAAATATAAGATTATCCGATTTATATATCACATCGAAGACGAGGTATTAGAACTTAAAGCTCTTAAAAATATTGAAAATCTAATATAATTGATTTTTTTCTTTTTTTAAGAAATTCATTGTTGTAATGTTTTCAGATATTATGTTTTACAGCATTTGTTAAATTTTTCATTTTACGTACTTTTTTCTCTTACTTACTTTGTAAAGCAAATGACAACATATTTATGGGTGGCCATTAACCAAACTTAAAATTATTATAAAGTATATAAATGCCAATAAAAATATAAGAATATCCGATTTATATATCACATCGAAGACGAGGTATCAGAACTTGAAGATCTAAAAAAATATTGAAAGTTTAATATAATTTATTTTTTCTTTTTTTAATATTCATTGATGTAATGTTTTCATATATTGATTTTCTGCTATTTAATCTTCAACGCAATGCTATTTAGAGCACTTATGTACGTTTTATCTTATTTGTATTTACGTTGTCTATATTAATTTAAAAGTGAATAGCCTGCTTACAAATAACATATTCTCATTGGTTTCATTATAATAAGTACTATCACATTCATAAAAAATATATGAGAAGTAAATTATCAGAAAGTGATTTTTAAATTAAATGAAAATCTAGTTTTTCCTTGAAATTGATACGAGTTTGTTCATGTGTACAATATTTGGTATAGCAACATATAACCAAAACTTATTTGCCCAAAAAAAATTAACGCTGCGAGGGAAATTCTCATCAAAAAACGAACACACGAAATGAGATTTTGCATTAAATTATGACAAATAAAATTTCTTCAGTGAGGAATAAAACCAAGAGCAAAAATTATTAATTTTAAGTCAAACCCCTCGTTGACATTTTTGTATTTTTTGCCATTTCTATCAACATTTCAAACAGAAAGGATATTTTCCTATGTTTCTAGTGAGCGCATTTTGAAACCAAAATTTATTGAGTATAGGTTGGACCACATGTGGTATCAACAATGCTGTAGCAATGCATAGAAATAGTCTGACACAATAGGCTTAGTGGAGTGCACTTTTTCAGACAATATTAATTATCTTTGGTAAATCGAATTGTCCTGAAAAATCTCCCTAATCGTTAACTTTTTCTATAAAGCTTTTTATATAAACAAATGGTTCAAAAATAATGGTAAATGCTACAAGAAAGACTCAAACTTTCGTCAGTAATAATGGTATTAATTTGATATCATTTTCAATATTCAAAAGAAAATATTAAAAATTTAATGATGACTTTATGTTTTGGAATCATACAAAGTTTCAGCAAAAGTAATTGCTCTTGCGACATCTTCATCATCATTTTAAGAAGTATTTGAACGAGCATTAGCAAAATACCTTCCAATAATTTAATATACTTACCAAAATTAAAATATTAATATTTTTCTTGTTTTTAATAAACAAAGTTATAAAAAAAAAACTATAAAACTTCTGCTTTAAAGACATGTTAAAGTGCATGAACTTAGCTTTATAAAAAACTTTTAATAACAAATTAAAAAAAAAAACTAAGGTCACCATTATTGTCTTCTTGTTTGGAGGAAAAAAAATTTTTTTTTGAAGATAAAATCAATTTTTTTATCTACAAAAAGATGAACACATTTTCATTTTTTTTTTTTTTATTTTCACTCCTTGTTTAATTTGTTTTATTAAACTGTTTTGTGAAAGATTGAACTGATAAAATGAAATAAATGTAGGCTGTGTCCATGTACTTCATACGGTGTTGCCTTCAATGCATGCGCACTATGCGTAACTGGTAGTTAGTTTCTATTATTTTAGTATAATTTTAACTGATTAGTGCTAGATAAATGTATGAGCATAATATGCTTGCATGTTGCGTGTAAGGTTGTGTTATACAGATCAAAGCACACTCAATGTATAAACTTTTATGTGTGCTTACTAAAAATGTTTATATAATGATTTTGTAATATATAGCTAAAAGATATAATAGACCATTAAAATATATATTTTTTTGCCAGGAACTGCATAGCATTAAAAATTGCAGCTATTAAATATAATAAAAATTATTTTACGCGCAATTAAGATATTTTCTTTACAGTCAAAACGAAAGACTTAAGATACAAACTTAGCTTTGAAATGTTCTCTACAAAATTAAATAATTTTATAACTTTGAAATAAATTTTCATGAAAAACTTTAATTGTCTATTTAAGAGCCAAATAAAATTTAATTGCTGTTATTTTTTTTATGCAATGATTTAACAACATAATAAGCTGTTTGCAGCTTTAAGAATGAAGTTTTACAGCACTCTTATTGCCAACATGTGGACATTATTCAACCATATGCTAATTTATGCGCACATTTCAATCTTGTACAATTGAATAATAAATTTGCAACACGTGACAAATGCTGCTCAATGTTTGTCAATATTGACGCAAAAATTGCTTGGAGCAAAAAATTAAATTTTTACCACTTTGGTGTGCCGGTGAAAGAGGTTTGTATCTTAAATCTTTCGTTTAGTTTTGTTAAATAGCAAATAAATCATGTTTTTTTAAATAAATTGTTTTCTTTTCTTATAACAGCCATATATCATACAAAAGATTTAAGAAACAACAATTTGAAAACTTCTGCTTTCGTGCAACTTTTACCGCATTTTTTGTACCACATTACTCATTATTTGCAATAACAATGCGTAAGAAATCTGATTTTTTTCTTAGTTTCTTTTTAAAATAAAAGCAAAAAAAAAAGCAAAGTATGAAGCGCAGCTTGTTAACTGTTTTTTAAATGTGGCTCATTACAAGCACATATTATTGGAAAACTTCCTCATTTAAGCAACAGTACAACAACTTTAATAGCAGCAGCAATGGCATTCATAACAGTAGCGCATTAACTTGTACAATTGCAGCAATGTATGTTGAAACTCGTTTCTTTTAGAGCGCCTTCAACGCTGAACTTGCACTCGTTTTTGTTTCTTATGGCAAAATAGAAAAAGATATTTGACTTAAATTACATTTCTGTCTGTAAAGTTACACTAAAAAGAAATTTGTATTTAGTCGTAAGGAAAAATGTTAGCCCTTAATTATTATGGACTCTCAGAAACAAATCATTCCTTGACTGACAAGCACACATATGTATGTATGAAGTAGTGAAGAAGCTAATTCACATTTCATTTAATAAATATATACTATTATTCATTTCATAAAGTCAACATAATTTCTCATGAAGTTTAACTAAACAATCTAGAAAGATGTAATGATTTTATGTTCAAAATCGGTGATGTTTTGGTGATGATCTCTTCATTTGATGTGAATCTCTTTCCGCCAAGCAATTTGTTCATACTTCGAAATAGTAAGAAGTTACCAAATTTCGAGAATACGGTGGGTGCGTTAGCAATTCGTAGCGCAATTTGCTTCATTTTGCTATAACAATATGGAATGAATGAGCAAGTGTATTGTCGCATTTGGCCTTTAACTATTCAATAAGTTGCATACTAAGCAACTGGTAATTGTTGTTCCTCCAAATATTCAATAATGATTATTTCGTTTGAGTCCCAAAAAAACAGTGGCCGTGACCTTTCCTGCCGATGGAATCTCCTTAGTCTTCTTTGTTCACAAGTTAATTGACTTGATTTCAAAATATAAAAGATTATGCATGGTGATTATATACTTAAGTCTAAATGATTTGGCCTATGGTCGTCTACCAAACTGAAAATTTGAATATAAATAAATATATCATAATAAAAGCTCAAAAGATCTTATTATGTGCACATACATATGTAATTATAATTTTGATTTTAAAAGTCTTCTTCAATTATGGATTTTCTACAACGTAGTGTGGCAATAGCATAACTATTTAGTACTTCCCATCCTTTCTCTCCGTTTAATACACTTAGCAACTCATCATCGTTCAGGCAGTTTTTCTTAAAACATCTCATCCAAAACTCCTTCAAAACAAGCCTATCGCAATAAAATGACAGGTATCTTCTCTTTCTTCATATATTCTCCTCTCGTTTTGTAAACAATGTTTATCTTATTGATCGGATTGCTATTAAGTTAGTACGTATTTTTTCCAAGGTTGTATTCAAGGCGACTATAAAAATGTCTAAGCAACGAGGATTTGGCTTCCGCTACATTTCTGTCATAAAGGACATTTCCAAGATTTTGGAGCATGGCGTTGAACTTGATTCGCAGTGAAGACGGGTTATCATTTTGAGCAATCATTTAATTTGTACCTCATTCGTTTGCTAGGCTCTCCCACTCTACCATTATTGATCCTCTTGTCTGTATCATGTTATTAGGAATTATTTTTTGGGTTAATTTCATTTTTCATCTCAATAACTTTAGCAAAATAGTTGAAGCGCATGCCAAAAATGTCCATTTTATAGGTGGCATCCCAATTTCTAAATAAAGCATATAGTTTGGGGTGCTTTTTGGTAATCGAAAAATTCTTTTAAAAAAGCATCACAGAAATCTTTCTAAGGCTTCAAAAGAACGAAGTCCCCAGACTTGAGCTCCATATAAAAGAATTGACGCTACTGTAGAACGGAATAACTTTTGCTTTGCACTATGTTTGATGTCGTTGCTCTTCATGCTCGTTTTGCTTCAGATAATTTTCCGTCGAGTTGCCAATTTATGTTCAGGTTTGAAGTTGTATGAATTACGAGTTATTTGTACTCCCGCACAGATTCAACAGCCTCTCCATTAAAAGTCCATTTTTCGATTCTCGCGAGTCTGCCCCACTGCTTCTGAATACCATAATTTTTGATTTTTGTAGATTCACTAACAGATTCCTGTGCTTGCAGTAATTTCCTAACCTTTTCATCATAAGTTGCATTCCAAGTACCGTGTCAGCAAAAGAGAGGGAGTCTATTGTTTTGATAGTTCTTTGGTCTCTGGAGTGTAGTGATTGATCCATGTTTCGTCCCCAGTTACGAAATAGTGTAATAACTCCCTCCGATTGCGGTTAAACATGTCCAAACACTGCTGTGAAGTGGTCACCTGAATTCGTTTTTGGTCCACAGTGAGTTTTTTATTCGCAAATATTCGTTTTATCCGTTATATTTACATTTTCAAAAATGTCACGCAACTTTATTCTGCGATCATTCAAAACATATATCGTGCATTTTATTACTCGTAATCATTTCTTCAGTAGTTTGCATTACTTCGATTGACTCACTCGTTTTCCCACACAAAAACATAAACTTAATCACTGATCGATACTGAATTTTTTCCATAATTGAAAAATAGCAAAAGCTGTTTGTTTCAAGTGTCTGTAAGCAATGAAATTTCTCTATAATTTCGGCACTAATTTTGACAGTAGTAGCTTAAAGCATAAGTTTCGACAATACGAATCAAGATTTGGTATTATATCATACACGGATATTTAATTACGTGCCCTCGTATGAAGCTCGATTTTCACTAAAAATACTGTCTAGCAGCATGCCATGCATCCTACTTCAGCAAAGTCTAAAGAAAAATTTAAAAATTTTGTATTAGCAAAAAAAGAATAGCCGAAATTTTTGGTTTACTAAAGTCAAGCTTTTGTTGTACTAACAAAAAAAGTTTTTTCAGTGTAAGTTGTTTTGAAAAGTGGCACGCATTTTTTATGCTGATGCAAACATAAATTTTATGCTATGTACTGCATGTGCAAAAACAATCTGAAACACGTTTAATTGTAGCATTTTTAGCAACATATAACAAAGTTGCTACTTTAAAGTGTTTGATTTTTTTTTTCAAAAATTTTGATGAGCATAGTTTAATAAATAGTTTTACTGAAATAATTGCTTAATTTTGTTAAAATACAAAAATATTTGAAGAGAAATAAAAATACTTCGTTTTAATTAAATTTTTTTAACCCATGCGGAAGCTTATTAAATTAAAAGGAAAAAAATTATAGCTTTGCATGCTTTTAATTATTTTTTTTTTCTATTCCAATTTATTTTGATTTTATTATGATATAGTTTATTAATATTTTTTTTCACATTTTTTTTTTTTCAATTCCTGTTGCTGACGACCGCAGTAACCAAGTTTTTGATACCTTTTTTTCTATTATTTTATGATATTAATTTCATTTAACTGCTGGTAGTGGTGTTTCGTTGTGTACTCGAATTGCGCAATGCTCAACACACAAACATGACGGAAGTTTTTTGCTTTAGTTTATTATTTTAACTGAAACTTTATGGCATTTTAATGCGCGGGGGTGTTTCAAGTATTAAAAATACAAAAAAAACTATTGCTAGAATAATAGAAATAATTTTTTGCGCAACGCTCTATGCTGATAATTAAGCTGTTTTATGCGTAATAACTTTTAGAGTTGACAGAAAGGGGGCAGTAACAACTTAAAGTATGCAAATTTTTCATAAATTTAATTAAAATTTTTTATATTTAATTGAAATTATAATTAGTTAATTGAAAAAAGCAATAATGAAGAAAACGTGTTTCAATATAAGGCAAACAAAAAAAATGGGTTACTTGCTTAAGTCTTTTGTTTTGTGGTGATGTGTAATTATTAAATGTTGCTAGTAAAGGCAGCTCTTCATTTGTTTTCAGTTATTTATTTAAAATTAAAGAAATTTTAAGCTTCTATAGTACTACTTAAAAAAATTAACTGTACAGCCTAAAAAAAATTTCTTTTATAAAATTTCCGCTAAAACTCCAGCGCAAAATTCTTTGCATGTTAAAATTCTTCATATAATTATATGTAATTATATCGAAATTGTTCATATTCTACCTGTTATTATAACACAAACAACTGCAAAAATATTGTCAACAAAAAAATCCAAAACATTCGCGGTTGACTTTGGCAGCTTTTCAATTATAAACGCTTAGCAATGTCGCTGTTGCAACGCATCGATAGTCTTCAATAATTTTTTTCCCCCTCAGTTTCAGTTTACTTTTGACTTCAATTGTATCGGTGCACCTTCACAAAGTCAATTGTGGTCGATTATTTATTTTTTTTTTCTTATAACGTACAAATTGTTGGTGCTATTGCCACAGCAGTTTGTTGGCTAAATAGTAATTATAGCTTGGCTGGTTCATTGGCATAGCGGAATTGTCAACTGTAAAAATGAATGCATTAACCTTCATAATGACTGCAGTTGCAGTAATATTTACAAAGGCGCAAAAAACAAAGATAATTACCTTCACTTGACATTTTGAAGCTATGGTAGTCAAAGAGACAACTAAGTTGTATTTACATCACTTTGCTTGACATGACGTATGCATAATATTTAATTCATTTCAATCTGCATTTTTCTACAAAGTTGTAAACTTAAAACTACAATCATTTTGTTTCGATGTTACTGAGTACACTAATTCTTTTATTATTCAGTTAAGCTTTCAGTGTCGAATTAAAAATCCAAAACCTACAAAAGGCTGCTGAGTACAAGTGACATTAAAAAGACTAAAACGCATAACAATAAATTTTGTAAATTTAGTCTATTTTTCATATCAAAACTTTTTTTGTATGATTTTTTTTTTTTCATAGGTATCACTTAAATAATATCTAAATTAATAAATTTGCATATTTTAAAACGCAGACATGCTCAGCCAATCAGCTCAACATTTAAATATCTCTGCAACTTTTTTGTAAGACATTTTTATTAAACGTGTTGTTCACAATTTGCTGTAGTTCATTGTAATTAATTTGTGGCATTCCTCATATTACTCACCGTATCAGCCGTAAGCGAAAACAAAAATAAATTAACACTTTTGGCATTTTTATTACAAATTTAGCGTGTCTGTGTTCATTGTTTTCCTTAACGTCTACTGATTAAGGTAGTTACCAATGTATCATGTAAGGCAATGACTCTATCGTACAGTTATTCATTAATAAATGCCAATCAAAATGTAAAGCATGCTAAATATAATCAAAATGATTGGCCATTACCAAAAAGAGTGACATGCAAATTGTCTTAAATTAATTTTTAGTTTCTGACTCTTAAAGGGGAAAAAAACATGGTTCTTTTTTTTTAAATAATTTTTTATCAAGAACTTTTATGAATACATTGTGTGGGAGGCTGCAGGTTCAGTGCCTTAGTCTTTTGTTTTTCAAAATCGATATGAAATTTCTTGTAAATTTGTTGATGTCAAATAAGAAAGCACAAAAACTTGGCACCTTTACAAAACAGTAGCTCTAGCCTTTTGTTAAAATTATTTTTTTTCTAATAACATACAAGAAAATATTTTTAAAAAAAATTTTTTACCTTGCTGGTAGCAGTTTTGCCAAAAATTGTATGTAACAAGGACCCACAAAATGCTTCATTTCAATCAGAAAATAATCTTAAGACTCACTGACTGATTTCGTGCAATTCTCATTACGCTTGGTTTGATATAGTAGAATATGTACATTGGAAAACTTTGACCAAAAAAAAAAATGTTCCAAATAAAAATACCAGTAATGAAGTATTTTTTATAATATTTCAAGCTATTTTTAGTATCAATTTAAACTCCAAAAACTCAGCTCCGATGCAATTGAGAACTAATGTTTTCAAATGGTCTACTATAGTAAAATATAGCTTTAATAAGTGGCTGCTACAGGAAAAAGATCATAACATAAAATGTATATAAAGCATATATGCAAACATATAAATTATGCAAACATTTTGATTTGAGCCAATAACTTCTAAGAAAAATAAACTTTAATAAGCAAAAAAAAATAATTTTATGCATTTTTTCATTTCGCATAAGAACCTTCTTGGTCTTTAATGATAATTAAAAAATTGAGCTTAAATTACGACTTGTTGATCAATTTCGTCATTGACGAAATTATGATACATAGAAAAAGAAAATTAGAATCTAGAAAAGTTCATTTAAATCACAAAGCGAAAAATATTTAACGTATCAGTTTTCTTTCTTCAATCTTCTTTTAACAAATGCTATTGGAGGCTCTAAAGGCATATTACTGGTGCAACTGTTAACTCATTTCCTTAGGTAGCCTACTTTGCTATTATGTGTGCCGCAATAAAAATTGTATTTAATTGCTGGCCGCTGTTAAAAAGTGACACAAGTTCACATAAAACAAAAAGCATATATGCAAAAATGCAAGAATATGCAAATATTTTGCTTTGAACTTAAAAACTTTAATAAAAAAGTCAAAACAAAATTAACGCAAAATTGAATTAGCGTTTCAAATATAGCATGACTGGAACTCAACACGCGCATAAGCCACCATATATGTTGACTGGCTATAGCTATATAAAATTTCGGTTAAATTGAGCATAACACTTAAATGAGCGTAAACATGTTGTATAATTTTACCAAAAAAAAAAATAAACTTTAGTCATTAACATTTTCCATTTCAAGTTCAAATTTCAATACACTTTATGCAGGTTGGTGTTATATTAATAAGTTCAATTTTTTATCAAAAATATCATATATTGATCACAATTCTTTAACAATATTAAGCTTAATTTTGACTGTTTTGACCTTTTCAATTAGCATGCAATTTTTTGCTCACTTAGCGAGGAGATAAATGTTTTTATTTCTATTTTTTTTTGATATTCAAATATAAAGTCAATATTTGTTTTTATTTTTGTTAGGTACAAATTGTCTTTTAATTTATTGTTTGTAGATTCTGTTGTTAAATTTTTAAATATTTTGCTATTTGTGCTTTTGCTGTTTTGCCTTCATTCGTGCGTGTGCGTTTATTTGTTTTGTGCAATTGTACATTTAATTATATAGGTGTCATTTTCCAGTTTCAATTTCAATTTTCAATAACAATATTAATTTTAACTTTATGTATTGTAGATGATCTTTACTTAAAGCTTGCAAGCCTGTCTTTTTCTATTGCTTTGGCATTGACTGTAGGCGTTGGCGGAAGTTGGTAATTAGATATGCCACTTATTGCATATGATTTATATGTATCTATGTTATTATTGTAATTGTCAACTTTGAAGTCACATGGCAGTTGTAGTTGTCTCTATTACAAGGAAATGAAATTTTGTCATATAAATATTTTTTAGTGACACAAAAATGTGGTTGAAAAATAAATAAATACAATTGCAAATATTTCTCAAAAAAATAAGGAAGACAGAAAAATGTTGTTTGTAGCTTAAGTCTTTCGAATTTCTTTACTATTATATTTAAATTTAAAACTGAGTTCTTCATTAACAACTACATCTTTATTTTTAAAAAACTGCATGTAATTGTTGCTTTTATTGAACTAAATTTGTTTCAAAATGATGACATTTTGGATAAGCATCTAATCGTATTCAGATTGTTGTGAGTTCTCTCAATTTGCATTATTAATTGTTTATTTAACCAGTTCTACAAGTAAAGAATATCAATTAATTAATTCACACATTCACTTCGCAAAATAAGCAAGTTTGCTACTTAAGTCTTTCGTTTTTCGCTAGCATTTCTATACGTACATATAAAATTTATTTAGACGATAAAAAAGAGCGGAAAAGGCAATTTAGAAGAACAACAATAGTGAATATGTTCATTGCTTCTTGTGGCTTCTTTATCTCCTGTCGGAGCATAGGAGTTTAAAAAAAAAATTCAATTAAAACCGTGTACATTTTTTTTTTTCGAAAATAAATAGGATTTATAATAAAATATGTTGAAAAAAATTATTAATACTACATATGAGTCGCTTATTTCCAAAACGCGATCAGTTCGATTTCTTATGAAATTGAGTTGACTACAAATATTCTATGTAAATCACTCCAGAAAACCAATGATACAGGTTATTTTGTTATAAAACCAGCGCAAATGCCTTAAACAGTGGTTTGAAACGTTTCCAAAACGCACCAGTTTTCGCAGTTCGTTTTTCGTTCAGATCGAGTTTTGGAAATAAGCGACTCACATATCATTATTTTGATGAAATTTTATTAGAAGCAAACTCTCAGTTTGCCTTGAAAATCATTAATAATCCCATGTCTACAAGCAACAAATTAATTCATTTCTCACATTCACTTAGCAAAAAAAAATCAAGTTCGCTGCCTAAGTCTTTCGTTTTTCATCAGCACTATTTTATTTCTATAATGAATTTAATGTTCAAACTTTAATTAAAATCATACACTACTCTCATCTATTTTATTACAGCTTTAAAACAACAAAAGCAATAATTAAATTTAGAACAACAACAACAACAACAGCAACAACAACAGCAACAACAAGAGCAACTTGCAACAGCAGTCACTCAAAACGGTAGCAACTAAGCTGGCAGCTAAAAAACTATTATTATTATTAAAGAAGACAAAGAAGAAAGAAAATCGCTATAAATTACGCGAGTCATTAATTTGTATTTCACTACTACATTTAGTAAAACGAAAAAGTAGATAAACCAGCAGAAAAATCATAATTTGCGCAAAGGAAGCGGCAAATGCAAAAAAAAAAACATAAAAGAAGAAGCCTAGAAAAAGTGTGAGCAAAAGTAGCAACCGCAATAAAATTAAGAAAAGAAGCATCAGGAAATTGAAGCTCAAATTGAAAGCAAAGCGGATACATTTGTAAGTACACACACACACACAGACACACTCACGATGGAAGTTTGCACAACAAATAACAACAGCAATGAGCATCATCTTACCACCACCACAAGCAGTAGTAGCAACATGTTGCGTGGCTCGCCATTTCAACGTGAGGTACGCGAATGGCAACGCATTGATCCAACAACGGGTGCTTTGTTAACTGGGCGCTTAGAAGCAGATCGTTGGATAAATGGACCATTGAATAGCTATGGCAAGGTGAGTACGAATTGTAGTGAAAATACAATAAATGAGTAGAGCATTAAAAAAAATGTATTTACTAAGGGAAGTGGTAGAAGAGCAGCTGAAAATTTATGCTGCGGAAGCAAGTTAAATAGTTCATTTAAGTTTTGATTGATGAGCTGCAGTTGAATGAGTTTAATGTGGCAGCGATAAAGGGTCTTAAATTATGTGAGTTACATACACATTTGCTGTTCTAAATTAAGCGACAGCTGCTGTGATGTTTCCAACACAGTAGATAGTTAGTTGTTGTGTGATTTTATCAGTTAATTGTTTGTTTTTAAACGCTGCAACGCCTCTTAATTTATTATTGAATGTTAGAGGAGCCTGCTAAAGAACAATCATTTTATAATTAACTGAATATAATATAAAAGTAGCACTAATTCTGGCTATAGATCCAACAGATAGAGATGGCACTTTTTTTCACGTAGCATGCATTTTTAAAAGAAAATTCGAAGCGCCTGATTTTTTCTTTGATTCAACCATAAACGCATATGATTTAACGCCTGAAAATCTTTAAATTGAAGAGAAATATTTTCGATTTAATTTTTATGTGTTTTTGGAACAAAGTTTTATGATACATGTATTTCTTGCAGAGCTTTTTGTTCAAAAAGAATCCAAACTGAAACTAAAATTATTTTATGTATAGGATTAATAGTGACAAATTATTTTTTGTAAAAAAAAAAAAGTTTTTTCAAATCTTTTGCAATTTGAAGTTTTTTACGATTGAATTAAAGTTTAAAAATGTTATTTTCAATGCTTTTCAAATTCAAAATAAATTTAAATTTGTAGTGTTAAAAATAAGGGAAAAATGTTGTTTTTACTATTTTCAACTTTAAAGTTTGCGGCCTTAAATGATAACTAAAATTTTTAAATTTAAGACATCATTTTTCCATGAGTGTAGCCAAAAGTTTTTTAATTTAGCACTTCGTGCGAAAATCTGTTAATAAGCCCCGAATTAGAGAACTTTGATCGTCAAAGCTTCTCTATCTATACACGATACTTCATTCGACATAACTTTTATGGTGATCAAACTTCTGTTCAACCAACATTTTCTTTTGCCTCTCGTGAACGACCCCACGGAAATGTTGAAATCATTTTTCGAACTAATAAATACTTAAGTTAAGCCTCATGTAGCACAAACATTTTTTGAAAAATATCCCTAATAATAATTGAATTTCATAAGGTAGAGTCATCTCAACACTTGCTCACAGTTATGAAGATCGGAAATGAAAATTCGATTTTTTATAAATTTTTATTCAACGTGGGGTCGTGAAAGATCCCAATGTGCCAGATTCTAAAAACCAAAGTGGTGCCGCTAAGGTTTAAGAAAATATTTCAAATTCCTAAGAAGTTTTTAAAATAAACATTTGATCAGTGTAATACAGACAACAATAAAGTAAATGTACTCAGCGCTTATTTTTTTTTTAAAGGTCCAGCGTCATATCGAGAAAACTTTAGTTCAAGTCGTTAAAGGTATAAGCGGTTTAAGAGATATGGAGAATCGTAAACTGTTTATACGGCTGCAAGAAATCAAAGCTTAATCCTTTGAGTTTGATATATTTCATTTTCTGAGGCTTGAGAACATTAAAAACTCACACTCATTGCTAAAAGTCTAATGTTTCAAGCGCCCTCAATACAGTGACATGGTATTTATGAGACTTCAGCCTGTCCAGATGCTCATAATAATTGTGAGGAGTAGAAAAAACTATGAAATTTTGCCTCGTCTTTTGCTCTATTTGTTTTCCATTTTCTTATACTTTCGTCCGTTTTGGATGTAGATTATTCACAAGTCTGTGAGGTTTTGTTGTAGGTCAGATTGGGGGTAATTTTTGAAATAAGTTTTTGCACTAAATCCAAATGTAGCCTCAGGATGATCCCATCTCAACAGAATTTTAAAATATTTTAGGTTAAGTACTTAAAAAATGGCGTTCTACTTTTGAGGTTGTGTACAGGATTCAAAAATCTCTTCAGATTAATTCTAATCAAAAACATTATTCAGCACAATTTTTTTGCTTTAAAATAGGCTAGCAATTGGTCATCTATAATGTTTCCTTGCAAAGTTATAGCCGTTTTAAGGTGACATGAATTAGAAAGCTTTTTTTTATTTCATTGAGATTGTTGAGTTGTATGGGATTATGGTATGGATTACCTTAAATACTTCAAAATTCTAACGTGTTGGGTCAATTCTGGGGCCACACTTAAATTCAGCGCAAAATTAACTTCGGAAATGAACCCCATACATTCAATAACATGCATGACCCTTTTATTTGCAGACCTGTGTTCCTTTTTCATCTATATATTTGTCCATACAATATATCGGGTGCTCCAGTTTAAAATGATGATAATGTGATTTTTTATATAGACTTATTACAGAATTGTATTTTGTGTGAAAAAATATATATTTTTGTATAAAAAATTTTTCTGTAGGACTTGAATAAATTGACTGTAATGTCTATTTAAAAAATCAGGATCATAAAAATCACCATGACCTCGAATTGACCAATTGGCTTCAAAGTCAAAGGCATGTTCGCTGTTGTTTGGCCACCTAAAAACTTTATTAATTTTTTCTGAAACATTTATCACTATCTTACGTAGTTCTCGAGATATTGACCTGGAGAAATTAGTTAGTCACTTAATTAAGCATTGCATGCTGTGATTTTTTGAACTTGTTTTCATTTTGTACTCTTTAGTTTGTAAGATTTTCGTTTATTATTTGTCCATTTCAAAAGTTTCTTGCCAAAGTCTTTCATTTTCAATATTTTTTTTCTCAATAAAACAAATGGTTTTTGCTTCTTGTTAATTTTAGGAAATATTTTTTCCATATTTCGAAAATTTTACTGAATTTTTATTGATAACCAAAAATGTTGGTAAAAGATAGCCGAGTTTTACGTAAAAATTATCCAATAGCCTTAGCTAATAAAAAATTTTACATGTGCGATATTGTCAAATTACTATTTTTTTAGTTTTCAAATAAAGAAGTTGAACTTCAATTCAAATAAATAGAGTATTGGCTAAGCAATTTTAACAAATCGTACATTTTGAATTAATTAGTTATCTTTTCGTATAAAGTAAAGTGGAGTGGATGGCTCAAAAAAAAGCGTTACAAAAAACTTTATTAAATTTTCAATTCAACGTTTCATTTGACATAAAAAGTGCTTACTAAAACATCACTTATGCAACATTTTTTTTAAAATTAGTTGAGTACTTTTTAAAGTAAGCAAATTTTATTATTTATTTTTAAGTTTTAAGCCACTTTCAAACTTTTTTTTAGTTTTTTAACAAATTTTTTGATCGACCATTTCTTTTTGGCCTTGTTGATTCCAAGGAATATTTTGTTAAACCACAACTTCAGTTGGATACAATCTCCAATGCATTTTTATTCAATCTAACGAATGCTTTCCGATTTATAATCTCCACAAAAAAAAAATATCCAAACTATGTCGGCTTACGTTTGACTTTGTCGGCACTTAAGATGTATTGACTGTTTGACTGCTCATCTGGCGCTGCAAGAGATTCCCAAAAGTCTACAGCCGCCAATGCTGCTTAATGTGATGATTTTAGAGCAGCTCAGCAAGCAAAACAAAATTGCATAAAAAAGAAACCCAACGATGCAGCTGCCGAGGTCAGCAAACGTTATTGCCAATACTCTATTAGCTTTAAAAGCATTACTAACTCTTTTGCTTTATTCTGACCATCACTGCCAATCTTAGAACAAACAACAACAAAAAATTTTGTTTGATATGGTGCGCATTCTTTTGCAAGCTATACGATGTTACCAATCTATATATATAAATAGATATATCTTCACAAATCGGCGCACATTGTTTGTGCTTTGTTTTTATATCAATTATTTAGGTTAGTGATTTTATTGCTGCGTTTTTATCGTTTTTTTGTTTTTTTGTAAATTAAATATTGAATGCTCTGATATTGATAAGTGAAGTGGAAGATTATGTTGAAAAGTTTGAGGATATTGTTTATTGATTGAATGAGGTTTTTGCTTATTGGCTGTATAAATTGTGAATGGTTGGGCATAAAAATTTGTTAAATTTTATTGGCAATAGCGGCATAACAAAGTTAAATTTTTCGGCATCTTTGTTGTTGAAGATAAAGCCAATAAATCAATAAAACCATAAGAGAATATTGAAATGAAAGTTTGACGAATGTGCTGGTTAAAGAACATTTAAGAAGTGAAGAATTTTGCTAATAAAAATTGGAGAATAAAAAACTAAGAAAAATTAAAATAAAATCTAAATTGCTTATGCAACAATGAATTATTAACTTATTTGTGTGGTCCATAGGCAAAACAGCTTAAGTAAAGAACTTAAATTAAGTGTAGCATGAGTACTGTCTGGTCTGGATTTAGTTTCATAATTTTCTCAAATCGAATTTCCGTTGTTTTTCAATGCTAGTCGATATTTTTTGACTTTTAATGTTCATTCGATACCATTCAACTATTTCGATAGTTTTCGACCTTTATTGTGTTTTTCGGTATTTAACTTTCGTATTTAACTAACAATATTTTCGGGCTACTTTCGATTTTTCTAGACTATTTATCGATACTATTTGATACCTTATGAGTTTTTATGAAGTTTTCCATACTATATGATACGAGTACTTATAGGCTCTTGCTGATACCCTTTAGACTAGGGATGGGCAAATAAAAAATACTATCGAAATAGCATCGAAATATATCGAAAAAAAACATCGGATACATCGATAATCGAAAACCGATATTTTTGCTGAAAAAATTCTATTCCTACCAGCAATGGTGTATCTTTTAACGGTTGCATTTATTTAAAATTCTATCTTGTTAGACTGGGACCACACAGTGGTTTTTCAACGTGCCTTAGCTAACGCCATTAGACAAACACAACAGAAGATCCAATATATGCGACGCATTCATTTGGATACAGAGCTACCCTTAAACCAAAATATCCAAATTCAATAGTCGAAAAATAAAATCGAATTCCAATATCTCAAATTAAAAAATATCGCAGATAGTTATCAATAATCGATATATTTTGCCCAAGCCTGCTTTAGACTTAAGTTAATTATTTCTACGTTTTTTCAATATTAATCGATATTTTTTACTTTAAATGACTTTTTCGTGGATTTTCGAAAATATTCTATACTTTTCGCTCTTCAGAAATTTATCGATTCTTGTCGATATTTTTCTAGTCTGATCGAATTTTCGATGTTTTTCAACATTAGTCGGAATTATTTGATTTTTTATGTTTTTCGGTATCATACGATATCATAGCATCTTTTTTGATGGTCTTCTATTTATTCGATACTTTTCGATTTTTACAGACTTGATCTATGTTTATCGTTACTATTTGATACCTTACAAGTTTTCCAATGATTTTCAATATCATGCGATAGTTTTAGGCTTCTGCCAACATTATCAATGTTTTTCGTTATATCCCAACTTACATGAATTTTTTTGGTGTTTGCCAATATCAATCGAGTTGTAGCCCAATTTTCTGAAATTTTCAATTAGTTTTTCGCCAGTTTTTGATTTTTTCCAATATTTAAATATTTTCATATTTATATTTTAATATTTATATATTTAGTACTTCAATGTTTTCACTAGTTTATTATTAAATTTCAACACATTTTTGTATTTAATTTCATCTTCGATTTATGCACACATTTTGCAATCTTTCAAGCTTCAAATGTAATTTTCTTTATCAGCTTTCATTTGATTTATGTGTCATAAAATCTTAAATAAATAAAACTTTCTGCTGCTGATATTTCCATGAAGGAAAAAAATGCAAATAAATTTCAGCTATCGCAAAATATGCATAGCTCGAATGTCAACAATTTTCCTTTCGAAAATAAAAACAAAAACATTTAATGACATTCGGTGCTTGGCTGTAATTAAGAGCTTCCTGTCTACAATGTCGTTTTAACAATATTTTCTCCACTTTTTTTTTCAATTCAATTTTAACCCCGACTAAAGATGCGCTTGACTGCATAAGAAGTTAATGAGCTTAATTTTAATTGCAAAGTATATAGGTACTTAAAACTTTGATAGAGTGAAAATTGCAATTTATTTTTTTTTTTTAAGTAAACATTAAAAAAGGTGAAACTTAAGCATTTATGATTTTAAGTATTTGCAAAAATTGTTTACTTTTGCTGGTTTCTCACTTAAGTCTATCGTTTTTCCACATTATTCAAATGTAATCAAAAAAGTAGCCGATTTGTAGTTGCATATCAAAGCATAAGTGCAATAATAACTTTCAACTACAATAACACTCAAAAATGTAATACCAAACTTGCAACAATCGGTGCCATAATCTTGGACTTCTGCGCATCATTAAAATGTGAAACCTATGAACCCAACGCAAATGGCCATAGCATTGCCCTAACATAGCTGTATTGTAGCAACAGTAGAAAGAAGAAGAAGCAGAAGATCAACAACAACATGCATGATTCA
Organism: Tricholauxania praeusta; assembly: GCA_949775025.1. Taxonomy (NCBI): domain Eukaryota; kingdom Metazoa; phylum Arthropoda; class Insecta; order Diptera; family Lauxaniidae; genus Tricholauxania; species Tricholauxania praeusta. The sequence goes on along the minus strand of OX459030.1, from coordinate 121,534,755 downwards.
AAGTCAAGTTGAAGGTTCAAGCGCAGTATTCAATTGAAATGCATATTTTAGACAACATTTTAGCAGAGGAACACAAAAAAAATTAAAATCGTGATGAAGTTGCAGCAGAAAACCACAGAGTAAAATCAAATTTTTGTTAGACATATGAAGCGCTTACATGGCGAGAATATGCCGCAAAAAATGTGGGCGTAAGTCTTGCATTACAGCTTTAAAATAGTTTCGAAATTAAAATACTACTGTCCAATTGCTAGGAGTAAGCTGTAAAAATACTTTTAATGCAATTTACAAATCATTTATTAGCTTTTTTTTAAGTTTTATTTGAAATAAAATTTTTATTCTTAAAAATGCCTTTACAGCTTTTGTCTAGCTTAATATTAGCATTGCTTTAAAATATTTTCTTAACCTGCTTTAGAAGCGTTTATACAGCCAAAATAGATGTTGAGAGGCAGCACAACTTCGTTGTTATTTTCTTTAGCTATGAAGTATACTATAACGAAAGGATGACAGCTAAACAAAACCAACTATATGTATTGTTTTGATTTGACATTTATAGCTAAAAGAAATCACAGAGCATAGCATAGTTTCATGGGTCTTAATAAAGCGCATTTAAAACTAATTTACAGTAAAAGCAATGACTATATTTTATAGCTTTTGTTTTGCATGCATACTTCAAATTATTACTAAAAAAATCCACACACATTTCTTTTCTCTATACTGATGTGCACTACCAACAGCGCTAGCTCGTTATGCTAGTTCTTGGCTATAAATCAGCTTTTAAAATCAGAAAAATTGCTGAAAAATACCAATGTAGTAAAACTTAATGTTTTAAAACATTTTAATAACTAAATTATTGCACCTTTTGTAAAAAAAAACAGTTTGTGGCATAGCAATAGAGCTATTTTTTTGCATTTTTCCTTCTGTAAAGATATGTGAAATGCAAAATTATGATTCCCAAAGGCGCTTTATAAGCTATATGACAGTTCATTCCTGTTCAATTCTTAGTAGCAAGAAAAGCAAGGTAGCAATATTTTTGCAAGAAATGCACTGTATTAGCCAAAAATTTGCAACGTGTGCTACTTGTGTAACGTTGAAAAAATTCCTGTCAAAACTTTATTATTATGAATTGTCCAAGAACAAATTGCTGCTTTATATCTTAAGATTGTGCTTTACCGGATCGACTAACATAAAAATACTATTTATCCTATAAATAATGAATTTTAACTTATTTTTAAGCCTTAATGAAACACCTAAAAGAGAAATTTGTCAAGAAAAAAAAAACTGCATTCAAATATTCAGCTATAGCGAAAAAAATCATTACAGTAATAAGAACTGCCAAAATGGTTGTTGCGAATCACAAAGAGAGTTTACCTGTTGTGCGAAAAAAAATAGGTACTTTTGAGATTTTGTTTTAAATTAACTCTTATTTTTAGTAAATGAAAATGAAAATATTTGACACAATGTTCGTTGAATGTTTTCAATAAAAATTGCGTTTCTACTCAAAAAATTTTCTCAGTGCACTATGACATGCATAGTATGTGGCTTACCATCCATATGTACATATATAAATTTAATGATGCAGCGCACAGTAACGATTGCATCTTTCGGCAGACGTTACGTCTGTCTGCCTGTCTGCCTGTTTGACTGTCTCTTCTTTGTCAGTCAGCTGGTGTCAGCAGCAAGAAAGACATGCAGACATTTTTGAAAGATGAATAGACAGCTGGACAGTTTAAAGCAAGCATCTTTTTTGTTGCATTTTTTTGCATTTTTTTCAAGATCATTTTAAATGAATATCTTTCGCATTGCGCATTGGACATGGTCGTATACTTCATTGGTACCTTAACTTTGGTCTATAGCTGCATGTGTCTGTGTGTGAATTATATACATATATCTGCTGTTGGGGGAGTATGTTGCATTTTTTTTGCTCATTTTGTATGCATTTTTAACAATGTTGGCTTGCATCCTTATAGACATTTTTCAAAGCGTTTTTTCTTATTGTGCCTTTTTTTCTCCCTATTAAAGCATGCAGTTTATGCATTATTTCTGTCACGATCTTTTACAGTTTATAACTTGATATCTTTTTCGGAAATGAACTGTGGACGGTATTTTTCTTAAACGCGCACAAAGCAAAATGTTAGTCAAGTAAAATTTTTGTCGAAAAGTAAAAAAGTTTTCTAAGCAATTAGTTTTTTTTTTTATTTTTATTTTAATTTTAAACATTTAATATTTAAAAAAAAAAAAAAAATTTACTGACGGCAGCTGCCGCAGGCCTTTATTATTTTAGCACATCTTGAAGCCTTTGCTCTACACTTGCTAACAACAAGTTTGTTACTTAAGTCTTTTGTTTCAAAATTTCGCACATATTTCGCCGGCTATTCTTTTACCTTCACTTCAAAGCTCTACTACCGCTTTGCTTCGTCGGCGACGAACACTTGCCATTCCATGCCACTAATTTTCAGGTCAGTCACATTGCTCCACTTCATCAAAATTGATTTGCAGGTAAAAGATAAAAAAAAATCACTTCTAATTTCATTGCTGTGCCAAATTTACGTTGATTTCATGAAATTTTTCCGTTTTTTCACAATTTCATTTTAAACTTTATGTGTTCTGATTCATTCTGCCATGAATTTAATTTGATGTTAATGATTTTTTTGCTTCTTCGGTTTGATGATGAAAAGTGGCCAAGATCTTTATAGATTTCACTTACCATCATCATAAACAGCAAGATGGCTTAAAGGCAAACACTTGGCTGCGTTTGCGTTTTATACGGTTTTGCTCTAGAAATTTATTTGTTAATTACACATCGTGCGTGCGTGTGTGTGTGTGTTGCTGAAAATCAACACTAACAGCAATTGTAATAAGAACAACAATGGCAATAGCAGCAGCAAGTTGAAATTGGTAAATCACTTACGGCTATAAAATGTTGGAGAAAAAAAAATTATGTTGCGCATGCGCTCTTGGACTTTTTTCTTTAGCTTGAATTGATTTATGTATTTGCCAAGTCATTGAAAGATTGTATTTTTTCTGCTTAGTATTGTTAAATAAAAGTTTTTGAATTAAAAAAACAATAAACTTTTTTTTTTACCAATAAGTGCTTTACCTAAGTCTTTTGTTTTAGTATGAAAAACTTTTTAGTTTAATTTTTTTAACTTGCAGTCCTCCATTTAATAAGCTACACATATGATTGCTGACTCATAGTTGCTAATATTTGACATTTGTTCTTTTGCTGTTAATGTTATTGTTCACTAACAAGATATGCAAGAACATAGCAACTTTGACATCACGTATGAAAAATCAAAGCAATCGATTGGTCAACAATTTATGACCCAAACAAAAATTGGCCTCATTGCAAATGTAATTCAATGCAATTGCTGTTCTGCATTTTTTTCTGGAGTTTTTTCTTTTTAATATTTCAATATATTTTACATAAAGTTTATTGGTCATTGGAGCGCACACAGTCGATAGAACAAATAAAAATTTAAACTACTTTTATTGTATTTCTTGCAGCTGACAAAATCTTAGAACAAAAAAAAATAATAATTTGCAGCAACAACCTATGAGTCAACAAAGGGTTGGGTGCTATAAATCAGCACAAATTAATTGAAGTCAAATTGTGTTATAAAAATAGCGATCGCAGAAAATCTATTCTAGCTAGATTGCAGTATATGGGCACTACCACATGAAGTCTAACAAAGTTAGCAATAAACATTTCTAAAAAAAAAACATAAAACAATAATTATATGCTATATCCATACATCAAATAAAAAAAGCTTAACATTATTAAATCATGAAATAATTAAGTTTCAAAATAAAATTCAAACACATTGACGGACAACGCCATTTGCCTTCAAATAAATCATATACTGAGAAAAGTGTAGGTTTCCTTCAAAGAAATGTATTTGGTTATAGACTTTTAAAATATTTACTAGGTAAGTTTAGGCAAAAAGCGTCGCTTGCATATAGCAAGTCTCATTCGGAGGCAGTTTACCCATTGTGATACTCTACATATATATATAGTCCCCTTCCATCTCCTGAAATAATCTCATTGAATTGACGCGAACAACCCAGAAGAAGTGGTGAAATTGAAGTTGCTTGTGAACTCCAACTCGGCTAGTTTCTCAAGTCCAGCAAAGAACGCAGAACCCTCCGGGGCATTAAACATTAATGTTTAAGATTAAAAACATTAAACATTAATGTTTAAAATTAAACATTAATGCTTAAAATTAAACTTTAATGTTTAAAATTAAACATTACTTATAAAAATGTCAACTTATAGTCGGTATATTTAATTTTGGTAGTAAAATGCCGGATTTTTTTATGATATTAAAAATTAAAAGCCGAACTAAGCTAGGAATCATCCACATATCATGAGAAACATTTAAAAACAAAATATGAGAATCCGCTGTGAGATAACATTTAAAAAATTGTTCATATGATAGGCGTGGCACCGCTCATTTTTTCATTGAAACTTGCTTTTGCCTCAACTTTTTTGTACTATTTCTCAATCATCTGCGTCAAATAGATGATGAGATATGATGAATTTGATTTTTCTTTTATATGGAGGGCATGGTATCGCCTATTTTTCTAAGCCAAAGTATTATAGAAATTTCTTTCACTATCTATGATATAAATATGGTTGCTGCAAGTCTAGTGGTTTTTCTGTCACTACGTGACCAACCAACGAACATTCGGTTTTCATATATTGTGTATGGTAAGACTAAGCAACGGTCCGAACTCATTCAAGCAAACTGAAAACTCACGAGCTTTTCACAAAATTTCAGCATCGAACAAAGTTCGATTAACTCGACTCAACCCAGTTCGTTTAGTTCGATATGTTCGCTCACATTTTATTATTTTATATCTGGTTGTGCCTGTGTACAAGTCGTTCGAGATAAATAAATTAAAATTGCGGTGCGACATACAGTGGGAAAAAATCGAAACTCGAACAAACGAGTAGCTCGAAACTCATGAATTGCAATCGTATAATACGGACAACGAACGAACTGAAAACGAGTTGAGTCAAACGAATCAAATTCATCGAGTTAAGCTAACGAGCTATGGCTATGGCAACAGCGTATGACTAAAGCTCGAACGTGTTCGATCAGCTCGTTGTACGGTCTTATGAGAACGAACGAACTGAAAACGAGTTGAGTCGAACGAATAAAGTTGTTCGAGTTAGGCTCGTTACACATGGCTAAAGCTCGAACATGTTCGAACAGCTCGTTGTACAACCTTAGTATATAGATTACGCTGTTTTCATGATTAAAATTTTTTTTCCAATTTTTTATGATCTAAATTATGAACTAAACTATTTGTTTTTAGCCCTAGTTTCTTTTTGATTGCCAATTTATTATTTTTAGGATAATCCGTTTCTGTTATTTTGCACACACTCAAAAGTAAATTCAAAATTTTGAGCCTTTATTTTAAAACCAAACTCCCTTTCATTTAGTGATGATTTCCATTTATATTGAATCCTCATTTCTCGGGCAATATTTAATCATTTACACACTTATTCCAATTTTTTTTTATTATATTTTTTTAAATGTTTTGGGTGACTTGATGTTTTTTAAAATTATTCTTACTGTGATACATACTTTTAAAAAATTTTTTTTTGGCAAATTCTTTTCAAAATTTTGGTGAGCAATTTTTCCAATACTTAAAGCGTGGTATTAAGAACAAAGTGCATGGGTTTGTCCATATGCTTTAAGTTCTTATTTTTTTGTAGCATTTTTCAATATCAAAAACTATAACTTTTCATCCTGCTTACCATGGCATTCAATGCTTCGCTAACTCATAAATAATACAACGAATCTGTGCCGCCTGCCCTCAACTCCCCCACACATGACCTGCGGCACTGCACGTTGTATAATTTACTTAAGTCTTCCCTTATACCGCTGTACCACGAAATTTTGATATTTTATCATTAAAAGGCTTTTTTTTAAGAGAAACATTTGATATTCTCACGAATCGCCATTTGTAGCTCTTGCAATTGCTTGTTGCTGACCACTTAAAAAGGTCTGTGTTTTAGAAAAGAAACATAGGGAAAAAATCTTTATCTTAACTTAATTTATTTTTTCGCTTGCGTCCAAGTTTTTTTTTTCAAACTGGTTAAAAGTAATTCAAGCATAAAAATGTAGTAACCTCGCTTTTGACCTCTTTTCCTGCTTTTGGCGTCGTCGTTTTTGCCGTTCTGGTTGCTGCTATTGCATTTCTGCTGTTGCTGCTGTCCTGACTTTTTTTTTATTTTCTTTTTTTCATCTGTGTTATGGAATGAAATTTTTTTTTCCGCTACAAAACAAGAAATTTTCTTAGAAATTTTCACCCATATTATAATGAGGCTGGGAACTAGTACTCTACCTACTACATGTTAAGGCTTTTTTTGGACAACTTGTTGTTAATGTCGTTTTTTTTTTGCTAAAGTTGGTTGACTTTAGTTGGCAAATGCTTGCGACAATGGCTATAAAAAGAGAGAACATGTTGCGTTCCATTATAGAAAATAAGCAGCAATAGCGAAACTATGTAAGCAACATGTTAGAAAAATTGTAGCTTAAGAGGTATTACGTGTTATGTAGTCATTTTATGTAGAAATTTAACAAACTAAAAAGAAAATTTTCAATAAGAAATGCAATAAAATTACTGCTAAGTATTTTGTTTAATTAATTTTTAAGCATAGAAATTAGAAATGAAAACATTTAAGAATAAGCATTGCTGTAATGAGAAAGTTTATTGCCTAAGTCTTTCATTTTGATTATTGAAAGTACACTACATTCAGCCATTAAACATAAAATTCAAATAAAAACTACAATACAACATATCCACCTTATCTTACCAAAAAATTTCCTTTCTCTTTCTCTTCCCTTCTCTCTCGCTCACGCTCATTCATATACTTAAACACACAATCCTGTCGCCGCCCTAAACACCATTTTCGCTCAGATCTCTGATTCACAAAATATCGCACAACCAAATGGCCTACAACAGACGCAACGTAAGCAACTTGAAGTTCTACAATCGCGCACTGCCAATGGTGCAATGCAAGTGATACGCGCTCGAACTGTGCAGACAACATCATCACGTTGGTCTTCGAACAACTCATCGGCGACAACATCACCAACAATAACAGCAGCAGCAAAAACAACAACGAATGGTTATCATAATAGTAGCAACATCTTTAATAACAGTCTGATTACAAATGGTAATCATTACAACTACAACCACAGCAACAGCAACAGCCACATGCTACAACCATTGGCGCCACAATTGCAAATCTCAACAGTTGGCAGTGATGTAGATTGTGATATTGATGATGATGTTGATGTTGTTGTTGACGATTACACCGATTTGTACGATGATGATGATGATGATCATGTCAAACAGAAGGAGGAAAATCATCGTTTGCATTTAATAAATCAACAGCGTTACAACAACAACAACAGCAGCAGCATCAGCAGCAACAACATCAGTAATAGCAATAATTTATTTAGTAATTTTTTATTGTTGGATACGGCGCCAAGTTTAAAATTAAGTAATTTAATGGTAAGTTTTTAATTTTGTTTATTTTTTTTAACCGTTTGCTTGCTTGTAACTCCTATTGTTGATGTTCGTACATAATGTGCATTTACATAACTATTTATGTTATTTTTAATGCTATCTGTCGCTATAACTATTCATTTTAACTTACTATTAGTGAATTTATTATAAGCTACAATTTTTAAAAATTTCAATGGTGTTGACCTTAAGTTGGCGTGAAATTAAAAATAAAACTAACAGATGATAACATATAAAAGATGAGCTCTTTTGCTCTATAGAATTTATTATCTTAATTCATGCTTTGATAAATCATAGCAATGGAATGAGAATATCTTCTAAGATACATAGATTGAATAGATAGAAATTCTGTGGCAACAAGGAATAACAGCTTAAGTCGATCTGTGATTATGAGGCGAAACAGTATAAGTCACAGGCTTATTCTCAGAACTTGTGTTGCTTTGCCTTGTGATCACAGATCGACTTTAGCTGTTATTCCTTGTGGCCACAGAATTGCGTGAGGTAAAAAATCAAGAAATTGCAAAGAAATATTTTGTTTAAATTTCAACATTGCTATACATTGAAAACCTTATGAAAATATTCGGAGACCACTAGAATTTCTTTGTGTCTTTAATTCACTATGATTTTTTAATGGGTATTCTAAAAAAAATAAACAGAAAGTGTAAAAAATCTGTACTAAAAAAAATTAATTTATTCAGAGCAGCACCTAAATTCCTTTCAGGAGTAGACAAACTTATATCTATGACGTTACACAGAGGAAAAATTTCAATAAATTTTTAGTCAGGCGCCTTTTCAATGAATTCCATTTTTATTTTATTTATGTAAGTAGATTGATTTTTTGACCACGAGGATTGTAAAATTAAACCATTCAATTCTAGGTTAGATAGATCAACACGACCATGTGATTCATGTTTCGCTGGACAACTCCGCGTTTTTGATTTTTCATTCCACGTTTGCATATTATGAAATATGTATGTCTCATTTTGTTAGGGTTTTTGGATCGTGAAAGTACGGATCAACTTTTTTTATTAATTATTTTTATATACTAAATTAGACACTTTTGAAATAAAGTTTTCTGAATGTGAAAGTGAGAACAAAAAATATCAACTTTTTCCGAAAAATTTTAGGATTTTAACGCCAAATTTTATAGATTTTTTTGCTATCCGCGTTTTGCCGAAAAATATCTGGACACGTTAGGTTAGACCAAGATAGGCCTATAGTGATAGCATCTCGGACTTTAACCCATATCGTACCTTTGATTCGTTAACAAATCCAAAAATTGCTCATGTTTGGAAATTTTTTTCATTATAATATAACAAAAAAATTCGAAAGTTTATATTTTTTATATTAAAGTTTAATCCATTGGCTTTTCTTTAAAAATGTTCTTTCTCGTGCCACGCCCACTTTTCAGGATTAAAAGGGAGAACAATTGTTATGGATATTTTTTTGAAAATTTATCAAACTATGCACTAATGTTACTCTCCACAATAAATATTATATATCCAGATTGTTTAGTTGAGCTATATATAGCGCTCAATTATGGTGATGCGTATACGAATCAGTGACCACTTCCCAGGGTAACTATTTGGCAATTTTTATTTTTGAAGAAGTCAAATTTTTTGAGTAGGCCAAGCGCTAAAAAAATTCAAAATATTAAAGAAATAACATTTTTTGATTAGGTCAAGTGCTGAATAAATTAAAAAAAAAATTTTCAATCGACCTTAAACATATTTTCTGCCATTTTTTCCACTCAATTTACTCGTACCACCTCATTACAACTTTTTTAAAAAAATAGTATGCTGAATATTTTGGTACCTACTATATGGGTTAAGAAACGTAGATAGAACTTAATTAATGAAAGCTACTTTACATCTAATTTGAGCGTGAAAGCTTTGGATGTTGTTGTAAAGTAAAGTTGTGCGTCTTAGTCTGCCAAACTGAGGGCAATGGCACAATAGATGATCTGCAGTTTTGACTACCGACTTAAAAAAAAGTTTTGAGAAAAACGCGATTGAAGTTTATATATGTTATGATTACTTCTTCATATGACCGCTCGGATTCTATTGTCTGGAACTCGAAAAGTTTTGCTTCTAATGACTTCAGAATTTCTGACAATGTTCCTTATAACTTGTAGTATCAGAAAAAAAATTTTAAAAAAATTTATTTTCCGGTGTATAGCACCGCTTTTTGGCGGGTTATAGCTGAATCGATGATGCTTCCACACATAATATTTGTTTGAATTAATTAAGGTTTCAACTTATGTGTTGGTGTATATCGTGCGACTTCTCATACTACGTTTGACAGTTACGACAGTTTTAAGTTAAAATTCGTCGAAAAAAAAGGAATTAATTACTTTTGCGATGCCCAATTTTTCAATTAGTAAAAAATAATGTTATTTCTTGTTTGATCGAGTCCATAATTTTACTGGTGAGTAGCTAAATGTATTATCTGGTCAATGGTATATGAATTTACGTAATGAAAAATGATTGGGTTCAAGTGGCATACATTTTCTGGCAACCATCAATATGCGGGCTTATGCAGATTTTTATCGGAACAAAGTGCTACCCTTCACCGAAATGCAAATTCACCTGATATACACGCCCGAAGTACCTTACACATAAATTATGAGCTAAAACAAAAATAAATATATTTGAGAGTATAATATCAAACACACGGAAGTATAAATGTTCAAATATTTATTTGTATTTGTATCTCACCCACAGAATGGATTTAGCATAACGTGACCAGATACTTTTTGGCAAAATGCGGAACCGCAAAAAAATGCACCAAATTTGCGTTAGTATCCTGAAATTTTTCGGAAGAAATTGATGGCTTTTTTTTGGCCCTCACTTCAGAAAGCCCTAGCAACAAATAACAAACGTTTGCTAAAAAAAAATAAGTTTCACACTTTGACATTCCAAAAACCCTAGCAAAATGAGATATATTTCATGAAATGAAAACGTGGACTTGTTCCGTGAACCGGTCACGTTAGTTTAGTCCTATAGGATTTCTAGTGATTCTAAATTTTCTAATTTTCTAAGTTATAATATAACTATATACATACTTTTTTTTGAGAAATAAGTAAAATACCAAAAAATGTCATTCAAAAGGTAGTCAACAGATTGACAGAGTATCACACTAAACATAATCACTGCTTGATAATGATTTCATTTATTTTCAAATATAAAGTTAAAACTTAGTGCTATCAAAAGATTACGTAAATTTCAAACTCTTTCAATAGTTATTGATATAGTTAACAGAAAATAAATGTCTCTAAGATCAAAGTAAACCGACATATGTCATGTCACATCAAACTATAAAGTTTCGGTCATAATTTTAATGAATTTGACATATCCCAACTATGTCACATGTAAAGAGAAAAAAAAAGCCACACCACAATAAACTCATTCAACCAAATGAACCGTAAAACACCCACAATTTGACGCAAACGTTAGCATAACAACCAACCAACAACTTCTACCGTTAAGTAGGTAACAAAGTAATCAATCTTTTTTTTGTTCCTTATTGCCTTTACGACAACTTAAGAAAGCAGCAACAAAATTTTTGTTGCTTTCAAAAAAAAAAAAACCCAAAACGCTGACTTAATCCAGCGCACAGCCATTAAGAAATTTTCATTATCTCTTTTTTGAAATCTGATTTCATGCAACCGACAACAGAAAAGCAGCTCCAGTGTATCCAGCAACAGTAATTCCTCAACAGCAACAACAGCAAGCAACATGCATGCAAGCAACATGCATGCAAGCAGCAGCAGCAACAAAAGTGGAGGTAATATCAGCCTACACACAATTGTGGGTAATAGCAACAACTACAGCGACACATTATTGTCGTCAACATTACCATCCTCATCAACGGCAACGCAACAACAACAACAACAGCGTAGCAGTCGACTTTATGAGCAACATCCTACATTTGGTAAAATCAACTCCAGCTCCAGTAGTTTCATTAAATCACGCGTAGGTGGCAGCAGCAACGATGCCGCTGATTTAAGCGATGTCGGTGAAAAACAACAACAAAAACAACAGCAACAACATCAGCTTAATCATCAGCAACAACCGCAGACGCTGACACCAACGCAACTACATCGACAGCAAAGACGTGATTTGGAAAGTTTCCGGCATTATAATGATGATGATGATCAATACAATGATGACGACGATGATGCCGATACATTACGGTGAGTGCTGTTTTTTCTTTTTTTTGGTTTTTTTTGTCTCTGATTCTCATTTTCGGAAATTGCGTCTCATTACGTTTAATTTTTATTATTTAGTCGCTTTGATATATTGCGGGTGATCGTATTGTGCGTACTGGCATAGTGAAGCTTTTAGCTTGGGTTTTCCGCTGCATGGACATTAATATTTTTAGATCTTTTTATGTCACAGTTGAGTGCAAAAGAAATACGAAAAAAAATATTTTGTAATTTTACATTAAAAAATTCGCATTTGCTGAGCAATTAAAACAAATAAACTTCTAAAAAGCTAAAAAAAGTGACTACAAAAAAAACAAAAAACTAAAAGGTTATAAAAATTTTAAAAAAAAATATAAAAAATTTCAAAAATATAATTGAATTCAGTTAAAGAAGAAAATAAATTCAACCATTTGCTATCTTAAAAATTTTACAATTTTAATAATAAGTTGATTAAAACCTACAAAAGCATAACAAAAATTTACCCCACACATAAAATGGCCCAGATCTTAGCATCAACTCAGTACTGTGAACATTAAGATAGCTCACAGGAACCATCATGTTGCACAATATAGCTTGACAACATGTTTTAGAATCAATATCGCTTCGCGTTTAAATGATACAGCATGCTGTCAAACGTCAATTAAATAAAAATTTTGAAACGTCTACTTCTTGAAATCTCTGTTGTTGCTGTAGTTGATGTAATCGATAAGTTCCACAATGACAAGAAAGCTACTTGAGTTCCTTAATTTCTTTTCCGAAAAAGTTTGAAGTATCAAGGAAAAATCAAAAAAAAATAGTACCAATCAGTGCCAGAAGACTGAACATAGTTCGATTTTTCGTTTTGAGGTTAAAAAAGTCGAAAAAATATGGAAAATATTTAAAAAAAAATATAATGAAAATGGTGTCAACAGAGGTTAAAAAAGTCAAAAAAAAGTATGGAAAATGTTGAAAAGGGTTGAAAAGCTAAAAGAGATTGAAAAACTCGAAAAAAGTTTAGTGAGGTTAAAAAATTTAAAATAAATAGAAAGAGGTTAAAAGTTCGGAAAATATGGATAATGTTGGAAAACGTTGAAAAAAGTTGAAAGAGGTTGAAAAACTCGGAAAAAATTAAAAATCTCTAAAAAATGTTGAACGAGGTTGAAAAAGTCAAAAAAAAATTGAAAGACGTTGAAAAAGTCAAAAAAATTATGGATATAGTTAATAAAGAAAGTTGAAAAGGTTGAAGTCGAATAATTGTGGGAAATATTGAAAAAAATTTAATGAGGTTGAATAAGTTGGAAATATTTGAAAAATTTTAAACAATAGTAAAAAGCCGAAAAAAAGTTGAAAAAAAAATAGAAAATGTTGAAAAAACTCAAAGAGGTTGAGAATGTTGAAACAGCTGAAATGGGCTAAAAATGTCATTATATTATGGAATATGACGACAAAAGTTGAATAAGGTTGAAAGAGCCGAAAAAAATTGAAAGAAGTTGAAAAAAGTTGAAACAGTGGCAAAAATCTGGTAAGGTCAAAAATTATGAAAAAAGTTGAAAGAGGTTGAAAAACTCGGTAAAATTGAAAACAATGTTGAATGTGGTTGAAAGACTCAAAAAAAATTTAAAGACGTTGAAAAAGTCGAAAATAATAAAGAAAGTTGAAAAGGTTGAAAAGGTTGAATAGTCGAATAAATAAGGAAAATACTGAAAATAATTGAATGAGGTTGAATAAGTTGGAAATATTTAGAAAATATTGAAAAAGGTTAAAAAGCTGAATAAAGTTGAAAAAAATAGAAAATGTTGAAAAAATTTAAAGAGGTTGAGAATGTTGAAACAGTTGAAAGTGGCTAAAAAAGTCGGAAAATGACGGCAAAAGTTGAATAAGGTTAAAAGAGCCGAAAAAAAGTTGAAAGAGTTTGAAAAACTCGGTAAAAATAAAAAATCTCTAAAAAAATGTTGAATGAGGTGAAAAGTCGAAAAAATATGAAAAATATAGAAAAAAATTGAATGAGGTTGGAAACATTTGAAAAATATTAAACAATGTTAAAAAGCCGAAAAATCTTGAAAAGTTGAATAAATTGAAAAATGTTGAAAAAATTATGGCTAATCACAACAAAAGTTGAAAGGTTGAAAGAGCCGAAAAAATTTAAAGAGATTGAAAAAAGCTAAAAGGTCTTGAAAGAGTAGCAAAAGGCCAGTGAGGTTAATGTAATATAAAAAATGTCGAAAAAAGTTGAAAGGTGTTGAAAGTCTCGAAAAAAATTGAGGCAGTTTGAAAAAGTAATGCTGAAATGTTGAAAAATCTTGGAAAATTCAATTCAATTGAAAGAGGTTGAAAGAAAAGAGGGGAAATCTTGAAAAAAGTTGAAATAGTAAAAAACTATTAAAAAAAAAGTCTACAAAAGCTACAGTACCAACTTTTTGTTAACATGAGGGTTGCCACGCTCACTGATTCAAGCCCGTCGAATTCCATTTAATATCTAAGTTTATAGTAACCGACAACTCTACACCAAATTTTATAAGGAAAACTCCTTGAAGATTTGTACTTGTATGGGAGGTGCCACGCCTTCTGATTTAATCCCGTCGAATTCCAATTCTTTTTAAAGTTCATAGTAGTCGACATCTCTACGCCAAATTTTTTTATTAGGATAGCTCTGATACAACGTTAAATTTAACCTTTAACATTTTTTACTTGTATGGGAGCTGCCACGCCCACTGCTGAAATCGCATCGAAATTCATTCTGTTTTAAAGCTATTAGCCACATACATCTCCACATTAAATTTTATTAGGATTAATCCAGTAGTACTTTAAATATAACATTTATCGATTTGTACTTAAATCGGAGGTGCCACGCCCACTGACTCAATCTTGTCGAACTCAATCAATTTAATTTCAAAGCCCATGGTAACCGACAGCACTACATCAATTTGTACAAAGATTACACTCATAGCACACTAAGTATAACATTAAGCGTTTTTGCTTGCATGGAAAGTGCCACGCCCACTCAAACAATCCCGTTGAAATCCATTCAATTTTAAAGGTTATAGTAAGAGACATTTCTACATTAAATTTTATTAGGAATAGTCCCTAGTGTTTATGGCTTGTATGGAAAGTGCCACGTCCACAAGTACAATGAGAAACCTTTTAGCAAATATATCAATTATATTAAATTTCATAACGATTGCGTTATTAGTTCTCTCATTATAACGTTTGTTTTTGTAATGAATTTAGCAACCACAAATTATCATTAAATTTCTCTCTCATTACTCATAGCCTCTCAGCGCGTCATCAACGTCGTCAGCAAATTCCAACAACAACTTCCTACTCCAATATAACATTACAACTTGGACGTTCAATTTCGAATGATGATCTAAGTACTGAATGGGATCCACACGGTGATCATACTACACATGATGAACCCAGTGAATGGCGACGTGTTAGCAAATTACGTCGATCTTTTCAATCTACAGCAACAAAAGCCAACCGTGAGTTATACTCCCCAACACCAACAACAACGCTACCACGACGTCCACTTGATTTGCCCGAAAGCTCAGTGAGCGTTTCAAAAATACGCGCTGAATTAGAGGCTGGACGCCGTTTAACAACAGCAATGCGCAACAATCACGTCGATTTGGCTGCATTACAAAATATATTGGATGCACCAACAGACAACAAGCCAGCAATATCAAAACGTAGCAGTTTTCTAACAGCCGAATCATTAAAAGAAATACGCGGTAAACTCAAAAAACTCTCAGATGAGTCACTCTACAAAGAAGACTTCATAACACAACACAGCGAGCCAACAGCGCAAGTGGAACACATCGAAGTGCAGCACATTCGAAAACCCAATATATTTCCACAAATATCAACAACACAACGACGTTCGTTAATTAGCCCCGAAAGGAGTCCAGAGATACAACGTTCCGCTTTTCAGTTTGTCACACCACAGCAAAAGCGGACAACGCCTTTGGTAACAAGTAATAGCGGTAGCACGCTAAAGCATACCACAAATAGCTTGGAATCACGCCTCAAGAGTCGTGACACTTCTTCCGCCGAATGGCATCTACGACGCAAATCATATGGTTTTGAAAAAATGTCACCACCTGATGATAAGTCAATGTTTCGCATGGATGCTTCTACTGATAGCGGCTTGGGACGCTCAGGTGAATTAGGAAATTGGTCACCAACTGAGTCAGCGTCTACCACACGCGGCGGTACAGTCGTACAATTCGGTGCGCCAGCAAGACTGGTGACTAACACCGCTGCTATTAAACGACGTCAGCGTGCTTTGCGTACATCCGATCCAGATGATTCTAGTGATGAACTGAAACGTCATTCAATTGCTGTTGATGAAAGTCAATATGTACGCAAGACATCGCAAGTGCATTTGAATGGTTTACCTAGTACGGTAACGGAGTCAGTATCACTAGAAGCAACACGTTATGATACCGATTCACCACCAAATTCATCACAACTCTTTCAACGCTCCACACAGCAAAAACGTGTTGAGTTCTGTAAGACCGAGGTGCATTTTGCTGCTGAATCGGGACGAGTTAACATTGTAGAGACCGATGGTAAGCCACCACCTACCAATAACTTTCGCAGAAGACGTCGCACTACAAGTGGACCATTGGAGAGTCTTGTCACGACCACTGCATTAGTAGATTCGACGTCAGTTACCAGTAGTAATGCAGCTATACCTGTGACACGTTTTGGCGATGATAATCGCACACGTACTAATTCTAGCAGCACATTGGCTTATAAGGCAGCATTACTTGACATAGCAACAGCAGAAAATATTGAACCCACTAGTGTAACAGTTTCGCTACCCAAGGAACCTTATGCTATTGGCGAGGGCTCGCGCAGCAGCTATACCTCAACAAGTGGCGTCGACACTACTGATAATGAAAATGATGAAATTGCTGCTATACGTGGTATACTTAAGAATAAACCTATCAAGCCAAAACCATATCATTTGGGTGAGAATTTTGATAGTCCAGATGCATTATGGGGTGTACAACTTAAGCCGATTGGTAGCTTATCACCATTACAAACGAAGCGGGATAGCTACGATGCTGGTAAGTGCTTCTATTGGTAATTTAATTTAAGTCGCTCATTTCATTTTTCTCACAGTTACAAAAACTAGCCCTCCACCAGCTCAGGCGCTGAGTAAATCTGTTGCTGAACGTGTACGTATAGTTGAAAGACGTCAGGACACTTCAACAACTCAGGCTCAAGCTAATGGATATTCGACTAAAATTAATTTAAGTTTAGGTGAAATTTCACCTGAATGGAAACCAGAACAAGGTTGGTTTTTTGGCGCCAATTGGCTACAATTGATACTAAACATTGTGTTAATGTTCTTAATTGTAAAGTTATACGATTTTAGTAGTTTGTTTGTCTAAGATTTTTCAATTTTGGATATAAGTTTTTTTGTAAAGTAGTAGTTTTGTTATTTCTTCGTTTGGGATGATCTACTTTAGTTTTATGAATTTAAATATAAAATCGTACTTAACGTCTCTACTTATGTTATACACTTTACCAGGCTTTCCTTAGTAACTTAACAAAATAACATTTTATTTAAACGCATGTCTTCCGTAAGCTCGATGAATTTAATATAAATGCAAACTTTTTAAAATACTAAACATAATATGTAGTTGGTCACCAGTCAAATATTTCACTAGTTTATGTAACGGATGGCCCAATTGGCAGAAACCATGCTCTCTCTTTTTGTGATCTTTAAGAGACAAATTCAACTTAGCTCGTGGAGCATAGATAAAGTTCGGAAGAAGTATATGAAGTTCCTTTATTTGACAAAAAATTTCAATGCTGGGAGAGTTTATATTCACTCCAACATCAAGGCTAAGCAAAAACTATATTCGAAAATCACATCGATTGTCTTAGAGAACCTTTGGTAATAAGTGAGGTTAGGTAAGAGGCACTTCAAATAAACAGTAGGCAAAAAATATAGAACAAGACAATTTTTAACACCCATTGTAGACTTAACCAGACTTAAATAAATAAAATAAGTATTAGATAAATATTTAAATTCCTAAGCTCATATAAGTCGTCAAGGAAAATTGAACCATGTGTTTGAAGTACAGGGCAACAATAAAGAGTTTTTGATGCTTGACAACTCTGCAGATCTTAAAAAGTAAGCCCCTATACTTTTCACTACTGCATCAGCTAAGAACAATCCTCTGGTGTACCTAGATTTGCAAGAGTTTTTGCATTCAACTCCATAATACTTCTGTTCTATCGGGTCACAAATCCAAGATGATTTCAAAATAACTGTTCCTCCAACAAAATCACGGACATCATACGCCTGGTTAGATACCTTGGCTTATCAATAGTTTCGAGTTAATTTATTAAGATCGTACAGTGTTACTCCGGCAGTAAAAAAGCGATCGGAATCGCTCTTCTTTTACTTCTTGTTCCCAATCGGAACATAGGGATTGAATTTTCCAGCACGCTATACTATACCATCGATTTCTGGCAACAGCTTTTGATTTCTTCCAGTTTTACGAATAGTTACTTGATACTTAATCGACCATTCTACTCCAACTCTACTCGGATTGCAATGACAGAAGTTTGATGTTCACAATGAGTAAAGGGTTCACATAATTTTCCTTTAAGCAAACGAAGCAAATTTATTTTATTATAGCGATCAACTCACTTCTACGTCATAAGATAACATAAAGGCAATCTCTTTGAACACGCCGATAGCTTTCTCGAAGTCGACAAACATTTTCTTTAGCTTTACATTCAGCACATTGCATTGTAATATTCTATTCTATTCTATATGAAATGATCTCACGAGAAATCTCTAATTGTGGCATCTATCGTCTAGTTAAGTTGATTTTTCAAATGTTATAGTACGAGTTAAACCTCTTCTTAAATTTTTGAAACCACCAACAACATACAGATGTCTCTCCCGATGCTGTAATCCCTAAGGTCAACTTTTGTGCAATCTGGATAATGGTACTGCTGATGAGTGAATGGTGTTCTTTCTCTCATTCGATGAGGTTTTTTTATTCAGCTGCTCTTGATATGGGGCACTTTCTTCTTCTTCTTTTTCTTCTTCTTCTTCTTCTTTTCCTTCTTCTTCTTCTTCTTCTTCTTCTTCTTCTTCTTCTTCTTCTTCTTCTTAAGGTTTTTCGCGAAAGCGACTGTAATGAGACTGACTTTGACTTCTGTCGCTCTGAAATAAAGAAGAGCAAGGAAGATCAAGTTGCTTGCATCCCAACTTGGAGGATTACAGACAACAAAGGCAATATGTTTGCAATCAGTTGCTTTTGGATAAAAACTGAGGTTGGGTAATGTTCACTTAAACTTTAACTGATAACCCGTACAAAAATTAAAGACAGCTGAAATTCTACTCCTTGGAGTGTCAATTTTGAGTTTTTGCTCTGAATAAGATGATATTTTTGCTACAGATTGTGAACCGTTTCTTATGAAACATTCTTCAGATCTTCCGCCATTCTAACTAGAAGATTTCCTGCAGCCATTTTCATTACGTTATTGACAGAATATAACCCCTTTACGGAGGAAGTTGCAATGACGCTGCTATGAAGGAATAGAAAAGCAATTTGTATATTGTTGTTAGGGAACTTTCACTTAAGAAAGAAAGTTAACTGCAAATTGAATTTAAGCGATTCACTTAATATCCTTGCCATGCAGAATATTAGTTTTACTAAAAACATATAATTACTAACACCCTTCTATAACATTTTTCCTAACAAAAATCATTGTCATTAAGATAAAACAACTTTTTTTAAAAACTTAAGTCCTTAACACTCTATTCCTTTAATTGGCTTCCCACATTTTCCTTAATTGTTAGTTAAGTTTCTACTAAGTAGAGAGTATTGATAATCTAGTAAATAAATAACTTACTCTAAAACTGATACTACAACCTAACATTGAATTAAACCCCTTCTAACACTAAATAACAACAAAAAATGTCCAAAAAAAGTGTACTCCAACAACAACAATACACTCTTACAAACAGGTATGAACAATTTTTCAGCAGTACAAACATCGACCAATCGTAGGCCAAGTGCACAAGAGTTACTGCTACAAGATCTCAAAGAACATAAAAAAATACTTGACGAAGGACTTAAATCCACATCGCTCATTATCAAAACAATGCGTTCCGCTAACGAGTTCGATGAAGCAATGCGTCGCCTTAGTATAGCATCAATAGAGTCAACAGTGATGCCACCAATTGTAGTGCCAACGCCGATGTTACGCTCAAACAGCTACCAAGAAGCAACGCAACGTAGTTATTCGATTACCACATCAATGGATGAGAACGAACGTAATGTTGTTAAGTCAGCAAGTTGTAGCTCAACCTCGTCTTTAACAACCTTGAGCACAAGCTCAAGCAGAAGATATTCAAGTGACTCACAACAGACACTACTTATAACAGCACCCACAGCGCCACCCAGACTAAAACTGATTGGTAATACAGAAATACCAGTCAGCCAACAGCTGTCGCAGTTACGTCGTTTATATGAAGTAGCTGCAGCACAAGATGCTCGAGATGCTGATAGTGCTGATGAGGAGGTTAAACATTACTTCCGCGAACATTCCGATAACAGTGATAGTGGCACACAGGAATGCTCTTCTCTTAATGATGAACATAAGTCGTTTGAATATTCAAGTAGTTGGAGTCGCTTGAAAACAAAGCGCACCATATGGAAGATTGATGCGGCAGCAGGAAGGGAAGGAAAACAGTTACAGCAAGGTAAATTTTTGAATAGCACTATAACTTAAAATACACGATGCAACTTGTAGAGAAGTTAGGTAGGGTTGATTATTTGTTTTTTTTTTCATAAACTGTGTTGATCATTCCGATTAGTAGTGTTTTCGTTAGGATATTTTTGGAAGATATAACTTTTTTCGTCAATTTTCAGAGTTACCCAAATCAAATTTAATGAGCATTGAACTACATTCACCTCAAGCAACCCTAGAGAAGCCAGCAAAAGTCGCACCAATAGCAAAACCACGTACTCTACCGAGCAGTAAGTGTTAAATTATTGAAAAACTTCACTGTAGTCTCATTGCGACTTTTTATTCTTTAGCTACCATACAACAATACGAACCAGACTCTAACCCTTCGATGGAATCCACTAAGGAACAACTCAAAATCATCAAAGAGGCACGTGGTGCACGCAAACTGCGTGTGCATGAACTCTCCTATTTTGGTGTGCAGGTTCCGAGTTCCGAAACTGCCAACTCCACAAAAACGAAACCACAACAAACAGCTATACAAAATTCAAGACGAACTTTACCACAACGACACAGAGTGAGAGACGATACAACGAAACCGACAGAAACGAGAAATGAAAGACAGACCACAAAATGGAATCTTATCAATGACAAACCTGACTTATTACGTCACAGCCCAGTAGTGATTGAACCGCCGCGAGCAATTACTAGAACATCACAAATTAAATCAACGGACAAACAGCAGAAGAAAATCTTCAGCCCCGTTAAGCGTATACAATATTCCGATGACGACGATGATGAAGATGATGAACACTTTTATGAGAATATAACTAACGAAATCAGTTCAAAGATTACTGTGAAACCACCACCACCAACAGCAATGCATGCTTATAATCGAAAAACCGATTTGGAACGAGATGAGCGTATACTGAGTGAAATGACACACACTGCTGATCAAACAATGAAGGTAGGTATGGCAGGAAATATCAATCGATCATTAATCTTAACTTCTGTACTCTTCGTTCAGGCTCTCTCCGATGAGGCTGCCATCAAGGATCAGCGCCGTCGTTCGTCATTAACACAACGTAGCTCTAAGCCACTCGAAACCATTACAGAAAAATCCAACGATGCTTGCACTGCGGTCAAGGTTTCACGCAGCACTATGGCTTCGGAGGCGAAACGCACTTCACGTCATTCAACACCGTCACCTACGCCGTTGGTTGTTTGCAGCCGCATGCGCACTTCTTCACAATCTTCCAATGAGAGTTGTCCACGTGCACGTTCCCGTTCGCTATCCAGCGAACGCGAATATGAAAACGTTAAAGTGCGTCCAACAGCACGCAGTACGAAATTGTCGAAACCAGCGATAAAACCATCAAGTCGTTCCAGTTCACGTGACTCACAACGTTCATCACATACACCTCAATGTTCATCGGGTGATGAACAACAGCAGCACAATTGCCGCCGTGATGAACGTTTGCGTACGAAGACAAAACGCATATCAAGTTCCAGCGTAACTAAGGCGCAACAGGAAGCAAGACGTCAACGAGAACACGAACGCAAGGAGCAACAGCAACGTGCAATGCGTGCTTCTAACGTCACCAGCAATGCTTCGTCGCACAAGGAAAAGTCAAAATCCGGTAGCACCACACGTTCGTCTCAGCGTGAACGCGTTGAGTGCGCTACAACGGATTCTAGTCGTCGGCATAAACGTGAAGGTGAGTTGGACCCACACAGGCGGTCTTCGTCTAGTCGGCGCTCAACAACAGCTACAACAGATGAAAAGCGTTCCGGCAATCGTTTAGTGCGCTCAATGCGAGTATCTCATCATCACGATGATGCTGTACAACGTTCTTCGAACAGATCAGAACGTTCTGCTAAAGAAAAAGATAAGGAGAGATTGTCAAAATCTAAAGGTAACTATAAATTTTAGTGGCTTTTCTACAAACCTCTATACAAAACACAATATGATTCTATTTCAGAGTTGCTTTTTCTTGGTATTTTATTGCTAAGTGCTAATCAACCCAAGCTTCATAAGCAGTTTAGGTTCGATTGTTCAAATATTTGATAATACGTAGAGTTAATTAACAAATTTTTGCTCGAAGTTTTAAGACCCTGCACGTTTAATGAACATTAATATTTCAAATCCTTTGCGTACCTTATAACAGACTAAATATATAACTTACTGACATACTAAAATAAACTACCAGAAAATATGAGAGCAGTTACTTTATCACAAGATCCGAATAGATTGGTCTGATAAGTAAGGTTAGATTAGAGCAGGTAGCATTTATTCTTCTTGAGTCCCTTATCTCCTCACGGAGCATAGGGTCTCCACAAATTTCTTCCTACAAAACCATAAGTTGTCTTTAATTCTCCCCGATTGACATATTTCCTGTTCGTTGCCACAATGATTAAGGATGACCGCGTTTTCCGCGTCTCTGAGGATACCACTCCAATGCTTGTCGGCAGACTTCAGTTGGGGATTTTTGCAACGCAAAGTAGAAATGACAATCAGATTCCAAATTTAATATGCCTTACTAATCAGAAAAGTTTTTCGAGCAAGATCGCCCATCTTGATATTCTTATGAAAGTGAGATATCCTCCCGTAAGACGTAAGTCTCAAAAGCTTCAATTTTTTTTTAAACAGACATTGAATTATGATCGAATTCAACATCAAACCGTTAAGCTTAGTCCATAGATTTATGTTTTTTATAGGCGTGTTTTGACTTAATAATATTTGTGATATAAAGAATCAATGTGCTCTTTCGTGGGTTTTGAGTAAGAACTAAAATACTTTCCTTATTTAGGTTCTCTTTGTCTACTTAAAAAAGGAGTACCTTTTGTTTCTTCTTAAGATGGGATAATGAAACTTGTCAGTATATATTTCTTATAGGTCCGAACAAGCGATATTATGGCAGTTTTTGGTGCATGCTTGTAAATGGCCTTGAAGATTTTTTATGGTTTGAATGAATTCAAAACCAATTCCGTCTTATATTATGAGATCTTTCGCCTGACTTTCCACAAAAATCTCTTCAAGTACGCATAGGGAGTTTGTAAAGCAGTACCTTAGAGACACTACTAGATTTCCTTCTAGATCCTAGTAGAATCCTTATGGATTTGTAAACCGACCCATTATCTAGATAAGTTTACGAACAAAGCCACAAAGGAAAAGTAATCCAAACAAATATTTGAATCCCACCACACAACTGATTTCTTAACAAAAATATAAATTATTTTCACAATTACTCAAGCTCATAGTCACGTAAGACAGCACATAGTTTTTTCGAAAACCTACCACATGCACACAAACTTAATCATGTCCATCAACCATTTCAAACTTGCTGTTATATTTCATTAAAACAACTAATTTATTTTTATTTTCTTAGGTCACTCCAGTCATTCCACACAACAACACAGCAGCAGCAATGATCACAGTCATCATCAACAACACCAACACCAGCAGCATAACTCCTCACCTTCCTCCAGTAGCGCTTATAAAGTGCGCCACCATTCAAGTAACAGCAGTGAACATAAAAAATCAAAAACCAATGGATCACAACATCATGATTCCACCACAGCAATGACGTACGTAAGCGATACGAATTTAGACAATACACAAACCAACAGCATACAACAAACTCAGACACAAACCTTTGATGTCAAAACAGCCGATACAACGTTACCAATAACAGCGAACATTGTGCCACCAATCTTACCGCCGCCGCGTAAAAAACGACTCAAATCACTAATACCCTTAGCAATTGTCACTACAGCTGTGACTGATGCTCCCTATCCACCAACCCTTAGCATATCAAATCCCATCTACGAACATAAAATCAAATCCAAACTAATACCACCATCCTATTCTAATCAGTCGACACTGCGTAAGACTGCAACGCTGCAGAGCTCTAAGTCCAAATTGGCCTTTACACAAGTGCGTAAGCCATCGACAGCATCCTCTTTTGCATTCCTATCAAATTATGTACCCGTGAAACGTAATTCTGATGTGAGTCATTTATATGATAATTACTTGCTGTATGCCACGCCTGCCTCTGTAATGGGCGGCAGTGGGAATATCAGCAAAACGCGTCCCTACAAACAGAATTTGGTCAACGAACATGCAGAGCTGTTTGGTAGTAAAAATCATAATAAACGCGCCTCAAAGTTGCCTAAAAGTATGCAACGTTATCGTACAACGCGCAGTAGTGTATCCACGCATCATCCGTTTAGTCTCTGTTCATGTTCATAGTTCAGGCGACGCAAAACAAAGAGAGCATAAAGAGAACAAGTATGATGGAAAGAGCTAAAGAGTAGCTTATGTGGAAGTGAAAAAGGAGCGTCTACGTTTAGCGAAGACACAACTCGGAACTGCACTTATCTAAGACAGCAATCATCAGCACACTAAACAAAACAAAACACTTGCCTTATTGCACCACCACTCTCCACTTCACAAATTGTTGTTCCTAAAAAAAATTCTACCTCATTCAATTCATTTAATGCATTGCAAAGCTTAAAAAAAAACTTTAACAATCAAAATTTATACCAAAATATTTTTTCTCGCTTAAACGAACGATTTTTTTTAATATCCCATTAAACGAACGATGCCAAAATTTTGAACAACAACAAAAAGTACAAATATTTCAAATTAACCTCCTTAACATAATACAACAACTTGCTCGCTCATTTTGTGTGCCATATATGATAATATGACAAGTTTTCACCTTTTTGGATACATTTTTACTTCTTACCGCGTAAGAAAGATTTTGTTTAAATTTTTTTGCAAAACTCTTATTTTAGTAGTTTTTCGCCTAGAACTAACAGCACTCTATTTCTTTAGACTTTTTTTTATAAATAGTGTAAGGTAATGACTTTAACAATTTTGTAGTAACGTAGTATATAATAGCTCTTTCGCAATTTAAATCTTACGATATTTTACTTACAATCTATTTCTTTTACTAATTTTATTCAAAAATCTAACTCCTAAAAATTGAGGTAAATTGTAAAAAGGTTATTCACCACACGGTAGCTTTCTTGATCAACCAACCTTGCGCCATTTAGTAGATTTCCTTTAATCCAAACTTCTAATATGAGGCCTTAATCGTAGAACTCAACTTAGTAGATAAGAGTTAGGCTTAGAACCAGGGGATAACTTGCTGTCACTGACATATACATATCTAGGCAACTAAATTTGAAAACTAAAAGTATAGTTAACAGGGAGAAAATAGGAGGATATAATCCTAATAAGTACTAATAATAAACAGCATATGCTAATTTCATATTATACCATTGGTCGTCTTTATATACTAAGAACGTCAGTCCCTTGGCTTGTACCCATAACAAACTTCAACAAAATAATATTACTTAGTAATTATTTTACTAAGCTTACTGTTCAGTACAGTGTGTGTAAGCACCAAAACATTACAAAAAACAAAGATAAACTTAAAAAAAAATGTGCTTAAGCTGTCATGCAGTTTCATCCACTGCTAAATGGAATCATCAGTGCCCTTTTTTTGGTGTTCAGACACACTTTCCTGATTTCCTACATTTTTGTGTATTTTAATTTTAAAATTATTTATACAATTTCCAGCTCAAAAACCAACAATCAATCCGTTACATTAAAACTCGAAAGTGTCAGTCCTTTTGCTGCTAGTCCCTTGGTCGGAAAATTGACAAATTCAATATTTTTCAAATTTTCCTGGCTTTCTCAAAACTTTTGAAGAATTTTCGAGTAGAGTCATCTTAACACTCTTTCGCCTGGAATTGAAAATTTGCTTTTTATAATTTTTTTATTCAACGTAGGGTCACAAAAGACCCCAATGTGCCGGATTGTTATAAAGTTGAAATGGTGCCGCTAAGGGTTAAATATAATCGAAGAACTCAAGTCGATAAGAACTCAGAGTCGAAAAATATCAAAAAAGTTCAGTTGGTTGTAATAAAAAAAAAATGGCACAAAACATGCTCTTTCTGTACCTTACCTTCCTCTATCTATTGGTGCAGTAAGTTTTTCATAAAAATTGATTTTTGATGACTATTTTGCATACTTTCCCCATTTATTGATGCAAAGAAAAAATTTCAAATATGAGCCCAAGAATGGTCTGTAGCCGCTCTATTCAATCAGAAGTCATTTTTCTTATGTTTTTGGAAGAGTCTAAGTCCGGCCACATAATTTCTCTAGCATGTCTGCGTTTTGAGATATTAAAACCATATATTCCCAAACTAGCAAGACCACACTTTAATTTAGCATTGAAAAAGCTATAAGAATGATAAATTTGTGTCAGAATTTCCAACTTCTAAAGACTTAGTGGTCATGGGCAAATATTATATTTTTCATCAAATATATCAAATTACCGATACGTTGGAAATATTTTAAGTGCAGTCTCGATATCAGCTGCTCAAAATATATAGAATCCCCAATGCAGAAAGACTGTTTAATAAACGAGATTTTGGGATAAAGTGGGGCTTACGCTAGTTGAATATTTTTTTTGTAGAAACTCACTCTTTTATTCTATTAAGTACTTAACATTTTTTTTTAAGTTGATATCATTGATATATATTTTCCGGATAGTAACAAAATGAATCCAAATAACACAAAGTAAATACGTTAACCTCCACATAATTCCATTTAACCTACCTAATAGCACTTTTCTCATACCTTCTACTCTCTATGTAAATTGTAAATGCAGAAACTGACTATGAACATGTTGCTGTCATCAATATACTACAACAAAAATCAACAACTACATATTATATACAACAAACAATTTTAATTAAATTAGTTTTTTTTTAACAACGTTTTACAAGTGAAGCTGACTATTTGCAAACACACAATATATAAATCAATTAAACTCAATTTGCTCTAGGGTGGTTCTTATAATTAAAAAAAAAAGAAAATAGCTGAAATTTATTGTTTTGAAATAAAAAAAAAATAGATTGTGTATTTACTAAAAAACTACCCATACAAAATACTTAAAAAATCGAAGCATGAGTCTTTTTAAAATTTTCATTTAAAAATGTTTTCTCTCAGATAAATAGTTTCTGAGATACATGTGATTAAATTGACGAGTAATATCTCTAATCTGAAATAAATTAGCTTTATCCAAAAAAAGAATATTAAGATTAAGATAAGTGATGGCATTTTCGGTACATTTGTACTTTTTCCAGTACATTTGCGTTGTGAAAATATTCGACAAATATATGGTACATTACGTATATAATGAACGATTCTTCAGTACATTTTGGACTATTTCGAATACTTACATTTTTTTTTTTTGTTTATTTTTTGTAAAATTTAGTAAATTTTTCTGAGTTTTGTTGAAATATGCGTAAAAATTATGAATGACCTTTGTTTCTTTTTAAGTAAACATTAATGAAATATGCGTAAAAAAATAGAATTGCCTTTTTTTTTAAGTATATTTTAGTAAATTTTGGTGTCCACGACAAAAAAAGACACAAAAAAATACATTAGTGCCCTAAAAAGTACAATTCCATCCTCAATTCAGTATATTCCCACAAAGCCCTTAAGATTAAGATTGTTGGGTTTTACTCATTTCTATAAATCTGTAGCAATAAGCAATAACAGCTTAAGTCGACCTACGATGACAATCCGAAACAGTATAAATCACATGCTTATACACAAAACTTATGTTGCTTTGGCTTGCGATCATATATCGACTTAAACTGGTATTGCTTGCGACAGATATTAATTTTAGCCTCCTGTAACTCAGAGACTCAGTATTTTTGTTAGAATATATATGTAATACAAAAGGAATATAGAAGCTTTATATTCTACCTTTTTCAATCAAATATATGGCATCCAGTTGCAAAACCGCCCAAGTCCCTTATTCATACTTTTGGAAAAACCACTAAAAAGGTTTATGAACTATGTTCACTGAAAACTTAAAACGTTTTTCCCACATAATAGCTTATAAGATTTCTTACTCAAAACACGTCAGATCAGACTTTTCGAGTTTCATCTGCTGATGTTTTTGAGATAACAATTTTGGACCTGGCGGATTATGATCCAATGAACATGGACTTGGCTAGATTTGACATAGTAATCAACAATTTTTTTTTTTAAAATAAGTGGACTGGACCGGTTTTGATATCAATGTACTGGAGTTGGCCGGTTTTCATTTTAAGGCGTTGGACCAGTTTTGAAAGCAAGTTCATGAAATTGAACAGTTTTGAAATCTATGCATTAAAAATAAATTTAAAAAATGTAATATTTCTGTCAAAACATTTATTTTTAATCTAAAAACATAGTAGAAAGATAATGCCTAGTTTTCATGTTATCTTTCTTGATCTTCTACTGTCCCATATCAGGGAGGATATCACATGCTATAAGAATAGCAAATGCATGCCTATTCACTCTCGCGTTCGTCAAGTGCATTGGACGCAGCTTTGGGTTCTGTTCGCATGCTTTTTCATTCTTACAAAAATTTGATTTGATATCCCTGATATGGGATCAAGAAAGATAACATGAAAACGCCACTTTAAGCATGGTCTAGATTTTGATATATGAGAATATCACAAAATTTATTTTTTTTTTTTTTTTTTGACTTGGCCGGTTTTGCAACAGGACGCTTCAAATATTTAAATGATGCAAAGCGATAATGCCCCAAAGTAGCACCTAAGATAGCTAACAAGCAAATGTGAATAAATCAATATATTTTTTGAAAAATCAAACATTAGACACTTAAAATATGTGTCGCAGCATAGAAAAGCAAAAATATTTCGAACTTCCTTCAACAAAAAAGCAAAACCCAAGTTCTTCAGTATTCATTATCAGTTTGGTATAACTTTATATTAAGAATGCAATATTTTAAGCTAAACAAAATTTAAAGAACTCATGTGTCTTTATATTTTCTTGAGGTTCCTTCAAACTATCAAGTTACATAGATATATAACCAAAAAACAAATCTAAATTTAAACTCACTCAACTTGAACAAATTTAACTATTTTTGGTAATTATTAGAAAAATGCTACATGTCACCTATGACCATGACGTTGTAATATGTTATTATTGGGGTCATTTTAATCAAGTATACTAAATATATCGGTCATTCTTTAAATAAATGCACACTTCTTCTTAGACTTTTCTGATAATTTTTAGAAACGTATTTTTTGCTTTTAAATTTGAATTCCCGCACCGAAACTTGAATAACTGAACTTTAGAATAGAGCACTCTTCAAAAAGCTTTCAGGAGACAAAATAATAAATTCTTTCTTAGTTTATTTTTTAAAAAATTGTGAGAAATCATTTAGATAGTGAGCAAAACGGGAACTTCAAATAAAATACATATATCTTGATTTGATGATTTTTTGGTGAAATATTTTACATCGGAAATACTTTTTTTTTTAAATTTTATTCAAATGTAAACTGTGAGACCTTATCATAAGGTTCTTTAAATTGTTAATACATATATTTAAAATTAGCTTTTTTTATATAGAATTGAAATTGAATAGCCAAAAATTTTTTTCAAATGTTAGCTGTCAGTTCTTAAAGCGCTTTAAACATCAAAAAAATACAAATTGATACAGATATCCGTGGTGTTAAGTACTTGAGGCTCACAAAAATTTATTAAAAGTCGACAATTTTGCAAATAGTCAGCTATAACTGCAAAACGATACATATTATAATTTCAATATTATTATTATAATTTCTAGTTAAACATCATGACAACTTCCTCTATCATTAGTAGTTAGAAGAAAAAAAAACCCTTTTTAGTAACTTTTACTAGTGTGTAGCAAATTTCAATAAGAAACATTTTATAAAAATTAATTTATTTTCTCCCCCACTATATTCTTTGTAGTCACAGTAAAAATGCGCAAATTTTAAATGGAATAAACGCACAACATCAGCACCAACAGCAGCACTATCATCAACATCCGCAGCAACATGTGCATAGCATGACAACAGCAACAATAACAGCGAAACAACGCGAACGCCATGGCAAGGATCGCAAATGAAACAACGCAGATGTTGAAATAATGAAAATGAAAATAAAAATATAAAAGAGAAATAACACTGACTTAACAGACGAATTTTTGTTTTAACCAACAAGTGATTACTATAATGTTATTTACTTAAAAAATATAATATGTTTGTTTTAAAAGTAATGACTACTTTTCGGGGTCAACTTTATTGAAAATGTTTAACCAATTATGAATTGTAACGTAATTTATTTAATTTTTGTATTTTAATAAAAAAAAAAGAAATTCAAATTTAATTGCGCCTTAAATTCATAAGAAGGGCACTAAATAGCTTGCCCCCCCCCTTAAAAATATGCAACATATAATATTGCACTGATTTCTTAATTTCTTTTAAATAACACTAACATGACTAAAATTTAATTACTCACTTAAAAAAAAATATTTATTTTATTCATAATTTTTATAAGCAGTTCCTTTCCGCTGCCACACCTCCTTATCACATATGAATTTATTCGTCTACTAGATGATTTATGTTGTTTGAAAAAATTAAGTATTACTTTAATAATTAATTAAAAAATATAATAATAATATTAATAACAAATGATACTCATACACTTCTCTTAGTTTAAGTTTTGAAATATTTCATGTTTTAAATATACCATATAAAGCGAAAAAAAAGCAAATTGTGAGTCTTTAAATATTCATGGTTTTGTATAAATATAAATAATATATATATAAAAATTTAATTTTTTATTTTCTCGTTTACAACTGGTATTTTTCTTTTTTTTAAACTACATATTTTGCTCATTTAGTAATTACAAAAAAATAAATAAATAATAAACATTTAAATTAAACTGAAATATTTAACACTTTTTTTCATTTAAATTTTTTGCTGCAAATTTTTTTCGGATAAACTGTACTCTTTTTCTTTTGGAGAATACCAATAGTGTGCTCCAATTCGAATTTCCCAAGCCAATATCTGGAGAACAAAGTAAGATAGGGGTACAAATTTCAGTCAAAAGTTATAAACATTCAAGTAACAGTGACCTTGACTTTGCCAAGTTGAAGTCAAATGTAGTTTTTCATAGACAAACTCATATTTTGTAAAGCAGATTTGTATTTCTTGGGAAAAATAGATAAGTTTTGCTTAAGTTATTTTTTCTCTAGAATTTCTAGTTTTTGCGTTACTGACAAAAACAATTTTGGTCAAAATTTCATCTGCTAACATTTTTTCTCTTGAGCTTCCATTGACTAAGGAATTCTAAAATTTGTCAAAAAATATTCAGATGAAATTTTTTTTTTCTTGCAGCAATTCTTTTCCTATGACGTCACAAAATTTTTTTATAAATAAAAAATGCCACAATGAAATAAAAAAAGTATTTTTCTGAATATGTTGACCAATTTAAAGCACATTTTACTCTATGCGATTTTATGGAAAATGTATAGTTTAGGAAAAATATCATTAAATACGAAATTTCGACCAAAACTGCTACTACCCATAACGCAAAAACAAAGAATCCTAGAGAAAAAACAATTTAAGCAAAACATATCTATTTTTTCCTAAGAAACACAAATCTGCTTTAAAAAATATAGGTTTGCATATCAAAAACCATAGTTGACCTCGATTCGACCTTGTAAATTGATTTCAAGCTTAAAGCCAAAGTCAATGTTATTTGAACTCCTAGAATCTTTATAACTTTTGCCTAAAACTTCATCACTTAGTTTTACTTAGTTCTCGAGATGTTGGCCTGAGACAATTAAAATGTGGTATACTGTGTACCAGGATTATTTGAAAGCGTCGACTTTTGGATTTGATCTCTGCCATTATGTAAGTTTTGGCGTTTGAGAAGGAGTACTGCAGTTATGCTAAGGCTGCAACAGAAGCAGCAAGTTATTACTCCTGTCCGCTTAAAAAGAAAATTGTGATATGATTTATTAAGCCCTCACTGAAAACGTCCCACCCTTCTGGAGATCAGTACACGTCAGAGCAAAAGACTATAGTGTAGACCTTTACTGATGTTCTTATATGAAAAGCAGTAAGAAATTAAAAGTAAAAAATCGAGAAAAAAATTTAATCAACACAAAGTTGACCTCGTTTTCAGTCTCCAAACATTTACGAAAAAGTCCAAATACTGTTGTCAACATTGCTGTAATGCGAGCGACGATATTAGGTTTTACCGCATGTTACAAAATAAACAGATCATTTTCCAAAATAAACAGAGTAAATAAATACGAATTACTCAACACAGTGGAGATATGCAAAATAAAACAAAATTGTGTTAAATTTTTACAGCATAAGTAAGTTATTCCTAAAAGTTTTCTATCTTAGACGAATATTTTTCACAATTTTTGAGAGCAATACACATGATAAAAACAACTGCGCATACGTCATTTACTCAACAAATAAAGAGGAATGTGAAATTAATTTTAAAAGAGATAAGTCAGCAAATGACGAAGTGGTCGAACTTGAGATACGCTACACTTTGAAACAGTAAAATTTAAGACTCAGGACTTAAAAGTAACAGACTATGAATAAGTATAATGATTGTTGCCAAAAAGATCCCCTCGGGAGCGACAAGATTTGATTGAGGTAAAGCACTTTCGAATTTCAATATCCATTCATATAAATGAAGAGTGAGTGAACATAATGGTTCGGTTGCTTTGAGTTTTTTGATCGAAACGTATTCATTATACTTACCTTCAAGTGAATTTAATCTCAGACACTTCATGGCCATAGATGTCATACTTTTTTGAAAACAAAGTGAAGATTTTTTTCTAATCAGCTCAGATACATAAAAAGCTTTTTGTGATCTCTGAACATTTTTAGCAACTGAACATGTGCCGTTTTGTTCGCCTACTGCCCATATACTAGGGTAGTTCATTTTAGATCAATATTTTCTTTTCACCTTGCTATCGCATCAAAATCTTGTAGCTTCAGCTAAACAAAAAATTTCATAAAAATTTTAACTTTAAAGTTTACTTTATAGTCGTATATCATCGACTTAAAATTTTTTCCACACAAATTATGTGGAAAATTTTATTTCTACGGTTTTCAGTTACGCAATCTAAAAAGAACATTTTTTGCCGATTTTTTGTGGGTATTATTTAGTAAGTTTATCATGTACTATAAATCATTTTGCCATGAGTGAAATCACTGTAGCGCTACAATTTTTAAAAATTTATGGAAACAAAAGAAAAATATTTAAAAATAGTCTTAATCTCTGTAAACATCAATTCTATAAAAAAGATTATAAGGTTAAAAAATTAGTTGTTCTTTCGAAAGAAAAGGAAAACAAATACGAATAAATATACTTTGAGTTAAACTTGAAAATTGTTCAAGACTCAAATTTTGAAATCTTAAATTTAAAATTTTTTTTTTTGAAATCTGCACGAAAAAACTTTAAAAAGTTTTTTCAAAAACTGGTAACGCAATTTCTTCTATTTTTAATAAAGTGTAAAAAAAAAAATTTGAACTTATTTCTTCGAAAATTCTGGAAAAATGTAAGGAGTTGAGGAGACATTTTGGTATTGATACATTTTCCCTTGATTTTTTGTGCAGATTTCAAAAAAAAAAAAATTAATATAAAAAAGTTAAGTGTGTTTCAAAATATCTACCCTATAGCAGATAAAAATTTGCAAAAAAAATTATCTGGAAAAACTTATTTCATATTCTGAATTGAAAAAACCTCAAGAGACCAAAGGTAACTTTGAACATCTTTGACTTTTATGTTGGGATATGAATAAGTCTATGACAAGATTTAACAAAAATCACATGTGATCACCCTAGTAGCAAGAAAAGGTCTTATTGGTTATTTTAAAGGCCTTTTAAAGACAATAACAAAGACAACATATTATATGAGAAATCATTTAAACGACATTCTTCTGCATTACTAAATGGAAGCACTGTACTCTAATTTGCAATAAAAATAAATAAAGACTTCACTCAATGAATATCTTTTATTTGAAGAAGAAAAAGATATCTTCAATTTGAACATCGTATATTTATAAATTCTTGATTGAGTCCTATAAGAGCCATTTAGCGTTTGAAGTACTAAGACATGTTACCCGCTTTGTAATCTTTGAAGAAACTCGGTAAAGTATCTTTCTGAGCTCTTTAAAAGGCACTTTACAAAAACGTTTGAAGGAGTGCATTGTGAAGAGTTCTTTCAAAGTGACTTAGAGACATATGAAAAAATAAAAGAATAAAGAATATGGAATTTAATTTATTATTATTGAATTTTATATTTACATACGTTTTGTACGCCGGTCTCGAACCCTTGTCCTATCGATATATAGTCTTGCACGCTATTCACTAGGCTATCTGTGATATATTATATTATACGTTAAAGGCAAATCAAATTGTCAAAAAAAAAAATTTTCTTGATAAACCGCCTTAAAAAGACAAAAATTAACAGTATAACTGCATGGGGCAGCATATTTTTCAAGTAAGTTTTATGTCTACAGTTTAAAGACATACGCGAGACATGCCACTTAACGTCTTTATAAGCACTTTATTATGTACAGCATAAAGACACCCACGAATATTAAAGAAGATTTTATGTCTGTCTTTTTCATGGTCTTATATCTTGCTTTAGAAGATATTATGAAACAAAATTTCGCTACAAAGGCAAAGTATATTTTTAATTACGATACCAAGCTCTTTTAAAGAAATTATTGTTACGTAAGCTGGATTTTTGTCTTGATAACTTTCCCGTTTGCTACTAGGGAAGCGCTGCTGACTTTCGCTTTGACGTGAAATTGACTACTGAAGATTTTAGTATGAAATAACTTTTCTGCTCTTAAGTCAAAATTGTCAGATGCCTGAGTTTTCGGTATAACGATACAAGCAACCATATTTTCAATTTTTGATACTTAGTTTCTTGAGTCCTATACAGATTTTTTAACAGGACAATCGATATTATACCATTTTTCATAAGATATGTGATGTAAACTTTCAGCATGACGTAGCTTATTACATTCGGAGCAAAACTTCAGTTGGTCACAAGCCTTAGTTTTGGATGGCTTAACAGATATAAACGAATGAAATTTTAAGCCCCACAACTCCTAAGCTTAGCCATTAATGCTCCTGTGCTCATATAAAATTTGATCGGAACGACATAAGCCACATCATATGAAGTTTTCAGTGAATTCGAACAGAAGTCAATTTTCACAGAACACAATCAATGCACACTCTGGTTGTAGGCTATATAACTTAATATGCCTGTGATAATTAAAAGAATAATATAGGTACAAAATGAACTGATAACACCATTTGATTAAATGCCTATTTTTATGTAGCTTGATGTTTAACTTTTTATTATATTTACAGCTTTTTCTCATTCTATCACGCTTATCAATACACCGACTATTAGAAAAAGCTAAAAAAAAGCTCTTTAGGATTTTCTACACATTTTTGTACCCTACAATTGGAGTAAATTTCTTGCACGAGAAAACTAAAACCATTGATGATTGTATATCAGTTTTGAAGCAAACAGTTGTATTTCTAGAGTTGTTACAAATTGCAGCAATTTTTTGGCGTAAGAAAAAGCTTATTAGAAAACAAAACTTCATATATTAGTTATTTTATTGTTGTAGACATTTTTTAGTGTGAGTAAATTTTAATATTTTACAAAAGTTTTAATCATATAAATTATTTAGTAATTAAATAAGGAAAGATCATAATTAATAAGCACCGCATTCAGTGGAAAAAGTGATAACCAAAAGTGTTGAGGTATTCTAGTGGCATAATATTTTTAATGCCGGAACGGTTACGCAAAACTGTATGGTGACTTTGTTACTTAATTTTTAAAAATGCACATTAATTCATAGTGTGAAAAAAAAACTTATTCTTATGCCAACGGCATGTGTTTTCCGAATTATTTTCAGCTATCATAAATTTATGCAAATTATAAAACCGTTTCTCCTATAGAATTTGATTGATTTAGTTATAATTTCTATATAAAGGGTGTGCCATGATTCACACAAGCAGTAATTTTGTGAGAAAACATAATATAAATGGAAATTTACGGAATAGCATATAAAGTAAATGGTATCCACGGCCTTGCTGGCAAATACGCACACTTTTTTTTGAAACTTTTTATGGTTCTCTTGCAAAAATGTTCCTAAACTTCGTTGATATAGCGCTCAATTTCCTCTTTCAAAGCGTGGGTGGACAAGGGATTGACTTAGAATTCAAAAACCCTCGAAGAATTAAGTCTAACGACGTCAAGTCATATGATCGAAGCAGCCGATTCTGATCACCGAAATTACACCACCAAAAAATGACTAATGCAGTAATTCAATTGTTTCTCGAACTGTATGGTATATGGCACCGTAGCTTGCAATTTGGATTATCATGTCACAATAGCGCGCCCCATTAACTGTTATTTTCTGACCAGCCGCATTTTCGACCAAGAATAGTCTGATGTTGCTTCGAGCACAGAGTCCGCACCAAACAGAGAAACTCACACGTGAGTTTTCTAAACCCCAAATGCGGCAATTTTGACGATTAACAAAGCCATTAGAGTCTTATTGCTGAAGGTGATTTTGCTCCAAAAATAAGCATCCACTTGTTGTTATTCCATAGTTCATTCAACAAACTCTCCTCGCTGTACGTGGTCAGTAGGCTTCAGTTATTGAGTCAATTGGACTTTCTAAGCATGAAGTTGGAAGTTTTTCGTGAGAATACGCTGTAGAGATCCACTCGAAATGTCCGATCCCAGCGGCAAATCGATGAAGTACTCTGATTTTTCATGTATGAAAAGCTATACCATTTGTTTTGTATGTTTCTCAAATGAAATTGTTACTGTGATATTTTGTTTATTTGATTGCGAGATGCCTGCTTTGTATATGGAGCTGTAGGCAGTCTGCTTGCTTTGTATATGGAGCTGTAGGCAGTCTGCTTGCTTTGTATATGGAGATGTAAGAGGTCTTGCCTGTTGGCTGCATGCTTTGTATGCAATACAGCCACTTAGTAAGCGATGTTTTAAGGCAATCTGCCTTTCGTTTGTTACACATTGTATATAGAGATGTAGGCAAAGAATTTACAACTTTTCACTTACTATCTGGGCATTACAGGGAAAAACTGTAATTATTGTCGGAAATCCAATGAATTTTTACAGAATTTTTTTTTCCGTGTAGAGTTGTGAGCATTACTGCCTACAATGAGTATAACTATTCATCGATGTTGTTTATAACATATTTGCCGCTGGAATTTTCGATATGCCTGGGTTTTCAGCAACACTCTCATGAGTTGATCCAGTAACCTTGAATTTTGTTACTTAGCTTTTCATAGTTGATAAGGTTAAATTCACTATTTCGCCCATACACATATTGTACAAAAATTGTACAACTGTAGCTGCCAAACATGCAGCAATAATAATGCAGTGTTTTTTCATGTTGAGCTCCAATTTTATTATACCCTGAACTGTCACGTTGTTTTTGAGCGAAAATCAAATCTTGCATGACTTTTGGGACACCATTACAAGCTGTTTACTTGCCAAACAGATCAACTCTACTATTTTTATATAAGGGGAAGTCAATAAATTACGTGAGTCAAAATAAGGGGGGAGGGGGTCCGGAAAAATCTCACCCAATCTCACCAAGGGGAAGAGGAAGTCAATTAAAATCTCAAGTAAACTTTTTAATGCAGAGACTATACACTATTATAGCAGATTTCATTCTTGTTTAACCCTTGAACGGCAGGGATTTAAGAGCAAAGATCGCCCAAATTTGTATCTGGTGTCAAGTATTAACTATATACAAAGTTCATATTACAGGGCGAGCCGATATATCGGCTCACCAGTCTGATAAGAGATAGGAAAAATTTTGTAGTTTTAAATGTTATTAAATTGCTAAAATTTGATGAAAATGTGACTCTAAATGCTTTCGGGGTCGTTGATTACGATTACGGGGTCAGATTTGATCAATCATACCACTACCCTCCACTCTACTTCTCCGCTACAAAGACTTTATTTTTTGGCTCTTCCGAAATTTAATTAATTTTTTAAAGTTTTTTTTGTATTTATCAAATCTGAACCCAGATTCGTGAACAGCAACCCCAAAAACATCCTGGATCTTGTTTATGACATAAAATTATTCATTTTCCTCTAAAGCCGATATATCGGTTTTCCGGTCCTCTAAAGGCTAATAAAAGTTAAATACGATAGCAATGAGAAAAAGCAATCACCACTGCTTGCTCGGGCTATCATAAAAGGATCAGCTCAAGCATGCTTACTGGCTTAACTGCTTACTTAGCAAGCAATTGATATTAAAAAAATATCTTACTTAAGCTTAGAATTGTAATTTTATTGGAAGAATTGTTCTATGAAGTTATCAATGGTACGAATATTTTGCATAGGAGGCATAGTTCACACTCTGCCCTCGCGCTATAGCACGCAAGCAAGTGAATATTAGATCCTGAAAATACGATAAAATTAAACGAAATTGCATTAAATTAAATGAAATGAAACGAATTGAAAAATTAAATGAAGTAAAGTGCAGTGAAAAACAACTAAAACAATAGAGTTGAAAAAAAATGCTGTATTCTTTATATGCGAAAATGAGAAAAATATAGAAAATAGTCGCTTAATTTAACAATTTCAAAATACCATAGATCTTCTATAAATAATAATGAATGCAATATGTTCGATTTTGTATAATACAAATTGATAGAAACAAAATATTACAATATCTGACCGTCCAAAAGAAAGCAGGCATTATTTTCACGTAAAAAATTTTTCAGGAGAGTCAATAATCAAGAATTAATGAATCTAACTCTTTGGCTTAAAGGTCACTGATGATTCTATTAAACAATGAATGAAACTACTATAACTAGCCTTAGAACTCTCTTTGCTGTTTTGTTTTTTGTTCTTGTAATTTGTTGTGCAATCGCAGATTTGTTTACATGAGTTACATATGTTGAAATTATAATTATAGATTTACTTATGATTAGATTAAAAGCATATAATTTTGACTCATAAGGCCGCTGGTGATTGATATATGGCCCTAATATCTAAATAAATGTTATAGTACTGAAAGAGACCTTTAATATGTAGTACATTTTATAAGGTTGGAAAGTAAACTTAGTATTGGCTCAATATGAAAACGTTGAAAAATTACCTTGTTCCACCTTTTTTTAAAATGTTTTCATAAAACTAAAAGCTCTTGAGGTGCAGTGCGCATTTATTCTAATCTTCTCTAATTTTTTATAAAAATTTCAAATAGTATACGCTTGTAAAACAATTATCATATGAGTCATATATGTATGAGATAAAGAACTGCTTATCAATCACATCCAATATTGTTATCAATGCAACTTCTCAACTTAATCCTTAATACCAACAATGTAACTTTTTAATGAAGTTTGAACTCTTTTATATTTGATGATAGTTTTTGCATATCAAAAGGTGATTCACGCTTTTTGACTTCATCCGCTACGCTGTTAGTAACATTACTACGCAAAATTTTAATCTACGCTGAAAACTCATCAATAACAAAATATTTAAACTATAAAACCGATAAATACGATTTTAGATAAAATTTGTAATTTTTTTATTTGTCGTTAGAGCTTAGCGTTGCCAGTAGTGCAGTTTTTGCTGGGAGTTCCCGATTTTTTAGGCAGAATTGAATGCTTCGCATAAGACCCAGTACCAGGAGACCGACCTTAGTTCGGTTTTTCTTTTTGAGGTTGAAAAAGTCAAAAAAATTTAATGCAATTGAATGAGAAGTCGGAAATATTTAAAAAACATTGAATAGGGTTGAAAATCCGAAAACAAGTTAAAAAAAATTCCAAAGAAGTTGATTTTACATATATGAAAAATGTTAAAAAACGTTGAGAGAGGTTGAAGCAGGTGAAAAAGTTTGATAAACTCCATAGTGTGCATATGAAAATGTTGAAAAAGCTTAAAGAGATTGAAAAGCTCGAAAAAAGTTGAAAGTCTCGGAAAAAGTTGAATGAGGTTGAAAAGCCAAAAAAAGTTGAATGTGGTTGAAAAAGTCCAAAAAATATGAAACGTGTTGAAAAAAGTTGAAATGGTTAAAAAATGTTGAAAAAGTTAAAATAGTTTGAATAACTCGAAAAAATATGAATAACGTTGAAAAATTCGAAAAAATATGAAAAGTGTTGAAAAAAGTTGAAAAATGTTGAAAAAGTTGAAAGAGTTTGAATAATTCGGTAAAAGTTGAATAACGTTGAAAAATTCGAAAATAATATGGAAAATGTTGAAAATAGTTGAAAAAGGTTGAAAAATGTTGAAACAGTTGAAAGAGGTTGAATAACTCAAAAAAAGTTGAAAGAGTTTGAATAACTCGAAAAAAGTTGAATAAGGTTGAAAAAGTCCAAAAAATATGAAACGTGTTGAAAAAAGTTGAAAAGGTTAAAAAATGTTAAAAAAGTTGAAAGAGTTTGAATAACTCGAAAAAAGATGAATAAGGTTGGAAAATTCCAAAAAATATGAAAAGTGTTGAAAAATGTTGAAAAAGTTGAAAGTGTTTGAATAATTCGGAAAAAGTTGAATAACGTTCAAAAATTCGAAAATAATATTGAAAAAGTTGAAAAAGGTTGAAAAACGTTGAAACAGTTGAAAGAGGTTGAATAACTCAAAAAAAGTTGAAAGAATAACTCGAAAAAAGTTGAATAAAGGTTGAAAAATTCAAAAAAATATGGAAAATGTTGAAAGAGGTTGAAAAATGTTGAAACAGTTGAAAGAAGTTGAAAAATGTTGAAACAGTTGAAAGAGGTTGAAAAACTCGAAAAAAGTTGAATGAGGTTGAAAAGTCGAAAAAATATGGAAAATGTAGGGAAAATGGAAAGAGGTTGGAAAACTCGAAAAAAGTTAAATGAGGTTGAAAAAGTCGAAAAAATTTGGAAAATGTTGAGAAAATTTGAAAGAGGTTGAAAAATGTTGAAATAGTTGAATAAAGTTGAAAAACTCGAAAAAAGTTGAATGAGGTTGAAAAAGTCAAACATGTATTGAAAACGTCAAAAATATTTGAAAAAGGTAAAAAATCGCGAAAAAAGTTGAATAAAGTTAAAGAGTCGGACAAATGGAGAAAATCGTTGAGAAAACTTGAAAGAGGTTAAAAAATAATAAAGCAGTTGAAAGAGGTTGAAAAACTGGAACTAAGTTGAATGAGGCTGAATATATTGAAACCAAATTTTATTAGAATCACTCCTATAGTACGTAAAATATGGCATTTAACGTTATAAGTTTGTATGGGAGGTGCCACGCCCACTAATGAAATCCCGTCAAAATTCATAGGTATTATTTCAAAGCTTATAGTAATCGACACCAAATTTAAAAATTGTACTCCAATAGCACACTAAATATATCATTTAACGCTTTATGGGAGGTGCCACGCCCACAAGTTTCGCTGCGCCCACTTTTGGTTACAAGATACCTAATAACTTGTATATCTATCATATTAAATTTCTAACAATTGCGTTGTTAGTTCTCTTATTATAACGTTTATAACTATTGTGGGCTGTGCCACGCCTTTTAACGAGTTTTGCCAGTATAGTAACATAACTTGTTATGATGACTGCTTTTATAGGTATTGTCATCAAAATTTTTATGAAAATCGTAGTCGCCGTTTTCGAGTAGTATTGAATCAAAATTTTCAATTATTGAAAGATGCCACGCCCACTTCTCTAAATCCGCCCACTTTTGGTACTGTTTAAGATATTTATGATTTGAATCAGTCTACCAAGTTTCGTCAAAATATCTTAAGTAGTTTGCGATTATCACGCTATAAATATTAAAGTTTA
This sequence comes from Tricholauxania praeusta, assembly GCA_949775025.1. Taxonomy (NCBI): domain Eukaryota; kingdom Metazoa; phylum Arthropoda; class Insecta; order Diptera; family Lauxaniidae; genus Tricholauxania; species Tricholauxania praeusta. The sequence goes on along the minus strand of OX459030.1, from coordinate 121,492,598 downwards.
GGGCTGTGCCACGCCCCTGTTAGAGCCTTGAAAAACTTAAAACCTTGTCCAATCTTAATTTTGTTCACATATGCACGAAATCCCCAAGTTTCATCAAAATCGAAATTTCGAGAATTTTTTTTTTAACTTTGCTGAATTTATTTTGGTCTCAAGGCAAGTGATGACTTATGTATGTCTTAGGCATAAAAATAGTAAGTACTTATGCCAATTTACCTTGAACTCACGGATCGACTTATGCTGTTTTGCCTTGTGGCCACAAATTTATCACTGCTTAATACATGTGATTATATTAACGTTATCAGATATTTTTCGGCAAAACGTGGAATAAGTTGATGACCTCTTTTTTTTGAAAACGCGGACCACGAGGAAAGGAAAATCGAAAACTATGAATTGTCCCGCGAAACGCGGATTACATGCTCACTTTATCTTATATTGATATCTAGCGCCATATTTCGATAGTGTCGTAAGAATCTGAAAGTTTTGCGAAAAAAATTTTTTTAAATATTTTCCTTTATATTCAATATATAAGGAATTTATAGATAGCAGGTGTACAAATTTTTTTGTTACATACAATCAAAGTTTATACTTTTTTTGTTTTGTTTTACCTACTGCAAGACAAAAGTCGAAAGCTTAATGAAAATGGTAGCAAATCACAAAATTACATGTCGACAAAAGTGTTAAAAAATAAAAACAAAATATATATTAAACTGTTCGACAAATTTATAAATCACTAATAAAATTAATGAACAAAAATATGTTTGCTATTCAAAAAAAAAAATAAAAAACTATTGCAAATTCGGTGCAATCTGAGAAGCTTCTCTAATAGCAGAGATATTCAAAGGATAAACAATTCAAAAGTTCTTTTTATGCATGATCCTAAAATGTAGATAAGCTTAGCTAAAATCGTAATTGAAACTTCATTTTCTTGCAATTTTATTTTATCAATCGTCCATAGATTTATTTACTCCCATATTCTCTGTACAATCATCTATTTATGTGTAATACATGCTTTGGCCCAGGCAAAAATATTGATGACCACTTTTAAATCCAATTTCTCCACTAATTCCGATTCCAGACAAAGAGCTGCTAATCCTTTTGGTGTTGCTTAGGCTGAACATGATGGATAAAAGTTTTTCTTCCTTGTGATATAAATGTTTGGAAAAAGTGTTTCCAATTTCTCCGATGAAATGCCATTTAACAACTCAAATGGAGTAAAACAAGCCCTCAAGTTCGAGAGATTTCAGTTGATATTTTTGCGATCACCTCGTAATTACATTTCTTCATAGAATTGGTTGCAGGGTTTATGATGTTCACTTTTATCATCTTAGGAAATCATCATGGAAATGAAAAAATTACATCAATTTCAACCGAGGTAAAAGGATCAATTATCACGAAGAAAGATTCTCTTTTGAATTTGACATCTTCTTGGGAACTGTCTATGTCAAAGTACCTCCTACTTCAATTGAGCCACTTGCAAGTTGGTACTTCATTTCTTTCGCAAAACCTACAAATCGTCGAGAAGACTCGCGAGACTTTTCACTTCGATGTCGATGGTTGCGACTCTGGTCTGTAGAGAAGATATCACTCACGGATGGCGTTGTCCCTTTAATTTTTTTACATTAAAATCAAAGTACTTTTGAAAATATACGGGATCTTTCGAAGAACTACGGGTCAGGAGAGTCTCCCTCTCCCCTCGTTATCCGCTCCCTGTCATCACCCGTATGTAAGAGTGCATTTGCTCATTCGCTCATGCCCATATCGACCAACTTTCTGTTATCGACTGGCTTTTGCTGTGGAGTGTAGGGCATTCGCTGAGCATTCTTACTATTCTATAACTCCATTAAAAGCATAGGGTCTAAACGAAATTGCTATAGCTATTTTGAACCCTGGCCCATTATCTTATGCTTTACCAATTCTTTTCGTTTTTGACATATTACGTTCTATTATTCGGCGCAGCGCTGTTCTGTGTCTTTTTCTGCATCTGTCTTCTTTGAGGTTCCACCAAAGCACTGATCGACAAGTTTTCATAGCGTCATTCTTAATCATATGACCAGTGTCATTACATAATTTTAATTGATCTAGAAGTATTGACTCGTGACTCAAAATAATGCGAGGCCAACAAATCATCAACTTCCTTTTCATGCAAGAATTTACGAAGGTTGGTATTCATCGGGTCAACGTGCTGGTAAGGGATTATCACTCGCAAGCATAAGGTAATACAGGCTAAACCACTTTTGCAGTTCAAAGAGCAGGGATTTCATGATCACTCCATAATTCTATTGACTTCATCATGATTAGATTTATTACCAAATTTCACAGTAAGGTGGATATGACTACTCCATGAGTTGTGCCTGTAGTCGCTCGAGTCCTTGTTGATGAAATTCCACGGAGTGTGTATTTTATCACTATTGATATTACTTATGACTCCTTCTATATCTGGAAAGCTGACTAGTGCAAAACCCTTATTACCAAGTGTTTCCTCTAATTTGGCGATTGCCTCAACGGATTCATCTTAATGTTAGGCGTAATGTGCATGGTTAACATGACCAATTGTCATTCTTTTGGAAGTGTAGTACTTCTTTTTGACCTTTTTGGCTACATTTTCAATGACAACACATTTCTGATATATAAAGCTTTGTTTTGTGCAAGCGAAAATTTTGTCGCACAGTGTCATACAACAAAGTCGAAACATATATGGTATACAATTTATCTTATCGCATTATCAGTGTATAAAAGTCGATTAATATTTGCATTCGCATGAGTCACGTTTTTAGCGTAGTTTTGTTAATTTTGTACGGACTGGCCTGATAAATAATTTACGTTTAGCTCTATACTGAGCATTAACACATTTTGAGACTCATGAAAATGGTGTGGAAAACTGATATTATTTTACTATGTGAAATGTTTTTGTTTATCGAGTCAGATCAGTATCTTGCAGTAATATTGTTAGCAGCTTGAAACATCAAAAATAACTGAATATGATGAAAATGTGCCCGTCACTAATGCAATACTTTAGAAAAACAACTTAATATTTTAGTCACCCTTTGACCTTTGAGAAAATCAACACAGTTTATTTTCATAACAAATGTCATAGCTTCGCTAATTTTCAAACATTTGCAAAAATTTTTTTGAAGATTCTAATAGAAAATGAGAATTCCTCATTGGAATAAGAAAAGAAATATGAATTATTTTGATTTGGATGAAAATGCCGCTTTTTTGAAAAAAATTTCAGCGGTTTTGCGATTTTTGACATCTTTAATTGAAATACGCATAGCTTCGTAAAAAATGTTTTTCATTCAAATCAGAGGAAAACTTGTCCTCCCATTTCCTCTGAAAAACAACATATTTTATCGGCAACCAAATTTGCGATTTAAAGTCAGTTAGACTGCATGATTTCAAATGGATCCATTCAGTTATTGTTCGAGCAATATTGAAATGGACTAATGTTGAAGCATGCCTCTATTTCACAATAAGTCACATAACGAACCAGCATTATCAGTTCCCTCGCAGCATCGATGTTTTCAAAAGCATCGACCTTAAATTTAATTGGTTCTGGAGCTAACGACATCAACGTTTGAATTCAGTAAATCAATGTGGTGGCTTGGGGTGGTGCTTCATCACTAAGATTGAAGGCAATTTGAACAATACATCGAGTAAACTCACGTCAAAAATTGTAAAATATTAACGCACGAAAATGTGCTCGATATAATTTCAGTTTTTGACCGAGATGAACTTTTCATGTCTCTATTAAAAACTGAAATATCACTCCTACGGTAAGACCTTCTAAACACGTATGACATTAAAAACTATAACCTTTACTATGGAAATGTCAAATCCAGCCCATATTAAGAGGAAAGAAACTACATCTTATATTTTTTTTTTTTTTGAAATGATATTGTTTCAGTAATAAGCATACAGAAAATAATTTTTTTAATAAGTCCTTATGACTCCCGAACAGCAACGGGTAACATATGATAGGACTTATATTATTTTTTGAAATGTGAAAACAATTTTTTTGAAAGAAACTCTATACAACATCATAATAAGATTACACATGTATACAAAACATTTTACATTTGCTAATAGATTATATAGATTGTAAAAATGTATATCATTATAAGCGAAAATTACTTTGGTCTAATCGAAATCATAAAACACAGATAACCAAGATATCGATTTTTGAAATTAAATTGATATTGCTTGCAAATATTTGCAAGCAATGACATATTACAAATTGCGTTTAGTTTCAAAAAGAAAATAATGAACTGTGTGCAAGAAACTTGGTTATGAAAAACAATATATATTTCATATATGTATGTACTTTTAATCATATACGATCCATTTTCGTTCTCCAAGGCATTATCTCGAGAGCTAAGAAAGATAGTGATAAATGTGGAAAAGGTTATGAGTTTTTTATGAGGTTAAATAACAGTGACCTTGGCGTTCAATTTGAAATCAATTTTCAAGATCAACTGGGTTTCTTTAAATTGACATTATCAATAATAAATTACAGTCCCATAGAAAAATGTTTTATAAACATTACTTTTTCCCCATAAAATACAAATTTGCAATGAAAAATGTATATAAATAGACCTTTAAGCCTCGAATTGAACCTCAAAATTGGTTGAAAGGTCAAAGATAAGTTCACTTTTATACCACCAAGAAACTTTATAACTTTTTGTCTCAAAACATTTATCATTATTTTACATTTTTTCTCAAGTTAATATCCTGGGAAAATTAATCACCCGGTATGTATTATATATGACAAGATAGATACTTAACCCATTAATTACCATATATCATTTTTTACCTTACCTCTTCATATCTTATCAAAAACCGTTGTCTGTAAGCAGTAACATTTTATTAATTTTTATTTACCGATAAGCGGAGTACCTTTACCTTTATAATGAAATTAAAATCAAAAGCTTCGACCAGCAAAACATTGCTGTATTGGGTACATAATGTTCGATATTTTGTAAATATAACACGTATAAAATTTCAGTATGATAAGCAATAGTTAATGATTATCTTAATTATTTTATATATTGTTTTTGCTAACCTTTGTTATTGCTAATCATGAAATTCAGTATCGAATTGTACGCCATATTGGAAAGTGTGTTCTCAACAAATTAGTTCCATAGAATTTAATAAAATCTTTTATAGGGTATAAGGTATTTTATATAAAGAATGGCCAATAAAATAATAAAAAATAATGTATACATTTTTATTTATTTTCAGCTCTAAGCTAAAGGATATAAATTTATAAAAAGAAAGTAGAAGTTCGTCACATAATGTCACTGCTCACTGGAAGCGCAAATACCATAAAATATGTGCTATTTGCATTTAATTTAGTATTTCTGGTAAGTTCACTAATTTTTAAATTACAAATGGAAATATGTTTTTCTTTAGAGTCGTCTTATCAGGCAAAAGAGGAAAGAGGACGGGTATAGTCTCGAAAATTTTCTTTTGTTCTTTTCATTCTCAGAAAAAATTTTATATATCACATATCACAGCGTCATTTATTGATTCAATGTACATTAAAAAATAATTAAAAGTAAAAGTTAATTTATAAAAGATTAATGTTAAGTACTTTTTTTAAAAAAAAAGTTTAATGTTCAATAGTTTTTTGTTTAGATCTTTTACAAAGAAAAAGAATTTGAGAAAGAAAACTTTCTGTGTGTAAACACGAATGTTAAGAACAATAGAAAAATTTTCGAAGAAATACTTTTGTGTGTAAATTGTAAATAAATAAATAAATAATTTGTGTAGATTTTAATCTAAATAAAGTTTCACCTATTTTAACTACGCCCCCCTCCTCTCTGGGGTACAGTTAGTTGGAGCTTGCGAGTCACATTTTAGTCATAAGGTCATGTACCCTGTATACTTATTCAAAACTAGCTAAATCAAAGTGTTATATTTAGAACGCTCAAGATCAGTAAACTTCAATATACTATGTTGATATATGTACATATCGCTCACTTACTTCAAGACTGGCATAACTCAAAAAACATGATTTTTGAGTTATGATGCAGAAATATTCGACATTTCATGTTTTATTTTGTGTGAAAAAATCAGAAAAGTGTCTCATAGACTTGCCTTTTGAGAAGAGTTTATGTAGACATACTTTTCATCATTTTCATATAAAAAGCAACTTAGTGAAAACTTTAAATGCGTTTTTCTCCCACTTTATGTTTTTTGAGTTATGCCAGTCTTGAAGTAAGTGAGCGATATGTACCAAGAATATGAGCATAATGATGGAATAGACTTACTTTCATGAACTCAGACTGATGAAAAAAATCAACTTCTTTATTTTGTTGCAGAATTTATGGCATCACTGAGGCGAACATCCACTTTCGTTAAACCATTTTGTACAAGATCTTAGATCTAAGTCCAGTGTTTGATATTAAGGTAGTAAAAAAATTTCAAGAAAACACCCCAATAACTTTATCTTAATAAGACTTTTCTTAATCCGCCTGCATACAAGCGAAATCTTTTTCTGCACTTTTCTTTTAGATTGGTATACTCTCCCTCGAAGAGTGCTTACCTAAGTCTATCAGTTAGTCAATGTTTTCAATTGAATGTTAAGAAAATAGTCGAAAATTGATATTAAATGTCTTCAGGGCATAGTTATTTCGAAAGAATATCTAAAATACTTACTTCGATGGGTAATGTCCAAAATTTTTTTTGGTTCTTGCGATTGGTTGAAAAAAAGTATAAAGAAGGCTCTAAATTAAGGCTCTTCAAATTCTATAAATTAATGGTACCAATTCTACAAAATGTATGTAATATATGTCCAAATACATTTTCGATCCTTTGCTCTGGCATTACAAGTCAAAACGGGCGGAGGTGAACCCAGAGCTAGTCGTTTTTTTCAGCGCTAGACTACATAATGATGTACGAGTACCATAAATCATTTCGATATAAGTCAAGCCATTAGTGCACTACAATTTTTCAAAATTAATGAAAATGTTAGAATTAACTTTGGATTTGTTTCGAACCTCATTAGACATAAATTCTACGAAAAAAAAAACTGTTCAGACGGTAAATGTTAAGAGCTGGCTGAACATTTGTTATGTTATCTCTTATAAGGCAGTATATATGTACAATTTCATCAAGAAAAACCATGTTTGAAGAGTCTGCTCAAAAAAAAAAAAAATTTTAATTGAACAACCTTGAATATTAATTCAAGACAGCCTTAGCTTCAAGAAAAACTATGGCTGAAAGATATACTCCAAAAAAAAAAAAGAAAACGAGGCCAGCTAAAAGGCCAAATCTGATGGAATTGTACATATGTGTTTCTATATAAAATTCTTAAAAAATTTAGGAAAAAAGAAGATTTTCGTCTCGATACTTTTATTTTTTTTTTTGTGCAGACTTCAAAAATATATTAAGATTAAAAATATCGAAATTTGAAATGCAAGTTAAGCTCAAATGATTTACATTTCAAGGCCATCGGCTTGCAAACGTGGTATGTTCAGAACGACTTGACCGATTGATTTTTTTTTTTTAAATATTTCTTATAGCCTGCGAAAGATTTTTAGCATAGTTTGGTTTGGAAAAAAATGGGTGATATCACGCCCCCGATGTAAGAAATAAATATAACTCATCATATCTCATCAACTCTTCGACGCTGATAAGTGAGATTTGGTACATACTTACATACATATATAAAAGGTACGAAAGAAATAAGCTTCAATAAAAAAAAAAGTGGGCGTTGCCATACCTCCCATATGAGACAAAACGGAAGCAGTATCTCTATTGAATATAATCTCGTAAGCTACTCAACAGATTTCCATAATTCTTTTATAAAAGCTTCTATTGGTCTGTTAAATGTCCTTATCAAATTAGAAAAATCATCATGTCTCAGCAATTATTTGAGGAATCAGACTTGGTGCATACATAAATGTATTGAAGGTATGGGCAAAAATAAATTTCAAAGGAAAAACCGATTATGCAACACCTATTTCATGAGGGAACACCGAAAACCGTACATCTGTCACATAAAAATTTCTGAACTATTCAACGGATTTTCATGATTTTACAGTCACAATGTTTCTTATTGTCTGTGAAATGTTCTTAGCATAGTTTAGTTTAAAAAATATGCTTCTCCCAGAATTTTATTTTCAAAATTCAATGAACGGACTTTGAGTATGAATTTTCAATATCAATATTCAATTTTAAACATCAAGCAGTTTCAATTTTCTTCATTCGAATAATCTGCATTTTTCCGCGCATGATCATTGGTGCGGAAACTTTTCTGTCCCCTTGCCTATCCTCAATCGCGCCAACAACCTCTTCTGTTCAGTCTTGAATACGGGGACTTTAACCAAATCAATCTCACCGTACCATCTACTGGAAGGGCCAGCTAGTGTTATATATAAAAATTTTATTCAGGCTCTAATGGAGCTATGGGATAAAAGCCTTTCTTTAATTGCTAACTAAGTATTCTTCAACTTTATCGACGATAGATTTTAATGCAATTCGATAGTTTTTGACACAAATACTCTTTTATGCTAACATGACATCCTTAAGTTTAAACATCACGTCGAGAGTTCTTCCGCTCGCCTCTTCTTTTTTCAGGTTCTATGCGTACCATATTTTCTTGACAATTTTTACCATAAATTATTTATACCACTCGTATATATGTATATCAATTTTTTTTTTATATATATACAACTTTTTTACTTTTACTCTTTTATAGATCACTGGTATTATACTCATTGCTGTTGGCAGTGCTGTTGCTGCTACCTATTCGGAATATGACCTATTTTTGGTATCAAAGTTCTTCTCGATACCAACATTTTTGATTGTGATCGGTTCTTTCATTATCATCATATCGTTCTTTGGCTGCTGGGGTGCACTTAAGGAAAATTATTGTCTCATCTTATCCTTCTCTGTACTATTGGGTATTATTTTCATTTTGGAATTAGCTGCTGGTATCAGCGGTTATGTATTGCGTTCAGATGCACAAGGTTTAATTAATGGAACATTAACTGATTCAATGGCCAATTATAAAAAGGATAATAGTACGCCTACAACTAAATTATGGGATTATGTACAACGTGAGGTGAGTTGATTCGATAGCAGTGCTAACATCTGTTTATGACTTATAACAAGTTAATGTAAAAGTATGCAGTTTAACATTGCATACATTTAGGCGCTTACTTGAAAGAGATTTTTAATTTTATTTATTTCCAACATTTAGTTTACGTGCTGCGGTGTTACCAACTATAAAGATTGGGACAATCATTTTGATAATGGTACTTTACCATTGTCGTGCTGCAGGATCCCTAATGGTGTTGTTGGTCCATTCAGCTGTACAAGCAACGGTACGGATCCCAATCGCTATTCCTATGGCTGTCTGACTGAGTTCTCGGATTACATTGCTGCACATGCAGTCAGTTTGGGAGCCGCTGGTGTTGTGATAGCAGTAATACAGGTAAGTCTTTCGTTTATATTAAGAACTATAAACTCATTGCAAATTTATTTATTAAAAAAAATATATTTTATTTTCTTTGCAGTTCTTCGGTGTAATTTTTGCTTGCTATATCGCGCGTGAGATTAAAATCCGCAATGGCATCACTGGGTTCATGTAGAAAAACTTGCGCTATAGTTTGATTGTATTATTTTTCGTTTTCGTAATCTTATAAACTAGTGCAATGAAAAAAAATCTTTATAGTAATGGTATGTTTTTTTAATTGTGTATTAAATATAAAAAATTTCATGTTCAAGAAAATATTTAAAAAAAAATAAAGAAAATAAAAAACTTGATACAAACACAAAAGAGTAATATTTACTATCGTTTTTTTCTTCGAAAAAATAGTGATTTAAGAAAAAATCTATACTGGAGTGTATTGGCGGAAACATAAAGCTGAAGCACTTTTTGCTACTCTTTCAAGATATTTTGCGCACACGACTCAAAGTGTTTTGACCAATCCATTAAAAAAAATTAACATGGTCAACACTATTCCATGATGTCGAACGTGACCGGTGTACATTTTTAAAGTGAATTTGATGGCAGACGTAATACTGGTTTCAAGGTAAAGGCAATAAAAAATCGATTCGCACGTGACCAAAAACGGAAGTGTTTTTCATGGCCATCTATAGATAAACAGAAGTCAGCGAAACCTGCCAAAATATTTTAATTTAAATATAATATTTAATTTAAGTATAAATTCCCAAAGATTATGAAATAATATCACTTTTCATTAAGTTTCGTTTGATTAAAAAATCTTATTTGTTTTTTTTTCCTACAATATAGCAATTAAAAAAACAAATTTAATACATATTAATCACTGGCAAACTAAACTGGTGAGATCAATTTTAATGAAGAAAATAGGAAACAGTAGTAAACGACATTAAATATTTTTCTTAAAAGAATATGAAACTTTTCCTTATAACAGCTAAAGCATTTTTTCCTAACCACACCGCCCCACTAAAAATAAATTTCTTTTCTCAGCAATCAGTTTATCCCCATACCAATTTTGATCCAAATCAGTGGAGCCACTAGGCCATGGCATTGTTTTTTCTCATTAGGGCCAATGCCACGCCCACTTAGAGAACTTAGAGTCTCTAATAACCTTTTTTTATGGTTCAAAAATTTCATTAAAATCAGTTTATTAGCTTAGCCATGAAAACATATTTCTTGTTAGGGGCGTGGCACTGCCTACTTTTTTAAAGAAAATTGCACTCACTTAGAGAGCTTAGAGTCTCTAACAACCATTTTTTATGGTTCAATATACCAGCTTGATCAAAAAGTTTTAGGACTCGTCACCGTGTGGCGCTCTCGTTCGTCCGATTTCAATTCTCTTTTTTTTGTTGTGTTGGTAGAAGTGTCATGGACGTTATGTCAAATTTTCAGCTTGACAGCTTGACATTTCTTGAAGTGACGCCGTATTGTGTGCATCTACTTTTGTGTGTGGTTTCGATTTTTTACAAAAAAATTGAATTTCATGCAAAAAAGGGACCGCGTTGATGACGCAAAAGACATGCTTTCCAAGGCTGAATCCGACCCAACATTCATCAAACGAATCATTACTGGTGACGAGACGTGGATTTACGAGTACGACACGCAATCCAGACATCAAGCGAGTGAATGGCGTTCACCCAATGAGCCGCGACCGAAAAAACCACGTCGTTTTCAATCGAAAAAGAAGGCGATGCTCACGGTTTTCATGGACTACAGAGGTGTTGTGCATCATGAATTCCTCCCAGAAGGTCAGACCGTCAACAAAGAATATTATTTGGGCGTTTTGAGACGTTTGCGTGAAGCAGTTCGCCAAAAAAGACCGGATTTGTGGGCAAACAACTCGTGGATTTTGCATCACGACAACGCGCCGTCGCACAATGCGATCATTATTCGTGAGTTTTTGGCCAAAAACTCCATGAATACCGTCCAACATCCACCGAATTCGCCTGATTTGGCTCCCTGCGACTTTTTCCTGTTCGGCCACCTGAAGAAACCGCTCCGCGGATCGCGTTACAGCAGCCGAGAAGAGGTCATCGAAAAATCGAAGATGGCCCTGATGGCCATACCGACGGTCGAGTATAAAAAGGCTTTTGAGGACTGGGTCAAGCGTTGGCATAAGTGCATTGCAGTCGATGGGGAGTACTTTGAAGGAGACAATATCGATTTTGATGAATAAACTTGTATTTTTCATTTTAAAAATAAAGTCCTAAAACTTTTTGATCAAGGTAGTATTTCCAAAAAAAATTTCATTAAAATCAGTTAATTAGCTCAGCTATGGCTTAGCTATGAAAACGTACTTCTTGTTAGGGGCGTGGCACTGCCATTGCAATTATGTTGTGTCATGGCAGTTTCAAAGGGCTCGAGCCGCCTACTTATGCATAGATTACAAAAGTCTTACACTAACGATTGCACACGTGACCAACTTCAAACAGCTCTAAAAATTTTAATTTTTATTTTTTAACACTCGTTGTTTCTTGATTTAATTATATGCATGCTACTCTGTTTAGACACAAATTTTTACACACTCGCTGCTGTTATTTATCATGAAATGAGAAAATATGATGTTTTTTGATTGCGCACGTGACATTAGAAAATGAACTATAGCAAATTAAAAATGTACAGTTAATAGAGATTTACAATTTTTTTTTTTTTTAACTAATTGTTGTTAGAAGAGAGACTTTGCGGAATGACTGACATCATCCATCATCTGTCTTAAAGAATTAATTACTTAAAGCAAATTACTATTCAAAATTGCAAAATAAAGAAACTGCACTTATGTAATTTTGCAGTCGGTTTGCTGACCGTGGTAAATGTATTCAGGTGTATATGGTTCAAATTAAGAAATCTTTAATATTTTTCTTAGATAATATCATAGTTTTTTTTTTTGTATAACTTTTAATTTTTCGGTCACGGTGTACCTTTCTGTGGAAATACCCATATGCTTTACGACCATTTCACAATTTCTGGACTATCCTAGTGCTCAACTAAACTTTTATGAAGCAATATTAGGTGACAGCACATTAGCTAGCAAATTTTTTTATAGCATCCAAAAACATTTGAGCTAAAATTTTATAAATCGTTTCGTTTCAGTCTAGAATACAGAAATATGGAAATGTGTATTTTTTTAAAACATTTTGCAAACCCTGTTTTTTTATTACCTACAAACTTTTCAAAAGATAGCTATAAAAAATAAAAAAAAAACCTTCGGTAAACATGGTCAAAACAACATTTTGATGCATTACCCATATTTTAATCCCTTAAAATGCCATAAAAAAATAAATATTTTTTCAAAATAATTTGTAATAAAAACAAAATTGTAAAGCTTTCAACACACTGTCATATACTGCTGATAACACAATAAATGTCTACCTCACTTATCTACCCAACTGATAACACTCTGATAGCAGCGAGAATTTTTACGCAATTTACTTTGGAGAAAAAAAGTTGAAAAATTCCCTAAAGCTTTTGTTTTTTTTTATCATAATTGCAAAAAAGCTCGATAACAATGTTATCACAGCAGGTGCAAAATGTTACATTTATATACACAAATGTATTGTATATATACTATTTATATCAGTTATTATTCTTAACATTTTCATTATTTTGTTTCATATCGAATGCAATTGAACTGTTAATGAAAGAATATGAATAACTGCGGAATGTGAAAGAGTCAAACGCTGCATATACTCGTGTGTTTACTGTATAGGGTAAAGAATTGGGGAAAAGCTTTTCAGATATCAGTGCGAAGTGAACTTTTTTAACGTGTGGTTGACAATACGAGTTACCTTAAACGTGACAGGTGTGAAAAAGTACATTAACATTTTTATTTTGAATTGTATATAACTTTTTTGTATATGGTATAATCAATTATTTTTGTTTAAGCAACAGTTGAGAATTTTGAACTTTAAAAAGTCTGCTGTCAGGAATAAAATACAAAAAAATGGCCTACAGGGACAGCATGCAGCTTAATTCAGGCATGCGTTGCGCTAAATATATGCTGCTTATTGTCAGCTTTATGTTTGCGGTAAGTTCACCAAAAACGTTGGTTTTTAAATTTTTTTTAAAATTGTACTAAGTTTTATATAAAAAATTACAATGTATTTACATTATCATTAGTCATGCCAAAAAGCTACGCCATTTTGTTTTTTCTTTATAGAAATCAGTTTTTCTTATCAGCTTTAGTAATTTCGCCATACTCTCATGTTTTTCCTCGGTACTAGCTATCTTTTGCTGATAAAACAAAAAACTGTATGTGTTTAGTATACAAAAATTTCTATTACACAAACACTGGAAAAATCCAAATCTTAGTTTTCCAAGTTTCATTGCAATAAAACACATTAATCATATTTCTAATAACCTTGGAAGGAAAATCAAGACCGTTTAGATTAGGCTCAAAATTAAGAATAGTCTTATTATACAAGCAGTATGATCATTGTAGAAAATGTAATATCAAGTGAGTTACAAAAACAAAGATAAGCAACAGAAAAAAAGAAATTTAGATTTAATTTGTTTCACTTTTTGTCTGGGTTCTCAATAGATCTATGCAAAAAGAGAGACACATCAAGCTTAGAAATTCTAACTAATCATCTTAAAAGTCACTGATGATTTCGTTTTGCAACAGATGAAACTAGTATGACTAGCTTTAGGAGCCATTCATTAAGTACGTTAGTCAAAATAGGGGGGGTCCGGCAAAATTTCACCAAGGGGGAGGGGGGTCAATGAAAATCTCACGTCAACTTTTTTAGTGCAAAGAGAATACATTGTTATATCAGATTACATTAAAAAGTTATGAGGCAAGCCTCACGGAAGGGAGGGGGGATTCTGTCAGAACTCATGAAGTTTCACCAATGGGAGGGTGGTCCGAATTTTCAAAAAAACACCTCATGTAATTAATGGACGGCCCTTTTTTCCAAATTTATCTTGGTTTAATGTAATTTTTTTGGAGTTGAACAGTAAACTCAGTAAATTAATTATGATCATTGTATGACCTTTAAAATTTATTTAAAACTTAGAATATATTTAAATTGCCCAAAGTATTATTAACATTTATTGAAAATCATTAGAAAATGTTTGCTTTGTTTCAAATATTATGGAAACATTATTACTAAGTAGAAATAGCTCAGAACTAAAATTAATATTAGCCTTATATAAAGACTTAAAGATCAGTGTTGTAGACGAAATTGGCAAAATAGAAAGAGACACAAAAAATAACTATTAAAAGTTTTAGCTTTGACCTTGCTAAAAATCAAATACCAGAAAATGATTTCCCGTGTTTTGTGAGCAGAAAAGGATGCACGCTTTGTTTTATGATTGCCGTAATTTATTTGATATTTAGCGATACTTTAAATACTCTCCAAATACAAAGTTATAAAACTATGCTTGCACAAAAATTGCCACGCCCACAGCTTAAAACCCTTTTACACTTTTCTAAGGCAAATTTGTATCACCAAATGTTGTCGTATCAAGTCTTGTAACATACTTACGTTACTTCAATAGCCAATATTATGTATGACGCAGCCTCAGTATAGCGAATTTAAGCTTTTTCTTGTATGAGAAGCAACCCCGTACATCTAGAGATGCCCCGCGCTTGTTGTGTTTATTTGTGTTGGTATATTAGAACCTTATTTTTTGCTTCACGCATCAATTTGAAGACATTGGGGAAGGAAACAACTTCGATATCAATGAATTGGTTGTAAATGAGGAACTGTTTCATTCGCCTTAAGTCCTTTACTGGCACCATCTATTGTCAATAGTGCTTGTCCAAGGCATTCCTAGTATTTGTGTAAAATTTCTTTGTATTACCTAAAATAACTCTTACAGAATACCGTTTAGCTGCCACGTCGACTTAACAAAATTCTCTTAATTTTTGTGCAGAGCTTGCCAAACTAAAAGAACTGTATCACTCTAGTGCTTTAAAGACTTTTCTTTTAAAGGTGGTAGCAAAGTCTACTTCCAAAATTCTCCTATCTTTTTTCCAGAGCTTATCGGAACCACGTCAAATTGCAGCAGGAGACACACGAAAAGAGATTAACAGTCAGACAAGAATACTGAATGACGAAATGAATACATATATGTATATTAGACCGGGTCCAAATTTAGATTCATCCAAACATCGACTCAAATGTTAGAAGGATCTTTAAAAACGATATCTGCGTCACTATTTTTTCGATCCGAGAAAAACCTTTGATTCTCCTGAAGGTTCTTTTTGGCTAAAAAAACAGTGTTTTTTGCTCGTAACTTTTATTCCTTCACAGAATGGATACCCGAATTTAGTCGCAAAATAAAGATTACATTCTTGCAAAAAAATTGACGTTAAAAAGTTTTAAATTTTTTTTTCTTTTATAGATAATATTCAGTCCCAAAATTTGATTTTTGCACATTTTTTATATGGAAAAAAACTTATGATTTTGACTTTCAAGAAAGTTTGGAGTGAATTCTTCTTTTTTGTCTTCAACATACTTCTAACAAGAAAATCAAAAATTCAAGAGCAATGGAGTCAACGAAATTTTCATTTGAATATTGTCAGGAGCACTGTTATTGCTCGAAGTC
Source organism: Tricholauxania praeusta (assembly GCA_949775025.1). Classification (NCBI taxonomy): domain Eukaryota; kingdom Metazoa; phylum Arthropoda; class Insecta; order Diptera; family Lauxaniidae; genus Tricholauxania; species Tricholauxania praeusta. The sequence goes on along the minus strand of OX459030.1, from coordinate 121,476,580 downwards.
TGTTTAGTAAATGAATGGTTTCTTAGTACTTTTTCTTTTCAAATTAAGCTTTGAAGCATTTTCCCTTACAAAATTTCAGAAAAATGAGCAAAATTTCAAAGAGATCATATATAATCGCTCAAAATTTTGCGTCATTTTGATATGAAACCAAGCATAAAATTTTACAATTTTAATAATTGAAATCGATTTTATAGTTGATATCATTCAGATTCGGAGTCTGCCGCATTATAAAATATGACGATCTGTAGGTCTATCTGATCATTAAGTTCTGCCTGATCATTAAAATTTATCTGCTCATTGAGGTCACCCAGACTCAGATTGAGATCAGTGTGGTGATTGAGGTTTGTCTGGGCATTGAATTCAATCTATGGAGCTTGTCTAATTACGTAAGCTTATCGGATGATTCAGTTTTGTTTGATGATACAGTTTTGTCCGATCAGTGAAGTCTGCTTAACATATGAGGTTTGGCTTGTCATAGAATTCTAATTAAGCAATATGGCTTGTACATTTAAAAAGATCTGTCTGCTCATTTAGATTCGACTCTTCAATAAAGCTTACTTTAACTTATTGATATGTCTATAATGAAAAAAATTAACAAGATTATAGTTAATTCAATTCGGATTGAATTTTTGTTGTTTTAAAGTCTAATTAAAATGTGGTTGTCTTAACCCAACATCTTACTTGCATACAATTTGCTCATGCAAAATTTTTCCATACAAAAAACTTTACCAAAAAATGCAAGCTTAAGAGATCGTTTTAGTTTTCCCTCAGTATAAGTGCTCTATATCTTTTAATGACCGAAAACTTCTAATAAATATAATGAACGATTTTGGACGAAAAACTATAGCAATATGGTTCCGCTTTTCTGCCATAACGGTGGTCCTAATTGTTCCTTAATATAAAAAGAATAGATCTCAATTTACTTGATCCTAATATTATTTTCGTATGTTGTTTTTCTACAGATAACCGCTATACTGCTAATCATGGTCGGCACAACTATTCAAGCTATATTTGGTGACTTCGAACAATTTTTGGATGCCAAATTTGCATCACCACCAGCACTACTCATAGTTACTGGTTTTCTTATGATATCCGTTTGTATATTGGGTGCATATGGTGCTGTTCGGGAGAGCGTGATGCTCATCAATTTGGTAAGTATCAATATGGCTTAAAGTTTAAATGTATACCAACTAAATTGATTTTATACAGTATGGCGTATGTCTCTTCGTTGTTTTCGTACTTGAAGTTGCTGCCGCTATTACAGCTTTCGTTATGCAAGGTCAAGTGCAGGAAATGTTAATACGCACCATGAATCAATCTCTGGAGGATTATGAGGATAACGAATATGTGAAATCAGGTGTTGATTTCATGCAAACAGGAGTAAGTTGGAGAGTCTTTGTTAGATAGCTAGCATACTACATTTGTCTTCAATCACCTAGTTGGAATGCTGCGGCATTGTCAGCCCAGCCGATTGGCGCCCTCACTATAGCCCTAATCAAAATATAACCAATGTAGGAAATGACAATATTGATATCTATGTGCCACCCTCTTGCTGCGGTAAATTTAATGATGATCAAACAGAGTGTGAGGATGAATTCAAAGCTGGGTGCTTACATCGCATGGAATTCATAATAGCGCAGAGTACTATGTTAATTGCTACTGGTGCAACAACTGTAGCATTTGTACAGGTTGAAATTTATTTTACGATATATCTTAAAAAAGTTCCAAGATAATTATTTTTTTTTCTTTAGTTACTTGGTGTTCTCTGCGCCTTTATGTTGGCCAAAACACTGCGTCGTAACAAATCCATACGTGAGGCACGTCGTTGGCAATTACAGCAAAGCTTGGGTGTATTAATTTCTGGCGGCAAGATGGTACCACCAGTAAACTCACCCATGACTGTTTATACGCAATTAGAGAAATCTGAGCGTTATTTGGAACAGGATCCTGTGGCATATACAGCTAACAGTCCAAGCGTTAATTGAACTATGCTTTGAGTAGAATTACAGCAGTAGTATGATGTGGAAGTTGAGCATAAAGTTAAAAATACAAAGAATATTTCATATAGGATTTTAAAGTTTTTTATCAATAAAAAAGTATTGATTTTTTCTTAAATTACAAGAAAAGCCCTGTGCAAATTTTGAATAATTGCTTGAAAGTGTGCAACAATAAAATTGATTTAATTTGCTTGTCCTCTTTTAAAAAATCAAATTTATTACTGTTGCATGTTTTTAAGTGTTTATTGAATTTGATGATTAGCCATTAGGACTCACAGGCATAAAGTTATATATTTTTTAAGTGCAGAATAAAAGTATTTCTAAAAATGCTAGTTTATTTTAAAAGTGTTGTCAAAAGAAGAGATGAGTTTGCGGGAAAAAAACCTCTTAATTTTATTGTTCTTGAAAATCAATCTATTTAAACCCAAATTTTAGGTTTATTTTAGTGTAAAGCTCTCGATAATAAGTTCCTACATTAGTAATTAGATTGGTCTCAAGCCTTTTGATAATTAGTTCCAACATAAGTAATTAGATAGGCCTCAGCACATTATGTGTTTAAATATCACTGTGCTCTAATTACAACGTAATCGCTAAGCCCCACACATACTGCTTATTGATCTCTTCTCGAAAGAAATAGTTTGATAAGCTACTATGTATTCAACTTAAAGAAGTCAAAGGACTCAAGGAATTTGATCACATTTATGTAAAATATATACGTGCAAAGATATGTCCGGAACTCAAAAGTCCATCCAGGACTAATTCTAATTTTGTAGCTTAAATTTTTTCATATCAGCGATCACCTAGTCTCCGAAACAAAGAATCGACCTATTTGTTCATCTCGCATCTGGCGATTGTGAATTGGAGTTTCGTTTAGCTGGAGCATTGTCTTCCATTTATCGATGTGTTCCAGCCATTATCAACGTCGACGAATATTCATCTTTTAAGTCTTTAAAAGCTTTCTAGATTTTTTGGTTAAGTCTTTTAGTTCATACACAATCGTCATATACAGAAACAAATATACAACATTAGATTATGGGTGGTCTGTTGCTGGATTGCGTTGTCTTGGTTTTGTTCTCATTGGTAGGGCTACCAGATGCCCTGCTTGCAAAAGTAGCACATTTGTAAAATTTAAGAATTTTCAAAAAACACAAACAAATTTCGTAATTTTTACAAAAAAAGTATAGTAGTAATTAGCAAAAAAAAAAAAAAAAAAAAAGGACCCCTTTTCTACTTTCCCATAGCACAAATAAAAAACATCATTATTGGGTTTTTTTTTTTTTTATTTATTTACATTGTTTCCTTAAAACATTTCTTGTAAAATTTTGTTTATCGACCAAAAAAAAAAAAGGTCGTAACTTCGAAAGTAGTGAAAAGTAGTACATTTCAAGTGAAAAGTAGCAAAGCCTTGCAAAAGTAGCACTTTTGCTACTTTAGTATGCCATCTGGTAGCCCTACTCATTGATCGTCTCAGATTCGCCATCTCCACAATCTCGATTTAAGTTTTGCAGAGAGATCAGTGTGAGACAGCAATGATGTCAATTTCATTTGTATACCATAGTAGTTGGACCCGCATAACATACTCTAATGTAAAATTAAATTTACCTAAAAATACAAGAGCATAACCTTAATAAAATTCAGGGCCAATTTGAAGCAGCCCAGGTAAGTTCTTTCCATATTACTCTGTACATCGCGGCATCCCAAGAATTGCCTTGCCCCTATACATATTTGACCAGTCGATTGACAATATTGTCAACTAACCAATGCGGGCTTAAGATCAATGAAAGATGATGGGTATCGATTTGAAACTCATTATCTTTTCTATAAGATCCTTTGGTTTGTTTGAATTTCATCCGATCATTGTGGTACAGAAAGGTTTTACATGTTTGGACTCTACGTGTTAGAGCATTTTGTTATTCAGGCTCACGCCTCGGTTATTGCAGGACAATTTTAAAATGAGACAAACAGAGCTGATACTTTAGTCATCAGGCAAGCATTTGTCTCTCTGAATTCGGGTAATGATTCGACACAAAAATGACTTCCTGCTTTGTAAAATTTCAATTATTACTTATTGCATTCATTGGCCATTCATAAAAAATATTTATTGAATACGTCTGCCATACCCTGTGGGTCCATAGCCAAATTTCTTCACTAAAAATGTCTTCGATTTCTAAAGTTGTAGTTTTTTTACAGTTTGCTTTTTTGAAATTTGCTTTGCCACATACATATATAATTTTCGAGAAGTGTGACAGATGCGAATTATACTTTCACGCATGAATCAATTATTTAGGCTACCGCGATTCCTTTGGCTCTGCCAAAGCGGTATTTTGAGAATAAATAAGCAACTTTCAGGGATGAGTTTGACAACATGGTTCATTTAAAAGTCTTATTCATAAAATCTGTGGAGTTTATTTAATGAACTATTTATGTATATCAATAAAAAGAAGAAAAGTGTATGTACATACTTTGAAATAAATTGTAGAAAATAAACAATAAATCACTTACCCATTGCGGTCTTACACAGTTTAGAGACCACAGCTAAAAATTAATTTGCATAGCAAATGATTTTGAAAGCACTGAAATATAGCGTCGAGTAGAACCATAGCGGATGCTGCACTTAATCAGCAACTGTAACACATTTTACCAGCAAACGCAATACACTCACACCACTTAAGAATTTTTGATAAATTATTTTTAACAAATAAAACAAACACTTGCAAAATTTCGATTAAATTTAATTTAATTTAAGCACTAGCTAATGAAAAGATTTTGAAAAAAACCAATTTCAAATTAACAACTGAACACTGCACTTACACTGGCGGCTCTGCCAGCCGCACCGCTATAAACGCGATTTTTCCATTTCACGTAAATTAACTAAAATATTTTATTGCTTTATTGCTCGAAACTTTTAAATAAATACATATTACCACTTTTCATTACTTTATTATTGATATATTATTGCAAAATATGCAAAACTTTACGGGGGAAATCAAACGCGAACTTTGCAAAGTTAATGAAAACTGAAGCATGAACTAGAACTGTCAACTTGTTTGCCAATTGGCTTGCCAAACTATTAAGCGGGCTACAGACCATCAGATTTTTCATCATATTGTTTGTCAAACAATTTGGCAGCTCAAGCGTATACTTGATCAAATTTTTCATAAAATGTAAGTTTTGTTCTAACCACCAAATTGAAATCGCAGCCTTTTGCCGCAATTCACTAAAGCATATCCACACCGGTTTTGTGGAAATATACTGATTAGAGACTTGAAATGTGCTTTTTAAATGGCAAATGTACTTTTTCGTTATGTACACCAAAAAGTTACTTAAGATTATTAAAAATTTAAAAAAACGTTTAACCTTTTTCTAAAACAAAAAACAAAAAAAAAATCAGGGAAGCTTACTCCACAGGTTTCAGCTAAATTTGCCAAAACAAAAAAGTTAATTTTCAGAAATAGTCCAAGTGTACTGAAAATGCGCTAAGTGTACCGAATGTACCCAAAACTTGTCGAACGTACTGACGACGATTTTTACGATACAAATGTACTAAAAAAAGTACAAATGTATCAAAAATTTCCATCACTGCTACTGACTCTGTGCGTCTTGTCAAAAGCATTTTCGACAAATTATGAAGCATTAGATTAATTTCTTTCCCTACCAGGTGCTATAACCATGGCTAGCAGATTTTTCCTAGCCTGTTAGCATATTGAAGAGAGTACAGTGGTCTCGTCGCAGGTACTTCTTATCTGTTGTCTCTAAGAATTAAACTTAAAGTTTATTTTTTTAATGATAAGAATGTGGAGTTAATTTTTTTGTGAGACTCAAGCAATTATTTACTTACAAGCAGTTTTAATAACATTTCCTTTAAAAGCTTTTTTTGAAAATTAAATAAAATTACCAACAATACATCAAATATCTCTGCTTAGCTACTCAAGTTTTCTAATATCTGCCACAAATTCTGCTAAAATATGTAGTTGTTTTTTAATTGATTTACTCGCGGTACCGCCCACAGAATTGTAATGTTCCACATTAACACCAAAATCGGCCACTTGTACAATGTCAACATCGAAATGTTCGCAAATATTTTGTAAGTCACCCAAAGGGATCTCTGTTAGTTCGAGACCCTTTTGCTCAGCAAGTGCCACAACTTCGCCTATGTAATGATGAGCCTTGCGAAAAGGTACACCTTTACGCACAAGATAGTAAGCCTAGAAAAAATAAAGTCTTGAATTCAAAACAAAAAAAATCAATTTTTCGGAGTTCTCAGAACTATGCAATATAGTGATTCAGTAACTTTTAGTTATACTGAAATTTTCAAAACTTTAGGTGCATAGTTGTAAGTACCTGTATAAAACAGGCCATTAAATAAAACGCTCACCCAATCTGTAGCTAACATATCAGTGCTTAGCGCACCCTCCATTTGTGAACCACACACTTGTAGAGTATTGAGTACACCTTCGGTCACCAGCAACGCTTGACGTAGCCTATCAAAAGCATCAAAGCAGTACTGTTTATCGAACTGCAGGTCCTTGTTGTATGTAGATGGTGTACCTTTGAGCATCATCATAGCACCACTGAGACAAGCGCATATGCTAGACGATATGCCACGTACTAGCTCTAAGCTATCGGGATTACGTTTCTGTGGCATCAAACTGCTACCGGTAGAGTAGGCATCAGCAATGCGCACAAAGTCAAATTCTTTAGTTGCATACAAAATGAGATCCTCTGCAAGTCGTGACAGATGCAAACTGGCAAGTGAAGCACAATAAATGAAATCCACTTTATGAAAGAAATAAGTAAAATGTGATTTTTGTATGTTTTTGGGGGCGTTTATATATATCAGTATGCTGAACTGTACAGCATACTAAAACTTCAAGAAAATTGGGCACATATATGTTACCGACGAAACTAATTCTTAGTATAAACTAATTTTTCCTATGTCAAACTAGTTAATCAGAAGCGTCTTAGACCAACTTGCCTTAATATTCTAAAATTTTTCTAGGCTAAACTGGTTCATCCTAACACGCTTCGGATGAACTAGTTTGACCTAGGAAAAAACTAGTTTATCCTTAAAACTAGTTTATCCTAAAAACTAATTTGGCAGGAAGCATATACATACATACATAAGTTAAGCGATATACTTAAGCAATTGTCCATACCGATTTGTGCATAAATTTTATCTTTTTAATTTTACTCACCCACAAAGTCACGATCGCCCACCGCATGCATGCTGTTCTGCGTGACACCATTGAAACCTAAACGTTTAGCCAACCATATGCGATCCAAACCTAGTGGGTTACCCGCTATTGCACCACTACCGAGTGGCATAACATTCGCACGCTCTTTAAAATCCAATAAACGCAAACAGTCCTCTCTCAGCGCAAAAGCATGAGAAAGCATCCAATGTGCAAACTGTACTGGCTGAGCACGTTGCATGTGCGTATAGCCGGGCATTAAAACACCCGCATTTTGTTCCGCCAAATGAATTGCTGCCTCGATGACTTTCCGTAATCCAGCGAGTGTCTCTCGCACTCCCTTGCGTAGCCACAGCTTAAGGTCAGTGATCACTTGATCATTACGGCTACGACCGGTATGTAATTTCTTGCCCACCTCACCCACTAACTCTGTGAGACAACGCTCGTTGACTGTATGAACATCTTCATCGGTATTAAGAAATTTTATGAGTCCCTCAATCCAATCATAGCGCACCAGTTCACATCCCTTAACTAACGTATTGCATTCCTCTGCGGTCAGGTAGCCAGCGCGAGCAAGCGCTTCTGCATATGCTTTGCTTCCATCAATATCATCGGCATAAAGACGCGCATCCACTGGCAAACTGCAGTTGAGTTCCGCTAAACAAGCAGATACCTTGCCGGTGTTGTTGACAAAACGTCCACCCCAGAGTTGTGACATGAAAATTTTTGATCTATTTTTTTATGATATTTATTTTTTTTAGAGTACGTCGTCCAACCTGTTTAAAGTTTAAATCAAAACTGTGCATTCTGTGCAGCTCAATAAATTCTATCGTCTGATTATTGCAAAATTCGAGCACATACTCTTATCTTTGTACTGCTAAAATAAACATTTAATCAAAACAGCCTAATTGAGTGACGCTTTCGATGTCTGTCGTTAGAAGATCACGTTTACTTCGAGCTAAGAGATGGAGCATATTGCTTAATCTTATCTCGCGTTAGCCTTTCTGATAGGGTTAAGTAGATACTTTTTAAAACATTTATTTTGTATATACGAAATTATCAGTTGCAATAAAAATGTAGATAAAATTAAGCTATTTATGTTTTGGTTGAAAAAGCGTCTTCTATTATTTTGGCCGGTATAGTTTACAAAAATTGTATTTGGAATTTTTCTCAAAAAAAAATTTTTTCTCAAAAAAAATTCCAGTCAAATTAGAAAATGTCTAAGAAAAGTTTTTGAGATCTACAAAGCTATTGTAAGGTAATTTTGTTCGCAAATTAAGATTTTTGCACAGGTAGAAGCTGAAGTGCGACTCATTTCATATTAGTTGGTGCTAGCTTATACAAAACCCTAGAGCATTCTCGTGCAATCATGGAATTTACCGCTTTTTATATGTGCCGTTTGCGTTCTCTTTTTTCATACAATTAATTTACTCATATAATAAGGTAATTTTGCAATACGTTCTGTGTTTTAAAAAATTTGGAATTGTAAAATGAAACATTTATAAAAAAAATTTGAAGAAACTTTGAACAAAACTTTCCAAATTTCAAAATAATATAAAAATTCCAATTGTTCATGATACTTTTTCTTGAATATTGCACATTAATTTGACTTCACATCACATACAATACAGGTTATCATACCGTTTCCAAATCTAGAGTGTTTATAGTTTTAAAATATAAGAGCTTTCATTGTTTAAAGTGCTGTGTTTACTTAAATGTTTTATTTTTCTACACTAACTGAATCTTATGCTTTAACAAGATTACACAGCTAATCGTAAAAACGAAATGCTATAGTGCATGTAATTTTTTTCCTCTAAACTGAAAACTGATAAAAAAGTATGAGCATTTAAACATTGCAGTTTAATGAGCGTTAATTAAGAAGAAAAACAAAATCTGTACGGAGTGAGTAGAAGCAAACTAGTAAAACTATAATAGATAAGAGTAATGGGTGTAAACTATAATTTAACATCCCAGCGGCAAATATGTTATGAACAACATCGATGAATAGTTATACTCAGAGTAGGCAGTAATGCTGCTTCAGCCACAACTATAAATTCTTTTTACAAGGGGATGGCCGGTTTGTAGGCAGTTTGCCTACATCTCTATATACAATGTGTAACAAACGAAAGGCATATTGCCTTAAAACATCCCTTACTAAGAGGCTGTATGGTTTAGCGAGTTGCCTACATCTCCACATACAAAGCATGCAGCCAACAAACAAGACCCCTTTTACCTCCATAAACAAAGCAATCAGCCAGCAAGCTAACTGCCTACAGCTCCATATACAAAGCAGGCAGCCAGCAAGCTAATAAACAAAATATCATAGTAACAATTTCATTTGTGAAACATACAACACAATGGGTATAGATTTTCATACATGAAAAATCAGAATACTTCATCGATTTGCCGCTGGGATACGTACATATGTACATGTTATTTTGCAATAGCGTATTGAGCCCAATTGAGCTTGAAACAAAACAGTATTTTAATTATATAAATGCAAGAATAAATAGAAACAAAAAGTATAAGGAAGAGAAAAAAATTCTGATATTGGAAATGCTCCTTAGGAACGATATTGGGTCTTGGATCCGAATATAACATGCTTTTTGATTTTTTCTTTTTTTTTCTTAAGCACCTTGTCCGAAACCTTCTGTTGTCTTCAGTAACTTTTTGTAAATTTCTATTATGAACATTGATTTAGACTATTTGACACTGCAACGGATTTTACGCATTGGGTCGTTCATGAAATTTTCAGGATTTTAATATTACTATTTTTGTATCTCGTGAGTCTTTAAACGCAGGGCACAAGGTCCACTGAATCTTCCCTCAGAATTGTTTTAAAGGTCTTTTTTTTAGATTTTGCTATTTTTTTATTTGGTAGTTACTAAGTCATAGACACCTAATGTTAAAATATTAAATATTCCGAAGGTATTTTGAACTCTAAGAACTTAATAGTTTCTGTAAGGCTTTTACATCAAATCATTTTTACAACACAAAACCGCAAATATTTTCTTTAAGTGAACAACTTTTTAATGTAACCCAAATTTATGAGGTATACACAGTTTGGTTCGCGTAAAAAAAATTCTTGTGGTCCTGTCGAGTTATTTTAAATGTGACATAATTGTAAATTAAGTAAGTTTTAATAATATAACAACTTATCATATAGTAACACAAGCTATTCGGCTGTTCTCCTCAATGAATCCGCAAATAATTTGCATAATTCAACACACAAACGATGCAGCGGCAAACCCATAACACAGTAGAAATCACCATCAATTTTTTTTATTAAAGCGCCACCAATACCTTGCACACCATAGGCACCAGCTTTGTCGCTGCAAAAAATACAAATAGATTAAAGTTTTATGTAATGAAAACTCATAACTCACAGTGGATGTCCAGTATCCACATAACCTTTTATTTGCTCATGTGTCAAATCACCAAAGTAAACATTTGCAGTTTCAGTAAAACGGTGAACTCCGTGCGCATGTTTGAGCACCACACCAGTATAGCAGACATTGCAACGTCCGGAAAGACTAAAAAAAAGTATATAATGGAAATCGGCTTAAAAATGTAGTGTTTGTTAACTTTCCCTTTTACTTACGCTGTCAACATACGTATTGCATCATCAGCATCTTTGGGTTTACCAAAAACCTCCCTTCCCAAACATACCATTGTATCGGCGGCAATTACCAGAAGGTTTTCTGAGGGATTTTCAGTCTGCAAGCGTGCATAAACTTCTTCTGCTTTACCCAATGCTGTTTGCTCTACAAATTCGGAGAATTCTTTAAAATCGCATGGATTGAGATTTTCCTCAAATGTTGAAGGGCAAAGCTCAGCATTAAGACCCTAAAAGTGCAGAGATAGTGCATATGCTGTATTAAGAACAATGATTCCTTGTTCATTGAGATATCGATGGATCAAGCCTTTTTTAGCGTTGCCTATTGCCTAATCTGTTTCAAGTTAATAGTCCTATTATATGCTATCTTGAAGTGTAAGATTTTTATTACAAAGTGGTTAAAATAGTGAAGATTTACTTTTTGTAGTTGACACAAAGTTTAACTTTGAAAACTATAATTGCATCAGAAGACTTGTAATTGATACAGAGGACCGTACTCGTCATAAAATTCCAAAGAAATTTAGAAACTAATGATAAAAATATGTGAAATTATGCATTTCAGATTGATTTGTGTGCGTTGAGCTTACAGTTTTTCTATATTTTTATGAATTAACATCTTAACTTTGACTGCAGTATCCCGGCCAGCAACATTCCATTAAGAATATCAAATATCCAAACGATAAAGGATAAGATAGGATATTTCTAATTTAAATATATTCAAATATGCCTCAAAGCAGTTTTTTGCACTTTAAGCAAGCATATCGCAGGGTCCTGACGTGATGAAAAGAAACTGAACTTTCAAATGAAATGGATTTTGGAAAAATATGTGTCTATTTAATCTCTTGAGTGTTTGATAGCTTTAGTTATCCCATATCCCTGTTACCATCCAACACAACTACAGCTTTCAAATTATGGCTGGTTGAATATTTTTTCCAGAGACATAGTAATCCTTACTGTGACTTTATCTCACCTAAAATAAATAAGTCTTTCCAACCGCCCTGATCTACTGGTAAAAAATGCTGTCTAATACAATTATTGTACTTACAATTGACTTTACAAGCTCCTGCCGACGCGGTGAACCACTAGCTAGTATTATTCTTTTAGCAGCTAAAAATTGCTTTATTGGTGCCAGCATTTTATGCAAAATTTATAGTATAATTCGCAAAAAAACTTTTAAGTCTACATCAAGCGCGTGGATTGAATTTGTAAACAAAAACAAACGAATGACATTTTCTGCTGAAACAAAACAGCTGTTGCGCTGTGTTTATTAAAATAAAACAAAAAGTTTCGGAGAATTCTTTCAGTACAAATATATTGTACGTTTTACTTCCAAATTAATTCACATTTCTTTCCACGCTACATAAAACGATATATGCATAGGCTTTTCTGTAATATTCTAATATGATTTAATTGTTTAAATTAACATGAAATAAAATTAAAAAGTAGTTCAACTACTGGAAAACATGAAAAAAATTCATAGATAACATTTTCATTGAAATGTAAAAATAATGAGCTGTTGTAATTTTAAAGTTCTTCATCATATTCATCAACTTTGTCGGATAAATTGTAGCATTTAGTTGGTGATGTCCACATTTTCAAATTGATATCCTTGCATGTATTTTTATCGATATCAACGCCACGCAAATACTCATTAGGACCCAAACAATTGGGACAGGTGATAAAGTCCATAAGAAAAGTTACCTAAAAGAAAGACAAATAGATATCATTGTAACCTGTATAAGCTACATTTATTTAATTTGTTTTATGAAAAAACTCGTTTCATAAGACGGTTCAACCTACCAAATACAGTATTCACACTGCTACACAATGTTAAGCTAAAGAAAAAACGGTTGTTTATGAAGTTATGGCATGTGTTTGTTTGTCGGAAAGGAAACTCCATTAATCAAAAGAAAACTAGTTATATCGCGATTGAGTTTGGTAAAAAAAATAAACAATTTTAATTCATTAAACACAGCATTTCTCGAACATTGTAAGTTAAAAAGATTTTTTTTTTCAAATATATTACGAATTAAAAATAGATAACAAAAAAAATCGTCAAATTTACTTAATGAAATCAGTATGACAGATAGTGTTGTATGAAACAAGTTTTTTCATTAACTAGTTAGGTATGGATAAATTAAATTCAGTGCCTTAAACTAATCGACGAAGTGAAGGAAATTTCCATTGACCGTTGTATTTCGCTATTGTCAGCCGCTTGTAAAAAAAACTAAGGTTGACTTTTTAAGGCATTATTTCGAGAATCAACTCACAGAAATTACGATTAACGTTTAAATCATATAAAATTTTTTAATTTAAAATTTGAAGGTTCTATATGGTTCAGAATTCGTGTAATCAACCGGAAAAAATCGCTGTTCTCAATTTTTATCGAAATGTTGAAAAACTGTAGTTTTTGATCATGCATATATGTAAGTATCTCGATCAAGCTGGAGTTTTTTCTTTTTTAATTTAATGCTCTTAAACAAATCAAACGATTTGAACAAGGCTATAACATATCGAAGGAAATGAATCAATCGTTCGGTTCAATTAATCGTTTAAAAAAAATTTGACTTTCATTTTTTTGTGTTCAGCGCCTTTAAAAAATCTGAAAAAAATGTCGTCGAACGCGTTCAATATTGTGCATGGTACGCGCTTACTTGTGCATCCCCTTTCGATATCCCAAAAATTTCATTCAAACCGTTTAATTTGTATATGTAGCAGCAATAAAGTTTTGATAAAAAAATTCTTCGTCGATATTTAGCCATTTTTTCACCATTTCGATAAAAATAATACCAATTTTTTGATCTAATTTTTGACCGGTAAGCGTTTATAAGGTTTTAATGTTTTTTAGAGCTCTTCAAAACAGCAATGAGTAGCTTTGTTCTCGATCCGATTATATTCTTTTTATGCATTGTCATGTCATCGTAACCAAGCGCAACTGAAGAACTTTTTAAGCGCAATATTATAGAAAAAAGGGCTCAATACCTAATTTTAAAACGAAAAAAAATCACAAAGTTTTTCGTTTTTGCTTCGCACAGCACCTACTTTAACATTATCTTGTCATACAAGTTAACAAGCCCTGTTCTTTGATTGTATTTAAAGCGCTTTAAGAGCACAACAAAGAAAATTAATTAGTTCAACAACTTAAAAACGTTTTTAACCCTAGTAGCATAAAAAAGGTCTTATAGCTTCTTTTATAGGCCTTTTATAGACAAGTATAAAGACAACATATTATATACATAAATTTGTTATAGGGGCTTATAAGAGCCATTTGGCGTATGAAGTATAAAGACACTGAGACGTCAAGTTTTTCAAGTGACTTATATGGCTATACTATTAAGATATAAGAGACATGCGGTCTCTTTCTCATGATTTTATATCTTGTTCTAGCAAGATATTATAAAACCAAATTTCACTACAAAGGCGAAGTTTGTTATTAATTTTGATACATAGCTATTTAAAAGACATCACTGTTTTGTAAGCTAGATTTTTGTCTTCATAACTTTTCCTAATGCTTCTAGCGAAGTCAGTATCTAAATCAGTGCAAGGCATTCTGTTGCCCGCGGGCATCCTGCTGCAGAACTCCGAACAGAGGCTGTTTTCGTTGTGTACGCTGCGAAATGCGAATGGGCTCGACTCGATTACGTTCGGCTGTTTTTTTTTTTTTTTTTGTGCACATTCTTCTCTAATTTCTCGTGGCGTAGTTCACGCACATATTGACATGCATTGGTGTTGGTTTGCCTGAGACTAATATAAATAAACTCAAAGATATCTACCAGTAAAAATATTTGATTTAGTTTCAGCAGGTAAAATCCGATATTACCTCATTATCAAGTGGCATCTTAAGCAGGTCAAAAAATAATATTTGGACTTCAATAAACAAATCTGCTATAGATCGCAAAAATATATTAGACATGAAGCTGTAAAGAACACATTTTTTGCTCTAAATACCTTTGACAGAGTAACTTAATCTTTAAATACGTTTCAAAAACCCTTTTTTTAACCAAAATCCATTTTTCCAGGATTTGTTTGATTTGATATTTAATTTTTTCAAAAACCAACAATTATGACTCAAAAACAGTTCTCCGAAACTATGCTTTGCCTGATATAGTAAAGTAGCAAAAGTTAAGTAAAATAAAAGAAGGCCGACCTCTTTAATTAGAACAGCGAGTGCTTTATATTTCTACTTAAGAGAAGTTCTTTAAAAAAAAACTTACAAAATAAAATAAATATTTTTTGATGAAAATGAATTTTAAACATTTTTCCCGATTTCACCACGACTTTCATGAACAAGCTAAGTTCACCTATGACTGATAGTCACTAAGGTAACCGATTTTTTGGGAATACATAATTATTTTGAATGGGTCGATTGTATTAAATAACAACGATATAATTTTTCATAAAATGCTATCAAGGCGTCTGGCTGGGGGCGAATCTTGTAAGAATCTGATTCGAAAAAAGTTTGCGCGCAGCCATTGTCACTACGAGATCTTTTATCTGTGGCTGGCTGCCCAGACTAACGACTAATTCCATTTTTGGCTTAAGTTTACTTTAGCTGACATTCTCCAAATCAATTTCTTTTTTTAGGGGTGATAGAGGGTGAAAAATAAAAAAATATAAAAATTTCAAAAAAAGTCGCTCGGATCTAGTATCGGAGATATAGACATCGGAAGTTGCGGATATAGCTTTTGGAAAAATGGTTATAAGTTGGGAACCCCTGAATGGATTTCAAAAAAATGGGTGTCATAAGATAGATAATTTAATGGCCTACAATAATGGTGCGCGAAGTTTTGAAATTTGACCCATATTTTTGGAGATATTACGATTTTTGTAAAATTTCGACCAATTTTTTTTTAAAAAAACGTTTTTTTTTCCAAAAAATGTGTTAATGACCTGAAACTTTTTTAGCGTTTTAAGAAAGCTTATTTTATTCCCTTTAAAATGGTATATAGCTTGTTTTAAATTTTTGCGTATTTACCCCCTTTTTTGCCGGAAAATAAAAAAAAATATGCAATAAATTCTTATGAAAAGTCTCTATTTATGGACAAAAACAATAAATAACCAACAACAACAACAACAATAATTGTAAGACTATTTTCATTTTAAAACTTAAAAATTTTTATTAAAAATCGCGCGCTCTTTTCCTTCAACATACCCTCATATTTTAAAAAATTTTTAATTTATATGATAACCATATTATTTTATTATGAGAATCGTTTGAATAATAATAGTTGTAGGTGTACTAATCGTTGTTGTTGTTGTTTTCCACTGTTTTTGCCCACAAAAACATAGTTTTCATAAGAATTCATTGAATATTTTTTTTTGATTTTCTTTAAAAAGGGGCTAAGTTCACAAAAATTTACAGGAAACTATATACCATTTTAAAGGGAATAAAATAAGGTTTCTTAAAATGCTAAAAAAGTTTTAGGTCATTAACACATTTTTTGAAAAAAAAAATGTTTTTTCAAAAAAAAATTGGTCGAAATTTCACAAAAATCGTAATATATCCGAGCGACTTTTTTTGATAATTTTATATTTTTTTGTTTTTAACTCCCTTTTAGGAAAAAAAAAATAAATAAAATTGGACAATGTCAGCTAAAGTAAACCTGTTCCTCAGATTTTCAAAATTGGAAAACACTTTGTATATATTTTATTTGGGTCCATTTTCGCATGATCGAATTTTCGAAGCAAAACTTCTCATATGCAAGTAAAATGAACTTTAGTTTATTGAATTCAATGGATATAATGGCGAAACATTAAAAAATTTTGGTTTTTCACTTCAACTCAACCTAAAAATTGTTTGAACTTACATTTTTATGTTCCAAACACTTTTGTGCGATGCGTCCATATGTGAACATCTTACAGTTTATGCAAACTAATGTTTTTGATAGTCGACCACAAATACATTGCTCGCCAGGTAGAACCTCATTTTTATCTTCAATTTTTAAATCATTTACAATTGTCTTCGTGATTAATTCTGATTTATAAATTGCCGGATCGGTTCGAGAATTCTTTAGCACTTCAGCGACTAATTTATGACCTTGTCGAGCGATTTCTAGACGTGCTCCGGCTGAACGCTTCTTGTACATTTTGCAATTGTTTTTTCTAAATCTTGAAAAGCGATATTTTATTGTAAGTTATACTCCATCAATTGATCAACATTTATTAATTTTTTGATTAAAATTTTATATTGAAATATCTTAAAATTCACGCGAAAATTACCTTTTTTAATTTAACGGTACAATTTTAATTAATGACAATTCCAATTAAATTGAATTGAGGTTGCCACATCTTGTCAATATTAAGCGCGTACAGACCACCAAACTGATAGATAACTACTTTGACAGCTCTGCGTACACTTGATCAAATTTTTCGTCAAATTTTAGTTTTGTTCCGACCACCAAAAAAATCAAGATGGAGACCAAATTATCAAGTTAATGGAAGCAGTTATGTTAATAAAAAAGGAAATTGATTCTTAAAATGTTTTAGGAATTTCAAAATATACATACATGTATAATTTGTTTTGAAGACCACAATAACAATTAAACAATAAGGTAAAATTTTCAATGGATTCATATCAATTTTAGTTTTGATATTAAAACTAAAACATTGCTGATAGTTGAAACAACTATAAGTAAATTGTTCCTTCCTTACTCAGAGTTTAAAATTAATTTTAATGAGAATTTTTATCCGTTTAAAAACAAAGCCTTCTGCTACTACACCCGCCTACTATTTTTTTATCAGAGCGATTTACACTCGTTGAATTCTTTTTTCAAGTTACTGGAGCGTACACACCATGAAATTGTTGGTTAAATTGGTTGTCAAAAAAGCAGAAAATAAAATTCTCTGTTTTCCATCAAACAATTTGATCGACAATTTGATGAGAGTTCATGTGTTCAAATTCCATATATTCTTCTGTTGGTCAAATTGTTTGACAAATAGTCTGATGAAAAACTTGATGTTCTGTACACCTTTATTTACATATTTATCAGGGCTGAATTTTTTTATCAAATTCAAATTAATGCAACCGTGGAATTTACACCATCGCTGTCAAGAACAAACAAAACATAAGACAGAAATTTTAACAAGGCTTGCTTTTAGTCATGTGTATGTAACTAAGAAATAACGGAATATTATATAAATAATGAAAATATTCCAAATTATGCAAAAATTTAATATTCTAATGTTTCCAAAAACTACAAGCTGTCAATAAACTTAACAGCTAAATAAAACAAGTCAAATGGAACGAATATTTTTAGGGTCCAAAGAAATGTTTATGCTGTATAGAAATCAATAATCGTAAAAAGCTCTGATATTATTTAAAAATAATAAGTTCCGAGCCAGTAGCTTATAGTTTAAGGCTAGGCCCACACTTGTGGCTTTTCAACGCGAGCTGTCCGCACGTTGTAAGTCGCTCGTTGATCGTGTAACCCATTGCATATAATTTTGTATAATGCTGAGTTGTGCGTTGAAAAAACGTTCGTGTGGCCTTAGCCTAATTTTTTTCACACATTCAAACGGACAAAAATGCATAAAAGCTTATGTTGTATGTGATGTGTGTTGCAAATCTTTTATCGAACCGTCTGACAAACATTAAATCGATCACTAACAAGCTCATACCTGCTTTATTTTATCGATTGGCTTTATTTTAAAAACAAAAAAGTAGCACCTGGAGATGAGAGCTTAAAAGATATTTTAGGCTATGTGAAGGAAGGAGCAAAAAACTCCCAGTATTGAGCCTCGTTTAATATCGAACTATATTAAAACTGCCGTTAAGTTCAACATAGTACTTATTTTGATTTTGCAAATGTTTCGTAAGAAACTCGATTCTCTTAAATAGAATGCAACCAAAAAATACTTGATTCGAGTTAAATGAAAATTTCAGCTTGTACCTCGTTTGTCTTGTGCCAAATTTGTTATCAACTGGCAACCTTAATAATTCACAAGGTTGTTGTCTTCACTAAAAACTCCAGTGCCTGTGATTAAAGATGACAAACCACTTGTTGTTGCGAACATCTCTGTCTTGCATACAAACGAATTCTTTGGAACAAAGAAACAGCTGTTTATGACATTGCGCTCTCATAACGCCCCAAAAAGAGCGATAGGCTCCAAGCATGGCTCTTTTTTTTTGGCAGAAAGCCCCAAATGTGCACTCCAACGGAATTTCAGTCTATTCGTGGAAGTAAGCCGTGTTGTGTCGTTATATTCTGACGGAATAGTAAACGTGCAAATTGGAAGCAAAATTTAATACAATTAATTTTTTTCTCACACACATTTTTTGGTGCATTATTAAGCAGCTGTTTTGCTGCAGAATAATTTGTAAAAAAAAAACAACGCGCAGTTAAAACAACATAATTAAAGTGAAATAATAGAAATATAAAAGTTTGATAGTTAAAAATTCTTGCATGTTTTCTAAGTCATTTGACTGCGTTGCTTGGTTATAAAAATAAAATTGACCTATTCCCCCACGGTTCTTCCACCACACAACGAACAACAACAACAATAATATATTGCTAAAACAAAGTTTTACAACATGGACTCTGTCAGTGCAAATTTTGATGAAATTCGTCAGAATGAAATCACCGCCGTACCCAGGTATGGATTGAAGCTGCAATTTAACCACGTTTGGCCGGAAAAGCGGAATCAAAACTTGCGTCCATCGATTAAGCAGACATTGCCGTTACTGTCGTTGGCCTGCAGGTAGGTTCCAAGTTAACCACCCTATCTGGTTATATTTTTAAGTGGAATGAGATAAATTGGTTGCGTGGACTCCGATTCGCTTCGTCAAATTACATACATGTTTTGAATGATATCTGATGTTTTCGCGGAATGACGTTGAGATTGCAAAGTCTCTTTGCTTCAGTTTACCTTAGCTCCCATTGATTCTTGTTTACCAAACCAAATTTTTGTAATTCTACCAATAGATATAGCAATAGTAAGTTGCGGATAACTAAATAACAGATTGAATTGATAACCCTTAGATTAAGCCCCTATTCGGCAATTTTTGTTCAAGTTATTGCACAGGAACTTATTTTGCTAATTTTTTATTTAGTTAATTTTTTATTGTCAAATGTTTTATTTGGCTTAAGATGCTGATACATCTTTTAACAAAACTTCTGATTCCTTTCAAGGTTTCTGTAACGTTTCGGAAATGTTTCAAGTAAAATCAAAAGCAGTCATTGACACATTGCAGAAAGCTTTCTGAAATGGAAATGAAACCTTTCAGAAAATATGTAAAATTTCATGTTAAAGATTTCTGAAAGGTTTCCGAAACGTTATGTGCCGAGTGTTAACATATTTTAAGGTAGTCAACTTTTCTTTGAACGTTCTTATTAACAAGTTGTTTTTCCCATACTTATAAAATTTATATTAATTTGAAATTGACGACAGACGATACTGGCCCACATTAATTGAGCTTTTTGAGGTGACTCCCTCGATGGGAATACTTGAAGGTCTTGCACGTAATTTTTTTGTATATAAGATAAGGTATTGATCAAAAAATTTACAATATAACTATGTACTTAAGTTGTTTGCCAAAAGTTCAGCGCTGTGAAAAGTTTCGTAAAAAGACTCGAAAAGTGGATATTATGGGTCGATGTTTGCCTTGTTCACCTTAACGCACATTTTTGCACAAGAACGAACAGCTGAGCACTTTTCCGCAAATGTGCTGCAAATGCGAACCGTAATTACTTTTCGTTGCGTTGCTTATTGGATTGTATTACCTTCTTATCCTGCGACTACCAAATGTTAAATAATTATCGCCGTTTGAAGCAGGCATTCTTCTGCAGGTCACGTCATTCTGTAAAATGGAATTAAACACAACAGAATGGCGGTGATAAATAAATTCGATCAAGGTCTTTTATGGATTATTCCACCTTCTAGTGAAGTCTTTCACAGTACTGTGTTTCTCACTATTTGCTGTAAAATTTCGTTTACGAAATTTCTGCTCGAAAGATAAATTGATGATTGTTTGCGTGGAGTAAATACCGGCGATGTTTTTAAATGTTGCAATTGATGTTTAATTCATTGATTTTTGGTAAATCGATATTTTTTTAATGAAATTATCGATTATTTTATACTTGACTTCAAATTTAACTTTGCAAATATTATCGCATATAATAGCTTTCAGAAAAATTTTACACAATAATTTAAAACAATTTCACTCATGTTACTAACTAGTAACATGTAAAATTTAGCACAGTTTGTGCTGAATTTCACACAGTTTAATTTACAGTATACATACATACCATAAAAAAATTCACATTTTTTAAAATGCAAACTAACTATACCAAATTAGTTCCATAGACTTTATAAATATCGGTTATTCTTTAAATACATAACTGCGTTGCTTGTTTTTTTTTTTCCTTTTCTTTTTTGAGTATTTTTTGAAACGAAATATCTCAAAAACTATGGAGAATTATCTAAAAAAACATTTAGTCATTTTAGTTTAAAAATGCTTTAGTTTTATTTAAAAAAAACTAATTTACTCAAAATAAATGAAGGCAGATACATATGTACATAGGATTTATTGAAGAATAACACATAAAAATGTTTTTAAAAAAAATTTTGTGTCGAAGATGTTTTGAAGAACATTTAAATAAAAAAAATTGATTTTATAAATAAAAAAATGTATACTTGAATTTATTTATTTGAAGTAAATTTTTTTTTTTTACTTATAAAAATAAAGCATTTTTAAACATAAACGTTTGAAAAACTTTTTGAGTCAAATTTTTGAATACTCATAACTTTTCTAAAATTATTTTTTTTGTTCAAAATGCACCCTTAACATACACAGACTCACAAATATAATTACCCAGTAGGCAAGGGCAGGAGCTAACAGTGCTTCTAGAAGGCCTTCCTTGGTAAGTATAAGGCCTTTTCTTCCACCCTCCTTTCAAACGTACTTTCTTTTTCATATGAAATTGGCCGCAGATTACAGGCCTTCCTAAGCAGGCTTTCTAAGACCGCTTACCGTAGAAGGACTCTCAGAAGTACTTGACGAAAATTTAATTTTAATAAATTTAAAGACTCTAAATATTAATTGTTTTTTTTTATCCGCGCCATCTCACACATGCGTTAATATTTTTTTAATGACTTTACAATTTGACAAAGAATACACAAAACTCTACCTCCTTCTTAACATAACATGAAACAACAGAAGACTAGCCTGCACACCTCTCTTAATTTCTAACCATGTGTATACTTTTCATGTCGTATATGTACAATGCATATGACAAAAAAGTTATGCCGAATCATAAAACATTGCAATACATGAAATAAAAAAGATACAGAAAAGCGCTAAAGTAAATGGAGTCCTTCTTCTTTGCCTTCTAATATCAGGCCTGATAGCACGTCTGTTGTGGCAAGGCATATTATGCCTTCTGTGATTGTATTTTTATTTGCATGAAAATCTAGTTTTGAGAAGTCCTTATATAATCGCAGCAGTGCTAGCAGGCCTTCTCCGAGTAAGGCCTTGCTCATTTGCCTGCTGGGTAAGTATGTAGTATCCAGTACATACATACATTTGATTTCCCTTTAAAGGTTATTTTTCTCATAAAGTTTTTCATATATTGCGTGTTTTTTCCAACTTTTCCTTATTACATTTTATCTGAGTTTGTGTACGAATACAGCAAAATAAAAAAGTTGTACCACTTTTTTTTGGATATTAGCATGGCACACATTAAAGGATGTTTTAGGCCATGCCAATATAAATCGCACAGTAATTGCTCTTTTTCTTTATTTTTTTGCTATGAGAATATTTGTTTTTATTTACTTGTATATTGTACAATTATATTATTAAGTTTGGTTAAAATAATATGCACAATCAACTATTTTTAATTTTATAAAATGTCTAATTCAACGCCAATGTAGGTCAATACATTTTTGAGTTACTTGCCATAGTTTGTAAATTAATTTACATTTTTATTTATTATTCGCATTTTGTTTCAGGCAATTTTTTTCAAAAAATAATTGCCCTTTTGTTTATAAGTTCTGTCTCTTTAACATCTTATAAATTGTGTGCTCTGCTATGTACTTTAAAAATGAAATTCTCTTTTCAGCAGTGCTTCAAAAAATATATAAATACAGGGGTGGGCGAGCTCTAACATACGAAGTCAAAATTAGCTGCTAGCAACAAACATCTAATTTTTATTGTTAACAATTCCTTATAAAAATAAACTAAATTGCATGACAAAAAACTAAGAAAATATTTGTTGCTACGAGAATTTTCGAGTTTATTTAATTGTAGCTTGTACTGGTTTATATTATTAATTTTGGCTTAGTTACTATTCACAACCAACTATTTTTTATTTTATAAAATGTCTAATTCAACACAAATACTTTTTTGAGTTACTTTCCTTAGTTTGTAAATTAATTTACCTTGTTATTTATTATTTGCATTATTTTTCAGCTCATTTTGTTCAAAAAATAATTGCCCTTTTACTTTGAAAATATAAGTTCTGTCTCTTTAGCAGCCAATAAACTGTGTACTCTGCTATAGGTTTCTTTCATGCCACTTTCAAAAATAAAGCTCTTTTTCAGCAGTGATTCAAGTAATATAAATGCAGCGGTGGGCGAGCTCTAGCATATGAAGCCAAAATTGGCCGTAAAACAAAGCAAAGTACAAAATGTTTTTTTCTGTTTGTTTAACATTGTTTTTGTAAGTCATTTTGAAGCTTGAAAACTTCACACAGCTATCTACATATATACAATTTAGGTAGCCTGACAGCTTAGCGATAAGCGTGTCCGATTACTGTTGCTAGCAGCCTAAGTTCAATCCCCAGTGGCTGTAAAAAACTCCCATCAAATAGAGTTTTTTTCTTTTATTTTCTTACAGCTTTAAAAAAATGTATCGCTTATGGCTAAGAGAGCCTAAAAGCAACTTACTTATTATACTCTCACTCAATCACAATTTGGATTCAGTTTTGCATCCGTCTCGAACACATTTTCGTATGATGAAATTTCTCTCGAAAAAGTGGAAGGATCGCTGATACCTTAAAAATAAAATAAAAGTTTTGATGACAACTTAAAAACTGCCATTTGTGTTAATGATCTGTGGCGCTTTTTTGAAAAATTTCCCAGCTAAAACTGGGTTTCGTTTCGAGTTCGGGACAGATCCGTCGAAGCATAAGAAAACGAAATCCGCGCTGACGAATCCGTAACGGTTTCGAAATGGATCCGCATCCGTTTTTGTGCACATTGGGTAAACACAAATAGCTAACTTTAAGTCACACAATGGTCCCAAGTAATCGTCCCATTTCAATTTGTAGACAATTTAAA
The DNA here is from genome assembly GCA_949775025.1 of Tricholauxania praeusta. NCBI lineage: Eukaryota > Metazoa > Arthropoda > Insecta > Diptera > Lauxaniidae > Tricholauxania > Tricholauxania praeusta. The sequence goes on along the minus strand of OX459030.1, from coordinate 121,452,500 downwards.
ATACTTTAAATGGTCGCTGAACTCATAACAACATATAACTATGTATTATATTTACCTGTATTTTTCTCCCATGAAACTAAAAGTTTGAATATCAATCGATTGAATTTTAAATATCAAATTTCAATGAACCCTAACTATAGTGCAACAGTCAAAAAATTACCTCATTGCTCAGCGGCTACAGCAGTTGAATGGCACCAAACAAAAATGGAAGTAAATGCCATAGTGGTTGCTGGCTAAAGTGGGTGACTGGGTAATACGCCACGACTGCATGGAGCCAATTCGTTGAGTATAACAAAAATAATATAGTTACATACCAATATGTTTGAGGGTAATGATAAAATCCGAAGGACAAATACCACAAAACACACAATGATTATGTTGTTGAGTTCGTATTGAATGAAAGACAAGGATAGTGTTGAAATACCACAGGAAGAAGAAAATTAAAGAAGAGGGTATTTGATTTTACCATAACCTAGGCTAATATGAAATGTCAGAGAATGTTTGGTGAAATGTGTGTTACAAAGAATTTAAAGTTTTGCTCACACGCTTTTTTTTTTTTTTTTGGAATGAAAGTGAGGAAATAATATGTACGTTAAAAAGATATGAAACATTTGTGATAGTCAAAAGATATAATATTGGTTTGAATTATTGTTTTTAGATATGTATAACTAAGTCAAAAAGTTTTTACTTCGTCTTTTGAAAAATTATAACAAAAAGCTGTTTATTTCAAAAGGATATCTATTCAAACAGGCGTTTTTTGCTAGTACTTAAATAATACTGTCATTGTTAAAATCATTGAGTTTTTTTTTTTAAATATGTTGTACTTTCCTATCTAAATTTAGACTATAATGTAAAAGTTATTTTATATTGTTATTCTTAGTTAAAGCGATAAAAACTAAATTTTTATTGTTAGTCATTGACTAAAAAAAACAAACAAATGATTATTACTAAGTTTCTTGAAAACTTTAAAAAAATATGCCAAAAACTAAATTTATAATATTTCCACCTTGATAACAAATGAAACATAATGATACCATGACGAAGTAGCTAATTTAGTACAGTAACCTTATAATAAAAAACCCTTTACTATACAGATAAGAGCAATTAGCAAGCGATAAGCAAAATAATTCAGCAAAGCATTTTTGTTTTGTTATTATTTGTATAACAAGTTTGCTTCAGAACGAAATTATTTTTTTACGTAGCACTTAAGATTGTGATTGAGTTTAATCGATTCTAATTTAAAAAAAAAAACATAAAAAACAAAGCTTTATATAACCTTGCAACAGTGTTGGGCAAGCCATGACTCCATAGGCTCCGCTTGGCTCTTGGCGTGAATTACAAAAATCGCAACTAGCACAAAAAAATTGTTTGCTTGCACATCTTGCACTTTTGAGCTGGTAAAGACAAGCTAAAAATGTTATTGTATACGCAATATAAACACATAAATTATTATGAATAAAGTAGTTAATATATAAAGTTTTGCATAGAAGCCCTCATATCTGGGGCTCTACTCTCATTACGCTGCCAGTCTGTGTACGATTTCTAAATAGCAAGGGTGCCGGTGGCCAAAATTTCTATATGATTTTATCATGTTGCAGAGGTTGAAAATCATGAAGTTCTAATTAATATAAATAATACGAACATTTTAATTTAGAGCCCTTTGAAACTGTAAATAAAAGTACCATGAAAAATTTTATCGCGTCTGTCTTATATATTTAAAAAATTTGCCCATACACAAAAACAGAAAATGTGTATATTATTAAGGATATATCTATATAAAACTAATACCGTGCAAATTTTATATCCAAAGCGGACGTCCATAAATTACGTGAGTACAAATAGTGGGGAGGGGGTCTGGAAAAATCTCACCAAATCTCACAAAGGGGGAGGGGCCAATAAAAATCTCACGTCAACTTTTTAATGCATACACGGTTAGAAATCTTGGAATAAATTTTAATACAAGCGAAGTATTACAAAGATTTTTAATACAATTTTGATTAAATTTAATACTTTTGAATATATTACAAAATTTTGTACTAAATTCTAATACAGTTCAAACAGTAAAACGATATTTAATAACATTTGGAATCAATTTGATGCTATCGCAAGTATTACATTTAGCCAACGTAAATATGATACTACGTTGGCTGATGTCGTTAAAATGTTCAAGCAACCCTTGTATTGAAAGGGAACCAGGTTCGAATCCCAGTGGATACGACATGTTTTTTTTTTAAATTTTAATAAAATCGAGTATTAAATTTTAATACAAATTTGTATCAAAAATTAATTTTAATATCTAGACAGTATTGAATTTTAATACAATTCTGGTGTAGTCATATATGTAATCCCGAAAGTATTAAAATTTATTCCAAAATTTCTAAGCGTGTAGACTATACATTATTATAGCAGATTACATTTAAAATTATAAGGCACGTCTAACGGTAGGGAGGGGGGGGGGGGGGGCGGGTCCCATCAGAACTCACCAAACCTTACCAAGGGGAGGGGGATCCGAATTTTCAAATAAACACCTCACGTAATTAATGAACCGCCCCAAACTATTACGTACATATAATTTTTCGGTCATTTATGTTATTTTATTTATATGGCTGCGTATAACTATGGGGAGTTCTACGCCAAATCGCACACCATTTTGACTTTGCATCACTGATTTTTGTGTATTCTTTTTTTCTATTCTATTCTATTTTTTTTTTTAGTACTGGTTGAGACTAGCCTCCATAATTTTTTTAATTTTTGTTCAAAATATCGCACACATTTAGCTAAAGAGGCACAACTCAAAATTTGCCATTTTCGAGTTTACTTGTTAAAACTGTTCATCATACACATATCTATCAGCACAAAAGAGATTAGTTCATTTTTTGCTGTACTTTGGTGTCAAAAAACAGTTATGTCTCTCTTTATGTTGCAATGTAAATTAGGCTAAAATATGCAAAAGTGCCCTATTTTTAGTGTCGGAGAGTTCAAGCTGTTGTGATAGCGACGTATTCCAACTATATTCTGTTAGTACCTTCATCTAAATAATCCACACTTTATTTAAGAAAAATAGTTCCAAAGCTCAAAACAATTTTTTGCGTGTTCTGAAAATTCCAAAATTTTAAGTTGTGCCTCCTTAGCTAAATATGTGCGATATGGTTAATTGAAATTTATTACACAAGTCTACAAACAGGTCTAAAAAAGTTTCAATACGGAGGAAAACTGGAAAATTAAAATTTACGATATCTCGGAGTAAAAAAGAAAAGTGGGCTTTGAAAGGAAATTATTAAGATTTTCGCCTTATAATTAAATATATTCGGAAAAATCTGGCGTCCCTAAAAGTAATATACAAATTGAACCAAAATCGACGAATTTTAAAAAAGCGGAGACTTTAACGTCTGCATCTTCTGTTTTCAACAATGAAAGTCTGGAAAAATTATTTAATATATAATAATTTTTTTACATACATACCATTATCAATTGCTGTTATTGAAAATGCGACAGCGTGGACGTCTGCCTTTTATATTTTCGTATCTATACTATGCTCTTAACACAGTATATCAGAGGCAGACGCGATAAAATAATTTAATATAGTTTTTTTTTTTTCAACTTGAAAATTTATTTACAAAAAAAAACCTATGCTACCTTAACTTAACTAGTTAGTTTTTCTAATTCGCATAAGTGTGAACTACATTGCATATCAATACTAACGACGATAAATTCATATACCTAAAATGTTTACCGGCTCCCAAGATAAAAGCTGACGAAAAACCTCTAATCAAAGAGTGTTTTTTTAAGGCAACCCATCTCGCAATTTACTGACAATACTTTCAGTAATTGGCAATACAAATAATTGATAAATAAGTGAACGAGTTAACTTCCCTACGAAGAATTGTCATAATGTTATTAAAGTAAATGTAACCAAACTTTTTATGGGTGCCTTTGGCCAAACAAGAAAGCATTAGAGAAGAAACGAGTATTTTCGGAAATGCGAATGTGGCACTTTCCACGTAAGCAAATTATCTAATAACATGAAACGCTATAAAACCATATTTTTACATACCTTGGACGGTAACATTACATTTCGCCCTATATATTCTGTTATATCTTACTTTGGTTAACCGTCTAACTTTATTGTCAATTTTAATTAGAATTTGGGCGCCAGCATTTTGTCTTTTCATGTTTTTTTTTTACGTATCACATAGAGTGCTCATTTTCCCTACGTACTGACAAGTTGACTGTTTGTCTTGAATTTTACGACATTTTCCATGCACAGCGAAGCGCAGACGGACAAGAGCCAAAAAAACCATCAAAAATTTTCTTGTCAACATAAAATGTCTAACGTTGGCTAAAAAAAAAAAAATCTATTTGTATTACTTTGCTTTTCCTTATACGACCGAATAGACCATACATATTTTATGCGTTCAGGCGAATAGTGAAGTTGTGAAAGCACAGACATAACATATTATGCTTGGTATGTTTATTTTTGGACTTTTCTCAAAAGGAGTTCATTGAAACTTTAAAAATTTCTAAGTTATTTCCCTTTCGTGGAAAATGTGTTTTTTTTTACACTAAAAGGCATACCCAACACATAAATTTCAGCGAGTAACCTAATATGTTTTATTTCCAGAATTGCCGAAAATAGCCTAAATGAAAAGATTCAAATATTTAACTTGAAAATAACAATGTGTTATATTTAAGAAACTCGTAGCATTATAAAATTCAGAATTTAGAAAGTTCTAAATAAGTTCTAAGTAACTATTTTCTTGAAAAAGCTTTACTAATATCAAAGTGACACAAATATTGAAATGCAAGGAAGTGGCTTCGTGAAACTTTTGTCTATAGTTTGTATGCCTAAAAATATGCTATTACAGTTTGTAGGCTTTGACACATACACCGATTTAAGAAAAAATGTCCATAAAAACTTGTGACAACCTATGTATGTTTGGGACAGGATTCGAGAAGACAGTCCTATCTACTAAGGATTTTCGAGCTCTTTCTTTTGACACTCATTTTAGGCTGTAATCTTCATTAACAAAAATTGAACCAAAAAAACCGGTGGCAACCCATGTTTTCGACAGGATTCAACAATACAACCTTATATATTTTATTTAGGTTCTTCGAGTTCTACTATTTGGCATACATTTCAAGCTGTAATCTTATACACTTTTAATTAAAATAACAAAATTGACCAAAATTTGGGCATCGGGACGGGCTTTGGCAAGGCAAGATTTCACCAAAACGCATCACCATCTTTGCTGCACATCTCATCCTGTAATCTTATACACTCAACTTTTCTACAGCATTCTCTCCGCCTATAAACATATAGCAACATTAATCAAAATTATTTCTGTCACAATAAGATCTTAAAGTGAGCGATTTCATTGCATCGTTTTAGGCGCTCTGTTTAATATATATATATATTTTTTCACTCTTCAGTTACCGACTGATTGAAACGATATTAAATAAATGAAAAATAATTGATTTTATAAATGTCAGAGCCTTGTTAAATTTCTTTATTTAATTATATTTTTTCAATAAAAAAAGGACAACAAATTTATTGTATGAGTATTTACCAAAAAAGGCTAATACAAAATAAATTAAAATTAGCAAATTCGTAGCTGACCACACCCTTATTAAGCTCAAAGGCGACAATAAAAATAGACCATACAAAAAAGTCGTATAACAATAAAAAAAAAAAACGACCTTAATGAATTGTTAATGAACCTGCCGCTTACTTTTCTTTTACCTTTCGGTTGCTATCGTTGTGCGTTGAGTACAACACGTCCTATTTTTGTTGTGAAAATGCAAGGATAAAAAAAATGCTCATTTCATGAAAAGGGTCCTTTATTTTTGTCACAAACACCTTTACATTATATATATATGTACGTGTATGATGCAATTTGTACTTATCTTTTAACCTGCTGCTATTGGGGCGCATTAGCAGAAATTTCATGACTACCCTTACGTTTTGTTACTAATAAATGAGCAATTAACATTTGTAGCACTTTGTGGCTTGATGTTACATTTTTCTTTTCTTGTTTTATTGTATGTGCTTTTATAATTTGAAAAAAAATGGTGGCACACTATCTGAAAAGTCATGCCTTATCTTACAAAGATTTTACAAAATCAAAGTCAGCAATATTAAAACGTCAATATTTGGCATAGATTTTTTAATAAATAATTTTTATAATATGACTACTTGCGTTCGGTAGCTGAAAATATTGTATAAAGTTTGTTTTAATACACTGAGGAAACGATTTGTTTGAATATAACAAATGTAGTATATTTCATATAGAGAAATCAAATATTTATTTGAGTCAAATATACTAATTTTAGCTCAAATAGGGATTTATGTTGGTTAAAGCATTTTATGTTTGACTCTAGCTCTATATCAAATATAATTTTTTATATTCAAACAAATCGTTTTTTCAGTGTAGCATTATTTACTCATATAGAATATGATACTCCGACTTGTTCAAATGCGTTCACTTTCCTGATGTTACCCTATCAAATTGGATTACATTTTCTTATATATCTATATTAGAGGACTGCATGATTACACTCGAAATAACTAACAAGCCACTCGCCGCGTTGCGAGTTCATCGAGGTCTTGTGCACAATACCCACAAGTCAAATCAACACAAATCGAAGCACCAATCAGGAGAAGTGAGTGCTGCACTTGCAAATAAATCAGAAATAAAATGCTCTACAAGTTCAAGCACTCGAAGCTTAATGCATTCGGAAGTTTATATGATGATCGTTTCGAGTGCACTCATTCAAGCTCTAATATATATAAAGCTTACACCGTTAGGGGATATTATTCGCCTTTGCATCCCTCTTGGGATAAAAGATATAAATTCGAATGCTTTTCAATATCAAGAGATACGATTTCGAAACTGAAACTGAGTATGGCTTGACACAAGAGGTGATGCTGATCAAAAATATACATTTTTATTTTCTTTTACCTACCACGCCTTCTTCTATGCATTACAAACGGAATGACAAAATAAAAATTCTCTGCTTGTGGGGTATAATAAAACTGCAAGATATACTATTCTAAATTTAATCTTAAAACATCTGCAGCATTCGTAAAAAAAAAATATTATAAATTATTGCAAAAATATACACTTGTCTCGTGGGGATATTATATTTTAATCAAGTTTCCGCAGCAACTACTCAAATGCAATCACTTCGATTACAAAACTAATTCTTGATGTTTTACACATTACAACTACATATGTATCTCTGCAGGAAATTGCTGTGTACATACTTACTATGTATGTATATTTGTATTTATGAACTACCCAATGGGAAAATTCAGGAGTGATTCCAATTTGAGCTATAATGGAGCACATGCTTTTTATAGAATGTTAATATGTACTTACATATGTATGTAACCTATACGCTGCTTCTTAATTTAATAATTAAAAGATTCAATCACTGTTTTCATCATTAGTAATATTTATTATGTACTTTTTTTATTTGAAGAAAAATTCCAAAGTTCAAAGTAATTTTGGTGTCAGTTTCTATGCAGTTGCACTACAAACAAAGAAGAATCATAGCGCAAGAGAATAACTCAGCGTCAAATAAGCCTATAAATTACATCAAACATTTAATGCAAGTGGTCGATACTCGGTAGACACACACTTTCGTTCAACAGGTCTGTCGGTCGTAATCCTAAATAATATTTTTTTATGGTGAATATTTCGTTATACATAAATTTATTTATTATATAAAAATAATAAGTAACTTAACGTTTAGAAATCCAAAAACCCAATACTGTGGTCCCTTACAATGACATGCAATCTAAAAATTTACATAGAAGTGAATCACAAATAGAGCGATCCGTTGATTCAAAAGAAGCTATACAAGAAGCTCCATCATGGAGCGATCAATTTTTCCAGTTGGGTTGTAATATTTTTTACTTTCATTTTATTACATTTTCTTTTTTCACTGCCAATGTTTTTCTACTCTTAGTTTTGAAATATGTTACGCTGTGAACTTGCACACTTTTATGTGTTCTTCATTCCTTTTTTCAGTGTTGCAAAGTGTTTGAAAATATTAATTGTTAGATGTTTCTTTTTTATAATTTCAAAGTTATTTCAAGTTATTAGTTACAATGAGATATTTTTTTATAAAAGCTTCTATAAAAGACAATAGCTTAAATATCAATTCAATAAAATCACCAATCCGTAGTGTATTTGTGGGACAATTAGTGCTGCTTTTCGTGTCCTTGGGTTATTTTAATTTTCGAACAAAATCAACAATAACTAAAATAGTGGATGCGGTAACATTGCTCTAACTATCAAATTGTCATTGCTCATTCATTTCCAGAGATAGGGCTGTTCCTGTAGAATAGCTCAAAAACTTTCGAGTTTTTACGTTTAAAAGAATAGCCATTTTGACATTGATGGACTTGAATCGGTTTGCAGTAAAATAAAATCTTGGCTGCTTGAGAAATATATAAAAAATGTAATAAGGCAAATATAAATATATTCAAAAACTTGTCTTTGCAAACCCTTTGTTTAAAAAGCAATAAATGACCCACTCGGCATATAACATTTCGTAAACCGTTTATATAGAATCTTACAAAGTTGTTGTTATGTTTCAGAAGTCTTTCATTTTCATTTCAGAAAGCTTTATACAATGTGCCTATGTCTGCCTCTGAAACATTACAGAAACCTTGTAAGATTAAGTGGGAAAAACATAAATTTTTAATAACGTCATCGGACTCTGATATTTTATGAAATTTTTAAAAAATCATATGCCATTTAAAATTCCAGTTAATGATCATTTAAAGCCAACTCTAAATGGCATAAAATAATGTTTTTTAATTAAAAAATAACACAATTTCCAAAATTCTTACTGAGATAAAGTGATTGAAGCTGTCATTAATGCATTGCAGACAATACTTTAGTATTCCATAGCGAGGCGTCTTTACTATATTTATGTTTTGATTGAATTAGATTTCTTTAATATTTTGCCAACTTTATTTTAAAAACCATGTAAGTGTATTTCATATATGATAAGTTTTTAAATTTTTTGCTTATTACCTCAAACGCAGCAAAAAAAGGAACAGAAACGCTTACCAATACTAAAACTTTTTTTTTTCTGCTAAATTTAAGAAGGTCAACTTTGTACGTTATAATGCAAAACTGTGTTAAGAAAACTTTGGTTTAAAAAGCCTCAACCTTTAGTTTGAAGGTTAGCAAAAAAATAAGATATCGCCATATCATGTATCAAAAAGGACAAAGTATGGTTTTTTAACATAATATAGCACTTAAAATTTTTCTTAAGTGAACTACAATATTGGAAAAGTTTTTCATCCCTTACAACAAACGCTCTAAATATAAGTATATTTTATTTGAAATATATTTATGACATCATTGTTGCCTTAAAAATATTTTTATTGTTTTTTTTTTTACTTAGTAAGTTTTATAGTTGTCAACATGCTTTAATTTTTCCTCCTTTGTCGTTTTTGCCGCACAACAAATTCTCATATTACAAAGTTTCATTTAATTGCAGATATGCCGCTTACTACTGGAAGGTTTCACGTGATGGTCGACGTTGTTACATGGATTACTATTACGCAGAGAATGGCAAACAAATTTATGGTGTTCCCTTGGGTGGAATTGGTGGTGGCACCATCGGACGTGGCTATGCGGGTGAATTCTGTCGCTTTCAAATGCGTCCTGGCATGTATGAGTATAATGTTGTGCATGCAAATCAATTTATTGTAACCATCAAGGATGCAAAGGATAAAACGATTTTCCAAAGCTTACTCTCAAAGTATAGGTGAGTGTTTTTTCATGTAATATCTATGTCAAACGCTTTGGTAAACACCTGTTGTGTTACTTGTTTCAAGAGTATTTGCATATTTGTGTTTGTGCTTATTAGTAAATGTGCGTCAATATTTTGCTTTTTTTAAAAATCATTTTATAATATTCACTTTGGTCCGTGTGTTTAATTGTTTTATTTTGATTTTTTTAACACGCTATGCATGTTGAAAAGAAATATAAAAGTAGTTGTTACATTTATTTTTTTTATGTGGCATATTAGCATCGATGGGCACAAGTTCTGCAAGTTCTAACGAGAGCGCAATTGAGAGTAACGAGAGAGCATTTGTGTATACGTATACAAATGTGAGCGCACAACAACGATTTAGTTCTACTTCAGCAAAAGTACAACCTACATGGTTGTTATACCACTACATGGAAACGAAGTTTTGTGTGAATCTTGGTACCCATCATTGCATCCCAGCAGGCAAATGAGCAAGGCCTTACTCGAAGAAGGCCTGCTAGCACTGCTGCGATTATATAAGGACTTCTCAAAATTAGATTTTCATGCAAATAAAAATACAATCACAGAAGGCATAATATGCCTTGCCACAACAGACGTGCTATCAGGCCTGATATTAGAAGGCAAAGAAGAAGGACTCCATTTACTTTAGCGCTTTTCTGTTTCTTTTTTATTTCATGTATTGCAATGTTTTATGATTCGGCATAACTTTTTTGTCATATGCATTGTACATATACGACATGAAAAGTATACACATGGTTAGAAATTAAGAGAGGTGTGCAGGCTAGTCTTCTGTTGTTTCATGTTATGTTAAGGAGGGTAGAGTTTTGTGTATTCTTTGTCAAATTGTAAAGTCATTAAAAAAATATCAACGCAAGTGAGATGGCGCGGATAAAAAAAAACAATTAATGTTTAGAGTCTGTAAATTTATTGAAATTAAATTTTTGTCAAGTACTTCTGAGAGTCCTTCTACGGTAAGCGGTCTTAGAAAGCCTGCTTAGGAAGGCCTGTTTTCTGCGGCCATTTCATATAAAAAAGAAAGTACGTTCGAAAGGAGGGTGGAAGGCCTTATACTTACCAAGGAAGGCCTTCTAGAAGCACTGTTAGCTCCTGCCCTTGCCTACTGGGATATTAATAATTATTCTAAATTCTAAACTCACTTACTTAGCTATTTAAATGTGTTTTTCAACTTTTTTTTAGTTTGAGAAAGAATGCTGAATAAACACTACCGCCTAAGTGACCGCTCATATAACCGGTATTATATGACTAACTAGTATGTCAGAGCTCCGACACAAAGATTCAGATTCGAAAGGATCATGTGAAAAATCTACGGTTCTCATGTAAACATGTGATTTTATGTGACGCACTTTTAGGTTTTATCAAACGTGTAGTTGTTTGGGGCCGTCTATTAATTACGTGAGGTGTTTTTTTGAAAATTCAGTGGGACTTAGTGAGTTCCCCCCTCCCTTCCGAGAGACTATAATAATGTATACTCTCTGCATAAAAAAGTTGACGTGAGATTTTCATTGACCCCCTATCCCCTAGGTGAGATTTTACCGGACCCTCTTCCCCCTATTTTGACTCATGTAATTAATGGATGACTTCTTACGCTTACTGAAGTAAACTATGACATAAACATCAGTTAGATCGAAACAGTCAGTTCTTATCGGAATATCGATTCATTTTATACGTGAAAGAGACTTACATCGTGTGCGGTGAAATTGGAGGAACAGCGACAGATGTAAACGTAGGGTAATTTGGAGCGCTGAGTTCGTCAGATTTTGTCTTTCAAGTCAGCGTTTCGAATAACGGTATTTTTGACACGGGTACAAAACGCTCTCTTTTACGACTTTTTTTATTTCAAGTCTGAGAAGCTTGGTGTCTGTTCCTCCCTTTGAAATATTTGTGCTTAAGACCATATTAAAAAATGTTCAGACGCTTGTCCCGTATATACATTTTTTCAAATATTTGAATAAAATGATGTTCCTCCAGCATATTGCTTTCATTTTTGCACACAGTGTTTATGACTTTGTAATTATAATTCAAAATTATCACACAGTATTGTTAGCACAACATAAAAAAAAACCCCAACCTGCCACCATTGACATCTTGCTTTACTTCTTTCTAATTATCGCATTAAAAAGTAAGAAAAAAGTCTTACGAAACATATTGCTTTTGAAAAATATACCTAAAAATATGCAACAAAAAGGGTTTAAGGAAATGAAAGAGTATAAATACTAAATGTAAATTCTGTTGTCTTATTTTTACAAAAGTAATATGACTATGAAATTTTTCTAAGAATGTTTAATCTCCAATGAAAATTTGCTTAAGTGTTGAATTCGCGGTTAGGCATGTCTTGCGGGAAAAAAATGGTATAAAGCTCTGCTATATATAAAGGACCCTGCAAACATTTTTAATCGCCGACACGATGGCTCCCATCACTTATGTGCTCATTTTCTGTTGTCAGGCCATATTGGGGAGTATTTTTCCGAATTTTTATATGAATCATAAAGTTGAAGTCGAAATAAAAATGTTGACCTAGCTTAATGAAAATTAATGAATCAACGTAAAGTGTATAGAGGAAGTATACAACTTTACAATTATTATGTCAAAAATAGTCTAAAGAAAAGAAGTGTCTCTAATAGTGGCGTACTATGGATACTTGGCGCTCGTAGTGAAAATGTACTTTGCTGCGCACTACCTAAAAAAATTATTTTGTTATTTATGCTAAAAACAAAATTTTAATTTCATATTATGAGAATCATATTGCCGCCTTCTTGCCATTGCATCCAGGACGACCGCCACCCTTTCCCCCTATATTCCGTAAAATAAATGAACGTACGCATTCAACAAATTTTCATATATGTGTCTCAAAAAAAAAATGAGTTAAATTTCAAATTCGGCCTGCACTGTTTTTTTAATTTATTGATTTAATGAAAGAATGTTTGATTTATTTCAAATCCAGTGCTATCAATCTTTATAATTGACAAAGTGCAAAAATTTAAGATATTGGTAATTGAACTTACTAATATTTAAAAAAAAAATAATCTGATTTCAAAACCATAAGTTATTTATAAGTTTTATATTTTTTAAAAATGTTCAACTCTTATCTTATCAACGACATTCAAGGTCTGAATTTTAAATCTTAATGCAATTACCAATCTTATTTTATCTACATTCCTTAACGCCTAATATTCGCTGTACTTTTTATCAAAACTTTGCCATCACAAAAGATAACACAGTTCAAAATTTAAAAAAAAAATTATTCTGGCTTAATACATGGCTACGGTGGAATGAAAGTACTCACAGAATAAAACCCTCTGTATGTTTAACAAAGCTGGGGACACAGTGACCTAGAAAGTTTTTGTATTTCAGTGGACTTCTAAAAAATTCACCACATCAGTTTTTGGTCAATAACTCATTCGCTATTAGTAATAGCGTTTTACTTTATATAGCAAATTTGTACCATAAAGTTACTCAACATTTTTTTGGAACAAATTTTTTGACTTCTTTAGTTTTTTATTCCTAACTAGCGAGATACTGAATTTTTTTTGTTACGGTGTTTGGCAAAACTATAGCCAGAGTAAAAATACATTCAGTTCACTTTTGAAATAACTTTTTGGGATGAGAAATTATAGTCCTTTCATTCCATCATAATCAAGTCTTAAACAGACAATCAGTGTTGCATTGTGTAATAAATATATCATATTGTAGCGAAATTTGGTTTATGCTAGAAGACTCTTGAAATAAATACCAACGAAAACAACTAAACGATACTAGCTAGCATACACCATCTAGCGTAATGGTGTAAAAATAATAAACCGAACAGACGCTGCAGTACACTATTAAAGTCAATAACATAGAGACATCTAGATTGTGAAATTCATACAACGTACAACGCCATCTAGCATCTAACATTCTGGATAATTGTGAGCTCAACGTCAGTGCGCCATGCTGGTTAATTGTGGTGAATTGTGGATAGTGGTAGAATGCACGCTACAAAGTAGCACTGGTGGGTTGTAGATAATGGTAGAATATACGCCACTTAGAAGCTACTGGATTATTCGAGAGAGTGATGACTGCAGTATAAAAGGGTTGTCATCTGAGCTGAGGACACAGTTGAGTTAGAACAGCGAAGCAATAAGCAATAAAGTGAATACAGTGTGATCCGTAGTAGAACAAAACAGTTTTCTATACAGTGTTAAATTAATATTAGAATTTGAACGTTAATAAAATAAACCATTTTATAACTAAATAAGTTTGTGTGTTTTTAATTGTTACACAATCCAGTGATCGAACTCAGAAAAGTGTGAGAGATCGAAATTATCGTCAAAGAGACAGAAATTTCGTAACAATATGTTTTTCACAGGGGAAGGCCAGTTTTATAAGCACTGAAATTTTTTAATTATTAATTTTTGGTTCTTCGATTTATTTCATAGTGAGATTGTGGAAACAATTCTCATTTTTGGATAGATAACAATTATAGTTCTTGAAGCAGTAACTTTTTCTTAGAGACCGGTTTATTAATTTAAACTGAAAGATTCTTAAAAATAAGGCTTCTTTAACTAAGCGTATTAACTTAGGCTTAAAATATTTCTACAGTTTTGTTTTTTCGACGCTCTTTCGGTATATTATGTTTAATTATGTTAAACTTTTCGCTAATTATTTTAATTTCGTAGTTTTTATTTTTGGCTAAAAACAGTAAAATTTTGTGGTGCACTTTTGTATTTGATAAATAATATGTGATAAAATTTTCTTAAACGAATTCTAAATTGCAAAATAAATATCTCACCTCATTACGAAGCAGAGGCTTGGCATTTAAAATGGGTTATTGGAAATTCTTCTCCGATAATTTTTTATAAATTTACAAATGTTTCAAATTGACTATTTTTAGGGCGAAAAACAGTGATTCCCTGATTTTACTAGAAGTGTTCTATGTATTAGGATATAAAGTTATCTCTAGCAAATAAAAATATTTTAATTTTTTTTACCACTTAATTTCTCATCTCTATGATTTTGACCCATAAAGCGTTTTAACCAAAAACATCTGGTAAACAATTATGTGTATGTTTGTTTGTTTGTCTTATTTAAATAGTCACGGCTTGTTATAGAAAACACTTGTCGGCAAATAAGTAAAAAAACTCGAGTTTGTATGTATGTATTGTATATAAAATTGATTACATTTATTATGAGCTGCAATCGTTGTTGTAATTATTGTTATTACTTTTTTGTTATTACAACGTGTCTAAATCTCGTTTGCTTGTGCTATAATAACCAACCGGATGACGCCATATTTTGTTTGGTTTTGTCTGATTTTGTAAATGCTACATTGATTTTTGTTGCCGTTCGCTATTATTTCAAAAAGAAATAACTTTCGTATAAAAATAAAAATTAAACATATTTTTGTTGCAAATTCAATTTGTTTCATTTGTTTTAAAATATGATTTACTCTTCTTTTTTATCCCACCCATACAAAATAAAAAAAAACACAAATGCACATTAAAAAAAAAAAACATTCGCTTTGGTTTGTTTCATTTTGCTTTGCCTTCGAATTGCGTTTCGTCGCCATCTTTGGTTTTGGTTTTATTTTTCGAAACGGAAACGCACAACAATGGAAACGGAAACCGGCTGAACTCATGCAAATCGCCAACACACACACCACGCAAATGCTTTATCAAATAATTTTGTAATGAAAAAACCAAAATATAAATGAATTGGTTTGTTTTTAATTAATTTTATATAATAAATATTTTCTTGTTTCGACACATTTCCAATTTCATGTTATGTTCTTTTTATTATTTAATTATAATTTTCTGCTTTTTTTAAATTTATATTCCCTTTTGGTTCAATTTGTTATTTTACTTGTTACACATTATTTTGTCAAATATTATTTTATTTAATTTAATTTAATTTCCTTATCATTTCGTTTTATTAATCAATCATTATTGACATTATTGATGTTTTGATGGAGTATCTTTTTTCTTATTCAAAATCATTTTATTTTGTTTTATTTATTCAATTTATTTGTTCTAACTTATTTAATTTAATTGTATTTTGATTTATACCATTTTTTATTTAATTTTATATTATTTCACATATGGCTCAACTTAATATTATTTTATTTAATGTTTTTTACTTTATTATACTTTTTTATTTCATTTTAATTTATTCAATACCATTTTATTTTGTTTTATTTATTAAATTTATTTATTCTAACTTATTTAATTTAACTTTATTTTGATTTATACCATTTTTTATTTAATTTTATTTTATTTCATATATGGCTCAACTTTATTTTATCTTACTTTATTATATCTTATCTTACTTTATTATTTGTATTTTTTTATTTAACTTTAATTGTTTTATTGAATACCATTTTATTTTGTTTATTTATTCTATCTTATTCTATCTTTATTTTAATTTATGCTATTTTTTAATTTCATTTTACTTTGTTTCATGTGTGGGCTAACTTTATTTCATCTTATTGAATATATTTTACTTTATTATATCTTATTTTAACTTTATTATCTATTTTCGATTATTATGTACTATGTTGTTTTATTTTAATCTTATTATACACATTGTATATTTATATTCATATTCATATTTTTTTTTTTTTTTTTTTTTTTTGATTTCCTGATATTGTGTTTTTATATATATTGTTTTTATATGTAAATGTTATTTTCTTTTATTTATTTAATTCATTTTGTTTAATTTAATTTCATTTTTGTCTATTTGTTTAATTTGTTCTCCTTAATTTTACTTAATTTTAATTTGATTTTGTTGTAATTTATATTCTATTGTTTTTTTATTTTTGTTTATGTTCTATTTGATGATTTTTTTTTGTTATATTTTATTATTTTTTTTTTTTCATATTTTATTATTTGATTTCATTTGTTCTTCATTTCACTTTTTTAATTTTCCATCGTTTTCTTGCCAATACACATAAACTTCTTCATCACTTTCATTTATCATAAACATCATACGCATCCACCTACTCAGTTTTGGTCATACAAAAGCTAATTGTCAATTGCCCACTTGCAGTCGCCCAAAACAGCCGCTTGCCGCTTGGGAATCTCATTTAGACGATTCAAAATGCTCTTATACTGGTCTCTATCCACGCTCCTGGTCTGAATACGATTTATCCGAGTATGGTGTTCGTTTGGTATGCCGTCAGATTTCACCTGTTATACCGCATGATTATAAGGACACATCATTGCCATGCGCCGTTTTTGTTTGGACAGTGGAAAATGTTTGCGATGATGAACGTAAGGTTTCCATAACATTTACTTTTAAAAATGGCACTGGTAATAAGAAACAAGATGCCGAGGGTAATGCTGAATCTCAACTAATTAATGAGGGCAATGCAAAAGGTGTTGCCATCAAGCAGCAAATATCTGATATGGCATGCACCTACAATCTGGCTTGTCGTGTGCTGCCCGAAGTTAGTATTACACGTTGTCCCCAATTTGATCCAACTGGTAGTGGTGAAAGACTCTGGCAAGAGTTGCGAGAAAATGGTCAATTGAGTGAAAAGAGTGTAGACGATACATTGAAAAGTAAGTAAAATTTTCCATTTTGCATATGACTTATTACATTTGAATTGAAATTGCATTTTGACTCGACCACTCCGATTTACATCAAATTTTTTTTATAGATTCGTTTAAAATTTTGAAAAAAAAAAAAATATTTCAAAAGCTTTGCGAAACTTAAGTCGTTAATTTTATATTACTTGAGTTTAGTGTTGTGTGTATCTTGACAGCCATTCGTTGGTTTTAACTATGACTAGTCTAATGTTGAAGAAATTTTTTTGAAGACTTTTTTTTAATTCCGTACGAGCTAAAAATTATGACTCAGAAAATTTCAATAATTTGAATTATCGATATCTTAATTTACGTAATTACCGTAAGATATCATTGTGAAAAAAATACAGTTTGCTCTTGGCAAAGCTCTGAATATAGCCCTATAAATTTTATTATTTTGACATACTACATGTTGAAGAAAATCGGAGAGGTCTAGCAAAATTTTGCCTTGAGTTTACACTTAATAACATAAAAAGTTTTATTTATATTATTTATTATATATTATATTTAATATAATTGAAATCGGCTTATTAAACATATTTTCAGCTAAGGATATCGGTGTTGCTGTTTGCTCTCATGTAGCTGTAAAACCAAAATCTAGTCATGATTTGGAATTTTCCTTAGTCTGGGATATGCCAAATATACAATTTCCAAAAAAAATGAAATCCCACATGCGCTATTATACCAAATATTTTGATGCGTCTGGCGGTGCTGGTCCTAAAATTTGTGATTATGCATTAAAACATTATGGTAACTGGGAAAAATTGATTGATGCTTGGCAACGACCAATTTTAAATGATGAGTAAGTAATAAATTTTGATTAAACAAAAAAAAAATGTTTCAGAGTTTTTAAATCACTTTCCTGCTCATTACGCACAATTTCAATCAAATCCGGTTTTTGAAATATTTAAAAAAATTTGGTTTCAAAAACAAAAAAACCGGTTTTATTTTTCGTTGTAAAACCCTTTTGCAAATCTGTTTAATGGAGACCAAAAATAAATTTTTCAAATGTTTTTGAATACCGGGTTTTGGAAATATTTTAGAAACCGTAGTTAATTTTCCAAAAACTCTCCAAAATTTTTTTTTTGTGTAGCAGTAGTGCCTATAATCTTTTATTTAATAAACTTTATTTTTTTTATTTAAGTGGACTTCCAGATTGGTATAAAAGTGCAATATTTAATCAGCTTTATTATATATCAGATGGTGGAACTATTTGGCTACTATGTGACTCATCATTTGGCGTAGAGTTGGCTTTTGATGACCCAAGGTATTGTGTAGAATAATTGTCTAATTTAATTTAAATAAATTTGTCATTGATTACAGACTCGCTTATGGACGCTTTGGCTATCTAGAAGGTCATGAATATCGTATGTACAATACTTATGATGTTCATTTCTATGCCTCTCAAGCCTTGGCACATCTTTGGCCGAATTTACAGGTATTTTGGTAGATTAATATAAAAATGTTATATCTCACTTTCCTTTGATTTTAAATTTCACAGATAAGCTTACAGTACGACTTCAAAGATGCCATAGCCGCTGATCTCCCAGATACGCGAAAAATGCTCTACGATGGAAAGATGATGCCACGTAAAGTAAAGAACTGTGTACCACATGATTTGGGTGATCCAGATGAGGAACCTTTTACGCTTATCAATTGCTACAACATACATGATGTCAATGAATGGAAAGATTTAAATACAAAATTTGTGTTACAAGTTTATCGTGATTATTATGTGGTGAATGAATTAGCGCAAGCTCAAGCGGATAATGCTAGCAAATTTAGTTCCATTGAATTTATTGATAAAGATAGTCTTTATGAGATGTATTTAATGGATAATAAACGTAAAAATTCAGTTGAGGAAAAGCAGCGTAAGTACATTTTATTTTTGAAATTGGTGGTGGAAAAGTTGTGAGTTTAAGATTTGGTAAATTTACATAACATTCCACAATATCTGCGAAATATTGCCTTATTACTTTATTATTATGTTATAAATATTTTTACCAATTTTCAATATTTTTTTCAACTACATTCTGAAGTTTTTTTCCTATTCATTTCACTTGCAGAAAATCGAAAATCAGCTTCCATGTACATTAATGAAACAAATGGCAAGGTATACCTAATGGATGCTATAACTTATCTAAAAGCTATGTACCCCGCCTGTAAAGCAATTATGGAACGCACAATCGAATATGATCGCGATAACGATGGTTTAATCGAAAATACAAAAATGCCCGATCAAACATATGATACTTGGGTAATGGAGGGACCCAGTGCATATTGTGCTGGTCTTTGGTTAGCAGCATTACAAACCATGTCAGCTATGGCAACTATATTGGATCAACCGAATGATTGCCTACGCTATCAGGATATACTTGAGAAGGGAAAACGCTCACTCGAGGAGAAACTATGGAACGGCAGCTACTATCGCTTTGACACATCAGCAAATCACAAGGATACAATTATGGCCGATCAGCTTTGTGGTCATTGGTACCTGAAAACTTGTGGTTTTGATTATGAGGTAATATGTGTGAACATGTTTATTGCCTGACCCCACTCGAATTTATAAAATAAGATTTATGTGAAATAAATAAATAAACAAGACTCTACAATCACAAAAACTTGTTCCTCGGTAACATCAGGCTTCGTTACTCTCCATGAAATCACATAAATTTTTTGAGTGAAAATACCAGTGGGGTCTGATATTTCTGCAGAATTAATTGAAATTACAAAGTTTCGTACTGAATTCTATTTTATAAGTTTAAAATTAAAAGAGTTGCTAAAATTTAAACTATTGTCGTATTGTTTTAGATTTATCCCAAAGAAAACGTACGATCCGCGCTAAAGCGTATATATGAAAATAATGTCATGGGCTTCCATGATGGTAAAATAGGCGCTGCGAATGGTTTCATTGCAAATACTGATGCTTCAAAGCCTGGTCATGTTGATGCAAGCATTATACAAAGTGAGGAAGTATGGCCTGGTGTCACCTATGCGCTGGCAGCTACGATGATACAGGAGGGCATGTTTGAGGAAGGATTTCAAACTGCAGGCGGTCTATACAACACTATTTCGGAAAAGATTGGTATGAATTATGAAACACCTGAAGCATTGTATGGTGAAAAACGGTATCGCTCTATAGGCTATATGCGTCCTTTAAGTATATGGTCAATGCAGGTGGCTTGGGAAAGGCGCAAGGCATTGCGAGATTAAATTAATTTTAGTCATTAGGTGCTATTTTTTTTGTTTAGTTTTTAAAACCTTAAATAATAAATTACTAAGCTTAAATATAATAAATTTCAATAGTTAAATTTTTCGTTGACAAGCATAGATTGTTTTTCTCAGAAGCTTAAAAAAGAAACTAAAGTTTTTTAGTTTTGTTTGAAGTCGTGTTTACAAAAGTAGTTTTTAATTTTATTTCAACTATTCACAATTAAATTTTGCAGATTTATCAATTAAGTTATAGTATAAATTTTCAATATTTTTAATTTAGCAAGATATTTTAAACGCTCTTTATGTGGTATTTACAAATTTAATTACAATATGTATTAAACGTGCATTAAAATGTTAGGTACTTGTGAGCTTAAATGAAGAGCTTAAAAATTGACAAATTTGTATTTAAAGCAAAGAATGGTGCTGCTGCGGTATTAACTGTAGGTTTAATAATCTAAAAGAACGTTTCTTAAATGCAAATTACAACCAAAAGTTAGTAAATTTTATATTTATATTTCTAAAGTACGTATTATATTCAATTGTTATTCCGTATACAAAACAAAAAGTAACAAATGTAGCAAAATATGAATGGCATATTTTATAAACATGATTGCTAATACTTTTTTGAAAACTTTGAAAGTTTTATCTAGATTTTTTTATTTTGTATCCTATCATATTTTTAAAACAAGCCTTATGTAAAACTGTATTATAAAAAAATTATTGTTAAGTACGCTGTTCGTTTCGCAATAAACATTTTAGAAATATTGCATATGTATCCCTTTTATGTATAACTTGAGTTGTATTTTGTTAACTCAACTTAACTTTTAAATACGTTTTGCAACATCAAAAACTAAAATACATAAATCATGAAAAGAATATCTGCCAACATTAAAAACTGAAATTTTTTTGTCGCTATGTAAAAAACAAATAATTTGCGTGTACATTTTGTGATTTGAAATAGTTTTTAGTTGCAATCGATACCAATTTTTTTATTACCTACCGTTGCAATGTATTAGGTGCGTTTAGTTCTATACTACATATTTAGAACATTTTTTATAAATTATTTGTTATATCATTTTAGTTGTAGATAATTGTAATTTCAACAAAAAAAAGCCTTTCGTAAAATTTCTTAATAAAATGATCTTTTTAGTTTATATTGAGCTTTGGCTTTAGTTGTTAATCATTTTATGCCATTCAACATTTGAATATGATTTCGAGCATATGAGCGCTGTGACTGGAGGTTTGCAAGTCCGATTTTCAAGCATCTGAGGAAATAATTTGGCAAATGATGGCTTCCAAATCGTCTAACGAAGCTAGTTTATCTTCATAAACCAAAAACTTCACATAGTTTCACAAGAAATAAGTGTTTCATAATTTTAATAAATCATGTGAATTTCAATTTAATATATTATTTCTTTTACTCAAACTGCCATTTTCATGTTATCTTTAATTACAATTAATATAAAAGCCATCGTTAGTTTTCCTTGCACTGTTGATTCTGTTAATAAATAAATCATAATTGGCTAGTTAAAAAGTATACCTAATATTAAATCATATTGCGCTTGAAATTAAAATTTTGGAAGCAAGCAAGAAATGCACAAATAATTGTTGATGTTTCTCTTAAAAAATATTTTAATATCACTAGCAAAATTTTTTAATAAAACAATTCTAAAAATTATATACTTAAATTACCTATGTATATGTAAACCCATTATTGAAAAAGGTATACTCAATTATG
Organism: Tricholauxania praeusta; assembly: GCA_949775025.1. Lineage (NCBI taxonomy): Eukaryota > Metazoa > Arthropoda > Insecta > Diptera > Lauxaniidae > Tricholauxania > Tricholauxania praeusta. The sequence goes on along the minus strand of OX459030.1, from coordinate 121,430,174 downwards.
TATTAAAATAAATATTATTCGTCATAATAATGGAACAAAATGTTATTAACTAAAAATATGGAAGCATTCAAAAAAGCTTGGAATGAAGATGCTTCAGTAAATTAATTCAAGGCAGGGTTACCAACTGACCGGGATTAACCCGACTAAGCTTGGAATTTCATGTCAAAGAGTGGGGGGGGAGTCTGGTAGGAATTCAAAAATTTCTGAAATAATATGATGATTTTTGTGACATGCACTTCAAATTTTTGTTAACTCGCAAAACAAAAAAGGGAAAATGCCGTATTACACAGCCTGAGCTTTAATGCTTTTAGTAACTAGTTTAACCACAAAACAAAGAAAATTTTGTTAAATTTAGTCAGATGGTGACATACGAATGTAAGTACTAAATCGATGGATGTTAAACCTTTTTAGCACATCTTTAGCTAGCCCGCTAATTGATAAAGTAATACTATCCAAATATTTATTTTAAATTAAAAATATATTTATAAAGTCTTTGTACATTTTTTGAAACTTAAATGTATTCTCTACGTAATCGTCTGATCAGCAACCTTTACATCAATGTTTTTATTGAAGTCTACTTGCATGCTTAGCCAGTACTGTATAAATTTTTCATATTCACGTTTACTACGACAAACGATAACTAAGCTTGTTGGACGACAACCATAGGATTTAAGTTCTTCTAAACGTTTTTTAGTTGTTTCTAAACTATGACAAAGAATTCGTGGTACTTGTGCAACTTCATAGCGATTAAAACCAGCTTCATTTAGTAAATAATCTAAAACTTCTTTAATCTATGCAAGTAAATAAGAAAAAAATAACAATAGCATTTAATAACAAAATTCAATAAAACATACAAACCTTTGTTACTCTTACTCGCATAACTTGTGGATGTTTTTCCATAATTGCTTTAGTTTCAGGTATCTGGAATTCCAAACGGTCTGCTACATATTCCACAATTGATGTTTTATCACCAAGTACAGCTAATTCATCCATCGAAAGTTTCAGTGAACTGTAAATTAAAAAATAAATTATATATATTTTCAATTTATGTAATTTTTTTTTAATTTAGTCATTACAACATTAAATGACATAATGCATAAAAAAGCTTTTTTTAAATTATATCAGTGTTTTTTAAAGTGTTACATTATTCTTATTGAAAATTGTAATACATTAACATTTTTAAAAGCCAACATACCGCTGCAGAATTGGCTCTTGGCAACGCACCATCCATGGCATTATCTTATTCTTTTTTGCTAGTTTTGCCCGCTCCAGACGCACTTGCACTGACTTGGGTGTATAACGAAAAGCCCATAAGTCACGCAAAACATTTATGGGTGATACATCATACGAGATCATATGCTGTAAGTTCTGTTTTAGCATATCAAATGGCATTTCCAGTACAAAAAGCCGGCGTGATAAAAATTTCGTTACTGTATACGGATCTGTTTTTAATCTGTCGCTTATGTAGTAAACTCGATTACGTTGTGGCACGATATCTGCTTCACGATTTAAGAAATTTACAAGTTTACGCAAGCGTGCTACACTTAGACGCAGAAAACCAACAAAATGATTTATATCACGTACTCGCATTGTACGCAGTAAGGAGAGTTTTTGCTGCAGACGCGCTGTAATTTAACAAAATAAATCATACATAAATTAAAATGAATTGAGATCCGCTCTTCGCTTACTAATTTCCAGTGTAAGAAGCCAGGGATTATCAATGAAACTGTTTTTGTTCACACCCTCCGCACAGAGTATTTCTAGTGTACGCAGTACTAGAGGTGATTTGTATGAACGTACTACCACATCATCCATAAGAATATGTCTCACATCTGTATCGGTTAAGCGAAAACGTGTCCGTAGCGCCTCAATTAGAACATTTGTGCGAATCTTTATCTCGTTATCGAAATTGTACGGTTTGATATATTCAGTGTCAGTCTCAAGTACTACTGCTTCCGCTGGGGCCTCCTTTGCGACATTGTCTGTGTTAGCCTGCTTTTCGTAGAAGTTTCGAGAGATGCTCCGACTTTGCGAAAGCACCTGTGAAGAAATTTCCAAACAATTTCCTTGTGTGGACAATTTAATTGCTGTTGGTTGCGTGATAATCGCACGTTGAAATTGACGGATTAAGCAACGCAACATTGTTTTTCATTACTTTCAACAACTTCCTAATATTTTTGATAACCACTCTAAATAATAAATATATTTTCCAAATAACAATCGCCAGAAAAAAGTTGCGGTGAAATATATTTCGCAACGAAATGTCAAGAACAGCTGTTTGATGACAAACCCTTGTGGAAAGAAAATGAGGAATAAGGAAACTCGTAATGATTTTTCATACGATTTTAAGAACTTTCATATATTTTGAAGTGGTAATTAGGGATAAAGTAAACCTGATGTATTATTTCTTTGCTGTGAAAACCGCTTCCATTTTGATATTTACTGCGTAAATCCTGTGCGCAGACTAAAACCTAAACCAAAATAGACGAGACGTAACGAGTAAAGCCTAAACCAAAATAGACGAGACGTAACGAGTAAGTTCGAGTGTACATTTTGACGAGACGAGTTGTTCCGTAAGAACCGAACTTCAAAACGTTGCTACTCGTCATAACAGCTTTTTTGGTTCGTTGGCTAGCGTAAAGACTTAACCAAAATAGACGTGACGAGACGGTAGCAATTGAACGAACGTTTGCACTCGTTTCGTCTGTTTTGACATTTAACCCAAAATGTTACGCTAGCCAACGAACCAAAAAAGCTGTTATGACGAGTAGCAACGTTTTGAAGTTCGTTTCTTACGGAACAACTCGTCTCGTCAAAATGTTTCGTTCACTTTCGATCAATTACGTTGGTTCATTTTGGCTATCAACATTGGTTTGCATACACTCGAACTTACTCGTTACGTCTCGTCTCGTCTATTTTGGTTTAGGCTTAACATTTTGGGTTAAATGTCAAAACAGACGAAACGAGTGCAAACGTTCGTTCAATTGCTACCGTCTCGTCACGTCTATTTTGGTTAAGTCTTAAGTTCGAGTGTATGTAAACCAATGTTGAAAGCCAAAATGAACCAACGTAATTGATCGAAAGTGAACGAAACATTTTGACGAGACGTGCTGTTCCGTAAGAACCGAACTTCAATACGTTGCTACTCGTCATAACAGCTTTTTCGACTCGTTGGCTAGCGTAACATTTTGGGTTAAATGTCAAAACAGACGAAACGAGTGCAAACGTTCGTTCAATTGCTACCGTCTCGTCACGTCTATTTTGGTTAAGGCTTAAGGTCGGATTGAAAGACATGAAAAAGTCGTAACGTAGAGGCGAACGAACATCTCAAACTTCAACTATTTTGACATTTGACATTTTAAAATCTTATGACAGCCAGCTGATTAAAAGATACATGCCTATTTGGTTTTGATAATTTTTTCATAGAATTTACGCATTTTCTTTAGTAATTGTTTGTTCTTAAAAACTATTACACGCTTTTACTTTTTCGACACATTCCAAAATGTCGTACGATCTTTGTTCGTCGCGCCACTGCAATGTTTGTCTCATGCAGGAAACAGACACCGTTCGACCGTTCAACCCTAATAATGAAAATACAAAAGGTACCGAGGTTGCGCTTCGACACCCAATATTGCGCAAATGCAACGGCTGCCAAATGGTGCTCTACTGCAAAACGGAACATCAAAAAATGGATTGGCGTGCACATCGGGATCTATGTCGCGCAGCGGGAAAAATTATGAGCGTCTATAATGTCAAACATCCATATTTATTAAATGGTCAACCAAAGAATGCCGATGAAATGGAGCGTTGCATTTTACAAGTAAAATATTTATTACGTGTTGCACTCGGACGATCACTACTTTACCATGAAGAGGAGTTGACCTCATTTCCACAGTATTGTCAGGTGTGTTACAGTTTTGGACGCACACTGACTTGTGTTCGCTGCCTAGGGGTTTCCTACTGTTCAGAAGCTCATGCTCAAGAAGATTATCAGAAACATAATCGCATCTGCGGCCTCCTGCAACTTTATTATTCCCCATATAAAACACTGCCCTTGACACCATCTATTTTTGAGTTCTATCGACGTGTGCCGGATCTCCACAAAACAGATTTATTTGAAGCTTTCAGAAGAGCCACACTTAAACGTCTTCCTGATCAGCCGACAGAGTCATTGAAGTCCTATCAGTTGTTTGCCACTGCAGCGGATTTTAGTTGTGTTGGCACAATATGTTATGCGCTTGGTTTTACCGAAATGCGTTGTTATGATAATGCCAAGTTCATAATTTTTATTGTTGGCGCTACATTTGAACAGCAATTGTGGTTTCAGGACTTACATACGAAATTTTTCTTCTTGCAATTTCCACAAATTTCACTGTTGTGTCTCTTTTTCATTGGCCCCGAAGCGGAGAGTGAGGATGGCAAGGACGCCAAGGAGTCTGAATATGTCTTTCAGGTAAGTAAATTAAATCCATCTAATTAAGTGACTAGGGTTGCATATTCAAATTTAACTAATAAGATACAAAAACCATGTAAGTTGCAAGCCAAGAATCGTTTCGGTGCATCTTCTAGGAAACCTCAGACGGTACATCTGATAAGATTATAACTCATCAACACATCATATGAAAATTGACTGGTATGCAACCAATCAAAAAGTATGCAAGGTCAAACGCAAAAAACCGATAGGTTAGTCATCCCATTTTAAAACTTGTTAGACATTTAAATAAACTTAAACAAATCCATGACGTGCTGGACTATAACTTTATTGGACAGAATTGATCATCAAAACATCGGATTTGTTGGACTGTGTTCTTACAATATTAAGATCGAATATCTATCAAAAACTGACCTATGGCCTTATGTCTTTCATACCCGCAGAATAAATAAATTCTTGTAGAGGTTTTCATTCGTGTAGAGTGAGAGCCGCGTGATCTTATCAATAGCGCTGCTATCAGAATTATCCTCTATCTAGGAATATAAACGAGCTCTACTTGCAATAACTTTCTAATAAGAACACTAACTAAATTTTTCTACCTAGGGTCAGGAGCGCTTCGTGCAGTACATAACATTTCGTGGCTTATTCCAAGATTTCACCAAACAGTTCAACATTAAACCATCATTAATCATTTCTTTTAATTGTGGTTTTTCCGAGAATATGCACGAATTCCATAAAGAAGTCGAAAATATAGAAGGCGAAGCTAGCTCTGCTGAAAAGGACTACAAAAATGTAAATGCTACATCAAAGAAAAATACTTGGGCTCAAGGAATTTTAGAAATATTACTTACTTTTGATGCACCTATTGTATTTACATCTTTCACTAGCTTAGAGGCGAATTTCGATTATGCAACCATATTGCGTATTGCACACGCTGATAAACAATCTATACGAATATCACGCATTTTTAATGTTAAACAAAATCCTTTTCGTGATTTGCGTCCGTTACGTTATTGGCGTATAAATGATAATGATGAGATTTATTATCGCAATGGCTATGTGCAGGCGCTGCGAACACAATTTGAATCTTGATGTACAAACTATACAAACATTTAATTTGAATCTTGATGTACAAACTATACAAACATTTAAGCCATTAATTAGCATTTAAATGTGCAAGGACTTTTCACAGTATACAAAATATCTCAAGTATGGAATTATTTAACTTTGTATGTACGCAACTTATATGAAAGTTAACTTTTATTTTCTTTCCTGAAATGATATTTATGTTTTCTTATTATTTTTTGCTTAATTAGAGGTATTTTATGAATTAAATAATCCTGAAGACCTTTTATGTACAATGGAGTCTTTGACTTCTAATGCTTTGCAAATTATACTGTGAATATTTGTTAAGCTTACTTAACTTCTTTTTGTAATATTTTCTAAATATTTAATCTTTTATTTTTAATTGAACTACGTTTTTAATAACTTTTCTGCATTTATGAAATATCGACTCACAAGACTTATTTTTGAATGTTCAACAAAGTTATGTTGAATATTTTGTGCCAATATAATGTACAAATATTTCTGATACATTAGTTTTATTGAAAAAAAAATATAGTTTGAAAATTGAATTGTAGTTCATTCATTAATTTATGATTTACTGTGAGCCCAGGAAAACTTAATTTTTTTGGAGAAAAAATTTTTAACTGATTGAAATTTAAACCCATTTTCGTTAGAATAACTAGAAAAATTAATAAAAGTAAAATATAATTTTAGGTACTTTGAAACAAATTTTAAAAGGTTCAAGTTCAAGTACAAGGTTTCAATCACTTAAGATTATTTTCTTCCATTCTCTATTTTTACGTCAATATTTTTTTAAGAAAATCTTTCTAAATTTTCTTAAAAAAATAATTTACTAACTATAAGTTAAGTTACCATTAACTAATTAAATTTTGTAAGAGTTATAATAGTAAAAAAATTCAAAGAAAATTACAAATTTTGAGAATTTTATTTGACTACTATATTTTTTTAACTGATGTAGTGTTTTAAATTGAAGTCATAGTTCTTTTAGGTCGTTGGTGTGATATAGAATCAGCAATGCTATCTAAGATGTAGGTATTTGATCCCTTCTTACAAATAAAAAAATGTTACTTCAATAATTAAACTATATGTATAAACCATATGAATTGTGCAACCGGAACGTATGTGCACCGGAAACTGTACGTGTTGGCATTGATGCAGCTATACCGCATGAATTATATAAGGAGCACGATATAGCATTGATACGGCTAGATCGTAAAATTGGTTTCACCGACACAGTACGCCCGATTTGTTTGCCCTCTGTTGTGCAGCAGGAACAAAATGAAAATAGTGTTGGTATACGTTACACTTTAAGCTTTTATTTTAAAAATTAAAATTTTTTTATTATTTTTTGTTAAAAACGCGGTTGAAACCTGTTTTTTTTTGCCATTTTTGAGAAAAGAAGAGCGCAACAACCGACGCGTTAGAAGCATCACTAACATCGCAAATATAAGGGTGTATTTTACGATTTGAATTGATTTAATTACAGGCAATTTATGCTTTATTTAAAATTACTATTATTTTACAATTTCTTATTAAGAATTACAATTTTTGTAAAATATCATTGTGATGGAAAATTAAAAAATTAAACTACAATAGCGTAGCTAAATACTGAAATTCCAACTATTCCACTTTAATGTCCTTCAACACTTTACGCACCCAAAAAGTGCCACCATCCTGTGCAACAGTGCCAACAAATTTAACATTTCCTTTGTAGTTTGAAGGTGCGATCCACTCAAATTCTAGGCGTTTTAATGGATTGTCGCTTGGTATCTTCTTGTGTGTGAGTGTGTTCTGTATCAAAAATATAAATAAAAAATAAATATTTTGAAGTATATTATTAAAAAAAAATAAGTGTATAAGTACAATATTTAGAAACACGAAATATAATTCGTATATATACTTACATGTTGTCCTCCGCAGCCTAAAGTTTGTGATTTTGTGCTTTCAACAATTTTAAATTGTCCAATTGGATTTTTACTGGAATCTTGTGCTTGTACAGCAAATCCCAAGAAACTTCCACCACCTAACGTTTGAGAAATTGCTTCGCCAGATTTGACAGCATTAGCACCTGAAAAGCTATAAGGTGGAGGTGACGATTGTCCATCTACATGATGCTCTGGCACTAAACCGTTTGAGCAGATTTTATCTGGTGCACCAGCTGAATATGAAAGTGCGGGCACAGCTAAACAAGCAAGAACAATGAGATAGCGAAACATCTGTTGGATAAAAACAAACAATAAATTTTAAATTATTCTAATGTATACAATGAATAGATGCTTTCGAGTTACGTTTTAGTTACGTTGGTATTACATTGTTATCTCGATGCTACTGCTTTGGGATTAATTATTTAAAACCTATAATATAATATAACATAGATAACGAACCTGTATAATCTATTGTTAAAGTTAGAGAGGAAGCCTTAGCTATTACCGAGAGAAGCTAGACAATTTTGATACTCTGGTTACACAGCTCTGCAAATTTAAATTGTACTCTACTTAAGAAAAGTAACATAGTGAATCCGAAGGGTATCTAGCGCTGAACACGCATCTGGGCTCTTCTGAGAACTTCATGTCATGTTTTTTTGTTAAAAACGCGGTTGAAACCTGTAAAGATAGCGTTTTTTTGCCATTTTTGAGAAAAGAAGAGCGCAACAACCGACGCGTTAGAAGCTTCACTAACATCGCAAATATAAGGGTGTATTTTATGATTTGAATTGATTTAATTACAGGCAATTTGATTGCAAAAATTTGATATTACGAAATTAATGTATTATTCGAAACGAAAGTTTTCATTTCTAATAGCATAATACAAATATTGAAATAAAATAAAAGTATTGATGAAATCTTAAAATTACGTGCTTTATTATCTAAATAAATCATAACGGGAAAGATGATCCTGTATATATGCAAACCCTGTATATAAGTCCACATTTCATAAACTTATATTTTATCACGTAGGCGAGTTTCCGCTAGGATAAAATTTATTTCAAGCTTTAGCTTATAATAACTCGTTCCACATAACTCTTTATAAAAACAAGTCAATCGTTTTTATTAATAATCGTTTTTATTAATATTCGTTTTTAATAATAATCATTTTGTTAATTAGTAAATATCAATAAAGTGCTACTGTGCTTTTGACAAACATTCGTGTTATTTCATAATAAGTTTTTATTATTTTATTAATTTATATGCACACATTTGATACGATATATGAAACTAAAAAGGAAAATTCGTTAAATGTGTCTAAATGTAACTATTCAACGTACATCAATTAAATAGAACCAAAATACCCGAAGAGCTGTGTACAGGAACCCAAATTATCCATTATTGACTTTTTTGTGATTGAAAAAATTGCCAAATTTTAAGAGATATTTTTAAAAATTACTTTTTAATTATTGGTAAGAATAAAAACTGAAGAAAAACTGTTGATAATTTATTATTTTCCAATAAATATTTTTTTACGTTGATTTATAATTATTATGCATAAGAAATTGTTTTCCATAGGTCAATAACTATTGATTTGGGAAAAATATTGTTTATGTTGTTTTGAAAAAATGTTCAAGGAGTCTCTAATTTTTGTAAACTTTTTTTGCACCAATCGTTGGGGAGAAGTGGTTTTTTATAACATCACCAGAGATGATTTCCGGTTCCAAAAAAAAACCCGATTCAGATTCGATTTTTTGCTTTTGTATCAATCAATAAAAATAGCTTGAAAATGGATTTTGGCCATCACCAGAGGTGGTTTCGAGTCCTAAAAGTGACCGATCGATTGGTCGGTTTTATATTTTTTTTTTAGTACCAATCGATGAAAAGAAATCGAAAAAGGATTTTGGTCATGACAGCAGGTGATCCCGAGTCCATTTTCTCTCCTTTTTTTGAATGTTAAGTTGTATTTTTTTCACATTCTCTGTCATTTGTGGGGCAGTGCAGCACATTTCCATGTTACAGAGAGACATTTAGCTTTCGAATTAAATTTCTTTTCGAAACAGATTACAGAGTACGACCCTAGCTGTACGTGGGGTACGTCGTGGTACGGCCTAGATTCAAATTCTCCATAGTACAAATTGACGAAGAAAAGGCTGATGAATGTAAAAATACATATGGTTATAGCCGAAACATGTAACATCAATTTCCAAATTAAATTGATCTATGTTTAATATCATGCCTGTTGGAAAAACAATCTTTTTGTTAATTTACAAGAATATTGAACTTTTACTAACTACTGCAAGTTCAATTAAAAATAATTTCAACTAAGCATATGTGTTATTAAAAAACAAGAAAACTATAAATCGCCTACAAATCTGTTTAAAAGAACAACTATATTTAATTCATAAAGCTAAGCCGTAAAACAAGTTCATTTCCGATTTCTCTTTAATTACCAAATGTCTCGTGATGTCAAACTAGAATAAACAACAATAGGTACTAAGAAAACAAAAACTGCATAAGAGTTACTAACAATATTTATTTGAATTTTATTTCAAAGAAAAGAAAAAACCTGTTATTTTAGTTGTTAAATAATAACATATTCATACGAGATTTATCAACAGGTTCTTGGCCGTGTGCTCTTACGTCAAATTTGTGATTAACTGGCAATTTATTTATATAAGTGGGTTGTTCTTGGAAACTTACGAAAAATATCATTGCGTTGTTTTATTTTGGTGCTTAATTTGACAAATTTTAATTCAGAAATAATTGTCAATTTGTGATAGACTTCCAATTAAGGTTAACGCTAATTACCACATTTTCAAGCTTCAGCAATTGTAATTACCTTGGCTATACAGCATGCCGGTTCTCTGATTCTAAACTCGTGCTCAACTCTCTGCACTTAAACATATACATAAACACTGACCAGAAGCTGCCGTAGAGTTATTTAGCTGGTCAGTGATTTATCGACAAAGACCAACATTTTACCAAGGCTAACGCTGAATGAATACTCACAATAAGGCAATGTAAAATCATGCAAAATGCAAATATAAAACTGCAGCTAACAGCAAACAACAAATACTTTTTACACTTTAGTGAAGAAAAACAAAAGAAATAATATTAGCTGATTGTAAATTGTGTTAAAATGTTTCCCACATGAAAATTTTAATAAAATGCTAATAACACTAGCTTACATCGATTTTGACCCCATGACATTTAATGTGTCATTTCTTATACAAAATGACGTGAATAAAGTCAAAAATTTAGAAAGCGCATGTGTGCAAGTGTGCATTTTTATTTAACAGTTAAAATTAATTAAATTTCCCATCAGCCGTCTGTACGATAATTTTGAACCAGACTATCGGCCTTGGCGCTAATAATGAATTTATCGGCTATTTTGGAAAGCTTAGAAATAAATTTAGATTGTAATGTGAACTATACGAAAAAAAAATGAGCATTTTTTTTTTAAGATTAATTTATTGTTAAGACAATAAATTCTTCTTTTTTAAAATAGGCTGGAAAATATGAAAGTTATAAGCATTTGAGGAAAAATATTGAAATTAAATATTAACCAATTTTTATAATTATCTTGACTTTATTGATAGCGATGTTCTATGCATTTCAAGTTTCATTTGGTTTTCTTCCCTGACCATATAAAATACATAGCATACAGTCGTGGTCAAAAGTATTAGGCAACTTGTATACTCTTATATACTTAGACCTATTTCCAATCGAAAATTTGTGGAAAATGCTAGTGGACATAATGCTTTGTAGAATAAAAGCTAAATACAGTAACAATCGGAGAATAAAACAATTACTAAATATTTTTATTTTTTTTTTTTAATAAAATAGTTTTTGTAAAAATTATAAATAAAAATTCAGCTCCATTACTTGAGAAATTTTTCATAATTTGTGCTATTGTTCCTATGAATACAAAATTTCTATGTAACTTTTTTTTAATTTTAGTAACAAGTTCGGAGAATTTTTTTATGTATTTTGACTGGCTTAAACAAAAGTGGAAAACTTAATGAAAAAAACACTTCCGAAAATAGAGACTCGTTTTTTAATATACACGATAACCCAAAATCTCTTTCCATATAAAACACTTTACTTTTCTTTTGAGCAAAGGGAAAGGAAAGCATATCCTAAAACCACGATCAAAGACAACTAAGTTTTAGAGAATTCCCAATAACAAAAATTCACTTGCTGGAAAGATTAGCTTCCGTTCTCTAAATCACATAAATTTTTTAAGTTGGAGCCAGATGTTTCTGCCAACGAATTTCTAAGTGTTAATTGGAAAGTCTCTGCTATAAGTAAAAAGAAATAACGCCAAAAAATATTATATAAGAAGGTAATAGCTAGGATCATAATTGATACATTAAAAAAAAATGTTTGGCTCAAGATTCGCACCGCAAACAATAAATATCTTACGAGTTATGCTACACTCAAACTAAAAGTTCAACGTCAAGGTTTTAACTTCAATGTATGTTTACATTTTAATACTTCATTCGAATTACAAAAAAATACATAAATAAAATATCTTAAAATTGTACATATGTATGTCTCATAATCAATTGAATAGCAAATAACAGAAATAAACCAACAAGTGCACTTAAGCATCTGAAGTTTTTATGGAGAAAAAACCTTGGATAATTTGACGACAAAATGTCAACAGTTAAATCTGGTTAACACAATATGTATACAGCTTATAATTTTTATGGCTTATTTTTTGTTGGCTGTTTAATTAAAGATTTGATATCGGAAACTTCTTTTTTGTTCTTGAAATCGAAAAATGTGTCGGGATCAAAATTGCAGAAGATAAAAAATCAAACTGATTTCATGCCAATAAGGACAATCAACGATAAGATTTGTCCAATTTACGCCGTATCGAAAATGGCCTCAAAATGTTGATTTTTTAATTTTTATAGATTTTTTTGGAATATACAAAAAATTTCGGCTCGAAAAAGTTCTTCTGTTCAAGATTTGACCACGTTATAGTGACTTGAAGTTGGCATGCTTGGGTCAATTTAACGTTTTTCACAGGTTTTTGGCTTTAAACCATAATATTTAGAAAGTATGAATGGAGAAATAGTATTATGGAAAAAAATAGAAGAGATTGCCGTATCTGGTGCCAGTTCCCACTGGTGATTGTTTAAGTATGTCGACAGTTTCAGTATAAATTTTTATTAATGTCTAAAAAAAGATCATAAACTTTTTCCAAAAAAAAAAAAAAAAAATGGAAATTTTTTTTAGAAAAAATTATGTTATTTTGGGAAGGCCGTTAATTCCGTTTTCAACTTGGTAATCCTGTGTAAGTTTATAGTAATATCTTGAAATGAATAATTTTATAGCTCCATTCACATGCTATGACGTTAGAATATCATCAGAATATTTTTAATTATTATTTTCTTTTATCTCGTATACGAGAATTCAAATAATAAACTTGTAGTTTTTGTATGGTATACTTCTAGTAGATAAAAAAGATTTGCTATAAAAAAGATTTACACAAGAAAACTTGTTTTTTCCTAATTAAAATGATTTGCAAAATCTTATTGCAAAAACAATAAACTCTGACAGGCATTTAAAAGTTTGTAAAGAAAAATAAAGTGACTTTTAATGTTATATTAATTGATTATTGGAATTGAGGCAGTTATACAACACGATAAAATCAAAATTTATATGTCATCTAAGCAAAACATATAACTCCTTTTAGATTGTCGATGCCTAGTACATATCTGCCCGAAAGATTGCTCCCAGTCAGATGCAAAAATTTTATATAAATATTTTTTTAAATTTTCTATACAGCTCTAAAGGACTGAATAAACCTTCGGTCGAAAAACTTGTTACGAAGCATATGTTACATATTAATTTTTTTAGCCAGATTGTGGAAAGCAGTCACATATTAATATTTAAAACTACAATATCTATGTAAAATCGTGAAACTTTTTCTGATTTATTACAGTAATCATCATAAGGATATCTTGCTTAGCACTTGGCTAGGCGGCTCAATTTACAAAATCTTTTGTTGTTGTTGTTGTTTTTTTTTTTTTTAATAAACTACACCGTGCAACACCAAAAATATTTCAACGCCCACTTAATGTTATCACCAAGGCATTTTTTTACTTTAAATCAAATTAAGGATTTCCAAGGTCAAAGATAGGAAACCTTATTGTGTAACTATCATTTACCAAACTCATAATTAAGGCTGGGAAGTATAAATCAATAATAAGTCTTCATCGACAGAAAAACACTGTCCATACTACAAATTGTCATGCGTTCTAGAATTATTCTTTACATCAAATCAAACTTCCGAGTTAAATATACCAAAAACGTTAACTTGTTTAGCTTTGAGTTGTTCGAGGACCATAGCTCTTTTTAAAGGCGTACAATTTTTTTTGATCACTCTGAAATTTGTTTTATGATACTTTTTATGATGAATCCGTAAAAACTCGCGTAAAAGAACAATACTTAAAAATTATTAAATATAAAAATATAATGCTACTGCTATTTATTTCTATGTTAAGTTTTCACACACTAAATGCGTCGCAATCAATGATCTGATTATTTTACTCTGATCTTGAAAAAATCGCTTATTAGACCTAAAGTAGCGAAACACCTTGGTGGTAAAATTAAGTTGGTCTAGTGTTACTAGATAATATTGATAGGTTTGGATTCAGAATTATTTATCTTCGTTTCGTCGCATAGTGATATTCTATAATCCTCAAAATTATAGTTTTTATTCCAAAGACTCGAGCTTACTTTTATATATATACTTAGCAAAATATGAATTTTTCTCTTCCTTTTACTTTCTGATCTTGGCTTTCTCTCCAAAAACAGGATTTATCTTACAACACCGCGTTTCTTATCTTGAGTTTAATTGGCAAAAGTTGATTCGATTTGTTCCTTACAAATGCTGAAATGCTCCACCATTCCAAAATTTGTGTTAAGAGTCTCTATCGGGTACGATACAATAATCTTTTGATTCAATGTTTCATTCGTGGAATTTTGTCGCATATTATAACTGTGCTTAAAGACTATATTTTAAAATTTTAAAAGAATTTGCTTTATAATAACTTTGAAAATATAACAAAATTTGGCACCATTGGCATTTTAAAAAAAGGAGTTAAATCTCAAAAAGTATACACCGTGATTTTTTTTTTTTAAGATAAGCCAATATCAATTTAAGTATTTCAGCAACTTTTTGTTTCATTTAAAACAACTAAATCAATCGTTTATACGTTCCCTTTTTTTGGTAATTTTTTTTAACATCACATAATATTTTTTAAAGGTAACGTTTTTTTTCAAAAAAAAATTTTTTTTTTTTTTTTTCAGTTTACCTTTCTTAATTACAAATAGCGACAAACTGCACAAAACAAACAACAAACTGAAAATAAACCTAAAATTCTTAGACAAATAGCTTTTATTTATATTCTGCATGCCATCATTAACGAAATATCAAACTAAATAAGAAACTTTTCAAAGTTGGTAACAGAAAAAGCTTAAGCTTTAAACCAGTTTTATTACCAAAGCTTTTAATGTTTCGTTCAACATATGTTGTGGATGGTTGTTTAAGTGTAAAAGATAGAGGCATACAAATTATAAAATCTTGCATGAAATTATAAAATGTTATAGATTTATTAATATTTATTACTTTAAGCGATAGAAGCTTTATAGATAAAAATGTTTTATTTTCTAATTGTAATTCAAAATTAGCAGCATGCAGTTGCTAGCAGTTTGAAGTATGTTTACAGTTAGGGCTACCAGATGGCCTTAGTACAAAAGTAGCACATCCTTAGTACAAAAGTAGCACATATCAATTTTAATTTTCATACAAATATTTTTGATGACCAAAAAAAAAAAAAAAAAAAGGTCCTCACTTCGTAACAAAAAACCCCAGCAAATTAAAACAATAATTTCAAATAACTTTGATGAGCAAAAAAAAAAAAGTTAACCATTCCTTCCAACAAAAAAAACCCCAGCAAATTAACAAATTAAAGCAATAATTTAAATAACTTTGATGAGCAAAAAAAAAAAAAAAAAGGTCATCACTTCAGTTCAAATATTTTATTTTACACTGCAAACATGGAAAGTAGCAAAACCAAAAACAAGGTAGCAAAGCCCTTCCAAAAGTAGCACTTTTGCTACTTTAGTATCGCATCTGGTAGCCCTATTTACAGTAAGTACGAGTATGATGTCCGTTTTACTCAAATTTACAGGAAATGCTGTGTATAACCGGTTGACTATTCCTCTCGGAACGATAGGGTAAACTAAGTGCGTGTTGACGCATACGCTGCAAAAGAAAAAATCGAAAATAATTATAAATTATGAAAGAATTATTTTTTAAGAAAATTATAAAAATGTTTTATATTTAGTGATCAAAATAGTTTTCACATTCCATAAAAAAAAAATTAAAGGATTATGGAAATTTTTTTAATTTAAAAGCTGCTACTTTGTGAAAAATTATCGTATTACAAATTTTAAAAAGTATTTGGAAGCCTCTTAGTAAAATTCTGTTGATAAAATGAACAAGAACTATCAGTAATTTAACCCTTAAATGCATGGGGTCAGCCCTCAATATGGAGACCAAGCTCATTTTATGTAAAATCAGACGCTGAACACGAAATGGGCATTCATTTTCCTGGGAAATGCACCGTTTTCCCGGAAAAGCTCAAAAAGTGTGATTTGTGCAGTATACCAAATATGGTACGCGATGCATCAAGCCTATATATGTATTTAAAATGAAAAACTCTTTTTTAGAAACTTTTTTTTTAATTAATGAAAAATGAATAATAATGAAATATGAAAATGAATAATGGAAATTATAGATATTTATTTCACTGATAAGTGAACACAACGTTCGACCACTCTGACAGCTTACTGGGAACTGAAAGTGGACATCGGAGAGCTAAAGAGATATTTATGTGACAGCTGGTAATGCCTGCTACAAGTTGGAGCAAAACTTAACACGATGCAGGTTTTTTGGGTAGACTTGGCTATGATTTTAGGCACGTACCACATATGGTACGCTATGCATTTAGAGGTTAAGACTTTGCAATTGTCAATTGGCTGCAAAATTTTAATTTCTAATGTAAGGTAAGGTAACACCCACTTATACGACGATTTTCGACAAAAACTACAACTTTTTAAGACTTAAATTTCTTTTTTAGGAAAAACTAATTATCTTTTAATTTTTTCTTGAAGTGTAGTTTAAATCTAAAGTTTTCATATTTTTGCATTGTCATAGGCTGCCAAATTTAATTCAAGACATTGCAAATAATAATACCGTCTTTTTAAAACATACCTGTAACTCTGCTAGTGGTATTAACCCTTCAATGCAAATATTCCGCTTTTCTTCCACATCACCACACCACTGCAAACGTTGTAGTTCACGCAACAATTGTTCATCGCTCTCCGCACGACATCCCAACAATTTAATAGTCCTTAAACTATTACTCATTTTGCACAACTCCAATAAAGTGTCATGTCTCAGCAGACGACAATATAAAAAGTGTATTTCACATAGTGCAGTAAACTGGGAAAATAAGTTCAAAATATCAGAATCTGTTTCTGCTACATTTAAATACCAAACACGTCCATTTATTGTTGTAGCTTCACGCATCAGTGCATACTTTTGAGGTGTCCAAACTTCTTTGGATTCATTTTCAACATTTACCCTATCATTGCTAAAGCTTAGAGTGACCAGCTGTGCACCTTTATGCTGTAGTAATTTTTCAAAATACAACATTTCAAATGCTGGCAGCGCGTTTAGCCAGTAAAAATGCAGTGCCTTTAATTTGGGTAGTTTTATTATAGCATCCAAAGCTGTAGCATTAGCTATGGCGCTAATATGCAAGACTTTTAGCTTTTTCATATATTGACATAAGCTCGTAATAAAGTTAGGATTTTGTAGCAAATCACAGCCGTTGATATTTAAATTTTCAAGGTTTTGTAAGTTCTTGCACGCTTTCAACATATTTGCTGGCCTAAGAGCAGCACAATCTTTAACACACAACTCTTTTAGATTGTACAATAAATGTAAATGTGTACCCTGTAGCCATCGGGTATCCGAATCTAACAGCTTAAATATGTGCAATTGCTTACAATAGCGTGCTATTTCGCGTACAGTAAAATCGGATAAAAATTTTCCATGCATTGCAATTGAACGAAGATTTTCGAAAAATTGCAAGTTTGTGCAAAAGTTTTCGTTTATAAATTTTTTACCATTTTGCATTAAGTTTCCGCCTCCAAGTGTGCTGGCATTCATAAATTTACGTTGTATTAACGGAAAGTAGAATATCGTATTGAAAGTAAGTTTTTCCACAAAACTGCCACATATCAGTAGAAAATCTTGTACGTCGGTGTCTGTTAATTCATACTTGAATTCGAACTCGTAGAGATCATATGTAAAGTTCATATTGCGATATTTACAAAACCATATATTGCTGACAATTGCTTGCAAATCTTGTGAAACTCTGGCTAATTGTATCTGTGTTTTGAGGGTGCATCTTATGCAAATATGACGTAGACAATCATGATTCAGTGGCAGAGTTGTAATATTTGACTCACTCATATTGGTTGTCAGAGGTAGAATCTTATATCCCTCAGAAAATGCAGGTGATTCTGAACTAAAGTTTAGTAAACTGAAAGAAAAAATATACATAAAACGTTTTATTTTATCGGGTTAACTGAATTTTTTAAATAGCGCGTCCAAATAAAAAAATTTTAAGTTTCATTCTATGACTGAAATTCACAACAATTTTATAAACAAATTTAAAATTCGGTGAACTGTGAAATAAAATATGAGATATTAAGATTCGAGAACATATTTTAAGCTTAATTCTTTTCTTAAAAGATTTTTTTAAAAATTGTCTAATATTGCTATTTTCTAGTAATCAAAGATATATTTTCATTTCATTCTTTTAAATAAAAATTGTTATCAAATATATTTTCAAGCATTTTAATTTTTGTAATTGAGAGCCGGAGAGCTAGAAAGCACGCTCAAATAAAGTTGACAAAATATACCTAGAGGGCTCGGATCTCTATGAAATTTTAACATGTTTTTGAAATGGTTTACTTTCGAAATACGTAAAAAAAAATCGAGTTTAGACTATGAAAACACTTTAACCAAATATTACCTCAATCGATTTATTGAGATATACGCATGAGAATTAATAATCTTATCAATTTAAAGTGAGCTCTTTTGGAGGGTTTTTTAGATACCAACAGTCTGCTACGAGATCTTGACATAGCTTTTAATTAATATTAATTTTCAAGAAATAAAGTGTATTAAAACTCTAAATATTTTTGTTTTTAAACCAAATTCAACCTTATTTCTTAGCCGTATTGCGATACATATAACCTCCTCCTTACCTTTCGTATGTACTTTTAATTTGACAGGAAATTTTTGCAATATTCCATTCAACGTAGGGAAGTAATGATATATCGTCTATCGGTCCAAAGAAATGGTTAAGATAACATTGTAATCGTGATTTTGAAATCTGCGAAAATATGTAATTGTTTTATTATTTTAGTAAGCAAAACACAAAATATTTTTATAATCAATCTTAAACAAAAAACATTTTTGTACGATTCCCAAAATATGGCAAAGATAGTATCTATGTATGTACATAAGCAAGAAATTAGTCAGTTACGTCAGTCAAATTAGAGGGGGAGTGGTCCGGAAAAATCTCACCAAGGGGGAGAAGGGGTCAATAAAAATCTCACGTCAACTTTTTAATGCAGAACCTATACATTATTATACCAGATTACATTTAAAAATTATAAGCCAAGTCTCACGGAAGGGAAGGGGGAGATCCCGGCAGAACTCACCAAATCTCACCAAGGGGAGGGGGGGTCCGAATTTTCAAAAAAACACCTCACGTAATTAATGGGCGGCCCCTAAGAACTTTCCACTATGCATGCACTTAGCAAAGAAGGATTTCCATGCAAAAAACAACTTTTTTTCTGACCAATTGAACAGAAATCTAGCGGTTGTGCATAAAATATCCTTGAAAGTGAAAACTTATAATTATCATAGCAAAAATTTTTGTGCAAGAACTCAAGCATTCTGCGGACGACAATTTCACAGCTTTGAAAAAGTGAGCACTTTTTTAATTTTATATTATCATTTTTTTAAGGGCAATAAGTCTTGGTACAAAGATTTCGTTTTCGATTGAACAAAATATTCCATTTTTGGAATAGAAGACCTTCGTACGGTATGGTTTGACTGATTTATGTTTTACAACATTTCAGTGCATCAAAAATTTCAGAGATTGAAATTGTTGCTTAGTCAAATCTTGTCGAACGGATGTTATTTTATCCAGTATAATTTAAGATTTAATATGCACACATAAAAATACGTACATGTAGAAGAGCGGAAAATGTGGTGCTACTAAAAATCTATATCTAAGCCCTAAGGACGGAAAAAAACCTAAAAAGTTAAAAGGCGATTATAAACTGCTTAAACTGCACTTACATTTTTCTTGATGCCGTATATGATCAAATTGTTCTTATTACTATAGATCTCCTTATCATAGATTTTCTTATTCATAATTCGATTTTCTATGCAAAAAAAAAATATTTTTAATTTAAATTTTTTGTGTTAAATCTAAAAACAAAACTTTAGGCAAACAGCTGCTTTACAGCTGATAACGAAGCAAATGAAAAATGCTTGAAATAAAGAAGATGAAAACTAAAAATAAAATAAAAAAACAAAAATAGTGATCTAATACAATAACAACAACAAAAATGCTTTCAATAAAATGTAAATAGCAACAAGAAAATGAATAATCAAAATGCGAATTTGAATATTTTTTACAAGAAATTTTAATAGTTGTTAGTACAATATTTGTTATATACAATATTATTACTTTGATTTTGAAGAACCCATAATTTGTTTATCTACTTAAAATTAACTTTTCTCAGCTTTAACGATTTAATTGGCCGTATAACTTTTTTGCGTTCTTCACGATGCTTTTTCATTTCATATTCACGCTTTTTCAAATCTCTTGATGCTGCTGCTGAAGGTTTTCTTGTATCGAATGTCATTTGTCGATTACCTAATGAATTACCAATTATTTTCACATTACCAGTACGTGCATCTTCTAAGCGTATACGATTTTGTAAGCTAAGTTTTGTGGCTGTCAACATGGATATATTATTTTTATCATTAAATTGTCCATCGACAGCAAACATTTCGACATTTTTTGGTTTTACAGGCGGTGCAAATGTTGACTGTTTGATATTAGCTGTAGTATTTTTTATCTTATCATTTCTTTCATCGCCCTCGTCGTCGTTCTCGTCTTCGTTTTCTAGTACCTCTTCACGTTGTCGTTTGACATCCTTGTAAGCTCTCTTCATTTCTTTAGCAAACTCACGCACATTTTCATCATCCGAGGAGTCCTCTTCATTGGATTTCTTTGCTTCATTGTCGCTCTTCTCAAAGCCGAAAAGATCTTCATCATTATCACTATCTTCATGTTGTTTAGCTTCATCTTCATGCAATTCAGCAACTCGTGCTACTTCAATGCGTTCCTTTAACTCTTTTACTTTAGATTTTTCTAAACGATTAAGCACAGGCGCCAACATTTTATATTCCTCAGCATTTTTATTGATTGTAAAATCAGTATTTTCAAACATAGCCTTAAAGCGATCATCAGCCAGGAGATTAGTTGTTTTTGTTTTCTTTGCAGCCTTTGCACTTGGATTAGCTTGTTCATCCATGAGTTTAAGTGCCAATTCTTGATTGACTTTTGGTAGATTTGTTTTAATTTGCAAACGTGATTGACGCTCATTTTCGATTTCTTTGCGTACTTTATCTTTACGGAAACGTTCAAAAGCGAATGGATCCACAGCTGACTTAGCTTTGTTATACAGGCGTACATCAAGAAAGTAACTGTAATGAATGAATTAGAGGATTAAAGTAAATGTGATTTTTGATTGATGGATTGAAAATTGATTTCTCCACAACTTACCCATGCATGTAGCCTTTTAATAAGTTTGAACCAATCAGATGCTCTAGACCTAATTCATCCAATTCTTTTTGCGTTACAAATTGATAGTCATCATACATATTTTCCACAACCTAAGCGCAAGAATTTTTAAATTTACTGTTTTATATTCCAAAGATTGTTATTTTGCAAACCTCTGATTCGATTTCCTCTGTTAGATTATCTAAGAATGAACACCAACGTGGCGCTGGACCCATTGCTGGCACATAATAAGTTAGCATTTTAACATCTTCTTGAGCAAGGAAAATCATACCAGTTTCAGGTATCGTACAAAAGTCATTAAACGTTTTGTCAGACTCAATGTATGCTATTTGTTTGCCCTGAAAAATAAGGAAACAAACTTCAAAATTAGCATTGTAAACTGAAGCCAAAATAAAGTTAAGGAATATTATTGTAGCACTATGCACAATTTTTGATATTTGTTAAAACATCAAAATCTATTTATAAAAATTTATTTTTTTTTTTTTTGAGTTTGAGCATAACTTACATTTTGTTCATCCCATATCTTAAGCATAGCATCATCCAATGTATAAACAGCTTGATGTCCCGGATTAAATTCAATGCGTTTAATTGGTGATTTGTTTAAATGATCCTTTATTAACAAAGGATCACGCGAGCGTATGTCATACAGTAAAACATGTCCTGAAGCAGTTCCGACACCCATTTGTAAACCATTTTTATATTTTAATGCAGTTAACTATAGTAAATTTTTAGATTTTTATATTTTGTTGATTTATTAAGTTTGACAAATAACTACCGAAGGAAATTGCTTAGCTGTTGGTAGCTTAATGGCAACATCTAGAATGGCACAACGTGTTCTCGTGCGAGGATCCCAGGCTTCAACAGTACCCTCTTTAGACCCTACCATAAGTAAATTATGTTCAGGGTTTACATCACAAACATTTAAACAACTGGCATCTGTCTCATAGGGTTGCAAAAACTGACCACGCTCCAAATTAAGTCGAAAAATTTCCTAAATTAATTTAACGATGTTAAAACTTGATATTTTTATAACAACTACAATATTACCCTGCTGGTGCCCACTATGAAAAGGTCACACGATGGTTTATGATATTTCATATCTCTACCGAAGCGCGGTATCCGCAAGCGATAGTGACGCCCATGAGCAGCATGTATTTCAATAAAACGATCACATTGCAAAAAGACCTATGGATATGAAGCAAATCTTTGTTACAATTTATCCACAAATTTTTAAATATATTAACTAAAGAAATGTCGCATAAGCATCGAAACCGTTTATAGGCCAATTTTAAAACCGAGTTTATGGCCCAAGTGCCAAAAATGATATAGTAACAAAAATTATATACGGGTTTGCAGTTTCAACAATAAAATACGGTATAATGAAATTGTACTTACCATTTTACTATAATCGTCACTAATGATCTCAAATGTAGTCACTTCGGAATCAAAACAACGTTCAAATTTAATAGATAAATTACTAACTTCATAGCACTTAACACGCGGCTTATAAGTACCCGTCGCTACAATATACTGTTGGTCCGGGCTCATACGTATTGTGGTGCTAACACCGGGCATATTAAAGTCCTGTATCAGTTCAATTTGGCGACGTGAGTCAACCTTTTTCATTAACTTAGTACGCTTGCGACGATCTGTGAGCCACTAAAAAATACATTTTACAATTAGTATTGGTTGTTAAAAAAATGATTTTATTTTGCGCTCAGATTTTATTTTAGATAGCAAAATAGATCTTTAAGATTATACTTACTTCTGGCACCGACTTTCCGGCGCTTAAATTATATATTTTTACATCATTTACTTCGTTGACAAACATGTTTAGTGCATGTTTTATTTAAAGTTAATATTTAGAAAAAGTCACAAAAATGTAAACACTTCCACACGTGTGAGTTGACAAAAGTTGAATATATATTTATAGCTAAAATGGCCTATTCACAAATGACGGAAGTTTTTGGTTCGCAGCAATGTTGCCAGATTTTTTTTAAGGAAAAATAAACTGTAAGAAACGATACCTTCGAAATCAACCAGATTTTTTGGAAAATATAAAATTTTAGTGGTTATTAAAAGTTGTTGATCTTTTTTTGGTCATAATTTCATAAAAATAAAACTGCGATTTGCAAAAAAAGCTGTAGGCGAAGCAGATTTGACAACGAAATCAGTCGATATATAATTTTGATTTTGTATTTCAAACAGTTAGTTGTTTTCACACTGACGTTATCGCATTTCGCTGACATGTTTAAATTTACTTGACTCTTGTTTTTGCATTACCAGATTTTCTCTAATGTTGACTACTTAAAAGAAATTTAAAACATTACATTTTAAGTGGTAAATAATTACTATAATAGCAAGGAGGTTGCTATATTTGCTTATATATCCGACGATTTATCTACTTTGTTCTTGCTTTATCAGCATTTTTGAGAGAAGTTAGAAAATTAAGCAGCCCTGATAATTTATTCTTAATATGTAGTACCGAACTTGGGGAATAAACGAATGGACTTAAGTCAACTAAAGATAACATAGTTTGACGTTAAATTTGTATGGAAAATGAGCTTTCTCCACTTGGGTTCTGGCTCGAAATTATACCCCCCTTTCATGATTGGCTACCATATCTTCATTTTAGTCGCCGAGTAAGATTTAACCTTATAAACATACAACAAATTCTTAGTCGGCGACTAAAACGCGAGATAGTAGCCTACCATGAAAGGGGGGATAATTATGAAAGTCTTCAATGCATCTTGCTTGCCCTGAAAATATTTATTACTTGGCAGTACTGGTAATCAACTATTGTGAACTTCAATCAGCAGTAGTTGAGAAACGCGAAAAGTTAAAAAATAAACGCAGAAAGTGAAAATACACACTCTCTTGTTTGGCAAAAAGTTTTTATTAATCATACAAATTAATTCTAAAAAGTGGAAACAAAATAAGTGATGCAGTGCAATAACTAAAATACAAACCACCATTTTAGATAATTCATAAAAATTTTTTCAGCAAATTTCTAATTATTACAACATTTGTCATCAGTTTGTCAACGTTGTGTGTTTTCCTCTTCTATTAATAAAAGTATTTAAAAATTAATACGACCTATCAGCAATAATACCAACAACTACTTTCAAAATAAAGTAATTGCAAAAAATAAGGTAAGACTTCCGCCCATTAATTTGAGGTTTTTACAAAAACAAATCTTCGGAATTGATTTTTCGTTATGAACACTGTAAAAAATATGCTAAAGCATGAAAGTTTTTTATGCGTATTACTGAACAAATGTGAAAATTTATTTAAATGTTATTTTGCTAAAACGCATTTTCCCTAGAAATTCTTTTTCAAAAGACCAGCTTCCCACCCTCTGCCTCTGCAAAACAACTGCAGTCTGCGCCATTCAGAAGCGTCAGCTGTGTTGGGTGTCGACTTTATTGTTGTTTGATAATTTAATAATTTATATAGAATTTGTTTTGTTAAAAGTACACTACGCTACAAATTTTCAGCAATTTTTACATGAGATATGTATCTATCAGTGCCGTCTTTAGGTATGGGGCTCTGTCCCAGGGTCCCGAACTTAAAGGGCCACCTTGCAGCGTTTAGTAAATGTGTAGGTAGAAAAAATTTTATAATTTCTAAAGACCTTTTGTTGTACTTATGAATATGTTAATTTAATACGCACTTTTTATTTTGTGCATTAAAATTTTTAGAAAGGGTCAGCCCAGATCTATATACAAAATTTTCACATCTAGCTTAGTTTTTGAGGTATAAGGTCAAATTAATACTATTATTACGATAAATTCATTAACAGAAACAATTGTAAATCATTCAATATTGTATATCGTGCAATCTTTAAATAACTGCACACTTAACTTTTTTGAAAATATTTTGAAACGAAATATTTCAAAAACTATAAAGAATATAATACAAAACACTCAATCAATTTATTTAAAAACCCTTTAATTTTATAAAAAAAAAAAAACTTTCAATAAATTTGTTTAATGTTTTTCAAAATATCTTCAACATAAAAATTTTTTTTAATTTTTTTTTATATGTTATTCTATCAATCCTTAGAATGTGTCTGCTTTCAAATCGAATTTACCGACATAACTTTGGAAATTATCATAAAATTAGACTGGTGCGCGCCATCAATAAAAGAATTTCCAAAGTTGTGTCGGGAATTTTGATTTGAAAGCAGATACATCCTGAGATTCGTAGTTTGAGAAACTAAGAAATTTGAATTGATTGAACAAATTTAAAACGTTTTAAAATAATGAAAACACCAGTTGAAAACCTATAATCGTTCACCTACAGTTTAATGTCAACGTGGAAATAATAAGCAAACCAAATGAAAATAATTTTTTCATTTAGGATAAAAAACAAATAAATTATAAAATTTGATCACAAATTTTAATGTTTTTCTTATTTTTAAGCAGTCATAAAATCAAGACAAAAGCATTTTTAAAAGTAATTAATTTTTGTTCAAGAATTTATTTATTGAGCAAGCTTTATTTGTATGTATGTATGTACATATGTATGTAGATTAGGGTGGTTCTTAGGAAAAAAAATTACGAACGCCCCTTCAATCGGTTCAAAATAGAACAAAAAAATTTTTTAAATTGTTTCTTTAACCCCTACGGACCCTATTTCAAAGTGAAATTTCCCCTTTCTTATTTGGTTTTTTTACGAAAATCAAATGGGACGTCCCCTCAATCGGTTGGAAATAGGGTAAGAAATTTCTTAAACTTAAAAATAATGACCCTATTTCAAAGTGAAATTTGACCTTAGCCGCCATTTTTTAAACTATTTTTTCTTGAGTGGCTTTTAATTTTAAGAAAGAATATATTGAAACAAGGTATCATTTGATCTAGTTTTTGAAATATAGTCATGAAAAGTTGCGGATATAGCTTTTCTTAAAATAATTTTAAGTTGGAAACTCCTGAACAGATTTTAGATATATTGATGTCATATGGAAGGTCATTTTACTGTCTATAAAATTAATGCGTAAAAATTTTAAATAATTTCCATTTGTTTCGAGGTATGGAGGTTTTTTAAGAATTTTCACCATTTTTTTGACTCTAAAAATTGTAATATTAATCTGTAATTTTATTAACATATTAACAATGATTCATGACTTTAATTCCATATGACATCAATATATTTAAAATCTGTTCAAGAGTTTCCAACTTGTAATGATTTTTAGAAAACCCATATCCGAAACTTCACATGACTATATCTCGAAAACTAGATCCGAACGATACTTTTTTTTAATATATTCTTTATTAAAACTAAAAGCTACTTAAGAAAAAATAGTTTAAAAATATGGCGGCATAGTTCAAATTTCATTTTTAAAAAGGTTCCGTAGGGGCATTTGATTTTCGCAAAAAATTACACTTAAGAACCACCCTAATGTAGATAATAGAATATTTTGTGAATATTTATATTGTCTGATTTTTATGTCGAGGAATAACTACGGCAAAATTAATGATTTTTTATATTCCAATAGAATTTTTGTAAACAAGTTCATTTCAAAGCATTTTTTTGTAAAAGAAATTTAAACAATAGAGCGCACATTCAGTCATTTTGAAACACTGGTTTTAATTTAGCAACAGCTTTTGCCTGTGCCTGTCATAACTCTGTTTAAAAGTTGCTTTAATATAGCCTAAGTGTAGAATAACCATTTAATAGTCGATCATTTTATAGTCCAAAATGAATATTATAAAATAATATTATAAGAAAGCAAAACCTGATATGCGATTTAATTTCATTTGTAATATACAATATATGAAACCCCTGAACTTATCATCGGCAATATTTTCCATACTATTTAAAATTTTTATGTTAACTTGAAAATTTTATGTGCCTCAGGAATAAACTCAAAACGTTTTCAATCAAATAAATGTGAAAGGTTTTTTGGTCCTCCTATTAAATTTATAAATCGGCGTTTATCACGTTAAATAAACAGTAGTTTTATTAACAAAAAATAATTACAAACAATGCTGATAAGGAATTTTTTTGTTGATGTGCAACTGTCATGGTTACATTTTATTTTTCAATAAATTCATGATTTGTAAATTTTTGTATATTTACACTTGTAAACAAACACTTAGGCCGCTACTTTCTTTAACAATCGCCGAATCCGTATTCGTCGTCATCGTCTTAGTCATTTCGCAATATGTAAATGGCTCGTTTTGACTCCTGATTCGTTGTTGCTGTTGTTTTTGTTACCATATTGACACAAATTTTCTTTTGTTCAATTTGTAGCTGGGCCATTGGAACTTCTTATCGCTTTAATGATACCATGAAATTGCAAACCTAATGTAAAACAACTCAAGACGTTAATTAATGCGCAATGCGTTAATACAGAGACGTTAAACTGTTAAAAATTTAAATCATGACTAATAGATTGTTGAAAAAAATATAAAATTTTTATTTTTTTATTTTGCCTTAGATGATCTAAGTTAGATCCCTTCAAACATCTTTAATGGTACTCATGCATTGCCGCATATATACCGATGGCGTAAATACGTGTATAATTATGCGCTGTTTTCGCAAGAGCATCTTTCTTTAGTTTTTAGTATATGCCGTAAATCGATAAGTTATTCATT
Organism: Tricholauxania praeusta; assembly: GCA_949775025.1. NCBI lineage: Eukaryota > Metazoa > Arthropoda > Insecta > Diptera > Lauxaniidae > Tricholauxania > Tricholauxania praeusta. The sequence goes on along the minus strand of OX459030.1, from coordinate 121,402,144 downwards.
GAAAGTGGCAGCAGTGGCTTGACTATGCTATATTTCCTACTTCCTATCACCAATTCAACTTCCTCTGCGTTGATGACTTTAAGGGCTGCTTCATAAGCGAGCTGGTCAAATGGTAGTGATTTGATATTTGATTAGGTCTTTGCGGATGTTAAGCGGCTTTTATAGACCGAGCAAATCGTGATTCTAGTAGTTCGATTAATAACGTGCCGCGAAAAAATTAAGCAAAATTGTAATGATTCATCACAATTCGTTTCGTTCACCGCAGCTAGCTATATGAGATTGCTGGAAAGTCATTTAAATTTTACATGTGAGCCACCCTTGTGTTAGGCTTAAAACTTATCAAACTACCCTCACATAATACGATTTAATATCAATATGTAAAATAACGTAATTCATTAATTAATACAACAAAAAGCTAGAAAATACAACCTTTGCGAAGATAAAAAAAACCGTGCGAAAATCTTTGTAAAGTGGGTGAGAAGACGTAACATAATACTGCTGCAACTACTGTTTTTACTAACTTTCATTAAACTGATGGTGATATTGCTGTGTGCCAGCCGTTGATGACTTCGTTCCATTGCGATGCAATGCAAATTCAAGCAGCGAACAACGTGAGCAAATAATAAAAGAAAGCCAATCACAATATAAAAATAAAATACACCAATATAATTAGCAAACAATGAAAAATGGAAAAAAAAAGTTAAAAGTGCATGTTACTGTATTGTTATATAGTTGCACAGGTTTACACAAAAAGATGCTTTTTTCAATCGGCTATGATGATTTTGATGGTCTCTTAAAATGAATGTAGTACTAACTTTAGCCTGTCATGTCACGCTAATAAATGAAATAATTTAAAAAACTTTTTAAAAAAACTTACTCCCAAGAAATAGGCAAAAGGAGTATAAAATTCGAAGTCCTTTGACTGACGCGATTTGGCTAAACGGGCATAAAATTGGGATGCTGCGGACCAACACCATTATAAGCACATTTTCTGATCTGATTATTAAAATCAGTATTAAAAGTATTAGTAATACATAGTATGCATAGCACTAAAAATCAGTTCATTCAAAACAAGGAAGGCCAAAAAAATATAATGTGATGTGAGGAAGGAAATAAATCCAGTCTTTTTTGCCTTCATCCTTTTCCAATTATGTGAATTATGAACAAGAACTTACTTTCTGTTAAACTTTTTAAAATAAAAAAATTAAGAAAATTCCTTTAGTACATTAACATCTCTTGGTCTTGAAATTTGGTTTTTCGAAATTTTGCTTAAGTTCAAAATGGTGGATAAAATTTTGGTTCCCTATGAAAAATAACTATTTTTTTAATACAAAATTCTTTACTCGAAGCTATGGATAAAATTTAGAAATTCTTCAATCATAAGACATTTATATCATTCAGTTATTATTCGGTCATTCTATTAAAAAACGCACAACTTGACATTTTTGAACTGTCCGAAAATTTTTTTACAACTTACTTATATACATAAAATTACTTTAACGTAGCTATATCATTATTTTGCTGAACAGTTTTTTTTTAATAATATCCACATATAAATTTTCGATAATTTGCTGGATTTTTTCCAATCGTCTAATACTTGAAGTCTATTATATGCAGTTGTGCTGATCGGATCAATGTCTGTTGTTTTTTTATTTTTAATTTGAAAAAATGTAACGAAATTGGCTTAGAAATTTTTGTGAAAATTAGTGCACTACGGTTTTCAAAGTAAAACTAAGCATAGTCCACAAGAAATATTACAAATAAAAAACTTGATTAACAGCAACATAAATATTTTTGAAAAAAGTCCACTTAATTTGTATGAAATTCACGGATTCAATTTTGAAGCAATACAATCGTGCCTAACGCCTTAATAACTACTTTGCAAAACTTTTTGTTAATTACACAGGCCGACAAAATTTAACCAACATTCAGACCCAGAAACCAGACTATATATTTCCAATGTTTTTTGCACTTTTAGGTTAGGATATCTCCTGACGTGATGGAGCAATTCTGCGACCAGATTCGGAATCAGCGCATCGAAAACCTACGGAAATATATAGTCCGGTTTCTGGGTATAATTTTTGTCGGCCTGTGTTATTCTTGTCCTCTAGCCTGAGAGTTTGATTTTACACATTGGAATAAAGTTTTTATTAAAAAGCTTTTTACTTTTGTACTTCTTCGAAGAATTCGATTCATTACATTCGAAATATTTGCAACGCTTTGGAAATCTAGTAATGTTAAAAAGTTGACAAAAACATATACAGGGCCGCATCACCGACAATGGCGTGTCGTAGGGGCGGCAGTTATATTAGGGAAAAAGTAATTTTTTATTTATGCAACACAATTCAAATTTTTGTAGTAGTAGGTAGTTACTTAATAAAAAATAAGAAAAATTTATTAACAAAATTAGGACTTTTCCCGAAAAATGGGGCGGCATTAATGTGGTTGCCGTAAAAGCGGCAAAAACAATAATGCGGCCTTGTACATACATACATACATACATTAATTAAATTTTATTAAATCATTTTTTTTACAATAAACAGAGAAATTTTAGAAATTCATATATTACTATTAAACTAAAAACAAGAGAAAAAAAATATATAAACAGGATATTGTACAAAAAATAATTAAATGACTACAATCTATAGCTCACACGAAACAAGATGCGTTGATTTTTTCAAAACATAAGAATTGTACTCGTGCAAAAAGACATGCACCCCAACGTTGCGAAAGTATTAAGTACATCGATAGCTTTAACACTATGAATGATATCGTTGGGTAGAAGTAGTTTCTATAAATCAGTCGCTGTGACTCTGACACTATGGATGATATCGATGGAAGGAATGACCAAATGGTTTAATCTTCTGTCGTTGTTTCTGATTAGGAATAACTAGATAAATTTGTGTGTCTCGTAATGGATTAATAGAATAATTGGCTGACAAAATAATAACGAATGAATGACTGACATGCTTTCACCTTTTAATTTTATTAACGTAAGCTTTCAAATACATGTTTTCGCCGCTGTAAGGAAATATATTGGTAAATATTTGCTTACCCTTTTTAACCTACCGTTTTATTATTCTTAACTGTATTATTTCAACTGTTTCAACAAGCAATGTCAAATATTTATTTTTTTATTAAAAATAAAACACAGAGAAAAAAATGTATATTCCATACTAAAAAACTTAGAGGTGTTTTTCTCAATAAATTGGTTCAAACACTTATTTTGTTTTGTAAGCTTGAAACTGTTTTGTCGGTCGCTGTGTATAATACATTTAGATGCGGTTAATTGCAATTGCCTTAGCAGCTCCCCAACAAAGCGCTTTGCTTCCTAAGCGATAACAAAAGACCATTTCCAAGTAGAATAACTTTCCTCATCGTGTCAGAACAACTTTAACTTTTATTTTCTGCTGCTTTGTATTGTTTTAGTAACAAAAATAAAAACAAAAGTAGATTTGAATTTTAAACAAAATACCACAATCAGTTTTCTATCAACTTTTAAACTTTTCAAGTTGTTTTAGCTTAAAAATGTTGCACGCTGTGAACAAATTATGTGAAAATATCGATAAATTTTTGGAGAAATGTAATTCTTAATAAATATCCTGAGAGACGCATAAAATATTAAAAAAGATAAATAATATTAAGCACAATTAAAAACCACTTCCTCTTTGATTAGTCACTTACATTATATTTTCGTGAACGCTTTAATTTAGTTTCTTTCTCAATTGTTTTTAGATCCAAATATGACGTCTGCTCCTTACAATTATAACTACATTTTTAAATACATCATTATTGGTGACATGGGCGTAGGTAAATCCTGCCTACTACATCAATTCACCGAAAAGAAATGTAAGCTATATTGTGTCAGGTTTTTGTGCTTCAATACCAAATTTAATTATTTTCTTTCAAATTTTAGTTATGGCTAATTGTCCCCATACGATTGGCGTTGAGTTTGGCACTCGTATAATTGAGGTCGATGATAAGAAAATTAAATTACAAATTTGGGACACCGCCGGGCAAGAACGTTTTCGTGCAGTAACACGTTCATATTACAGAGGTGCAGCCGGTGCGCTAATGGTTTACGACATTACAAGAAGGTTTGTAAAAATGTATACACATCATGATGAAATTGTAGAAAGTAAGACTGTGAATTAATTCTACGAAGTATTTAAGAAAAGAAAAGGTCTATACATTCATCCAATACAGAGCTCATCATAAGAGTAACAAATTTGTATTTACAATTTTTTTTTATTTTTGGTCGATTTATTCTACACCCTCAAGGAAAGATCTTACCTCTTGAATTATTTTTATCAAATTTTTTGACAAGTCCAGTTTGTAAATAAATGATAAAGAAAAGTGTATGATGTGTTAGAAAATTAAAAAAAAAAAAAATAAGGCACCAAAATTTTCAACTATTTTATTTCAGATCCACTTATAATCATCTCAGTAGTTGGCTTACCGATACAAGAAATCTGACTAATCCAAGTACTGTCATATTTCTCATTGGAAACAAATCTGATCTAGAAAGCACACGTGAAGTGACTTATGAGGAGGCTAAGGAGTTTGCCGATGAAAATGGCTTAATGTTTTTAGAAGCGAGTGCCATGACGTATGTATTTATACATATCTTATGTTATTTTGTTTTAGTTAATAAGACTTGTTTCTCATTTCGTAGTGGCCAAAATGTTGAAGAAGCTTTTCTCGAAACTGCACGTAAAATCTATCAAAACATACAAGAGGGTCGCCTTGATTTGAATGCTTCCGAATCTGGAGTACAGCACAGACCATCACAACCAGGGCGAACATCACTAACCAATGAAGCACCTAATGTGAAGGATCAGTGCTCATGTTAAGTTGTATAAATTTTTCTCTGCTTGTAAGCGATACAAGGAAAACATTAACAAACAGAAAGAACAAAAATATAAGCATGTAATCACTACAGAGCTGGGTAGAGTACTTTTTTATTCCATTCCCAGAAATTGGAATTCGAAATCGGTTTTCGAATCCTATTACAAAAGGAATCGCTCCCTTTTCCGATTTCATTCCATGAACAAAAATTTTAAATTAAAAAATTGTAATTTCATTTCAAGGCATTGAATTTCGAAATCTACTATTCAATTCCATAGCAAAACTAATTGATTCATTTGTCCATTCTATTCCAGCAATCAAAATTCGGAATTGAAAAATTTAATTTCCATTCCAATGAATTGCGTCATTGGTCGATTCAATTCTGGGAATCAAAATTTGGAATTGAGAATCTTTTATTTCAATAAATTGGAATTCGGAATAGATTTTTTTATTTGTATGGCAAAAATTATTAAGGAATTGATATTTTGTCAATTTCATTCCAGTAATCAAAATCTTGAATTGGACAACTTTTTTCCAACCGAATCTTATTCGATGGCAAAAGTAATTGATTCATTTGTCATTTGAAAAAATCTTCTTGTAATAATAATTAGTGATAAAAACAAATAAAAGTTTCTTATAGAATTTAAATTTCTCTAATTTGAAATTTAAATTTCATTAATAGAATCGACAAAGGAGCTATGGAATCTTACGAGTCAATTTCGTGTTTCAATTATTTTACCAACAAATTGAAAAAGTCACTTTCGAATGTTATAAATCAATAAAAAAACATGTTTTAAGTTTTCAAATTAAAATTTTTCAATTTCTGGCATGGCATCGACAAAGGGATCAATTGCTTGGTTTCTGGAATAGAATTGACAATGGAATCAATTGCTTTCTCTATGGAATTAAAAATATCGATCCTTAATTTTAATCAATTGGAATGAATGAAATTAAAATTTTTTAATTGCAAAATTAAAGGAATGGCGCCGTCAAATAATTTATTTTTACTATAGGATTAAAAAAGAATTCTAACTCTAACTCACTGAAATTGGAATTTTTGAGCACGATGATTTCGAAACGTATGACTTCTATCCAGCTCTGAACACTAAAGTATAGGCTTTACACAAAAAGACTTTACCAAAAAACTTTTGTAATATGTATTTACGTATTTCATTCCAGCAGTGTAAATTATTTTGTTGATATTGCACTATAAGAAAAAAGTTTTGGTGATTAAGTTTGAATAAAATCTGCACTCTAGTAATAACGTAAACAATAAACACAAAAAATCCTCGTCTAAAACGTTGCTAAAACCAAAACATGCTAAAGTAATAAATTAAAAGATATATATATTCGTATGTAGTAAATTATACATAATGTATGCGTAGACTTAAAGATTGCTAAGCGCTGAAAAAAAAATGAGAATCAATATGGATATCTTGACATCATAATATGCCTAGGTTAAGCTGAGATGCAATTGAAACGTGGCTTTTCTCTTAAAATCTTTTGAAAAACTTACTCCATTTTTTTAAACATTGCAAGATATACCGATATATAGTGATATATATAATAATTTTTCTAAATTTCATATAGTGAATAAGGACCTACCAACACATTATGTGAGTTTTTTAGAAAATAACTCATTGTACGACGTAATAAAATTGCTCATACAAAAAGTGCAAAGAAAACATAAAAAAAGAATTCGCAATATAATGATAACGTAATGTTCACAAAATTTCCAAATTAATTAAATTCCATTATAATCATGGAATATTTTTTATTTAGAAAACTTAAACTTTTAATACAGCATTTTCAAAGTAAATTTTTGTACACTTTATTACGTTTTCATTCACTATTTTGAACTCTCCAATATGCTCTCAAAACATGTGTTTATATAATTATTTAAAATTATGTTCATATTATTTTTTGTACATAAATATAAGCGAATTTTAAAATTATTGTAAACCCCTAAAAGATTTCTAAGTTCAAATGAAAAAGTTATATCGATGTTATATTAAAAAATATATTGTATTAATGTATGAAAAGTATAGTTTATATGCTAAAGAAAAATGTATTTATAAAATAAAACTAGAGTACACATATAAAACGATAAAAAGATAATAAAAAATTCAATAAACTGAGTAAATGAAGTTTTTTTTTTTAGCGGGTTTCTTATGAAATATATTGAAGATTTTTAAGCTTAATAACGATTGCTCTATTTGTTTTCATAACATTAGTACTATACCCACAAACGAAGTTCTTATATCTGAAAATTCTCCAAAATCAAAACGTATTCAAGTTTAAAATTTAATAGTTTTAACATTGTCCAAGAATTGCCAGATTTTATTTTGACAAAAAAAAAAAAAAAAAAGAACTACATAGTTTGGGTTTGATTCTGAGCTTTCCCAAAATTTCTGTCACCAATAAAAGTATCTATCCCGTTAAATAAATCTTTATCGCTTCGAAATCATCCAATAAAATACGCCAAAGGTCAATATACCAGTATGTCCCAAAATAACCACATTGAAGCGCTTTTCACATATTATGTTACCCCATTTGTTTCCAAAATCTAACCAAATGAAAATGATAAGCTTGAATCTTAAAAGCTTAGTTAAGCAATAAAATCTTTTAATCAAAGGTTCAATATTCAATTTTGATTCTTAATTGGACAAAAAGCATACACCATTTTATCCGGACTAGGGAAAAGTATTAAATCAAAGCTAGGCAAGGCTTATCTTCGGCGTATTTTCATACATATTTCTATTCGCCAGAATTTGAGGAAACCAAAAACTTTGCAATTCTTGAGTATTTTTCCACACCTTTTTAATATTAACATTCGGGCATGACCATTATTTACATATATCATAATGTGGATGATATTGCTATATGATAACAAAAATTTTAATTGTTTTATTGCAACTCTCCCTCCAATTGGACGTGTTTGTTTTTATTAAAGTTTTCCAGACAGTTGCAAGGTCTTAACATTTTTTCAGTTTTGGGCTCAGGTAAACTTAATTTCAATTAAAATTTCTGATTTCTCTGATGATCAAAATTTTAAAATACCTTGCAGTTTTTGCTAAAATTTTAGTAAAATAATTGGTTGTAACGAAGACTTTCAGATTTTATTTTTTTTGTATCACAACCAATATAAGAAATTCAGTTTTTTTTTTAATTTTTTTTTTCAATAACTTTTTTTTTATTTAAACTTGTAAGAAAGACTTATGTATTTAGGTATCAGCAAATTTCATTTTTACAATATTACTTATTTTCTTATTTTTTTCCTCTATACTAGAATGATTTTACAATGCAATATGTTTTACAAATATACGTTTAAACTAACAATATACAGGGAAGTATTTACATGCCACTAGACAAAGTAGAGCCAATATTAGATTTAGGGGCTGCTCATATATTACGTAACGCTGTTTTCGATAGTTTTGACCACCTGCCCCCAGCCACAACCGTTCATATGTATATAAAGATGAAATTTCACAGACTGTCACATTTTTCGAAACTCCCCACTCCCCTAAATCCGTTATGTATTATATGAACAACTTCTTAAGACAAATTTGAAACATAAAATACTAGTTGCTAGAAATTTTCTTAAGATTAGCTCATTTATAATATTTGCGACATGAACAATTATATATATATATAATACAGAGGAATAAAAATTAAAAAAAAAAAAAAACACTTTCAGAAATTGCACTTAAACAACTCACAAAGGGGGTAACTTAAGATCAAAACAAAGTATCCAACTTAGAAATATGTGTAACATCTCATAAAGTAGTGTCAAAGTGCCCAAAACACACTTAACTTTTTCTAATAAATAAAAAGCTCAAATGATTAAAGTATTTTTAACTCTGTGCAAATAATATTATAATTTTTTTCGCTAATCGTCACCGGACACCTAATATTTGCTTTTAAAGTCAAAATAATTTTTAAAGTTTATTGTATTTTGTGGTTAAAAGTTTAAATTTTTGAACGAATGACCAAGTAAATAGAAGAAATATTTTAACATTGGGTTTTATAGACTCAGATGTACTGAATAAAAAAGGTGAGTTACGAGTATTTAAGTATAATTTCATTTAGTTTAGATGTTCTTCTATTATTGCCATTTTCCGTCTAATTTCTCTGTAGTGATAGTATAACAATATCTGCAACTTCTATACACTTTTGTGTGTCGACCACAACTTTCGTACAATAGCAAAGTACTTTACAGTGTAGATAGATGTATTTTATTGTGTGGCTTATAATTTTATAAAATAAACTTTTCAATCCGATAATATTATTTGAGGATATTAGTTTCGGTGTTTTTGTGCCCCCAGTATAACTCTTCTCATATGAGTAAGTTCCACATAAGCTTTACAAATGCTATTCATCCTAAATTTATAGTTTATTATACGAGTGTGAGCCGTTTTCTTGCCAATTAACTAACATTTATTTGTTATGTCCATCAATTAAGTTACAATAGATTTCTTTTGTCTTACAAATACTCATCTCATTTTTTTCTAGAAAAATACACTAAGTTTTAAAATAAAGTTTACAGAGGAACAAAAATTTGTAATAAAAAAAATATACAGGAAGTGAAATATATAACATGCCTGATAATCTCTATATTAGTAGTTGCGCTATATTTTTAAATATAATGTCGTTGAAAATCAGTCTAATTTTCATTTAACTGCCTTTATAAAAAAAAATTGAATACTTTACATTTGTTCGTTAAATTTCATGTTTTTTGTTTTGCTCATTATACTTGCTTTAATTGCACTATATCCCATGTAATTGTCTCATGCTTTGAGCACAGATCTAAGACAATACTTGCACCTTCTTTTGCTTCAACAGCACGTAAACAAGTCCCTGAAGCCATATTATAAATAGGACCACCACGATCTGACTTATTATGACGCCATTGCTGATCACCCAACATTTCATGACATTTATTCACTAGCGGCAGTGAACCCTCAGCTTCCAGACAAAGTAATTTGTCCAAAATTATTTCCGATTTCTCTGTTTCATACCAAATTTGATTTCTTCCTTTAAGACACGGTTGCATAGTGAGTGCGCTACGTTTTTTCCAAAAGCCTTTTACCTTTGGCGATACTACAGAAGCACACAAATCGGTGCCAGTTAAACGTAACTGATAACTGTCAATATATGTTCGTTTACGTGAATGCCATGGTTGAAATGCTGGTGCGTCCCCAACAGCTTTTTTCACTTCTTCACCTGGTATACGTAGCTCTGGATAAATATTCTTTAAATACCAATCAAATGAATGACATTTTAAGCGCTCTCTTAATTCTAAGCGTTCCGTAATGTCACCATAATCGTAGCTTTTATGCAGTTGCTTCTCGTGTTTTAAAAAATATTTCTTATAGTCATCCATCCAAATGTAAGCAAGACGTAAAGAATTTTTTAACCAAGTATTTTTGCCATCTGGTGAGCTATATGGTCGACGCTTACGAAATATGTGACCAACACGAGAGCAAGGTAGAATTTTAATGGAACCACCACATTGCCAAACACGGAATGATATTTCTAGATTTTCCCCACCCCAAATATCCATATTCATGTCGTATTCACCGATGTGTTTAAAATAATCATGATTTACAGCAAACAGTCCACCTGCCATAGTGGGTGAAAGGAAGGGACCTAATGGAAGAAATGTAAAATTTATGTAGTAAATAAAAATAATATTATTTTTTGTTGGTGGTCGATATGTTTGTCTTACTATACATTATTTGAAATTTGTAGATAAAATATATAGTGAATGATCATCTAAGGTCGGTACAAATATTAATGCCAGCACAGCCTAAAATTTAATTTGCCACTCTCCTCAGACTTATACGTAAAGTCGTACACATACGAAAAAGGATTATTATATAAAGCATTGATCTAAGTTCAATCTGGAAACTTAATAGCTGCAAGGTGAAAAAATAAAATGATAATTTTCATCACCTACACAAAGATTGAAGATTTCGAAATTTGTTGGAAAACCAGAAAAAAAGTGGATAAAGCTTGCAACTCATTACATCTACATATCATGTAGATAACGTTTTATTAATATAGTCTAATTTTTGTGGCCTTGGGCGTCATTAAAATTTCTTCAAATCATTTTACCTCATAACGCCGTGCGATTTAAAAAAAAAAATAATGGCAAAGTCTTCAGTTCCTTAATAATATGAGACAGTTTAATAATAATAGCAGTTTTATTTTACCTTTAAAATCACTCTCGTTCTTTAGAGTGCCTTCTGGCAAATTCTCCCACTTGAAATGCAAACCCCAATTAAATCCACCACGCACTAATGGACTGGGAGTGTATTCAAATGTATCAGCATTTATGATATCAATCACTGGCACAGCCAAAGACGCATTTTCATGTTTTATCTGCTGTAGCAATGGCTCTATCCACATGCGATTAACCTCAATGTGGCTGTCCAAGAAAATTAGTACTTCACCGAGAGCCATACGCGCACCAATGACTCGCGCACGTATCAAGCCTTCACGACGGTCGTTACGTACGTAACGTAGTTGATCGTAATGCAAATGATCTGACAATTCTTGTTGCAATTTTTTAAATTCTAAGTCTGGAAAATCACTATAATCATCCACTACTATGATTTCCTTGAGATACTGAGGTGGTGTACGTTCTAGTACCGACTTTATAGAACGAATCAGCGTCATCTTGTGTTCGTTGTAATGACACATTATAATTGAAGCAGTTGGCAGATACTCATCATATTGTTCGGTGCGACAAACCTTATGCCGTGTGTCTGGCACATCGCGAAAGTCTCCGATGTTATTAGATACTAAAGCATTGAATGCATGTCGCTTGTAACCAATGTCACGCGTGTTCTTGTCCTCCAAACTTTTCACAACGCCAAATGCATTAAAAAATGAAGCCTCTGTTGGCGAATTCATTGCAACGAGCGCAGCATTTCCTGCTATTCCTGCACTCTTAGGAACGGGCAACCATCCAGCTTCAAACATTGAATTTCTCTGGATGTGCAAGTAAATTAACATAATAATAAGCCATACCACTGCACCTAATAATACTCCAACATTACAACATCTCGCTAGTAAAGATTTGTAAAAGCTAGCACTTAAAAATTGTCGTAGCCTCATTTTAATTTGCTGTCGTCATAAAAATTTGCATTTGATGTTGAATAATTAATTATCTGAAGGTTTTGTTGTGGATGTGGCTTTTAGTGCAAATAGCAAAATACATTTTTTGGACGCTTTTGAGGTTTTCTTAAGACTTTTTTTAATGTTTACCAAAATTAATGTAATTTTGTACTTGGTTCTTCTAAATGTCAAAAATAATTGCAGCTTAATTGAGAAAGTGTTTATTTATTCCTTGTTTCGGAATACAAGCAAAGCAGAAATGTAAATTAGTGAAGGCATGACATAAGTGGTTTGATGTGTTTTTTGGATGACATGAAGTTCGAGTGTTTTTGTTTCGCTATTCACACACATCTAATTTGAGCGCCGGCGTATGACTTCGGAGTAGTTTTTGTTGTGTGAATGTGAGATACGGCGGAGTAGTAGTTTCGTATTTCTACGTGGGAGTGGTTCGTCGATGTGCAAGTTCGCTGTCGTGTGATCATTTGTGTAAGATAGCATTTAGTTTAAATAAGTTTCTTTTAACTAAGAATACAAACGAAAAATAAGATACAAAATCTATTATTACTAATTTTTCTTCTCAATTTTAGACTACGTCGTAGCAAACTATGTTTGTTCCATGGTGTAATAATAAAGGTGGATTAATTAGGGAGAACCTTGATTTTCAATCATCTGTCATCCTATTTTCTGTATTTTGACATTCATAATATTTCAATTGCCTATTCAGAAAACTTAAGCACTTTGATGAATTGCAGCGCTGAAGCGTAAGATCTTGAAAATTTTCTGAACGATATGCTTCAAACTACATTAAATCTTAAAAAAATAGTCACTGTGGTTGTTATTGCAATAACAAAAAAAGACTTATTGCTATCATATTGAAGCCCACTACATTATTCAGCGTAGTTTTTTGTTCGCATCAGAATTTTGAAACTCAACACAAATAACTCTCAGTAAAAAGTTGCTTAAAGCGCTTCAAAAATACTGAAGTTGCTGAACGGGCCAAATAATCAAGTGTCAAAAAAAAACTACGAAACAAAACAATGAAGGACACGAAATCCACACTTTTGAAAAATTTTGTTTTAAGTAATTCACCTTTGTAATTACACCATGGTTTGTTCTTGTTTGTTTGGTTTGACAACAACAACGTTTCAGCTTCGGCGTATGTGCTTGTAAGTGCCGAATTAGAGGTGGGTAAAATCGTTAATTATCGATAGACATCGATGTGAGTCAAGCATCGATAACTATCGATGTCTCTTTGCGAAACATCGACATCGATAAGAACTGATTTATTTTGAAATATAATATATGCATAATATATTTTAAAATAATAAATTTTTCATAAACAATGGACAATAACGTATTGGATAAATAACTACGTTATGTGAGATCAATAAACGCTTTGTGCGAATCACTAAATGATATGGTACTTGAATGGTGCTCGAATCAAACGTAAAATTAGTGAAATTAAAATAAGACATGCTCATAGTTTTAAAAATACAAGTCGTTCTGCCAAATCATCTGACAATTGGGATCTTCGTTCAGAAATTATGTTGCCGGCAGTAGAGTTAACTCTTTCGGAGGAGACAGAAGACAATGGCACAATTAAATATTTTAGCGCAATTGTTTGCAAAGCTTTGCTTGACGAATAATTCATCCAGTATTTGATGATGTTCGTATTTTCATCAACCAGTGGTTCCACCATATATGTATTGAAATTGACAATTGCCTGCGAAGTTCCAGGGATCGCCGTAGGGACACTCGTGGTCCGATATTTGTGTAAAAACGAAAAACGTCCAGTTGTCTGTTCCTTAATTTGTTCGGCCATCATACCTAATTATACCTGCAATCAAAAAACTTGTCAAGAGAAATAGAATACAAAATTTTATTGTCACATCTACAACCTCGAAAGCGCGGCAAAATCGCGAATATTGTCGTGAAAACTCTAGGATATCGAATTCGAAGAATTGGTATACTTTTTTCAAATAGAAATATAAAAACATATTCTTGGTCTTATCGATGTACTATCGATTGAAATCGATAAATTTGGAGAAACTATCGATGCATATCGATATTTTTTCTTAACGATTTTACCCACCTCTATGCCGAATAACAGAGAACTTGTGAATTGGTGTTATAAGGCGACGCTGCGTGTAAGAAACATTGCTTTGTCGGCGTTTACACGAGGAAAGTCTGAGAGACAAATTCTTGTCCATTCCCTTTTGTGATTTTCGTTTCGCGTTTGCAACATATGACAAATTTTTTACCTCGTCCCTTTCGCTTTTCCCCTCTTGCCGACAAACAAGGAACTTTGCGGCAAGACTTTTCTCGTGTAAACGTTGACTTTTTAAAAATTACAAAGGCTTGGTAGCCCTGCATTGTTTACTATTTTTCAATTGACGTTTTCCTTTCAAAAATCTTTCGATAGTTTATTTTTTTTCTTCATTGCATGTTATTTATTTATTATTGCTACACGATCGAGACGGAAACACTAATTTGACAAAAGACAAGTAGATAGATAGAAAATAAAGCTTAATTGTTTTATAAAATAAGGCACAGAGAAAAAGAACATTAGTAACTGCGCAAACATTGGTAAGGTTATTCTATTTGGAATATAAGAAGAAGAAAAAATATAATTTCTACTAATTACTTGCAGCTGACTTGTAGCTTACCAAATTTCTTGATTCGCCTCATAAAATCACTCTTCATCCGCCTTCCATAATGACAAACATGCGTCCGCCTAACAAAACCATCCTATTAAAGGTGGTCATTTTGGGTGATGGTGGCGTCGGCAAGTCGTGTTTAATGAATCGCTTTGTTTCCAATCGTTATGATGAAAACAATTTTCACACAATTGGCGTCGAGTTCATGAATAAGGATATTGAAGTCGATGGAGAAAAGTATACGCTGCAGGTAAGTGTGACGTCCGGTTATTATGTAGACCTTGAGTTTTAGGAGGAGGAAGAGGAGCGGGATTGTAATTGTAAACACAGTCGCGTTAAATAATTAAATTGCTTTAAAATTCTTTCTAGTTAACTTATTTTAATGGAATTTAAATTGATTTTTCATAAACTCGTTAGATAGTTGCATCTATTTTTTTCACATGATTACTCATATATAAATAAATAGTGTTGTCAGAGGGATTTTTGATGGCACTATTGACAGCTAATTCATTTGAAAGCACCACTAACACACCGATTTCAACCAAAATTCTATGTGTATTTAAAAGGATACATTTTTTATTAAAAATTTTAGCTCATTTATAACATTCTAAGGCACAAACGCCATAAAAATTCTTCAAATTATCGGTATAAAAATGTCCCCGCAATTTTTTTAAACATAGAAAAAAGAAAAATTATTTATGAAATTAATTTAATGTAATTTATTCCAAAAGGTTAAGCTCACACGAAAATGACCAATCGTTTAAAAACTGCCAAAACTGTAGCTTAGACGCAGCTTTATATACTGTTTTATTTAAATTCGAATTTAAAAATTACTTATGTGTGAATCGTATAAAAAAGAGAATGCAATATATAATTTTAAACCCAGGCTTAAAATTAGCAACATCTTCATGATATATGCTAGACCCAGACAGAAGCTTTTGCTGACTTTAACCCCCTACATATTGTATTACTAAGATAAAATCGATTTTTTCTATACAAGATGTATTTAATTTGTTTATGAATTACAAAAACTATTGGTTTTTTTCAGTCGCTGTTTGTTCAACTTTTCAATTTTAATTAATTAATTAGGACTCATTAAATACAGAATTAAATTGGTAATATATAATTTAGAAATATCCAATATTATTGCTTTTAAATATTAAATAAAAAAATTTTTACTCTGAATTAAAAATTATGCATTCAGAAATATTTTCGATGATGGGATTTTTGACATGTTTAAATGATACGTAATTTCAGTTTCTATAACACATATAAATCTGAATCAAGCGTGAAGATTGATTGAGTCGATTCAATTTGTATTATTTCCATATGTATATGTAGCCTCAAAATTTTAATTTTTAAAATAAAAGCATCATTTGCTAATGACTTTAATGTGTACATTGCTTGTGACAACACGTGACAAGCCCGTAAAATTAAAAGTTGTTTGAAAAAAAAAAAAAAATTAAAACAAAATGCAATCGTTTGACAAGGTCGAACGAACTATTTATGTTTTCCCACAAAAAAGAAAGCTGCTATAACTGTAATTGATGCCATGTTATTATCATAACTAATACTAACTTGGTCTAATTAACGTGTTGCGTACTAGATAAATGTGATAAGAAACTGAAAACTAATATTTAAACATAAAAATAATATTTTGCTTGTCTTCTGTAGCAGATAAACAAGAGAAAATTTTTGAGTAAAAAGCCTAAAAAAAAGGTGTTGCTTTATAACAACATACAAAAAAGTAAACAAATAGCTGACTAATTTTCAACGTGCTCTTTTGCTTTAATAACTAAATTCATAGTTAAAACTTAGCTGTGTGATTAAGTTAAAACATTCCTAGCTAACAATATTATTTACTTTATTTCTATTTAATGCATCTGCATCAAATAGCTATTATTTACATTGTTGTTAAGTTTTCTTATATCGCGCTCTGATTTTATATATATATAAACAACAACAAAAGTAACGATAGCAGCATCAAAATTTCTTAGAAAAATAAGCAAAAAAACTTCAATCAAATCACTTTTTGTCAACGCTATTCGACAGAGTTGCAAAATAATAAACTTGTTTTATGCATAACACTCGAATTTTTAAATCCATATTTGTTTCTCTTTTAATATATGCTTTTAATTTAATTTCAATTTAAGAAAGTTTCATTTGATAACTCTAGATAAAACAGTCAATCAGCCTAAAGTTGTCAATTATTATTAAATTTTTTTGTAAATAAAGATCATTAATGCTAATGCAAAACTTATTGCAATGCATTTGAGAAATTAATGCAAGTGAAAAGTTAGCACCCTTAGGGGACGTCCATAAATTACGTGAGTCAAAATAGGGAGGAGGGGGCTCGGAAAAATCTCACCAAATCTCACCAAGGCGAAGGGAGGGTTTTTAATGCACCAAAGAATATACATTATTCTTTATTAAAAATTATAAGGCAAGTCTTATGGAAGGAAGGGGGGTCCCGTCAGAACTCACCAAGAGGAGGGGGAAGTCCGAATTTTCAAAAAAAAAACCTCATGTAATCAATGGACAGCCTCTTACTAGTTTTTTAGTTTATTTTTTGTTTTCTGAAAATTTAAAATTTTTTTACGCCGCGGGGCAAATGTGTCATATAGCCACAGGCACCAATAATCCTACCTTCGCCACTGTGACAAATAAGTAATACATTTTTTTACGATTCTGTCACGGAAGCAACACAAAACCAATGAAGAAACTCAATCAAACATAACAATTTTCAATTTGCTAAGCCAATTGAGAATTTATATAATATAATTAAGTTTTTGATTATACGTATGAATTGCAATAAAACAACAGAAACCTATAACTGAATGCTGCCGTAAACAAGTTTTTTTTTTGTTCAAGCCGATTTTAATTTTAAACTGTAGGACTTTCATGTACTGACAGTAACGACCAGTTGCGACAGCAATATCTGAATTAATTCTAAATTAATTGCAGTAAAATCGATTCGCAAATTAAAAAAGCATCATTAGACATTTAGGAACATTCCAGTACATTTATAAGATATCAGTATTCTGCTATATATTTCTGCTCTGCAGAATACAAAATAGGCTACAAAAGCAGTAAAGGTAACGTAATCTAAAGTTCCTTGTTTTCGAATAAATATTAAATTAGTTTGAAATAGTCAATAAATTTAAATAAATTTTTCTGGGATTTTACTTTTAATTTCTTACTGCCTTTTACCTAAGTACGGCAGTAAATGTTCTTATCATAACTTTTTTGCTTAGCCCTATTTCTGTCCAATGTATGTTAAATTTATAATTATTTTACTGAACTTATTCAGTACTGTGACTGTGGCTTATCAGTGCTCAAGGGCGTTAAGGTACGCTGAAACTGGTAGTGCCTTTAAATTTGTACTGTACTTTGGCTCATTGCACTATGTATGTTATCTTGAGCTTTGTAATGTGTGTACTTGTTACTTTGTACTTTGCCTGACCAGAGATGAAAGTACACTCATCAATTTGGTACCACGGATAGTTTAGAGCCCTTAGGACTTCGGTTCTAGTCGCATGCGGTTTAAGCCCAAATCACAGAGAGAGCAAAAGTAACGCTCAGTGTGGTCAGTTGAAGATAGATCTGAACTCAAACCAAGAGTAAATTTATGTCCATAACTGTCAGTTTACTTGGTAACTGCTTTAATTGCAGTAGTCCTATAATTACCTAGTCCTATAATGTACACAAAATAATTGGAGTGTGGAACGGCACACCTCGGTTTTAAGCAGTAAAGGCAAACGGTCACGTATCGTAACGGTCACGAATCGTAACGGTCACGTAACACAAGACAGTCAGTGATCGAGTACATTTATCTTAAGTATTAAATTAAAAAAAAAATATTGCCTAAGAATCTGTTATCATTTTATTTTTTTTTACATCTTACAGATCTGGGACACCGCTGGACAAGAGCGTTTTCGCGCTTTACGTACGCCCTTCTATCGTGGTTCCGATGTCTGTCTTTTATGCTTTGCAATAAACGATCGAGACAGCTTTCGCGGGTTAAAACAGTGGCGAGATGAATTTGTTAACTATGCTGATGTTAAAGCTGATAAATTTCCCTTCATTGTAGTAGGAAATAAGGTGAGATGAATTTTATTAAAAGTGTGCAAACAGAAATGAAAACTTAAATGTATTGTATAATAACTACAAAAGCAGTATAATAATTGGTGTGTTTTAATTTTAAGTGAAATCGCTGAAATCGTTAATATGCGATGCAGCGCTGCGATGTATCTGTACAAACTAAACATCAGCAAAAAAATCTTTTTGCTACTGAAATATATCAATCGTCGTCGACTATTCGAAAGCTCTCAACAAGCGATTGAATTTTCATGGTCCTTGCTGTTAAAGCTAAACTTTTGACAAGTATCTTTTCTAAGAAAACAACACACCCGGATAGCAATAAAACACTGTCCTTTATCGAGAATAAACCATCGACAAAGCCGACTGTTTGCTTGTTAGCGAGGGCAGTAAAAAGCGTCCATGCAAATCTTAACATCAACAAAGTCTCAGGGCCTGAAGGCATATCAACCCGGTTCATGATTATGATGTCTGAACAAAAGTTGTTGTTAAGAAAGGCCAATCACTCTACCTTCGTATAGATACAACTTTATTCAGAACTAAAATTTTACAAATGTGTACAGATTCCAAGTCAAAAATCTGCATATTCAATTTTCTAAGTGCAATTAAAATATCACAATAAAGTTTTAGTTGAAATATATATTTACGAAAGTAGTCTGAATAGCTTTAAGTTTCAAAAGTTTTAGCCATTTTAAACTACTTTTATCCCTTGACGCTACTTTTAAGAATTAATTTTTTGTCTAAAACTTATTTCTCTTCTTTATTCACATCCACATAGAATGACATGTCTCCACGTAATCGTCAGATAAATTTTGATGAGGTTCAACAGTGGTGTGATGAGAACAAAATTACTAGTTTTACTGAAACATCTTCAAAAACAGCAACAAATGTTACAGAAGCTTTTGCCATGGCAGTGCGTCGTTGGAAACATATGGAACGTGTTGCCGAGATTGAATTGCGTCAACAAGGTGATACCATTGACTTAACGCGTACAATACGTTTGGCAAATAGTCGGTTTTGTTGTGCTGGTGGCGTTGGTGGAGGTCCTAGCAACAACAATAATTTAGAATCTGACGATGAAACTATGAATGGGGAAACACCACGAGGACGACGTCATCAAAACCAACAACCCCAACAGACTAATTATCGACTATAAACTCATGCGGTTGATGAATGACATAAAAATGAGAGTGAGAGAAGGATAAAAATGCAATTATGGCAATGCGTTACAATTTAAGGTTTTTTATTATTATTTTATACGAGATAATACTGAACTCAGCTGGTCTGTGAATTTGAAGCTTTTAAAGTTTACATTCCAAAATGTATTGAAAACAAGTAGATTACAATTTGAATGTCCTTATGCTTAATCTAAAATTACAGCTACTAGTTAATATAAGAGAAATTAAAGGCAGCTATTAAAAAAATTGAAGCATTTTAAGTCGAGCTTAAAAGAAGCACCAAAGATTTGAGAATAGTTCACTCATAAATATTTTTATTAAGGATAGAATCCTTAATCTTGATTTTTTTAACTAAAAACAGAAATGTTAGTGTTCATTACAGCCACCTTTTTGAAAACCCACTTTCATTCCACTAAAATACAAAAATTAAAAACTACCTAAACTAAAGCTTAAAAATTTAAGGAAAGCTTACCTTTTGTAGAAAAAAAGTCCCTGCCGGAGTCAAATTTGAGCTTTTTCTCTTGAGTATACGGTTTCAAATATGGAATATGAGTTTCATTGGTAGCACCAACCAAATCTAATGTTTGTCATATAAATAAGTATTCCGTTGATTCCATCTTGCAAAAACATTTTAATTGAAAACCCATTTATAACATATGATGACATAACAAATATTCATAATATTGCGTTCAAGGTTACGAAGTGAGCGGGACTGACCCGGCCTGGTTGAGAATTTCATCCCAAATCGGGGGGCTGGTATGAATTCAGAAATCTCTGAAATAGTAGGGAACTAGACGAGATTTTTGTGAAAGATCATGACTACTTCTCATAAAAACTGTAACTTTAATTCATTTTAAAGAATTATTTTAATATTGCTGACAAAAAGAAACAAATGTGAAATTTTTCCATGCAAAAAAAAAAATGTGTGTACTTAGTGCCCTCATGTACTAGAAATCAGTAGGAAGACGTGATATTTATGCTCCTTTGGTTCTAGTACTACATTGTCTACCCGTTGCCAACAACGTTAAATCCTTTGGAATCGATACCAACCTGATAATGTTTGAATTTTGGAGTGAGTTGAATGGAATTATTTTTAAATGTCATCTTAAATCTCATCAATTTAACATTTTTCACCTACCTTAAATAGGGTATTTTCTGGAATACTATAAATTTTGGTCTTAGTCTCCTTTGATACAGTTCATGCAAATATGTTGGTCTTCCTTTACATTTTATTTATTAAGCTCAACAGATTATTAATGTTCTAAATATCGAACAACAAGAATAAATGATATGGTTTGAAATAAATATTAAATTGACTCACATTTAACTTAAATCGATAAAATAAATCTTCAAATTTATTCGACAAGAGTTACATCTTCAGCAGCCTCTAAATTGAAACTGGATATCCTTTGAGTAGAGTTTTTCTTTTAACCTTTCTTAAATCAAAATTTCTTTGTTTTATTTGATTAGAAACATTAAATTCTATTCATAACCGAAATAAAAAGTATCCGTAAGTGAACCGTTCCTCAAAATAAAATGTTCTACCAAATCTTCGGTTTGAATGAAAATCTCCTATTTATATTGATTTTAAAACCTATATGTTTCGTCTGTCTGTCTAGCATCTACCTAGCATCTAAAAATTTTTGTGTACTCAAAAATACTCAAAAAAATTGTTGGTACAAGTGCAATAATATTTTCAAAATCGATATTTTTGACACATCCTTGGAACTAGTTCCAAAAGAACTAGCACAGCTATGAAACCTTGCAAAAAACTTTTTTGTAATCTTGGGAAATGTGTGCACTTGATTTTGACATCGCTTTCCAATCAACATCATGATGGAATTTAAAAAACATTGTACTAAAAAATAAAATAAAAAACACACTTGAAAGCAGCTAATCATCAATTCTATAAGGAGTATAAATCTCAAAAGTATTATTTATTTTGAAGCACATAATTTTAACTAAAACATTCTATAATATTTGTTTTTTGATATCTATTGCACCAAATGGTATTTTTAAGATTCTTTTTTTGTCGTATGTCATACAATTTTACAATTTTTGTAAAAATATTGTTGGTTTCCATATGCAAATAGAATAAGAGAATATACTTATAACCCTACACCCTATGTTTTTGAGAATGAGAGTGACTTAAAATAATTTTTGCTGATATAGTGGTATGAAATAGTACAGTCATAGGGTGCTTGCACATGTGCACTTTTTTTCAAAATAGGACTTACGACTTTTGTCTTTATGATACCTAGTAAATTCCCTAATTATATATAAGTTCATATTATTGACAATTAAGATTATTATTAATGTAAAAGCACACATTCTAAGCAGTAGTTTTCTTAAAATATTTCAGAATACAAATTACAAAGTAAACTTTATTAATTTAAACAATTACTTACAATTTCATGTCACTTTCAAAAAATGTTGCTGTCTGCTTTACTTTTAGAAAACTAAATAAAATAAGCTGATGGCATTTTCCATTGTGAAAAAATATATTCATCATGATTTTTTTCTACAAATTTCTCTTTAAAAGATTGATTTCTATGCCCATTTCTACACAAAAAAAAATTCTTTGATACGTCGAAATCAAGAAAGTATTATTTTTTTTGCAATAAAAAACGCCACGAACTATCAAATTCTAAAAAAAAATATCTTGTAACTAAAAGTCGTTTGTGAAAATATATTTTAAGTAAAATCATTTTTTTTTTTTTAAGTTCAAAAAGAAAAAATATATTTTTTATTCAAGCGTTTCCAATACTTTTTGTGCCTTTTGACAATTAAATTGTGCATTTTTAGTAAAATTAGAGAATTAGAATTTTCACCTGTAGTTCTTATATTTTTAAAGATTTGATTTCCAAAAAAAAAAAAATTTTTCAATTTTGCTTAAGCGGTTATCAATCAAATCGAAATCCTGACTGTAGAGCAACTAAAAATCGTAATTTTATATTAAATTAAATATATAAGTTGTTAAAATTTGTTTTTTTTTTTTAATTTTTACACTACTTATGAAATTGTTATTAAATGTATTTGAATCAGAATCTCTACATTTTTGGATATTAAAATTTGAACAGTAATATATTTTAATTTTTGTTAAATACTCGAACTAAAACGTAAAACATAAAGAATGCATCAAATGTAAACATAATTGTAAAAGAAACGAATTACTTTAAGAAAGAATAGCACTTCTAAAAAAATATGTAAATGTTTACTGAACGTAAACAAAAATAAAAAATTTGTAAAACTACTTAAAAAATTGATACTTCATTTGTAGATCTCTCTTTTTCTATGGGCCGTACAATAATGTATGTCAAACGAAAAATGTAGATCTTATACTTCTACGTAAGATAGGTATCACAAGCTTTTGGTGAATTGTTTAGCAAAAAACGGATTTTCGGAGTTCTGACCTTGAATATTATGAAAACGGTCTCGTTCGCTTGTGTTGAATGCACAATGCTATTCCAAATCGGTTGGCCTTGGAATAGCACTATTTTCAACCGATTTGGAACAGCGTTATTTGTTGTTCATGTGATAGAATGGGAGGAGCAGAAAACGAAAATTACGATACATGAACCGGTTAATAAATTATAAGCAAGATAATTAAGAAAAATGTATTAAATGTACAGAACACTAAACACTAAAAATGATTCAACAATAGTCTATATGAAAGTGGGCTTACTGAACGATGATGCTCTGAAACCTACCGTAAACGTAACATAGGCAGTGTATGCAATATGTATGGCTTCTTTGGGCACGTGAACCGCTTCTGGATAATCGATTGCAGTGTTATTTTGAAGCAGCAAAAGCTTGCCCTTCTTCAGTCTCGGGGCTTTGGTCTTGCTTAATATCGCATGGTTCGCAAAAATCAAGGGCCTCCTTATAGCGAACTGGACAACGGTCAGTGGAGTACAGGTAATTGATGTTCTATATATAATATTGGCTGGCATCAGAGTCTGTAAAGTAGTTCATATTTTTTTGCCAATAATATTTTAGGGAATTTTTCCTGCACCCATCATACGAATAGTTCGCAATGACCATTTTATTGAATTAGCCAACGGTGGAGCCTAAGTGCTTGATGCCGCCAAGAGCTTGTGGGCTGACATCAAGTTCTACCAAGAAATTTTTATATTATTGCCAATAATATACGCAATTTGTCTTACACCCATCATGCTTATTAGCAATCGTTGGCATAGATTTTCTTTAGCTTTAATGCGTCATTTTGTTTTATTCAGAGGAAAGAGTGATCTTAAAACAAAAAACGAAATTTTGAATCGGAACTTTTCGAAAAAAAGTCTGTAAAATATGTGATAGATTTTTAACTTTTTCATATGCATATCAGAACTTTAATTGATACTAATTTTCATGACATCTATATTGTTGAAATTATCCAGAGATTTCAAACTTATACCCATTTTTATTAAAGCTATATCCACAACATCCGTTGCCTATATCGTCGAAAGTAGAATCAACGCTTTCTTAAAAACAAATCCAATTTTATAAATACAACTTTATTTTTATTTTTTTAAGCAATTTTATTACTTTTTCAATAGGTAGGTAGTACAAAATAATTCAGCTTTTTTAATTATATAAAAATTATATTAAAAAAATTTATAAAAATATATTTTGTAATATTTTTTAAGTTATAAGTATGTCTTTTTTGAATCACAATGTTACTATTTGTGTACATATTTTCTTTATAAGTAGGGCCTTGAAAATACTAAAAAAGTTTAAAGTCAAAGACCACTTAAGTACGGAATAGATTCTAAAATAGTGTTAGCCCTTTAGTGCCCTTAAAATAAAATTTAATTATTTTCCTAATGCTTAAGAACCCATAACAAATTAATTTATTGTACTACTTATAATATATTTTAAAAAATTTGTAAGACTTTTACGACCAATTTTTGCTTTTAAATTCATTAAAGTATTTGTTCAGATAATTTTCCAAAAATATTTTTTTTTTTTTTGACAGTGGATAAGTAATGGGCCATAAAGGCATTAAAGTCAAACAACAAACTTTATTGAATTTTTTATAAAACACCGGTTTCAAAACAAATAAAAAAGATTTATTCTGCCCAAGCCTTCGCAAAATAACCCATCATTCAAACGGAATAGTATCCTCTCTTATTATGCTAAATACATTTTTTTAAAACTATAGCACTAAAAATTGGTAAGTAACAAATATACAAAAGTTTTGAGGAATATAGCTTATAAATATACGAGTAGAGCTTAAAAATTTCACGGAATAATTGAAAAGAACAATGCTTGAAAGTTAAAGACAAGATGTTCTTGAACTTAATATTAATAATGAGTCACATGACTAGTAATACGCTTATACGACGTTCTATCCGTTATTTATCCCAACATTATTCCGTGATCTTTCTGGCTCACCTCGTAACTACTTGACTCTGGCAATGCACAGTGGAATGATTATGTAAATGTTTTCAAACAATTTTAAGACTCAATCGGAGTATATATTTTCAAATTGATACAATATTTGATAATGTATGCAATATCTTCACAAATTTCGCATACAAATAATAAGTTTAAGTACAACTATTTACAATTACTACTGTCTAACTAGCTCATCATAATTTATAAGACTTTATTTTAGCATTTATTATATAGAAATATGTTCCACTGTGCGTGAAGCAGCAAAAAAAAAATTTATAAGTTTTCAAGTTTTATTTCTTCTTATTCTTGTAGCCATAAGAATTTATCGCCACATATTCGGCATCACACATTAATAACAATTTGTACCATTGATCACCATCGACACGAGGTATTTCCAACACACCCGCATAGTTGGCCGGCAAGCATTTGGGCGAGATATGTTTGTGCAGCGACTCACGATCGGTTGCATGAAAGATAATGCGATTTCGTAGTTTCTCCCGTAAGAATGGCTTAAATAGTGCGAAAACTACGTTGAAGATCTTTGGCTGGTTAACGATGTGTATAGCTTTAATACGTAGTGGCACTGAGTCCTGTAACCAATCTACAATTCGCTTAGCAAATGGTGGTGTAAATTGCCATGTCTGTTGGAGACTCAAGCCATCCATATCAAAGATAACAATGGCGCCATTAATTTGTGTTTCTGGTTCCAGCATGGCTGCCTCAAGGAAAAGCACAGCACCCTTGAAAACTTCATCGAGGGTAACTTCCTTGTGTTTCCAACGTTCTGAAAAAACCATAATCATTATTATTGAATCAAAGCTGAAGTTTATTTATATATATTGCTTGATTCACGAGATATCGAGCGTAGATATGGGTTGTTCGTTTTTCGAACAATTCTTTTTTTAAATCTTAAAACAATCGATGTGAAATCGTCAACAATGAATAAATGCCTTTATAGTGCCCAGGTTTGCTTTCATAGATGTTCAAAATTCATTTTCAACTCTTTCAATTCGATTGGTACAAGAAATATATTAACGAAAAATGTGTCCTAATCTTGCCGTATGGTATCGGAGTAAAGTTCAAAATACATTTTCAACCTTTCCCCATCAATTAGTGTTACATAAATATTTTTGAAAAATAGACCCCAGACTAGCTTCAAGAAAACTCCGAGGACCGCATGATAGTGTGGAAGAAAAATGAGAAAATAAATGTGAAATTTTCAACGTATGTCAAAACCCCCCGATTTCAAATATGTTCAGCGCCACTGTGTCATGGCTTAAAAAAAAACTGAAATTCCGACGTTAAATACAGACTTCTAGCAAACATAAGTTTTGATATAAGACTGAGACCTTAATACTGCATAATTCGAACTTACTTCCCAACTCCAATAACAAAATACGTCTGCCTGATTGATCACGATTAGGAAACACTGTTAGAATATTATGTTTGAAGATGTTGGCTTCACGACTTGGTATTAGTCCATCATATACATCAGAATGTTTCACTTTGAAGGCATAGTAACGTTTGATCTAAAATATGAATCAAAATTAATTTTTTTTAATTGGAACTGTTTTGTGTATATGTACAACTTACCAAATCTCTAGCACTTTCCGGATAAAACTTACAAGGCCTTAAGAATCGAACCAACCATTCTTCATTATCCTTTGGGCTGAGTAAATCCTTTTCTTCTGCAAAAAAAAAATACAATGAAAATAATTAAAAATATTTAACAACATTAACTCAGAAAAAAACATTTTTTTAACGATTATCAAATCAAAAATTGAAGCACCCGTCATTCGCCAAACACCAATCGAAATACTCGAGCGCGTCACCGCTCACTTCAGAACTTCAGAATGAATCATGTTAGCCGATGTTACGGCTTACATTTGTAAGAATTTTTTATTAAAAATAAATTTAAGGAGTCTCACAATATCACAATAATAAAATTTACCCGATAAAATTGGATATTTTTTAATATTTTTGAAAAAGGTGCCTCTAAATGAATCACCATATATAAGAAGATTTTTCATAAAAAAGGTTAGATGCATTGATCACGTAAGCTTAGTCCTTTTCATAATATTCAAGGTCAAAGTTCTCAATGGAACTTCAGAATGGATCACGTTAGCCGATATTACGGTTAACATAAGTAATAATTTTTTTTTAAAAAAGAAATTTAAAGAATCATACAATATCGAAATTGAAATACTCGAGCGCGTCACCGCTCACTTCAGAACTTCAGAATAGACCATGTTAGCCGAGGTTACGGCTAACATATGTAATAATATTTTATTAAAAAATAAATTTAAGGAGTCTCACAATATCACAATAATAAAATTTACCCGATAAAATTGGATATTTTTTAATATTTTTGAAAAAGCTTCCTCTAAATGAATCACCCTATATAAGAAGATTTTTCATAAAAAAAGTTAGATGCATTAAACCGTTCTCATGATATTCAAGGTCATAGTTTTTTTTATTTTGTTAATATCTCGCTGACTATTTGCCGGCCAATAATTTATGCAGTTCTACCCACTTGGCATGTAACGTTTCGAAATCTTTCACATTAAATTTTATGTAGTTTCAGAAAGATTTCAGAATGCTTTCAGCAATGTGTTAATGTCCGCCTGCAAACTTCAGGAACACTTGAGAATGAACGACTTCGTTTACAATGTGCCAGAAAGACTTTATTTGAAAAGTTCAGGAAACGTGGAATTTGAAACCTATCAGAAACACTTCGGAATGATTGCAGGTGAAACATTACATTTGAAATATATAGCATAGATTTCTGTAGTGTTCCATTGCAACATTTCAAATAAAATATTTCTGCAACGTAACATACTATTGCTGATAGTATGGATAAAAATGTATGATGCACGGTTTTCATGATATACATAAGGCCGATAATACTTTTCATGATGTAAGGCCGACAATACTTGATTGATTTGTTACGAAAAATATACTTCGGATGTAACATTAAATTTTTAATTAACTCTGACACTTATAGTCTGTGTTTTACACTATTACTATTATTACCTTTGGCCGATTTGTATCATAAAAACGGCTGGTCATACGTAAAAAGCTGTCATAATCTTTTTTATAGTAAACCATATAATCTACAACTTTTGTAAGTCGTAAATTGGTTGCCGGCCAATGGGAAGCGATAAACTAACAATAAACGTTTAACCTTGAATATCGTGATCGCTCAACTTACGTGATTAATGCACACAACACTTTTATAAACAAAAAAATTGCCTAATATATAACTTTTGTCCAGACTTAACGCAAAATAACAAATTTACAAAAAAGTTTACAAAATTTCGGAATTTGCGGATAACAACGTTGTCGTATTGTTTTCATAAGTAACTGCTTTAAGAATTTCAATATTTCAAAATATTTCTTTAATTCGTTTTATTGTTTTTCAATAAAAAAAATCTTAATAAGGAAAATCAGCAACAAATGACATATCAATTGGAATGTTGTAAAAGGATTCATTGCTGTAAAGATGAAAAATTGTCGTCACCTTGTATTTATGAAGTAATTCGATAGTTTCCTGTCAGGTTATGACAATTTAATTTATTCCAACATTTTATCAAAATCTTTAGTTGAAATTCATACTCAAAATCATCTCCAACTATTTCACGCAAAACTGGAATTCCATAAGAAATTAACCACTTTAAACGCAAACTGTCAGTCACTAGCATTACCCGCCGCTTTGAGACGAATTAAACGCGATTACATGGTTTTGAAACGAGATCCTATACCATACGTAACGGCAGAGCCATTGCCTAAAAATTTACTCGAATGGCACTACGTAGTAAGGGGTCCGGAAGATACACCATACTACGGCGGGTATTATCATGGTATGCTGCATTTTCCGCGCGAATTTCCATTCAAGCCACCAGCAATATATATGCTAACGCCAAATGGACGATTTAGAACAAATACACGACTTTGTCTAAGCATATCAGGTAATAATCAATGGCATTAGTTACACTGTGCAACATTTTAAGCATTTTGTATTTGACGTGCAGTTTCTGGCATGGAATTGAATAAATGATTACTTCAGATCAAGACCTTATGCGGAAATTTTCTGAGTTAGAGATATTAAGCTACATTTTTGAAGTCAAAGAGACGTTTTCCATTTTTTTAATTAAAATATAAATTTGATTTTTTGCCAACATTGGTGTATAAGAGTAATGGACTGGAAATCGTACAAATTTGGCCAAACACAAATCGGATGTTATCTTCATATTAAAGAAAATAAAAATCGTCTTCTTTGACCCCAATAATATCTCTAAGTTCGGTAACGCAAAAAAATACTGAGTAAAAATGTTCAATATTGCTGTCGCACAAAGTTATTACAATACGACAAAAATATAACCCTTTCCTAGATTTTCATCCTGATACTTGGAACCCCACTTGGTCGGTTAGCACAATACTAACGGGCTTATTAAGTTTTATGGTAAGTTACATGATAGAAAACATTTTCAAATATTTGAAACAAACATTTTTTTTTTCAGCTCGAAAAAACTCCCACTTTGGGCTCAATTGACACCTCAACATATGAAAAACAACAATTAGCGAAAAAATCTTTAGAGTTTAATTTAAGAAATCCAAAGTTTCATGAGTTATTTCCTGCTATTTGCGAAGATATTAAGGAACTATTGAGAGGACACATGCGAAAGACTCAAGTAAATGCTGTTGGAGACATATTTGCATTGAATAACATTAACATCAACTATGGTAAAGGAGACTCCCTTAAAACTGTACCTGTTAATGTTCTAAAGAGACCTTTTTACGATAAGCTAGGCAATAATGTTTTAGCTAACACCAGTATAAATGCACAAGATACGGACCGAATGGTGCAACAGCATTTCAAACGTAAAAAAATATTACATTGGCTTGGGAACGCATTAATAGTATTAGCTTTCTTTCTGTTTTTGTATATTGTCGACAGTATTGTCAAAAATGTATAAAATTTACATCTATTTGGGTTCATTTCGTCGCGGAGTGTTGTGTCAAAAATGTCTTTTAATGTTGAGATGGTAGTTTCATTACAAACGTCTGTCGGCGTATACATTTGAAATTGGTTTTGATGAAACGACCTGCCTTACATTTTCTTCCACTGTCTAGTTATTAAGTATGTTGCGGAGCTGGTTTTATAGTACTTTGTTTTCAAATATTCAATATTAATATTGACTCATATTGTGCGGTCTAATAAAAACATTTTGACCACATCCCTATTTATTTGATTCACAAATAGTCGGCATAATAATATGTTAAACATTGGGTGTTGTACGAAATCATATGAAATCGAAGTCGCCCAAATTATCAACCATCAATTACCCAATAAAATTGAGCGTTAACATAACTAAAATATGGCCACATATCGTACAAAATCATAGCTCATAGTTGCTAATTTTGCGCTATCGAGATTTTACTGTACGTTATGTACATATGTACATGAATAAAACTGTAAAACTTAATGGTTAAAACTTTACTTCAGGTAAAATATAGCAGAAAGCGAAAAACAAACATAAAATAAGACATCATGTTATTTTCGTATTTACTACCTTAATGGTCTTATAGTTTGTTAGGTTTTATTTTGTTTTGTTCCGGTTTTCTTTTAATTTGAAACCTTGAACTTGTTAACTTATGTTGTTTTTACTGGGTTTATTTTGCAGTATGTTATATGTATTAACAATAAATACTCAGGTTATGTATATTTATGAACATAAATTAATTACTTTTTGAGTTTCATGAATAGTTCGTTAGGTTACACATAGTATAATATTCTATTGAATAACATTTAATTTATATTGTTTTTAAGAATTCAAAACATGTTAGAATACTCTGCAAAAATTTTGTATTATATTTTGTTTAAATTATTGAATTTTTCCATTCTCCTAATGCCCGTGGTATTAGCAGCACTCAGTAGTGTGTCATCTACCACGCCTACTTACAGGAAACTTTTATGTTAGCGAATGGTGAATGGCTCTCACAAAGTGTAACATTAGACCCATCGGCAAATAAACAGAGTACTTCGAAAATTCATCAATGAAAATTAACTTAATTAACCTAACATTTCGCATACTTTGCATTTAGAAATGTAGGCAGAATGTCTGTTATCTGCTAACTTTGTATATGGAGATGTAGGCATCTTGTAAAACTTTACAGTCACTTTTCAAGCGACGATGTAGATAATGGTGCCTTTTCTTTGTAACAATATTGTATATAGAGATGTAGGCAAACTGCCTACAAAGCGGCCATCGCTTTGTAAAACGAATTTTACAATTGTAGCTGGAGTTATGAGCATTACTGCCTACAAAGAGTGTAACTATTCATCGGTGTTGCTTAAAACATATTTGCCTCTGGGTAACAAAAAAAAAAACAATTGAAAGAGAGTTTAAACTTTGAAGCCAAATGCAAACAGTACAAATGATAAGGAAAAAAAAACAATAACAACACAGAATTCAAAAAGCACCATAAGCGACAATTTTTGTGTGAGGTTTTGCAAAAACTTTAACTTTAAAAATAAACAAATTAAGTGTGCAATAATATTTTTTAGCACAAATATGTTGATTTTAAGCAGAAATTACTAAAATCGGTTCAAAATACTTCTCGCCAAAGCGTTACAAACCATTTTCATATAAGCAATTTTATTTTTGCTGTTTTGATCGGTCTTTTATATAAATCGGCAATTTTATATAATTAGTATAGATGAGGCGTAAAGTTTGTCTTATTTGGTTACTGAAGGATCTGATGCACGGCTCACTCACCGTGGATCTGAATAAATAGCTACGCGACCGAGGGAAATCACAGGCGTGAGCTACCTGCTTTGCGAAAGGCAAAAAAGTGACTGACTTATTTCTGCGTTAGGGGAAGAGAGATCTGACAGCATATAGCTAACATAGGAAACGACGCTGATCCAAAACATGCGAGTTCTGCCTCAAGTAGCAGAACGATTAGGAGCATTTTCTTTGTTTAAGTTTAACTGAAGCGAGTGCAAGAATCGCTTGTTTGGCATTGGTGGTCCGATAACATAAATATTAATGTCCTCGTTCCATGGTAATTTCTTTTATCTTTTTTGAATTTTCTCACTCATTTTGTAAAATAAATAGTTTTTATATTAGAAAAATGTCATTTATTTACAACAAAACAGCATATCTTGTTAACGCTTTAATAGCTTTAGCAAACGAATTATGAACTCATTCTGATTGAGCTTTAGGTAGGCACCCATCATTAAAATCACTAAGTAAATATTTAAGTCATAAATAAGACATTTTAATTATCGTTTACTTTCAACAGTTTAAATGCACGGCAACCGTCAAAAGTGCGGAAAATGCAATTTTTCACTTCATTTTGTGTGGCACAGCGTGTAACGATTATGTACAATTAGTTGTACAGTCTATAAAGTAAAAACGTGTGCATGACCTTAAATCATAATACAATTGTATGAAAAATGTTTACAGTCACAAACGGAGTCGACAATTTCATGGCATCGCTGAGGTATTAGAGCAAATTAATTTTTTTAATTTCGGAGTTTGGGTCTGTTTAATTGTACTGGAAGTTACGGCAAGGGTCAAATCGGATGAAAATATTTTTTCGGTAATTGGGGGGTTGCCTTCCCTTCAATAATTTTCATACGTTTGAGAAAATTTTTTTGAAATCGCTCGGGCAAATCTGGACAAAACGCTATATCCGCTCATTGCCGAACGCCAGACCCCAATTCAAATTTCGAGAGCAAGACTCGAACTATACCAAAACATGCGTCTCATCCGTTTAGGAGTTCCAAGGCACTTTTGCGTCTCTCTAACTACTTATTACTTTTAATCAAATTTATAACATGATATTGCGTTGTTTATTTGCTTGGTATGCGCCCTTAGTTCTTATGATTAGATTGCGTTGTTTCTTCACTATAACTGTTTAAACATTATTGCATACACTCTTATTTGACAGACTATTGGCTTGTTTATTTAACAAGTAAACTTGTTCAAATATTTCGTTATTAAATGAAGTGTAAGCATTCAGTTTTGCTGGCATTAATTGCGAACGTATTGAATTCACAAGTGATTTGCTTATGTTTGTTTTAATTTTCATTACTGCATCATATCTCAGCGATAAAATAATGCATTATTTAATATAAAAATCAGATTAAACGTTGTTTTTAATTTAGAAATGTATAGTCAAAGTACAAAAGTATTCGTCAGCTATTCGACAAAGTATTTAAGGCCTTGTTTTAAAATTATAATAAACCACACATTTTCAGAAAGTGATGCTCTTTAGGGGCTTATGGTATACATATATTCGAAAATTGTATTCAGCACAGACTATAAGTTTAATATATTTCAATTTTATCAATTTACTTCAGCTATTTATCTTTCCTAGCTGTTTTGTATTATAAATTTATTTAAACAAAACAAAAACGTTTTAGCACATCAAGATAAGTACAACTCTAAATGGAGAAAAAAAAATAAAAATATTTTTTTTTCAAATTTTAAGTTCGTAGGATTGGCGCAAGTTAGCTTTGAAAACAATTATCAAGAAGCGATCTAACGTCAATATCTCGTGATTCATATATATTAAAACAAGGTGGTGCAAAAGTCATCAGCCTACCGGAAATTACTGTAATTTTTGCGACTTTGACATTTTTGAAGTAAACAGAAAAAATGAAGACAAATCATGGAGCGCCATACTCCTCAAGCACGCAGAATAATTGTAGCATTTTTTTTTTTTTGGCGGTGATCTTGGCGCATTTATTCCCTGGCGATTTGTGTGGCTCCAAATGGCCAAACACTGCACCGCTTAGACACTCGGTAGGAGACAAGACGGGATAATTATAGGTGTGTCTGTAGATGTTCAAAGGGACTCTCAAAAATCAACCAGAATGAAAAAAAAAATACGAAAAGTTTTAATTTTTTTTGTGCTTAGTGGGCTCAAACTTTGTACACCAAAAATGTTCTATGAAACTTTTGACGGGTGGTGCTGAAATTCAGAATAGACTTTCCTTCAGGAAAGGAGAAAAGGTGAGAGGTATATTTAGACTTTTCATACCCTTTGGTATAAAGATATAAATTCGATTGCTTTTCAATAACAGAAGAAATAAGCTTTCAAAACTGTTTTCTTCAGTACTGATTTAAAAAGATTTACGCAACAAATGCACACAAGTGTTCCAAAAGCCTTAAAAGGTGAATAATTTTGTCAAAATTGGCTTTCGTAGGTCTCTTCTAAAATTCCACATGAAAATATAATTAGAATTTGATGAAGAACACTCAGAAAAATGTTTTCGAATATTTTTATTGAAATCTGGTCAGATCTGTCAATTGGGTATTCAAAAAACACCTTTAATTTGCTTACGCTAAGAAAAGCGAAAAAGGCATTGAAAACTTACTGTTGCTTATATTGGCCCTAAAGCCGCCAAATATAGTGCCCCTTTCAGAGATTTCTGGAGCAGTTGTGGAAGCGAAGAAGCGGATGATATCGCTTAAGGGAAAAGGAGAAAACTATATATATATGTAGGGTATCACAATAGGCAAACTGTCTCCGAGTGAAACTTGCTATACTATGCAAGCTACCGTTTTAACCTAACCTACTGTCGTTTTAGTGCTTTTTTTTCGTACCAAAAAGTCCCGCGAATAACATTTTCATTCCGAGAATCCCGGGATCGCTAAAATCTTTCGCGATTGCATTTTCTAGCAGGAATATTAATTAAGAAAATATCTTACTTTACTTTGTACTCTGTGATTAATATTAAATTGATTTCAGCACTACCGGTTAAATTAAAACAATATTTGTATAATTATAAGCATTGAACTATACTAAATTGCTCATGCCGTATATTATAGTAATATTGTCGTTTATAGTTATATTTGCATTAAAAAAATAATTAAATAAGTATTGCGAATTATTAATTTCTATAGAATTATTGAAAAACTTACGTTCCAATAGCTTTTTTAAATCTTCAACGGCTTGTTTTTTGACCTCTGGCGTTTCACGTAATTCTCGAATAGCAATTTCTTTGGTATTTTCTGATGGTTCACCAAGTTCAAATTCCAAAAGAAATTCACCCAGCTGTATAGAGGGTAATTCAGCGACGTCTGATAGCATTGTGGGAACTCCTTAAATACGGAAAAGAAAAATATTTAAAATAACTTTATAATATAAAAGAAAGTAAGTAGGGTGCGCCAAGAAATGCTTGTCATAGAAAAGTAATTTAATAAGCTATGTTACTGTTTCCTAAAAGCTTAAATCTGTCCTATAGTTTTTGAGATATGACAATTTTTTTTTTAAAAAGCTGTTTTTTTTTTGGAAAAAATTTCTTATTAACATGCGTTTTTATTAATACGTTAAGAAAGCACATTTCAAATGATGTGCTATTCAATATTGTTTTTTTTCAACTCAACTTTTTATAGAAAACAAATGAGCGAGCTCTAGAAATGTTTATGGAATATTATTAGAACTCAAAATGAGGAGATCCGCGAAACTTTCAACTTTGTTTTTCAACTGAAAAAATGTTTATTTTTATTCAATCGGTTTTGGAATAAAAACAATTCTTCTAAAACTCCGCCTTTTTTATAAAGAACCATACTCGCTTATGCATAAAATGATTGTATTCAATTAGTTTTTTTTTTCAAAATCAGTATTTGCTCATTTTTAACCATAAGATTCTGAGGTAAAAAAATATTTTTTACAACGGTATGCTCGCTATTTTCAAAAAAAAATTTGGTTTTTTTCTCAAAAATTGAAAGCACTGCGGATTTCCTCACAAATATCAAATAAAAGGATTTCAATACCAGAATATTGCTTAAGAATCTTAAAGGTTCATGTGGAAAAATATGGATTTTCGAACAGCTCTAATGTATACCATAAACTTCATCGTATATTCTTTACAAAGTTTTCATTGAATTAAGCTTCAGTAGTTTTTTATGAACAAAAGTAAAACAATTAAATTTAATACTTACTCATTTTGCAAATTATTCTCTAAATTACACTGCAACAATTAAATTGTGTGTATTTTTTTGTTATTTAATTAGTTTTGCTGTAATCAAATTATATTTTTATTTAATGCCTTTTAAAATAATAATGATAGTTTTTTTGAAGTAAAGTGTAATTTATGCATATTAAATACGACCTATGTTGAACTTGGCGATTTCTTATTCTAAAGACAACGATTAATTTATTTCAATGAATCTATCAATGTAGTAGTAATTATTACTAGCCTTGATATTGAAAATAAGAAATCAACTAAATTATCAAAGATTTTCGCTAGATAAAAATATGCGACTAAATAAAATAAAATCAAAAAAATAAACGTTTAAAATGTTTTTTCCGGAGGAGTTGTTTTGATATAATTTTAACCGTGATAAATGGCACCCAGGTCGATATTAAGATTGAGATCAGTCTAACATACTCGTTTAAATAAGATTCTAAGCAAAATTTAACGGTAAATATTTTGCCTTTGTCTAAAAATATAATTTAATACCAACAACCAAAATACGCAACCCTGATGCCCTGCATTAGCATGGTGCAGAGCTGGCCTAGTCAAAATTAGGCCAATCTTGGATAACGAGTATTGGACGAAGCTGTTATTCCAGATATAACAAAGCATGCAGCAGTATAAGGTCGCAGTCTAAGGCGACATTGAATCAGGCATGTGATATTATGAGCCCAATGAATTTTCTTACTTGGGTTGCTCATGCTATTAGTAAAACTTCAACAATGATGTGGGCTTCCTTTTGTAATGTTAAATTTAAATCAGATTGAAGACTATTTTATAATTCTTTAAATGTTTATTTGAGTTGGCGCTTAAATAATGTAAATTGGGTATTTTAGGAGGAGTATATACCACTTATATCCTGCAATGGCACATCACGATGTTTTGATATGTCTTTCGATATTTTGAAATACTTTTCAACTTTGTTCTTCTACACTCTTCGTTTAACGGAATTTTTTGATACTTTTCGACATTTATTGAGTTCTTCGATATCTTGCGATACTACGAGTATTTGGATTTTAATTACTATTTGAATTTTATGGACTTTGTTGTAGGTTTTCGGCATTTGCCAATTTATTCGAATTTTATGATACCATTCGATACTATTCGATTTTTTCGATATTATTGTAGATTTTTGACTTTTTTGATATTTGCGTTGCTTTTAATTCTTTATCGCAAATTATAGTAAGCACAATGTTGCTAAGAATGCCCTCTTTGCACCTACATCTATGCCAAGCAATGTTACTTTCAGCAGCAGTTATTGTCAATATTAGAGGAATTCTTGTCCCTTGTATCTACTACTTGCAAAGGTTTCATCATGGTCTATATCATATTTTTCAGAGGACTCTTGAATTACAAATAGCATCTTGTATCTTGATCATAAAAACGATTACTTTTTTATTTACTCGCATAACTAACATATAATATTCCTAGCAGTACTATCAAGTTTTGAACTCTTAACATCTGTTATTTGCACCTTTGCTTAGCAACTGCTAATATAATGAATTGACTTTCTGCTCCTTCCCATTGTTGTTTTTAAAATTTGTCCCATTATATCTAAATGCATTAGCTGCGGAACTGAAATACGTTCTTTTTTCACGCATTTTGGGAAAAGTTCTTAAATCATTTTCGACTGGACGTAGCATTTATAACATCATTAATTACATGGTTTTTAATTTTTAAACTAATAGATTCATTCGAAAAATGTTGAAAAACACGAAAAATGTTTGATAACTCGAAAAAAATTTTATATGTTCATATATGTAGGGGATAAGTGGGAGTTGTGGGCACCGGGTCGGTTGTGGGCACCCCTACGTATTTTTTCACAAAATGAAGATTGAGTTTCGTTGGTAATGTCATTCGCAAGCAATTACCCTATGTATGATTCATGCCAAATATCAAAGTAAACGGACGCGTTTGCTTTTGGAAATGAACGAATTGGTTTTTTTTGGGCTTTGAAAAGGTGGTGAAGTTTTTTTCAAACATTTTCAATAGTGTATCAATCAAAGTGGATCGATTGGAAAGGTAAGTGTAATGTATTTTTATTTAGTCGAAGTATTATGCTGAATGGAACAATATCGATTTGAACCAAAAAATTTATGCATAAACATTTTTTCATTACTTTTTAAAGTGTCTGCTAAAGTTGGTTGTGGGCACAAAAATTGGGTGGGTTGTGGGCACCCGTTTTTTTCCACGAAATCACAAAAAATTCCACCAAAAAATATGAACGGTGAACGTAGCCTACTATGATTGATATTTTTTTTTAAACTTTAGTTCCATAGAATTTTGTTTTGTTTGAAATTTTTGCCACGCCAATTGACCGCAGCCAACTCCATCAATTGTAACATCTGCGATCGAGCTTTTCATTTGAAATGTGCGGGCATGCGGGCAAGCTATTATACATGTCAAAATTGTATTTCCGACGATGAATAAATCCTATGCAGGCTTTGAGATTAATAAACTGTCATTTTGTTCATATTAGTTGTGGTTTTTTTTTCATATTTTTCCATTTTTAGCATTTTTTCTAAGGGTGCCCACAACCCCCCCTAAAAAAAATGTTAGCTGAAAATGACGATTTTACGAAAGTCCATGTAAAATTTTTTTGCATGACGGAATCGGGTATGTTTCTTTATAATTAGTTAGCTTAGTTGTCTAGCTTTACACAGATACCCATATGTCCAAATAATATGCACTAGGTCGGTAATTATAAGCCGAAAACAAAACTATGCCCACAACCCCCACTTCTCCCCTACATATATTGTAATATACATACGTATACATATATACAACAAGAACTTTAAAAATTAGCGTCAAAGTCGATTTATTGTTTATGGATTTCGAAGTAAAAAGCTACATTAAGCAATTTTTGCTTGAATCCAGAAAAACCAGACCACAGATTCAAAGTTCAATAAGCTAAATTATTCCACATTTGCAATTTATTCAAGCGATATGTCAGAAAAATCTGATAAAAGTTATGACTAACTATTAATTGTTTCACTTGTATTGCTGTTTAATAAATTGATTAAGTGATTTCGATTTATTTGGTAATTAACAACAAAACAACCAGCAGGGCATTCAAAATTATTAGGGGTTATTAAATCTGTTGCCTAAGTCTTTATATTATGGAAATTATCTCTTAAAATAATTTGAAAATAAAAAAATGTTGCTAATAATTATACAAACAAACATGTTTTTAAGGTAAAAATACACCATCGTCATCATATACAAACGAGTTCAAAATTAATCAGCCTCTTATAAATATCCAATATTTAAAATGCACAAATTACCAGTATACCCTTATGGAAAAAAACTTTCAGTCAAAACAAGGCAATAAATAATTCTTACAATTGTTTTTAATATCAGGTATATTAAATTAGTTTTTTTTCAGATTTTTTTAAGATTATTATTTTTGTTTTTTAATTTTGCAAGCTAAGCGAAAAAAAAAATAATTTTTTTACGGTCCAAATACAAATTAATGTGTTTTTTTATTTCTTTCAAACTTGATTGAACTCCGCTTTTTATGACGCGTATTTAACGTAAATTCACAGTCTAGACGGTAGATGCTGGTAACTTTCCAAGAATCAAAAACGCGTCTTACTAACGTAAACGACAAGAAACAACTGAACTGGCCAGTTCTGTAAGACAAGCGTTTTATTGTTGGTCTTGGTGACAAATTTTATGAGGAATATCCGCGAAACTAATTCTACATAAACCAAGCTAAGAAAATGAGCTTATTCAGGAAAAAACCCACATAAATACTAAATGCAAACTTCTTCCATGAATGTGAGAAACTTATGCTCACATGGTGTATCTCTCTTTTTTTCGAAGTTGAAATTTCGAAGAAAACATTTAATGGAAAGCCGAAGAGGACAAGTTTCGTTGGAAATTTAAATCAAAGACCAGTTTGAAATGAAGCTTTAAAAAAAGAGTCAATAATTTGTTAGCTCATTAACGAGCATATTTGCTTGAATTTTACTGTACTGTTGCATTCACGTGCTTTGCACTGCAATATATTTTATTTATTTTCTGAGAGAAGAAAGAGAGCTTCCATTTGTTAAAAAAAAATAATCAGCTTTAAGATTTATCATATTAAATTTTCATTGTCAAATTTTGAACGCATGCATAGTTTTACTAAGCCGGTTTTTTCATGTTTTGTGATGAGATTATCTTGAAGGGCTTATGAGAAACAGTGGGTAATTATTATATTAAGACCAGAATAGTAATATGGGGAGTTAAGGGGCCGCCCTTGTCTTTCAGCTTAAAAAATACGCTAATTTTCGGAATTTATTATGCCACCCCCAGTAGTATATATGGAATGATTATTATTATTTTCAAGATAAATAAATACACGAAAAAAATGTTTATTGATTTTAAAGGATACACAAAAATCATAAAAAAGCAGGATTGTTAAACTTTATGCAAAAATGATGGCTGTTCAAGCAAAAGTGTTCGAAAAATGATGATTTTTTGGGTGAGTTGTCGGTATAAAAAAATGGGAAAAATAAAATGTTGACATAATTTTGGCTCAACGATTTCTATACATGTGACGAATATTTGGTTAAAATTTCATAAGGATCTGCTCAGTAGTTTTGGAGGAAAGACCGGCACTGCATAAAAAAAAGTGATTTCGAGAGAAACGCGAATCGGAAGCCGGCGTGCGCGCTCAAATAAAGTTGAGAAAAATATACTTAGAGAGCTCGGGTCTTCATGAAATTTATCACGATGTTTTTAAAGTAGTCTATTTTCGAAATCCAAAAAAAATCGATTTTTTGAAGCTTACAAAATTCAAAATCGTATCATTGCTACACAAATCGAATTTATTTTATTTCATTTTTCTTATTTTATATTTTCCTTAATATAGAAAAGCCCTAACTAACATTTATTTCAAAATCGAGTTTTTTGTAGATTTAGGTAGGCCTAGGATTGGGACTATTTTAATCGCAATTTCAAAATTTTTAAAATAAGGATTACTGTAATCATTCATCGAAGTAATCTAGATTGCAATTGCAGTAATCGTAATTTTGGAAAAATTCAAAGAACAATTACAGTAATCGTGATCTTAAAGTCTTCGATGAATTACGATTTTTTAAGTAATCGTAAACAAAGTAATTGTATTTACTTTGCTATGTACTTACCCAAATATGAAAATAAAATTGATTTGAATTATTTGTAAATTACCATTTTACTATGTTATTACAGTTACGACTACAGTAATCGTAATTTCGACTTTTTAAGATTACGATTGCTGCAATCGTAATCTAAGATCTTTGGATGAAC
The DNA here is from genome assembly GCA_949775025.1 of Tricholauxania praeusta. Taxonomy (NCBI): domain Eukaryota; kingdom Metazoa; phylum Arthropoda; class Insecta; order Diptera; family Lauxaniidae; genus Tricholauxania; species Tricholauxania praeusta. The sequence goes on along the minus strand of OX459030.1, from coordinate 121,360,574 downwards.
GTTTACTTTAATTGTAATCGAGTTTTCTTTGTTTTTAAGGATTACTGTAATCGTAATCCTTATTGCCCAGCTCTGTCACACCATTGATAAAAAATGTTGTGTGTTACGATTGAAAATAAAGCAATTACAAGCAAATAAAAAAGTCATATCTCACTTTAACACTACAAAACTTTAATTTTTATAAGTTTTTTAGTTCTCCTGTAAAGTAAAAAAAGTGATAGATAGGGTCTTTTAAGGTTACGATATATATGTAATTATAGCGCTAAGTCCGAATTTAATATTAAGTTTTTTCTAATGCGTCTTATTTTGAAGTTATATTTAATCAAATGTGTTAAAAATCCTCTTTCACCATTTTCTTACTCTTGTATCAATTGCTTCGGAGTACGAATCGAACTATAGAGATCCCTCAGAGTAGACAAAAATACGGATGTGAACAAATTTTTTTAAACTTCATTTTATTTTTTAGCTGCTTATCTTATTGCTCTTAGAATTATGGCTGCACTTATAGTCAGTATCAGTACTGTTTTTGTTTGTAGAAATTACTAAATTTTAAACGTAGGTATATATAAATATTGATAATTTAATTTAATAAAAATATATGAAACATCAATCTCGGAGGCAAAGCGCTTCATAAATTCTATTATAGCTCTTCAAAATAGCACTTAGTTCTCGTTTCTTATAACTACATTTTTAACATTGTCATATGTAATATTGTAGCTGAAGCAATGTTATTAGAAGAAAGAGCTCCATTATTATTTTAAAAACTCTTAAAAAATTTACTTAAGTGCTTCGTTCTCGCTTTGAAAACCGCCTCTTTTAACAATGTCAAACCATGCCTCTTATGTCCTATTGTATCTGAAACGCTGTAAAAGCACTACCAATAGAACTAATTACTCCTGATATTTATGGCTCTGAATGTAGTTTGTTGCGTTTTCTTCGACAAAACTTCAGCAGTTTTAGTCTTTTACTGTACACAAAGCAAAAAAGCGTACAAAAAAATGTATATTATAAATCTACAAAATCTGGGCTTAAGATCTACATTTATAAATCGAAAACGACACACCGGTGTAAAAACCAAAAAGGCTAGCTGCATATGGGCATATCTTGAAAGATCTAACACTTTTTTATCTATTAATTTTTTAACTGCAATCACATTGTTCCCATTTTAAATGCATGTTACCCTTGGGAATAATGTTTTTTACGCATTACTTATGCCGGTACGAGATATACGTATGCATAACTATTAACTACCGAAAATGCAATTTTCGAATAAAATTTATCATCCCTCATAGATTTTTTTTTTTGATGAGCAGTCCTAATTTGAGCGATGAATTTTTCTCTCATTTCAGAACTAAGAGGTAATTTAGCCTAAGGGCAAAGTTATAGCCATTTTAAAGTGACATGAATTTGATCCTCTACAATGGGTTGCAACCCAATGTTAGTAACAGACGGGTTTCAAATTCATGTCACCTTGAAACGGCTGTAACTTTGCAAGGAAACATCACAGATCACCGCTTGAAAGCTGATTTTAAAGGACAAGGACGGCACTAAATGACGTTTTTGTTAAAAATAAGCTGATCAACTTTCCTTGAATAATATACATGGCCTCAAAAGTTGACAAAAAAACATCATGTTTTAGGTACTTTGCCTCAAATATTTCAGGATTCTGACATGATGGGTCAATTTTGAGGCCTGATTCGGATTCAGCGCAAAAAATTACGTCGAAAAACGACCCTTTTCAGCTCAACAACATTAATCACCTATTCACTTAGATACCTTTTTAGTAAAAACTAATTTTTCCATACAATTTACATGTAAAACTAACAGGCTTCGGTGCCACCTTATAAAATTGAGGTACAGAGCTGAATTTTCGTGAACTTTTTCTTCATATCATAAACTTACTTTTTAAGCAACAGCACCTTAAAAAAAAACAAAACAAAAAAAATTCGAATCACCCTAAAGTACATACTGCGATTCTTTTTTGAATCGTTCCACTGTATTTCATGCTGTAGCATAAAGGTGAATAATAATTTTAATTTCACGGTACACGAAAATAAATATTTTTTATGACTTTTTTTAATGTAGCCTCAGTTATCAATTTGTACGTAATTGTAAACGTAATATTCCTTTGAACTCTGTTGGCAGTTCAAAGTGGGTTGAAAACTTAGAGGTTAAAAGAAATGACGTACTTGTACATACTTATTTTTACCGAACTGTACATTTAAAAATATCAACATTTTTAAATTGAACAAAAGAAACTGAGTTTCAGTAATGAAGAAATTTTCAAAAAAATTACTGTATGGTGTAGATTTTGGTGTGGGGGCGTAATTGGTTCATATATTTTCGAAAGTCAAATTGGCAATGCAATTACCGTGAATCAAGCTCGATATCGAGAGATAGTTAGAAACTTTTTGAGGAGTCAATTGGAAGATATTGATGTGGTTTCAACAGGACGGTGCAACAAGCCACACAGCAACGGAATCAATCTATCTTTTGAAAGCGAAGCTGAATAATCGAATAATAGCACAAAATAATGGAAAATTTACCCAACATTTTCGGCAAAATCCTTAGATTTTCTAAATTTTTTTCTTGATTGAATTTTATTAATTTTCTTTAGCAATAATACTTTCAGCAATTTTCAGTTAGAATTAAAAACAAATCGATTTTTCTTTTTTTGATTTCCGTTAAGTACATATTCTAAAGAATACCCAAAAAATATTTCATGGTGATCCGTTAAGTATTATCGAAATTACAGGCATAATTTGTAAAGAAAAATTACTACCAAACAGCCTGTTTTCAAACTTTAATTGCATTTTTCTTAAAACTATATCTCGAGAACAACCTAACCAATCAAGCTAAAATTTTAACAGAAGCTTATAAACAATATTTTTTAGTACTCAATCGTAGATTTCGTCGATCCGAACAATATTATTAATTTCAAAAACAATTTAAGACCAAAGTTTTGGGGCGGAAATGAAATTTTTTTTTTTTTTTGAAAAACCGCTATTTTGTTCAAATTTGATATTTCGCTTATTTCGACTAAATTTTACTATATATTAACTATATTTTTGAATATTTTTTGATTTTACATAACCAGTTCAGAGATATCGAAATGTTCACCGAAAAACACTTTTTTTTGAGATGCTCGCTGAGATTGGCTGCAGTAACTTCTTAAGTCAATATTCTTTTGGAACAAAAATATGAATATAACCTAGAATATTAACTTAATCAATTGTAAAACAGCGCCTTTCCAAAAAAAAATTCTAAAAAATCGTGGTTTTTCGAAAGTAGGGGTACAGTCTCTGCCAAGCTAATCATGCTGTTAGCAACCAAGCATTGGTAACTGTACACTTTTCAATAATAGCAACGGTAATAAGCATTTCAATGAGTAACAGTAAATTCTTACCACTAAGTCCGCCATTAAGATGATGCTCAAGGCCACCTGTAGCAGTGCTAATCATCGTCATCTTGTATGTGATTTTCCAACAAAATTTACAACTGAAGTAACAACAAATATATGTAAAGTAACTACCACAGAATTAAACAACTTGATGCCACAAAGTCACACAATAGTTAACTTTTTGGTTATGTAAGATGCCGGACAATTTGACAATTCACTGAACTTCCTTTAAATTGATTTTTCGTAAACTTAAAAAAAAAGTTTCATAAAAACACGACCTTCGTGGCGATTCTCACACACAGTAATGGTAAATTTAGGTCAATGTTATAACTATGTATATACGGAAAATTTACTTTTAATTTCCGAAACAAGAAAAACACGTTGACTGACTGTTCTTGCAGTTGAGATTGCAGCGTTGCAAAGTCGGTGAACGAATGACCTCTCACTGTGGTCAGCTGGCAAGTGAATCACCACCACCGACTGCCGACTAGTGGTAAGAAAGACAAAGATGATACACAAAAATTAAAACTGTATAAAATTAGCAATAAAATTCAGATGCAAGCGGAAATGCAACGGCATGACGTATAATACAAAAAATAACACAAAACAAGAGCATGTTGGAAACAATGTTGTTGATAGAAGAAGAGCTGAAAAATCAATAAGAGAGCAATTCGATATAAGAGAAATAATATGAATTATGTACATATATGTCTACATAGGATATTGGCGCAGCTAAAGGTTTCACTAAACAGATATCAATATAGTCCGTACTCCCATTTTCATTCTATAATAATACTTACTCCAGGAAAATAGGTTACAAATTACCACTTAGTTTTTGTTTCTGTTCGGTCGAACACGTACGTACGATAACACTGGTCAACACTGCAATTTGTTCCTAAGTTTTGATTTATGTTTTTGGATATATTCAGTGTGCTGATGCCGAAAGAACTACTTTTTACTAGCAGCTACATTTTTTTTACTTAAAAAAAATTTGCGTGATTTTGTTTGAAATTTAAGTTCCATTCAAACAGTCGCTTTGCCACTAAAATACGTAGCAATATCTTTGTAGCCATAAAAGCCAAAGCTTATGTTTTTACCATTTTAGAATTTGTATAGAATCGTATGCAATGGTTAAAAAATACCTGCATTTGTGGTACCAAAGCGATTGACCAAAGGTCACATTTTTTCGCTATAGAAAATATTTCAATAATTATAGCTGCTGGGAAAAACTAATGTCATACATTTCATTAGCACATCAATATACATAGAAAATGACAGAAATGTTGAATGAAAAAATTATTAAGTTTTATTTTGTTGGGCGGTGTAATTTATGTTGTCTTAAATAAATGTCTATAAGAGAAAGAGACAATTTCAAGGTGTCAAATGTCAATAAATTCTTTACAAAATAGCCATATGTTAAGTTTTTGATCCTTCATAACTTTCAATCCATTCATTCATTCATCCATATCATTCAGTCCATTACTTAGAATTATATAAAATACGAAAGGATCAAGCAGATTTTTTGTGAAAATATGATATATGTATATAATCCTGATCAATGTCGACAAAAGTCGATAAGCATCGAATATCGACATATGTAAAATATTGTCGTTAAGTGTCGAAAAAGTCAATAAATCTTGAATAATGTGGTAATACACCGGAAAAAAATGTAAAAGTGTCAAATAATCTCAATAAATATCAAAAATGTTGAAAAATCAAAAAACAAGGAATAATATTGAAAATGTCAAAAAATTTTGAAAAAATCGCAAGATGTTGAAGTTGAAAAATTTGAAAAATCCAATCAAGATTGATATTGTCGAAAAATGTTCAAATGTATTGAAAAATATGTACAGCACTGTAATATTTGAAAAATGTTGAAAAGTGGAAAAATATATAAAATGTAAAGAATTGAAAACTTTGAAAAAGTCGTAAAATTTTGAACAAGTTAAAAATGTTCGGATATTCGAAAAATGTTGAAAAAGACGAAAAATGTTGAAAAGTTGTAAAATGTTGAATAAATCAAAATATATTGAAGAAATCCAAAAATGTTAAAAAGCCAAAATATATTGAAAAAGTGTTAAAAGTCATATCATGCTGACAGTCCCAGAATTTTTCGATTTTTCCAACCATTAAGCCCATTTTTCGGCTTGTTTAACATATGTATCTCGAATTTTCCAACAATTTTCGCGTTGTCAATATTTTTCTACTTTTTTCAATATTGTTCGATTTTTTAACATTTTTCAGTTTTTACAACATTTTTCGACGTTATTAGACCATTGCAACGTTATTCGAAATGTTCATAGTTTTTTGGATATTATTCGGCATACTATTCGATGTCAGATAACTATGTTATATTGCGAAACATCATTAAGTTCACTCACCATACCACGAGTGCTTTCTTCACTCACCTAATTTTTTTATAGAGCAGTCAGTGTAAGACAGAACTCTGGCAATTTGGTGAAGAACAGCGTTGATATTACAAGTGCACTATGTCGTGCAAGCGAAATAGCTTAGTTTGGTTCTGATTCAATATTATTTATACGCAATGATTTCAAAATATTAATTTTTTTTACTATTTTATTGAATAATTCTCTGTTGCGATTTTGCTTACCTTTTCAAGAGCACAAATAATCCAATGTAAAAGCCAACACAAAAATTAGTGTCAGCACTGCGCTGGGCGACCACAGACAGTATTTAGTCTAGAATGTTGATATTTTTTTATGTTAAATAGTTGATATTTTGCATTTATTTGATATACTTGGGTATTCTTTGTTCTTTATCACGCAAATGTTATTGACACAATTCTTTGTACTTATTTGCGAGCATTAGTTTAAAAAAATTTATATAAATTTTGCTATTTCAGGTTATTTATTTTTTAAGCTTTGTATTAAGTTAAATTAAGTTTCAGTTGAAGGTTTTTCGGTAGTTAATTTAAAAATGTACGTTTAATTTAGTAACAGCGCGCGATTTAGTTTTTTATCTGGCTGGTCTTAAAGTGCTATTGCGCGATATTAACACTTAGTTTTCATATGCATAGTTTCCAAGGAAAATAATTAAAGCTAATAATTGTAAAATGTAAAATTTTTCAAGTTTTTATTAAGTGAAACTCAGAATTGAACTGAAAGAATTCATTTAAATGCGCTATGGTTTTATATTCATTCATTACACACTAACTAGTCAGAGTTTATCACATACTTAATTAGTAGTAAATTTTTTGCGAGAGATTGAGATTAAATTATTACAATTGCATCTAAGCTCTTGATAGTTTAAAGTGCGCAAATTATGCCATTACTCGTACTTGGTTTACGAAGCGTATGAATAAATCTAGATACATACGAGTACATACATAAATATGTATCTACAAAGGCTTATTAGCTAAAAACACATTTTTAAAGCTGTCTGACTGACTGAGAGTACAAAACACGCAACAGCACGCTGCCCGCAATAGTAACTTAGAGAGGTTTACGCACAAAAAAGAGTCCCTTCATGTTCAAGGTAGAAACGAATAGATGAAAAACTTGGAGCAAAAACGACTTAGTCATTTTTGCGCGCACTAAAAATTTAAATCGCTTTCGTTCACATTGAAAATATTCATTGTAAATCAATTGACAACTTTTTGGGAAATGATACGGAAAACTTTCATTTCTTACCTTTGACGCATTTTTTGATATATTTTGGAAAATTTAATAGAAAAACGTAGAGTTTTTAAGATTCCAGAGGGATTCCCGACCCCAATGAGAATGTTTTGGCCCCATTTTATAGATTTTATGCATTAACCTTAGGAGAAACATCATAATACCCTACGGATATATTCACTTTGTTCCTATTTTTGCAGCGCATAGAAGGAGGTGTGGCAGGTATAACAATTTCCGTTTGTCTGTCTGCCTGCCTTCCAGTCTAACTGTTTGTTCATTTGTGTGCTGCATGCCTACCTGGATGTCTGTCTCTAAAAATCACGTTTTCGGGAAAATCAAGCAAAATATTTGGTACACTGGCAGCAAGTTTAATTATAACCCGTGGGGTTGAAAATGTACTGAAAGCTTACAAATAGCTAATAGCTTCACACAATGGAAAAAAGATTAAAATGGATTTTGCAAAGGAATGCATTAACCCTATTCACGTAAAAAAAAGTTAATCGTACCAATCGATGGGTAACCACAAATATGGATTTTGTAAGATTCCAGGAAGATTGCCGACCTCCATACAAAGTGTGTATTGGCCTTATTTTGGGAACAAAATGTATGGCACTTATCGATCAGAAAGGATCAGATATTAACTTAAGAGGGGTCCGCGACACCTGCTTTTTTTGGGAAAGGATTTGACCCAATTTTTGGAAAAAAATATTTCACCAATTGATGGGAAAAATGTGTCGGGGCATTGCTGATACCTTCTAAAATCAATTTTTTTAAAATTTTTTTTGAGTATCCATAAAGAATTTTGTTAAAAAATTTGTTTGAAAAAAAAAATTTTTATCGTAGTGAAAAAGTTGAACATGAATTTTTGACACGCCTCACTAAAAGGTTCGCATTTTTCCATTTCCATTAATAGATACAACATAACCTTATGCAACGTAATTTTTGGCTATGTGCAAATAGCTCTAGCTTAATTTAGATCCGAGTGTTGAAAGGATAACAAAACAAATGCAATCAGTTGGTGTCATCACAAAATATCATATTGGATGATATCATCGTTAGTTTATTTATATTTTTGTATCGAAACGTTTCTGTTAGTATAAATGAAACAACATTTTGAAACTTGTTTAAGCCTGTGTAAAGTGCAGTATATGTAGATATACTCGTAATATAAATTTTTTTGTAAAATACACTATACACACACTTAAGCCCACTGTTGTTGACATGTTATTCACACACTTAGGTAAATAAAGGTTAACTTTTAAGTTCATTATATAAATTATAATGTCTGAATGATTTCTATGATACGTATAAAAACTAATTATATGTGAAAATATTAAGTAAACTATTGCCACTGATCTTTTGCAATTTTGTCTTTCACCTCTGAGTTGCTATTATAAGTTGTAATTGAACGTAAAACTATGTTTTTTTTTTGTAATTAACTGAGTTAAATAATACATTATAATTGAAGTACTATTAAAACGCGTGATTTTACGTTTAATTAGTTATTAATTCATTTATATATAACATTTCTTTTATTAATTTATGTGTTTTTTCGAAAATTTGTATAATGAAATGTACATATATTTTTTAAGAATCAAACAGGTCTCCTCAAGTTCACTCATATATCAACACATTTTTTTAAATTATATTAAGTAGAATAAGCATTTACTTAAGTAAAACGTGTAGGCTTACGTAATTTATTATTTTTTTATTAGCTATTGAAACGTCTCTCATTAAAGTCAGTAATTATTTTTTATATTTTTTCCGATTAAATGTGTGTTTAATATTAAAACAAGAAGGTATTTTTAAGTACACCAGTTCATAACAATTATTTATCACATTTTTTTTTTCTTGTACTTAGAATGCACAAATTGACAGTTTAAAATCAATCAAGAATAAACTTTATAGAATTTTCGTATATAACACTTTATCGCAACTCCGATAAATAATGAAGATGTATTATTTAAAAAGCGTGTCATTTATATTTCTGTAAAAGTTTACAATATGATCTTCTTCTTAACCAATAGCAAATTTTTAACCTGCGCGTATCATTGTATTTTTCAAACTATTAAGCTAACGATGAATTTCTATTATTGAACTCACTCACTTTCAGTTTGTCAAAAATATATATTTTCATAATGTTTCTATTAAACAAACTACTTTGTACTTAGTGTATTCTTCTGCTTTTTTACACTCAGAATAATATTTGTGCTAACATGCAAAGGTGTTTAACAAACCTTTGCTGATTTTGCGTCAACCAAGGAAACGTGTTTTCTTTAAGAACGTGAAAATTTTAAACTTGAACAAAACATAAAGATAGTTCTATGACATTAATTTTTTGAAAATAGTTTTGGTACAATGACTCTCACGATTTTACATATCTAAGACAACCCGAGGGTTTTTTTTAAAGCATGCAAACCACAATGCGCAAATATTAGTAAAATTTTCATTATTTTGGAGACAAGTTTTAACATCTAAAATGCCTTCTTCTGTTGAATACCGCTCCATAGTTAAAAATATCAATACTAAATAATACTGAATGTCAAATATCAGCTGATTATTTTTGAAAAGGAAAAAGTATTGCTAGATTTAAACTGTATCCTCTAATTTAATCACCCTTTAGATCAGAAATCACATACTTTAACCATTCAATTTTTTAAGTGTAGTTTATTCTTGCCTACTCATTGTTCATAGCTTAGTGCATTTCATTTGTAAAACAATCACATGTATTGTATCAATATTCCATATAAATTTTTATGTTCCTATCATATTGAAACAATTGACAGTGGAATAAATTCTAATAATTGCTGGAAAAATTTATGCATTTGCATGTAAATAAATAAATTCGCGATAACTTATTTTTTTTTTGTCTCTCACGAAAGGTAAGCACCTCAAATAGTTTTCATAATACATAAATTTAAAGGTGCACGCAAAGTCGCCGAAAAAATTAACATAAAGTCGCCTATAAAAAGTTCATACTTTGGGACTTAAGTCAATTAAGCAAACGCTCTCAAGCTTTTTGCCAATTCTTTGTAGGTATAAGATTTAGAATGAAAAAGTCGATAAAAAAATCGTATGTTAAATTAATTAGGAAAAACTAGCCAAAAAAAAACTTCAATGAAAATAGCTTCAAAGTTTTGAATATGTACAGCGAGCATTCGGTCTGCTATACCTAAAGTGACCCAGGTACTTCTTTTCAGTCTGTTTTACTGCGTACTTCAAAGTAAAGACAAACCAAAAAAAATAAGGAAACGACAAATCGGAATTCTGTTAATTTTTCATAATTCTAGAGATCTAAGCTTATTACCATTAATGCCCACTTAAAACTCCATTTTTCTTAAAATATTTAGCCAAAAATTATTATTACTAATTTGAAATCGTTATCACATGCAAAAATATATTGCATTGACTTTGTCCCACTGCAACCATCTAACATTCAAATTACTTTACGTGGCTATTTTAATAAATTAAAGTCATTCTGTGTGAGTAGCAGCACATTCAACTTCATACACGTAATGCATTTTTTTTTTTTTTTTTTACTATTGGGCCACATTTTACAAGTTCAATATTTTGTTTCTGTATCTTTGCTGTCGTCACAATTTTCATGCATTGCATAAATAAATAATAAAAGCGGGGAAATGCATATTAATCCACATTCGATATACATACATAAATTGAATCAAATCGAACGAGCCCACACAGAAATTATGTTTAGTATTGCTGACTTGTGCATATATCGCATCAATTATAAGAATGCACTTACCCTCAGATCGAAATTCACGACATAACTTTGGAAAATTCATACAATTAGACTGTTGTGCGCATTCAATATAATGTTCATATTTTTCAAAGTTATTTTGGGAATTTCGAAAATTAATGTTTAAACAAATTTATTTAAAGTAAACTTTTTTTTGAAGTTAAAGCATTTTTAAACAAAAAAGCTCAAAAGTTTCTTTATTCCATTCCCAATAGTTTTTGAGATATTTCGCATTTCTTTGAAAAAAAAAAATCAAAGTATGAAACTATTTATGACCGCTATGTATATATTAATAAAATCACTTTATTTAAGCAAAACAAAACATTTACGTAAAAGCATCACCCAAATATAAAGATAAATTAATAGAAAAAAATTTCCAGTGTATGCTTTGTCAACTTAGGTCATTTAGTATCAGCAAAAAAAAACTTGTTAATTTTTTATCTTTTATTTAATAAATATTTACATTTACACATTTATGTTTTTGTATATATAATAGTTATAAGTATACATTGTTTAATTTTGTTTATCAACTAAGATATAGCATAGTATAGTACAATGATTTTCTATTAACAATGTGATATCCTCTAGGTACATATAAACTTAAATAAATTGCATTTAGTTTAGTATTGTCAATATAAAAATTTGTTGCTTATTATCGTTTCATATATATATTTTTTTTCTTTCTAAACATGATATGAATATTTTTGCTAATGAATAAAACCATATTTTTAGTATGTTTCTAGACACTTGCTTGTGCATAATTAAATAAAAATATGCTTCTTAAATATAAAATTTAAATGTCATTTAAAATAGTTTGCCTTGGTCATTTTAATAAATCTAAAAAAAAAAAATCACAAAATACAAATAACAACAAATTGCTTGAAATTGTTAAATTAAAACCCTATTAAAGTTTTCTAATTATTTACAAGATTGAATAAAAAAAATAATAGTAAAGAGTAAAAGATAAACACATAACAAATTGCTCACTTTACGGTAAAGTTTTTTTTTTTCTATTAAAATGCAGCCAAACCCTTTATGGTTTTCCATATTTTTACATAATGTGTAAATTTATTTTGGTCTTATTTTCTCGTACATAAATTTTTGCAAACGATTTTTATCGGGTATCATGAGTTTGCGTTTATTAAATTCAAACTGCTTGAATGCAAATTCATATAGCTCATTTTCCATTTGCCATATTTTAGATTTCATTATATTATTTACAGTTTCTTCGCTGGGTGCTATTTTCCATGAAGTCTGTCGCAAGTGTGATTTATTTGAGTGCTGATAATGCTCGCGAAACCCTTGAAATATTCTAAAAAAAAAAATACAAAGAGATTGTGGAATTTTTTCAAAGTATGAAGTACATAGAGCGACCCTTAATTAGACCGGTCAAGAATTTTGTCCGAATCACCCTGTAGAGCTGTTAAAGACACATAAAAAAACATTTTTTCAAAAATTCTATTAGAGAAAGGTTTTCGTAAGCTATTTTTGTTTCCAATTTAACATTGGAATGGCGTGGGATTATTATATCTTCATGTAACTGTATTTCAGAAATTAATACAAGAACTTCAATTTATTATAGCTAATAACTTTTTCGAGAAAAATGTTTTCAAAGTATTTTTTTTTAGTGAAAAGCTTACACGCACTCTTTCTAATGAATTTAAAAAAAAGTTTCTTGCAGAAATTTTTCTTATATGTCTACAGGACGGCTTGGTAAAAATTTTCGACCATTCTACCTAAGATTCGCGCCAGTAAGAAGTTATTGCTAAAAGTACCTTGGTAATGATCGCTCTAACAAATCGACAAAATCTTCCATTTGCTCAGTAACTCCAACTAAAAAGTATTCATTTACTAAATTACGTTTAGCTTGACTAAGGGCCCATTCACTGCCAGGTTCCCTAAAAAATTACACTCGTTTAAGTTACTGTAAAAAATGTAATCCAGAAAATTGAAGATAAATCCTTACTGTAGCACTTTCATAACTCTCAGTGGCGTAGAAATTTAAAATTCAAAAATTTTCCACCTCAGAAATGTGGAAGTGCTGAATTTTAATTTTTTAATTTTTCCATCAAAGTTTTATTTTTCTTAAAATTATCTAAACATAATAATTTTTATGGTTAAGTTCACTTAATTTCTCCAATTTGAATTATAGAATTGGGCTTCAAACTTGAAGAAAAACAATTGTATCTTCCTTGGATTATGATACATTTAAGCTTAAAATTTAGATTTTCTACAAAAATCGATGTACTCAACTAAATAGATTTACTAAAATTGATTTATATCTTCATGTTTTTTTTTAGATAAACTTAAAATAACATGACAACGCAAAATTTGAATTTCACTCATAGACTATTAATTTAGGATACCTTGCAATATAAATAAAAATTCTGATTTCGTAGAAACATCGAAGCTTAGTCAAAAAATGTATTTGATTTGATAGAGGTTTAATTTGTCCGGGGGGCAAATTGTGCGCTCAGGCTACCCTGGAAATGTATTACTAACGATGATGATTGCGTATCCTCTATTGTATTGTTATTAATTATTTGTAGTTTTTGTTTTTTTTTTCTAATTATTATTGTCTATTTTTTGTAAGTCTTATTTTTTTAGAAGTTAAAATGCAATTTTTGTTGAAATTTATATGAGAAAAAATCATACATTTTTTGTATACTGTTTTATTATTATTAATATATTAGCAACTTACCAGCACTCAGCAGCATGACCGCAAAAAAATGGTATTTGTAGCCACATATTTTTTGGATCACAGTCAGGTTGCTTAGATTCAACGCATTTATCGAAAGTCTGCAAAGAATTCAATTATTACTTGAAAAGGTAAAATTATGAGGCAATTCAAACTCACAATTTTATTGCCTGCCTTTTTACGGACTAAATTCGGACGATAATTATCACCATAACGTAGAAAATAATAATAGGAAACAAGTCTATCAAGAGGCTTACGAACTATATTAATATAAATTGGCTTATGAGCTATTTGAAACCTAAAAATATTAGAGAAATATTTTATAATTATTGGCATATTTGCCAATTTGAAATTTTCAAAGTACTTTGAGAAATCCAAAAATGCCATATGACCATGATAGAGTGCCGGTTTCATCTCCTGCCATTTTGATACGTTGCGTACAAAAGTTATCTATATTCAAAAAATATCTCAAATATTAATACGGATTAAAAATACAATAACAGAGCGAAGTGAAACATAAAGTAAAGAAATTCGAAATATTCTTAAATTTTTCAAAAATTAACAAAAATTATTGTAATATCGGGGTTTTGCGCTGAAATAAAGTTATATCATAAATTTTTTTTTCTTTTAACTTGTAGATAGTGTAAGTTTTTTTAAAAAAGATATTTCAATTGTCTATTGGGTAAATTTTTACCCAAAAAAAGAGTGCATTTTCAAAAATCTAACCAAGCGACAGGTAAGAGGTGTTGTGGTTTTTAAAGCTTTTTTGGGTAGATGTAGGATTGGTCTGAAATGAATATTTTTATTTTTCTGAACTTCTTTGATTATTCTTTATTTTTTTGAGGTAGAACTTAGGCAACAGGATCCAGGAAAATTTAAAAACTTGAAGAAAAAACCGCGAAACAAATTCAAAGATCCTATGTGGCATGCTGTAATAAAATAGATTTGATTGAATGAAAGGCTGGACGACAGTTTTTTTTTCATTTTTTGTCTATATTTTTTCATATCTCCGGCGTGCCGATGGGGGAAACTTTTTTTTTTTTTTTTTCATCAGCATCTTTTATTGATGCCCTACCTTCCCACACCAAATTTTATCAAAATTTTACGGGCCCTTCTGGTACTAGTCTTTAGTGGGTTAAGCTCAGAGTGACATAAACTAAGACTCCAAAGGTCGAAATAACTGCAGCGTAAAATATGCATATGTTTAAACAAAAAAAAAAACTTGCAAATGAAGTACATACATTTCATACACAAACACAAACTTTTTATTACAATCACTCCTTATTTAAGAAATTATCAAAGCAGATTTTAAAATTTTACTACCAAAAGTTTGCTAAAGTGTTCTTCAAAGCATAACATTTCAAAAATACTGCTCGTAAGGGAAGTCCCACATCCTTTCGTTCAACGCCACCATCTTTTTGGCTTGTGCTTGCATGTATTACCAAACTTCTCCGCACAAAGTTCGATACGATTGTTTTTAATATTTCGCTTGTATGGAAAGTGCTTAATAGGCTGCTCCTAGCATATAAACAAACTCACACTCTATATGATAGTATAGATAAGAGAGTTTCAAAAATTTGGCACAAAAACTATTGATTTCAGTTTATTTATTAATAAAGGCACTATCCAACACTTAAATTATTTATAACTTTAAAATATGCTCAGACTGAAATGTTTAAAATTCGGATGTCGATAAATTTCCATCCACTGGAAAATTTTGTCACACAAAACAAAATCCAGGATGTTTTTACCATTTTGGGAAAGTAACTTTATAACCACCTTGTACGTAAGTTCTAGCAACATAAATTTATATCGCCCTTTTTGGAATCAAGTTTAGAGACAGGCTTTATGGCTTCTATGAAGACGTCTTTTAAGATCACCAAAACATTACAAAAAACAACACAGATCACGATTTTTTCATGTTAAATTTTTGTAATAAGTATTCTCCTTTTTCGCTTCGCTCTTTAACCAAAATAAAAAAGGCCAACCTGGTTAGGCAGTGATAGAACATGCATATTCGCTGTAACGTTTATGTGTAGTACATGAAATTTATTGCGCTTGCACAGATCATAGGCAATGTTTACAAAACTAGTTGAGCCAGTCTTGGGAACTCGATTGTAAAGTATTACCAAATTTTCATCATAATCGTAACTGGAATCGTTAACGACCTCACTGATTTCAGTTTGTGAACTGCTGGCTGTTGCTGTTTTGGCTATAGGCTTTACAGCTAAAATCAGAAAAAAAATTAAATAATATATGAACCACCAATATGTTTAACAGCATTTTTTTATATCCAACTACCATCACTTACCATTGCGCAGCGTCTCCAAACGCACTTCGGACCATAGAAACCAATAGCAAGCACTTGTCACAATACACAAAGCTGCTAGTAGCGCCCAATAAATAGGTTTATTGGGCAGCAACATTTTCTTAAACTTACGAAGTTTTTGGGACAGCATCACAATTGACATCATCACCCACATAATCAGTACAGTATTCCGCCTGGAGAAAATTGCCCTGCACCGGTGTTAAACATTTTTCTTTTTTACAACTGGTTTCTTTGAAATTATATGTGCTTAGTAAAATTTTGCTCTATATCTTTTTTACATTTTAAAATTAGTTATCCCAATTTTTCAGAATTTTTGCATTATTTGCATGAGCAAAATATCATATCCTTGGAATGTTGACATAAATTTAGACAGTTGTCAAAAAAACAATTGCTTACAGCGGCTTAAGCAAAATACACTGAAAATGTGGGGCTTGGAAGTTAACACAAATACCAAAATTAACAAAAATATAAATGGCAAAATTTTTGAATCTCACGAGAAAAAACAAAACGATAAGCATGATAAAGCCCAATTTCCATGTGATCTTATCTTATCTTATTTTATCAAATATCAGGGAGGACATCACATGCTATTAAGATAGCAAATGTATGCTATTCACTCTCGCATTCTCCAAGCGCATTAGGTTCTGTTCGCATACTTTTTCTTTCTTACAAAAATTTGATTTGATGTCCCTGATATGGGATAAAATAACATAAGATAAGATCACATGGAAATTGGGCTTAAAGCTTCCATTGACTCTAACATTTAGAAAATATGATGCTATCTCGATTTGTTTTTTTCCTCGCAATCGCATCTCGCATTCATTGTGTTGAATTATCTTGTCAAATTCAAATTAAGCAACCATGTAAAATTTGCCATAAAATTCTTATCGTGCTTTAAAGTGCTTTTAATTTTTATTGTGGTTGAAATATATTTGACTTCTGATGATTTTGAAGAAGAAGCTATATCCGCAACTTCCGATGACTATATATCCGAACCCAGATGCGAACGTCACTTTTTTTTCACTATTTTTATTTCCATTTTAGAGGGTAAAACAACAACAAAAAAATTGGATTGAAATTCGTAATATAGTATATTCAATCATAAACAACAAAACAATAAAATCAAATTAACTTAAACTTTTATCAATGTTTTGTCACATAAAACTGCACATCATTTACATTAGTTGAAGTAGAAACATTAGTAAAAGCAGCAGCTCATTGCGGCGGTGGTCCACAAATTAGTATGTTGTATACATATTTGACAGGTCATCTATTTATCAACCAAACATTGTTTCTAAATTAAGCAGACAGCGATGAAAAAAGTTGAGAATCTATTTGCTTATAATCGCAATCATAAATAGACGTAGCAACAAAAACTAAATTGCAAATGGAATTTGAAAAATAAAAATGCGACCATTATGATAATGCCTCACATCGGTAATTTCGTACTAAAATCTAATTCAATAGTATCGACATGGTTGAAATTTAAATTAAAAATGTCAGTTTTTTACGCGAATATAGTTACGGAAGTTATTTCAACCACAAAGAAAAGACTTTCATAACCGTTTGCATATTTTGTAAAACAAATATGAGGGATTTTCAAAGCAATTCTTAATTATGAGAACAAACAATATATATATGAAAAAACAAGACACATAGATGGTAATACATAGATTTTATTATTATACAACATATGTTCGCATTATTACAATTAATCCATGTAAGAACTAATTATTGTGCTATGTACATATTAATATTTTCTAATTCCCCAAGTTTTTCCTAAATCGCCTAATAATGCCCAAAATCGGAACTAAATTTCCATAAAATTTAGTTTCCAACATACGGGTACATTGTTTTTATCGAGCTTTGACAATCAATACGTGAGAGTGAAAAATTTTGGCGCAAAAGACTTTCACTTCTTTGGATATTCTTTGCTCTTGAGCGAGCGCGTAGCCACGGCAAAATAAACACAGCTAGAACTTTTAATGTATTGGTTGTCAACAAGCGGAAACTTTGAATAAACGGTCACATATATAACAAAAACTCATTAGTGACAGCTGCTTGCCAAAAATTTAAAAAAAAAAACGCAGCTGCATCATAAACCTCATTCTCGCGTCTCGTTTGTATCTTGATATTAAATTTCAAAAAAATAATAAAGTTCCAAAATGGCAACATTTAATTTTGGCGATATCGCAAAAGAATTAAAACAGACTGTTGAAGAAGGAGTCTCATTTGCTGATAAAGTGTTAACTTGGGATACAGCGACAGATGGTAAATTGTAATTGTATAGTTAATAGAAACTTTTATCATATATCACTTTGTTAATAGTGAAGGATGTTGTTGCAGCTATTGAGAGTGCCAAAGTTCTCCATTACCTAAAGCTGGATGGCAACACACTTGGTGTTGAAGCAGCCGCAGCTATAGGGAAAGCACTGGAAAAGCATCCAGAGTTTCGGAAAGCTCTCTGGCAAAATATGTTTACACGTCGCTTAAAAACGGAAATACCACTGGCACTGAAGCATCTTGGTCAGGGCTTAATTGTTGCACAGGCACATCTTACACTTCTTGACCTGAGCGATAATGCGTTAGGTCCAAATGGCATGGTCGGCTTGGAAGATTTCCTTCGCTCAAGTGTCTGCTATTCATTGCAAGAATTACGTTTGAATAATTGCGGTCTAGGTATACGTGGTGGCCAAATGCTTTCAAAGGCGATACTCGACTGTCACAGCTCAAGTACGGCAGCAGGCACACCATTGAAGTTGCGAATTTTTGTAGCTGGGCGCAATCGTTTAGAAAATGATGGTGCCAAAGCTATTGCGAAAATGTTTTCCGCTCTAAAAACGCTGGAAGAGATAACTATGCCGCAGAATTCCATTTATCACGATGGAATTGCTGCTCTTGCAGAGGGCTTTAGCGCAAATCCTAATTTGCGTGTGCTCAATTTAAATGATAATACTGTAACACATAAGGGTGCTGCTTCGCTAGCTGAGGCTTTCTCCCATACACCACAGTAAGTTAAATTATATTAATGCTATGAGTTTCCATCAATTAATATTAGAGCTTGTAAAAATATTTCGAAATCTCATGCGGCTCTCGAAATCTTTTCACGGGTGACCGTTAAAAAAAAGTACTGCAGCAATTGATAGAGATTTTTTCGGTTTCGAATGGGTAACTACGAATGAATTTTTTGGAATAAGCAATTACTGAGATTGTAAGCGACAAATTGCCATCCCAATTGGAATTTAAATGTGATGGGGAAATAGGTTAAAGTAACCTAATCAGTTTGAATTGAAAAATTTGGCGGTTCGCGATGATGTAGTGGAATAACTATAAATTTTATTATGGCTTATACAGAATATTTTAGTTTTTCATTTGATATTGGAACTTATTTTAGACAAAACGCACACATTACCGTTTAGACTTTTATCGATTTTCGGCACTAATAGGCACGATCAAAATCGAAAAAGACGAAATTTTTCCATCGACTTTACGTTAATACCTGTCGGATCAAATTGTGCTGCAGATAACTTTTTTCTTAACGGTTACCCTAATGTATATTTATAATGTATAACCCAATTTTTTAGTTTGCGTGAAATCAATTTTGGTGATTGCCTTCTAAAAACCAATGGTGCATATCATTTTGCTGAAGCGTTAGAAGATAATCATCTTGAGTTGGAAGTAGTCGATTTAAGTTTTAATGAAATAGGAGCTGATGGAGGATTAGTTTTGGTATCTGCACTGCAAAATAAGCCTAATTTGCAAAGATTAAATTTAGATGGCAATCAAGTAAGTTATTTCCTTGTCTTTATTAAAGTAAAACTTAAATTCTCATTGCCACTGTACTTTATCAAAAAGTTCGGTTATGAAGGTCGAGAACGCATCAAGGAATCCATGCAACCATTTGGTAATCCTAATGTACTTGAAAGTCTTGAAGAAGATCAGTCTGAAGGTGAAGATGATGACAACGATGATGATGATGAAGATGACGATGCCACTGAAGATGGTGGCGATGAGGAAGACGATGAAATTTATGATGATGAACGTCACAATGACACTACTGAAGAGGCAGATGAAGATGACTACGATGGTGAATACGCTGACGAAGCTGAAGAAACTGCTTACACAACAACAACAGCATATACAACAAAAGTAAGTTTTTTCAGTTCAATGTTAAAAATGTTACACAAACAAACAATCAATTTAATCTGTTCTAGATGTTGGATCCCAATGAATCGTTAAATTCAAATAAAAGCGTCACATTCGCAGCTGATTCGACAACAAACAGCAACACAGTTGAAGAATTTTGCTTAAGTCGCAAACCATGCACATTACAAATGTTTGAAGCTTTAAAAGAGAAAAACATTTTAGAGGCTTTTAAAAATATTATAAACGTAAGTTTAAAGTACATATAGGAACAAATTTTTAATAAAATAACAAATAATATAAAATTTCATATTCAAAATCAATTCTGTTTCCGATTGAATTCGATTTTCGATATTTTATAATACAAAAAACTTATAAAATTCACTAATATTTTTATTATTTCATACTTTCAGCAATTCGATGGCGATAACTATTTGCTCATACTTATATTTACTACACTCAAGTGTGCTCACTTATCTAAAATATCAACCGCAGCGTTAGATATTGCGGTGGCTTTGTACAAGGATTCCTTTGATTATGCATTTGAAACAAAACAGGAACGTCGCGTTCTAAACTATTATTTAAAGCAATTGGGCTTACTGCGTAGCGAAGAAAAGTTCAAAAGTAGCTATAACTTAGAAAGTTGTCGATATGCACTTCGTGAAACCTTAACTACACAAAAGATCGCCAGCGAACATATGAAGAATGCGTTTAATATATTTTTGGAGCAATCAGGTGCTTGAATGGCGTTACAAGAAACACAATTGGTAGTTATATTAAGCATATTTTTAACTTTTCAAATATTGCATTTGACTGTTTGTCTATTCTATTGTGAATAAATATCTTGAGTATTGAATAAAATGAAGTTTATACATAATATCTGTGTTGCCGTGCACACCCTATGGTGTCTTTTGTTATCCAAAGCTAACTTAACCTTGATCCACCACCACAAAACTTAGTCAAATGAGTTGACAATTTGCAGGATAATGACCGGAAGTATATGGCTAAAATTATAATGAAATGGCTTCGAGACCAAAATATTTTGCGTTTGAGTAAACATAACTCACGAACTGCGCGACGAATTTGCTTGACTTTTTTTTATTTTGTTCGTTGTCTGTAGACTTTCAGAAAAAAATATCGGAAAATCGCGAAAAGCCAATATAGTGTTTTGTATGGAGAATGAACACGATAACTCGCGATTGAATTGATTTAGATAACGTCTGCCGGTCCAGAATGGGGATGGTGATCGGTATATTGTTGCAGATGGGCACAGGGAGGGCAGAACACCGTTTGACACATATTATAACATTTATTTCTAAAGCTTCCAAATCGGTAAAAGTGCTTTGGAGTTAAAGTAGAAATAGACAAAAATTAAGGGTTTCCTGCAGCAATTTAAGCATGACTTGTTAGTGGCAGAAGCATCAGTTATACAAAATACAATACGAGCAAAAAAAAAAAACCCAAAAACAAACGAACAAGTGTAGGTAATTCTCCTAATTTATTGAGTAGAATTTCTTTTGTGGATGTTAATTTCAGGGCGAAATCTTCGACCAAATCAACTCCCGGCACGATCTCGAACAATCACTCTCGAATTAATCATCTTTAAATAAACCCTTTTGTATTTCCTTAGAAGTTGAAAAATAATTATATTTTATTTCGATGATAAATGTTATTTGTTTACTTATTTTTCTTAAAATGTTTTATAGCATTGATCTTAATCCAATTGAAAATCTTTGGCACGAGATAAAAATAAACATTTCAAAGGAGTTAGACCGTGTGGCAAAGAAGCCCTGGAAAAGGATAACCCCAGCGAAATGTCAAAAATGAATTTGTCCTATGACAAAGCGGTACAAAGCTGTAATACGCAAATTAAGGTATTCCAACAAAATTTTAAGTTTTTTTAAAGATATTAACAATTTTTGTAATAGTTCCTTATTACATTTAAACTTGGTTAAAGCTTATGGTGTTCCATTACTGGATATCAGCAACTGAGCAATCAATCTATATATAGAAAAAAAAAATTCAAACCTCAAGATGAAAAATATTTAGTTTGTTCCTTAATGTTTTTTTTCGTTCCTAATGCTTTTTCTAATTTAGGAAAATCAGAAAGCTCCAGTCTTCCTCCTACCATGCCCAGTAAGTAAAAACATTTAAAAAAATTCGTACAGCGAATTGTGAGCTTTGCAACTTATTTTGCTGAGTTTGTCACACTGGATCCTATGTGTTTCATTTTTTTACAAAATCCAGTCTTTCTGTTGGTACTTTTTCAGGCATTATTTCAAAAACACAGTGAAAATTTTGTAAGGAACCATTAACGTGGAACTCCCCGTTATCTAAAACGTTTCGATTATGTAGAAATTAAAGAAAAGCAATTTTTACGTTACGATATTTTTTGACAGAAAATTGTTTACGTTGTTTATAGCTTTCTCATTTGTTATGTTAAGAGTAGTCAATGTAAAAAAAATGTTCATAGCCGGTGATTTAAAATATCTTGTAGCATAAACTGGATTAGATTTCTTAACAATTAATTTCGGTTTTCGTAGTTGAAATACGTAGAGAAAAATAAAACAAACTCCTGGGGTATTCGAAAAAATCTTCACCAAATGCAGTTAAAAACTTTTTTTTTAATTTTTATTAAGTTTAAAATTGTAGAGTACACAATAAATTTTTATTGATTCTCTCTTCGTGGAAATATCTGTTTCTAGTGAGTTTATAAAATAGTATTTACAAAGTATAATAAATAAAAAAAAAAACACTACAAAAAAATAAAACTGGTTACATAGTACAAAAATAGCGAAAATATGCTTATTTTAGATTGAAAAAAGATTTAAGTGATATTAAATTGGTAATAAAAGTTTAAAACATTTATTTGTTTAATAAATGTTCGAGATTATAGCTATTATTTATTTGCATTAATTGAATTCACAAAAATACAATTAAATTAAGTTATTGTTACGAAACTTCTTAAAAAAAAAAAAACAAAATAATAAAACATTGAGGGTTGGTGAAAGATTGATTAAACATATACATATGTAATAAAAGTTAAATTCTTAATAAAAGGAATACTTGACGTATATTTGTTTTGTTGTGTGTGTATGGTATATATTTCGTAAAATCTAAAGTTAATACACCACTACGGGAGCCATTCTATTCGAAGTCTGAATCGAAATCATCATCGCTGTCCACTATCTTTTTCTTTTTTTTCTATAAAAATTGAATAATCAGATTAAATAAATTGTAGATTAAATTTTTTTAATTAATTTTCAATTTACCTTTTTATCGCCTTCGCTGTCACTGGAGGTTATTGCTGCCTTCTTACGTGGACGCTTTGCCTGTTGTGTCTTTTTAGACGTCGGCGGCGTATCAGAATCACTTATGACACCACCATTTTCAATATCGCTTCCATCATCAGAAATCCGAGCTTGATGTAAGGAATGCTCTTTTACAGCATCATTGTCTTTTAAAATAATTTCACCATCGCTGCTGATCTCATCGTCGGAATCGAGTAATTTAGAATAATTTACCTTCTGCAGAAAGTAAAACAATATTTTTAAAAAAGTTGGTGTGGTCAAACGTAAAACTTGAGAGGATTGTTATAAAGTATGCAAGTTAATATGAATAAAAAATTACCTTAGCTGTAGCCCTACGTCCAGGACGATCTTCACGTGGTGTAACCTTGACGTGCATTTCAACATCACTGCCAGAGAGAATTACATCTTCATCCGATATTGAAACCTTCTTCTTTCTCTGTATAACATTAAAATTATAAATTTGAAGGAAAAAATCTAAAGTTGTAAACATACTCCTTTGCCCTTGTTGAAGTTCAGTTTTGGTTGTTTCAAACCATCACCACCATCTGCAGGGTCTTTCTTTTTTCGTCCACCGCCTACTGCACGTTTTTTGACTTCACCACCAGAAGTTTTTGATGGCGGTGTACCTTTAGGTCCCTTGGCACCGCACTCTATTAGCGCATCAAATTCATCCACTTCCTCTTCTTTAACAACAGCATCACCCCCCTTTGGTTTCTTTTCCACCTTTTCCTTCTTAACCTTTTGAGCGACTGCGTAAGTGATCTTTTTCATTATTTCTTCAGTTACCTGCGAAATACATGTAAAATTTTTAGAAGTTAGTCTTATAGCAAAAAAAAAAAATGATCATCACACACCTTAAAATCAACTCTTACACCCTTTGGATCGGGGAATACATCCTCATTGCCACCTTTAGCTCCACGTTTCTTCATTGTACCGGCCATGGCCTTTGCCTTAGCACTCATAGCCTTTGCCTGCTTCTTATTAACGCCTAAATCATCGAGTCGTTCTTTCTCTTCAACCTCATCAAGTTTTTTCTCCAGTTCATCTAAATCATCTAACCACAACATCTGAATTGTTTTTGCCATAAGCTCATGCAATTCAGCTAATTTCTGATCACGTTGTTTGAGCAATTCATTTTTACGTTCTTCTGTTAACATCCACATCGACATGCCAAGCAAATAATCGAACTTCTTAACATCCGTCAATTTCTGGAAAGCCTTTTCTGGGTCAACATTCTTTTCTTTCTTGACACTACTAGTAGATGTGACTTCTTCATCTGCCTCATCATCAACGGGCTCATCATCTTCTATTTTAATGCGATGTTGCCACTCCTTAAGCGGATCTGGACGGTAACCACGTTTAACTAGCTCATCAATCATAACCTTACGCTTTTTGTTCTCCACAACAAGTGTACGTTCACATTTCTCGAGAATAAATCTTGCCTGGTCAGTTAGCCGATCTGCTTGTGCAGTAAGCTGCCCAACCATATATTCCTTTCGTTTATTGTAATATTCTAGACGCAAGGGATAATAATCACGTAGAATATCCAATGAGGTTGGGAAACGACGTAGGCAATTTACGTGATCGAAGCAATGCATTTGGTTTGTGGAGATAGATGAAGTTAATTTCAAAACACGATGAAAGCCACCATCTTCAGCTCGAAGGTTATCAAATTCACCAGGAGCTAAAGTAATGACGAAACGTACGGTAGTATCTGTATGATACTCCTTGTAATCGGATATAATTGGTTTTATTTTTTCGGTACCATTAGAAAGTGGTTCTAACACATTTTCTTTATAGGTCTGAGTCCACGTTCCAATGGGTAGTTCAGTTATTTCAATTCTATCTCCTTGTAAAATTTGAATATTTCCAGAGCAAACGTAACGACCATCCGATACATACTCAATGACTCCATTAAAGTTTTTATACCTAAAATCATTTTTAGAGGGTGTGTATGCTTAAGTAAGATTCTTAATATAATTTTTACAAATTAACGTGCACTAGAGTTATAATTGAAAGTACAGTAATCCCCCTATAACACGGTACTCTTGTAACACGATTTCACGTCCCTCGTATAACACGTTTTTTCCCCTATATAACGTGGGGATTTTCCACTTTATATTTCTGTACTGTGAAATTTATAATGATTTGTACAGTTCATAATCAATTTCGCGTACATTTGTACATGGTGTCAATTGTGTTCCATTAAGATTTGTACATAACGCATTATGCGGGTCATACGAGCATTTTCCTATAACGCGGAACTAATCTACCGTGTTGTAGGGGGGATTAATGTATTAAAAATATAATGGAATTACCAAGGATGCATCGGTAAAGGCTCCTCCTGAGCTAACATACGACGTAAGTTCTTTATTAAATCACGTGGATTGTGATTTGCAATCTTTGTTGACCAACCAGTACCAATACCATCAGCCCCATTGACTAAGACCATTGGAATAATAGGAATATACCATTGTGGTTCGATTTTCTGACCATCATCAACTTCATAAGCTAACAATGGATCATCAGATGGATGAAAAATAAGACGTGTCAATGGCGACATCATTGTGAAAATATAACGAGCGCTGGCACTATCTTTGCCACCCGTTAAGCGTGTACCAAATTGACCACGCGGTTCCAGAAGATTAATATTATTCGATCCCGTAAAGTTTTGCGCTAAATTGACAATAGTCATTTGTAGTGACACTTCACCATGATGATAGGCAGACATTTCAGCAACAGAGCCCGACAGCTGTGCAACTTTGACTTCACGTTTGTCATTGCGTTTAAAACAAGTAAAAAGCACCTTACGTTGTCCAGGCTTAAGGCCATCCATAAGACATGGTATTGAACGTACATTATCGGCATTTGAGAAAAGTACCAACTCAAGATTAATAAAATCTGCGTAAGTAACATGCTTGGTACCTTTTGTATAAAGATAACGTTCGGGTAAACCGAGCAGTTTACGTCGTTTGACTTCATCCATGTGTGTTGTAAGCCATTCTTTACGACTTTCAATATGCTTTTTAGAAAATGCCATAACAATGCTGTCATCGTCTACACTACCATCGTATTTAAAAAGTATGCGATGACGTTCCATATCCTGGAAATACTCCTTCGCCTCTTTTGAGGTCGAAGTACCCAAACCTAGTAGAGTAGAAAAGTAGATATTTTAAACTTAAATATGTTAGCTTTTATAGTAGAGAACTGACAAACCTTTGTAGTATTTTATATTATAAGAACTATGATTAGGTGTATCATTCTTCCACTCTTCGAATTCGGGTAATGAATAAAAAGATAGCTCTTCATTCTTTTTAGTCGCCTTTACGATTGGTGTAATAAACTCCTCTAGGAAAGGTAAACGTAGCAGCTCGGGCCAATTGGTATGTATAAAGTTAATAAGTAATCCTTTTATATGAGAGCCATCCTGATCCTGATCAGTCATAATCATAACCTTGCCATAGCGCAACGTTTTAATATCATCCATTGATAGATATTTTTTCTTATATTGCAATCCAAGAATTTTACACAAATTATTAATTTCAGCATTCTCAGCCAATTGCTTAAAATTGGCTTCCCGCACATTTAACAATTTACCACGCAATGGAAAAACGCCATATAAATCACGACCAATAACACCAAGTCCAGATACAGCTAAAGATTTCGCTGAGTCTCCCTCGGTAAGAATAAGCGTACACAAATAAGAGTTTTTGGTACCTGCTTCATTAGCATCTTCCAATTTGGGAATGCCCTTAATTTTGTGTGACTTCTTGCCACCAGTTTTAGCAATATCATTTTGAGCCTTAAATTTAGCCCATGAGAGTACAGCCTCAACGATTCCCGATTTTGATACATTGCCAATAAATTTTTCAGTAAGCACACATTTAGAACCAAAACTTTTTGCTTGTAACGTCATGTTTTCTTTGGTTTGAGAATCAAACGTGGGGTTTTCAATTAAACAATTCACAAAGACCCAGAGATGATTTCGCACTTGAAAAGGTTTGATAACAATGCCGCCTTAAAAAAAAATTTAATTACTTAGCTATATCGAAAATATTTGGGAAAATATTCCTATTTTAACCAAGTGTCAAGTGAGTTCAGAACCAACTTACCTTTGTTTTTCTTTTTCAAAACTTCAATCAACTGTTTGGTAATATTGTCCACTACGTGATCAGTGTGACGACCACCTTTAGTCGTCGCAATTGAATTGACAAAAGAAACCTGTTGAAAACCACGGTCTGAAGGACAACATGCTACCTCCCATCGTTCACCACACTGTTCGTAAACAATTTTTATAGGTTGACCTGATTCATCGTCCTGCTTAACATAAAGATCAATGTAATCCTTAAAATTCTTAACTGAAAGTTTTTTGCCATTTAAATATACTGCAACACCCTTCGTTGTTGCTGCAACGTCAAAAGCACGACGCGACATTAATGCAACAATATCTTCATCTAAACGATCCATTTTGAATTTTGATAAATCTGGACTAAAAGTGATTTTTGTGAA
This sequence comes from Tricholauxania praeusta, assembly GCA_949775025.1. Taxonomy (NCBI): domain Eukaryota; kingdom Metazoa; phylum Arthropoda; class Insecta; order Diptera; family Lauxaniidae; genus Tricholauxania; species Tricholauxania praeusta. The sequence continues at coordinate 121,332,792 of OX459030.1, read as the reverse complement.
ATCGGTGCCAGCAAAATCTTTAATCTAATTAAGACAAAAAAAGGACATTTATTTATAAAAACGAACAATGAGTTGACTCATCATTTATAAACAGATTCTCAACTGAGACTCACCTTCGGATCTGACGCTTTGGTCATGTTGCCACCCCAACATTGTTTAAAACTACGCTTGTACTCTTTGGCGGCAGTTTCCACAGTGAAACTGGTAGAAAAAATATTACACAATTTGGCGCCATAGCCATTACGACCACCGGTAACCTTTTTCTCTTCATCGTTGTAGTTAGATGATGTAAGCAAATGACCAAATATCATTGTTGGCACATACATTTTTTGTTCCTTATGCATTGTGACCGGTATACCTTGTCCATTGTTCCAAATTGAGATAACATTTTTTTCAGCATCAATGTCAATTTTAATTGCGCTCATACTTTTATCACGTTGCTTGTTATCGGCGGCATTTACAAGAATTTCATCAAAGATCTTATAGAGACCAGGCACAAAAGTGATCTCACGTTGCGTCATGCGATTTTTTTCTTCATTATAAACCCACATTAATTCTTTAGTATACTCAACTGAGCCAATATACGTATCGGGACGCAATAAAATGTGCTCCAATTGAGTCTTTTTCTGATAAATCTTTTCTATAGACATTCCGGCGCCACCTGCCGAAGCTTTTTTACTGCCGTTTTCCATTTCGAAATCGTTGGAAAACTATAAAATAAAATATGTTATTGCTTATGGTATAGTCAAGAGTAAGATAAGAAAAAGCTATACATTTTTCCATGGGTAGGATCCCAAGATACACAAGCTGAAAATTCGGAACCAATTCATTAACTGTCGCTTAAAAGAACATTGCATTGCTACTAAAGCAGGAAATTTCCTGTATCAATTATATCTGTCCAATACTTGTCTTATAAAATATTTTTCGTCATTTTTTTTTTTCACTTGTTACAAAGATAATTATTTCTAAAATATTGTTTTTCGGCGCGCAGTTTTAACATATAATTTTAGAAAAAAAAAAAAAAAAAAAGGTTTTATAGCTTCTTATAAAGGCCTTTTAAATATAATTTTTTTATAGGGTCATATAAGTCATTTGGCGTATGAAGTATAAATATATTTTCCCCTCTTTATCAAGAGACTCGGTAAAATATCTTTCTGAGGTGTTTAAGACACCTTAAAAAAGATTTGCGTATCTTTCTTAGAGAAATGCGGTCTCAAGTCTTAAGAATAATTCTCTGACGAGTACAAAAGGAGAAAAATATTTTCATTTTTCATCCGTTTGGAGTAATAACCGATTTATTGAAAAATTATTTTTCTTAAGTTTTATTTACATTTATTTTATTGCATCATAGCGTAGAGGAAAAGTAGAAGTTTCGATTTTATAACTTCCAATCTCATACAAATCTTTTTTGTAAAAATTAACTATAGCTTCATAAAAAACGTGCTCCTATTGTCGTGCCCATCGACTTTTACTTCCTCTTTCAGTTTGTATAGCATCGCTAGCATGTTTCCTAGAGCGCATGCTCTAATTACACCAAAATATCGCTTTCAATACCGTATGTATAAGCATATTTTGGACATATAGAAAGTAAAAGTTTTTCACTTTTCACTTCCGAGTGGGTAAATGATATTTTGAGTTAAACTTGAAAATTGGTCAAAACTCGAATTTCTGTATTTATATTTTATCTAAAAATTTATACAAGAAAATTACTAAAGCCAATACATACATATACGATATAAAAAATTTATTATTTTTTTCAATTTTTTAAAATTCAGCTAATAAAAGATGTAGGGATCTTATTTTAAAAAAATTTTGGCTTAAGTGTACTTGAGCTCTCATTCTTCAATGGTAATTAAACTAAACTTTTCTTATGTGCTTCCACCGGAAGTTGCGGATATAGCTTTTGTAAAAATCCTTATAACTTGGGAACCCTTGAAAGGATATCAAAATTATGGGTGTCAAAAGATAGATAATTTAATGGCATACAATAATAATCTTTGAAATCTAACCCATAATTTTGTAAATATGACGGTTTTTCCGAAATTTTGACCAATTTTTTTAAAAAAAAAAAAACATTATTTTAATCCATTAAATGGGTTCCCAACTTCTAAAGAATTTTACAAAAGCTATCTACTTTTTGGGGGTAAAACAAAAAAAAAAAAAAGGTTGGAGCATGAGAGGTAAAGTAAACCTGTTCCAAATTTTTCATGTATTCCCGTGCAAACTTATAAAAAAAAAGGAACAGGTTTACTTCAGCTGACATTGTCCAATTTTATTAATTTTTTTTTGTAAAAGGGGGTTAAAAACAAAAAAAAATATAAAATTATCAAAAAAAGTCGCTCGGATATAGTATCAGAGATATAGACATCGGAAGTTCCGGATATAGCTTTTATAAAAATGGTTATAAGTTGGGAACCCCTGAATGGAAAATAGGAATTATGGATATCATAAGAAGGATAATTTAACGGCCTACAATAATGGTAAGAAAAGTTTTGAAATTCGACCTATAATTTTGGAGATATTTCTAATTTTCTAAAAGTTTGACCAATTTTTTTTTTTTTTCAAAAAATTTGTTAATGACCTAAAACTTTTTTAGCATGATAATAAAGCTTACTTTATTCCCTTTAAAATGGTATACAGTTTGCTGTAAATTTTTGCGAATTTACATCCTTTTTAAAGAAAAACAAAAAAATGTATTCAGTGAATTCTTATGAAAACTATGTTTTTGTGGACAAAAACAATGGAAAACAGCAACAACAACGATTAGTACATCTACAATTATTATTATAAAACGATTTTCATTATAAAATAATAAGGTTATCATATAAATTAAAAATTTTTTTAAATTTGAGGTTATGTTGAAAGAAAGGAGCGCCGCAAACGAAAAATTTTTATTAAAAATAAGTTTTACAATGCAAATGGTCTTATAATAATTGCTGTTGTTGTTGGTTTTTTATTGTTTTTGTCCATAAATAGAGAATTTTCATAAGAATTTATTGAATATTTTTATATTTTCCGGCAAAAAAAGGGGGTAAATACGCAAAAATTTAGAACAAGCTATATATCATTTTAAAGGGAAAAGATTAAGCTATCTTAATATGCTAAAATAATTATAGGTCATTAACACATCTTTTGGGAAAAATAAGGTTTTTTCAAAAAAAAATTGGTCGAAATTTCCCAAAAATCGAAATATCTCCAAAAACTATAGGTCGAATTTCAAAACTTTGCTTGACATTAAATTATCCTTCTTATGACACCCATATTTTCCATTTTCCATTCAGGGGTTCCCAACTTATAATCATTTTTCCAAAAGCTATATCTGCAACTTCCGATGTCTATATCTCCGAAACTAGATCCGAGCGACTTTTTTTGATATTTTTTTATTTTGTACCCTCTATTACCCCAAAAAAAATAAATTGATTTGGAGAATGTCAGCTAAAGTAAACTTAAGCCAAAAAAAAGCCACAAAAAAGAAATTTAAGTTTTGACCAATTTGCATAGTTAGGGACATTTATGCGAATTTAAGGAAACATTTACGAAAATGTATGTCTCCGTACATTGCGGCGTACATTGTGTGAGCAATTACAGAAATATTTTAAGTTCTCTAAAGATTTTTTTATTTTCTAGTCACCCAGTTTTCCATTAAAAGAAATTAAAGAAGGCAAGGTTAGGGACGATCTAATTAAGAAACGGTGAAAATATCAAAGGCGCTCTGGGGCAAATTTAATTTCATGCTTTTTTCACAATTTCTTAAATTTGCCATCCTAATGAAAATATCTTTATAGATTGTGGCTTATTTCCCAGTGAATTTTTAATTGCCGCATATACAATTTATGGCATTCTCTTCTGTATCACAGAGTGCGCCATTTTGTCATGTTTTGTTCGGTTTTTTTTTATGCAATTTGTTCAATTTCAATTTTTCTAATTCAGTTTTGAGACTATAGATTAATACAATTCTTGAGAGAACTAGCTGATATAATTTATTTATTGACATAACTCACCTTTTCGTTGAAAATTAAGTTTTTATTTAATAGCTGTGCAAAATTTTCCGGAAATTTTTGCAAGCCTAGGCGAAGTTTCAGCAGACAAAACACTTCTGTTTTAGCTGCCGCAGTCGATATTGACGTCGCCCTTCTTTACAATTTCAATCACTATGTTCGTCTACCTGTTTAAACACTTTACTTTTTAACTTTTACAACAAAAATTGAAGAATACTTTTGTAAAAATTCTTTTTAAAAAATTTTCACAAATTCACACCAACACAACGCGTCTCCTATCGTCGTCCGTTGAAAATTAAAATTCGTCGTTCTTCTTTTCGCTTTACTGTATGTGAAAATATGCAACAACAAAAAATGCCGCCGCTTTTTGTTTCTTTTCGTTAACCAAATGTTTCGTTAAGTAGCGCTGCCAACTATTTATGTCATCCACACGCAGAGTACGTCGACTTATAGCGCCGACTATGTTGCTAAAACGAAGCGTCAACTTGTAACGCCGGCTCGCAAGTTCGTTGTTATACAGGCACATACGCTAGTCTTTTCCTCGAAGGTAAGGCTTAGTTGATCTTGAATAGAGTTTTTAATGCGATGGTGAAATTTTTAGCATAATTTGCATTTTTTACATGATTTTTAGGAAAATACTTAGAGTTTTTTCATCTTACACGATTTCTTAAAGATATGGAACATATCCCCATATTTGTCATATTTTGCATGTATTTTTCTAAGGAACGCATCAACCGTGTAAAAAGAGGGTTGATGTATTTTTGCTTTTTTTTTGGGTCAGTAATTATTAAAATATGAATTCATAAAATGATGATAAGTATCAAGTTAAATTTTTCTGCGGAAAAACTTGACATTTCTTTGCTGGATGGTTAATTACATCAGGTGTTTTTTTGAAAAATCGAATTCTCCCTCCCCTTGATAAGAATTGGTGATCTTTAACGGGACCCCTTTTCCTTCCGTGAGACTTGCCTTATAATTTTCAAATGTAATAATAATGTATAGTCTCTGAATTAAAAATTTAACGTGAGATTCTTGTCCACCCCCTCCTCCTTGGTGAGATTTTTGCGGATACTCTCTCCCCCCTATTTTGACTTACGTAATTTATGGACGATTAGGGGATAGCAAAATTCCTCCAATTACACTGTATCCTATACTAATTAATCATGAATAAATTGACTGAGTGAGTACACTTTCATAAAAAGTATTTTGACAGATTTCAAGAATATGCGGAGATGGACATCGAGCAGTCAGAGCGTGTTCTGCATGCAAAAGCTCCACTCTGCTCAGAAATCTAAACTTATGAAAAAAGCTTGTCGTTTTTCTGGGTTATGTGAGTGGTGAAGATAACTTGTGTGGTGAAGATAAATAAAGAAAAGAAACGTCTAAAATGTTAATTCAATAACAGAACAGTGTGTCATTTAAGTGCAGCAGCAGCAAAGAAAATAAATAAGAAAAAGTGACTACAAAAATTAATTGATGATACACTGACTAATAACAATTAAATTAAGTGGAATATCTTTAGACTGAACAAAGAACAAACAGAGCGACTAGTGCAATGTGTAAAAATTTTTTTAAATTTCTTAAAGCCTAAAACAAATAAAAATGCATTTCTCGATACCCGAAACGCAAGAATTTTACAACGAATCAACTGGTTCCACCTACACGGGCTACCAAATTTTTATAAACGGTAGTTTCCACTGCTGCCTACGCTACAAGCAATTGCACAGTTTGCACGAACAGTTGAGGCGTCAGCAGCAGCCAAAAGAGTTGCCGGCAGCATTTCCGCCCAAGCGAATCTTTCCACTGACGAACTTACAAGTGGAACAGCGAAGAACTGGATTGGAACACTATCTAAAATTACTGGGCCAAGATGTGGCTCTGTCCAAATCGGAATTGCTGCAAACTTTCCTTCTAAATGCACAGTTGGAGACGGCGCGCAGTACGGCTGCAGAAGCTGAACAGGACTTGCCGCTGGAGTGCTGTATTGATGTGTCACTAATGAATGGTTACCAAATACAGCTTCAATGTCACATTGCGGATAACGCAAGTACATTAGTGCAAAAAGCTTGCGAATGCGTGAACTTGCCTTCTGAGCTACGTCATTATTTCTGCCTCTATCTGATGCGTAGGGAGAGTAAAGACACGCTGGTGCTGTTGCGTCGTCTAATGGATTTTGAAGCGCCCTGTATATCTCGTCAACAGGCAGCTTCAACTGGAACCGGGTGTCAGCTGGTGCTACGCAAATCTTACTGGAATCACGCCTACGATCAGCACTTGCTGCAGGACAGCATAGGTCTTAATCTGCTTTATATACAGACTGTAAGTGATGTGGAACGCGAATGGATTATCACAACGCCAGAAGTGCAAGCAAAACTGCGGGCATGCGCTGAACGCGGTCAAAAGCGTGAATATTTAGAATTAGCGTGTCAATTGCCACTGTATGGTTGTATACAATTTCATGCTTCTAATATCGATTATCCCATTGATGGACAACAGAGCGAGGGTGGTGGTGCACTTGTGGCTATTGGCAACAAAGAACTAAGTATGCGCACAATGCAGGGTCCAAAAATTTACGAAACCAAATTTCGTGTAACACGCATGCGTTGTTGGCGCGTAACGGCTGTTCATCATAGCAATGGTACTGATGCCTCCTCACATACGTCTTGTGTACCGTCAGCACCACACTTACAGCTCTCCTTTGAGTATCTTTTGTCGAAACACACGCTGCGTTGGATCACCATTACTAGCACTCAAGCAATGATCATGTCTGTTTGCCTGCAATCGATGGTTGATGAATTGTTACATCTAAAAGATGCCAATGGTGATATGAATTTGGTTGCCGATAATCTGCCTTTGCCATTAGCAGCACCAGAGATTTCTTACATTTTACGTGATGGTAGTGGCTTACAAACTATACGCTCTTCCAGTGCTGCGCATACACAGGAACTAAATAATTCGTCTTCGTCCTTACCCGTCGTTCAAAGTCGTTTCCTGGCACAACGACGTAAAATTAAACCAAAGCCATCTAATAGCGGAAATGGTAATGGTGGTGGCGGCTATTCGGCTTCATCGGCTATTGTATTCTTCCGTAATTCGCCGCAGGAATCGGTGCATAATGAGGCCTTTGAAGGCATCGGAGATGATGAACTCTAATGATGCATTACGTATTTTTTACAAAGTGCTAATGAGGGGTGCGTGATAATACATTTTAGTTTCTGTGACTCTAATATTTTAAAGGTTTTATTTCAATTTTGTACAGACTGATTTCTTCTGGGTGTGCGTGGTTGTTAGCCTATGGTGGAAAATATTTAAAATTGTAAAATCAAAATTTTGTCAAAATTATTAATTCTTCAATTTTGCTCGATTAGATATAGTTAGTTACCTGGCAAAATATTAATTTTAGTACTGCAGCAAGGCAAAGGTCTAGGATTTCAATAGAGTAAATAAAAAAGTGGCAACACTTTACTACCGGATGAAATCAAAAGTAATTAAAAGTATATATTGTAAGAGACTAAGTAAAAAATACCCAAAATTACCCTGGCAGAACATATCCAAAATATGGTAATTGGGCCAGAAACAGTTTATTTGTTGTTTTACAATTGCAATTTCCTTTAAAACCATTGCTTGAATAGGAAAGGGTAAAGTTACAAAATAACTAGTATTAAATTCAGAATAAGAAATATTCGTGAAAAGATTGTTAAACTTCACCAAGTTCCTGCGATACACTTTCATTGTCGAGTAGTAAAGAAAAATTTCAAAAATGAGTAGTAGGCCGTATCGTTTAGGATATTAAGCAAATTGTTATAAGCCTTAGTAAAACCAGAAAAAAGTATTGGTGCGATTGTGATGATGGGCGTGTCACTAAAATACTCAAAAGGCTTAGTTTGTTACGTTTTGGTTGGAAACCGCTGTTAAAATAGAGACCAAATTGAGTCCAAAACAAAGGATGATATTTTAGAGTGATAGAATTTTCAATTGACATTAAACAAAATAACTTTGAAATAGAGACCAAATTGAGTCCAAAACAAAGGATGATTTTTTAGAGTGATAGAATTTTCAATTGACATAAAACAAAATAACTTGAATCGATTTCTTTATATTTAGAAAAATTTTTACTGACACTTACCATATTCTATAAAAAAATAATTTTCGGCAATTATAGAATTTTCAATTTTTAAGCTATCTTCAAAGAATCAAAAGTAGGATATGGGATGGCATAATTTGGTAATACAACATTGAAAATTTCGATAAACTAACCAAAATATGTATTTATTAATAAAAAAAAATCAATATCTTGATCCATTTCCGACTTTTGATTGACCTTATAAAATATATAACTAAAGTGAACAATTGTGAATGGTAATACTGATGAATTTTGTGAGCCATTGTAACAAAAATTCAAGTCCAATCTTGAAAACCAATGGAGATACCCAAAACTTTATTTAAAGTATTTTGCCCAGACCTATGAACTTCGATGTTCCGATTTTGCTTAATTGAATGTTTGTTTACTTTGCGACCTACTTGCTTGTTGCATTTTTTGTAGTTTTTACAAAATATTTGAAAAAAAATCTTAAAGTCCGTTTTGGACATTTTTTTTTTTAATTTTGGGCCTGTACCGCCAGGGTGATATATTTTTGATAAATATTGATTTCATTTGGCAGTCTTCCTGGAGTCAAAAACAGGTTATTGCTCTATCAATAAAATTTTGAAACAAAATATGCACGATGAGGTACTCAAAATTTAAAAAATTGTTTTTTGATGAAAGTCTGCAGATACGTTTATTTATGGGCGAAACCTGTTGCCGAACACGCCTGTCATCTACACAGAAATAAAAATTATTTAACTTCCAATAGAAATATTGTTTTGATGAAATTTTAATGTCTGCTGTAAAATGTGTGTATCGCAGCAACAAATAAAGAGAAAGTGGCCTTCAGACACGTCATTAACCAACTTTAAAATTTAAAATACATACTCTAGCTTTCGCAAAAGTACTATGTGAAAATTTTCATTGCTCATTTTTCAGAATATACTATAGCAAAAATGTGGTCAATTGACTTCTAAACACGTCCACATGCCACGAACTTCCAGTAACCAACTTTAGATGGAATATTTGATCAAATATTGCAAAAAATTAAGTTGAAAAATTTGTCACAGAAACTAGAATCTAGTCTGTAAACAAGTGTTGCAGACGATATCGTTCGGATTTAATATTAGGCACCAGCATAGTTGTTTTATATGATTATTATTAGTTTTTATATGAAGCCGTTGAGATACTCACGTCTCAATTGTGGCCATATCGCCAAATAGTGTTAGCGTATATATCGTATGTTTGACATTTTTTTTATAAATAATTATATTGTAATATCTTTACATACATCAACGTTTGTAATTTTTATGGTACTTTTTTAATGTATAAGAAAGGTATAAAAGATATGTATTCAACATATTTAAACTGCATTTTTAGAAGTGTAATATTTGTTATCATACAATTAAGTAAAACTTTTTTCTGCTCAATTGTAAAATAGTTTTTTATACTACGAGTATGTTAACATAGATAATTTTGAATGTTGACTTTTAGGAGGAAACTATGCATTATTTTAAGTAAATAAATAGCATGCAATAAAATTTGTACATTTTTTTCATTATGATAAGCAGCGGTTCTTAATAGTTTCGGAGTTACAGTAATTTTATAATTGCATATAACTTTAAAGTCAATGTTACAAAAATCGACCAATTCAGAAATTTTTGAAACCCTACCAGGCCCTCGGCATTGACATGAAATTCCGGCCGGTCACTCCCGGTCACTTGGCAGCTCTGGTAACAGTAATGGTGAAAATTAAGTTAAAAACAGAACACAAATCATGTCTCCATGAATTAAAAACAAGCTTATGTAATATTTTATGTGTACATTTATTTGGGGAAAGGGGGCTTATAAACCACTAATTGCTGTCTGCCTTCGATTTTATTAATTAAACTTTCAGTTTTTTTTCTAAAACTTTGAAGGATGTTTATTCCAATATTTTTTAAATTTTCACATCTCAAGGTTACCTAGTTTTTTTATTGCTTTGATTAATTTAGAGGGAGAGCTGACGCTCTGATTGAATTTCACTTTCAGAAATGTTCTTGTTTTTTAATTTAAATTCATATTTGCCTTACAAATAAATAATTTGGGTAATTTTTATTTTTCAATCTGCGCGTGACTTGCTTTTGCTCTGGGTTTTCTAAATTTGATTTTGGTATTTTCAGCAAAAATACTGTCAATTCAAAACCGCGACTTAGACGGCATATTGAACTGTTTCTGTAACCTATTTCTCCTCACAGAGCATAAGGTATCCACAGAACTATTTCCATGGTGCACCGGTAGTCTTGGTAATGTTTTTACTTCTTTGAGAGAAAAATTTGTAAACATGCCTCTATGACTGTTATTCATGTTGCTCGATAAGTTATTCTGGAGACTTCCAAAACCGTTTTACCTGCTTGCGTTGTTTTTGCATTTATCTAATTATAATTTTTCTTGCATTTTATTTTCCATGTTTCGGGAAAGTGTTAATGTTATTCAAAAAAGTCCTGACAAAATTGATTGTTCGCTGTGGACACCATGAAGTTTTCTATATGACATCTATTTGGAATGAAAAACTTCACAACTAGCGTTCACCCAAATTGTAAGGTTCAAGAAACTCGCAATAAATTTAAGAATTCTGATATTCATACAAAATGTTTTCAGGCATAATCATACATTGAAAATGCCTAGCAGCGCTGTCAAGCACGTGTGACCATGTGAACTGGCCAAATAATTTTGATCGTGTGAATGTACGCAGTCGTGCGATCAGAATTTTTTGAAATTCGATCTACGATGTGATAAGAGATACACTTCTGAAGTCTCGCACTAGTGCTGCCAGACTTTTATGGATCTCTCTTTAAAAAAAAAATTTACTAGCGATAAGTTCGTTATTGAACTAGTCAACCGAACAAAAACTTGTGACCGAACAAATTAAAAGCAATTTTGTCAAATTTTTGTGACGTGGTCTTCAAATTTGTGCTTAACGAGCTTACAACTTGAATGATTCAACAACAGCTGAGTTCAAAATGTCAAAATAAGTGAATTTTCTTTTTAAAATAAAATGTCACAGTTAAATTTTTAATGGTTGGTAACATAATGTTAAATTAACCGCTTCGAAAACGGACTCGTGATATAATGTCTAAGCAGAATTGGGACGTGCAATATCGTCCAGATTTTTCCTATACGTTTGTAGTGAGTACAAAATTGATACTACAAAATTTATTGTAGAGGAATGAAACAAATTCTGTTTTTCGGTGCGATTTGACACAGAAGATAAATCGCACGTCCCAATTCTGCTGAAACATATAAGCCTGTAACCCACAGCGACAAAACAGTTTCAAGGCAGCTTTGTTTAGCAAAAATTCCATGGCTTCAGCACCAAAAGTTTTGTTTTTGTCCCGAAACACGTGAGCGCACACCTATGTGTACTAAGAATGTTTTGTCGCAGTGAGTTACAGGCGATAGACGCATTTCGTATATAAGACTTATGACAGTTGCACACTTTGACGCAACATAATCGATGGGTTTTATTGGTGGAGGCCTTTAATCACACTAATTTGGAAGAGGCAGTGCAGCCCTGGTCCTAGTTTTGTCGTGTTTGCTTACGCTCTAGTTTTCGTCTTTTTAAGAAGAAATAAAAACAAATTAAACCAATAGAAGGTTAAGGAAATATAATATAAGCATTTAAATTTAGAAAATAACTTGGAAATTCAAGAAAAATATTTCTGCAAAAAAGAAAAACAAAACGTAGACAATAGCATTTTCTCTTGGTGTACTTTGAGTAGTCGTTTATCGCTGTTTGCTTTTACGCTTCCTCGGCTACACTTTCCACGCAACTTTATTGTCGCACTGCACTTAAAATTTTTATCAACACTTCAATCCTTTGTTATTTTCTGTGGAACTTGCCATTTTCGTGGAATAGCATAAAAAGAAAAGGATTAAAATCGAAATAGTGTTGAAAGCAAACTAACGAATAAGAAAAGAATATAGAAAACGAAGAGAATATTGCAGTAAACAAAAACTTTGAAAGAAACAACGAAGACGAAGAAATTTGTTTCGCAAAATCAATTAAAATTAATAAATAAATATTTTCACGCATTACACACACTAACACATATATAAACAAAAAGGAAATGGATCGCAATAATAGGTGAGTGCAGTGAAAATTGCAATAAATTTAGTTACCAGCAAAATTAGTTCTACCTGAAAATGTTTTCTTATTGTATCAATGTAAGTAAATTTCCACTGCAAAATAAAAACAGTATAAATGTGGCAATAAATAAATTGGAAACGATGTCAAGGCCCTTAGGGAGACTCCGTTTCATATAACTGGTTTGGTGTTCGAATTGTAGCGAGGTTGTAATTTCAATTTTTAGGAACTTGAAGTGTGGCTCGAAAGGGAGCAAAAAAAAAAAAATGAAAACATTCTGGTTTGGGTCAAAATTGTAGTCAGGAAACAAGTGTGGTTCGAGAAAAAAACATGACACTAGTGGGTAGATCTATTAGTGGAAGGCTGGACACTGATCGAAAACAGAGCTTCACTGTAAGGGCAGTGGCGTGGTGCTATTTCAAATTACAGTAGAACCTCTGTAAGTCGAATTTGAAGGGAGACGCCAAAAAATTCGAGTTATAGAGTTTTCGACTCATGGAGGACTTCGACTTAAGCGAATTTTGTCAGGAAATGTTCGACTTGTAGAGATTAAGATTTATTTCAACTAATTTTGAGTTGGAGAGGTGAAATAAATAAAAATGCTAGTTAAAGAGGTATTAAACATTGGTGTGTATTCCAGTAAGACTAAACTATTTCTGATAATTCTTCAATCGACAACAATAAAGTAACTTCGCTAAATTTCAAATGAAATCACATGTTAACGTCAGTCATAAATTCCTTTATCATTTCATAGAATTGGTTTATTGTATAAGTAAGCTTTAACATTGATTTCTAAGAAACAATGATGTACATTGTCGGCATATTTTTAAAGTCGGTATCTTATTTTTCTTCGAGCTATAGAGGTAATTAGTTTCAAATAATCGAGTTGTAAAGGTTGTAAAATCAAACATTGCTATGTTCGAGATGCAGATTTCAAAATGAGGGTATTCCTGAAAACGCGAAAACGCCTCAAAAACTGCGAAAACTGAGCGCATTTTCGAGCCTCGAAAATAATTTTTATGAAGACAAGTTTGCTCAACCCTTTCAACTTCACCCAATCTTGCCAGAGGTGAAAATTAGATTTTGTTATATTGTTATAGAGTACCATAATAAGCAATAAGACAAGCTGTTATCAAACCACCCAAAATCTTAAAATCAACAACTTTTCAAAAAAAAAAAAAAATCTTGAGAAAATTGAGTTTATAGTTTTCAAACATATTAAATTTGATTTACCTTGTTTCAAATCGACGCTGGCGTACTCCGACTGCAAGTTTGAAACTAAAATCTAGTGGATACTGTGTTGCATGATATTAAGTACATACTAGCTCAGCAATATCGCTAATAGGTCTCTTTACGGAGATTTTATCACATATTCCTTTCATATAATTAAATTTTTAAAAAGTTTTTTGTTTTTCAACAAAGTCTCTCATAAGATGTAAACCAGGAAAACAATGACAACAAATAACACTACTAACAACAAGATTTCTAAACCACAATCGATATGAAAACCAAACGTTTTTATTATTGAATCGCTAATCAGATTAGTTCGGAGATATTAAAGCTTCAAAAATCTATTTAAAGAAGCTCGTAATGAAGCGAACTTTGACAAAAAAACCATACTTTTTTTTGGGGTCATCAAGAAGACAAATAAGGGGATATCAAAGCTAAAAAAATTTATCATAAGTGACTACAGGTAAAAATAATTATTTAGTCAATATCTATGGAATTAGTTATTAGATTTTAATGATTGATTATAAGTATAATTCTTTTATACAGATAGTAATAAACTTTTTCTACCATAACATGCTATGTACCTTTCAGAGCTCACTGCCTTCAGAAGCGAAAAAGGCGTATCTCAAAAAAATGCGTTTCGAAATAATTGATGTTTTGTTTATGTCAATTTGTTGAAATACCTGTAAAATTGAGTTAGAGAAAATTATCTTAGTAGATTTTTTATGTTTGAAATAAGATACCAGCATTTGGAGTAGTTCATTAGACGAGTAATTTCTTAAGCTCTCCGTTGCCATAAGAATCACGAATATGAATTTTTTTAAGATATGCCATTTTCGCTTTTGAGGGCAGTATAGTTGATTGAAACAAAGGTTTCTTAGCTCACTATAAAGTATCTTACTATATTCGAATGGATCAAAATATCTTATTGTTAATCTCAATGCATTTTGCTTCGGAAATAGAGTATATTTGTGAGGAAGGTTGTTGCTTCTATATAACAGAAGAAAAATTAATAAAATAATCTTCTGTAACAATGTGCCTTCAAATATGCCTCAAAGTAGCGTTTTTCGCCCATTTAAGTATGGATATTTTATTATCCTGATATATAGGAAAACAACTGAAAATTTAACTTTGTTAAGTACACAAAAATATTTCGGGCCTACGTGTTCTGGCTAAAAAATAATGGTTCAGTGTTAAATATCAAAAGCAATTGATTTTAATCAAACAGGGAGGCAAAATCAAGAAACCCTTATTTGTTATACGGTGGCTTTACCGATACGGTTACATAGCTTAGGTAAGATTTTAGGCATAGGTCAAACTCTTCCACCGCGCATAGCTTTCCATTCTCTCCAACATTACGTGATCCACGTATTTCTTATTGTAGTTAGCGTAGTCACCACAATTTATAACAGCCGTGTTTTCTGCTAGCCTGAGGGTACCACTCCAATGCTTGATGGTATATTGGTGATTTGAGCAACGTGCATTTGTATATTTCCATCTATCGCCGTTTCATTAACGGAAATCGAATCTTGCCCGAATCTAATGAGCAATTCGACATTGGTGATGGCCCTAAGCACCCTAATTTTCAGAATTCAGCGACAACAATTATTGGTGAACACTTGTAAGTTGTGAAGTAAAGCACTGGTGGCTAGCCACGTTTCACAGTCTTACATAAAACTGTAATAGAATCTAGAGGACATCATCCAGTACTATTAAAAACAAGATTCTTGGTAGCAAATAACCTTAGTTCACACTTGAGCCTTGATGGGATTAACGATTTTAGTGTAATTGTGGTCGATGTTATCAAAAAGACTGGATTACCAAGCTAGTTATATATAATTTTGAGTTGGAAAATTAATTTTGTTCAAGGCTACTTAATTCTGTCTCATTGTGGGACTCTATTCCACCAACTGAGCGAAAAGCCAGATAATCCACTTCTTTGATAAGGGGGCGTTCAAGTATTACGTAACGCAATTTTTAAAGATCTTTGAAAGTAACGCGCCGTTATTTACTTATGTAATAAATGTAATATTTATTGCTGTAGCTAATCTAGAACACCTCATCCCTCCCCTGTACCACATCGTATCATTTTACAAGACTCCCCCCTCCCCACCTTCAAATTGCGTTACGTAATACTTGAACGCTCCCTAAGAGCAAACCGCAACACCCAATTAGATCGCCCTGCATAAACTCTAGGATGACTGCCCGGACGGAAATGATAAAGGCAATTCAGTTACGAGTACAAAAGGAGCAATATATTTTCATTTGTTTGGAGTAATAAACGAATAGAGTTTTGGACTCCTAAGTTTAAACAAACAAACTATACAAAGAGTACTGCGATTGGAGCAACAAAAGATTACTAATGCTAGAATCAACAAAGCGAAAAGCTCAATTCGTTCCTGCCAACGACAGCGATGCTCAAAATCTTCGAGACGAATGTGAATCCAGCTGTATAGCTGTAAAGCGTGACTAACCAATAACGCTTTTGTGAACAAGTGTTCACCAAGATGACGACAATATCAGTTTTTCGTCTCAATTAATTAAACGGTAAAAATGGAAATGGATTGGTTGTTCCGTAAAATATTAGAGTGGTACTCTCGGGGTAGCAGAAAACACTTGTCCTAAACAATTGCTGAAACAAGAGGAATAATGTTGGAGACAATTGAAGGCTTTCGCTAATGAGGTTCTTTTATAAGCTGTAATGTAGATGAACTATAAGTAAATCACTTTTTTTCGTTCAGGACTTTGTTGCCATATAGTTTTTACATTTAAGAAAGTTAGCTTGAAGTTTCATTTAACCCTTAGCGGCACCATGGGGTCGGGGACGACCCCACGAACATTTTGAAATCATTTTTTGAACTAATAAATACTCATGTTTAGCTCCAGGTAGCACAAACGCTTTTTGAAAATATCCCCAATAATCATTGAATTTCATAAAGTAGAGTCATCTTAACACTCGTTCACAGCTCTTAAGCCTGGAATTGAAAAATTCGCTTTTTTTTAACGTGGGATAGTGAAAGACCCCAATGTGCTATTACGAGGTTCAAAACCCTCGGTTGCCAAGCAAAGAATATTTTTCTTTGCGACTCGCATTCTTGCAAGTCACTAGCAATGCCTCGAAAGTATTATTTGCACTGAAAATCGATCTGAACTATCGCCATTCCGGTTCGGTACAAAATTGTAGGTGCTCGCAATTCTGTAAATATGAAGTTGGCTTCATATCAGCTAAATCAAGGCCTTATATGGTAATTTTTTGCGCCTAAATTTAATGTTATATCTTTAAGTCTGTAAGCAGTTAAAATATTACAAATCAATAGACCTTAAGGTGAAAACTTTGTAATTGACGAAGCCGGCGTTGGTCAAAAGAGTTTTTTAACATAATGCTTTCCTTCATTTTATATTTTATTTATTTTTGAACTTTTTTTGTCATAGTCGTTACACATATATTCGTCGTCAAGGACAGGGACAAGGACAACAACAGCAACAACAACAATCGTCCTCATTATCCTCATCAGCATCGTCGTCGCTCTCATCGACATCGAATAATCAGCACAATAACATGGACAATCATCGTAATAATTCCTCCTCCCACAATTCACAATCATCGATGATGTCGTCGTATTCATCTTCGATGTCTCGAGAGCCATTAACACAACATGATGAACTGATTCGATATATCAGAGAGGCATGGACTAAAGTAAGTATGCAATATAATTCTAAATATTTAGAATCACAACATTTTTTCGAACTGCTTAGTAAATAGAAATTAAAAATAATTATGAAAACTTACCCCCCACAATGACATAAACGATGGGGATGCAAAAGGATCCATTTGTTCAAGATAGCCGCCATAGTAATTTCCAATTTCATTCTCGTTGTGTACTGAAATTTAATCGAAATTATTATAATAATAGTAATTATCGTTGTTATTATCATTGCTACCATCTTCTTCGTTGAAAATTTGCTCCATTAATGCAAATTTAGGATTTTTATCGAATAGTTTTCAAAATTTGGTACACCATGTTTAAAGTATAATAACCTAAAATGTAAGCTATGCTAAAAAGGAAACTACTATTTAATTTTTTATATAATCTGCGATTTTCTTTGTAAATTTCTAACTAAAACTTGACAAATGAATTTAAATTTTGAAAGCTGCGAGAAAAAAATAAAAAAATAATTTAAAAAGTTTGTCTGGTTTTTGATACAAAAAAGAATAAACAAAAAAAAAAAGAAAAGAAATACACTAGGTTACAAAAGATTATTTTCAAAAAATTCTTATGACAGACTGTCAATAAACAAATTTGCACCTTCAAGACCCACAATGGTATGCGATTTGACGGAGAGAAAGGCAGCAATAAGCGTGTTATAGTGCTTATTTATCCTAGGGCATCCAATGTTAAAAGTAAATAAAGCTTCTTGCGGAGCGTAAGCGTTTCTCGCTGAAAAATAAACGCTTGAAAACTCTCAGCCTGTGCTATTTACGGTCCCAACTCAAAATAGCATTTTATTGCAGTAAAACTGTCGATTTTGAGATTTTACTGAATTATGATAATTAATATCCATTTTAATTAACAGTTAAGGTCTAAATTGACAAGGTAAATCAAGTTTCGTTAGTTTGAAACCTATAAGCCTGATTTTTTCAAAATTGATTTTGAGTAGTCCGATCTTCAAATGCTCAAAGCTTTTTAAGTTTTGGCTAAATAAGAGCTTGTTTTATTGCTTATACTTTCTCTATGAGGATATGGCTAGATCTCAGTTTTCACTTCTGGCAAGATAAAGTCCTACGCAGATCGCATGGCAAATAATGATGTGGAAGAAAAAGCTGACTCAGATTTAACTTAATTATATAATACACATTTTAAGTTATGTACTTTGTACATGTAACATTAATGATTGCCATCAAAAAGAAAAAAATAATTTTAATTTCTTTGCAGGTCAGTGAACAGGGAACTCCTGTCATGTATCGCAACGAATCTGATCATCAGTTAAAGAATTTTAAACCATTTGATCTGGAAGAGTACTGGGGCCAACGACTTGTTCAAAATATACACGTTTCATCGCATGGTCATCAATAAAATAATCGTCGTCGTTAAACTCTAAAAGTAAAAATCGTTTTCAAGAAAGACGCCAGCATATGTGTGAAACACATTTAACAATTTAAAACAACAAAACTTTAAAATTAAATAAAATATTATATTTAAAATAAATCTACTATACACAAGAAAGGAAGAGCGCGCGCTTTAAATACTTATTATATAATTCAATTTGACATACTGCAAAATACGTATTTGAATGCATAAGAAAAAACCTACAAGATTTGTTTGACAACCGCAGAAATTGTATTATGTAGGTTTTTGCTTTTTATTAAAGAAGAAAAAAACAAACATTTTCTTTAAAATTTTAACATGTTAATAAATTAATAAATGACGTTATTCCAATAATAGAAACAGAAATTATTTAATAATATTCCTTTTACAAAATTTTTGCCCTAATAACAGAAAAAGTAAAACTTAAAAATTCCATTTTTTTTTTAATTCGTTGCAAATTGTAAGCATTTTTTGGCATGTCAGAATGAGCTGGTTTAGTTAATTTTTGCACCATCCTTTGGACTGTGTCTTAAATTAAAAGGCAAACTCACATATAACTTTAGAGCATACACAAATTAATACTTTGATTCACACATATGGGAACTAAGTTACATCGGAGTTGAAATATTGGAGTCTAAATTTTTGTTTATCGTTTATGAATAACATTTAAAATACTTCTATTTGGAATTCTGTAACTGATATCTTTAATAGTCTCGATGCTACCGATGCCCATATTTTGAAAAAATTTTTTGTTAATGGCTTGGAAGAAAAAACTGACATCCATAAAAACTTTGGCATTGTAGCACATTCATATTTTATCCTGCATTAATCTTTATGTTTACATTTTACATACAATATATTATTATAAGAGCACGTTATGTTTTATTTTTTTATTGATTTATCTTTTTAACACTGTTTTGGTTATTTAATGTGAAATCTCTTTCGTTTTCGGAAATGCAAAATTTTCATTGTAAAAATTGTTAATTATATTTTTATGCACATAATATTAATATGACTTTTCTAAACAATATTCAATTCTTCACAATTCGCGCATTAAATTGCATAATCATATTTATTTTAGATTTCGCTTACTGCTACATAAATTTTGTTAATACAAATTTTTGTTTAAATTTATAGTAAAAATTTTAAAATATTCAAATAAAAGAGAGCGTTAAGTTGAAATTAAATAACGATTTTTCTTCTTCAGCGTCCGTTACTTCTGCCAGTTCATATCGACTTTTTAATCGGTCAAAATCTCTTACGGGAAATAACTACATTTAAGTGTAATAGATATACAGTCAATCCGCGGTAATCCGGCCCCTGGCTCATCCGACACCCATTGTAATCCGACATGCCATGCAATTGCATATTGTTAGTACCGATTTTATCTCACCATTTTCATGACTTGTCGGATTACAACGTACTGCTTTTCAAAAAATTCAGGACTACAAGGGGACTGTGGCAACACTCTATAGCCCGACAAATTCAATAATCCAACACCGCCTTGCAAAACGTTTGTCGTACTACCGCGGGTCGACTGTATTCTTGCTTTCAATGGAAAAATAGAATCCTTCGACTGTGAGTTTTTACATAGGAGAGGGTTAACTTCATGTCCTTTTGCAACTGCTTAGCTTAGTTAATATTTAGTTAATATTTAATTATTTTATAGAAATTTAAATTTAGAGCAGATGGTGAACTAAAGTTAATAAGATATAAGTGCAGAAAACAAAGAATGTAATCTAAGGTGAGGTAGCTCCCAGTCTAACATGCCGGAGACTAGCTAGGCCCAAATCCAGACTAATATGCAGTATCTTTTCTTATAAGAACGTTAGCTAAAACGAGGTAGGTCCCAGTCTAATATAACCTGCTTGAGGCGAGCTGGGATTATCCACGAATTCGTCTTGTTTGTTTAGTAGAATGTGAACTGAGACAAGCTAGGTTTCAGTTTAATATCATGTACAGGGACGTCCGATCTAACCGAGCTAAGTCACTTCAATCATTTGCATAGCTAGCACCAATCTGAGTCAATCATACCCATCTCAGGTGATTGTATGCTTAACAATGTCCTCTGGATGTTAAATCTAGAAGATTTATGTAGTCTTCTATATACATACATAAAAATGAAATCAGCTCGTAGAATAACCGAGGTTGAAGCATGATTCTGGCAGTGGTCGTACGGTTGCAGAGAAATTGCTCAACAGACTCTTCCTCGCTTACATTCAGAAAACTTAGACAAAAAGTGATGTATTGAATACCTAATTTTAATTTTTGTGTTCAAAAAATTTGATAATTTTTCTCGTTAAAAAAAATTTGCCAGACTTTCAGAAATTTTTGAATTCCTTCATCTTCATAAAATTCCAGGCTTGGTCAGGTCAATCCCATTAGCTCTGCTAATTTCGCTGTTTTATCTATGACCAATTTTGCCATAAGCTAAATTACTGAAAATGTTCGTTCTACGAAGTATTTGTAGTAAAGAAATCGATTATATGTAACTTTTTGACTCCAGTGACAAGGCTTAGGTCTAAATATTGTGATTTCTATCATTCCAACCCTGATGGAAACCGTTTCAAATAGTACACAATCAAACAATTTAACATGGAAATGTTTCGTTTTGATCCTCGACTTAAAATATTCATTAAATTTTCCAGAAACATAGTGAATATCTGTAAAGTTAATGATAACACAGGACCACAAAAAAAAAGGTTTTGTAGTTGGAAGATGAGGTATCGTACGGTATGTATTTTGACGTCCTAAACACGAATCCGAGGTCAGAATTTTTCCATAGCCCTCAGATTTTAACATAACCTCAAAATTACACTTTAAAATACGTTAAAAAGAAAGTCCCTCAAAAAAAAGAATCAAAATCCAGAAATGAGTTCTTATCGATATTAACAGCTTTAGTGCAGCTACGGATATGCATTAATTTTGAATTTTTATGAGAAATGAGTTTTTAACCCTTTAGACGTAAATGGGAGTGCTGGGGGAAAAGTGGACAGCTAAAACCCATTTTTATTGTAAGATATTATTTTGGCACACCTAGATAAGTAATATAAGTAAGGTCTACCTTCTGAATTTTGATTTATTTTTTTTTTTTGAGGGACTTTCTTTTTAACGTATTTTAAAGTGTAATTTTGAGGTTATGTCAAAATCTGAGGGTGATGGAAAAATTCTGACCTCGGATTCGTTTGGTCCTTTGTAATCAAAGCTTTTACATTTCACCGAATACAAAACCCAGTACATAGTGGTAACTATTTATTTTTAGCACAATATACAGTAGTTAAGATGTACGTAGATATCGATGGAATTTCGAAAGATTTCATTACAATTTATTCCTCAGTATTGCAAAAGGTAATCAAAACATTGCAAAATTGATTACAAAGTTAATATTCCAGTAATACAATGCTAAATGGTGTGTATCGTCGAAATTTATCGATTTTTAAATACTTCACAATATTCCTCATAAAATGAGAACAGATCTTTGCAATACATACTTAGGAATAAAATCACAATATCAGGATACATGAAAATCATTTACAAAATACTTATAAAAATCTGTAACCGTATGTACATATATACATAATATTATGTATGTGCTCCATTCCTAAATGTTAAATTGGCATCCTAAACTACGTTGCTTTTTGAAAAACGAAAATATATTACAATACACACTATTGAACAAATGTTTACATGTTACCGTCTCATTCAAGGTTTTACGTCCCTATGTAAAATTGTAGTAAGCAACAAAACACCTAGAATCCACTGATTCAACGTCATATATACACTTCTGATAAGTACATGTAAAAAGGTTGATTCATGTACAATTCAGGCATTGTCGTAGAACTAACTGAATTCTGTCCGAAAGCTTTGGTATGGCCTCGAAATTAGGTTTTTCTTGCCAAAAGATACAAATAAAAACATTTACTAACAGTCTTAAGTTTTTGATTTTATTTATTGTGTATGTGTAGCTGTTTAATGTAAAATAAAAATTCCATTCTTATACATTTTACAATTTTTTTTTATTAAAAAAAAAGGTCTATCAGTTAATAAAAGACATAGCGCTGAACTTCTATATAATGGGAAAGCACTTAAACCATGTTTCTCAGCAACTTGTTAATCTTGTCCTCACGGTTACCAAAGTCACCACCTTCAACATAATGCTTAGCCTTCTTGCGCCATCCACCGGTTGGTGTGTTAAGCTTGAAGGGCCACAAGAAGTTGGAGGCATTCTTGAATTTTGGTCCAACGGTGAAAATTTCATGCACCAAATCTTCTACACATTGAATATTATGTGCTTGACGCATTTTGCGTTCAATAATAAAGTTGTCTGTGATTGGGATGCGTTGTCTTTGGTGCTTAACATAACCACGTTTGTAGATCAACTCGCGTACCGATTTCAAGTTGGGGTAACCCCAGGTAATATAAGGTTCAGCAATACGCAACATATTGATTGTGGCCTTGTTCAACTTGATGAAGACGCCATTGTTGATTTGACGCAAACGGAACAGTTGGAGAACCTTGCGTACTTTAGGGGCAACCTTGTTGATACTAAAAGTAACAGAAAAAAAATGATTAACAATTATTAATCAATAAAAAATTATATCAAATAAATTTAATATTCGTTGCATAAGTTTAAAAAGAATAATGTAAGAGTTGTCGAAACGGTCACAAACACAATTATTTGAAATGTTTAAAGTTTTTTTTTTTATTGGGTAAGCTATACATTTTTTTTTGCCGCAGTAGTTATTCTGAGGGTCTGCGACTAGTATGCGTAACGATAATTTTAATGGCAGGCATTTATATACGATTTTTTTTCCGACACTAAGCGAAACCCTAACTAAACTAGTCGAAGATAAATTTAAGTCGCTGAAAAATTCTCTTAATAAAACAGGTACAATGTGCAATTTTTTGAAAGATACCTTCAATTGTATTGTAAGAACTTAAACGATTTTAGTTTAGATTATTTTGGGGAAAAATATTTTGAAAAATCACTCTAAAACCAAATTTCACTTAAAGGAAGAATTTGAAAAAATTAAAATTCAAAAATCGTACAAAGTACTCTGCAATATTATCCATTAAAGCGGTCGTAGGAAAATAACTTTCTACTAATGTTTTTTGTTGGTATTGTTTCAACTTTGATAAATTAAATACCATGTAGGTTTTATTTTACCCGTACCGACTCCTTTAGTAAAGCGCTTAAAACACAATTTATTAAGACTGGTTCCGACCCATTTCTAAAGATGCAGCTGTGCGAATATCTCAATCTAGTGCTGAGGCTGGTAGCTAGTAAGGGATTAATGAATACATAACAATGGATTTCCAAACTCGCTAAGATTTTATGCCAGTAAGATTAGTCCTCGTTCCCTGTCAAAAATCATATATATTTTTTGAGTTCATCCTAACACGTTTCGGATGAACTAGTTTGGCTGGCAACGTATAAATAACATAGCATTTTGTTAGTCGCTTTAGTCGGTCAGCATTAATCTTGTGTACCGATTTATGATATATTAGAAAGTGATTACGTATGGACTCAAGTGACTTCCAAAATGTCATATACCTATTTTATTTTACAAATTTAATTGATTGCCGGCAGTAGAATAGTTGGTTCAACGAATTAAAAGTAAATTTATTGAGATGGGAACTTTTTAATAT
This sequence comes from Tricholauxania praeusta, assembly GCA_949775025.1. Lineage (NCBI taxonomy): Eukaryota > Metazoa > Arthropoda > Insecta > Diptera > Lauxaniidae > Tricholauxania > Tricholauxania praeusta. The sequence continues at coordinate 121,308,618 of OX459030.1, read as the reverse complement.
GCATTCACTCTCATTCTCATTTCAAAATGTTATCCCTTTTGCCACTATTCAACTGCGACAATGATAGCGGTCCTACTTACCCTCTGATACGCATAACAAAAGCTAATCTTGCTTCACCTGGAACATAGTAATGTCCCTGGGCTTTGGCTAAACGCTTAAGCTTAATTTCACGGCGATCAGCTTTCAAATATTCATTTTGATATTTTTCTGCACGCACCAAATTTTCACGTTTACGTAGAGCAATAACTGCTGTCTTCTTCAACCTCCTTTTAGTAAGACTGGCACGTTTACTGATTCCCTTCTTGGCAAATTTCAATTTTGATTCTGGGACGACTGGAAGCTTTTTCGCTTTAGTAGCATCAGTTTTCTTTGCGGCCGTGGTGGCAGTCATCTGTTTGGTAACATAGATGAAGAGAAATTGTGGGAACACATTAATATATAAATTTTTAGCCGCATCAAAAGAATATCACAAAAATACACAAATTTTCACTAACCTTAACTTGTCACTATGCACGTTGTAAGAGAAAAGGAAAAGGCGAAAGGAAGTTGTTCTTGATGTTGGCAGCCATGACGCATGGCGACCATTTTTAGTACAGCCGACCACAATTGTCAAATCAGTTAGCTACAACTGTCATTTTTGTAGTACAATTTGAAAATTTTATTAATTATTGACAGCAGTGGATCAGGGTTATATGACACAATATTAAAACTTTAAAGAAATAAGTTTTAAAGTCAATTCTTATATTGCATACATGCACTCGACTTTTTGAGATATACTACCAATAACTGAAAATAGAAAATAATATTAAAAACTAATTTTTGCTATGCTGTGAAGCTGGTATATCCAAATACCATAATTTTTTGTTTCCGGTGCAATATGCGAGTACTAAATATAAAATGTCAAAAGCAGCTGTGCCTACAACTGACATTTCGCTATATATTTCACATTTTAGCATTGTGGCGCGTAGTTTTTGTTGACATTTTAAACATTTATAAATTTAGCGTTAATTGTACAACGATTAGATTTTTAAAAAAAATTATCCAAGTCAAGATGTCATTACAATGTCCCAATGGCCCCATCAGCTACCACACGAGTGCTCAACAGAAATTGCAATCGAAAAACGCAGCTAAACTTTATCGTTTTGGATCTCCGAAATTACGTGACTTGCTGCGTGAGGTAAATTGTGCTATTGCATTATTATGTTTATAATAAAAATTAATATATCATTAACAACTAAAATTTGAAATTTAAAACAGAAATGTCGCATACGCGTTCGTGAAGCGCGTCGTGGCAGCTTTCAAAAATCCAGGTGTCTGGACGGTAAATTCAATATAATTTTGCGCCAAGAATTGGCGGAGCTGGAACAAGATATTAATTTGCAAGAGGAAATCTATAAAGAATTGTTAGATGAAATGAATGATTGGTTTGCTGAACAGATGCAGCGAGAAGAATTGTATTTGATTGATGTTGCCGAGAGCGATGCGGTTCTGTGTCCAGTTTGCCAAGAAAATGATTTACAACAGCAAGAGAAAGTCTTAGACGCCTTGACTTACAAATGTTCATGTGGTGCAAAGTATGTAATTAGCAAGGAAGTTTATTATGAAAAAAAGTTTAATTTTCGTGACGCTCGAGTAAATTGTATAATTTTTACAAAAATTCCATTAAATACCTGAAAGTGAAGCCAATGTTGCAGACAAGATATACGAATCAAGACATTGCTCATTGGTAGAATTAGTTATAGAGAAGTTATCGTTATAAAGCCTTCGGATCTGCTCAAATCTCGCAGACCCATTTTCTACCATCCTTTGTCCGCAAAACCATCGAAAATATTGTTGATATCTTGGTGAGCGTTGAGAAGCGGTATATTAAGAGGTCATATTCTCATGTTTATCAACCAATAAAATCAACTGTTCAGGCTTACTACAAGGATTCTCTTCTCCATTTAATTTTACTTGGCCTTATTATCTCTCGCTAAAGAAATTGTTTTTGATAAATACTTTTTGAGAAATAATAAAATTGCATTTGAGAAAATTTTATCTCAGCGGCAAATATGTTATAAAAAACATCGATGAATAGTTATTCTCATTGTAGGCAGTAATGCTCACAACTCCAGCCACAACTTTAAATTCTTTTTACAAAGGGATGGCCGCTTTGTAGGTAGCTTGCCTACATCTCCATATACAATGTGCAACAAACGAAAGGCGATAGCCTTAAAACATCGCTTACTAAGTGAGTTTAGCGAGTTGTCTACAGTAGGCAAGACCCCTTACATCTCCTCATACAAAGCATGCAGCCAACAGGCAAGACCTCTTACATCTCGATATACAAAGCAAGCAGCCAGCAAGCAGCCAGCAAGCAGCCAGCAAGCAGACTGCCTACAGCTCCATATACAACGCAGGCAGCCAGCAAGCAAACTGCCTATAGCTCCATATACAAAGCAGGTAGCCAGGAAGCAAATAAACAAAATATCACAGTAACAATTTCATTTGTAAAACATGCAACACAAAGGGTATAGCTTTTCATACATGAAAAACCAGAGTACTTCATCGATTTGCCGCTGGGATCCCTATCTAGGAATGCTGTAGGAAGAGAATCAGTTGTCAAAAAAACTTATCCCTCTGTCCTCTTTTCAACTCGACGAATGAATTCGGAATTTCACTTAAAAAATAAAAAGAGTGCCGAAGTAAATAATGTCACGAAAATTAGACTGTAATAAATAAGCACTCTTATGTTGAATTTTAATGAATTTTTTTACATGTAGATTTAGTTACTTGGCTGATAAGGAGGAATTGCGTTCTGCGTTACGTGCCAAAATTGATCAACATGAACAGCAATGTGTGCAACCTCTTACCTTCTTCGTAGAGCCGCAGCTGCCACGTGACGACTATATTTTAAATGCTTTATGTGGGAGTTGTGATTATTTTTGTAGTTTTTAAGCTATTTGCCATATCATTGGTAATAGTTTTTGTTAATTGATGCGTTTTTTTTTGACAAATGTATACGCGATTTTTTTGAAATATAGGCTTGAAATGTATTTTTTAAGCTTATTATATTAATTATTATTTATCTTATTAAAGTTATTAAATATTATTAAAGTCAACTTGTGATTTGATAAACATGCATTTTTTTTCCGCAATATTTAGCAACAAGTTTTTATGCAACTTTAAAATAGCTTGTGAAATTCGTTAATATTTATAAGTTCTCACCTGTATTTTTTGTTGTTTTCATGAGCTCGTTTTTATCTCTGCAAATTGCAAATGTTTTTGTCTTGTTCTTTTTTACTGTCCATAAAACTACCAATTGGCAGTAATTAAAAAACACTTAATTATTCAGTATTGAGCGCGAGATTGCATAGATGAAGTGCAGAATTAAATGCTTGCTGCATAATTTGTATGAAGAGAATTAAGATTGGTATGAGAAATAAAACACTTGCATTTTAAATTCCCTACCGATTATGAAAATGCATGCAGAACGTTAAAAAATGGGGTAAAGTGTGCAAATCACACTTAAATTGAATGACGCAAAATATTTTAATTAGAGTTATGTTAATTTGTTGTGTCTGGCTATAATTACAAACTGGGATTTTTTGACTAGAACAATTCGGTAGGTCCAACAGAGCTACTGGTTTCAGAGAATTTTGTATGGGCTTTATAATAATTTGAAATGTTTTAAGACCTAGTGCTATAAGTTTAGAAGAAACAAAGAATACTTGGAAAACTTAAGGGATATATAGTAAAAATAGATTTGAGTTCCGGAGGTTCTATCAATTAGTAGTCTAAATATTGCCTGATAAAATTATTGGATCGAGTTGTTTCATTTAAGTAGCAAATTAAATTAAAATACAGTTGATTTGATTTAGATTTAGGTTTCCTAAACAGGTGCTAAAGTAAGAAATTGTGCATGTTAAATTTGCTACACATAAGGATTTGTGGTTTTCTATACTTAAAAATTAGGGAAACCAGTGGGAGATCGTGACCATACATATATGTATGTATATGAAAAAATGAAAGTGCAATGGACTTAAACATTTTTTTAAGACAATCGTCAGATAATAGGAAGGGAAAAAAAAAACTTAAAAAATTCCACATTTTTTTTTGGGTTTAGCTTAGACACAGTGGGCTCAAAGTTGAAATTTGAACACTAAAAATGTTCTGTGGAACTTCTTATATAAGTAACTGTTGGATAGAGCGCTCTAGTTAACTTGTTTGAAATAAAATGCGCGCATTGAAGGAAAGCACATTATTTTCATTTTATTTTTCTTCCATCGCCTTTATATGAATTGTAAGGATTTTTGAAAAATTAGAGAAAAACAAATTCCTTAGTTTTTTGTTATGTTATGTAAGAATGTATAACAATTTTATTTTTTATGAATTTTTTTCAATTGCAATATTTGAAACACAAAAATATTTTTATTTCTTCACATATTGTAATACTTTACAATAATTCAATTACAACGGGTGATTTTTTGCTATTTGTTTTTTCAGTGTAAATTTTTTGACACTTCAGGCGTGATTCGTAACAAGTGTCAACGTCGAAAATGCTCTGTAAGGTTTGCCATTTGACCATAAATAGACTCATAAAGGACCAGCGCTTGCATATCATGGAATTTCATTATCAAAATTTGTGTCTATGAGAAATGTTTTTCGCAAATTTTTATCGGAAAATTTTCTTCAGCGAAGACGCTCATTTTTAGCCCAATGGTTACGTCAACAAACAGAATTGCCGAATTTGGTCTGAAGAGCAGCCAGAGGTAGCTCAAGAGCTGCCAATGCACCTTGAAAAATGCACTGTTTAGTGCGGTTTGTGGGCCGGCGGCATAATACCTTTTCAAAAATAATGAAAATCGGAACGTTACAGTCAATGAATCCAAGGTACCGTGCGATGATTACCGATTTTTTTTTTGCCAAAATTGGAAGAATTGAACTTGTTTGACATGTGGTTTCAACGAGACGGTGCCACGTGCCACACGTCACGCGATACCAAGGTCCTATTGAGAGGCGAGTTTGGTCAGCAATGAATTTCACGTTTTGGAGCAGTCTATTGGCCGCCAAGATCATGCGATTTGATCCCACTAGACTATTTTTTGTGAGACTACGTGAAGTCTCTCGTGTACAGAGACAAGCCAGCCACAATTGCTGCCCTGGAAGACAGGGAAAAAGTATGACAAAACTTTACCACTTCAGGCGTAACCGGGGGTAACATTTACATCAAATAATCTTTAAAAAATAAATGGCAGAAATTGATGTATCGCTTCAAATAAATATTTCATTCACCACTGCAAATTTTCTGTTTTTTTTTTTAATTTTCAAAAACCAAACGCTTAAAAAATCACCTTTTACTTCAAAAACGAAAAGAGAAGAATTTTTACAATAAATTTTAAATAAAAGACATAAGCTGTGTGAAATCTTTATTTATTTTTATTGGAAATTAAAGTAAATTGGTTCCAATCAATAATGAAAAAACATAAACTTTACACATCAAGAATCCCCATGAGAAGAAATCCAATGGTGTTAAATCGCATGATTTCGGTGGTCAATTCACGTCTCTTCTTCGAGATATTATTCCAATATTAAACTTTTCTTTCAAAACATCGATTGATTCCGTTGCTGTGTGACATGTTGCGTCGTCCCGTTGAAACCAAATATTCTGCACATCAACATCTTCCAACTTTTTGAACGACCACTACAACAATAAATTCTGCTTCTCTGATCTTGAACTGAATCAGTTTCTTCAAATTTTTCTAACGTATTTTGAACGAAATTCTCTTCCAACAGCTGAATAACTTTCACCATATTTAAAATAATGAAAACAAATCCTTCACTTGTGTAACGCTCCTTTTTAGCTAACCGGAATGCATTTACTTCATACCTGAAAAAACATCTGTACCTGAAAAAAATGGGTGTAAATTTTAAAAGATACCTCAAATTTGAACACCCTTTATAATGGGGCGTGATTGATTCAACAAAGGTTTTTTTTTCGTGTATGACTAAATCATATAAAGTTTGCAATATAAAAAAATCATCTTTCAGGTCACGTGATTGACATCAAAATATTTAAAGAAGCGATATGGCTATTAAAAAAAAATAAAAATTATCGACAACAATCAACACAATTCATAAAAGTCAAAATATCTGCTTTCTGTGTGAGTGTATGTAAGTATGTACATATGTACCCGTGTGTAATGATCCCAGTAGGCAAGGGCAGGAGCTAACAGTGCTTCTAGAAGGCCTTCCTTGGTAAGTATAAAGCCTTCCACCCTCTTTTCAAACGTACTTTCTTTTTTATATGAAATGGCCGCAGAAAACAGGCCTTCCTAAGCAGGCTTTCTAAGACCGCTTACCGTAGAAGGACTCTCAGAAGTACTTGACAAAAATTTAATTTTAATAAATTTAAAGACTCTAAATATTAATTGTTTTTTTTTTTTATCCGCGCCATCTCACTTGCGTTGATATTTTTTTAATGACTTTACAATTTGACAAAGAATACACAAAACTCTACCTCCTTAACATAACATGAAACAACAGAAGACTAGCCTGCACATCTCTCTTTATATCTAACCATGTGTATACTTTTCATGTCGTATATGTACAATTATGTCAAAAAAGTTATGCCGAATCATAAAACATTGCAATACATGAAATAAAAAAGAAACAGAAAAGCGCTAAAGTAAATGGAGTCCTTCTTCTTTGCCTTCTAATATCAGGCCTGATAGCACGTCTGTTGTGGCAAGGCATATTGTGATTGTGATTGTATTTATATTTGCATGAAAATCTAGTTTTGAGAAGTCCATATATAATCGCAGCAGTGCTAGCAGGCCTTCTCCGAGTAAGGCCTTGCTCATTTGCCTGCTGGGATACGCAAGTGATTGAAATACTTCACGCCCCAATTGTGTTGTTAAGAACAAATTTAAGGAACTTACAAAAATAAACTGGTAAGGCTGTTATTTTTGGCTTTAGTTAAAAATTAAATACCCTACACTGCATTAGCAGTAAGAGTTCACGTAAAGTCTTACATTTTTTAAAAATTGTATGTTTTTCTGTGGATTTGTGGGCGAGGCGTGATAGAGGGTGGTGCTCTTGTGTGCTATATGTGAAAGAATCCGCCATATGGTTTTTCTTGAGTTAATGCCATACTTTATTAAGTAATTAATACTTTTTCAAAGCTACAACGCCACGTAAATTTGACATTTATTTAAATAGCTCTCAGTCAGCGTATGGCAAAAAATTCGTCATTTTGCATTTTTGATCGCTTGAAGAAAAATGTAATATCAAAATGAGTTAAAAAAACAAAGACAACAGAAAAAATAATTCTGGCTTGGCTTTGTTTCACTTTTTGCTATAGCCCTCAACAAATCTATGCAAAAAGAAAAACATAACAGGCTTGGAAATTTTCACACATTAGCTCAAAGGCAACTGAAGATGATTTAACAATGGATGAAACTGGTATAACTAGCTTTAGCCGTTTTTTGTTGTTGTGTTTTTGATTTGTAATTTTTCTTTGAGTTATCACATACTGTGATGAACAGTAAACTCATTAAAATAACTAAAAATTACTGTATGTTACGATACATCACAAAAAAAAAATACATTTGACTCCTCGCTTAACTGGTACCAATCAAACAACTCAAACAAATTAACAATTAATGATTTTCTAAAAACACTGTCGTTAAAAAGATCAGATATAATAAAATTTGAAAGAATTCGGCTTGGCCATTCTAAGCTCACCCACAGTTTTTTGATGAATCCTTAAATAACATTACCTTGTTCCTGTCCAGTACTCCCTTATAATTACTTTACAACTGCCTCACTTTTAGTTTTGTAGACAGCTGATATTAAAAAATGGAGACCCATTCCTTCTAATTGCAAATCCCTCCGAGAAAACATATACGACATGATAAATTTTTTGAAACATCCTAAGGTCAGCGAAAAAGCTATATGTGCATACAATATTTTACTAATATAAACTCCACTAATGGGACTACTGCGCGTTGCTAAGGCTAAGTTACACGAGCGTTTTGTCAGTGCGCGTTTAAGCATAGCCCCGGCATCAATAAAATCAGCTTCAATGAAAGTTCAACTTTGGCGTCAAGGCATTGCCGGGCAAGACATCAAAAATGCTTCGTGTTATGGCAAATTTGCCTGTGAAAACAGCAACAAATTAACGCTCCTTTTCAGTGCTACGTCGACTAAAGACATACCTTAGATCAACTATGTTCGAAGATCGGCTGAACAGTTAAGCCTCGCTAAATATACAACGCGATATCGAAATCAATGTGGATAGAGTTTTGGAAGAGTTTTTCCAAGTACCTCGCAGAATTAGCTACTTACGTAATGATAACTGAATATCGAATCATAACATAAGCACATTTACATATCATAATTAAATGTCTATTAGATCGGGTCGAAATTTAGATTCATCCAGACACCGACTCAAAAGTTAGAAGGACCCTTAAAAACGATATCTGCGTCATTTTTATTTTTTCGACCCGAGAAAAACCAATGAAGCATTTCTGATTCTCCTGAAGGTCCTTTTTGGCTAAGAAAACGTGTTTTTTGTTCGTAACTTTTATTCCTTCACAGAATGGATACCCGAATTTAGTCGAAAAATAAAGATTGCGTTCTTGCAAAAATTTTGACGTTAAAAAATATTAAATTATTATTCTATTATAGACATTATTCAGTCCCAAAATTAAATTTTTTTACTTCAAATTTTTGCAATAACGCAATTTTTATTTTTCAAGCAAATTCAGGTATCCATTCTGTGAAGAAATAAAAGTTTTAAGCAAAAAATACTTACGTTTTTTAGCCAAAAAGGACCTACAGGAGAATAATAGTGATCCATTGGGTCTCGGAACGAAGACAAAATGACGCAGATATCGTTTTTAAAGGTCCTTCTAACTTTTAAGTCGGTGTCTGGCTAATTTTATTTTGCTTCATACAAATCGACCCGGTCTAATGTCTATTTTAAAAGTAAACCTTTTTTGACGTTTTTTATGAACATAATCTAACATGAAATGTCCGAGTTAATAACCCCCCCCCCCCCCCATGGATGATTCCTGCGCACGGGCCTGCACGCAAAAATTATTGGGTAAGAACCTGTAACTTCTTACATAGAGAGAACATAAATTACTCTCTCATTTCCGTTCTCACTTAGAAGTTTTTCGAGTACGGGAACGCTTTTTGGGTTTAATCCTGTAAAAACCTGCAAATTGTACTAATGAATGAAATAATGAAATCCGATGACCTGTTGTTTTAGCGAAATTTTCTCACGGAAGGTGGTGGCAGATTTTTCCTCGCCCGGGCGAAACTATCCTCTCAAGTGCTGTAATATTTTTTAAGAAAAAAAAAGTCACCCTAGAGATAGTTTTTACGTAAAGGGGCATTTCAAGAAGCGCAGGAAATTCAATTCTTCCTCCGAAAACGAGAGGAGGTAGGTATAAATGTCTTGAAGTGCAACAGTTTTTTGCACCATTTGAACGGACTACTCTGCCTTAGCGAAAAGAGCATATCTCTAAAAAAAAGTCATTTCGAGATAATTGATGTTTTGTTTATGTCAATTTGTTGAAATACCTGCAAAATTGAGATAGAGGAAATTTTCTTAGTAGATTTTTTATATGATTGAACTTAGATTTGGAGTATTTCATTAGACGCGTAATTTCTTAAGCTATCCGATGCCATATAAATCTCGAATATTTTTTTTTTTGAGATACGCCCTTTTCGCTTAGTACGGCAGTACTGTGTAAAAGAATGAAACAAGTTTACCATTTTAAATTAACAATATTTATGCAAACGTTACTTTTGGCCAATAAAAAAAACCCCTAAACATTGGCCACTTTTTACCCTGCACCAAATAGTTGTACAAAAATAAAATAATAATAACAAAAAAACAAAAAATAATTTGTTTGCACAACAAATGCGTGTGCTTTTGATTGGTAAACAAAACAAAGTCGAAATAAATAAACAAATCTAAACAAAAATAAAATTGAGAAAACCGACAACCACCTAAAACAAAGAAAAAAATAATAATAAAAAAATTTTGCAATTGCAAGTTGTCGACACAACACACACACATACCAAGCTACAACAACAATACAAACATCAGCTAATATAACGACACATGCATATGAGATCGCGTGTTCGAATCTCCGAACATCACCGATGGTCGCACCACAAGATTCTTATGAAAACGAACGAATGACTGGAGAACAGCAGCGCTCTGATCCATATCGATGCGATATGGATCATTCAGAGCAAAATGTAAAAAAAAAAAAAATTGCTCAACAATTTCCAACAAAAAAAAAAATACAGAAAAAAATGTTGCATGATATCCCTCAATGTTCTTGGCGGTGCTGCTCAACTCAATATGCGGTGTTGTTGTCAATAGATTGAAGACGATGATGATGTTTTCTCAAGTGAGATTTTTGAAAGTTTTTGAAAATTTCCCATTCATTACTCGAATCAGATGGAAAGTGTTGCTCGTCGGTTGTGGACTGGTACAAAATTTGGCAGAAAATTCGTTGTTTAAATTTCACATACATACATATATACATACATTTCAATGTGAAATAAATAATAATCTAATTAAAAGAAATTTAAAATCAATTGCAAAGATTTAAAAACGCAATTATAGAAACAAATCCGTGAAAATAAAAATTTTGTGTAAGGCCCGCCGCTGTTTTGTGTGTAATTTTGAAAAATAAAAATCGAACGTTTTGGAATTTTGCTCAAAAAATAAATGTGAAAATAAACAAATCTCTATATTTTGTATAAATTTGTTAATGTTCCTTGTGTTGTTTGGCAATATTTTGCTATGAGCAACGTAAAACAAAGTCTATCTATAAAACAGTACTTGAAAAAGTAAAATTTTATTCACAATTAAAAAAAAAAAAAATTATTTTATAACGATTTAAAAAAATTAGTGTTTGTTAAAAAAAGTTATTATAAAAAAATGCCAAATTATATTAATTGTGATGATGCAAATTTTCCGGAAAATATATCCACTGATATTTGTGATATTACAAAAGCCAAATGGCAAGTTACAGGAATTATGTGTTGCCTGCTCTTAGGCGTGCAAATTTACATGCAACATCGCTGGAAATATCGGTAAGCTAACATTGAATTGGAAATTTTCCCCACTTCTTAGTTTTATGACTATGTACTTTGTATGCACATGTGTCACTGCGCTTATTTCGTTTGTGATGTGAATGTACCGTAGAGAAGTGTTTTGGAATGCCATGGAAAACGTTTGTGAAATTGAGTTCAAGGTTCTTAATGCAAGTTTATTTTGAAATGATATTAAGGAAAAAATATGTAAAAACATACTCTCAAATAAATATTGGAAATTGGTTCATAAAACACAAAATATCAGAATACACAGAAATATACTCTGTCGCCCATTTGATTTGAATAACACTACTGCACAAAAAAAGTTGCAGAGCTCTGAGTTAATTTTCTTGGGTGGCTTACTCACTGATTCCAAAAATGGCAACCATTTTGAATTATTTGAAAATTTTTACTGCTGGATATGAAAGAACAAATTTGAAAAATTATATATAAGCTATTGTTACGTTCTAGGGTTTTCGAATTTTCTTAACATTTATCAGCTTTTCAAAATTCTTTTGATTTTTTTGAGCAATTTTCGACTTTTTAAAATGTTTAAACACTTACATAATTATCGACTTTTTCAACAATTAGAGTCTTTTCTGAATTGTTTTAGTATTTTTTTAAACATTTTTGACCTTTTTAATATACTACCTAACGGGTATTTTTTAAGCATTTCATTTTTGAAAATTAAAAAAAGAATAGAAAGTTTGCAGAAGTGAATAAAATATTTATCTGAAGCAATACATTAATTTCTACCATTTGCTTTTTAAAGATTATTTTTGTAAAATGTTGCTCTCAGTTACTATTGAGGTGATCCATCCGTAAGCTCTAAATTCGGCATACTTTTTCCAGTATTTCGGCCGGTATCTCACCAATGGCAGCTGTAGTGTTGTCTTTGAGAGCTGCAATTGTGGTTGGCTTATCCATGTACACGAGAGATTTCCCGTAGCTCCACAAAAAATAGTTTAGTGGAGTCAAATCGCATGATCTTGGCGCCTCTCAATAGGTCCATGGTATTGCGTGCCGTGTGGCATGTGGCACCGTCTTGTTGAAACCACATGTTAACAAAGTCCAATACTTCCATTTTGAGTCGGTAATCATCGCACTGTATCTTGCTCCTTTGACTGTAACGTTGCGATTTTCATTGTTTTTGAAAAAGTACGGTCCAATGATGCTGCCGGCCCAGTGCATTTTGTAGGCTGCAATGGCAGCTCTTGAACTGCCTCTGGCTGATTTTTAGACCAAATTCGGCAATTCTGTTTGTTGACATACCCATTGAGCCAAAAATGAGCTTTATCACTGAAAAAAAATGTTTCGATTAAAAACACACTTCTCACAGAGCGTGAATTTTGATAATAAAATTAAATATCTTTCAAAAGCTGTTCGTTTGTTAGTCTATTTATAGTAAAATGGCAGACCTTAAAAAGCATTTTTGACTTTAACATATGTTACAGATCACGCGTTAAATGTCAAAAAACTTACACTGAAAAAACAAATAGCAAAAAAATCACCCGTTATATGAATCGCTTATTTTGAAAGTAGAGTAATTTACTCTTCGTTGAAAGAAAAAAATCAAGAAACTTGAAATCAACTGTGTAAAATTTATTTCATGTTTTCATCTTAACGAAGAGTGACTTATTCCACTATCAAAATAAACTACTTACACATGTGATCTTTTATAACATTTTAACATTTATCAACTTTGTCAACATTTTTCGACTTTTTCAACATTTCTTTTAATTGATATTTTCAGCATTTTTCAACTTTATTTTAACATTTTTCAATCTTTTTAACATTTATCGACTTCAACAACTTTTTCAATATCTCTCGAGCTCATTAACAAATTTCCACTTTTTTTAACATTTTTGAAACATCTTTAACATGTTTCGACTTTTTCAATATTTTTCGCATGCTTTTTCATCGACATAAGTAAAAAAGTGCAATACGATTAGAGCCATAGTTTCTGTAAGGACTTCTTCATACCTCAAGATGGTTCTAAGTTGTAGTACCGATTAAAAAAAAATTATTTTGGAACCTTCTTATGAACTTACATATTTGTGGCAACAAGCAATAACAGCTTAAGTCGATGTACGAAACAATCCGAAACAGTATAAGTCACATGCTTATATACAAAAGCCATGCTGTGATAGGTTTCATGTCAAATGTCCTATGCCAAAAATCAAACATAACCGATTGACCTCAGACTTGGGCAAAGTGTTATCCTATCGGATGGTAATTATATGTCAAAATATTTTTTCATTTCTTCAAAAACTGACTGAAGTAGGGATGATAATTTGAGACTTTCAGTTGGCACCCTCTATTTCGTGCAGACAACTTATTACCTCAACTAACTGTAAAAATTTTAGTTCAAGTGCTTTCGATAGATTTTCTAATGGCATTTCGAATGTTCGAAATTATATGCTCAAAATTTTAAAATTTGACCATAATTTTTCAAAATAAAATAAAACTTTTTTTTGAAGTATCCATCTTGAAATCTTAAAATTTTCCAAAAATAAATTTGACCGTAAGAAAGACAATTGAAAAATTTATCAAGAACACTTGGACTAAAATTCTTATAGTACATCCAATAGGACCACACTTTGCCGAAATTTGAGGTCAATCGGTTATGTTCGATTTTGAGCTTAGGATATTTCATATGAAATCCATCATACGTACCATATCTTGTAAAAAAAGTACAAGTTTTCGCAAACAATTTTGTTAAGTTACATCGTTGTTATTCGTAAAATGGTTCCATTCCACTTAGACATTTATTCTAAAAAACTTACATTAAAAGCTAAATTTTCAGAACTAAAAATTTTTCATGCCAAACTAAAGTAAAACCAGGTCACGTGATAAATTTCTACTATTTATTACAAATTAACTAAAATGTACAAATTACAAAGAATACAAAATAACCAAATTAGTTTAAAAACTCGGTATTTTCAGCAACAAATTAAATTGTATATTTTAAAAAATAATATTAACTTAAACAAATGCTTAAATTTAGCAAAATGATCAATTTATAAACAAAGAAGCGCGCAAGTACGCGAACATTCAGATGCGGCAACGTGCAATACGCACACCCGACCATACCCCAACGCCTACACAATTCAATAATGTACCCGGCCGCACTCACAGCGAAATAAAATTAATTTTTTCTTTTATTTTCATAAAATGTATCATAATTTTTTAGAACAAAAATAAAAAAAGAAAAGATTTTGAAATTTCCCAAACTCAAGCAAATACACAGTTTATTTATTTTTCGTTACGTGTCTGTCTGTCTGACTAGATGTTTGTCTTTCCGTCTATGAGTCTGGCTGTCCATGTTCGTATTTGTCTGTCAACAATTTGATTGTTAAATAAAAATCACCAAGCGTTTCTGTGGAAAAACATGAAATTTCTTTTTGAATTATTTGCAAAATTGTTTATATAGAGCACTGAAAATGCGTTGAATTAACCCTTTCAGAGTGGGTGGTAATGATGTTACATGGAAAAAAAAATCCATTTATCTTTTCAGGTTGCAGGCATAAGCTTTCGAAGAATTTGGTTTAAAGAAATGAAAAATTGTTTCAATTTCAATAACAATAAAAGAAAAATCACATCAAAGGCATTTATATCCATTAATTTACCTTCACAGTTTTGGCACATTTTTGCCAAAAAGATTGATACCACAAAGAAAAATTGATGGGCCTTAAAAAAAGTGATAATTCGGTTTTAAGATAGGGCTTGCGGTAGGATTTTTATCATATATTATGAATCTGAGATCAAAAATTCTCCATTACGCCACAATTTTAAGAAAAGTGTGGCCAAATTGTGCTTCCGGGAATTCAATTAATATCTTTGGGAAGATTTTAAATTTTTTAAACGAAAACTTTTTTGGCGACAAAATAACTTAATTTTTCAACTGATAGATTGATTAACATTTTGGAAAAAGTGAACTCCTCCAGCATAGAAGGGTTAATGCAAATAAGCAATTAAGAGAAACTTTTGCATATCGTATAAAGAAGTGACAAAGAATTCTTCCACGCTTGCCTACAATTGAAATGTGTTCAAATTATTTCAAAATGGAATTCCCCAGACATGGCGAGAATTCATCATCATCATCTTTATTATCATTAACATTGAATGCAAACATATATACTTCATTAGCGACATCATCATCATAGTTGATGACATCTTCATCATTATAAACTTTAGTGTCATCTTCTCCTCTTTTAATGAGAGCGCGAAAACATTAAAGCAAAAGACATTGACAAATGTCGGATGCGCACATTTGTTTGGATATTCAAACTATGACATCAACATAAACAAATATTTTAGCTTAGAACTTGAGGTTGCCAAGTTATTGTGATGCTTATACTAAATACATACGACATGAATATCAATTGAAAAATTGGCAAAAAATTTGGTTTACTGTGTAAATAGTAAAAAATATATATTGGTTTTGTGTCATTTCAAGCTATTTGCGAAAGTGCAGTAGAATCCATCAGTCCATCACTAAAAATAGACTTAATGTATGTTCTCAGCTAAAACTAACAATAAAAAATATATAATGCTTATAACATTCAAAAAGTAACAACAAACCAAACGATCTTTAACTTAGCTTATTTTTAAAACTGTAGTGTGAATGGAAATTTTTTATTGAGTTTTGCAGCTCTGTCCCTTTCGTCACAGTGACGAAATAATACAAGACAATTGTTATATTCGTTTATTCCTATTGGTCTAAATAACAGCATCGAATTGTCAGCAATGATAGATCAGAGCTTGCCAGTTAAATAAATTAATAATTAAAGATGGGAAATATTTATTCCACATCCAAAATCTTCGTTTCTTTCATGAAACAAAGAATACCGAAGAATACCCAAGCGTACACTTCTATGCAGTCTGTTAAGCACATTTCTTGTGATTTGCACCAAAGTGTGATGTCACCACACTACAAAGGCTATATACGGGGCATTCCACGCCGAATTCGACACCATTCAGCTTTTGCATTTCTGATTTTGTTTAATTTTAGTACTGGTGTGTACTGGATGGCATTCTCCATGATTCTTAAATTTTTTTTTTATGAAGCTGTTTAAGAGATTTAAAATTTAAAATTTATTTTCTGTTAAAAATAATATTTAGTAACAAAATTCGATTTCTCCATGTAAGAATTTTGGCACCGAGTATTATCTATAATAGAAAATGTCCCGTGCGACCGTGTCTAAAATTAAATTAAAAAAAAAGTATAAACCATTTTTGGGTGAAATCAAAACTATTTTTAGAGACATTAATGCACAACATTCTTAGATTAGTCTCATTGAAATATTACTTCAGATTTCGCTGAAATAGGCGATTGAATTGTTCGCTACGAAAATTAGTTCTGTTTTTGTCCCGTGCGAACGTCGTGGTTTCTTGCAATTATCTTGAAAACGAAAAATTGCCCAAAATCAACCTTAGCACCAATTATGGGGCTAATTAAGAGCTATAAGTTAAGCTTATTTTTTCAAAATAAAAATCCGTTTTATTTTGACGTTTTTTTACTTTAAATGTGTTCGACGGTCCCAATTGACACCATGGAAATGCCCATAAATACATAATTTATACATAGATTTCTCAAAAAAAAAAAAAAACATTTAGTGCGAGAAAATATCTTAAAGTAGATCAAATTTTAGAGCCATTAATTGATGAGAATATTAAAATTAATTTATAATATAAGTTACATAAATAATTAATTCATATTTTCTTAAAAAATATTGCTTATCATATTTTTGAATTTATAATTGGACCTCAAAATTATAATTTTGCAGTAGTAGTTTTTTAACCATTCTTTAAAACTGAATCAAAATGTCACAAATAGAAAACGTTTTTCTCCAAGAAGTTGAGAATAATTTCAACCAATACTAAAAGAAAATAAATTTTTAAAAAAATCAGGAATGCTAAAGCAAAATGGGGTTCAATTTAATTTGGCATGGAGTGCCACATACATATTATTCAGTGTATCAAAGCAGCCTTAAAGCAAGATACAGACGCTCCAATCCGTTGTACAACAAGGCTTAGGCATAGTATCGTTTTTCAAACGTTGTACAACAAAGTTTTGTGTTGGTCCAACGGTTGAATGAAAATCAAAATGATTCGATTTTTTGTGGGCGGAGTTAGTTTACAGCCCACGCTGTAAATTTTATGCAAAAAAAAAAAATAAGAAATAAAATCTATGTACTTTTAACATCTCGAAAGCCCTTGAAAAATTTAAAATTTTCAACTGAAAATTAGTTATAAAGCTAGTCTTATTACAGACGTGTTAAATTGGTGAGTAAGAAAATAATCATGCGTCCATTCTATTTATCCATCCTCACCACCCCACTCCTAAAATTTGCTACTAGTGGAACGGGCTTTTTTTTTGGCAGTACCCTAAAGCCAGCACTGATTTCATAGTCTTTAGTATCATCATACAAAAAGCAATATTATATGCATTCAACTTACCGCAAATGCCAACAATTGCATAATATACCCTATAAAAAAAACTCAATATTCTTTTTATCGTTTCTTAATTATGCGCACACGCATTTTCATTCATAAAATGCATTCATAAAAATTTCGAGAATGGGCTACACTTGCATGACCACCGACCGACACAGCATTTAGTGCATTCCTGTTGTTGTTATTGTTTCGGGCGGTGGCAGTGGTGCACTTGATGCTGTTGCTTATCGTAATTATAATTTATGATAAACAAAAGTGTTGCCAATGAATATGAAATGCGTTCAAGTACACGCCTACACACATATGAACACATGTGTGAACATAGTAAGCATGCATATTAGACTGTACGTTATTATCCAAGTTTTTTTGTGAAATACAAAGATTATTTATGACTTTAACAAGAAGATTGGCGTTAATCGGTTTTTAAGAAAAAAAGAAAATATACTGACATAAATAAAATCTTATGCGAAAATCGTGAAATTTTTATTCAGCACATCCTATTTGCTGCTTAAAAACTCAGATATAATAGGCAGGGTTACCAAGAGACCGAGATTGAGCCGGTCAAGGAGTTCAAAAATTTCTGAAATAACCGGTAATTGGACGATTTTTGTGCATGGCCGTGAAAAATTTTTGCTTAACGAGCAAACAAATAAAAAAAGGCCATCAAGTTTTCCCAAGAATCCAGGAAATACTTCTTTGCAACTTGGCAGCCCTGATAAGGTGTAATAATAGCCGTGTTTTATTCGTCAAGTTGCTAGCTATGTACGAAAAAAACGACAGAGTCGCTACTCGTTGTTCTTACTCGTTATTCTTACAAGTACATGTTTGTTGTTTTTTCTACTTTTTTCATTTCAAATTATTTATTTTTGCCACCTGACGTTTTAAGCAATGGCTTTTCCATGAAATAGTTCTTCTTCTTTTAATTTCAAACTGCACAATAGACAAAATACAAATGTGCTGGGTAGCCCTGGCACTTAAGGAACTTGCTTAAGTTATAGCGAGTAAAGCGCAGCTAATAAAAATGCATATAGCTACTACAGCCATTAGCCTTCCTAGCTATATAGCTTGAAGACTTAAATCAAGTAAAAAGCTTATTAAAATAAATTGCGAAATTGAAAAAACTATGTTGTCATTTTGTGGTTTTTATTTCTTATATTTTTTTCTAAGCTTTTTCGCACCTTCTCAACATACTCACTTAGACCATGTGAACCAATAGACAGAAAGCTTTAATTTTTCTGTAACTTTACTAATTTCGCATAAAGGCTAAGTGCTCTACTGCATACAGGGCTAAAATTTAACAATTTTCTATTAAATTTTTTTTTTAAATATTCTCGCTTTAAGAAACATCAAAAATAATGCACAGTCTAATGTACATTTCTCACGCACTAAGCACATGGGTAATGCCGTCTGCTGTCAGATTTATTAGGGAAAATTCTAACGTTTGCATAATTTAAAGTTTTTATTGCTTATTTATGTTAAAATTATATGAATTAAAAACTTAAATGCCTACAACAATTATTGTATTTTGTTTACTTCCAAATAAGATAATGATGTAAGTGGAGTGAAGTGAAGTTCAAGTGGACGAGAGGATGTTGCAGTTGCAATTCATTACAAAGTGCACTTGAATTGAGTGTTGGCCTGTATTTGAAATGTTACTTCAGCTAAATATAACAAAACGAAGGTTCAATTGAAAGAGCTATCGGAAGAATTTAATAATCAGGTGCAATTATTTTGAAAAAGCCGGAAATCTTATTATTTAATTGCTTTATTTTGAGTACTTTGATACTTGAAGGCTTTTAGTGCAATAATTTAATCACTAATGAAAAAGCTGTATTGCACTGATCTTCAATTCATCCAAGACTGCTAAAAAGATTTTGTAATTATTCATAGCAAGCTCTTCATAATGAAAACGATTTGGTCTAAGTGCCCCCTATAATAAACGTGCCAAAGTGAAATGTCGTAATTGTAATGGTATCCACTATCTTTAGGAAAAATAAAGTGTTGCGAGAGATAATACTATTGTATATCTATCAAATTTGTTTATCGGCCTATACTGCCCTCAAAAACGAAAAGGGCTTATCTCAAAAAAATGCGATTTGAGGTAATTGATGTTTTGTATATGAGATGTTATTTTACAAACCTAATAGGTTCTGACCGCCACATTTTTAAATCGCTCCAAATTTTTGTAAGTGTTCTATGAGTTATATTAGTGGAAATGTGTGCCGGGAATTAATTTATTATTGAAGATATCGAGCTGTGAAGTTCGAAGGTTTTACGTTTAATGGTATTTTATGGTCTTATTAAAATTGTCATGTCTGCGGTAAATTTGAACGGAAAAACAGTTTTTTTTATATCGTTTTAAAGCTAAGAAGATAAGCTTTTGTTACAAAATTTCTACTTATGACATTAAGTGAAAAATTAAAATTTTTTATAACAAATCAATTGCTTAGAGTTAGTGAATAGAGCGATGGCCACTCGATACGAAATTAAAAAATACCATTAAAAAAAAATGCATGAGTTTGCAAGTTCTGTCGGAAACGAAAATTTTTGTCATGACCTATAGCTCGTGAGAAATTAAAATAGAAAACAAACATTTTTTTTTTCAATAAAAGCTAACAAAAACGTCTATAAATGGCCAGAGCTCAAATTTCGAAAGAAAGTTTTCGGTTTTTTTTATTTTAAGTTTAATGCCAAAAAATTGATTTTTTCAACTTTTTTTTTTGGTTCAAAAATGGCTAGACAGCGCTAATCTTATCAGAAATTAATAATTTTTCGTCTTAATTACAGCTTAATAAATCTAAACAAATTTTTTGGAATCTGAATTTTAAAACAGAAATATGGGCAATTCCACTGCCTTCAGTTCAATATAGCCCTATTCGAAAAATCACTTTTTTGATATTTGTTTTGACAGTAAGCTAGCAGGGAATACGTGAAGATCACTATATTATGCTTTCTAGCTTTGATCAGTTTGCTCTTTTAGCAGTAGCCAAGTGAGAGGTTAAAGCGAAAACGATAGCAGATAGCATAGCTAATGCTTTGCTTCGAGTTATGATTGAGCTTAAAACAAAGAAAAATATGTCTACTTTTTCAATGCCGAACCCAATAGTGATAAGATGATAAATACGGTGGGGGGAAAAATGTAACTGGGATGCTTTTTTTTTTGATTTGATTCAGCTACTATTCAACGGATGAGGACATTACCGATCAAAATTTTAGCTACCATGAAGCAAACGTTTCCTTCAGAAAAAGTGAAAGGATACCTATACTGCACTTAATGAAACTTCAACCTTTTTTGAAATTTTTTCCATTGAAATTTTTATTATTATTAATATTTTGTCATGATTGCACTTACAATTAATAATTTCAATAACTTTCAAGTTTAAAGAAGAGAGGTTTCGAATTTATTATTTCAACATTTGATTACGGTTTCTGTGATGAACTTTGTTTTTTAGTGTTGGCGGTATATTAGCGCTTCGGCGCGGGCGGTAAATATTCACACTATGCCATTGACTGTAGTATGGGTTCACAACGCAAATGAGGGCAGTAGAAAACAAAACCAAGTAACGGTAAGGGCATGGGCTAGAGACTCACGGACTCCCACTTGCCACCGAAAAGACTTCATACGTCTACTCCTCACAAACCCGCGCATCTCGTTAGAGCTGGAGTTGCAGGTATGCGACAGCATACTTACAACAAAGCAAGGAATGCAGCCAAGTAGTTTGACGTAAAAGTTGACCCGAAATTGACATTTTGGAAACTTTTCTGAGACTTAAGGACATCTTACTGACCTTAATCCGAGAAATGCTAACGTAGTCCCAGATCAAATAGAGATTCCAAGAGGGTGAAAGCTTTTTAAGTGTTTTTTTTAAGCTTCACACTCTGTAGCTATGACGATAGCTATGGGTCAATGCATTGAACATTTCTCCACCTCTTCCACCGCGAAAAAAATAATTACACTAGTGCTCCGATTTGCGTCGTTAATAGGGACCGGAGAAATGCGACGCAAATCGAAACGACGCAAATCGGATCGACGCAAATCGGGGCACTAGTGTATATATAATAATTATGATGCTCTCAATGCCTCTTTCCTAACCACGCTCCGCGATAGATGAGGTTCACATTAACCGAGCACGCCGACAGTTGCGGCTGCATGCCGCATCGATACTATTTTATAAGCGAAGGCTCAAACCTACATATACGAAAAAGTTTCAAAAACTTTCGAAAATTCGACTAATGCCAAATAGAAAAGAATAAGCCCGAAAATATTATATAATGCTTAAAAAGTCAATAAATGCCGAAAAATATTAGAAACATGTTGAAAAAGTCGCAAAACGTTGGATAAGTTCAATTGTATATATAAATTATTCCCTTATACATAAAAACAATAATCTCAAAAAACTTTCAATTAATTTTAGCTAAAAACTGTTTACAGCAACAAAATATTTTTTTTCACTTCATTTCAATAATATTTCATTAATAATAAATTGAAAGGTTCAGCAACAGCAATGAAAAACTAAGTAAAAACATTTAATGCATTGAAAACGAAATGAATGATGGCTTAAATGGTCAACAGGCAGAATTTACTACAAAATGAACAAAATAATTTTTTTTTTCACAACAAAAAAACAAAATGCAACAGTGCGAAATGAGAGGAAAAAACTCTTAAAATAGAGGAAATCAATTCACAGTTACAGTAACAAAAAAAACATGCTAAATGGTGTGAAAAATGTTGCATACATTTGGATGTCGCTTGCCAGCTGATTGGCGACGCCTCGCAGTAGCAGTGAGTGTACTAACATTCATTGCCTCTAGAGATGATAGTTTTTTTTTACTACTACATACAGTGTTGGCCAAAACTTAAGCCCCCCTTAACTAGTTAACATCGAAGGAACATTTTAAGCCCAAAAACTTAACGGACAAAACTAAAGCACCCCCATTTTTATGGTAAGTAAAAACTTTTTAAATTAGTACTAACCCTTAGTTGCTAACCCTTTATTCTTGACGACTCGCGCACCTCTTTAAGGCCACTGCAAAGTACGGAGGAGTCAGTGTAATGGTCTGGTGCTGCTTCTTTAGTCAAGGTATTGGGCCAATTAATAGGATTTAGAAAACTTTGGATCATTTCGTGTACGTTGACATACTAAAAGATGTGATGTTGCAATATGCCGATGTAGAGATGCTACTTAAATGGAGGTTGCATCAGGACAATGATCCAAAATATGTATTTAAAGCTTGTAAGGGCTGGCTTCAGAGTAATAGGGTAGAAGTTTTTGGTTGGCCTGCCTCGACCTGAATCCTCTTGAGATCCTGTGAGATATTTTTAACAGAAATATCATCAGAAAAAATTGTGAAACCGCTGAAGATCCATTCAGTCCTTAAAAATATCCTGGGGAAGGATATCGCAGGATATCATTAATAATTTAATTTCTTCTATGCTTTAAAGAGGTGCACGAATCGTCAGGAATAAAGGGTTCGCAACTAAGTATTAATTTTAAAAGTTTTTATTTACCATAAAAATGGGGGTGCTTTAGTTTTGTCCGTTAAGTTTTTGGGTTTAAAATGTTTCTTCGATGTTAACTTTTTATTTATGAGACGCAGATTTTTTTTTAATTTTTGCTTGTCAATAATAAAGGTGTAAATAAAAAAAATAAATACGTAACATGTTTTAAAAACGTAGTTTTCATAAAAAAATCATGATTTGAAAAAAATGTACTAAGGGCGGGGGGCTTAAGTTTTGGCCAACACTGTACATACATACATATAATAACAATTTGAAAATAAAAAAAAAGCACGCAAATAATTATTTATTACGGTTTTATTTTGCATTTTCATTTTGGTTTTTATTTGCTGTAAGCAAATTCAAATATTTATTTTTATTTTAGTGTATAGCCACAGGAAGCAGCATAGTAAGTGCAGCGCTGGGAAGTCATAAATTATCACAGAAAAATGGCTTTAGGCAGTGGTCGTAGTCGAAAATGTAGTAGATATGGTAGTTTTGGCAACAAAAATGTCTATAGTATATATAGAGGGAAAAAATTGTATTAATTGCTTGACGTTAAAAAAATGAATAATTGATTTGTATGCATATTTTATGACACACTTTCTGTTCTCCTTTCTTGTGCTATTTACTTAAAGCTGTTGCAAGTTTTACATTTTGATAGGAGAAAAATTTAAGATCACATGGTTTTGAATCATAAGCTCTAGACTGTTAAGTTATTTAAGAGGGAATACTGTTTTATGAAATCATAAGGCAATGAAGGCTTTTTTGCAAAACGGGAAAAATAAAGCTCAATATTCTTCTATAAAAAAGAAAAAATAAAAATTATGAAGGTTTTTAATTTTCTTATAATTTGTTTCTGGGTGAACTAAGAAAATCCAGAAAAATGTAAAAATCGTACAGGAAAAATTTTCATTTCAAATTAGAAAATCTGTGGGAAGGACACACGCTCAACTCCGGCCAAAATACTTCACATTGACCTCTGTAAATTTTTGTTTTTAGCAAAAAAAAATTAAATAGATTTTTCGAACATGAAAGTCACCGGCTTTATGTTTCAATTTGGCAGTATGATAACTTATCAAAACGATAAAACGAAGATCAACTGCTTTGGCCTAGATGGTCGAAGAAGTGTAAACGTCCAAATGGGGCATACTTCCATTTAATGAACGGCCAACCGGCGAGCGTTTTAGCGAATTGTGTGCGGCTTTCCTCTGCTGAACTGTCAGCAATGGGTTCTTGCGGGAAATTTGTCCATAGAGTCCAGTCTCAAACAATTAAAAAGCGACAGTTCGTTTGGATATTTGTGCATCGTATTGATCAATTATTTTGCGTTGGATGTCTGCAGCAGTCTTACGAGGATCAAATTTCGCCTTGCGCACAATTTGGTGATCCTTGTACACAGAAGTCTTACGAGGTCGCTTTTTTGCGAGGAACATTTTTTGCTATCTCATACTTATCGAAATGATCAAGTGCATTGGACACAATCTTTTTGGAGCTATTTAGCCGTATTGCCATCGCCTGATATTTCATGGCCGTCTTTCAAAGCTCAACAATTGACTTACGTATGGCCGGTGTGCAACTTTTGGCCACTACCCATGATTAAAGATATGCTTATAAGCAAATTTAGTCAAAAAGTATTCCTAAAAGCAATGACTATATCACATTATTGTTTCTGAAATCTTTTATAAAGTTTTTCTTTTGTTTTTTTGCAAATTATTTTTTTGTTTCCAA
Organism: Tricholauxania praeusta; assembly: GCA_949775025.1. Lineage (NCBI taxonomy): Eukaryota > Metazoa > Arthropoda > Insecta > Diptera > Lauxaniidae > Tricholauxania > Tricholauxania praeusta. The sequence goes on along the minus strand of OX459030.1, from coordinate 121,283,828 downwards.
TTAGTTGACTCAGTCAAATCTGAGGTTCGAGCAGAAAATCTCGCATAAAACTTTTTTATGCTATGAATTTGAATTCAATTATGTCCTTTTTTTAAATTTATATGTCTCATATCTATATTATGTATAAATTTTCTGGTACACATAGAAAAATAAATGAGTAAAACTACGAAATATGTATAAATTTTCTGGTACACATAGAAAAATAAATGAGTAAAACTACGAATAACACAATGTATGATTTCGTTTTCAATTAGCTGTCAACAGCTGTATAGTCACCAAAAGCTGACCATATTTTTTTTTATGACTCTATTGTTCTGGAAATTTCTGAGCTTATCAATCACTTGCTTTAATAACTCTTCAGGTTCATTCAGCTTCTCTGAAACTCTACTTAGCCGCTGTCCTTTGGGGATGTCTGCTTCAAGACTCGTCATACTGCGATCAAGCTTTACATTATTCTATTGGACAAAGAAAGGTAGATCATATCTGCCTCCTATTTGTTACTGCGATCCACATGATTTCCAAAAAAAACATAGTCAAATACCTCTGGATTAAAATAAGTGAAACGGAACACCAATGACCCGACAACTTCAAGTTTTCAGAGCTGAGATATCACTTGATGCTTCTGCACTAAGTATGAACTTACACCACAGTCCACCTATAGTCCGACATCTTTAGATTCCACATATCATACGGATATTTTCAAAAAACATTTCCCGTCCTGGCGTACCGTCAGCCACTTTAACACCGACAACGAAGGGTTTTTCTTTAAATTGATTGAGAAAGCAGTTCTTACTAAGGACTCAGATTTCTCATTTTCTCTTTCGTCTACCCAGATAAGTTCGCAACAGAAGACCGGGCTTCAATAGCGAGTGACTTGTTTCAGCTGAGGGCTCATTTGACACAATTTATGTTGCCAGTTCTCAACAAGATGTTGGCAAAATGTTCGGGAAGAACACTTACCTACAAGACATTATTGTCAGTAGTTTTTGCTATAGAGAACGGCGTCACTTCTGCTCATCTTTCTCTTTGCCTCTTTCCTTTTTCGCTGTCTTTTTAACAACTCCATCTGGTGCCAAATAATTTTAGCTACATTTTGCTTACCATCCAGGTTTTCAACGTGACCGCACCGGTGAGTTGCGGCAGGGAATTCGTTGTTTCTTGTGTTCTCCTCCTGAGTAACAAAATTCCTGTGTTACTTGAACTCTGAGTATGTTTGGAAACACACAATTCCTCACCTGAGGAAAGATTGTCATCCGAATAGGTAATTTGGTTTTTCCGGGGCTTCTATCTCAGGTATAACGTTGGATAAGCGTCTGCATATCTGACGCCAATGTTATTGTTTCATTACAAGGAGAGACTACGTAGGGTTATTCACCAGTGCGGTTACACCGTGCAGATGAATCATGGCTCATTTTCACACAAAACAAAAATTATTAGGAGTCATAAATGCCTTTAATTTTAACCGACGGCTGGCACATGTAAGAGCTTTTACGTCAATGGCTATGTATCTAACGAGCTGCTCAAGCCATGAGAACGAATGTACTAAGTAGTCCGCGAGCCTTGGAATAGACTTCAAATAGTTCTCAAACAATAGTCTAAATACAAAAACAAACCGTACTCTTAAGGTACACTTAAGTTTCTTTAGTTTTACTCCCACATCCATTAGCTCAAAGGTGCACTTACGGCACTTCAACGTATCCAAATCTCACAAGTTTGCATTTCACTGGTTTAAAGAATGATTTTATTAGCTGTACTACAACAATTACTTTACACATGAAATTTACAGTAATTGCATTTATTACATTCAACACCTGCTTAAACACCTCTTTTTTTATAACACCTATAGCCCGGTAACCGTCTTATTCATCCATTAAGAATACAAAAAATCTTTTTCTTTTATTTTGCAGGAGCTATAAAACTTTGTTAACTTTCCATAATTTACGCTCAGCATTGACGCTACTCTTGTTGGCCATTAATACGTTGGAGTTGGTGCGCGCCTTTTTACCATGGCCAGAAAACTACGGCAACAACAACAGCAACAACAATAAAAATTTAAATAGCAACTATACGCAAGCTAATAACAGTTATGGTTATGGCAGACGGGGCGTGTTGATTTTAAACGGTAGTGCGCTAGCAAATTTGCCACTTCCGGGAAATGATTATGAACAGCAACAACAACAACCAGAAAAAGAACAAGAACAAGATAACAATGAAATTATTGTTATTGTTGGCACATCAATGCTGTTAAATGCACTGTTAGCCAGCATCTTTACGATTGTTTTGCTGTCTTATCATCGTATTGTGGAGCTTAAAAATGCCATTGGTGAGTGAAGTGTTAAAATTTTCTTAATTTTTTTGGTCACTTTATGCATTTACAACAAATAAGGGGCATTCATCTTCAGACAACAGATAATTGTGAATAACAGGAAATTATTTTAAAAACATTTTCGTTAACATAAATGCTCTGGAGATGCTCCCATCAATGCATTGCAATGTTTTGATTTTGTAAGAAAAGGGAATATATTAATGGGTAGATTGAAGGTATACTTTCAACGAACAAGATACTGATATCAGGAATATCAATTACTGGGAGATTGTTCCACAATTTAGCTGTTCGGGTAAAAAGAAAACTACCACGATAGTGCGATTTTATAAAAACAACGGTGCTGCGAAAAAGAAAAAGCCAGTTCAGCTTTGACTACTACGTATTAATGCCGAATCATCTGGTAACTGTTTTTTAAAGCTGGGTTATATTTAAATATTTGCAGCCTTCTGGCCCTAATAGCAAACAAATGTCTTATAGCTTCTTTTAAAGGCTTTATAAAGATAAGTAGAAAGACATACAGCGAATGAAGTATAAAGACATGTTGCCCTCTGTGCTATCTTTGAAAAGTGTTTTTCTGAGGTCTTTAAAAGACACCTTCCCAAGTTATTTTAAAGAAATTTAAATATGTCATTGAAAGATTATCGAATTTAATTTTTACATACGTTTTGTGCGCCGGTGTCGACTATCCGTGATGTATTATATTACACGTTGAAGGCGAAGCATATTTTTTTAATATTTGTATTGGTAAAGCCAACGTTCCGCAGTCCTGCACGCTATATATTAGACTATCTGTGATTTAATATATTTTACGTTAAAGGCAAAGCATATTTTTCTCACATTTGTCTTGGTAAAGCGCCTTAAAGAGACAAAAATTGACACTATGAAGCCATGATGTGGCACTACTTTCAAGTGATTTTTATGTCTACAGCATGAATATATACACGAGACATATCGCCTCATGTCTTTGTAAGCATTCTATTGTGTGCAGTATAAAGACACACGAGACATGCCAACTAATGTCTTTAAAATCAACCTATTATGAACTTTAAAAATGGATATCAAAGAGATTTTTACGTCTCTCTTTACTACGGTTTTATATTTTGCTCTATCAAATGGTATTATAAAATAAGATTTCGATATAAGATCATTTGCTAGTAGTTTCAGAAATTCTCTTCAGCTAAGCTTGAACATTTTTTTTTGATACTGCTGTTGTTAAGCAACATGTGTTTTCTATTGAAAAATCTGCAGTAATTGTTAAGCATATGAGTCTGCTATAATGTTGAGTTTCTAGTATTTGCCACTGTTGTTGCCAGTACTACCTCTTATAGGAATGAGGAGAGCTACATCATCAAGTTTCATGTCGAAATTGTGTTCTTTAAGGTATTACCTTCGCCTTCAATGATCTTTTAAACTTCCATCCATTTTCAATCCTTTTTGAATTCAGTTTTATTGCATTAATTGCATTTATAGACCACCATTATTAGATCTTTCACATACATAATTTCAATTATTTACTAAAAACTATTAATGTCAAAAGTTAAGTTCAAATCTAAATCTTAAAATAAAGCCTAGAAATAATTACTCATTTGTCACAATCTATTTATTTTTTCTTTTCTTTCCAGCATTTCTGTACGGCAGCGCAGTTATAGAATTTATAATTTTCATTTTGCGTGTCTATGAATTGGCTGAGGTAACATACGAACGTAATTTCTTTGAGCTGGAGCCTAGTTTGCAGGGTCTATGCGCAATTTGTTTACTTACATTGTGCGTTATAGACGGTGTCACTATCTACAAGGAGGTAAGTCTGAAATGAAAAAACTTTGCAGCAAAATAATGAAATAAAATTGGAAAGAAAAGGTTTTATAAATAAGCAAATGTTTCATCGAAACATTGATTTTTTTGACTTAGCATAAGAATTTTTTTACAGTGTATTATTTAAATTTCTTATGTAAGACTAATTGTGGTAATGTAGTGTTATAAAAAAAAAAATCGAACCGATGTGTTAATAGGGCTAAATTGTAACTTTTCATTTACAATGCTTCACATGTCGTATGAGTAACTTTTAATTACCTTACAGTTTTCACAATTTCACGCTGAGATAGATAACTCGGCTTCGATGTAGATTTTAAGTACTTTCTTAAAACATTAACAATAAATATGTAGATTTGATTTATGGCCCAAATTAGGGTGCTTATAATAAAATATTTTTCATTTCAAAATGACCTCTACTACAACATATTTTTAGGTCTTTGAATTTGGATATTGTGAGTTTCTTTATTAACAACAATAATTTTTTTATATTAAAATTTTCATTAGGTGTAGGTACCTTATGTGGGAACTATAAGCAAAATAATAAAAAAAAGTTGTATACCCATGTTTTATGGAAGACTACTTAAGGTACAATAATTAGCTAAAAACCAAACCAACTTTGAGCCTTTTTCTTCAAATGTCCTCACTAGAAAATAATATTCATATGTACTTAGAAAACAATTTACTTAAAGTCCACATGACTTCTTGATATTGTGACATGAAATGGCTTCGAATATCATGTAATTTGGCTCTTCAGTGTTATTTTCTTTGGGGCTACAACAAACTCTTAGACCATACAAATAAGTCAGTGAGGTATGTTGATATGGAAGACAATATTGGCTGTAATATTGCTGACATATGGCCCTAGCTGGTTAAAAAAGTGACCACAAATAGGACTTCTACAATGCGTTGTATTCAGACTAGTCGCAGCACTCAAATATCAAAAATCATATTCAAATGCCCAATGGCTTAAGATTATCTACAAAATATAATGTTTTTTTTTTTTCACAAAAATCCTTTCAAAAATCATCGTATTATCTTGTGGAAAGTATAAATTTCGACTCTGAACCTTGAACTGAATTGGTATAATATTTTGAATAATTTGCCTTTCATGACATTCCTCCCTTTACTGCTCATCTCCTTATCGAATAAATAGTATCTGCAAAGCTCCTCTACCATGCATATTTAATAGCGAGTGCCTTTAAGTCTCTTAAATATGTTAATAAAACCTCAATACCTTAAGAAGATTAAAAAGAAAATTTCACCCAAATAATAATAAATTCAATAATTTGTTACACATGGCGTATGAGTAACTTCAAATTGTCATAGTTTGACTTCTTTTAGATTATAAGGTATTGAACAATAAAATTTAGATTTCGTTAGAGGCCGAAGTATAATTTGCCTCTTTAACAAATTCATCTATTATATCAAAATGCAGCAATTTATTTGCACCAAAATACTTTAGTTCATTAATTTAATGCACTTGAGTTCATTAATTTAATGTACTTTTTCAAACACTTAACCCTAATAAGCAGCAGCTCCTATCAAGGTTATTAACAGAGCTGAAAATTTTCAACATTCCACCCTCTCGATAAGTAACTACAATCAGCTGCCGTTTGCAATACTGAAGCTGCAGTGTTCTAAAAATTTAAAACACGTAAACTCAACAGTCTATGATGCATTTTGTGTTGCGGAATTCCCTATTGTACGCGCTATTCTTTAGCATTCCGCGCTAAGCAAACAGCTTACTGCACAATTCAAATAACAATGAGAAAAACAAAAACTTACTTAGTCAGCATTTTACCACCAACAATAATAATACCAACCGACAGTAGCAAAAACAACAACAGCAACAACAAATTAACTCTTCATAGCAAAATAAAGGAGTTGGCATTGTTGGACTTTCTTTGTCATTTGAGTGAAGTAAATGAACGAGTGGGTTATTCAATGAGTACGCGAAGCTCTCATACTCAAGAGGGACTGAATGACGTTTTAGTGCCCATGGTATCGTGTTAAGTACGCGCGTATGCGTTAGCGTTATTTTACTGTACTCTATTAGTAAATTGACTATCATAGAAAATTGCTTACTTCATGCAGTTAGCCACGCTCATCACATTGTGTTAGACATGCAATGAAGGAACCCTTCGCAAATGCTGCATTATTTGCAATAAATACGAGTGCTCAGATAACATTTTTATGCGCTACATAGGAGCACAGAGAGTATGCATAGACTTTTAATAGATTAATGGTCATTTTCTAGGTTCTGCGAGTGCTTGGTGTTGAGTAATTTCAGTTAAAGTGTCACGTGATCAAGACTTTGTGCTTTGAAGTAAATTAAGAAAACTTAAAGTTTACTAAAATTAAATATTCTGCCAATCTTCAATGAATGTGTTATTTATATGGAATCACACATTTATAACAGAATCACACATTTATAAAAGAATACCAGTAATCCACGAGATAGCAGCTGTAGCTAGTTAAATTGTAAGCTTTGCTTCACATGACGTATGATGAACATTTAATTATATCCTAAGTCAGAGATACACAAAAAATCTGCTGCGGGAGCTGGTTACAACAACACAACAACAGTTTGTGTTAAGAACAAAAATATTTTTAATATATTTGTGGAACAAAACTAGTCTTGAAGAAAACTTTTTTACTAGCTGTGGCAAGCAAAGTCACACAAACAAAAAGCAAGCAGTGTTTGCTTTGAGTAACGGAATGAGCTGAACGAGCCGGTGCATTAAAAATAAAAATTACACAAACAAAAAGCATGTGACGTTAACGAGGCGAAAGTATTTAACTTGCGTCAGTGCGTTGGTGACAAAAATTACACAAACAAAAAGCCTGCGGCGATTGGAAACCGAAATGATTTAATTCAAAGAACGGAAAGAGATCGAGAAAAGGGAATGATATTTTTTGTTAATGTTTTTCGAGCTGGAAGAGTTACGAACTGTGAATTCTTGTCCTAAACTGTACTTTATAATACAATAAGAACTAAATTTGCTTATGGTTCTCAAAAGAAACATGATTTGAAGCTGGTGGGTCAAAATCTGTCCGGAAAATATAACAATGTTTGAAAAAACAATACCAATTTTGTTCTAGATTTTGAAAAGATTTCCGCACTCTACCTTTTTATGTCAATAGAAGCCAGAAGTCTTTTTTGAATACTTTACATTTGAACTAGACCGCTTATAGCTTTCCTAACTCTGTTCAACTAGCATGATTCTTATCTCTAACATTAAAAGTTATTTTATAGCGTCAAATAGCTGCAATAGAAAACCAAAGTTTACTTTGTGCTAGCTCCCCTGAAACGGAAGGCAAAATGAAAAAACCAAAGACTCAGAGAGATGATTTTCCGCTGCTTAACCATAATGATGATGTTGCTACTGATGATGATGATAAAATTAAAAATGTTACTAACAACTTATTTATATAGTTTTTCTAAGCAAAAATCTTTGCATTCACTTATTAAGTAGGAGGGAGTAAGTGATGAAAGGGTGCCTGAATAATTAAAAACTGGATTGCATGTTGCATTTAAATGCCAACTCGAGGAATTAGCAGTAAAATTTGTTATTCTCTGCACAAGAAACAACAAAACTTCCGGCTTGTGAATTGTTTAATTTATTTAAGGGTACGGTAGTAGTAAATGCATTCAGAATGAATTTACCATGCAATAACTTTAACGACTACAAACAATGATGAAGACGATGACGACTCTGAAGAGTTTGATGTTAAGCTGAGATTTGCATTTATTAATTTAATTTTTGCTGGGTCTACATAAGTCGCATGGAGTATTGAAAAACTTAATCCGAGTTATTTTGAATGATCGGAATAGAGCGCTAAGCATCATCACACACCTATGTTCAACTCTAAGGTTTTAGAAACAAAATAGTATCGGCTTTCTTCGGCACATACGTAGCTAGCAGATTTCAGCTGCACAATAATTCATCGAAATAAAGGAGAAACAAAAAAGAAGGTTTTCTTTGGTATTGCCGATATTTATATACCCTACACTGTGTTAAAAGTGTAATTGTAAATATTAAACAAAACTAAAAGCTAAATTTAATAAAGAAAAGAAAAATTGTGAAATTCGAAGATACCTATAACTTTTTTGCTTAAGACGAATGCAAACTTTTTTTTTACTAAAATATTTTCGTATAGTTACAGAGTATAAAACTTACTGGAATATTTTTCTAAAAAGCCCAGAACCTTGTTATATTTTCAGTTCAAAATAACAAAATGACATTACAGCAACGATAGATATTAGAAAGTTAGTCTCTCTTTTATCTTTTTTTTTGTTATTTTGTACATTTTTATAATTTTTTATTTACAACATTGCCTACGTGTTTACTTGCTTTGACTTACCTGACCTTTCAGTAGTTTTGCTATTGTAGTTCGCTTTACTGACTATACCCAGTAGAAACAAAAAAAAAACACACCCTGGTAATGCAAGTTTGTATTCTGTCACGCGCTCTCTGGAGTAAAAAATATTTTATTTTTAAAGAAAGCATTAAAAAACTGTTGTTTTCAAAATAAAAAAAAAAAAAAATTTTCTTGCATATAAATTTTTAAGTTACACAAGAAAATCCGCGAAGTAAACAATCCAACTTTCGATGCACTTGAAATTTTTACTCACAAAAATGTTGCATACTTTTAAGCGAAAGAAGGAAGTAGTAGACTGCAAGCAGTCTCGAGTGAATTTTCGCATGTAATTTTTTATGTTAAGAAGATTTTCCCTGAAATTAGTTGCAGCAAAAGCAAGCCAATTGGGATAACTACTAGGAAAGTAAACTCAAAGATAAATGAAGGCTAAGTTCACTAAAATCATTTGGGACTTTTGGGAACAATATTAAAATAATAAGTATTTTGCATTTATGTGTAACTAAAATCTTAAGCACATTCTTAATACTCTGGATTCGGACTTGAATTGAGAAAAATAAAAATAAAAAGATAAATGATTCACAGCAAAAAATTAAATTTCACATCACAATGCCTCCTTTTTTGCACCAATTAACAGAGTTTGAACGGAAGTTATGAACCATATTTTCGGACAAAATTTTACAGCACTTATTAATTGACAAAGTTCGAAAGTGCACATCGCTAAAGGCAGCGCTAAAACCCAGAAAGTTCCATTTGGAACCCATTTTTGAAAATTTTTTTAAAAAAATGTGATGCAGTAACGTCTAAAATTAATTTAAATACTTCAAAAACGGCTCTAGATTCTGAGTAGGCCCAATTCGTGCCCATTACTATAATTTTTTTTTGCTTGGTAAAGAAAGGTTTTGTTGAAAATCTCACATTTTGTGCACATTTTAATATGACTAAATCACAACATAACAAAAGATGGGTTTGGACTCAGAAACAACCATCAATTAATTTATGTGAAATTTTTTTTAAACGTTAAAAAATGGATTTTGGACTTTACTAGAAGCAACTTCGGATACGAAAAAGACTCGTGTAGTGAACATGCCGGTTACTGACATAAATTTGAGATTCTTTTTATTTTGACAAATTAATGAAAAAAGGTGGTTTAAGTATTTCTGGTATTTATGTGAAATTTGGCTGCATAAATACTCTCAGTACAGCGTTTAAAAATGTTAGCCTCTCTGAGGGTGCCACGCTTACTTGGCCAAAGTTTGTCAATTTTTTCTACGATGGTAGGACGATTTTTTTTTTAATTTGCGTAAAAGTGGTTCTGTTATAGGGTTGGTCTCTATTCACCTGGATTGTCCAGATTTTTAGTCCCAAGTCCAGACAATCAGAAAAGAAAACAACCGGACCGAACAGGCCATTAACGAATCATTTGCCGAAAATGCGTTCACTACAATTGGCAGACATTTTGCTTGGTGCAGGCGCTTGAGTGGCTATAATAAAAGGCAAAACAGTATCAGGCACGGCAGGCAATCCAACCGCTCAAGACATAAATTTGAGTTTTATTGGGTTTTTAGCTTATAGAAACGTTTGCTATGCAACATAATCGCAGTTGAAACAAACGAAAAACTGTTATCGTTTTTAGAAAAACTCTGTAATTCAGTTATTAATATTATGAGCTCTCCTTACACCAGTATTTTTTTTCGATGTACCTGCAACTATTAATCCTGTTTGAAACAAAAAAAAAGTTTTTTAAATCATCCTACTATATCTGTTGAAACTTTCTGGACATTCACACAAATCGATCGTTCACAGAAAATGTTGTTTTATTGAATTGTTATGTTTATTTTTGAAACCAAGTTTTAGTTTTATATATTGTCCAGAAAAATCAACGTTTTTTTTCAAGTGTCCAGAAAATCCAGATTTTTTTTGTTTTTTTTTTTAAGTGTCCCGGTGAAACACAATTTGAATCTGGCAAGCCTATTCCACTACCATAAATAATTCTCTCAGTAAAGTGTTTGGAAGTTTTTGCTTGAAAGAGAGGTGCCACGCCCTCTTGTCGAAGTTCATCAAAGTTTTGTCCAGGGCTTGTCCAAGTTATTTCTAGTATTTTTGGGAGGTTTATTTGGTAACACTACATCAAATAACACTCTCAATTTAGTGCTTAAAATTTTTTATTCATATGAGCGGTAGGCGTGTCTATATAAAAATTTCGTCTCTTTTCAATCCCATGAGGCTTGTTTGAATAAAGCTAAATCGACTCAGGTGGCGACACTGATATAGAATATACTTTTCCATATCTTCTACGCCTCCTTCTATGCGTTGCAAACGGAGTGCTAAATTAAATATACCCTGAGTGTAGGGTATTACGATTATTTAAAGAAGGAAGGGTAACCTCTTGAATCACTAAACCACTATTTAAAATTGTGTACCATTGAGAAACGGATTCGAAATTTTCCTCAATTCTGCTTTGAATCGAAAACAATACCCGGATACTTGATAGCATTTGGAACGCCTATAACAAAAAGGTTTCCTAAGGGAATGTTATGAAATTTGTCAGAGACCACACTAACCACAATTATTCTGCAAATCATTCGCATACTTTAACATACAAATCTGAGTTATTGGCGCAATATATAAAAATTTACTTCATGTTAAGAGCACAAAAAATGCTTTTTGTTGCACTGCTATGATTTTTCAATAATTTACTACATCAGACATGGCTTTGGCAAAAGTAATGATCTCCACTTTCTTACCCTAAGGAAGGCCGCTACTATGCATCTTACCAAAAAATGATAAAACAAAAACAAAAATTGAGCAATTCCTATGCAGCCATAGTCCTCTGCAGTTTTTTGGGATTTTTTTTGCATCCCTGAAGTACTTTTCATGAATACTCTATGAGCGGCATCTTGAATATTACGTTGAAGGTAAAAAAAAAAATAAAAAATTTTCTAAAAATGACGTGCCAGCAGCTGTTGGCAGAAATTTTTAACATGTTCACCACATCATTTTTTACACACACATAAAGTTGCACACACATACACACAGAGTCGGTCGCGCGCGCTTTTTTTTGAACTTTTTAGATGGACCAGTGTTGCTGCAGCTGCATTTACTATTTGGCATTTAGTATGTTGCGTTGTTATATTTTTTTATTATTTTTTCTCCAACTGTGTTTTTTTTTGTTAGTGACTTTCATCAAATTTTTATACGTTTTTTTTCTTTTCGTTGTTTTGTTCAGCAACATTTTGCCATCGCACATTTGTTCAGAAATTTAGCATTTTCACCATTTAGTGAAAATGTGTCAAATAATGGGGCGCGCACGCTTTTCAATTGCACTGCGACATTTGATGGTACGTTTTTAAGTGTTGCCGTGTTAGTTGCAATTTGAAAATGGGCAAAAAATAACAAAAATTTAGAAAAAATATGTTTGTGGACTACAGCGTTGAAGTGTGAAAAAGCTTTTGAATTATATGCTGCAGCAGCGCTAAATGTGAAAATTGAAGAGCCTTGATTTTGATTGTAAGCTCCAAGTGAGTGTATGGATAAAAAATCAATAATTTTAATTAATGCTTGTGGAATATTTTTATTGTACAACAAAATTTATGTTAAAGTAAAAACACAGATTTCTTATTTAACACTAGAATAGGTCGAAAAATGCTTTTTCCTGAATTTCAATTTGTATTTGGTTGAGTAAGTAAATGTTTCTGTTGGTCACAACGATAACCTAGCCATATACCATATAAAAATATTAATAAGTTAAGTGTACAGAAAAAAAAATCATCTAACTAAACAATACTACTTTGGGTAAAAATATCACAAATGGTATTATATCAGCTTTAGTGACATATGATAAAATACTTCTACCAGTAAAAATAGCCACTTTTATACGAGCACTACCTTCGATGAAAATACCTTTTCTTGCAAAAATACTAGATTTGGTAAATTATTACTTTTGAAAAAATTATTAAAAATACCTCTACCGGTAAAAATAAACTTTTATGTGAATACTACCTTCGAGGAAAATGCTATCTTTGGTAAAAATTTTAATTTTGAAAATAAAAACTTAAACATCACTTGTGTTAAAAACAGAACTTTCCTAAACAAAAAAACACCACTACTGATAAAAATAACAACATTTATGTAAATGAAAATACCACCTATGGCAAAAATACTAGTATTGGTAAAATATTACTTTTTAAGAACTTTATGTTAAAAATACCATTTTAAATGAAAAATACCTCCACCGGTAAAAATAAACTTTTATATGAAAATTGCCTTCGACGAAAATATTATCTCTGGCAAATATACTATAATTGGTAAAAATTTCATAAAAAACTAAAACATCATGTACTTATGTTAAAAACAACATTTTCCTAAATGTACGTATAAAACACTTCTAACGGAAAAAATACTTAGCTACTGTAAATACTACCTTCGATGAAAATATTACCTTCGGTAAAAATACTACCTTTGTTAAAAATATTACTTTTGAAAACTAAATTAAAACATAACATTTGTTTTTTTTTTAATAAAAAATACCTGTATTGAAAAAAGTAGCAAGTTGTATATAAATACTACTTTCGAGCAAAAAACGTAAGATAAAATACTATTTTTAGTAAGAATATTACTAAAGAAAACTTATTAGCTAAAAAACACCATTTTTTAAAAAATAAAAATCAAATAGCCCAATCGGTAAAAATAGCAACTTTTACATAAATACAACTTTCGGTGACATAACTACCTTTGGCAAAAATACTAACTTTGGTAAAAATATTACTTTTGCAAAAAGAAAAAAAAACCTCACTTATGCACTATGGGCTCGCTGACCACTTTTGTTGGCCAAAACTCTGAAAGTCTCTATAAAAGGGTTTTTAGGATCGCTGATTTCGAATGTGATGTCAAAAATTAAAAATTAAAAATGGTGGATCCAATATGGCGGCTGAAATTTAAAGTAGATACTCGATAAGTTATTTCGAAATCCGTACCAAGTTATTTAGACTTCTAATTCATTTTGATTTCAAATGTAACTACATTTGATGAAATTTTGATGGATACTTTCACCCATTCAATCCTTTTGATAGAAAATAATAAAATTTTTGCGTCTATTTTAAATCATTTTAGATTTGAAATTTATTATTGCGTAAAATCCAATTCATTATCCAAAATTAAATTTTCCTCTTCAAAGTCTTCTTCTTCATCGTCGTCAACTGAACTTTAATTTCAATCTTCGTGCAAACATTCTTCAGTGGGACCTGAATGGCACTTTTCCTATTTTAAAGTAAATTTATGGCAAAATTTGCGCACATTTTCTAATAAATATTTTGGAAAGGCGTCAGGAATGTTTTCATCTCCAATTTTTTCTAGTAGATAGTTCATAATACAGGCCATTTTTTGATTTTTGCAATGGTCGTTTCTCCAAACTTGAAAAAAAATCAGAAATTTTGAGGCAGAAGCTGTCTGTTTTTCTTAAAAATCGCAACACAAAACATGATGAAACAGACTTATCACATCTCAAGTTATTATATTTTTTGGTTTTAGGCTGGGCAAACTTGGGCAATAATTTTATAGGTAGCATTAAACAATTGAATTTTTCACTGCACCAGCTCTTTTTTTTTTAAATGTATACATATGCATTAAAGTACTTACCAGCACCTTCATTTTCCATATTTTATTTTTTTTTCAGAAGTAACAAAATTACTACCCCTATTGGCAAAATTTGCAATGTTTACAAATGTATTACTTTCAGTGAAAATGCTAACCTTGGCAAAAAAAATTGATTGATTTGGTAAAAATATCACTTTTGAAAAAATACTACATTCTGTAAAAAGTTACTCTAAGTAAAAATACAACCTTTGGTTAAAAATACTACATTTTTCAAGAAAAAACTTTTGATAAAAGTATCGCTTTTACCAAAAATACCAAACCTTAGTGTAAAAATACAGTTTTCCTACAAAATAAAGTATTTTGTAGAAACATAAACTTTGGAAAAATATTTTTGGTAAAATTATATCATGAATACGTATATCAACTCTAATAAAAATATCAAATTTGAAAGAATACCAAAATTGAAAAAAAAAATTCAGCTTTGGTAAATATATCGCCTTTGGTAAAAATACTTTGCTTGTTAAAAATATTTCATTTGATGAAAATACTTCATTTGATAAAATAATTTCTTACGTTAAATAATATATTTTTCATTATACTTAATACTAGCTGAGACATTGTTGAAATATCACATCTGAAGTATAACAAATTTGTGAATACCACCTTTGGTAAAAATACCTTATTTGAGAAGAAATTTCAGTTATATTAAAATATCATTTTTACAAAAAAAAAAACTTTATAATTTAACTTTGTTCAAAAGAAACTAGATAAGAACTCTCAATTCAATCAAATCGATAAGTCGATAGCATAAAGTAAAGTATACCTAAACCAACGGCCTTTCAGCTAAAACTTTGATCAACTACTTTCATGTAAATTGTAAAAGTTTTTGCTTTGAAAAGCATTTTATTGAACTTTTCTAAAAAAGAAGAAAAGAAAAACTTTTGCTATTTAAAACACAGGTAGGAACTGAGTGGTATATTACCGAATTACTGCGAGTAAGTTGATGACAACAAAAGAGGAGAAAACCTAATGAAATATTTTTTTTTTTAATTTTAACTAGCGTTAATTCTGAACTGAGACACGAACGGCAAAAATGATAATATTAAAAATGTGTGACTTAATTACCCAATGAAACGCACTCATTTTATTGCTATAGCTCTAATACTCAGAAAGCTATGAGATAATCTTTGCGTGCAAGTACTATTCTCAAGAGACTTTGCTAAACACTCTGTAACTCATAGGGTGTTCAAGATAGACCACCATTCCCGCACAATTTTTTAATCAAAATAAATTTGGGCATCTAATTTTGTCAGATGTCTAACCGTAGCCGGATCACAATGTATAAATATTTACAATTGCATATCAAGTTAAGAAGTTATTTTGCAAAAGAATATACATTTTTTTGAGTTGGTCCAATCTTATTTAGAAGGCGTTTGAGTTCAAACTATGCAAATTTGACTTGACATAATTTTTAAGTCAGAAAACAAATATTTTGAGCCCAAAAAAGAAAATGCATTTAAGTTTAACCCCTTTTTTTTTGCAAAATTTCATTGAATTTCTTTATATTCTATACGAAAGTAAAAGATAATCTACTTTATATTTATATAACTAAGAGATATCATTATAGTCACACAGTATTTGGGTGTAGTTTTTCATTGAAAATAAGACGAAAATCACCTTAGCTGATTCAATTTCTGAGTTTTCAGAAATCTGACGTCGAAAAAGTTCATTGGAAAAATTTGTTCAATCGTTGAAAAAATTCATGTGGATCTGGGGATATTTTTCAAAAATATAAAAAACCTACAAAAATTGTTTGTCTGCCATGAGATAGATTTTACCATATGCCTGATTTCTACCATGTACGGGTAATATTCAATAGGAAATGAAAATGGACTTCCATATAGCGTCATTTACGTTTGTTGTCATTTATGAATTTCCTATTAAATGACAATCAAGTGAAAAACAGTCAAATCATGGTGTATCAACTCATATGGCGACATTTGATAAATAAATAATATTGCAAACGGACAATTTGTTGTCATCTGCAGTGCAGCTTTTTTATTAAAAAAAAGGATAAAATTGCACTCAAATTTAATTCATGCAACATTAAAATATTTTGCTGCTAATAATTATTTTACTGAAATTACTGTTGCAGCATGTGTCAACAGCAAAACAATTATAAAAAACAAAGATTAATTGAACAATGGATCTAGTCTAGTTCATTGTTAAATGTAATCATCAGTGACCCTTAAGCCAATTAGAAAAAAGCCTTATAACGAGTGATTTCTTAAACGTTTGGTTTTTAAAATTAAAAAATCAAAAACAAAAATTTGCAATAATGAGCAAAATGTTTACTTAAAGCAATATATCAATTCCTGCCATTTACTTTTTAAAAATTATTTATGTAAATGTTGCCCGCTCTTACGCCTGGGGTGGTCCATCCGTAAACTAAAGTTTTGGCATAATTTATCTAGCATTTCGTCCGGTATATCTCACCAATGGCAGCTGTAATTTTGTCTTCCAGGGCTGCAATTGTAGCTGGCTTGTCCCTGTCCACAAAAAATTCCAAGCAGCCAAACAAAAAATAGTATAGTGGAGTCAAATCGCATGATCTTGGCGGCCAATGGACTGCTTCAAAACGTGAGATTGATTGCTCACCAAACTCAGCTCTCAATAGGTCCATGGAATCGCGTGCCGTGTAACATGTGGCACCGTTTTATTGAAACCACATGTCAGCCAAGTTAAATTCTTCTATTCTGGGCATGAAAAAAGTCGGTAGTCATCATACGGTACCTTGTTCTATTGACTGTAACGTAGCGATTTTCATTATTTTTGAAAAGGTACGGTCCAATTATGTCACCGTCCCACAAACTGCACTCAAAAGTGTAATTTCGAGGGTGCATTGACAGCTTTTGAACTGCCTCTGGCTGTTCTTCAGATATAATTCGGCAATTCTGTTTGTTGACGTACCCATTGAACCAAAAATGAGCTTCGTTGCTGAAGAAAGTTTTTCGATATTTTTCACATTTCTCACAGAGCACAAATTTTGATAATAAAATTCAATTATTCGTTAGCGCTGTTTGTTTGTTAATCTATTTATTATATAATGGCAAATCTTACTAAGTATTTTTGGCCTTAACATATGCTATTAATCACGCGTTAGATGTCAAAAAACTTACACTGAAAAAACAAATAGTAAAAAAATCACCATTTATGTTTTCCTTTTTGCATAGATCTGTTGAGAACCCAAACAAAAAAGTGAAATAAAGCAAATAAAAAAAAATTTTTTTCCGTTGTGTTTGTTGCTTATTTGATTTTACAATTTTCTTGCAGTCGCTTTTTACTTTGTTTCACTTTTCATTTGGGCTCTTAATAGATCAAGATTTGGAAACTCTTACCAATCGAAAGGTCACTGATGATTCCATTTGGCAATGAATGAAACAAGTATGCTTAGACTTCACACCTTTTAGTTGAATTAATCTTTGTTTTGTGTAATCTTTTTTTTGGCATACACAGTAGGCTCAAGTAAGTGTAAGTAAGTGAAATAATTATAAATTATTTTCTGTTCTAATATACCATAAAGGGACGCAAAAAGTTTTCTCAATGCCAAATTTAACATCAATTTAACATGAGCTTTTTATTCACAAAAGCTTAGAAATTTTTTAAGTTGAGCTATATGAACTCGAATTAAAATTTACTTTTTTTTTATACAAAAGCCCATACGAAACTTTAAACTATTTGGGGCACGTATAATTTTTCGCAAGTTTTTTTACCTTGAAATTCAAGTTATCGTGTTGTGCTGGCAATATTGAGCAGTTACTATTCCGGCTTCCTCTACATTATGGTAGATTTCCCACATTTAATAACTAAACAGTTGCTTAATCCTTATGAAAGTGTCTCATTTGCACCGTTTAGTTCAATTATTTCCCAAACTTTCAGACATTATGTCACCTTTAAGGCATTTCCCAATTGGTTAACGCATGCACTCATTCATGTGCACATTGCACACAGCTTCTAACAACTTGCTTGCATCCTAAAAGTAGGCAATTTAAGTTGAATGAACCTTTGAATTGGATTTTTGCAAATTTTGAACTTTTAGCAGCGCACATAATTTGTGTGCTATATCCTGCTTACATGCGGCAGACAAACGACAGTGGATGCTGAAAATTTACGGCGATGCGTCATTTGCTGCCTGCTATCGATTGCATGCGACGAAATGCGTTTTAAATGCGATTCAATGATGTGAAAAACATAATTGAAAGACATTTGGCAGGCAAACGCATTCAGACAATCGGCTGTTTATTCACATTTCAATGATTTTGATTGTGTACTGCATTTTGTATTGTATATAAATAAATAAATAACAAAATATATATGCATAACATAAATAAGTGCTTTAATAAAAATTGCTTACTTTATTTTATTTCTCGTATATTTTGTGTTGTTTATTTTGAATTTTTTATTTCTTTTGCAGCGCTATCGTCCAGTCTACTTCGAGGACTATGAAAAAATTGGCTATAAACATACGTTGGCAACATTTTATTCGAAGGCGTGTTTTTGGTGGCTTACACCATTGCTTTGGTTCGGCTACAAGGAGCCACTTGAATTGGAAGATTTGGGTCAATTGCGTGTGGAAGATAGCGCACGTGCGTATTATGATCAATTTTTGCTCACCTATAAGACAGCAAAGCTGGTAAGTGGTTTTGCCTTTGATTGATTTTATGGTTATGAAAATATTATTATTATTACTATTTTAATTGAAAATGAAATTTTATAATTCTCCATCTTATAATTGCAAAGAGTAATAGTTTTTTTTTATCACACAACTTTAAAAAAAATAAAATAGTTTTTGACTTTAAAAATTCAAAATTAAAAAGAAAATCTGCACCAATTCCCTGACAAATAAATTAAAATTGGGATAAAAAGACGTTCAGCGGCTTCACTCACTGTGCACCGTTTAATTTTTATAAAACTTTTTTTTAAATTTTTCCTTGATACATATATTTGCCATCACATTTTCAGCTTTTCAAAATATAAAAATAATAAATAATCAATTTTTCTTTTCATAATATTGAATAAGCTCCAAGTTCCATATGACACTCCCACATCAATTGTAGTCTGTAGTGTCTGTAATGCG
Organism: Tricholauxania praeusta; assembly: GCA_949775025.1. Lineage (NCBI taxonomy): Eukaryota > Metazoa > Arthropoda > Insecta > Diptera > Lauxaniidae > Tricholauxania > Tricholauxania praeusta. The sequence continues at coordinate 121,264,578 of OX459030.1, read as the reverse complement.
TTTTCGATTTCTGAAAAACATTGCCATTGTTTAAATGGTTGATTTGTAAATATTTACGGATTAATTAACTTATCCACATCGTCAATCGTTACTACGTAAGGTAGCTTTCTCTTGCGTAGTTCTTTTTCAAAAGCTTTCTGCTCTTTAGGTCCAACCATTACTGTAGTGAATTCGAATCTTCTTTGCCAAATATCAAGCTAAATATTTGCTATTGTTAGTTTTGAAACGTTGTGGCGTTACCATTACTACTTACCTTAAACTTTCTTTGTAATGCATCAATGTCAGCATGTCGTTTTAAATAATTTTGTTCAGTATACACCTTGTAGACTTTGTAATATTTAGAGGATTCCTTGTTGGCTTTTAAGGTGATATCACCAAAAGTTACCGCAAGTAGTGCTAAAGAGAACACAACTTTAAGCCACATATTTTATCTAAGAAAACACAATTGAGAAGTGAACAAGTTACTGCCGCGATTGCTTAAGTACTGCTAAAGTAGGCTTACATATTTCCTTATATATATATACTTGTACAGGTTGGTGAAAAATTGTATTTATGATTTGGTTTAATTTTGACGTGTTATAAGATTAATATTATGTATCTTACAGCTGAACTTGAGTAATGAAATCTTGAACTATATACATTATAAAGTGTAATTTTTTAAGCGTTTGTTTTTTGAAAATTACAAAAAGTACAAAAAACTTGCAAAAATGAATAAAAAATCTATTTGAAACAATACATCAATTTCTGCCATTTATTTTTTTTTAAATATTATTTTATATAAGTAATGCCCGTGGCTATGCATGTGGGGGACCATCTGTAAGCTTTAATTTTAGCATACTTGTTCCAGCATTTCCGCCAGTATCTCACAAATGGCAGCTTTAATGTTGTCTTTCAAAGCTGAAATTGTGGCTGACTTGTCCTTGTATACGAGAGACTTCACGTTGCCCCACAAAAAATAGGCTAAAGTGATCAAATCGCATGATTTTGGCATTCAATGGACTGCTCCAAAACGTGAGATTAATTGCTCATCAAACTCACTTCTCAATAGATCCATGGTATCGCGTGCCGTGTGCCATGTGGCACCGTCTTGTTGAAACCACATGTCAACCAAGTCTAATTCTTTCATTTTGTGAAAGACAACGGTACGTTGCTCCATTTTCATTCCACTACTTGCGGTAGCTTTGGTTTGGAAGAATGAAAAAACACATTTCTCACAGAGCACGAATTTTGATAATAAAATTCAATGATGTGCAAGCGTTGTTGGTTTGTTAGTTTATTTATGCTAAAATGGCAAAGCTTACTGAGTATTTTTGGCGTTGAGACATGTTGCGACTAACGTGGGAAGTGTCAAAAAATTTACACTGAAAAAACAACTAGCAAAAAAATCACCCATCCAACGGTCGTCGATATTTTAATGTCCAGATAGTACGCGCAGTAAATCATCTGGTGCAATATCCATAGCACGAGTATACGGAACAGAAAATCTTCAGCACTAATGAGACGTTGTTTTCAAGCTTAGCTCAATAATTTCCTCATTCGTGCACTCTATTTAAGCAAACAAATTTATAAGTTATGTTGAAATAAGAAAACTTGTAACGAAAAATATAATTTTGCGCTACCCTGTAGCTAAATTGCTCTATAATCATAGCGTAACGCTTAAAAAAAAAAATAAATTGTGACCAAATGTTTCATTTGTCGGAAAATTGACTTACAATTAGTTAGTTTTATTAAGTTCTATAAAATTTTTGGTTAGAAATGCTTCGGTAATGTCAAACGAAAATGACGATCAAATTTCAGGAGTGGGCAAACGGAACGGCACATGTTCAGTTGGTAAAAATTTTTAGAAATCTCAAAAATCTGTAGTCTGTTGCCACTGAGCTGATCACTTTAACTTACTATGACTATGTCAGTTCGCGCTAGTATTTAAATTCATTCAGACCCAATAAAAATACTTTAAAATATTTAATACTTTAAGAGAAAATATGGAAAAAAAGTGAATATGTGCCCTTTTGCAGGGACCAACTGGACATGTGCCTTTTTTGTTTTTTATACTTTAATGGACATGTGCCTTTTTGTCAAACCTTTAAATGGATATGTGACTTTTTGCTAAACCCCTTGTTGTTGAATTCTTTAATGGAACAATTTTCGTGCTGCGAGCTTTCCTTGGTCGCAAATATGCACAAGAAACAAGACTTTAGAGACACCAAAATATGCACTATAATATGCACAAAAAACCAACTTGAAAATTTTATAAAAATAAATAATGTACGGAAGAAATTAATGAAAAAAAAATCAATAAGAAAAAAAACTTAAATTTTATTATTATTTCGTGATATACAAATTCCATTTTATATATATTTCCATGAACTATTAAATGCTATTCAGTCAACGGTTTACTTTGAGAATGAATATTCGATATGCGATGATGTCACGTGACAGTATTTACAAAGGGCTAACTCACTACGAGATCTTTGGCTGTAACTTTGCAAGAAAACATCATAGATGAACATTTAAAGGAAAAGAACGGTATTAAATGATGGTTTTATTAAAATTGAGCTGAACAATTTTTTTGAACTCTATACTTGTCCTCGAAAGTAGACAAAGAACTCTAATTTTTTAGGTACTTAACCTCAAATATTTCAGAACTCTGATATGATGGGTCAATTTTAAGGCCAAATTCGGATTCAGCGCAAAAACTTACTACGGAAAACGACCTTTAAAAAATGTATTACCTGAACTTACCTCATTTAGGTTTGAGTTTTGGCACGTTTTCGGGGATTTTTTATTTTTCTATTAATCTGGTCTTCTCAGAAAAAATACTGGAATATCGAGACTAGTCAGAATTTCTTCGTCTGTTTTTGGACTTTAATGCTGAAGAATATAAGACGAAGAAAAAAAAAAATTATTCCACGAGCTTAGTTCACTTAAGCCTAAATTTACACTGTTTTCTGGGAGTTTTTCGATGCTACCAAGATACCCAACCACTGTATAGCAAAACAACCATCACCATCGTTTTGATCAGACCCAAAAATATAGGAATCAATGCCAACAGTCCCTATCTCATGCGGAATTGTCTTTTGGGAAGGGTTATAATCACTCGCAAATAAAAAGAATGAATTTAATTCATAAATCGGAAACTAGCGACCTCTAAATATCAATATTTTTTAATGAAATTTTCAGGGCTTCTTTTTTTTACATCACACTAACTACTTTTCATAAAAGCAATATAAACATCGAGAAGTCGATTTTTTTTTGTCGCTCTAATGATTATACGTACACCGAAATGGACAAAAAATCGCATAGTTAGAATTACATATGTCAAGCCTTAAAAAACGAAAGTGTCTCAAGTCCCTACCGGGATTATTAAAGTTGATCATGCCTACCAATAAATGTACAGTTTGCATAATTCTTCGACTACAAAGGCGGGTGTGGCAAATGTACAAGCTTAAGGTGACTTTTATATGAAGGCATGACTTTCATGGAAGGCTGATTCCAAGTTATATATTGTATTGTGAATTCCATACCACTGACACATATTCCAATATTGGTTGAACAAGTGAAGTGAAAAGCAACATATCAGAGTAGGGGTCATTGAATTCTTTAGACCAACGCTTTATAAGTCCAAGAATACCTTTTGCTTTGTTCACAATTAGACCAAAATAAACATTAAGACAAAGTTTCTTTTTCATATCAGTAATGGACTGGCAGACGGACATGGCTAAGTCGACTCAGGTAGTGACGCTGACCAGGAATATATATTTTTGTCTATACCTGCCAAGCCCTCTTATATGCGTTACAAACGAAATGACAAACTGTAGGGTATACAAAATGGTACCCGGTTATAGCCTCCATGGACATAATCTCCAAAATATTTATTAACCTTATGTTTATTTTTGCTTTGGTCATAAGCATAAATTTTTTTCGGGGGTTATGACCCCCATGAAAAATATTTTGAAGACTATGAGTGCTTTTCAGGTGGACGTAAGGCCCAGCATTTTTTGAACTTTATGTCCTTAGGGATTATGATATGACACCATAAAAAACACCCCTCTGTGGATTTTCATATCTTAAGTAGAATTCGCAATAGAAAAACGTGATGCATTTTTCAAAAACTTCAGTAAATTATCAATTCAGATAAAAAATAATAAAAAGAAAAGAGTAACATTTTGACCACGATTTCCTGAGCTTTTACTTACGAGTATTTATGCGTGTTCAGCTTCAAAAAGTGCACTCAATGTGAATCGATGAATTAAAATAAAACCTTTTTTTTTAAATTTGCTTTGATACATGTATATATATATTTGCCATATTATTTTAAGCTATACAAAATAAAATAAAAATAAATTTTAAAATTTTTTTCATAATATTGAATGAACTTCAAGCTCCTTATGGCGCTCCCACATTTCCTGTAGTTAAATGTGTGAAACCTTTAGCTCACGCGGACGTTTACGATGCCTGAAAAAAACAATGTAATTATTAAAAGTATTGATACACTAATATTGAATGATTAACTATCGCTTCCATATCTTCGCTACTCTAAATGGTAGGTTTCTCAAGAGTAACTCTTTTTCGAAAGCTGACTGGTCTGCTGGTTTAACATAAATATGGCTGATCTTCCATGTTCTAAGCCAGAAATCAAGCTACATTTTGTTGTTATTAGTTTTAAATTTTTGTACGTTACGTTTTCTTCTTACCAAAAACATTTTTCCTAATTCAGTAAGATCATCCTGTTGTTTTTTATTCCATTGTCCAGTATATACATGATAGAGCTTGTAACCTTTAACGCTTTTCTTGCCATTCGAATCGTCAGCACCGAGGGTTACCGCAATTAGCCCTAAGCACAGCACAATTTTGAGCCACATTTTTATTTCGGAAAACACGATTTAGAAATGATCAAGTACTCCTAAAATTATTTTACCTTTGTATTTACTTATATTCATTCTCGTTCAGGGTGGCACGAAAAATAAGTTTTCATTTGAAATAACGTTCGATACAGCGTTGTGAACAGCGCCTTTGCTAGAGTATTTGAAATTTATTTATCAAGATCTACAGGCGATCTACAATATTTTATACACGATGATGATTTCCTTTGGCCAGTAGTTATACTTAGTGGTTCTCTAAAAATGCAACCTTAATAATCTACCGATATTTATGACAGTTGTGCCTCGGAAAAAATACTATGCACAAAAGTTCGCACACTCCTCTACTTAATATTTCAATAAAAAAAGTTGTAACGAAATTAGCCCGTAAATGTAATTTTGCGCAACCCTGTAATTAAATAAACCAATTGCTAAATAATCATAATGTATTGCTAGAAAAAATTAAACCTGTGACAAACAGTTCCTTTATCGGAAAATTGATTTACAATTAGTTATGTTAATTAAGTAGCATAGTATAAAATCTTTGATTAGGAATAGTTCGGTAATATTATATGAAAACAGCGATCGCATTTTGCTTTCGAATAAATATTTGGCTGCAGTCTATATAGGTCAATGTGTGGGTGAGTTATTTATGGTCTCCTAAACCGTTCCTCCGATTACCGAAAGATTCAGTACATATCGTTGCCCTCAGGTAGAAAGGCCCTAGCTCATTTTTTTTTTTCGAAATTTACTTTTTCGTCGATCCTAAAAGATAACCCTCAAATACACGTCCACTCAAAATTTTGACGTGATATTTCAAAACATGGCGGACTTACACCCAATTGAAGAAAGGCCCTAATATGAAAAGCTTTCAAGCTTTTATGCAGTTTTTTCGTCCTCCTGTAAAATTGCGAAAATATGAGTTAGGACCTTTCTACCTGAGAGCGAAGATATGTTTCTTATGTTTTGTGGAAAATTCTTGGCATAGTTTAGCCTGATAAAAAATATTCAATATCACGCCAGAGCATAGCTCTTCAGCAAGTGCAAGTGATTTTGTTATTGGTATTAAGCCAAGAGAGCTCGTCGATCAACTTCACTTTGTACTATCCTACTTCAACCCCGATCACTTTTGCACTTGCTGGTACATGTGATACGTATGAAACGAAGCAGTGTCTTTGGATGATGGTTAATGTACCAGGTTTAGCACGCGTTAGCTGCTGATTTGATGAATAAATGGAATCGAAAATTGGATAGGGTCTTGATCGATTAGTCCATATTAGTGTTTCACCGAGGCCGAGGCGAGGCGAGGTTCTAGTTGATCTCGGTCTCGCCTCGTTTTATAAATTTAAGTCTCGCCTCGCCTCGGCCTCGGACGAGATCTTGCCATCACATGCCTCGCCTCGCTTCGCCTCGTTCTCGGCCGAGGCACCTCGGTAAAAAAGCGAGGTTTTTATTAAAATAAATAAAAAATTATATATGTATCAGGGCTGATAGGCTGATCAAGCCTCAAGAAATAAAATAAAATATCCCCCCTTATGTGGGGGTGGCATCACCCATTTATCGTAAACTATATTACGGAGCATCCCAAATCATAAGAAACATATATGTATGTTAAATCTTTCGTCGGTCGGTTGAACGGTTTAGGAGTCCATTAGCAACGAACATACATATATTGATCTTTATTTATATACTAGCATTACCCAGTGCGTTTCGGTTCACCTTACCGGTCCTTAGAAAGACTATTAGAATAAATCAATTTCAATGCAGTGTTGTCAATCATGCAGCTTTGCTTATAGCCTTACATGCTTTCCTAACTGATCAATCGAGGCGAAGTCATATAGAAGCTGATGCGATCCAAGCACGTCTGTGCATTAGCGCTTGGACCAAATCTGAACTCGTAAGAAGCACATGCGGATTAAAAATAAAACAAAGTAGTATACTCAAAATAAAATACTAAAATATTAGTTAAATATAGATTTTATTATAAAAATTACATTCATATTTTGAATCTGCATATGATTCTTACGAGTTCAGATTTCGTCAAAACTGGCCTCGCTCTTGGTTTCGAAAACGAGGCTAGGACGAGGCGAGGCCGAGGCGAGTACGAGGCGAGGTGCCGTGTGATCTCGCCTCGCCTCGGTCAAGCGAGGAAAATTTATTTTTCCATCTCGCCTCGTTCTCGCCTCGGTCTCGCCTCGTTCTCGCCTCGGTCTCGCCTCGTTCTCGTAGTCAAAAACGAGGCTGCCTCGTAGCCTCGGTGAAACACTAGTCCATATAGAGCACCAGGCATTTCTCTCCAGCTTCGGCTATAGCCTCTTGACTAATATCTGGGAGAAGAAACACATTAGCCAGTTCAATCAGGTGCTGGTTCCTTGGAAAAACATTCAACAGTTTGTTTTTCCTTGCAAAAAAAGGGCAGAGATGTTGTCGCATCCGCTGAGTTTCGTGAAAGCAAAGTTCGAATCCGGGTGGTAATTTCATTTCTTCTTGAAAAAAAGAAGTGGTGGAAAACAGAATACAATTCGAACTAACCACAGGCACTTTTCTAGAAGTAAACATTTCGTATGTTCAAGCCCAGAACATAAAGAAGAACGAGTAGGTCACATCCTCTCCAACTACGATAATAGTGCTTCACCGAGAACCGATAAATATCGTTCTCGTTATCGTTATCGGGACCGAGAACGAGAACGATAACGAGACGATAATAAAAAAATTATTTCTCGTATGACCGAGGGCGAGAACGAGAAAGGTCTGGCCGATATCTCGTTCTCGCCGATAAACACTTGTTTATCGTACGATAAGCATTTCGAACATTGAGCGCGTATATTTTGCACTATTTGTTTTTACAACAACACTTGCACATACATATGTATGTACATTAGGGTGATTCAAATTTTTTTTTTTTGGTTTTTTTTAAGGTGCTGTTGCTTAAAAAGTAAGTTTATGATATGAAGAAAAAGTTCACGAAATTTCAGCTCTGTAACTCAATTTTATAAGGTGGCGCCGGAGCCTGTTAGTTTTACATGTAAATTATATGGAAAAATTATTTTTTACAAAAAAGGTATCTAAATGAATAGGTGATTAGTGTTGTTGAGCTGAAAAGGGTCGTTTTTCGACGTAATTTTTTACGCTGAATCCGAATCTGGCCTCAGAATTGACCCATCATGTCGGAATTCTGAAATATTTGAGGTTAATTACCTGAAACATGATGTTTTTTGTCTACTTTCGAGGTCATGTATAGGATTCAAAGAAAGTTGATCAGCTTATTTTTAACAAAAGCATCATTTCGTACCATCCTTGCCCTTTAAAATGAGCTTTCAAGTGGTGATCTGTGATGTTTCCTTGCAAAGTTATAGCCATTTTAAAGTGACATGAATTGGATCCCCTACGAAGGGTTGCAACCCAAAAATATTAACCAACGGGTTTCAAATTCATGTAACCTTGAAATGGCTGCAACTTTGCAAGGAAGCATCACAGATCACCACTTGAAAGCTCATTTTAAAGGGCAAGGATGGTACTAAATGATGCTTTTGTTAAAAATAAGCCGATCAACTTTCTTTGAATCCTATACATGACCTCAAAAGTAGACAAAAAACATCATGTTTCAGGTAATTAACCTCAAATATTTCAGGATTCCGACATGATGGGTCAGTTAGGAGGCCAGATTCGGATTCAGCGTAAAAAATCACGTCGAAAAACGACCCTTTTCAGCTCAACAACACTAATCACCTATTCATTTAGATACCTTTTTTGTAAAAAATAATTTTTCCATACAATTTACATGTAAAACTAACAGGCTCCGGCGCCACCTTATAAAATTGAGTTACAGAGCTGAAATTTCGTGAACTTTTTCTTCATATCATAAACTTACTTTTTAAGCAACAGCACCTTAAAAAAAACTAAAAAAAAAAAAATTTGAATCACCCTAATGTACATACACGCAAACACCGACGAAAGTATTTTTTTTTTTAATAAAAACAAACAAAAAAAAAACACAAAAATATGAAAACCAAATCAAAACAATATGTGGTGATTTACATCACATTATATGGCAGCAGCAACTCCTTCGTCTCCCATCAAAATAAGCATGTTGAATTTTTGATTTGCTTATTCTTGACAGCGATGGAGCCTTTTTCACGGTTGCATTTAATTTCAGTTTGACAATATAATTATAAAACAAGTAAACGAGAATAACCGAGAAATATCGGCGATAACGAGACGAGAACGAGACGATACAGATCAAAAATGTCTCGTACGAGAACGAGTACGAGACGATAAGCTTGGCGCTACTACGAGGACGATACGATAATTTTTGAATTATCGTATCGTTCTCGTATCGGTGAAGCACTATACGATAACGTTCTCGTAGCATGTGCTTTTGTCAAGGGTGGTTCAGATAATGTTGCAGTCTACATCTTCTGTTGCTTTCGTAGTTTCAATACCATTGAGTTCAAGTGTAGAGCACAGCTGATTAATGATACGTCGTTTATTGAAATCGTTCACTATTAATTTCTCCTGAGGTATTATGATAGTTGAAGGGTCAAACAGCTTTCTTGAAGAGCTCATCTGCAGGATATCTTGCCATGTTCATGATCTCCAAAACAATTTTGAGCTTTATGTCTTTTTTTGTTTCCTGCACAAACAACATTTTTTCTGCGGGGCCACTTCTAAGAACGAACCAAAAATAGTTGGTAATAAGACTAAATATTTTTGGGTTATTTTTTTTTTTTTAGCTTGAAAATTGCATTATTCACAAACGAAAAATGTGGGCGTGATTTGATAACAGAAAAAAAGGATAGAGAATTTCTGATGCAAGGAGAGATAATGATATTAATATTAACGCTTGGCTCATCGAGCTTTTGAAATTTCCACACGATTTATATATAAGACAGTTTCAGGTTAATCACTTGAAAAAAATTTTTCACACAAAAGGGTCCAAATTCATCGGAACGAGCATGAACATATGCTTGCAATAATCATAAAAATAATTTATTCCAAGGTCAAAGTCATTGGTGGCGTGTATTTCGCAGCAACAGAAAAATGGTCATAAGATCCATGGAAGAAAAATATTTTTAAGACTACGACCGTTTTTCAAGTAGACCATAGTGTTTTTGCCTTATGTCCATTTGATATGACATCATAAAAAATAACCCTCATTCGATTCTCATACCTTAGAAATGTCAATAGAAAAACGTGAAGCCGATTTCAAAAACTTCAGTAAATTACGATTTGAGATAAAAATAAAATGAAAAGCAAAAAAAAAAAAAAAGAAATATCATCATGAATTCCTGAGTTTTTACTTGCGAGTATTTTAAAGAATAAATTTTTTCTTATAATATTGAATGAACTTCAAGCTCCATATAGAGTTTCCGCAACTCTTATATGTTAGACGACTGGAAGGTTTAGTATTTCCGGGAAAACTTTTGGTGGATTCTTCCAAGGCCTGAAAAACAATATAATTCTCTTCCAATTCCTTAATAAATATTTTAAAAGGTGGGTTTCTCAAGCGTAACTCTTTTTCGAAAGCTGACTGCTCTGAAGGCTTAACCATAATTACATTGAATTTCAATGCATCAGCCCAGATATTTTTTATTTTGGAAAACGCGATTTCGGAATGATCTAGTTACTTTCGCGATTGCTTGAGTACTGCTAAAATCCTTTTACCATTATATTTATAGGTTTACTTATACAGGGTGACACAAAATGTATTTTTAAGGTGTGAGACTTTGAATTGATTGTTTTATTTTTTTCTATCCACGTCATCTAACAAACGTTGATATTTTGAATGTTTATTCGTTCTCAGGGATCGATTGAATTGTTAAGAGACCATAAATAACACAACCACATATGTATATAGAGGTTCATGTCTAAAGATTGCAGTCTATTAGTTACTCGATAGCAAAATGTTATTGCTCATTACCGAACCATTTCTAATCAAATATTTTATGTTATTTAATTAAAAAAACTAATTGGAAATCAATTTTCCGATAAATGGAACCGTTTGTTATAGATTTAACTTTTTTCTTTAGCGTTACAGCATTTTAATTTAATAGGGTAGCGCAAAATTCTCTTTACGTGTTCAATTCGTCAAAAGTTTTTTTTTATTACGATATATTTAAATTATAAACTTTTTTGTTTAAGTATGGGGAAAATTTATTAACCTGAACGTGAAAGATAAAGCGATGGGCGAAATTAAGTACCATTGCTGCACCAGTTTCATTCCCGAAGAAATATCGGTCAATGATACTTTCGAACGATACACGGCATCAAACAGTACACTGTAGTTGTTGCTGATGAACTGCTCTTAGATTCTGCTTTCTGAAACTTTTTGCCGAAAACTTGCAGTTACTCGTAGATGATCTATTGCGGGCACGTCCCCGCATATTTATATATCGACGACCATTTGCTTTCATAGTAGAATTTCATGATTTTAATGCGTTGTTCTGTTAAGTTAAAGTAAATTTCTCAATTTTTGCATAGAAAAATATTGTTACAATAACAATTTAAAACGAATTCGAGCCATAACGACATTTTCGTGCCACCCTGTACAAGTAAACATATAAATAGAAAGGTAAAATGATTTTAGCAGTACTTAAGCAATCGTTCAAGTAACTTGATCAAACCGAAATCGTGTTTTCCAAAATAAAAAATGTTGCTTAAGGTTGTGCTGTCCTTAGGACTACTTGTAGTTGTCTTTCGTATTGAAAGTGCGAAAAGCCGTAAGATCTATGATGTGATTATTAAACCAGTGAACAAAAAACAAAATGCTGATATTGATGAATTAGAAAAAACTTTAAAGGTAAGAAGAATACGTAACGCACAAGATTTCAAAACTAACAACAATAAAATTTAGATTCATGTCTATATTAGAAGAGATAAAGTTATTCACATTACAGTATTTAATGCTGCAGATCTGCCAGTTATCGAGAAAGAGTTACGCTTGAGGAACATACCTTTTAATGTAGAGTCTCATGATATTGTTAATCTGCCTGAACGACTGGTTCCACGCACTTAACCACAAAAGATGCGGGAATGCCATAAGGAGCTTAAAGTTCATTCAATATCATGAACAAATTCAACCGTTTGTTTTTTATTTTATTTTGAATAGCTAAAAATATTATGTCAAATATATGTATCAAAGCAAAGTTTAAAAATAGAGTTTAATTTCAATTCAACGATGTAAAGTTCCTAATGATTTTTTTTTTGATCTGAAATGCTTGCTCGCTTCACGTTTTAAGATTTTAAACGTATGAGAATTGATGTAAGGGTATTTTTTATACCCTACACCGAGGGTATATTCACTTTGTCTATCCGTTTGTAATACATCAAAGGGGGCGTGGCAGGTATGGAAAAGTGTATATATTCTTGATCAGCGTCACCACCTGAGTCGATTTAGCGATGTCCGTCTGTCTGTCTGTCCGTCTGTTGAAATCAGGAAAACCAAGAAAGCTAATTGAATGAAACTTTCACATACAGGTCACATCTTCTTGCAGGCATCTTGCTATTGAAAATTGGTGAAATCGGTTGACGGACACGCCTACCGCCCATACTCTATATATATTTACTCAGCCCAATTTTGAAAAAAGTTGCAGCGATTTTGATGAAACTTGGTGATTTGGTGCACATGTGAACCAAATTCGGATTAGGCTGGGTTTCAAGTTTCCAAAAGGTCGTATAGGGGCGTGACACAGCCCTAAATTTTATCATTTATACTACCATATCTTGTAAACCGTTCAAGATATTGCGATGAAATTTGGTAAACGGATACACATCAAATATGTCTTGAATTGAGAAAAAATTGGGCGGAATTTAAAAAGTGGACGTGGCATTTTCAACATTTAAAAATTAAGATTCCGTATATCTCAAAATTGGCACAAACGATTTTCATAAAAATTTTGTAGATAATGCCGCTGAAAGCAACCAGCTCAGCCACTTTACTGAAAAGATTCGTTGAAGGGCGTGGCACAGCCCACAGTATTTATAAACGTTACATTAAGAGAACTATGAACGTAATCGTTTTGAAATTCAATGAGGTAGATTAGGTTAGATTACTATAAGGTCTCTTATTACAAAAATTTAGTCCAATAGTACCTGTGGGCGTGGCACCTCCCATATAAGCAAAAAACGTCTTCATAAATTTGCTGTATAGATGTCACTTACTATAAGCTTTAAAAATAAATAACTTTTGACACGATTGCATCAGTGGGCGTGGCACCTCCCATAAATTTGTAAGCGCTGTTTTAACTGAACTATTGCAGCAATTGTTATGAAATTTAAAATAAGTGGTTCAGTTGCCATAGAGTATATCTGAATCAAAAGTGGCTGAAATAGCACCAGTGGGCGTGGCACCTCCCATACAAATAAAATACGGTAAGTGCCATATTTATCGAAATGTGTGTGCCATCATACTAAAATTTGGTGTAAAGGGTTTGTTTATGAAAAGCTATTTCTGGATCAAAACCGGTCTGGATTGTACCAGTGGGTGTGTCACCGCCCTAAATTTTAAATTTAACTACGGCATATATCGCGAACTATACAAGCTATTGTGCTAAATTTTAATATGGGGATGTCGATCACAAATATAATTTATTGAACCAAAAGTGGGCGGAATTGGAGATGTGGGCGTGGCATATTTAAACTTTTTAATTTTTATTCGATTTTTCAACCTTTTCCAAAATTTTTCGACTTTTCCAACCCTTTAACTTTTTCCAATGTATCCTATATGTATTTTTTCGACTTTTTCAACCTCTTCAACTTTCTTGACAAGTTTCTTTATTTTTTTCGACTTTTTCATCAATTTTGAATAATTTCAAATTTTTTCAACCTCTTTCAACTTTTTTAGAGTTTTTCAACCTCTCTCAACTTTTTTCAACATTTTGCATATACTTACGACTTTTTCAACATTTTTCAACCTCTGTCAAGCTTTCTAAAATTTTACTTTTTTTTCGACTTATTCAACCTCTTCAACGTTTTTTTAACATTTATTGAAATTGTACTTTCAGTGCAGTGTAGGGTATGTGAGTTTCAGCCTGGCCGAAGATAACACCTTAACTTGTTTCTTATTAATGTTGCAAACTTACAAAATAAAAGAATATTTTTTACCATCTTTCTTTTTGTAAGTGGCGACTTCATCATATTGATAAGGTAACGAAGCTTTAGGTTGTAAGCTTTGGTAAGGTCTTCGTTTCACTTACTCATTGCTTATGAATTTATCTTTACTGAAAATAGTGGAATCACGAATCTTCTTATTTTTTAAGAAATCCCAAGTTTTTTGCTTTGATTTACATCTGAAGTGTGGGTAAAAAAATTTTGTTGTGAAACCAGCGAGCCGGGCATTTACGTCATAAGAAATTAAACATTTTTCTTGGCATTCTGGACAACTTGAGCCGGCGCCGATTGATGATGAATGATGATTCAGTCCTCCGACCTATTTGTTTGGAAACGTTCATGGTTTGTGTCTTTGATAACGTCATAGATTAAGCTTTTGCATAAAGCTTAGTTAAATTCAACCACTCGGATCACATGAGCTTTAAAGCGATCTTGGTTTGTGTCTTTGACTTTGAAAGTTTACTGAAAGTTTGGTTATGCGGTGGGTAAGTTTATGGGGAAGGCATTAAGTTTATTAAAGAAAAGTGAATTGTTTTAAGTTTATTCTGGTTTTATGATGTTTTTTAATTGAAATGACATTTGTATATAAAAATAGTTGATTAATATGAAGTGGTGAGTATGAATTTTTGTTTAAAAATTGGTTGTGATAACCCAATGTTCACAAAAACAGATGCGGATCCATTTCGAACCCATTGCGGATCCATCAGTGCGGATTCCGTTTTGTAATGCTTCAACGAATCCATTTCGAACTCGGAACGGACGTCATATACGGATCTGTTTTGGATTCGTTTTTTGTAAGTAAAACCTGTGCTAACAGCTAAAATATTTGCACTTGAACGACCACTACAATGATAAATTCTGCTTCTCTGATCTTGAACTGAACCAGTTTCATCAAATTTAATTATGATAAGCTTAATAGCACATTTTGTTGGAGCATTTTTTCTACCATATTTTGATATTTTGATTATTTGAATTTTCTTCCAACTTTTGAATAACTTTCACCATATTGAAAATAAGTTTCAATAATGAAATCACGTTGTTCACTTATGTGCCGATTCTGACAAACATCAGTGTATCAGTAAAAAATTTTGAAAATATGCCTTAGAATTTTAACAACCTTTACAAAGATTTGTTTCCCATATAAACAGAGAAATGAGGCGCCTTGTTGCAAAACCGGCCAAGTACATTTTCCATACTTTTGGAAAAATAACTAAAACGTTTATATTCATCTATATTCATTGAAAAATTAAAACATGTTTCCCACATAATAGCTTATTAAAATTTTCTTACTCAAAGCACGTCAGATCACACTTTTCGAGTTTTATTTGCGTATATTTTTGAGAAAACAATTTTGAACTTGGGCGGTTTTGATACCAATGTAATAAAAGGGGCATCTTAAGATTATTGATTGTCTTTCCTTTTCTTTTCCACATAGAACATAAAAAAAAAACATTATTAAGATTTTTACATAATATTGAAAGAACTTGAAGCGCCACAATGAAGGAACACAGATATGGGACAACTTTGATGTGCGCATTATATTATATATTGGAGTCAATAATTGGTCGCCGCAATTTTTTATATTCGATACAGCAAATGTTCATCATTTGTGTGACATTATCTTTCATGTTTAAGTTAATAAATTTTCCGCTTTTACATAGTTACTTTACTTAAACAAAAAATATTCATAATTTGTATATATTGAATTGAAAAATGATATGACGAAATCAACACGTAAAGAGCATTTTCCGCTACCTTGTGTAATGCTGTAACGCTTAAAAAAATAAATTCCTTGTGACCAACGGTTCCATTTATTAGAAAATTGATTTAGAATAATTTACTTTAATTGAGTTATATAAAATTGTTTGATTAGAAATGGTTGATCACAAAACTAATTGACTGCTATTTTGAATAAAAAACTCATGGTGTTAATTCTATTAAGTTGAAGTAAATTTCTTAATTACAATAACAATTCAGACATTTTCGTGCCACCATGTACAAGTTAACATATAAATAGAAAGATAAAACGATTTTAGCAGTAACTACTTAAGCAATCGTTCGAGTAACTTGATCATTTCTAAATCGCGTTTTCTGAAATAAAAAATGTGGCTCAAAGTTGTGCTGTCCCTAGGATTACTTGTAGTTGTCTTTGGTGTTGAAAGTCCGAAAAGCTTGATAGGTGAGACGTTCTATGAAGTGATTATTAAACCAGAGAATAAAAAACAACATGCTGATATTGAAGAATTAGAGAAAGCTTTAAAGGTAAGAAGAAAACGTAACGCACAAGATTTCAAAACTAACAAAAATAAAATTTAGATTCATGTCTTTATTAGAAGACCTGAAATGATTCACGTTATACTGGAATCTGCAGCTATGCCTGCTTTCGAAAAAGAGTTACGCTTGAAGAACATAAAACCTTTTAAGGTAGTTCCTTATGATATTCGTCCCGCCTGATTAATGGTCCTAAGCATTTAATTACAAAAGATGCGGGAATGCCATAAGGAGCTTAAAGTTCATTCAGTATCATGAAAAAATTCAACTATTTGTTTTTATTTTATTTTGAACAGCTAAAAATATTATGGCAAATATATGTATCAAATCAAAGTTTAGAAATAGAGTTTTATTTCAATTCAGCGATGTACCGTGAGTAATAGTTATAATGAATTTTTTTTTTCATATTTTCCTTTAATCTTAAATGGTTGCTCGTTGAATTTTTTTAAATCCGCTTCACGTTTTACTATTAAGATTTCAAAGGATTTTTCTTATTAATGTTGCAAACTTACAAAATTAAAGTGTGTTTTTATCATCTTCCATTTAATTGAAATAGAATAGCAATGGGAGTTCTGGCTTTAAGTCATGTGTACAGTAGAATCTCATTTATCCGGATGTAGCCTAATCCGGATCATACTATAATCCGGACAGGGTGAAAAAAGTAAAAATTTCCATACCGATTGTATTAAATAAATTTTGAATTAATGTACACATATTCCATATTCACCTCATATGGGTGCCAGGGCATAGATAGTGTTAGATCTTTTGACTTCTGCAGAAGTTGTGGAGATGTAGAGAGGGAAGAAAACATAAAACATTTTCTCTGCTCCTGCCCCGCACTTGCTAGGAAACGCCACAAAACACTTAGTTCGTTTCTATTCGATGATCTAGATGACCTGAGGCATGTTGGTATAGGTCAGCTATCAAATTTTATTAAGAGATCTGGTTGGTTCAACGAGAGGGTGTAGTGAGACACCCTGTGGTATCACAATGGATCACATTTGGTCTAAATGAGTCAGTTCGCAACTGACTGCCACTCCTACCTAACCTAATCTACATATATTCCATTACTTTTTACTTATCTCTAACGCTTATTTTGAATGGATTGTTTTTGTTTTTTGTTTTTGTTTTAAGACCTATATTACTACCTATTATTTGTTATAATAAATGAATTCGCATTTATTAGAATTTTTCTTTAATAATTTTTATATGTCTTTGGCAATCCGAACCTCTGCATCGGTCGGCTTTAATTGATCCGGATTAGCGAGATTGTACTCCATGTATTTCCTTGTGGCAGTCTAAATTCTCGAAAAGTTGTGGTAAACTTTGTTGCCACATTGATTTTTTTTAATTATAAAGCTATTTATGTGATACAATATTTTTTGTGTATTGATATTTATTCAATGTGGCAATACTGTTCTGTTAAAGCTATTAAGCCTTATGATAACTTATGTAAGTGGCGACGCCATCATGTTGATAAGGTAATGAAATTTTAGGTTGTAAGCTTTGAAAAGTTTTTTGTATTTTGTTTCACTCACTCACTGGTTATGAATTTATCTTTACTGAAAATAGTCGATTTTATCATGGATTTTAAATATTTTTTAAAAAATCCCATGTTTTTTTTACTTTAATTTGCATCTGATGTGTGGGTAAAAAATAGTTTTGATGTAAAACCAGCGAGCTGGGAATTTTAGTCATAAGAAATTAAACATTCTTATTAGAGTTCTGGGCATTTGCAACTTGAGCCGCCGCCGCTTTAGCTGATGATGAATGATAATTCATTCCTTCGACTTATTTATTTGAAAGCTTTCATGGTTTGTGTCTTTGGTAACAACATAAATTAAGCTTTGTATAAAGCTTAGTTAAATTCAACCACTCAGATCACATGAGATTTAAAGCGATCTTGGTGTGTGTCTTTGGTTTTGAAAGCTTACTGAAAGCTTGGTTATGCGGTGGGTAAGTTTATGGGGAATGCATTAAGTTTATTAAAGAATAGTGAATTGTTTTTAGTCTATTCTGGTTTTATGATATTTGTTAATGGAATGACATTTGTATATGAAAATAGTAGATCAATATGAACTGGTGAGTATGGATTTTTGTTTGATGATTGGTTGTGATAATTAACGGAATGTAGGAGGAACTTTTCAACTGCTTCAACGCTATTCGACGTGTAACGCGTAAAAAAATAAATTATTTATAAACAACGGTTCTATTTATTGGGAAATTGATTTACAATGAGTTATATAAAATTGTTTGATTAGAAATGGTTGATCACAAAACTAATTGACTGGTATTTTGAATAAAAAACTCATGGTGTTAATTGGATGAGCTGTGAACATGAAAATAGCAATGAAATCGGTAGGATAGATAAACTAGGACTTAGTGTAGAGTAACATTACGTTTAAATCTTCACTAGTGTAGAGTAACATTACGTTTGGAATTATTTCGACGTAAATACTCTGATCCATAATGCCATAAGTCTTATAAGTAGGACCAACACCATAGTAAGAAAAGTAGCACCAAACGATTGTTTTGAGCCTCAGTGTTTTTACAGTGTATTCCGGCTCATATTTAATACCGAGTGGACGTCAAACATACTGTTGTGAGCCAGTGACACCGTATAAAATGATTTTAGAATCATCGCTTCAGAAAAAATTTCTCCATTTGCCGATGATCCAGTCAACATGTTTCTTTGCAAACTGCAGACATTTTTCTTTGTGTTTTTTTTAGTGTGGAGTCTTTTTTTTGAACTGTGAGCTGATAATACTGATTCCAAGAGACGGGAGTCATATTAGACATAATTAAATTTAAGTCATAATTTGTCTGCATAGCCGATTTCATTGGATCTTTTTTGGACGGCACCACAATTTTGCCATCGACTTGTGGCGAAATTTTTCGTTTTCCAGCTCTTCTCTCCTGTTTTCAACAGATTTGATGGCGGTAATTGTCATTTTTGTTGAGCACGATATAATATCTACAATATCTTTATAAGAGTTTCTTTCTTTCCTCAACTTTAAAATTAAATTTTCGCTGATAAGCAGTGCAATATTTGGCGTGACAAAAAAGTCAAAATAAATGCATTAATTTTCAGTGTAATTTATAAAAGGATTACAAATAAAGAATATTAAACTTACTTTCATTAAAATTTAAAAAAAAATCGTTACATCATTTTAAATTGACAGGGTAGCGCAAAACTCTCATTATGGGTTGAATTCGTCACAAATTTTTTAATTTAAATATATTTTAAAAATTTTTTTGCTTGAGTGCAGTATGCAAATTAGGAAAAAAGATGACCTCAAAAAATTTCTTAATATCATTCGATATTCGTTAGCATTGTTGCATCAGTTTCATTCATTTGCCAAAAACGTGCAGTTAGATGATATATTGCGGGCACGCCCCCGTATATTTATATATCGACGACCATTTGTTTTCATATTAGCAGTTGATGATTTGTATGCGTTTTTAAAGTAAATTTCTTAGTTTTAGTTGGAAAATTTTCAAAATAAATTTTGTCACAATATCAATTCAAAACGAATTCACGCCATAAAGACATTTTCATGCCACCCTGTACAAGTAAACATATAAATAGAAAGATAAAACGATTTTAGCAGTACTTAAGCAATCGTGCGAGTAACTTGATCATTTCTAAATCGTGTTTTCCGAAATAAAAAATGTGGCTCAAAGTTGTGCTGTCTTTAGGACTACTTGTAGTTGTCATTGGTGTTGAAAGTCCGAAGTACTATGAAGTGATCATTAAACCACAGAATGAAAAACAACATGCTGACGTTGTAGAATTACAACACAATTTAAGGGTAAGAAGAAAACGTAACGCACAAGATTTCAAAACTAACAAAAAAAAAAATTTAGATTATGGTCCTTATTAGAAATCCTAAAGAGCTTCACGACTTAGTTGAATCTGCAACTTTGCCAGCTTACGAAAAAGAGTTACGCTTGAGGAATATACCTTTTAATGTAAAAGCAACCGATCAATCAGTTGGTGGTCTTCCTGGTCGTTAATAGTGCCACGCATTTAACTAAACTACAAAAGATGCGGGAATGCCATAAGGAGCTTAAAGCTCATTCAATAACATGGAAAAATTCAACTATTTGTTTTTATTTTATTTTGAACAGTTAAAATTACTATCGCAAATATATGTATCAAAGCAAAGTTTACATAACCTGCAATATGACGTAAAGCAGTGTTTTTTTGGAATTTTAGGTTAAGTTATTCCAAAAACCTAACGCGATAGAGCAATGCTGCTGGCAGATTCGAATTCAGCGCACCTAAATCCTCTAGAAATATATATTCAAGTTTAATTTTGTTGTTCTATGTCAGTGGTGGGCATGGAAATCTAACAAAAGGGCTAAACAACAACATCAAGCAACAACAAATAAAATTTTAATGTTTTTTTCCGTCATTTCCAAATTCGACAACAGCACTAAGAATACCCAAATTGCACTACAAACAAAAACAATTGCTACATTCGTCAAGACACAATGCGTCGCCGTCGCTTATGCCTTTGTGTTTTGGTTTTGTTTTCATTTGAATTCAAGTCAACGCTGTGCCTCGATTGCGTTGAAATTCTGCGAATTTTTTTTCGCTTGCTTGTGCGTCGAATAACGGTGAGGGCAATGAGGGCGGATAGGGTCACTACGTGCCCACCACTGGTCTATGTTATTGACGAAAGCACGGATTGTTCAGCTACTAACATTTTAGCTGTTTTAAGAATAAGTTTGCTGAAAGGTAAGTGTTCAGATAGATTCTTTGCTAATCATGGATTTCATCTCCCATACAAGCAACAAACGTTGAATGTTATAGACAGTGTTCTATGAGAGTAGTCTTCATAAAATTTGGTTTATGAACTTTAAATGAAAATCGACGGGATTGCAGCAGTGAGCGTGGCACCTTCCTTATTAACATAAATTTGTTAGTGAACTATTGCAGTTAATGATATGAAATTTAATTTAGGTGGCTTACTTTCTATAAGGTATATTTAAATCAAAAGCGGACGAAATATGACCAGTGGGCGTGGCGTCCCTTATACAAGTAAAATAGCTTAAGTGGCATATCTGTCGAAGTACTGAGAAATCATGCTAAAATTTGGCGTAGGAGTGTTGCTTATGGAAAGCTATTTCTGGATCAAAATCGGACTGGATTGCACTAGTGGGTGTGTCATCGCCCTAAGTTTTAAGACTAATTATGGCATATATCGCAAACTATATCAGCTATTTTGCTTCAATTGTGTGCTTTTAATGTGGATATCGAGGACGAATATAATTTATTGCACCAAAAGTAGGTGGGATTAGAAAAGTGGGCGTAAGTGGCATATTTCGATTTTTCATTTCTTTTCGATTTCTTTTAACATTTTTCATATTTTTTTGACTTTTTTGATGTTTTAACTTTTTCCAATATATCCCTTTTGTATGAGTTCGACTTTTTCAAACTTTTACAACTTTCTTCATTATTTTTTTCGACTTTAACATTGATTTTGCATTGTTTCAATATTATTCAATCTCCTCATGCATTTTTTTTGAGCTTCTCAAACTTTTCTCTATAAATTTAATTCGCCGTAATATACATACATACATATATTATTGATTCATGCTTGAAGTTTTTGAATAAAAACAATTAAAAGACTTTTACATTCAAATGTATGTGTGCCAACATTTTTTTTATTACCTAAATTAGGTCTTTTTATATTAATTTCACTTCTCATGAAAAAAACCATGAAATTTATTAAAAAATACACTACTTCGCAATAAAATTATAACAAAGTTGTATATTCTTTCGAATAATACGGTAACTCAGTTGACTTTCTTAGTAACGCAGATGCTATTCATATAAAATATTTCTGTCCTGGAGTATAAGTCTCGTGTTATAAAAAGCTGTATCTTAAAATTTTTACTAGATGTCGCCTTAGCTGAATATCACAATAAAAGTTAAAAGTCACAAGCCTTAGCTACACTGAGTTACTATAGAAACTCAACTTTAAAATAAAACAATTGATATTCTGTAAGTCTAATTTCGATTGTTTTATTGTTACTTACGATCGAAGCGTGACCACCGCGAGGGGGGAAAATAGCTAGCCGAATAATTCACCAGACTAATATCGTGAAAGGTGAGTGTGTTAATTGTATGACCGCTGAGTTACCGTCGTAAAAATGCAAGTAATGACGATATTTGCATTATTTTTATTCACAAACACAGATATTTGGGTATATATTTAGAATTGTGATAAAAATTTGCTTAATTCTTTCTCATTTTGTACACGTTGATGAAATAGTTATATGTTTACAACTGCGTTACTGCTACATAGCGTTACTATACAGAGTAATGCAGTGTTTTTTTTGGTAACGCAGTTGCTTTGAGTGTACTCCTCTAAGTAAATTATATAATTGTAACATAGATACCAGTACATGGGTTGGTTTATTTAACGGATTTTTATTTGTCAGATCTCTTTAGTAATTTTTAAGATGTTGACTTTTTTACTGCTCATATTTAAAAAAATATTTTAATGTTTGTCATTAAGCTCATCTTTTGTTAAGAATAATTATCTGTTAGATCTTCTTTAAAAAAAAGTACAAAGTACAGTGAATTAGCAACTACCGTGTTGCTAACACAACCACTGCGTTACTTTTTTCTAACTATTAAAAATACCTTGACTCCATATATGTCATGAAGTTCACCATAAGCCTAAGCTTCTCTCGCAAGTTTGTGTGTATATATATATATATATGTATTAAGGGGTTTTTTTTGGAAATTTTAAGATTTTTGTGAAAGATTTTGGTAACGCAGCGATCTTATTTCTTACAAATACTTTACTAAACTGATTATTTCTGAAGTTTATCTTAATGAGAAAATAATATTAGTTCTATTGTTTAAAAGTGCCAAACAAGTTAGCATAAAAAAGAAAATATCAAGTTTTATTTGAGTAACGCAGTTGACTTTTTTTCGACGACTTCCATTATAAATTGTCATAAATCACATAATTATCAACAAAAGTTCGGTGCAGATATGAGTATACTATAGAATACATTATAATGATTCTGACTTAGTATGAAAAACTAAAAAAATTTTTTCTTTAATTACACTAGTTTACAAATTTGAGCTTGATCTCGAGATCTGGTTTCTCATAGATTTTTTTCGATGTATTTTGGGGCGTAGATTCCAAAAATGGCAACAATTTTTTTTTTCTTAAGAATCGTTTTCGAGATATCCCCGAAAAACCCCTTTTTCGGCACTTTTTTCATTTATTTGACTATATCTCTATGAATTTTTTTTTCGACTCAAAAACGACTTTCAGCTTCCGAAAGATATTTGTATTTCCTTTCTAACGATATGCTTTTTGTTTGAATCGGATAAGATTTGATGGAGTTACATGCGCTCAAAGTCTAAAAAAACTTACTTTTTTGGTCTTTTTTGAAAAACACTGAATTTCAATTGCTCTATTTGAATGGAAAATTCCTTCTTTTTCATAGTTTTAAAATTTTAAATGATAGACTATCCTTTTACAAATATTTTAAGTATAATTTGGCGGAAATCGGACAAAAAATGTAGAAGTTATTCGAGAAAACAGTAAAACACTTGCAATAAAATTGAACGAAAATACAAAACGATTGTGTGTTTGTGAAGTCTTTACTTTTATTCTCTTTTCTTTTTAGATAAAAAACGTATGTATTTTCGTTCAATTTTATTGCAAGTGTTTTACTGTTTTCTCAAATAACTTCTACATTTTTTGTCCGATTTCCGCCAAATTATACTTAAAATATTTGCAAAAGAATAGTCTTTCATGTAAAATTTTAAAAATATGAAAAAGAAAAAAAATTTCATTCAAATGGAGCAATTGAAATTTAGTGATTTTTAAAAAAGACCAAAAAAGTCAGTTTTTTTGAACTTTGAGCGCTTGTAACTCCATCAAATATTATCCGATTCAAACAAAAAGCATATCGTTAGAAAGGAAATACAAATATCTTTCGAAAGCTGAAAGTCGTTTTTGAGTCGAAAAAAAAATTCATAGAGATATAGTCAAATAAATGAAAAAAGTGCCGAAAAAGGGGTTTTTCGGGGATATCTCGAAAACGATTCTTAAGAAAAAAAAAAAACGGTTGCCATTTTTGGAATCTACGCCCCAAAATACATCCAAAAAAGTGTATGAGAAACCAGATCCTTTTTCTTGTAAACTATTGTTATTTTTTTTTTTAAACTCATTTTTTAAACCTTTTATGAATATATATTTCAAAATATTAACTATTTTTCCTAAGCTCCATTTCGTTATGCAGCTTTAAAGATTGTTTTTCCAATCGGTTGGTTTTCGGCGATCGCATGAACGATTTCGGTGAACAGAAATAACACAAATATAGCTATTTTCATTTGACACTACCGAAACATTTCTAATCAAAAATTTTGTACAACAATTTTGAGCGTTACATCATTTTAATTTGACAGGGTAGCGTAAAACTCTCTTTACGGGTTGAATTCGTCAGAAAGTTTTTAATTTCAATATACTTAAAAAATTCCTTTGCTTTAGGAAAACAATTGACCTCAAAAAATTTCTTAACATCGTGCAATATTAACTACCATTGTAGCACCAGTTTCATTTTAGAAGAAATATCGGTCAATGATATTTTCGAACGATACACCGCATCAAACACTGCAGTTGTTGCTGACGGACTGCTCTTAGATACTGCTTTCTGAAGCCATTTGCCAAAAACGTACAGTTAGATGATATATTGCGGGCACGCTCCGCACATTTATGTATATATCGACGACCATTTGTTTTCATAGTAGAATTTCATTTAATGCGTTGTTCTGTTAAGGTAAAGTAGATTTCTCAATTTTTGTCCAGAAAAATATTGTTACAATAACAATTCAAAACGAATTCATGCCATAAAGACATATTTGTGCCACCCTGTACAAGTAAAAATATAAATAGAAAGGTAAAACGATTTTAGCAGTACTTAAGCAATCGTGGAAGTAACTTGATAATTCCGAAATCGTGATTTCCAAAATAAAAAATGTTGCTCAAAGTTGTGATCTGCTTAGGATTACTTGTAGTTGTCTTTGGTATTGAAAGTGGGAAAAGCTTAGAAAGTTTAAACGTCTATGAAGTGATTATTAAACCACAGAATGAAAAACAAAATGCTGATCTTGATGAATTAGAAAAAACTTTAAAGGTAAGAAGAAAACGTGAAGTACAAGATTTCAAAACTAACAACAATAATATTCAGATTGGTCTCTTTATTAGAAGTAATAAAGCCATTCACATTATAGAAGTTTTTCAAGCAGATCTGCCAGCTGTCGAAAAAGAGTTACGCTTGAGGAACATACCTTTTAATGTAGAGTCTAATGAACTTGCTAATCTGCCTGAAAGACTGGTTCCACGCACTTAACTACAAAAGATGCGGGAATGCCATTAGGAGCTTAAGGTTCATTCAATATCATGAAAAATTTAACTTTTTATTTTTATTTTATTTTGAACAGCTAAAAATGTTATGGCAAATATAAATATCAAAGCAAAGTTTAAAAATAGAATTTCATTTCAATTTAACGATGTAAAGTTCGTAATGAATTTTTTTAATCTTAAATGGTTTTTCTATTAAGATTTCAAAGGTATGAGAATTGATGTTGGGGTATTTTTTCTTATTAATGCTGTAAATTTACAAAATTAAAGTATATTTTTTATCATCATGCGACTTAATTGGAATAGTATATCCTATGATAACATTTGTAAGTGGCGACGTCATCATGTTGATAAGGTAACGAAGCTTTAGGTTGTAAGCTTTGGTAAGGTTTCTGTTTTTTGTTTCACTCACTCATTGCTTATGAATTTATCTTTACTTAAAATAGTGGATTTTATCATGAACTTTAAATAATTTTTAAAAAATCCCATGATATTTTGCTTTAATTTACATCTGACGTGTGGGTAAAAAAATTTTAATGTGAAACTAGCGAGCCGAGCATTTTAGTCATGAGAAATTAAACATTTTTCTTGGCATTCTGGGCATTTGCAACTTGAGCCGCCGCCGTTTGAGTTGATGATGAATGACTTTTCAGTCCACCGATTTATTTATTTGGAAGCGTTTACGGTTTGTGTCTTTGGTAACGTCATAGATTAAGCTTTTGCATAAAGCTTAGTTAAATTCAACCACTCAGATTACATCAATTTGAAATTTGATCACATGGTTTGTGTCTTTGGTTTTGAAAGTTTACTGAAAGCTTGGTTATGCGGTCGGTAAGTGTATGAGGAATGCATTAAGTTTATCAAAGAATAGTGAATTTTTTAGTTTATTATGGTTTTATGATATTTGTTAATGGAATTACATTTGTGTATGAAAAGAGTTGATTAATATGAAGTGGTGATTATGGATTTTTGTTTGAAAATTGGTTGTAATAGATAAACAGAATGTAGAAGGAGCCGAGCTGGTTTGTAAGTTTCTTGATGTTTACTACCGAGTTTTGAATAGCAGACAACGCCCAACCACTATTCCTCTTCTGGAACTCTTCCAGTTCTTTTATGAACACATCTTTAATATGCTCGGTGAATCATATATTGAGGTCAGTTTTCTGACATATAGGAGCGTTTTTGTGTTCATATATTTGAGCTTATCAATCTCCTCATGTGGCTACATTATGTAGAATTTCCAGTAAAATATGGTGTTAACCTTCAGTTCGTGTTCACTCTTTAAGCATTTTTTTATTTGGAGCTGGAAAACCTCACCACAATCATCCAGGAAACTTTTTGGAACTTTATGTACTAAGTTCAAAATGGCTCCAGTGCGTACTCTGTGAAATAGAAAAAGCATGAATTTTTGTTGTAATAATCTTATACTTTTCGTTCATAATACTTCGCAAATTTAGCTTACCGTCCACCAAAAGCTGACTTAATATTTGTCCTTTCAACCCTAGAAGAGCTCTTGTTTCCTCTGGTTTTGTTTGAAAGATCGGCTCCATTAATCAAATGTTGCACACGATATCCTTGCAATATACCGATGTTGCATGTAATAATATTTTTCTCCCCAAACCGTCTTTGCTCTTCTTAAATTATCACGGAGGGTTATTAAAGAACACCCTTTAATACCAGCTTTAATTAACTCATTGTTATTTTAAGCGTTCTCTAAAGCTAATTGAGCAGTTTTACGACAATTGTCAGATAATATGCAGCGAAGGGAAAAAACTATAATAATATTTTTTTTCGGGCTTTATGATAACTTGAAAACTTTAAAAGATATCGCACAGTTTGTAGCTTTTTTGAAATCAGCATTGTCAAACCAAAGAAAATTGATACCCATTTTGAAGAAAATGTTTCAGCCTCATCCCACCTTTGTCTGAGAGGTACATAGGTCAATGGCAAATTACCATTTCAGACAAAAAAAAAAAAATATGAAAAAAAAAAGAGTTAGATAACTATTTTGTACGTACTCACTGTAAGCCCTTGAATTTAAAAAAAAATTTTAAAAACTTTTCTTTGATACATACATTGCATGTATTTGCCATAAAATTTGTAGCAGTTCAAAATAAAATCGAAACAATTAATTACATTTTTTTCATAATATTGAATGAACTTCAAGGTTCATATGGTACTCTCACAAGCCTTGTAGTTAACGGCGAGTGAACTAGAAATTACGCGGACGATTTTTTTTTCTGAAACAAAAATTTTATTTGTTAAAATTATTGGTAAAGAAATATTCAATGATTAACTAACTTTCCCAAATCTTCTATTGTTATTTTAAAACGTAAGTTTCTCAAGCGTAATTCTTTTTCGAAAGCTGATTGCTCCGTAGGTCCAACCATAATATAACTGAAGTCCCATCTTCTAAGCTAAGTTTTGCTGTTGTTAGTTTTGAAATCCTGTACGACATTGCTTACGTTTTCTGCTTACCTTAAACATTCTTTGTAACTCGTCAAGATCAGTATGTGGTTTATTATTCTCTGTCTGAGTTACCACCTTATAGACTTTGTAACCTTTATAGGATTTCTTGTCATTCGAATTGTCAACACCAATGGTAACAACAATAACTGCAAGTAGTCCTAAGCACAAACAAATTTTATGCCACATTTTTAATTTTCGATAATACGAACTCGAAATCATGAAGTTATTTTCGCGATTGCTTGAGTACTGCTAAAATCGTTTTACTTTTATATTTAAATGCATACTTGTAAAGGGTGGCACAAAAAGGTCTTTATGATTTGCATGCATGCTATACAATGGTGCTTTTATGGGACAATTTCGACGAGTGCATTATTTTTTCCAATGGCAACATTAATTGGCCACCGCATTCACTGGACTTAACCGAGTGCAACTATTTCCCTTGGGCTTAGTGAAAAAAGGAAAAGAGCAGCAACGATATTTCAAGCTTCAGGTCGATATTTCCAATGAAATCTCTGTCAAAACACCTTAAGTTTGATACTCTACTTAGACAAAAAAATTAATAATTCATGTTGCAATAAAAAAAGTTGCTACGAATTTAACTCGTAAATTTAATTTTGCGCTACCCTGTAATAAAATCAATGGATTGCTGAATAATCATACTGTATCGCTCAAAAAAAAAAACACACTGTGACCAAATGCTACATTTGTCGGAAAATCGACTTACAATGAATTAGTTTAATTAACCCTCCGATCAGCTATGACGTATGAGACGGTAAGTGGAGCGAATGGGTCTGGCCAGACCCATACATATTAGAGTGGTTTAAAATATTAAAGTTGCTCAAAACTTCACATCGCCGGGCATCAAAAGTTTTGTATTGGTGCCAATAAGAACCACATAAAATTTGGTCCATTTCAGAAAACATTTGATGGACCCGCCACCGTTTTGAAAACTAGAAAATGGTCCTTAATCTACCGAAAATCATTAATATCTCTCCGAAGCTACCTCCAAGAGGGATCAAATATATGACAAGGTCCCATTATTTTTTCTCCTGCAACATTTTTCCCCAACATACTTACCCCCTATCGCAACCTCTTAGGGGGTCTCCCCTGCAAAAACGACATTCTTCCGAAATTATGAAATTGACTTCCCCCTTTCTCAGATGCCTCTGGAGGGGTA
The DNA here is from genome assembly GCA_949775025.1 of Tricholauxania praeusta. Lineage (NCBI taxonomy): Eukaryota > Metazoa > Arthropoda > Insecta > Diptera > Lauxaniidae > Tricholauxania > Tricholauxania praeusta. Next base: position 121,235,293 of record OX459030.1, on the reverse strand, counting down.
AAACGCTAGACCAACTTGCATTATTTTTACACTCCTAAGCTTTTTCATTGATACACCTACCCCCTCTCTGCCACCCTTTTGGGGGCGCCCTACAAAAAACACAAAATATTTAAAAAATTTGGAAAAATAATTCAAAGGTCCCTCGGAGTGACGCGTAGAGCGTTCATTTGTATCACCAGGTCCTTTTATATTTTCTTCTCCAATATATTTCCCATACATACTCACTCACTATCTGCAACCTTTTTGGGGTCCCCCTACAAAAAACCACAAAAAATTTGAAAAACAATTCATAGCTTTCCTGGAGTGACCCGTAGAGGGGTCAAATGTATTACCAGGTCCTCCCTACATTTTTTCCGGACGTACTTACCCCCTTTCTCAACCCCTTTGGAGAGATCTGAGTTCTGCCTTTGATTAATTATTTCTCTATCAATTTCATGACGACCCGTTTGGCTTGGTTCGTCTTTCGTTAGCCACCTGGTGGATTTCCCGTATAAATAAATTCCATTCAAGATATACATAATTTGAAACGGATTTTAATTCGTTCGCTGTATGGATATATCTGCTCAGTTCAGTTGACAGTACGGGGTGTATGCCATCCCTAAGTTGGTCATCATCATGAGCCATACATCGTACACGGCTGCAGACTTACTTTGTTGAACCCTCTCCACACGAATGTTATCGTTATCGAAGTGAATGTACATAAGTGGTTAAGTGCTTGAACCGGAAGAAGGCAATGGTAGCTTTCTAGATTGGGAATTGTCGTGGAACACACCAGCTAACGGCAACATCCCAAAGAAGGCAAAATTTCTGTTTCTTATTAGGCTGCACTTCGTTTCATAGACGAAAGTTTTCAAGAGCTTTTCGATTTGGCTTGGTGATTCGGCAATGTTACTCGTAATGACCCTTTTCGGATAAACTTTGGTATATTATGGGAATGTGACCTCCCAGAATGTAGTGAATACAACTCATCAACATGGTCATTATCGTAATAGTCCAAAGCGACCTCTAACTCAATCACTGGTTCAATACTGGATGACGGAATTTGTTTGGTCTGCTCAGACCCATGTGCACTTGATTGACGAAAAATTTTGAAACACAATTTCTCACTACAAATACATCGGAAACGTATCGTTTACTGTCCTATAGCGTTTACCTCACCGATCATGAGGAAGTCATGAACGGTGACCGCTCAGAAATACTTAGATAAAAAGATAAACTAATTTAAAACCGATTATGGTCTGGCCAGACCCATACGCTCATCGGAGGGTTAAACAGTATAAAATTTTTGATTAGAAATGGTTCGGTAATTTAAACAAAAATAGCTATCAAATTTTGCTAGCGAATAACATACTGGCTGTACTCTATATATTGCTGCTCAATGCATACAGGTGTGGGCGTGCGCTGTTTCTGGTCTCCGAAATTGTTCAACCGATCGCCGAAAGACTTAGTGCATATCTTTCTCCTGTTTTAAGCGTTGTTTGGTTTAAAACAAAGACTAGGCAATGCCACGTCTTCTCATATAAGAGAAAAATATCGTTCGGGCGAAAGTGAGTTTCGAAAAATGAGAATCCGTATGAGAATAAAACGATATATTTTGTATCGTCTCAGATTAAGGTCCAGAATATTTATTTCGATATCCAATGCATGGGCTTTATGCTTGAATTGCCATTACTAATGTTCTATTTTATGCAACAATTAGACCATTTTACTTCACTCAAGTGATCTGCAACGCAAATATCGCAAGTGATGTTTTGAAATAAAAAAAAAAGAAATCATTTTAAAAACTGGCACTCTTGTGATAATAAAATCACGAAGCCACGTCAATTCCATAAGTCTGCAGAGAAACGCAATACGACATCGTTTTTATTTTTGTATGAGTGCTTTCAGGTAGAGTAATTTTGTAGTATTTAAAAGAATATTTTTTAATCATACACCGTCATTCAACGTTGTTCCCCAAAACTTTTTTTAATTGAAATGGGCAGCTGATGTATTTACGTTTTGCTTAAAAAAAAAAGAACATTTTTAATTTTTATTTAGTTTTTTCTACTGTTTTCCAACACTAATTTTCCTTTTAAGAAGTATAAGATTTCTACCCTAGAAAAACTAAATTCCAAGCACAGTAGTACAGTCATTTGGTTATAAAAAAAGACGTTACCTGTAGTGTTTCGACAATATCTCCTTTCTGACTCATTTTACGATAAAAATATTGATATACAAAATAAAACTAGAAGAAATTGCCTACAATTTATGCTATAATCTTTTTTTTCATAAAATCAATAATTTTGGCGTACGTGATTGTCAGTGATAGGCTGAGCATTTTTTTCGTTTAAGAATCAAGAAAAAAGACAATTAAGTCGAAATATGATAAAAGATATAATTTTGTTAGCGTGCAACATTAATAAGAAAAAATACCACTCCATCAATTGTCATACCTTTGAAATCTTAATAAAACAACATAAATCAGATTTCAGAAAACTAATTTCAGAAAAAAAAAATTTCATTACGAACTCTTACGTACTCACTGTGCATCGTTGAATTTAAATAAAACTCTATTTTTAAAATTTGCTTTGATATATATATTTGCCATAACATTTAAGCTTTTCCAAAATAAAATAAATAGTTAAATTTTTTCATAATATTAAATGAATTTCAAGCTTTTAATGGCGTTCTTGCATCTCTTGTAATTAAGCATGTGGTAGGTGTGCCTACATTCCCATCCCTCCCTTACCCACTGTTGATTTACTGAAAAACAATGAAATTGTTAAAAGTGTTGGTTCACAAATAATCAGTGATTAACTAACTCAAAACGTATGTTGCTCAAGCGTAACTTTTCTTCGAAAGCTGATTGGTCTGCAATTGGAACCAAAACTGCACCAATTCTCAGTCTTCTATACAAGACATCAATCTAAATTTGGCTGTTGTTAGTTTTGAAATCTTGTGCGTTACGTTTTCTTTTTACCTTAAAGATTTTTACTAATTCATCAAGATCAGCATGTTGCTTTTGATTTTGATTTATATCTTTTTCAAAATACAATTCATAAAATTGGTAACTCGAATTGTCAGCACCGAGGGTTACCGCGATTAGAACTAAGCACAGCACAACTTTGAGCCACATTTTTATTTCGGAAAATACGATTTAGAAATGATCAAGTTACTCTTGCGAATGCTCCTAAAATCGTTTTACCTTTCTATTTATCTGCATAAATAAAACAGGGTAGTCTTTATGGTTTAAGCTCGTTTTAACTTGTTATTTAGTATGTAAAATAATAATTGTTTCAGATTTTTGCAAGATTTGGGTTATCGATCATAAATCATCGAGTTTTATTTGGAAGACCATTAATTGTTGATATTTAAATGTGCGAATCGCACCAGCAGTGCCAACAATAAGATACACGTCTTCGGCAAAGAAGTTCAAGCCGAATCCAAGAACCCAAGACAACTACCGAAATTTTTTTTTTGAAATGATACTGGTGCTGCAATGGTCCTTAATAGCGTACGTACCGTATGTTCGAAATATCACGAATGTGTGACACAAAATATGTCAAAGCTCAAAGCTAATGTTGCGCTACCCTGTAATTGAATAACTAAATTGCTCTATAATCAAAATGCATCGCTTAAAAAGAAAAATAAGCTATGACTAAATGTGGTATTTGTTGGTTTAACTAATTTGTATAAAATTTTTTATTAGAAATGGTTTGGTTATACCAATTTGCTATGAAATTACTAATGAGCTGCAATCTGTATACAGCAAAACTGTTCACAAAAAACATATTTCTAGTTTTAGAGCTGTATTTTTTTTTTTGTAAAAAAGGTTTAAAAGAAAGGTATGCAGAAAACTTACAAATTCTTTATTTTAGTTAAAAAAAAATCAAAAACTAAGATATTTCACATTTTGTTTAGCTTGGGTAGTTATTTTTATACTTAGTCTTTTGTGAACAGTTTTGTGACTTAAAGTAATATAAATATTTTAAATTATTTTTTAGTATTTTATGTGGCCGCTTTTAGCTTAAGTGGTGATGTGTATTTTCTTAGGCATACTCGCTTTTAATTTGTCTATTGTTTGAGTACTGATCACGGACCATTGTTCATTGGCGACCTTCCATAGGTCGTTCAGATTTTGTGCGGTTGTTTGACTCATAGATATTTTTTTTTGAATATTCCACAAATGGGTCGAAAACGGTCCTTTCCTGGGTTCGGAGCCACTCTAAGTGATGCCTAAAATCCATTTTTGACAATTTTCTATCGATTTTAGCAAAAAAAAAAATGTCCGAAAATGGTCCTTTCCAGGATACGGAGCTACTTTAAATTATGTCAAAAAACAATTTCCGACCTTTCTCCGTTTTTTAAGAAACTTCCTAAAATGTTCCACGTGAGTATCACAAAATTTTTTGATACAATCTGTGCCTTTGATTCATGAGTAGCTCACGAAACACTCATATACTCATGCGAAATGAGACGATATGAATCATATGGTTTTGCATATGGGGGGTGTGGCACTGCCCATTTTGTTAGTGAAACTTACTTTTGCTTGTATTTTTAATATATATGTGCCAAATCTCATTTATCTGCGTCAAACAGTCGATGGGATATGATGAATTTGATTTTGTTTTTATATGAGGCACGGGTCATTACTCATTTTTTTCCTAACTCAACTATGCTAAGAACCTTCCCCAGATAATATTTACGAAACATTCAAAAAAAAACTTGATCTTGGACGACGCGGTATAAATTCGATGTGCGGCCTTCATGAAGATACTATTTAAAAAATACGTTTGTTTGAGGGCCACCCTAAATATGCACCCTAAAAAACTATTTTATAGCGTAAGCTGTGACTCTCAATATAAAAGCCACGTGGTGTAAATTTTATGATAATCATGAGAAAATGATATATTAAAATATTTTTGTATAAGGGCTACCCTGAATAAAAATGTTAAGGCCTAAGCTGTGCCTCCGAGTATAAAAGCTACGTGGCGTAAATTTGGTGTTAATCAATTTAGCGGTCTTTGTGAAAATGCTATTTTAAAAATAATTGCTTATGAGGGCCACCCTAAATGGAAGTTTAAGAAAAAAAAAACATTATAAATAAGAATAAAATCAAATTTTCTTTGTTTTTTTGGCAAAATCCGAAAAATGACAATTTTGCAGCTTTGGTAGCAACCCTAAGAGTATTTTTTTTTAAACTTTTTGAATGAGGATATACTCGAACATGTCCATTTATTTGAAAATGTTTAATGTTTTCGGTACATTTTATTGTTTTTTCTAAAATTTTATGATATAGTGAACAGAAAGTTTCTGCACTTTTTTACGGTAACTATACTGGTATTGAAGTAAAAAAAATTCAGAAAATTAATAGTTCTAATTTTTAACAAAAATATATTGGAAAATAGTAGACAAAGCCATTTAAGTCAAAAGATGGTAAAAATGAAAAAATTTCTGATTTTTCGATTCTCCTACCATGCAAATTTTATCGCACTCAGTTTATATCGTTGAATTTAAATAAAACATTTTTGCTTTAAATGAAATATTTTTTTTTCTAAATTTGCTTTGATACATATATATATTTGCCATAACATTTTCAGCTGTTCAAAATGAAATAGAAACAAGTAGTTACATTTTTTAATAATATTGAATGAACCTTAAGCTTTTTATGGCATTCCCACATCTCTTGTTGCTAAACGTGTGGAATCCCTAGTAGCAATGGCATAGGCTTTGGTGGATTCCTTAAATGACTGAAAAACAAAGAAATTGTTAAAATTGTTGGTTCACAAATAATCAGTGATTAACTTACTCTTCATAATCCTTAATCCATATAACAAATTTTATGTTTCTCAAGCGTAACTCTTTTTCTAAAGCTGACTGCTCTGCAGGTGCAACCAGAACTGCACCAATTGTCGGTAAATTCCACCAGACTTCAAACTAAATTTTGCTGTTGTTAATTTTGAAATCTTGTGCGTTACGTTTTCTTCTTACCTTAAACATTTTTTCTAATTCATCAAAATCTGCATGTTGTTTTTTATTCTGCTCTATATCTGCTTCAAAATACACATTATAAGCTTTGTAACCTTTATATAAACTCGGGTCCCTCTCCTCGAAAGCACCACAGGCAACCACTGCAATTGGCACTAAGCACAGCACAACTTTGAGCCACATTTTTTATATCGGAAAACACGATTTAGAAATGATCAAGATACTTCCACGATTGCTTAAGTATTGCAAAAACCGTTTTACCTTTCTATTTATATGCATGTTGGTACAGGGTGGCACAAACTGGTCTCTATGGTTTGAGTTTGCTTTATTGTGAAAAATAATATTTTTTCTTAGAATTTTACAGAAAGAATTGGAAAATTTAATATAGAACGAACTTCGACATATTATCGAACATAAATCATAGAATAATATTTGGAAAACCCATGATTCTTGATATTAAAATATGCGAATCGCACCTGCAGTGCCAGTGGTTCAAGCAGAATTCAAGAATCCAAGACAAGTACCGATATTTTTTTTTGGAAATGATACTGGTGCTGAAATGGTCCTTAGTAGCGTACGTTGCTGTTAAGGCCAGCTATGTAAAGTCAAAAATAACTGTTATTCCAACAGGATGGAACTACAGTGCATTCAATGGGTCTGTTATGGGACAACTTCGTATTCACCGGACTTAACGGAGCGCAACTCTTTTTTTTCGGCTCTCAAACTGAAAATCAATATTTGCAATGAAATTCAAGTCATGTTGCCTTAATTTTTTTCGAAAAGTCATGGAAGATATGTTCAAAATCGCACAAATATGCGAAACAAAAAATGTTCGCCACTTGTGAGACGTTGTTTTTTTCCCGTTTAGCTCAATAAAATTTCCCATTTTATACTCTACTTAAGCAAAAACATTTATAATTTATGTTAAAATGAGAAAAGTAGAAATGATTTAACCCTCAAAGCTAATTTTGGCTACCCTGTAATTGAATAACTAAATTGCTCTATAATCAAAATGCATGGCTTAGAAAGAAAAATAAGCTGTGACTAAATGTGGTATTTGTTGCAAAATTGACATTAAGTTGGTTTAACTAATTTGTATAACATTTTTTATTAGAAATGGTTTAGTTATACCAATTTGCTATGAAATTACTAATGAGCTGCAATCTATATACAGCAAAACTGTTCACAAAAAACATATTTCTAGTTTTAGAGCTGTATTTTTTTTTGTAAAAAAGGTTTTAAAGAAAGGTATGCAGAAAACTTGCAAATTCTTTATTTTAGCTAAAAAAAATCAAAAACTAAGATATTTCAATTTTGTTTAGCTTGGGTAGTTATTTTTATACTTAGTCTTTTGTGAACAGTTTTGTGACTTAAAGTAATATAAATATTTTAAATAATTTTTTAATATTTTATGTGGCCGCTTTTAGCTTTAGTGGTGAAGTGTATTTTCTTAGGCATACTCGCTTTCAATTTGTGTATTATTTGAGTACTGATCACGGACCATTGTTCATTGGCGACCTTACATAGGTCGTCCAGATTTTGTGCGGTTGTTTGACTCATAGATATTTTTTTTTTAAGTATTCCACAAATTTTCAATGGAGTTAATATCTAATGACATTTCGTTGTAATTTTAGCCATATACTTCGGGTCATTATCCTACAAAGAGATAGCCGAATTTTTCTAGACTGGGTGGGTATAAGGCCACTTGAATATTTAAATAATCTCTTGCTTCCATTATTCCCATGATATTACGAAGAACTTCCTGTTTATTACGATGAAAACAGCTTAATTTAAAATTTTTATCTTTAACCCCTATGGACTCTATTTCGAAGTGAATTTTGACCTTTCTTATGTGACATCAATATATGTATGTAAAACCTGTTCAGGAGTTTCCAACAAAAATGATTTTTAGAAAAGCCATATCTGCAATTTTCCATGACTATACCTCGAAAACTAGATCCGAATGATACTACTTTTTTAATATATTCTGCTTTATATTCATGAAGCAGTGAATGGCTTAAGCCACTTATGTTGAACTGTAGTACAGATAAACTGTTTTTTTTTCTCTCTCCAACCGATGTGGAAAGGTCGAAAATGGACTTTGGACATCACTTGGGGTGGGTCCGGACCGTGGAAAATACCGTTTTTGACCCATTTCCTTAACATTTTTAGTGTAGTTCCGGACCCTGGAAGGACCGTTTTTGACCCATTTTTAGAAATTTATTTTTTCTCAAACGAAAGATAGCTCGAAAATATTTTTGGACATCACTCGAGAACCTGGAAAGAACCGTTTTTTACCTAGTAATGTCGAAAAATATTTTTGAGCTATCTTTCGTTTGAAAATACAAATTTTTTTTTTCCGAAAATGGGTCGAAAACGGTCCTTTCCTTGGTTCGGAGCCACTCTAAGTGATGTCTAAAATCCATTTTTGACAATTTTCTATCGATTTTAGCAAAAAAAAAATGTCCGTAAATGGTCCTTTCCAGGATACGGAGCTACTTTAAATTATGTCAAAAAACAATTTCCGACCTTTCTCCGTTTTTTAAGAAACTTCCTAAAATGTTCCACGCGAGTATCACAAATACTCATGCGAAATGAGACGATATGAATCATATGGTTTTGCATATGGGGGGTGTGGCACTGCCCATTTTGTTAGTGAAACTTACTTTTGCTTGTATTTTTAATATATATGTGCCAAATCTCATTCATCTGCGTCAAACAGTTGATGGGATATGATGAATTTGATTTTGTTTTGATATGAGACACGGGTCATTACTCATTTTTTTCCAAACTCAACTATGCTAAGAACCTTCCCCAGATAATACGAAACATTCAAAAAAAAAACTTGATCTTGGACCACGCGGTATAAATTCGATGTGCGGCCTTCGTGAAGATACTATTTAAAAAATACGTTTGATTGAGGGCCACCCTAAATATGCACCCTAAAAAACTATTTTATAGCGTAAGCTGTGACTCTTAATATAAAAGCCACGTGGTGTAAATTTTATGATAATCATGAGAAAATGATATATTAAATAATTTTTGTATAAGGGCCACACTGAATAAAAATGTTAAGGCCTAAGCTGTGCCTCCGAGTATAAAAGCTACGTGGCGTAAATTTGGTGTTAATCAATTTAGCGGTCTTTGTGAAAATGCTATTTTAAAAATAATTGCGTATGAGGGCCACTCTAAATGAAAATTTAAGAAAAAAAACATTACAAATAAGAAAAAAATCAAATTTTCTTTGCTTTTTTGCCAAAATCCGAAAAATGAAAATTTTGCAGCTTTGGTAGCAACCCTAGGAGTATCTTTTTCTTAACTTTTTGAATGAGGATATACTCGAATATGAATAAATTTTTCGAAAATCGTGTGTTCCCGAAGAACATGTCCATTTATTTGAAAATGTCTAATGTTTTCAGTAGATTTTATTGTTTTTACTAAAATTTTATGATATAGTGAAAGCTTCTGCACTTTTTTACGGTAACTACCATATACTGGTATTGAAGTAAAAAAAATTCAGAAAATTAATAGTTCTAATTTTTAACAAAAATATGTTGGAAAATAGTAGACAAAGCCATTTAAGTCAAAAGATGGTAAAAATGAAAAAATTTCTGATTTTTCGATTCTCCTACCATGCAAATTTTATCGCACTCAGTTTATATCGTTGAATTTAAATAAAACATTTTTGCTTTAAATGAAACATTTTTTTTTTCTAAATTTGCTTTGATACATATATATATTTGCCATAACATTTTCAGCTGTTCAAAATGAAATAGAAACAAGTAGTTACATTTTTTAATAATATTGAATGAACCTTAAGCTTTTTATGGCATTCCCACATCTGTTGTTGTTAAACGTGTGGAGCCTTTTATAGAAATGGCCCAATATTTGGTGGATTCCTTAAATGACTGAAAAACAAAGAAATTGTTAAAATTGTTGGTTCACAAATAATCAGTGATTAACTTACTCTTCATAATCCTTAATCGTTATATCAAAACGTATGTTTCTCAAGCGTAACTCTTTTTCTAAAGCTGACTGCTCTGCAGGTGCAACCAGAACTGCACCAATTGTCGGTAAATTCCACCAGACTTCAAACTAAATTTTGCTGTTGTTAATTTTGAAATCTTGTGCGTTACGTTTTCTTCTTACCTTAAACATTTTTTCTAATTCATCAAAATCTGCATGTTGTTTTTTATTCTGCTCTATATCTTCTTCAAAATACACATTATAAGCTTTGTAACCTTTATATAAATTCGGGTCCCTCTCCTCGAAAGCACCACAGGCAACCACTGCAATTAGCACTAAGCACAGCACAACTTTGAGCCACATTTTTTATATCGGAAAACACGATTTAGAAATGATCAAGATACTTCCACGATTGCTTAAGTATTGCAAAAACCGTTTTACCTTTCTATTTATATGCATGTTGGTACAGGGTGGCACAAACTGGTCTCTATGGTTTGAGTTTGCTTTATTGTGAAAAATAATATTTTTTCTTAGAATTTTACAGAAAGAATTGGAAAATTTAATATAGAACGAACTTCGACATATTATCGAACATAAATCATAGAATTTTATTTGGAAAACCAATGATTGTTGATATTAAAATATGCGAATCGCACCTGCAGTGCCAACCTAATTGCACGTCTTCGGCAAAGTGGTTCAAGCAGAACTCAAGAATCCAAGACAAGTACCGATATTTTTATTGAAAATGATACTGGTGCTGAAATGGTCCTTAATAGCGTACGTTGCTGTTAAGACCAGCTATGTAAAGTCAACAATAACAGTTATTTCAACAAGATGAAACCACAGCGCATTCAATGGCTCTATTATGGGACAACTTCGTAAACACCGGACTTGACGGAGTGCAACTATTTTTTTTCGGCTCTCAAACTGAAAATCAATATTTGCAATGAAATTCATGACACGTTGCCTTAAATTTTTGCGAAAAGTTATGGAAGATATGTTCAAAATAGCACGAATATGTGTGATATATGTTGTTTTCTCGTTAAACTTCAATAAATTTTTCCATTTTATACTCTACTTAAGCAAAAACATTAATAATTTATGTTGAAATGAGAAAAGTAGAAATGACTTAACCCTCAAAGCTAATTTTGCGCTACCCTGTAATTGAATAATTAAATTGCTCTGTAATCAAAATGCATCGCTTAAAAAAAAAAAAAAAACTGTGACCAAATATGCTGTATGTCGAAAAATTGACATTTAGTTGGTTCAACTAATTTGTATGAAATTTTTTATTAGAAATGGTTCGGCTATATCAATTTGTTATCAAATTACTAATTGGCTGCAATCTACACTGGTGGTCAAGAAAACCGCACCACTGGCAAAACTGTTTTTATATGTTAAAATGAAAGCAATTTCGTATTTTTTTTTTAACTTCGATTAATGGGACTTTCAGCTGTCAGTTGATTAAAAAGCGACTAACGAACCAAGGTGTATCGTATCGTAGTTGAGCTCAAATGCGGCCAAATCCTACATTGCACAATCCTACCTGTACTAACGAAAATGTCAGCGCTTCTTCGGAAAACTGGTCTATTGACCTAACTGATCAATTATTTATAACTGCTGCATGAATCACCAATTATTATTGTGCATTATTGGCGCCATCGGATACCACCCATAGTTGGTCACGTATAGCTTTGCAGTTTCTGCAGAATATTTTTAATAGGTCTATCTTATTTCCTAGATGCTGTTGACCATTTTTGTTTAAAATCCCTCGTGAAAAATCGCTATTCACGTATTAATCGTCTGAATTTTTCCAGTGAACAAATTGTTATTTTAAACAAAGGATTTTTTAAATAATTGATCTTTTCTTCGATCGAACGCACCGCACTCTTCTATATGTGGCTAAAGATTTGAGTTTTAGACATCGTTTTGAACTTTCCATTCAGATTTGTGAAGAAAATGCGCCACTAAGTAAATTTTATAAAAAGCGTATGTTCACAGTCAGACCAATAAAAACAAGTTAAGGTGTTATTTTCGGCGAGGCCGAAACTCACATACCCTACACTGCACTGAAAGTACTTTTTCATCAAATGTTAAGAAGACGTTGAAGAGGTTGAATAAGTCGAAAAAAATGTGAAATGTTAGAAAGGTTGACAGAGGTTGAAAAATGTTGAAAAGTCTTAAATATATGCAAAATGTTGAAAAAAGTTGAGAGAGGTTGAAAAACTCTAAAAAAATGAAAGAGGTTGAAAAAATTTGAAACCATTCAAAATTGATGAAAAAGTCGAAAAAATAAAGAAACTTATGAAGAAAGTTGAAAGAGGTTGAAAAAGTCGAACAAATACATATAAAATATATTGGAAAAAGTTAAAGGGTTCAAAAAGTCGAAAGAATATGGAAAATGTTGAAAAAATCGAATAAAAATGAAAAATTTGAAATATGCCATGCCCACTTCTCCAATTCCGCCCACTTTTGGTTCAACCAATTATATTTGTGATCGACATCCTCATATTAAATTTCAGCACAATAGCTTGTATAGTTTGCGATATATGCTGCAGTTTAATTTAAAATTTAGGGCGGTGACACACCCACTGGCACAATCCAGCCAGGTTTTGATCCAGAAATAGCTTTTCATAAGCAAACCCCTAACACCAAATTTTAATATGATTGCTCACATATTACGATTAATATCCCACTTACCGTATTTTATTTGTATGGGAGGTGCCACGCCTACTGGTGCTATTTCAGCCACTGATTCAGATATACTCTATAGCAACTGAACCACTTTCATCAAATCTCATAGCAATTGCTGCAATAGTTTACTTAAAACAGCGCTTACAAATTTATGTTAATATGGGAGGTGCCACGCCCACTGATAAAATTCTGTCAAAAATAATTTATTTTTAAAGCCTATAGTAACTGACATCTAAACACCAAATTTTATGAAGATTACTCTCTTAGTACACTATTTATAACAATAAACAGTTTTTGCTTATATGGGAGGTGCCACGCCCCCAGGTACTATTGTACCAAATTTTTGTAATAAAAGACCTTTCAGCAAGTATATCTACCTCATTTAATTTCATCACGATTACGTTGTTCGTTCTCTTAATATAACGTTTATAAATATTGTGGGCGGTGCCACGCCTTTCAACGAGTTTTTTCAATAAAGAGGCTGAGCATGTATTGATGACAGCTTTCAGCGGCATCATCTCCAAGATTTTTATGAAAATCGTTTGTGCCAATTTTGAGATATATGGAATCAAAATTTTTAGCAGTTGAAAAATGCCACGCCCACTTTTTCAATTCCGCCCACTTTTATCTCAACTCAAGATATATTTGATATGTATCCGTTTACCAAATTTCATAACAATATCTTGCACGGCTTACGAGATATGGTGGTATAAAAGTTAAAATTTAGGGCTGTGCCACGCCCCTGTAGGAAGCTTTGAAAACTTGAAACCTAACCTAATCCTAATCTTGTTCACATGTGCATCAAATCTCCAATTTTCATCAAAATCGCTGCAACTTTTTTCAAAATTGACCTGGGTATATATAGGGTATGGGCGGTAGGCGTATCAGTTAACCGATTTCGCCCATTTTCAATAGTAAGATGCCTGCAAGAAGATGTGACCTGTGTGTGATAGTTTCATTCAATTAGCTTTCTTGGTTTTCCCGTAAAACTGATTTCAACAGACACCCACACAGACAGGCAGACAGACAGACAGACGGACATCGCTAAATCGACTCAGGTGGTGACGCTGATCAAGAATATATATACTTTTCCATACCTGCCACGCCCCCTTCGATGTGTTACAAACGGAGAGACAAAGTGAATATACCCACGGTGTAGGGTATAAAAATCATATTAAAAAAGGCGCAAAAAGGTGCAACATTTCTTTTTTCGAAATATGTAGTAGACGAATGAGACTTTATACCAAACCAAAAATTTTGTTTTGCTAAATACTGACAACATTGAAAAAATATCCTTTTATTTAAAAATGAATTTTTTCATTCCCACCAGTTTGAGGAATTTTGTTGTATACATAATTGAATGCACTGCAAATATGTTTCGTTAAGATGTAATACATACCCTGAACGTCCATATTTATTACAAACAAACCAAACACAAAAAAAATCTCTTAACGCAAAGGAATAGTTAAAACAAAAACGATTTGAGAATAACTATTTACTTTACGTGTTAACAAAAAGTTTCAACTGTATTGGCCGTAACCTGACACACGACGATCACAGGGACAGAATATTAATGCCATCTGACGTCAAAACTATTCAACTATAACACACAAAAAATGAAAAAAACGGGTCTAGCTTGTGCTCAAAACTACAAAAAAATGTCATTTAGTCGGATGAAAGTAAATTCAACTTACTATGCGCCGATAATTTGACGTAGGTGCGTCATTCTGATGTAGATCGTTAGAAAGAAAACTGCATAGTGAAAATAGTAAAATTTCCATAGAGCCAGATGATCTGGGGATGTTTTTTAGTTAAGTTGCTTAAAATTTTTGATTAGAAATGGTTCGTCAATATCAAACAAAAATAGCGATCACATTTTGCTATCAAATAACAGCAGTCTATTTGTGTGTGTGCTGTTTTACATATGTTTCCCCTGTTTCATGGAAGTTTTTCTTATTAGAAATGGTTCGTTAATATCAAACGAAAATAGCGATCACATTTTGCTATCAAATAACTAAATGGCTACAATATTTATATATAAAGCTCAATGAGTGTATGTGGGTGTGTGCTACTTCTGGTCTCCGAAATCGTTCAACTGATCACCGAAAGACTGAGTGCATATGTTTCTCCAATTTTGTGAAAAGTTCTAAGCATGTTTGACTTGAAACAAAAAATAGACGATGCCACGCCTTCGAATGTAAGAGAAACATAAAGTTCATTATATCACATCAACTGCTTGACGAATGACTGATGAATGAGACTTGGTACCTACATAAAATGTACGGGGAAAAGTGAGTTTCAATGAACAAATCGGCGGTAAAATAAATTCAGTGGGTAACCATTTAAGATGAAAAAAAAAAAAAAAAACATCTTACATTGTTGAAATTTGCTTTAATACATACATATATTTACCATATTATTTTGAGCTGTTCAAAACAAAAAAAAAAAAAAAAAGTATAATAATATTAAATGAACACCAAGTTACTTATGGCATTCCCGCATCTCTTGTAGTTAACTGCGTAGAGACTTTTCTAACGTATCGTTTCGTATCCTGAACACTTCCAAATCTGAAATCCATATTTTAAAAGGTAGGTTCCTCAAGCGTAACTCTTTTTCGAAAGTTGACTGCAGCGTAGGTGCAACATCAATTGTAGTGGTGTGTGGTGTTCTTAACCAGATAAAAATCTAAATTTTTGTAGTTGTTAGTTTTGAAATCTTGTTCGACACAACTTACGTGTTCTTCTTACCTCAAGCTTATGTTTTAATTCATCAATATCAGCCTGTTGTTTCTCATTCTCTGGTTCAGTATAAACATGATAGACTTTGTAACCTTTATAGGATTTCACGCCATAATGGTCTAAGCCAAAGGTAACAGCAAGTACTCCTCCCAAGCACAACACAAATTTAAGCAACATTTTTATTTCGGAAAACACGATTTTGAAATGATCTAGTTACTTTCACGATTGCTTAAGTACTGCTAAAATCGTTTTACTTTTCTATATATATATGTATTGTACTTGTACAGGGTACCCGTCGACTTAAATTTAATTCTATTTTCACAATCGGCGGATGAAGATTATCCGTCGTCCGTCACAATTGTGTTTACTGAATTTTACTCGAATGTGTTTCCAACGGTTTTCATTTTGACAGCATGTAATCGTTGCCGATTTCCACTCGCCCATCCATATTATGCTTAGCGCATTAATTCTTCTGAAATTCAAGTAGCACTCAACTTAGTTTTGTTTCTCCAAACACATTTTTCAGAAATCGCATCATATTGTCTACTATTTTGTTTACCCTCAAAACCAAATGGAAAATGTCCCACCTGTTTACCCTGTCCCTGCTGGAAAGGGAATTTCCATTCTCAAAATATTAACGCAAGCAAATACTACTTCTCGAGATGAATTTTTTGAAAAGATTCATGATAAGGCCCATTATTTTTCACACTTAGGTTAATAAGCTTTCTCCATTATCATACTTTACTTAAACAAAAAAGTTTAACATTTAAATTTATTAAATTAAAAAAATTTGTGACGAATGCAATACATAAAGTGAATTTTGCAATACCCTGTAAAATTAAATTGCTGTAACGCTTGAAGAAAATTAAATCTGAGCTTAATATTATTATTATTTTTTATTTTAGTTAATTTCTCGGAAAAGTCAAGTTTAAAATTATGTTTATTGTTTTTTGATTTGCTTTGATAAATGTATACATTTGCCATAAGATTTTTAGCTGTTCAAAATAAAATAAAAGCAAATAATTTAATTTTTTTCATAACATTGAATGAACTTCAAGCCCTTCATGACACACCCACATCTCTTGTTGTTAAACGTGTGGAAACTTTTTAGTATTTAAATGCCTAAAAAATAACGAAATTGTTAAAAGTGTACTGAATCTTGATTGTTGCTTAAAAATCCCATCTCAATTTAACAAGACTTTCTGAAACTCATTCCACGTAGGTATCTTTATTAGATTCGCCTATTCAATGCTCTTTAGAACAGCTTTGAAATGATACCACTTCATTGTGCTTCCAAATCAAAACGGTTAGCCATTTATCTGAGTCGACTCACTCACCCTTGCCGATTTCAAGCATATATTACGAATGCTCCCACTAACGTGGCACTTTTATTGACGTTCAAAATATAGTCGATTTTAAAATTCAATAAAACATTTTGTGAAATCGGTAGACAACGGGATAGAAAGCATAAAAACGGGACAGTCGGATTGTATGATCAGCCTAAGTATACTTTTCATACCAACTTTAACAGACGACGTATCTCTGAAGAAAATAAATCAAGGGAATATAGCACATCACACATAAACCTAACGATATTTTTTACTAAAACTAAAGACAAGCTTGAAAAAGAACATCAAAGCCAGAGCTGATGATTCTTGGGACGCGTTCTACATAGGAATGAGCGACAATAAGAATGTTGGAGACACGAAATAACGAACATTAAACGGTCGCTAAAAACAAAAAACAATCGACAGCTTTAGCGAAACATATGACTGAGAAAAGTCATACGGCGAACATTGACAGCAAATATAAGGAAAAATGAAGGAAAATATAAGACTCATATTCGAAAGCTTCTGCGTACGAGAAAACAACAGCTGTGAATAAGAAATATGATTTAGACAACGTCAGTGTTGCAGTGTTTTTCCAAATTTTATGTGTTCAATGTTTCCTGTTTAATACAAGGAAAATCGAAAATTTTTTTTTCAAAAATAAGAAAAACATCAAATTTTTTGCCTAAGATCCGAAAAATTAAAATTTTGCAGGTCTGGCAGTATTTTTTTAATAATTTATTTAAATGATGATATTCTTAAAATGCCTAATATAAAAAATTAAACGAATATTTTTACGCCATTGAATTTAAATAAAATACTTTTTTTTTTTTTTAAATTTGCTTTGATAACATATTAGGGCGGATTAAATTGTATGGAGAAATATTTTTTAATCCGGAAACTCTATTTTTCTGAAAGTTCGTCTAATTTTAAGCAAAAAAGTCCACCACACCATATGGCTTCAAGGAATTTCGAGCCCGCGAGTTTTCATTTGAAGTAGTTAAAACTATTCAAACTGCTTAGACTGCCATCTGGTGACAGTTTTCAGAAATTTACAGTTTTTCATTCTCTTCCTCAACTTGTAAGCAATAAAATGACGTTTTCTTCATTCAAATCGGTGAATTAGTTTCGGAGTTATTCAAGTTTAAACAAAACTGTTGAACAACTCTTCCCTGCTGCTGTTACGAGCGAGCTTTAGTTTTTCATATTGAAAATTTCATAAAACATTAGGCCATGAGTTGTTCAACAGTTTTGCTTAAACTTGAATAACTCCGAAACTAATTCACCGATTTGAATAAAGAAAACGTAATTTTGTTGCCTACGAGTTGAGGAAGAGAATGAAAAACTGTTAAGTTCGGAATACTGTCACCAGATGGCAGCATAAGCAGTTTGAATAGTTTCAAATACTTCAAATAAAAACTCGCGGGCTCGAAATTCATTGTAGCCATATGGTGTAGTGGACTTTTTTGCTTAAAATTTGATGAACTTTCAGAAAAATAGAGTTTCCGGACCACTTAAAAATTTAATCCACCCTATAACATATATTTGCCATAACATTTTTAGCTGTTCTCAAATAAAATAAAATTAAAAAAATGGTTAAATTTTTTCATAATATTGACTGAACTTCAAGCTTTTTATGGCATTCTCACATCTCTTGTTGTTAAGAGTGTGGAGGCTTGCCCGCTGCTATATTATTTAACCACCTGAAAAACAATGAAATTGTTAAAAATGTTGGTTTACAAATTATCAGTGATTGACGTACTTTTCAAGATCCTTAATCTCTATTTTAAAAGGTAGGTTTTTCAAGCGTAACTCTTTTTCGAAAGCTGACTGGTGTGCAGGTGCAGTCATAACTACACTATCCCTCGAAAATCTCAACCAGAAAATAAGCTAAATTTTGCTGTTGTTAATTTTGATATCTTGTGCGTAACGTTTTCTTCTTACCTTAAACAATTTTGCTAATTCATCAATATCAGCCTGTTGTTTTTTATTCCCTTCTTCAGTATACAGTGCATAGACTTTGTAACCTTTAAAGAGTTTCGGGTCCTTCCCACTGAAATCGTAATCGAAATGCATACCAAAGGTAACCGCAATTAGTCCTAAGCACAGCACAACTTTGAGGCACATTTTTTATGTCGGAAAACACGATTTAGAAATGATAAAGTTATTTTTGCGAATGCTCCTAAAATCGTTTTACCTTTCTATATATATATGCATATTTGTACAGGGTGACACAAACTGGTCTTTTTTGGTTTGAGTTCGTTTTAACTTGTTATTTATTATGATAAATAATATTTTTGCTTAGAATTTTACTGCAAAAATTGGAAAATAAAGTATAGAGCGGATATACACAGATTATCGAACATAAATCATCGAATTTTATTTGGAAAACCAATGATTGTCGATATTTGAATGTGCGAATCGCACCCACATCTAATTGCACGTTTTCGGCAAAGAGTTTCTAGCAGAATTCATGAGCAGTACATCTGTGACAATTACAGTGTACGGTTTGGTGCGTTCGAAAGTATCATTGGCCGATATTTCTGCGAAAATAGATCCAGTGCCGCAATGTTATTCGATATTGCACGATGTTGAAAAGACAATGGAACTGCTATGGTACAACTTTGACGAGCGCATTATTTTGTGCATTGGCGACTACATTTACATTAAGTCCGGTCGATTCCTAGCAAATGTGTACTATTTGCATGAAGTTTTCTTTCACGATTAGGTTAATAAACATTTCCCATTTGCTTACTGTACTTAAACAAAAAAGTTTAAAATTTACATATATTGAAATAAAAAAATTTGTAACGATTTTTAATAGAATTTTGCGCTACCCTGTTAAATTAAAATAATGTAACGTTTAAAAAAAAAAAAATTAAATCTGTGACAAAATGTTCCATTTGTCGGAAAACTTATTTACAATTCGTTGTTTCAATTAAGTTGTATAAAATGTCATTAGATACGTTTGATCACATAAATTTTTGTAAATAGAGACCTTATAGCAAGTATTACGTTGTTTGTTCTCCTAATATAACGATTATAAATACTGTGGGCTGTGCCACGCCCATCAAAGAGGTTTTTCAGTAAAGTGACAGAGCTTGTATTAATGACTGGTTTCAGCGGCATCAACTCCAAAATTTTTATGAAAATCGTTTGTACCAATTTTGAGATATACGAAATCCAAATTTTTAAATGTTGAAAGGTGCCACGCCCTACTTTTTCAAATCCGCCCACTTTTTTTTCACAATTTAAGATATATTTGATATGTATGCGTTTACCAAATTTCATTGCAATAACTTGAACAGTTTACAAGATATGGATGAAATTTAGGGCTGTGCCACGCCCTTGTACGAACCTTTGGTAACTTAAGACCTAGTCTAGTCCTAATTCTGTTTACATGTACAGCAAATCACCAAGATTCAGCAAAGTCGCTGCAACTTTTTTCAAAGTGGGCTTTGGCAAATTTACATTGAGTATCGGCGGTAGGCATGTCCGTGAACCGATTTCACCCATTTTCAATAGCAAGAAGCCTGCAAGAAAGTGTGACGTGTGTGTGAAAGTTTTGTTCAATTAGCTCTCTTGGTTTTCTCGTAAATCTGATTTCAACAGACGGACAGACAGACAAACAGACGGACATCGCTAAATCAACTCAGGTGGTGACGCTGATCAAGAATATATATACTTTTCCATACCTGCCACGCCCTCTTCTATGTGTTACAAACGGAGAGACAAAGTGAATATAACCTAGGTGTAGGGGTTAGTGCATTATATCTCATCAACTGTTTGACGAAGATGAATGAGACTAGGTACCTATATGAAAGTACGGGCAAAAGTGAGTTTTAATGAAAAAATCGGCAGAATAAAACGTTATGTTTTGCATCGTCTCATATTTAAATCCAGGATATTAATTTGGAAATTCAATTTTCAACTGTTTTTCAAAATTTTTCGTAGTTCTCAATAGCTTTAAATTTTTCGACTTTAGTTACTTTTCTATTGTTTTCCAACATTAATATTCATGTTACGATGTATAAGATTTCTACCCTAGAAGGAGGATATTCCAAGCTCAGTACGCCATGTCATCGAGCAATTTTTTTTTAAACATTAAATAAATATAAATAAAAAAAAAATTTAAAAATCAATTTAAAATTTTTATCGTTAACTCTTACGGACCCTATTAAAAAATGTCAGCTTAAGTCAAATTTCATTTTGAAATAGATTTATATTAATATTTTAACAAATTACAATTTTTTGTTTTTGTCACTCTCTTTTCCCATACGATTCTCTCACACAACATCTGTCAATGCTTCAATGCCTACAAAAAGTTGAAAGCTTGTCAATTTCAGGCATGCATACTTACTTTTTATGTACGTTGACGTTTGAAATGTAAATTGGCAAATTTAGAATGAGAGCGAGAGTAAAATTTGAATGTTCCGTTGTTTTCCTTCCATATATATTCAATGTGAAAGAAAAAGAACAAAGCACATACACTAACTAACACATTCAATTCCCATTCAACGATTTGTTATGCTTACATGCATGTTTCTATAGGGCAGGGGTAGGCAAAATTAAGAAAGTGATTGTGTTGGTGAGAGGAGAGAGGCTGCACCGCAAGAAATTTTTCGCAGAAATCGTTTGCGAAATTAATGTTGCGGCAGAAAGTGAAAAATTAAAAAAAGATTAGAAAAGGTACTCAGATTCTAAAATCTAGAGCGCAATACATTTTTTTGTCGTCAAAAGAAAATAACGAATTGGCAACGAAAAGGCATTTGAAATGCGTCATTATGCCATTTCGCTGTAAATTCGTTCATTTGCTATAGCTGTAAAAAAAAATTCTCTGTGTTTATAATAGACGATAAAAGGTACATCCGCGCATGATGTTGCTATGTCAATGGTTTTTCTACAACTGAATGAAAGAGCATATGAATGCGTGTAATATTTGAGCGCACAATTGTTCCTCTTGCCGGAAAGTTTCCTTGTTTGTAGGAAAGAGGGGAAAAACGAAAGGGTGGTGTACAGAATTTTCCGTACCCGAAAATTCACTTTCGTTCTGTTCGTTAACTTATATTATGCTTTGACTCTACGTTTGTTGTGGTGGATCGACGTAGTAACTGCTATGATATTCACAAGCAGAAAGAAATTCTGGTTTTCGTGTGTAAACGTAAAACAAATTCACAAAAGGGAATGGACAAGAATTTTTTTCATCGAATTTCTTCGTGTAAACCTTGACATAGGGCGAAACACATAAAAACATGCATGCATCGTTGCCTGCGTCATATGCTTTTCAACACACATAGAGATCATCTATTAAAATTTGTCACTCTCTTTTCCCATACGATTTTCTCAGCAAAATTTGTTGCTTACTTATTTTAATTTTGTAAATCCATTGTTACCATATTAGCAGTTTTAACTGCAAATTCAAGTTTTTTAGACACGCTTGAAGTTTATTTTTGCAAATTGCAGTTTTTTTATTATAAAATTATGACCAAGAAGAAGGTCATCAATTTTTAATAATCACTAAAATTTCATATTTTTCAAAAAAAACTAGCTTATTTTAGAGGTGCAGTTTTTTTTCTTCAGAACTTGCAGTTGCTCATTTCTGGCAACACTGGTTAGATCACACTTTTCATAATGCATTCACCAGCTTACCCCCATGTCAAGCGTCCGTAAGAAGTATATACTTCAAAAATTTCATAACTAACTTTAACGTTCTCACTGTGCATCGTTGAATTCAAATATATATTAAATGCTATGACAAGCGAGAAAGTGACAAGAGATAATAAATGGATATACGCAATTTGTACAGTTCAAGGTCAGTTCCTCAGTAGCTCAGTTGTTAGAGCGGCCGTCGACAGATATGCAATTGAAATGCATGTACGGTCAGGGGATCGATTCCATGTACAACATTAACCAAAAAACTGGTCTGATGAGGCTATGTGGTAATAGCCGAAACATATGTCACCAATTACCAGGTTAAATTGTTCCATTTGTTATCTTTGTCATGTTTGTTGAATAAGAAATAGCATTGATCAATAAGTAAAATTTACAATATTGGTCTTTGCTAAAATGACTGTAAGTTTATAATGTTTAATTATATATTGTATTATATATATATAATTTTTTTTTAAAATTTGCTTTGATAATATATATTTGCCATAATATTTTCAGCTGTTCAAAATGAAATAGAAACAAGTAGTTAAATTTTTTAATAATATTGAATGAACCTTAAGCTTTTTATGGCATTCCCACATCTCTTGTTGTTAAACGTGTGGAATCTCTGGTAGGAATGGCACAGGCTTTAGTGGATTCTTTAAATGCCTGAAAAACAATGAAATTGTTAAAAATGTTGGTTTAGATATAATCAGTGATTAACTAACTCTTCATAATCCTTAATTGCTATATGAAAAGTTAGGTTTCTCAAGCGTAACTCTTTTTCGAAAGCTGGCTGGTCTGCAGGTGCAACCAAAATTGCACTAAGTCTCGGATATCTATACCAGACATCAAGCTAAATTTTATGGTTGTTAATTTTGATATCTTGTGCGTAACGGTTTTCTTCTTACCTCAAACATTTTTAATAATTCATCAAGATCAGCCTGTTGTTTTTTATTCTCTTCTTCAGAAAACAGATGATAGAGTTTGTAGCCTTTATAGGATTTCTTGCCATTCGAATTGTCAGCACCAAAGCTTACCGAAATTAATACTAGGCACAGCACAACTTTGAGCCACATTTTTATTTTGGAAAGCACGATTTAGAAATGATCAAGATACTTCCACGATCTCTTAAGTAATGCTTAAATCGTTGCACCTTTCTATTTATATGCATATTTGTACAGGGTGACACAAACTGGTTTGAGTTCGTTTTAACTTGTTATTTATTATGAAAAATAATGGATTATCGAACATATGTAAATCATCTAATTTATTTCGAAAACCAATGATTGATATATATATATGTATATATTTAAATATGCGAATCACCCACCCACAGTGTCAACAAAATAAATCATCTAATTGCACGTTTTCAGCAAGGAGTTTCTAGCAGAATCCAGGAGCAGTCTATCGGTGACAATTACAGTGTACGGTTTGGTACGTTCGAAAGTATCATTGGCCGATATTTCTTCGAAAAAAAAACCAGTGCCGCGATATTATTCGATATTGCACGATATTGAAAATACAATGGCAGTGCTATGGGACAATTTTGACGAGCGTATTATTTTGTGCATTGGCGACAGTAATTGGCCGCCGTATTCACATTAAGTCCGGTCGATTCCGAGCAAATGTGTACTATTTGCGAGAAGTTATCTCTTACGTTTAGGTTAATAAACTTTTCCCATTTGCTTACTGTGCTTAAACAAAATAGTTTAAAATTTACATATATTGAAATAGAAAAAGTTGTAACGATTTTAAATAGAGTATTGCTCTACCCTGTAAAATTAAAAAGCTGTAACGTTTAAAAAAAATCAATCATGTGACAAATGGTTTTATTTATCGGAAAATTGATTTACAATTAGTTGTTTTACTTAAGTTGTATAAAGTGTCATTAGATACGGTTAAATAATAAAACGGAATAAAAATTTCATGGTGTTAAATTGGATGATATACATATATAAATGACAGAAGCAACAACAATTTTTTTTTGGAAAATTTTAGGAATAAAACCCATACTAAAGATAAGTAAAATTTAAAATCATATCATTGGAACTTTCCTAAAATAAAGACTGATTTTCTTGAAAATTCGAATTTGCTTGAAACATCAATTCATAAATATTACTGATTCATGCTTTCCAATGAAGTTTTTGAATAAAAAGAATTTAAATATAGGCATTTCCGCAAAAAAGCCAACCGTGTCAGGAAAATTAAAAGTTATTATGAAAGTGCTACTATCTGATATTATGTGAGGAAATTTGTTAATTTAAGCAATTTATACCAGAATCCATTTACTACGGTGAGCAATCCACCTGCAAACTTACATAAATGCAGTTTCTCTTTTTTCGTAATATTTTATAGTATTTTGCCGTAAATATTTAAGTGTGTAAGAGAAGTGATACATGACGATAGTCATTCCGCAAAATTTCTCTTCTAACATCAATTAGCTAAAGAAAATGCAAAAACATCAAACTAATCTTTATTAACTGTAAATTTTTAATTTGTTTAAGTATGTATATGTCACAAATAACACATAGAAAACATCATTTGTTCTCATTTCGAAATTGATAACAGCAGCAAGTATGTCAAAATTTTTGCACGAACAAAGTTTCATGTACATAATTAAAAAAAAAAAATGAGTGCAAAAAACATTAAATTTAAAATTTTTGGAGCTGTTTGAAGTTGGTCATGTTCGCAAACATAAGTGTAATAAATAGGCAGTTCAAAACGGTTAAAGCACTTTTTCACAGCCATAGCACAACGTAATCGCATAATTTTTTTTTTGTTGGAAAGGTTGTGAAGAGAAGGAGGGACATGTTTACTTTTTTTTTTTCAATAGTAGGCGGTGCCACGCCCCTAACGGGAAAAAACATTTCCACGGCTAAAATAATGGACTGATTTTGATGAAATTTTCTTTAAGATAGATTGAAACCTAAGAAAGATTATAAGAAATTCTGATTCCTTAAAGCGGGCGTGGCATTGCTCCAAATGGGGAAAAACGGTATCACGGCTGTGCCACTACACCGATTTTGATGAAATTTGGTATGTAGTTAGATTGAAACTTGGGTAATATATTTTTTTTAAGTGGGCGGTGCCACGCCTCTTACAGAGAAAAAATTTTAGCAGCAAAAAGACAAGTTTTATATTCTTTTAAGAAAAATATTTACTTTCTCCTTTCTTGTTTTTTCAATTACTGTATATATCTTAAATATTATTATTTATATAAATATTAAAGTAGTTTTGAAAAATTGCCAAAGTGAACATAAACGGAAAAATATGTCCCGTTCGAATGGATTATTATGCCTTGTAAGAAAAAAAGTAAATAAGATTTTTCAATCAAACGAAATCTATTAAAAAGTTATATTATTCCATAACATTTTAAAATTAGTCGCATTGAAAAATGTTGCCAAGTTTCGCCAGATTTCTGCTTTTCTAGAGATGGCCATGAAAAACACTTCCGTTTTTTGTCCCGTTTGAATGGCTTTTTTATTGCCTTTATCTTGGAACCAGTACTACGTCTGGCATCAACTTTACCACTCAATATAGGGCTATTCCTTAAAGTAACAGAAATAAATAAAAGTGTTTTACTTCGAGTTTTATTCCACTTTGAAAGTGTATGTACTTCCGTCCCGTTCAATATGAGAGAAATGCCCATATTCATGTTAAGAAGTATAAGATTTTTTACCCTAGAAGAAGGATATTCCAAGCTCAGTACGGCATGTCATCGAGCAATTTATTTTTTTTTAAAACATTAAATTTTCTTATTAGAAAATTAGGAAAATCAAAAAGTTTAGTTATCGGTGATATGCACCTATATATACTGAGCATTTTTTTCGTGTAAGAATTTAGAAAAAAGTCAATTAAGTCGAAACATGAAGTAATATATAATTTTCTAAGCTTGCTAAGCTTAATAAGAAAAAATTCCGCTCTATAAACTCTCTTACCTTAGAAATCTTAATAGGAAAACATGAAACGGATTTAAGAAAATTCAACAAATTACAATTTCTTATGAAAAAAAAAAAATAATAAAAAAATATTTCATTACGAACTTTTACGTACTCACTGTTGAATTGAAATAAAACCCAATTTTTAAACTTTGATTTGATACATATATTTGCCATAATATTTTTAGCTGTTCAAAATAAAATAAAAATAATTAGTTAAATTTTTTTCAAAATATTGAATGAACTTCATTGTGGCATTCCCACATCTCTTGTTGTTAAACGTGTAAAATCTTTGGTAGCAATGAGCCACCACCACCCCCTGGTGGACTATTTAAAAACCTGAGGTACAACGAAATTGTTAAAAGTGTTGGTTTACATATAATCATTGATTAACTAACTCAAAACGTATGTTTCTCAAGCGTAACTCTTTTTCGAAAGCTGACTGGTCTTCAGGTGCAACCAAAATTGCACTAGTTCTCGGATATCTATACATGACATCAAGCTAAATTTTGCTGTTGTTAATTTTGATATCTTGTGTGTAACGTTTTTCTTCTTACCTTAAAAGTTTTTAATAATTCATCAACATCAGCCTGTTGTTTTTTATTCCCTTCTTCATAATACAGATCATAGAGTTTGTAACCTTCATAGGATTTCTTGCCATTCGAATTGTCAGCACCGAAGGCTACCGCAATTAGTCCTAAGCACAGCACAACTTTAAGCCACATTTTTTATTTCGGAAAACACGATTTAGAAATGAACAAGTTACTTCCACGATTGCTTGAGTACTGCTGAAATCAGTTTACCTTTCTATTTATATGTTTACTTTTACAGGGTGGAACATAAAGGTTCTAATGGTTTGAGTTCGTTTTAACTTGTTATTTATTATGAAAAACAACAATAAACACATACAGAAAATTTTGCGCTACCCTGTAAAATTAAAATGCTGTAAGGCTCAAAAAAAAAAAAAAACTAAATCTGTGACCAAATGTTTCGTTTGTCGGAAAATTAACTTAAAATAACATATGCAGTTAAATTAAGTGTGATTAGAAATGGTTGATCACAAAACTAATTAACTGCTATTTGAACAAAAAACTCATGGTGTTCAATTGGATGATATACATATATGAATGAAAGAGTAAATTTTTTTTTTCTTTGAAAATATTAGAAAAACACAATCAGTAATAAGCAAAATCACTGGGAGCACAAAATTATCTTAGGATCCTAATCAAAAGGTAGTACTATAACGATGACAATAATAACGCAGTCCTACATCGAATTCCCTCTTTTAAATTCGAGTAGTGTTTCTATTAGATTTTTGTGTGCTGATTACTGGAAAAATAGTCAAAGAATCCTATCACGTAAGGTTTTTGAGATATTCTAACCTAAAATTGCGAAAACACTGTTTTTTGATAGATTTGAACGTTTATGTAGAAAGAACTGTTTTTTTTTTTTTGCAAAAAGTTTGTGTGTGATCCTAAAGAGCAATTCTTTTTCTTTCAAATACCGTTAAGTTTTCTGAAATAACTTTTTTTTTCGCCGAGTTATCGCATTTTGAAATTTTCCCTATACCTGAAAATTCATTAGGGACATTTGTATATGAAAAGATTTGAAAATGTGATAACTCGGCGAAAAAAAAAAGTAATTTCAGAAAACTCAACAGCATTTGGAAGAAGAAGAGCTGAACTTTAAGATCCCATACTTAGCTTTTCAAAAATAGAAAAAAGAACGGTGCTACATAACCTCAAATATGTTAAAAAACACTGTTTTTTTTTTGCTTTTTTAGGTTAGAATATCTCAAAAACTTTACGTGATAGAGCAATTCTGAGCACATATTCGTAATCAGAGCACTAAAATACTCTAGAATCAGCTATCAAATTCTTGAGAGGAAGTTATGACCCTCATTTTGCAGGCCTGTGTAATGAGCATCACAAACATTAAAGGAACATGAGCACTATGAAAACGGAGTCACAATATTATCACAAACACTAGGCCAACATTATCATTAGGAAAACAAAATCATAATGGCAACAAAACTTCTATGGGATAGCAATCATCAGAGAAACAAAATCGCTTGAAATTGAAGTTCTTGATTTCGATGATATTTCGTTGATTTCACGCTTCAGACCAATGAAACGGTTAACTAGATCATGTGATGTCACACCTTTTGACTTTTTCCTTTGGAGCTACATTAAGTCTTAATTCTACGGCTACGATTTAGGAATTTGAAACCAACATTACCCGCGTCATTCGCTAAATACCACATGAAATGATCGAGCGCATCATCAAAAATGGATTTTCAGTATGGACCATGTCAATATTTGAAAGAAATGTTCTTTAAAAAATAAATGTTAAGAACGATACTTTTGTATGATCATAATGATTACCCAATAAATTTGAATTTTCTGTTTTTTTTAAGTATTTTTGGAAAAATTACTTCTAAAAGAATCGCTCTATATAAAAAGCGTAACAGATTTGAAAATCTCTTTTACAAAAGAGTTTTCAAAGTGATTATGCTTTTTAGTTTGCTCAATATATTATAGCGAAATTCGGTTTATGCCAGAAAATTCTCGAAATAAAAACCAACAAAAGAAAACTAAACGATACTAGCTAGCATCACTGGCTGTATAAAAATACTTGTACACCATCTAGCGGCCAAGTGTAGTTTTTGTACCAAAAATGATAAACCGAAAAGGCGCTGCAGTACACTATAAAAGTCGACAGCCGAGAGAAATTATCGCCGTCGTAAAACACCATCTAGAAGGTATTGGTAACATTCTGGATAATTGTGGATTCCATGCCGATAAACGCCATCTAGAAGGTATTGGTAACGTTCTGGATAATTGTGGATTCCACGTCTATAAACTAGAAGGTACTGGATTATTCGAGAAAGTGATGACTGCAGTATAAACAGGTTCTCATCTGAGTAGTTGAAGGCAGTTGAACTTAAGCAATAAAGTAACACAGTTGACTTTAAGTAGTAAAGTAAGACATTTGATTTTAACACAGTGGATTTTAAGTAAAACAGTTGTCTATACAGTGCCAGATTAATATTAGAGTTTGAATGTTAATGAAATAAACAATTGTACCGAGTAAAAACTAACTTTGATGATTTAAATAAACCATTTTATAATTAAATAAGCTTGTGTATTTTTGATTGTTACACAATCCAGTGATCGAACTCAGAAAAGTGTAGAAATTATCGAGACAGGAATTTCGTAACAATATTTTTATCTTTGGAAGATATTCGTTCATCATTTTTACAAGGTTTTTAGCCCATATCGTACCATTGATTCGTTTGGAAATTTTTCGAAGGCTTATATTTTCCATATTAAGGTTTAATCCATTGGCTTTTCTTTAAAAACTTCCTTTCTTCTGCCATGTCCACTTTTTCGGATTGAGTGGTAGTTTTAAAAAAACAATTGTTTTGGATATTTTTTTTGAAAATTAATCAAAAATATTAAAAATGATCAAATGAAGACATAATCTACAAAGAATAGATTCAAAAAGACTAATGTTATTTTCCACAATAAAAGCTCTCAATTATGTTGATGCGTATACGAGTCAATGGCCACTTCCCAGGGCAACTATTTGGCAATTTTTATTTTTGAAGATGTTAAATTTTTTAAGTGGGCCAAGCGCTAAAAAATTCAAAATCTTGAAGAAATAACATTTATAGGTCAAGCGCTGAATAAATTCAAAAAAAATTTTGGCTGAGTGCACTTTCCGATCGACCTCAAACTTATTTTCCTCCATTTTTTCCACTCAATTTACCACCTCATTACAACTTCAAAAAAAAAAAAAAGTATGCTGAATATTTTGGTACTATATGGGTTAAGTTTTTTTAATGCAAAAATTTTCGAAACTTTTTTAATTTTTTATTGGGTCAATATTTTTTTGTTGCATTTTTCTCAATAATTTTTCCTTACATTTTCAATTTTTTACTCTCAATAGTTGATTTACATGTACGAGTATGTTGGCAATAATTTCGTTTTTATTAATTGCTGCTTTGACTACCATATACCATGCGAGTACCAGCTAATGGTTAATGATTTCATCAGCCTTTTTTTCATTGTATGTAGTGTGTTAAAACAGCATTACAATATACAATACGTTAATTAGCAATAATGCAACTTATTCATGCATTTTATTATTTATTCCTCTTCCGGCTGTTATTGTTCAATATTTTATTTACATCCGCAAGTAAAATAAACGAGTAATTTTAATTAAAAGTTCATACAAAAGTTACTTTATTTATTACAATATATCAACCAGTACATATTTTATTAAGTTGCAATATACGAAATGCATGCTATACATATTAATGAAATGCTGTACTTTGAGTTATAATGAGGAATATTTAAGCCCCTATTTGGAATAAGAAGTCAGGCTTAGAATTAATTTGCTACTAGCTTAATAATCATCAATCTAGTTGCGCAAAATGTTTTGAATTCATTTAAATATTTATTGCTTTTAACAAAACTTGGGCACATCAGTTAGGAGCATTGAAGTCCATTTCCGAAAAACTGACTTTGTAAGCAAGCAAAACTGCAAGATATGGGTTAGGAACCAGTTTGTCCGAAACCCAGTTAAGCGTACTGTTTGGTATATTGTTTGTTCAAAAGTTCACTGAAAAATATTTCTCCGAAAATTATGAATATACTTTTCCAAAGATTTTTGAAGCGCTGAATTCGAATCCAAGCTCCGAATTTCTCGAATGCCTCCGGTTTTCGAGATATGCTAAGCTAAAAGTGCGAAAATTACCACTTTTCAAGTTATTTTGGACAAATATACATAGAAATGTAATTTTTTTTATGAAACAATTAATGAGATTCGAAAGAACTGCTCTTCTTCTTCACAACACACTTGGAATTATATCGATATCTTTTTTTCTTTTCCAAGTATCGTATCGTATCGTATCGTCTCCATTCAAACTTATGTATATAAATTTTTATGAAAAAATTTAAAAAAAAGATATCGATATAATTCCAAGAGTATTTTGAAGAGGAAGCGTAGCTCTTTCGAACCTCATTAATGGTTTAACAAAAAAAAAATTTATTTCTATGTAAATTTGACTCAAATATCTCGAAAGCAGTAATTTTCGCTCTTTTTGCTTAGAATATCTCAAAAACCAGAGCCATTCGAAAAATGCTGAGCTTGGATTCGAATTCAGCGCTTCAAAAATCTTCGGAAAAGTATATTAAAGTTTGAGCAACATAGATTTGACCAAATTTTGTTGACCTGTGTTTTATATAGTGCCATTGTTGGTAACTACGGCTTAGGCATAATTTTTGAAGAAACCGGGGACAGATTTGCGATTTTGGCATCCTAGGCTCCATGGCTCATGCCACATTTTTTATTAAATAAAAATCGAGAAGACATGTTATGTGTCACAGTATGCCACAAGCACCTTCATATCAATCGTCTCCATAAGTGAATAGCATCTTATTTAGATTAACACCTCTAGAGACGCTACATATGACTGTAGCCAGATATTAAAGAATAGCGGCCTGATAATAATGATTTGTCTCCCAAACATGAATTTAAAACGATAGACTTAACTTAATCGTAGATTGACAGATATTCCGGTATCCTAAGTAAGCTGCAGCTTACTAAGGGCCTATATGTAATTCCACCCGTTGAATTCACTTCGCAATGTAATGCCTTACAATTGTAATTATGCGAGAGGTAATGGAAAATGTGTTAAAGAGAGTCATGTGTGCGTCACATGGGTTAGATTAGGTTAGGTAGGAGTGGCAGTCAGTTTTGAACCGACTTAAATGGACCAAATGTTGGTCTTTTGTGATACACAGGGTACTTGAATATACCCTCTCATTGAACCAACCAGATTTCGTAATAAAACTAAATCGCTGACCTATGTCTTAATTCATCCAGGTCCGGCGAGATTTGCCATATTATATTGCAAGTTGACCCTTGGGTTCATCTTTTGCTAGCCTTTTTTTATCACGTTTTCTTTAAGCAGTAATTTGCAGCTAGCAAGTGACATGCCAACACATTCCTTGTCCTGAGAAATTTGTGCAGTAGTCCACTGCCTAGCAAGTTCATCAGCTTTGCAATTGCCAACAATGCTTCTATGCCCAGGCGCCCAGATGAGGTGAATGTTAACATGCCGAGCCATCTCATTAAGAGACGAGCGGCATTGTTCTGCCACTAGTGAGTTTAGGAAGACTAATTCTAGGGATTTGATAGCACCCTGACTATTTTATTAATATTAATATCGTTTTTGGATACGACATTTATCCTCAGCCTTCTTCTATTGCTATAACCTCTGCCTGTAAAACGCCACAATGGTCTGGTAACCTCGCAGAAGTTCTTATCTTCAGTTCCCTAGAGTAAATACCATAATCCACTTGATTATTGAGCTTGGAGCCAACCATGTAGAAATTAATATGGTTCCTTCTCTTCGGGCATCCTCCCTTCCAATAATCCCTAATCTCTCTTAAATGAGATTACTGGAACAGTATAGTTCAATTTTGAGGGTACGGAATTCTAGTGTCCTTTTCTTCCCTCGGACCAGCAAGCAGTTTCCTTGAATCTAATGGCGGTACATGCTGCCAATCGTTTACCAAATAGGTCAAGGGGAACGAGATGAAAGAGGAAATCCAAGGCATCAGTCGGTGTGGTGCTCAGAGCACCACTAATGCACATGAAAGCAGCTCTTTGAACCTTCTGCAATTGTCTGTAATAGGTGACCTAGTCAGGCCACTACAATACAACGCCAAATAACAGAATCAGTCGAATTACCGCTGTGTATGGCCATTGAGTGATACGAGTTTATAGCCCCCATCTTCCACTCACAGCTTTTTTACAAGAGTATATTGCTACAGTTGGTTTCCTAACTCTTTTTACAATATTAATTTTCGAACTTAATTTCCTATCCAATACCAGACCAAGATACCTTGCACTACCTTTGAAGGCAATTTTAGTGTCCTTTAGTGAAGGTTATTCTATAATTGGATGTTTGTGACTCATAGTAAAGAGTACTGTTCAGTTTCCTGAAAAATTTGTTCGGAAATTTGCCACATGCAATTAATGCTACCCTGTATTACACCACTTATGTTTCGCGATATTAACTCTTCTCTGTTTAAAATGCAATTTCAATTCATCTGTTATAAATTGAAAAATGTTAGAATAAGAAAATATTTGTTTTTAGTTTAATTGGAACGAATTAGCAGCGTATGTTTGCTAGTTTTGGCAAGTACGCTTATATTAAAATAACTCCCATTGATAAACCAGCTTGAAATACAAAATTTTTTTTTCAGAATTGAAATCCTATATTAATGGTTTTTCAGCTTGTTTTATTTAAATTTGTCTGATTCATCAAGAAGCTATTTAATTATAATTACAATAATACACCTTAAACTGCTTACTCATAAGTTACTCTCCATTCATTTCAACTCTCTGCTTAACCTTGCTTTAAAGACAGATGCCGCAAGGGTAATTACCCAGCAGGAATTCTCCAATAGCATCTCAATATTTTTAGACTATCATCTTTACTTTTAAATAGATTCTTGTTTTAAAGGCTTGGTAATAATAATAATATTTTATTTTTTAAAATTAACTTTTCATAACAAATTTATTTATTTTCTTAGCGCCACCCTGTAAAGAGTTGTATTTTGAAGTATATGTTTATTTTAAGCTTCTTATATGTGTTTAACTTAAATCTTAAGCGCATTAAATTTCATTACAGCTGGAAACTGGACCACCACCCTCACTTTGGCTCTGTTATTTGGTAAGCAGTTGGCGTATGTTTACGCTTGGCGGCTTACTTAAGCTCTTTGGTGATTTATTTGCGCTGATCGGTCCACTAGCTATACAACAAATTGTACAATATATTGAAACGATGTATACTAATGCAGCCATGCCAGAGTTGCAGCAGCAGCAACGACCGCAAATGCACAACACTTACAACTATAACAACAACAATAATAATATCGATTCATCAATGATACTACAGGGATTACTTAGACAACCAATGTTGTTGAATCGTAGCATGCGTGCAACAGGATCAATTACGAATTTAAATCCATACAACAATGACAACAACATTGACCATAATGTCAGCAGCAGCAACAGCAACAACGACTACTACACGAATTTGTTCAATAGCAACAACAACAACAATAACAACAATTATAATGAAATTGCAAATGACGTTGTTAGTGCCGATTACATTGGCGCTGATGTGCAAATTTACTATGCAACATGGTTAGATTTAGTGTCAAATGGTTGGGCTATCGCTTGGATTGTTCTGTTGGCAGCCTTGGCACAAGGTGGGCTGTCACAGGCATCCACCCATATACTCAATATGACGGGTATACGAATTAAAACATCACTGCAGGGTTTGATATATCGAAAAACTTTATTGCTCAATTCCAGTTGTATTTACAATAGCAACAACAACAATAACAACAATGAACAATACAACAACAATAAGAATGTCAATAACAATGACACTGATAGTAGTAAGCCAATGACAGAGCAGAAGGGTGTTAATGTCAACGGTACTGCAATTGCAGCAGAAGAATTGCAACAACAATCCAGCAGCAGGTCGAGTAGTTGTGAGCCAACAATTAAATCTGAACAATTGATGACAAAAACAAATAATTTTGAGAGTAATGAAAACCAACAGCAAAAACAACAACAGCAGAATGTTGACAGCTCTACAAATGATAACATTGACAGTGGTGAGTAGTAGCAGGAGTGTTGTTGTGCGAATGCAAAAGTTGCTGATGAAGTCATATTTTGTCATTTTTGACAGTACACTTTAGGTTTTGCTGGCAGCCAGCATTTTTGTTGTACAAATGATTTATCGTTTTATGCAGCGTAGGTTCATAAACGTTGCCAGCTGGTCGTAATGAATAGAAACGAGGTCAACTTTGATGTGTAGCAAAACAATTAAAGAACTGATATTTAATTATTGAAATGACTAAATATACAGAAAAATAGGGCGAGACAGAGAAATGAAAAATAAAGAAATTATTTTGTCCGCATTTTCAGTGACACAAAAAATGTGGGCCTGGTTTGAAAACAGTGGGTGGCACCTCCCTAGATTTTGGGAGAACTTTTTTTCGAATCCGATTCTATAATATAATCCTTTGAGACCGCAAAAAAAACTTCCTTTTCGGGTGTATTTTGTTCGTATTTTCAGCCACACGAAGAATGTGAGCGTGGTTTGACAACAGTGGGTGGCACCTTCCTAAATTTTGGGAGAATTTTCTTCAAACCAAATTCTATAGTATAAATTTATGGGACCGCAAAAAAAAAAAACTCCCTTTTCGGGTGTACTTTCTCCACATTTTCAGCCACACGAAAAATATGGACGTGATTTGACAACAGTGGGTGGCATCTCCCATAGAAAACACATAAATTGCTGTATCCTGGCACCTAAGTCATACTTTTTCTACGTATACATTTTGTCTGCATTTTCAGCCACACGAAAAATGTGGGAGTGGTTTAACAACAGTGGGTGGCACCTCCCTAGATTTCGGGAGAATTTTCTTCAAAACCGATTCTAAAATATAATCCTATGAGACCGCAAAAAAAAACTTCCTTTTAGGGCATATTGAGCCACACGAAAAATGTGGGCGTAGTTTGACAACAGTAGGTGACACCGCCCTTAGAAAAATACTTTAAACGCTATATCTTGGCACCCAAGCTATACTTTTTCTACGTTTTAGTGAGTCAGTTTTTTCGTAAAATTTCTGTTTGGTTTTTCACTAGGTTTGAGGCCAGAAAGCTCAAATTTCGGGAAAATTATTTTGAAAGCTAAAATATAGGAACAAAATACCTACCTAGCATTTAGATGATAATTTTTTATAAATCACCTATACGAGTTATTTTTGACTACTATTTATGACCAAAAAGTGAGAAAAAAAATTCTAAAAATCACATTCCGATCTACCCAATGATCTAAAACTGATTGCACAAGAAAACAGTAACAATATTATTACTTTTTGATCTACGTAATGATTCGAATATGTCTTTAGAACTTACATATTGTTGAAAATGTATTTTGAATTGTTTTCTGTTTTGTAGTTCATAATAACTTTTAGAGAATACATAAATACTTTTACAATAAGTAAGTAAAATTATGCATAGGGCTGATGATGATGAAAAGAACGGCAAGGACACGCGAAGCAACGTGAATGCGAAAAAATTTAAGTAATATGACTCGCAAATGATTAGAAATATGACTCAAAACAGACTCGAAAATGCTTAGAAATCTGACTAAAATATGACTCGAAAAAGACTCGCAAATGATTAGACATATGACTCGAACTGCTCAGAATAACGGGTTATAAACGACTCTTCAAAAAGAGTCGCGAATAGGGTACCATTTTCTCCCGACAAAAGTATCACTTATGATCAGAAAATTAGCGCATTTATGATCATTTTAATCAGACGGAGAACTCGAAAAGACTCAAATGTGATCGGAAATTTCATATAATAATTTTCAAAATAAACAAATCGAGCGATTATCTAGCATTCTGGTAGAAAATTCTTTGGTGAATCGGAAAGGCAATTCATTTAGTCAGCTCGGTTTCCATAGATCCAAAAACAACACTTAGGACAATTTTCTTTTGTGAAAAAGAAGAAACACAGCAGAGCACGATTTCCATGATTATAATAGATCATAGCTCCATTTGTTTTTTTGCCGATACCAGGTACCAGAACCTGCTTTAAAGACATCTTTATGCTTTTAAGAATCTAAGCAAGTTTTGTACCTATTGACGAAAAATTCGTTAAAAATATGAACCTTAATTTCAACGGCTTGTTGTATATTATTGTCTACTATTTTTCAAAATGTCGTCTTTATTTGACGGTAA
This sequence comes from Tricholauxania praeusta, assembly GCA_949775025.1. Taxonomy (NCBI): domain Eukaryota; kingdom Metazoa; phylum Arthropoda; class Insecta; order Diptera; family Lauxaniidae; genus Tricholauxania; species Tricholauxania praeusta. The sequence continues at coordinate 121,198,163 of OX459030.1, read as the reverse complement.
CTCGAAGCTCACAATATATTAAATTTGACTTTTTTATTTTCTTTATATTTTTCCCTTCATATGACAAAGTTTTCACTATCCTTTCGATTTTCTTTTATCTCAACTTTAATCAGAATAATTATTTTAACTCTCAATGGTAATTTATTTCATTCCAGGCGGTTCAACTGACATTGGTGCCATTACCAATTTGATGTCTGAAGATACATTGAACGTCATGTCCTTCTTTTGGATAGCGCACTATGTATGGGCGATTCCTTTAAAGGTTTGTATATTGCAAGTTAATGCGATGCGATAAAAGTCAATCTCAGAATTTATTGATATAAATAAGCTACATATTTTTTAAATGCATTTTTTGCAAATTTATATTCTTCAAAAAATGTAAGTATTAAACTCTAAATAATTTAATTTAAATTTAGAGAAATGCATTTGATGTAAAGCTCTATGGGCTTATGCATAAGCAGCAACATTGTAATAAATTCTCATTGCATTTGCAATAAATCTTAGCAATAATTTGCGTTATAAGTTCCTGAGTCACGAAATTGCATGGAAGACATTCTATGAAAAAGAAACTTTGTAATTTTAGCGAACAAAATCAAAATTTTTTGATATCATTAATTTCTTTGAATGGAAATAATTATGAAACATTATTAAATCTGTACTAAAGTAAAAAGCACTAGCGTTTTTAAGGTTCAGCATACTTTAAGAAAGTCAAAAAACTTGACTTTTGATTTTTAGTCTCACGCCATTCTGGTCAATTTACAATGTTAAATTGTAGATTAAATGTCACGCTGCTACAAATTAATTCCATTAAAAGCATATGTAGCCACCCAAACAGACTTACAGAAACACAAATGCTTAATGGAATCATTAGGAATTATTGCTTAGCATAAGCAGAGATTAAAATGCACTAATTAACCTTAAGATTGTATTTGTTAAGATAAAAGCCATCATACATACATATGTACGCCACGGGCAGGTGACAAGTAAGTTAACTTAACGTAAGGTAAGGTATAGTAAGGTATGGTAAGGTAAGGTGAGGTAAGGTAAGGTAAGGTAAGGTAAGGTAAGGTAAGGTAAGGTAAGGTAAGGTAAGGTAAGGTAAGGTAAGGTAAGGTAAGGTAAGGTAAGGTAAGGTAAGGTAAGGTAAGGTAAGGTAAGGTAAGGTAAGGTAAGGTAAGGTAAGGTAAGGTAAGATAAGGTAAGGTAAGATAAGGCAAGATAAGGTAAGGTAAGGTAAGGTAAGGTAAGGTAAGGTAAGGTAAGGTAAGGTAAGGTAAGGTAAGGTAAGGTAAGGTAAGGTAAGGTAAGGTAAAGTAAGGTAAGGTAAGGTAAGGTAAGGTAATTGATACTGCTTAATTCAAAAAATTTATAGAAATGATTTTAATATTGGCTTTTAATTTTTTTACAGATTGGTGTTGTAATGTACCTACTCTATCTGAAGCTTGGCGTTAGCGCTGTCATAGGTTCATTCGTTTGCATTTTAACAGTAACTCCGCTGCAATTTCTGATTGGAAAAGCAATGTCAAGCAATACTGAAGTTATGGCGGTAAGCATGTGATATAATAAATTTTCGTTTTTCCAAGCGTTCATAGTATAGTAATTTGTCGGAATTAGAAAGCTACTCTCATAGGACTCTGCTGAAAAAGAGGCGATCTTAATATTAAGCTTAGGCGGAGTAAAGTTTTGATTAGTATAACAAAAAGTCTGTGATTCAGAAAGGCGGCATATAACCTTCAGGAAATTATATCCTTCACTATTACAGTGAACTGTGGCCGACATACTGATTTTAACCAAAGCCCGCAGTGGAAAAGACTATCGTATGAAATCGCAGGCTTAAATTTACAGAAAATATAGTGATGCATTTTATGAAACTATCCAACCAGGGTTGTCGCGCCAAAGCCTGTTACTATACCCGCAATTTCCCGAATTGGGGCTATTTTTTTTTAAAATTAATACACATAAAATTACAGCTTAAAATATGTGCTAAATGATAGAGCTGCTATATACATAGATATAATATATAGGGTGGCATTATAAAATCCTGTACCAAAAATGTATTACCTTTGGTTCTTTGAGTCAATTTTTTAATAAAGATTACAGCTTGAAATGTGTGCCAAGCGATAGAGCTCGAAGATCCTTAATATCATAGGATATATAGGGTTGCCTTGTATAATTCATCAACTTGAATATATGCAAGTATGGCAAGTATAGAATGTCAAATGAACGAACGAGATGTTGAACGGGATGCAGCATTTCACATGAAAAAACCAGTATATTTTAGAGTTGCACGAGAATGCTGAAGGGTTTTGTAGAAACCAGCATCATCTGATGTTAAAGAATATGCGTTTACTATGCAAAACTAGTGCCATTCAAGTGATCTGTTACTTTTTTAAAACGTTGAAGATAATTTATTTTTTAACAATTTTTTTAAATTCCTACTTATTATTTAATACATATGATATAGCAAAAATTTGTAATAACATTTTTTCATAAATTTCAAAAGATCGATAGTCACTTTTCACTTTCAATGTCTTTTTTTAATCCTACAATTTTTTTTTTCAGAAATACACTGACGAACGTCTTCGAAAAATTCACGATACATTCTGTGGCATAAAACTTATTAAATTAAATGCTTGGGATGATGTCTTTCTTAAAAAAATTCGGTCGGCACGAGCGCAGGAGTTACGCTATTTAAATAAGGATTCCGTTTATTGGACTTTAATGAGTAAGGAATATCCAAAAGCTGTGCATATTCATATTAGGATATGAATACATATGAAAAAAGCTTATAAATAACGAATTGTTTCACATTTTATTATTGAGTGTGCTGTTTTAAAAAATGTTTCAAAAAAAAAAAATTTCCATTGCATACTTTTCTGCAAATAAGTGAATTAGTCGAAATGCGGCTATAGAAAAGTGGCCTGTGTAATATGAGGCTATGAAATTTTCAAAAATTATAGTATTAAGTACAGCAAAAGTAGTAAGCAAGTTTTATTTAATACAGAACTCAACCTATCCAAGACATTTAAGGTCAAAGGTTATAGAAATTACTTAGTTTTTCGTCATGACCTTGCTTTCTCTTAACCGAACAGAGATATAATTTGACTCCGCATAAATTGAATAGGGATGGGTCAGCGGATGGATATTCTTGCGGTATACAATGGTATACTTCCTTCCTACATACATATATCACTTTTTTATAGCAGCCTCTCCGCCTAAATATTTTTCAATTCTTTTAATAAAAAGTAAATTGCTGTATTTTTTCCCCACAGCTATTTTAACACATGTCTCCTCGGTGCTAATAACATTCGTCACACTGGCTTTTTATGTACGTCTAGAAGATGGCACCAATGTTGATGCACAATTTACAGCGAGCACACTTTTTTCAGCGCTTGCACTTTTTCAGCAGCTCACAGTGCCATTACTAATCTTTCCCATCACGGTACCAATCATCATTGCAGCTGTCATATCAACGCGACGTATTGAACGTTTTCTACTCGCCAACGAAGTTAAAAAAGAATTTCAGGGTATACGCAACATGGCGCGCATACTCAGTAAAAGTGATGCTTCACTTGATATGTATGAAGGACCTGGGTCAGAACAACAACCGGCAAGCAAAGAAGAAACCACTGAAACTGAAAATATTTCTACAGATCAGATTCCAACAGCAAGTGATGAACCAATAAATGGTGTTGAAGTCTCCAAAGGAAATGCACTTAATGAAAAACTTAAGTTACGTGTGACTACAATACGTGTTGCACCACTTGCACAATCGGAACCGCAAACACCGCTTATTGTGAATGAAATGACAGCGCCACCAATTTTCTCAATACAACCACCATCACCGATGACACCACCACCTTTGACACCGCCATCGTTGATATCACATCCATTATTGATTTCCAAAGATATAAATACCAATGCACAATCCGATTGCAATGAATGTAATCGTAAAGCGTTGCTACGTAACACACCCTATGTCATAATACGTCCTAATCGTAGAGGCTCTAGGGTCAGTTCATCAATGAATAAAGTTTTGGCTGGTATGTATCGTGACTCTTTGTTACTCAAAATGCCTGAGGGTGTGGCAGTGTCATTGCGACATGCACATTTTTCCTGGGATCAGCGACGCAAAGGTAGTGCATTGTATGTGAGCGAGGTGGATATACCGAAAGGTAAGCAAATATTTATAAGAAATTTGAAAGCCAATCATCACTGTGAGCTTTTTATGTACGTGGGGCATTACATGTCAAAATGACAAGAGTTGCTCTTCGAGGTAAACGATTTTGTTTATGTGTTTTGTGGGAAGAATTTGACTAGATGATAATGTACCATTAATCAGGCTCAAAATATCAATTGCCCTATAGGAAGTTGAAAGTATTAGGAAATAATTGTTCCATTTTGTGTTCCAACAACTTTTTTTCACAGAGTAAATACATACAGAGTTAAAAAATATTTAAAAAATTTATTCTATAATTTATGATATATCATCAAACAGTCAGGTACTATCCACAAAAAAAAAATCAACAAAATCGAAGTACCCAAGTCTCAGCCTCTTACATTTTGGTTGCTAATGTCACAAATAATCTTTATAAAGCTGTCATATTTTGTTCCAGTGACAGTTTAACTTGATAATGAGGAAAAATTTTGTAAAATGAGGAATATATCCTCAAATAAGAATGGACTTGTTTTTAAAGCGAAAAAGTCAAAGAAAATTTGTGCTTGAGTTATATGGCTGCAAACTTAATGCTTAATGTTTAAGGTCACGCTACACGATTTTAAGGAACAGCATTATTATACCGATATCGTAGGATGACCCCTTAAGTTTTTGATATATTAAGATCTTTTTTGTGATATCTGAAGTTGAAATATCATAAAAGTCTATTTTTGTTGAATTTCACTTTCACAAATCATCAGAAAATGTGCAATCTCAGGAGCAAATTTACAAATTTTCATTTGATGTACAACATTATATACCTTAAGCGTTCATATTTAATGATATTACTCTTGAAGTCAAGGAAATCAATAATCTTTTTTTTTCACTCCATTTTGGAGACATGTGTATTGCAATAACATGAAATCTGACCAACCATTCTAAATAAAGTTTAGTGGGGGATAATTATTTAAAAAATATTTATCACGCTCATCACTCATATAAACGGCTTGATAAGACTTTTATAATTTCATAATGAACAACACTTAGCCTAAAATACCACGTTCTCTGTTGATATTACATTAACTTTTAAGCCATAGATGGGCAAAATTTTAGAAGCAGGAGCTGCTTAAAACAAAAGCAGCAACTACAACAACAGAAAATAAAACCCACCTTAAATTCGATACCGATAGCGAAAAAAAATCTGCAATAAACCAAAAGCCAATTCCAAGTATCAAGCAAGTATGAAAAGTACACTAATCAAACGAAGCGAGAGAAGCTATCCTCAATGTGCGCATTGTTGTTTCCTTGTTCTCGCTACATTTAGTTTTTTTCTAAATGATGCAACAATAACAATAATACAAATCCCGTGCATAGCGCGTATAAAAAAACCCCAAAGATAAAAATGTGCACATAAGTGATGAGTGCATGTGTTTTTTGTAAAGAGCTAAAATTGACTCATTTATTGCACTTCTTGGAATACAATGATTTTTATGTAGTTTGTCGTTATTTTTCAACATTATTCGTCATAATATCGATTTTTTCGACATATATCTGGTTCTGTGAACTTGTGCAACGTTTAGGACTGCGCTTAAGACTTTTATAAAAATAAGGCTTTTATATAAAATTATTTTTTCGTTATAAAGAAAATTTAAGTAGTTTTATTTTATGTCAATTTTCAGAGATTTTCTTTTTTTTTTTGTAAAAAATATTTTTGAACTTTTTTTTTTACGTTTCCAGCACGACTTACAATAATTGTGGGAAAAAATGGCAGCGGTAAGTCATCTTTACTTGCAGCAATGCTGATGGAGATGCCACATAAATCTGGTGATTTGATATGGAACAAGTGAGTGTCTATTTTCTTTAAAATATATATTCTTGATTGTAAATTGGTAAAAACTCAAATATCGATATTTTTGATTGTTTTTTAAATTTTAATATGTGACCCCAACACCATCTATTTTTCTGATTTTTGAATAGTTTTCAACAGAGTTGATATTTTCTGAGGTAAAAACTACCTAAAAACAATTTTTTTTATTATTCATAAATTTTGAAAAATTGTCTGGCAACAGTCGATTGACTTATGCCAAAATAAAGTAAACAAAATAAAACATCAACTAATACAATAGTATCCACAGAAATACAAATCAGTAAAATCGGAGACCACAAGATCAAACTCCTTTTGTTTTTATAAATAATTTTTATTGTATATCTGCCACGCCCACTATACTACGCACAAAAAAACTAAGTAGATGACTCTGATATTAGGCATAAAAATGGGTCTGATATTGCAAGTGGTTATAAAAGAATATTTTAAAAGTGCGAAAATCACAATTTTTTGAGATATTTGAGGCAAATTTATATAGAAACATATTTTTTTTATGAAACCATTACTGAGGTTCTAAAGAACTACTCTTCTTTTTCAAAACTAGCTTGGAATTATATCAATACCTTTTTTGCTTTTCGAAGTATTGTAATTTGAAAATTATTATATAGGTCTCCATACGAACTTTTGAATGTAAATTTGTTTGAAAAATTTCAAAAAAAGATATCGATATGATTCTAAGTGTGTTTTGAAGAGGAAAAATAAATCTTTCGATCCTCATTTATGAATGCATAAAAAAAATCATATTGCAATGTAGAATTGCCTCAAATATCTTGGAAATCCGTGATTTCGAGAAATTCTGAGCTTACATTCGAATTTAGCGAGTCAAAAACTTTCGGAAAAGTATATAATAGTTAAGACAACAAAGATTTGACCACATTTTGTTGACCTGTGTAATATATTTAATCAAATCGTCGTTATAGTTTTCTTGCTAAGATAAACCAATATTTTCTGTTACATTTATTAGACCAATCTCTTCCTTGAGCATAGCGTCAGGTTAAGCTGCTTTAATAGTTCTTAATATATTTTCACAAAATTTGAAAAATTTTAATAAAAACTTTTTTCCATTAACACAATCACGAGCAATTTTATTTCAAAATTTTTTAGTGATACAAAAGTGTCAGTGATAAGTTTCCAAACGCTTTTAAGAGACTTAAGAAAGTTCAAGCCTCTCATATCTTTTCTTGAATATAACTTGAATTGTGAAGCTGGATTATTTTAAGAAATGAATTTAAAAATTAGCGGATTATAGGTGTTATAATATTTAGAGCCGCTCAAAAATTTGATATCATTTAAACAGCAGCTTCTTTTGGTTGATTTTTTCTTTTTCATTTTTGTGTCATTTTTTCCTAAGAAAAATTCAACAAATAATCAAAATGAGAGATTGAATTCAAACCAGCAGATATTTATTCAAGCAACACTTACTTAACAATGTGCATTGTGTAACGACCCATCAAATATCAATTCGCAGAAGTAAAAGTTCAAATTAAAAGCTTTTAAAACCTCAATGAAACAATACAGTGGCGAGAAAATAACAATTAATAAAGATATTGTTGTTGTTGTTGCTGCTGTTGTTTTTGCCATTTGTTGCCATTGAATGACAATTATAATAAATATGCTGTTTCTTGTTGATGGCCACAAATGAATTTGAGGGTTTTTTTGCTTTGTGGTTGTTGATACTTATTTTGTATAATCGGCTTGGCTTGTAGTTTATCAATTAGCTGCATCTCTGTGGTTGGCCTAATAAAATTAAGTGAAATTGAAGTTTATTTTCAAATTTAATTGAGAGATAATATTTGAAGAAAATACTAAAGAGAAAGCGTTTACAATTTCTTATTATTTTGAAAGTTTAAAAAAAAGAAAACTTTCACAAAACATGAAATTTAATGTATGTAGCTCAAAAACAAAAATAGCAACTCTCAAAATGTTCCTACGCTTTTAAATATGCTATGAAAATTTGTGGCTAAAAGTTTTGTTTACTTTCGCGTGTGTTTACTTTGCACTTAATTAGCAGAAAGTAGCTAAATAAGCACAGCGTTGGAAGTAGACGATAAAATAGGGAAACAGTGAATAGACAAAAAGTCGTACATATGGTTGTGGTTAGTAAAATTCTCACGACCCTCATTTTTATTTCTTCTTTGAGTAATGTTTATTCACTTGTTTAGTGAAATTTAACTGATTTGTGTTTTTAGTTAAGGTGAAGGTTATGCAAAAGGTAAACAGAACTAATCAGACAACAACAGCTGTAAGGGGATTACGCACACTCAACTGTTAAATTGCCAAACAACATTCACTAATTTAATTTTGGTTTGGATGTTAGTAATAATTAATTTTGTCGCAGGGTAATGCTTGGTGAAAGTAAGCAAAATTGCAAACGTTCTCACCCGTAATAAAGAATGTAATTTTTAAATAGTTTTAGAAATATTTTACCAAAAGATTTTGAAGCTTTTGTCATGGTAGCAGTAATAAGTTAGCGATTCATTTATTTCTTCGATTTCAATTCGTTCGATAACACTAAATCACAAAATTCAAAGAAAAGTTCGGTGAAGGACTCAAAAATCAATTTTTAAAAATTATATATTGTTAGGTTTTTGATTTTTGATTTGTTCGGAAGAAATTAAAATGTGAGTATAGGAAATGAATTTTTAAAGACATATTAACCTTTGCGCGAAATCATCGTATGTGGCATTTTTTCGAAATTGACTTTTTGATGAAAGTTTGTTCTAAACCCCACAACGCATTAACTGGTAAAACACTGTAACTGAAATTCTTATAGTTGCGCCAAAAATTGAAATTGAAATTTGATTTTGTACTGCCTGCTAAGACACAGAAAGGTAGAAAAAACTATCTCCCTTCCTTCTATTCCTTTCTTAATTTTGGATTAAGGAATATGGTTTTCAAAGATATGAATGCAACACCAGTTTTGTCTAATGCATTCACCAATTTTTGATCACCCCCAGTTTAGTTTAGAGTGAGAGAAAAATTATGTTGAACTTGTCTTCGAGAGGATTGTATTTAAAGTTGGCTTCGCTTGGTGTAAGATCTGCTCGTTCTTTCTAGTACCAAATCATCGGTTGATAACTCGAAAACTTAGCCAGAGGTAGTTTTTAAAAGTTGATTTCTAAGATCAGTGGACTGTACCACATACGAATTTTAATAAGGAGTCCGTGTCATTTTTGGGCTGTAAGCTAGTGTAATCAGTACATAAAGTCTTCTGTGTCTATGTTCAATAAGGTTCTTACAAGGCATACTATCATTCGAACGTGATATTTCGAACATTACGTATCTTTCCATTATGGTTCACTTGGGCAATTTTTCATAAAGATTTTAATATTTACATAAATAATAATATAAAAGATTTATAAAAATTAAAAAAACAAATTTAATATTTATCATTATTGAATTCATTGGTGAGATCAATTTTAACAAAGAAAAGAGGAAGCAGTAGATATTTTTCTTAAAAGAATATAAAACTTGTCTTTTTGCTATTAAAACTTTTTCATGTAAAGGGCGTGACACCACCCTACAAAAAACAAATTTTTCTTCTAAGGAAGCAGTTTGTCTCCATACCAATTTTGAAAATTGCCATAGCAACTTAATTGTGGCCGCGTTTTTTACCATTAGGGGCGGTGCTACGCCCACTTAGAGAACTCTAATAACCTTTTTTATGGTACTTACAATCTATATTCTAGCCAAATTTCATTAAAATGGGTTTATTAGATCAGCCGTGGAAAGGCATTTTCTTGCTAGGGGCGTGGCATCGCCAACTATTCGAAAGAAAATTGTGTTGTGCACTGGCCCTTTTCCCAACTTAGCCAAAAAAATAAAAAAATTATGCGATTATGTTGTGCTATGGCAGTTAATAAGTGGTTTAACCTATTTCAACTGCCTATTTATTGCACTTATGTTTGCGAACATGACCAACTTCAAACTGCTTCAAAAATTTAAAACTTAGATTTTTTGCACACTTTGTTTTTTTTTATTAATTATGTACCTTAAACTCTGTTCGAACAAAAATTTTGACAAGCTTGCTGCTGTTATCAATTACGAAATGAGAACAAATGATGTTTTTCTATGTGTTATTTGTGACATTAGAACATGAACTAAAGCAAATTTAAAATTTACAGTTAATAAAGGTTGGTTTGACGTTTTTGCATTTTCTTTAGCTAATTGATGTTGGAAGAGAGATTTTGCAGAATGACTATCATCATGTATCACCTCTCTTATGCACTTAAATATGTAAGGCGAAATGCTATTCAATGTTACAAAAAAAGAGAAACCGCATTTATGGAAGTTTGCAGGTGACTTTCTTATCGTGGTAAATGACTTCTGGTGTAAATTGCTTAATTTAACAAAATTGGAATATTTTCCTTCGAGAATATCAGACAGTAACGCTTTTATAATAGCTTTAAATTTTTCTGACACTGTTGACCATTTGGCGGAAATACCCATATCAACGCTAAAAAGTCACAAAAATTGGTTTTTGCAATTGTTCAACATGATGTCTGATCAGCAGCAAGATTTTTTCAATGGATTTTCAAATAGACAGGACCTAAACTAACGAAGCTTTCATATTTTTCCTAAGGTTATATTAAAAAAAAGGAAAAATGTTAGGTGGGACCATATCAGGTCAATATGTTGCTTGGTCGATAATATTCATTGAATATTTAGCTAAGAACTCTTGGGTAAATATCTAGCTTTACTGGTATGCTTTTTACTTGACTTAAAGCATCAAGTTCAATAGCTAAGAAGAATAATAGCTGTAGTAGTTAAATGCTTTTCTTAAAATGATGGCTTTATGCAAAGATGGTTTGAGTTTTCCTTTCAAAGTCTGACCGACTTCAGTGGAAGTTACACGACTCCACGTCGCATAAATAATATTCCTTATTCAACGTTTGTGCTTCTGTTATTTGAAGAAAATTCAATTCCGAATACTTAAAGCACAGTATGGTGTATTAGTACATAGATATTTAATAATAATATTCATGGAAATTTCATGTTTCAAATAACTAAATTGAAGCAAGGTCTTAATAAAGTCTTCTGTAAACAAATACTACACCAAGTGCTGGAAATAAAAGTTTCAATAAAACTGTTACAGTAAACGTATGAGTAACATTTAATACGAATAACATTATAATATTTTGCTGTTAACACTTACGTAAACATGAAATCAACTTAATGAGACTCTTATATTTAATATTTTCTACATAAACACAGACACTACTATCTGCTATTTCCTTCAACCCCAATCTGTTACCGAAATTTCCCATATTTTGACAGTTGCTCAGTATAATTTCACGCTGCATTTCATTTGCAGCTACGCAGTTTCACTCTTAAATACCCATAAAAATGTCATTTGTTTTCCTGCTCACTATGCTGTGCTAACAAAATCACTATGCATGTCACGTGACAGCAATTTATCACAAATGTTTGTATGTTAATTTTATTGCACATAAAAGTGTAGCAGCACCAGTAACGCAACCAAGTGCAAATGCGCTTTCTTCATACACACACACACACACACATATACATACGTAAGAATATGTAAAAATAAGAGTAGTGTTCTTGTAAAAATAGTAGTAGATGGAGTACGTAGTAAAAAAGAAAAGCAACCAGCAGACGCATGTGAATGTCTTATGTTACAAGATGGTGCACATTGTGCAATAATTTCAATTACCGTTATAAATGTCTATGTTGTGCCATAATTTATTGCCATTTACAGAAAACCATGAGAGAGAGAGTGAGAGTGAGGGGTTTTACTTTTTATTTGAAAGAATAGAGATAATTTTTTTTGCTGCTATTGAAAAAAAAAATTGTAAGAGAGTTGAACAAACGGAATGTAAGTATGTGATAGAAAAAAAGGTATTAAGTTTTATTTGGAAGCCAGCTGCTGTCAGACGGCTACGTGACCCAGAACTTAAAACTAGCACATATGGGAATTTAAGTTACTCATAAGCGCCGATGACCGCAACTGTGTATTTTTTCTATATTTTCTGTCAGAATTTTTAGCGAGCAAAATTTTAAAATGTTTTAAGCTTAAAATGGAATTTTAAGCAAAGTCGTCTTGGCCTTTAAAAATGAATAAAAGGAGTAGTATATGAAAAATGCCGGATAATGGATAAATATATTGCAATTGAAACAAATTTAATGCCATTAAGCTATAAATCGTTGAAATTGCATACAGGGATTCCTTTGCAGGAATTAATTTATTTTCGTATGAGTTTTCTTCCAAATCGAACTGAACTTCAGCAGTAGGTCGAATGATGTTCTACTTCAGGTTTCTTATTGTCTAATAAAAATAGACCAGCAATTTAAAGCAGCCCAAAGCAAAAACGGCAGAAAGCGTTAAGTCATACGATCTTGATGTGTAAAATATTGACTTACACCTTTTGCTTCAAATAAAAAAAATATTGTATATATTTGAGACGAAGCTACAAGTACTTATTAACAATTTGATAGAATTAAACATAGTTGCTAATCGTTCCTAAATGTATTAAATAGTTTCAAAAAGTATCCAATAATTCCGAAAAGAGTTGAAGTATTTAATTAATAGGAGTCAAAATATATCGACAAATATCGAAAAAAAAATCAAAAAGTGAATAGAAGTTGAAAAGTTTCATGTAGTGTTGAAAATTATGATAAAAGTCAGACAGTATTCAATTTTATCGAAAAAGTCGATAAATGTTGAATAGTATAACAAAAGATATATGGAAATACACTGTGGTTCATCAGGATCATCAAAATATCGGATATATAAGCCTTCACAAAAAAGAAACCTACATAAAAGAGATACCACATCAGAGAGATACCACTTGTTATGTAAGACAATAAAAATTAAGTCCACATGCATTGTAATGGCAGTTCTTTCTACTTGCTTAAATAAATTGAAAATATTAGCTTTTTTCATGGTTCACTAGAATATAACCACATTCAGTATTTTTATAAATAAGTAGTCGGTTGTGAGAAAGTTTTATAAAAACTTAATAAAATTAAAGTTCAAGTTTGTTAAAATATATTATGAAATAAAAATGGGTAGAAAAAGTGCTTTCACTTCATCGGAAATGGTAAAAATTGATGTTTACCACTCTGAAAATTATTCTTATCGCCAAATCGCCAGAAAAATTGGTCGAAGTCATAATGTTGTAAAGAATTACATAAAAAATCGAGAAAACTACAACAAAAATTTCAAAGGAGGTACTTACACAGCTTTAACATCGCAGGATATTCGTAAAATTGTTTGAATTGCCTCAAATTTAGCGCATTCCACCTCTAAAGTAAAGCATTTGGCAGGAATAAATCAACAGTATGTCGCGCTATTTTGAGCAGTGGACAGACATCTACATTTCCGAAAACTACAGAAAAAGCCACAACTAAATGCCGCTCGCAAACAATTACACCTTCAATTTGCTAAAGAGTACATGAAGATGGGATATGCAAAACCACTTAAGTGGTAGGGGAAAAATTAACTTGGATGGGCCCGATGGCTATAACTTTTACTTCCACGATTTGCTTAAAGATGAAAAATGTCTGACCCGTCACCACCGTAGAGAGGGAGGCATTACGGTATGGAACAAGTTTTTCCAGAGATAAAAGATATTTTTGGACCACTATAGTGGATTTATCAGCACGATAATGCACTTATACGCACGGCACGTGTAGTGAAATCATTGATTTCTAGCCAAAATATTGAAATCTTAAATTGGCCGGGTTGGCTAACCCGTAAGGTCTCCGAAGGAGGAAAACAGTACGAAATTGAGGATAAGCTTATTGAATCAATAAAAGCAGCATGGACCGAAGTTTCTCTTGATTGCTTAAAGTCTCTATACGCATCAATGAAAGACAGTATTTAGGAAGTTATTGTGAACAACGGTAATAGTACACATTATTAAATAAAAGTTCAGACAAAAAAATTACAATAAAATAATTTTTGTTTCATTTATGGAGCAATCAAATACTAGTAATCCACAAAAAAAAGAAGAATTTTCTATATGTTAATAAAAAAATTAAAAAAAGTACCGTTATAAAGTATTTGAATTTGTTTTTTTTTTCTCCTTAAATAATGCATTGCAAACGCTATTATATTTCTAAAAAGTTGGAATATTTATTGTTTCTGCATTCACAACTTATAGGGATTTTTTGCTTAAAATTCAGTTGGTTCTATCCTAATGAACAACAGTGTACATCGAATAAGTCAATAGAAGGCGAGAAATATTGAATAGCATTGTAAAGTAACAAATATATATGTACTACTGAAAAGTAAAACATTTTGATTTTACAGAACAGTGGGGCTTTCAGAATAATTCCATCTTAAAGCGATGAGTTAGCTCCAAAAGCTTTGAACTACTTTTGAAGCATTGCCTATAAATTACGGGAGAAACTGCGTAAAGCAAGACAGTGTTTCACTCGGCAGCTATGTGGATCAACTCGCGAAAACGATAACGTCTGGCTTACATTATGTTTATCCAAATTGTTTTTGACTTAGTATTTACATATATTTCAACTTTGAAATTGCTTGGATTGTTTTAATCAGAAATTAGTACTAAAAATAATTTATGCAAGAACCGAAAGATGGGCGTATTTGGACAAGGAGACGTGTAAACAAAGCTTTAAAAGGATATAGATTGAATCTCGATAAATCGTAAATGCAAGGGACCAGCAATTTTTAACAAATTACAGGGGTTTTCGATTTAACGAGGTTTCGATTTTTTCGATCAATTTTTTTTTGCTCCACTATCAACACTTATAAAATCTTATTCGTACGTTTGTTTGCCATTTTCACGCCAAACTGTTTTTTATACACCTCTGGGAAAGCAACAAATAAACTGAAAATCACATAAAATTCCATAAAAAAAAAGTCAATGATGAACGTAGCCTTAGTTGCCTACTATGATTGATATTTTTTCAAACTGCAGTTCCATAGAGTTTTGCTTTGCATTACGAATTATAAGAGGTTGTCAAATCCAATTATGATTTATAAGAGGTTAAACAGAGTTTATTGCTAAAAAAAGCTAAAAAAAATACAGATTATCGAAAGGACCAAAATGTATGGAATTTTCACGAATTCAAGCGATTTTTTTTAAGGGACCAACAGTTTGCTACGAAATATTGAGATTTTCGAATTAACGGAGTACGAATTATCGGGATTCCACTGTCTTAAGAGACTGAAGACGCAAGCATTCAACAGAAAGTGTAAAGGGTTTAAAAGTGGAAGTGGCAACTCCCAGAGGGTAAGTCTTTGAAATGCCTATAATATACCATATACCATCTTGTATGGGCAAATGTATAAAATATTGCCCAAGATCAAATTTGTATAGAGTCATATGCTCTTTAACTTTTTTCATAACTCCAAGCATCATTCAGAGCTAAAGAAATAAGTCCTTGACAAAAAATCGTGATGCGCAGCTTTTGACCTTGAATATCTTGACCCGCGTTCACAATATTCTACAAGACTACTGAGCCAACTTAAAAAGTGTGTACAACTTTAAAGCTTATTATCTACCATTCCGAAGTTGAACCCCATTTTCACTAGACTATTAGATAAAACTAAACAGAATCAAATATGTGGGCGTGGCACATACCATACAAGAAAAAACTCTAAAGCGTTATGATAGGAAAACTATTCAAGATTCACTATTAGAAGCTCAACGTATACGTATCTCATGTCAGCGCCGTGTCGACCCATAACGTGCTTGAGGTTATTGCTGTCGCTTTACACTATAGCGCTAAGTCACCCATAACCATAAGAGCATACATATCTCTTACTTCTGTAAGAAGCTTACCAGTTCTTTGAGTTGGTTATAAAATTTTTATTTTATTGTAAAAGTAGCGGCCTTCATTGTATTATTGTGTTGTTCGTAGCTTTGTTTTTGAATTGAGACCGCATTATTCTTTCACTGGCAGGTTTCCGATTTCTTATTGATTTTGCAACACGTAAGCTGAGGAGGAAATCAACTCCATTACTTTTTTAATCAATCAGAGCATACAAATTTTTCACCAGAGTTAAGTTCAAATTCACCTTTAGCCATTTCATCTGCATTCAAAAATCACTAACATTTTGATGTTGAATCTTATGCCTTAACTATGTTCAAAGTGTATGTACAAATTTTAACCGATGTAGACATGTCCATTGTTTAGAAAACAAACAATGTTATCTGATCACTTGCAAACAACTTAAATTCCAACAAAATTACACAAGGATATGGCTCACAACTTGTACTTCTATCCTACCTGTATGTGCAGATAATTTTCAATTTATTTTAATGTTGGTCAACTAAGCAGTCTAAATGAATAGAATTATATGTATTTAATTAAGTTTGTTGTACTGATAATAATACACCAACCGACAAAATTCAACGTTCGGTTGCACTAATGAGAAGTTAAAGCTGAAGACTGATAGAAAGCATAAGTATGGGCATATCCGTGCAACGACTATAATCAGTAATCATGAAATGTATCATCAGACCCATTTGGCATATCTCTCGTGTGCAAACATAATGTGTCGCACAGTGTAATATTTACTTGTTAACGTTTGCATAGTTCATACGTACGTAAGTGACTCTCAAATATGTTAATATTTGCTTTGTTAAACATCTCAATTATGTGTGCATACAGGTAATTGTATGCAAGTTAAGTTCATATTATGGGTAAAATTTAATTTGTATTTTATTTAATTTAGCTTTAGAATTTCAATGACTATTTCGAAAGACATTGAATTTTCTTCTACAATAAACAATTTACCCTCATGTGGCTTAAGAAATATTAAAAATTCTTTACAAATTCTTACAGAACTTCAACTTTTGCTTATGTCCCACAACAATCTTGGTTGCTGAATGCCAGCATACGTCAGAATATAATTTTCGGTGAGAATTTTCGTCCGCGTCGTTATGAATTTGTATTAAAAGCATGTGCACTAAAGCCGGATATTGAGCTGATGCCTGATGGTGATTTTACAGTGATTGGTGAACGTGGCATAAATTTATCTGGTGGTCAACGGCAAAGGATTGCTATCGCTAGGGCACTTTACTCATCAGCAAATGTTGTGATAATGGTAAGTAAGTCGGTTATTAAAAATAATTATAAAGCTTGAAACATAACAATAAAGTTTCATGATATTTTGTTCGCTTCTTTTAATAATTTCATTTCATTCTTTTCCCGAAAATGTACCGCCAATATAATCAAATGCGTCATTGTCTCCTGTCATCATTTCTTTGCTGTTTGTGGTTATCAACAATCAACGTTCTTTTTTCTTTGCTGTACTATCTGCTTCAAACGACAGGACGATCCATTGTCATCATTGGACAACGAAGTGGCGCGACATATCTTCGAGCAGAGTATACGAAAAATGCTATTAAAAGCCAATCGAACTGTCATACTGGTGACACAACAGTTGAATTTGGTGCGGCAAGCAGATTATGTGAGTATAAAGGATAGAATGTAGTTGGTGACTTTATGTTATCATAAAGTATGCAAAGTATTGGCAGAAAACCGATTACTTTTCCATTTGTGAATTTTAGCTTAGCCTTAAATTAGAGTCTTATGAAAAAAGTTGACATATTGTTCTTAAAACTCAATTTTTCAATGTGAAAAGTGAAAAGCTTATAGCTACAAAAAAAAATATTGATAAGTGTGCGGAGCATGAGACTTTAAGATATACATGAAGTGAAAAGTTCTGGAAGATTTGTAGTTAGAAATTGATAAGTCAGTTAAATGAAATCACCTTCGCCTACCATAAAATTTGATACTTATCATTTAAAGAATAAAAAAGAACAGGAAATTTTGACTTAAAATATATATATTTACTGTGTTTTTAAAAAACTAATATTGAAAAGTTTGATAGTAAATGTTATCAATTTACAATTTTTTTTTGATAAGTTTGGAATTGGAATTTTTTACTCATTTATACAAAATTAATATTGAAAAGTTTTAATATAGAAATTATCAATTTACAATTTTTTTGATAAGTATGGCTTTGAAATATTTTTCGAATTTCTACAAAATAAATATTGAAAAGTTTCATAGTAGGGATCATCTATTTACAATTTTTTTGATAAGTACGAGACATGGAATATTCTACGTATTTCTACAAAGCTAATATTGAAAAGTTTGATAGTAGTGAGTTTTTTGATAAGTAAGAAACTGACAATATTGCACGCATTTCTATAAAACCAATATTGAAAAAATTGATAGTTAGGATAATCAATTTACAATTTTTTTGATAAGTAAAAACAGTGGGATAGTCTAAGCATTTCTACAAAACTAATATTGAACAGTATAATAGAATTATAGACAGTTAAAAGGCTTAGACTATTCTTCCTTGTCTACACTTTGCTTTTTTTTCGGCACTTAGTATTAATGCCGAATTGATAAGTTCTGTATAAGAAATATCTAAAATAATGTTATTTCTTATAAAATAAAAGTATAGTTAAATTTTGATAACTGGCTTATTAACTGTTGATAAGTCATTATGTCAATTGATCATATTACATATTAAAGTACAGTATATCTGATTATTTTGATAAAGTAACATAGCAGCAAACTTATTTGAACAAATATCTAAAAATTGATATGCATGATAAATAGTCGATATATGTATATAATAATTTTTTTTTCGGTTTTAAACGAATGAAATACAATGTGGGCACAATTTTTTCAATTTACTTGAGCGACTTCAAGTGACTTCAGCGAATGCAAGTGACTGCAGCGACTTGAAAGTGATTTGAGGTGTTTTCAATGCAATCACAATTCTTCCAATCATGATTCCAATACAAAATGTGACGTTACCAGAATAATTGCATTCTTTAAGATGGAAAAGGTTCAGTCTTATGGCATTGAAGTCTACAGGTGACTTCATTTTGAAGTAGCTGCATTCTGAATGCTGCATTTTTGGCAGTGACTTGAATATATTTCAATTGAAATTGAATTCACTCTTCCACAGCTCTGGTAATGATGGAATGAAAAACATTACTGTTTATCAATTCCACTAAGCAAATAAAAAGTAATCGATAAGTTGCCAAGCGATAATCAAAAATTATTGTTTTAATAGAAAACCAGAAAGCATGACAATAATAGTATTCCTATTTTGCTTGCTAAGTCTTATAATTAGTGAGTAAAGTCAATCTGATTAGTGTGATTAGTATTATATTTAATGATGTTTTTATACGCAAAAAGGTTAGAGATTTTCTAATTGTTATTCAATCAGTGATATGCAACTAAATATTTATTGATAAGTGAAAAAATTGAGTTTGATAAGTATGACAAGTGAATAATTTTATGATTTTTTATAATTCACAAAATAGTAAGTCCTTGAGTTTGATAATCACTACTGTGATTTTTGCATAGTTTGCTGAGTGATAAATGATAAGTCATTTTAATAACAGATTTAATTTGTTATGATAAAGCCTTTGCTCCATTATAGTTTGATAAGTAAGCTTGAAAAAAAATGTAATTATATAAATAATAATACTTATAATCTTTTTTGAAAAATTAAGTTTAAGGAATTTAATGCCTGAGACAAAAGAATTTCGTGAGCTTAAAAGGTATCTAATTGATTGATAAGTGCTTCGTTCACTTTTGTTATTTTAAAAGTACGTAGTAAGAACTTGCCATTGCAAATTAAGAGTCTGATAAGTAAATTACTTATCGTAATTTAAATTGAAACTTATCACATTGTAGACTTATTAAAGAACAATTTCATTGCTAATTTTGATAAGTCTACATCAAAAATAATAACGATATGTTATTTAATTGATTTGTATGAGTACGAAATACATCCTGAATTTTATTGATTTTTTCAATTTGAATTAGTTTGATAAGTAACATTGAAACATAGTTGGTATTGATAAATGATCAAATGCATTGCTGAATTTAATAATTTTTTTTTGATAAGTTGATCATAAAGAATTGCATGCTCATTAATAACGACTGAAAAGGAATTATGAAATGGATAAGTAAAATTTTTGGATTTTTAAAGTGCAGAGGTATTTATTTTCAAGATCTATGTTCTCTCAAATACTGGTCAAATTAAATACAACATAATCGTTGTTAACGTTACTACATAAAATTGAATAAGTTTACAATACAAAGAAACTAATACATATTTTGATAAGTAATTACTATTATTATGCCTGCACTCAAATATGTTAATGACTCAATACATATCAGACAGTAAATGCATTTGAAATTTTGATAAGTTTATGCTGCACCTGATAAGTTATCTAATTAAGTTTGATTAGTCTTCAAATTTGTATGCTAAGACGGACTTAAAAGGTATAAGCAAAGAAAAAACTGATAAGTTCAGAAGTGATTAAAGTTTGAGAGTTCAAAAATCTCCACTTATCAAGAAGTTAAATAAAAGATTCATTTAAAAACTGGTTACTTCATCAAATGTGATATTCAATGAATATCCACATCAGTAACACTAATAATTTTTCATCTTTAGACATTGAATTTAATCAATTCACCATTGAAATGCAATTTCATATTCAAAATTTTAAAGTCGTCTATTACTCCCGGGGCTAGTTACACGATGTAATTTTTTCTTTTGTCACCAATGAAGTGTGAAGAACTTTTAGTTTTTCAAATTTTTGTCTTTATTGCAAATGCAATTTAATCATTCAATTTAAATAGCATCTTTATCTTCTTTTACTTTCTTGTTTTCTATTTCTCTTTTTTTTCTATTTTCCTTTTGACAGCTAATTGTTATGAAAGATGGCAGACTACAGGCAGCTGGCAGTTATAAA
This sequence comes from Tricholauxania praeusta, assembly GCA_949775025.1. NCBI lineage: Eukaryota > Metazoa > Arthropoda > Insecta > Diptera > Lauxaniidae > Tricholauxania > Tricholauxania praeusta. Next base: position 121,177,387 of record OX459030.1, on the reverse strand, counting down.
GATATTGAGGAGCAACATCCGAATATTGTGAAGAAATGGAATGCAATTATTGCAAAAGCCAATGAAAAGGAACTGCAAAAGTGAGCATTATTATAAAGTGCTAATAAGTGACAATATTTTCAATTAATATTTGGCACATTATATTTGATTTTATTTTGTGGTTTCTTATAATTTCTTAAACTGAAAATTCAAATTCAATTGAGACATATTCGATGTAACCAATTCCATGGGAAAAGATTCAGAGAGAGGCAAAAACAATTTGCATTTTGTTCATTTTAACGTCCCTTTAAGATTTTAATTACAAAATGATTGCTAAATAGAGAATTATATGAGGATTACATGAAGATTATATGAGGATTAAATTTTTTGAAATTTTATGTTTTCAGTCTTATTAGTAAAATTTCTCTCAAAAAACGCACATTGACTTGTAAGACTTCTTGCAAATATCTCGAGCATCCCACAATCTTACAAGAAAATCATGTAAAATCTCGCTGGCAAAAAAATCAAATCTGGGAGCTCGCGGCAGATTAAATTATCACTACGAGACTGTAGAAACATTTTTGCCTTTAAATTCCTTGTATTATACATAATTACCTTGCTTAAAATTCTTAGGTTTCTTAAATGTTAGGCTTTTTAAATATTTTCAGCATTTTACTACTTCCCTTAACATTCATCCTTTGAATTTTATTTTTTTAAGTGCCACTGCCATTGGACGTACCGCACGTGAACGTTGGAAATTATTTAAAAATGTTTCAAAAATGGGTCTGCAACGCTCTATCTCGACCTTGTCAGCAACATCATCTGTTGGTACTGCAGCAACAACAGAAATTGATGAGGAGGCAACAACAGAAAATAATGTGATGCCTACGGTAAGTGGAATGTGGTGTTATAGTCTTGTTACTATGAGCTGTGTTCAGCACAAGTGAATAAAATATTACCATACATTTTTAGACTCCTTTAAAGAAGTTTTTTAGAAATGTGCATAACTGGCTTGTATTTAAATGAGCGGTGACTATTTCAAATCAGTAAGGTGTTTTATTCAGATTTGGGAAGTAAATAGCTAGCAGCATATTTTAAAATTGCAATTGGCATTTCGTTCAATTTTAAGTAATAAATAAATTAGCTGAGTATGCGGTATTTGGCTTTGTTTTGAGCGGTGCTTTAGCAGATTTTGAGTGACAAAAAAATGATAACCCGAAAATAAAAAAATGAACAGGAAAACTTAAAGGTGCCTTATATGATTTCAAGCTGTAGTAGAAATGAGGCATCGTCAGGAATTTTAAGTCCTATAAAACTGGCTACGTTAATCGCAGTATTTCTGCTTAGGTAACTTAGGTGTGTTTACCCTATGGAATGTTCAATACCAGGTTTAGGCAATGATTCATAGTCTGGGAGGTAATGTTCCAAAATAACTGCTGATAAATTCAATGATTTTATGTTTGATTAAACCATATGCGCTTATGATTTAGCTGCAAAGCCAAAAATGTTAAAATTGAAGAGAAACAATTTTATTTGAATTCAAAAAGAATCCACATTGATTCAAAATGAATTCATATTTGATACAAAGTGAAAAATTGTTAAATGTAATATAAATACTTTGCAACTTCAAAATGTTATTTTAAGTTTTTGACAATTGAAGTTAAGTTAAAAATGTTATTTTCAATACATTTCAAATTCAAAATGTATTTAAAGTTGTTTGTGTAAAAGTAAATGGAAAAAATGTAACTTTTACTATTTTCAACTTTAAAATTTGCTGACTTAAGTCAAAAAGAAGTTTTTCAATTTTGCAATGGGATTTTCCCAGATTGAATGCATAATATAGATTTTTTTCTACCAAAAATTATAAGAAAAAAGGTCAGCTGGCTTGCATATGAACATAGTTTGTTAGATGGTACCATAACATAGGAAAGTGCCATAACAATTTGGTATTTGTACTGTAAGCCGGGAGGATTTGTATGAAGAATAAAAAAAATAAAGTCAGCCATACACCGACTTAAAAGTTAGAAGTACCCTTAAAACAATATCTGCGTCATTTGTTTTTGTTCTGAGAAAAACCAATGGAGCACTTTTGATTCTTCTAAAGGTCCTTTCTGGCTAAAAAAACGTGTTATTCACTTGTAACTTCAGAATGGATACCTGAATTTTCTTGAAAAATAAAGATTGTGTTCTTCTGATCTGAATCTGTGTCCCGAAATTTGATTTTTCTTTTTCTATACAAAAAATGTGAAAAAATCAAATTTTGGGAATGGATTTTGATAAGTCGTATTTTATCCGTTCGTTAGGTACCACTTTCTTGCATTGCATTTTGATTTCCAGTTTCCACTATCCCGACTATACTTCGTCTATAATGCTATTACCTAGAAAAAAATATAGCAAGGTATCAGGTTTCAAGTCAGTGTATCGGATTTGCGGAGTTATCAGCAGCTTATAAAGTCTCGCTGACTCCGACTTTGAGTGCCTAACCTCTTTATATCCTACACTCAGAGTATATTCATTTTATTATTTCGTTGGTAACACATTGAAGGGGAAGTGGAAGGAAAAGAAAAGTATATATCGTCACTCTCGGGTAGAAAGGCCCTAACTCATGTTTTTGCAATTTTACAGGAGGACGAAAAAACTGAATAAAAACTTAAAAATCTCATATTAAGGTGTTTTTTCAATTGGGTGTAAGTCCGCTATGTTTTGAAATATCACGTCAAAATTTTGAGTAAATTTCGAAAAAAATGCGTTGAGGCCTATCTTCCCGAGAGCGACGATATATTCTTGATTGGGGTCACCACTTGAGTCGATACATATCTATAACGATTACAAGAAAAGGGAGCAAGATAATTGAATGAAATTCGGCACGCATACCAAACAAACAACCATCTTGGGATTGAAAGTAGGCAAGTTGGTTCACAGACACGCCTACCACCCATACAAGTAAAACATTGAAAACGCTGTATGTAGAGAGTTATTTGATGTAGTGCATCCAAAATTCTCAAAAATACTAAAAAAATCTTTAGAAAAAAAATTGGCAAATTTCAGTAAAAAGGCGTGGCACTTGATAAGGAAAGTTTCACGGAAAGGAGAGAGGGGGGGGGGGGTCCCGCTAGAACTCACCAAGGGGAGGAGAGGAGTCCAAATTTTCAAAAAAACACCGCACGTAATTTATGGACGTCCCCTTTCGTCTAGTGCCGAACTTTTTTTAGTTTTGGCGAGACCAAAGATAAAAATTGCATTGTAAGCATTTTAATCATCTTCTGATGTCATGTCAGATCAAATCCATATTTACTTAATGACTCATACGTTCAGAATGCAATTACTCGTTTCACTTGCAATGGTTCCATATAATTTCTTCAAAGCGTTTGGAATCAATTGAATGGTACTGAGATACCTTCATATTGTAACTAATCTGATTTTTGGGATATTGATCTAGAGTAGCAAAGTTGTGATTTATACTATGCTAAAATCTATATCCGATTAGAAATTAAGCTACCACGTGATCTGAATTTTTATGTAGTGTTCTTCGAATTTGTGTCACAGCTAGGGTTACCAGACGACATACTTTAGTAGTTAATGTACTACTTTTGGAAGGGAAAAATACTTTAACACTTTTCACCTACTTTTAGTTGAAATGTCTTACTTTTCACTACTTTTGAAAATATTCAAATATTGTTATCATTTTGGTAGTGTTTTTCGTTCCAAAACGAGGACTTTTTTTTTGGTCATCAGAAATGTGTTTATGGAATTGAAAAAATAAACAATTTTTATTTTTTATTAGAAAATTTTAATTTTTTCAGATGTACTACTTTCGTAGGCAGGGCATCTGGTAACCCTAGTCACAGCCCACTAACAATCCAACGCGTTTTCCCTCGATAGGAAAGGTATAACAGAATCGTAAGTTAGATATGCAGAAGTCTTTACAGACTCGACCATTACACTCACTTTAGATTAAAGAGTTTAACAACAAGGACATTTTGACGGAAAAATTATTTTAATATCACGCAATACGTCACATGATGATCTCTCATGACAAAACAAATCATAAATATGTATATCCATAACTTTAATAAGTAACATAATTTCCAACAGTTTAGAAGTATTACCATTTACTTATATGTAGATAACATAAAGTTCATTGAAAGTCAACTGCTTAAAATTTCTTAGATTATTCCCTGTGCAACAGATTACACCATAATTTACGTTGTTAGCATTGTCAGCACACCGCACAACAATGTTGTGGTTGTAGTTAATTACTTTTTCGCGTTTCTTGTGTTGTACGATATTGATGATACTTTGCGGTAAGTTGGTCGTTTCACCTCACACTTGTTGATTTTTCATTAACTTAAACGCCAACAACAGTTTGCAGTGAAGGGAAGGGAAATTTAAGTTTAAAAACTTAAAGTGATGATCTGGCATATTGTAATATCTACAAAGTTGTTAAACTTTTTTGTGTACAAACAAAAATAAATAACAAATCTGCGCGAAAAAGTTAACAGTCAAGGTCATTTGACTACAACATAAAACAAAATAAACAAAACAGCTCAGTATTTCAATCACGCACAATATGTTGCTGCATCCTAAATCAGTTTTATTCAAAATGTAATTTCTACGAAAACTTCTAATAGCCATTTGGCTACTGCTGTTACGTTGCTTCTTTTCGATTGAAGTTTTAATGAACCTCTTAATTTGTTAACAAGCACAAATGTTACCAAACTGTTTCATTTTCATCCCCATTGTATTGATTTAATTATAAAAACCATCAAGGAAGGATGGTTGCTGGTGTCAAATATGCGTTAAATTGACCTCAAATTGACAGCGCCGTAGGGAACAACAAAACGTACGAACGAATCCCTGAACAACCGCATGAACAGACAACATCAACTGGTAAAACCCTTGTCAAACAGTAACGTTCTTCATTAAAGCTGTCAAAGTTAAGAGGCTTTTTGAACTTTGCACACCAATTTGCAATAGGTAGGTTGTGACTTAAGAAGAAGCAGCAATAGACGACCGGTATTGATTTGGGAAAATCACATTTTCTGCATGACCTCCAACGATGATGACGTTTCATTAACAAAATTTTACCACATTAGTTAGGGTGTAACGAAAAATGTGGTCAGGGAAAATAGTTTAGATATGTTTAAGCACTTGGCTGCTTTGACTTGGAGTGAAACTTTAGCTGCATTAAGTAGACCTATGAAGTGCTCTGATGAAGCTCACGGACTTATACCTACATATATATAAATAGGCGAAAACTTAATAATCCTTTTAACTGCCACAACACAACACAATCGCTTAGTTTTATTTTTTTCTATTGGAATGGTTGTGAAAATGGACAGAAAGGTGCTGAGCCGGAACATCGATTTTGATGAAATTTAGTATTGATTTTGATTTTTGAGTAAAAATATATATTTTTAATGGGCGGTGCTACGCCCCTAACAAGAAAATATGCTTTCACAGCTATAATAACAATATCCGCTACATCAATTTTGATGAAATTTAGTGTGGATATTGATTCTTGAGGAAAAATATATACTTTTTAGTTGGCGGTGATACGACCATAACACGAAAATATGCTTTCACACCTATAATAATAATAGCCGCTACATCAATTTTGATCAAATTTAGTATGGATATTGATTCTTGAGGAAAAATATATACTTTTTAGTGGGCGATGCCACGCCCCTAACAAGAAAATATGCTTTCACAACTATAATAATAATAGCCGCTACATCGATTTTGATGAAAGTTAGTATGTATATTGATTCTTGAGGAAAAATATACACATTTCAGTGGGCGGTGATACGCCCCTAAGCTCCTAACAAGAAAATATGTTTTCACAGCTATAATAATAACCAATTTTGATGAAATTCGGTATGAAAATAGATTGAATTTTGACAAAAAGTATTTATTTTAAAAGGTTGCTGCCACGCCCCTAACCAAAAAATATGCTTTCACAGCTAAGCTACTTAAATGATTTTGTTGATATTTCGTATAGCAATAGATAGAATCCCTGGAAAAAATATTTTTTTTTTGATAGAAATCGCCACGCCCCTTATCAGAAATATGTTTTTGGAGCTATACCAAACGATCAATTTTAATAAAATTCAGTATGGAGATAGACTGAACGATAAGAAAAGTTATTTTTTGTTCTTTATTGAGCAGTGCCACGCCACTAAAAATAAAACGTGTGCTCAATGCTAAGCTATTGGAATGATTTTGATGAAATTTAGTATACAGATAGATTGAACCTTAAGAAAAGGGCTGAGATAGGGATTTTTATTTATGAAAACGATGACACTTAGTTAGGTGAAATAGTGCTGAACTGTTTTGTTTTATCACTATAATGGCTGAATTTAACCAGTTGGCGAACTCTAGAAGTTTGAAAGCTGTAAAATTGCTTATAATTCAAAAATATCAAAAAATTCGTACAGTTCTTATTAGAGTGTTTAAAAAACTCTCTATTGATTTGTGCAATCTATACTATTTATTATATAAAGTGGCAAAGTTTGTTTGTTTGTATGTAGGGAGTAATCATTGTAACTACTGAGCCGATTCTAAAAATTCTTCTGTTAATAGAAAGCTACATTATCTGAGCGTAACAGAGGCTACATTTTATATTGATTACGGGTCGTAATACCTTCCATGCAACAAAAACCAATTAAACGCTAGATCTTGGCGCCTATGATAGCAAGAGTTAAAAAATTTGGTGCTGGGATGCATATTGTCTATGGAAAGAACCTCACGATCTGCAGTATAGATTGGACAATGAGACGTGAACGGGATTGAACAATGGGGCGTGGCTCCACCCATACAAAGAAAAGACTTAAATTACTTTGTACTTATAACAAGTTGGGAAACTCGGTATATTAATCCAACTGTCTGCGTTAGGGCGGGGTTATGCAGTAGGGTATGTGCGGATACAGCTGGTTAGAATATATAGTTTTTGAGCTATTTTTTGGTAGCTTGCCTTAAAGCACATATTTTTCATTGAGTTCTTAGGCTATTCACTTTTCTCACCAAATATTTGCGCTATAATTCAATGACGAAGATTTACCCACATTTCAAAGTCCACAGCTTTTGCCGCTCGAAATTTTGCTCCATAATCTTCGACAAAAATATAGCCCTATTTATTTATAACAAGTTTTGTACACAAAAACCAATAAATTGCCAATTTTTCAACTCACTCACGTACCAGGAGGTTACCAAAATAAACTTTAAATTCTTTTTTCTTCCATCCTATTCAGACCATGCCAAGTCACGGAAATAACATGCAAAACTATCCGCTGACACGTAAACGTTCCAGCTACTATGGCTCACGACATCTCATCTACGATGTACCGTTACCCATCGATGAGTGCCAAACAGATGATGTCATTATACGACGTAACCCAAGACGACGACGACAACGCACCGACACCAACAATTCACGTTCATCCAGTAGACGTAGCGTTAACAGCAGTAGTTGCAACTCAGGTGAATGGAATCGACGCAGTCTATTAACGGCAAGTTGCAGCAGTGCAGCAAGCTATGCTAGCAATCAAACCATACCAGATGGCAGCAGCAGCACTGCAGGAGGTGGTATAGTTGCTGTTGATGAAGCTGAAACTGACAATGATGATATAATGACTGCTGCAGCAATGAGTGAAGAAAAACGTAAGCAACGTATACATTCTTGGCAACCACAAACCTTAACATCATTGACGACAGCAACGTCGACGGCGTCAGGTATAACGTCAACAGAATGTCTGCACCAGAAATTGTCACGCAACATTTCATCGCCGAGTACCTTTCAACGTGGCACTGGTGGTCGCCCTCTGGAAGATAAATATTTGGCAGCAGCAATGGCAGCATCCGCCGATATAGAAGAACTGCGTGAGGAGAGACGGGAAGAGGAACGCATCAAAAATATGGGTAGCTTTCAGCAGTTTATGCGTCGTATGTCGGCACGTCGTTCAAATATATCGAAGGGCAATCGTTCGCATCGACCGCTCAGTGCTACCAATTCGATATTGTGAGTACAATGGGTATAAATGGAACAAATTGGGTTGAGCATGAGATTGATATTGTGATGAATGTTGGATGTGGCTGAGATTTTGTGTTTTGTAATTGAATCTGGTGACTTTGAATTGAATCAATGTGTATGAAATAAACAAGTTAGTCTTTTGGTATTGCTTACGGAATTTTAAATGAATTATTGTTTGGAATAGTTCACACCATTTCATTTTGTCTGACGTGCTGGTTTTCAAAATGATATAAGGAAAACATGCATTTCCAACTTTTAAGCTTTTGCTGTTTAGAATCCTAGGTCAGAATTTCTGCATCATATCTAGTTTTCGAGACTTATACGTATATTTATCGCATCTATATTGATTTTTTCATCAATTTATTCTACAACTCAAACTCATTTATTCATTCATTAACATTTCATGCTTCTTGTTTCATTTTTTTCCATCTATCATTATTTAGGAGTATTTCTGAAGAGTCTACATCTATGCCATCAATTGAACTGAAATCAATTGCAACAGAGACAAACAGTTGGATGGAAAATATCGAAGATGAAGAACCGACTTCTGGTAAGAGGACTATGTATTTGTTAAGTTGTAGTAGGTTCTTGTTTTTTTGCATAAGTTGAAAATTGCGAAAAGAACATTAAAATCGACTTTCGTGTTGCCATTCGCGCTGCCGGCGCAAAGTGAGAGAAATTCCCCACATCTATATATGAGCGTTTTGGCGAGTTACCTTAAAATTTTTTACAAATATTTCTTTCGCAATAAGTAGTGTAAATATGTCTTTATAAAATGACAAAATTTCTTTAAGATAGCTAAACAGAGTTCAAATATAGATTGACTTAAAGATAAGTGTCTCACTGTTCGCCCTTTTAAGAATACTGAATTTGTTAACGAAAAATTTAAACAGTTTCTCTAAAAAATAAAAAAATAAAACATAAAACTGACTGCTTTGCACGATGCCTTACACTGGTTAATTTCGAAAAAGCTTTTAAATACCTCACCTCAGGACATAAGACATCGACTTCTGTCACTTTTGATCAAATTTGGCTGGATGTCATTCTCTAAAAGTCATTTCACTGTACAATTTGTATGAAAATGGCTTACGGTAAAACTTGCTGAAATTAAAGTATAATGTAGCTAATTTCTTTTTTGATTATAAGTCGGTTTGTATACAATATCTTCTAAGCTATTCAAAGTGCAGGCTTGTTTGCAGGCGAACAGTGAGACAAGTTCCCCACATCCATTTTTGGCGAGTTGCCTTAAATTCTTTTACAAATATTTCTTCCCCAATAAGCAGGCAAAATATCTCTTTGAATAATGACAAAATTTCATTAAGATAGCTAAGCGGAGTTCAAAGAAAGGTTGATTTAAAGGCAAGTGTCTCACTGTTCGCACCATTTGGGCTACAGAGTTTCTTTTGCGAAAAATTCAAACAATTTCTGTAAAAAATAAGCCTTTACAACCAAAACTTGACTACATTGCACGATGTCTTAAACTGGCAAATTTCAAAAAAGCTTTTGTATATTTCACCTTAGGACAAAATTCTTTGATTTCTGTCCCCTTAGATCAAATATGGCTGAGTGTCATTCTTTGAAAGTCATTTCATAGTACAATTTGTATGAAGACGGCTTAAGGTACAATTCGCTGAAACTTACGTATAATGTAGCTAATTTATTTCTGATTACAAGTCGGTTTGTATACAAGGCTCTCATGTGTTCAGTTAAGGAGTTATATGCGTTAAAAATAAATGATGACTATATAAACTAAATAGTTCTTATGCTCTGTATCTTCAAAATTATTCAAAGTTCAGGCTTGCTAATATCTCGGTATTTGATCGCATTATTAGGGGCCGTCCATTAATTACCTGAGGCTTTTTTTGAAAATTCTCCCCTTGGTGGGATTTGACGAGTTCTGGCGGGACCTCCTTCCCTTCCGTGAGACTTGCCTTATAGTTTTTAAATGTAATCTGCTATAATAATGCATAGCTTCTGCGTTAAAAAGTTGACGTGAGATTTTTATTGACTTTCCCTCCCTCTTGGTGAGATTTTTCCGGACCCCGGACTTTGACTCACGTCAAATAGAGTTTAAAGTCGAAAAAAAACCTGGACACTTCCTTTTTTTTTTGCTTTGCAAAGAAAACATTTTGTTACATCATTTTCAGAGCGCTATAATTTGGACAATTTTCTACCTAATTAGGCAAACCAAAAAACTTTTTCATAAAAGTACAGATGCAGAAATTTGTAAAAATTTAGGCTTAAGACGATTTTCACTGCATGATTTCAACTGATTCTCTTAAATTTTTGTAACAGCTAAGCAACTTCCAATTTTTATATACAAAAATTTATATTAAATAACAATATAAATTATTGCTGAAATTTCTGTTATATTTTGTAAAAAAGATAGTAAACTCTGATATGAAAAGTTAAAAATAATATTTTTATTTACCTAAATAGTTAATTGAAATTTTATGCAAACAATGAGCGCACACACAAAAACCAATTATATCATGTGCCACACAACTCATGCGTTACGTTTTTCTCCCCATTTCGACACATTACAGAGGCCAACATCGACTACAGTGATACATTAAAACACCAACATCAACACTTGCCACCACCACCGCAAGCAAACAATGGAAACAACGAATATAAAATGGATGACAATAACACCACCAACAACAACTACTGCACACCAACATCACCGACAGCTGTAGGAGCAACAACAGCAGCCGTAATACCAACAACTGAAGCAGATGCTGAACGCAAATATGGCAAAATCCCGGCACAAATTTATTTGCTCTATTTGCGTGCATCTGGATATTCAATAGTTTTGACATTTTTCACCACTGCTCTAATTTGGCAAAGTTTGCGCGTCTACACAGATGTGTGGTTACGCAACTGGACTGATGACAATGGCACCGTGAGTGGCGGAAACGGGCATACACATGCAAACGAAACGAAATCAACAATCACTGACAATAGCAGCGGTAGCAGCATTCATACCATCATTGTCGATTCATTATTATCACCAGCGGCAACATCAGCAACATTGCAGCAGCAGCAGCAGCATCAACAACACCAGCACGAAGTCACGTACTATTTCCAAGTGTACGCAATCATTTCGTGCATTTGCATCCTGATGGCGATGCTATCGACACCGGCTGGACAAATGGCCGGATGTAATGCGCGTCGTAACTTACACGATCAACTGCTGTCAGCGATTATGAGAAAATCGTTGCATTTTTTTCAGGTTACGCCGCTGGGTCGTTTAATGAATCGTTTTAGCAATGATATGGCGATCATTGATAAGGTACGTACGTACAACACAGATAGATAGTTGTGGTAGCTATAAGTCGAGATGCTTCAATGTGGTTGTGATACTGTTGTTGACATTGTCATTTATTTATTTTTAAATTAAAATAAATTGCCCACTATTTGTTTGGTTTTAATAAATTTTAAGGTTATCACATTCAAATGAAAGTAATATGCTACATCCATGCAAATCGGATCATAGAGTAAATAGGTCATAAGTTTTGAACCTGTGTGTTTAATTTTTTTAAAGCAGTAGTGAGCAATTTGTTGCACAAAATGGGCGAAGTTTCAAAAATGAAAATTTTTTCCTCAAATTTTTTTCCTCAATTTTTTTTGCGTATGTCTAGTTGTATGACCAAATAATTTTTTGTTATATCGTAAATCCGCATTAATTTGTGCTTTATGGTCATATTTTCTTCATTGCAAATAAATCAAATTTTTTTAGTTCTTCCCACCCAAAGCAATAATTTGTAGAAAAAACTGAAATATTATTACAAATTGTGATATGAAACTTTAGGCGAAATCATGAATTTCCACTCAACACAATCTTGCAAGGAAAAAAATATCACAGCAAGCTATATGATATAAACAGCAATAACATTAAGTGTCAAAACTTTCAAAAACAATTCATACATAGATAAATTACGAAAAATTTTATTGCTATCCCATTAAATTAAAAAAAATATAATAATAATGTAAACATAATAAAACATACATTAACAAGATCACAGTTAGTCACCCAAACCGTGTTGTGACATGGAGCAACCTGGTATAAAATGAACTACTTTTTAGCACCTAACCTTCATAGTAAATACTTATAAAATGTGCAAATTTAGTAAGGCACGAGGTAAAAGAAATGATGAGCAAATCAAAAATGTAATTTCATTCAACACGCTTACCCACAAGCTTACGCTGTAAGGGAGATGGTAAGCATGCTGGTGAAAGTTTTGCCCGATTCTCTGATTTTTTTTGAAAAAATTTGTTTCATGCTACATTTGCTAAGGCTCTTTAAGTTAAAGTTAATATTAAGCAACACACCTTCAATGACACCTGAAGTCCAGTAAGTGTGCTTCCATCAAAAAATGTGTGAGTTCGAAACCCAAAACAAAGATTTTAATTTTTTAAAAATCTTTAAATTCAAATAGCAATGCTTATAAAATGTAGCAAAGAGAGTGGTTATTTGCTAGTTTTTTGCTTAAAATGAGTTAAATGAAAAACGTGCTGTTTTTGATGCCACTGTGAAAGGTTTTAGTTAAAATTTGCGTGCAAATTTGGATAGTTTATTTCAAATACTGATTATTGTTCAATCCTACAATGGAATATAAAATTCCAACAAGCTTATGGAATAATAGAAATTCTGTGCTAAGGACGTGAGATGTTTTTGAAAAATTTGGATCGCCCCCCCTTCCCCTTGGTGAGATTTGCTGAGTTCTAAGGGGACGCCCTCCCCCTCCCTTCCGTGAAATTTACCACATAATTTTTAAATGTAATCTGCTATAATAATGTATACTCTTTGCATTTAAAATTTGACGTGAGATTTTCATTGAGCCGCCCCCCCTTGGTGAGATTTTGCCGGACCCGCTCCTCCTCTCACGTAATTAATGGATGGCCATTAAGCGTTGATATCCAGTAAGAAACTAGAGCCGGTGGTAATGACTCACATGTGACAATCGATTCATTGTACGAATTTGTGGTAATACCTGAATGCGTCACTAACGATTTCGTTAAATCAAAAATTGCTATTTTATGAAAATTTTTTTCCGATGAAATTGTTACGTTTTATTGAACTTCATTATCTTCTCTATTTTAGCTCAAATTGGAATTCAGCAAAAAAAATCCAATTTTATATTATTGATTTTTATTCATAAATTTCCACGCTTGAAAAGTTTTATTTTGTGTAAAATTTAATGAACATAAAAAATATAACAATAAAAAGCTAAATTTATGTTGCCATTTATTAGAGCTACCACCATTCACACAAATAGCATGCTACAGTATATAAATTCATCATCACATTAAATTGTGCGTAGTGTAAAATATTTGTGGTTAATATGAATAAAATATGGTGCTTAACATAATTCACCACAACGCGTTATAATTCACTTTCACGACGTGAGGGCGCACACAAAAAACGGCGGCTATTAGCAAAATACTCCCAGCCAACGTTTGAAAGATTGTTGATTCTTTAATTTTCCAGGCAATAAATTTATAAATCGCCTAAGAGATTATATTAAGAAAAAAAATTTATTATTGCATATTTATTGGCGTTTCTTTAATCAAATATGGTTTAATGCTTTATGATTTGACGCAATACGTCATCAAATGTAAATTCATGCTTAGAAGCAAAACACTTGATATCGTGATTATCAGTCTGTCAGCTGTTTTCGTGTTATGTTTAGTAGCCTTATTCCTAATTCCGTCGTAATGTCGAAACCGCCATGTATAATAATTTATGTTATATTTTGCACAGCAACATACATATGCTTATTTTTCACCCAATTTTAAAACACCGCATTAACCCCCAACTCATTTTAATTTATTCATTGCAGAAAATCGCAGCAACAAGTCAACGTTTACTGCAATTCACCTTATTATGCCTGTGTGCCATGTTGATTAATGTCATTGTTACACCATGGTTCATTCTACTGACTTTGCCCATATGTGTTGCTTATTATGCTATACAGAAATTCTACAGGTCTTCATCAAGGTAAGTTAAAATTTAATGTTAAAGGTGAGCTTTACAGAAAAATTGAGTGGAATCTAAAAGAAAGCTTAATATCATGGTTTAAGTTATCTCATATCTGAAGTACACATAAGTGATTACCTGGCAAAGGTTGTTTACCTTAAGTTAACGGTTTTGCTCTTTAATTAACTTGAAAAATTAAGAATTTGAAAAATGTATATAATATACGGTAAAGGTATGAAATATGATTAAAACAAAAAAACAACGAAATATGTTGCGATATCTTTATAACTGTACAACCCTGTGGCAAATATGTTATAAACAACATCGATGAATAGTTATACTCATTGTATGTAGACAGTAATGCTCACAGCTCCAGCTAAACCTGTAAATTCTTTTTACAAAGGGATGGCCGCTTTGTAGGCAGCTTGCCTACATGTCTATATACAATGAGGAAAACAAACGAAAGGCAGATTGCCTTAAAGCATCGCTTACTAAATGCTTGTATAGCTTAGTGAGTAGCCTACAACTCCACATACAAAGCATGCAGCCAACAGGCAAGACCCCTTACATCTCCATATACAAATCAGGCAGCCAGCAAGCAAACTGCCTACATCTCTATACACATAGCAGGAAGCCAGCAAGCAAATAAACAAAATTTCACAGTAACAATTTCATTTATGAAACATACAACACAAAGGGTATAGTTTTTCATACATGAAAAATCAGAGCACTTCATCGATTTGCCGCTGGGAAGATTAACAATTTTTCATAAGCAAAATATTATTAAGTACATATATGACATAATTAAATGGATTAACAAGGCGCTTCATTTTTATTTCCTCAGCTTAATATATCGCGAACTTAGTAAGATAGTAATAAATATTTCAAACAAAAGTGACATGGTTTCTAGGGGATCATATATAGTACCTTGGTCCGTGAAACTGTTTTTTTTAATGTAAAATTTAAAACAACTGTATTTTTTATTGCAGATTTGTATTTTATGCGATAAAGGTGATATGTTTTGCATGAAAAATTTTTTTCCAGGGCTTATATTTACTAATAATAATGCCAGCTCTACTTGCATCATCTGCCAAAATGGCGAAAATAAGTTCGAAAAAATTGTCGGAGCATATTCTTGCTAAGCTTATCGTACAGAAGAAAGTCCAGCTGCGTGAACATCTAGAGTTTTTCTGTCTGCTAACGAGTCCTCTGCATCTTATTTACCATCTACTTATTCAAGAAGTAATGCATCATCCCATACTCTTCCATTGTACGCGAATATCAGCGAAAATTACCCTGATTCACGGATTTTTTGGACCAGTGATAGTTTTCACGACGACACGATGGTTGGGTTCAATATTCAAAGCCAAATTTATTTGAGCTGAATGTAAAAACTATTCTTGCTAACGTTTTGGTGACGAGGTGATTTCAACAAAATTGGAAAAACAAGCCTGTGACTAAGAGAATATAAAGCTTCTATAATTTACACCATGTTACTACATTGGTTGGCAGTAGCATAAAATATAGCATAGTCATTGTACTGTTTTTACTGCTTATTATTACATTAAATGTTTTAATTACAGCCCTGAAATAGTTCAGTCTTAATAGTTTTTATGAAATGATTGGCTTGATTACATGGAAATCTAAAGTTTCAACTGATTTTTCTTTATAAAGACTTTTCTTAACATCAGTATAAGCTGCTTTGTATAAAACCCTTGAAGATTCTCGTACAATCATGAAATCTACCGATTTCTTAATTTTGAAGCTGGTTTATACAAAACTCTTGACTATTCTCGTACAATCATGAAATTTATCGACTTTTTAATTTTGAAATCTTTTTTTAGTCGCTGTTTTCTGTTAGAAATTTGAATGTATGAATTTTCCAGGTGGCTAATTTATTTGCGGTAGTTTTAGCCGACTTATTGATAACTTTTATCGTTCCACAGTTGTGTTATTATTCATTAGTTTTGAGGAAGTTTATTTAATATTCAGTTGTAGAGTAGTTTTTGTACTACAAATATTCGATTATTTTTGATTGGATTAAGCTTTCTACTTGGGTCGATTAAATTTTATGTTTTTCTAGTTGCTTTTGTCAAATTTTAGAACATTCATTTAAATTTGATTTTTGTAAGTCTTTAGTAAGAAGCTCCCAAGCAGATTTTGTAATCTAAAACAGAAATACTTCCTATTAAAAAAAAAAAATAAAAAATACAACAGAATTGAATAATTGATGAATTTTAAAAATGATACTTTGCTCATATTTCAAAGTTCACTGCCCAAAATATCATCAAAAGTTGTGACTTCCCCCTACACGCATTTTTCAATCATTTTAGTACTTATCAGTACAATAATTATCATAGTAATCCCACCCACATAAAACGCAAAACAATTATTAATTAAATTCAACAAAGTCTAGACAACTTTTCAAAAGTCATTTTGACTATCCATCACATTATCAGCACATAGATAGAATGCGTTGCTACTTTGTCTCTTACTTTCAATTTGGTTCGTTCTTTGTCTAAAAGCCAGCCAGCATTTGAAAGTACTGTGTATGTAATTGAAAATTGTTTTGTACCATGGAAATGCTTTGTCAAAAAAACTTTACCCAAGTTATGATTTCAACTTAAAAACGTGGTCGTAATCTTTTTCTTCTCCATCTTTGTCTTATTCTTGTTAGTTATATCTTTAGTGTGTTATCATTATGCTTGTGCTATGCTTGCTGCGTGTGCAAAAAGTTGAAAAGTTTTCCAAAAACTTTAAAGCAACGCCAGTGGTTGGCAGCAAAGCTAAAGATGGGGAAAACTTTAAAATTTCATGACTTTTTATTGTTGGAATCTTTAATGCACAGAGCATTCATTGGTGGCTTGTGGAAGGAAGTCTGATCCTTAAGTATGCTTACTTTTGTATATGTACGTACGTGTAGGTATGTAAAGAAAAACAAAGTGAAAGCAATTTCTTTAGTAAAGTTGATTCTTAAATAGTAAAAAGCATGGTATGGTAGTGACCTATTGTTCTCATTCTAATAATAGTTTGGCAAGTTAGAAGTTTGATTACTAAAATTATGCTATTCTTAAATAGAAATCAAGTCTTGTGTAAAGTAAAAGCTCACTGAACCTTTTAATCTCTTTATTTGACTCCACAATGTCGAATACAATTTATGTCGTTGATGGCATTCACTTTTTTGGTGAATATGATAACGTCGCATGATACTTTTTGGCAGTCGAGCGTACTATGTATTTCTCAATTTTTCCGAAATTCAGCGAAAAAATGTTCTATTTCATTGTATAATTGGTAATTGTTTTATAAATTTATTTAAAAAACCAGTTAAATAACCAGTTAATAACTAAAATGTAATATATGTAAAAATTAAATATGTAAAATGCAAGCATACCTTTTTTTTAAAAATTGTTGCATATTTGAAATCACGTAGTGATTTCTAAGGAAGTGGCATGTAACCCTAGATAGCTAACCTTCGTCATTTTGACGAACATCAGTAAGATATACACCTCTATCTCTCTCTGTAAGTGTTACGCCTAACTACATGTACTCTCACACCAAATAAGTCGTTGTCGATAGCTTGCTTGTGGTCGTAGTGAATAGTCAATGAGTATTTTAAATATTGACATTTAAGCTTATTGTTCGTTATTTTGACGAATGGTTAGTTTTTGTGTAAGTTTTTTGCTATAAACTTTTGTATGCGCTTAAAACGTATTTATACGTTTACGGGTTTCCCTTATTTTATTTTTGCTGTTAATAAAATGAAAAAGTTAAAGGAAATGTCAAAGAAAATATAAAAAGTTTTGGTTGCGCAAAAAAAAATTATTGCTCAGATATTTTCTCGTATATATTCCTTTTTTTCCAAAATCTTAAATTAATTTTATAATTGCTTAGTAACTTATATTAAACAAAATATCAGTAACTAGTAATAAAACGATATAACTTGAAAAGTTATACCACTCCATATTGAAAACAACAAAAATTTATGTGTTCGTCAAATTGTCGAATGGTTAGATTCTAAGTAGTATTAAATGTGGTAAGCTATTTAGGGTAAAAACCCTTTAACTTTTGGTCAAATATCATCATATAGGTTTTTATGATGCAGTTCATCTCTTTTTCTATAATATATTTCTCGATTTAAGGCACATTGTTTTTTTTGAGTAGAGGACCAAAAACCTTCTAACGACTTCTATTTTCAAATTGCTTAGCTGAAAATGGAAAATTCAAATGTCGATATCTCCAATTTTAAATTTTTTTAATTTTTTCGCTATATGATACGGAACCACCATAAAAACTCCGATTTCTATTCCATTTTGGTCGAACTTTGGCTCGGTTCAGGCACGGTGTGAAGAGCCATACGGGAATATTTAAGTTTCAAAATTTGATTATAATGTAGAAAAAATAATTCTTTCACCAATATCTCTGAAACTAACTATTGGATTTTAATTTAATTTGGTACGATGGTATCGCCTTCAACGTTTTCTTACTATTCAATACATGTAGAGTTTAATCAACATTTGCGATATTTACACTAATTGAGTTTTTCTATACTACTGGGCTTTTTTGATGTTCTTCGATACTTTTCAATAACCTTTATCGACTTTTATGAAACTACTTCATACTTTGTATAGTTTTTGATATATTCGACACCATTCAACTTGTTTGGTGTTTTTTGCATCTATTCAATATTTTCCGATTTTCGACTTATTCGGTGTTCCTCAATACTATTTATTTAACTTTTTTGATATTTTTTGCATCTAGTCAATACTTTCCGATTTGTATAAGCTTTTTCGATGTATTTCGATCCTTTAAAATAAGTCGAATTTAATCGATGTTGTTTTCACGCTTTCTGACTTTTATAAGCTTTTTCGATGCTTACGGAACTATTTGATATTTTTCGACTTCTTTCGACTGTTTCTATATTTTTCGATTCGATTTATTTTCTATTTCTATTTTTTTAATGATGCTCTATTTGATAGTTTTCGACTCACAGTTTTTTTTTTATTAAAAATTTTATTTATATTAAAAAATCGAGTTTCACTTCTGCTGTATTTTCGTATTACGTACTTTATTTTGCAACTAACCTTATAGTTATTTATAAAGACCGATATTCCTGTAAATTTTGAAATCAATTCTTGCTCTCTCTTAGAGTAACATGATAAGACAATAGTTGGTTAATTAGGACTTAGCTATTCTGTGTTACAATTATCATTTCTAAATGCATTTTAATTTCAAAACAGAAATTCCGTCATCTTAACTACAGAAGCTTAGTCGGTTTATAAATTTACAAGAATGTCGGTCTTTTTAAATGATTTTAAGTTCAGTTAAAAATAATTTTCGATTGTAATAAATAATCAGTCGATAAGACAAATAAATTAATACATTTATTATTGGTTATCTTTATACTAAATTGTATATCAATCCGCTGCAAAGTTTCCGGAGAACAGCTCTCAAATAAGTGTTACTGGGTAGCTCACAAAAAATTAGAATTTCTTTTTTCTCTTATTACAAATACAGCTACAATTTAACAATAGTTACTTTTTTACTCTGAAAATTTTAATTTTTGTTTTTTTTTTTTGCTTTTACAGAGAACTGCAACGTATTGAAAATATAACCAACACTCCGGTGATATCACATCTTTCGGAAACTATACAAGGTGTGACAACAATACGTGCCTACAATCAGGAAGCACGTTTTACTGAAATTCTTTTCAGACGCTTAGAGGCGAACACAATTGCATTTACAATATTGAATACAAGCAATCGTTGGTTGGGAATTTCTTTGGTAAGTAATCGAAAAGGAAAGGGGTCTATTGCAAGAAACAAAAGTGCACGAGCATATTGTTTGAGTTTCGTGTGTGAGAGTTGGTTAAGTTTCGAAAGTATGAAGTATGAAATTGTATAGAAAGTACTTTGTTTCCAAGAGAACGTGTGTGCATAAAATATCAGATTGCTTTTTGCTTGAAAAAAAGAAAGAAAGAAAGTACGAAAGTTAACCTACATCGTAAGTCAGTAGTATTGATTTTTAAAGTTAATTGTTATTAAAAAGTTTAAGATTTCAGCGAATGCAGCAAAAAATTTCAATCAAATTTCACTTGTAACCTGTGTGTTGACAAATATTTCAATTTGATTACACGTTCACAATTGCAGTTCGTTGGTATTTGAAAGTATCCTCAAGAAATATTTTTTTTTATTCATATAAAGCATACCTTATGTTTGCTTACAATGTTCAGCAACTAAAACTGCTGCAGTTGTATTATTCAAGTTGAAATTCTCTAACAAACTTTTGAAAGTCAACAAATTGAACTTACAAACATATGGAATGTTATGCTATATAACATTGTTCTAAGCACATACATATGTAGCTGCGGTATGAGCATGATTATTTGGCATACTTAAATTGCAATGAATTTCACTTTTACCGAACTTGAAAACTTTTAAAGTTTCAGGGAAAAAACAATTAAAATTGCAAACATATGTGGCAAAAATCTACATAACTAAGAAACTGAAATAAAAGATTTAAAATTTGGAGTAAGCGAATTGTTAGGATATTTGACAGATGTGAGCGGTTGGCTCAATTTCGTGTCAAAAACTTTACTTAACATGAAATTTATAGTAGAAACTTAATGCTGTCTATTGTTGCATAGTCAGCGGTGTATATTAAATATCGATATATCGGCAGAGTACTTTAAGTTATGTAAAGAAAAGAATGGTTAGTACCTCAAAGTTAACTTTGTAGTAGTGAGCTTTCAGGAGATCGAACTAAATTGATTAGTAAGTTATTATAAAGTAAACAAAAGGAACATCGACATAAATTTTCAGAATTTATTATAGTTTTATTAACCAGCTTACTGCAGGCTTTTAACTTGGTATGATGACCTAATGTATAGTGGTCAGTAACTGAGCTATGGGAGGCCAAAAGTGACAGCAAAATGGTACTCGGTATCCATTGAGAGGCTTGCAAATAAAGTTAAATTAAAAATTCGTATTCATCAGAACTTTTAAATTTTATTAAATTTTGATGTGATGACGCAGTTCTGAAAATTTAATGAAACACGCGTAAAGGAAACTCGTTGACTTTGTTTTGTTTTAATATATATGAAAGTTTTAAGACTTTTTCTACAGAAAGTGGCAGCAGATTCCTAATGTGCACAAAAACGCATGCGGATCCGATTCAAACCTGTTACGGATCGTCAGCGCGGATTTCATTTTTATGCTTCGGCGGATCCGTCTTGAACTCGGAACGGACTTAATATGTACATTTCCACCAAAAATATCTCTTAGCCTGCCACATTTTTATATTTTATTTACCTTAAATGCAATTTTAACTATGTCTGCCTTAAAAGTTTAATTGTTCCTCCTTGAATATTAATTCAAGATAATCTTAACTTCAAGAAAAACCATGTTTGAACGGTGTGCTCAAAAAAAAAAAAAAAAAAATCCAAATTGTCATCTTAGACCGGCCATGATTTCGATTTTTTTGTTTGGAGCACACTCTTCAAACATGGTTTTTCTTTACAAAAAACGAATCCAAAGCGGATCCATTTTACTTACAAAAAACGAGTCCGGAACGGATCGGTATATAAAGTCCGTTTCAAATTCGAAACGGATCCGTTTGGCATACTGGGTTATTATTCGCCCGAGGCGTCATTGAATTAGTAATGTATTCGTAACTTAATCACCTTATAGACTTGGAACTTAAGGGAGTCGAAGTTTCACACCGATCATAGCTCTCAGCTCAGTTTTCTTATTTTTTATTAAGGGGTTATATCTGCCTTATGCTATAAGAAATCAAGACTGTTTTAATTATTTTTTTTAAAGGACATTTGAAATTAATGGTATACAAATAATATAACATTGGAGTTGCTTACTTAAAGAAGAAAAACAAATTTTTTATTGTTATTACTTTTACAAAATGGCGGCTGTGCAGTGATAGCCGTGAACCACTTTTCAAAAAGGTTTTCCGCGGCGGGCAGTAAAAGTCTCGTCCAACTCCACCTATAGCAAAAAAAAATCTTTTTTCATTAATTACATGAGTTTTGCTGTTGAAGTACACATGATTATTTTTTTAGATTTTTTTTTTCAGGAAATAACGAATGTTTTAACAAAAAACCGTATTTTCGACGAAAAACATCGACTTAAATTGTTTATAACTTTTTTTCTTGTAAATTAATCTCTAAAATCTAAAATGTTGGTCAATTTTCATTAATGAAGATAACAACTTGAAAAGATAGATATCGAAGAGCTTAAATACAATGTTTAGGGTTGCCTTGCCGAATCCTGTCCCAAACATGGGTTGCCACTCATTTAGGAAAAGTTGACGCCAAAAACGGGTGTCAACTTATGTTTAGGACATGATTCGATAAGGCAACACTATATATTCTATTTAGGCTCTTCGATATCTATCATTTGGCAAAAATTTCAAGTTGTTATCTTCATTAATGAAAATTGACCAAAAAACCGGTGAAAACCCATGTTTGGGACAGGATTCAACAATGCAATCCCATATATTATATTTAGACCTCTTCGAGTTCTATCATTTGGCATACATTTCGAGCTTTTATGTACTACAGTTTTAATTGGAACAACAAAATTGGCTAAATTTCGGGCATTTTCGGCCATCGAGAAAAAAAATCTGTCTGTGAATCACAAAAAAAATTGCATGATTTTTCCATTTATAGCCAAGTCTTCGCTACATAATACTTAATATATTTCTAGTTTTTGAACGATTTTTAATACATGTTTTGGTATTTTTTACCTTAAAAAAGTATGAGACATCATAGCAAGCATATATTTTTGCAAAGTTTACATAGGATTTTCTAGCTAATTGAAAGGGTACATACAAGAACTCAATGTGTGTTTAGGTTGTAAAACTTTTACCATGTGATTAAAAACACATGTGTGCCACTGCTACTGATGACATTATTGGCGTTAGCTGTTAAAACTTTTACCACAACAGTTAAAAGAAGCTTTATGTCTTTTATAACTTTATTTTTTTTTTTGAAATATCGTGGGGTAAAAAATGTTTATTATTATTTGCCATAACTTTGCCTTAAAATAAAAAGCAACAAAATTAATATTATACTATTTATATTCCACAGGATTACCTTGGAGGTGTCATTGTATTTGTGGCCATAGTTACAGCACTGTGTGCAGCAACATATAGTTGCCATAACTTAAAGTTGGAGTCAACTTTTCAAACTTTAAAAATTAGCACGGATATACAACCATCACCGTCGCTAGTTGGTTTGGCCATTAACTATACGCTTTTAATACCGATCTACCTGAATTGGGTCGTAAAACTTTTGGCCGATATGGAAATGTATGTGGGATCAGTAGAACGTATTGCTTACTATACGGAAGAGGTAACAGCTGTTGAAACAAAAACAAAAGAAGTAGCGCATGCTGCTGCTAATGAGTACAATTCAATGGATGAAACATCATCGCTGGCAACAACAGTGGGAGACCACACAAGAACAAAGCAAAAAACTTCAAAACTCCAACCGCATCTATTTAAAGTTATTCACAATGATGATGTTGCTGCAGTTGATGACGCTGCTGCATTGAATGATGTTGTTGTTGATGGTCCTACCCCTATTAAGGTAACAGCAGTTGATGAAACTTCTGATCAAATTGAGCGTAATGATGCGAGTGTCCAACGTGTGTGCAATGGTGTTAAATGTAAGTTTTATTTTTTGTTGGAATTTTCTTTTTGTTACATGTTATAATTGGACTATTTCTTTTCTGAATTGTTTGATATTTTTTATGTTGAATGGTGCTTCGTTGATGGAAAGAGAAAGTTGAGAATGTATTTCATATATCACCAAAGGCATCTCACAACTCACAAGAAGTTGTGTTTCATACATTTTTGCAAATATTGGGTTTCCCGGAATGGTGAATAACACTTAAGATATATAAGGTTTATTAGTGTTTGTCCTTTAGTTATGACTTTGGGGTTACAAAAGGGCAGTTACGTTGTTTTGGCGGCCAAAACTTGTATTTAGTGCTTGGAGTGGATGTAGCTCAATTTTGAATCTAACGAAACTGGTTAGTCCATTCATTTTGAATTCTTTTGATTTGTGTTGCTAGATCTTTAAAATATGTTAAAAGTAAAATTTCAAAGCATTGCTAACATTTACCCTTTCCTCATTAAATCCATTGCTACAAAGTTATGAAAAACTTTCCGTGAAACGTCAAAAAATATTCCCCAAAAAAGTATTGCCGAAACCCTAATTTTCCAGGGAATTTTTTTCTCATTCCACAAAAATCTTCCACTATCGCAAACAGGGGATTGGAAAAAAATTCTGATGAAATGTTTATTCATGATAGGGGTCATTGAGTTTTTTCAATTTTTCCAATGTTATTCGATAAGGTTCGATTTATTCGATAAGTTTCGATAATTTTCGACAAATTTTGATAATTTCGAGATAAGCTTCGATGTTTCCCGATAACTTCATACATTCGATAAGTTTCGATAATTATCGACAATTTTTCACATTTTGATAAATTTCGATGTTTTCAGATAGTATTCAGAAAATATCGGTTTTCGATAAGTTTCGATTTATTTGATGTTTATCGAGGGTTTATATCAAATATAATCGAAAAAAATCGATTGTTGTCAGATCTTATCTAAATGCATTGAAAAAATCGATAGCTGTCGAAAACTTTCAAGTCGAACTATATCAAAAAACTTCTTAAGGTATCGAATGAGTTCAAAAATATCGAGTTGTGATAAAGAATATCAAGAAGTATCAAGAAAAAAACGGAAAGGTGTAATAGGGTCGCACTGTTTCTTAAGGCTTCACATTGTTTATCGAAATTAAATATAAAAAAAAAATCGAAAAAATCGATTGATGTCAGAACTTATCAAAAAGCGTTGAAAAAATTGATAAGAATCGAAAACTTTCAAGTTGAACTATATCTAAAAACTTCTTAAAGTATCAAATGAGTTCAAAAATATCGAGTGGTGTTAAAGAATATAATTAAGTGTCAAGAAAAAAAGAAAGGAGTGTAATAGGATCGCACAGTATCTTAATACTTAACAGAAGCCACAGAACAAGCAGTGCCAAGCAAAACCAAATTGAGATCGTTGCAACTAATTGGGACAAAAAAGCCCACGATTATTTTGGATTTAAAAAAGATGAAACCAAAATAACAATAACTTTTTGATCATCAAAAATAAAAATCAAAAATAAATGATGCAACCTTGGCAGTGTTTTCACTAGGTCTTTACATTACCATTATGTTATGACGCTACTCAATGCTTAAGATCACGCAGCTTAAGCGATGTGTAATGATTTGCAAAATAAATAATGCCACTAAACTCACATTTCGTCTTTTCACTTTTCAAAACCAAAATCTTTACAAGCTAGTGTAATTTTTCGCTTTAAATAAAATCATTTTTCAAAGAGTTTATTAAAATCTTTTCTGCAAAAATTTGGTTTAACTTGACAAGAGTTTAGTGAAAAAGTGCAACACTCAAGTGTTGCTTTTTTCCATAGAGCTTTTATTTCAATAGTACACAGCGTCAACCAACCATTTTGAAAGATTGCTGTTAGCGCCAGCAAAATAACGGTTCTTAAGCATACATATGCACTATGCATGTAATGGTTAGTTTGCTTAAGCAACCATTTTTGTGTACGAGGAGGAGTGCTTTCACGTGGTCCCTTCGTATATTATTATGCATTTTTCTAGAGTAAGAGCGCCAAAAAAATAACATCATAAATCACCTAAAAACCTCTACTCAAGTGGAAAAAATCTAAAGAAATAAATGCTGTTAACTACATGTTTGACGGAAGTCTTTCATGCATTGTTAGCTAAAGTAGTAGTGTGGCAGTAATATGTAAATGTGAATCTCTATTTTAGAAATACTTGGGGAAAATAAACTGACATTATGGCTCAAGAAATAAATAAAAAAATTAGAAATAAAAAGTTGCCAAAATAATTTTTATAAAATTTTGAGCCTTAATTCATGGGCATAAAGGACTTAAAAACTTAAACGGCAGACTATGACCTAGCCTGACTAAAGTGTGACGCAACCCTCTAAAAAAATTTGCTCTGAACTTAATTTTGTTTCCGTCTTACACAGGATCAGGAGTCAAATTTATAGGTCAGAATTCAATTTTATTTTTTCAAATATTTTGTAATTATTCTATGGCATTTGACAGCATAAGTATATAAAATATGAATCAAAAAAGATAGATTGAAGCAGGAGAGGATGTGAAAAAGTACTACCTTTTTAAGCATTGAACTGTTTTGTTCGCAAAAAAGATTTTCTATTAATTTTTCTCACTCTGAGCTTGAATATCTTGAATAATCTTTAGTTTTCAATATTATTTTTTACTGTGTGAAGCCTGCTTACAATTAAACATACAGTCAGTGTCCATTTTTTAGGCTTTTTTTATGTTCGAGAGTTTAAAATTGGATTAAAAACAGTTGATCTTTGACCTTTCTCTTCCCGAGATGCCATGATAAAATTTTTACTAAAAAGTTTAATTAATATTAGTGTGATTTTTAATATTAGTTTTGCAATTTCCATTTATAGTTTCATTTTTCTCACGTTTAAAAAGCTTTAAACGACATTTATTTTAAGATCGCCAGAAAGAAACTGGGATCATCAGAAAGAATTTTATTTTTTGTGAGGTTTTTGTGATGTAAAATATGATATTTAAGTTTTTGTTATGCAGATTAAACTTGACATGACTAGACACTTCTTGAAGTTTTTAAAATATATTGAATTACTACAGTTTTTGAACAAGCTTGAATGTGCTTCTTTTTATTAGTAAGATAGCGCAAAGGTCTCCAAACCGTTTTCTATCCTATGACTTACGATACCACTAGTGTGGTCCTTTCAGTTTTAAATAAAGAAGCGTACTTATTTGTTTTGAATTAATATCGTGCTTTTAAAATATTTAATTTACGATTTCAAGTTAAGTCAAATAAAAACATTTAATACTCAAAAATTTAAATTTTTTCAGCGTACTCAAAATGAAAGCCACAACAAAAGAAATACGCATTATATGAACGACACATTTCGATTGTAAGCCCCTTCCCAAAATAATATGACAACGATGGCTCATTGTTTTCATGAAAAATCGAAAAATGTCTTTACGACCCAGCTCCGAAGTTATAACCAAAAGTTTCGTGACATTTTTTTATATTAAATAAAATCCAAACTTTTTGCAGAATTTTTGCGATTTTAAATTTTTTAATAATTTTCTCTTGTATGATTTATTCTACAGTCAAAATGTTGATTTGAAATTTTGAATCTTTACAAACCATTCATAGTATTATGTCTAACAAAAACTAAATCCCAAATTACAACACATTTTTTTTAAATCAACACAAGATAAGCTGCAACGAATCCTAAAAATATGCAACGAAATTTATACTTGTTTGTGTATTGAGCACATAAGTTCATAAAAAAAAATCCTTTCAAAATATAGCATAACAACATAAAAAATAGTGAAAAAAAAAACATTCACTTTTTATATTAATTTCAAAATAAAAACATTTTTTTTTTCATTTTATTTCACTTAACAGACAAAACAGTACCGATTTCATGGCCACAACGTGGTGACATCAGTTTCGAGAATGTCAGCTTACGCTATGAGGGACAACAAAAAAATGTTATTACAAATTTAACGTTAAAAATACCAGCAGGGCAAAAAGTAAGTAAAAATAGAATATTGAAATAGACGATAAATAAGAACTGTCCCAGAAAAAACTTGTAATTTTTCAGTTATAAAAAAAAAAAAAATACCCAGTAAATTTTTTGGTCTTTTTTCTTTTTTTATTAATAATGGCTAGTGTTCAGAATATAAATAACTAAAAATAATTAGGAATTTATTTTTTGTACAAAAATTTCTTGCTTTTTTCTTAAGGTCCTTCATTTAATTTTGTACAGTTGTTTCATCGACAGTACTCTATGATCTTTTGCACTTAAGTCGGAAGTCTTCCAATTGAAAACTTGGAAAACTTTCAGTCTTACCACTCTTTCGAAAATCTTTTTTCATTAGAGCCCAATATCTTTCAATTGGGCGAAGCTCTGGGCAGTTGGGCGGATTTGGTATTTTTGGTACAAAATTGATGTTTTTACTTTGATACCGGCCCATCGTAGCTTTACAGTAATGAGAGGTTGCTAAATCAGGCCAGAACATCACTATACCCTCATGTGCACGAATAAATGGTAGAACATATTTTTCGAGACATTCGTCTATATAAACTTTTGAAATGATTGTGACTTGCATAACAAAGAAGGTGCTTCTGAGGCCACATGTGCATATGACCTGCCAAACCATATATTGCTTCGAAAATTTCGAAATTTTTGTCTCTTTGAATTTACTAGGTACATGCCATTTCTTGGGTGACTTATAATATTTGTGACCAGGTAGCTGCTTAAAATCTGCTGACGTAAGTTCCGTCATTCATAACGAAGCAATCATATTTAGTCAGGTATCTTTCATACAATTTTCGGGCTCGTATCTGAGTCATCAACTGCTTTTCATCAGAATGGTCTGATAATTTTTGAACTCTATATGTCTTCAGCTTACTTTTTCCATTATCCTTTGTACAGTAGATTTTGATGTACCTGCTCTAGCAGCCATATCTCGCACTGAGGTGCTGGGATTCTGCTTAAATAGACACTTCACCTTCGCCAAATTCTGGTTTTCTGCCAGAACTATTCTTTCGTGAAACAGGTAGACCCTTCTTATAATTAGAAATAACCATTAAAACAGTTCTATGGGAAGCACCAACTATTTTTGCTATAACTGAATATTTTAACTCTGGATTTTGCAGGTATGTGAACAAAATGAGTTCGCAGACTTTTTGTTGCTTGCTCGACACCTTTGTCGTTAAAAGTGCTATCACCAAGGATTATAATCATATTTATATAAAACAAATATTGTATCTTTTTAGACCTATAAAGTTATCAGGTAGAGTAAACTCAAACAAAATAAAAATTGAAAGGTTTTTCTGGGACAGTCCTTATATTGTAAATTTATTATTTAGGGAAATCATGAAATATGCATAAGATAGGAATACAAAAGCTATGTACATCAAAGCGGAGAAAAGTCTGCATAGACCCTAGACCACAAAAGAGGGTTAAGTTTCACTAAGCACTGTTTAAAAAATTATTTAGTTACAGCTTTTTTCAAGTTTAATCATTAAAATTCTATAGAATTCTATGCTATTCATTATTTTGCTTAAAATAATTGACTATATTCTATTCAACAGTTTTCTGTACTTAGTACTCAACAAAGCAAAATCCTATGAAAAAAAAATTTTTTTAAGCTCATAAAAATTTTATCATTCAATTTGTACGGTTTTTTTGTACTTTACGTTTTTGACTGCTAAAGCATTCCAAGCGATGGTAAGATTGACTTGCTGGTCTTTTTAGATCCATCGATTTACCCACTTGTTTGTTAAATTCGTATTATTTATTTATTTTACTTTCGTTTTTTATTTTCTGGTTTTTTTGTTGTTGTTTTATTCGTTTTTTTTTTACATCATCTATGTCTTTTATACTTTCTCTACAGATTGGCATCTGTGGCCGCACTGGTAGTGGCAAATCCTCAATAGCGTTATCCTTATTTGGTGTACTGCAAACAACTGGTGGTCGTATACTTATTGATAATGTTGACATCACACAAATTCATCCGGATGAGATTCGTTCAAGATTATCGATAATCCCACAGGATGTGCATTTATTCAATGCAACGATACGAGAAAATCTCGACCCTCCTGGTTATTATTCAGATTTAGCGCTATGGAATTGCTTAGAGTTGGCTCAATTGAAGGAGTTTGTCAATAGTGAAATGCCAAATGGTTTGGGTAAGTTAGTGTGTGTGTGTGTGTGTGTGTGCGATGTAGTCTGATGTGATTGCAGCATGAATTTGTTTATCAGATAAGTGTGTTGTTTGTTTGTATGAATTTGATGTGGAAATAAAGGATATAATTAACAAAAGATTAGTTGGTCTCATTGATGATGATATACTTAATATGTTGTAAAAATGAAAGCAGTTAACTGCTTAGTATTTATTATAGCATAATCTAATTGGAATTACAAATAGCATTATGTGTTGTATTTTTTCTTGTATATCGTGACGTATGAACAAGACTTAATAGATAACTAAAACAACCTTCATATATGCTCTTAACATAATTTTGATACAGCTCATATTCTTTCGCTGTAGTAATTTTGCTTCAGTTTTGAGTGATTTATAAAAATATTAGATTTTAATTTGTGGCTGCTTTTTTTCATTTCACATTCTTAACAGCTTTAATTTTATTACTTAGATACTAAGCAACATAGATCTCACTTTTATGTTTACAAATGACTGATTTTATAATAAAACTGTTGATGATGTACATATACCTATGTACTAATTATCACTATGGACCAACATTTGGTCTAAGTGGACTCACCGACTGGTTTGAAACTGACTGCCACACCTACCTAACATGCAGAAGAGTTGTTGTGTATAGCTTAGTATATATAAAACATTATATACTAGCAACACCTTTTTTAAATGATTAAAGCTCAGTTCCGATGTAGCATATACTCTGCTGCTGCACAAATCTGCTTCAATTTTAATAGATCTGCAATGATTTCTTAATTTAATTTGTGGCCGATCAAAGAAATTTGGAATAAACTTTGATGTTCATTTGACTTAAGAATGTGTACCATGACGTATGTTTAGGTTAGGTAAGATAAGGTAGGAGTGGCAGTCAGTTGCGAACTGACTCACTTAGACCAAAAATGATCCATTGTGATACCACAGGGTGTCTCACTATACCCTCTCGTTGAACCAACCAGATCTCTTAATAAAACTTGATAGCTGACCTAAACCAACATTCTTCAGGTCATCCAGGTCATCAAATAGAAACGAACCGAGTGTTTTGTGGCGTTTCCTAGCAAGTGCGGGGCAGGAGCAGGAGCAGAGAAAATGTTTTATGTTTTCTTCCTCCTCCACATCTCCGCAACTTCTGCAAAAGTCAAAAGACCTAACACCCAATCTCTCCGCATGTCTGCCAATGAGGCAATGTCCAGTTATGACTGCAACAACTGTCGAGACACTATGTCTAGTGCGAGATATCAGTTCTTGACGTATGTGTAACATTTAATTGTTAAATAAAGTTGAGCCGTTTTATATGCTTAGAGTTGGGAAGAGTAGCTACTATTTACTTCATTTAAGTACTACATCAAAAATTTTTAAAATTTTTAAATGCAGAGAGTGCTATAAACAAATGATATATTTCGATTTAGTACACATGACAATCGATTTTCAAGATTATTTCTTCGTTGAGTACGTTTTATCGATACTAGTCGATATATGTGGACTTTCATCAGCTTTTTTAAAACTTGCCGAGTTCTCTAATATTTTCCAATACTATGATACACTTTTTGGTGTTTTTTGGTACCATTCGATACTCTAAGGCTTAAGTCAACTTTTTAGTACATGAAATTAGTTTTTGATAAACTTTCACACGCATCGATTTTTCCAATATTCTGGACCCCTCTCGACTTTTCCATACTATTCAGTTTACCTTAAAACACTTCTCGATGTTTTTAATATTTGAAGACAAATTTTAGGTCTTTTAAAGAATTCCGATAATTTTCGAAATTTATCAAAATTTTCAATACTTTTCGATATTATTCGATACTTTTTGACTTTGACTTTAAACCTTTAAACTCTTATCGATGATTTTGACATTTGAAAACTTTAATTGTTCAATAAATTTAAATACTTCCGATAACTTTCGAAAAATATCAAAATTTTCAATACTTTTCTTTATTATGAAATACTTGACGATATAATTTGATAGTTTAAGACTTAAGTTAATTTTTTGGATACTTTTTGATGCCCAAAGACTTTGTTACATTTCACCAATATTTGTAGACTCTTAAAGGCTTTTGAAATTCATTCGGATAATGCATTTAAGACTCCGCTAGACTTTAATGAACTTTTTCAATTCTGTTCGAAACTTTTTAGCTTTCATGTTCTTCTTGGAATAATACCGAATTTTTCGACAATTTTTTATATCATTTGTTAATCTAAGGTCTTTATCAAAACTTAGGATGGTATCTTAAGATTTTTATTGGCTTATTGACCTCGATATTTCTTTACTCATCTAGAGTGTGATATAATTTTGACTTTCAGCTGATTAAACGCATTTACGATATTCTTATAAAAAAATTGGTAATTTTATCGATAAAATTCGACTTCTATTTTTCGATATTTTTCCTAACAATTTGATTACTTTTGAACATCTTATGATACGTTTTGATAATATTTGACACTTAAGACCTGTTTGACCTCCTTCTAGTTTAAGCAGTTCTCGATACTTATCGATAATATTATACACTTTTCGAGTTTCTACTGCTTCTTCATATACTTCGATGCTGTTCGGAGCTTCCTCGATCTTATAGACTTTAAAGATACTTTTCGATACTGTTTGATACTTGAAAACCTTTATGTTTTTGTTTGTTACTGTACGGCGGATTTTGGTTTTTTCGATACTACTCGATTTCTACGTTTTTTTTACGATGCATGTGGAGTTTTTTGAAATTTTCCATACGCTGTAAATACAAATAAATAAATAAATATAAATACTCGACACCATTAGATTTCCCTCGAAAGTTAGAACATTTTAAGACTTTTATACAATACATCTTGACGATATTTCATATCATGAGATTTATATCGATTTTTTCGATATTTTTAAAGAATTTTGAAATTTATTTTGAAATTTAAATTTCCAAAATAACTAAATTTCAATTTATGTACATAACTTTAACTCTTTATTTTCTCTCTCTCCCCTAGATACTGAAATTCTAGATGGTGGTCTCAACCTCAGCTCTGGTCATCGTCAACTCTTTTGTCTGGCACGCGCTATCCTCAGGGGCTCAGTTTGTTTGGTTTTAGACGAGGCAACAAGTTCTTTGGACAGCACCACTGAACGTGCTCTACTTAATGCTGCATATAAGGCTTTTCAGGGTAGAACAATTGTAACAATTGCAGTAAGTTTGCCGCATTTAGTGACTTTTACGTTCAATTTCATTGTTAAGTTTCATGTCATGTTTCGTACTTTTATTTCCTATATACACATACACACACACACATATACACACACACACAACGCAGCATCGATTGTCAACCATACTCAATTACGATCGAATCATCGTTTTGGAAAATGGTACCATTGTTGAGGATGGCAGCCCGCAGGAGTTGCAAACAGAAAGAGAAGGCATCTTTCGTTCTATGTTGCATTCCGGACGTCCAATATCGCTGGCAAGTGACACTGGCGTATTTTCAAGCGAACAGTATTTGTAAGGAGTCGACGAAGTAGGAGTAAAAGTTGTTTTTGAGAACGTTAACATGTCATCAGCTTTAAGTTAATTTAAGTGATAAGGATACTCAATGTTTGTCGTTGTATGAAATTGTATTTCTGATGGTATTTTTTGCTTTTGTACTTATTGTATGTATATTTATGTTTAAGTTTTGTAAATGTTTTTATGTGCCATTTATAAAGTGAAACTTATTTTTGTATGAATTTGCTTGCAATTTTTTTAATTAAATATTTCTTTAAATAATGAAGTGGTTAAGTCAGGTTTTTTATATAGCTAGGTCTTATAGTCATTTGCTAAGGCGGCAAATTTGATTTATTTATAGCTGACTTTAAAAAATAAAAGTTTACGAATTTTTAGAAAAATTCAGAAAAATAGAAGTTTTTGAGCTGCTATTTTGATTTTGATGGAGTTTTGTTTTAATTTTTTTGATAAAAGAAAAATGTGGAGTATACTTTCAACGAATAAAAAAAAAAAAAATTCCAAGGAAGTCAGTAATGTAAAAGCTCAGTGGTGTCTGATTTGATGCGCCATGTCCCATGCACATATCGTTCCTTATATTCCTTAAATTGCTGCACTGTTAACTTTTTTTTTTCTTTTTTGAACATTTTTTGAAAAGAAATATATTAAAAACTATGAGAAATAAATTAAGAGACTTTGAACCTCTTTTACTTATAAATGTTTTGGTTTTCATCAAGTAAAGTTATCCGCCTTCAAAAAGTTGAATTGATTTTTGATTTTAAAAACTCAAGGTCAAAGCTCAAAGTTTTCAAAAAATAATTATAACCGTTCTAAAGGCCACTAAGAAATCTAACGAAAGCGCTGGGACTAAGATTTTGGCAGTCCATCCAAAACAACAACACTTTGCCCAAGTTTGAGCTTCGATTTTTGGCTTTGGACTTTTTACATGAAACCCGTCAATATACAGCTGTTGACAACTAATTGGAAACGAAATCATTCGTTGTGTTATTGGTAGATTTTCGCATTTATTGTTCTATGTGTACCAGAAAATTTATACATAATATAAATGTGGCACATATAAACCCAAAAAAAAGAGCATAACTGAATTCAAATTCATAGCATAAAAAAGTTTTATGAGAGGTTTTTTGCTCAAACCTCAGATTTGACTGAGTCAACTAATTGGAAACAAAAATATAATTTTACAAAAAATAGAAAAAAAACTTGATAAAAGATTCCAGAAACGATATTGTGATATTGTCACTGTTTGTAAGAACACTTTCTGATCGAATTTGCTTATTAGCATAACCCTAATCATGGGTAGTGGCCAAAAGTTGTACACCGGCCATGCGTAAGTCAATTGTTGAGCTTCAAAAGACGACCATGAGGTATCAGGCGATGGCAATATAGCTTAATTGCTCCAAAAAGATGGGAGTCAGTGCTCTTGATTATTCCGATAAGTATGACACAACAAAAAATGTTCCTCGCAAAAAAGGACCTCGTAAGACTTCTGGGTAATAAATTATAAATACGATGCACAAATATCCAAACGAACTGTCGCTTATCGACTGGTTGAAGCTAGACTCCATGAACGAATTTCACACATGAACCCATTGGTGACAGTTCAGCAGAGGTAAAGCCGCACAGAATTCACTAAAACGCATACTGGTTGATCACTGTAAGTGAATTCAAAGTGAAATGTGACTTTTCTTATTTGGTTTTTTTGCGAAAATCAAATGGAATGCCTCCACAATCGATTCGAAATAGGGTAAAAACATTTTTAAAATTAATTTATAATTTTTATCATTAAGCTGTTATTTTTTAAACAATTTTTTCTTGAGTGGCTTTGAATTTTAAGAAAAAATATATTAAAACAGTATAATTTCGAATAGTTTTTGAGATACAGTCATTGGAAATTGCAGATATGGCTTTTTTAAAAACCATTTTAAGTTGGAAACTCTTGAACAGATTTTAAATATATTGATGTCAACGATTTGTTATGCTTACATGCTTGTTTCTATATGTGAAATTAGTTTTTTTAGCAATTTTAAAATTTAAATATTATGATATATAACAGGAATAATGTGACAATTTCAATTGGAGATTGAGACCAAGCGTCTAAGAAATAACCATTAATAAATTTGATTAAAATTGATCAATCAGTTTTTGCGTGATATGCGAACATCGAAAACAGCTATCATTTGATTTAAAAAGATAAAGGTCAAGTAAAGTAACCAAATTTATAAAAAAAAAATTCTGTAAGCATTAGAGCCTTGAAAGCAAAAGTTCATCGTATTATAGCCAAAACACTGCCCCCCCCCAGATGCTCGAAAAAGCATTAGAAAATTGAATATTCAGACTAAGATTAATTTGGATATGATCCAGTTGAAAAACGATTTTGTGTTTTCATGTCAATTCAAAACTATGACACTTTAAACAAAAATAAGTGTTATATAACACTGTATATTGTGGTTGAAAAACTGCGATTACGCCGTAACAATGCATTGTCATCACTTTCAAAATAAATCAAATCCAGATTTTGGAAAGGCTTACTCGAATGCTTTACGGTATATGTTGGAAATGCGTATTTTCATAAGACATTAACGATTTGACAGGTGGTTTTTCAGAGTAAATATTGCACGCTTTCGGAATTATCATCTCACACTGCTAATAATTTGAATAAAAAATAATTTTTTGTCAAGTAGCAAAATTACTTATTATGTTATTTTAAATGATTTCAAACATAGACTATGTTTTACCTACATGTCATTTGATTAATGACATGATACATTTCATTTAGGAACAAACTAATGAATATACATAAGTACTAGCATTCTGAATGACAATTATAAAAATGTGGAACAATAAAAAAAAAAACAAACTTTAATAGATGTAGTAGTACGCATAAAAATCAACTTTAGCTATTATTTTTATGCTCGACGAGGTACTAAATCTGTATGTGCAACTCGTCATAAAGCAAATAAATCATGATAAATATTTTTATTGTCAAAATACGCTAACACAGTCATGTACGTAGTATGTAGATACGGATATGCACGCACACACAAACAACATATTGTATTTGGTCTTAGCAAAGAAAATCAGAAAAATGCAATTTTCTTTAACAAAAGAGAAATATTTGAACAGCTTGTTTTATATAAAAAAAACGAAAATGATTCACACATCAGTTTTAACATGCACATAAGTTGAACGTGCCAAGTGTCCATTTAAAGAAAATCACCACTTGAGTTGCATGCCTTTAAACCTTTGCTCATATTGTTATAACACTGACTGACCCTTTTCATATGGAGCACTGCACATACTTTGAGGAAATGCCGGGAAACAAAAGCAAAACAGAAAATGAGACGAATACTCAATCATAATCAAATAAATGTAAAAAAATTGCAAAAGAAAAAATATGTACACTGAGGCGTAAAAAGAAAAAAAAAATAAAAAAAAAAAATATCGCAACCCAGCAGAAAAATAACTCAGTAATGTTCAACAAAAAGTTCTGGAACTACTCACAAATATCTTTACTCGGATGTATGCAACGGAAACGGAAATAAGTTACCACTACGCGTAAAGAACCTTATGAAAAAATGTTAAAAAGAACAGCAAAAGTTGAAAAAATCATTCACGTAAAGTGAAGAAAAAAAATTTTAAAATATTCATAAACATGAGGTGGATATATAAATAAATCAAAAAGAGTGCGTCGGTTTTAAGTTTCACAGTAGATCAATAACAGTGATGGAATTTTTCAGTAGATTTTTTATTATGTTTGAGCTGTGAAAAGTATGTAATTACAATCGACTCCTTTTATGCATATGCAGAGCTCCAATTTCATCAGAATCCAGGAACAATAGACTGACTTTTAGTGAATTCAAGATATTTGCTTTGTTTTTTTTGATAAAGTGTGTTAAACTTTGAATTATCCTTTCAAATTTACCACCATTTTATTACGGGTACCAGATTATACCGATTATTTTTTTCATATAAGTACAAAGTAAATACATTCAGGTTAGTGTGAATGCTACATGATTATCCTTACTAAAATGTTGGCAATTCGTTAATTCGGCCATATAAAAAGCAACAGAATATGAAATTTTCACAAGGAAATTATTGAAAATGGCCATCAAGATCATACGATTTAATTCCATTGGATTTCTTTTAATGGGGTTTCTTGAAGCGCAAAGCTTATGCGAATAATACACAAATTGTTCAATACCTCAAAGATAACATCACCGAACAAATATCACTATGTCATATATGTAAAAGTTTTTCAAAATTTTGGTAAAAATAAAAATAGCCTGCCTTAGTAGCAGAGGAGATCACTAGAATGGTATTCTATTTTAATATTAACCGTTATCAATGTCCAATAAAAAGAAATAAATTGTAATATATGTCTATTATTTCAAAATTAAAAAGATACCTCAAATTTGTCCACCCTATATAAATATTTGCTTTAAATTACTTTTAATACACGCACAGTTTAAGAATTGGCAAAACTTTAAAATAAAATTATCCTTAAAATAAGTGCAAAATATAATTTTCAGAATGAATTACACAACAAATACAAATGTTTGTTCACCATAAAATTCGAAATAAAATTTTATTTTTGCGTTCTGTTTATTGGTAATGTCATTTTCAATCAATGCTAAGAATGTGTTTGCATTCAAATCGAAATTTCCATTGGAAAATAGCATACAATTCAAACAATTAGACTGATGCGCGCATTTATAAAAACTCATATTCTCCAAAGTTTTGGCGGGAATTTCGATTTGAATGCAGATGCATTCTTAGGATTGATTGAAAATAGCATTACAAAAAAAAAAAAAAAACAAAAATAAAATTTTATGCTGAAAAAATATGGTGCGCGTCATCAGTAAAAAATTAGTTGTTTCCAAAGATATGGCGGGAATTTCGATATGAAAGCACATGCATTCTTAGGATTGGATGAAGAATAACATATAAAAAATAAAAAAACAAATAATCATGACAAAAACTGCACAGTCTTGCTTACATATGCAAAATTTTTTAAAAGAAATTAAAAATCATCAAACCGCCTTAAACGACTGCGCTTTTAAGGCGGTTTGATGATTTTTAAGTTTAGTATTTTATTGAAATTTTGTTAAGTTCGAAAAATTGCTTCCGAAAAATCCATTATTCATATTACGTCAACTTTTGGAAGTCCAGAACTTGATAACCATGATAACCATGGAACTTGATAACTTATTATGGAAATAAAATTAATTGTTTACACCTACTAAAAGTACAAGTAAGCCGATTATGAACAAATTTCTAAATCTAATTATTTTTGCATTGTCCGCTTGTCCATTTATTTTTGCAGAATAAATACGAGCCATTAAGAATAATTCTGCGCGGAGAAAATGATTTATTTGTATATATCGAAATTAGATAATTATTAACAGAATATGTATTTGAATAGGCGAAGTCAATATTTGCTATAAGGTAACATATTTCACATTTCACTCAATTTTATTAATGTTTTATTTGGTAGTAATTATCTAATTATATTTAGTCAACTAAACAACGTTAATCATATATTTGGTAATAATTATCTTATCATATTCTGACTGTAATAAATATTTCTTTGTTGCAAAGATTTATTAATAATCACCAAATCATGTATTTGATGGAAGAGATAATGTGTTCTCCCAAATGTATGCAATTATTAATATCGATTGATTTTAAAGTCCGATAACCAAAAATGATATTTTAAACTATCGATATTTATATAAATCTATATATCCAATTTCATCACATACTTTTATTGGATGTTGTTGGTATTTTCACAATCACATAAATCTATATTTTCTACCAAGCAGAAGATATTTAAGTAGTGTATTGCTTGAATATGTTGAGAATTATTTAGCTTTCATATCAATCAGGATTGAAATCAAATAAAGATAAGATAATCAAATATGTAAGCAATTCAACCAAATCTATTCAGTTTACTCGAACAAATAATACGTTTGGCCCAATAAACATGAATTTAAATTACAATTAAGTGCCTAGGAGTATCAAATACATTCAATTTCAGGAAGCATATTATTTTCTTAGTGCAATCAAAAAAAAGTTGTACATAACTTTTTCAAAGTGTCACAATTTCATATAAAATGCGTTTTATGGAAAAATACAATTATCATAATAAAAGAAGAGTAGATAATTTTGAGCTAAAAACATGTCAATTCCATTATCGGCTTTCGAGTGTGAGCCATATATTTGTTATTGTAGCAGTTGTAATAAAAAACAACAAAAATTAATATTATTTATTTTACAAATTTTAAGAACTTTTACTGAAAATTGACAATTTGAAAGAAAAAAGTGATAAATTGTGAAATTCTGACCATAACAGCGGAAAAACTTAAAAAAGTTTCGAAAATCTTTAAAATCCAACAATATTCTGAATCATCTGAACGTTACTTAAGGGGGGGAGGGGTTTTGCCAAATTTTGTTTTTCCAATTTTTTTTTGTTGTTTTATTTAATAGCATAACTCTTCAAAAGTATCCTGTTGGAATTTGAGGTCGATTGAAGTAAAACTGACGAAGATACAGTGTCTCGATGATTCTGTGTAAGTATTTGAAAAAAAAGACAGTGCTAAAACTTTAAACGTTATTTTCTCGAAACTAACTTTTCAAAGTCGGTGAACACTTTTTTTCGAAAGCTACGAGACCGATCTTCTTGAAATTTGACACACTTCTTTAATACATATACAACCAGTTGTGCAATAATAAACGTGCTGATTTTTGCCTTTTTTTTCTAAAAAAATACGTTTTTTGACTTAAAAATTATGCCAAAATTTTAAAAATCGTCAAAGAAAAAAAACCCTTCGTCAATACCTTAAAAAAATTATAAGCTAAAGAAAGTTTTTTTTTTGATTTCAGGTGATAACGTGATGAGATATCTTGTCCACCGCAAACCACCTCTTTTTTTAGGCGTCCGCGGAAACTTGCTGCCAATGGCTTATTTTTCAATATTTTTTAATTAAATTTTTTTAGAATACTCTTTAAATATTGTACTTTTATATGCTCTTTAAATAAATAAATTTATTTTTACCGTATCGCTAAAAAACATTTTTAAGCTTGTGATAAAAATGTAATACCAAAACCCTACCCCCTCCTTAAAGCAAAATAGCCGAATTGTGTTAAGTTACTCGATTTTGGTGGGCAACTCCGTTCTGAATTTATTGATATTACGAAATCTGAAAAACTTTCTCGCTGCAAGACAGTTGTTAAGCCGTAAAACTTGAACCACATCTCTTTAAGATCCAAATTAACCATACCATAGCTAGAATCTATTATTATTATTCTTACTAATCATACACTTTTTCCTTATTTCTAGCATCTTTTTCAAAAAAATATCCAATCGTTTCACCAACTC
The DNA here is from genome assembly GCA_949775025.1 of Tricholauxania praeusta. Classification (NCBI taxonomy): domain Eukaryota; kingdom Metazoa; phylum Arthropoda; class Insecta; order Diptera; family Lauxaniidae; genus Tricholauxania; species Tricholauxania praeusta. The sequence goes on along the minus strand of OX459030.1, from coordinate 121,136,689 downwards.
AAAAGTAACAGTGACACGTAGTGAATGCATTGGCTGCCCGAGAATCACTCTAGGAGTTTTTGCACACCAAATTCGAAAGTCTTGATTATTAACATATTCAGTGAGTTGAAAATGTGCCTTACAGTTTGAATTTTTTGCACTATTTCAGCAAACATTTCTTCATTTTTATAGTTTAACAATTTCTCATACTTACTAATCGTAGAATTGACAAATCTCATTTAAAAATCTTTAGAGCTTTCGATGCTGAGAAAATACTTAATTATTTTGTTGCCCTTCGAAGGAATTGAGAACAAAGAAAATGCTTGCCTTTCAAAAAGTACATTCCAAATCTAAGCTCATTGCATTTGTGAATAATTCAAGTGCCATCACTGATCAATACAAAAAAAAAAAATGTGTTGCATACTTTGAGGCGTTCGTATGAGGCACGTTTTGCATTATGTGCAAGAAAGCGTATGAGTTATGTGTTACCGGATAGTTTTGCGTGTACAAGTTTTTGATGTAAAATATTTTGTTTTATTTTATTCTGTTGTATTGTTGTTCTTCGAAATAACATAAAAAATAGATCTGGTTAAATATTTTTTCATGTTTGATATTTTTAGTTATTTTTTTTTTTGTGTAAAACAAATGACATTTGAATATTAAATGCAAACGCTTGCGGTTGCTTTGCTTGCAATTTGGAAAAAATAAATTGCATTTGATTGTGATTTGTTATTGAGTTGTTGCTGTTGAGTTTTTTTATAATTAAGATTCAACAAGAAAGGCATAAAAGTTTTCATTGACCTATTGATATTAAAAATTATGTCAGCTCAGTTTTTGATAAGAAAATACAATAAGCAATTCTGCCCAGAGATTAAAAATTAGAAACAAATAAGAGACCTCTAATAAGTTCTTCTTTTGTTTGGGTCAAATTTATAATTTAAATCTTGTGTTGAAAAATTTCTTTTTCGGAGGATTATTGACCAGTTTTTCTAAATTGCACTTAAAACATTAAGTCAATTTTTTACCCGACGTTTCGTCGCTTATTTGGCGACTTTTTCTAGGGCGAATTTATTTCTAAAAAACACATTAAAAAATATTTTACATTAAAACATAATATTATAATCTTAGAATTATGACATTAACAACAAACAATCAATTTTAAATTAACTTACAATTGACTATAACATTAATACAATTTTTTTGGAAATCCTTAATTTTGCACACATACAATAAAATATATGAACAAATTTTTTTTTTTTTTTTTTTTTTAAAAAACTATTGCGAAATATTTGAAAATTTATTATTGCAGAACTACTTTGGAAAACTTAATCACTGTCACTGTTTGATCACGACTGTGTAGTTATTGTTTATGTTGTCCGTGTCTTCCTTATGGTTCATTGCCTTGTCTCCTTTTTCCTGGATTCGTAAACTTTCAAGTGTCAGTCTTTTGTTGTGATTTTTCTCAATGTCTAATATTCTAACATTTTCGAAGTCAGCTGTGTGGTCAGTGTCTAACATATGTTGTGCTAATGCTGTTGTTGTCTTTTTGTTTTTTATGTCTCTTTTGTGCTCACCGATTCTGACTTCGAGCGCGCGTTTCGTGGTACCTATGTACACCTTCCCGCATTTTTCGCTTGTATCACCACCACAAGTGATTTCATATATAATATTACTTTTGTCTTTGTTCTCTATTTTCGTCTTAGTTTGTGAAAAAATGCTGCTGAGAGTCAAGTTAGATCTATAAGCGAAAATTGTGTCTTGTGCTCTCAACATTGTCTGCATGCACTCTTTGCTAGTTAGCTTAGGTATGTATGTGATACCGATGTATTTTATGTTGTCGTTAGTGTTGCCAGATTGCTGTTTTTGTATTGTATGTTGGGGATTCTGGTAATTTTTAGAGATTATGTTTCTAATTAGGTTGTTAGTCAAACTTGCTGGATAATCATTATTTTTCAATATTGTCTTAACTTTGTGTAAATTTTTGTCCAATAAATGTGCGTCTGTTAGTTTATACACCTTATTTATAAGATTTGTTGCGGTGTTAATTTTGTACTGTAATGGTTGCGTCGAGTGAAAATTAATTAATCGTCCTGAAGATGTTGGTTTAGTAAACCATTCGAATGAAAGTTTATTTTGTATTCTATGTAATTGGACGTCTAGATAAGAAATACTGTTGTTGCGTTCCATTTCAAGTGTGAACTGTATTTTTTCGTGGTAATTGTTGAGTGTGTTCAGAATGATATCTACGTCTTTTTTGTTAATAATAGCTAATATGTCATCAACATATTTGCATATAAAACCTATATTTATGTCAATATTGTCAAGTCTTATTATTGTATCGTCAAGTAATTTATCCAGGATTAAATCTGCTATTGTCGGTGATAAGGGGTTGCCCATAGGCACAAAAGAGACATAAAAAACAAAAAGACAACAACAGCATTAGCACAACATATGTTAGACACTGACCACACAGCTGACTTCGAAAATGTTAGAATATTAGACATTGAGAAAAATCACAACAAAAGACTGACACTTGAAAGTTTACGAATCCAGGAAAAAGGAGACAAGGCAATGAACCATAAGGAAGACACGGACAACATAAACAATAACTACACAGTCGTGATCAAACAGTGACAGTGATTAAGTTTTCCAAAGTAGTTCTGCAATAATAAATTTTCAAATATTTCGCAATAGTTTTTTAAAAAAAAAAAAAAAAAATTTGTTCATATATTTTATTGTATGTGTGCAAAATTAAGGATTTCCAAAAAAATTGTATTAATGTTATAGTCAATTGTAAGTTAATTTAAAATTGATTGTTTGTTGTTAATGTCATAATTCTAAGATTATAATATTATGTTTTAATGTAAAATATTTTTTAATGTGTTTTTTAGAAATAAATTCGCCCTAGAAAAAGTCGCCAAATAAGCGACGAAACGTCGGGTAAAAAATTGACTTAATGTTTTAAGTGCAATTTAGAAAAACTGGTCAATAATCCTCCGAAAAAGAAATTTTTCAACACAAGATTTAGAGACCTCTAAGTTTTGCGTAACTTACGCTCACTTAAAACAATGTTTTTAAACGTTCTTTCGTCTTTAAAGATATTTCGTCATAAAGAATCTTGTGTTCCATTTTATATTTAAGTAAGTCAAATACTTCGTTTTTCGATTTGATTTCATTGTCCAAACCAAAATCTTAAAAAACTTCACAACAATTTGTATACCAACACTTACTTTAAAGTGTATCTACTCAAATGTTTTTATCTTCTTAACTAATTTGACCCAAATAACTAAAATTTATACACCTGACTGAATTCAATAGTTAAGAAGTTTTCAATTGACTCCATCCTAAGTAAGTGACGTAAAAGTTTTTTTCCCAAACTATGCTTGATTGGCTGGCAAGTTCCGTTTGTGCATCCACTGCCTGTTGTTTCAGCAGTTAAAAGTTCTTCAACAATTTAACGAAGTGGCAATTAGAAAGCAAAAGAAAAGGAATTGAGAAAAAAAAAAAAAAATCAACAATGAAATAAGTGAAAAACAAAAGGTTTTTTTTTTTGCAAGCATAATTCGAGTTAATTTGTTAAAAAAAATAATGTTGCCTACTTACAAGCGCTTATATTTTCTGCTGCATTTCGTTATGCTCTTCTTATGACGACTCTTGATTTGTCCACTTGAAGTGTCCCTTTGGGAAAGAATTACAAGTTTGCTATGGCGCAGAGTAGATACAACATGCTAACAACAAAGCAATTGCGAAAACAACCACAGTAAAAAAATTGTCATCAAGCCAGAATAGCGTGTTAACGACATTTATATGACGAGTCTTTGGTTTTAGTATACTAAAGGGAAACATTTTGAGCAAACGATGCTTGGCTGGATGTTGGTGAAGTGGAAATTTATAATGAAGTATTTGTGATTTTTATTCTGTAAATGCCACAGCAATTGATTTCATAGATTTTTTCGTTTAGCAGAAAGTTTTTTGAGTTCAATATTTAACATTTTATGCCATTGTTGATGATTTTTTTATCATTCATGTTTTATTTGTTACTGGAAAACTGTCATAAATAAAAAGAATTCGCTATATGCATCTTGCATAAAAAAAAAAATAAAAATATATGTATTAAAAAAAGGAAAATCGCTCTTTCCGCAAAACTTTGGCTGTAATTTCTTAACAAAATTTTTACATCGCCTTAAGAAAAAGTTTTATTTTATATAATTTTTTTGTCTCAAAAGTATTATTTTTTTTTTGAAAAAATTGGCTATGGACAAAATTATACAAAAGTGACTCGATTTTTTTCAGCCCAGTACAGGCTCCAATATAAAACTGCTCATAAGATGAAGAAAAGTTCTAATTTTCAACAAAAATTAATATATGAATTGAACAAATCTTGTGCAAAATAACCTACTATTTTTTACCGACAAGTAATGGAGTGAAACCCACAAAGTATTATAGAAGTAACAGCAGCAGTTAGTGGAAGTGCTCGTTAAAAATTTGTCTATCAGTGTAATGTTGGTGAGTATCAAAGTTCCTCAATAAAAAATAAAATCCAAGTCATCTTAATAAATTCAAGTTGTTTTGATATTTTCCCAATTAGCCATTCTTTTTACACTTTTTTGAAAAGTTGCCAACACTCAAATTTTTAGTCAGAGTGCCACTTCAAATATGTCCAGTATCCAGCATATCAACTGCAACCAAAAGTTATTTGCAGTACAACCAACAATCAATAAAAACTGCTTCATCTTGAGAGAAAACTTCAGATAATTATTGAATGGTATGAGTTTAAATAGTTCATGATACACTGAAAAAGTGAGAATATTAATATTCCGTAGTTTTTGTGAAAACTTGTTAATATATCTAGAGTATTGAAAATTTTTTGATGCTATAAAGCATAGATTTTGATTCAATATTTCACTGCCATGCTGTGAGAGGTTGGTAAATTTTAAAAGTCTTGAGACATTTTTATATTTGAACAATATTAAATTAAACTTATAGCGACAGGCTAAAGCCTGACGGTAGCAATTGAACGAACGTTTGCACTCGTTTCGTCTGTTTTGACATTTAACCCAAAATGTTACGCTAGCCAACGGAACGAAAAAGCTGTTATGACGAGTAGCAACGTTTTGAAGTTCGGTTCTTACGGAACAACTCGTCTCGTCAAAATGTTTCGTTCACTTTCGATCAATTACGTTGGTTCATTTTGGCTATCAACATTGGTTTACATACACTCGAACTTACTCGTTACGTCTCGTCTCGTCTATTTTGGTTTAGGTTTAAGGCCAGTACCGTTGTAAATTTACAAATTGATCAAAATAAAATAAAATAAAATAAAATAAAATAAAATAAAATAAAATAAAATAAAATAAAATAAAATAAAATAAAATAAAATAAAATAAAATAAAATAAAATAAAATAAAATAAAATAAAATAAAATAAAATAAAATAAAATAAAATAAAATAAAATAAAATAAAATAAAATAAAATAAAATAAAATAAAATAAAATAAAATAAAATAAAATAAAATAAAATAAAATAAAATAAAATAAAATAAAATAAAATAAAATAAAATAAAATAAAATAAAATAAAATAAAATAAAATAAAATAAAATAAAATAAAATAAAATAAAATAAAATAAAATAAAATAAAATAAAATAAAATAAAATAAAATAAAATAAAATAAAATAAAATAAAATAAAATAAAATAAAATAAAATAAAATAAAATAAAATAAAATAAAATAAAATAAAATAAAATAAAATAAAATAAAATAAAATAAAATAAAATAAAATAAAATAAAATAAAATAAAATAAAATAAAATAAAATAAAATAAAATAAAATAAAATAAAATAAAATAAAATAAAATAAAATAAAATAAAATAAAATAAAATAAAATAAAATAAAATAAAATAAAATAAAATAAAATAAAATAAAATAAAATAAAATAAAATAAAATAAAATAAAATAAAATAAAATAAAATAAAATAAAATAAAATAAAATAAAATAAAATAAAATAAAATAAAATAAAATAAAATAAAATAAAATAAAATAAAATAAAATAAAATAAAATAAAATGATATAAAATAAAATAAAATAAAATAAAATAAAATAAAATAAGAAGAAAACAAGTATTCCATTGCATACTTTCAGTTGTTAAGGAAAGGTAATATTCCACTGCATACTTTTAGTTGTAGAGGAAAAAAATTCTGGAAAGCGCCCGAGTCAATAAGCGTAGGTCGGTAAGCAAAGCGAGCAAGTGGCGGAGCCCCCTAATTTGTGAAAAACAGTTTCCTACAATCTGATATTTATACCCTAGACAGAGGCGAGGCAGATATAAAAAAGTATATATGTTACCGGTCGGTCAAACTAGTTTTTAGGATAAACTAGTTTTTCTAGGCCAAACTAGTTAATTTGAATGTAAAAGTATGCAATGTATTTTTAGTACAAAAGCCGGTTTGCACATGTTATGGACTGAACCGTGGCGGAAGGCCGCCGCGGAGCCGGTGTTGCACATATTGGAAGATGTAAGCCCTGAGCCGCAACCGAAGGCCTCCCACTTATCTTCACTGACCAGTATTCACTAAACTTGATAAGTTTTATTTTCTTACTTCGCTACTGCCGTAGTTTTCACTAGTCTCAGTGCTTTTTCATTAATATTTGATTGCATATCTTTAGGCTTAGCGGTTACTAGTTTGGCCTAAAACTAGTTTGTCCGCTAACATATATGTATATTCCTCATCAGCGTCACCACCTGAGTCGATTAAGTCATGTCCGTCTGTCTGTCTGTGAAAATCTCATTTGCGGGAAAACCAAGGAAGTTAATTCAATAAAATTTGGCAAACAGACCACATCTTCAAGCAGACTTCTCGGGATTGAAAATGGACGATATCGGCTTACGAACACGTCTATCGCTCATACAAGTAAAATATTTAAAACGCTATTTTGAGAGAGTAATTTGATGGAGTGTTACCAAATTTTGCAAAAATACTAGGAAAAACATAGACAAGGTGTGGAAAAAAGTTCAACGAGTAGGCGTGCCACCTTTCATGCAAGCGAAAGCTTCAAAACAACATACTGAGAGAGTTATTTTAGGTAATAGTACGTAATTTCGTACAAATAGCAAGAATGATTCGGAAAAGCTCGGGACAAGAACTTAGCAAACTTGGTGGGCGTGCTGCCTCCAAAGAAATGAAAACTTGAAAACTGCCTCCAAAGAAATGAAAACTTGAAAACATTACACTGAGAGAATTTATGCATACATAAATTGATGAAGACAACACACTTCCATTCCTCTTTACCTGCCTTAGCAAAATATTGCTTAGTTTTTTTTTTGTTGGAAATATTGTGAAGAGGGGCAGTATGTTAGGTTTTTCCAATAGTAGGCAATGCCACGCCTTTTATAGGAAAATATGTTGCCACTGCTAAACTAATGAATAGGTTTTGATGAAATTTGGTATGGTGTGGTATGGTATATACTAAGCCTTAAGAAGGGGCATTTATTAAGGATTGTGTTTTCTTTAAGTGGGTGTGTTTCTGCCCCTAATGAGAAAAAGCGCTGTAGTGGCTAAGCCGCTAAACCTATTTTCGTGAAATTTGTTATGGATATAGATTGATTTCTGAGTAAAGGCATTTGATTTTTAGTGGGCAGTGCCACTCCCCTAACGTTTTTACTGCAAAATAAATGTAACATTTTTAATAACATTTGGTACAGAGATACACTGAGCCAGTGCTCAAAAAGAATGATATCTGTTTATAAGTTGACGGCCACGCCCCTAACCAGAAAATATGTTTTCACATCTATACTTTTAGACCAATTTAGATGAAATTTGTTAGGTAAATGGTTTAAGTTCTAGTGAAGGAATGAAGATAGGGCAAAATGATACAATAATTATTATTTTTGATAGCAATGAAATTTAGTCAGAAGATAACACCTTCACTAAACTTAAGCACAATTCTTAAAAAAAAAATTATATGAATTACTGCTGAATTATTTTTTCTTTTAAGCGTTAAACAACCACCTAAAATGTTGTAACATTCTAACAATTTTTTTTTTCATTGTTTTATTCTTCGGCTGATTTACCATACACAAAAAATTTAGCTTTGAACAAAAAACCAATAGTATTCGCCACAAATAAGTCAAATTTCATTACAAACACTTTGTAAACATTATTTCTTTGAGTGTAATCGTGTGCAATAAGAAAAGGTTTTAATCTTTTTGTTGATGAAATATTTTCAATATACGTAACTGTGTAGTTTTCAATTGTTGCATACAACAAAAACAACAACAACAACAGTAGTGGTAGTACTATAAAACGAATTGTGGCCCAAAAGTATACAACGGAAAATTTTCAACTAAATTGATTGTAAGATATTTTCTATGATGATGGATGGATGGACGAATGGATGAATGAATGCTTGTTGAATGTTGATGCTGCAACTCTTACTACTACCGCTGCTGCTGATTACAGTTGTACTTGGCATTTGTTGCTAAAACTATTGTGTATTTGTAGTTGTTGTGCCATATTTACTGGTATTGTTCGTTCCTCACCACCACTCGAGGCAATTAACTGTAATTGGAGACTTAAGTGATTTTTCCAACAACACATCACAGTAGCAGCATAGCAGAGTTTTAGATTTTTCGGTTTTAATTTGTGCGCCACAAAAGTGTAGCTTAAAATATTATTGGGTCAATTGCTGCTGATATCGAAAGGCAAAAGCAAATTAAGCTGAAGGTAAAGGTGTTGAGTTGTATAAGTAGTTTAGTGAAGCAAAAATTTCATGTTCAATTAAATTTTGCGCTGAGTGCTAGTGCATGAAATTCAATTACATTTGCTTCATGCTATATTTTGTTTGAAGTTATATTTCGAATTAATTGTGTAACAAGTTGGGATGAAGGCAAAATTTGCAAAAATATTACCGTCAAACAAAATGAATAAAGGAGTTTAGTTGTATTAGTGCCAAGAAATTAATGACAACACAAAGGCTTTACATCCATTTCCGTGTCTTTTATCTTTTCACGGAAAAGAAAACTACCGATATAATCTGTGAATATTTAAAAATTAGCCGTGTTTCCTAGTATCCTTGGTATTTCATGCTTAAGTTTATCAGCAGATTTGAGTTACAAATTTTAGCAATGTGTATTTTTGGCGTTCGATTTAGTGGAAAATCAGATCTTGCTGATATTGAAGAATTTTTTAAGCCACCTAATTTGGTTAAGTTAATATTGATGAAAGCAATTTTTGGTAAACACTTCTAAATCACGCACCAAATCACTTTTGATAGCCATCCAGAAGAATTTTATATCAATTTTACGGCGAATTTTACTCAAAATATAATATCCTTTTCACTACATTCTTTTCGCGGCATAATTCTTTTTTTATTTTGCATAAGTCTATCTGCATTTTATTGATTGATTTGTATTTTTTTTCGATTCAAGATAATCGTTATTTTAGAGTTTTATTTATTTTGATCTAAAAAAATTGATACTTTGGACTTCTATTTTTTTTCGATCAAAAAGTAGTGTGATATTTTTACATTTCATAGATCAGAAATAATTATGGATTTTAATATTTTTTAGATCAAAAGCGCAATTTGGGATTTTTACGCTTTTAGATCGAAAATAACCGACTTTTAGGATTTTCTTTTTTCTAACACTAGTCATACTTTTTCGATGTCTTTTTGATAGCATTTGTTTTTTATCGATGTATTTCGGAAACTTTTGACTTTCTTTGTTTTTTTTTGATAGTTTTTCGAACATTGGAATATTTTCGATGTTGTTCAACTCGCTTAAAAATGTATCGAAAAATACGATGAAAGTCGAAAATTATTGAAAAATGCGAAAAAAATATCGATGAAATCTAAGCTTATCGAAAAGATCGAAAGGTTTGAAATCTTATGAGAATAGTTTGAAAATATCGATAGCACATAAAAACAATCAAAAAAATATTGAAAAAAACGATAACAGTCCAAGCCTATGAAAAAAATCGATAAAATCCGTAACTTTTCGAACAAATCGAAGTTAGTCGAATTTTATCGAGCACATCGTAAAAATCGACTCAAGTTAGAGTTTATCAAAAAGCATCGATAAGTCGATAAGTATCCTTCTCAAAACTTTCTTTTCGCGCGTTAGTTCTTTTGGTTATTTTGCATTAGTCTGTCTGCATTTTATTCATTAATTTGTATTTTTTTCGATCCGAGGTAATCGTTATTTTAGAGTTTTATTGATTGATTATTGACTTCGATTTTTTTCGATCAAAAATAATTGTGAAAATTTTTACATTTCATAGATCATAAAAAATTATAACAATGGATTTTGCTCCTTTCATATCAAAAGCACGATTTAGGATTTCTATCCTTTTAGATCCAAAATAACTGGCTTTTAGGATTTTCTTTTTTCTAGCACGAGCTATACTTTTTGAATACCATTTTGATAACTTTTAACTTTTATCGATGTATTTCGAAAGCTTTTGATTTTCATTTCGATGTTTTCGATGTTTTTCAATTGGCTTAAAAATATATCTAAAAATCAATACATCGAAAAATACGACAAAAGTCGAAAATTATCGGAAAAATCGGAAAAACTTCGAAGAAATCTAAACTTATCGAAAAATAATGAAATACATTGAACAAATTTAAAATTATCGAAAAAAGATCGAAAGGTTTTAAATGTATTGAGAACCGGTATAAAAATATCGATAGCACCAAAAACAATCAAAAAATATCGAAAAAACGATAACAGTTCAAGCCTATGAAAAAAATCGATAAAATCCGTAACTTTTCGAACAAATCGAAGTAACTCGAAAATTATCAAAATCATCGTAAAAATCGATTCATGTTTGAGTTTATCAAAAAGCATCGATTATAGTCGAAAACTATCAAGAAAGTTGATATATATCGAAAAATTGCGAAGCGTTCACAAACTCAAAAATATCGAATTGTATTGATGAAAATCGTAAGATATCAAAAAACAATGGAAAAGTAGGAGAGTATCATACAGTGTCTTAAGTCTATGCATAAGTCGAAAAGCAGTGAATGTGAATAACAAACAAAATTCATAGACGATCTTCATAGATCGGTGGATAAAAAAAAAATAATAGGTCCAAAATGGCTCCCGCTCATAGAAATAGAAACGACTGATATTTTTGATCTAAAAATGTAAAAATCCCTTAATAAGGATTATTTTTGATTGATAAAATTAAAAATTCAATACTGCGGTTATTTTTGATAAAAAAAAATTTCAAAATAGCGATTATTTTTGATTTGTAAAATAAAAATCACAAAATTAAAAATCAATTCATTTATCTACGTTTCTAGTAAAAAAAAAAACTCAATTTTATGTTTAAATTAACATTTTGATTGATGTTTCATTGTGATTTATTTTCGACTTCAATTGAAAATAGAGATTATTTAAGATTCCTGATTTTTTTTAGCTGCATAATTTCTGAAACACTCATATCAAGTAGCAATTTCTTAGCATTATCTGCATCAAATTGTTAAATGCTTTTAACAAAATGACGTGCTATTCATACATCTTAACTATGTGTGTAATGGTTTTAATTTGATTGCACCCATACTTAAGTTATATTTCAAGGGTTGCCATGTATGTGAATTACATATTAATTTCAATTTTAATAAAAGGTATTTTTTATCAACCAGCTCATTATACCATCATATCAAATCAATTATTATAATGTGGTTCCCCTTTTAGCATAAAAATAAATGTAAAAAGCACAAAAAATTAAAAACTATAAATTGCGCCTGAAAGTATGCAATATGCTAAATTCACTTACATTTATGCTTAACTCAATATTGGCTTAAACTTTGCTGTTTTTTTTGAAAAAAGAAAACCTTTCTTTGCTCTAAGTTACGCTTCTTCTGCATTTTCCTGCGTATTTTAACCGCATACAAATGCAAGTCAAATTGCTGCGCGATTTTTCTTTTAGCGCCACACTCTACCTCTTTCTTTTATTAACACAAAACTTTAGCCTTGTGCGCTTCATTTTCTTAAGTTGAAAATTTTTAATAGTTTTTCTGCTGCCACACAGATAAAAGACGAATTTTCAAGGGACACCAATTTCGAAAGGGCAACACTGACAGGATAACAACGTGATACAGAGCTTTGTGACTTTAGCACTTTTTTCTTTTGTAAAACTTAAAAGTTTGTAATTTTGCATGGGGAAAGTTTTTATGGCAAAAAAAAAAATTGCAAATTTTTGCGAGTTTCGCATGCTTTTTTTGACCAAATTTTGCTCTTCAATCACTTAAGCATGTTATTCAAGAAACACAAGTGATCAATTTTATTTACACAGTTTATGCTAATGATTGACATAATTATAATTAAGATCCAATTGTATTTTTCAATAAAAAAATCAACGAAAATTGTCACAGAAATTCAAGACAACTAAAAATTTGCGTTGATGGGTGTTGTAAAAGTTGAGAGTTTCAGTTAAAGTTTCAGCTAAAATTCGGAAGAATGATAAAAAGTGATTTTTTTTTTCGGAAGGAGCTAAATTTTACTAAAATTCCATGCTGAGATTTATATTGAATTTTTTGTCAATTTTCCACAAATTTTTCGACATTTTCGCATTAGGTCAGCCCATAACACCTTCCTTTGCAATGTCACAAAGAATTTTACAGATTTTCTTAAAAATCAAATGCTACGTCTTAGAAGTATCAAATCTTTCACTTTTCCATTGGGTAGTGAGCTTCTTCTTCCATTGTTTTTTTTTGTAAAAGTTGCAACAGTTTGACAATTTTTTTTGTGCACTTTTACTTTGTTTACTTTATTTTTTCAATTGATTCAAAACTTTTATCCTTTGTTATTTGTTAAGGACATAAATGAAGGGTATGCTGCAAGAAAGCAGCGCGCATCATTGACATAAAATTGAAAGCGGTTAAACTTTATCGTCATCATCATCATCATCATCGGCGCTGTGGTTAAGTTTTTGTCAGAGGTGTCGGTAAGAGGGAACCTCTAAGACCATTGAATATTTTCAAAATATTGATTTCAAATAAATTGTTACATTGACTTTTAAAGAAAAAATTCAAAAAATTTCTTTTAAAAAAATTCTTTTGAAAATGTGCTCTGTAACTCAATTACCAAAAGCTTTCAAATAAAAATATAAGAATTTAGCTATCACAGCTATTAGCTCTCTTAGCTATTAATCTTAAAGCATTAAGTCATAAAAAAAAACTGTCAAAGTTGGCTTATCTAATTGGTAAAAATTAAGAAAGAACACATTTACAAAATTCTAAATTCAAAAAACTCTGAGAATTAAACGAATTGGATCAATAGTTCTCAAGATATAGAGACTTAAACAGCAAGAAGGGTTGCTTTGCTTGAACAAATGGTTGGACCATTTATAATTTGGATTTTGATTTTGTGTGTGTTTTAGTTTTATTTAAAAATACAACCCTTCCGGTTAATTATGGAATACTATTTTATTCAAATGACTTCCTTGCGTAAAACCTAATTTTTCAGCATATTATCTATTGTAAGGAGTTCTATTTTACAGATGGCTGCATCTGTTTCGCCTTTAAGGGGGCAGGGGCAGTCAGAGTTTTGAAAAAATTGATTTTTTTTTTGCATTTTCTCAAAGTATAATATCTTAAAAATATATCCTGAAAATTTTAAGTCAATCCGACAATTACTTTTAGAAGTTATTCGGCAATAACCAAAAGGCTCTCTCTCTCTCATTCATGTGTTTCTCGTCAGTCTGTCTGCGGTAGTTGAATTTTAAATGAGTTTTCCTCAAAACTATGTTTTCGGAACTAGTGACCACTGTAACTCGGAAACCGCTCAATAGAGTTCAAAGAAATTTGCACAGTTTTTGAAAAACATAAAAAGCTGGTGCCTGATTGAAGGATTTGTTTTTTTAAATATCGATTTTTTATGAACAATTAATTGCTGGTATTTTCCCGAAAATTTGGAGGTAAATCTCCTGAGGCCGCCATTTTGTTGATTCAAAAAAAAAAACCGTTGATCAGGCACTGGATTATCAATTTCAATAACTAATTTTTCTTTTCCGATTGAGTTTAGATGATTTTTCAAGGACTTGCAATGGTCACTGCAAGGCACTCTGTATAGAACAGCGACCAACAGAGTCAGCTATAACTTTTTTTATTATTAATTTTTTTTTTTTAAACTTTCGTCAAGTCAAGTTGCAAGTTGCAAGTCATGCAATGTTGCCATATTATCACTTTTACTAAATAAATTAAATTAATATCAAAAAAACATTATTGAAAAAGCTCTATTTTTCACGCATCTGACTGCCCATGCCCCCTTAAGAGCCTCAGTCGTTATTGAATGGTTAGCGTAATACTTATATTTAATGGCTCATTCAAAAATGATAGTCCCACGGAGTCTAATCAGAGCTGTGTGGTGGCCAATGCATATTACCAAATTGGCTTATAACGCGATTTTCAAACTTCCCACGCAAAAGGTCGATCTTTGCATGACTTGAATGATACGGCGCGCCATTTTGTTAAAACCAAATGTTGTCCACAAATAATGAGTTATCATTGCACTTTAGTGCTCACCATTCACTGTAACTCATCTTCAGAGAAAAACGGCCCACTGATACCTCCAATCCAGAAACCACATCGGCACATTGGCTTTTTATTCCATTTTCGGCTCCAAATTTTGCTCATATACGTAGCCATCGAGGTGGAAATGATCTTCGTCAGAAAAGAACGTAATTTTTTTTTCAGTTTTGGCAAAAGTTTCATCATTTTGCAACTCATGTTTTTTTATTTCTCAACGTTGTTTAACCCATTGTAGACTGGCACCAGAAGGGCCCGTACAATTTTGATAAAATTTGGTGTAGGAGGTGAAGGGATCAATAGAAGTTGCTGATGAAAAAATTAAATTTTCCCTTTCGGCACACCGTAGATATGGCATGGGTAAATTTTTACCCAAAAGCCCTTATGTGACAAAAAAAAAAAAAAAATTTACCGTCCAACTTTTCATTCAATCAAAATTGTTTTATTATAGCATCCCACATAGGATCTTTGAATTTGTTTCGAGCTTTTTTCTTTATGTCTTCAAATTTCCACCAAAATTTTGGAAATTTTATGTTACCTAAGTTCTACCTCACAAAAATACAGGTTAATCAAAGAAGTATGGAAAAATAAAAATATTCATTTCAGACCAATCGTTCCTCTACCGGAAAAGCTTTAAAAACCACATAAACTCTTAACTGTCGCTTGGTAGGATTTTTTAAAACTCACTCTTCTTTTGGGTACTTAAATACCCAATAGTCTGGAATGAGTTAAGCATGTTTTGACCCATTTCCTTAACCACAGATATAAAATAAAATTTATGTCATAGTACGAATAACATAAGAGTTTCAAGACTCAAATAAAACCAGTAGTTTAAATTCAAAAAGTAAGGTTGACCATTCTGATTTTGTCTTATAAGGAAGAGCAAAGATCAAGTCTGTTGTAAATGCTATTATGTGGATAAAATTATATTATTCCCAATGTGTTCATATGAAAGCACTTCCATCTTAAAATAAGATGTTGCTAAATTAAATGGCCTTAACGTTGGCTTTAGGTTGTATGAATATTTAAAAAAAATGCTGAATTATGATGTCGTTTCTTTGTTGCAGTGATAAGAGTACTATGCTATCGATTCTGTCTGATTACTAAGGTTATAAACAAGATATTGCCCAATCTATCCTCTGTACAATACACAGTGATAAGATTAGCTTTCAGTATATTTGCATTAAGTATAGTTTCCACTTAGAAGCAACGCTTTCATAGAGCACTCCTACTGGAAAGTGTGGAAGGTCAAACAAAGTGTTACTTTTTTATCTTAAATATAAACACCATCAAGTTTGCTGACATTAATTTTGTTATCCTAACTGTCTTCAATGCCTTGCATAGTCTCATTGCAAACGAAGTCTTATCATTTTTTTCACAAAACGTTCTGCAACTTTACTGAAAACCCCTCACAAAAAAAAAGACAAAAAATTTACTCCACCAATGTCCTTAGCACTTGAACTTGCGTAAGATATTACCCGCATTGTGTGCTGGCATACAAAAAATGTAGTGTGGTGAAGTAAGAAATCTCATTGTCATAGCAAAGGGTTAAATATACAAAAAAAAAAAAAATCTGTGGTTAAAGTTTCGAAAAAGTTTTATATAATTAGGTAAATATTTGAGCGTTTGAAAGAAGTAAAAAAGGGAAAATAGTTAGAATGTTAGTAGTTAAATGAAATTGAGTTGATGTACACATATGGGACATTTCATGTTGACCGGATCATATGTGTGCACTAAATCTGTTTGACCTAAAGTATTTGTAAAGAGTCTTAAGCTAAAATCTTTTTTAGAGTCTAAGCTTTCGAATTCCGTTGGGAAAACTTGAATATAACAATATAGAGTCCTAATTTTGCACCAGTTTTTGAATGCACTTCTATTAATTGTGTGTCAAACTAAGTTTTTCTTAGTGATATTTCTTTTTTTGTCAATTAACTAAAAATTTTATGGAATATCTCACTACATTCTTAGAGTGATAAGTCAAGATTTTAAGTGATTTGAACTGCATCAAAAATTTAAGGTCATACATTGAAAAAATCAAAAAGATTTCGGTTGTTACAGAAAAATGAAACCACTTGTGCTTAAATTCAACTGAAAACTGTAAAGTTTAAGAAATTTTCCTCAATTTCACTTTTTATGCATTCAAACCTTCTAACTCAATTGACTTTCTCCACAATATTTGTGTGATAAATGTTTACTTTTGGCACACTTGCTGTTCTTCTCTTCGTTTTTTCTCCTTTTTTTTTACTTTTCTCATATGCATATCCTTACATCACACAATAACGTACATGAAGAAAAGCACACACATACACACTTAGACTTTTTTTTTTGAAATGCGTTTTCAAGAATTTGCATTTATATTAGAAGTGTGAAGTACTGCAATGAGTATGGAAGAACTTGAAAGTAGTGCGATAGAAGAAACCCAGAGAAATAAATTGAGTAGTAAGTCGTATAAGGATTGGCAAAAAAGTTACAAGTCTTGTGACTTTGACTGTGTGTGGTTTCATTTTCTTTACTTAAACTTTCTAACAAGTCTAATGCATCAAATGCTGTAGCTGAAATTATCGATTTATTTAGTAGGTGTGACATTTTTGTGCGAAGTCAAAGATAAATTCGATTAATATTATTCTTAATCTTGTTGTCACATGACTTTGAAACTTAGTAAACTTTTAGGTGTTAGAAAAATCAGCCAAAAAAACTGTGCATTAACAAAAAAAAAAAAAAAAAATTTTCTCAAAACAAAGAGACCGCACCGTCAAAACATAAATGTTTTTTTTTTCTTATAAAAGTTTTATAAGGTTTTCCAAGTTATGAGTTTCTAAGAATAGTCCCAGTGCATACCTTTTCTTAAGCAAATTTAATTTTATCTTTTATTCAAGCTTAGTGCTTTAAATTTTATTAAAATAGGTTATTCATAAAAATATACTATGATTTTTTACTGTGCAGTTAAAATTTTTAAACAAATATGTTACAGTACTTTTTAAAGCATCAGAATTTTATTTTGGGCTCAATAATCGCATGGCTTACTGTTTTTTTTCCGAAACGAATAAAAAAAAAATTTCACGAATGTATGGGAAGTAGCGTAAAAATACAAATCCAAGCTAACCTTATGCAACTTTTTGGTCGCAGACGTGTTTTTTTAAGCTTTAACGACTTTCAGCCTTTAAACAACTCCTTAGCCTAATGTGACTTCTTAACCTTAATCGAATTTTTAGTCATATGCGAATTTTTAGTCTCATGCTACTTTTTAGTCCCATGTAACTTTTTGGTTTCATATGTCTTTCTATCAACATCTGACCTTTTAATTTAATACAACTTTTTACTCATTATGCGTTCTTTTAGAAATTTCACTACTTTTTAATCTCAAACAACATACACATGCGAGTTCTTATCTGTCTGTAACTTTTAAGTCTTATGTTACACTAAAGTCTTATACAATCCTTCCGTCAAATGCGACTTCTCAACCATATGCAACTTTTAAGTCAACTCCAACATTTTAGATTTATAAAAAATCTCACTCATATGAGACTTTCTAACCTTATGCGACTTTTTAGCCGTGCTAAAATTTAAAGTCTTATGCGACTTTTTAGTTATTTTGCGACTTTTAATCATATGAGATTTTTGAGTACTGTGTGAGCAACTTTTTAGTGCTATACAACGCTTTGAACCAATGTTTCCATCCAGCCGGAAATTAAAAATTAGTCTCATGCATTTAGTTATTATGCACATTTTAAGAA
This sequence comes from Tricholauxania praeusta, assembly GCA_949775025.1. Taxonomy (NCBI): domain Eukaryota; kingdom Metazoa; phylum Arthropoda; class Insecta; order Diptera; family Lauxaniidae; genus Tricholauxania; species Tricholauxania praeusta. Next base: position 121,118,445 of record OX459030.1, on the reverse strand, counting down.
ACTTTTGCTACTCTTATTCAACTTTTCAGATGTCATGCAACTTCTTAGCCGTTTTTGTTTTTTTTATTAGCACAATGCGAAATTTCAGTCTTACACAGTTTTTCAGTCTAATGCGTCTTCTTTAGCTTATGCAACATTTAAGTCTATTGAACTTTTTAGTTTATGTACAATTTAACTCTTATCTGACTTTTTAATCTAAAGTTTTATTTAAATTTTAAGCTTTTCGCGACTCTTAAGTTTTTTCCTTTTTCAATCATATGAGGCCTTTGAGTCTTTTGAGAGTTTTAAGTGCTAGCAACTTTTAAATTCTAAGAAACGTTTTGGTCTAATATGAATTTCTAGCCGTAAATGACTTATTAGTCTCATGCGACATTTTAGTAAATTAGCTACTTTTTAATCTCATCCAACATCCATCTTTTTTATTTAATCTCATGTGACTCCTTAGCCGTATGTGACTTTTAGTCATATGCTACGCTTCAGTCTTATAGAACTTTCCCAACTTCTAAATCTCATGTGACTTTTAATTACAATGCAATTTTTAAGTTTTATGTAAAACTTTGTTCTTGTGTAATCTTTTAATTCTATGAAACGTTTTAGTCTAATGCGACACTTTAGTCTTATATGCGACTTTTTATGAGAAATTAAATTTTTAAGTGGCTTTTTAATCTTAAGCGACTAGGCAGTCGCACTAAAATTTTTGGACTTTGTGACTTTTAGTCAATTGGCGACATTTAATCTCATGAGATTTTTGAATATTATTTGAGTTGTAAGTAGAATGCTTCTTTTCATCTTATGCAAGTTTATGTCTTATGTGATTTTTACTTTTACTCTTAAGCGACTTTTTAGTCTAATAAGAGTTTTTTGTTTTATGTGACTTCATTATCACATGCGACTTTTGAGTTTTCTGTAGAATTTTGCTTAGTTTTTCTAAAAATATTTTCACTTTCATCAAGATAGACGTCTGTTTTCTTTTGATAACTTAAACGCAATACGCTCCAGACTGAACTATAATACAACTTTTAACTTGTCACCACAATGCCTATTCTTATTGTATGCGGTTATAAAAACTGCGTAGCTAATTTACAGCAAAAGGAGTTTTTAACAAAAAAATAAAAAAAATTCGAAAAACCAAATTTCTCAAGTTTTATGCAGCACAACCATTTTCCAAAATTAAATTGCATACTTCGAGGCAATTTTCGCATTCCCATTCTATGGCTCACAGCACAAAGTAAAATTTTTCATTTCAACTCAACGCTAACACCCGATGCTCTATTTTTGTCAAATCTTCTAATGACTTTAGGCAAAACTTTGCCATTTTCTTTTCTGCTATTTCTTTTAGTGGCTGCCCACCCTATTGCCAGCAAAACGTTGACTTACCAGCAACCAACAAATGTTGACAGTCAAATGTCAAAATTTAGCCTATGTCGCGTTATCAGCCAGCTCTACAAAGCAGTAGCATTTTCATCAAAGTTTTTTTTGCTAACGTTCATTTTGTTTGCTTTTAATCACGCGCCAACAATCGTCAAAGAAAAAGAAAACGAAATGGAAAAAGTTTTGCGTAGCGCCAAAAATTATGCTATGATTTTCCTTTTTTTTTTGTTGCTATTATGTTATACGCGTAAGAGGCGCTTTTTTTTCTCTCTTTTCTACTTTAAGTTGCTTGAACAATCTTAGCGCATTGCTTGAAATGAGTTAAGTGTGTGTGTGTGTTAGTGCTTTTGTGCGTGTGTGTGTGTTTAGCGCTTTTTGACGCATAACTAATTGAATTATTGACAAAAGTCTTGTCTTGTGTTTTCTCTCTCTTTTAATTTATAAGAAAAACAATAAATTGCCTTGGTAAGGTTACCAGACGTAGGCAAAAGCACATTAAGTATTTCTGTTACTTTCTTTTCTTTTTGTTTTGTTTTGTTTGTTGTTGCTGTGATTTTATTGCTTTCGGTTTTGTTTTATTGCTTAACTGTTTTACTTGTTTTGTTTCAATTTCAATGAAATTAACGTAATTCAGATTGATTGGCTGCTTTTCTTTCTTTTATGTTCAATACTTATTTGTTAGTCGGAACTTTCTTTTTTTATTGTAACCTTCAATAGATAGGTTTTATTTTTGCAATTATTTGTTTTTCTCGCTATTTCGTATAATTTGATTGCGTTAATTGATTTTGCTTTATAGTAACTATGTGCATATGTGGTAATAAGTAGCTGGGAAATATGCTCAACTAACACTTATGATTTCATGAAATTAATTACATAGACACCTTAATCTGTAACGCAAAAAACCAGACTAGACGAAAAAGTTAAAAAGGTTTTTGGTCAATGAGCACATCCTAATTTCCAATAAGTATTGGGAGATATATTTGCTCGAATGTGGAAAAAAAAAATTACAACTTAAATAAAATTGCTAAGCTGGTGGTGCAGAATTCTTCAGGAATGTTTACAAATAAAAAGGAAAAAGTTCAATAAAAGATTTGATAAAGGAATTTCAACCCATAATATCTAAATGTTCAAAATTCATTCAGAAAAAAGTTAAAATCATGAGTTCTTAGAAGATAGACCTTTTTTTCAAAACTTTAAAAAAATTTAGTTCTTGGAACTTTCTTTCAACTGAATATCAATCACTGTAAAAAATATGCTGTAAAGATTGTATCAATTGTAAAAGCATACCGTTTGAGTGGAGATGCTGAAATTCAGAAGAAAGTTTCCTCGAAGGTAAGGAAATATGTAGGTAAGTGGTTTCTTTTTGCCTTTTCATCCCCCTTTGAATAGAAGATATAAATTCGAATGCATTTCAAAAGCTGAAGACATAAAGCCGTCAAAACGTTCTTCCTCTCATAACTTGAAGACTTTAAAAGACATCGCGCAATTTTTAGTACAAGAGTTCGCCCAGTGGCTGACATCTAACCGTCTTGGTAACATGTTGCCCAATCCCTATCTCCATCGTTTCCTTAGAGTTCAATATGCATATCCCCATACCAAATTTTATCAAAAACAGTCGATTAGCTTAGCTAAGAAAATATATTTTCCTGTTAGGGGCGTGGCGCCTCCCACTTAAAAACAAATATTTTTTTCAAGGCTTAATATATCTCCATACCAAATTCCATCAAAATCGGTCCATTAGTTTAGCTGTGAAAATATACTTTTGTACTAGGGGGCGTGGCATTGTCCACTTCAAAACAAATACATTTTCTTAGCGCACAATTTATCTCTATGTCAAATTTCATCAAAATCAATTCATTAGCTTAGCAGTGAAAACGTTTTTTCCTGTTAGGGGCGGTGCCACACCTTCTAAAATAACTAAGAGTTACAGAGATTATTTTCATAGTTTATTCTATCTCCAAACCCAGTTCCAACAAAATAAATCTATTAGTATAACATTGAAAACATTTTTTCCTGTAAAGGGTGGTGTCACGCCTACTAAAGGAACTTAAAGTCATTAAAAATTTTTTCTAAGGTTTGATATATATCTAAGCTAAATTTTATCAATATCGGTTCATTAATTTAGCAGTAGAGAGTTTTTATTTGTTAGGGGCGTGACACCACCCACTTTAAGCAAATATCTTTACTCAAAGTTTAATCTATCTACATACCAAATTTCATCAAAATCGATGAAGTGACTCAGCCGAGACAGCATTTTTTCTCATAAAGGACAGTGCCACGCCTCCTTAAAAAAATCAGAGTTTCTAATAATAATATTTTTTAGGATTCAATCTATCTTCAAACCAAATTTTATTAAAATAGGTCCATTAGCTTAGTCGTGAAAATGTTTTTTCCCATAGGGGCGTGGCACCGCCTACTACTAAAGAAGTATACCTGTCCCTCCTTCTCTTCATAACCTTTTCAACAAAAAAAAAAAAATTACATTTCTATGTAGATTTGCCTCAAATATCTCGAAAAACCGTGATTTTCTCACTTTAAGGTTAGAATATCTCAAAAACCAGATACATTGGAGAAATTCTGAGCTTGGATTCGAATTCAGCGAGTCAAAACCTTTGAAAAAGTATACTGAGTTTAAACAACATAGATTTGCGCAAATTTTGTTGAGCTATGTAATTGAAAGAATGAAAACTTCAATTTATAACTTAAGCTACTCACTTGCCAGGATTCATACGCGAAAAATTTTTTGTGTCGTAATAAGCCCAATTTTCTTCCTTTATATGTAGAATTAGCCAAAGATTTAATTTAATTTTTATTTTAATTAACAATAAATTTAACATTTATTTAATTCGTATTTTATTTTGTAGGACAATTCATTGTGTAAGCTTTAATCAGAAATGTTAGATTGAAGAGCAGTCTCCATTTTGCGACATATTTTGCTGAGAGAACATATGTGAAAGACCCCTTAAGTAAATTTTTTACAGAGCTAGCAAGATATTTTTTTTTAAAGAGCGTATAATGATAGCACAATAAAAATACTTTATTACATTCTACTGTAAATCAACAATTGCTTTTTGCTTCAAATGATTAATGACTTTAATTGCTTCATTGACAAAAAAAAAGCACATGATTTTAGGCGTATTTCCTTTTTGAGTTAAAACACACATTCAATGGAGCAAACAAAAGTCAATGAAAAACTAAGTAAATAAATTTATAAAACATGTGCTTAATGTCACTGACAGACACTTAGAGCACTGCAATATCTTAGAACACTTGTCAATTTCCGCCAATTATAAATGTCATGAACAATATGCAACAAAACAGTCAACACAAAGCAGCAAAACAGCGAGCAATATTTTAAAGAAAAAGAACAAAAAGAACAACAACCTGCTGTTGCTACTGCTTTGTACAAAATTTATTTTCCAATTGATTGCCTTTTGGCGTATTCGACTAGGATTATTGACAAAAACCAAAGAAAAGAAAGATGTGAGAAATAATAAAAGAAAATAAAATGCTGACACTTCCGTTCATCCTCCAATAAGGGAGGTAAAGCAAAGCAAAGCAGCTACTGTTGCTTTATACGTTTTTCTTGTAGATTGAATGTGAAATTATTTTTTGTTTGATTAAAGGTAATTCATGTCATTGTCTGCGCATAAAAATCACACATTCAGAAATGGACACTAACACAGCAAGACACATGCGACTGGTATAGCTTACAGTGGTCAAAAACTGCAAAAATGTCAATTTCCAATTGCATGACTCAAATTCCTACTGTGTGCTTTAAGAAGATCATATTTACGTGCCTACCAATCGATACCAATATTTTGCCTCATTCTTGCACTCACAGCACAGTTTGATTTTTATTTGCACCAATTTTTTATTATCATCATCATCATCATCATTGTTCTTTTTTGGTTTCAGCCATCATCATCATTATCACGAGTATTATCCGCAAATTCAGCTACATTATTATCAGCATTATTATTATCATCGTTTTGACTTTGTGTAGTATCAGCGCACAAGCAGCTCAGCATGTTGTTGGTGAAAATTATGAAGCACACCGTTGGGCGCACTGTGTGCTTTAAGTTGATTGTATGTGGCTTATGTAAAATTATAGCGCACGTTGTGCTGCGTACGAAAGTTTATTTTATGCACATGTTTTCTTATTTAATTTTTTTTGAAAGTTACAGGACATAGTTTTACAGCGTAAACATAGGTGAAACAGCCCCAAGAATTGTTGTCATAAAAAAAAAGTTCAAATTAAATTTGGCTCTTGAGAATGTAAAAGATTTCTTTGACTTTTTGGTGATTTTTCTTAAGATATACTTCAAATGAAAATATGCACCAAACAGTCATTATAGTCTTCGAGCATTGTTTTGAGTATATGAACTTTTGCTAACTTTTTCTCCAGGAAAAATCTACTAGCGTAAAAGGAAAAGACACGCAATAATGAAACTGCATTTCACTAAAAATTAGAGAAATAAAATCGGCACAAATTATTTTACTAAGCTAACTCTTCAGTATAATGCGTAATAACACAAAAAAATTACAAGAACAAAAAACCGGGCTAGAAGTAATTTCAGAAAGGTTTCAAATGAATTCAAAAAGCACATTGGAGAAAGCTTTCTGAAATGGAAATGAAACCTATCTGAAACGTTATCAAAACTATGGAAGATTTCTGAAAGGTTTCAAAAACATTACATGCGTAGTGGGTACTAAGCAATTAGCTCAGTAAAATAATTTTTATTATTTTCTGTTCCGATACACCACAAATAAATCGACACAATTGAAAATGGAAAGTGTAAGTGAAGTGAAAGGCTTTAGTGCTTTTGAGAAATTTTACTCTTTGCTGCTGTAATTTTTTACACATTACTTACAAAAAAGTGCTTGAGCAAAAAATATGAATGTTGTGCTAATTCATATTACAAAAATCACTTACGGTCCCCGTTTATAATTATTTTTTTTGGATGATTTTTCAGAATTTATGAATTGTAATTTAAAATAAAATGAGCATTTTTGCGATTGATTGTTAATGCAATTCATTGTTCTGCAGACGACAGTAATATCTGTCGTTCATTTTAATTTCAAAAGTGATCAAGCTCTATAGACGTTGAGAGAAAATGACGTCATGATGTGTCATGATTGACACACTTATAAACAAACTAAAAACTGGGCTAGAGGTAATTTCAGAAACGTTTCAAATTAATTCAAAAGGCGGACATTGACATTGACAGAAAGCTTTCTGAAATAGAAATGAAACCTTTCTTAAACGTAACTAAAACTATGTAAGATTTCATTTGAAAGATTTCTGAAAGGTTTCCAAAACATCACATGTCGAGTGGGTAAAAACCATCCTACACTCGGCTTGGCTTTAACCCTAGTGAGAGATAATGCTGTCTTCTGTCCCACGGACGATTGGATAGTTTACCTTTTAAGTTAGTATGGATGATGTAGATATCATTGATGCGGCTTGACTTTAAACCTAGAAAAACACAATGCAGTCTTCTGTTCCACGGACGAGTGGATAGTTTCGCTTTCAACTTAATATGGATGAGGTAGATATAATTGATGATACCATGACATATTGAGCCTAACATTGACCATATATTCTGTGTATCGTGTACACTTAAGAAGTACTGATTTCCATATAATTTGAAGTACTAACATTAGACATAAACTGGAAAACAATTCTCATATTAAGGCTGAAGCTTCAAGAACAGCTTTAGAGCATTTACATCATGTCAAGGCCATCGTAATTAAGCTTATAGACGCTGCAAATATTGTGTCGTCTATTGAACCTCTTGATTATCTACGCAATGTTGGTTGCTTAGCCTTGTTCTATATATATTCTGATGGGTTGTGTTTTAGAAGTACATGTCAAGTTTTACCATCAATTCGTGTATTCTCTTAAAGCTCCAGGGCTACTTTTTATTTCCACCCTTTTTGCGATGCGTCCTTGTATTATGTGAGATTTCATTCGAAAGATTTCTGAAAGGTTTCTGAAACGTTACATTCTGAGTGGTTACTGAACAGTTATCTCAGTAAAATATTTTTTTTTTCATTTTCTGTACCGATACACCACAAATAGAGCCTTTCACTGTAGAAATAATTCGTTCTTCAGTCGCACTATTAAATTATGAAACAATCAACATTCAACATACAAAAAGAAAATTCACTAACACCTCTATTCACTTTAACCATTCTTCAAATAATTCATCATCCTTCTTCTAAGTCAACACAGTGCTTTGTATCCATAGGGGTTAGTTAGTCTAATGTTAAAAAAATGTCACTTAATAATCTTTTAACAAAAAAATAAATTTTGAGTTCAAACTTAATTTACTTAAGTCTATATTTTATCATAGTCACAAACAAACAGTTTTTAGTATAATTTTTTTAAAAAATGTCTATTATGTTTTTTACTTTTCAAAATAATAACAGGTGATTAAACCTTTTGTAAATTTGAAAAACATTAAGAAATTAAAAAATTATTTGATGTGCCAAAAAAAACTAACCTATTCTAAACGCATACTGCTGCAATGCAACTCGTCACAACAAAAACAACGCACACACAAAATGAAGCAAAAAGGTAACCCCAGCACTAGAAAAATTCTTCACCAGCAATTTAACAGAATTTATTTACCGCTAAAATCCACAAAATTTCAAATTCTTTAACTCTCACAGACAAAGCCAAAGAAGACCATGCCAATCCTACCTCAAGCAAGGCAACAACAACAACACCAACCAAACATAGCAGCATCACGCACACATATAACCATATATTGCACAAACATATACACATACCGAGACAATCGAAATAATCCACAAGCTGTCATTCTTTTATTCTTTTTCATACAAATACATACATACATACACGGAAAAATGAAGAAAAAATGTAAGTAAAACAGCATCCACATGGCAAACAAAGTGGATGTTGACCCAGTGAAATACTAATGGCAAACAAAAGAGAAATAAAATAAAATTTAAATGCATAAAAGTAGAAGGCAGAGCAGCAGCATCAAAAGAATACTCTCTTGGTACACAACTTGTAGCATCAGAGAGAGGCTGTGTATTTGTGTTCGCTGAATCTGCATGGTAGTGTTGCAGATTTTTTTGAGTTTTTTGCTCAATTTGATTTAGTGGACGTTATCTCAATGTTTTAAGCTAAGCTTGACTTTTTTTTTGGAACTTTAGGCTACGTTTATTCAAAAATAAAAAGTTTGAGGCATTGATATTGAGTAACTTATTTTCAAAGGATAAAAATAAAATTTTATTTTCAAATACTTAATTTGATAAAAACTGAATGTATTAAAGTACAATTTTCGATACATTTGTACTATTTTCAATATACTTGCATTGTGAAAAATATGCGACAGTAAATTCGATAAATTTTTAGTACATTCGGTACAATGAACAAATTTTATGAGAATTTTCATTACATTTGCTGTAAATTTGCACTATTTCTAATAATTACCTTTTTTTATTTTTAGTAAATTTTAAATAAATTTAGTTTTATTAATTTTGGTGATATATGGGCATTTCTCTGATGTCAAATGCGATGGAAATACACCTTTAAAGTGGAATAAAAGTCAAAGTAAAACACATTTAGTTTCCTTTGTTTTTTAAGGAATAGCCCCTAGGTAGCATTATATTGATTAGTAAAGTGGATGCCAGACGTAATACTGGTTCCAAGGTAGAGGCAACAAGAAATCAATGCGAACGTGACAAAAAACGGAAATGTTTTTCATGACCACCTATAGAAAAGCAGAAGCCAGCGAAGCCTGAGAACATTTTGATGCGACTAATCTTAAAATGTCATGAAATAATATAACTTTTTATTAGATTTCGTTAGATTGAAAAATCTTATTTATTTTTTTTTTCTTACAAGGCATAATATTATTCGAACGTGACATTTCGAATGTTACGTTTTTTGCTATTATGCTTCACTTGGGCAATTTTCCATAAAGATTTTATTAATTATATAAATAATAATATTTAAGATCCATATAGTAATTAAAAAATAAATATAATATATATTTTTATCGAATTAATTGGTAAAATCAATTTTGACAAAGAAAATAGAAAACAGTAGATATTTTTCTTAAAAGAATATGAAACTTTTCTTTTTGCTGTTAAAAAGTTTTCTCCCGTTAAGAGCGTGACACCGCCCAATTAAAAATAAATTTTTCTTCTCAGGAATCAGTTTGTCCTCATACCAAATTTGATCAAAATTAGTGTAGCGACTCAGTCGTGGCTGCCTTTTTTCCCCATTAAGGAAGGTGCCACGCTCGTTTAAAGGACTTAGAGTCTCGTATAACCTATTTATGCTACAATCTATCTCCAAACAATATTTCATTGAAATCAGTTCATTAGATTAGCCGTAGAAACATATTTTCCTGTAAGGGTACCGTATACTATTCAAAAAAAAGTTATATTTTTCACTGCCGCTTTTCACAACTTTGTCAAAAAAATAATTATGATACTATGCTGCGTTATGGCAGTTAATAAGTGGCTTAACTGTTTTGCAACTGCTTATTTATTACACTTAATTATTGCACGTGACCAACTTCAAACAGCTCCAAAAATCTAAAATTTTATTTTTTTGCACTCGTTTCATTTTTTTAAAATTATTTACATGAAACTCTGTTCGAACAAAAGTTTTGATACACTTGATGCTGTTATTAATCACGAAATGAGAACAAATGATGTTTTTTTAATGTTATTTGTGACTGTAGAGCATGAACTAAAGCAAATTAAAAATTTATAGTTAATAGAAATTGGTTTGATGTTTTTTTAATTTTTTTAGCTAATTGACATTAGAGGAGAGATTTCTCGGAAAGAATATCATCATGTTTCACCTCTCTTACATACTTAAATATTTATGGCAAAATACTATTTAATATTACAAAAAAAAGAGAAACTGCATCTAGGCAGGTTTGCAGGTTGTTTAGCTCACCATGGTAAATGAATTCTGGTCTAAATTATTTAAATTAACAAAATTTGAATGTTTTCCTTAGATAATATCAGACAGTAACGCTTTTATAATAATTTTTAATTTTTCCGTCACGGTTAATCATTTGACGGAAATTCCCATGTGCGTTAAAAAATCAAATGAGCTTTTCTTCTTTTGTGTTCATAAGTCTTAGAAAATTTTTGTAAATTATGTGTACCATGACAATAAAAAAGTACATTTAAAGTTTCTATTCAGAACATTTCCACGAAACTAAAATACCATCACAATAAGCTTATCTTTTGAAAGACATTTTACAGCACTAAGACTTTTACTCAGTTTTTAAAATTATCAAAAACTTTAGCGATTTGATGATTTTTGTTTTTGATATATGGCGGTGTATTCTATCAATTTTTGCTAGAGTTCATTCTAGAACATAAGGAAGCATTTCTGTAAAATTTTAATGAAATATATAAATACCTAAAACTCATAGCCGTCCATAACTCAAAAAAGGCCACAAGTTTTGATACATACGAACATGGTGGAGCATTCAAAATGTGAAATAATTATATTCATTTAAGGCTTAAAATATTTTCAAGGGAGGTCTACAGTCTTTTTAAAAATAAGTATCCAAATACCAGTTCTTTTTTTAATTTAGTCTCTTAAAATAGCGTTAATTTTTAACATACATTGAGCAAATATTTTCTTCTGTTATAATTATAATGCAATTTCGGATCACTATCGTTGTCCATTTACCAACTTTTTTCAAAATCATCGGTAAAAATATATTTTTTAGATTTTAACTCATATATTTCCCATAAAAAAGAATTTTCTAATAAAAAAACCTTTATCCCTTTCTTAAGAAATAAGAAGTTATGATAGTAATACTTGAATATTTCTATATATGAACGTTATTGTGGATCACATTGGATGCAAAAAAAAAGGGTTTGCTGTTTCCTCTTTAGCTAATATATCATATGATGATCCTAACACTATTGCAGCTCTAGGTCTAGTGCTCTAGGTAAGATAGACGTATAGAAAAATTTTCTAAGGGAAATTTTTCAATAGATTTCTTTTTTGAAAAAAGAAGGCATAAAAATACGATTTTCAAAGTCTACAAGAGTCTTTTAACAAAACTCTGCATATAAATTCTACAACTAATGGTGCAAAAATTGAAACACTGCAGTTTTTCCAAAATAAAGTCATAACATAGCCATTTTTGCATAAAAATTTACAGTCTTCTGATAGATAAAATAGAGCACTATATTTTTACTGACCCACGCTAAGAAGTATGCTACAGCAAATTACATTCCACAATTCATTCGACAGTTAACAGCAGATGAGCGAATGCATTCACAGCACTAGAGCATCCCTGTTTTTTTTTTTTCTCAAACTCTTTATATCGGATGCTGTTCAAACTGCTACCATTACTGCTAATGCCTGAAAATTTTTGCCAACTTTTAGGCTTACAAAGCGGTGACAGAAAATATCAGTTCTTTCGTGTCAGCCTCAGCGAGTGGTCGTACGTTCCATTAGCCTCAACGTTTTCGCCATTATCGTTCTCGTCGTCGTCGTGTCATTGACGCGTTGTGTTTTTTTTTGTTGATTTCTGATATCAAATTGAGTACAACGTAACGCCGTCGTTGTTGATTGATGCTCTAATAGCAGCAGCAAAGCAAGAAGAAAAGAAAAATATCAGCCACAAAGTATGCACTAAAAATTGTTTTCCTTGTTCGAAGTTTACGCTGTCGCGTGTCGTCGCCTCCAAGGGTTTGTGTTTGCGTGCGATGGCTATCGTGTGTCTACGTCTGTATTCGGTTTTTATTGCAAATCGTGCGTAATCGCGTGCGTCGCGCTTAGGCATCAATTTATTGTTTAATCGTTGTTGTTTGTGAGTTTTCTAGCAAAAAAAAAAAAAAGAAGAAAATTTGCCAAGTTTAGCAAAAATTTTTGCAAAGTAACGCAAATAAAAGTACCAAAAACGGAAAAAACTTTGGTCTTCCTTCCGGTATTTATGTTTGACTGTGGCGCTGGCTCTTTGCACTCATGTGCGCGTTTGTGTGTATGAAGTAGAGCGTGGAAATACGCCCCACAACATCGTAGGGCGATAGACAGCAGCAGTAATTCATTAAGCGAGTAGCGTGTTTCTTAATGCTGATTTTAATAAAGTAAGCAAATGGTGAAAAATAAGAGGCTGTAGCATGATATTTGGTTTTTGTGTATTTTGACACAAAAATTAAATGCTATTCATCTGCCATAAAGCAGTCAAGTGAAAATTTTATTTGCAGCGGAGGGACTAAGGATTTTGTGCATTCATTTAAGTGAAATTTTGTTTGATATTTATCGCGGAACCTTTTGCTGAATTCAATTAGTTTTTTTGAAATCCTAAAATTATGTTATGGAAACCTTAACAACAAATTATGTATAGCTAACTTCGTGCAGAATTTCTCATATGATTTCTGTTCTTTTAGCTTAATGTAGGAGCTGAGTGTTTTGTAAATATTTTGCGTTGTTACATTTTCATTAAAGACAAAGAATTGTGTTTTTTTTTAAGATAATGATTGCTTAGAGGATTTTTTTTTTTAATTCTGCAATGTTTTATAATATGCACATAAACAAAACTTTCTTCTCAAAGCATCAATCAATGAAATTTAAAAAAACTAAATTTGATGTAAACTTAAAAGAGCTTGAAATATATAAGTTTTTAGATATTTATTATTTTTTTAAGTAGTTTATGGTATTTGAAATATCAAAAATTATGAGTTTTTAGTTAAAAAAAAAATTATGTTATACAAAAATGAAAATAAAATGGATTTTAAAAGCAAATTTTTATGAGGGAATACGACCTCAAATTTTGCATATAAATCTGGATAGGACACTGTCCAGAATAGAATATTCATAAGTCTCTTGGATAAAAAAAAATCAGATGTGCATATTACACTAGTTTACAAAAAAAAAGGATCTAGTTTCTCATATATTTTTTCGTTTAATTTTATTTCAAGTCTTTTTCTGTTTTTCCAAATAAATTCTACGTTTTTTGTGCGATTTCCGCAAAATTATACTTAAAATAATTGCAAAAGAAACATTTGATTATTTTTCTTATCTAATAGATGTGAAAAAGAAAGATTTTTTTATTGCAATTAAAATTTAGTGATTTTTAAAAAACACAAAAAAAAAACAGTTTTTTTGGACTTTGAACGCTTGTTTTTTCATAAAAGCTTTTCTAATTCACACAATCAGTATACTGTTGAAAAGGTAATAAAAATATCTTTCGAATACTGAAAAGCATTTTTTAGTCAAAGAAAAATTCGTGGATATATAGTCAAATATATGAAAAAGTGCAAAAAAGGGTTTTTTTGGGGGATATATCGAAAACGATTCTATCATTTTTGGAATCCACGCCCCAAAATACATAGAAGAAAGTCTATGAAAAACCAGATCTCGAGATGAACTCCCAAATTTGTAAACCAGTGTTATTGGTTAAAAGTAAAACTTGAAAAATGTTTTAATTGAGTTTTTTTTTTTCTTTCACGAAGAAATAGTTAACTAGAAATTGATTAAATAAATAAAAAAAAAAAAATAAATCGGTATTTATTAATACGCTTAGAAAACTCAATATGTTCAATAGTTTATTTTTAAATAAAAAAGGAAAAGTCTTACAACTTTGTAAACTCTGAAATAGATTTCTAACCTGTATGCCAAAAACTCTGCTTAATTATCTCTCATGCGATACTAACAGTGATGAAGTTTATGACCAGGATAATCAACCAATGAACGATCAAATTGGTTGCGGGCACTTACCTGAAAGTAAACAGAGTGGAAATTATTAATTTTTTACAAAGTTTTGAGCGAAAAATCCAAGTATAATCTTAAAACTTCTTTATCACATCAAGTTTTTGGATTACTCTGACCCAAATGTGAGAAATGGCTTTTTTGTATTTTTTTCAATTTCTAAATTAGAATGGATGGATCTTTTGAGATCTGAACACGTCAATTAATTTCAGCAATTATTACAAGCTTTATGGTTTCAAAACAATTTCAACATCCCGATTTCCTTTTCCTCATTTGAAATTCAAAGGTTTGAATTTTGAGCTTCTTTCGATGCTTCATATGAGGCATTACATATCAAATTAAAAGTAATTGGATTGTGAGCTCCCTTTAATTTGAAATTTTTTAATTCTTTTTCCGTGGATATATCACGGACTATCATAAATTATTTCGTCATAAGTGAAACTATTGTTCTGCTAAAATTTTTAAAACATATGAAAAATTAAGGAATTAATTTTTAAAATACATCTAGTGTTTGGAAATATAGTTTCTATAAGTTATTAATTTTTTTTTTCACTTAAAGTATAAAAAAATTTTGAGTTAATATTTAAAACTGGCCCAAGCTTACATTGCTTTATATTAAATATTTTTTATTAAAAAAAATTGGAGTGTAGAAATTTTTGAAAATCAAATTGATATACCTTAATACCTTGTTTTCTGAAATTTTTAAAAAATTTTAATAAAAAATCGAACGTATTGAGATGTCATGTAAAGGAAGAAGATATAAAGAACTATATTCTTAGTTGAACATATAATGGATGTTAGATCGTCTTGTGCCAAAAAGTAAAATCTAAAATAAATAGTTCCCAAACGATTTTTCTTTTTTAATTGCTGATGGAGTTGTATTTATTTAATATTCCAAAGAGTATAAAACTTACCACATCAGAAAATAAAAACTGAGTCTACTCATTGGTTTACCGTGGGGCTTACTCTATGGTACTAAATCTTTTACGATTTATTTATCTATTTTTTTCGCTCACATAAAGCGTTTTTATTTTTATGTTATATTTTAATACAAAGTTAAAAAAAATTGGTGGCGACATGCTGAAGTTTTTCAGAATTTTCAAATTTAACTCAAAATATTTACCTCATAGGACATAAGAGTTTTGAGATTTTTATTTTTAAGGACCAACAATGTTTTTTGAAGATTTAAAATTTAAGTCATTCATTCCAATTATATTTTTTAGTTTTCATAAATTTTTAAAAAAAATTGTGGCGCCTCAATGATACATCATTAAGTAGACAAACACTACCCAAAAAAAAAATTGGAATATCGGAATTCAAATTCTTTAATTTGAGTTGCAATGTCTTATGTAAAAATTATACCGACCATAAGGTATCTAAGTCCTGTTTTTTAAAGGAGTGAAATCAAAACCAAACCAGTGGTTAATGAATTTTTTTTAAGTGTTAATTCAAGTTCTGCTTTGAAATTTTTTTAAAGCTTTAGAGCTAAACGTCAAAAACTGCAAAAGAAATAGCTTGCCTGGTTTCATATTCCGACTCTTGATTAAATAAGTGATCGATAAGTTCGAACATTAAGTCTAAGTCTAAAAAATCTAAGGATCTGCTCAATTCTTTGTAGATTTGTGAGGAAATGTACAATCAGAACAAGCCTTCATTTTATTGAAAGTAAGCATCAGTGCCTTCTGTTTTCTAAACTGATGTGCATTCTAATAAAACATCCTTGTGATAGTTTAAGTTTAAAAGGATGCAAATGGATAAAAAACATAATTTTTTTACTTTCAGTTTAGACTTTCTAAGAACTTGACGCATTAACGTTATACTTAAGTTTGATTTTGATCTTAAACTGAATCAAAACTTAAACACCTAAGTTTTGACTGTGATTCAAGCAGCTATGAGCTTTACAAAAAGTTACGACTATGGTCAGTGGTATTGAACTCTTTCAATCAGACGAGGATGGTACCATTGCATTCTATTCTTCAACATTTATCCGCACATATTTGTACTTTGTTTTGAAAACACAAGAGAATTCTATATCATCGAATGTTGGTCAAATGGCAAAATCTTCCAGAAAAAATTTGACAAAAGAGTCATGAGACAAATTTATTTTAGTCCTTTAATAATTAAACTATTTATGCTTTACAAAAAAGTGCATTATATTCTTTAGATTGATGAACGTAATTTTTTTTCTAGTTTTCGAAAAAATTGTGAAAATAGAACGCATAACCACTAAAAAGTACAATCGCACTCTAAGTTGAGTACATTCGTGAAAAGTTAAAACGGGTCTTATTCTATAAAAGTGATGGCTTTTGCGGTATATTTGTACATTTTTCAGTGCATTTGCTTTGTGAAAAATATGTGTCATTACATTTGACAATTTTTTTTGTGTACATTCGTTGCAATTAACAAATTTTCACAACTTTTTTTTTTGTTAATACACTTCGCTGAAATATGCGAAATATGTAATGCTCTTTTTTTTTCTATAGTGAATCTTAGCAAATTCCTGTGTATTTTAGTAAAATTGTGGTGTCCATGACAAAAAAAGTACATTCTCCCTCTATGTAATACATTTCAAGTCTCGATTCAGTACATTTCCACAAATTCCAAATGCCTTCACTGTCCTCTAACCAAATTTGAGTTCATTACCCAATTAAATGTTACTCATACGACATGTTGAATGGCAGCATTGTTCGTTTATGTCATAAAGCCAAAAGTTTTTTGTTTCTGCTTTTTCGTAGCGAAATTTGAGAACAAATCAATGCAAATTTAATTGTATTTTCTTATTTTTTTTTTTCTTTTGTAAAATAACATGTCTTATTTTTCCTGGAATTAAATTATTTTTTTTTTGCTTTTATTAGCTTCTTTCCTTTCCTTGAAAATTATGTAAGCCAAAAATATTAAAATCTGATTGTGTGTTTGAAATTTTCTCTTTAATTTCAATTTGGAATTTGCAGAGGGCATTGAATCTTTTAAGCACAGGATTCTATTGTGAGTTAATTTACCTTAAATCTCATGTTGATATAAGCAGGTTATTTCCACTTGAAGTGCCTTACACTGAATCGAAAATTAGTTTTTCATTTTAAAGGCATATAATGTTTTTTATGCAATACTTGTTGCTTTTAGAATTCTTTGAATTTTTACCTCAGTTGGGTTGAATTTGCAATATTTATATGAATGTACATACATACATATGCATGTATATATTTGGTACTTTTCACATCAATTGAATCACACTTTTTGCTAAAAGTTCAGTGCAATGAAAAACAACTTTAGGTAGCTCAAAAATTCTGTTTTAGTTTTTACTTTTGAAAGAAAGATGTCCACTTGAAAAATTGAATATAGCAGTACTACTACGTAATCAAAATGACAATCAAAACTTGTCAAAATTTGTATTCAGGTTGAACTAAATTCGTAGGCAAAGAAATTGAGTCAATTTTTTATTAATAATCTCGTAGCAATTGCAATATAAATATCTTTTAAACATAAACTTTTTTTCAAAAATTTCATGTTTTAGACAGTACTTAAATGGTCTATATTTTTTCAGAGGTTATTGCTCATGATTATTTCCCAATGATGAAACTTAAGTCTCTATACTCTATATCTATTTGGTCATTTTAATTTAGTATAAAGTTGGAAAAACATTTGCAAAAAAATACCTTGATGTGATTTTCTTTGGGCCACCATATTACGTTTGCCATATTGAAATAGTCAAAAAAACATGTTTCTTACGAAATTTTAGTTATTTTCGAGTCTTTTGAAGATCATTTTTACTGCACTGAATATAAAGCAGAGCTGTGCTCCAGTTGACATGAGACGCCCCATACGCATGTAGATGTATTTCAACTCTTTTGTTCCAATGATTTGAAATTTAATTAACTTTTCCTTAACATTTGCAATTTCGAACTAATTGTATTAAAAACAACTTGGTAATTGTGCATTGAATGAATTTGAAAATACAAGCTGAAAATTTTTTTAAAAACAATAAACTTGTTTGATAAAACGAAGCCCAACAAATAACTGCCTCACGCATATATTACGTTCATTCAGGATTCAATTTAACTAACAATTAGTTTGACTTCTTTAAATTTTGCATAATTGGTTTCAAAGACACAAAAGCTTAAAAGATTATGTGTATTATTTTAGTTTTTATGATTTTAGATTTTTTTTCTTTCAAAATTCCCAAAAAAATTATTATTAATTTGCGCAGAGATAGCTGTTGTTTTGTGAACTGTACAACTATAAAATTTCTTTTAATTCGGTTAAACTTATCATCAGAAATTGCGAAAATATGTACGCTTTAATCACAATATGGTGCATTATAAAAGTCGAAACTGAAAAACTCTATGCATGTGATAGTTTGAGTCACTCCATGTGATTCTGAAATTGAATATGGAATATCATTATTAGGACGGTTCACAATATCACACATGCTGTCCTACATGGCTTGACAACATGTGTGACTGTCAATATTGCTTTGCGTTCACATTATCGAACATGCCATCAAACACCAATTGCAGAAAAATTTATGAGCGTCCACATCGAAGTAAATTGCATGAAATCTTATTTAAAATGAAAAATGTTCACTAAGCTTGACACACAGTTCACAAAGGTTGTACGGTTGGAGAAGCCAGAAGAAAAATCAAAAATTTTTGAAATCCATCCAACATGTGTGTCAAGTGGTCGTTTCTGCAGTTCACATTATCGAACATTGAAGCCATGTTGGACAGCATGTGTGATAATGTGAAGTGGGCTAATGAAAATGATCAACACCAATGAACCTAAAATGCTGCTTTGTAGAACACCAGAACTAGCATATAAATGACAAGAAGTAACATAATTAAGATCCATCAACACATTGTCGATTGTAAGCCAATTGATTGAAACAATTTAGTATATATTGTTGGGTTTTGGGGTTTTTCATGACACTTTAAAATGGCTCTATTTTTGCGAGAAAACATCACAAATCACCACTTAAAAAAAAAACCAAACCAAAAAATTTTTATCACCCTAGTATAAATATGACTTCAACCGGTTCAAAAAGTCCAACATTTCTTATTTTTTGATCAAAGAGGAGGAAAATATTATGTTAAAAGCTTTAGAATAGTCAATAGTCTTCTTCTTTAATAGTTGATAAAGAGTATTCAGAAACAAGCACTAAATTAGAAATAGTTGTCTCGACAAAACTGTACTGGTTGGGAGAAATTATTTTTGAGAAAGATGCAATAAGTCCGCACAAAGAAAGGAAAGTGCAGATTTAACAAAAGGGATTTGTTAACACTAATACATACCATTTCTGAGAGAAATTTGCTTTGAAGAAATCCTTAAAATTAATTTTCAGGAACTATTTCCTCCATGATACAGTATGGAAAGTTCAACATTTGAAAGAATATTGTTTTCTTTCGAATATAAGCTTTGAGTGACAAATATACTAAGTAGAATGCAGATTATATTTGAAATTATATGAACTAAAAGTTTTAGCTTTATCAGTGTTTTTACCTCAGCGTTTTAGCTCTTCAGCCTTACCTACTTCATTAAATTCGGTCAAAAATCTTGCATGGCTTATTTTTGGTATTACAATGAAACAAAAAATAAATGTGAAGAAGTTAAATTAAATTCTCTAGGAATGTGTCAGTACTTTAACATTGCTTAACGTTTCATAGCTTCGATACCAAACATAAAAGTATAACCTAAACAAGGAAGTTTTGTAGGAAATGAATATCTCAATATAACAATATTTTAACATTTTAGCATTTTTTTAAACAAAATTTAATTTAAAAATTAATTTGCGTACATTGCAAAGTTTTTGCAAAAAAATATTAACTAAACTTGACCTGCATAAAGAGCATTGAAAAAAACCACACAGCACACATAAACAATAGTTGCAAGCATATATTGCGGCACCCACACGCACGCAGCACCTGATCATTTTGTATGTGCAATGTTTTGTAGAGTGCAAAAACAAATATAAATGCAAGCAAACACTATGTAGACCAACAACAGGCAACGTCATTTCACATTAGCATAATTAAAATACGCAGCAGGACTACTGCTGAAAAGTATGCAAAGTTAAAATACTCTAGACAATAACTAATGTTCATTTTGTATGGCATACTTTAAGGTCGAGCTTCAGTATATATAAAATGGCATCATAAAGTGGAGTGGAAAAATATGTAAATTTTTGCAAAAGGAGTTGAAAAGACAACAAAGTTGCTACATATTAAAATAAAAATGTATTCAAAAGCTGCGGCAATTTTACTGCTTGACCTGCAACAGAGAAAGTAGTGGTATAAGTTCTGAATAAAGGTATGAATAGTAGCCATCCTTGAACTTTATTGTTTATACATCAGCAGTTTCGCAAGCTACGCAAAACTCAGGCGTAGTTTTTTCTTTAATATGCTGCATTTTTTATAACTTAACTGTAACGCTGTTGCACAAAAAATATTTGTTGCACAGTGGCAGTAAAGTCAATAAAACAAATGTGGCATTTACCAGCATAAGTTAACAGGTTTTATATGAAATAATTCTGCGATTTGTTGTCTTTTGTTGCTAACGTTTAAAGCTTAGAACTTTGTTTGTCTTGGCACTGAATAAATTTCTGTCTGGTGGGTAAGGAATCACTTTTATATAAGCTTGAGATTAGAAGGTTTTTTTTTTGACAGGTCCCTTTATGCCGAGATATAGAAAAAAAAGTTTTAAATGAAATCGTTTTGTTCCGATGTAGCGCTTGTCAATATATAGCAAACATGGTGATAGATTTTGTGATATTCTATGTGAAAGTTTGATTTTAAACGATGGCCGCCTAGTATTTTCAGCAAATTTGTAATATGTATCATTTGTGTTATACATGACGTATGAACAACATTTTTACTTTAATGTCACTCATGCACAGCGTCATCAACATAATTTTCAACATTTTCTGTATTATCTAATCTTTATATATAATTTGCAATGGTATACAATTTACCTTTAAATGATGGCATTAATGTCTGGAAATTTGTTGACTTAATAAGTAGAAGTATCTAAAATCTTGTAACCATAAGATAACAATTAAACAACATGCCGTGTGGCCAGTATAATTTGCCTCACTGTCTTCATTATCCAGTTCGCATAGCTTAAAGTTGATGTGACACTGTAATGCGTACAGCATCCAGTCAACTTCATACTACGCCTGTTTCTCTTTTAGCTACTTGGTTTGCGTTCATTCACTCATTTACTTTCTGCTGGCTACATATTTTTTCCAGTCATTTTATTTGAGTTATTTCTGCTTTTGTTTGTAACCGGCTTCTAAAGCTACGCTCAGTGACCGAGTTTTAAGCTGTCAACGCTCTATAGTAGTGAAAAACGTTAAGAGCTTAACCTGGTTTAGTAGTTGCAAAAGAATCATAGAGAAAGTAAAAATTGTGAAAAGGAAATACAAAAGTGTAAAAAAAACTCAACATACTTTTTGGTGCTCAGGCAGTTGTTGACATTGTCCATGGGATTTTGAAGTAGGAAGTTAAATACTCGGTGGGAAACGGTCACTTCATTATGGTGTACCATAAGGCTGAGCTTTTGTTGTAGTGTATAAAGTTAAACAAAATATAACAGTCTTAAATTGTACTACAGCATTTGAAGATACAACATATGCAACAAAAGATCTGGCTGCAGACAGTTAATTTTAGATGTAGCTTTCGGACAATTCTTTATGGTAATGAAACTTGAAGTGTTCTCTAGTATAATTAAGATTTGAAAGTTGGCGAATATTTAGAGTAAAAATGATAATTTATTAGTTTTGTGTGAAGGATTTGATGGGCATTTTATTTCTTGCAAAAAAAAAAAAGTGAAATATATTAATATATCTTAGTTCCGATGCAAATTTAATCTCCATATTTCACATTTTTCTATCAAACTTGATGATTTCTATCATGAAATTTCAGTTTAAATTGTGGCCGCTTAGTATTAAATTTAATATTGGACTAAGACTTGTTAATATATCTTAAGCGCAACGTATGAGTAATATTTTCAAATAGTAAAAAATTATTTAAATATCACTCATACGCCCTGTATAAAAGGCATATTTTTTCACAACTGAAATATAAAAATTCTCGATTTTGGTCACTCTAATATATTTTTATTAATAGCTTTTGATACACATACGTATACTTTACAAACGCAAAACTTAAGCAGGAACATTTGAGAATAAAAAAGAGATACTTTCGCTATTGTGTGCTCTTCGAACAGCTTCAGCAAACACTGGCGCTACATCAATGCATTTGATTTTCGGACAATCTTTCATGTGTGCATCCTGTGAAACTGTATTTGTGACTACAATAGTTTCAATACAGGCACTATTTAAAAGTGCTATGGATGATCCTGAAAATATGCCATGTGTGAAAATGGCATAGATTTTAGTGGCACCAGCGTCAATCAGCTGTGTGGCAGCAAAAACAACAGATTCGCATGTATCAGCAATATCATCAAGCAAAATGCAAACTTTTTGCTTGACATCACCCACAAGCACCCAATGATCTTTATTTCCTCTTTCTTGATCCTTATGGATTAAGGCAAATTCAACATCTAAACTTTCAGCCAACGATGTTATACGTTTAGTACGTCCGGCATTCTTAGAGACGATTACTGTTTTCTTCCAATCTGGAATATTATCTTTAATCCACTTAGTAATTACTGGCTCAGCATAGAGATTATCCACAGGTATATCGAAAAAGCCTTGAATTTGTGAAGCATGTAAGTCCATGGTTATGATGTGATCAGCACCAGCCACTGTTAGCATATTTGCAACCAACTTTGCTGAAATCGGCGCACGACTCTTGTCTTTCTTATCTTGACGTGCATATGGAAAACATGGAATCACAGCGGTCACACGTGCAGCAGATCCTATTTTACAGGCATTTATCATTATCAGCAATTCCATGAGACTGTCGTTAACGTCCCCTGAACCAGTTTGTACTATGAAGACATCTTCACCACGCACCGATTCACCAACTTCAACACATGTTTCCTTGTTGCTGAATTTTCTTGTCGAAACTACACCCATTTCCATATGCAAATAATTGACAATTTTTTGGGTCATATCTGGATGCGATGATCCGGCAAACACTTTCATGCTCGGCATTTTAAAATGAAGCTTATTCTTATTACCAGTCACTTGTTGCTCCGGTTTAGCTGCTTCGCTCAAAACATGTAATGTATTGTTGAAATGTCGAAGTATCATCAAACGATGATCGAAAACAAATTCTAATTGACGCACAAGTTGTTTAGAAAACATTTAAAATAAATAAAACTTTTAATATGACTGATGTGTCAAATATACAGTGACTTGCTTATTCAAATAATTTTAAATTCAATAAACTGTCAAGTAGATTTTTCCGATATAAAGAAAATATTTTTTTTGCTGTTGCATAAAATCGATGAAAACACGCAGTGATTGATTGTGGTGATGGTTGACATTGCACTAAAACTAACTGGTGAGTGCTGTGATATGTTTATGTTGAAACCCACATGCTGTCTGTAATGGGGAAAGCAACATGATAAATAGGTCGTCACTGACCTGTTATAATGTTTTTGGTTTCGTAGGTGCACTGTTATACTCTTATGTTACTTCTAGTATTTTTTCCGCTCTCTGATGGAATAAGTATCACTATTGCCTTTACAAGTCATGGTAAATGCACCGATGACCTATCAGTTGCTTTAAAAATCAAAGCAAATTTTCAGTTTAAGTTCTTCTGAACAACTTATGATGTATCGCTTAAATAGCAAGACCGTGATATCTAGAAAATTTCAGTTCAATGTCACCGATGCGGTTGACCACAAGAAACACTCGTTTTGGCAGATTTATTTGATGATATGGCAAAGTACTATTCAGCAAATGAGTGACCTTTGGTTTGTTTCGGAAAGTGAACTTCGGTCATTTGGCAGCCAAATCAGTTGAGTTTTGGTTTGATTTGATATCACTCCACAGGTAATATTCTCATTACGATAAATCAAAAACATTTCTGTTCAAAAATAATGAATGTAGGCACGGCACGGAATTTCAAAGGTCGTGTCAGCTGTTCTGGATGCTCAGAGAAAATATTCTTTTAAAATATAATTGTAGTGATGGATGCCCTCCAATTACACTAAATAAAACTTCAGTCACACAGAGCGAAATTATTACATATCTAGGTATTCAATTAGATTGATGATTAACATAGCGTAAGCATATTAAAGCCAAAAAAAAAAACGCATTTAGAGTTAAAAACATCCAGTCTTCACTGGCTACTTAATCATCGTGCCCCTTTGAAGCTCTAATAAAAAATACTTTGTGCAAAACAATCATTAACCCAATTTGGTTATATGGTGTCCAACTATGGGGTAACGCCAGCTTCTCAAACATTGAACTAATACAACGGGCTCATTCCAAAATCTTAAGAATATTTACAGATGTGCCATGGTATATACGGAATGAAAACATTTAAGGAGATCTATGCATCCCCTTGGTAAAAGATGATGTTAATAATATCAAAAAAATCCTCGCCATAAGGTTGCTGCATCAACTGAACCCATTGACCCGTAATTTAAAAAAACATAGAGGATCGCTCCAGATTACGAAAAGAACGGATCGTCCTTTTCTGCAAGTCACTTGAAGTGAACCAAATTAAACAGCTCAAACGTTTTACCGAGGCACTATACGTTATCGTCAAGAATCATATGAGGACTTTGTACCAGGACCTAGCTCGTCTTGGGCACAGTCCTCCAATACAAACTGACCTCGGTAGCTCAACGTCGCCAGCTCCTTTTCCGATGAGGGTGTGAGACCGGGACCTAGCTAGTCTCGGCCACTTTCTGATAGATTGGAGAGTGTAACAGGAAGAGAGTTGAAGCAGCGATCTTTTCGGTCTTCTTTGGGTGCTCGACCGAAACCTAGTTCGTCTTGGCTACCTCCTCAATAATGCCATGGAGGTACTAATCACCCCCAACGTGGTCGACCACAGCAGGCAAAGAATAATTGGAGACGCAATAGTCAGCTGCGTCTGCGCCCCTACTCCAACGAGTTAATTGCTATTGTGCACTCGTTGCGCTGAGCCTACCACACAAGAAGTATAAGTCCCTGCTAACTTTTTGTTTCTAGAGACAAGTTCATTATTAAATTATATATTTCTTATTCACAGTAACAATCTATAATAATAATACTTAGCTTAAGGTTTTAAAACTTATTGTTTGTCTCTTAAGAGAAGATTCAATTAAGAGAAATTATGTTAAAAAAAAAATACATTTTTCAACATAAAATGTGTTTTTGACGTTTCCTTCATAAATTGCAACTTTTTTTCTAAAACGTATTCCCGTACTTTTTGGATTTTTTCACGCTCTGAGAAGATTTTATTGCTTATTCTCACAAATTTTGGAACTTACGAATTTCTGCTTCAAAAGTTACGGAACAGACCTTATGTGACATTTTTGATCCTTCGACTTTTTGAAAAATGCTAAAACATAAAATTTTGGTGAATATTCCAACTTTAAAAAATAAATTAACAATAACAAAAAAAAATTTAACAATTTTGTAAAGTGTTTACTACTAAATTTATTAATATAAGTGTCGTTTTTTCTTTTTTTTTTAAATCGTTAGATAGAATATTTGATACCAAATTGGATACAAAAAAAAAAAAAAAATTTGCCCTTAAAAAAAATTTTATTTTGAAAAAACATCTAAGTAAGACGTGAATTTTTAACAAAACTTTAATTTTGAACTATTTTGTCTCTCCTTTCTTTAAACACTAGCAAAACAGGTCTTAGTTTTAATCTTCTTTTTGATAACAAGCACAACAATCCTTGTTGTCTAATGACATATTGAGTAAAAAAATAAAAAACGAAAGAATGAAGGATAGTGTGGCTGTAGACGCCCTAAGGCGGCTTGTGAGCATTACAATTTGACAGCTTTATTTTGGAGGCGGTATTTTTTTAGTATTTTAGTCTAAGTATTCTCATTTTGTTCTTTTGTATCATTGTAAAATGATTGTAAGCCAATACATTATTAATAGTTCATTTCTTTTGTTTAAAAAAATGTAGTCACTAAAATTATAAGAGAAGAGTAAGTTTTCGTTAAAAGACTTGTACTAATATGCTTAAGTAAAAGGCAGTAAATAATTTAAGGAGAAAATCTAGAAAACTGCAGTTAAAGTCCACAATTTGCTGAAATGTTTGTTTCAAATAACTTATTATATCAAGAGTATGCAGAAAATCCTAAACAAACAAAATCATTCGGAAATAAAAATTAAAAAAATGTTAAATATTCATTTACGGCACTTAAATCATTATTAAAAGTGATGAAAAAAAAAATTATTTATTTATTTTGCATATCAACATTCTTGAAATGTCTGCAACTGTAAACGTCTTACAAGACTTCAATCTTTGCTGTGAGGAGTATTTGTTGAAATGAAAATCATTTGAAAGTATTCAAAATATTAGCACAATAAAGCTATAAATTCGTCCCAGCCTAGTGCATTTTATGAAATTGCTAAATGGATTATTTAAGAACTCTATAGTTGCCAATAAAAACTTATAAAAACTCACGCAAGAAGTCATTTTGATTGAAAACACAGTGATTTAATTAAAAATTATCGATACATTTTTATCGATTCATAAGAGCATTACTCGTATATATATTGTACAGTGTGGCCAATAATAACTGTCAGTAAAACGAAGTGTTATAAAAACCAAAGTCGTTAACAATATTTTATTTTATTTATTCCAAAAGCTTTAAAACATTTCAAAATTTCTTAAATTACCCTTTTCTATGATTACAAGACGTAAACGTTTGAAAAACGAATCATAGGTGGCACGCACCATTTTCTGCTCTATTTCGTCCCAAATCCTTGACAAACGCTGCTTAAACTCATCAATTCTTAAGCCTTTTGTTAACCTTACTTTACCTAGCATATGGTCCTATACGCAAAAATCGAATATATTGAGATCCGGTGATGATGCTGGCCATTCTTCCGCAGAGATGAAATCAGGCAACATTTTTCGGCCCTTTTCTTTTTTGAGATATTGCTTCCCACACCTTGAATTTGGTTACGTTTTGATATCGCTCAGCAGTCAATTCATCTGTTGGAGTATTCACAAAACTGCAGGAAGAGCAGTTTTTCATCCGAAAAGATTATTTCATCTCCAAGGTGCCAGTCAAGTAGCTCCTTGCCATTTGTAACAGGTAATTGCTTTTGCTTATTTGTTAGCCCATGAAGGCGTTAGCTTTCATAGACCTTGAGTCGTAGATCATTCCTGATAAGAAGCTGCTTGGAAATTTTGGATATTTTAATATTCTTTGCTACAGAACAAGCTGATTGATTGATTGATCACTTGTTTAATGACGTCATTTGCTTGCGCAGTCCGACTGCGTCCAATTTTGTTTTTAATCTTCGAGCCTGCCGTTTTTTTATATGGATCTATTGTCTTATTTATTAATTTTTCTGCTATTCCGAGTGGTTTTAGTGTTTTTTTTTGATGTCACAATTACTATTTTTTTTTAAAAAATTTATAACTACGTCACGTTTACCTTCCATGGCGCTTTTGAATTTGATATAAAGAATATTTTTTTTTTGACGTGTACTTTCGTTGTGTACAATTAAATTTTGAATAGCAATGCATCCTTATATTATAAAAATATCAGGTTTTTAAATTTTTTTAAAACAGTGAAATTTACAAACATTTATTATTGGCCAAACTGTATACAAAATTTTTGTAGTGCTGACCACTTTAATAAAGAAATTACTTACTTGTAATTCAGATTGTTTTTGACATATGACAACTGCCAAAGGCCTGTTGACAATGTAAAATCTCTATATAGGCAGATGGACTAAAAAATGGTAATTTTTTAAATTATTTAGGTATATGATCATGAAACTCGGATTCTGTTAGTCAAAAATCATGATAAAATATGGTATTGATAAGCTGTCAAGAAGTTGTATGGAGTAAATTAATGCCTAGGCTCTGCCTTTATTAGGTTTCCGCTTTTTGTACATACTTTTGACGGCTGTCATGTCTCAAAAGCAATTATGTCAGAAGACACTAGCCTTCAAATAATTTTCATTTATTTTAGTTATTTTCAACAAAATAATTTTATTTTCTATATTTAAATTTACTTTTTCTCTCTTTCCAGGTATTCGTTTAAGACTTCAAACAACAGCAAAAACTTACAAATTGTGCTTTTAAATAAAAATTCTCCGAAATGCTGTAGTAATTAAATATATAAAACAAATTCACGTACAACTTTTGCTAAGTAAGCAAGCAAAAATTTTGAAAATAAGCTCAACAAGGAAAATTTAAATTACTTACAATATGAGTCTAAAATAGAATTTTAATTCCTTTAAATAAATTGCAGTAAAAGTTAACTTTTAAAGTCTCCGAATGAAATATTAAACCGAAAACACAAACATACTTACTGCAATGTGCACAAAAGTATGCAAAGGAAATCATATAAATTCCCATGCTGTCTACACATAATGCCTATTAAATGGAATTGTAGTAGCCGAAAGTGAAAACTTATTACAAGCAACAGAAAAAAAAAAAAAAAAATAAAGCAAACAACAACAAATATTGTTGGCTTTTCATAACAAAACTTCCGTAGGCAATGCTGTAAAAAATGTAGTGAAACTCACGTCGCACACACACACACACATACAGAGACATTTGCATAGCACATAGCTCGTAAAGTATGCAATCAACATTTTTTGTGTAAAAGTTATTTTTAATTTAAAACCTACGAGTATTTAAAAATGTGAAAATATTAAGGTGAATTGAAAACTTAAATTTATATTGAAATAAAACAAGTAATTGAGCGCAATACAAAATGTTATACAAATTGAAATAATTTTTTGTTATTTTTTTTTTGAAATAAATAAAGTTTATAAAAATACAGTGAAATAAAGCTTAAACGTTAAATGTGAAAAATGCAGACATTAAAGTGCTTCAAAGTTAACAACATGATTTTACCGTGTATTGTGAATGCTTTTAGCCTCAAAGTATGCAATTGAAAATTTTGCAGTAGGTAAGTGAAAAATATTTTAAATGAAAATAAAATGTTGAACTTTTTTCATTAAATTCTATATGGTAGATAGTTTTTTAATTATAGTTTTACATATTTTTATATTTACCTACAAAATCGAAAAAAAAAATTGTATTTTTCATTTACGCTCGAGAACATTTTACACCTCACATATAAGTTAAGGTTTCCAGTGCATTTGCTGTTTGTTAAAAATCAGTAAATATTTTCATATTGCAACGTTGCACCTCTTGTGGTACGTAAAGTTTGTAGATGTTGATTTTATGATAGCAAAGTATTTTTGCTTGAAGCGAGAAAATAATTCAATGAATAATTTTTCTCTTCATTTTACAAAGCCTTATACGTACAAATGTACGTACACACGGTGGTGTAAGAACGATCAAAAATTAATGTTTCTTGTTAAAAACTAGTAACTAAGCAGAGTTTTTGTTTATTAAACCAATTGTGAACCAAATCGATTTCTAGAAAAAAGAGGCTTAAGAATAAACTACTGAAAGCATAATCCTTATTTCCTCCAGAAATTTAATACTACACACCGTATTAATAGTAAAATGTGAGTAAGTTTACAATTTTTATTAAAAGAATATTTCTTCACCACATTAAGTGCAGAATGGTTTGAGTAAACGTATCCAGCATGAATTCGGCAACACTTACCATCTGTAAAGTACATTGAGGCTTATGCTTGCATTGGAGAATACATGCCCATTTTTTGACTAATTGCTAGACAAAACTTTTTCTTATATTTGTGTACAAAAAAGTTTCATAACTTCTTAGTATAAAGTATACAATTTGCTTTGAATAGGAGGTACCACGCCCTATTGTCAAAATTTATGTTATTTTTGTTCAGCGTTTGTCAGAACAGTTCCTAGTATTGGTGCAGAATTTACTCGTGTTTGATAACGCCTTCAGTATAGCGTTTTAAAAATTTTACACATATCTTAATTGCCACACCCTCTATTCAAAATATATTGGCATTTCCACGAAAACGAAAGTTTTTGTCCCGTGCCACACCTTGGTTTTTTGCAATTATCTTGAAAATGAAAAATTGCCCAAGTTCAATCTTAGCACCAATTCAGAAGATAATTAGAAGCTAAACGTTAAACCTATTGTCAAAATAAAAATCCGTTTTATTTTGTCATTTTATTTTTTGCTTTAAATGTGTTCGACGGTCGAACGGGACCAATGGAAATGACGATCTTCACTTTTTTCTAGTATTTGTGTGAAGAATTATTGTACTTCCTTAAATAATTCTCTTAGTGCAGCGCTTTTGGGTGCTGCCACGCCTACTAGCAAAAATGTGCCTTGTTCTAGTCTGGAGCTATTCCGTATCATTCCTACTGTTTGACTGGTTTCTTCAACTCAAATAACTTGCTCGGTATTGTGTTCAGAAGTTGACGCTTGTATGGGAGGAGGTGCCACGCCTTCTTGTCGAAATTTATCAACTTTATTTTCAGGTCTTGTTCAAGTTGTTCCTACTGTTAGTGTGAAATTTTGTCACACTCCGCTGAGAAAACGATATGTTTGAATATAACAAATGTATATTTCATATAGAGCAATCATATATATATTTAAGTCAATTTCTCGAGTTAGGTACCATAGTAATATTGTTATTTATAATTATATTTCTAATAAATAAATAAATAAATAAATATTTAAGTCAAACCTATTGTATTTGGATCAAATAGTGGTATATGTTGGTTGAAATATTTTATATTTGACTGAATCAAATATTTAATTGCTCTATATTAAATATGCATTTGTTATAATTAAATAAATCTTTTGCTCAGTGTACATCAAGTGAATCAATTCACTTAGTTTAGAGTTCTGAACATTTTCTTTGACACACTTCTTGTTGAAACTCACCAAATTTTTGTCCAGAGTTGGTACAAATTACTCCCAGTATTTGTGAGCAATTTGGTAACACTACATCAAATAACTCTCTCAATTAAGCAGTTTATTTGTATGGGCGGTAGGCGTGTCCGTAAAGCAAAGTCGCCAATTTTCAATCCCAAGAAGCTTATTTGACGGTTTAACCTTTGTACTGACTTTTGTTCACTAATCATGATTAGTTTTCTCGCAATCATGATTTCCAGACAGACAGATGGACAGAATCACACAGCCAAATGAACATACAGACGAACATGGCCTTATCGCCTTAAGTGTCGCTGATCGAAAATATATGTAATTTTCCATATCTTCCTATCTATGCGGAATGGAGAAGTGAATATACTTGAATATTGAAAGTGGAATATGCCAACATTTTTAGCTTTGCCAAAAAAAAAAAAAAAAATAGTAAAATAAAGGAAATACAACTTTTTCACTAAAATTGATGTGAATTGTAACCAAATCTAATAAACTGTTGCTATGATTTTATACAAGAACTAGAACTGTGAAAGAGTGCATTCATTATCAATTGAAATCCATTGAAGTCACTGCCAAAAATGCAGCATTCAGAGTGCAGCTATTTAAGAATTAACTCACCTGTAGACTTTAATGGCATAAGTTTGCTGCGTTTTCTATCACAAAAGAATGAAATTATTCTGGTGACGTCACATTTTTGATTGGAATCATGATTGAAAAAATTGTGATTACAATGAAGTCACTTCAAATCACTTAGAACTCGCTGAAGTCGCTGAAGTCACGTGAAGTCAGTGGAGACACTGAAGTCAGCTGCACTGAATTAACTCGAAAATCTACACATATATCTTTTAAAACGTTTTCGCTTTCACAGATTCAAGTGGCTTCAGCGACTTCAAGTGACTTCAACGACTTCAAGTGATTTCAGCGAGTTCAAAGTGATTTGATGTGACTTCAATGCAATAACAATTTTTTCAATCATGATTCCAATTAAAAACGTGATGTCACCAAAATAATTGCTTTCTTTTGTGATAGAAAAGTCTGCAAACTTATGGCCCTGAACTCAAGAGACTTCATTTTAAGACAACTGAACTTTGAATGCAAAATTTCTCATGAGTTAAAATTGAAAATGTAGCACTCACAAGAACCAATCTAAATCAAATTGCCTAATGTTTGCCATCGACACAATATTTTGCGGATGATACTTTTATATCAAAACTAGCTGGCCTGGTGGCAGCCATTCTTACTGGTAGGTGAAGCGATGAGTTTACTTTGATTGTATAAGAAAGTCTGCACAGAAGAATTCGTTGGCGCACTTGGAGCATAGGCAAGGGGACCAAAAAAATTGCAAATCGTTCGAATAAAGATAAATAAACTGCTTGATGTTTAAAATTGAACATTGGTAAGGACAATTCAAACTTAAAGTCAGTAAATTGTACTTTGAAAAAAAAAAACTATGCTACGAACCTGCCGCAAACCATAACAAACATATGATATAAGTCTTTCGGCTATAGGTTGAATGACTAAGGAGTCCATAAGAAACATTCACATATTGAGCTTTATATATGTAAATTACCCTCAAAAAAAAAAAAAAAAAATGTTAGAAACTCCGGAATTGTCAAAGGAAAATGTGCTATCATGGTGTGATATATGGTGCAGATTGACTCATATATCAATGCAATCAAAAACTTGTTTTATATTCGCTGATTTTTAAAAACTAGGCACATTCCACTTTCTGACCTACAAACTTTTTAGCAATTGTGCTGAGTGTAGAATCGATTTCTTGTCTTAAGTTATTCTTTTAGCATAACTTTTTTAAACTTAAAAAAAAACTCCACTGTGTAAACTTATTTCCGTTCCATTTCAACCGTGCATGCATCCCAAAAAGGAAAAAAAAAAACAAACTGCAAAGTATAACAAGCAGCAAAATTTCCCCATCATTTGCTTTAAAGCGAATACTCTTAAATTTTGCAACATAAGCGATGTAGAGTCCCCTTAAGAGCTGTTACAAGAAAATGACATTACGATAGCAAAAATGTGACTCCCGCATAGACAGCGCATAATTTTGCCCTTTCCGCGCTGTTATGCCGTTTTCTGACACATTTTTTTTTTTTTGCCTATTTCGAATGAGAAAATTAAATGCCGAGCACATACGTCGTGCACGCTAAAGAGACAAATCAACAAATGAACAAGAGTACGAACCGCCAGAAAGACGGACAAATAGAGACAGACAAAAGAATAGCGAACACAAAGGAATTTAGAGCACTACAGTGCACACAACACATACACATGGTAAATGTGACGAAGATGGGGGCAAAAACAAAGTCAAAGCTAAAGCAAAACCATAAAAAAACTGAGAAAAAAGCAGCAAAATTAAATCGACATACTTTTAGGCGCGCATATGACGACTAAAAATAGCAAGCAAGCAAAAAGCGACGCGCGCTATAGCAGAAGTGTGACTTTTTGTCTGCTCCGACGATTGCGAATGCGATTTGAAGACGATGAAGCGAAAGTTTCAGTTTTTTTTTTGTTTTTCCTTTTCGTAACAAAGTAAAAGAAGAATGCGAAAAACAATGCAATAAGCGTTGAGTGAGGAAGCGCGTAAAATAAATGAGGCGAAAGTGAACGGGGAGCGGTATGAACGTGGTGCACATTTTATTATGTCCCACTTTATTGGTGGAACACTTTATTTCATCTTGAGTAATTATGTTCAGCAAGTAAACAAAACAAAAGCGAGAGACAAAGACGGTAAAAAAAAACTTCCGGAAACGGAAATAGCAGCTTCATTGCACTGACTGTTTGCTTGCCATATCTGCTCGTTTACCAAATAACAATGAAAATGTACGATGCAAAAAACAATTGGCTATAAAAAAATGCGAACAAGATAAACTTAATCCTCTGTATTGTTGGTAGCATACTTTTAGGTGTTGCCTTCGCAAGTGTAGGTCTTGTTTAATTTTGTTGTTTTTACAGCTATATATATTTTGGTTTTGCAATTTGTTTGATACCGAAAAAAAATAATGCGACAAATACGTTTTGATATTTGACAAAATAAATTACAAGCCTATTTGTTTGTTGCTTGTTATTGGAAGTGCAATAAATTGCTACAATATTGAGCCTAAATGGTACACACACTTTTTGACGTTACAAATTGCGTTCAGTTATTGAGTAATTCGATAAATTTTGCTAGATAAACGAAAAATGTCACTGTAACTGGATATGTGAAGGTGACATATTTTGAATTAGAACGCTATACAAAGATATTACCAGAAAGACTGTGAGGTAATCTTTAATCGAATCGATTGGCAGTGGCAATAAGCAAAAGCAATCTTGATACAGATGAAATATGCGAATATTTCTTGAAGTTGGACAGTGCGGCAAGTAAGTTTAGCTCTAATGTCGAGCATCATTTGACGTGGTACTCCAATAAAAAGTTCAACTAAATCTAATTCTCCAATGCTGAAGCAATAGAAAAATTTGGCTGCAATATAAAAAAGTTGATTGGTATAACCCTACCAGTATTGCGTTTTCAAGTATTAGTTTTTGCTTGTTTTCTTATTAAAATTTGCTCAATTGTTATACAGAATTTCAATCACGTCCCCTTTTATGCATTACAAAAATAATGAAGAAATATATATACCACGAATTTATGGTAAAGAAATGAACCTTCAATTAATTTAAGTAACATCAAACGCCAGCAGTTTCATTGACAATAGAAAAGAAAAAAAAATGTTGTCTATTTTTGGGAGTGCGTTAGAGAAAATAGAAAAGCGTTAACCAGCAGATAGATTACATCAGTGACATCAAGTTCAAGCCTTAATTTTTTCGACAACACAAGTTTCAGTTTCAAAAACAAATAAAGTTAAAAGTGAAACTTTGCGAAACCAAAAACAACTACAAACAAAACATAGGTCACAAATGCTTATAGTAATGAGAGACCAAAAAGATGGAAGATAAGAAAAACTGAAAAAAGAAAAAATGATAAAAATAAAACCCAAGTTAGCGCAAGCGGAAATTAAGTATAAAGCTAAAAACCAAAAACCAAGAAAATTCGACGAAACAAGAAGTATACGCTAAGAAAAGCTGAAAACATCCAAATTTTTGCACAGGCCTGCGGACAGTTTTGTAGAGAATGTATTAAATTCCAACGCCTTTTTGTCCTTGGAAAAGTATGCCGCGAAAAAATCAGTTACTAAAGTTAAAGTTGGCTCACATAACATTTTTGAGTTTTAAAACACATTATAAGTTAACGCATGAACGACAGATTTAAAAGGATTCGCATTTTCGACAGAAATGTTCATCATGCGGAAAAATCAAAACTCAAAATTTCAGTCAAAATGTGTATAAGATTTGAAGGACTTTAACGTAGTCTGCAATTTTCGCGGTATGAATTTTCGAGATTGCAATGTCTCGTAAAATTATCGCATTTGGGATAAATATGAGCATGAGAATGCGTGTGAGTATGCGTAGGAGTATTCGTATCGTATTTATTATGAAAATAACTGAAAGAATGAAAATGAATAAGGATAAGAATAAGTATGAATTTACTTCTGGGTATGAGTATGAGTATAATTATACGAAAGGTTATGACCATGAGATTAGTTATAAATAAATGAGCATGAGATGAGTTATAATTAACCGTGAGTATGAGTGCAAGTGAATGTATCAAAATTAGAATGAATTTCATAATGAAAATGAGTATGAGTATAAATATGAGTATGAGAACGGCTATATGAGTATGCGTACGAGTATGAGTTACGTTATGAGTATGAAAATGACTGAAATAATGAATATGAATATAAGTTTGAGTATGAGTATGTTAATAACTATGAGAATAATTATACGAAAGGTTATGACCATGAGATTAGTTATGAGTATAAGAATAAAAAAAATGTCTGCTTTTAACCGTGAAGATGAGTGCAATTGTAAGTACAAAAATGAGAATGAATTTGATAATAAAAATAAGTAAGTATAAGTATGAGTATAAACATGAGTATGAGAATGATTATATGAGTATGCGTACGAGTATGAGTAACGTTATGAGTATGAAAATGACTGAAATTATGAATATGCATATGAAAATAAGTTTGAGTAAGAATATGTTAATAACTATCAAAATAATTATACGAAAGGTTATAGCCATGAGATTAACTATGAGTATGAGTAAAAGAATGAGTAGGAATTTGAGCGTGAGTATGAGTATAAGCGCGGGTGTAAGTATCAAAATGTGTTTGTAAGAGAATGAATTTGAAAATGAAAATAAGTATGAATATAAATATGAGTATGAGAGTGATAATGAGTATGAATTTTATGTTAAACATCAGTATCAGAAAAAGTATGCGCATTTAAATGACATAAATATGTATGTTGGTGTTAAGAGTATTATAATGCATGAAAATGAGTTAATACTCACGTACATATGAGGATGACAATGATTATGAGGTAGTGTCGGCATTCTCAGTACAATATGCCTTACATGCTTAATTGGTAATTTTTGTCCATGACGAAAAAATACCTTCGCTTTCTAAAAAGTATATTTAAAATTTTTATTCAGTCCATTTCCATATAGCCAAAATGCAAATGTAATGAGGTTGAGTCTGATTATGAGTATAGCTGTGAGTATGATTACGAATATGAGCTTGAGTGCAAGTATTAGTATAAGTATAACCCAGCAAATATTTTGACTCTTTTAAGAGTCAGATATGATTCATATTTCTGAGCTCACTCATTATGAATTCATAAAAGAGTCAGAAATGTGTGTATTTCCTCTTGGAAGGGCACACGAAAATGAGTCAAAAATTGGACTCATATAAAAGTCTGAAATATGCAACTATTCTGAGTTTGAAATATAAATGTTTTGACTCTTTTCGGAGACATATGCGACTCATAATTCAAAGTTCTTTCGAGTCAAAAATTAGACTCATATTAGAGTCTGAAATATAAAACTTTCTGATCCTAAGAATCAATATTTTGACTCTTTTGGGATACATATGTGACTCATGATTCAGAGTTTTCACAATCGTTAAAAAAACAATGGTCTGTGCGTGATGAAAAATGAATTTTGTAGATATTTGTATAAAAAAGGACAAAAACGTAATATTTTATTATCAAATTTAGAACATGTACACATTTGTTAATTTCCATTAAGGATTTTGTACCTTCAACAATTTTTATGAATGAATACAATCAAATAGCCAATCATATAGTATATACAAAAAATAATTGCTCCCAAAAATGGTTGAAAATCCGACAAATGTATTAATGCATTTTCTCATTTTTTTTGTTGTCTTAGATCTTGTAGTTCATAAAAGATGATCTGAAAAATATCTTCATGTTATTATATACTCTGAATCATTAAAATGCAATCTAACCTCCAAAAGTCGACTTTGACACATATATGTTACCTATTGTTCTGCGCCAAGTTTCCAAAAGACAGCCCAGTTTCTGTTTAATTTAATGCCTCAAAATGATTACTTTTAAGAGTATTTATCTAAATAAATTGGTACTACTTATAACAGTTTAAGTTCAAAATTTCGTTTCAGAATTTATGAAACACAGCAGAGTCAGAAAAGAGTCATAGTGACAGCGTGTTTTTTACGCTTTTAAAGTCCAGAATTTATGAAACATAATGGAGTCAGAAAAGAGTTAAAATATATGCGTGCTTAGCAACTAGTTTTATGCTCATGTTTTTTTTTTTCAAAAATATGAATCATTTCAGACTCACAAAATCTGAACGCTCAGAAAATTGTTTAAAGGGTAGCATGATTATGAGTATATGTATGCGTGTGAGTATGAGTATAAGTTTGATTATGTTATATGTATCAGCACGAATGTGAGTACAATATTGCCCAGCAGGCAAATGAGCAAGTCCTGCCTCGGAGAAGGCCTGCTTAAAACTAGATTTTCATGCATATAAAAATACAATCACAGAAGGCATAATATGCCTTCCCACAACAGACGTGCTATCAGGCCTGATATTAGAAGGCAAAGCAGAAGGACCCCATTTACTTTAATGGTTTTTTGTTTCTTTTTTTATTTCATGTATTTTAATGTTTTATGATTCGGCATTACTTTTTTGTCGTATGCATTGTACATATACGACATGAAAAGTATACACATGGTTAGAAATTAAGAGAGGTATGCATATTGCCAGGCTAGTCTTCTGTTGTTTTATGTTATGATATAGAAGGTAGAGTTTTGAGTATTCTTTGCCAAATTGTAAATTAAGAAACATAACAAAAAAAAAAATTATTAAAAAAATATCAACGCAAGTGAGAAGGCGCGGATAAAAAAATACAATTAATATCTAGAGTCTTTACGATGCATTAAAATTTAATTTTTGTCAAGTACTTCTGAGAGTCCTATTACGGTAAGCGGTCTTAGAAAGCCTACATAGAAAAGGCCTGTTTTCTTGGGACATTTCATATAAAAAAAAGTACGTTTGAAAGGAGGGTGGAAGGCCTTATACTTACCAAGGAAGGCCTTCTAGAAGCACTGTTAGCTCCTGCCCTTGCCTACTGGGTGAGTATGAGTATAAGTACGAACATGAATACATGAGTATTAGTTTGAGAGCGTTTCAGAGTATGAGTATGAAAATCAGTACGAATATGATCATAAGTATGATATTAATTAAGAGTAGGAGTATGGGCCCGATAGAAAGTAAGTTCATTTTGTGTATTGAATTCCTTGAATTAACTTAATTAATATTCATAATGACTAGTATGAATACATTCTTTATACATACTTATCTTCAAGTTGTTTGTTTTTTATTTAGTAAGATTTTGTCGCTGATCTTACTTTTGGTCTTAAAATTTTTATTATGAATAAAAGTAACAGCAACAAAAATAATTTGAATAATATACTTGAACAATTGTGCCCATAAAGCATTTTATAAAATTTATTAAACTGAGCTGAAAAAAGCTAAAAGCCAAAGAATCAAATGCATTTATATGTGATGTGAAATGAAAATTGTCATATGAAGTGTAAAAAATACGAAATTGTAATTATTTTTTATTTTAATAGCCTACCTTAAGGCTGAGAACATGTACACATCACAGCTATTGTTTTGCTTGAATGTGTCCTATGAAACACATTGTTGACATTTATTGCTATTCATAAGTAAACTATTGCTGGGGATATGTGGTTGCTACATTAATTTTTCAAATTGTGGTGTTGATTTGTCATTTTCAACTACAAAGAAATGTGGCGTGACTTGCAGCATTTTCTTGTTCAAATTATTTTGATATATTTTGAATATTCTGTGTTGAAACACTGGCGCCTTGAGTGATGTAATTGTTTGTTATGGCTATGTAGTTTGAAATTTGCTTCATATTTGGTTTGAGTAACTACACAAGAATTTATATAGCACAATTTTCTGAAGCATTAATGTTTATTTCTGAAACTTAAAAAAAGTTCTCAAATAACCACATAATTAAGTATTATTACTCCATTAGAAAAGTAACTGCACAAAAAATATTCAACGATTAACATAAATCAATAAAAATCATAGAAATTTTATAAAATCACAGCTGGGCTGCAAACTTTCCAAAAATCTTCAACAGTCTATCAGATTTTCACAAAACTTTGAGGCAGTTAGTGAAAAAAGTTTATTTCACTTCTTTTCAAGTCATAATCGAAAATATTAGTATACTGCACATGTTCATTTAACTACCCGGCCCTTTTATGCAATTAAAAAACTTGCTGCCTTTTGCAAAGTATGGTATGGACAGAAGAACGTGTATTGAAAATGTTATTGACAGCATCTTTTCTTTTATTTTATGTTGAGCAAGAAAAGGTATTGGATATATCAGAGCTGCTAAATAAAGCACTATTTACAATAAATTTGTAAGAAAATTAATGTTTGTGGGTTTGACTCTTATGCGTTCCCATATACCATTCACTTGATTACTATGAAATTTTGGTGAATTGTTGTGCGTGAGCTTGCAAATGTTACTAAAAAATAGTGGGTGTGGCATTACCCTTTTATATATTTATATTTATATATATTTTAGATTTTAGATGATAAACAATATTTTGGATATAAATAAATATAAAAGCCAACGAAGCCATGTATTGTATGGGTTCTCAAAAAGGCTTGTATATTATTTGAACCACCGCTAGGTGGCGCTGCGGCTGAGATATTTAAAAAAATTCGTATTTCTCCGTAACCAAAAGAGGTGTTGTATGAATGCTTTCTTTTACAACTCTGTCTTAAAAAAAGCTGCCTCGCCAATAGGGAAGCAAAAACTGCGATAAAGCGTAGCATATAAATTATATTTACTATACATAATTTTACGCATATCTCACGATCGAATAACTGAGTAGCAATAGGTGGCGATTTTTTCGCAATCTTTTTTTTTTTTTGCAAAAAGCGTAAACCGCCGCGTTAGTGCTTGACGGCTGTACCGCCGCCCCTTTGTTTTGCTTAAGTCAATAATTTTCTGCTGTTGTTTTTCGCATTTTGATTTATTAATGTTGTTTGCTTTTGACACCCGTAGCGCTGCCTAAATGTATGCTACGCACTTTTCACACCAATACATTTGGCAACGACTACTTGTCGACTGGTTATTTTTTGTTTGTTGTTTTGAAGGCCGTGTTTGTGTGTCTTTGGTCGTTAGTTATTTTATTATCTCTCTGTCTCCCTTTCTCTCTTCTCCTCTGCTCAACTTGTATTGTTGTGGCTATCATAATTTTCGCTAACGAATGCTTTATGTTAACATTGCCGCTATGCGGATTCTTTATTTACTATTTTTTTTTGTCAGTTTTTAGGCGCAGGCATTACTCAATTTTTTGTAGCATTCATTATTTTTTTTAAGTTTTTTAGCGCAACATTGCGTAAAAAATGAGTTTCCTAAAAAAAAAAAACTTTTATATCTGTTTTTTGGTGTTTTTGCTTTGGTTTGTGGTTTTTCCAATGGAATTTTTTCCAAAAATGTTTTAATTTATGTGGTTTCTCTTCCTGCCATTTATAGTGTTTGTGTGCTTTGTTAGTATTGCTATAAAATTCTTTTGGTAGCTTTTTAGTTTATTCTCAAATACTTTGGCTTGGTTGCGATAGATCATAAATGAAAAAAATTCATGGAAATATACCCATAACAGTTTATGTTGGTTTTGCAGATTTTTTTGTTTCTCATATTGACGTTGAAACAAAGTACTGCATGATTTTTGACCAATAAAAGTTAGGCCACCCAGCAAAGGTTTGGAATATTTTCTATCTTCTTAAACTTTTCAAGAATATATTTACGCGATCAAGCCTTATCACAATTAATAAGTGAACCTCATAACTTTCTCTTGGAAAATATATGACAGCAAAAATAAATGATGATGAATAAACGATGATTTGGCGATTCTTCCATAAGATTATCACTTCTATCATGAATATCCGAAGGAAAACGATTCTTTCGGATTTCTTTTTTCCTGAGAGCGAAATTTTGCGATCATAAATAATTGAGGAATGGAAAACTTCATATCCAGTCAGTGCTGCCAAAATATTTCCAATTTCTTCCAATCAGCCAAAAATCACAGTTGCATTTTTTATATCTGACATTAGCTTATCTGTAATTGACATTAGCTTATCTGTCAGCTGAACAATTTTATAAATAAAAATTAAGTGCATTTGTCTATATTACAAAAAATCATCTAAAAAAGAGTATATTATAGCTTGATAATTTGCCATCTTGTCGATTTCATGAAATCTTTTACTGTATCAAAATTGAATTCCATGT
The DNA here is from genome assembly GCA_949775025.1 of Tricholauxania praeusta. Taxonomy (NCBI): domain Eukaryota; kingdom Metazoa; phylum Arthropoda; class Insecta; order Diptera; family Lauxaniidae; genus Tricholauxania; species Tricholauxania praeusta. The sequence goes on along the minus strand of OX459030.1, from coordinate 121,076,726 downwards.
ACTGCTGTACTGTATCAGTAACTGCTTTGTATTTGTGTTTCTAGATCTTGTAATTATGTTAAAAAATCTTTTTATCAAATAAAATAACAAAATATTGCTAACATTGACTCTTTCCTCAATAAATTCCTTGCTACAAAGTTAGGGGAAAAAACGTGCCTGAAACGTTAAAAAATGTTCCCCAAAAAAGTATTGCCGATAGTCTCATTTTCCAGAGAATTTTTTTCTCATTCCCCAAAAATCTTCCACGATCGCAAAACAGGGGAGTGGAGAAAAATTTCGAAGCGAAACCAAGGTCTTGGCAATTGTAGTATGATTTTTCTGCGTTTAAAAAATGTTTACTGGGTTGCAAAGATATAGGAGTTTGTTGAATCTATTAATTTATACTAAAAAATATTATGATTCGACATAAATTTTTTGGTTACTTGTATAGTTAAAGTGTGAGATTAAATGTAAATTGACGGTGGTTAGAAGCAAAGCACAATGTCAATGTTACATAGGTGTTTTGTACCCGATGGTAACCTTGAACACCTCTCCGTCTTCTATTAAAAAATGTTATTGAAACGTTATTGATGTGCAATTTTTCTTTCTCAATCAACAATTTATAAACGTGCTACATATGCTACCTTTGCTTTGCTCGAGTTAAAGACATTGATAACCTCATTCAAATCCAATTTCCTCACCAATTCCAATTCCAAACAAAGAGTTGAGTCCAATTTCTTCGAATTAATGTCATTTATTAACTAAAAAGGAGGAAGAGAATCCCTGAAGTTTGCTCTATAAATGCGCTTGATATGAGTGATTTCAGTTGATAATTCTTGAGCTACGACGCACAGGGGCGAAAAAGTGACTTTTTTTTTGTCAAAAAAACAATTTTCTGGCGAGAATAAAGAACCAATCAAATAATTTTTTTTTTAAATCTTCGTTTTTGAATTTTCCATTAATCCGTGCAGCTGGACTTTTTTTATGGCAATCAAACTCAATTCGAAACTGCGAAGAAAACATGTAAATTTTCCCATTATAAAAGAGATTTGTCATACAAAAGTTCTATGGGCTCAAAATTACAAATTTTATGTCAGATTGATAAAATTTAAAATGCCAGATACAATATGGTGACTTAGAAATTTAAGTTTCTTAAGCTTCTGTGAGACAAATTTCTTACAGTTTGGAACAGTTTGCTTTTTTTTCTCCGGATCTTGGATGCACCATTTTGAATTAAGGACAAAAAACAACAATACAGCCGCACAGATTAATGAAGAATTTAAGAATGAAGATTATAAAAAATGTCTGTTTCGATCGTTTCATTATTATAGCCAGAAAGTTGATTTTAACAAAAAAAAAAAAGTTACTTTTTCGCCACTGTGCGGCGTCATCATATTTCTTCACAAATCTGACTGCAGTGATCATAATATCTTTTTTTTCCATCTCTGGGAAAATTGACATTTGTTTTCTACGAAAGTAAGCTTAAGAAACAAAATACTTCTGAAAATGTACTTGCCCTTTCGAAAAATTGAGGATCCGGGAGAAATTTGTTCGTTCCCCCTCCTTATCGTCAGTCTAGCATATTATGCTAATGAGTTTAATTTTGTAATAATTTTTAATCATAAATATCAACGTATAAAGTAAAACATTAATTTGTAATATATCATCTTCAAACACCAGCCGTTTAATAAGTTCAGACCATTTCACGAGAACAAAAAAATTTCACTGACTTTAGTATAATAAGTTAAATATTTTTCTAGCGCAATCAAAAATATTTGCTTAAGAACATATGTATAATTGCCTTTTTGGTATGCTTGCGCAAATACCATTACTCATTTAAATATACTACTATACCGCTGACAAAATATTCTTTCAAAATTTAAAAATCATATATATAGAAATTGTGTTCTCTTATTTTACTTTTATTGCATGATTTCATTCATTGGTTCTCTTTGTTCTTTGCAATTCATACATTTTTCTACACTAAATTTTATTAATATTTATAAATTCATATGAATATGTAAGCGGTATGTATGGGGATATATGAATATCTATGAAAGTAAGGGTGTCACATACAATTTTTTTAGGTTTATTTTTTGTTAAAATCACGCAACATAATGAAAAATCACATTAAATGCTTCAATGTGCTGAAATTGAAAGTTGATTAAAAAATGCTAAGTCTTAGCATAAGTAAGCAATAAATTCAATTATTTAAAGGTTTTCTATAGCATAGGAGTTGTATTAAACTTGAGCACAAGTTTAGGGTTTTATGTTAGGATATTATGTTAAACATTTGTAGGGTCTTATTAATTTTTGACTGTTATAGAGTTTCATTGAAATTGTTTCAATAGAAAGCTAATATCAAGTTAGCATTAATGCAATTTATTTGAATTTCTTGAGGTATAAAAAAGAGAATAGAATTGAGCTCTTACTTAGTAACTATATGTATTAAACTGTTTTTTTTTTTCATTTAGTTTTTTATGCGCTCCTCCACTGTTTTTATGTAATTTTTATTTAAATTTATTGATCAATATAAATTTTGTGAAACACACAAATACAAATTGCTTTTTGTCAGTGAATGATCTATCTGATCTGATTGGTTTCTATAATATACATTTTTTTAAAATTAATTAATAATAGAGCTTAGCTACTTCATCTATTAGCCTTTTTAGCTATTTACCTTGAAGCTTTAAGTCAAGTAAAAAGCTTAATATCAAATAAATTGTGAAAATAAAAAAAACTCTAATAATATCTAAAGCACAATCCACGCCCCTAGAAAAACGGGTCTACGGCTACTTTTGCTCTTCAATGCCGTTTTAATATATGACCTTAAACTTTGGAGGACCGGAAAATCGTTATATCGGCTTTGGAGGAAAATCAATAATTTTTTTGTCATAAACAAGATCCAGTGCATTTTTTGGGTTGGTGATCACGAATCTGGGGTTAGATTGCCCTAGCTCTGAGTAATTCTAAGGGAGAGTTGAACAATCAATTAAACTTCGGTAGTACCAAAAAATAAAGTCTTTGTAGCGGAGGAGCTAGAGTGGAGGGTACGGATATGTAAATTGATCTAATCTGACCCCGGATTCGTAATCAGCGGTCCCGAAAACCCCTAGAGTCACATTTTCACCGAATTTTAGCAAATTCATAAAATTTAATACAACATTTTTCCTATCCCTTACCGGACCGGAGAGTGGATATATCGGTTCACACTGTGATGTGAATTTTGTGTATAGTTGATACGTGATACCAGATACAAATTTGGGCACTTTTCGAGGGTGATGTTAGCTCTCAAGTCCCAGTCATCTTAAGGTTAATAAACTTTCTAAAAAATATATTTCATATCTTCAAATAAAGCGAACGGCAAAAGGATATTGGCTTCATGTAGAAATAAATTTGTGACCAAAATAGTTACTTATTTTTTCTAAAGAGTAAGTAATTTGGTTTCATTATGCTTTAATTCTAATTCATCAAACTTTCACTTGGTATTGGAAACACCTTGAAATATAATTTGGACATTAAAAGTCATAGATGAAACCTAAGATTACTATTACTGATTTTTTCATTTTAACAAATATTTTTGAAAAAAAAAATTTAAGAAGAATATTTACCTCAAATGAGTCAGTCTGAACATGACAACAATTCAAGCATATTTGGAATTTTTATTATTAAATTTTAACTCTGAACAAACATCAAACCCCACTTGAAAAATTTATATTAATTGTTGGTGAGAAACGAGGACCGATTTTTCCGCGGAATGAGTTTTTAAAATCGCAAAGTCTTGTAAATTTATTATCACTGGTAGTGTTTTAAGAAAAAAGTTTTCCCACTTAACTTAATGTAACTTTATTAAAGTTAATCCAAACTTCTCAAGGAAAGTGAAAAAAAATATTTTTTATGTTATAAATTAATTTTGAAATTTGGAAAAAAAATTTTTTAAGACAAAAATATATATAATTGCCCATATAGAAAAATCTACAAAAAAATCTTATCAAACAAAGATGTGAAATCTTAAGCATTTTTTTAGACATCGTAGGAACAGTTTTTGGTTCTTTTTGTGCTGTTGAGCCGGAGTGTATTTTTTTTTTTTTAATTATAATTTTATATTTTTTTTAGCATTTTCTTTAAGTATAAATTAAAAAAAAAAAAACTATAAAAAATTTAACTTTCTTAACTACTGTGCCACATTTTTCCGAAACGCATAAGCCACCCTGCTGTGTGCATACATGAGAATATGAATTTAATTTTTACGTTGCCAGCAATTTGCGGTTTTATTTCACAAAAATATGCGGACTTAATAAATGCGGCGGCAGGAAAAAATTACGAAATACATATTGTATATGCAAACAGCAGAAAATACATATGCAATATTGAAGTAGGTAATGGTGTATGAAAATAAAACAAAAGAACAAAAACAAAAAATATATAAAAAAAACCGCGACAATAAACTCTAACGGAAGCGATTGTCTAAATAAAATTTAATATGCGGTAAATGTGTTGCCCGGTAGGAGAAGTAAACAAAAAGAAAGGTGCAACAATGGGTGGAATACGCCTACAATTTTCTGTGCTTTCTTATTGAAGTTTATGCGCGTTAAGAGGCCGACGCGCTGCGACGCTTAATAAAAAATAACAGCGCGTAAAACATAAAAAGGCAACAGCAGCACCAATGAGGAAAAATACGTTTGCGCAAGTTAATGTGCGGCAAAAATTTAATTTTTGTTTTTATTATTGCATACCTTTAGGATTAGCAGTTAAATTTTTGTTTAAGCACAAACACATATAGTCAGTCATTGGGCAATTTGCGCGTGTGTGTGTGTGTGTCAGGTGAAGTAGAAGCTGCTTAATTTTGGCTTAACGTGCTTGGCATATCTAAATGTGTGTAGCATGTTAAGATAAAAAGATTTTTTATGCTGTTGCCTAGCACTGCGCAGCTATGTTGCTCAAAGGTATGCTACAAAATATAAAGAAAAATGCTATAAGTGGCATTAAGTAGAAATTAAAAATGTGTAGCTACATAAAAAAAAAGTAATAAAACATTTTGTTATTTTATTATCTGAGTTTTGTGGTTTTATGGTTTGGGGTTTTTTATTTCTCATTTAAAGTGTTAGCCTTACAGCGTGCAATGTTTATCTTTAGCAAAAATCTATGCGAGTAAAATAAATCAATTTTATAAAAATAAAAAATAAATAAATAAAATTTATCTATATAAATTATGACTGCAGTTCGTTTATTTTTTTTGAATTTTTATTTGCTGTTTAGCAATAAATTAAAACTTGAATAAACCTTAATGTATGCTAAAATTTTGTATCATTTGGTTAAGTTTTGGCTAGATTAATGCCTGAGTGTACTTATAAGGGATACATTTACTCTTGAAATTAAATCATTAAGTTATAAATGAATTTTCTATTGAAAATATGAAAATTGCTTTGTTGCAGCAAAACAGTAAATATGTTCAGGCTCAAAAATTTATGTATTTTAAGTATTTGGCTCAATGAGAATTTTAAAATTTTTACTACTCCTTATGTTGCAAAAATTTAATTTCATCATTGATACTGGCAGCATGCATATTTAGATTTTAAATTAAATACACTATCTTTAACATAATTGCATAAATGTTTCTTAAACTTTCAATGCATATTCTTGGGATTTTTAGATATTTGAAAAATTAGCACCCACTTTTGGAATTACAATGAAACTTATCAATACTTATTTGTACATATTTATCGCTACCTTGTACTGAAAATTGCTTAAATTTATTTAATGAAATCTACATAAAGAGATTTTTCTTAGTTGTCTGATATTCCAAAATAGTTGGAAAATAAAAAAAAACAATTTATTTTAAAATTCCCAAGCATTTATCTTGGAGAAAATTTCAAGAGTTTTATTCGAAAGAAAATTTAAGCAACATTTATTTATTTATGATAGGTAAATTACCCAGTTAATTCAATTGTCAATAAAATGTGATTAACCTTATGAACAAAATATGAACTGGAGGATTTAATTAAAATCAGTGACATTATACTTTTAGAATTTAGTCTATAAACATGGCAATCAAAAGAAATACGGAAATGTGTTTTCATCAAAAGATTCTCACTAAAACATTGATGATAATTTTAAGTACACAGCAGCAAACATGTTATAAACAGCATCGATTAATAGTTATACTCATTGTAGGCAGTAATGCTTACAACCCCAGCCAGAACTGTAAATGCTTTTTACAAAGGGATAGCCGCTTTGTAGGCAGCTTGCCTACATCTCTATATACAATGTGTAACAAACGAAAGGCGATTGCCTTAAAACATTGCTTACTAAGTGAGTTTAGCGAGTTGTCTACAGTAGGCAAGACCCCTTACATCTCCATATACAAAGCAAGCAGCCAGCAAGCAGACTGTCTATAGCAACATATACAATGCAGGCACCCAACAAGCAAACTGCCTACAGCTCCATATACAAAGCAGACGGCAAGTAAGCAAATAAACAAAATATCACAGTAACAATTTCAAAGTTTGAATGTTTCTGGAAAAAATTAATTTTCGAAATATAAATTTAAATTTAAACTTGGTATTCGAAAGTTTTTCATGTACGAATTGCGACATTAAAAAACAATCGATTTATTTAAATTGACTACAAATTTGTATTTTTTCAATTTGTGCTAATTTATCTAAAAAGTAAACAGAAGTTAATTAAAAAATCGCCCTTATTTTCAAGTACTTCTATGAGCTCTCTTACGGCAAGCGGTCTCAGAAGGCCTTTTGAAGCCAGCGGTCTTAGAAGGCCTTTTAACGCTATCAGTCTTAGAAGGCCTTCTGACGCAAGCAATGTCGGAAAACCTGCTTGAGTATTTCTATCAGGCCAGCTAAGGAAGGCCTGTTTTATTGGGGCAATTGATATAAAAAAGAAAGTACGTTTGAAAGGAGGGTGGAAGGTCTTATACTTACCAAGGAAGGCCTTTTAGAAGCACTGTTAGCTCCTGCCCTTGCCTACTGGGATACAAAGCAATACCAATACCTTTAGCACCATTTATGTTAAATAAAATTTGCAGTGATTCTTCATCTGGTATAGGCAGCTTGTTAGTATTAAAATTATGAGATATTTCATAAGCAACTGTCTGCATGAATAATTAAATAAGAACGGGAGACAATAAATTAAAAAAAAAAAAATAAAAAAAACTACGAAACTTTGCATTATCAAAAATTCATTCCACGGACCTCGTTTTCTTCCTTCCAATCACATGTATTTATAGAGAGAAATTGCAAGTGTTTTTTCCACGTAATATACAATTTTATTAAGATTTTGAAGTCTCCCAAGCTTATCTTGTCTATGGTTTGTTCAAAATCAATTATTTTTATAAAAAATTAGTTTCATTTGGGTTTCAAAGAATAGCACTCATACAACTTGGATTAGCTCTAATTCAAATGATAGGCTTCAGCTCCGAAAGTGATATGGTATAATGAAAATTTCTCTTAAAATAATATTGTTACATTTTTAGAAATTTATAGGATTACTTATTGTTGTTATTAGTATACTTTTTAATTTAAGTTTTTTTACTTTTTATTGAGGTATATACTGTTGCATATATTTTTGGGCTTTTCAGGAGAACCTGTTTTTTAATGGTGCAGAAAGTCTGCATTTAATACCGCGTTTTCATGTTATCTTTCTTGATTTTCTAGTATTAAATTTTTGTAAGAAAGAAAAAGCATGCGAACAGAACCTAATGCGCTTGAAGAATGCGAGAGTGAATGGGCATTTATTTGCAAGTTTTATAGCATGTGATATCCTCTGTGATATGGGAAAGCAGAAGATAAAGAAAGATAATATGAAAACGCCGCAGAAGGCTTGCAGAGTATTGTCCTCAGAAAATAATGTTTCACAAAATGCTGAACACATACTTAGACTGAATGCAATTTCACAAAGGAATTTGAAATCTAGTAAAAATATTTCACTTCCAAACTTAGAGGAAAACGTATTTTTTGCATTTATTTCCTACAAAGCCCTCATTTTCTGCATCAGTTATGGCTGCTCCGCCTGAATTTTGGTAAGTGGTTTCCTTATGATAACTTCATTAAAAAAGTCTTTAAAAGGTAAAAGAAAAAGTTAAGAATAACGTTTGGGGGTGTCGGTTAGTATAGAAAAAAATAAATAATCTAAACGAAAAAGAATTGAATTTCTCAACAAAAATAAAAAAAAAACAACGAAGAAGTCGATAAAATTCGAGAAGATTCAAAAAAGTCGAAGACGGTCGAAAACTTTAATAAAAATCAAACAGTAACATTGTGGGGCTCAAAACATCACAGAATGGATGAGTAGCGATAAAATTTGTTATGTACATGTAATACAGTGATGGCGTTTTCGATGCACTTATACTTTCTTAAACACATTTGCATTGTGAAAAGTATGCGACAGCACATTCGACAAATTTTCAGTAAATTCGGTAAAATGGTTTCAGTATGGCTATCTTTCTTAGTGATGTATGCGAAAAAAGTCGAATGATATTTAAATTTTTTTTAGTACATTTAAGAAAATTTGTGGAAATATTATGAAAATTTGCAAAAATCCAAGTCTCCATTCAGTGCATTTCCACAAAACCTGAATTTCAAACAAATTGCTTAAAGAATATTATCAATACTTATTGAAAATTGATTTACAGGAATGTTCTACATTTCACTTTCGAGTGAAACTTATGTGAATTACATATAAATTCATGTCGCTTCCATTTGAAAGTGAAATGTTGAACATGCTTGATAAGTATCAATTAATATCGAAAAACATCGAATAAAACGATTAAAGTCGAATACCATAAAAATGCATTAAAAAATTACTAAATGCCGAAATTCACTAAAATCTAAAAAACAACTGACTTATGGTCTGATAAGAACAACATTTTAGCTGTCGATATTGACTCAGTGGCATAAGAGTTGGAATTTTCTTTATGTCCACCCTTGAGTTACACATGGCAGTGTTAAGGTAATGTGCCAAATATTGAAATCTTCAAGAAATCTTAGAAAAAAAAATCTATACGTTTGTGGAAAAGGTAATGTAAGATCTATATAAACAGGGATGTTCTACATTTCACTTCCAAGTGAAACGATATCGCACGAATTCTTCTGAAATTCGAAAGTGAAATGTTAATATTCCTGATAGATTTCTTTTTAAAAAATGTTTGCTTCCAATAACTTCATACCTTTAGGAATGTTTTAAGTTCAAATAGAATGTAATTGCAGGTAATTTATTTTTTAAGTCACCAATGCCATATTTGCCTTTTTCGATCCTTTTTTAATTTGATAAGATTATTTCATTATTTTTCTTGACATAAACAGAGTTAAACACATTAATTTTGAAAGCACAAATTTTGCAAATTAATAGCAGCTCTAAAATGGTCATTTAATTTGCTGCGAAAAATATCCTTGACATAATTTCGAGGACGAAATTAGCATGCAAATGTAATTCTTGTTTTGCAACTTCCCCTGTTGGTTGCTTTGAATGTGCAAACTTAAATGAAGTATGAAAAACGTTGAAGAGACGCACACTTACAGCACCTTCCTTAAGGAAATCCTAACTGCTAAAATTAACTGCATAATTTAGTGCTTGAACACAACAGAGCAACAAAAATAAATACATGAAAAAACAATAATAATAATAATGACGATGCGACAAAAACTTATACAACATTAGCATATCCTGAAGCAGCAGCGAAGCACCTTGCTGAAAATGAAAAGCACACATAAAGACGTTGTGCAGCATTTGATTGGCCACAAAATTTTGTCATAATTTTAACGCATTTTCATTTAGCACAATATTAAAATATTATGGTCTTTTTTGGCATTGTTCGTATTAAATCCTTTTTCAAGCATTTTGTTCTGTTAAGTCTTAAAATTTTCTGAAATGCTGAAAAAAAAAAACGTAAACCAAAAGCTTATGCAACAATTTTCTTACTAATTAAACACAAATTTTATGCCACACCCAGCACAGCAGGAGGCGATGCTCACAAGCCACTCATTGTTCAATGCTGTGAAAAGGACGAAATTTTACTCCTTCTTAAATGTAATAGAAAAGTAAAAGCTTTTGTCTAACACTTCAAGTGCTATTGTCATTTTGGTGTAGCATACTTTTTGGCAATGTGGCAGCTTTTTTATTTAGAATTGTTTTACTTAGCTTTCAGTGCTTTTTGTTTTGTTACTCTGGTACTTTTGCACGCCACACTTTTTGTCACATTTCAAATGTCGGTTATTGCTTTTTGAAAAATACCGCAAGTATTAGAGAATGATGATAAACAGTGAAATGTGGTATTGAAAGTTGTTAGGAAAGTTACTTTTTTATATAATGGAATTTAAATCTTTTATCTTTTTTTATAAGTTTTATTTAATATTGTCCATTTACGTGTATATCTTAAATCTGTGTCATCCAGTCTTTGTAATTCAAACTATCAAATTATCATTCGACATCGAATCACTGTATACGAGAAAAAAAAAACGTTACATTTAGGGAAGTTATTATTTGATGACTTGAAATTGAAATCTTTTGCTACACGCCCTCTCAACTTATACGCCGCTGCCTCAGCGCCCTCACAACAAAAGCAATTTAATTTTGTTTTGGCTTTTATTTATAATTTATGAAGGTTTTAACTATACGACCATAGGTATTTACTTGTTTTGTGTTTTGTTGCCTATTTTTAGGCAGTCTGCTTGTTTGCGTGCACAAAAAGGGTTTATTAAGTAAATTTTATTCGCTGCTGGTGTAACCATTTTGAGAAGATTACCTAAAAAGCTAGGCATATATGAAAGGACATCATTTTTTTATCTTTTTGTGGGTGATGTTTACGTAGGATTTTGTGTGCGTGTCAGCTTTATATTTAATATTGAAGAGTGTAAAAATTAATGGCCTTTGATTTATACAGCAATTGTCAGAGGTTTTATTAAATTAAGTCATAAATGATTGCAGCAGCAGTTAAGTGGAAATCGGAAAATGTGCACATGATATTAAAATTTATTAATATATTTATTATTTTTATGTGTCTGGCAAAAAGGTTCACTATGGATATTTATTTAGAAAAAAACCTTGCTTAAAAAAAATAACCGATTTCTCAAATATGGAGATAACTTTATAAATAACGAGCCTGTAGCCAACGTTTTATAATATTCAATTGTGCGGCAGAGTTTAAAAATTGTTAAGTTTTAAGTAATATAAATAATAAAAACAAGCGCTGGCACTGCGTTGTCACTGCGTTATTAATTAGGAGCCCTTTAAAACTGTTAAAAAAGCACCATTAACAATTTAAGCGCGTCTGCCTTTTATTTTAAGGAATGGGCTTAAGCAAAAAACAAATAAATGCTAGAGACAGATATTTTTGTTGCTGGGCTTAAATATTATTAAATGATTTTTTTGTTTTTTTTTTTTTATATGCAAACTTAAGTTGAGCACATAAGCATTTTATCGAATCTGCCTCTTAGCTGACCTGTTCCTTCACTATAAAAAATAGACAAGGCAGACTAAGATTACTTTATCATCCGGCAGATCGAGATAATTATAATTATTATATCACAAGAAATGAGAGAAATAACATCTGTCACTTACTTTTTGCAACACTTGTTTGTAATACAGCAATTTATAAGTGCTTGATATAATAATTATAATTATCGCGATCTGCCGAATGATAATGATGTTAATGAAAAAGTGAGCACTAAATCATTTGATTGCGTCTGCCTCTTGGCTGCCTGGTTACATCACTTATAAAAAACATAAAAGTAGACAAAGCAGACTAAGTGAGTTAATCGTCAGGCAGATTGCGATAATTGTAGAAATTATATTATAAGAAATGAGAGAAACAACCTCTGCCACTAAGTTATTACTGTAGTTGAAAATTGCTATGTGACAAAAAATTAAACGAAAAATTGAGCAGCAAATAATTTTATCGCGTCTGCCTCTTCTTCACTTATAAAAATCATAAAAATAGACAAGGAAGACGTGTGTGATTTTATCGTCAGGCAGATTGCGATAATTGTAAAGATTATAGCCCAAAATCATTTTATCGCGTCTGTCTCTTGGCTGACTGGTTCCTTTACTTATAAAAATCATTGAAATAAATAAGGAAGACGTATGTGATTTTATCGTCAGGCAGACTGCATTAATTGTACAAATTATATCATAAAAAATGAAAGAAACAACCTCTGCCACTTAGTTATTGCTGCACTTAAAAATTGCTAATCTACAAACGTATTAATGTAAAATTGAGCACTAAATCATTTTATCGCGTCTGCCTCTCAGCTGACTGGTACCTTCACTTACAAAAACCATAAAAATGGATAAGGGAGACTCTTGTGATTTTATTGGTAGGCAGAATGCGATAATTGTAAAGATTATATCATAAAAAATTAGAGAAACAAGATCTGGCGCTTGATTATTGCTGCATTTGAAAATTACTGTATTACAAACATCTGGGTAAGAAATTGAGCCCAAAGTCAAATTATCGCTTCTGCCTCTTTGTTGACTGTTTTTTTAACTTGTAAAACATCAAAGTAGACAAGGCAGATGATTTCAGTGCAGATTTTTTAAAGGCAGACGTCTTGGAACACTTAAGTTGCGATCTATTAAGATTATATCTACATATATAAAAGCAATACCATGCAAATTTTGCTAAGCAAAATTTACTATTCTATTCATTCGGTCATTTTCATTATTTTCCTGGCTATGTATGTATATGGGGCATTTCACTTCAAGTCGGACAGCATTTTGCTCCAGCAGTAACTTTTTTTTTATATTTTTTTTTTGTGCTTTCTAAAACCAGCTTCAATAATTTTATTTAATTTTTTTAACTTTTTTTTCCTATCTATCGAAAATTGAAATCTATTACACAGATCTAAATAAGTTCCAGTACGGCAGTATGGCTGGAAAATTTAAATTTGTGATATCTCGTAAAAAAATAACGACATATAAATGAAGTTTGTTTGGGAAAGATAAAGCTTTTCAACCATGTAATTAAATACATTCAGAAAATTTGGTCTCCTTTAAATAATTAAATAAGTTGACACAAATCAACAATTTTGACACGTATATATTTTAAAAAAGAACGTCTGCCAGTCGTATTTTCAGCTTCTAGAGACAGTACTAAAAACAACGAAATTTTGGGTAAAAACTATAAAATTATTTAATAAAATTTTTTGTTAACATTTTTACAATTGCTGCTTTTAAAAATTCAGTAATGTAAACGTCTGCCTTTTATATTTTCGTTATATGTACTATGTCCTTAACACAATATATCAGAGGCAGACGCTTTAAAATAATCTAAAAGAGTTTTTTTTTTTAATCAAAAAATTTTTTTTCTTTTAAAGCAGCACTTTAGTTCGTAGAAATGTGAACTAAATATTAATACCATTGATGACAAAATCATATACCTAAAATATTCACTAGCTGCCTAGCTACTATTTATTTCAGATTTTGGCAATTAAGATATATGCTTTTTGACATTTGAGAATTCATATTCTACACCATTATCACTAGCATTTTCTACAAATGTTTTGTAAAAGAATTAAATAAATCATTGAAAAATATTTTCACTGATTGCAATCTAATTTACTTATCAATACGGCTAAGTTTTGTCCACTTTTTCCCATTACATAAATTTTTATGTATGAAATCATTTATCAATTCATTTGCTTATAAATGCGCTTTTTTAAATGTGAGGTGTTAATGATTTTTTGTATTAATAAAATTATATAAAAACATCGCAAGTGTTGTGCTTATAATTCAAGAGTTGTGCTTTTAATATTTTTGTTTTTATAATTTGAAATACGGCGTTATTAAATTTTATTTATTACAGAATCCAACGATTTCATTACATTATGTTTTATATAAAGCATACAAAATGATTTTCCATAAAATTGTGTTTTGCGCATACTTACTTACATATATTGTTTTATGCAGCATTTTTTTTAAGCGAATTTCGAATTGTTTGTGTATTTAATATAATTTAACAATTTACGATGTTGAAAAATAATAACAACACTTATCGTAAATATTTAACAAAAATTTGAGTGGCGAGTGTGTTATAAGAGAAATTGGCCATTTGCCGCCAGATGCTTCTTGTAATTAATAATTTGGGAAAATAAGAGATTTTTGAGAACACATTTCTTCGTAGCTCGATAACTATTTTAACTGAAAACTAGATTATGTAAGAAATTTTTAAATATACCACGAATTCTCATCCGAAATCATCTATTTTACTCAAAAAAAAAAAAAAAAAGTGTAAAAAAACTCTAGCACAAATTGTTTGGCAACTTTAGGTCTCTTGTCGCCAATTGTCATTGCTTGTCATCATCCAGACTTAAATACCGACAACTGTACTCATGTTCAACAACAGCAATAAACTTGAAAATCCTTTCATGCTCTTTTGACTTCATTATGATAATCCTTTACAAAAAAAAAAAGAATCGTAATAAAATTCCTTTAACAACAATTTTGTTACTTGCAACATTTATCAATGCCACGCCCATCATCCACGCCCATCAATTTAATTTTTAAGCTAAACTGATTGCAAGACGCTTTTAAGAATTTTAATGTTTGACCTTCTGCGGAAACAAAAAAAAAAAAAAGAGGAAACACTAAATTCTCAAAAAAAAGGTTATCTACAGCACTCACTTTGGGACTGCTTAATGAGAAGGATAAAAGCGAAACACAGTTCAAAAAAAGAAAAATTCTCTCAAGCTTAATGAAAAATAATAAATAAGTTAAGAAAAAATCAAAAGAAAAAAAAAATCCTTTTACCGAACCGCATTTAAAAGGAGTAGCCAAGACAAGATGCTGTGTCTTTTGGGATTCATTAGTCGCATAGCTAAGGATCAGTAAAAGAAAAGAAAAAAAAAACATCTCTTTATTTAGAAAGGACAATTTTTTCAGCTTTATTCTTTTGTTGTTCGTATTTTAAACTAAATTTGCATATACTTTTTGTAGAATTCTCTCGTTCTATACTTTGGCAAATACACGCACAGTTAGCACATAATTTGTACAAATGTTAAGGCAATGAGGAAGAATTGTAATTTGACAAGTACGGCGGTGTATAACCCAGATTTAAATTGTGCCAAAAGGGATTAATTAGCGTGTCCTTTTTTCTTCTTTTATGGTGTTTGTGTGCACACTTGCTTGCGGTAGCAGTAAAGAATTTGTTTCAACCCCTCGAAAAAAAACATAATTGAAATTAAAAGGCGCGAAAATTTTTTGAAGGTTTTCAACAGCATTTTCGAGCAACACTAATTTAAAATTAATAACATTTTTGTTACTTTAAATGGGTTTTTAAAAGATTATTAAATTTAATGTGAGGCTTAGAAAAATTATAAAATAAATGCAGCATAATTTTTATTAATTTGGGTACCTGTAATTATTTTTTTTTATGTCTCATACTGAGTTTGAAAGCATGAAAGCGCCAGCATGTCATCAGAAGCTAATGTTCAGCTGAAGTGTCTAAAGTATACTATATCTCACACAATAACTGACAAGTACATCTGTAATATTGTTGTCCTTAAGATAGTTTAGGGTTTCTATTCAATATTGAGAATTCGCTAATAGGTACATTTTTCAAAAGGATTTAAATTTGTCAAAATTGCTTGTTAAGCTTGATGAAAGTGATCTGATAATTGCACCCGAACTTTTTACTTTCTAAGAGTTTGTTCCACACAACTAACATAGAACTAGGGAACGTTAACGTCATTTGATAGATATTTAGCTTCCTGAAGGGACAGTCGATGCCAGCGTATTAGAGCTGCTAGATGCTTTGCGTTTATAGTCATACTGGTTTGTTAACTTGGGGTAACAGCTATAGGTACGAGAAGTCTTTTCATACAGCCAATATAATCTAATATGCTTATGAGCTGACACTGAAGCTTCGTCAGACATATACCAATCCCACTCGGCATGTTACATTGCAGAAACGTACCAGAAATGTTTCATTCAAAATATTGCAAACGAAATGTTACAGGAACCTTTCTTTTATATTTCAACTGTAATGTATCACATGCAATCAGTCTAAAGTGTTTCTGAAAAGTGCCAGATTCAGAGTTACCTGAAACTTTTAGATGCTATCTTTCTGGCACTTTATTTACGAAACCACTCACATGTAATCATTTTGAAGTGTTTCTGAAAGGTTACAAATTTAAAGTTCACTAAATTTTGTAAGTGAATTTCAAACAATGTCTTATGATTTTCTGTTTGATAATATGTTAAGTGCAGTTAATTGTAAATTATAAATTAAGAAGCATCACAAAAAATTACAGCATATTAGGTATCAATGCAAGTGATGGACAGTAGCATGCCTAGGGGCAGTCGTAACCACTTGGGGTGGAAAATTGGTCCTCATTTTTAGTAGAACAACAATTTTGTAAATGTTGTGAACCTTTTTTTTTTTGTTTTTTAGTAAATAAAAAATAGTTCGAGGGGTATATGCTAATGATTTTGTAGTTCAATGTGAAATATTTCTCAATTTGCTAAGGTTTTTCGACTATCAAAATTGAGGATCTTTTTTTTTAGTCGCAACATTTTTTTCAATGTGAAAAACAGACAATTTTTGCTGTTGGTGGGGGGGAGGGGGGGGCAAAAAATTACTTTTTTGCCACGAGCTCCCAATTTTCACGGTACGCCACTGGTGATGATAAGTGTAAAATGAAACAATTATTCCGAGTTTCGATGACGCAGAGCAAAAAAGGGTTCGATGACAAACTAAAATATGTATGGTTTCTCACCTTAATTTTACAATATTTCTGTACCGTTTCACGTTCGAAATGAAATTAAAAGACGGCCATTAATACATTATAGAAAGTTCGGAAATGAAAGATTTCCGAAACGTAACTGAAACTTTGTACGATTTCAAATGAAAGATTTCTGAAAGGTTTACGAAACGTTACATGCCAATTGGAATGCAATATGGACATAAGCATTGGCTAAAGAATGCGTAGGTACTTCCCAAATGAATGTCACTCTGCTGCCAGTATTTTTTTGCAATTGACAATATCCTATCTAAATGTGATAAAAAAATCGAGAATTGATTCCGCTTTTGTTCATATTTGAGCTACCCTAGATACCCGATGCTAAGTTGTGGCAATGATTAGCTCACCCATACGCTTGTGGGTTAAGCAGTCGCTTTTGCTTTGTGAATTTAGAGAGAAGCACAAGCAAAAATTTCCTGATTTAGTGGGAAATGAGACCACAGTAGTCAAATAGCAATTTATGGAGAAGCATTAGTTATATCAAATGAAACTTTCAATATTATAGAAAGTATTTTTTTACGAGTTCCAAAATTGCTATTTCATTAGGAATTTCTCTTGATGTCATAATCTGTCTACAACGGGAATAAAATTTTCATAAAGACTTTGTATTAAAATGTGGTTTAATATAAAATGGTAATACTTTGGAAAAGTTAACTCATAAGTACTTAGCTCATACATATTCAGTTATTGCTTGCTCATCATTTAAAAAAAGCTTGCTGGTGCTTTCAGTATTCAACCACCTCCCTCTCCAAAAAAGATATTATGTATTTGTCCCTATTGAATTCAAATTATTAAAAAGCTTACTCAAGGTCATAATATTTTGTATTAAACCTAATAATTTCTGGACAATACCTATCCCTCTTAGAAAAAATGAAAACGAAGCAGACGATTCCCACAAAATTTGCTATAATAATTCGAGTCCTTTAAATTTATTCATAAATGCATAATTCCTCATAAATAATAACTTAAAATATGCAACAATCATCGGACACAAATTAACCTATTCAATATTCTTGACATTCCTTTGTGAAGCAACATTTATTTTTGAATGTCCGCAAATATGCATTAAATTTGAACTGAGTCATCCTTTTGATGATGTCCTTTTAAAAATAACTTTAAATTCAAGTTAAATCCATTTAATATTCTGCCAGTTCACTTCATGACTTTATTTAAATGCACGTGCTCAAAGGCTCAAAAGGTTCTATCCAGCAAAAAAAAAAAAGGATACGAAGAAAATCCTTAACAACCGAAATAAAGGAAAACTACATTAAGCATGATTAATGGCATGGAAGAGTGATTTTCAAGCAAATAAACGTAATTCATATGAAAAATTAACAACTTCAACAACATGGAACAGTGACGACATTAAAAAAAAAAACAAATTTTTTGCTCATCTTTTTTTGGGTTTATACAACTGAAATTCAATGAATTTAAATTAGCTACAAAATGAAGGACTAAAAAATATTCAGAAATACAGTATATAGCAAAGGAATAAAAATCACTTCAATCTTTAAAAAAAAAACGAATAGCCACAAGAACGAAGCATCGGTTGAATTTTTTTTCTTCTTTTAAAAAAGTTAAAAGAAAATTGAATTTTGCTTTTTACCCACTACTTTCCCATTTTCTTTTTCGTTAGTCCTTTTTGTATTTCCTATTAAAATCAGTGACCAACACTGCTCTACTTTTTACGATATTTCTATACAGACAGTCACACAAAGTTTATGGCGTCGACCCTTAGGACATTTGCTTAGTGTGTACGCTACCAAATGCATTTAAGGATAAAGAAAGCAGTGGTATCAGCAACAAGCTACTGCAGCAACAGCATTCAAAAAAAGAGTACCATCAAAGGACACTTCAGTTTATTGCTGCTGGAAAATTATTTAAAAACGTTGTGCTTTGCCAATAGCACTCTGGGATGCGCTTTGATCTTAGATTTTCATTTATTGTAAAATTTTTTTTTTTTTTTGTTACTGTGCACTTTTTTATACAACATAAATAGTACACTAAACTTTTTGTGCAGTTTGCACAACTCAACACAGTGTTGGTTTTGCTTGAAAGATGAAGACCATAGAATTCTAATTGATTTGGGATATTTTTTTTTTAAGAAAAAATTGCCGAATATGAAATTTATTTGTAAGAAAAAAAAAAAAACAAATTTAAAAATGAAATCACTCAAAATAAATTTAGGCAATATCCCTTTATTTTTATTGCAACAAACACTGTTAATTTTTTTCCATTTTCTAAAGAACACAAAAATTATTTTTCAATAAAAGGCGAAAGAAAAAACAGTCATATTGGCGGAATAACAAAAAAGGACATTTTAGGACATACGGCTTATACTTTTTATTTATTTTCATTTTCAACGCACTTTTAGCTGTTGCTGCTTAAAGTTAAAGCACTATTGATAATGTTAGCAGCACTGCTTTTTGCCACTAAATAAATGTTTCGTTTCAAGGATTTTTTTCGGGAAAACTCATAAAATGTGTAAAGTACTCACACACACTCTACTGGTATTGGTATATAACTATTTTTGGTTTAAAGTGTGTGCGACATATTTTGTCTGTCTAGTTAACGTAGCTCTTGAAACTTAAATTGAAAAGGCTGTGTCAATGTAGACCTTCATAAAAATTATTTTTTTTTTGGAGCAACAGGAAATTCAATTTAATTTCTTTGCCGTAAAAGAGGTTTTTATATAAAAAAAGGGATTTGAAAGATATCTGAGAGGGGTTGCTTCGCTGTAAAATTTTATGGTTTGGTTATTTAATGGTTAGCTTTTCTGACCCATGAGACTTTTAAGATAAGAGTAATTTGAGCTAGTTCTCAAAGTGAACTAATAATAAGTTAATAATATTTGAATTCATATGTGGGGAATCCGCCTCCACTTGAATTGTACACCAACCCGACGCGTATTCACACTTTGCTTCGCTTGTGATAATTGACCGAGTTTAAAAATTGTGTCTAATGCACCAACTAATAAACAAATAAATTGAAAGTGCGCTTCTCAGAACTTTTGTTTACTTTTAATTGTTTTGTTCTTTCATCATTCCTCTCCCTTTTTACGAATGTACTGATGTTAAATTTGGAAAGTACTTTTCTAAGTCGAGCCAACTTTTGAAGTTTTTAGATATGAGAACTTTAATTTCAATATAAGTATATTTTTGTATTAACCTTTAGCGTCACCACTTCAATTTTATAACAATCCGGCGCATTGGGTTCTTTCACGACCTCATGTTGAAAAAAATTTATCCAAATCAAATTTTTAATTCCAGGCATCAAACCAGTAAGCGAGTGTTGAGATGACTCTACTTTCTGAAATTCAATGATTTTTAGGGATATTTTTAAAAAATTGTTTGTGCAACATGAAGCTAAACTTAAGTATTTATTTGAGCAAAAAATGATTTCAATGTTTTTGTGGGGTCGTGCACAACACCATGGTACCGTTAAGGGTTAAAATATATTGGAAAACGTTTTAAAAATTCTCTAAATGTACCAAAAAACTTTCAACGTGAAAAATACGATTGTTCGTAAAATGTCATCAATGTCTTATATTCAATATAATATCGACCCCTGTGCGCGAAATTATCGTATGTGCCAAAAACCAAATTTTACAGGAGAGGGTTTTTTCTACTTTTTGTGCTTTAGCTATCAGTACAAAACCAAAACTTCCATGTCAATTTTTGGCGTAACTATTAGAATTTCAGCTACAATATTTTACCAGGTGATGCGTAGTGGGGTATAGATTAAATTTGCATCAAAAAGTCAATTTCGAAAAAATGGCACATACGATAACTTCGCGCACAGGGGTCGATATGTTTCTTGTTTAAAGAAAGCCTATGAATTTTGACATATTTTGAATGAGCTTAAATTGTCTATAATTCAATGAAAAATATATAAAAGTATATGAATAAATGAATTAATTAATAAATTTATAAATGAATAAACGAATAAATAACTAAATGAATTATAAATGAACTTATGTTTAATTGAACAAACAAATAAATGAATAAGTGAATAAATGAATAAGTGAATAAATGATTTAATGAACTTTTGGATAAATGAATAAATAAATAACGAATAAACGAATAATTAAATAAATAAATATATCAATAAATTAATAAATGAATAAAAGAATAATTAAATAATTAAATAATTGAATAAATAAATAAATGAGTAAATGAACAGATATTAAATGAATTTTAAATTCAACAAATTCAGTCAACACTTTCCTTAAGATTTTGCTGAAAGTGTTAGAGAATAACAGAATATTTTTTTTAAATTAATTTTAGTCGGGGGAAGAGCTTGTTACAACTACAGTGCGACCTCGGTCAACGCAACTAATAAAAACCATGCCTGTTGCAATAACCGAGTTAGTTGCAATGACTGAGTTAAAAAATCTTTAGTAATTGGGTGTAGGTACTTAATAATAAAAAAACATTAAATTAAAAACAACGTTCATTCATCAAAAGGAAATCATTCATTTAATCCATTAAGCTAAATTTTACATATGTATGTACATTAGTTAAATAAGGAACAAACAAATTAATAACGTGTTACAATATTTTGAAAAAGTCTGCATCTTCAGATTTGATTTCTGGTTGTGAAAGAACCACCTTAACTTCATTTGTGTCTGAACCTTCGCTTTCTTCAGTATTAAATTAATGTTTATTTGCCATGTAAACTGTTAACATAGTTTTCTAGTTCGTTAATGACCTAGGAGGTTTTGACTTCCCAATTGCCAGTAACTTAACTTTATGCTATCCGGATACATTTGTGCACGCAAGAAAAGTTATTCGCTCCTTGCTTACTTTTCGACCAGGTGCTCGTTAAAGAGTCCTAAAGTTTTGTTTGGCAAAGTCTAAAAATCAGACCTGACTCATCTGCAATTATAAATCTGATCGGGAACAAAGTCCAGCTTTTCAATTTTATCCCTAAATTCCTATAAAGATTGTTGCACGAGCTCCGCCTTGTTCGATAACTTTTCCCCACAGATTTCAGCAAGCGGATACCATAACGTTTTTTGAAATTATAGAACCAGATGGAATTGTCGAGCTTTTTCTGCTTTCAGCTTTCTGCTGCACATAAAGAATATTCAAATGACAAATGTTGCAATAAGCGAAGTAATTTTTTAGAAAAGTTACACTTACTGAGTCTGTAATGTAAGAAATTTGATTGTTGCGCACATTGAGGAGTTGCATTTATCGAGGGTTCCGTTGACCGAGGTCGCACTGTACTTATTTAACTAACCCTAACCGTCCTGACAACATTTATATACGTAGACTCTTGATGAGGGTACCCGGGTACCCGTGAGTATTTTAAATGAAAAATGGAGAGTCATAAGTTACATAAGCGTCTACTTGCTACTGTGTAGGCCTATCATAATGAATAGGCAATAAAAGGCAGCGAGGTTAATTCTTTCATTGGAATTTTGCTGATTATAAGTATACAAGCAATGATCCTCCTACACTCTGTGGGGCAATTGCAGTCAGTGGCGCCGAAGAACGTCACGTCTTTCGGCGCTGAGTCGCGATATATGTTATTTAAGCAAGTTTTACGTGTCATTCGCTTTGACAAAGCGTTTACAAGCTCACAACGAAAATAAACAGACAAAGCCGCTCCCACTTCCATATTATTCGGATGAAAACGTTATTATGAATAAGCAATTATTTCCATATAAAGGATTACCCCAAACTTTTCGTATCAGCCAGCAAAATATGGAATCAAAATATTTTCGTTGTGTAACACAGCCGATAGCTATTCTTTCTTTAAAATTATTGATTTTTACAAACAATTATGGTGTGAGTGTGACAACAGTCAATTTTTTATTTCACTACCGTGAGCTACGAGTTAGATGAATAAGTTTCATCGGTAACCTTCGACATAACAAAGCTTACATTCTAAGAGAGCTATGGCCAAACTCCACAGAAGATATAGAAACATCCCGATATGCATTCAACAAAAATGGAAATTTTTATCTGTTGTGACCAAGAAGAAGAAAAGCGTTTCTCCTTATCAACTATGCATTATTTACAAGGAAAGCCAGATGTAAATGAATAAGAGGAGATAAATGACCTATACAACAAAGCCAAAGGTGGAATATATGCATGTAATGGACCAGATGATGTTTAAACATAGCACTTAATGTAGAACAAATAAAAAATGACCATTGAGCATTTTCAATATGCTGGACGTGATTGTGTTAGATGTATTTTGTTTCTAGTCAAGTCTCCGTTCAAGCACCATAAATTGAGATCACTTGGCTAGGAGTTGGCAACGGAAAACAGTAAAGGCTTAGAAGCGAATAAAACGATACGTCAATGTTTGGGCTGGTCTTGCCCTTATGCGCCAAAAAAAACTTCTCTGAACCAGTTGGCCCAAACTCAGCAGGGTAATTGGGTACAACTGAGCAAAATAAAACAGGTCGGTTCCCATCGAAATTTCGCCGCTACATTTGCGTGGGTATTGAATCTAAATTTGATCGAAAGACACGCAAGAAATGCAATGGCTGCAAGGGGCCAATGTGCAACAATCTCACCAAAATTAGAACACTATGCTGCATTAGCTGCTGAATTGACATTGCTTTTAAAATTATTTCTAGTAATACAAGGTTTCTTCTAAATCAATCAGTAATCAATAAAACAAAGAAACAAACCGAAAATTGCTCATTATTTCACATTTTTCATACCAAATGTATGAAGAAATTTACGGGTACCCGGGTACCCTTATCAGGAGGGTGTGGAGTATTCAAATTTGGATCGGCTCCACAGCCGAGAACACGATCATAGAAAGCTAAAAAATACGAAAATCGATAGAAAACGAATATTTGTAAGATGTCATGGAGCCTCAAAGTTGTATTTTTTTCGGTTTGATAAATATGTGACTTCAAAGTCCGTTCGGGTACCCAAGTACCACCCGTGTCAGGAGGGTTAGGGTTAAATTGTTATAATTTTTCATTTGTTAACAATATACATTTTTTTTAGTACGCTTCGAAAGTTAATGTTATAAAGCATTAAAAATACAAAATTCCGACACTTATCGGATCAGTAAGACTGGAGGTAATAGACTTCAAATATGAGTAGATTTGAGAAAATCTAGACAATTATCGAAAATTCATAAAAGGATATTTTCGAAAAAAAAAAAATTTCAGCAAAATCGAAATATACGTGTCAAGAAATTTTATCTACTTATATAAGAGATTTAAAAAAATTTCGGGCGATTCTAAATTATTAAGTCTAAAATGGTGTGCAGTGGGTAAGAGAATGACCGATTTACGTACTTTACCTCTGCAAATGATCAATATAAGAAGATTTGCTATGATGATGTTTTTAGATACAGAATTTCATTATAAATGATTTGGTGTGGGTTTTTTTTTGAAAATATTTAGTATATTTTATATTAAATAGAAATAAGAAAAAAAATCCTTCGATTGCCTTCACTCCAGCGCAATCGTGTCTTAATGAATATTTTATTAAAAAAATCACATCAGCAATTATTTTCGCTGCATTTGCATCCGAAGCAGCCAATTGGGAAAGCTAACTTTTAAAGTGAAAAACTTTCACTTTTATGCATCCTCCTTAACACTTCTAAAATTTGGTGTTTTCTTTTATTTTCTCCGTTGCACTTTTCATGCTATCTGAGTAGCATTCACTGCCTCTCTTTCTTTTAATCAAAATTTATTGCGCACTTCCTTTGTTGCATTCAATTACCGAAAACACTAACGTTAACTTTTGCTGGCCATTACAACAATTATTTATTTCCCTTTTGCTTAAGTTGTTATTCTTTCTACTCTATGTATTTCAGCTTTTGTTTTGAGATATATTTTTGTATTATTTTGTATTTGATTTTTGTTTCGTGCTGTTTGTTTTGTTTCATTTTTTCTGTAGTGTTTTTTTTTGTACATTTGGTATAAATTTAAATTACGGAAATGGCCGAGTTATATCCGGCTTCCGGCGCATAATCTACATCATTTCCGTTTAAAATTATTTACAAAGCATTTATGTTTAGTTGCCCATTTCTTATTTCATCTGCATTTCTCTTGGTAAATTTTTTTTTTCACTTTATTGCGCAACGACCGAGCCGATTATCTTTTTCTCATTTTGGTTTTCTTTTTTTGTTTTGTTTTGGGTTTTGCTATTCTAAATTGCATATTTTTTGGCGTTGGAAAATTTTTTCTGTTTTATTTTTAATGTAGAAATAAAGGAAGTGGAAATTTATGAGCAATAGTTACTTTTATTACCATTTCGAAATTTTTTTACTTTTCTACTTCTTCTATTTACCCGAAAATAGCACTAAAAGTGGCCAAATTATTTCAAATTTAAATGTGTTGTTGATTTGATTTGAATTTTTCGCCTCAAAAAATTTGTGTAAAGCAGCAGAGAATATATATAAAATAGATTATATTGTTCGTTCTTATAACAAAATTAAGTAAACAATATATTAAACTATTTGCCATAGTAAAACCAATATTTATAACATAATGAAAAAACAAAACTTTTAATATATTAGTAACTAGCAGATGCCCGCGACTTTGTACGCGTAGCCTGTTTTTCTGCGAAGGCAAACAATTTAATTTTTTTTAATTAGAGCTACAGTCAATTTTGATTCTTCTTCACAATCTAGAGTTGTTGTTGTTTTCTCTTCCATAAATATACGATTGCATTGCCATGTGAAAGACAAACAACAAAGCCTAACTAACACATTCAATTAGCCCAGTTCACATTATCATACATGCTGTCCAACATGGCTTGACAACATCAATGTTCGATAATGTGAACTCTAGGAATGACCGCTTGACACACTTGTTGGATGGATTTCTAAAATTGTTGATTTTCCTGCTGGCTTGTCCAACCATACAACCTGTTTGAGATGAATATCAAGCCTAGTGAACATTTTTCATTTTAAATAGGATTTCATGCAGTTTACTTCGATGTGGACGCTCATAAACTGTTCTGCAATTGATGTTTGATGGCATGCTCGATAATGTGAACTCAAAGCAATATTAACAGTCACACATGTTGTCAAGCCGTGTAGGACAGCATGTGTGTTTTCTATGTGTGAACCTACTGTAATTTTTTTCGTTCTTCATTGTTCAAAAATTCCGCATTGTTGTGTTGACAAATTGAGAATGAGAGCGAGAGCGAGAGTAAAATTCCGTTTTTTGTCTTCCATTGCATTGCCATATAAAAATAAAACGCACACACCATTACTAACCCACTAACTTGCCATTAAACGATTTGTTATGCTTACATGCTTCTTTCTATGTGTGAAATTCATTTTTTTTAGCAATTTTAAAACTTTAATATTTTGATATTTAAAAGGAATATCGTTATAACTTTAATTCTATGTTAAGACCAAGCGCCTAAGAAAGATGACTAAAAAAATTTGATCGAAATCGATTCAGTAGATTTTGCGTGAATCCCGTTCATCGAAAACGGCTATCATTTTATTTATATAGATGTGGGGAGTTCTGCTCCCTGCTCGCTTTGCTCTCCAACCCCTCTAATCTACTTCGCAGAGTTTCTGTTTTCTTTGAGAACTAAATTTTTCTTATTTTTTAAAACTATATAATTGAATTTTATCTTTAACGACTTAAAGTATGGAATGAAATTTTTATTTTCTTCTTGTATTTGTTTTGTCTTGGTCGTGTTTGTTTCTCTTTTCATTATTCGCAAATTTTTTGACACCGTAAACTATTTAATATATGTATATCTTATTAAAATAAAATAATCATTTTTATAAAAACGTTATCTAAATTTTCGATATTTCACTCAGAAGCAACAAGGCTTTAGTTTTAATCATTTTTTATGTCAACTTTATGTTGAACAATAATTTTAATGATGTCTTAGTTCAGTTCAGTGTACTCAAATTTCTGCAATAATAGAGAAAGCGTAGCTGTTGAAACACCTTCATAGAACTTAGAAAACTTCGATAATAACTGGAAGCTACCTAAAATATCTAAAAGAATTTTGAAATCAAGGCTTTTGCTTTGATGAAATTTTTCAGCCGGAAATTATTACTTTTTTGTTTTAAATTTAATTTATTTTTAATAGATAAACGTTAATCCTTGCCGCAGTGAAGAGTTTTTTTTTTGTTTTCACAGTCTATTTAATTTAATTAATTGCATGTTGAGTGCGCATAATTTGAATGTTGCGTTCATTTTAATTACATTCACTTGCCGTGTTACACAAAATTATTATGTGAATAAAATTAAGCAGGTAAAAAAGAATTGAACAAATTCCAGTAAACGACGTGTTTATCAATTGAGTGGCGAATTCAAAAAAAATAAAAAAAAGATTGTTTAAAACCAATGCTCTTAATTAATATGACAGTAAAATTAAATGTTTTGAAAAAAAGTGTTTTGATCGAAATGCAGCAAAGTGTGTTGTGCTGCGTGTGCTTGCTTTAGTGGGTGCTGATTGCTTGTAATTAAATTAAAATTCTTTAAATTGTGCATTTTTTTTTTTCAATATTTGCTGCTCATTTCATTAACTTTATTAAGCTCATTATGTGAACACAAGCATAAATTTAATGAAAATTTAAATGTTGTTATTAAATTAAATGCCTAAAAATATGTTGCAATTATTATTTAACAATATTAAATTGGCAGTTAAGCTGTTGACATGCATCAGGGGTTTTGGTATTATCGTGTTGAAAACTGCCTCGTGCGTTAGCGTATAAACAAATTCAATTAAATTGTAAATATTACATAATTTTTTCTTTTGCCACAAATTATGTAAATTTTATTTAATTAAATATTAAAAAGTTATTTAATTATTTATTTATACATTAAAATTGTAATATCAAACTTAAAACAACATATTTTTTATATTGTTTGTGTAGGGAAGGTTTCATATTGCAATGTTTTAAAAACATAAAAGTATAACATAAACACAAGGTGGCACAAAAGTTATTTCATGTCTTCATAGGTTTTTTTTTGGAATTTGTACCTTGTGGTATTATATTATTTCGTTTTGTTAAATAAGAAGTTGCAAAATTCACAAGAATACACAAAATTGTGGCATAATTCAACAGAGATGAGAGCATAATGTGAAAGTCAAACAATTCAATAAAGATCTGTTATACATACATACTTATATACGCTTAACCAGTGGTGCATCTTGAAAAATCTTCCACCCCTTCCTAAAACCACATTTTGTAAATAAGTTTTTATTATAAAAAACGCTTTGGATAAAATTTTCCAAATGACTTGGGTGATGAAGACTTATCAGCGATGTCGACAATGTCTTAATATTATTAATTAGAGCAATAAAAGGATTCTGATTGTTACCGGTTCAACTTTTGCCATACATTTCATCAATGTGACTGAAAGTCTAGTAGTCACTGATAGCTTTAAAAATCCTCCTGACCATACCGATTTTAGTTGCATCTTGCGAAAGATCATTTAGAAAGCTGAAATTGCTATAATTGAGCGTGAGATTAGCCATGAGCTAACATAGACTATTAAGTCCTGCGATTATTTCGATAGAAAGTAAAGCAACTGGAGTGCATTATCAATGAATTCGCAGAGACTAAGCAAAGAAAAGTTAAAATCAATATAAATATAATAATGGATTTTTATATCCATCAATGTGCGCACATCACACAAAAAGTACTTTATCGATTGTGATCAAATTTATTTAGTTTAATTCTTCAGATGCTTGGTCTCAGTCTCGAATAGCATTTCTTACGATATTCCAATTTACAATTAAGTTATAAAAGTTTTGAAATTGATTAAAAAAAGTTATTTGCGCAAATAGAAACAAGCATGCAAGCACAGCAAATCAATTTATGACCAATTAAGGTATTTGTGTGTT
The DNA here is from genome assembly GCA_949775025.1 of Tricholauxania praeusta. Taxonomy (NCBI): domain Eukaryota; kingdom Metazoa; phylum Arthropoda; class Insecta; order Diptera; family Lauxaniidae; genus Tricholauxania; species Tricholauxania praeusta. The sequence goes on along the minus strand of OX459030.1, from coordinate 121,048,189 downwards.
TGCGTTTTGTTTTTGGTTTTTCTATGGTGTAAATATACAAGGCGAATTCGTTAGGGAGAAGAAATTTTAGTCATTTTGAGAGCGTGAGAGTGATTTGACTTTCAAAAATCACTCAATAACATATAATAAATATGTATCAATGTGAATGTGATTGGGGAGAGGGAGAACAATTTTTTTTAATCTTCCTCTTTAATGTATTTTCTGCGAACTCTTGTTTATTTTGAAAAAAAAAACAATCAGCCGATAATACGAAAATATATGAACACTTTTTGCGAGTATATGAGAGAGTGTTAATTAAATTTGGATTTTTGCCGGTAACCTCCGTAGCATATTTGATTTAAAAATTTGTGTAGTTTCTGTAAAAAACTTGAATGGTGCAATAATTGTCGCTGATAGACCTATGATTTCATCTGGAGTATAGCTAGCGTATTATAAGCGGCAGATGTTGGATCACGGGATCTTGTTTTTTGGAAAAATTTCAAGAGTTTGAAGATGTCAAAGAAATTCTCAATTTTGCAAATGAATTCATTTTAATTACAAACTTAATAAAACGAAATTTAAATGTCTTAACTAAAAGCAAAATTCAACGTATTTGATTAAATAAATTGAAATGTCTTAACTAAAGACGAAATTCAACGTTTTTGAATAAATAAAAAGTAGCCAAATATTAAAAAACTAGTTTGCGCCACCTTTTACAAAATCATGTAAATGAAATATTTGGCAATCGCTGAAGTGTGCAATTTTATTCAACATTGTTAGTATTAGGCTAAAGCCACCATACAAGAGCTGAAATATTAGACATTGCATATTTTTAGGCTATAATCACAATAAATTTCCACATTGTTTATATTGCACTTACTAATTATTATTGATTGATTTTATGTTTTTTGTTTACTTTCAGATAACTCAAATTTCATACATTTACAAAGTACATATAATTTACTTTGATGTAGTTCAAATAAACAATTTTTATGATGTGGTAAGTAAACTATTGTGTTTGAAACATTATTTTTTAATTGATGATGGGCTCATATTTTGGCAATCGTTTTCACAAGTGCTGAGCACTAAAATTTTTAAACTTAAGTGTTTTGCAGAAATTTTATTTGTTTTTGTTTTGGAGACTGATTATTATTAAATAATCTTCATCTGCTCCTATTTGTACATAAGGAAAAAAAAAATTTAAAAAAATATTATAAATAAGAAAAAAATCATATTTTCTTCATTTTATTGGCCAAATTTCGAAAAATTAAAATTTTGCAGCTCTGGTAGCAACCTTAGTCCTTTTTTTTAATTTTTTTAAATGAGTATACACTCGAATATAAATAAATTTTCGAAAATCGAGTGTACTTGCCAATTATTTGAACTTGTCTAATGTACATGTGCGTAGAAATCTACACACAAGGAGAAACAATGTAAGTTTTTTTTGAGAAGCAGATGAACGTTAATGGAACATTATTTTGATTGAACTTTACAAACACTAGCAGACACCGATATTCATGTGAACTTACACAAATTAGTCAAAGCTTCATAAACAAACATGACAAAGACAACAAATGGAACGATTAAGCAATTCAATTTTGGCTTTTACCACTTATATAAATATTCATAAACATGGCCTCATCAGATCAGGTTTTGGTTAATTTGTACAAATTTGAACCCCGAATATTCCATGAATTATATTTGGGCAGCCGCTTTTAACAATTGAGCCATGAAAGCTTTTCCCCACGAGGTGTATAAAGGCAGTTTTTATGTATTGTCTGGGTTCAAGTCTATGTACATGTTAAAAAAAGTACAGTGAAAAGCGGGCGAAGACCGCTGTGAAGCCGGCATTGGACATATTGGAGAATGCCGAAGTCTGCTCACTTATCCTTACATAATAAAATTTCAAGAATATCGGAAGTGAGGGCGTTAAAGCAAATAATATCCTTAGTTCATCCTAGGCTAAAATGTTTCATTCTAACACGCTTTGGATGAATTAGTTTTGCCTAGGAAAAACTAGTTTATCCTAAGAACTAGTTTGGCCGGTAATATATCCAAAGCGTTGCATTTTCAGAATACGTTTGTTCAACAAAAAAACCTTGAATTTTTTTTTACGAAATTTGGGTTTAATTATAGGTAGCTGAAATTTTGATATGATGTAAATGGCACTCTGTTCGAAAGTCTCACGACTAAAATAAATTTTATCATTGAAATTTTAATATTCTGGTTACTGAAGGATCATAAAACCAATATAAAATCTATTTCAAAAAGGAAAAAGCAGCTTAGACTTATGCCAAATGAAATATAGAACAATTTCCCATTAATTCAATGTGAGATTTCGGTGCCGTTTTTTTCCAACTTGTTAGTAACTGTTAAGGTATTATTAATTTTTAAAGGCGAAATTCATATTTTATTTAGAACTAATGAAAAATTAATCATTACTTCATTTATCTTAAGACGACTTTTGCTTGTTTTTTCTTTTATATAGAAATTATACATACGAAGTTATTTTGATAAACCAGTAACATTTGGTCTCATCTTTATAGGTATCTATGTGTTTTATTGTGAACTCAAAATCTAACAAAAAGTTTTAATTGCTATAGAATATTTGATTTGAATTCAAATTTCTTGAAAAACTACAAATTCTCAACTTTCATAAAAGTTTCTAAGTATTTAGTAGGACTACATTTCTTAAAAACCATTTGAAACATGCAACGGTAGAGATATCAAAAATTAATCTCAAAGCAGTTGGGGTTGTGCACTTATTCAACCTTTGTGTACAACTTAAGAAACTTTTTCAAAAATATTTCAATAAAAAGAACTAATGGGTTTATGAAGATATTCTTAATTGAAGTAAAAATTTAAATGTCATTTATGTATTTGCTAATCCCAAGGTTAATATAAAGCTTATGAGGTCTATAATTCATTGATTGCTGTACTGAAGAAAAGTTACTCAAAGCTATATAAAAATATTTTGCATAAAATTTGGAGACAAAATTTTCTAAGAATAAAACAAAAACTTTTCCAAAAAGTTGTATGAGATCTCGAATATTATTTTCTTAAGAAAAAAAAAATCAAATTTTATTCTCTTAAAAAGTTAAATTTTTCAGAAAAATTGCAGTAAGCGGTCAAATTTGAGAGCAGTTGTTCAAATCAACTGGAGTCCAATTTTCGTGTAATTTTGTGAGCAATTAACTTATATTTTAGTCTCGGTGATAATATTATGGTCCAATTTGTTCCCAAAGGTTTTTTTTTCTTTTTCGTAGTAAATATTTTACGGTTTTGGTTATAATTGTTGAATTTTCTGTTACTGGTCTCCAAAACGTCTGTCTTGCAAAACTGCTTCATACTGAAAAGAGCAACATGAGGAGCTAAAACTAAAGATTTTTTCATTTAATTTCTAAGAAATAATAAAAATATATTACCTTACTCAACAAAGTTTTTAAGTACTTAACTGCCGAGGATAATAGATTTAAAATTTCAAATTACGTATAAGACAAATTTGAATTTCAAGACAGTGTTGCCATATTGCAGCACTAGCAAGCGATACGAATATTAAAAATATTTCTGGTAAAATCAATTTTCACATGTGCTCCGCTGCTGCTTCTACTAAAGACGTTAAAAATTGAAAAAAAAAAGAAACCTAATGAAATTCTGAGCAGCTTTATTTTTATGCTGTTATTTTAGTCATTTGGCGCATCATGATTTCTCTGTTGGTAAAGATTTTTTTTTTTTTTTTTTTTTTTTTCTGTAAGGAGTTTGATGTTGCCGCAGCAGCAGCATCGCTTGGTTTTATTTTAATATTTCATAAGCTTACTTAAGATGCCCTTGAAACAAAAGCTGATTTCATGCGATTTATTTCGTTTCTCTACCAACAGCTGAATTTGATTTAACATCAGTGGCAGCAATAGCAGCAGCTGCCACATATATGAGGTAGCTGTCGCTACTGCTGTTGATTTTGCATACTCTTACAATTGAGTTTCAAAAAAAAAAAGTGAAGGAATGAAGTATTTTAATAAATCACATCAGCGCACTTTGTTTTAAAATGGTAAATGTAATAAAATATAACAAAAGAAAAAAAAAAAACTCCATCGACTGAAAGCGCAAAATATGTATGTAACAATAGCAAGTGTGGGAGGAAAAAACAAAAATGTAATTTATGCGCCATTTATTCATATTTTAAACAATTATTTATACAAGAATGTAATGAAAATATGTATATTCAAACATATATTTTTATTAGTATGCAATACCCATACATGTGAACGCCCGTGCATATGTAAGTATATCAATATTAAGGTGGATGTGCACAGCAAAATTTAGAAGTTCAAGCAAAGAACTCCGTCAACGCGTAAAGTACACAAGAATACTGCTGCTATATGACACTTAAAATACACTAGAATGTCGAAATAATGTAGCTATAATGAATTCTGAATGACACAAAAATGTAGCAGAGTTGTCAGAGCGACATTTCAACTATAAAATAAACGGCACAATATAAACTCTAAGGCAACACTAAGAAGTCACATGATTGAAATTAGAATAACTTTAGCACAAGGAAAATAATTGAAATACTTCTAAATTACAAATGGCGCGAAAATGATACTAAAACGACATTAGAATTAAACTTTAATTACACTAAATAACACTTCTACGAGATTAGCATAATACTAAAATGCCAATAAATTGAGAAAAAGATTATTGAAAAAAAAGCGATAACTTAAAACCACAATAATTATACTAGAATAATGTCACACAAATGACGTTAGAAGAATGACATTTGAACAACAAGTGAATGACACTAGAAAAACTCTGGGAGAACAAAATGTCATTAGCATGACACTAGAATGTTTTCTAGCCGTGTTTTATACCTTCTGTTTAAGTCTAGAAGTGAATAAAAAGCATAAGATGAATCTTTTATGATTCAACTACTGACCACTTGGAGGCATTGCAGTGTTTGACAGAACTTCTGTTTTAAAATCAGAACCGCAAAACTCGAGCAGTTACACGGACCTAGTGTGAAAAAGGGGTTAAATGCACACTTTGTTTTTTTTTGACGTTTTTAAAAGTTTTTTGAATCGATATATTTAAAAAACTGTAGTAGATAGGATAAAAAACCATATTGAAAATATTTTGAGAAAAATTTTTCTAATTAAAGGAATTAGGGTTTTAACAAAATTATTTAAATGTCTTACCTTTTTTTATAAATTCGTAGCCTTTCTTAACAAATATGATTATATTATGTTTTTTTCCTATCTACTATGGCTTTTGAGATATTTCGTTTCAAAAAATGTTCAAAAACGTCAAAAAACAAAGTTAAAAGAATAACCGATATATGTATATCTATACATATATTTTTTTCAAATATAAAGAAAAATGAAAAAAATAATTTGTAATTATTTTCCTGAGCTAAATGTTTAGTACAGTGTGTGTCAACATCAAAAACAGAGAAAAATTACACAAAATATATATGATATCGACCAAACTAGTCCTAGGCCAAACTAGTTACCGTTAAGCCTTAAGATATGCAATGAAATTTTAATGAAAAAGCGCTGTGGCTAGTGAAGAATAAGATAGTTAGCAAAGTAAAATAATAAAACTATCAATTTCATTGTATGCTTATTAAGTGGTAAGTGGGCGGGCCTTTGGTCGCGGCTCAGGATTTACATCCTCCATCGGCTTTGTTATCCACAGTTTTTTTGCATTATAAATAAATTGCATACTTTTAGTCATGCAAATCATCTAGTTTGTCCTGGGAAAAACTAGGTTATCCTAAAAACTAGTTTGGCCGCCGGTAACATATAAAAATTCTACAAAAAAAAAGGTAAATTGAATGCTCGATTTTTTGAAGCACCCCAAACAATACTGCTATGAAAACCCACACATGTGTGCAAAAAAAATGTTTAATAATTGTTTTATGTTTTAATGCTATGCTGTCGTTTTCTTAATTTCATTTGTAAAAAGTGTATTTTCATACCTATTAATATTTTAACAGAATTCATTACAAAATCGTTAAAAATGTGAAAGCAAGCCATTAAAATTTTACAATATCATATTTTGCATATAAGAAATTTTAAGATTTTTTATTTATTTTATTTTTTAATTATACATACGAATAAATAATATTGTTATTTGTAAGGTTAATAAACATATGTGATGCAATTTAGAAAATAATATTTTATCATGCCTGAAGCAATAATCGATTTAAAGAAAATCGAGTTCAAGTTTTTCCACCTTTTTAAGCATATTTGCCATGTTGTCTCAAACCAAACATAGAGATACTGTGGGACAGAATTACTGGCGTCATAATGAAAAACATGACTAGATGAAGGTAGCATTTTAAATTTTTCTCAGTTTGCGTTTCATACTAAGAATATGAATATAATATCCTTGAATACCCCATGAAATATCCAAACCGCGTAGTTTTGTTGTAAAATTGAAGAAAAAACCAATAGAAACGTATGCTCTTTAGACGTATGCTATTTATTCAAAAGCATTCCTTTAATATATGTACATTATAGCGGATTTAATTATATGGAGAGACATTTTTTAGTCCGAAAACTCTATTTTCCTGAAATTTCGTCAAACTTTATGCAAAAAAGTCCATTGCACCATATGGCTACAATGAACTTTGAGCCTGCGAGTTTTTATTTGAAGTAGTTAAAACTAGTCATACTGCTTATAACGCCATCTGATGGCAGTTAACAGTTCTTCATTCTCTTCCTCATCTCGTAAGCAATAAAATGACGTTTTTCTCATTCAAATCGGTCTATTAGTTTCAGAGTTATTCAAGTTTAAACAAAACTGTTGAACAACTCATGGCTTCTGTTTGCCTAATTTTTTGTGAAATATTCAATATGAAAAACTGAAGCTCGCTCGTAACAGCAGCAGGGATGAGTTCTTCAACAGTTTTGCTTAAACTTGAATAACGCCGAAACTAATGGACCGATTACGAAAACGTTATTTTATTGCTTATAAGTTGAGGAAGAAAATAAAAAAACTTTAAAGTACTGAAAACTGCCATCAGATGGCGCTATAAGTAGTTTGACTAGTTTTAACTACTTCAAATAAAAACTCGCGGGCTAGAAGTTCATTGTAGCTATATGAGGCGCCCGGTTTCAAAACCGGCCAAGTCCATATTTCATACATTTGGGAAAACAACGAAAAACGTTTGTTTTCATCTATGTTCATTGAAAAATTAAAAAATTTTTCACACATGATAGCTTATAAATTTTCTTACTCAAGGAACGTCAGATCAGATATTTAAAGTTTTAATTGCGAATGTTTTTGAGAAAACAATTTTGGACTTGGCCTGTTTTGATTCCAATGAACTGGACTTGGCCGGTTTTGATTCCAAGGCGTTGGATTGGTTTTGAATGAAAGTTCATGGACTTGGCCGGTTTTGAAACCCATGAACCAATAATAAATTAAAAAGTGTAATATTTGTGTCAAAAATTTTTTTTTTAATCTAAAACCATTGTAGAAAGATAAAGCATGGTCTAGATTTTCATATATGAGAATATTTCAAAATTTTATTTTTTTGGACTTGGCCGGTTTTGAAACCGGGCGCCTCATATGTTGTAATGGACTTTTTTGCTTAAAATTTGACGAGCTTTCAGAAAAATAGAGTTTCCGGACCACTTAAAAATTTAATCCGCCCAAATGTACATACATACATAGATAAAAATTTAGCATGCTCTCCAGACAACTGTCATGTGAAAATAATAATTTCTGTTAAACTCTAGACAATATATGTATTATTTTTATCAATATCTAATAAGCAAAATTCAGAACCAAAATATTTGGTTCGTTTCCTCACTATCCCCAGGCATTCGCAGAGCAGGTGCCCAACCGTCTCATTTTCTTCTTCGTCGCGTTCTCCTGCAGAAATATCAGAAAGGGGCCCCATATTTTGCGCCATTGGGTTAATAACACAGTTTCCCGCCAGCACCCGTACAACAGTTCTTAACTCTTAAGAGCGTTTAAAGAGAGATTTTGTTTCCTTCCTAGATTAAGTTTAGGCGACTTGTTTTGAGACGTTCTGCATTCGGCAGTAAGGTTTCACATTCTGTTCGTTTGTTTTTTGAATATGTCCTCTATCTGATAGTGTAGTTTCCGCAGTATCCTAAGATCTATCACTTGTTGGTTCTCCTGTTGCTCTGATCCTATTTTGGTACATTTGTCAGATTTATCATTTCCGGAAATACCCTTATGAACGGGGTACATAGTATGCTGTCGGATTGTAAGTAGTGACTCCCTGCAGTGTTCTTCACACCTAGACCATACGATTTTAGCGCTCAGTGGTTTGATCGCTGTCTGATTGTTCACACATATGGTAATGATGGAGGGAGTAAGCTACTAGTTCCGTCTTACCTCTGCGGTTTGGTCCATAGCATAGATTTCAGCTTGAAATCTGTCTAGTCGCAGGCGTAAAATTAATAGAAAAAAATACTTAAATTCAATGACATTGAATTTTTTTTTGATTAATCAACAAAATTATGTATTATAAAATACTAAATTTAAAATTTAATAGATAAAAGAAAGCGTAACTCTTTAAGCTAAGTTTTAAGAACGCTTTAAAGTATGCAACAAATTGCATTCAAAGTCAATGAGAGCACACAAATGCATACAAATTGCACAGAAAATATCAAGAGCAACCAACAGCAATAAGTATGTGTATAGTGAAAACAATAGCTAGCGGCGTGAATAAAGACAAAACAACGACAAGAGAAACATCAACAACAAAAACCTTAACAAGAGGGCAAATCTAAAAACACTACACACAAGTCCTTGTTAACAGACAACAAAAAGCAAACACAATAAAAAAAACAATATGACAACAATAACAAAAGCAAAAGCTAACAATAACAACAAATACAATAACATATGTTCTTTTAATCGCACAACAAATTTATATGGTATGGGAGCAATTTCATGCAGAAGCGATAGGCTCATGAAAATTCATTTGAAAAAAAGTCACGCAGTCCTATTGCTGAGTTTTCGGCGAGAGCGAATTTCATAAAAAAAATTTTATTTAAGAATAAATAATTTCTGGGAGATTTGATTTAAACAGAAAAATTATTAACAAAACCTAAATTTGAGGAAATTGCTCAAAATTTTAATCTGTCCACAGAATTTGTCAATCACTTCAGGATTTGGAGATAGGATTTTAAAGATTTTGAGTTCTTTTCTAGTAAATGAATGTGTTATTGCCAGCCATTATCTTTAAGAAAATGCTCTCAAATGCTTATCCACATCTTTTTCTCGCCAAGTTAAGGCTATTCGAAAACATAAGGTTAAAAGTTGGGTAGAAGATATTCAGCTGTTGACAACTAATTGGAAACGAAATCATTCGTTGTGTTATTGGTACATTTTCTCATTTATTTTTCCATGTGTACTAGAAAATTTATACATAATAAAAATGTGGCGCATATAAGCTTAGAAAAAAAACATAATTGAAATCAAATTCATAGCATAAACAATTTTCATGAGAGATTTTCTACGAAAACCTCAGAATTGACTGAGTCAACTAATTGGAAACAAAAAATAATTTTGCAAAAAAAAAAAAAAAATGATTAATTAAAGATTCCAGAAACGATATTGTAATACTGTCATTGCTTGTAAGAACACTTTTTGACCGAATTTGCTTATTAGCATATCCTTAATCATGGGTAGTGCCCTGTACATATGTTCACCATTAAATGGCCATTTTATCCACTCTGCTATTGCTTGAAACTGTTTTTTAAGCAAAATATTAGTCTCTTATGCTGCTATATTTAACCCATAGTGCTTTATGAAATAACCCACATATTGTGTGTTTAATTTTGCCTAAGCAGCACCTATATTTAAGCGTTTGCTTCAACATCACTGCCGCTACTACTTACGTACAAAGTTTACGTGTGAGTTCAACGGTTTGGCGCTAATGTTCTTTAGATAATCGCTGGCATGCAAAACGGATGTTAAATATAATGGCGTCAAGCATTGTAGACAAATTTTCTTCTGGTGTTGTTGTGCAAAATCAAAGTCAATGCTTGAGCGGTTGCAGACATTTTCTTTCTTACGATTTTAGAGGGACAACTACTGAATTTGTGATTTTTTTTTTCACCAAACAATATTATTTTTTTGTTTTGTAGAAATGTGAAATGCGCAAAAAAGTTTAACTGCGTATTTGTATCAGTCATAACAATAAATATGATGTTGTACAGCAAAAAAATGATTTTGTGAAAATTGCTAAAGTTAGAAGATTATTTGGAAAGCAACATGGCAGGACACTTACAATCCGTGGGTCAATTTTTAAACATAAAATGTAAAGTCTATTGTTACTATTTTAATAAAGGACGAATAAAGAGCTATCGGAAAAAAGTGAAGGAGCTCTAAGACGACACAAATCTTACACTTAAACTAGTGGTACTCGCTACTATACATCCGCACGTAGTGTTGTTTTTTTTTCTATAATGAAATAACTCACTTAAAATCTCATTCTATCTTCTCTCTTTTTCTTCCGGGTGCTCAATATATTTCTGGAAAAAATTTGATGAAATTCGCGTTTTGTCAACAATTATCTGGTCACGTTATATTAGAGCGACATTGTGAACACTCTACAAAAACAATTGAGATTACCGCAGAATGGAACAAAAATATTAAGTGAATTTTAAAAGTTTATAGCTTCGGAACAAAGCAGTCTTTTCCAAGAATATTTATCTCTTTTTTAGACTAAATGTTTTGGAGTTCAATTAATGAACTTTTGCTATCAATTCTTACATTCAAGAATAATGCTCAATTGTAAGAAAACAATGATATTTTTGCAGTAATTTCCAGTAAGAAGTGTCGTTTCTAAAAGTGCCATATTGCGTTCAATCATAGAAAAACTATATGAGCTACGTTTGGACGTTACTAAGACAAATTAAGCAGTGTAAATATCTCTAACGCACACGCTTCGATATCAGCTAGCGGGCTTTTGTTGTATTTAAAAAATCAGCAGCGGACTCTGCTGGAAGTTTTAAGAAGAACTAGCACCATTTTTCATAAAAAAAATCAATTACTTATTTTTGCCACCGCTTAACAGAGAATAATACGGTTACTATTAGATCGCACAATATTTAAAAATCGAAATCAGCATCATTATTTATTAGTGCAATTGACTATGACAGACAAAGAAATTTTCATCTTAATGTCATCTTGTCATTAAACAAAATTTGATTTTCTGAGGTGCAAAAAATATTCATATAATTCAGAAGCAAGATCATGGCACTATTCCTTTGAAGACGTAAGTGTGGATCGAGAAAAGCCGCGTTTTCATGTTATCTTTCTTGATATTTTACTGTCAAATTTTTGTAAGAAAGCAAAAGTATGCGAGCAGAACCTAATGCGCTTGAAGAATGCGAGAGTGAATAGGCATTCGTTTCTTTTTTTCATAGCAAGTGATATCCTAAAGGATAATTAGAGAACAGTGTAGTGTAATGATTGAAAACTTTTTTTTATCCTTACAGTGTCACCTATGCTACGCCGCGTAGTAGTTTCGACAATATGGCTGGCTCTTTTCCTCATAGAACCAGAGATATGATGATTATTCTTCGAGCAATGTTCCCTGGCCGACTTATGTAAAAAAAAAATTATGACGTTGGTTGATCGGCCGTTTTCTGGAATTAATAGCTCTAGACTACTTTTCATAAGATTATCTTATTATCAATTTTTTTTTATTGTGACAACTTTTATTTCTGTGACTTTAAAAGTTTTTTAAAAATAAAATGAAAAAAAAAAAAAGAAAGAATTGTTTATATGTCTTGTGACCAATCTTATAAACTTTTTGCTCGGTGAGATTTTTTTCTGAAAAACTATAGTTTGGGAAAAAATTATATAAAAAGAAATTTTGACCTAAACTGATTTTATCACTAACGGAACTACTAATAACCCTACCAAAATACTTTTCATACAAAACATTTATAATATTTCCCATAGCATACAAATAAACTATAAAAAATAAAGATGTCATCTCCAAAATATCCCAGTTAACAAGTTAATAAGTACATGTTGAGAAAATCTGCTCTTTTACTCTGAAAAAAAAAAACGTTGAGTTCAATGTGAGAGAAATTTTGTCGCAGCAAAATGCAACCCTGTGTCAGTAAATTTGATTTCTTTGTCAACAATTTACTTTGCCTTCGTTTCATTTCTTTCCTGATAGGGCACTTACACCCTGAGGATATGCTCCTTTTTTCACAGCTTTGTGTACTAAAAACTTTACTGGCCATACTTCAGTTATTAATTTTTTGCGAGAGATGGCGTTTTCAAAATATGATGTTTGAACTTAGCCTCTCAGCGCTCTCTTTCTATTGCTCTTTAAAAGCTTTTGTTTATCCTTTACAAAATGGCGATAACGCAATGAAACAAAGAAATTATAATTTGAAGTTGGTCAGCGAATAAAGAAATAATAATAATTAAATATAAATGCATTTTATAATGAATATTGCACACACTACCTTGTATATTTAACTAGGCAATGAAGACATTTGAATGCTACAATAACTCACCCATCATCAAGAAATCTCGTTGCTCCAGTGGCACCAAAATTGGTGATATGCACTGAAACTTATCATCATCAGTTATATCACTTTTTCACTTATTTTATTAATTATTAATATATTATGAAACACCTTATTTTCGTTTTATTTATATAATCCACCGGCGGCATTCCGAATTTATTACGACTGAGGAAACGAATCACTTTTGGTATGTGAGTTGCCATCGTCTTAAGAACATTCGATTCCTACTATTTTACAAGTAAAGTTTTCATTTGTACCATGTTTATTTAAGTAAGCCAAAATGAGCTGATTTGACTAAGTTTTAGTACAATTACATTGAATATAATGTTATTATTTATTAGTACTCATAGAAATCAGAAAATGACAAAGTGAAGACTAATTGTTATGAGATAAACAACCCAGTTTTCGATTTCTTATCGTTTTACTATGGTTGTCAATATGTCATGGTAGCTGAAAAGGTTAGGATGGGAGCCATAAAAGCTGCCAGTTTCATTCAAATGGTTGGGGAGGATTACTTCACCAATTCTTCTTACCAAATCACACAGACAAAATTTCATTAGAGACTCCGTTAAACTGCCAACAAACAAACAAGAAGAGTTTTGGAAAAGAATTTCTGTGTGTAAATGCTGAGTTACCATTTCAAAGAAAAATAATCATATTTTGGGAAGTCCGAGAATACCTTCTTTTCAATTTGGCAACCCTTATTTCTTCGATGAAATGCAGCAAAACGTACAAAGAGAGTCACTTTTGTTTTTAAAATAGCTAAATTCAATCAAAGATTTGGCAAAATTTAAACTTTAAATAAAATGAAGTCATTGTTGTTTCTTATAAATATATTTAATGAGTGCAACAACAACATCAGACGCATAACGATGAGAACGATTGCGAGCACAGCTGATTTTTCTCTCACTCTTTTTTGCGTTTTGATGACGTTAAGAGTTTTCGATGTGGAAAGTAGTAATGCACTATGTTATGTATGTATGTTTTATTTCCGTATTATTTTTTATTACGATTTTTACTCCCTTTTTTGTATTAACTACTTAACAATAAAAATATTGTTCCAGAATAAAAAGCGATTAATGCGCTAGCATAAGTTTCAGGTTAAAAGTATTTATGTGAATAATATTCAACTTTGTAAGCTTCTTCAAAAATTGGAAATATTAACTTTTCATAGTGTAAACACTTTGTTTTATTCGGCTTTTATAAAATTTTATAAAAATGTTGGAATAAAAGAATAATTGATTTCGTTGAGTGACATTGCAGAGTATGAATAAATTGGCCTGATCTCATAGTTAATTGCGCAATATGCGACCACAGGTAGGGTGGGTTTTGAGCACGCAGCTTTAAAACCATCGGAAAGATGCATACAAAATGGAATATTAATTAAAATGATACTTAAACTTGATTTGATTAATTTTTTATGGAAAATCAGGCTATTGGGGTTCTTGTTAAGTCAACCGTTTTAGGTAGTATTAAAAATATTTTGTCTGTATGGTTTGGTTGGTAGAATTGGTCAAGAACCCCCACCCTTGCCACCTCCAACCTGATTGCAGCTGACAGCTTTTACGGCTCCCACCCTGAAATTTTCAGCTACCATGACAGATTGACATGCATAGTTAAATGATAGTAATCGAGAACTCGGTTATTTATCGCATAGTAGATAATCTTCACATTGTCATTTTTTGATTTATATGGGTACTACAATAATAAATAATAACATTATCGTACAAATGTTATATTCAATGTATTTGTATTGCATTTGCATTTTGTCGTCTGAAAAGTGTACTTGCAAAATAGTAGGAATCGAATTTTTTTAAGACGGTGGCAACTCACATACCAAGAGTGATTCGTTTTCTCAGTCGTAATAAATTCGGACTGCCGCCGGTTGGTTATTTAAATAAAACGAAAATAAAGTGTTAAATAAAATGTGAAAAATTAATTAAATAAGCGAAAAAGTGAAATAAATGATTATAATAAAAGTGAAAGTGAAAGTGAAGTGTTAGAAAAATTGTTAGCCAAAACAATTTTAGTGCATATCACGATTTTTGGTGGCTCAGCAGCAACGAGATTTCTTGATGATGGGTGAGTTATTGAAGCATTCAATTGTCATCATTGCATAGTTAAATATACATAAAAATTTGTACAATATTTATTATGAAATGCATTTATGTTTAATTATCATTATTATTCCTTGATGCCTTAACAAAAATCAATTGCAATTTCTTTGTTTGATTGCGCTATCGCCATTTTGTAAAAGATAAACAAAAGCTTTTAAAGAGAAATAGAAAGAGAGCGGTAGAGTGGCTTAGTTGAAATATCATATTTTTGAAAAGCGCCATCTCTTGGAAAAAATTAATATCTGAAGTATGGCCATTAAACTTTTTAGTACACAAAGCTGTAAAAAATGTAGCATATCTTCAGGGTGTAAGTGTTCTATTGAGAAAGAAATCAAACGGAGGAAACAGCATGTCATAGTCTGCGATTTGTGATTTAAGGGGGATAAATGTTTTATTCTTAGGATTTTGCTTCCCTGTAATAATTCACCCGGTATTTGAACTATTGAAATATTTGAATAGTTTTTCTATTAATTGAAATTTAATGTTAGGACACAAAAATATTTCAAATTATTTGGACTTATATGCGTTAGAAACTTTGCATTCTGAAACATCACGTAGAAGGCTTAATACGTTTGATCCAAAACAAATAGAAAATATGTTTTTTTTTTTGAGACGCGTTGTTCTAGTTTGAACCATTAACATCAAAGTTTGAGGTCAAAGTAAAATATTAATTTATTTTTGACGATTTCTTACCAACCGTGACACCAGTGTAATGTTACTCGGGATCTAAATTCTTAGAAATGAAATTTTCTCAATAAAACCTACTTATATTACAAAATTTCAGACAAATTAAATTGTTTTTTTTTTTTGCTTATAACATAAAATTTGTCCCATTTTTTGTGATGTTGAATATTTTCTGCTTATATCTGTAGCTCAATTGCATTAAAATTTTAACAATTCAATTCATACATACAATTATTGTTACAAAGGAATTTTAAAACTAATTTGTTGAAGCTAATACATGAATATGTTATTACTTTGCTTCAAATTAAATTTGTAATCAATTTCATATGAATTCATTAAAAACTTTGTTCACCTACAACATAGCCTTTTGATTAACTACATTTAACTAACCTACTCGTCGTACACATTCATTAGAAATTCTTTTTGTATTCAACAGAGCAAAGTTCAATTCATTTTTAATTCAATTTGTAATTCACTGTGTAAACATTTATGTATGTATAACTTTTGTATTCAACAACATTGGATTTTCTTAGTATTCCATATGAAAACCACATTGTATCAACGTTTTTGCTCCATATGCAAATTTCATTATATGTAAATATTTCACCTTAGTGATATTGAATTGGGTATATAAATGCTTGAAATAGCCTTTTGCATGTAAGTCAGGCAGACACTTGAGGGCGTGTGTGTTTGTGAAATGGAAATATGTTTTCTTGGATACACATGCACATACATACATACGTATAAAATCTGCCGCATCCTTTTTGAAGTTTTGCGTCATGACGAGTCATGCAAATTGTTCTGCTTCAATGAAGTGGCACGTTTACTTCAATTATGGCTTAGGAATTTTGTTAAGAAATTTCTGTATATAGCTGACAAACATATGAAATACTTCATACATACATATAAACATTAGAGTGTATAATATGATCAGAGCAAAGTTTTTCAACAATTACACTCTATGTCAAAAGTTCAATTGAAGTGATTGACATCTAAAAATTTGATCGGACTTTGCTTATTATTCTAAGTTATGATAATTTTTGTGTAGAAAATTTTTCAATATTTTACTTAGTTACCTATTTTCCTCACTATATAAAAATTCTCCCAAAAGTCTTTCAATATTTCGTCTATTCAAAATGTTTTGACATTTAAAAATCTGTCAATTTAAAGTTTTTGACTATTTTTACTTCATCTTTTCGAGGTTGTGCAGCATTAATAATGATTATGGCTACCTGATCTCTATCAGCTTTTGTAAAAATTAATTTGATTTTTTTTTTAAATATTTATGAAAATTTAATTATCAAAAATATCAAAAATTCCTGTAAAATTCATGAAAAACTAATAAAACTTCAAAGCTTTGGGTGTGCACTTAAAGCTGTAATTTTTGGCCATTATTATATATTACCCAAAATATATCGAATGAATTATTTCTTTTTTTATTTTGGATTGCCCATAAATTTCGACAGAACAAGGTTAGTTTGATAGGCCGATTATGTGAATGAATTTCCAAAAACAATACTAGAAGCAATGGAGCAATTAAAAATCAAAGTTTTTTAAAACAATTACCAATTGATAAGTCAAAAACTTCACTTTTTTTATTTTTTAAGTGCCACAGGCATTAATTCTTACAGTAGCGGCCATATGAGTACAACAAAACCTTATTGCAAAAAAATAAAAATTTTGCTGCATATGCATAGGCTTCAGAAAATATCATTCAACGCAATTTGGTTTGTGTATAGAATATCGAAGAGAGAAACGATAAGTTACAGTTTGAGGCTACTGGGAAAATATTTTCGCCATTTGCGGAAACTTTTTATTTGCTCGTGTACATTCATAGTTTTCTTTTAAAAATTTTGTATAAATAAATTTAAAGGAAATTACTTTACCCGCAATCTTGTGATTTTCACAAATAAAAAACAATTTAATATGTTATTTTTATCCACTACATGTAATTCAACATTAATATGACGCACTGTGAGAAGAAGGCGAAACACTTTTTTGTCAAAACTTTGTATAAATTACACCAAAGCACATAGCACCCACAAGCTTTATATTTAAAAATTATCACAAGCTTAAGGGTTGATTTTAATTCGTAATAATAAATAATTTAAAATTTTACTTTTTTGCTGCGCGAACAAAAGCGATTAATATTTTTACTTTTGCGAATGACAGTAACTGACTACCAGTGTTGCCAGCTGCTTTTCTGAAAATAATGATGTCACTATATATTGTGACAGTTGTTTTATAACAGAGTTGACTCGGTATCAAAAATGTCACTTTTGAATGATTGTATGGTTTTGATATCCCTTTTTATGTCTAAAGTAATATTTTTAAGCGGAAAGCATAAACAAGAAAAAATCGTTAGCTCGTAAGTTGCTGGTCAACTTTTGAAACTTGGTACATGATGCTTTTATTAAAAATTAGCTGATCAACTTTCTTTGAATCCTATACATGGCCTCGAAAGTAGACAAAAAACAGCATGTTTTAGGTACTTAACCTCAAATATTTCAGAATTCTGACATGATGGGTCTATTCTGAGGCCAGATTCGGATTCAGCTCAACAAAATTAATCACCTATTCATTTAGATACATTTTTAGTAAAAAATAATTTCTCCATACAATTTACATGTAAAATTAACAGGCGCCACCTTATAAAATTGAGGTGCAGAGCTGAATTTTCGTGAACTTTTTCTTCATATCATAAACTTAATTTTTGAGCAACAGTACCTTAAAAAAAGCAAAAAAAAAATAAATTGAATCACCCTAACGATACACCAAAACTAAAACACAAACCTATTAATATGATATTCCTGGCAACCATGCTGCACAGTATTACCATTCTGCTGCAATATAAAGAATCATATTAAGACATCAATTTTTCTAGGGTTGACTTACCTTATTTCGACTTGATTTAATTCTAGATATCTGTCGGAAAACTTTTTCTTAACCGTACAAAAAATATATGTCAGAGGAGTTGCCTGACTTGGATGTCTAATTAGTATCGTTGAGAAGAAAAATTAGTGCCCATGAAAATTTCTCTAAAATGCCGGTTTCTGGCACATTATTGCCATATGTTTATTCCAAACTAAAAATAAATGAAATGGCTGTTCTTAAAATTAAACCATTTATTTTATTTCAACCAAATATGTTTTTTTTGCTTAGAATCAAAATAAAATTCTGGTATCTTCTTTCATTTTCGACTTAATATTTTAATACGCGTAACAAATTGCACTTGGTTGCTGTAGCGCAGCAGGAGCAATAAATGTAAATGTATTCAGCAAAATGCTGAATTCATACATTGAATGTGGGATTGCTGCCTTAAAAAAAAAAAAATACTCGCACTGTCCAATCAATGTTAAAAAGAACATATCGCTCATTTACTTCAAGACTAGCATAACTCAAAAAACGTGATTTTTGAGTCAATGATGCAGCAATATCCGCCGTTTCATGTTTTATTTTTTGTGGAAAAATCAGAAAAGTATCTCACAAGCTTGCATTGAGAAAGGAGTTTATGTAGACATACTTTTCATCATTTTCATATAAAAAGAACTTACTGAAAACTTTAAATGCGTTTTTCTCCCACTTAATGTTTTTTGAGTTATGCCAATCTTGAAGTAAATGAGCGATATCATAATTCTCTTCCCAGCATCATATTCTTGCATAGTAAAAATCATTATTTCACAAAAAAATCAGACTGGCAACACTAGTGGTCAATATACGCAGTTACAGTGAAAATATTAATTGCTTCAGTTCGCGCTGCTAAAACTAAAATTTTAAATTAATTTTTATCGATAATTTTTGTGATATTTTTTAATATTAAAGTTTGTGTATCTCGTGAAAATAGCAAATTGCTTAGAATTTATACGATTTTTAATAGAAAAAGTTTTTTTCATTTGCCAAACAGTGTCGCCATAGCAATGACGAGTTTCATGTTGTGCATTAAAATTACAAATTAAATTGTTTCCATTAGTGAAAAACAATCATGAGCAGCTTTCGCGAGACTGCAGCTAAGGTAATTTTCATTTATTTAAATAAAATCTGAAAGAAGCAAAACGCGTGAAGCCACACGAGCAAATAAAAAAAATATTGCAAATGGCGACCATAGTTACCGCATGGTGCATTTTATAGTACTACAGGTAGCAACAAACTATGACTTAACATTTATTGCATTGATATCCTGTACACAAACCACTTTGCTTTCAATGATATTTCTGTGCAGCTTACGCATATGCAATGGTTTTTTTTTTTGAAAAGTTTTTGCATTTCCGATGAGCAATAAACTTTGCTTATCATATTTTAGCTAAATTAAAGAAGATCTTGTGCAGAAAAGAGGCAGTAAATTTAAATATGAACAACTTTTTATAAAAAGGTTATTTAGAGCTTT
This sequence comes from Tricholauxania praeusta, assembly GCA_949775025.1. Taxonomy (NCBI): domain Eukaryota; kingdom Metazoa; phylum Arthropoda; class Insecta; order Diptera; family Lauxaniidae; genus Tricholauxania; species Tricholauxania praeusta. The sequence goes on along the minus strand of OX459030.1, from coordinate 121,028,486 downwards.
TCGTTTTTTTTTCTCTAAAAGAAGATTTCTGATGATTTATACTTTGTTTTTGGCCGGTTTTATCTACTGCTTCATTTTTTTTTTTTGATAAATAAAATATAATCAATTAACGACCAAAACTTTCTAAAGATTTCCAATATTTGTAGCACAAAAAGTGCCACCCAAAAGTATGCACACAACACTGTTGTTAAAAAACACATTAACTTCAATTAAGATTGCGTGTGTGTGTATGCATGTAATATTCTCATTGCTTTCTATCATTGGGATCCAATGGAAAAGTGTGGGTGCCACTTGCTCACATAATGAAGTCATGAATAAGATAAGCTTTCGGTTTGTAATGTCAAACATTTGTATATCAGTATACGACTAATAGAGCCCAGACTTTATTTGCAATTTTTACATTCTTAATAAAGTACATACGTTATTTTCTTGTTGAAACATACTACAATTTTTACCAAAGTAAACGGATACATTACCTCTTACATTTATTGCATGGCGAGACACCAAAGAAATTCAGCTCTATCTTTAGGACATGTTATCTCTAAAAGCAAACGTGCTGTGGCATAAAATTGTATGAGCAATATTCTCAGCAGTGTTGACTGATACATAAAACACTTAAACATTTTCGTCTCTTAAATTGTGTCATTAATGAATAAATTTCATTATATATATTGCTCAAGTTCATGCAATAGAGTTTCCATCAATGTTGAACTTTCAACTTTGCTACGTTCAACAGAATTGTCATGCAACTGCCAGAGGATATTTTTACATTCACAATAAAGCAAAACCTACTGCCGTTTACAATTTATGGTGAAAAACCAAAAATGCTTTTTTTTTTATCATTTTCCTGTCAGTCCTTAGAATAAAAAAAAAAAAATCTGCAACAATATAATCAATAAATTGCAAAATAAATTTCCTGCACAAAATGCAGGAAAAAATTATTGCCACAAATTGAACACAAAATGGAGCGTTAAAATCAACTGATAACACCGCATAATTAGGCCATAAGGTCATAAAACTAAAGCAGCAACAACTTTGCACATAATAAATGTCACTCCCACAAACAAAAATGCAAACTCGCATACAGTTGCATAGCAGCGGCAATGACCGACTCATAATTTGCGCATTAAATTTGACCACTAAATGACCGTACACTAAAATCATATTAAATCGGTGCTATTCATGCATGTATGAATGCTCATTTACCAGCATGTAAGTTGTCTACTACGTATGTGTTAGAGTGTTTATTATGAGGTTTTTTTTTTGTTGTTGTTAGCAGTTGTGTTCATTTGTTTTGCGGTATTTTGTTTCGATAGTTTTGTGATTTATGTTAATACAAAAGTTTGTGTGCTTAATTACCAAAAGATAACGTGGTATTACCGAATGCAAGTGCGTGTTACTTGTGGGTATGAGTAACGCCCCAGTAGGGAAATGCTTACAAGTGCTTTTGTGTCAGGGTAAGGTTTTGTTTCGCTATCAGCACTTTATGTCTTATCTAGATGAAGACTTTCTATAGCGAGTTAAATTTTATTTTTGCTGGTGGATTGATATTATTTGAAAACATTTTGCTTGGGTACTTAATATTTCACTTCACTTGGTATGTAACGCTTCAATAACCTATCAGAAATCTTTCACATTAAGTCTTATAAAGTTTTAATTACTTGTAGAAATCTTTCATTTCCATTCCAGAAAGCTTTCTGAAATCTCTCAATGCCTACCTTTTTAATTTGAAACGTTTCTAAAACGTTACAGAAACCTTATAAGATTAAAGAGAAAAAAAAACATTTCTTACTATGTAATCGAGCTTCGAAATTATTTGTTATTTATCCGCGTCACTTACGCTGTTATTACGTCATCGGCATTTTGAATTATTGTCTCATTTGACCCGCGTCACCACTTGCTTCGATAATGTCTTAGTTTAAATATGACAATGATTACACAAAACTGTACATCACATGGCATCATACAGAGAAGTAATCTGGCAACACTGCCAAAATTCTTAACAAACCATGTATATATGTACATTTGATATCAAACATGTATGTACATTGCAGATAACAAGAAAATAATAACAAATCATAAAATATATGATAGATTTCATTAGAAAAATTCAGTAAAAGTTAAACTTGGAATCTTTCAGAAACACTTCAGAATGATTTCATATGAAAGATTATGCGTGAAAGATACAACGTGTCAGAAAGATTTAATTTCAAAGGTTCAAGAAATTTGGAGTCTGGAACAGTTCCGAAAAAAATCACAATGATTGCATGTGGAAAATTACATTTGAAATATTTCAGAAAGCTTTCAAAAACGTTGCATTTGCAATATTTTTAGTATTAATAATACTGTTGTTTATTTTTAAGCAAACTTTCTTGAATTTTCGCATAAGTTCACACATTTCTGTATTTTTCAAAGTTTTAAACCTGATAACGATATGAAATTGAGAATAGCTGACGTCTTTTAAAAATCTCAGTGTGTTGAAGAACAGTTCAGCTATTCTTAAAATGCTCTCAGTAATCAAACAAACAGATGACTAGATTCTAGCTGGGTATTTATTGCCTTAATGCACTTGGTAAATTTTTACCATAAATAGTTCATATGTACTTGCAGTTTTAGTTTAAATTTTTGTTTGCAGTAAACGATGTTCCATCCGTAAACTTAATTATTAAGTAAATAACAATTCGCTTATTTTTGACTTTATTCTATTAAATTTATAATAAATTTTTTTCTTGCGACGCACTTGTAATTCTCTGTCACCATTTTAAAATCATTGACTTTTTTCATCATTAGCGACTAAATTACTCTGAAAGTTTCTTTTTAAAATTTAATTCGTATGCTGATTTTCTAAGCTTTTCACTGATAATGTGCACAAATCAACAAACCTTTGCCTGAAAATAGGCTACAAAATCTCATTTCATGCAGCTGTAAGCAATTTTATTTAAGTGTGTTTGTGTGTAAATATGTTTGCGTTTGTATTTACTAGACGATTTCCGTTGCCAGCGATTTGCATATCTGCGGTAAGTGACACAAAATGTCCACTCGCTAAATGTTTACAATTTCACACACACAAAAATGTGCACACGTCTAAGTACTAACACACACACATACACAACTTTGCATAAGTATTTGTTGCTTTTTAATGGATGACAAAACACGCCTGGAGAAACGTTACAGCAAAATTTTAATTACAAAATGTTTCATTGTCCTGCATCCTGTGCATTAGAATTTCTAATGTGTCCAATTGTTTTTGGCAACAACAGCAACGCTTAACATTGATTTTTTATAAAACACTTGTGTACGAAAAAGTTTTTTCTCTTTTTTTTGCCTTTTAAATTTGTACGAAGGATATGCCCGCAGGATACGTACCGTACAATTTTGATAAACATTTTCTGTGAAAATTGTCAACTGTTTACATGCAATGCAAATGTAAGCGTAACTGAAAACAAAACAAAGTGAGAAAATAATACGCGAAACAGCAACAGAAAGACATGAAGATGTCCTGCAGCGTGTTAATGAAGTGGGTTGGTATGGGGCGCGGACATTCAATTGAGCTGACTGTTGATAAGGCAACATCAGCAGCACGCAAAATTAAATGAATTAACAGAATTTAATTTATAGCATTAAATACAGTGATGTCTGTCTGATGGTCTGTTTGTGTTCTATAGCTGTACTGTGTAGTAGGGGCAGTAGCATTGACCGCATGGAAGAAATTTATTACAACTTTAATGCTGGTTGCCGCATGATCTGTTCGTAGTAATGTGCGTATGAATGTCGGTATTGGAAGAACTTTGGAGCGCTCATTTAAATGCCGTATTTTATTGCTTTGCAAATTAAATTAATTCGCTCGTTTATCAGAGATTCAATACGATTTACGTTCCTTTTATTTCAGTAGCTTTTAAATAAATACGAGAAAAAAATTTGTTATTTTTTAAAATAAATACAGTTTAAAAATAGCCGTATGCTTCAATTATTACATTAAACCAATAGTATTGCAGAAAATGGGTCAGTGTGATTTTTGTGGTTTTCCAATTTCTTGGGTATATTTGGCTTCAGCTAAAATTAAGTATCTGTAAACTATTTTAAATATTAAAATAAAATATCGACTTATGGAGTATATTTGTTTTTTAAAATTGGTTTAAAAATAATTTAAAAATAAATTTAATTGAAATGGTGATAATTGCTTGACTGAGTCGACCGAAATAATCAAAAATAGCAACTCTGTAACTTTTGGAAAAGTTTTGAACTTTGACTGAAAAATTCTTACACTACCACTTACGCAATGTCAACCAAAAAAACGTCATCAACTTTTTGACAAAAAATGTTAACATTTTGTAGAATTTTTTGTCTTTCGAAGGCCGCTAATTTCTCATTTTCAACTTGGTAACCCTTAACTTCACAAATAGTTTTGTATGATTTATAGTTTTTTGCAAGATTCATATAGCAAAAGTTGAATATTTTTTTTTGCGGTACGGCACATCATAGCACAAGTCGAGCACAATAGAGCACAACAATTTGTTTTCGGAAAATCGAAATATGCTGGACCAACTTCACACACATTTTTGTATGATTACAGATTTTTGCAAATTTCATATAGCAAAAGTCGAAATATTTTTTTTTTGCGATACGGAACATCATAGCACAAGTTGAGCACAATACAGCACAATAATTGTTTTTTAGAAAAACGACAAATGCTGGGCCAACTTCACACACATTTTTCTATGATTTCTAGTTTTCTGCAAGTTTTATATGGCAAAAGTCAAATATTTTTTTTTTGCGGTACGACACATCATAGCACAAGTCGAGCAAAATTGAGCACAATAATTTTTTTCGGAAAATCCAAATATGCTGGGCCAACTTCAAACACATTCTAGTATTATAACAGATTTTTGCAAGTTTCTTATATCAAAAATTGAATAATTTTTTTTGTGGTACGGCACATCATATCGCAAGTCAAGCACAATACAGAACAACAATTTTTTTTTTGGAAAATCGTCAAATGCTGGGCCAACTTCACGCACATTTTTGTATGATAACGGATTTTTGCAAGTTTCTTTTATCAAAAATTGAAATATATTATATGCGATATGTCACATCATAGCACAAATCGAGCACAATAGAGCACAACAATTTTTATTCGGAAAATCGAAATATGCTGGGCTAACTTCACACACATTTTGTATGGTTACAGATTTTTGCAAGTTTCTTATATCAAAAATTGAAATATATTTTTTGCGATATGTCATATCATAGCACAAATCGAGCACAATAGAGCACAACAATTTTTATTCGGAAAATCGAAATATGCTGGGCTAACTTCACACACATTTTGTATGGTTACAGATTTTCGCAAGTTCCTTATATCAAAAGTTGAAGTATTGTTTTTTTACGATACGGCACATCATAGCACAAGTCGAGCACAATATAGCACAACAATTTTTTTTCGGAAAATCTTCAAATTCTTCAAATTTCATATGGACAAAGTTGAAATATTTTTTTTTTGTCATACGGAACATCATAGCACAAGTCAAGCACAATACAGCACAATAATTGTTTTTTTGGAAAAGCGACAAATGCTGGGCCAACTTCACACACATTTTTCTATGATTTATAGTTTTCTGCAAGTTTTTTATGGCAAAAGTTAAATATTTTTTTTGCGGTACGACACATCATAGCACAAATCGAGCAAAATAGAGCACAATAATTTTTTTTCGGAAAATCGAAATATGCTGGGCCAACTTCATAGAAATTTTCTCCATTACAAATTTCATTTATCAAACAAATTAAAAACTTACATCTTCAAAATGACACCGAAACTTTTAAAAAGCTTGAAAATCATTTTGAACTCTTGAAGAAATCTTTAATGCTTCAAAACATTTCAAATTTCTTTAAAAATTTAACCAAATAAAACATGAAAGTAACATTATTTCGCAAAAATATTTAATTTCCAAACATCATCAACAGCACTTGCACATAAAGTACGCAAGCAGGCGGACATAAATGCTTAAGAATTTTAAGCTACATTTTTGTCACCACAACCTTAAAGTATGCAATATAATATATAAGAAATAAACAATGGCAATGCATGCGTGACAAAAATTCAATGAACGGACAAAATTTAAAAGCAAACTACGTGCGTGTCTTACAAACACACATACAAAATACACTGCTACAACACATGCACAAACCAACATAAAATATTTTGAAAAAAAAAACAGTCAATTTTTAGTCCAGGATTTAGGACTAAAGACATGTTTATTTCCGTTTTAAGATATGACTTATCACAAAATATGCATGCAGGCTTGCGTATGTGAATTTGTAAGAGTCTATCCATTTGGGTGATGACATTAAAATTTTCACGCACAGCTAAACACACATACACTGTTTGGGCACGCATACAGTAGCACGCACGTTTTATTGTGGCTTTTGAAAATATGAGTGTAGCAAAAATATAAATGAAATATTAATGCGTTACACAAGACATTAGAGCAAGAGAAAAAGAAGAAAAATAGGCCACAAAATAAGACTGAATTGAGGGTAAAATATATGAAGTAACAGTTTAGGCAGAAAAAAAAGCATTTTTTTCAGGAAACGTGCGCCAGTTGAGACTGACATAATTTAATATACTGGTATGTGGAAAAATTGCTCAACATCATAACCGCAAGAGCATAATTGTGTTAGCAGGTGGTGTGATTTTTTTCCCCCACATATTTTAGCTTAAATCTCATGCTATAATTTGGCGGTTAAACTCATTTGACAGCATGAAAATTTAATTTTTTTCTATTTTCTGTGGAATACTTTTTTATGGTAAAAAAACACTGTGCTACATTAAAAAAAATGTGCATGAGCAACTAATGTAATATCTATAATAAGTGTTTTTTTTTTTAAATATTTTTAAACTTTTTTTATATTTTTTTTTATGGCCAGTGTTAAATTCATTTTAAAGATAAAGGACGATATTAAATGATGTTATTACTAAAAAATTAGCTGAAAGTATTACCACAGACGATTTGGAAACGTTGAAACAAAAATTTAAATTTTGATTTTGAGAAAACAATTTTCCTGATCTCAAATGTCTCTAAGCCCACATTAAACTCTTGTCATTTTGTTCTTATATTACTAAAAGCCTACTGTAAGATTTTAAGCGAAACAAAAGGTGAGGTTTGAGAAAATTAGCTACGTTTTATTTTTTTTTTATAAAAAGCGCAATAACACCTCCAATTTTTGAGCATGATAAGCATTTTTCAAAGATTCTGACAGAACATAAGAATCAAAAAAAAATTAATGATTTTTATTTGTATGGAAATGCCCTTTTTTTTGAAAAATTTTCAGCGGTTTCTTAATATTTGACACCAAAAAGTTAAATTGCGCATAACTTCGTAAAAAATGTTTTTCAATTAAATCAGGCAAATTCATGTTCCCCCATATCCTCTGAAAAATAGCATATTTAATCGGCAACCAATTCCGCAATTTGAAGTCAGTCAGTCCGATATGGTTTGAAATGGAGTTGGTCCATGTATAAAAAGTTTGTTTCAATATTTCGAATTCGAAAACGTCATGATTATTTACAGCTTTTATGCATTATATTTGGAAATAATACATTGGCGAAAACTAAAGTGATTGATTGTTATAACTTACTTCTATAAATGCTTAAAAGTTTTTCTTAAAAATTGTTAATTAGCAGATATACTAAGACTTACTGAATCATTGTCTCAACGATAAAAGGAATTAGGGCATTAAGTTCTAAAATTACGGAAAATTATTGAGAAAGCTTGAAACAGAGTATACAATTCGAAAAATATTGAAATTCAACATAGATATCGAACAGTTTGAACAAATTCTAAAAAAACAAAACGAAAAAATTAAAAGTTTATAATGTCATGATAAAAAAACGTCCTTTGAGCAAACTGAAACGTAATACAGTGGCATCATTAATGGATTTTTTTATTTTTAGCACAAAAAGAAACATTCCCACTGACTTTCAGTTTGTAGTTTATTTTTCAAAACATTGACTGAAGGACGTTTTTATTTAATCCTCTACCAAGCTCACTGTCTTTTTATGTTTTTCTTACAATTAAAATGTGTTAGCTGGTGTAATTAATTTAATCAAATTTAATTGTGGCTTTCAAAAAATTTGCTCGCAAATATACACATATGCATAAGTGCTTATTGCGTTATTTCGTTCTTGTCTCACAAATGCCTATAATTTTTTATACGCTTTTGTTTTTTAAATACCTACAGTCCTTATTAAAAATTCTGTTGCTTTTTTGGGATATGTCACACATATTGCGATGTCATGTGGTGCTTTTGTTTCATTAAGTTTTTCATTACAAATTCAAAACAAAACAAATTTTCCCCAGATAACATGTTGGTAGCAGCTGCTGACGCCAATCAGCGTAAATAAAAAATTAATTGAGTACAATATTTGTTTTAACCACATATAAATATACATTAGAAATGTTCAAATGAAATGAATATATGGATTTACTTTCAAGAGCTAAAAATATTAGTAAGGATATACTAAAAAGATTGAAAGTTTTCCAAACAACTCTTCAAACGATTTACTAGAAATCGTAGTTTTCTTTACTTGTGGTCTAATTGCTGAAACCTAATTTTGTACCATTTTTGAAAATTTTTTGCAATTTTCATACAACTACAGAACATTCATATGTGGTATTTTTTATTTCTAAAGAAAATGATTTAAAAAATCTGTAAGAAAAAACGAGGGATGATCCATTGAAGTTATGAAAAAATCAGCAATCTTTGATTCAAAAGTTTTTTCAAAATTCATAAAAATTTAAACAACTCAGCTTTGTTGTCACATTTCGGTAATTCAAAGGCAAAAAATAAATAGATAAATGTCCACAAATACCATTTCATTAGAAATGCTTAAAAGTCTGGTAGTAATTGACACTTTGCTGATGACATTTGACATTTTCAAGGTTATAAATAACTAACCACAGCACAACGTGTTTGTCATAGCTCAGTAATTTGAGGCCAAAAAAAGACAAACAACTCACAATAAATAAATACAATTGAATTATGTGTGGGTTCAAATATTTCATAGAAATAGTCACATTTAAATACCCTAAAGACTGCAAAATTTTTATTACAATTTTTTAATTTCTACAAATTTTCATTGTGATAATTTCTTCCTATTATTTTTCGAAGGCCATAATCCAAACAGACTTTTTTAATAAAATCCTAAGCTCTTCATTTCCGCTTCAATTATTTTAATATAATTTTGTTTTCTAATCAAATAATTCAGCACTTGTGAAACATTTTTGATTAAATTGCTTAATCATTTGTAAATTGTTAATAATCACAAGAACATAAATTACAAAAACTGAACAGCAACATCAAAGTTTTCAATTAAATTTTCTAATTGAGTAACAATTCAACAAAATAAAATCAGCCATAAACCAAATTCTGCAACTCATCGCCACAAAAACAATTCACAATTAATTGGAAAAATGTTATGAAACATAATTTATGTTGCATATTTTTAGGCGGCAATAAATAAAAAACTTTCTCATACGCAAATAATAAAACAGCAAAAATCTGAATGTCTACGTGTCTGCATGACTGGTTTGCTTTTCAATGCCATTTACAATAACAAAAATAAAAGAAAGCGACAGAGGGAAAAGCACTAAATTGTAAGCAACATTAAAAGAAAGAGCAAAAACCAGCAACAACATTAAATGATGACGCTGCGCTGTCAGAATATTTACGCTCCAATGAATGGCACGCAGAAAATTTGTAAATTCATAACAGCAGCAGCAGCAGGCAACAACACAACTTTGATGACGAAGTCTACGCAAATCGTTCAAAGCCTAAAAGTATGCAATTTATTTCTAAATAAAGTATTGCAAGTGAACCACAACAATATTGAATAAGAGAAGCTTATGGTATTTTCTTGTGGTTTGTTGCGCAATTACAGCGCTTATGCGAATATTTAGTTGCTAATGGGACAAATAGTATACAATTCTTGAGTTTTCGTTGTCTTAAGTTTGCTTTTATATACTGTCATGAACAATTGTCAAACGAACTAAGTTGTGTGTCATATATTTCAATATTGAAACTTGAGTAAACATGACGTATGATTGACTTTTAATTAATGTTACTGCGATTTCTGTGAGTAAAATCATAGCAACTTAGCAGCTTTTTGTGATGTTTAGAGTTGAAAAGGCGAACAATTGTCTTCAGAGAACTCAATGTATTGCTGATGGCAAAATTTGCTTTAAAAATACATGGACATAACTAAGCAAATGACTTGCAATACCTCAAAGTTTAATGAGTAACATTTATATATTTCAGTGCCATTACTTATTGTGAAATTTCTGTCATCTCTATTTTACCTAATGCACGCAAACTCTCAGTATATTTTCGGTTGGAGTTTTTGCTATTTACTACAGAAACTTCATGCTACCTAGCTAAAGAGGACAGTACAATACTGAACTATGTATTGGACAATAAAACAAAAATCAACATTAAATTGTAAGACAATTAACACTTCATGCATGATATACGCTGTAATTGGCGTAAAATCAAGTGCTAGTCAGCGTTCAGTAAATTGATTGTTCAATTGGAAAATTCACTTAAAAAACTTGAACTTCCCATTGTGTCCTCAAACAGTATATGTAGGTACCGGCAAACTTTACACAATAAAAAAGTCAAAGTTAATTTATTGGAAGCATTAAATGACACAGCAAAAAAAAAGTTTGTTTATATGGTCTATTGATTTATCAATTTCTATGCTAAAAATTTCAATTGAAAATGATTTATACTTTTTTTTTACACCAACGTAGTTCTATTGATTTTTTAAATCAAATTTTCTTCGCTGTTGCAATTTCTAATTTTTATTATGGCGTAATGAATAATATTTTATTATTTTTTCAGGCGTTTCTGAAAAATAATTAGTTGAGTGGCTAATTTTGAATTTCTCACTTAATTAGATTAAGGTTAGCTCACACAATTTTTATATTTCCCGGGATTCGGAAGTTTGCTCTTATTATGAACCATTATAATTTTAATAATAGTTTTGATCTTGGGGAACTGAATTTTGCTTTGAGTGAGAGAACTTTAGTTCAATCACTGTCTGAGTTCGATGTCGGAATAAGTGGTTTGTAATTCAACTCCTGCAAGGCTTCATATCGGTGGAAGTAAAAATCACCTAGACACTGCTAGGGAATCTAAAATGGGTCTACCTTTCTTCTTTGTTTTATCTATACATATTAATAAAAAATGCTCTCATAGTTTTAAAAAATAAATTCTGGGTTTGAGATATTTTAGGAATATCGTGGAAGATAAAATTAATGGTTTTCGATCGTATATAAACTTGGAAAGCTGATGCTTAGTATTTTTGTCCACATAAAACTTGGTATAGAAGTTGATTTTAGTAAATTTTAAGACAAATTTCCATTAAGAGCAGAATGAAAAAAATCTTTATACTGTGTTCAGGAATTATATTTCTCACCAAGAAGAATGTTAATTTGGGTGAAGCATAAGCTTTTTTTTATGAATTTCAAATTGTCAGTCCTCGGAAAAGTTGCTTATCAATGTTAAATAAAGGTGCTCAAATTTGAGGAATCTTTTTAAAATTAGTGAAAGTTATTCAGAAGTTGGAAGAAAATTTTGTTCAGAATACTTTTGAGGAGAATACAGTGAAATTCTCCATAACCGGACACTCACCGTCGCAGTATTTTTGTCCTGTTATCCAGCTATCGGAAGTGGTTTTGTATGGAAAAGTTAGTGAGTGTCGCTGAAATATGTCTGGTTATGGGAGCTGTCCTGCTATGGGGGCTGTCCGTAATGGGGAATTTCACTGTATGTGGTTTTACGAAAACGTTGCAATATGCCCCACGGAATCATTTGAGCTTTTAAAAGAAAAGTTTAATAATCGAATAATTTCTTTAAGAAATTACGTGAATTTGAAACCAAGATCATGCGTTTTAACACTATTCTTTTATGGTTTTTTTTTTTTGAAAGCAATGGTTATGCGAATAATCCTTAAACTTAAACGACTTAACAAACCGTTGATATGAGGCAACGGGTATGAATCTTTCTTTGTCAGTGCATTTACTTTCCTTAAATCAAGGCACAATCTTATCTTGCCAGGTTTACGAACCATCACAACGGGACTGCACCACGGAGAGTTTGATTCTTCTATTGGCCCCAATTTTAGTAAGCTATCTAGCTCTTTATACGCTTCTTCTTGGCGAGGCGGTGAAAGTGGAAAATGTTTTGATTTAACTTCATTGCCTGTGTCAATATGATGCTCAAGCAGGTGAGTGCAGCCTAAGCAAAGTTTTTCATACGAAGGATATTGTGTGATAACCTTTTCCAATTTTAATTTTTGAGAGGCGGTTAACTCATGGAAAATTGTAGCATCCATTGACCCCATTTCTACGGAATTAACTTCCGGAATAATTTCGGGTGCGAGAGCGAACTCGCGCCACAAATTGACACCAAGGTAAGCAGACTGGGTGAGAGAAGGCACTATATAAAAATCAAAGTAACTTTTTTATAAGTTACTGGTAAGTTGCAAAAACCAAGCACTTTTTGTTTTGCACCATCGGCAGTAGATAATGACACCTTTAACGGTTTCATAGAAACGTTATTTTTAAATAAAAATTCGGCGCTATCTTTACCTAACACTGAAACATTTGCTCCGGAGTCTAACAATCCTAAATAATATAATATAATATCGAAACGTTCTCTTCGGAACAAAGCAAAGTAATTGTAACAACAACTACGCTACAAACGCATTCTGTCTCATCTTTGATTCTTTCACCGATGCGTTCTCTTCTATACTCTTCTTTAAATGCGCAAATTGAAGCTACTCAATCGCACATGTCGCTCTCACCCATGCAAAAACAAACATCAGATGATTACGGCGCAAATTTTCTTGCATTATCAACATATTCCATTTATTATCAAAATGTTGGTGGTATTCGGACAAAAACGTCGCAATTTCAGCGTGCTACATCAATGCATGATTACGATATTTTGGCGCTAACAGAGACGTGGCTGCATAAAGAAATTTTTTCTTCAGAATATTTTGATGACTTTTATATAACTTATCGTCTTGATCGTTGCCCTACTTCAACTGGCTATGAAAGAGGCGGAGGTGTTTTAATAGCTGTTAGAGCTGATATAAGTAGTAAACTAGTGGATTTATCTTGTTCAGAGAGTATAATAGAACAAATTTGTGTTGAAATTAGTTGTACCAAGGAGAATTCTATTTTTCTTTTTGCTTCGTACATTCCACCAAGTAGCTCTTTCGATGTGTATTTGAAACACATTAATAACATTTCAACTATTGTTGAATCGAAATGTACTAGTAATGGCATAATAGTTATGGTGGATTTTAGATAATAAAATTATTCTTCCTTTTAATATTAAGTCTGATATTGAATCACTAATAACTGATTATTTTCTTTCAAACGACTTTTGTCAGATTAATTTTATCAAAAATAACTTAAATAGAATTCTAGATTTAATATTTGTAACGAATGATCTAAAATCAGTTTGTGTTGAAAATTTGGCACCAATTACAAGTAATAGCATGCATCACAAAGCTATCACTGTTACACTTGAATTTTACAAGTATGATGATAGAAGTGAACAGTCAATGCAACTTGACTTCTCAAAAGCGAATTTTAATGAAATTAGTTCATATTTAGGTTCTATAAATTGGTCTGTTTTAAATTCATTTAATAGCCCGATTGAAATTTATGAATTTATTTCTTCTAAATTTTCACATGCAGTTTCTGAGTTTGTACCTTTTAAACCTTTATATTTAAGAAATAAGCCACAGTGGTTTAATTCAAGATTATCCAAATTAAAAAATGCCAAAAATAAAGCTTACAAAAAATTGAAAGAGACAAACAGTGAGTTAGATCGTTTGCGTTTTGTTCAATTACGAAACGATTTCGACTCACTACATAAATTTTTATACAATCAGTATATATTTAAAATTAAAAATAGTCTAAAATCAAACCCGAAATGCTTTTGGAATTACTTAAATAGTAAAAGGAAAACAAATGGGTTTCCTTCTAGTATGGAATTCGACGGAGAAAAATCTAATAGTACATTAGAATCGTGCAATCTCTTTGCCAAATTTTTCCAAAATGTTTATGAGAATTATCCAAATTCTGTTGAAATCAATAGCCTTTTTCATGATATATCCCATCCAGATGCTATTTTAAACTTAAAGCCTAGTTTCAAATATGAAGTTGGAAGTTTTCCTCCCATATTCTTTAAAAATTGTGCGTAGCAATTATTAAATCCAATAGCTATTTTATTTAACAACTGCTTAAATAATGGTATTTTTCTTGACTGTTGGAAAAATTGTTCGATTGAACCGATTTTTAAATCAGGCATAAGAAATGATATCAATAATTATAGAGCTATTGTTAAACAATGTGCATTTGCTAAATTATTTGATTTCGTCATTAAAAACAAGCTTTTTCATAAAGTAAAAAATAGTATCGTTGACTGTCAACATGGTTTCTTGCCAGGCAGGTCTACTTGTACAAATTTAGCTTTGATTACTTATCACATAGTAAACGCCATGGAAAGTGGAAGTCAATTGGATGTGATCTATACAGATTTTTCTAAAGCCTTCGATAATGTTGACCATAGTATTCTGCTGTATAAGCTCAGAAATTTTGGATTATCGAACTCACTGTTAAAATTTCTATATAGTTATTTGAATAACAGAAAATTATTTGTTAAAATTGGTTGCACTTATTCTGAATCACCAATAAATGCAATTTCTGGAATCCCACAAGGCACACATTGTGGCCCACTACTTTTTTTAATATTTATAAATGATTTGCCTCAAACACTCAAATATGCTCAGTGTTTATTGTTTGCAGATGATGTGAAATTATTTTTAAAAATTCCAAACTCGTCAGATTGCTTACAACTTCAATCTGATCTAGTAAGATTCCACGAGTGGTGTTTGCTGAATAATTTAAATTTAAATATTAAAAAATGCTCTATAACGTCATACGCCAAGTGCACAAATGCTGTTTTCTTTGATTATTTGTTAAACAATTCTCTTATAGTACGTAGAAATGATACGAAAGATTTAGGAGTTATTTTTGACTCAACTCTAAGTTTTAAACTTCATTATGACTATGTTATTTCAAAAGCAAATTCCATGCTGGGATTTATTAAGAGAAATTCTCAAAGCTTTCGTGATCCTTTGACTATTAAATCGCTCTTTATTTCTTTTGTTCGCAGTATCTTGGATTATTGTTCAGTGATATGGAACCCATACTATAACGAACATTCTATTCGCATCGAAAGAGTCCAAAAAAACTTTACAAGATATGCTATTAAAAAACTTCGTTGGCCTGGTGATCTTCCAACATATGAAGTGCGATGCAAGTTGCTTGGAATTCAGCCATTAAAAATCAGAAGAATCACATATGACCTCATTTTTGTTTATAATGTCTTAAATTCAAATATACAGTGCAGTGATTTGTCTGCTCTTTTCGTTTTATATCAAGCACCAAGTGACTTACGTTGTAATCGTATGTTGGTAGAGACATTTCATAGAACAAATTATGCTGCTAATGAACCTATTTCAAGATGTATTAGTCTTTGTAATAATTATTGTTCAATATTGGAATTTAATTGTTCTTTATCTAGCTTTCGTATAAATTTATTTAAAATTTTTAATTGATATTTTATTGCTTAAGAAACTGTTAACTAGTCTGCAGTAGACCGAAATAAATAAATAAATAAATAAATAAAATAGTATGGTCGAAAATTCTTATTTGGGCAAAAGCACGATCATCAGCTTGATCAAACAATTTTGTTGCTTCTAAAATTTTTTTATAATGTTTGCGTTTTTTAAATCTCATTCTACACTTTAAAATTTTTATTTTAAGAGCAGAAGCGTTATCGTGAAAAATTGTAGCCTTTGCTTTTTCACGCAAAGTTCAAAGACAACATCATCGCGCAAATAAGACTTATTTAGCTTTCATTATGCTAAAAATTATTCGAAATGTTGTTAAAAAATTCATCGCCTGCCGAGCAGAAAAAGTCAATTGAACAACATTCTTTTTTATTACTAACCGGAAGCAATATGCTTTAATTTATTATAAAAATAAGTAAAGATTTCATACAATTTATGTTTTTAATTTAAGATTCAAAAAGATACCTCAAATTTGAGCGTCCATTATCATAAGAAATGTTTCAGTACGAGTGGTGGTGATCATCATAGTCTGATATTTAAAAGAAGGCTTACTTTTTATCGCGCAACATATCGGAGCATAAGCTCTATCAACAAATTTGGCCATTTTAATGACATTAAAATAGTTGTCCTGTGATGTTTGTGTTAATTTTAACGACTATTCCAAAAATTGTCCATTTGGTGGGTTATCAGATTTTGAGACTCGATATCACTTGAAGTAAGGCTCAGTGGACAAAATTTTACTACCATTTTCTAGGTCTTATTGAAAGGAGTACTCATGAAAAATTTGAGTCATATCGATCCTGTTGAACTAAATTTTGAAATGCCTCATGCAATAATTTTGTTTCAAAAATTAAATCTCACAAGTTTTTTTCAAAATATTTTGTAATTTTCAATATACTTAATACCTTTAAGTACTTAAGCTTGAACCATTTGATTTTGTAAAGAAAAAATGTACTTATAAGTAGCTTGGCATTATCTTTAAAGCATTTGCGTAATTAAATTTTCTCAATAAGGCCAACTGACCGTACTTGAAAAAAGGAAACAAATTTGAAAAAATTTAATTTTCGACTTTACTTTCTCTGATATTTCAGGTAAATATTTCAATATACCGTGCATCTTTTATTTTCGTTTCATTCTAAACCTACTGACATACTTTTCTCTTAAATGTTGCAATAACGTCTTATTTCTTCCTTTCTTCGCTCTACTTTGCTATCGCAGTCATAGGCCATTCATTCACGATGCCTAAAATGCGCTTAACGGTCTCTCTAACTGGTCGTTGCTGCCTACTTAACCAGCATACATTTCACATAGACTTATAATCTTTATATGTATGTGTACATGAATAGAAAAATGAAAACCAAATAGAAATGAATATAATACAATAAATGTATCAGTACTGGTTGCTGGTATTTCTCCCGATTACCAGTTGGCTTATGTTTGCGCAATAAAAGTTATATGAATAAATATCATAAAAATATTCATAAAGCCAAAGTTTTTATAGATACCTATTTATACATGTGTGTTTCACACACACACGCACACATACATAAAATATATTGACACAAAGAACAAAAAATTCTCATAAAGAATTTACTATTGAACCCTATCGATGTAATCTCCATGACTAAGACTTTTGTTAAACTTTTTGTTTATGTTTTCAGCGCTGTTCATTCTTTTCGCTTTTACAGCGCTGTATGGTATTTTTGACACATTCTCGCATATATTAAGAATGGTTAAAATAAATATGTGCAAGCTATTGTCTGTTTGTATTTCTATTATTGTAAGCTTTGATGGTTTGTCTGTAGACTTCGTTGGTAAACAAAAACCTGATAACAGCGGTGAAAAGTATAAATTTTTGTGCAGAAGTTAAAATGTTTCATGATTAGCAAAAATGTGTTCTTTTTATGAAAATAACATTTATTTAATGCTTTTTAGTTGTCACTTATCATTTTTTTTGCAACTTATCAATTAAAATTATTATTTTTTTGTAAATTTTCACTTATCACATAACGCTTATGCTTAACGTTTACTTTTCATTACAAACAGCGTAACACTTATCACTTATCATTTAATGCTCATTGCTGTTTTTGTTATCAATGGCTTAAATTTATAGTTATCACATATTTTTTGCAGGATATCACTTATCATATTCCATGCATTACCATTCACTATGCACTTTTTTATTTTTTATTTTTCACATATCATATCATATCACTTATCAGATTATTACTAAAGATTTGTCACTCATTATAAGTTTTCACTTATCCGTTTACATACATAAGTCACCTTAAATATCACAGTTAGCAATTACTAGTAGTTATTCAATACTTATCATTTCTTTCTAAGCATTTATCTGTTAGAAAAGTAAATTTTTCCTTTAGGCATTCACTTATCATTTGTCAAATTTTTTTTGCTGTTCAAAAATTTTGCACATATTGAATTTTAGCTGCGATAAATTGCTTAAAAGATCATTTTGGCCCCTTACTATGACCAATTTGTTAGTACAAACATTTAAAAATACCTACCAGTAGTGAAAATAACATTCTTAACACACATATGTAACGACTTGTAGACTTTATTAAAACCAATAATTAGCTGAGCAGTGATAAGTTTGAGTCTATGTCTCCATCCCTATAGAATGGACCAAATATTTCTTACAAAAATGGTTCCAAATTGCCTAGTACTATCAAATATTTGGCTCACTACAAAAAATTGATAAAGCTTATATTAAATATAGAAAAAAGTTGGAACTTGTTATAAACGCAGTAACTACATAGCTTCATCGATTGCCTTCCTCCATCCATTCAGCCTTAAACCGTTTAAGTCAATTTTAAGTGATACCCATCCTTCCCATGCGGCAACTATGTCCACCAGTGTTTCTGCATACATAATTTGTATGTTATTAACTGTACCAATAAACGTTTATAGATAAAATCATCGCAACTGTTTTCTCATGCATTAAAGATATTTGAAAGGATATTGTAATGAAAGGAGCGTAATTTCTCGAACAACTCATGATATAAAAGAAGTTTTTATTCTGCGTCTTTAGCTCTTTGTTAGAATTGTATCAATTCAATATTTTTTTTGTGTTCTATTGTTCCTTTTATATTCATCTATATCAGTATCTTAATCCATTGGCTATTTCTGCTTCGATTTTATTACATTTTATTATTATTTCTTGTATCATAAAATTTTGTTATCATAATCGTTTATTTGCATTAAATGTTTTGTATTCCTAGTTATGTATGAAAATATCATTGCTGGTATTGACATGAATATTGTTTTACGTATTGGTAGAGGTTTATATTTAATAGCAGAACATATTTCGTAATGTATAAAAAAAATGTTTAAAACTAAAAATTAAGGTTACGTGGTACAATTGAAGAAAGTTATTTGAAATAATCACAAAGATGGCTGAAATAGACAAAAATATGTAAAAGTGATATGATGCAGAGGTAAAACTCATTTATCTAAAAATTGAGTTGTTAGTATGAGTTAATTTATTAGTTCCATTATTTAGCTTAAAGGCATTATATTTGCGAATGATTTATTCAAAATAATGCATTGATAATTTTCAGAATAATGGATTAACTATGCGAAGATAATTCATTATCATTAAAATAATAATATAAGAGTTGAAATGAGTTTCCAGATTTACTGACTTTTACAGTAGATGTTGACGTTTTCAACATTATTCCATACACATAAACACTTTTCGAAATTTTTCAACTTTTTCAACATTTTTCGACACTTTTCAACATGTTTAAGCTTATTCGAAATTTTTTAATGTTCTTCAAAATTTTTGCACATTTCTTTTTTTTCCTTGATTCCACTTTAAAAAATTAAATTTGTTGAAAAAAAAAAAAAATAACAAAAAATTGAAGAAGTTGAAAAATGTTGATAAAGCTGTTGAAATACATGCCTATGGTAAACAATTCTTAACGTCTTGGGAAATGACCTTCTCATGTCTTGAAGCAATTTTCGACCATATTCGTTGGTAATATTGGTACCACGCATTAGACCGGGTCGATTTGTATGAAGCAAAATAAAGTCAGTCAGACATCGACTCAAAAGTTAGAAAGACCCTTAAAATCGAAATCTGCATAATTTTATTTTCGTACCAAGAAAAACCAATGGAGCACTTTTGATTCTCCTGAAGGTCCTGAATCGTTTTTAAGGGTCTATACATTTTTAAACGATTTTTTTTTAAAAAAACAATGTTTTTGGTCTTAAGCTCTTCTTTTTTGGTTCAAAAATGGCTGGAGAGCGCAAAACTCGTCGAACAAAAGCAAATTGTTTCTTAAATTATAGCCAATCAAAATGCCAACAGAGCCTCAATTTTGAAATATAATCGTTTTTTAATATTTCAATTTAATTTTTTTTTAGCCTTCAACTTAAAACGAAATGCTTTTTTTTTCTTTTTTGTTAAAATTGAATAGCAATAACTTCATGAAATTTTGGCAAGCTTTCATTAAAAAAAAAAAACAAGCTTAATTTTCGACAAGCACTCTCTTGTTGTTTTTAAATTTAAAAACAAGATTTGGAACCACTGTGCGCTGGCCGTAGATGCATACGTATCAGAGAAAGTCATTGAGTAGCTCATTGAGAGTTTTGAGCCACTACCAATAATATGAGACGTGAGTGTGTCTATTACATTCAATAGTGAACGTGAATCTGAGTTGCGCTGTCCTTTTCAAGTTCCGGAACCTCTCTAAGTGAGGTCCATTTTCAACCTTTCATAATCGATTGGATCAAAAAAAATATAAAAATTTTTTTTTTTACTTCAATCGATAGGGAAATGAAGAATATAGCTATTTTCGAGCTCCATCTGTAACTTTTCATATATTTTAAATTCTTAATTTATTTGGTGCCTTTTTGACTATGCCTCCCTTTGAATTTTATTTGTTCCTCCTTGAATATTAATTCAAGATAGTCTTAACTTTAAGGAAAACCATGCCTGAAGGGTGTACTCAAGCTAAGATGACAATTTCGATTTTTTTTTGAAGCCAACCCTTCAAGCATAGTTTTTTTTTTGAAGTTAAGACTATCATGTTAAAGTTAAAATAAAGTTAAAAATGTGGCCGGCTAAAAGAATATTTTTCGTGGAAATGCACATATAAGAGCCTTAAAGTTTTTGTTTTAAAGCGTTCATTATCTCAACATCTAAAGAATTCTGTAATGATAAACTTGAATATTTTATTATTTCTTTCAAGTTACTTATTCCCTCAGTAGCTCAGTATCATAAGTTAATATCACAGTATCATAATATCTTTCTGCTTAGAACCGTTGCCTTTTCATCATAGCATCATAGTACATTAATGATATTATAACTTAGTTTACTTGTACATACAAATTTACATATAATCATAATAGTATCTTGGAGTTTATTACCTTAGTATCTTAATATATTGTTATCATTGCTATCTTTTATTTAAATATTTTACAATTTTTAAATGCTGGTAAAGACTTTGCAGAGTTACATAAATTTTTAATTTTGATTTGACACTTTATTTTAAGAGCAGTATTCTAGCTACTCTTTCTATATTTTCATCTCATTATCTTTGCATTTATCTATTTATTTTTATTTCCATAATTGTATATATGTATCTACTATAAAATTTTGAGTTAAAATATTTTTTTTTACATTTTATTCACGTTTCTTTTTTAATTATACACTTTGTGTGCTTGTATCTGTATAAGATTGAATTTCAACAAAAGCTTATATAACCATCAAAAGCATAATTCAAATCATATCGTTGGAATTCCAAATCAACAAAATATTAACCCTTATCAGCTTTTTCCTTAAAGCGCAAACTTCAAAAAGTCAAAGATCAAAGATAAGCAAAATCTTTCACTTTTTTAAATTAAAATTAAATGGTAGGGAAATACAATAAATCCTACAGCGTACCTGTGTCATTCTAATTTTCCCCTCAAAGCAATTATTAACGTAACAAAAGAAAATCTCAAAAAATAAAAAATCTTCTTTCAATTTTAATAATTTCAGGCTGATTTTTCTACAATAAATATTTGCACAATATCTCTGCTTCTTTTTTTATTGCTGTTACGCTACTTTTCCACACCCACACTAATTTTTACCTTAGCAGCTGGACCCAAATCCAAGTACACACACACACACACAGCTCTTGTTATTGTTGTTGTTGTTGTTTTTATTTTTCCCAGCACCCTCAATCGTTGATTGCTGGCAAATTGCAAAAATGTTTTTGATTGATTAGGCAGTTGATGAAGGTTGAATGAATTTGTTAAAGTTATAGCTGCAGCAGCTTACGTCCTAAGCAAGAAAAAGCACCTGTTAAAAATTTATTGTTATTAAGAAATAAAAAAAAATTAATTTTTGATAAAAAAAACACAGAATAAATAAATAAAAAAAAATTATCTAGCAAAATGTGCGCTTATGCGAGCAATAGCAAATGCTTCAAAATATCACCGTATCACTGTTTGTGATAGCAGCGGAAGGGACCGGACATTGACTGGATGGCTGTTGTAAAATCCATCATGCGAAAGCAAAAAAAAAAAAAAAAATTAATATCAAAAATTTCATTGATGAAAGGTCGGTCGGATGGCAATTGATTAAAAATTTTGTTTTTGTTGTTGTTGCTGCTGCTGTTATTGCTGCTGCCATACAGCCTTGTCTGTCAGTTGCTGTTGACTCTGATGGCTGTGATATTATTAAAATTTTACGCTTTCATTGTTGCTCTACAAAGAGAATAATGTTTGCTTTTTTTTCATACATACATATGGGGCATTCTTCGCCAAAACGTAAGAAATTTTTAGATGTGGTTTAGTTGTTAATCTTTTAATGATACTTTGAGTTGAACTTAAAAATTCTACGATATTCTAAATTTTTTCTTTTTTAATCAATAGGTTGAAGCAAAATGATTTCATTCCTTTTTAGCTGCCATAAAATAATATAATCTCTTGACTTTTTTGTTTGTATGAAAGTTTGTGAGAGGGGACAGTTCATTTTTTCCCCAATAGTAGGCAGTGCCACGCCTGTAAAAGAAAAATACTTCTCTCGATATATTATAATGAATCGATTTTGGCAAAATTTGGTTTGAAAATAGATTGTACCTTAAGTGATGGTATTAAAATGGTGTATTTTCAGTGGGCGTGGCACCGCCTTCAAAGAAAAAAACACTTCCAAAGCTAAGCTGCTACAGCCATTTCAATGAAATTCGGTGTGAAGCTGAATTGATTCCTGAGTAAAGATATTTGTTTTTTTTAGTGGGCGGTGCCACACCCATAATAAGTAAATCCATTAATACTGCAGAGCTAATGGAGCAACTTTGATGAAACTTAGTATAGAGAATGATTAAATCCTAAGGAAAGGCATTTAATTTTAAGTGTATGGTGCCACGCCCCTAATAAAAAAAATATGTCTTTACTGCTTAACTAGTGCATCAATTATACTTACAATAAATAATATAATAAACGTAAAACTTAAATATTTTTGAAAAACCAATACGCTTCGAGCATTTTATGTTCTAAAAACTTTTTCCTTAGAGTTGATATTTACAGAGCTAAAAAAAATTTTTAAAATTGAACTGAAAAATTATAGAGCAAAAATTGGCACGACTTAAGTCGTAGTTATTTGTGGGAAATTATCAGTTTTTAAATATTACGTACAAAAAGATATAAATCAGCTAAGTCAGTAGCCATAACCTTCAAAACCTTTCGTTTTGGCAAGGAATGCCCCATATACTTACATATTTATGTAAGTATATAAACATTTTTTTTTGAGCTTGGGTGGGAATTAGTGACTTTTGAAGTTTTCCAAAAGGTCGTTAACAATTGAACAATAAAGAAGGAGCAATAAAGACCAAACATTTAATTGAATTCTAGTTTTCTGATAAATAATTCTGAACAGATTATTTCATAGAAAAAAATTAGTCTTGACTTTGTTCAAATTGACCAAAGAAAATTATCTTAAAAAAATCTTCTGTAAGAGGCTTTTAGATTTTGTTGCTATTTTTTGTGAAAATTTCGCAAATAATTAAATATTTTACAACTTTAAGCAAATTTTCTGAGTAATTATTTTTGTAAAGACCTTGGTTTTTTTGACATTTTTTTGTAGGAAATATTGTCCAAAAGCAAGCATGAAAAAGCTTACAAAATATGTTATGTTTTGCTCAAAATTATGAAAATTTTTTTTTATGTACTACTACCTTAAATTTGTATAAAATTCTTTTGAGGTGTAGATGTTTTATAGCATAACTTTATCTCTAAGTAACCTCATATTTTGCGGTACATGTGTCAGTGAATTCATTTATAGTTTTTATTATTTGTGTGCTGAAAACAACTTTTGGTTTTGTATCAGTAGCCGGAAATTTGTGTATCATAAAAGAGATAATTTTATTTTTCTTGCAGGCATAAGTCTTTTAGATATGTGTCTATTTGTTAATACTTATTTTTGTTTCCTTAATTGAAGAGCGCCACGCTCACCATTCACACAAGTAAAATCTTTTAAATGCTATTTTAAGAGAGTTATTGTAGTATAATCAAATTTCTCACAAATACCAAAAATTACACAGACAATCTTTGGACAAAAAGTTCCCCAGTTTAGATAAGAAAGCACTTCCCAAACAAATGAAAACTTCAACACGCTATGCTGAGAGAATAATTAAAAGTAATGATACCACATTTGCTGCAAATACTAGAAATTAATCGGACAAGCTCTAATCAAAAACTGGCGAACTTTAAGGAGGCCATAGCACCTCTAATACAAGTAAAAAATTCCAAACATTATACGGAATAGTACAGACTAGCACTTAATAAAAAGGCGGCTTGTTTTGAAGGTAGAAGGTCCTTCCATACAAGGAAAAGCTTAAAAACTTCTATATGGTGAGCTACATGAGCAATTAAGTATTACAAAAAATACAAAACTACAAAACTTTCTACGGCAATATTTTGTGATACAAACTAGCAAAAATAGACGAGATTTGATACTGTGAAAAAACAATTGATACAATTGAAAAACCTAACTACTAAATAAAGGGATTTAGTAAATAAACCAAGTGATGAATAAATTTATATACATATAGTGGAGCACCTTTACCTTGCACTTCCCACAAAACAGCGAAAAAATATAATTTCTGCATACACATATATATTAGGGAAGATTATAATTTTAAAGTGGTCCAGAAACTCTATTTTCTGAAGATTCGTCAAATTTTAAGCAAAAAAGTTCAATACACAATATGGCTACAATGAATTTCGAGCTTGCAAATTTTTATTTGAAGTAGTTAAAATTATTCAAACTACTTACAGCGCTATCTGGTGGCAGTTTTCAAAACTTTGTTTTTCATTCTCTTCTTCAACTTGTAAGCAATAAAATTACGTTTTCTACATTCAAATCGATCCATTAGTTTCAGAGTAATACAAGTTTAAGCAAAACTGTTGATCAACTTATCCCTCATGCTTGTTTATATTTGCGCAAATAACTTTTTTTATCCAATTTTAAAACTTTAATAACTTCATATTTAATTGAAATATTGCAAACATTTTTACGGGAGATTGAGGTCAAGAAAATCAGGAATAAAACTAAATAAATTTGATCAAAATCAATTCTGCAGCTTTTGCGTGATGCGCAAACGTCGCGAAAAACCTTCGCTCAAATTATTTGTTTTTCGTAGTGAACTTATCAATTGAATGCCTATCAACATTTGTTTAATATTTCAACCAAAAACGCACTCTCACTTCGATAATTAAAATGAATTACTATTTGTGCGGTAAGGGAAACTTTCGTTATAAGATTTAGTTATTAAAATAAATTTATGCGAAATATTTTTGAATCTGTTATCTAACTCTCTACCATAAATATGATACCCATCACATGTGCGATGGCAATAAAATTCAATTTCTTTTGGCCTCGCTAAACATTTTGCCTAGAATTCTGACTTCCTCTTTTCATAATTTTGCAATTACATGTAATTTGCGTTATCTTGAAAGTACTTCTTTTTCTTAAAAACAATAAAACCATTAAAAATAACTTAATGTTAGATAAAAATACAAAAATTCGTAAGAGCACCAAAAATTTCATACATAAATTGCTCATTCCTAAGCAATTATTTCATTGAGCAATAGTCATTCATTCAAGATGTTCAAAACTTTCTTAGTAACGCTAGTGGCACTTCTGGCTTGCGCCTATGCCGAAGATCTGCCTGAAAATTGTGCTGAGGCAGTACGCGAAAGTAAACGTAGTGGAATACATCAAATTCAGTTAAAACCAATAAACGATATCGAATCCAAACCGTTATATGTCTATTGCGAATTGGATACGGCTGGTGGCGATGCTTGGACTTTAATACAACGTCGACAGGATGGTTCCATTGATTTCTACCGTAATTGGGCTGATTATAAATATGGCTTTGGTAATTTGGAGAGCGAATTTTGGATTGGCTTGGAAAATTTACATGCGCTAACGCAGGCATCGCTGCAAGAACTTTGGGTACAAATGGAAGATTTCAACAGTTCAAAAGGTTGGGCTAAATACGATGCATTTGCTGTCGGCAGTGAACATCAGGAATACGCTTTAAATATATTGGGTAAATATTCCAGTGCTAGTAATGGCGGTGATGGATTGCGTTGGCATCAAGGAATGAAATTTTCAGCACGTGATAAAAATAATTCTGGCCAACAGGATTGCCCCAACTTGTATACAGGAGGATGGTGGTTCAATCAATGTCTTCATAGGTATTATTGTCGTGACTTGAATTGGTTCATATAATAATTGATTAAATTTTTTAGTGATTTAAATGGTCAATACTTACGTGGTGCTGTTGGTGTTGATAAATTTGCAAAAGGTGTCGTCTGGCATCAGTTTCGTGGTCTTCAATACTCCCTCAAATATACGCATATGGCTATTCGTCCAAGAAAGTAATGTGGTTTATTGGTTTTTATAGACGTTGAAATCAATAAATTAATATCGTGCAATATATATATTTATTTTAAAATTTTTTGATGACACTTTTCTTTTCGGTAACTCCACACATTTGTAAATACTTAAATAAATATTTGTCGACATTTTCGATTTATTTTGTTTTTCGATAGCTTTCGATAATTTTGACTTTATTATGTTTTAGAAGGTTTTTCGTTGCTTATTGATACTTTTCCGATTTCCGATTTTTTTGAATTCTATTTGTTATTTTATTTATATATTTTAAATTTTCAAATATTGTGCGATCAAATTTTTCGACATATTTGAACTTTTTTCGGTACTCTTGGTACTTTCTTATAATATTCCTTATTTTTTGATATAAATCGACATATCAACATTTTACGGAATTATTCGCTACTCTCATAGCCTTAGACACTTTATTGGAATTTTTCGATAACGTTCGATATATCTATGTTTTTCGATATTTTGCAATATATTTTGACTTGGCCAATAATTCTATGTACATAGTTTCCAATAATTTTTGAAACCAATCGATATATTCGAAGCTGATTTTTTTGGCTTAGGCATTGCATCAAGAAGGTCGTCTTAAACCATTGAATGAAGAATGATCTTGAACATTATAATATTCTAAAAGGCTACAAGTGGACATACCAAAATATTGAAAGCTAAAGAGATTGAGAAAAATTAAAAAAGAACAGTGAATTGAGAGATAGTTATTAAATTATATGTGCAGTAGACCGTACCACCTTACAGGCAAAAAAAATGTCAACCGTACACCATCGAATCTGAAGTATTTTTGCAGAGTGATTTCGAAAAATTTATTTTACCGAAAATAGAGGTCGCGCATCTATATTTTTCGTCATATCATCGACATTTACAGTCCGATCTCAAAGTTTAATATATCAATGTTTTTGGCTCGAGTAGACCAATTTTTGGTCTTAAAGTCAGTGACATCAAGTACCACTTTTCTAGTACTTATCCACCAGAAATCAGTTCTTACGATCTTAATGTACCACTCTTGTGTCAGAAAACTAAAGCTGGCCGTTTAGCCGTTGCTCAGCATCTCGAAGGACCGTACCATATGATACAATTAAATTCGCACTTTTAATCATTTAAATAAAACAAAAAACTTTTATAGTAGGAAAAGTTATGGCGGCCATAGATGAACAACGCATGGATCATATTTTATCAAAACTCGAGAGCCACCAGAAATACAGCCAACTTCAGTTAAAACCAATAAACGATATCGAATCCAAACCGTTATATGTCTACTGCGAATTGGATACCGCTGGCGGTGATGCTTGGACTGTATTTCAACGTCGGCAGGATGGTTCTATTGATTTCAACCGTGATTGGACAGATTACAAGTATGGCTTTGGTAATTTGTTCGGTGAATTCTGGATTGGTTTGGATAATTTACATGCGCTTACTCATGATTCACTCCAAGAACTTTGGGTGCGACTGGAAGATTTCAATAACTCCACAGGTTGGGCTAAATATGATGCATTTGCTGTTGGCAGCGAAAATCAGCAATATGCGCTTAATATATTGGGCAACTATTCAAGTCTTAATAATGGTGGTGACTCACTGCGTTGGCATCAAGGAATGAAATTTTCAACACGTGACAGAAATAATTCTGGCCAACAGGATTGCCCCAACTTGTATAAGGGAGCATGGTGGTTTAACCAATGTATTAATAGGTATTATTATATTGCATTGGATTAGACTTCGAGTTATTTCATAAATTTTTTTTTTTCTTAGTGAGTTAAATGGTCAATATTTAGGTGGTGCTTATGGACAGGATAAATTTGCACAAGGCGTCATTTGGACTCATTGGCGTGGGCTTTCGTATTCGCTCAAATATACGCATATGGCTATACGTCAAAGAAAGTGATGTGCTTTCTGGGTTGTTGAAAGTTGTTGAATTTAGTGAAACATTGTCGATCGAAATATTTTTTTTATAAAATTCTAATAAGATTGTATGCACAATTTTATAGTTTTATTAATAAATAATATCAAGCTCATTGTTTTATATAGAGATTTTCATAGAATACCAAGGTACAACTTTGTGCTTCTGGTGGATTTTAGGTCTCATAACTAATTCTAAATTAGTGAATATCTTGCACAAATGAGTGACTATATCAATATTTTGTTGTATAAAATAACGTTTATTGTTTTCTGATTTAAATAATGGGGACAAATTACACCATTTTTCACGAATTTTGAATTTAAGATTAAAATATTTCCTATAGTGCGCTGGTAATACAAGACTTCTTTCATTTTATTCACTCTAATATTTGTCGGGATGTAACATCCATTGGACGATGCGACTCTTCTTAACATATCAGCTAATGTCTGATCCTCATATTTTTATTATCTTATAAAGATCTAACATAATCTATTATACGACCTACGATATATTAAATGATTTAAGTTTACGAAATAACTGGAAAAAGTTGTTGTTTTACTTGTTATTTGGTTAAATCCATAACTCGTGAGAATGTGTCAATATTTTACTAGGTGGTTGCTTTGTTGTTGCGTTTTCTACCCGTTGATTGCTGTTTTGTATTTCAGTGTAGCTGGCTTCTTCTCTGACACCCTATACACAGCGTATAGAAATGATGTTATTACGTTTGTAACGTGTTGGTGTGGTAGTTACGCATATAAATAGTAAATATGTTACATAATAAGTTAAAACGAACCTTGGCTTCTGATTCTGCTGATTTTTTGAAGATGAACCATCGATATTTTTGATATACGTTGAACCCATTATTTTACTAAATTTTTAAAAATTTATAAATAGTTAAAAAAGTGTTAGTCTTTGAAATATTAAATCATCAAATATTAACACCAAGAAAAAAGTTTTTATTATTAATTATTGATTAAGACCGCAATTGGCGCTGTCATCAGAAAGCTAGTGCTGCCGAAGAATCTAATTTGACATCAGCAATATCTTAAGTAAGCATAATGTTATTTTTACTCTCATCTTTTGATCAAACTACTGAGGTTCAGTAGTCGATATTGCACCCAATGGTGAATAAAGTTACCATGAAAAAAATCTGAAGAAATATTTCTGAATATTTTCAATACGGCTGACGAATTTGTTAAACCGCATCCCAGTTACTACTTGCATACTCTTAAAAATTTTACTTAGCTGATGGAAATATTCTTATTCTTACAAAATTTTTTCGAATTTGAGGTTTTGCAAACACTTTATCCTAAAAAAGGTTACATAACTTTCAAAAAAAAAAAAAAAATAAAAATAAAGTAGAATAAAATAAGTACGCAGTATTCTTCCTTAGCATAAATATGTTGTTTCAGAAAAAAAAGAATTATAACTGGTACAGTAAAAATTACGCCAAAGCGTTACAAACCATTTCCATGCAAGGTTTTTTTATCTTAAAAGTATAGATGTGTTTTATGTGAAAATTTGTGATTGAAATACATATTTTCAATGCGGTTGACGGACATATCGTAAAACGCATCTTATATACATATGTTGTTACTTATATACTCTTAAAAATATCTTATTTAGCTGACGAAAATAATCTTACAAGTGTAAGCTTAAATTTTTTTGAATCCCACTTTCAGAATCAAAATTCAAATATACATATGTTCTTAACTAGTGGCACATACGGCTTTGCACGCGCAGTTTCCATTATTTTTTTTTTACAACGAAATTACTCTATTAACATCACATTTTATAATTTCTCTTCAAAAGTAAAAAAAAAAAAAAATAATAGATAGTTTCTTCTCTAAAATTCGAAGCCAAATACAAAAGGTACAGGTGACAAGGACAAAAAAAAAAAAACAATAACAACACAGAATTAAAGAAGAAAGAAACCAACGAATAAGCAAAACGCAATTTTTGTGTCAGTTCTTGAAAAAAAATTTATCCTTAAAAAAAAGATATTTAACTTTAATATATTACAATTTAAAATTTAAAATTTAAAAATATAAGTATGCAATAATTTACTTTAGCACAAAAATGTTATTTTAAAAAAAGTTTTGCTAAAATTGGTTCAGTATAATTTGCGCCAAAGCGTTACATAAAAAGGATGTTTAACTTTCAAAAATAAAAAAATAAGTATGCAATAATCTACTCTAGCACAAATGTGTTATTTTAAAAAAATGTTTGCTAAAATCGGTTCGGTATAAATTGCGCCAAAGCGTTACAAGCCATTTACATGCAAGCAATTTTATATAAAATGTGAATTTTGAGTGAAAATTTCAGATTGAAATATATGCTTAGTACTTAAAATTGAATCACTTTAAGAAAAAAAAAAAAATGAATTGCTACGATTGTAGACAAAATCTTGACATAGTGAGTTCTTTCTACATCAACATAGCAAAAAATTTATATCTTGCATGTTTCTGCAATTATAACGATTTTTAATTTCTTGCAAAATTTTTAAATCATCTGCATACAGAAGACAATTACAAAAATTAACTATTTGAGGAATGTAATTAAGAAATAATATTAAATGAAAAGGACATTAAATGGCTTCCTTGAGTAATACCAGAATATAACACTATCGGTATTGAGCAATGTTCACCAATCTTGACAGTTCGTGCTTTATTAGTTGGGTAAGATTATATCCATTTCCAGTGGAGAGAATGAGATGAGAGAGTACGAGTGGTGTGAAATAGCTTCAGACTTAAATAAAGCAAATTTAAACACGAAGGCGTGGCACTTCTCATACAAGCAAATCTTCTTTAGTACTTTACTAGAGAGTAAGTAAAGCTTGAAACTGCTATACAAAACTTTTCACGCCATTTAGTGATAAAAAAAAGAGTGGGCAGATTCATGACTGTGGCCGTGGTTATTCTTTATTTAATAGCAGAAATTTTAAAATTATGTCGTAAGAAAGCAATTGTAAAAAGGCAAACAAACAAGTGATAACATCTCAACATACTAGAAGGGAGATATCATAAAATGATTAAATTATTCAAATTAATATATTAAACAGATAACTTAATCTGTTTTCTATCTCTCTACAATGATATCCCGCAACATATGCGTTTGCAGTGAAATGAAATTTCATTCTATTTAGCGCAACATTTTGCCTCAAATGCCGATCTATAGCGTAATATTATCTATTCTTGGGAATTTTGCAATTACATAGAATTTTCATTATCTTCTGAATACTTCATTTGTAATAGACAAACAAAGTCATTAAGATTAGTTTGTATTTGATATAGAGCTCAGAATATCTAAGAGTACTAAAGAACTCATATAAATTGCACAACATCTTATCAAGTGTCTTAATGAGTAATAGTCTTTCATACAAGATGTTCAGAACTTTCTTATTAACACTATTGGCACTTTTGGCTTGTGCCTACGCCCAACAGCTGCTGCCACCTTCAAATTGTGCTGAGGCAGTACGCGCTACCAAACGCAGTGGCATCTATCAAATACAGTTAAAACCCTTAAATAATATCGCACCCAAGCCCATCTTTGTCTATTGCGAATTGGATACGGCTGGTGGCGATGCTTGGACTTTAATACAACGTCGACAGGATGGCTCCATTGATTTCTACCGTTATTGGGCTGATTATAAATATGGCTTTGGTAATTTGGATGGCGAATTTTGGATTGGCTTGGAAAATTTACATGCGCTAACGCAGGCTTCACTACAGGAACTTTGGGTACAAATGGAAGATTTCAATAGTTCAAAAGGTTGGGCTAAATACGATGCATTTGCTGTCGGCAGTGAACATCAGGAATACGCTTTAAATATATTGGGTAAATATTCCAGTGCTAGTAATGGCGGTGATGGATTGCGTTGGCATCAAGGAATGAAATTTTCAGCACGTGATAAAAATAATTCTGGCCAACAGGATTGCCCCAACTTGTATACAGGAGGATGGTGGTTCAATCAATGTCTTCATAGGTATTATTGTATTGACTTGGATTGGTTCATATAATAATTGATTAAATTTTTTAGTGATTTAAATGGTCAATACTTACGTGGTGCTGTTGGTGTTGATAAATTTGCAAAAGGTGTCGTCTGGCATCAGTTTCGTGGTCTTCAATACTCCCTCAAATATACGCATATGGCTATTCGTTCAAGAAAGTAATGTGGTTTATTGGTTTTTATAGACGTTGAAATCAATAAATTAATATCGTGCAATATATATATTTATTTTAAAATTTTTTGATGACACTTTTCTTTTCGGTAACTCCACACATTTGTAAATACTTAAATAAATATTTGTCGACATTTTCGATTTATTTTGTTTTTCGATAGCTTTCGATAATTTTGACTTTATATGTTTTAGAAGGTTTTTCGTTGCTTATTGATACTTTTCCGATTTCCGATTTTTTTGAATTCTATTTGTTATTTTATTTATATATTTTAAATTTTCAAATATTGTGCGATCAAATTTTTCGACATATTTGAACTTTTTTCGGTACTCTTGGTACTTTCTTATAATATTCCTTATTTTTTGATATAAATCAATTTGATATATCAACATTTTACGGAATTATTCGCTACTCTCATAGCCTTAGACACTTTATTGGAATCTTTCGATAAAGTTCGATATATCTATGTTTTTCGATATTTTTCAATATATTTTGACTTGGCCAATAATTCTATGTACATAGTTTCCAATAATTTTTGAAACCAATCGATATATTCGAAGCTGATTTTTTTGGCTTAGGCATTGCATCAAGAAGGTCGTCTTACACCATTGAATGAAGAATGATCTTGAACATTATAATATTCTAAAAGGCTACAAGTGGACATACCAAAATATTGAAAGCTAAAGAGATTGAGAAAAATTAAAAAAGAACAGTGAATTGAGAGATAGTTATTAAATTATATGTGCAGTAGACCGTACCACCTTACAGGCAAAAAAAATGTCAACCGTACACCATTGAATCTGAAGTATTTTTGCAAAGTAATTTCGAAAAATTTATTTTACCGAAAATAGAGGTCGCGCATCTAAATTTTTCGTCATATCATCGGCATTTACAGTCCGATCTCAAAGTTTAATATATCAATGTTTTTGGCTCGAGTAGACCAATTTTTGCTCTTAAAGTCAGTGACATCAAGTACCCCTTTTCTAGTACTTATCCACCAGAAATCAGTTCTTACGATCTTAATGTACCACTCTAGTGTCAGAAAACTAAAGCTGGCCGTTTAGCCGTTGCCCAGCATCTCGAAGGACCGTACCATATGATACAATTAAATTCGCACTTTTAATCATTTAAATAAAACAAAAAACTTTTATAGTGGGAAAAGTTATGGCGGCTATAGATGAACAACGCATGGATCATATTTTATCAAAACTCGAGAGCCACCAGAAATACAGCCAACTTCAATCACGTCGAAATATGATCGATTAAAATTTGATGCTACATAAAAAAGCAACAGTAGATCAGAGAGAACTTTTATACTTTTTCTTCTGGTACGGTCTAATCTATATGTAAAGAAAGTGATAATTTTTTTTTTTGGAAACCAGCACATAAGAGAACAGTCTCCTGGAACTAAACTCAAAACATAATGCTATTATTATGTTAACCATTAAAACTCCAAGACTTCAGAGTTTTTCGTTTAATTTCAACATGGAAGACCTAATAAACTTTGCATTTTCTAACATTTCCTTAAACTTTGGTGTTATAAAAGTAAATTTCTTCATCAACTTTTCCGCACACACACACACACTCGCACAATGAAGATTTTTATCGTTAATTTGTTTTGCCACAAAACAAAAATTGAGAAAACTTTTTGTTTTTGTTTTGTTCTACTCCTTTAGCCTTTGTTGAGTTAAACCCGCAAATGAAGCGCACAAATTATCTTGAGTGTTACGAGCTATTAGTTAAAGCTTAAGATACCACGCGACGATGAGCGCTGCGAAGAGTAACAAAAAAGAACGAAAAGGGAACTTAGAAGAAGGTAAGGGCAGTTAAAAAGGTAAAATCATGTAAAGTTTTACATGAATGAAAATTAGGGTGGTTTTTCTTTGAGAAACAATCTCCATTTTAATATGAAACATTTTTTTTTTTGCATACAGCTGATGACAACTAATTGGAAACGAAATCATTCGATGTGTTATTATTATTTTTTCTTATTTATTTTTCTATGTGCACCAGAAAATTTATACATAATATAAATGTGGGATATATAAGCTTAATAAAATTATTATAATTGAATTGAAATTCATTGCATAAAAAAGTTTTATGAGAAATTTTCTGCTCAAACCCCAAATTTAACTGAGTCAACTAGTTGGACACAACAAAATAATTTGCAAAAAATAAAAGAAAAACTTGATAAAAGATTCCAGAAACGATATTGTGATATTTTCATCGTTCGCAGAAACATTTTTTAACCAAATTTTCTTACAAGCATATCCTTAAGCATGGGTAGTTGCCAAAAATTGAACACCGGGCATGAGTAAATCAATTGTTAATTTTCGAATGATGGCCATGAGATATCAGGCGATGGCAATACAGCTAAGTCGACGAGCTGTGTCATACTTATCGAAATGATCAAGTGCACTTAGTACCATCTTTCTGGAGCAATTAAGCTGTGTTGCCATCGCCTGATATTTCATGGCCGTCTTTCGAAGCTCAACAATTGACTTACACATGGCCGGTGTACAACTTTATGTCACTACCCATGATTAAGGATATGCTTATGAGCAAATTTGGTAAAAAGTGTTACTACAAGCAATGATAATATTGTTTCTGGAATTTTTAGTCAAGTTTTCTTTAATTTTTTGTAAATTATTTTTTTGTTTCCAATTAGTTGACTCAGTCAAATTTGAGGTTTGAAAAGAAACTTTTTCATGCTATGAATTGAAATTCAATTATAGTATTTTTATAAAGCTTATATATTCCACATTTATATTATGTATAAATTTTCTGGTGCATATAGAAACATAAATGAAAAAACTACCAATAACACATCGAATGATTTCGTTTCCAATTAGTTGTCAACAGCTGTATATTGGGTGCAATTGGCAAAAACGTTCGGGGTTGGAATTTGAGAACTCAAACTGGGCTAATTTTAAGAAATTGAAAATGTCGGTCTCTTCAAAAAAGAGATCTTCTGAAAAAAAAGGTTTTTAAATTTTTTGTCGTTTAAGAGTAAATATTCACAAAAAAAAAAATAAACAAATAAAAAAAAAAACTGGCAACATCAGACGAATCCTGTGAATTTAAGAAAAAAAAAAAAAAATTTTAAACCAAGTACACCCTAATTTACATAGGTATGAAACAGTTTGGATTTTACACTTTGTACGTTTACATAATTTGCCAACTTTTCGCTTATGCTACTCAGTCAGTCAGCTTGTATCCCATATATTGGTTAGCTGCCGTTGGTTTTGTTTTGATTTTCTTTGACTTTCCTGCTACCTCTGCTGCATTTTCGAATTTCAGAGTACCTTTTCCTATTGCTGTTGGCTTTATCCCTTAGCTTTCAATAAACTTTATCAAAGATTTATACTTTGCATAAATTTGCAAGATATTGTTTTGCTTTCGAAAATTTTGTGGTTCGTTTTCTGTTTTTTACGCTTTTTAGCTTAAAAAAGGTAAATTTGAATTTAAAATTTTGGCTTCAACCAAACAGGTGTTCATCATGTTCGCCAAAGGTTGGGTTGGAGTTCAAGTGAAAAGTTTGTTTGGAAAATTTAACACAAATATATTATGGTTTCATCAAGCTCTCTCGCTTGCTCTTCTATGCCAACATTAAAAGGTGTTAAAAGCTGATGTTTCAATTGGGGTTTGATTATGCAAAAAGGTTAATTTTGTAAATTGTGCGCGTACAAAAGTGGCATAAAAAAATTGTGTGTAAAATTATTTAATTAAATTTTCTAAAATGTTTTTTAATGTTATGTGTTATGCAAATGCAAATAAAAATTAATTTATCATAATATTTTATATTAATTGAAAATTTTTTTTTTTTGAATTTTTTGAAATTACAGCTTTTTGAGGCAATAATTATAATTTGAAAAAAAGTACCAATAGTTAAAAAAATTTATTATTTTTTTTTGCAATTAATTAATAATTAAATTTAAATTAATTGCTTTTGTTACTGTCATTAGAAAACATTTAAATAAACATAAAAACATTTAATATAAAAATAACGTTAAGTTCGAATGTGACAGAGAGTGCAACTGATTTAATTGTATAAATTAAGAGTTGGTTATTGTAAAAAATGATTTAGTTATTGTAAAAAATTCGTGTATTTGATCTAAGCTTAGTAAATATTTGATGCAAGCTTATATGCTACATAAATGTATCATATAACTATGTTATTGGATTAATAACATCAATAATAACTTTTTCATAATTGAATAATTTTAACAACTCATTAAGTCTTTCGGGATAGTAATATGGTTGCAACCAATTTTTTTTTTTTTGTCACAAACATTATTTTCGCAATAACTACCAAATCGTCTATTCGGTTGTAGAAATATTCCTTGTTCCGCAAACATGTCAATTTATTCATATCGGCTTAGGTATAAATTGAAAGAACCAATTTTATGCATGAAAATATCAGTACAAAAATAAATTGATTTATGAAAATATCGAT
Source organism: Tricholauxania praeusta (assembly GCA_949775025.1). Taxonomy (NCBI): domain Eukaryota; kingdom Metazoa; phylum Arthropoda; class Insecta; order Diptera; family Lauxaniidae; genus Tricholauxania; species Tricholauxania praeusta. The sequence goes on along the minus strand of OX459030.1, from coordinate 120,991,318 downwards.
TTAAATTAATCGATATATGAAAATATCGATTTAAAAATAATCGATATTTTTTAATATAGATGCAAAAATTAATCGATATTTTTTAATATCGATGCAAAAATTAATCGATATTTTTTAATATCTATGCAAAAATTAATCGATATTTTTTGATATCATAACAGCTTTATATTGTAGGTAAAGCAAAGGAATATTTTAATTATATACTTTGAAAACTATATAATATTAGCTGTTATTCCACGGCTCCTTCTGAGTACGCAATGCTGTCTAATCCCATTCCCACTTTGCAAGGTTCTTGATGTAGACAATTTTCATCCATTCATCAAATTTCAGAACAATATCTGCCATAGATGCTAAGATATAGCGTTTCAAGTGATTTTGTTAGATTGCTGATGGAACGCCCCGTTGTCCAATTTTACTCATATTTTGCTACGTGCTTGGTACATATGAGGCATTGCAGTCCACTTTGGACACCATTTTGCTTTTCCACCTACGCTTCTTTTGATTTTTTTTTCCGTTTAGTACTGGTCGGAAGTTTTCTCCATAATTTTATTAAATTGTTTTCATAAAGGTATTTGAAGGGCATAAATATTTGGAAACTGACGTTTTATTTTGTTGTTCTGTTTTTTTTTTTTATAGGAAAACTATACCTTGCAAGGATATTCAGCAATAAATTGTTCATTTTATAATCCAAAAAATTTTATGTTTTTATACTAAAAGATCTACCTTTTCCATTTGAAATCCATATCTACAATATAAGCTGTGTTAAGATATTTAAAATTTTGTTTGAAACTCACATTATAACTTTACAGCTCTTTCAAATCATGTTCTGGTTTGAGCTCAGTTTTACTACACTTAGACTCTAGTTTTGCGAGTTATGTACTGTGTATCAAATTACTATCGAATTGCTAAAAGGATGTCCGCTGACTTCAGCTAAAATTTTACACCCCTTGCTATCCTGAATTTAAGGTTAAAAACAATTGCCTGAGGAATGATTATATGGCTTACTATTCAAGCTGTCAAAAAAAAGGCAAGCTCAGTGAGTGTAGAAATCAAAGAGGTATCACTTTACTGTCAGTCCCGTCAAAGGTGCTGACAAAAATACTCCTTAACAGAGTATGTGATAAATTTGATTCAGTTGTGCGAAAGCAGGAAAAGAAGGCTTCCGGCGTAACCGATCTTGTGTGAAGCAATAAGAATAATTGTCGAACAATCGAGCGAGTGACGCTCAGTGTTTCAAATGATCTTCGTAGACTACAGCACTGCCTTCGACAGTGTCTCCCAAGAATGTATTTAGGTATCACTGCAACTGAGATCTATCTCTATCAAGGCAATCAGTTTAATACGTGCGCAATACGATGGTTTTAATACATAATGGCGTATTGTCAACGACATTTGTCCCTAAGTCAGGCGTCCGGCAAGGCTGTATGTTCCCACAAATTCTTTTCCTTATCGTTTTTGATGACATGCTTGATAATGTCCTGGATAATGAAGAAAGAGGAATTTTGTGGAGCTACAAAGAACAATTAGAGGATATCGATTAAACAGATGACATTTGACTTTTAACATCAAAACATTCAGGCGTAAAAAATAAACTAGACGACTTGGTTTTGTAGTCCGAAAAGGCCGGCATAAAAATTAATACATCCAAAACGAAAAGCATAAGACTGAATTCATCCAGAAATGACATCGTATTTAATGTTGGCAACAATGACATCGAAAATGACGGCAGTTTTACGTACTTGGGAAGCATCATTTCTACAAGCGGTTTTGGCAAAACAAAATATTTTGTCTAAAATAGCAAAAGTCAAAGGCGCGTTCGCCCAACTAAAACCAATTTGGAAATCTTCGGCTTATTTCCATTAAGACGAAAATCCGCATTTTTGACTTCAATTTCAAATTAGTTTTGCTATATGGATGAGAGACATGGCTTGTCAACGAACAACTGAAGAAACAATCTACAAGTAATTGTCAACAAATGCTTGCAACGCATCCTAAAAATCTGGTGGCCTAATACCATCTCAAACGAGATCAAGCTACGCAACTGGAACTGGATTGAACACACTCTTCGAAAGCGATCCAACGAAATCTATCGCCAAGCCCTTGAGTGGAATCCACAAGATAGCGTAGAACGTGGCAAGCCAAAAGCCACGTGGAAGAGAACGTTGGAAAAGGAAATTTGAGATTCGAAATATTCGCGGAAGCAGATAAGACTCAGCGCTTAAGACCGCAGTCGTTGGAGAGAGTTCCTCTTGGCTCCCCTTAGGAGTCCCAGGAAGCAAGACGAAGAAGACTTAAGAACCCTGCATTTTCCACTAGCTCTATGAACTATAGAATCTTGGGTTATTAAATCTAGTCGTAGTCATGTAAAAATAAGCTTATTTTAACGGCCCAACTAGTTTTTAGGATAAACTAGTTTTTTCTAGGCCAAAATAGTTGATTTGCATACCTGTAAGTATGTACTTTAATTTTTATGCAAAAGCGCTGTTAATAGCGAAGTCGATGTCGAAAATGTTATAGACTGTACCGCGACCGAAGACAGCCGCTAAGCCAGTATTGAACATATTGGAGGATGTAAGTCCTGAGCTGCAGCTGAAGGCCGCTTACTTACCTTTGCTTACCTTTAGATAATCATAAAATGAAATCGATAGTTTTATTGTTTTACTTTGCTACATTATTGGTTTTCATTAGCCACAGTGTTCTATTCAGATTTTATTGCATATTTTTAGGTTTAATGGTAACTAATTTGGCCTAAAACTAGTTTGGCCGGCAACATATACAAACGTTCTTTCGTTTTTTTAATAAGAAAACCTACAACTAATAATAAAAATAAATCTATTGTAACCTTTGCTTGATTTATGTCAACAAAAAATTTATTTACTACCAACATAAATTTACTACGAATAATATTTTGGAATGGAAAATTACGCATATCATTTGAAGTAATTCGTATTGTTGACAAGTATGCGCGATTTTTGATTTAAGCGCCGTAAAATATAAAAATAGAAATTCACTTGAAATACATAAGTGTAATATGAAAATAGCAAATGTTAGAAAAACAGTTTTTTTCCAGTATAATAAATAACTCGAAAATACAAAATTTACATATTAAATTCTCAGTTAACTTATTCTTAACCAACTTAATGACATTTCAACGCACCACTTAACTTTCACTCTCCTTAAACACTTCTGCCACTTCCTTATTTAACTTAGAAAGTAGGTCAAATTACCTGCACTGCATTACAAAGCACTTTCTTCTCTGCACACTGGCATACTAATTAATTTATGTACGAGTATGCTGCGTATTTTACATATTTGTTAAAATTGTCATATCTGAACTCATGTGAATTTATTACAAATTTTCCTACGTTTCATTCATTTGCATACTTAAATCCTTGCACATACACAATTTAAAGACAGCCAAATATTTGCTAAGACTTCAATTACTCATTGAGCATGAAAGCAAAAGTAGTGATTAGGATGGATCATAAAAATAATTTTTTTAAATAAAAAGTTGCTGCAAAAACTTGTTAATAACTGCGCAAAATATTTTGCCATACTATTACGTCTAAAGATTATACAAAGACCTGAAATTTTGGAATTTTCACTAAGCTTGCTTTAGGTAGAACTTTTTTTTTTTAATAAACACAATTTTTCTAACGTAAACTTAATGCTTATAGAGATTGTGAATCGAAAAAATAGAAAAACTTTAGGCAATAATATCGAAAAGAGCCATCGTAAGTCCCGTATGTATTTATTATAGAATCAAGATTTGAAAGTTATCACAACTTACTTAGCATGCAACGTTTCGCATGCCTTTCAGAAATCTTTCAGAAGATATCGTATAGGACTTCAGTCATGTTTCAGAAATCGTTCATTTCCACTTCATAAAACTTTCTAGAATGAGTCGATTTCTGTCTATTGAAATCATTTGAAACGTTTCTGAAACGTTATAGAAATCTTGTAAGATAAAAAGAAAAACAAATATTTCTCTCCTTTTTTTACTAAACCCTATTTTTCTAACGTAAACTTAACGCTTATAGAGTTTGTGATTCGAAAAAATAGAAAACCTTGAGGCAACAATATCGAAAAGAGCTATCGTTAGTCCCGTATACATTTATTATAGAATCAATATTTCACAATTACCACACCCCACTTGGCATGCTTCGTTTCGCATACCTTTCAGAAATTTTTCAAAAAAAATCGTTCAAGGTTTCTGTTATGTTTCAGAAATCGTTCATTTTCACTTCATAAAGCTTTCTGCAATGAGTTAATCTCTGTCTATTGAAATCATTTGAAACGTTTCTGAAAGGTTAAAGAAATCTTGTAACATAAAAAGAAAAAAACTGTCTTTTTTTTCATAAATCCAATTTTCTAACGTAAAATTAACGCCTATAGAGATTGTGAATTGAAAAAAGACAGAAAATTTTGAAGCACTAAGATCGAAAAGAGCTAAAGTTAGTCCCGTATATATTTATTATAGAATCAATATTTTAAAATTATCACACCCCACTTGGCGTGCTACGTTTCATATACTTTTCAGAAATTTTTCAGAAGAAATCGTACAAGGTTTCTGTTATGTTTCAGAAATCGTTAGTTTTCACTTAATAAAGCTTTCTGCAATGAGTCGATGTCTGTCTATTGAAATCATTTGAAACGTTTCTGAAACGTTATAGAAATCTTGTGAGATAAAAAGAAAAAAAAAACAAGCATTTCGTCGAACTCTATTTTTACTCTGTCACCATCGAAATTCTGCATTATTGTTTATCTTTCTCACATCATCACTTGCGATGATACTTAATAACATATGTTATTATTTTTTGTAAAGTTTCTTGATTTATAGTTGACAATAAACTCCACTTAACATAGTGACCAAGAGGGAATCATTAAACATTATTGAGATTCATTAGAAAAATTTAGTAAACATTAAATCTGAAACCTTTCAGAAACACTTCAGATTGATTGCATGTGATACGTTACAGTAAAAACATATAAGAAAGATTTCTACAACGTTCCACAAAAATTGCTTCTAGCATTTAGGCTTCGGAAAAACATTCTTATGATCCACTCTAGAATTTACCAAATATGAGTTTGTCTGTGTGTGTGTGCATGTGTGAATAAGGTTCCCTAGCCACTGACTGCTTTTATGAAATTTTTGGCAGTCCTAAGCAAAATTTATTTCTGCTCCACAAGAAAGGGAAAAAAAGAAGAAAAATTTAAGAAAAAAGCTCATTGCTGAAATATTTGTTTTATTTGTTTTCATTTGTCAAATACTAAATGTCATTATTTTATATGTTGACTTAAACTTGATATATTGTTGTAGATATGCTGATACTCGCAAATGTGCCATTAGTCATAGATATCTGCAAATGCCCAGTAAACAAAACAGACAATGACTGTCATGTTACTGCTTTTGTGTTACAATTATTGTAGTTTTTTCTGAAAGAATATAAGCCAACAAACAAATATGTTCGGTTATAAACAAACATATTTTGCAATAAATATTTTTATTTCGTCTCGACCAGCAATCGCTTGAAATTTTTCCATATGATTTCATAATTTCGCGAGTCGCTATCCACTCACTCGAACAAATTATTGCTGAACTTCAAAATATCAGCTCGTGAGTGATCAAAAGCATCGCCTTCGTTATCGAAATATGATTCATACCACACTAAAACTGTTTGCTGGGTAAAAACCAGTATATGACATACTTGTACATATTTCATTTGTGTCTTTGAGGTTTTGGCTCAAAATATTTGCATATTTTGGGGAGCTTTAATGTGTTTTTAATAAAGCCGTAAGTAAGAAAAATAGGTTCAATTTTATATACTTTAAGATGAGACAGCAAGACTCTTTTGCATTATGAGTTTTTCAATGAATTTAAAGAATGTACCACAAGTTGAAAATTGCATTACATTAAAGTAACTTTTTACTGCTTAAGATGAAATACATATTTTTAGAAAAGTAATTTTGAGCTGATCAATATTTTTAAAAATCAAAGATATCGAAATAGCTGAAAGTGTTCGAAAGTATCAGATGGCATTGAAAAATCTATAATATCCTTATAAATCGATAAAGTGGATGTCCGAAACTATCGGTATAAGCAAAATCTAAAATATTTTCTTATCAAAAATAAAAGAAAAAATATAAAAATTGTAGTTTTCTAGCTCTGTATAATTTTTTGAAACTTTTTTGTAATAAGTTTCAAATCATATACATTTCATGAGTCATTATAGCTAAAGCACAAAGGCAAAACATTATAAGTGTCAATGTGAAAACTTTACAATAGGATCAGATCAGATTTCCTTAATTTTCTATATCTTTTTTTACCTCAAAACCTCTTTGAGTTAGTTTTTTTTTATTGCTATACATACATTCCATTACAATGCATGATTAACTTATCACTAGTTATAAAAGGTTTTTCAATAGGAACGCTACAAAAGTAGACCAATAGGGACAGCAAACGACGCCATTTTTTCCCGCTCTTTTGACATTTCTCTTCAGTAAGGTTTGCCATTTCATCATGGAAAGATATACGATCCAACAAAGAGTTGAAATTATTAAAATTTACTACCGAAATTCGGAGTTAGTGACCTCAACTTTAAGAGCGCTACGTGCAATTTATGATCGTCATAATCGTCCTGTCAGATCAAGAATTGAGCGTCTAGTGGAAAAATTTGAATCCACAAGCACAGTACAAATTGTTCCCGTACCAGTGAGACAAAGAAGTACCCGTAGTGTCGAGAATATTGCTGCCGCTAGCGCATCAATTGAGGAAGACCCAAATCAGTCTCTCACACGTCGTTCTCAAGCGTTGGGCAAATCTTGGCCTACATCCTTACAAGATCAAATTGACGCAAGAACTGAAGCCGCTTGACCACCAAAATTGTCGTATGTTCGTGAATAGGGCTGAGCAACAACTTGAAAATGATCTGGACTTTCATCGAAAAAACATCTTCAGCGATGAAGCTCATTTCTGGCTGAATGGCTTCGTCAATAAGCAAAATATGCGTTATTGGTCAGACAGCAATCCACACGTACTCCATGAGTCAACATTGTATCCCGAACAAATTACGGTTTGGTGCGGCTTATGGGCCTGCGGCGTCATAAGGCCGTACTTCTTCCGTGATGATCAAGACCGGCACGTTACTGTGAATGGGAATCGCTACCGCTCAATGATAACCGAATATTTTTGGTCCAACTTGGATGATATGAACTTGGACAATATGTGGTTCCAACAGGACGGCGCCACAAGCCACACATCGAATGTCACAATCGATTTATTGAAAACCAAGTTTGGTGAACGTGTTATCTCACGAAATTGCCTAGTCGATTGGCCGCCTCGGTCGTGCGATTTGACGCCGTTAGACTATTTCCTGTGGGGCTACGTCAAGTCTATGGTCTATGCCAACAAGCCAGGGACGATTTATGAACTTCGTACGAATATCGAACGCGAAATTGCAGCAGTATCGTCGAAAATTGGGTTAAGCGTCTGAACTTCTACAGGCTTGCCCGTGGTGGCCATGCAAAAGAAATTGAGTTTCATACATAATGGCATCAAATTTTCTTTTACAAGAATAAAGAATTTCATTGATATCCCAAACCGTTTTAGTTTTATTTAAAAAAACTTTTGTAGCGCACTTATTGAAAAACCCTTTATATACATACATATATAGATTGCATCCAATTAGCTATTTGATAGCAAAATGTGATCGCCATTTGAGTTTCACATTATCGCAACAATTTTAATCAACAACTTTATGCAACTTCATTAAGACAAGTAATTGTAAATCAATTTTACGATAAATGAAACCCGTTTGTCACAGATTTAATTTTTTTTTCTTTAGCATCACAAGAATTTTAATTTTACAGGGTAGTGCAAAATTCTCTTTATGGGTTGAATTCGTCACAACTTGTTTCATTACAATAAATGCACATTACAATTTTTTTTTGGTTTAAGTATACTTTGCAAATGGGGAAAATGTATTAACTTAAATATAAAAGATAATGTCTTGCAAATGGTGAATATCTACTCATAAAAAATAGTCGGGATCGGTTTAGTTCAGTTGTAACTCCATCTTGTATATCTTGTTGTATATCTTTAACAGTTGGCCCTAAAAAAATGTCTCAACATCATGCGATATCATTTCATTTTCGAAGAATAATCGACCAACGATCCTTACGAACCATACATCACACCAAACAGTAGACTGTAGGTGTCGCTGATGAACTGTTCTTAGATTCTGCTTTCTGAAACTATTTTCCGAAAATGTGCAGTTAGATGATTTATTGCAAGCACTATCATCATGTTTACATAATAACAATCTTTGGTTTTTGTATATTAATAGAGTTTAGCTACTACAGCTGTTGGCCTTCTTAGCTATTAAGCTTGAAGCTTTAAGTCAAGTAAAGAGCTTATTAATATATATGGAAATGAAAAAATTTTAACATGCAATTAATTTTGTAGTAGATTTCGATGAATTTTATCCGCTGTTCTTTAATGTATCGTCCTATATTTCCTAAGTCTAGTAGCAAAATTCTCAAAAAAAAATTTTATAATAACAAGTCAAAATGAATTCACGCCATAAAAACATTTTTGTGCCACCCTGTACAATTATGCGTATAAATAGAACGATTTTTGGAATACTTAGCATTCGTGGAAGCAACTGGATCATTTCTAAATCGTATTTTTCAAAAGAAAAAATGTTGCTTAAAGTTGTGCTGCTCTTAGCATTAATTGCGGTTACCTTTGGTACTGAAGTTTATGATGTGTATACTGAACCAGGGAGTGAACAACATCGTGCCGTTCTTGATGAATTAAAAAAAAGGTTTTCGGTAAGAAAAAACGTAACGCACAAGATTTCAAAACTAACAACAACAAAACTTAGATTGTTGTCCTCGTAATAAGTGAGCACTTGAGTAAAATTGAGGTTAAATCTGCAGATCAGCCAGCTGTCGAAAAAGAGTTACGCTTGAATAACATATCTTTTGGAATAGCGAACGAAAGAGTTAGTTGCCTGTTGATTATTTGTATACCAACACTTTTAACAATTATATTGATTTTCAGGGATAGCATGAATCGACCAATGCCAAAGTCACGCATATCAAAGGTTCCACGCGTTCAACTATAAGAGATGCGGTGATGCCATAGAGAGCTACAAGTTTATTAAATATTATGAAAAAATGTAAATATTTGTTATTATTTGATTTTGAAGAGCTAAAAATGTTATGGCAAATATATATATACATATATAACAAAGCACTATGTCGCATATATTTTGCAAATGTTTCACATCTATTCTTGAAGTAATTAGTAAAAGTCCACCTCAGTGAAATCAAAATTTTCGCTCCTTAATATTGATACCACAATGAGTACCAGAATTTGATAATTAAACTGAAGTAGAGAGTCTGTTAGATCAATATAGATCTATGTTGCCTATGTGAAGCTACGTGGACCCCACTTAAAGCTTACCCAAGGAGGTCCAGATGTTCAAAACATGATAGACAAATAATGAATGAATAACATTTTATTATGTACAATTATTTACCCACAAAATGTTGGCATGATGAGTCTAAAAAAAAACATTTTTCCAAAAAAGTAGCACCTATCCCATTTTTCACTCCAACCACCAAAAGTACTCAATTTTTCGAAATTGAACAACTTATTTGCCAAATATTGGCGTAGATTCGGAGCGCCAAAAAAAATTCACTTTGAAAAAAGTCGGGCTTAACACACATTTAACACAAGGTCAACGTCTATTATTTTACTTAAAAATTTGTATTCCTAACACAACGTTAACAACCCAATTTACGTTAAAATGTAATAGACAAATAAAACCACAATGCAGTGTCAGTATTAGTGGCATTACATCGCCATATAATGTAATAAAACAAAAAGAGAAATTTAAATTATTTCTAAAATCTAATTGGAATTTAATTTAGTTGTATTTAGTAACCGTTGGTCTTAATGCCACACAAAATTCTTGCGCCAAATGTGTTAAATATTTCACAATGAAATTTCAGCTTAATTTATTTGTGGTCAGACTAAACCTTGTTGGAAAAATTTGCGAATAACAGTGTCATGTGGAGGTGGAAAATGAAAATTTTAAAAATTTAATTTTAACACAAAATTTTGCACAATTTTATACAAAATAACAACTACGTTTGAGTGCAGCCAAAAGTGAGTGACGATTTTCCCTGAAAAATTGAAAGTTAATTGAATCAAAGTTTAATTTCAGTTTGCATACCATATTAAAATCAAGCAACTTTGAATATCTTAAAAAATATTTAACGAAGATATAAAGAAAATTTTTAAAATTTTAAGCTAACAATTAGCTTTAATTCAAATTAAAACGTAATATTTTCTTGCCAGCACTGATAACGTCAAAGTATTTTTTTGTATTTTTCGAAGATTGACGTAAACTTTTTAAATGCCTTTTAATTTGTTGCTTTTGATTTTATTAATACTTAAAAAATTTTTAAACAAACAACTGCGGCACAAAAATGCGCAAAACTTAAGTTTTGCCTTCAGGAAAAAAGGACAATGAACTTTGCACGAGTTTGCTGTTTCAGACAGCTTTTAATACCGCGACACGCAACATTTTATGAAAAGGGATGATTTTTGTTGTTTTTTTTTTCTGAAACTTTAGTGAACAATCTCCCTTTTTAATTTTATTATTTTTAAAAAAGCAGTATTCTTAATATATAATTGAGTTTCATAAAAATTGAGTTAAATTTATTTTTACTACATTATTTTAAGCTTAAAATCAGTGAAATTTTGGGTAGTCAAATGTAGATCTCTTTTTGATGCTGGTGCTGTTTTACCAGCTCTAATAATCTAGAATTGTTAGTAGTACTAGAAGACCGACCATCGTTCGGGTTTTCGTTTTGAGGTTGAAAAAGTCGAAAATTTAATGCAATTGAATGAAAAGTCGAAAATATTTAAAAAAAATTAAATAGGGTTATAAACCTGAAAACAAGTTAAAAAAAAAATTTGAAATATGTTGATTATACATACATATGTATATAGAAAATGTTGAAAAACGTTGAAAGAGGTTGAAGCAGGTGAAAAAGGTTGATAAACTCGATACTATATGATATTTTTGAATGAGATTGAAAAGCTGGGAAAAAGTTGAATGAGGTTGAAAAACCGAAAAAGGTTGAATAAGGTTGAAAAATTCGAAAAAATATGGAAAATGCTGAAAACAGTTGAGAGAGGTTGAAAAATGTAGAAACAGTTGAAAGAGGTTGAATAACTCGAAAAGAGTTGAAAGAGTTTGAATAACTCGAAAAAAGTTGATTAAGGTTGAAAAATTCGAAAAAATATGGAAAATGTTGAAAAAAATTGAACGAGGTTGAAAAATGTTGAAAGAGTTGAAAGATGTTGAGAAACTCGAAAGAAGTTGATTGAGGCTGAAAACTCGAAAAAAGTTGAATAAGGTTGAAAAATACGAAAAAATATGGAAAACTTTGAGAAAAGTTGAAAGAGGTTGAATATCTCGAAAAAAGTTGAAAGAGTTTGAATAACTCGAAGAAAGTTAAATAAGGTTGAAAAATTCGAAAAAATTTGAAAAATGTTGAGAAAAGTTGAAAGAGGTCGAAAAATGTTGAAACAGTTGAAAGAGGTTGAATAACTTGAAGAAAGTTGAAAGAGCTTAAATAACTTGAAAAAGTTGACTAAGGTTGAAAAATAGGAAAAAATATGGAAAATGTTGAGAAAAGTTGAAAGTGGTTGAAAAATGTTCAAATAGTTGAAAGCGGTTGAGGTACTCGGAAAAAGTTGAATGGGGTAGAAAAAGTCAAAAAAAATTGAAAACGTCACAAATTTTTGAAAAAGTTAGAGAAACTCGATGATATTTGAATGAAGTTAAAAAGTCGAAAAAATATGGAAAATGTTGAAAAAAGTTGAAAGAGGTTGAATAACTCGAAAAAAGCTGACAGAGTTTAAATAATTCGAAAATGTTGAAAAAGTTGAAAAAATATGGAAAATGTTGAGAAAGAGGTTGAAAAATGTTGAAACAGGTTGTAAAACTCGAAAAAAGTTGACTGTGGCTGAAAACTCGAAAAAAAATTTAATGAGGTTGAAAAAGTCAAACAAATACTGAAAACGTTAAAATAGTTTTAAAAAAAGTTAGAAAAACTCGAAGAAACTTGAATGAAGTTAAAAAGTCGAAAAAATATGGAAAATGTTGAGAAAAGTTGAAAGAGGTTGTAAAATAATGAATCAGTTGAAAGAGGTTGAAAAACTCCAACTAAGTTGAATGAGTCTGAATTATATATTGAAACCTAATTTTCTAAGGATCATTCATTTAGTGCACTTAATACAGGGTGTTTTTTTTAGAGGTATAGAGCTTCGAATTGAAATAAAACACAAGAAAATCGTTTTAATGTCCATCAATTTGGCTTTATTGGAAGGATAATTTTATGCCATTAATGTTTAAATATGATTTCGGGCATGTGGCCTCCGCGGCTGGCTCGAATTAAGCCAATTCTACAGGTCCAATTTTGAACCACTTTTTCGAGCATATGGGGCCGTATGTCGGCAATAACGCCACGAATGTTGGCTTCCAAGTCCCCAAACGTTTCTGGTTTGTTGGCGTAGACGAACGACTTCACATATCCCCAAAGAAAATAATCCAATGGTGTCAAATCACACGATCTTGGTGGCCAATTGACAGGTCCATTCCGCGAAATTATGCGCTCATCGAATGTTTCCTTCAATAAATTGATTGTGACGTGCGCTGTGTGGCATGTAGCGCCGTCTTGTTGGAACCACAACTCATCCACATGCCATCCAATTCGGGAACAAAATAGTCGGTTATCATGGCTCTATACCGGTCTCCATTAACGGTAACTGACTCTCCAGCATTATTTCGGAGGAAGTATGGCCCAATGACTCCACCAGCCCATAGAGCACCACAAACAGTCAGTTTTTGTGGATGTAATGGCGTCTCAAGGGTCTCATGTGGATTCTCTTCACTCCAAATGCGGCAATTTTGCTTGTTGACGTAGCCATTCAACCAAAAATGAGCCTCATCACTGAACAAAATTTTGCGATGAAAATCAGCATCGAGATCAATCTCATTTTCGGCCCATACACCAAAATCACGACGCATTGCATGGTCTCGCGGCTTTAATTCTTGCACAAGCTGGATCTTGTAAGGTCGCAAGCCAAGATCTTTGCGCAAAATCTTCCATAAAGTTGATGGACAAAGCTCCAATTGCTGTGCACGGTGGCGAATCGATTCATTCGGGTCCCTCTTCAACATTTTGCTCTACAGCGGCAATTGTTTCTTCGGTGCGCACTGTTCGACGTCTCTGCGGATGCGTATTATTATATAGAGTAAACGTAGTGCGAAAACGACCCATGGTTAACCGAATTAATTGCTCTGATGGACGATTATGTCGACCATAAAATGGACGGAGCTTGCGGCAAACTTCGCGAACTGAACCATTATTTTTCGAAATAAATTTGCACAATTTGCAAGCGTTATTCTTTTATCAACCTGTTCATGATGAAATGGCAAACCAAACTGAACATAAATCACATTAGAGTTGCTAGATTTGACCATAAAATGCCAGTTTTATCTCTATTCGAAAAACAAACCTCTAAAAAAAACACCCTGTATAACATTAAAAGTTTTAAGCTTCTATGGGAGGTGCCACGCCCACCAAATGAAATCCTATCAAAATCCATTTAATTTCAAAATTTACAGCAACCAACACCTCTTCACGAAATTTAAAAAATATTACTCCTATAGCACACTAAATATAACATTTAACGTTTTTTGCTTATATGGGAGGTGCCACACCCACTGACGTAATTTCGTAGATTGTCATTTAATTTCAAATTTTATAGTAACCGGCATCTCTATACAAAATTTTATTAGGCTCACTCATATAGTGCACTTAATATAATTTTAAACATTTTTTGCTTGTATGGGAGGTGCCACGCCCACTAATGCAATCCCGTCTAACTTAATTTAATTTCAAAGCTCATGGTAAACGACACCACTACACCAAATTTAAAGAAAATTACACCCATAGCACACTAAATATAACACTAAACATTTTTTGCATGTTCGGGAGGTACCACGCCCACTCATGTAATTCCATCAAAACCCATTTAATTTAAAAGGATATAGTAACCGGAATTCATGTTATCTAAGCAATGTTAAGTAATTTACGAAAACATAATTATATATCCACTCCCTTTTTGAAATGTTACAGAAAAAATAATAGCAGTGAAACATATTTTCTAGGAACAGTTTAAGTTCGGATAAATGTGTTAAATTACTTCCTCATCATAAGGTATATCCAAGATACCGAAGTAGTAGTAATTATTTGTTAAAAATAGATAGATAAAAAAATCAAATCCTTTTCATACTATCTTAAATCGATTTTGAGTAAAGTATTGGAGCGATTCCTTTTGAAAATTTTTACTCGTTAGAAAACATAAAGTTTTCGATAACATTTCACATAATTATTTTACCTAAGCATTTGGGAAACATAATAAAATTTTCATTATAAACTGAATAATATTAAGAGCTCGTAATATTACCATTTAAAAATATTGACCTTTTTTTACAACTTCAAGTCCACCAACCAAAGCTTATTGCTTATAAGTGTCATTATGCATGCAATAAATCCAGCAGTTAAAGCCCACTTACAGCTCTTTTCATGCAACTTTTTCTTCAGCTGGTAGCATCATATAAATATATATACAAAATGTTCTCCGTTTCACTATTGTTACTTTTCATATTTATTACAATACATATTATTCTTTAAAAAAAAATCTAAGCCTAAGTACTTTTTTAAATGACCGATTTTCATGTAAAGTGTTGTGATTTTGACTTTTTGATTGTTTCCGGTGTTGGATATTTGCATTCTTTTTTATAAATAACAATAAAGCCGATTTCATGTTTGACATAAAAGCAAAATAACATATATTCTAATTTTGCATATGAAACAAGAAAAAATTTACATACAAAAGAGCACATATGTATTGTAAATTTATTTAATAGTGTGTGCGTGCATATGTGTGTGTATAAAAATGTTTGTATAAAAAGCACAACAAAGCACAACAAATGTTCAATCATCACATAAAACAAGTTATGCTTGACCACACAATAACAAGAACAACAACAACCATAACAACAAAATAGGATAAAAGCGCCTAAAAGTAGCCTTAACTAATATTGAGTAGGTTGAATGGGTACACTTATACTGCCGCTCACACAGTAGCAGCAACAGAAGCAGCTTTTGTGTTTTACATTCATTAACTATTCATAGAGCAGCAATTTTTTTGTTGTTGTTGGGCTCAATGTATTTGTTTTTTCTAAAAAAATACAACAAGAACAAGCATAATAAGAACAGCAATAACAACAAAATTTAAGTTTTTTGTTTAAAATACAACAAAAAGACAAAAAGAAAAACAAAGCGAAAAACCCGTAAACTTGAGCAAAAACCTCTCAAAGTAGCAACTGTAAAATGTATTTTCTCAGCCTAAAAATATGCAAATTTTTATTTTTTTTTTTCATTTTACTGCCAACCGAGGCACAAAACCAATCGTATAACATGAAATTATTAAAAATGTGGGTGGTTGACTGAGGAAAAAAATAGAGTGAGCGAGTGGGAGTGAACTGAAAAGGCTGTAGCAGGCATTGAAAAAGAACTTGAAAAATAGATGCAGTGGAAAATTGGCCACAAAATTAAATTGTCAATAATATTGACAACTTATTTTGCAGTGATATACAAACAGACTCAAATACAAAAAAAAAAAAAAAAAATGGGTGTACCATTTCGTAAATCCGATAAAGGGTACGAAAAATTATACAAAATACAGGGTGAATTGTTTTTGCAAGATTTGCGAAAGCTTGCGACACTTCAAAAATTATTATTATTTATAATATTAAATAAAAAAAACTGCATTTAGTAAATTTTTAGTCTCAAAAAAAGAAAATTCTTTCACATCATATAATACACAGAAGAAGTAGCCGGAAAAGTCTCTTCGCCTCAGAGTTTTTAAAGAAGATTAAGACAATTTATTGTTGAAACTAAAACCAGTAAAAAGCACTTCGAAATTCTTTAATTGTAATTTCAATCAATTACTGAATTTTTCTTTTTTCAAACAAATTTATTTTGTTTGATTTTAACATAAATTTGTGCACACTTTAATATAGAGCCACCCTAATAGAAAAGCATATTTATGCAGATGATTAGCTTTGCTTTACACAAACTATAGCAATAACAGCAACAGCAACAGCAACAACAATAACAACAACAAAAACAACAACAACAAATATAACAAACATAATCTAAACAAGCCATGCGAACATATGAAATTGCAAAATCTTTTTGTAGCTGGGTTTACTTCCCATACATATAAGCAAATCCTTAGTGAACAATTTGACTTTAATCGTTGTACAATACCACTGAGATTTCTTTGAAAACATACCCTAAAGTGTACGTTAGTGTGTCACTCTATTACTATGTTTGTGTGTGCACATCCAATTCGTATGTGTTGAAGTGTGCGCATTTGCAATTTACAAATAAATGTCCAAAAATTTTTTTTGGGCTACATTGCAAAATGAAATGGAAAATTTTTGTTAACATTTTTCCCATAGGCGTTGTTTTTTGTAATTTTCATTGTTGTTGTCTTTATAAAAAAAGGACATTTGTTCAAATATGTTTTAAGAAGAAGAAAAGCAACACTTTTGAGTTTTTTTTTTTTGACTAATTTTATTTGTTGAACAAATTTGAAAGTATTAAGGATATTTTTCAACTGGAAATAATGTTTTTTAACTTTTTCCTAAGGATATTTTGAGCTTTTCATTTAGGTATTTAAATAAAGAATAACTTTTTTTGTTATTTGTAATAAATTAACAAAAACTTGATTACGTAAAATAAATGAATAATTTTCTATTAATAGGAGAATCAACGTGTAAATCAAGCAAATTTGTAGAGAAAGGATATTCAATATCATAGTAAAAATTATGCAAATTCAATAAAATATTTATAAAAATTTTCTGTTTGATCAATCAAGCGTTTCATGCATGAATTAAGTTAAATTTAATTTTAAACAAACTTCTTTTAATTTAAAATAAATCCAAATTACTTTCGATAGTCAGACTATACATTAGAGTGACCAACAAAAAAAAGATCGAGTTTTCAATTTCTATGTTGCTTAAATGAAAAGTAGTTAGTGTTATGTAAAAAATTAAGCCCTGAAAATTTTATTAAAAAATATTGATATTATCTTGTGAATTAAATTCATTCTTTTTATTCCCAAAAGACAATTCCGCATGAAGTATGGGATGTCGGCATGGATTCTTATATTTTCGATATTGATAGTTTTTTTTTTTATATAATGACTGTGTATTTTGGAAGCATCAAAAAACTCGAAGAAAACAGCAAAAAAAACAGCGCAAATTTGTAATTTAGTGAGGTAAACTTGAGGAATAAATTTGTTTTCATAGTCTAATATTCTTCAACATTGCAGTCCAAAAAACAGACAAAGTAATTCTGTTTAGTTCCGATGTTCCAGTATTTTTTCTCAGAAGATCAGAGTAATACTTAAATCCTCGAATAGAGGCCAAAACTCAAGCTGAAATGAGGTAAATTTGGGTGATACATTTTTTAAAAATCGATTTTCGAAGTAATGTTTTGCGCTTAGGCCGAATTTGACCTCAAAATCGACTCATCATATTAGAATTCTGAAATATTTGAAAAATGAGGTTTTTTGTTTACTTTTGCTTACTCTAAGAGAAATTAGTTAAGCACCCTGTAAATGAGGAGATATACAAAGATATACTACCCCTCCTTTACAATTTCAAACTCATAATTAACCAGGGACCACCTTATAAATTTTACAGTTCAATGTAATCAAATACCAGCAATATCAACATATGGGGACTGACGATATTCTGTTTAAATAGTCTTGCATAAATATTTAATAGTATGTTAGTAATAATATAACAAGATTGCATGATGTTAGGTTTCATATAGGTATTCCCAGACTTAATAACTGAGAAATTGGTATAGTAATTAAAAGATATAAAATAAAATTAAAGGTAATGAAACTTAATAAAAAGCAGCGCTATCAAAGCCGGAGACTGATAATTTGTATTAAATTTTCACGTGAATAAATTTATGCATATTTATAAATGTCTAAATTTTTGTGTCTATTACAAAATTTACAAAATGTACAACTTAAAACTTATGTCAGGGGACTGACGACTATGCATATTAATTACGCTAACACAAATCTTACTTTAATGCAGTTTATTAGCAAGACACACATCTAAAAATCACGTGTTAAGCAATTCAAAATATTTCTGCATGCGTAAACTGGAGTCAGAGAACTGACAATTTTGCAAATAATTTGCACTAACGTAAAAATTGATTAAATATATATTTTAGTTATATATTTATATACAATTTAAGCAAATATAAACAGATTCTTGGTCAATGACAATTTAAACAAATAATATACCGAATGAGACTTAACGTTAGGCGTAAATTAGATCCACATTAAAGTTAAAGTTAAGTCTTAATTTGATTTGTAATGTTGTGCCAGAAATTTTTCTAAGCAGAAAAGTAAAAAAAAGTGCCTTATGCCGGCCACATTAAAAACTTGATTAAAGAAATCACCTAAAAGAATTCCTCAAAATTTTTCTCAATTTAGGCATATTTCTTACAGCCTTTATAAGGCGGTTGATAGGCATATCTTATTTTGGTGTTCCAATCCTTATACTTACATTACTTACTTAGGCTAAACTCACTATTTCACAGTTCGATTCGAACGTGTCATTAGGTTTGCCGAAAAAAAATTTAGTTGGGATAAGTCCAAATGTCTAAATTTGTCGCCACAGGACTGACGATTTTCTACAGCAAGTCGTGTCTTTTTAGGTAACTAAGACAACCAACTGGAGCAATCATAAAATCCTAAACAAAAAATTTTCCGTAGCTTTTTATATGAAGTAAAGAAATATTTTTGGCCGATGATTTATATTTTCCCGATATTCTTTCATCAATTTTTAATGCATGCGATTTTTTACGACATTTTTATATATATTTCAACTTTTTTCTGAAGGATACATACTCGTATTTTTCTGAAAATTTTTCATTTACTTGCACTTATTATTAAACCTTTAAATATCCTTAAATTTTCACAGACAAAACAACTCAATATAGACATCAATTACATAAAAGCTCTCAATTGTTTAAATGTTAAGTTTTTACACTGCAGGCATACTTTGCATCACTTAATTATTTAAATGCATTAAAATGAAACCCCCAAAGGTATGCAACAAATAAATAAATAAACGTGTTTATCTGTTCGTTGTTTGTTTGCTTGGTTTTTCACAGCGCATCATTGCACATTTGTAGGAGTTTTAATAATTAGTTGCATTAAATTGTTGAGCTACACTCGAAAAAAAATTTTTTTTTTTAGATTCAACGGATAGCTCAAATTTAATGCTATGTATTTGTGCCTTTTAGCTTAGAACTTAAATATTTCTCTAAGTGTGTTGCATTTTGCTTTCATATAAAGTGAGAAAATTTTTATCTCTTGCGTATGTTGCTTTTGAACAAGCAGCAACTGCTGTTGCTGTCAATGTTGTGGCTTATGTTGTTGCTGTTTCATGCAGGTGCAAATTAATGCAGTTTTTATTTTAAATTTTATTTCACAATGGTGTTGATGACCTAACAGGAAAAGCGGCTAAGGAAATGATAACAGACAAAAACCTAAAATATTTATTCCTAAAATAAAGCAAATGTCTAACCATGCTTCTGTGATGTGATTAGTTTTCCCAACTTACAATATTTTTTCTTTCACATCACATCACATCACATCACATCACATCACATCACATCACATCACATCACATCACATCACATCACATCACATCACATCACATCACATCACATCACATCACATCACATCACATCACATCACATCACATCACATCACATCACATCACATCACATCACATCACATCACATCACATCACATCACATCACATCACATCACATCACGTCACACATCACATCACATCACATCACATCACATCACATCACATCACATCACATCACATCACATCACAATCTTACACACTTTCAATTTTAATAGTTTAATAAAAATATTGGTCTTGTAAATCAAAAATAAGAATATAGTTATTTTAAAACTTCAAGAAAAAAAGAATTCTTATTAATCAAATGCAGCAATGATTGGAATGTTTTTAGAAAATTCCATAAATACTACAAATAATTTGTATCAATTCCTACTGGGATATTCTACAGTCAATGTGCAAGTGTATGCGTACGTGCGTATACTACGGTAGCGTAAAAGTAACGCATGTTTTCAACGCAAGCATGTCAACATTTGTATTTAACGGAAAATCAGACACTTTTCCGTTTCCGTAAACAATCAGCTACATGGCAAATGTCTGCTTACGTTGCTGTTGCTGTTGCTTTTGATGCGTTGTTTTTGTTGCTGTTGCTATCGCTGTTCTGGTTGCTGTCATTGTTAGCATCGTTGCTGCTTTTGTTGTTAATTGTTATACACATCACATGTTGTTACTGACATTTATGCTGTGTGTTGTTTGTTGATTTTGATGCGTTCGTCTGCTCAATGTTTCTGACTATTGCTGTTGATGTTGCTGCGTTCGCTCATCAGTTGTAGTTGTTGTTGACATAAGTTATGTAAATATGAATGTAACAAAAAACAACAGCAACTGACACTTTATTGCATTGTTTTGTGCTTTGCGTTTCATAGAAATTGTTATTTTAGCTGTTGCTGCTTTTACACTTTTGTTGTTGACATTTGCGCACAAGCAATTTTTTCCGTATGAGCTATTGTTATTTTTACATATTTCATTCAATTGTTACTGCATGCACTCTATAATAAATGCAAATATTATAGTTTTTTTTTTGTTTTTATTGCTGTTGCTGACAATGACATTTGATGACCTTTGGAAAATACAATAGGCGGTAGAAATTGGCGTATTTTGCATTCAAATGCTACTGCAGGAAAAATACTAAGTATTGCGTCTAAGAAATAAGAGAAACAAAATTTTTCGATGTCAAACTTTGTTATTTATTCATTTAAAAAAATCGCCCTTCTAATTAAATTATAGTGATGTACAGTGGTGGCGGACTAATTAAGAACGACACAAGTGAATAGCAAAAAACATTCACATAACTTGCAAGGAAATACAAAAGATTGTTTTTAAAGATGATACCAATTCGCTATCAGCGCGATCAATTCCATAAAGATTTTGCGAGAATCAACTCTTTGGAAAATCAGTACGTCGAAAGTCGCTGCTTACAAAACAACATCGAAGAACAAGACTTGAATTTGCGAAGGCTCACAAAGACTGGACAGTTTTGCAATGAAAAAATATACTCTTCAGTGACGAGACTAATACTAACAGAGATGAATTTGATGGCAGGATGTATGTCCGAAATCCAAAAAACAAAGAATTTAATCACGAATACACATTGCCTACACTTAAGTGTCTCGGTGGAAGTTTGATGATGTGGGGCTGTATGTTCTGTTATGGTACTTGTCCACTTTGTAAGATAGATGGAAAAATGAACTCAGAAAAATAAATTGATATTCTTTAAAACATGGTGCTGCCGTATGCAGCAGCTAAACTTCCATTGATATGGAAATTTGTCCAAGATAGTGATCCGAAACACACGGCTTGCTCTACTAAGGCTTGGTTCGCGGCCAATGGTGTCAATGTCGTAAAGTGGCTTTCATGTAGTCCGGCTCTTAATCCCATGAAAAATCTATGGCACTAGCTAAAAATGGACATTTCAAAGGAATAAATTTCAAGCCTGGAAGAGTTGGACCGTGTGACAAAAGATTCCTGGAAAAAGATAACTCCAGATAAATGCCAAAAACTAAGTAATTGCTTCTATGTCCAAGCGGTGCAAAGCTATAATAGCAAATAAAGGTTTTTTCAACAAAATTAAAAAAATTTTGCTTATTTAAAGAACAAGAACAAGAAAAGGAGTAACGCTTAAGTGTTCTTAAACAGTCCGCCACCACTGTATGCATTGCCAAATGGTAAGAAATCTTTAAATGTATAATATGGAATGAAGGGTAATGCAAAAACAGTTTTAGACATATGGAGCCTCGGAAAATACCTATGACATTCTATTTGGCATAAAACTTTTAGCTCTAAGTATAAACATTTCAACATTGACTGAAATCGAATTACTAAATTAATGTTGTTGAGATTTCAGTAAAATCAATTCATCGCCATGGTAAAGAACTGAAAAGACTTAAGACGCT
The DNA here is from genome assembly GCA_949775025.1 of Tricholauxania praeusta. Taxonomy (NCBI): domain Eukaryota; kingdom Metazoa; phylum Arthropoda; class Insecta; order Diptera; family Lauxaniidae; genus Tricholauxania; species Tricholauxania praeusta. Next base: position 120,969,018 of record OX459030.1, on the reverse strand, counting down.
TTCTCAGGAGTATTCTCAAGAAAGATATGGATTTTTGTGCATAGAAAGTTCAATTAGATCAAGGACTAAAACCACCGAAGGCAAAGAAAGTTCGTTGAATGTATTAGGGTACAACAAGAACTGGATGTTGATTTTTCGAACAAAATCATCTTCAACAATGAGCATCATGACGGCTTCAATAATCGTCAAATTTGTCGAGTTTGGGGTACAATTCACAAGTGGTTGTTGAGAAATAAATGCAATCACAGCGTGTCACTGTTTGGTGTGAACTTTGAGTCAGGCAACTACAGTTAATGATGTTCCCTATCGCAACGTGATAATCCAGGCTTTTGTGGCTTAATTGAAATATACGAATTCAGACGAAGTGTTGTTTCAACAAAACGATTCATAGTGAAGGATCGGGGCCATGTAAATATACAAAGTGGTAGGGATTTAAAATGTTTTTAAGAGAATGGTCAGACAATACTTAGGGCTGGAAAAAAAAACTATGCAAGTTCAAAGTTTTTATTTGAGCTTAGTGACGCAGTGGGCTCAAAGTTGAACACCAAAAATGCTCTTTGCAACTTTTCATGAAAGTGACTGTAGAATAGAGTGCTCTTGTTAACTTGTTTGAAACAAAATACGAGAATAAATGCGAGAATAAATGTGTGTGGATTTTTTTAGCAATAATTTGAAGTATACATGCAAAATAAAAGCTATAAAATATAGCCATTGCTTTTACTGTAAATAAGCTTTAAATGCGCTTTAATAAGAGCCATGAATCTATGCTATGCTCTGTGACTTATTTTAGCTATAAATACCAAATCATAAAGATAAATGTAGTTGCTTTTTTTTAGCTGTTATCTTTTCGTTAAACTATAGTTCATAGCTAAAGATAATAACAACGAAGTTATGCTAGTTCTCAACATCTGTTTTGACTGTATAAACGCTTCTAAAACAGGTTAAGAAAATATTTTGAAGCAATGCTATATTAAGCTAGACACAAGCTGTAAAAGCGTTTTCAAAGAATAACAATTTTCTTTTAAGTAAAATTTTGAAAAAAGCTAATAAATGACTTGTCAATTGCATTTAAAGTGTTTTTACAGCTTACTCATAGCAATTATTGCACAGTAGTGATACTTGGGTATTGTATTTCATGCCATATATTTCACATTTCAAACATAAATGTTTTGCATAGTTTTTCATCTCATACCTTAAATGTTTCATATCATTCTTTAAATAAACCAGTTGCTTCGAAAATTTCTCGTCAGATCTGAGCTTAAATGCATTTTGTAGGGCTAAAGTTTCCTCCAAGAGCAGCAAACTACTTATTGGAAACATTTTTGGTTTTGAAAATACATAGTCAGTTTCTCCAAGATATGTCTGCTGCAGATAATGTCGTTGCTTCCCGAAAAGCAATATTTTTTTCTTAAAAAAATTGTATACATTAATTTTTACGGCGAGCATTTCAATCTACGTTTGTAATGAAAGTTTTTGGTTGTCATGTAGTGGAACTCATAGCTGCCTCTTTTGCAAATATTAAAAATGTTGCTTAAATAAATTGAAATTTTCATTAAATTAATAAACAGATTTTTTGCATGGTTTTGAAGCGATAGAACCCGTGACTGACTTCTAAATCCTTGACTTCTATGCATAAGCAGTTCGTGTTATTATTTTTGGGAAATATTTCAATAATAGCTTCATAAAATTCTGAAGAGGACTTTTTCTTAATACAAATTTTTCTTAAATTTCTTTTAAATTGAAACAAATTATTTATGACTGTGCCAAATTTTGTAAAGCTATTTATTTATAAATACATCAAGTAAACTTAAGCGCTTATAATGCCATTGTTTCATTACTAACAGAGACAGTGCTGCTGCTTTTTAAAATACATTTTCTTAGAATCAGAAAATGTGGCTGTCTGTGGATCATAAAGTCAAAAGCTATGAATGAAAAAATTTATAATAATTTTTAAATATCTACTTAGCAAGAACATTAACAGCAAATTTCATATTTATAAGCTTGTCAAAAGATTGCCAAAAATAACTGTCTGTAAAGAAGATTAATGAAATCAAAAATTCAAAAAATTCTTTAAATAACTTTATAAATGAAATATAAGCTATGTGATAAAAAAATACTTGAAAGAATTGCTTGATAATGTCAATATGCAATCTAATTGCAACTTAAAAGATGTCTCAAATATAACCCTACCAAAAGATGACTTAGCATTTGCTTTTTTGCGCACTAAAGTATATTGCAGCAGGGGACATTAAAGTCTCTCAGATTTATTCCCCATACGCTAAGCAGAATAATTAAAATTCTCTTAGAGAATACCCAATCCTTACTGGCCTATTTCCCCTATAGCTTATACCTCAGATTAAAATAAACCAAATTTAAGCAAAATTTACGCTTAAATGCATTTGGAAAATCTAATTCAGAATACTCTGCAGGACCAGCACAAATTTGCTAAATGACAATGATGATCCTTTTACGTTATGACATACGCACACCAGTCAGTCAAATAAATAACAAATATAAACATGACGTTCATATCCATGAAAACATTTGAGTCGCAACGTATTATTGTCGATGGATAGGAATACCTTTATTTTCTAAGAAAATATTGCGCATTTTATGCTGCGGGATAACCCGCAGCTGTTGGTTTCTTTGGCATGTAAGCGAATATTGACGTAAGACGTAGTTGGAGTGAAAAACAAACAAAGGTAAATGCTATGGATACTACTTACCTACGGTTATTAAACGAAGCGTTAAATTGTTAAATGAGAAAAAAACAAATGACAATATCCTAGTAAAGGAGCAAAAGGAAATGGAATAGACTTAAATTGGGGATTGTTTTTAATCGTAAGAAGAAAATAACAACAATGCATTCAAGTATGTGGAAAATAAATTGAATTTTACTCAAGATGAAAATCATTAGTTTTGATTGTTTCGTTCATTTGATTTGCCATGTAATTGCATCATACAAAATGATTTGAGTTGCTTGGATTCAGATTTTGGTTTTTGTGAAATTAAATTATATTTTTCATTACATTTTTGTACTTATTTTTATGCAATAAAGTGTATTTAATGTACAGTATTCTAGAACATAATTTTGGCATTAGAATCGAAATTTTTTAATATTATTAAGGGTGATTTCTTAAGCGTTTGTTTTTTGAAAATTCAAAAAAGTACAAAAAATTTGCTAAAAATAATAAGAAATTTACTTAAAGCACTACAATAATTCCTGCCATTTATGTTTTTAAGACTGTTTTATGTAAATATTGCCCGCGGTTACGTCTGAGGCGGTCCATACGTGAGCTTCAATTTTGGCATCTTTTGTCAAGCATTTTGGCTGGTATCTCACCAATGGCAGCTGTAATATTGTCTTCCAGAGCTGCAATTGTGGCTGCTTTACCCCTGCACACGAGTGACATCATGTAGCCCTACAAAAAATAGTTTAGTGGGATCAAATCCCATGTTCTTGGAAGTCAATGGACTGCTCCAAAACGTGAGATTAATTAATTGCTCACCGAACTCAACTCTCAATAGGTTCATGGAATTGCGTGCCGTGTGGCATTTGGCACCGTCTTGTTGAAACCACATTTCAGTCAAGTTCAATTCTTTCATTTTGTGCTAAAAAAAGACGCATGGTACCGTGCTCTATTGACTGTAACATTGCGATTTTTATTATTTTTGAAAACCATGCAAATCGCACCAAACAGTCCATTTCTCAAGGTGCATTGATAGCTCTTGACCTGCTTTTGGCTGTTTTTCATTCCAAATTCGAAAATCCTGTCTGTTGACGTACCCATTGAGCTAAAAAATGAGCTTCACCACTGAAGAATGTTTTGAAGAAAAATACACATTTCTCACAGATCACGAATTTTTATAGTAAAATTCAATGGGTTGCAAGCGTTGTAAGTTTATAGTCAAAATGCATGATGAAGTAATATAATAAAATGGAAATCCTGTATAAGTAGTTTGGTTTTAAAATATATTACAAATCAAGCGTAAAATGTCTAAAAAAATTTACACTAAAAAAACAAATAGCAAAAAAATCACCCGTAAAAATGAAGTTAAGCTTTAAAAGTTTGCAACACTCATAAGAAATAACACCCCTCCATCAATTCTCATACCTTTGAAATCTTAATGGAAAGACGTGAACCGGACTTATAAAAGTTCAGCAAATAACCATTTAAGATAACACAAAAAAGATGATACAAAAATTTCGTTATGAACACGGCACATCGTTGAATTGAACTAAAACTGAGTGTTTTTTTTGTAAATTTTCTTTGTTATAAGTATATATATTTGCTATAACATTTTAAGCATTTCAAAATCAAATAATAACATATAGTTACATTTTTTCATAATATTGAATAAACTTTAAGCTTTTTATGGCATCACCGCATCTCTTATAGTTGGACCCGTGGAACCTTTTATATGCGTGGATTTTGCGTTGGTTAATTTTTGATAACCCTGAAAAACAATATTATGGTTAAAAGTGTTGGTATACAAATAATCAGCAAGTAACTAACTTTCCGTAATCTTCAACTACTATTTTAAAAGGTATGTTATTCAAGCTTAACTCTTTTTCGAAAAATGTCTGGTATGCAGGCTCAACCAAAACTACATTGAAGGTCCATGATCTGATAAAGAAATCAAGCTAAGTTTTGTTGTTGTTAGTTTTGAAATCTTGTGCGTTATGTTTTTTTCTTACCGGAGTCTTATTTTGTAATTTATCAAGAACAACGTGTTGTTTATTATTCTCTTTTTCAGTGTACACATGATAAAGTTTGTAATCTTTATATGACTTCTTGCCATCCGAATCTTCAGCACCAAAGGTAACCGCAATTAATCCTAAGAGCAGCACTACTTTAAGCAACATTTTTTATTTTGAAACACACGATTTAGAAATGATCAAGTAACTTCCACGATTGCTCAATATTCTTAAAATCATTCTATTTATATTTATTATTATACAGGGTGGCACAAAAATGTTTTTGTGGTGTGAATTAGTTTTGAATTTTTTGAGAATTTTGCAACTTTATTTAGGAAATATAGGACGATACATTAAAAAACAACGAAGAAAAATCATCGAAGCTTACAACAAAAACAAAAGGACGTTGATTTATGTATAATATGCGAATCGTCTAACTGCACGTTTTCGGGAAATAATTTCAGAAAGCACAATCTAAGAGCAGTTCATCAGCGACAATTACAGTCTTCTGTGTGGTGTGATATATCATTCGTAAGGATCATTGGCCGATTATTCTTCGAAAACGAAAACTTAGCCGCTATAGTACTTTATATCGCATGATGCTGAGACTTTTTTTAAAGGCCAACTGTTAAAGATATTCAACAAAATGGAGTCACAACTTTACTTAACCGATCCGGACTATTTTTTATGAGTTGTTCACCATTTGCGAGACATTTGCACAGTATACTTAAACAAAAAAAAAAATCTATAATGTGCATATATTGAAATGAAACAAGTTGTGACGAATTCAACCCATAAAGAGAATTTTGCACTACCCTGTAAAATTAAAAATCTTGTGATGCTAAAGAAAAAGAAAAAAAAAAAATTTAATCTGTGACAAAGGGTCCATTTATCGGAAAATTGATTTACATTTACTTGTGGTAATTAAGTTGCATAAAGTTTTTGATTAAAAATGTTTCGATAATGTGAAACTAAAATGGCTATCACATTTTGTTATCGAATAGCTAATTAGATGCGATCTATTTATATATAAAGCTCAATATATATATGGGCATTTCCATGGGTCTCGTTCGACCGTCGAACATATTAAATGTAAAAAAAAAGTCAAAACAAAACGGATTTTTATTTTGACAATAGGTCAAACTTATAGTTCTTTATTAGCTTTATAAATGGTGCTAAAATTATATTTTGGGAATTTTTCGTTTTCAAGATAATTGCAAAAAATCAAGGTGTCGCACGGGACAAAAACTTCCATTTTCGTGAAAATGTCCATATTCAATGTATACTTAAAAATAGACGAAAAATTTTAAAAAAGAAAAAAATTAAAACTTTGAAATAGTTTGAATATATCGAAAAAAAAAAATTTAAATAAGTTGAAAAGATTGAAAAATATTTTACAAAAAACAAAATCCAAAAAAAACACAGAAACTAACGATGCTGATGATAAGGCAAACTTCAAAAAACGGCCGTTAAAAAAAGGATTGCACTTTTGTCGCAAGCAAAATGAAAAGAAAATCAAATGCAGCAGAGTCACACGCACACTTAAGCTTCATCCAGAGTCATTTTGCAGTGTGTGTGTGATATGTGTGAACCCTTGCCTTTTAGCTGATCTTTCAAAAGAAACGACCAAAAAACAAAAAAAAAAAAAAAGACTCCAACCAAACAAAGTACCGACCTCAAGAGATAAAATGATGAAATGAAATAGACAAACTACGAAACGCATAAATAAACCACAGAAAGCACCGCAAACACGTCAATATTTTCGAGTGCAACGTACGGTTTAAGGAAACGATGACATTTCGTCCAACAATTTAGCGCAAAGCTTAAACTTGCAGTCAGTCAGTCAACAACAACAACATCATCATTAACATCGTTATCATCAATATCAGGCACAAAAAAGCGTTGACGTCGTCGTCCACGTTGAGTCCTTATCGTCAGCTTGTCTGTTCTAAATTGGACGTCAAAGGAATTTTTTTACGTTTTAACCAGAAATCCAAATAAAAAAGGAAAACATAAAAATGTTATTTGTTTTTCTACTTTTGGTTTGGATTTTCAAAAGTTCTAGCGAAAAAAATCTCTGTTTGCAAATAGCAGTCGGTTGGTTAGTTTCCTAAAAAGAGAAAAAAGTACTCAAATGAAAAATAAGCAAACGGAAGTAGAAAACGTTTCGTTTCCTCAAATTGAAATTACGAAATTCCGCAATTTATATTTGATTCACTACAAAAATATTCTCTTAAAAATAAATCCGTTTTAGTATTTTATTCCTTTTTGCTAGGCTACGATTTTTTTTTTGAAAAAGGTAAAGTAGTAAAAGAAAAAAAAAATCCGTAGTCTGCATTTTCATTTTCTTCTTCCGTTCCTTCGAAATGTCTCAATTTAATCGTCACAAATACTACTGAAATTGAATATCAATTGAAATGCCATCATATAGCGCAGCCTTAATCAGAGGAGGTGAAAATTTTTTAGAGATGGATGTTCAAAATGAAATATAATTCGCAAGGAAAATCCTATGGGCCATTATTTTTTCCTATTTATTTTACTGAGCTTGGTGCTCAGTTCAGTGTGTTATAGGACAAAAGAAAAAATTACATGACAAAAAAATATAATAACAGAAACTGGCTCAAGTTGGTTTCATCCAATGCTAAATGAAATCATCAATGACCTTTTTACATAGATTTGTTGCAAACCGCAGCAACGAGAGATTCAAAGTAAAGTTAAAACTATTTTTTCTTTTGTTTTTCTTTGTTTTTGTAACTCATTTGATATTAAACTTATATGCAAGCAAAAACAAAAACACACAACAGAAAAAGTTGTTTTGACTTTACTTTATTTCTCTCGTTGCTGCGGTTTTCAACAAATCTATGTAAAAAGGTCACTGATGATTCCATTTGGCATTGGATGAAACCAGCTTGGATAAAGCTCAACAATATAATTATAAATTATTTTCTGTTTCGATACTGCACAAAAAAAATAATGATATCTTGTTTTCGTACCTTTGAGCTCGAACTTTAGACTTATTTAATTAGAGGACAGAGCTCTTTGCTTTACACCAGTGATGGGCACATAGTAGCTCTATTTGCTCTCATTGCTCTCACCGTTTTTCGACGCACAAGCAAGCGAAAAAAAATTCGCAGAACTTCAACGCTATCAAGGCACAGCGTTGACTTGAATTCAAATGAAAACAAAAACTAAACACAAAGGCATAAACGACGGCGCCGCATTGTGTCTTGACGAATGTAGCAATTATTTTGTTTGTAGTGCAATTTGGTTTTTTTTTGTGCTAGTGGCAATTTTGGAAATGAAAGTAAGAAAAAACTTTAAAATTTCGTTTGTTGTTGCTTGATGTTGTTGTTTTGCTCTTTTGTTAGATTTCTATGCCCACCGCTGCTTTACACCATAGGCGTCATTGTAAATGAAATCAATTTAAGCTTAAGAGTCGTACAAAAAAAGGCACGCGACAGAGTTTTTCTTCACAAAATTATGAAAACAAGACACTCAAAAAGTTTCTACTAACATGCTTACTACCTGCTATACGATGTAAGCTTGTGGGTAAGCATGTTTAAAAATAATAGAGTGCAATTTTTGACGCGCCGATTTTCCACATTCTAAAATGACCACCATTTATATTTAGTTCGTAGGTAAGGTAAAGGGTGTTCAAATTTGAGATATCTTTTTAACTTAACAGGGTGTTGCAACATGCCACACAGTAACGTACGCAATCGATCTTTTGTAGGAGAAGTTTAATAATCGAATAATTCCTCGAAGAACAAACGTGAATTAACCACCAAGATCATGCGAGTTAACACTATTGGATTTTTGCTTATGGATTTTCTTGAAAGGTAAAACTTATGCGGAAACTGTTCTACACCTGAAAGACAACTTCATTGAGCAAATATCACTAACCAAGCAAATAAAGTTGAAGTGATTCAATACCAATTATTGGCAATCTATGGCCAAGTTATAGCTCCAATTATAAAAAGTGTCATCAACATTGACCTCAAAAAGTTTAAGTTTTGTAGATGATCTCACGTCGGATTTTTAAATGACGATTTATCTCATACGTAATCACAAATTCCAATCAATACAACGAGTTTCAAATTTTAAGTTTGGTTTCTTAACTTTATTTTTCGAAGCAGAAAGTGAATCCACCCTGTATTACCATGTGATATATATATTTAATGTAATTAATTGTAATATTATACCAATCATTATAACGTCAAAAATTTCTTTAAAAATGTAGTATAAACTTTTTGTCTGTGTACCAACTTCAATGCCTTCCCCTTTTGGAAATTTTCAAAGTCCGTTACCAGCAATTAGGATTCATTTCATTAAATCTATATTTTATTTGATTTTTTTTATGGGATATATTTTTCATTGAATTATACGTTTTAATATTATCAACGTAATGAAACGCACATTGCTAACGAACTAGCAATCGAACTGTTTTTATTAACCCATTCGAAGTTTTTAAAAAAAAAAAAACGTTTCCAGTCTATGACAGTTGTTGTTGCTGTTTTCTATTTTGCTGAAATTTTCTTTTCTGCGGAATAACATATTTTTTTTTTTCGCATTTACCATTTATTGGATTAGTTGCAATTTGTAGCTTTTCTACTTTAACTTTGAAGTTATTCTAAGGTACGAAAAAAGAGGCTGGTGCACAGAATACTCCATGCACATTGACAGGCACGGTTTGCTAACCGCTTGTGCTGGCAAGTGTCTTCATTTAGAAAGTTTTTTTTTTTTGTGAGCAACCACTAAGGGCTGCAATCGTCATGATGTAGCATTCAGTTGTTGATTGAGTAAATTGTTTGTGCAGCGTAGAATTAATGAGTTTCAGTAGTTTTTCTTGAAGTTTTTTTTTTACTATTTGTTTAACTGCGATAGTTAGCTGAAGTTATGGAGAAAAATTGTAAGAGTAGATTTTCAGGTAGCAGGAAAAAAAAGTTAAGCAAAAAAAAAATGCCATTTAAGTGGATTTTAATAAAAATGATTGAGTTGGTAAAGTTATAAAATGGGGCATTAATAATGGTTAAAGAGAGATATTTAAATTTTAATAATATTAATAATTGAGTTTAGCTACTACGTGCATTAGTCTGCTTAGCTATTTAGCTTGAAACTTATAAATAGATAAACATTTAATGTGTTTTTCTCAGAAAATCGTTTTTAGCCCAAAAATTGCTTTTTTCCAAAGCCAGTCGAATATGTGGCTATCCGAATTTGAAAGTAAAAGAGTTGCTAAACGGGATATAACACCTGCTTGCAGTCATTGCAGTAGCGTCATTTCACCAAAAGCTTTGTGTGTGGGGGGTAAGAGTTTATATAACATATCGAATCGATGATCTTTTGAATTGATTCGATGTAATTAATAATAATATTAGATCCTTTGGGGGGAGGGCGATGGCCGCAGTCCTACCCAATTGATGTCTTTGAGTGGTTGTACGTTGAATCTATCGCATGGCTATTAAATTTCTGTGAATATGGGCTTAGAATGAATTGTAATTACATACATTGTAGGCGTAAAAAGTTATATTTTGATATCTTTTAATTGGCTATTTTTCACATATATCCCAAGTTTTCAAATTCGGGCCTCTTCTCGTGAGCTGATTCCACATAGACTTTTTTATTTGTATTTTGGGCCGTATATTCCAAAAATGCCTATCATGTTTTTCTTAAGAATCATTTTCGAGATATCCTTAGAAAACACATATTTTGGAACGTTTTCAGTTATCTGCGCATGCATCCATCAATTTCTACAATTGTTGTCTAATTTGAACAAATTTTTACGTAAAAGTTTTATAAAAAAATAATTTTTATTAACAGATTTTGTTAATATAAAAAAAAATTCTTGGAATTAAACGCAGAAATTGAAATTAAGTGACTTTTAAAGATGGCCGGAAAGTAATTTTTTTTTGTTTGATCGGTGTTCTAAAACTGTAATAACACTCCTAGATAATTTTAGAAGAACAAAGACTGTTGGAGAGAAAAATATTATTGCATGCAACATAGGCGTATTGGAAGGATATCGTGTGCACCATTTACATTTCATTGCTGGAGCAGGTCTTTCCAACAAAACCAGATTCCATTTCGGATCCGATTCAAACTCGTTTTCGTATGGACTGTCCGCTTTGTCGGATCCGTTGCGAATTTGGAACGGACTTCATATACGAATCCGTTTCGCACTCCGTTTCGGATCCGATTCAAACTCGTTTTCGTATGAATTTCCTCTCGACAAAACGGAAAGATCGTCCGCTTTGTTTGATCAGCATAATTATTATGTTTATTTATTTATCAAATTATTTAATATGCAAATTGTAAGACTTAATTACATATAATTTTATTTTATTATCAAATTTTATTTTTACCTACGATTTTGAATTTTGCAAAGTCAGGCTCGAACCCATGTCCCAGCGATTCACAGTCCTGCGTGCTATCTACTTGGCTACCTGTCATATATTATAATAAATAAATGTCAAAGGCGAATGATATCATTATCTCATTTAATTTGGTAAAGCGACAAAAAAATGAACAATAATGTACCCTATCTGGTGTGTCTCTGAAAACATGAGACGTCATGTTTTTTAAGTGACTTATAGTATTAATCAGTTTTATTTTCAAAAAACGATTCCGAAACGGATCCGTTTTATTTACAAAAAATGAATCCGGAACGGATAAGTTTTACTTACAAAAAACCAATCCGAAACGGATCCGTTTTATTTACATATAAAGAATCCAGAACGGATACGTATATGAGGTCCGTTCCGATTTCGAAACGGATCCGTTTTATTTACAAAAAACGATTCCGAAATGGATCCGTATATGAGATCCGTTCCAAATTCGAATCGGATCCGGTTTACTTACAAAAAACGATTCCGAAACGGATCCGTTTTGTTTACATAAAAAGGAATCCGGAAAAAGTACGTTTTACTTACAAAAAAACAAGTCCGAAATGGCTCCATATATGAGGTCCGTTCCGAGTTCGAAAAAAAACAAAATAACAACATAAAAACAATTCACTTTTCTTTAATAAACTTAATACATTCTCCATAAACTTACCCACCGCATAACCAAGCTTTCAGAAAGCTTTCAAAACCAAAGACACAAACCAAAATCGCTTTCAAATTCAAGTGATCTGAGTGTTTGAATTTAACTAAGCTTTATAAAAAACTTAATCTATGACGTTATCAAAGATATAAACCATGATGGTTTCTATGTAAATAAGTCGGATAATTCGTCATCAACTCAACCAGCGGCGGCTCAAGTTGCAAATGCTCAGAATGCCAAGAAAAATGTTAATTTCTTATAACTTAAATGACTGACTCGCTGGTTTTACATCAAAAATTTTTTACCCACACTTCTGAAGTAAATTAAAGTAAAAAGTCATAGGGTTTCTTGCAAAGTATTTAAAATTCATGAAAAAATCCACTATTTTCAGTAAAGATAAATTCATGAGGAATGAGTGAGTGAAAGAAAAAACAAAAGCCTTACCAAAGCTTACAACGTAAAGCTTCGTCAACTTATCAACATGATGACGTCGCCATTTACAAAAGTTATCATAGGATATATATAGTAGAATAGTATTCCAATTAAGTCGTAAGAAGATAAAAAATATACTTTAATTTTGTAAGTCTGCAACATTAATAAGAAAAAATACCACCCCATTTATCATATCTTTGAAATCTTAATAGTAAAACGTGAAGCGGATTTAAAAAAATTCAGCGAGCAACCACTTAAGATTAAAGAAAAATATGAATAAAAAAAATTCATTACGAACTTTTACGTACTCACTGTATATCGTTAAATTGAAATGAAATTCTAATTTTTAAACTTTATATTGATACATATATTTGCCCTAATATTTTAAGCTGTTCAAAATAAAATAAAAACAAATAGTTACATTTTTTTCATGATATTGAATGAACTTTAAGCTCCTTATGGCATTCCCGCATCTTTTGTTGTTAAGTGCTTGGAACTATTGATTATGCAGATTAACTATTTAATGAAATTCTACACTAAAAGGTAGTTTCCTCAAGCGTAACTCTTTTTCGATAATTGGCACATCTGCAGCATTACCTCCCATAATGTGAATAAATTTATCTCCTCTAAAGAAGACACCGACCTAAATATTATTATTGTTAGTTTTGAAATCTTGTGCGTTACGTTTTTTTCTTACCTTTAAAGTTTTTTTTAATTCATCAATAGCAGCATGTTGTTTTTTATTCTCTGGTTTAATAATCACTTCATAGACTTTTCTGCTTTTCGGACTTGCAACACCAAAGACAACTACAAATAGTCCTAATGACAATACCACAACTTTAAGCAACATTTTTTATTTTGGAAAAGACGATTTCGGAATGATCAAATTACTTCGACGATTGCTAAAGTACTGCTAAAATCGTTTTACCATTCTAAAATAAAAAAAATTTAAATGCAAAACGTTATTTTTTATCAAAAACGAAAAAAAAACAAAAACAAAAAAGTAATACATTTAGCGAAAACTTCAAGAAAATTGGTTTGGTCGGTATAAAATTTCTTTACTTTTTGCTGCGAATTAAGCCGGTATGACACAATAACTTCATAAATTGAATTGTTGTTTTGTAATAAAATATTGCATTATAATGAGCATTTTAAAATGTTTTTTTTTTTTTTTTTTGATTTTATATTTATTATTTTGTTTTAAGCTTTCACTCTATTGTCCAAAGAATTCAATTTCCTATAGAAAGTACTTAAATTTTTTTTATTTATCTTTTCAGTTGTTTTGACGGCTTTTCCTTTGTTTTGGCTTAATGTTTGACAGAGATGTGACTGAGCATATATTAAATTTAATTTTTATCTTGCAAGCTAATTAACTTTAGAAGATTTTATTGAGGTGAGTAATTGTTTCAGCAAAAATATTAGCTTTTGTATTTAAGGAAATTGGTAAGATTTGTATTTAAAATAAAGCTAAAAATTGTTATTTTTCGGTTTTTAATGATTTAACAAGTTAAACAATATATACACTGAGCTTATATATGTGATAAATGGTTTTCTGAAAGTTGTATATCTGTTTCTCCCTGTTATGAAATAAATGCTTTTTCCATGGGGGGTTGTGTAAAATTTATAATTAATATTGTGCTAATATTTTATATATTAAAATTTTTTTTTTAATGATTTGAAAATATTTGATTGTATTGATTTATTGTCATATATTGTTTTCCAATTATAAAATATCGTAAATGCTAAGCTTTCATTTGGATAACATAAATTATATTGAATTCATTTCGTGCTTTATTTGCAGATATGTACTTAATATTAGTTATAAAAAAATATTTTATTAAAATTTTTCTCACTACTTAATTTTATTATAAAATTTATAAATAAAGTTAACAATAATTTTATTTTTAAATAAATTTAATTAATAAGTGTTTTTTTATTAATTCCAAATTAAAAAAAAAATAAGATTTCATTTAAAACACATGAAATTTAAGGATATTACTAATATATGAATTATTTTTTTTTTTTTTAAATTAAATTTAAATTTAATTGCTTACATTAAATTGATTGCTTTCAAATATTTTTTATTTATATTCTACATTAAGAATAAAATATTCATTAGACACAACTACTTTTTACAAATCATTGAACTAAAAATCAATATCCCAACCACTTGTCTCATCTGGTGGATCATGCTCATTGTCTGGACCACTTGGCACAAAATATTGTAAGTCAATATTGCTGGTTATGGGGCGTTTATTTGGCAAGATCCATTGTTTGGTTTTCAACTTTTGCCAATCTAAGCTATAAAACCAGCTGTAAGAGGAAAGAAAGGGAGCGAGAGACAAAAATTCTTTTAATAGAAAAAGTTGAATGTTGAATGATGTATCGTTATGGTAATATAAAAAATACAGAAAAAAGACGGAAAATGTTGAAACTGGCAAATAATGTTGAAAAATGTTGAAAAATTTTTGTATTATATTGTATTAAATGAAATGTTGAAAATTTTCAATATATGTTGAAAACTTTTAGAACATATTGTTGAAGAGTTGAATACAAGAAAAAATTAATAAAAAATGCTTAGAAAGTCAAAAGTGTTGAAAAATTCGAATAAAGTTGAAAAGTCGAAAAATGTTGAAACACTCGAAAAATGTTGATAAATTGATTTAAGTTGTTAAGCTCGGGTCAAATTGAATATGTCGATATATGTTAAAAATTTCGAAAGGTATTGCGAAAGTAGATTAAACATCGAATAATTCGAGAAGTGTTGAAAAATGTTGAAAAAATGTTGAAAAATTTGAAAAATGTAAAATTCAAAAATGTTGAAAATCAGAAAAATGTTGAAAAATCTCAAAATTTGTGTAAGTCGAAGCTTGAAAAAAATTGAAAAGAATTGAAAAATTTAACGACATTGAAGAAGTCGAAAAATGTTGAAAAAAAAGTTGAAAATTTGAAGGTCAAGGAAAGAAAAAAAGTCTATAAAATATCGAAAAACTCAAAGTACATATGTTGAAAAAAGTCAAGAATGTTGAAATTGTTGAAAATGTCCAAAAACCTTTAAGTGTGGAAAAGCGGAAAAATTTTAATAATCAGAAAAATATTGAGAAGGTTGAGGAAGTCGAAAAAAATTCACCAATACGAAAGATTTTGAGTCGAAAAACAAGTTCACTCACCTGTGCTTCTTCATCATGATGTAGCATTCAATGAGTAAATTGTTTGTGCAGCGTAGAATTAATGAGTTTCAGTAGTTTTTCTTGAAGTTTTATTTTTTACTATTTGCTTAACTGCGATAGTTAGCTAAAGTTATGGAGAAATATTGTAAGCGTAGATTTTCAGGTAGCAGGGAAAAAAAGTTACGCAAAAAAAATGTCATTTAAGTGAATTTAAATAAAAATTATTGAGTTGAAAAAGTTATAAAATGGGGCATTAATAATGGTTAAAGAGAGATATTTTAATTTTAATAATATTAATAATTGAGTTTAGCTACAACGTGCATTAGTCTGCTTAGTTATTTAGCTTGAAACTAATAAATAAATAAGCATTCAATGTGTCATTCTTAGCCCTAAAGTCGTTTTTTTTTCAAGACCCAATCGCATAAGTGGCAATCCGAGCAAGAGCATTCAGTACTAATTTTTGAAAGTATACGAGTTGCAACACGCGATATGACACTTGCTTGCAGTGGATGCAGTAGCTTCATTTCACCAAAAGCTTTGGGGGGGGGAGGGGGGGGCGGGGGTTAAGAGTATAAATAACATATCAAATCGATGATCTTTTGAATTGAATCGATGTAATTAATAATTATATTGGATTGGGGGCATCAACCACCTCCAAACTCCTCCCAATTGACGCCTCTGAGTGCTTGTACATTGAGTCTATCGCATGCCTATGAAAATTTTCAGAAAATATGGGGCTTAGAACGAATCGGTGTTACCTTGTAGGTGTAATAATTTGAATTTTGATATGAGGCGCCCAGTCCAAAAAAATCAAATTTTGAGATATTTTCATATATCAAACTCTAGTGCATGTTTTATCTTTCAACTATGTTTTTAGATTAAAAAAAAAAAAAAATTTTTGACAAAAATATTAAATTTTTCAAATTTATTTTGATGCATGAACTTGCTTTCAAAACCGGCCCAACGCCTTCAAATCAAAACCGGCGAGTTCCACTTTTTTTCAAACAAAATTTGTTGATTACATGCTATGTCAAAACAGGCCAAGTCTAAAATTGTTTTTTCAAAAACATAGGCAAATGAATTTCAAAAAATTTGATCTGACGAGCTTTGAGTAAGATATTTTATAAGCTGTTATGTGGGAAATACGTTTTAGTTTTGCAATGAACATAGATGAAGATAAACGTTTTTAGTTTTTCAGAATAAACTAAAAACAATTCACTTTTCTTAAATACTCTTAATGCATTCCCCATAAACTTACCCACCGCATAACCAAGCTTTCAGAAAACTCTCAAAACGAAAGACACAAACCAAACAAAGACGAGGTATCTGGGTACCCACGGCAACTTTGATTGAATATATCTCTAAAAGTTGTGATCGTAGCACTTTGAAACTTCTGAACCAGGCCATAATATTTATGCTGCCGAGTTGATTTGATAGATCCTCCAGACAAATTGTGCAAAAACTTTCACCATTTTTCTTATCACAAAGTTTTCGATAAATGATGTAGGATACCAGGGCAGCAACATCCAATATGTTACAGAAGAAAGCGAGAGGACATTTATCTATTTGTCTTTCTTTTGGGTGTGCAGTTACGTAGCATCATATCCACAATGTTCACTTCTTCATAGGTGCTATTGCAGTGGTTATTGATATGTTCCTTGTCATATCTTTGTTGGAGCATGGCAGTACATGCTGCTAAGCTAGTATAAGGATTTTTCCTTCTTCATGACACAACAACTCTGAACAATCTTGCAACACAGCCGACTTTATCGGTAGAGGTAGGATGCGGCTTCAATTCCTGTGGAATGTAGTGCTTATTCTGGCACAAGGTCGCCAACAGCGTTAGACCCATTGGCAAAAGAAAGTTCTCAATCGAAAAGACGTGGATTAGTAGTCCGTTGTAACTTTCCGGTTCGAATTCTCATACATTTTGACTAAATCAATGACAGTGCTCGAATTGAAGTAAAATTCTATTTTTAAACTTTGCTTTGATACATATTTTAATAATATATTAATAATAATATTTTTAGCTGTGCAATATAAAATAAAAACGAATAGCTAAATTTGTTTATGATATTGAATGAACTTTAAGCTCCTTATGGCATTCCCGCGTCTTTTGTTGTTATGTGCTTGGAACTATTGACTTAGGCAGATTATCTATTTTATGAAATTCTACACTAAAAGGTAGCTTCCTCAAGCGTAACTCCTTTTTGATAATTGGCACATCTGCAGCATTACCTCCCATAATGTGAACAGATTTATCTCCTCTAAGTAAGACACCAACCTAAATTTTATTGTTGTTAGTTTTGAAATCTTGTGCATTACGTTTTCTTCTTACCTTTAAAGATTTTTCTAATTTATCAATTTCAGCATGTTGTTTTTTATTCTCTGGTTTAATAATCACTTCATAGACTTTTCTGCCTTTCGGACTTGCAACACCAAAGACAACTACAAATAGTCCTAAGGACAACACCACAACTTTAAGCAACATTTTTTTATTTTGGAAAAGACGATTTCGGAATGATCAAGTTACTTCGACGATTGCTGAAGTACTGCTAAAATCGTTTTACCATTCTAAAATAAAAATATTTTATATGCAAAACGTTATTTTTTATCAAAAACAAAAAAAAAAACAAAAACAAAAAAGTAATACACTTAGCGAAAACTTCAAGAAAATTGGTTTGGTCGGTATAAATTTTCTTTACTTTTTGCTGCGAATTAAGCCGGTATGACACAATAACTTCATAAATTGAATTTTTGTTTTGTAATAAAATATTGCATTATAATGAGCATTTTAAAATGTTTTTTGTTTTTTTTTTTGATTTTATATTTATTATTTTGTTTTAAGCTTTCACTCTATTGTCCAAAGAATTCAATTTCCAATAGAAAGTACTTAAATTTTTCTTATTTATCTTTTCAGTTGTTTTGACGGCTTTTCCTTTGTTTTGGCTTAATGTTTGACAGAGATGTGACTGAGCATATATTAAATTTAATTTTAATCAAGCAAGTTAATTAACTTTAAAAAATTGTATTGAGGTGAGTAATTGTTTAAGCAAAAATATTAGCTTTTGTTTTTATGGAAATTGGTAAGATTTGCGTTTAAAATAAAGCTTAAAATTGTTATTGTTCGGTTTTTAATGATTTAACAAGTTAAACAATATATACCGAGCTTATTTACTTCACTTGTGATTTTTCTACAAAATGCATATCTTTTTCTCCCTGTTATGAAATAAATGCTTTTTCCAGGGGGGATGTGTAAAATTTATAATGTATATTGTGCTTTTATTTTATATTAAACACTTTTTTTTTAATGATTTGAAAATATGTGATTGTATTGATTTATTGTCATATATTGTTTTCCAATTATAAAATATCGTAAGTGCTAAATTTTTATATTGATAACAAATATTATATGGAATTCATTTCGTGCTTTATTTGCAGATATGTACGTAATATTAGTTATAAAAAAATATTTTATTAAAATTTTTCTCACTACTTAATTTTATTATAAAATTTATAAATAAAGTAAACAATAATTTTATTTTTAAATAAATTTAATTAATATGTGTTCATTTATAGAATAACATATTAATTAAAAAAAAAAAAATGATTTCATTTAAAACATATGAAATCTAAGGATATTTAGTGACACATTAATTATTTTTTTTTTAATTTAAATTAAAAGTTAATTGCTTATATTAAAATGATTGCTTTCAAATATTTTTTGCTTACATTCTACATTAAAATAAGAAGAAAATATCCTTTAAACACGATCATTTCTTGTTAGTCATTGCACTAAAAATCAATATCCCAACCGCTTGTCTCATCTGGTGGATCATGCTCATTGTCTGGACCACTTGGCACGAAGTATTGCAAATCAATATTGCTAGTAATAGGACGTTTAATTGGCGAGATCCATTGTTTGGTTTTCAACTTTTGCCAATCTAAGCTATAAAACCAGCTGTAAAAGGAAAGAAAGAGAGGGAGAGAAAAATACTTATATTAGGAAAAGTTGAATGTTGAATGATGCATCGTTATATTTGTATAAAAAATACAGAAAAAAGACGGAAAATGTTGAAACTGGCAAATGATGTTGAAAAAGTATTAAAAACTTTAATAATATTGAAAAGATCAATTAAAGGTTGAAAGTATCGTGAAATGTTGACAAATTTCGATGTATAAATATGTTAAAGCAGTTGAATACGTGAAAAAGTTAAAAATATATATACGTGAAAAAGTTGAAAGTGTAGAAAATTTATAAATGTAGTTGAAAATTTCGATGTATATATAATACTTAAGCAGTTGAATACGTAAAAAAGTTAAAAAAAACGTCGAAAAAGTGAATAAAAAATGCTGAGACAGTCGAAAGTGTTGAAAAAGTAGAAAGTGTTGAAAAAGTCGAATAAAGTTGAATAGTCGAAAAATGTTGAAACAGTCAAAAAATGTTGATAAGTTGATAAACTCGAGTTCAGTTGAATATGTCGATATACTTTAAAAATTTCGATAGGTATTGAGAAAGTAGAATTATCATCGAAAAATTCGAGAAGTGTTGATAAATGTCGAAAAAATGTAGAAAAATGTTGAAAATCAGAAAAATGTTGAAAAATCTCAAAGTGTGTATTAGCCGAAACCATTTAAAAATTATCGAAAAATGTTGAAAAACGTTTCAAACGTGTATTGAAAAGATTAAAAAATATCGAAAAGTTCAAAATACTTAGGTTGAAAAAGTCAAGTAATGTTGAAATTATCGAAAATGTTGTGTTGAAAATGAAAGTGTTGAAAAATCGAAAAATGTTGAAAGTTAAAAAAATGCGAAAGTCGAAAATGTTGAAAAAGTCAAATAAAGTTGAAAAGTCGAAAAATATTGAAACAGTTGAAAAATGTTGATAAATTGATATGAGTCAATGTTGAATGAGTCGATATTTTGAAAAGTCGAGCAATTTTGAAAAGTCAAAAATTTTAGAAAAGTACTAGCGCGTTGGGGAAGTCGAATACAATTCATCAATACGAAAAATTTTGAGTCGGAAAACAAGTCCACTCACCTGTGCTTCTTAATGTCCTGTATACCCTTGCGTTGATAACCCAAACGTTCGACCGGCAACTGCTTGCACAATTGTTTGATCAGACCTTGTGCAGATTTTGGTATCTTTGATGGCATTTGTATAACATCGATACCGCCAAGAATTTGTTGATAAATTTTGATTTGATTTTGACCTCTAAACGGGGTCTTACCAACAAGCAATTCAAAAATTAAAATACCAAGCGCCCAATAATCAACGGCACGATCATGACCACGATCTAGTATAATTTCGGGTGCAACATATTCGGGTGTGCCGGCAAAGGTGTTGGTTTTCTGATGCGATGGTACATGTTTGGCAAAACCGAAATCGACCTGAAAAAAAAAGTTAATTAAATAAAAACTTCAAACCTCAAGAAATACTGCTAGGGATTATTTAAATTAAATTATTTGCTTAAATGAAACATGAGTGACGCATTGAAAAATACATTTTATTTGGCTGGATTAAATTCAGCAGCAACTTAATGTTTCGTTGAGGAAAATACTTGGGCATTTAAATAAATTGGCGAATAGTTTATTTAGTTTTTGAAATGAAACACGAGTGACAAAAAGCATCTTCTCTAATTTTTAAAGGGATTTTTTTCTGGTATTTTTTATCGTTAATAAGATTATGGTTTTTCATCAAATGAAATTCGAGTGTGAATTTTAAAACATGAGTGACATCATCTTTTTCTTGTATTTTTCTACACATTTTTCCTGGTAAATTTGTTGTAGTAAATAAAGAATCTACACAATCAAAGGGCAAGAACCGACAAAAAATACCTCAAAGTTACTTAGACCCAACTGTTCAAATGAAACATGAGTAACAATAAAACTTTTTGTTAGCTTTTCATAAAATTTTTCCTGCAATTTAATAAAAAAATCCTTTTAAAAAAATATAATTAGATGATGCAATATTTTTGTTTGCGTCACTCAAGTTTCAAACCTTTTATACTCTCCTGAAATTCGAATGTTTATCATTATTTTAAGCTCAGTAAAACAAAAAACCATTTCAAAAGCTTTAAACCTTAAGTTCTTGGCTTGAAACATGAGTGACATATAAGATATTTATTTTGTTTTATGCGTTATATTTTTTTAAATGAATAAACGGCTCATACACGTTTAAAATATCATGACAAGGAATAATTTGCCAACGCGTCACTCGCGTTTCTTATAACAACAAAGCAAAATGAAACTAGAAAACGTGTAGCCGTTTTCAATTATTTAAAAACGAAACAACCCAAATTACATTTACACTGCACAATATGAATATTCTGCACATTTTGCTCAGCGTCACATACGTTTCATGACATGAAATACTTTTACTAATTGAAGTTTTCTTGGACTATTGAGCTAAGCAAAGCCAAGATCTTCCATTTTTGTGCAGTGAAATCTTAACTGTTGATATGTTTAGGTATATGAAACATGAGTGACACATTATGAAATCTTTACTTTTAACATGTATTCATATTTTCAAGCATTTAACTTAGCTCTTTAACACTTTAACAAAATATTAAAGGCATCTAAATTTTTCTTTGCGTCACTTGTGTTTCATTACCATAAGTATGTTTTGCAGTTTCAAGTTTTTTTATGTTTCCATGCTAAGAAACACAATAAAAACTAATTTTTTGCATTACTTTACTAAATAAAGTTTTTTAAGTGAAACATGAGTGACACAATTATACATGGTCTTGGTGATTTCCGTGATTTCTTGCCTAAATTTTCAAAAATTAGAAAAGCAATTTAAGATCTTAAATAAAAAATTTTTGCCTTACGACACTCATGTTTCCATATCCTGAAAATTGTATTATATTTTCTTTGTTTGTTACTCACCAACTTGCAGTAGCCATCTGTTGTCAACATTAAATTCTCTGGCTTCAAATCCCGATAAATAATGTTGCGGGAATGCAAAAAGTCAAAAGCCTCCACCACACAGCCGGCTATAAAACGTGCAGTCTTCTCATCAAAAAAGCGGCGTTGCGACATAACCGTCCAAACATCACCGCCCATACAGGCCTCCATAAGGAAGTAGACAAATTTGTCATTTCGGAAAGTTTTATATAATCTGCGATTAAGGCTCAGAATGTTATATCTCACTTTAGAAAAGAAAAAATACCATCTACTCACTCGATTATAAAAGGACTACTAGCGCACTTCATCATAACATGTTTCTCACTGTAGACATGATCAATTTGATCCTGTTTAACAACATCAATTTTCTTAATAATTTTCAAGGCAAAAGTTTTTTCCTGATGTGCCACCAAATCGACGCGTCCAAAAGCGCCCGCACCCAAAGTTGCAATCTTTTTCAACTGTCTCAATTCGATGTTGGCATATTCATTATCAAATTCCGGTTTACGATTGCTGACTCGACTCGGCGCGTCACACTCCACAGGTTTCTCACGTAATTGTGGTATGGTACCCAGGTAGCTAATGAAGGCTCTGCAAAGATTGGAATCATTAAAGTTATATGGAATTTATATGTTTTCGAAATCTTACTCTCGATCCAGTTTGAGCACCTCAGTGCCGGGTGGATCAGCATATACGCTCGCCAGCCGATGATCTGCATTCAGCAGCGCCTGCTCACCGAAATAGTCACCTCGTTTTCTCCGATCTACCACACGTTCGACAGCATATTCATTTTTCTTCTTGATGGTCACTGTACCGCCACGTATAATGAAAAATTCATTGCCAACTTCGCCCTCGCGTACAATACAGGTATTGCTTTCATAGAATTTCTAAACAAAATTGAAATTTCTTACAGGGTACTGCTTAAATTTTATTAATTTTAACTTACGCGTTGTAGCAAATCCACAACACGATCCAGCACATCTTCTGACAAATCTTGTAAAAATGGTGCTGAACGTAAGAAATTGAGGTTTTCCTGCCTTTCACGTGAACCGGAGATAACCATAATATTACGAAATTTCTCACGATCAATTTTCCAGACACGCGCAAATGTCATAGCTACAAAAAAGAAACAATTCATTTTCGTTTCAATTTCAGTTCAATTTCACCCCTTACCTTTAATTGACGCAAAGCGTTTTGCATTGTAAAGTATCGCCAATTCACCGAAAACTGTTGTCGGCCCTATTGTACCTATCACCTTACCAGCTTTGATGACATCGAATGTACCTTCTTCGGAAACAAAAATTTCAGAGCCTTCTTCATTTTCATGTATGATAAAGCTATCTTTCTCGTAACTGGCAGGTGACATGGCATCAATAACCATCTCTTTGCGCTCCTTATCCATGTAGTTGTTAAGAAAGTCATTTTTCTCAATGGCTGTGCGTATGAGATTGCGTGTGCTATTTTATGAAAAAAATTAAAAATATATCAAAACCATCTGAAGTTTTTTTTTAAAAAAACAGCTTACTCCTCATCCTTTTCGATGAATTCAATTTCGATTTCTCTATGTACTGGCAAATTTGAACGTGTATGTATTAGACCACCTTCAGCACGACGAGATTGTGGTGACTCGATGGTGCTGCCAATGCTATCTGTTGGCGTGGGTGGATTGTCCTGGGAGCAGTTATTAAAATTTAATTTTAATAAATAAACAAAAACATTAAAATTATAACTAAAGAAGTGGGCAAAGGTATCCCTGGTAAATAATCTTGAAAGATTCACTCAAAGAGTTAACTCAAAATAAAAAATTCATTGTATTCGAAAATTAATGAGATTATGGCCAAGACTGCCCTTACAAATAAATCACTAAAAAGTAGATATTAAGAAAAAATTTTTCAACACAAAACTTTTTTATAAAAATAAAAAAATGCCTGTCGAGGGCTGAACAAAAAATTGGTGAGTTTTGACAAGAGGGCGTGGCATCTTTCATACAAGCAGTTGCTTGCTTAAACGATAAACAGAGAGAGCTATTTCAGGCAAGGAAATTTAATTTCACACAAACAGTGGAAATAATTCGCAAAAGCTCTGAACAAAAGGCAGACGAGTTGCTACAAGTGGACGTTGCAGTGAAGTGCATTTGAGTTTCGTCATAGCTGACAGGACCCTCATTAGTTTGTCTTATCAGTTTTGTGTCTATGTAGTTCACATCCTTTGGGTTGTGATATACACCACTTGGTAAATATTGTTTCGTAAATCTTACAAAGAATTATTCATATAAAATCTTACAACGTTCAAGTTACGTATCAGAAACATTTCATAACCATTTCAGAAATCTTTCTGTAATTTACTGTTGTCTGGTTTTTGATTTTATTTGAAAAGTTTATGAAACATAACAGAAACATTGTAAGGTTAAGGAAAACAAATAAAAAATTTAATGCGTCTTTAGTTTCCAAACTTTTTGCTTTTTCCTATATGCGTCACTATGAGCTGATGCTTAATACATCAAACAGACAAAAAGTTATACTTGACATTGCGTCAAACTAAGAACCAGCCTGGCACCATTCAATCAATTCTTTCTAACCGTGTACCTAAATTTGCTGTCGTATATGGGGTAAAACACACGAAAACGCCACCTGAAAAAATTTTTGGCTCCGATTTGGGTGAAATTTGGCATGATTGTAGTACTGATGTCTGGCAATAAAAGTGTGTTTAAGATTTTGCCCTACTATTATTTGTTGCTCAGATACGCGGGTATGAAATTCACGATTTTCGTACTTTTTCAGAATAAGTGTTTTTTTTCGAAAATTCATAGCTTACAGCAAACCTTATCAATTAATAATTGATGAACGTACATTTTTAGGTTTTTACTTGTACTTTTCAAAAAAAATATTGATTTTGAAAAAAGAAAATTTTTCACAAAAATTTTGCGAATTGAAAAATATTTTTGCATTTTTTTTAAAAAAAACGATATTTTAAATTTTTTTTTTTTTATTTTTAAAAAAAACTTTGTTTTATTCTGCGTTTAATGCCGTAAAAATTTTCGTGGGAAAAAAATTATTTATATTTTTTTTTAATTTAAAAAAAAAATTAAAGAGCTAAAATTCTGTAAATTGAAATGAATTTTTCAATTTTTTTTTTTGAAAAATCCATTTCTGAATATTTTTTTGTTTTTATAATTTTAGGTTTTTATTTGTACTTTTCAAAACAAAATACTGATTTTGAAAAAAAAAATTTTTTCGCAAAAATTTTGAGAATTGAAAAATATTTTTGCATTTTTTTAAAAAAAACGCATATTTTAAAATTTTTTTTTTTATTTTTAAAAAAACTTTGATTTATTCTGCGCTTAATACCGTAAAAATTTTTGTGGGAAAAAAATTATTTATATTTTTTTTAGTTTTAAAAAATACCCATAAATACAATGCGGATATCAAAACAGTAATGTTGAATATAAACAATTATTATGCCTAGTTTTCATGTTGTCTTTCTTTATATTCTACTGTCCTATATGAGGGAGGATATTTCATGCTATAAAAATAGCAAATATATGCGTATTCAGTCCCGCATTCGTCAAGTGTATTAGACGCAACTTTAGAATCTGCTCGCATGCTTTTTCGTTCTTACAAAAATTTGATTTGATATCCCTGACATGGGATCAATAAAGATAACATGAAAACACCACTTTAAGATTCAATTAGAAAATATTAACATTAAATCTGAAATCTTTCAGAAACATTTCAGAATGATTGCATGTGAAACATAACATTTCAAATATAATAAAAAGGTTTCTGTAGCGTTTCGTTTGCTATGTTTCAAATGAAACATTTTTGCAACAATTCGTGCGATATCTGAAACTTTCTGAAACGTTACATGCGAGTGGATAACTTCTTTCTCTGATTTTTTTTCCTACTATCAAAATATGGAAACGTTTTCTTCTATTGGTTTAGCTTGGCTTTTTCCATTTTTGTTTTTACCTTGAGAATTTGAATTCTTGACATATTCCAATCATTTTGTTTTAAAAAATGTATATATTTATATGAGTTTATAAGATTTAGGAAAAGGATATTATATTTCTCATCCCAAAAATAATAATACACTCAAACTTGTCAATAATAGGCACCGTAGATAAGAGAATCCTGCCAATAAGAGAAAAACAAAGAAATTGATAGAACCGTAATTTGAACTAGCATAAGAATTATCCTGCCAATAAGAGAACGTAAGAGAACCTGCCAATAAGAAAATGAGATGAGTCTCGTGCGAAATTTTTATCCAAGCAAAATTCGTTGCAGACGTGTCTTTGCTGGCTATGATGAGAAAGACATGGCGAATTGCGACGAAACTGCACTTTTTTTCGGGCAGTTCCAAAAAAAACGATGGTGTTCAAGGGAAAAAAAATGTTCAGGCGATAAAATGTTAAAAGCAAATTAAGTGTCATGTTATGTGCGCTTGCAGATGGGACATTCTAGAAGCCACTTGTCATCGGTAATACATAAAAGCCGCGTTTTTTTAAGAATATCGATAAAAACTTGATGACCGTTCATTGGTTTTGGAATAAAACTGATTGGATGACTACTGTCATTATGAATACTTGGTTGACACAGTTAAGTGACCAAATGAAAGAACAAAAATGTAAAACACTACTTTTCATGGACAGTCAATGGATTTGTCGAACATAAACAATGTTTCATTCCCACCGAATACTAACAGTGTGTTACGCACAAAATTTTAAATCTTGACTTTCACTTCAAAAAAGAGAAAACCTGCGAATAGCAGAGAAAAATAAATCCGTAGACGTAGTCACTTATTGACAAGTTTGAGCGTAATATATTTACGACTTATACCTAGTATTTCTAAAAAAATTTCTTACGCGGAAATGGTTTGTAACGCTTTGACGCAAAATATATTAAACCGATTTTAATAATTTATTTTTTAAAACAACAGATTTGTACAAAAGAAGATTATTGCGTAATTACTTTTTTTATATATAGTTTTTTTATGATTAAGTTATTGCAAAGTTGATTAAGTTATTGGTCAATGAAAACCAAACTTTTCAGAATGTATGTGATATGATAAGTGAGGGAACATACCAAAAATATACAATTTAATGCTTAAAACTTTTAAAATTTTCAAAAGAATTACATTTATACAGAATTACCTCCACTTGAACACCTGAATCACGTCCATATAAAATCGAGTTTGTTTTTTCGAGTTTTTCTGTCTAAAAAATAAATGATTTCTTTAAAATTATATAAAATTTTCAATTTTACTGGACAGTGAGAAAGGTTGTGTTGTGCAGTCGACAGAAGTAAATGAGTGTACAAAATGTGAAGGTCGAGATTTGGTGAATTGACTCATGTTTTTTTTTTTGAAATAGATTTTGGTCTGAAACATTTTTCAATTTGGTGGAAAATTTTCGAGTATTTAAGGCAAATCATTTTTTTGTGCAGTCTAAGCACCATGATACACTGTCAGCGACCTGCATTTCTATGTAACTGAGGATCTTAGATATACAAATCATTCACCAAATCACTGCCGTCATATTTTTCATACACTCTTTCTCCTTGTCTATGTGTTGTGTTGTGTTTCAGTTATCAATTTAAAACATTTAACAATTATTCGATTTAAATGAAAGGAACGGAGAGAAAACATAATAAGTAATGTATGAATTATGTTGATTAATTGCTTTGTTGAATTTAAAGTTAATTTCAGAGTTTTTTCAATGTGTAAAAGTGTAGATTTTGCTTCAATATGATGAATTGTTCATTTGTGTCACTAGTGATATGTGCAACTTTTTAAAAAAAGTTGATGGTGATAAAAAATTAACTGATTCGGAAATAATTGTTTGTTTTTTCTGTTGACACTCAAATAAATTGTTAAATGAGCTGTTAATACTATTAATTTGTTTTTAATATATTGAGTTATATTTTCAGAAAAAAAAATGTGTGTGTAATTGCAAAAAAAAAAACAGTCCAAGTTCCTTTTTCTCGCTCAAATATTTAAATATATCCCAGCGAAAAACATGTTATAAACAACATCGATGAATAGTTATGCTCATTGTAGGCAGTAATGCTCACAACTCCAGCCACAACTATAAATTCTTATTACAAACGGATGGCCGATTTGTAGGCAGCTTGCCTACATCTCTATATACAATGTTAACACATAAAAGGCAGATTGCATTAAAACATCGCTTTCTAAGTGCCTGTTTAGCTTATCGAGTTGCCTACATCTCCACATACAAAGCATGCAGCCATCAGGCAAGACCCCTTACATCTCCATATAAAAAGCAAGCAGACTGCCTACAGCTTCATATACAAAGCACGCAGCCAGCAAGCAAATAAACAACATATCATAGTAACAATTTCATTTATGAAACATACAACACAAAGGGTATAGCTTTTCACACATGAAAAATCAGAGCATTTCATCAATTTGCCGCTGGGATGTAAATAAATATCAAAACTTAGAGTAAAAAAACTGTACTCGCTCTATTCGATGAAACAAATAAATCAAAATCTCGAAGTTTTCTTGGTTTTTGATAAAACCTGTTAAGTATATTACTAGAAGCACTTGAAAAAGTCTCCGAGCAGGTTTTCCCCACCTGATTTTATACTAAGGCTCTCAGACGACAATAACTGACTACTCGAAAAAACGGCAAAAATTTGTATACATAAGTTCTTGAGATCAAAAAATTAGAAACGAATGCCAAAATTTCAGAATTACCCATACAATTTCATAGCGCTGTTGAAAATCAACTGTATCGCTTAAAGCGTCACTTAGAATTGAAGAAATACTGTCTATAGTAAAGAATACACTCATGTACAGCTGTTGGCAATTAATTGGAAACAAAATCATTCGTTGTGTTATTTGTAGATTTTCTCATTTATTTTTGTATGCGTACCAGGAACTTTATACATAATATAAATGTGGAACGTATAAGCTTAAAAAAAAACATAACTGAATTCGAATGCATAGCATAAAAAAGTTTTATGAGAGATTTTCTGCTCAAACCTCAGATTTGACTGAGTCAACTAATTGGAAACAAAAAAAAATATTTGCAAAAAATAAAAGAAAAACTGGGTAAATGTTTCCGGAAACGATATTGTGATATTGTGATTGCCGAATTTTGACCGAATTTTCTTATTGGCAAATCCTGGCCAAAAGTTGTACACTGGCTAAACGTAAGTCAATTGTTGAGCTTCGAAAGACGCTCATGAGATATCATTCGATGGCAACACAGCTAAATTGCTTGAAAATTATGGTATTTTATGCACTTGATCATTTCGATAAGTATGGCACAACAAAAAATGTTTCTCGCAAAAAAGGACCTCATAAGACTTCTGGGTACAAGGATCGCCAGATTGTGCAGATGGCAAAATATGATCGTAGTAAGACTGCTACAGACATCCAACAAGAAGTAATTGATCAATATGATGCACAAATATTCAAACAAACTGTCTCGCTTGTCGATTGTTTGAGGTTGGAATCCATTGACGAATTTCACGCTGTGGTTTCATACCATAAACCCATAAATGTAAAACTTATAGCAGTTATAAGTTTTTATTTTGTGGCTTGCACGGTTTTGCCTTTTGAGAGCCTCAATTCGTTGAAAAGAGTTATTCGATATATTTGGTATAAAAAAATAATGTTTTGAAAGTTGAAACATAATGAGAGTAAGTTAATAACTAATTTAAATGAAAAATCTTTTAAGTCAAAGAAAATAATTTTAGTACAGCATATGCTGTTCTTGGCTGAGAAACTGTTGTATTTGTTTTAGCAAAATTAAACAAAAAAAAAAAACGAAAAAAAAGCAAAAAAAAATGTACAACAAAAAAAAAAAAAAAAAAAAAAAGAAAAACAAAAAATTAAACAAATAAAAAGAAAAAGAGCTGAGTCAACACTTGGAAACTTTTTGCTACCTAAATAAAATTAAAAGATACTTCAAAACGGCATAAGTGCGAGTATGTGTTTGTTGTTTCAATTGTGTTTGGATGTTTCAGTTTGCTTAAGTTTGAAAATAGTTGTAAAACTTTTTAGAATGTAGTTGGAGACTCCACTAAATAATTAAACATTATTTTGTTCTAAGTTTTGTTATTTAGGTCATATATCATTTCATGATCAACATTTTTTTTCTCCATTTTTCTGCAAGTGAAATTTTTTCTTAGTAATTCCCTTCATTTTGGTATATGTGTGATTTTTTATTGTTTGAAGAACCTCTTTTTCAAAAAAATTATTTTGGGAAATTTTTCTATTTTTAGCTTTGGCCTTTCCCAATTACCTCAAGTAAAGATTTTTGGTTAATTTGTTTTTGTGATTTTTATTCCTTTTATTAATTTCATCACGTTGGTTGCTGAAAATTACTCAAAAAGAAGTTTGAAAAACCGTTTAAAGTTTTTGGGAACATAAATGCTTAAGTTGGTCGAATCAACTGGTAAAAAAAATTTCGTAATTTGGTTGAAAAGTGGAGAATAGCTATACACCCGACAATAAACGTGACATCTATCATCATAAAAATACTTAGGGATACGCATGGGATAGTATTAAAACTGTCAAGAGAAGATTTGGAAGAACGAGAGGTATGCCAATCAGTACAAGAGACAATAAAGATAAAAACTACACTAAGTATATACAACTACCTTATGTCAAGCATTGTCAAAAAGGTAGTTCGAGGAAGCAAGTAAATATACTGTGAAAAGAATACTTTTGAAGTGCTCACTTGCAGCATACTTCCTCAAATGCAACATGGAGTCAACATCGATACCAGAAAACACTACTACATAGTTGAAAAAGTCCCGGGAATTTTAGTGCGGTGGCACCACCACTCTCAAATCGATATAATTTTTCGGAAGTGGCAACTTTTCAAAGAGAAATGTCAAATTTTGACGAAATTTCACCTAGTAGTTTTGAAGTTATCTACCAGAACGATAACTCGTAAGCAATGGAAAAAAAGTGAATTTCGCATTTTGATAAAACATTGCTTAGTGATCGAAAAAAAACGAGAAACAAACATTGGGATGGCTCCAAGAACATCACAGCACATCTGCTCCGTCAAAAACAACTGTTTACAGATAGTTTGCTGAATTTAAAATGGGTTGGGCGAGCACCAGTGATGCACTACCAGTTATACCACTTCAGAAAACATCAAGAAAATCCATCTGTACGTTTTGAAAGACCGCAAAGTGAAAGTGAGGGAGCTAGCAGACATAATGAAGTTGCCGATCGGCAGTATATTCAATATTTTGCATGAGCATTTGGAAATGAAAAAGTTGTGCGCGTGATGGGTGCCGCGTTTTCTGACAATTGACCAAAAGGAGTCCAATAAACATCCGGTAACATGGTTAGAACCAGGTGCGAGTCGTTCGAAGCGCCCAAAAACGCAAACGTCGGCTGGGAAAGTGATGTACAGGGTATTTCGGGACGCACATAGCATAATCCCCATCGACTAACTTTAGAAAGGCAGAACCAATGATATGAAAACAAAACGGCCGTATATGGAAAAAAGCGCTGTTTCACAACGAAAATACACCGGCTCATTAATCACTCAAAGCAATGGCAAAATTGAACGAATTGCGATACGAATTGCTGCCCCACCCACCATATTTTTCAGACTTGGATCCCAGCGACAATTATCTGTTTCCAAACTAGTTAAGATGGCTCCATGGAAAAAGATTTTACTCGAATGAGGAGGTTGAGTTCGAAACTGGTGCCTATTTTGAGAGCCTCGACGTCGACTACTATAAAAAAGTATTGAAAAGTTGGAGGATCGTTGGATGAAGTGTATCTCCCTCGAAGGGAATTATGTTGAAGAACAAAATCGATTTTTATCAAAAAGTTTGTGTTTTTATCATTTTTCCCTGGACTTTTTGCAGCATGTAGTATATATCATAGCAATAAGCCCATGTTATAGCCGACCACAAAATAAAATCTGCATAGAACATTTTGCTATTTTTCTACGTTTCAGAAAAAAAAAACTATTCGTTTTTACATTAAGTCCTTGCAACTTCTTCTTCGGTTAATATCTAACTTAAAATACAATTGCTTTGTGTGCTTACGTTTCCACTAACATTCCCAGACTCCAATCCATTCACCACTAGCAACTCATGCTCCTTCGCTTCAGCCAATTTTGATTGACGTTGTTTCTTACGCGTAGCCGATGAGATCAATGAAGCCGATGGTGATGGTGTTAACAATGGTGTTGGTGGCATAGGCGGTGGTATTGGTATATAAAAATGAATCGGTGCTGGTTCAGATTTAGTTTTTCGATGCTTAGCTGTAGCTGGTGGATATTCTGGCAAAACTTTAAGTTTATTGCTCGGTCTTGAATTGTTGATAAATTCAATTGCTGGTGGTTCATCAATAAAGTGACTATATGCAGAGGCATCCAGTGTTGGTGAGTTGCAAAGTTGAATTGCTTTTTTCTCCTGATGAATATCATCGCTATGGCATATATAAAATTTGACCAACTCCGTCTCAGATGTTGCTGTTGTAATAGTGTTTTTTGTTGTTGTACTGCTGGCATCCTCCATATCGCTGGCGTAACCATTTTGTTGTAATATTGGTATTTCAAAAACGGTGCTGCTACGAGTAGTGGCTGCAAAAAGAATATCCTCCGTTGCAACTGCATCAATTGCTGGGGATTCTAATTTTCGCAGCGCTTCATGTGGCAAAGCTGTTGGACGTCGCTCTTTGACAGGCTTAAGTTTGGGATGTGGACTTTGAGTGAAACCGGTGCTGCTGATGTTGTTGCTGCTGATGCTGTTGTTGCTGATGCTGTTGTTGCTAATGCTGTTTGCATTTTGAAGTTTTGTGCTAAAACTTCCCTTGTGAAAGCTGTTGCTGTGGTGGCTGTTGTTGGCCTGTTTGTTGGAAATAAATTTCTTTGTAATATTGTTGCTGCTGTTGGTGTTGTTGCTGTTGTTGGTGTTTTTGTTGCTGTTGATATAATTTGTGTGATTGCTGCTGTTGTTGTTGTTGTTGTTGCTATTATTGTTTTTGGGAAATTCACTTTGTTGCGGTGAATTTTGCGTGGTTTGCAGACTTTGTTGTGTCAGCTGTTTTTGTTGTTGTTGTTTAAAAAGCTGGTGTATACAGCAATATTTGTGTAAGCCATTTGTGTGTGTGTGCGTATGTGTGTAATTGCGTACGTGCAGGCATATGTGTTGGTGTTTTAGTTTTGGTTTGGTTTTACGTACATTTAGTAGCAGATTTAGTAGTAGGTTTAAGCAGTAGTAGTAGGTAGTAGTAGTAATTCAGTTTGTTAGCACAGCGTTGCATATAAGAGATACACAAAAGAGTAAAGGTTTTATTTGTTAGTTAATGATCTTAGTGCTTGTTTTGTTTGAAGCTTGAAAAAGTTTCCTGAAGTTCTTATGCCTTAAAGGCTAACTTACCTCAGTGTTCTTGGGTGCCAATATTGGAGTTTCTTCCCATCGTGCATAGCGCCCAATTTGCTGTAAGTAAAATAATAATTAATTTAATGAGATTTGTCTGAAATAATAACTTTAAATACTTAAAACAAAGGTAAATTTTATAAAAAGATTAAGCTAAATATTATATTTCTTATGGCGATCACTTAAAAGCTACACTTTTCTAAGACATTTAAGGCCAATTATACTGGTTTTTAAATTACATTTCTAAATAAAATCATATAAGATCTTACACCGGAACATTATGTCAAAATTGATACAGCTGTGCCTAGAATATACAACTTTAAGCGGCCACTAATCAAACTCATTTTTATTTATACACATTTTAAGCATAACAAAGCGATATTTACAAAAAGTTTCTAGAGTACATCAAACGCCTGTTTTCTGAGCCGAAAATGTGTTAATTATTTGGTAATCACTAAATAAATTTCATATTGTTGCTAAGTGATCAAAGCAATGTAAATTTACTTTGATATGATAGATAGTTAGATAAATATTTAATGTATCTACTCGCTAGCAATACCATTAAGTCTATTTATTTTATATGCAAAGAAAAGCCAATTCATTTACATTTGTCTATAAACAAAAAATTGATTTAATTTATCTTCCAACCACAGCATATATAAAATTAAGATGTTATTAAAATTCTGAGTTGAAATGTTGCCTTCCGGTTTTCTACAAAAAAAAAAAAATATATATATATATTTGGAATCTGATTTCACAAGAACAGTAAATTTCCGAAAAACCACAATGTTTTATATTTTACTAGTGGTACCCGTGGCCTTGCACGCGCACTTTCCGTTGTTTTTTTTTCGTAATGAAACTTTTCTCTTAACATCCCATATCTTTTCTTCTCAAAAGGAACAAAAAAAAAAAATAATTGAAGCAGTGTTTTTTCTATGATCTTCGAAGCCAAATATAAACGGCACAAATGAAAAGGAACAAAAAACAACAATAGCAAAACAAAATTCAAGAAGCTGCATAAGCAACGAATAATCAAGCGAAAATTTGAGAGTGAAGCTTGCAATAACTTAATCATAAAAAAAAATATATTTAACTTAAAAAAAAACTAAGTACGCAGTGACCTTTTTTAGCTCAAATTTTTTGTTTTTTAAAAAAAATTATTGAAATCGGCTTTATATATTTTGCGCCAAAGCGTTACAAGCAGTTTCCGAGTAAGAATTTTGTAAAGATGGAATTGAGTCTGTTTTTCATAATACTTAATTAGAAGTCCATAACTTGACAACTAACCTCACAAAAAAAATTGTGTTTACACCTTCTGGAAGTACAACTAAGGTCGAATATGAAGAAAGTTCAAAATTTCGATTTTGTTAAGTTGTACGCTTCGCGGGATCTTAAATTTAAATAAATAGAATTCCTTTCAAAAATTCCAATAGCCGTCTGCCCCATTTCTAGCAATATAGTGCGGAATGGTTCGATCAAGATTAATATTAAAAGAGTTAAGCTACTAGAGCTATAAGACATGTTAAGGTATGTACCATAGGGTGACTCCAATAGAAGTTTTTTTTAATTTAACGAACGACTTGTCTAAAAACCCTGGAATGAATGAAAAAAAAACGTGCTTGATATCCCAATGCGTGCCTCAAAGAGGTATAAGCTGACTTTGTTTGGAAAGGTTAGAATTTTTACTTCGTTTGGTTATAAGGGTCTCAAATCTAATCGTAGAAGTTGACTCATAGTTTAAAACTATTTTAGAAAAATTATAGAAAATTTAATTTTAATATTTAATTTTACGCTTATTTGTACACATTTCGAGTGTAGACAGATTTTTGCTTTTCGTTTTTTTGTTTTTAAAACTTTTTTTTTCACTGACGAATGAGTAACGTTTTATTAAACTATTTAGGCAACGAAGAACTTATAGTCACTCATAGAAAAAAAGTTTCGACAATTGCAAAAGTGTTGCGAATGCAGTGCTAGACAGTAAAAAGCGGTAAAAATCGGGTTTCTTGCGTTTCCATTATTAGGCCTTATGAGCCAAGAGCTTAAATTTATG
This sequence comes from Tricholauxania praeusta, assembly GCA_949775025.1. Taxonomy (NCBI): domain Eukaryota; kingdom Metazoa; phylum Arthropoda; class Insecta; order Diptera; family Lauxaniidae; genus Tricholauxania; species Tricholauxania praeusta. The sequence goes on along the minus strand of OX459030.1, from coordinate 120,933,335 downwards.
AATTAATGAAGACCTGGTAAAAAGTCAGAATAATTGAATGAGAAAATAGATCATGATTATTTATCTGAAATTACTGTTCAGTTCACAAAAAAAATTACATAAGCAAAACAACAAAAAAACTGCTAAAACAAATCATACTAGTTTCATCCATTGCTAAATGGAATCATCAGTGACCTTTAAGCTGATGAGTGAGAATTCCTAAGCCTGTTATGTTCCCACTTTTGTATAGATGTCTTGAGAATCTAAGCAAAAAGTGAAACAAAGCAAATCAAACATTTTTTTGATATTATTTATCTATGATGGTGAGTTAAAGGTCAAAGAAAGTAGTTTAAAAGCAACTGCTTCTGCCGATATTACCTTAATTGTATGTCCGGCAGTATTTATAAAATAATTTTTTCCAAATTGTTAAGTGTTCCTTTATTTGTACTAGGTATAAGTGATATATTATGGTAGCCCATGAAAATGCATTATCAAACACTAAATGGAAAATACCACCCATTTGCAGTAGTTTTTTTGTACCAAATTTGAATAAAATGACATACCTTTAACAAAAAATGGGCTTAAGCCCCCGCCTGGAATAAGATAAGAATTTCTTAATCTAAGAACAAGGAAGGAGTTCCTTCAGTTAGGAAATTGCGCAGAGCTAAATTATGTTTCATTTACCAACTAAAAATTTTTAATATGTTTATATAATCAATGGCGCACCGGTTGGAGTTATTAAAAACCTTGCAGCTTAGAATCCTCGTTACTACAAAAAAAAAGTTTATATCATGCCAAAAATTTCAACATTTCATTTACTCCAGCGGCATACTAACTTGATGTACCCAATGTATGCGTATTTTAATCAAAAGTTAATAAACGTAAGCATTATGTTAAGCGGCTCACATTTTTTCACGTGATCTTATTAAATTCAACGTAGTTAAGCAAGAAAACGTTAAAGAAGGCAACTTGAAAATGAAGTGTAAATAAAGAAATGACAAAAAAACTGAAAATGACACTTCATTTCAAAGCACTAAATTAAATTTTGTCTTTAAATCTTCCAGCAATTTCCTAACTTTATTTACATTTTCCTGTATTACAGCAACTCAACTTTTGCTTTTTTTAAGATTTTGATCTTTTGGATGAAAAATAAGTGAAATGAGTGGGATTTTTTCGACATCCTCTTACAAATGCTTCATTTGCTATAGGGGAACGAAACATATAAATTCTCAAAATAAGTGTTGCATTTTATTTTTTTTGTATACGCCATATTTTGTTTCCCCCTCAAGCAATTTGAGACGATTGTCACAATGTGCTACCCTAATTCACAAGACTACAGCTACATCTACTCGCTTTACATGCTCTGTCATATTACGCCCACTTAATCGTTTTGTATTGAACTTGCGTTTGATGGATTTTTTATGCATGCAAATTCTTTTATCATTTAGCCAGTGAGAGTGAGAGGTAGAGCTGGAAGTTCTACAACTTGAACAATTGAAAATTTTACCTAAAGCGCTTTGAAATAAAGCGCAAATTTCCTTAAAGTTCAGCAGCAATGACAATGAGAGAAATAAAAAAAAACGCACGCAACTTTCGTCCCAATTTGATTTTATATTTTTTTTTTGTTGTTGCAATATCCAATTTTTTACCGATTTTGTCAAACTTTGCGCTTCAGGCGAATGCTGCTGGTTTAATCAAATGCGTGACATAGACGCACTTAAACGTTGTGTCACAAATTTTATGCACTGCTCGCCCACACACGCGCACACCCAGTTAGAATTGGGTTGTATTGAATTTGTAGATTATCGTTGATTCTAAGAATAATTTTTCAAAGTATGTGCTGCGATGGTTATGATTCTTTAAATAAACATTACTGGTGGTTCGTTACTAATGGCTTTTGATTTCCAATTTTTTCCTGACCTAGTGTGTCAATGTTTCGAAAAAAAGTATGTTTGCTCAAAACACGCCACTTACATATAAGACTCTTTTCGTTTAAAAGACTTGAGAAGGGCAGGCATGAATTCTGGAACCCACTTTTCGAAATAATTTGAAATTTTTGATATGCTTGGTACATTTTGCGCCAGTTACCTCATACCATTTTTTTCCTCTTATAGCAAGACTCTTTGTATATAAAAACCTTTTTTTTTTGTGATCGTTGGATGGACTGAACTAAGTTTTGCTCGTTACCAAAGGCGTAGATATCTCTTGCCCATTTTGAGGCAATTGCTTAAATAAATCAGGAACGAAGGTAATTTTTCTTTCTCCTCTCCCTTTCCTGCTTCTCTCTCTTCATCACCCTATCCCAATCCATCTTTCTCCTTCCGTTTTCCTCTTCATTTTCTTCTCTTTTTCATCTAACCTTTCGTCTTCTTCTCTTTCTCTCCTCCATTCACACTACCTCTTCCTTTCCTTATAGTTTTGGTTTACCTTTTCCTCTTTCTCTTCCTCATCTTCTTTCTTTTTTTCAATATTTCCTTTTTATTCTCCTTCTTCCACTTCCACTTCTACTTCTACTTCCATTTTCACTTCCACTTCCACATCCACTTCCACTTCCACTTCCACTTCCACTACCACTTCCACATCCACTTCCATTTCTACTTTTACTTCCACTTCCACTTCCACTTCGACTTCCACTTCCACTTCCACTTCCACTTCCACTTCCACTTCCACTTCCACTTCCACTTCCACTTCCACTTCCACATCCACTTCCACTTCCACTTCCACTTCCACTTACATTTCCATTTCCAATTCCATTTCCACTTCCACTTCCACTTCCATTTCCACTTCCACTTCCTCTTCCACTTCCTTTTCCTCTTCCTCTTCCTCTTACTCTTCCTCTTCCTCTTCCTCTTCCTCTTCCTCTTCCTCTTCCTCTTCCTCTTCCTCTTCCTCTTCCTCTTCCTCTTCCTCTTCCTCTTCCTCTTCCTCTTCCTCTTCCTCTTCCTCTTCCTCTTCCTCTTCCTCTTCCTCTTCCTCTTCCTCTTCCTCTTCCTCTTCCTCTTCCTCTTCCTCTTCCTCTTCCTCTTCCTCTTCCTCTTCCTCTTCCTCTTCCTCTTCCTCTTCCTCTTCCTCTTCCTCTTCCTCTTCCTCTTCCTCTTCCTCTTCCTCTTCCTCTTCCTCTTCCTCTTCCTCTTCCTCTTCCTCTTCCTCTTCCTCTTCCTCTTCCTCTTCCTCTTCCTCTTCCTCTTCCTCTTCCTCTTCCTCTTCCTCTTCCTTCTCCGCCCTCGCTTTTTTCTATTTTATTTTTTTTTCCTTTTCCTCTTCCGTCTCCTTCTTCCTCTTCGTCTTCCTCTCCCTTTCACTCAATTCATTACTTACTGTATTTTCTTCCTCTTCTCCTCTTTTCCCTCATCCTCACTTTCTCGTTCTTCCTCTCTATTCCTCTCCTTCTTCTTCTCCCTCTTCTGTTTCCTCTTTCTCTCGCTATCCCTCTAAACTTTTTTACTACGAGAAAGTTTCAACAACAGCCTTGCGCTATTCGAAGTAGTATTTTATAAATCTGACAAATGCCTTTCAGCTTTAAGGAAAAAATAGCTGTCTTCCTTTGATTTCATATTGAAGAACTAATAAAACGTTGTACTATCAATGTAGCAGCCTTAGTAATTCAAAAACAACATGAATAAACGATTCGTGCTTCAGGACTTAATAAAGGTAATAATATATTTTCAAAACTTATGAGGCTTTGATTGATAAGATAAATGGTCTGTCAAGTGCTAAACAAGAGATTCCCTGTTGCAACAGTAAAACGCTTCAAAACTAAAATTGTTTTACACTTTTGATTTATAAATTCCAAGTCGAATTGCTTTTAAAGCTTCAAACATTTATGTAAACTGTGGCAGCTTTTTATTAAAACTTCCCGAAAATATCTACAAATCCAACAGGGTTGTTCAAAACTTTTCATTTTAACATGTGTCAATTTGGCATGAGTTTTTGATTTTACGTTTTCAAATTTTTTCTCTCTTTCCACTGATTTTTCCTGCTCCATGTTGTTTGCTGCCACTGTTTTATTTGATGCTTCCGTTTCTTTTCCGTATTGATGAAGTGGGGGCACGAATTCGGCAAAAAAAAGAAACAACAACAACACCGTGTGACAAAAAGTTCAAATTGTACAACATGGCAATACATGAGTGTTGCCACATGCCATGCGACACCTTACTTGAAATTTTGTGCGCTTTTTCATTTTATGGCACAAACGCACGCATAGTAAGCAGCGTAACCAAAACGCGTAACGTGACAACATCAAAAGTTTTGCATAACAATCGAAATGTCACATTTTAAACATGTCGTTAGCGGCGGCAGCGGTTAGGGGTGCTGGCAGTTGTTTTACGTACCGCTGTTGCAGGAAGTTTTTAGTATGAGTCCATGGTTTTTATTTGCTAGTCTGAAATTGTGATAGCGTAGCAGTTTTTTTTTTTTTGACAGCTTGGGTGTTGTTTTGCGGTTTCTTTTTTTGTTTAGAAAGCTTAAGCGGATTTTGTTTGACAGATGCTACGGATTGGAATTGTAAGTTATGACAAGATTTGAAGCAGCGCAAAAGGCATAGTTTTCTATTTTGTTTGAATTTAATCTTCTGCGTTATATATGAAAAATAATAATGCAAATCTACTTTTAATCCAAATCCAAAATCCAGAATGGCGAAAAATAAATTTTTTATTTATTCCATGAAATCTTACTCAAAAATGTCTCTGAAAATAACTCTTTAATAAATTTAGAGAACAATTTCATACACTTATCAATAGATCAAATGCAATAAATATTGATTTTATCCTTTCTACTTAGCAATAAAATGAATTGAGAAAACGGAAAAAAATATTAAATAAGCGAAAAGCATAATATCATATGACAATTCATTTGATAGTTTCCGCAACAAAATTAAAGTGATATCGAAAAAATAAAAATAAAATAAATGAAGTACAAAAATAAAGAGAAATAATAACTTTAGTTGGGCAAATAAGAAATTGTTAAAGAAAGTCGATATACTTAAATGTTATATATATGATGCTAATGGAAGAATCTAAGATAACAAAGGCAACCGAAGAGAAGAAAAATTGCTTAAAAAAAGAAAATAAGCAATGTTGAACTTACGTAGATATACTATAAATAAGTTAGCAAGGAGAAAATAAACCTAAATGATACCAATGACACTAAGTTGATGACATTTTATGATTAAACATTTAAGCGTTAGGGTAGATCTATTTTTCATTACAAGGCAACAAAAGAGAGAATCTTTTCTTATGGTATATTTTTTTTGAAAGAAAGTGTGTTGAGACTACTAACAATATATCGGGAGTAATGCGTTATATAATAAAGTCTTTCGAGAGAAGTCAATTCAAATGTTCCATTATGTGCGTTGCTGCAAAATAACAGAAACATCAACTATATTTTTTTTTTTTTTTTTAAAATACCAACAAAATCTTTTTCTAAAATCTTTACGTTAAAAAAAACACGATTTTTTGTGAGAAATAAACTATTTTCCTTTTGTAACCTAATAACCTAAGAGCCCGTTGAAGAAAAGTTAATTGATAAGATTACAGGATGGAATGCACAGAAAAGATAGTGTCAAATTTTGGTGAAACTAATCAACTAGGATTTCCTTCTCATATTCTATTTACACCTTCATCATAGATTTCAGGCTATGATCTTATACACTTTTAATTTACAAAAAAAAAAAAATGTTCCGCTGTCTGTCTGTCAATTTTCCTGTTTGACTGCCTGCCAGTCTGTCTATCTGTATTCAGCCTCACTGTTTGTTGGTCTGTCTTTTTGTGTTTCTGTCTGTCTGTCAGTATGTATTCCGTCTCACTGTCTGTCCGCCTATCTGTATGCATTTTTGTCCGTCTACCTGTATGTCTGTCTGTCTGTGTGTATGTTGGTCTCCCAATGTGCACAAAAACGGATGCGAATCCGTTTCGAATTCTTTATGGATCCGTCAGTGCGCATTCCTTTTTTTTGTAAGTAATACGGATCCGTTTCGAATACGGAACAGACCTCATATACGGATCCGTTTCAAACTTATTTTTTGACTTCCGTTTTGAATTCGTTACGGATCTGTCAGTGCGCATTCCGTTTTTTGTAAGTAAAACGGATCAGTTTCGAATACGGAACAGACCTCATATACGGATCCGTTTCAAACTTATTTTTTGACATCCGTTTTGAATTCGTTACGGATCCGTCAGTGCGCATTCCGTTTTTTGTAAGTAAAACGGATCAGTTTCGAACTCATTTTTTGGTATCCGATTCGACTTCGATACGGATTCATCAGTTTGCACTCCGTTTTTTGTAAGTAAAACGGATACGTTTCGAACACGAACGGACCTCATAAGCGGATCCGTTTCGAACTCAATTTTTGGTATTCGTTTCGAATTCGATACGGATCCGTCAGTTCGCATTCCGTTTTTTTGAAGTAATACGGATCCGTTTCGAACTCGAAACGGACCTCATAATCGGATCCGTTTCGAACTCGTTTTTTGTAAGTTAAACGTATCCGTTTTGAAATCGTTACGGATCCGTTTTGAAATCGTTACGGATCCGTCAGTTCGCTTTCTGTTTTTGTAAGTAAAACGGACCTCATAAGCGGATCCGTTTCGAACTCGTTTTTTGTAATAAAAAAAAATTTCAAGTTTCAAAAGACTTAAAATTGCTTAAAAGTACAAAAAAACTTATAAAATTTTTTATTCAAATTTTTTTTGGAAAAATTTAAAAATGTTTGAAAAATTTTCGAAGGAACATTTTCAAAAAAAAATTTGAGTCTTAATCAACTTAGAAATGTTCAAAATGCCAAAAAAACTAATATATTTTTAACACTGAAATTACAATCCTTTTCGGATTCGATTCGAACACGTTTTCGTCTGAAACTCCTCTCGAAAAAACGGAAGGATCGTCAGCTTTGTGGGATGCGTTTCGAATTCGAAGCGGATTCGTTTCTTGTAAATAAAACGGATGAATGAGAGAAAGATATCATTCGTCTTTGACATATATTATAATATATGACAGGTAGCCTAGTAAATATTAAGCGCGCAGGTACGACTTGGTAGAAAAAAATTCATGCCAAATTCAACAAGAAAATGCAATGAAAAAAAAAACTTAAAATTTACATGAAATAAATCCATTTGACTGTGCTTTTTTTTCGATAAATATATCTCTTTTTCGAATAAGTTTGTGAAATGTTTTCAAAAAAATTTTTGCTATTAGATTATTTTATAAAGAACCAATTTTCGTTGAAAAATTCCTGACACTAAACACTTTAATAATATTTCAAATCTTAAAAAAAAACTTTTTCAAATTTGAATGTCACCCTAATTTCATGCTAACTTTTACCACACAATATAGAACAGCATATAAGCAAATAAACAAACACACACTCACCGGCGGTGGTGACCTTATCAATGTTGTTGCAACATTTGTATTCGCATTAATGTTACGATACCTTTATCATCAGTGACGGAAGGTAAAGCAAAACAAAAATAAAATCACATTACACGACTAATGTAATATTTATCATAGAAATACTCGTACTTTGCTGATACGACTGCTAAACTTTCTGTTGTTGTAGCACAAAATATCTGCTCAACATTTTTAAAGAAAAGGAAGAAAAAATTTTGTTATATCTAACATGTTAAATAACATTGCCAAGGTCGTTTCACCTTTTTTTTATTCTGATACACAAAAGAAAGTTGCAGACTGTTAAACTTGTCATTATTGCGTATGTATGCGTTTCTATTGTATGCGAGGAATGATATAAATGCAGACATTTCAACTTTCCTTATGTGTGTGCACAAACAAATATTTTTATTTGAAATGGTTTATATTTGTATTATGCGCGTATTTTTTTGTTTGTATACAACTCGAAATACTTATGTAGATGCTTATTTTTGCTGGTATATATGGAATGTCTTGGTGAAAGAAAAACGTGTCTTTAAATAGGAAAGTTAGTGATAAATGACACAAGGAAAATAATTTCCGTGAGCCTGTGATACAACAAAATTGCTTAGGATAAACATAAATTGATTTTGCAATTTTTCAGTCGATTGAGTCAAAAGTTTGATAAAATATTTATTGAGACTTTGAGTTGATAAAAGTCATTATATGACTGTTATTTCCTGAAATATGTGTTCAGTATTGCTTTTTTTTTATAATAACTTGTGTTAACAACAATTTGAAGTGGATGTGAGTATGTACTTTATAAGAAAAAGTTCCGCTTTTTATGTTTACGACCAGGGTTAATGTCAATAAGCTGTTGGGTATTACCTTGAAAATGCATTATCAATGTTAAAAGTTAGTCAGTCAGACAGCTGGATTGAACAACCACACTTATAACATACTCGCACACATTAGAGTGAATCGAAGTTTTGTTTTGAAAAGTGCAATTGTTGTGACGAATTTATGTCTATGGGTTTTCAGCAATATCTTAACTCACTACAGCTATTTGTTTTCATTGGTCGGGTCGGATCACTAACTTAAAAAAATTTTTTAAAACTATGTATCTATTTATAATTTTACTGCTCAGTTTACATAATCGAAAAAAAATCTTTGATGTATTTCATTAGATTTCTTAGGCATCGGAAATAACAACATATGGGCATTTCTGCCAAAAGACCAAACACGACAGAAAAATTAAAAGTTATTATAAAAACGCCACTATCTGATATTATCTAAGGAAAATATTCAAATTATGCTAATTTATACAATTTACATCAGAATTAATTTACCACGGTGAGCAGACTACCTGCAAACTTGCATAAATGCAGTTTCTCTTATTTTGTAATATTGCATAGTATTCTGCCTTAAATATTTAAGTGTGTAAGAGAGGTGATACATGATAATAGTCTATCCGAAAAATCTCCTAGCTGAAAAAAATGAAAAAAAAAAACATCAAACAAATCTCTATGAACTGCAAGTTTTTAATTTGCTTAAGTTTATGTTCTAATGTCACAAATAACATAGAAAAACATCATTTGTTCTCATTTCGTAATTGATAACAGCAGCAAGTGTGTCAAAATTTTTGTTTGAACAGAGTTTTTTATATATATAATAAAAAAAAAACGACTGGAAAAAAAATTAAAATTTAAAATTTTTGGAGCTGTTTGAAGTTGGTCATGTTCGCAAACATAAGTGACTTTTATTCCACTTTAAAAGTATTCTTCCGTCCCATGTGTATTAAAAACAATTTTTCAATTTTATGTATTTGTATAAACAAATATTTTCTTACATGGACACACTTAAAAATAAATAGTTTTTACCTCACTCTGATGCATATGTATCAAAAATAAGTCCCACAATTATCGTTATGTCTTCTTGAATAATAAATTTTCTCATTTCCTCTTTCTCGCATTGTAAGCATTAAAAAAGAAAAGAAATAAAAAAGAAAACAAACAAAAAATTTTCAATGTTCCAGCAGTTGATTAATTATTTACACAACTGCAGTTTATTTGCTCGAATTATTTATTTAAATACTTACGTTTTCAATTTGTTTACTTTTAGTTTTAACTCTTAAGTAGATTTTAAAAAAGCTGTTGGTTATTTAAAAACCAAACTTTCGTTATGAAAATAAAAATTATTTATACAAATAAAAACTTTTTACTTTTTAACTGCATGCTAATTTATTTAATGTTGTGTTAACTTTAAAAAAAATTTTATTTTATATTATTTATATTTGAATGTGCTTAAAAGCCTTATGAAAACAATTTATTTAACTATTTGTTATCATATTTCATAGCATTTTACTTATTTTATATTAAAATACAAATTATTTTAATGAGGCTTTCCATGTGTGAAATTTATTAGAGTGCTTACAACATTTGCAGGTTTAAAAAATATAATTTATTTATGTAAGAATATTTTATATTTTAAGAACTCTTCACTGGAAGACTAAAGTCAGAAATTTTCTTTATAACTTTTTTTATGCAAACGAGAGTAGTTTTAATAAATCGAAAATTTGTAATATCTGCAAAGGTCAAAGGTCATGTTTCAGTAATGTGATTACGTACACCTATATCATAGCGTAGAAATTTGATTTATTTCTGAATAAGACCATGAAGCAAAAATTCATTGAATAGATATTTTCCCTTAGCTAAGTGACACAAAACTTTACCCATTACCCAGCGGTGTAATTGATTCTGGCATGGCTATTTATAGAAATACACAATCAAGAAAACGTGTAAAAGCAATTACGTTTACATGTAATAAAGTTATCGTTGTAACAAAAACAAATAAATATTTTTTGATGTCGGAATATCGGTTATAAAAAAATGAAAGAATATTTATTTAATTGCTAAATGTAATACCTTTCGACATTTTTCAATAAATATTGAACTATCAATATTTTTTGACTTATTCAATATATTTTCAACTATACTTATAATATTTTTCGATTATATAGAAATTTTTCGATTTTATCAACATTTGTCGACATCTTGAAAATTTTTTCGAAACATTTGAATTTTTTTTCTTTTTGGAGTTTGCAAAATTTTTCGAAATTTTCTATTTCATTGTGAACTTCGAATTTCTTAACTTTATCAACATTTTCAAATCAGTTTCATATACCATATATCGGCTTCTTCAAGATTTGTCAAAATCTTTAACATTTTTCCAGATTTTTTATTATATATAAAATTTTTCAACATTTTTCGACTTTGATTCAAAATTTTTTGACTTTATCAACTTTTTTCGACTTTTTCAAGTTTTTCGACGATTTTAACATTTATCAACTTATTCAATATATTTCTGTGTTATAAGTAACCGAAATTGTTAATTAAAAGGTATCAAAACTATTTATTCGTCAAAATTTATTTTGTCATCTTCAGGCTAGAATTTATTTGCCGCCTAGGGTAGGTGGAAAAATTGCCACCCCCTCCAAATTTAATTAGACTCTGATACACATTATCTCCAAATTCCCACGAATTTTTTCAAATTTTTTTTCTCTGTCAGCTTTTAAAATATTTTATTGATTTCCAACTAAGTACATAGGATTTTAAAGCATAAAACAATATTTTTGGTATTTTTGAGATTATTTTAATGATTTCTGTGTAAAAGCTAGATTTATATTTCAATGTCATTCTACCTCGTTTTTACATTGAAAATTTAGGTTTCTCAAAAACAATTTTTTTTCGATACCTTGTCAAAAAATATACGATACGTGTTTTTGGAAAAAGTTTTTCCGGGCTTATTTTCGAAAATACGTGTTTTTGAAAATCAGAAGTTTTAAAAATACATGGATTTTCAGACGCTTGTATTTCAAAATGTACGCGTGATATAGAAAAACCGTTAAGGTATAAAAGTTAGCATTTGACGTCTACTTTCATATTATTGTATTGGAAATTTTCTTCTTTTAAGTTATAAGCAAAAAGTTTGCAATTTAAAACTTAAAATCGAAAATTTTCTTATTTGTGTATGTTTATTTTTTTTTATTTTGTTTTTGGAGAAACAATTAAATTCTAGCAATCATTTTGCAATTTATTTCAATTTGGGACGAGTACTAGCTCTCTAGATATGAATTTTTCTGTTTCAACGCATATCTATAATTCAGCTGGTAAATGAACCGAATAAATATATGACAACTATACCTTCCAGATCATTATAACCTCTCGAAGTTTATTCTTCAACTGACTAGGAATTTTTTTTTTGAAGAATGTAGTTAATCTTGGAGTTTTTGCTAAGACTTCTTCATTTTTTTTCGATTTTTCTGCCGTCCGTTTGCGATGCTTAGTCCCGCTGAATCTTTTACGGCTATCGCTCATGACAAAATGCAGCATTGAATGTTGACAATAAGCTGTTAACAACGACGTTAATAATCGATCACCAATGTTCAGTTATAATGAGACTTTTCACTTATAATGTTGGTATGCGTGTTAACGAAATTATGCGGAAAATTCAATTTCCACGAATAAAAAAATTTTCCAAAGTTTCCGCCAATATTTGCCGCCCTTACATACATACATTTTTTGTAGGCTATATGAGGTTTAATCTTCAGCTCCTCCACAGAACTATTTTTATGGTTGCAACTGATTGAAGGCACTTTCCTAGAAGCGTCAATTTTGGCTTCGGCAACAGGAAAATATCAGATGAAGCTGTGGGTATCAGGTAAATAGGGTATTTGGTCAATGAAATTCATTGAATTTTACGCTAAAACCTCTTCCATAATGATGATTTTAGGCGATAGTGCATTATCGTGGTGAAAAATTTATGTGTGTGTTCATTTCATAAATTTTGCAAACGCTTCATGGTGCTTAAATTTTATACTTCATTTACCATTTTTAGATTACGATTAATTTGAATAAAAATTTTGTTTTCGTTTTATTTAACAATTCCGCACAGCTTACACATAACCCAAACAATTTATATAAAGTATTTTATATAATTTTTCACTTTATGAGCCCTTTATTTTGAAAGTGGTGCAAGTCTCTCTTCGTTTAGAGGAACAAAAAAATAAATAACTTGAAATGAACTCTCAAAGATTTATATAGTTTTTTCTTCTCAACGAAGAGTGACTTGCCACCACTTTCAAAGGAAAATGCTGATATATGACTTTTTGGCATATTTGGTTTTTTATGCGATGATTCTCAAAATTTTCGAATTCCTAAAAATTTTTCGATATTTTTCAACATCTACAAGATAATGTTAACTTTTTTGTATGTACTATTTGCCTAGAAAAATGTTAACGCATCCAATAAAAGTTCATGTGCTTAGTAATAATGGTAATTTTTTGAACCAAAAAAAATTATTTATCTGAAACTATTCAATAATTGCTGCACAAAATTGTCTTAGAAGCACACTCTTTAGGGGAAAACCCTTTGACAAGCGATGAGTTCGTTATTTTGAAAAAGTTAGTATAAGAAAAAAGAAATGGTCAAAAAAAAATGTGTTCTTGTCGACAAAAAAGTAAACTTTGTAATATTGGCGACTAAAAAAAAGTGTTTTTCAGAAAAAAAAAATTAACTTTTTATAATTTTAAAGAAAAACAATTTTATTATTTTATTTTTTTTTTGGGAAAGCCGGTATTTCCTTCTTTTCATGTTTTCATGATTTTTTCAAGTAAATTCTATATCTTTCAATTTTGTTGCTTACTTTTTTTTCACATCTAGGAGTCTCAATACTGCGCGAGGTTGGTAAATAAAGCTTTCACACAAGGCATCCCAAAAAGAGGACGTTTTTTTTCTTATTTCGTTTTTTAAAATAGCGATTTTCCCTGACTGCTTTATGTTTAAAGCTTGCTGTGTCAACTATTTTGCGAAGACGTGCAAAATGAGTATAACAGGAAAGTGCTTTGTTGATTTTGCACATCAAGGCACATCTATTCTTTTTTTCATATTTTTGTTTTAAATTTATCTCTGTAAGACCTGTTAGCTTATCTTAATTTAAACGTAGATTTAATTGCAATTTGCGCTTAATCGCCGATTAGTCACAAGCATCGATAACTGATGCCATATAATCGGCTATTAATGTGCAAATCGCCGATTAAGGTTAATATGGGAAATTTCTGCGATTAACTTATAAAGTTATCACTCAATTACTTTTGACGTACGTTTTTTTTCAATTACTTAATTAAATTAAAAATATGCTGAAATTCAGGTTATGCTTTACTGAAATGCTTAAGTATATTGCATTTATTATTTGGATGGAGCTTTATACGTAAAAGCTAGAAACTGGCTTGGATTGTAAAATGCGTATTTCAATTTTGTCAATTTAACTTTGACGCTTTCTCACCGCTCTTAATTCAATCTCCCGAAGTCACTGTGGCTTGAACGTTCCAAATCTCGATGAGTATAATGAAAAGATGTTTGCTGTATTTCTATTGAGATTGCACTCTTACAAAACGAAAGCCTTATGATGCCTTCAGGCCAAGTTTTCAATGAAAGATTTCTGCAAGGTTGTGTGCATATTGCAAGCCTTAGTTTAGTTCGAGAAAAGCAGTTTATCAGTTTTCGAATTCCAACTGTTTGTGTGAACAATGCACAATTAACTTTATGTTTTGCATTTTTAATTAACTGAGATTTTTTAATATATAGAGAAAAGCTACCAAATTTATTTCGAGTTATAATAGCAGTTTATAAAATCTCCAATTGAGTCCTTTATTAAACATTCTAACACAAAAATACTAAAAACGCATTTAGTTGACATTTAAAATTTGTTTACTTTATAATTTTGCTTACTTTTTCCATATGAAGTGATTTTTTGATCATATCATTGCGAAAAATTTAGCAACCCTGAAAATTATCACACAAGAGATTTAGTTTTTGTAGAAAACAAGATCCATTGTGTTGTTGTTTGATGTTTGATATTAAAAAGCTAGCCGCTTTTGGTTCAAAAACGAGATGGATCAAAAACGTGCTATTTTGGGTGGCAGTGTGAAAGCCTTCTATAACTCAAAAGAAATTCCAGTGAATTGGAGAATGGAGAATGTAATTAGAAAGAAAGTAAGATTAGACAATATGCAATATCTAAAAATATTACAATGTATATCTGAAACGAAAATCGTATTTAGAAACCTTAACCCTTTAACGACCGCTTCTGAACCGATAGGAAATGAGCAAATCTGACACCGGTTTTGCGTTCAGCGAATTATTAAACAAATGTGTCGTAAAAAAAAATATCAGCAAATTTATTTTTCTTCAAGTAAATCAACTTGTCAGCAAAATTAGAATATACATTGATCGTTTACACGACCGGTCGAAGTGGAGTACCATATTCTTGTTTTTTTTCTTTTTGTTGGAAAGAGTAAGGTTGCGTCCTTAAAATACTTTTCTTCTGAACCTTTAGCTCCACCTTCCCCCAAAATATTGCAGCACGAAGATGAGGCAGAAAAAGTTAAGATTTTTCAACCTCGGTGTGGTCGGATAAAAGCGACTTTAAATCTCAATTGGATGAAAATCGATTTTATAGTTTTTCAAATAAAAATTCGAACGTAAAAGTGTCACCAGTGTACCAATAAACGTCAAATTGTTAAAACTTATTTGTGAGACAATTGGCAAATATTTATTATGAAATCATGTACAGCTGTTGACAACTAATTGGAAACGAATTAATTCGTTGTGTTATTAGTAGTTTTTCTCATTTATTTTTCTCTGTGTACCAGAAAATTTATAAACAATATAAATCTGGGATATCTAAGCTTTTAAATAAACGAACAGAAATGACTTTGAATTCCTAATATAAATAGTGAGATTATAAGTGATTTTCTGCTCAAACCTCAGGTTTGACTGAGCCAACTAATTGGAAACGTATAAGTAATTGGCAAAAAATTAAAGGAAAAACTAGATAAAATATTCTAGAAACAATGATCAAGTGCATTGAATACCATCTTTTTAGTTCAATTTAGCTGTATTGCCATCGCCTGATATCTCATGGCCGTCTTTCGATGCTCAACAATTGACTTGACTTGGCCGGTGTAGAACTTCATGTCACTACCCATGATTAAGGATATGCTGATAAGCTAATTTGGTCAAAAAGTGTTCCCACTAGTAATGAAAATATCACAATATCGTTTCTAGAATATTTTATACAGTTCTTCCTTTAATTTTTTGCTAATTACTGTTATGTTTCCAATTAGTTGTCTCAGTCAAACCTGAGGTTTGAGCAGAAAATCACTCATAAGACTTATTTTTGTTGGGAATTTGAAGTCAATTGTGTTCTTTTATTGAAAGCTTAGATATCTCAGATTTATATTGTATATAAGTTTTCTGATTCGAAGAGAAAAATAATGAGATAAACTACCAATAACACAATGAATAATTTCATTTCCAATTAGTTGTTAACAGCTTTATAAAACGACCGCTAAGACCTATTATAAGCTTTCATGGGTTAAGTTACGGTACGCTGAAACGAGATAAATATTATTGCTTAGAGATGAATTTTGAATTTAAAACTTTTCAACTTTTTTGCACATGACTTCTTTAATTACATTGCTTTAAATTAATTTATGATTAATTAAAAAAAAAAAAATAGTTTTTAAACTTTTTTTTTCAGCTCTTCCAACTGTAGCTGTATGTGTTTTTATTTTTTAGCAAATTATGCTACGTAAGACTGTATCAGATTGCATCACGTGATGATATGGGGAGACTTCAGTTTTGAATGACATGGTTTTTCTTTATAATTTTCTTAGAAATCAAAAAGTTATTACACAGCAATATTAAGAATTATTGCAAATATGTATATTTATCAACAAATACCTAATTTATGTATTAATTGAATTAAAAAATTTTAATGCCACAATACACAAAATAATAACAAATGATACGTTATCTAGCAAATACATGAAAAAAGGTGAGAAAAAATAGTCTTAACTTAATGTTACGCATACAACGTTATGCGGTATGATATGCGCTTATCATAAGTGCCACTACCACGACAAAAACAACTATAAGAAACACCAATAACAACAGCTAAGTAAATAAACACACTAAAGCTTATATTTAGTACTTGATAATACAAAAAAAAAAAAGAGTTTCTAATCAGTCAGCGCCACATTTCAAAATTATAGTATATGGCAGTACTTCACTGCTCATGCATATGAGTATAATCCAATATTTCAAGCTACTTGACAGCCCAAAACAAATTTATAGCACCGTCTGTTAACGTCATTAATTTGACGTTTAGCTTGGGAAGTATAGTTGGTTTTCTGATTAACTCAATTAATCACATAATAAATTTTGATTTTGTTTGTCGAGGTCTTATCTCGGCAATATCATTCATAATTTTGTGATATCGCAGACAAATTTCACCATTCCAGAGATAGTGAATGAACGTTTCATACATATGTACATAAAATGGCTTGATAATACTACTCACCACACTGTTTTGTTTTGTATCCAATAGTGTATCCACATTATCATAATCAGCTGGATTGAAGCTACGTGTCTTCCGCTGATGAAAAATACGTGGAAAGCACGCCATATCGTTACTAAAACTTAACTGATTTTTCTGCTGACTATTTTATACAATTTAGAGAAATTATTTTCAATAAAAGCGTAAAGAAATTATTTTTCATTTTTTTTATGAACAATATTCACGGTTTAATTTTGATGTTTATTTTTGTAAAACACAATTTATCATATTTTTTAGCACGCTTTTCATTTCGTGTTGATTTGTTGGTAATTTATTTTTTTTTTTCAAGTACTCGAGTTTGACATTTTCTTTGGAAATTTTATTTTTCAGTTGAATTTGAAAAAACAATTTTTAATGTAATTTTTACACAAATTTGTTATAGTTCACATTTACACGTTCACACTTCATTTGCGTTAATTTCATTTTCCATTATATCAACACCTTTGCGTACAAAAGATTGTGCTACACATTATATATAGTATACATTCAATATCAGTTGATAAATCTTTGTTTTATCATCGGTTTTTTTATTACCATATTGTTTATTTGGAACAAAATCAATAAAGATCTCGTTAATTTGATTTCTTGTAGATTACAGGCTAAAAGTAATCTCTGATTTTTTAAATAAATTTTTAAATATTGTGAAACCGAAAAAAAATCAGAAATAAATCTAATGTTTGCAAAAATGAGCAGTAGCGCCAGGCGCAAGAACAACTGGGGCGCTAAAGTAAAAAATTAAAATTTTTTTTCTTAAAGGAAATTTTATGATGAGTGATTCAAAATAAAGCAAGAAATTTGATAAAAATTATTGACATTGCATGATATTCTTTCGATCACTTTCATCCCATTGGACATCCGTATCAGGTAGTATTCCTCGACACATTTTTTTTAAGGTTTTTGCAGTATTATTACTCATTCTAAAAATTTTGTTATATCGAAAATAATATACTTGACTTTTGAACAACTGTTGGTCTAATATAACAACATCCTCTTTCATATAAAAAATAGTGTCCCCAAAACTAATCAAAAATATAATCATTCATTGTCATACAACTCAACGTGCACGGTGTCAATGCACTGGCACTATGCAATTTCTGTTATTATTTTATTATAACTTCCTACATTTATTTGCATAATTAGTCAATGAATCATGTAGATAGAAATAGTATAAAAAAAAAAAAAAAATCATTTGATAAGCCACATTCTCAGTATATCGGTGTAAATGTCCACGCTAACTGTGAAGCTCCCCAATCATAAATAAAAATAAAAACTAAACAAAAATATTCTATTGCATTTATAATATTATTTTAAGATAAAATTGTAACAATTCGTATAGTAGCTACAACTAATTGCGCCAAGATAATAAAAATCAGAAAACATTTGGTGTTGATAAGTTAATTTATTTATAAAAATATCATTAAGTATTACATGACTCATTCATGTGAAATTTTGTAAAAGCAGTGTGTAGCCAAAATTGCAATAGAAAAAAAATTCCGAGAATTATTATAAGAATCAATCGTAAGAGATTAGAATATTAGAAAATGTTTGGAAAAGCTACTGTGATAGATGTCAGCCTATATCAAATGTTAGGCATTATTTTTTGAAAAGAAGAAACTATTGCTAAAAAAAAAATCAATACATAATAATGGTAAAAAATTGAAAGAAATTATTTATTGATTGAGATTAATTGAGAATTAATTGTTCTTTTGACAAAAATATTACACAAAAACTTAAATGTTCAACACAGGAAATCTCTTGTGAAAAAAACACTTCATCCTTAGCGATATAGTAATTCCATGGCTCATTTTGCCTAAGCAATTGCTTTTTTTTAGTAGTTTTTTGTTTATGTTTTGAAAAATTTTTCGACAACTTCAACTTTGATGGTATGATTTCTATTCAACATTTGTTCGGTTTTTAAATATTTGTAGCTTATTAAACATTTTTCGGCTTAACCCATATGGTACCAAAATATTCAGCATACTTCTTTTTTTGAAAAGTTGTAATGGGGTGGTAAATTATGTGGAAAAAATGGCGGAAAATAAGTTTGAGGTCGATCGGAAAAAATTTTTACCCAAAATTTTTTTTGAATTTATTCAGCACTTGACCTAATCGAAAAATGTTATTTCTTCAAGATTTTCAATTTTTTAGCGCTTGACCTACTCAAAAAATTTGACAACTTCAAAAATAAAAATTTTCAAATAGTTTCCATTGATTCGTATACGAATCACCATAATTAAGTGCTATATATAGCTCACTTAAACAATATGGATATATAATTTTTATTGTTTTATTTTTCCTTTTGAAACTATTCTGTGTAGGTTTTGTCCACATTTGATTAATTTTAATATTTTTGATTAATTTTCAACAATATATCAAAAACAATTATTTTTTTAAACTCCCACTTAATCTAAAAAAGTGGGCGTGGCACGAAAAAGGAAATTTTTAAAGAAAAGCCATTAAATTAAACTTTAATATAAAAAATATAAAACTTAAAACTTTTTGTTATTTTATAATGAAATAAATATCTAAACATGAGCAATTTTCGTGATTCGTTAACGAATTAAAGGTACGATATGAGTAAACTAACTTTTTCGACTATTGGAATACTTTTGTGCGTTTCAAGCTTTCTGTACTTTTTCAAAATGTTCTATACTTTTTTAAATTCAGACTCTTCAACATATATTCAATTACACAACAGCTTTTGGCTGTTTTTGAACATTTCCAACATTAATTTAATTTTTTAGATTTTGCAAATCTTTCAAAGTTTTCAAAATCTTTCAACTTTTTTCAACGTTTTGTAGCTTTTCAATAAATTTTCTATTTTAACAATATTTTTCGAAACTATTCAGCATTACTTGACATTTCGGATATTTAAATTTTTATTATATATAGCATATAGTATACATTGAACATATATAACTTTCGTAACAATATGATACTACACATTTTTTATTATAAATTTATGAAATTTATTTAAACTTGGAACCGTTGCTTAAGTGTAAAAAAATCGAGAAAAATCGTTTTCAATGAAATTCACATAAAAAATTGTATCCAAGCTTCAATTTAAAGTAGCAGAAAATTTGCTTCATTAAAGAGTTCAACAAAAAAGCACATGACTAAAAATGCGCTTTGTTAAATGGCACATGTCCTTTCTAGGGCTTAGCAAAATACACATGTGCATTTAAGGTTTAAACAAAAAGGCACATATCCTGTTGATCCCTGTAAAAAAGCACAAGTTTATTTTTTCTAGTTTTCTCTTAAAGTATTTATCATTTCTTATATATTTATTTTGGGATCTGAATATGTTAAAATAGTATAGTTAACTGACATAATCATAGTAGTTTATGTGATCAGATCAGAGACATAAGTAGTTTTTTGCGATTTCTGAAAATTTTTCAGCAACTGGACATGTTCCGTTCCATTCGTCTACTCCTTAAGTAGTTGAGAAATATAAAAAACAAAATTTGAAAGCAAATGTGATAGCGCTAGTTTTGGGCTCGCATTAAAGTTTTTAATTCTTGGCCCCCAATACTTTTCATTGGAAGGTATATTTCCATAAAAATTGAATTTTAAGAACTGATTGATGCTACTTTTGGCAGAGCTTGGAAGACTGCGAGCTAAATATTGGAAAAAACACACGAAAACGCCAGAGAAAAAATTTATTGACTCCTATTTGGCCGAAATTTGATATTATTGTGATATTAGTGTTCATTTAGAGAACTGCATTCAGGAATTTGCTCCTGTATTATTTGTTGTTGAGATACGTGGGTATGAAAATCACGAATTTTGTACTTTTCCAGAATAAGTGTTTTTTTTTTTTTGAAAATTCATAGCTTAGGGCAAACTTTATCAATTAGTAATTGGTACAACTACGATTTTAGGTTTTTATTGTACTTTTCAAAAAAAAAAAAAAAACTGTTTTTGAAAAAAAAAAAAAATTTCGCAAAAATTTTTGCGAATTCAAAAGTATTTTTGCATTTGTCTTAAGAAATCCATTTTTTAAATCTTTTTTTTTTTTTTTAAAAACTTTAATTTATTCTGTGCTTAATGCCACTAGATTTGCAAATTCTAAATATGAAGCTTCATGTAAATATTTAATTTGGTAACGGGAAGTAGAATTGTATGTGGCTATAATTGAGTGTTTTGTTAACTCTTTCAGGTTTTCTCCATATAAAGAGGTCTTAAAAATGTTTTTGAACAATTATTTGAAAATTAAGACTCAAGCCAAGGAAGCGTTTATAGGAAGAAGTTATAGTGAAGAAAAAACTCAATGGTCTATTGCCTAAAAGACCTAGTTGACGTAACTTTTTTAATCACCACAAAAAAATTATCAGATTTTCGCACAAAAAAAAAAAATTTACCAATTTATGATATTTCACAAATGATTTTTTTTAAATATTTTACATTTTTGAAATGAGTTTTTAAATCTCAAGGCATCATGAGAGTGAAAAATGTATATATTTTTTAGTCAAAAATTCAAACACTCTTAACTCTTTTATGATTTTAAACTTGTTAATGTGTATTTGGTTCCAAGTAAATCAATAAAAACTAATAAGCGTGGCTATTGTTACAAAAACTTATTTGCTTATTTTTTTAACTCTTTCGCGCTTTTTAACATAATATTTTCACACCACACACGCGTAGGTTTATTGACTATAGCCATAATGCATAAATTAAATTTCTTATCGCTACGTTAATTCGCACATTCCTGTCCTGCACACATTCATACATACATATATGTATATCCGTTCAATTTAAATTCGCAAATCCATTAATTTTCACATTAAAATCCAATTATTTATTGATACTGCGTAACACAAACACTTAAATATATCCGGCAGCAGGCAGGTAGCACGTTGGCCACATACAACATTTGCCGATTGCCAAAAAAATTACGTGTTTTTGTATTTGTTGTTTTATGGTTGTTTTTTGTTCCGTTGTTGCTTCCACTAATTTACTACCACCCCAAATTGAGTTTTTCCGGATTTATCACTGAATGAATGAAAGAAAATTTGTTTTTCACTTTGTTTGCATTTCACTTGATTTTTTTTTTCAGTGATTTCTTTCACTTCCTTTTTTTTTTTGAATTTATCCACTTGGCTGCAAAATTAGTTTGCACACACTCACACTCATACACAATTACATGATATGTAACACATCAACTTTTGCATGCGGTTTTTTCATGTATTTCATGTACAGGTCCTAGTGGCGGTGATGCGCGCATTTAAAATAAATAGCATTGCGAACTGTTTTCGCAAAGTTATATACGTCAGAAATACGCCCACCTTTACACGTCTCAAAAATGCATACAACGTGTCACTGTCTCACAATCCAAATGTGCAGCCGCCGCAGCATCGAATTTACAAGCATCCGTAACCTGCACTGCCTGAAGACCTGCCAAGTATCGCGTTTTGTATTTAACAGACTGCACAAACATTGAAGGGAATACAAGCGACCGAAACGTACGAGTACGTGAAGCACCTGCCGCTATGGAAGCTGATAACTCGACTAATTTACCGCAGCCGATTTTAATTGGAAATTTACTACGCGCTGCACAGTTTGTGTTGTAGCATTGCCTGCCTGCCCACCGACACCCACCCACCCAGCAGAGCGGTGTGAAATCACCACACCACACCACAATAATTTGTACAATAAAAAGGTACAAGTGTTGCTGTTGCTGCTGCTGCTGTTGTTGTTGTTGTTGTTGTTTGTTTGTTGCTTTTGTTATTTCGATTTATTTATTTTCTTATTTGTAGTTGTTGACAGTGTTGAAACTGTTGCTGGTGCTGGGTGTCGCTGCTGATATGATAGCGAAAATTTTGAAAAAAAAAAAAATAGTCAAGATATCAGTGGTGGTATATTTCTTGAGACTTTGCTGCTGGCGAGAAATCATGCTTGCTTTCCCAAGCTATGCTTTTTTTAGAAATTTCGTTATGTTTTGAAAATTGACTTCATGTTACTTCCAGTTGTTGTCACCCAAATAATTTAACTTACTACTAATCAAACTCAATCTGAACAGGGCCGGATAAAGTCATATAAAGTTCCCTTGGCAATACTAGGCTCGGAGCTCCTCCACCCTTTTTTAGTTTTTATAAGATAGACTTGTTTTTCCATTTAAAAATCTTTTCAATTATTACACATGCCAACAAACAAAAAAAAAGTTTTGGTCCGAAAACCAAAACGCTTCGCTGAGTTCGAAAAAAAATATTGTCGTACCAATTCCGCTCACTTCCTCCATCTAATTTTTGTTTCTCAATTTATTTATTCATCCAAATTTTCTTAGTGTGTGTTTCTAAATATATCTATCCTTTGTAATATTTGTAATGTTTCACTGAACCACTTCCCCCCATTCTTCCTGTCTCCCCAACTCTTTCCACAAAAATATTTTAAAAATTAAATTTTTTATTTGACTAGCTATTACAGGGTAAAATTCAAGCTCAGCGAATAATTTTGGAAGGGATAGGTGTATAGTATCTAGAAAAAAATTGATTTCTTAAATGTTTTGGTGAGAAGAGTAGGGGAGTGTTTATTTAATCTTAAAAACATCAATATTCAAATTTTAAAAATAAAATTCCAAAAAACTTTTATTTGCAACTTTTAAAAATAAAACTCATGATTAAAATTAAAATTTTTATTTTGACATTAATTGTAAGCTTTTTATGTTTTGATTTTTTGAAATATTCTTAATTCAAATAGACGTTTAAAAAAACTTCAAAACGAAGTCTCAGACGACTGAAATTTATTTGATAATCTATTGTTTTAAGATCAAAATATTAAAAATAATTTATCAGGCCTGTTCTGATTCCAAATCGGATTTGTTTTGGAATATGAATTAAACTAACTTGTGTGTTAATAGCTCTTCTGAATCAAATGGTCATAACTTGCTATGGAATTTTATATTGATTTCAAATTTGTGCTCTTATATTTCTGATAATTTGACGGAATTTTTATTTTTGTATAAGTCTGAAATAAACTTTAAATTTCAATTCCATTTCCAAAGAAAACCCAAAAGGAAATCAGAACAGGCTTATATAGCCTTTTTAGTCAAAGCTCTGATCTATTCAAGTGCAATCAATCGTTTTTGAGGCATTGATGTTCGAAAATATTTTTAATAGTATTAACTTTGAAAAGCACCTCCTTCACCTTCAAATAATCAAACAACTGCTTTTATTTCAAACTTTCACTACATTACGGACAGTTTATTTTGCAGTATCATCTGTCTATATAGTTTTTCACTTTTCCGACTTGGTCAAATTGGAACATTTCGTATATAAACTCTAGCTTGATTTCCTAAAAGTAATGTGGTCTATGCCCTTGTATTTTGAATTGAAGGAAATAAAAGGCTCAGCTATATATACATATATAAAACAGGATAAGGTTTTCGAGAAAAACGTTAGCATCATGCAATTCTGATCTTAAAAAGACTACTGATCTTAAAAAGATGTCACTAAGCCCGGTATGCGTCCCTTATCCAGAATTGATGTTATCTTATGCATGTTGTATGGAGCGACAGATTTTACCACTATGGAATTGTAAAATAGATACTGGCTGGTGGAGTCAGACGATAAAGATTCTAGTATGGACAGTTCAACAGCCTTCAACATCATGCCATTTGTTCTTTTATCTTCTCTAGACCTTAGTATTTGATCACTGTATGGTCGTAAAAAAGGCACACAAAAACGGCAAGACACTCCAACTTAATTTTTGGTCGTAGAACACGATGGCATACTCAGTTTTTTTTCTGATTAGATCAAATTATTGAGATATTTGCGATTGAACCTAAGCATTAGACCTATTGAATTTTTTTGGCACACGCCCAAAATTACGCCCACCTCCTATATCACCCACAATTGTGAAATCTCAATAATAGGTGTTATATGTGTACTATAGGCATAAAATTTGCTATGTGTGTATGGAGTATTATTATCCATCTGAAAACCAAAACGTCTGCGCATACGCCCACCTCCCATACCACCCACCTCCCGTACCCCCCCTACTAGTTTTTGCTCAATAACACCAGTTTACAAATTTAGGGTTCATCTCAAGATCTGGTTTCTCATATACTTTTTTCCATGTATTTTGGGGCATAGATTCCAAAAATGCCCACCATTTTTGTTTTTCTTAAGAAACGTTTTTAAGTTGTCCCCAAAAAAAACCTTTTTCGGCACTTTTTTCATTTATTTGGCTATATCTCGATGATTTTTTTTTTACTCAAAAACGCTTTTAAGCACTCGAAATATATTTTTATTCCCTTTCTAACGGTATGCCGCTTGCTTGAATCGCATAAGATTTGATGGAGTTACAAGCGCTTAAAGTAAAAAAAAAAACTGACTTTTTTGGTCTTTTTTTAAAATCACTAAATTTCAATTGCACCATTTGAAAGAAAAAAATTTTTTTTTTCATATTTTTAGAATTAAAAATCAAAAACTATTTTTTTGGAAATATTTTAAGTATAATTTTGCGGAAATCGGACAAAAAATGTTGAAGTTATTCGAGAAAACAGTAAAAAACTGACAATAAAATTGAACGAAAATCCGTGGAGCCTTAATTATATGAGTATTAATTCTGAAGAATTGAATTTAATTCTGAGAAATCTCAACTTTTTTTAAAAAATACGTATTTGCTTGAAATAGACTTTTTTAACTAATTTTTATAGTACTCTTATTTTGATTAGTTCATATAAAACTTTTGACGGTGAATCCGATTCGGGCATTAATTTTTTTCCCTCAAAGCTTTGTTAGTGCTAAAAACTTAAATTTCGAACATGTTCATGTAACTCTATCAAAGATACCAAATGCTTTGGAAAACTTTTCATACTCAGAAATTAAGTGGTGAAACTTTTTCTGACAATATATTCAAGAAATAACATATGGTTTTAGTGCTAAAAATGTACAAAAATAATCAAAAATTCATTTATCTCGAAAACTGATTGCGATAAAGAGAACTGATAGCCTAGAAATCCGTTAAAAGATACATTGGAAATAATGAGAAACATTTCTAAAATTTTTTTGAAACCTCAAACTGGACCATATTTTAAACTTTTTAAAGAAAATAATAAAATCTTCCTGTTTTCTTCACTTAAGTCTTCCATTTGCACATCTTGGTCGGATTTAATTTGACCATACCATCAGGGTAGAGATTTTGATGTA
The DNA here is from genome assembly GCA_949775025.1 of Tricholauxania praeusta. Taxonomy (NCBI): domain Eukaryota; kingdom Metazoa; phylum Arthropoda; class Insecta; order Diptera; family Lauxaniidae; genus Tricholauxania; species Tricholauxania praeusta. Next base: position 120,907,389 of record OX459030.1, on the reverse strand, counting down.
GATCGGAAAAATTTTGAGGAAGTCTTTGAGAAATAGGTAGTCAGCCTGTTATTACATGCAATCATTGATGCTGATGAAATAAAATCTGCTTACGTTTAGCCACAACCATCAAATATTTACTACGAAATTTTCTGGTACTGTTGGATTATTTCAATGGTTTTTGACAACGTTGTATGCAGTTTCATTAGCAGTCGTAGAAAAATCGGTCGTTTGCATAATGTTGTGCACAAAGGACTGCTGAAAGAACTTAAGGGTTTATCTTATTCAGTTTTTCCACGCCAAATTGTAGTAAAACTATATGAATAAGTAATACATTGAAATAAGCCTTAAACTCATTCTAATATCGCAGCATACGAGAAGGTGCATACGAGTAGCAGCATATATCAAGACATTAGTTTGAAAGCTTTGGCAAACTATGTTCATCTTGCTGGCGATAGCTTACTCGATAACGTGATCAGTCTTCCCAGAATGCTCATAGCTGTTTCGTGATTCAGTTTGCTTGAGTTCCAATAATTTCTGAACAAATATCCCCAGCATTTCAAGTTACAGTTTTGAAAAGTGATGAGTTTTTCACCATTTAGTCCTTTGAAAGCAGTGTTTCGAGAGAACTGGAGAATTTGTCATATGATAGTAGTTTTGGTGCAAGAGATATCATCGGTACCTTTTAATTTAAAGACTATTTTGATACCAATTCATTGGGGAAATTAACAGGGAAGTGTATCATCGCTTTAAATAACATTAAGCTGCCTTTCAAATTATCTTTTATCCGGGTAAAAATTCGAATCTTTTTTCAATATTTCTTTGCTGAACCTCAACTGTAGAGATATTGATATTTTTTTTCGTTCTTAAAATTAATTATATACAGCGTATAAAAGTTTTGCTTAGTTATACATTTCTAAGAATGAACTTTAACTTTTATTCAAATAATTAGTATTGGACTTTTGTTAACGCCCTTGTGCCGAATGAATTTGTTACGCTGCAGCTGAAAGAAATCGAAAGAGTTCTTATCAATGCGTGACGTTTCGTATAATTAAAAAAAAAAATAATTGAAAAGAAATTTATTCAGTGTAATAAATATTGAGCGTATAGCTGTGATATAAATCAAAGAAAATCTGAAGAGAATGCAACGACATTTTTTTTGTTACCTATGAAGAAGCATAAAAAATTGCATGATAAAAATATACTGAGCAATACGACTAAAAAAAGGATGTAGGAAATTCTGAATTGTTAAAGAATGTATAGTTTTTTTTTTGCTTTAAAACAACAGCAATGTGGAGCAAAAAGCAAGAACATATTTGTTTTTTATTTTTTTATATTCACTTTTTTTTGCATTTTTTATCAATTATTTATTTATTAATTTTTTTAATTGGTTTTTTGTGTTTACATGTGTCGTACTTTGCTTTTAAAATGAAAATAAAAACGAAGCCGCAAAGATATGTAAAAGAATCAACAACTTTTGTGTTTACTGATGATGATAAAAGATTTCATCTGGTTTTTTTTTTATTGATATAAGTAAACATTCTTTTCGAACAGAAAATTGGTTGCTATGGTATCTTTTATTTTAATATTACTGGTGATTCTCAATAAGCAATAAAATTTCTAGAAAAATTTTTATCATTAAGTTTTATTTAATAACTAGCATTACCCTGTGCGCATCGCCTCACCTCAACCGTGGTGTAGATTCGATGTGCGGTCTGCGTGAAAATTCTATTTAAAAAATACTTTTGTATGAAGACCACCCTTAGTATGCACCCAAAATATAAATTTTTACAAACTAAGCAGTGCCTCTTAATATAAAAACCACGTGGTGTAAATTCCATGAGAATCGATTAAGCGGTCTTGGAGAAAATGATATTTAAAAATATTTTTGTGTGAGGAGCACCCTAAATAAAAGTGTTATAGCCTAAGCTATGCCTATTAACATAAGAGCTACGTGGTGTAAGTTCGGTGTGAATCGATTAACCTGTCTTCGTGAAAATGATATTTGAAAATATTTTTGTATGAGGGTCATACCTTAAATACAATTTCTACGACCTTATCTATGCCTTTTAATATAAAAGCCATGTAGCGGTAAATTCAATGAGAATCGATTTAGCGGTCTGCGAGAAAATGATATTTAAAAATATTTTTGTGTGAGGGCCACCCTACATATGCACCCTAAATAAAACTTTTGTAGCCTAAGCTATGCTTCTAAATATAAGAGCTACGTGGTGCAAGTTCGGAGTGAATCGACTAACCTGTCTTCTTGAAAATGATACATCAAAATATTTTTGTATGAGGGTCACCCACAGTATGCATCATACATAAAATTTTTATAAACTCATCTGTGCCTTTTAATATAAAAGCCATGTGGTGTAAGTTCCAAAAGAATCGATTACACAGTCTTTGAGAAAATGATATTTAAAACATATTTTTGTCTGAGGGCCACCCTAAATAAAAGTTTTGTATCCTTAACTATGCCTCTTAACATAAGAGCTACGTGGTGTAAATTCGGTGTGAGTCGACTAACCTGTCATTGTTAAAATGATATTTAAAAATATTTTTGGATGAGGGCCACCATAAGTATTCACCCTAAATAAAGTTTTACGATCCAATTTTTGCCCCTTAACATAAAAGCCATACTGTGTAAATTTCATGAGAATCGATTTGCCTGTCTTTGAGAAATCGCAATTTTGAAAATATTTGTGTATGAGGGCCACCCTAAATAAAAGTTTTATAGCCTATGACACCCACTCGATCGATACTAACATACTGTAAAAATTTCATCAAAATCGGCTGGATAGTTTCCGCGTGCATAAGAGACAGACGGGCGGAAAGACAGACAAAAAAGAGTTTTATATAATAGATGAATATTTTTCTCACTGATTGTTTCCCAGCGGCAAATCGATGAAGTACTCTGATTTTTCAGGTATGAAAAGCTATACCCTTTGTGTTGTATGTTTCACAAATGAAATTTTTACTCTGATATTTTGTTTTATTCTTTGCTGGCTGCCTGCTTTGTATATGGAGCTGCATCCAGTCCGTTGCTGGCTGCCTCCTTTGTATATAGAGTTGTAGGCAGTCTGTTTGTTGGCTGCCTGCATTGTAAATGGAGATGTAAGGGGTCTTGCCTGTTGGCTGCATACTTTGTATGTGGAGATGTAGGCAACTCGGTAAACTATACAGGCACTTGGTATGCGATGTTTTAAGGTCATCTGAGTTTCCCTTGCTACACATTGTTTATAGAGATGTAGGCAAGCTGCCTACAAAGCAGCCATCCCTTTATAAAAAGTATGTATATACTACCTACAATGAGTACATCTATTCATCGTTGTTGTGTATAACATATTTGCCGCTGGGTTATAGTGAGAAATGCAACCTGGAAGGAGGAAAAACCTGTTGCACGTATGGTTAAACATAAACAAGTTTGCAAAAACGCGACGTGAAAAACGCCAGTGTGAAAACTATTTTTAACAATGCCATACAAAACGAGGTAAAAGAAAAGCGGGTTGTTTCGCATATCAATGCAAATGGCTTATTTACAAAAAAATTTCACTACGTAGCTTACCCCAGTATTATACGGTGCAAAAAAAAAGAAAATTATTTGAGTATAATAAATGTATATTCAAACAAATCATTTTTTCAATTTTTTATGTTATCATAAAATTAAATTCATCATATTTTATTTTTCTTATACTAATATTTTTCATGCCAAAGGCATCAATATGCTATTTTGTGTGTATTTTTTTAATATGCCTTGGCAAACACTGAGCGCATAAAATTCTACAAAAATTTACATAATTTTAATTTAATCCCTGTATTAAATTGTGTTTTCTGCTACGTGTTGATTTATAATCCCTATGTACAGTCTGCAAGGGTTAAACAAACTTTTAATCTTAGTTTCTAATTAAAAAAAAATGTAAAGTTCATTAACCAGCACAAAGCGGCTGTGGAATATGTTTATTAAAATTACTTCTAGAAATATGCAAATAATTTATAATTTTCGCTTTTTGCTTTTATGGAGTAAGTTTTGTTGAGTTAAATTTTATTTTAAAATGATTTCATATTAGTGAAATGTTAAAATACTCATATGGCATTCCAGATCGCACTTTTGAAATGAAAGGATCATTGAATTTTTGATTCATTTCCATTGGAAAGCACAACAAAATCGCGTCTTACTTAATGTTCACATTTATGCAAAAAATAGATAAAAAACCGAAGTTCAATGAGTAAAACTCTGGCTTTCCAAACGAAGCTACCTGGGTTCAGATTCGACTACAACCAACCTTATTCTTTCTACAGCATTAAAAATTATAATTTTATAAGCAAACGACAGAATTGTTGTACCCGTAGAGAATGGTGTTAAATAATGAACTAAAAGATCGTGAACGTAACGACTTTTTCCAATATTTTCTCCACTAACAATTATTTGGTATGCGATAAGTTATTTTCCTTGTTTGTGATATGATCACTTGCATTTTTTTTTGTGTTGTAAATTGTGGAAAAAAATTTCTTTGACTTTAACAACTGGACTAACTTATTGTCACCAAAATAGCTCAACATCTTATTTAATGAATTTTATCTTAGAGTATTGAAAAATTTTGTAAAATAAAATTTAAAATGTTATGTTATGGGCAGGGTAACGTATTTAATGTTTTTTTTTGTTTTTTTTTATTCATTTTTCTGAATGAAAAAATCTTTGAAAAATATTGTGTGAAAATTTGAGACAGATCGGAGTAAAGCTAACGAAGATACAGCAGTTTAAGCAACCGTGCATTAGTGTTGTGTTCAAAACTTTAAAGCGTTTTTCCCACAACTCACGTTTTCAGAGTCGGTGCACACCATAATTCTAATGCTACTGCATCGATTCTTTTGAAATTTTTAACACTATTTCTGTACATAATTTACGAGGTAACGCTGGAGAGTTTGTTTCAAATTTGTCAATATTTTTTTTTTTTGCAAAATCGCGTTTTTCACTTCAAAGTGCTCCCAAAAATTGAAAAATTGAAATTTCGGAAAACTCTCCCAGCATTACCTCGTAAATTATGTACCAGAAGAGTGTTCCAAATGTCCGAAAAATCGATGCAGTAGTTTTGAAACTATGATGTGTAGCTCAATTCTACTTTTTTTTGAGAAGCTTCCAAATAATTGCTGCCATTGCCGTAGTTTTTAATATTTCTACCTGAAAATTTTACAAAATATTCTTCAAATGTAATACTTTGATCTACTATTAGTTTTGATACATAGATTTGAACTGTGTTGTCAAAAAAAATTCACAAAAATGTGCCTTTTTATTGTACTGATTAATGTTACCCTCCCTTTAAGAAGTCTCAATATCAGAGGTTGCACAAATAAATATATCTTCAAGTAATAAATCAAACACACAGCTTCTTCACTATAGACCAACATCACTTGCAGGCAAATTTCACCTAAAAAAACTAAGACTAACCCGTCGTCACTGAGATGGGGTGTAATAAACCCCACGTGATTTCAAACAAAAACAAGTTTTCCTCACATTAAAAATATCTACCTCTGTGCGTTCAGTAGATAGATAAAATGCTGTAGATGTAGTATGTTAAAACATACTACAACTGGCGCAGCAAGCACGATTAACTGAGCGTAGGAAGAAGGAGAAATACACAGGAAAACACTATTGGGGTATGACGCACCCCATCTCATTGAACGTGTTATTATTGAACTGTGCAAAAGAATAGCTCTGAAATAACATTTGAGGAACTAGAAAATAAGCTAAAATGTTTAATTGCATTCAGTCATATGAATTTTGCCAAACTGTTACTTTTACTTGACCTTAATAAGAGCGGATTTTGAATTAAACTAATCTAATAATTTATTTTTTTTAAAGTTAGTTACTATCAAAATTTCAGTACATAATTTTAAACGTCAAAATAAATATATTAAACTTCAATAGCCATATGTGGCAAAACATAGTTAAAATATTTTGGGGTATAACACACCCCACGTCATTGGCCGTGTTACATATCTGAAACCCTGAAGTCACCCTGAAGACTTTCTGCTAAAAATTATTACAGATTTTGGATCGAAGATTCTTCATATTTTCATGTGTTATTGGAAATAATAACAAATTTGATATAATTTTCATATTAGAAAATATTGCGGAATACTTTCAAGAAGTTCACCAAAGCAGGCTCTTAATTGCTGTTAAATTTCGGTTGTAATTTTTTCCCTAAATTTCGATATTATATGAATAATTATAAAAAATTAAATTCTAATTTTTTTTGCCAGTTGAGTAATATTTATTATTGTAGACTTTTAAGTCGAAAATTTAGATTTAAAGACATTAGCGGTTTGATGTAACACAATTCTAAAGCGTTTGAACTTAAAATGATTATAAGAAAAACTTGAAAAAACTTTTTCTACACACCACTATGAATAATTAATGTGGGAAGATGTTCCGAATACATGTGCAAAACAAGTTATGAAAAAATGAGTGTTATTCTTAAAAAAAAAAAAAAAAAAATTAAATAGAAAACAAATAACAAATATCCCTAGGGAAATTTTTTTTTTTTGCCAGACATGCAAGCGACTTAAAAAACTGAAACGTCAAATTATTTTATATTTTCGTGTATGTGTGCGTGTAAGAACATTTTTATAAGATGAAGCTTAAATACAAAAATAGATACTATGCATATTAAAATATATGCGTGTACGTAGGTTTACCTCTAGCTACACTCGCTCACATGCAAAATACATGCTACATAAATAATTTCAACACATACGCTCTAATCTTATACACACCCACGCACACACACAGCCATATCAAGCCCGCACACAACAACGCTGCTTAGAAATTCACCACCGGATATCCGCTTACTGCAAATGGTACATAGCTAACACATTTCATATGCAAAACAGTGTTTACATGTAAAAGTAAAAGTTTATATGCACGTTGTTATTTTAGGGTGGAACTTTGATGGAGAAATATTTTTTAAATGTTTTCTTGTGAAACCCTATGAAATATGAAAATATGAATAAAAATAAATAAAAACTTCTCTGCAAAATTGAAAACGTGAGTCTTGTTATTTACCTGCAAGCTAGGATTTAAAAATTCGTAAGTTTTGGAGTTTTCGCGATTTTTTGTGATTATTACTTTGACAGACTTGTGCAAATATTAGCTAAGTGTATACGTATAGTCATGTGAACAAAGCTCGTCTCATCATTGTAATTCTTCGTTTATTTTTTCGGTAAATAAAGAAGTTTTAAGTTGCCATGTTCGTTGCATACCGTTGCCATTTTTGTAGAAAAATTCAAGAACAACATAGATAATAAGAGTCGCAAGTGAAAAAAAAAGAAAAACACCACACACTTTTTTTGATATATATATTTTTTTTATCTACCTTTTGGGAAAAATCTGCTGTCAAAGCTTTAGCTTTGCATTTTTTTGAAAAATTTTCCATTCGTTTTTTTAATTGAGTGTTGGTAAAATCACGCCCTAAAAACAAAACAAATCATACAAAAAATGTAGAAATTCTATTTAAAATAAGATATTTTATTCAAAGAATTTATGAACCTACTGCTTTGGCTTGCGATATGAAAAAAAGTGATGAAAAGATTAAGATTTTATTTATTTATTAATATTTCCTTTATTTGACCTAAGAGTTTTAAGCTAAATAGCTAAGAGAGCTAAAAGCTGCAGTAGCTAAGCTTTAAAATTATAAGTGTTATTTTGAAAATCATAAAATGCTTCAACGATAAAAAAGAAAATCAACCGCAAAGAGCTATTTACTTGAATTTAAAGGCCTCAAACTGAATAGCTGAGGGGCTGAATTCTGTAGTAGCTCTGAAACGATACTGAAACTTACGAAAACGATTACGATTATTACTAAAATATTGAAATATTCCATTAATAAAGAAAAAAATCAATCGATAAAATCTTCCAACTATAAAGAAGAAAATAAACTGCACAATTCTTTTTATATGACTTAGAAACTTCAAGCTAAATAGCTAAGAGAGCTAAAAGCTGCAGTAGCTAAGCTTTAAAGTTATTAGTATTATTTAAAAAACAATTAAATACTTCAACAATAAAATGAAAATCAACCGCAGTGAGCTATTTATTTGACTTAAAAGCTTTAAGCTAAATAGCTTAGAGGACTGAATTTTGTGGTAGCTAAACTCTGAAAATATTAAAATTATTATTCAAATATTAAAATATTCCAGAAAAAGAAAAAAACTAATCGATAAAATTTTCTAACAATAAAGAAGAAAATTAAACGCACCGCTCTTTTTATTTGACTTAGAGCCTTCAAGCTAAATAGCTGAGTGAACTAAATGTTGTAGTAGCTAAACTCTGAAAATATTAAAATTATTTCTTAAATATTAAAATACTCAAGCAATAAAGAAAAATCAACAGCAGAAACCTATTTATTTGACTTAAAGGCTTTAAGGTGTATAGCTAAGAGGGCTGAGTGCAATAGTAGCTAAACTGTGACATTATTACTATGAAATATTCCAACAATTAAAGAGGAAGTTAAAATTTAATTAAACCAAAAATGCTTATACATTAATCAATGATATATAATCATAGATGGGCACAAACAAGAGCGCAATTGTGAGTAACGAGAGAGCATTTGCGTAAACGTTTACAAATATGAGCGTACAAGAACGATCAGTTTTACATCAACAGAAGCAGAGTTCCATGTGGTTGTTTTACCACTACATGGAAACGAAGTTTGCGTGGATGTTGGTGTCCATCATTGTGATAATTGCTGATATTTTTCATATAAAGTTTGGGCAACTTATTAAATTATTATTATTTTTGGAGTAGATATTCTTGTTTTGAGTCTTGTCGCACATATTTTATGCTCGTAGTTTTTTCAAAGTCACATAATTTTTTTAGCGTAAGAAAGAAATACATTTTCATTTTGTAATTTTTTTCCTTTTTACGCTCACCCTAATAAATATTTGGGATTTTCAAAGCTTGTGTATGTGCCTGTTATTGATAATATGTACGTATTTGCTTACGAAGTCAAGCTTTTAATTTCCTCTGTGCGCATATTTAATCAGATCCGTTGAGAATTTTCTATAAGTTACTCTTGTGGTTGGATTTAAGTTCATCTTCTTCTATGGCTTCTCTTTTTTTTTGAAAATGATTTCAAAAATATAATAAACAGGTTACAGTTATAACATGGTTGGGAAGGAAAAACATTATTGGATAAAAGAATGCCTTTCGTTGGCAGAACTTAACTTTTTGAGTGGATGTAAAATTTAAAAGAGAAAATTCCACATAGATCTATTTCGGAAAATGTACCAAAAAGAAAGAAAAAGCAAGTGAATTAGCATAAGTCTATGTTTATAAAAGATATATACATATAAGGTTGAGAATATCTAATTTGAGCTTAATTGGAGTTAGGACCAATTTTTCGTTACTTTCAAAATTTTATTTTGCTATTATACGATTTGTCATCACTAATTTTGGTCTAAACAATGCTCAAAAATCGGATTGCAAATTTTACCAAAAAATTATACAGAAATTGGCATCAACTTCATCTGTTTTAAGTCGACTTACATTAGATGTGAGTACTTTTTATCACCGATATTTTGTTCGCTCATTTGAACTTTTTCATATATTGTTTTTATGTGAAAAAAGTAAGCTTATAGCATTTTCTGTGAGATACATACAAAAATTTTGTAAAAAAAAGTATAAATTTTCAAAATTTACTTAAAAAATTTTTAAGATTTTCAAAAGTTGAAAAAATTAAAAGCTTCAAGAACTTGCAAAAATAAAAAAATTCAAAACAATTGAAAAACTGAAAAAAAAAAACTAAAAATTCCAAAATTCCAAAACAAAAAATATAAAAATTCCAAAAATCTTTCAAATTTTCCAAAAATTTGCATGAATTAGAAAATTTAAATAAATCGAAAAACTTTAAAAAAATCTGAAGAATTCATAATTCCAAAAAGAGAACAAAAATTCAAAATTGGAAAAATTTTCATAATATTCAAAAATTTGAAATAATTGCAAAATTTGCAAATATTAGAAAATTTAAAAAAATCAAAAAACTTAAAAAAAACTGAAGAACTCAAAATTACAAAACAATATAACAATTTCAAAAATTGCAAAACTAAGAAATTTATAAAATTTTCAAAAGTTGAAAAAAATCGAAAAACTAAAAAAAATTGAAAAAAGCTCTTGAATTCAAAATTTTAATAAAAAAAAATAAACACAAAAATTGCAAAAATTAAAAGCATTTTTAATATTTTCAAAAGTTGAAAAATGTGAAAATCTTTAAAAAATTGCAAAAATTAGAAAATGCAGAAAAAGTCGAAAAACTATAAATTTAAATTTTCCAAAAATTTCCAAAAATTTAAAAAAAACCAAAAAATTTCAAAAAAATGAAAAAAGCTGAACAAACCAAAATTCCAAAATAAATATAAAAATGTCAAAAATTGACATATTTCATAAGATTTTCATAGTTTTCAAAAGATGAAAAAATTTCAAAAATAAAATAATTTTTAAAATTTCAAAAGTTGAAAAAGTGAAAAACTTTAAAAACTTGCAAAAATTAGAAAATTCAAAACAATTGAAAAACTTTAAAAAATTTAAAAAACCTGAAGAATCTAAAATTTCAACAAAAGTAAAATTTCAAAAGTTGCAAAAATTTCTAAAATTTCCAAAAGTGTTTTTTACATACAACTTACGATGCCTATAACTTTTTTCGGTACTATTTCTTACAAAAAAAAACTAATTTAAAAAATTTTTTAATGAATCTCTAAATATTATAAATTGGTTCAATCAGAAAAAGTTGTTGGAACCTTTTATTTATCTTATTTTGCACACTTCAATGTGGTAGAAATTTTCATCAATAACAACACAATAGTGCCATAAATTTTGCAAAACACCTGATTTTGGTTGCTAACTTCACGTTTATCGAAATAACAAAAATGTTGTGCCTGAATTCAAAAAGGTCTTGAACTCTTCTATTTTTCTGTTTCCATTTCATAGAAACTCCGACAAAATCTTGCCTTTAATCGAACATTCGATTTTTGTAGTAACAAAATTTTATAGATAAGTAAATTTTTATAAAAATTAACAAAATTTTATAGATTTTATAAAAATTAGCAAAATTTTATAAAAATCATTTCATTTCTCTTTACAGAAAGACACAATGCCGCAAAATGAAGATATTTCATGGATAAAATTATAAATCAAGAACTTGCAATGAACGAAAGAGATTTTTAGATAATATCCATATTTTTAAAAACAAAACAAATAACAAAACAACAAATAAAATCTAATTAATTGGAACGAAAAACGAAGAAAGAGTAGACAGCAACATTTCTTAAATGAGCAACAACTGATAAAAGAACAAATGTGTGGTGTACGATATAAAATACAACAAATAAAATTCATATCAAAATTAAATAAAATACCAAAAACAACAAAAATCAAATATAGAAAACAACAATAACAATTGAGATAAGGCTTTAGCAATTGCAGCAACAACAACAACAACAATTGAGAGCACAAAGTACAACGATAAACAAAGTCGATGACGACTTTATTGCTGCAACAATTGTTGCTGTACATGCTGTTGTTGGCATTACTTTTACCTACGGCAACATATGAGCAATTCAATGAGAGTGAGAGTGGCAGTCAGCTGTATAAAAAGAGAGCACATTACAATTTAAATGCAGCAAAAAAAATTGAAAAAGTTGTGGAACAGCAAAATAACAGCAAAAAGACGCTAAGCAAAAATGTAACAAGCTATCGGCAACTAAGTGAGCAGAATATAAGAAAGCGCCCCAAGTGGGCAAATCAAATTAATTGGGTAAATAAACAATATGTTGCTCAATGGCAGCAGAAAGCGTCGAAAGAAATTGAAGTTGTCAACCATGAAAATCAAGTTACACAAAAATTGCGTCGCCACAAAAGACAACCGGCTGCAACATTGCATGTGCCACAAGTCACTTTACCCGCCGCTAACGAATTGCAAAATTTGGATACTCAATTGAATCTACCCATTGTACCAATGCCAGCACCACCACCATTTTCATCCTTACCATTTGGTATTTCAGCTTTTGGCGTTGTAACAAAGCAACAAACAAAATCTACAAATCCATTTGGTGCAACAGCATCTGCATTGCAGCCTTCTTGTGGTGGTTTGCTAAAGCAACGTCATGGCATCATCCAAACACCAAATTTTCCGCGTAAATTTAACGTACCAATTGAATGCGTTTGGATTATTGATGCTTCTGAGTTGTCTGCAACAACATCAGCTGCATTTTCATCATCAGCAACTGCATCATCCGCATCCGCATCATCATCATCGAATGTCTCAATTGTCGTTTACTTGACACAACTGTACGTGCTGGGCGGCCTCAAATTCACCGAGTACATGTACTACTCAGATGACTATAAAGTACCGGCACATCGTGTTTTTCAACTCACCGAAGATGATGTGACACAAGTTGCTTCAGTGCAATTTAATAGTCAATACTTGGAGGTGCGTTTCAGCATGACCTCTTTGGATGGCACGCATTTCCGTGCACTGGATCGTCTACTCGATGTGTATGGTTTCAATATAACATATGAACTACATCACGAGGTGAAACCCTATCAGTGCAATACATTGCAGTGCCGCTTTTTAGGACATTGCTTTGCAAGGCAGGATTTTAGGTGAGTGGAGTTTGAAGAATATTTTTAAAACAAAAAATTGAATAAGTTGATATTTCGATTACTGTTTATCGATACTTTTAAATGAAATAACGCAAAAATAGCTTAAGTTTGAAAAATTAAACAATTTATTGCTTCAGAATTCATGCAACTTATGTGGCTTGAGATATTTCATTTATCTCGTTTTCGTAACGCGTTTTCAAAAATTACGTTCACACTGGCAATTCTCTTATTTTTTTTTTTGACTTAAATTTGTTTGATGTCAGCGCCTTCCATTCCAATATGAAAATTTGTTGATTTTAGATCAAAGCTGCTCACAAACTTGTCTTCTGCGAACGTAATGTGTGATGCTCGAAAGCCATAAAAACTTTAGAAAATCAATTTTTGGAATTTTTTTTTAAAAACCGTTATGATCTTAACTTTTTTACGTGAAATTAAAAAATGGGCAAAAATTGTCTATTAATTAGACCTCTTTTGAAAAATCTCTAAGAAAGAAAACTTTTTTTTTCAAATATCTTACAGAAAAAAAAAAAATTTTTAGAAAGGCTCTTGATCACTGATGGAATTTTTGGTAAATTTGTACTTTTTTCATGTACATCGTGAAAAATCGTTGTCAATACGTTTGGCCCATTTTCAGTATATTCGGCGTATTTTTAGTACACTATCGGAAAATTTTTAGTACATTTTGACAGTTTTTATAAGTAACCATATTTTAAGTAAACTATCCTGACCTTTGAAAAAAAGTTAATCTTTTGCTGAGTTTTTCTAATTTTAAGTAGTTTTGTCATTTTATATCGAAGAAAGTACATTCGGCATCTAAAAAGTACATTTCATCTCTCAATTCAGTACATTTTCACAAGACCCAAAAGCCATCACTGCTCTAGATGTCGAAATAATTGTAGGGTATAACGAATGCGTTCTGATATTGCTGACTGCCTGATTTTTATATGGAGTTGTAGGCAGTTTGCTTGCTGGCTGCCTACTTTGTATATTGAGCCGTAGACAGTCTGCTTGCCGGCTGTCTGTCTTGTATATAGAGATGTAGGCAGTCACTTGCTGGCGTTGTGATATTGCTGGCTGCCTGTTTTGTATATGGAGCTGTAGGCAGTTTGCTTGTTGGCTGCCTACTTTGTATAGAGTATAACGAATGCATTCTGATATTGCTGGCTACCTGCTTTTTATATGGAGTTGTAGGCAGTTTGCTTGCTGGCTGCCTACTTTATATATAGAGCCGTAGACAGTCTGCTTGCCGGCTGTCTGTCTTGTATATAGAGATGTAGGCAGTCACTTGCTGGCTGCCTGCTTTTTATATGGAGCTGTAGGCAGTTTGCTTGTTGGCTGCCTACTTTGTGTAGAGTATAACGAATGCGTTCTTATATTGCTGGCTACCTGCTTTTTATATGGAGTTGTAGGCAGTTTGCTTGCTGGCTGCCTACTTTGTATATGGAGCCGTAGACAGACTGCTTGCCGGCTGTCTGACTTGTATATAGAGATGTAGGCAGTCACTTGCTGGCGTTGTGATATTGCTGGCTGCCTGCTTTGTATGTGGAGCTGTAAGCAGTTTGCTTGCAGGCTGTCTGTCTTGTATATGGAGCTGTAGGCAGTCTGCATGCCGGCTGCCTGCATTGTATATGGCGTTGTAGGCAGTCTGTTTGTTGGCTGCCTGCATTGTATATGGAGATGTAAGGGGTCTTGCCTGTTGGCTACATGCTTTGTATGTTGAGATGTAGGCAACTTGGTAAACTATACAGGCTCTTAGTAAGCGGTGTCTTAAGGCAATCTGCTTTTCGTTTGTTACACATTGTACTTATATGGAGAAGTAGGCAAGCTGCCTACAGTTGTGGCTGGAGTTGTGAGCATTACTGCCTACAATGAGTATAGCTATTCATCGATGTTGCGTATAACATATTTGCCACTGGGTATAAACAAATCTTTTAAACGAACATTGAGAAAAATACTTGCTTGTTTGCTATCTTTACGTTCTATGGGATTTCTTATATCAAGGGTTGATATGAGCGAACTTAAGTTTTTCGCAAATATCTCGATAATAATGAATATTTGGAGAAAAATAGTTAAAAGCAAAATTGTAGCTCATTAAATTTTACATAAGTTTTAATATATTTTTTCATAGCACCAATAGTTTTCCGTATAAAATACACTAAAGCTGCAACATCGTTTTTCTACACCTTCACGTAGGTAAATTTCCGTGAATGTTTGAACATTTTTCTTCAAAGGCAATTGTTTCACTAACAGTTTCATAGAGCAATCATTGCACGCTCGCTTAACCCCAAACTGACAAGTGTGCTTGCCTTGCTTGGCATTGAAATACAAAGCCGAATTTAACCAATTTTCCTTTAACTTAACACAAACGTGAACAGCTTAACATGCAAACTATGCGTACACAAGCGTTGCATTGTGTTAAAATGTACGCCTTTACATCACCTAAACGTTGTTGCGAAATATTTTCGGTTCCACAAAGAGAAGCACTGAAAATTCAAAAATATTTCCTAACACTAGGCATACGCAGAGTTATTGAAAAATTTTTCACTGATTTTTTTTTAACATTTCATATCCTACATATGCATTCATTGCGGCGTTGTTGCAACCTTGCAACTTGGCAACATACCGAATCACAAACGCATGAAATTTCATTGAATTCAGCTGCAGAAAATAGAAAAAAAAACGCTGGAAATTTTAGACTACTAAACAATGCCGTTGAAAACTGAGGGTTGCAAAACTGTACGTATGAATTACTCTTTTGTGCATAAATTGAGGGGCTGTTGTACCCTAGTGAGCGTTAAAGTTGAGCTGCTGCGGCACTACATATAAATGAAGATGGGAGCACAATTTGCTTTAACAACGGTGGCAGTGATTTTGAGAAATTGAAATTCAAACATCAAACATGCAGTGAACAAAACTCAAGGCTGCATGCAGGAAACGGAAACCGGATGATGAAAGAAATTTTAAATGAAGTACAAAAATGCATTGACCGGAAGAAAACTAGCAATCTGCAATCATTGGTAGATACGGTTTTCATTTTTTGAAACATATACGCAGTATATGTGGTTTTGTGTTGATAGGGTGCAACTTTGGAATAAAAATTATTGAATATAAAAACTCTTAAAAAAGTTTTGAATGCGTATAGTCTCAGAAAAGAAAACTTCGCTCCAAAAAATAAAAAAAATTGGTGCTGATCTTATCTTTTAAGTAATCTTAAAGATTTGTTTTAACGTATAAAGAAAAACTTGTTTATCAGCTGCTTATCAGCTATTTGATTTTTTTCCGGTCAGCGGCAGCATAATTTGTTTTCTTGTTTTTTTTTTTCAGAAGGACACTCATAACATATCCTACCGTAGACTGATTACCTTATATTGTAGTCCCTCAAACGTTTCTTCAGAATATCTACCTATTTTTTTTTTTGCAAAGTTTCCCATTAATGCGATCAATTAGATGGGGTGCACTACACCCCAGCTGTGTTTGGCTGTGTTACGTTATAAAAATAGAGCAACGGAATTTTTTGTTTAAGCCACATGTGTCAACATAAAGCAAAATTTGATCACAAATCTATATTGAAATTTGCCAAAAATATTCTAAATTTACTAAAATTCATGTGTTTTCTCATTGGTACTGAAGAAATCACAATTTCACTGAAAACGTCAATACTGACTTCTACATGAAACTCACGTCATTGAACTCGATTTAGCTGATCGAAAGTAGTTTTTGCGAATGCATGAATTAAATGCCACTTTTGAGTATTAAAATATTAAACGAACGAAAATTAAGACAGTCAAATAGTTAGAATTTTTAAAATAAGCAATATACAAGGTCCACCCCTATCTATAATTTTTTTATGCAAACTTGCCTTACTTTTGTTTTATGTACAGTAAAAAACTCCCATTAGCATTGGTTATTACAATCCTTTGTTTTAGGCATAATATTTTTAGGCACAACCTTTGAATGAAGTTTGATAGGCTGAAAAAAATATTTTGAACTTTATTCATTTTGAATAGAGAAAAATAAAGATTTTTTTTTAAGGTAAAACTTTTACCAACTTTAACCTCAAACTTCGACATAAAGTTAAGTCGTACCTTGGAGTCAGTGTTCTGTCGAAAGCTAATCTAAATACTAATCTGAAAAAGTTTATATATGTTGAAAAATTTCGAATAGTATCAAAAAGAATGAATTGTGTCGGAAACGTCTTCATATGTTGAGAAAGAGATCAGCCTTAGAATTATTTATGTATATGATATTGATTACAACGTGTGTTCAATCTTCACTAGCCTTCAGTTTTCAATTGTCTTTGATCTAGAAACCAATTTTCAAAATCAATTCAATAGACATTATCTTTTATATTGTTAATTTAAGTTCTACAAAAAAAAATTGTTCAGTAGAATAGAAATCTGCAATAAGCAATGGAGGAGTTTATTTTGAAAATTTTAGTTGACCTCAAATTGACTTTACAAATTGGTTATGGCACTATAGAAACCTTATAACTTTTCCGCAAACATTTACTACTATCTTACGTAGCTCTCGAGATATTGGTGAGGGGAAATAATAGCAGAGTGCTGAGTATATTTAGAATACTAGTCAATATGAACATATTTAACCCACCGCGAGACTCCAACATTTTCACAGCTTCCCAGGAATATCTCCGATGAATTCGCCCTAGGTTTTTTTTTCCTACTTAGGAGTGGCTAATCGCTCTAAAATAACTGTAGTTAGTTTCTTACAGTTTTCTTTTTGATGTGCCAATAATAAGGAAAAAATAAATTGCCATGGACTGGTCAAATATAAATGAACCTTGAAAAATGGGCACAAGTGTTTAGCTTACTAAAAAATCAATATCTTGGACACTAATTGTTGAAAAAAATTATGAATTCATTTTGAAAATATGGTATCTAAATTAACCTACTGGTGTTAGCCCCGGCTCCAAGAATCCTATTTACTTAGCAACTTAAAAAGGATATAATTTTTTTGTAGGTGAAATTTGAAATAAAATTTCATTATTTTTCAGAAAATAATCTTTTGATGAATAAAACATTCGTTTTTTTTAAATGATGAAAAATATGTGTTACAATGTCCAATTATAAGAATAAAAAGAAAAAAAAAAATTTTAAAAATGTTCTGCGTAATAAGCTACCGAATCAGGACACTTTCTTACTAATTTGTTGCTCTTATAACTCAACAACGGCTCCTCACGCTCTGGTGTGAGGATATTTGGTGCGAAATTTTTTTTTTTAGGATATACAAAAGTTATAGCCAAAAGTGCGCATTATTGAATTCGTCCTGCGTAGGGTTAGGGAAAAAATTGTTCGATTTAAACTGGAAAACTATCTGAAATTATTTCGAATCATCTCATAGTAATTTTCACATAATTCAAACTTACTGAACAAATACGATTATACTGAAAATTTTGAAATACACGAATAGTTTTGAAAAAGTCAAAAAATGTCGTAGATTGTGATATATAGAGTAAATTTGTCAAAATATGTAAGTTCAGTGGAATTGCTACTTACCAGTAGCAGTGATCTTCCAAAATAAATCAATCCTGCGTCTTCAGTTGTGTTTTGCAAACTTTTCTTTATTATTTCTCAAAACTTATTTGACTTCTATTGAAAACTCTGATGTAGGGTAAAAAACTTCCCGATTACACCACCTATCACTTATTTGTTGTTTTGCTGTTGCAGTGTTTCCGTATCCTTGTTATTATTTATTCTGTGATTTTAATCCACAATGGCATAACTGACCAACAAAAACAAAATAATTGCCCTTAGACCCTGTCTCATTTTTATAATTTCATATTTTATTTCTAATAATAATATTCCCTAACTGATTAATGCACACAATGTGTTATTTATAATTCATATTACCATAGCGTATGGCAGTTTGCTTCCCATAGCACAATAAATTGCTTTTAGTGGCGATGTCAATAATACACGGTAGATTCAACAGCACACTGATGTTGTATATAAATTTTAATCCTTATGTTTCCCACTAATACTACTTTATTTAGAAGCTTCTCTTGTTTAGATGTTTCTCTTAGAAACACCTGCAGATTTTATAAGCTTTTTTGAAATTCACGCAGCAGCAGACTTATAACTCAGCTGGTTATACCATTTAATAAAAAAAAAAAAAACAGGAACGTCAGCATACTATAAACTACAAAATTATTTTAAGTTTTTTTAATAAAAAGATGTATAAAAAAATTCTGCAAATTCCGTAAATATTTGCTAAGTCAATGTACTTAAATATAAGAGTGTAGTTTTCTAGCAGTTCTGGACAAATTTTAAAGTAAATAGTGGTGGAGACGTTTTTGATCTAAAAATTTATTGTGTTTTTACCTATAAAATTTTCTTTCAATGTTTGTAATCAAGCAAAATTGCATTAGAAATAATTGCAAGAAAACGAGAAAAAATGTGCAGCAAAACAGCAAAATAATTTGTGTTTCGATTAATAAAAAAAAAAATTCCAAAATGTCATGCGATTATTTGAATTTTTTAAATGTCATGGGACTGTTTGAATTTCCTTGTATGGTTAAATATGAAAATATAAGCAATAAATAATTGAAAATTCTTCTTAAAATTTTCTTAAAAATTAAATAAAATCAACGCAAAACAATATGGAAATATTAACCGTATTAATGGAAATTTTTTTTAAATATTCTAGAAAATCGGGGAAAAAATATCTATCTAAGGAATGTGAGATTTTTTGAATCTGCTTTTCTAAGAAGAATTTACAAAGTCTTAAACGATTTGCATGGGAAGAAATTTTTAGTCAAATTTATCATAAATATTAAATACATATCCTTTAAAGTAGACTAAAAACCTAATTTTTTAGGTACTTAACCTCGAATATTTCAGAATTCTGATATGATGGGTTAATTTTGAGGCCAAATTCGGTTTCAACGTAAAAAATTACTTCGGAGAACGATCTTTAAAAATGTATTACCCGAATTTACTTCATTTAATCTTGAATTTTGACCTGTTTTCGAAGGTTTTTCATTTCTCTATTACTCTGGTCTTCTCATAAAAAATATTGAAATATCGAGTTAAGCCATAATCTCTTCGTCTGTTTTTGGATCACAATGTTCAAGAATATTAGACTCAGAAATAAAATTGAATTCTTCAAGTTTACCTCAACAAAACTCAAACTTACGCTATTTTTTTGCTGTTTTCTGGGAGTTTTTCGATGCTACCATGATACACAACCATTATATAGCAAAACACCTATCACCATCGTATTCAGCAGACCCGAAAATATAAGAATCAATGCCGATAGCCTATACCTCTTTCGGAATCGTTTTTTGCCGGAATCGTTTTTATATACAAATCTATATTTGCCATCAAAAATCAATTAAACCTTAATAAACTCATTTGCGCCCATACAGGCTTTTCATTAGGACGACATACATAGCACTTTTCGCAGGTTTTAAGCAAATTGAATGTTAGTTGCTTTTAGTTTGACATAATTTATAACATTCCTTGTGTTCAAAAATCTCTTCTATAGTTTATAAGATATGGAGAATCAAAACTGTAATAAATATTCGGCTATTAATATGGTTGTTATTGATTTTATAACTCTACTAGCAGACCTGGGTTGATCTACTCCTACTAGTCTTTTACATATTTCTCTAGTTTTATTCATCTGCATCAAAAATTTTGATTTTTTCCGATATGAGGGCCGTTATACCGCTCATTTAATTGAAACTTACTTTTGCTCGTACCTTTAATGTATGTACCAAGTCTCATTCATCTGCTTCAAATTGTTGATGAGACATGATACTTTTGAATTTGGAGGGCGTGTCATTGCGAATTTTTCTAAACTAAACTTTGCTAAAAACCTACTACAGACCATAAAAAAAATTTAAAAAAGAAATATGAAGTTCCTTTAAGTAGGTTCGAGAGATAATACATAGCAAAGAAATGGTTTTGATTTTCTCATATGGGATGTGTGGCATCACCCATTTTTTTTTATTGAAACTGACATTTCCTCTTATCTTTTATATATGTGCTACGTCTCATTCAGCTACGTCAAATAGTCTATGAGATATGATAAATTTGATTTTGTTCTAATATTGGGGACTTGTCATCGCACATTTTTTTTTCAAACAAAACTATACTAAGAAGCTTACGCAAATCATATGAAATATTTAAGGAAAAAACATGACTTTAAACGGTCAACTACAGACGCACCAACGATAACATATATGGAGATAACTCCTTAAATGGCGGTAGATTGGCTTTGAACGTACATATAATCAGCATGACATGCATACTACTAAGATTTAAACAAAAACATTTTCACATACAAATCCTGTAGTGCCCTTTAAAATTAAAGAAATTTTTTTTCTTCTTTAGGGTGAATTATTCTTAAAGCAATTTTGTCAACAATCCATCATATATGCTCACACAAAACAAAACCATTCAAAGTTTTATGATAGCCCAAGTCAAGTTTACATTGTAAAAAAGGACACAAATAGTGTGGGCATCAAATGTCACAAACAGTTTAAATTGTCAACTTCTGATAGTGATAAAATAACAAATAGTTGACAGTAATTACTTTGTATGTGGTTAAAGTAAAAGATGCACAAGTATTGAGCAGTAAAAGCTGCTGGGTTGATTCGTTGATAACAAATTATTTGTAGTAGCAAGGACTTTGATACTTTAACTGGAATTATTTGTTGACTTTTTTCAGAGATATGCTAGGTTTTCCAAAAGTAGGAATTTGAAAACTTTTATGTTTTTTTTTTTGTTCTGAGGACTATACGGGACTAAAAGTCCTGTTTAAAAAAACATTCGTAAGGTCTGGATACAAAATTTTTTTCTATCTTCACCTCTTTTTTCAAGTCCACCACTGGTATTAATTGACTTTTTCTGAATAAAAATGACTAATTGTTGACCAGTGAGAGTCAAGTTAAGCTATGCAAAATAAGTGGCCAGCGATAAATCCCATAAAAAATATCCCACATTTAAACCCCTAACAATTTTCAAAAAGAAAGTCAAAAAATCTCTAAAAATTCCAATTTACTAATGGAATTCGCTATTAATTAAAAGCGTAAAAATCTCATACTCTTGCTGTTGGCATACATTTTTAATGACCACTGAAATGCGTGTGCACCATTACGCATTTAAATTAATTTCAATATTTTTAATTAAATCAATTAATTACATTTAATCGCCCATTAGAGCGACGCTGCTATGAAGTAAAAAACTCAATGCTTTTGGCACATACTTCGCTTATCGTTATCAAGAACGCAGCAACATGAATTGGTAGCAACTTTGCTTGCGCCCTTGCTATTAGCAAATGAATCGAAGTTTTGAATTACAAAAAGTTTCAGTTTTAAAGCTTAAAATTTGTGTGGGGATAATTTCCTGCCATTTTTTTATTGTTGTAACCATTAGCTGCTTTTATTGAAATTTTCCAGTTTATTTTGTTTGAGTTTAAATATGCAAAGCCATCGTTTTTTTTTCCTTGGTTTTGTGAACATTTTTTATTTGCCAACTTGGTTTTTATTTTATTGCTAAGCAAATAACTAAAAAGTTTGAATTCGGCTTTACAACCCCCTTGTGCTTAGCTTTGCTGATGTGTGTGTGCTTTAGCTATAAGTTATTGACCCGAAAATTTTGCAGCCAATAATCAAAAGTTTTTTTTTTTTTTTTGTTTTAGCTTTTTGTTTGCTTTTATGGCATTGTTTGTTAATCCATGATTTCTGTTCGGGTTTTGCGTGGACGATTTGAATTGGTGTACCTAAAATTTATTGAAACTTTAAGCAGCATAAATTTGCTATTTAGTGCCAATCGTTTTATCTCGAATTTTTAGGTTGATCGGAGTGTGTCAAGCTGTGTCCAAGGAAAAGAAAAAATTTCTTTTTTTTTTTAAATTTTTGGACTTACATTATGTCTGTATGTGATATATTTCCCTAGTACATTGTATTGCCTTTTAATTAAATCAAAGGACCTGAAAATCGGTTGACCAATAATTCGAATACTTCAAATAGTTCGAATAATTCAATTAAATCGATTTATTTGAACGTATTAAAAAGTTCGAATAATTCTATTCAAAATATTCGAATTATTCGAACTATTCGAACTATTGAAATTATTCGAACCATTAAAATTATTCGAACTATTCAAATTTTTCGAACTATTTGAACCAATCGAATTATTTGAACTATTGCAATTATTCAAACTATTCAATTTATGCGAGTGTTTCGAACTGTTCGAGTGATTTGAATAATTCGTTTTATTCGATTTTTTCGAATTATTCGAATTATTTGATTTATTTGAATTATTCGAATCGTATGATCTCTTTGAATTATTCGAACAATTCGATTTTTTCAAATTATTCGAACTATGCAAATTATTCGAAGTATTCGAATTATTCGAACTATTCGAAATATTCGAATTATTCGAACTATTTGATTTATTCGAACTATTCATATTACTTTATCTATTCGAGCTATTCCTAGTATTCGAAGTATTCGAACTATTCGAAATATTTTAACTATGCGAGTGATTCGAAGTAATTGCATGATTTGAGTTATTCGTTTTAGCCAATTTATTCCGACTATTACAATTATTTGAATTATTCGAACTATTAGAATTATTGGATCTATTCTAATCATTCGAATTATTCGAACTATTTGAGTGATTTGAAAGAATCGTTTCACTCGAGTTTTTTTTGTCTTATTTTTTAAAGCTCGAATAATTTATTTTCGAATTTCATTCGAATACTCCTAAAAATTTGCTAATGGTGGTTGATAATGTATTAAAGGAGTCTGTGATGACCAGAAAAATATATTATGTTGACATGTGTCCCAATCTTTTGGGATTTCTGTCGACAGAGGCTGTTGGAAAATGAAATCGCTGACTTTGTTGGACCTAAACCTATTTGCGGAACTCGATCTGTTATTCGAACCAAAACCATAGCTGATTCAAATACATTTTGGCAATGTACTATATATTATGAAAGTATTGATAAGAGTACAGGTAGACAACATTTTTTGTAGATCTTATTAGGAATAACCATATAGTTCTCCTTATAGTTCTGTAGGAATAATAGGCGGTCACTGTAAACAAACTAAATACCTCAGTAGGATGAAACTCTCAGGTAGTATCTACTTTCTGTGCACTATGCATTGATAATGTTGAGACCTTTTAACCCAATAAGTCCCAGCGGTTGATTTTTCGACCACTAAATTTCACAGTTTTTCCAGGTAAGCCTGAAAGTGGTATCGCCTAAACTCTTAGCTAATATATTTGTTTGGACTCTTGCCAGCATATATTATTTCTGTTTTGACGTGATTCGGTTATTTAACTGTTTTTTCGCGCCTTTGCTCGGAGGCATTTTCAGGTGTTGTTTTTTGAAAATTCGGTAAAATATGTTTCAATGTACAGTTGCGTTGTTGGAGTTTTCCACAAATGAAAAGAGTTAATTATCATCAATATTCATTCAATAAAGTAATTTTTGCCAAACAAAAACGTTTTTCGTTTATATCAAAAAATATTGAATATTTCGATATCGCTTGTGCCCAGTGGTCGAAAAATCGAACACCCACCTGAGCCCAAGCCTGAGCAGGTAAAAAAAAATTAAAAATCAAAGCTCAGGCCTACGATCCAAATGTAGTCTCTGGATGATCGATTTTGATCCAGTAGCTTAGGTATGGATATAATGGGTTAATACATACTTATGGTAAGTTCGGAGGGAATATTTTGTGAATGAGAAAGTTTCTCTAGATTATGTTAGGTTCGGCCTAGCAGAATTCTAAATACGATGACAGTGACAAGGCTTGCCACCATAAGCTTATGATCCATAAGTCTTATCTTATCTTATTTAGGTGTTGTGACGATTTAGCGTGATATGCAAGATGTAAAAATCTTCAATATTGTTATCAGGACATACGTAAATCGTCAAAAATAATTTTCTTTTCACTACTAAATTGTATTTTAAATTAAAACACAGTGAATCTTATAGCTTCTTCAGTTAAGTGCTATGTTTGGCTGCCAATCTTTACTGATACTGTCAACATTTTTTTGATACAAAATATCCTATATTGTATAGTGGGTCCCCCGTTATATAGGTCGTATTAGTTTTCCTTCGAGCGCAATGTAGTTTCTATATGATAGAAAAAATTTGGTGACTGATTTTTCTACTAATTATTTTGATTTTTTATCAATGACTAGAATAACACTAGTTCAAAACTCTTCTACAACAATTTTTTTTTGCTTAAAACTAAACATTCTTATGCCAAAGCTTTAATGAGTCTACACTATTAACAAGACCTGAGTTCACTGCGCTCAATATTTCCCCTTTTTATGGTTTCAATATTGCTTAATTGGATGTTTTTCCATATTTTTTTTAGTATGTCATAAATAATGAAAATGTGCTCTTTAACTGCTTTGCAAAAAACATTCATATTTTTAGTGATGTCCTGAAAAGAAACTCCAACTTACGTTATTTAGTTATGTATGCACGCAAACGTACCACGAGTTCTTTTGGCAAAAATATTTTAAATGAGATTTGTTTACTTTTATAGCAAAAACAGTTTGCATGTATGAAATCTCTCACCCAAATAGAAATTAAAGTATTGGTGACAGACTGTGGTAGAGTTGCGAAAATTGCAGCTTAATTTTTCCTGCTGGCTCGTGAATAAAACGCAAGCATATACAGTGAAAATATGATGGTTGCTTAACCCTTTTGTGCGCGCACACATACCACTTGAATTTTCGTACGCTACATACATGGGATATTTATTTACTTTGTGCTATCGTTTGTAACGCATTGGAGGGAGCCTCGAACGTAATATATATTTTTTTTTCATCGTCACCTACAGAGTCGAGCTGGGGTCAGTCAGTGAAACGAACGATTTTATGAATATGAAGAAAGTTAAGCTGCTAAAATTTAAAATATAAGTTACTTATTTAAATGAACATTGCAGGAATTAAAAAATAAGTAATTATTTTACGGACACGCCCACCGCGCACACATATATTTACCTACTGTCAATGGTTTCCTAAGGAATTATTGCTCCAAATTTTAAAAAAACCTTAGGCCATGCGATGTTTCTAGTACTATTGATTATATTTGATATAGAGACTATAAAGGGGCGTGGCACCTCCCTTACAGGCAAATAATTTGATATAATTAATTTTGAATTTTCTTTTTTTTTCAAACAAACTCAGATATAAATAGCTGGCAATATAAATGAGTAACTCTGTTCTGTTCCTCTATGAAAATATCTCTTTAACAAGAATTCAAGAGGTTCATGCATATTTCCACTTTCATGCAGTGAAAAGTATAAAATTTTTGGCTATCCTAATGATTACACACAAGTTATTTTTTTTCTTTTGCTGAAAAAAGTTATAATGGGTGTAACGCCTCAGATCAAAAATAAAACATTCATATTACAAAAATATTCCTTCTGTCATTACTGGGCATAACCACTTTCATGATCATGTGAGAAATGTTTATATGTATGTTAAATTGCAAGTGAAATATTTTATGTATGCAAACGAAAGCAACAGCAGTCGTAATAACTGCAACAGAAATAGCACCAATTGCAACAGCAGCAGCAGTAGTGGTGAAAGGAAACTTTGATTGCCTCTACAAGTAAACACACTCATAATTAAACATACGCACACAGTCTGAAAAAAGTATATATAAAATATACAACACAGTAAGTAATTGAGCAAGGCTCATTCCAGAAAAGATCAATATTGCTGTCTGTATTAACCCTGGAACATTATACTTATTTTACATACGTTAACGCTATACTTCATCGGATCGAAGAGATTTTTTTAAAAAAATTATTACTGGTAAACTTTTGAAATTAAAAATTCACAAAAATCATTTTCACTTAACTCATTTATTCAGAAACAAAAAAAAAAAAAAATAAAACTTAATAATAAATTTTTTTTTTTTTTTGGTTTGGTTTTTTAGTTATTTTTTTAAGGAAACTTTTTCATAGTACGAAAAATATGAAAAAAAAAAAAAACAAATTTGACTTAGTACACTTACAGTCTTTCAATATTACATATTATATAGTAAAATATATAAGAAAAAAGAAAAATTCATTATTAAGGTTATTTTGAGCAGAACTTATAAAACTCATCGTCACGTTTTGACGACGCTGTACCGCTGAATTTCACGTTTAGTGGCTGTTTACACGACTAACGTCCGTTGACGACAAGCTCTCGACATAGATTCACATTGTTAAAGAAATGAGAGAATAACATGCGAAGAGAGTGATTGAGAGCGCGTCGTCGATTCGACGAAGTATAACGTTTCAGGATTAAAATCAAATTTTTCATTATTTGATGGTACATCAGGCTTATCTCAATTGAGTTATTTTACTTATACTTTTCCTCCTTCATTTGGAAGGCCTGCTAGCAGAGCCAAAACAAGAAGTTACTAAATCTGTGATAATTTTGTTTCTTTTGATTCATTTTATAGTTCTCAATTCGCTTATAAGAATTTTGTGATAAATAAAGCTTGCTTGGTACTCTGGCCACTTACTATCTCCGTCGTCCGATATAGTTTATAAAATATAAAAAAATGTCTTTTAACATTTCGATAGTTTTAGTTATCAATTCTAAATATTTCGATATTTTTTCTTATCGATTTTTCATACAAACTCTTCAAAATACCATTTTTTTATTTCTTTTATTTAAAAAATCTTCAAAAAATGTTTAATTCTCTCCCTTCCACAATAGGTCTATTTGTATCGATTTAATAGCAGACCTTACTTTTTCACTACCATGGAAGGCCTACTTTGATTTCATACATTGAAAGTTACATTTATTTTTTTCGACGGAATATGAAACTTCTTCGTGCATTTCATATATAATATCAGACAGATCAGACAATTCTGCCCAAGGCAAACTAATGTAATGTATAAACGCATTTTTTTTTAACTGCTCCCGGCATCTGAAGATCAAGTCCCACAAGACCTATCTTGTGTACATGACATATGGCAACAATTCCCCGCACAGGCTAATACAATTAATAATAAAAAAAATTCGCTCCACCCTAGTAAACATTCTCATACTGCCTGTTTTTGTTTACTGGGATGTTTTAAAGACCTGTGGTTGCTTGTATTTCTTTTTGTTGTAGTTCCTATGCCTTTGACACTGTGTTGTAATGCATTACAAGTTGGTTTTGAATCTGCATTGGCCTTAGCTTTGCATTTTTGTGAACATAACGTTGTTTCCACTTTGTTTTTTTTTTATTGCCAAGGGTATTGTAGTAATTTTGAGTTTCACTTACCCTACGAGTGTAAGTGTATTTTTGTGAGTGTGTGTGAAAAAGCTGCGCGCTTTACTGAATATGAGTGTAGTTTTTATAGTATGTATTAGAACTAAAAGAAGCGCTAGCCGTAATTTTTAACCTTTATTTATTTTTCGATCAAAACTAACGATTATTTGATTTTTCAGAGTACGAATTCATTTTTTTTTTCATTTTGATGAAAAGCTCTTAACTGTAAACACAAATAATAAATAAAATTTAACTATTTGAGTTAATTAACTAAAGAATATGAGTCATTTTGTCGCACTGATTTTGCTATTTTACAAAATATAAACCTTTGTTTGGAAGTACTGCCCAGAAGGCCCTTCCTTAAACTGTCTGCAGCTCAGATATTGTTGAAGCTGTGTGGTAGGCTATCCATTTTCATATTTCAGCAAAATTTCAAATACGTCTTTTATTTATGAATTAATTTTTTTTTTTCATTTACTTAATAAAAATAATTTTTGCTTTTTTCTTCTGTTTTTGGATAACGATTTTTGATCTAGGAAATAAAAAAAAAATATTTTATTTGAGTTATTCACCATTTATCATGGAAAAATATCGCAAACAAAATCAAAAAGAAATTCTTTTAAACCAAAAAAAAAAACTAATGAAAAAATAATTTTTTTTTTTTGGTTTGGCCTAGTCAAAAATACTTTAAAAGCCCACAAATCACACAAAAATTAATTTGTCACTAGTTTATAGTTCAAAAAAAAAACATTGTTCTTGATATTTTTCTATGAAAAATGATGATGCAATGATTTTTTTTTTTTTTTTGAGTTTTGTAGTCAAAATGCTTTTAAGCCACACAAAAGAAAAGAAAGTATAACAAATTAATATCAGTAGTTTTAAGGCCGAAAAAAAAAAAATAAAAATCAGCGATCAGTTAGGATTTCATTCTCGGAGTTTTTTTTATAACCAAAGCATTTAGGAATCGATTCCAACAAGCTGAATCTTTCGTTGTCGTTGGAAAACTTTTTTTCGCGTTTAAGAGCACCGTGAAAGTTGACAAAAAAAGAATTTGTGACGAGGAAAGAGGCTCCCAGCTATGGTTGCCATATGGTCTGCATTCACCTGGATTTTCCAGATTCTTAGTCCCAGGTCCAGAATCCAGATAAACAGAAATATGTCCAGATGAAATTCAAACAACCGTACGAAGCATGCCGTTAGCGAATAATTTGCCGAAAATGCATACATTATGTACCAGAGAACTCCAGTGAGTCACTCAGCATGTGAGCCATTAATGAATTTGTTGAAATTTTCTGGAGTTTTAGTTTATTTGTTGTCCAGAAAAATAGAGATTTTTTCATTCATGTGTGCAGAAAAATCCAGATTTTTTCTTTCAAGTGTCCAGAAAAATCCAGTTTTTTTTTTTTTAAATGCCCAGTTGAAACACAAATCGGACCTGGCAAGTCTATTCCCAGCAGATCTTTGTTAATATATTGTGGTAGTAGGAAAAACGTTTTGTTCCGCTTAAAGTATTCACGCAAGACTTTCCATGTTGGGAGTCCCTTGATCTTGTAACGAACCTTTCAGCCGGGGTCTCGGCTCGTCGGCGTCCAGGGTTCGTACACAAAAATTTATATTTGCAGGTGGCTAACGGGTATAAAGTTTTTACGCACGGGAGTTTGATTGAAACCTGTTTATTTTTAATTTTTCTACAATCCACTTTATTCACTTTAGATGATAACGTTATATATACATATGAATTACTATGCTTATTATAGAGGAAAAGAAATACCACTATGATACGAAATGTTAATACTTAGTAATCGGCGGTCATTTGGTCGCTATATGGCTTCTCTGGTGCTGCTGTGGTAGCTGGGTGTGAGTCGTCTCACCTCTGTCCTGGAGTGGCGGCGTCTCGTTTCCGCACACGAATATCACGTTTTAACGACTTTTTATTCGTATGGTTCAACTCGACGGGTCAGCGGCGTCTTGTTTCCGCACACGAATATCACGTTTTAACGACTTTTTATTCGTATGTTTCAACTCGACGGGTCAGCGGGGCCTGACTATGAAATGGCAGCGTCTTGTTTCCGCATACGAATATCACGTTTTAACGACTTTTTATTCGTATGTTTCAACTCGACGGGTCAGCGGGGCCTGACTATGAAATGGCAGCGTCTTGTTTCCGCATACGAATATCACGTTTTAACGACTTTTTATTCGTATGGTTCAACTCGACGGGTCAGCGGCGTCTTGTTTCTGCACACGAATATCACGTTTTAACGACTTTCTATTCGTATGTTTCAACTCGACGGGGCAGCGGGGCCTGACTATGAAATGGCGGCGTCTTGTTTCCTCACACGAATATCACGTTTTAACGACTTTTTATTCGTATGGTTCAACTCGACGGGTCAGCGGCGTCTTGTTTCCGCACACGAATATCACGTTTTAACGACTTTCTATTCGTATGTTTCAACTCGACGGGTCAGCGGGGCCTGACTATGAAATGGCGGCGTCTTACAATTGCATATGAACACCACGTATTAACGACTTCGTATTCATATGCGGCTGTACCACGTGTCGGCCGACCAAATCTGCTGAGGCTTTGCAACTAGCACTCGAGTACTACGTTTACCGACTTTGCACTGGAGTGAGCAAACCTAAGTGGGAAAAATATTTATTAGTGTGTCTTACTACTGCTGGTCCTTGAGCTGCTTGTCCGCTGGTGCCGGTGGTCTCCAGTTGAATGAATTATTAAAATGATGTTTTCGGCTAAGTCACCTTTTCCTTTTGCCAAGTAGCTTTTTCACATTAAAGCTTGAACAGCTGTTTGCTAAGTTCCACTGTGACAGCTGTTGAGCAGGGCTACCGCATGTTGATTCTTATATATTAATTTGACTTAAGAATATTTGTTCTACTACAACTACGCTTCACCGCGTTGTACCGTCTCAATCTTATTTTAACTAATTATTGTAATTCATGTTGGTTTATTATTTTTTAATCGTATTTAACTTATTAAAAAAAAAAGGATGATAGATAAATAAATAATGACATGGAATAATTTCAGTTAAATAAAAAGATGAAGAAATGGCTTATAAAAATAAATAAAATAAGTATGTGTGTTCCGATGTTGCGCGTTTCGGTGCGCCGCTTTTGCAGATGTGGGTGGAAACGAAGCCTAGGTGACTTCCACCCTCACAATCTCGACGTCCGGAGCCCTAGCTCAAGTGTAGTAGACTTTGCGAATAACAACAGTGATTATAAATTTTAAAGGATAGCAATTTTTGTGAAATTGGTAATGTAAATGACTTGAATGGACTCATGCTCAATATATTCATTATAGCTTACTTGCGAATATTATCAAGATCAATTTTTTAATATATTCACTTGAAAATCATTTTCACGCGCAAGCATAGAAATGCTATCACAATATACGAAATATCATTTAAGGCCATGAACTGACCTTTAAGGTTCTCCATAAGTTAAATACTTACATATATTTAGAGAACAAGCTACCAATCCGCACTCTCTTCAATTTACGGGAATTTTTCGTAAAAAGCAACATTTTAAAGGGGAATGTCTAATTTTGATAACATTTCATCTAGAAGTTTTAAAATTATCGCTGTATGAGTGACGCTACTTTTGGATTTCGTAAACAATTGAAAAAAGTGAATTTTGCATTTTGATAAATCATTGCTTTTTGATCGGAAAAAACGAGAAACAAAGATTGGAATGGCTCCAAAAACATCACAGCACATCTGTTCCGTTGAAAACAACTGTTTACAAATAGTTTGCAGATTTTAAAATGGGTTGTAAGAGCACCAGTGATGCACGAGCTGGCCAAATGAGTCTACCACTTCAGAAAACATCAAGAAAATCCATCTGATCGTTTTGAAAGACCGCAAAGTAAAAATGAGAGAGCTAGCAGACATAATGAAACTGTCTATCGGCGGTATTTTAAATATTTTGCATGGTCATTTGGAAATGAAAAAGATGAGCGTGCGATGGATGCCGCGTTTTCGGACAATTGATCAAAAGCAACAATGTGTCGGTGATTCAGAGGCCAATTTGGAGCTGTTTCGGAATAATCCGAAAGAGTTTTCGTATCGATTAGTAACAACGTACGAAACATGGATCCAGCACTATACACCGGAGTCCAATAAACAGTCGGCAACATGGTTAGAACCAGGTGAGAGTCGTTCAAAGCGTCCAAAAACGCAAGCTTCGGCAGGGAAGGTGACGGCCAGCATATTTCAGGATGCACATGGCATAATCCTCATCGACTATATTGAGAAAGGCAGAACTATCACGGCGACTATTAAGTAGCGTTATTGGACCGTTTGAACAATGAAATGAAGACAAAACAGCCGCATATAAAAAAAAGTGCTGTTTGACTACGACAATGCACCGGCTCATTCATCGCTCAAAGCAATGGAAAAATTAGACGAATTGCGATACAAATCACTGCCCCACCCACTGTATTCTCCAGACTTGGCCCTCAGCGACTATTATCTGTTTCCAAACTTGAAAAAAAATGGCTCCAAGGAAAAAGATTTTACTCAAATGAGGAGGTCGAAGTCGAAACTATTTTGAGAGCCTCTACGTCGACTACTATAAAAAAGCTATCAAAATGTAGGAGGATCGTTGGATGAAGTGTATCTCTCTCGAAGGGAATTATGTTGAAGAATAAAATCGATTTTTATCAAAAAGTTTGTGTTTTCATAATTTTTCCCGGGACTTTTAGAAGCATGTAATATACTGTTGAAATCATTTGCAAGGCTAACAACCAAAGCAGTGATAAATAATATTTATCAAATGATATTCGTATATTATCTGAAATTTTCAGAACTGTAGTGGAGCAGCTGTAACTTGGACCAATGACTCAGAGACTTTTGAGAGAAATTAAAGCAGGCTGTTTGGCCTAAAATTACTGAGCTTAAATGCCGTTGATGTTTCAGCAACCACCTTAGTTTAAGGTAGGAGCAGCTTGTGATGCAGTGATTTATTATGTGGATAAGAGAACATAGGATGAAGGGCGGAACTATAAATTTTTAAAATTTAACTTTATTGATTTTAAATGGATCCAAACTTCACCTCTTGCACTTAACTTCATTTTTATTATATTATGTTTTATTTTTCTAACAATAAGTATCAGACTCACTCACAGTTGTAAACTCAAAAATGTTTGATAATTTGGAGGATAATGATATCCTCTCAAGGGTATAATTATCACATACAATGCTCATTTTTAGAAATTTTTAGCTATTCTGACCATTTTTAATCTATAAAAATAAACTCACTTTATGCAGAACGAAAAAATATTACTCATAATTTATTAATAAATATTTTCCAATATATTATTGGCATTGTTAAAAAATTATTAGCTAAAATTATGCATTGGCCTATGTAGCATAATGCATAAATTCATGCAATAACTAATAACACGTCACGCAACACACTTCAAACGACAAGTCTGATGCATAATTTACATAGCACAAAAATTCTATTGTGCAACATTAAAGATGCAACAAATACTGTTTGCACACTCAAAAAAAAAAAATAGTAAACAATAAAGTTTTAGAAAAATAATTAAATCTAAAAAGTCATAAAAGCAAAAAAAAAAACCTGAAATGTCAACAACACTTGTGTGTTTTTTTATCATAAAAATTATTTCGTCATGCATGCATGACGCGCACTAAATGTCAATTTTAATATGTGTGCATATTGTCAGTGCAATACTTTGGATTTACAGATGAGTCGTTAGTTCAATTTTGCATTTTTTATTTCAAAGATTATTTTTTTTTTGTATATACTATATTATGCATATAGAAATAGAATTTCGTATGCAAAAATAAAATCGTTAAATTATTTGCTTATTTGTTTTATTTTATTTCAAAATGTAGTAAAAAATTTAAAACAAAAACGAAATACTTGCGCAAAAAAAACGTTGGCAAAGTGTTTGTGTGATAAAGTATGTGCTGCTACAAATTTTCATGCAACTGCATAACGCATGAGTAAAATCTCAAATAATAAAAAAAAGTGTTAATAAAATTTAACGATTTTGGTTGCGCGACAAACAACGTTGCCGTGCCAATGACATGCAAATTGCATTTTTAAATTTGATTAAAAATTGAAAAATCGTCAATTTGGTTGCGAAAAAATAGGTAATAAAAATATGAAAAAAATGTTATAGAAAATTTTGTGCAACAGCTGTTGGATTTTATTTAATGAAAATATTTTTTTTCTGGCAATTTTAGATGAATTACGCAAACAATAGTGATATTCACATGGACTTAGTTAATTCGTTAGCTCATTATTCGTTACTTTTCAATGTGTACTTTGTTTCATGATTCATAACTCAAAACGAAAGTAAACTCTTTAAGCTTTTATTAGAATAATTTTACAAATTTTTTATATAAAATTTAAAATATTTTTTTTCAAATTTTTATGCAAAGCACGAAAATAAAAGCGTCTGAAACTTCCTGACAAGTGCGGTCTGTTGACTGCCTGCCAGTATTTTTATTTACACCGCTGCTTGTTGGTGTATTGGAAGCTTTTTTCGTTTTTAATATCTTGACTTTAACTGTCAACTGACTTGCAACAGTTGCCAATTTTATATCAGCAACAGCCACAACAACCACTGTGGCACATGACATTGTGGCCAACTTGGACAGCAGTTGATGTGTAAAAAATTGAAAGCGAGTTTTAAAAAAATAAAAAATGCTGAGAAAGTAAAATAGTAAATTTATGTTAAAAATTTTTTTAAATAAAAATTTTTTACACTATGTGATGCGAGCAGCTGTTGTCAAAAGCAATACACTTGAAATAGTTATATCTATTTTGTCTAGCAATTTGCTGCTTGCAAATTGTGAAAATTAACTGAATTCACTCAAATTTCAATCTTAAATTCACTCAAAATTCACATGATTTATTGCAGTTTTGAAGCGAATTGATTGCCGAGATCTTGTGATATGATGCCTTTGAACTATGTTCTTTGGGGATACCTTTTATAAATCTTTATTCGATAAGCCAGCATTGATTGACGTTTTGGAAGCCGTCATAACACAAACATTTGACATAGAAATTAATTTCAGGATCAATTCGAGGTCAAATGTAATGCTTTAAACACAAATTTTTAATTTTAGCGCTATTGATAAAAATAGTTTTGGGCAATATTTCAATTCATACCATTTTACTCCTAAGCTAAAAATTTTCAGAAAAAATCGAACTGAGTAAAAAGTTCTTAAAATTGGACAAAATATTCTGAAAAATATTTTTTTTTACATTAACCCTCCAATGAGCGTATGGGTCTGACCAGACAAAAACGGTTTTCAAATTAGTTTATCTTTTAATCTAGGTTTTTATGAGCGGTCACCGTCCATGACTTTTGCAAGGGGGTAAAAGGGACGGAGAGACAAAAGAAAGCGTATTTTTGTGATTTTTTTTTTTTTTTTCACAGTACCTTCTTTATTAAAATATTTTAAAATTTGTTACATTATTAAACATAATTTCAGGAACTTTCTGCTAAGTTTTCATTAAAAAATATTAAAAAACATGCCAGTGGTAGTGGGGAGAACTAAGTAACCTAAAAACAAGTCAACATGCGGTAGGCAGGATAAATCATGACTGCTTCATCTACAATCAAAATGCCAAAAAGATTTCTTTAGTATATAAGTTCATCTTAGATTTGAACGAAAGAATATGCAGAATATTAATTTTTGAATTTTTGGTACAGTTTTAGTCAAAAAACTCTGATTTTTACCAAAAAATGCTCCTTTTGTTTATTTAAAAAATAAGTAGTAATTGAAAAAAAAAAAAAATCATTCGTTTAGATACAAGTATTTAGTATCAAAAAGAAGTGTGTGAAATTTTGGCGAAATCAGTCCAAGTTTTCGAGAAACTTCGACTATGACTTAAAAAAAAAGTTTTGGGAAAAAACGCGATTGAAGTTTATATATGATCACTTCTTCATATGACCTCTCGGACTCTAATGTCTGGAACACGAAAAGTTTTGCTCCTACTGACTTTAAATTTTCTGACAACATTCCTTATAACTTGTAGTATCAGAAAAAAATTGAAAAAAAAAATTGAATTTCCGACCTTTTTCCCTTAAATATGCTGAGACGAACGTAATGGAACAGTAAGCGATGCGTTTCCGATAAATTTGTAGTGAAAAATTGTGTTTCAAACTTTTTCGTGAATCAAGCGCACATGAATTTTTCTGTCCAGTATTGAATCAGTGATTGAGTTAGAGGTCGTTTTGGACTATGATGATGATGACGATGTTGGTGATTTGTACAGAGAAGCCGTACTCGCCATTGCTAGTCAAGCACCAACCGCAATTACATCATTCAGTTATGCTGCACAAGACTGCGCGGCTTATCATGTTCAGGAATAGATTCACCATTCGAAAAACAGCATGGTATGAAATGCGTATCCACCACAAAGTTTACCCGTAAAGGGCCATACGAGGAACATTGCCGTATTAAAAAACCTTATTAAAATTCTTATTGTCCCACAAAATCGTGAACATTGTCATGCGGGAAACCAATCGAGAAGCTCTTGAAACCATTCGTCTATAAAACGAAGCACAGCATAGTAAAATACATGCGAGTTTGGATGATGACCACCCCAGAGGACGAAATATATGCCTTTTTTGGAATGTCGCCGTTAGCTGGTGTTTTCCACGACAATTCCTAATCTTAAAAGACACCATTTCCTTCTTTCAGTTCAAACACTCAACCACTTATATTCGCTTCGATAACGATAACACTCGTGCGGAAGGATTCAACAAAGTAAATCTGCAGCCATGGACGATGTATGGCTCATGATGATGGCCAACTTAGAGAGGGCATACACGCTGGACTATCATATTGCCGTCTATGAGCAGAAACATCTGTAACGCTGACGAAATTGGTTTTCTCAATATGTTCAGAGTAAGCTCGAAAGAATACGTTTCAAATTATTTCCTGATTGGAATAATTTATACGGCAATTCCACCAGATGACCAACGAAAGACGAACCAAGGCAAACGGATCGTCATGAACACTTTACACTGACTTCTTTCCATCGTAAAATTTGGCAGAGATATTGTTAGAGTAAAATTATGCGTTTGTAGGCACAGTTGGAAAGCACAAGACCTTTATCTACTCTCAAATATTTGATCAAAACATACTGTGAATAGCACCATCTTTTGCTTCTACAATAATAACGTCGCTTTGTGTTCCACAGGACAAAGCTAAAGAAGCCAGTAATAAAGTTGTCCACCATACACTTCATAAAGCTGAATCAAGTATTGGACTATAGTCGACACAATAAATCAGTTATTGACTGGATATTCTTCAAAGCGTTCGAAAAATTAGCGGACGTTGGCATTGTTTTGCAACATACTTAATGTCGCCAGCTTGGTCCCATTCATTATCTATGAGAAGTTGAATGCCGTTCATTTGTTATTGAATTAGCGTGATAGTTGGTAACTCCACACATGACGTAACGCGCGAATAAACCATTTATACGGAGGTTTGTTCACATCAAGGAAGCAAGTGTACCTCAAGTGTACCATGAAACATAACATATCAGCCGCATCTCACCTACAATCATATGCTTCTTCTTCTTCCATGCAATTGTATACATGGAAACCAGAATGTTCTATATTAAGAATTCTTATCGGATAAGAAAATAATGGTACTCGAACCTTTTCAGATGAATTCTTTTTGTTATACTTCCCAAGTAGCATTTTTTGCAGAGGAGGCTTTTAATGCGCATTTACAGCGCTTCCAAAGCTAATTTAGGTGTATATAGCTGTAGAAGCGCTGTAAATGCGCATTAAAAGCTTCCTCTGCCAAAAATGCTACTTGGGTGTTGCGTATATTAACGTATTAAAATTATTGGGTCTGGCCAGACCTTCTCGCTCCACCTACAGCCTTATACGTTATTGCTCGTCAGAGGATTAAGTCTCTTTCTTTGAACAGAATGTCAAGCTTTTTCAATTTTCTCCCAACTGCTCCATTATGCTGAATGAGGAAATTTGTTACGTGTATTAGATAACGCAATACCATTTTAGTCGAAAGTTTTTAGAGACATCATTATTTTGCTCACAATTTTCTCCTCCAAAAATTTTAGCTTGCAAAGCCAAAAACCTGTCTTAAAATTATAGTAAAAAGAAATATAATAAAAAACTGTAACAATAAAAATTTCTGCTAAACAACTTTAAAATAAGGCAGCCAAAATACACAGAAAAATTACTACACAATTCTACAAAAATAACGAAAAAAATGAAATGCCATTAGCGCTCTAGGGAAATTCATTTGCTCTGCACTACAAACCAAATATTTTGTTTTCTATTTTTAGAGTTCACGTTTTATTTTGGTAACAAACTTTGAAATTTAAATTTGAGCCGGAAGTAGTAACTTCAGGAAAAAGATTTAATACGAAACAGCCGAAAAAGTAAAAAAACAATAATAAAAAGTGTTGCCAGTTAAAAACTTTGATCTTTAAAATATAGAAACAATTTTTCGACACTGTGTCTACTGAGTTTTTCTAATGCTAAAATTAAGAAAAAAAAGCAAATGAAGTAGAAAATATATTGCCATAGGCTTTTTTTTGCAGATGGAAATGTCTATTGAAAAACTTATTGCTAAGCAATAACTCAAATATGCCTGAGAGAACTCGAAAAATCTCAATTGAATCCGAAAAGTAACGAAAAAGTTTACAAAAATCGTAAACGAAATTTTAAAACGTTCTTTATGTTAGACTTTTATGGGCGGTAGGCGTGTTCGTGAATCTTTGATTTCATAGGCTTTGATTTTCAAAAAAAAAAAACTACGATTTATAAATTCAATACTAAATGTTAACAACTTGTTTCACTTGTATGGGCGGTAGGCGTGTCCGTGAATCTTTTATTTTATAAGCTTTTATTTTTCAAAAAAAAACTACAATTTATAAATTCAACATTAAATGTTAACAACTGGCAACACTTTACAGAAAACACCTACAGCTGTTGCGCGATAAAAATTTTGTTGCATATTTTTGTGCGCTCTTGTGTGTTTACTTTTTATTTCTCATTTTTATGTGTGTTTTCATTTTTTTATTGTTATTTTTATACGCAACCAACAACTTGTTTGTTGCTGCACCAGCAGTTGTTGAAATATTTTCAAGTTATTTACTTTGCGCTTCTTCTGCTGCTTTTAACGCCCGCTAGCAGCAAATATTTCATAAGCGCAGCAGCAACAAATGTTGTGCGCTACTGCACATTGAATTCATAGCATGACCAATGATACGGATACGACAGTAGATAAGAAAACACTAATAGAATGAGTAGTGTTGACAGGAAGGAACTATGGAAGGAAACTGCTGAGAAAAAGTAGGCGGGGTACAATAATAATAGAAAATATGATATGAATTCGGCTTTTTTTCGAAATTAATAAAATTTATTGCATTGGATGGCATTATTGTGCAAAATTGAGTTTCTCAATATTAATAAAGTTCTTTTCATTGAGCATTTGAATACTGTTGCTGAGAAATACTTTGACGACAACTTATGTAATTTGGTTTTGAATA
This sequence comes from Tricholauxania praeusta, assembly GCA_949775025.1. NCBI lineage: Eukaryota > Metazoa > Arthropoda > Insecta > Diptera > Lauxaniidae > Tricholauxania > Tricholauxania praeusta. The sequence continues at coordinate 120,867,968 of OX459030.1, read as the reverse complement.
TTTCATTTGTTAGCATTTCAAGAGCTTCACATTTACTTTATTGAATGTCTCTTTAAACTTTTTCAAAGTTTTAAAATCTCTCTAGCATCGATACGTTGTGGTTTTTGTCATTAAAGTTTCTTGGAATAAATTCATCAAAAAGCACAATTCAAATAACTCAAACCAATTGCAACTGCTATCCAACATCCAATATCTTTTCTCTCAACTGCAGAATTTCTTAGTAAAGAGTTTACTTATGACAAAAAAATTTAATTGGAAATCTTGATTGTACGTATGAGTTTTAGTAATATAATACCCTTAGCAGCAACAAAAACAAAAATTTCAATCATTTTCAATGTACTTAATGTCATTTTCAATATCATTTATATCCCAGACGAATATTTGCTGCTCTGCCCTTTGCTCACAATGTTGCCAAGATAATCGCTTACAAAATCCATTAGATAAACAATTCTTCTACTTCTGCTGCTGCTGTGTCTTCAACTGCTGCGTATTATTCTAAGGCAGATACACCTTTTGCTTTGCATTGTCACAAAAGTTGTATTTTTTTACATTTTTTTTGCAAGAAGCACCCCAACTACTTCGATCAAACGTTGTTTTTCCATTAAATTCTCATCTATGTAACGCTTCAATTATGTACGTCTTTCAATTCATTTGCGGCGTTTTTTCCTTTTTTTTCTACATTTAGTCGAATCCTGTGGCAACAGGCAACCACTGAAGCGTAAGAAAGAAGAAAAAAAAAGTTACATAAAAAAGCAAAGCAATTAATTTTGTGGCTTCGTAAGTTTGTATTACACAAAGTTCAAATAACAAGGAGTTTGCTGAAAAATCAAGCAGATAAAGGATAAAGTAGATATAGCAATTGAAAAATTTTTGAGTTTTTTTTTATTTTGCTTGGGGATTAATTCACGAAGAAATTGATGGAATTGAGGAATTTTTTTTTGTAGCTTTCATAAACTAGAGTTTCATGTAACTTCAAGACAATCATGCAAAAAAGACAATCAGGACAGTCAAGGCAATCATGACAATCAATACAATCAAGTCAATTAAGACAATGAAAACAAATAGGACAACAAACGAAACACACAAGACAAACAAGATAAATAAGACACATAAAACAAACAATACAAGCAATACAGATAAGACAAAAGCAAATACAGAAACAAGATCGTTAAAATTAACAAGACAATAAATACAATTAAGACAAAACGAAAAAAAAGATGAATTCGTCAAAAAAGACTTACACAACAAATGTGAATATCCAGAACACAAGACAATAAGATAAATAAGACATATTAGACAAACAAAGTTAACAAGACAAACAAGACAAAGAAGACAAAAAAGACAAACAAGACAGTCAAAACATAAAAGACAAACAAAACAACCAAGATAAACAAGATAAACAAGATAAACAAAACCAGCAAGACAAACAAGACAAGCGAAAAGAACAAGACAAAAAAGACAAATAAGACAAACAAGACAAAGAAGACAAACAAGACAAATAAGAAAAACAAGAAAAACAAGACAAACTTAATAACCACGACAAAAAATACAAACAAGACAAACAAAACAAGCAAGACAAACAAGACAAGCAAGACAAACAAGACAAACAAGACAAACAAGACAAACAAGACAAACAAGTCAAACAAGACAAACAAGACAAACAAGACAAACTAGACAAACCAGACAAACAAGTCAAACCAGACAAAGAAGACTAACAAGACAAACCAGACAAACAAGACAAAAAAGACAAACAAGACAAACAAGACAAACAAGACAAGCAAGACAAACAAGATAAACAAGACAAACAAGGCAAACAAGACAAACAAGACAAACAAGACAAACAAGATAAACAAGACAAACAAGACGAACAAACCAAACAAGACAAAGAAGACAAACAAAACAAACAAGACAAGCAAAAAAAAACAAGACAAACAAGACAAACAAGACAAACAAGTCAAACAAGTCAAACAAGTCAAACAAGACAAACCAGACAAACAAGACAAACAAGACAAACAAGGCAAACAAGACAAACAAGACAAACAAGACAAACAAGACCAACAAGACAAACAAGACAAACAAGACAAACAAGGCAAACAAGACAAACAAGACAAACAAGACAAACAAGACAAACAAGACAAACAAGAAAAACAAGACAAAAAAGACAAACAAGACAAAAAAGACAAACAAGACAAACAAGACAAACAAGACAAACAAGAAAAACAAGACAAACAAGACAAGCAAGTCAAACAAGAGAAACAAGACAAGCAAGACAAACAAGGCAATCAAGACAAACAAGATAAACAAGACAAACAAGACGAACAAACCAAACAAGACAAACATGACAAACCAAACAATCAAGACATACAAGACAAACAAGACATACAAGACAAACAAGACAAACAAGACAAACAAGACAAACAAGACAAACACGAAAAGCAAGTCAAACAAGAAAAACAAGACAAACAAACCAAATAAGACAACAAATGAAACATATAAGGCAAACAGAGAAACAAATCAATCAATGAAACCATTATATCTTAACAGACTTGTTTAGTATTTGCTGATATTTCTTTTCATAGCGGAAAAATTTTCTTGACATTGAAAACCTTTGATGTATCAAACAAGACAGTGAAGAAAATCTTGGCAATGGAGACGATAGACAATCAACTCATTTAAGACAGTCTAGTGATCAAAAAATAAAGACGACTCTATTCTTTTAAATTTCTAATCCAAATAGTTCCTCTCAAAATATCCACCCACTTATGGATTGTGCTTGTAGTTTTTTAATTTCTTCTGAAGCAGTCTTGATATACACTTGATTGTTGCATGTGTGTGCTTGTATATGTACGCAAGCATTGGCATGTGCGTGTCGACACTTGTGTTACTTTTCGTTTTTTATTTCTTTGCATTATCATTTAACTTCAAGTTTCTATTGCTGCAAACATTTTGTTTGCAAACTACGAGTATCCTTACTACTTTTCTGAATTTATTGCTTAGTCATTGTTCAACATATCATTGTATGTATTTGTGTGCACAGTGCTAAGAATTTCGCACAATCATGCTAACTGCCAGCGTACTCGTACGAGTATTTGCAGCAAATGCTGTTTCACACTTATTTTGATTTTTCAATACTTAGTCTGCTTTTAGGCATATCATACTCATATGCTTGCTTGCATGTGCATGTGTATGTATGTGTGTAGCGCTTTATTTATAGTCCTCAACTTGACAATTTATTACGCCTCGGCTGAGTGAGCTCTTGTTGTTGGTTTGGTTAGTTGTTTTATTTTTTTTTCACTTTCCTTTTTTTTTCTATTACTTTTTGCTGCATGCAGCAAGTTTTCATTCAAGCTTTGAATTTTGGCAGTGATTTTCTACAAACGAAGCAGCAGCTTGCCACAGACTTGACTGCTTCTTTTTCTTTTTCGAGTTAATTAATTTTTCTACTTTCCAACTTAAGTTGAGACATACATATCTACTGTCATGTATGTGTGTGTGTGTGCTGTGAGAACTGCTTAAATGTATTCATATGTGATAAGATAATTATTTCTAGTGCATACTTTTAGGCAGGCTATAGAAAAGATTTATTGAGCAATTAAAAGAAAGTAAAGAATTTCCCTTTAAGTAAAATTGACAGCAATAACGAACAGCAGCAAATTGAATAAAATAAATTATATGCTAATATTGATATATTGCAATTATCTCAAAATGATTTCATTTACAAAGTGTTTTAAGCATGAGAAAATATCTTGTGTGGCGTCGTTTTTCCTGTTCATAACTTATTGCCATTGTATACTTAATTAAGTGTCGAAAAATTGAGTTTAAAATGAATTTTAAATAAAAAATTTAAATTTTAAGTAAAAAATGTAAAATTATTGTAAAATATTTTGAACGAAATTGAATTCTTAGAATAAAACAAATTTGTAAGGCACTTGATACTAAACAAAACACTAAGTGCCAAGTGGACAAGTTTTTGATATCAGCTTTTATGTCATGGTGACTTTTGATCAAAAATCTAAATGATATTTAATGTTAACATAATTTCATCTCTTTCTGTAGTGGTCTTCATAACTAAAACAGTATAATAGCACCGTAAAATAATTTTATAAAGAAATAATTATTCAATTCCTAAGCTGCTTAAGTTTGTTCTCATTTCTTTGTTAAAAACCATTACTCCAAAACAATGGAAAACAGCAAAAATTCCTTCTAGCAGCATTGTTAATTAAAAAATTAAACGAAATATCAAAAATTCCCTACAAAAAAAAGTTAAAAAAATAAATAAAAGATATAAAAGATTATTACCTAAAGGAAACTACGTTATAAGCTGAATAGAAACAACAACGGCACAACAGAAATAAAGTAAAAAATTAAATAAAAATATCAGCAGCAAACAATTTACAAACAATGACGAAGCAGGCAGTGGCAACAATATAAAATTGTTGCAACTGCTGTGAGTTCACTTGGCACTTTAGCAAAAAAAAAAAACGAAATTTTCGTCAACTCATAAAAATGGCAAAAATTCACATTTTCATTTTTTAGTAGACGCGTTTTGCTAGGATTGTCTGTTGCTGTCGCTGTCTCTTTTTTTTTTTTCTTTGAAAAGTAGTCTGAGTGTGTAACTGTGTGCGCACCCCAGTGTCTGAGTGACTTTTATTCCCTTTTGTGTCAGCGTAATAACTTTGTCGCAAACATAACAGCAGCAGTGGCGTGTATAGCAGCAGCAGCAACAACAATCAAAATGGCAACATTGGCTAACACCATGGGTCGCTTTATTTTGTTGTTATATTGTCGCGTTTGCTGTTGGCTGTTTTTGTGCCTCAACGTTTTCCTCCTTTGACTCATGTTTTCTTTTTTTGTTTGATCATCATCATGACAACATGGCCAAAATTGCTTTGAGCATCATTTTACTATGAAAGAATTTTTGCGATTTTGGGAACAAAAAAATTTTTAATTTCTTAAAAGTCAATATGTAACACAACGCTTAAGGTTAATTTTTAGACGTGCAGCCAAAGTTAAAATATAAATATTTCTATAGAACTGGGAATATTTGTGGAAATTAAGGCAACATATGGTTCAAATTTTATATCGAGGCTGAGACATTAAAGTGAGAGTTTCTCGAGAATTTTTCTTTGAGAAAGAAACATAATAATCATGAGACATAATTTTTATAAAAATTTATATCAGTAAAATCATTCCGATATGTAAGTCTAGTGGTTGAAGCAAAAAAAAAGCAAATATTTCTTATTAGAAAATCGAGAGTGCTCGATCGAAACTAAGGTCAAAAAGTTTTATATTGATAGAAAGTCTGAAAAAATATATCAAAAGACTTTTTGTATGAATAACAATTGTACTGATACTTTTAAATCAAAAGTCTCAACAAATGTTTGCAATTAATATTAAAAACAAAAGTGCTCCTTCAAATAAAAAGTTTTCAGAGCTATGTCTTATAAATACCAACAATTTTGTATTGATAGAAAGTCTGAAAAAATATATCAAAAGTCTTTTTTGCATGAATGATAATTGTACTGAGATTTTTAAGTCAAACAAAAATTTGCAATTAATATTAAAAACAAAAATTCTCCTTCAAATAAAAATTTTTCAGAGCCATGCCTTATAAATACCAACATGCGGCCATAAATCAAAAGCTGAGTTTTCATAGGAAATTCAATGCTTATTGCACTAACTTTATTGAGTAGTCTTAAAATTATATCGAAACCGATTTATTAAGACTCAGACATATTAAAGATGTTTGAAAATTAAAAATTTTAAATCATTTATGTGAACAAGAATACGAGCACAGATTTTCGTTACATTAAAAAACTCTGCCAATACAGCTATATTCCTTAAAATACTACAATATAACCATGCATTTGATATTCGTATACATAATAATACACCAAATTTTGTCCCGAAAACAGAATATATTTTTACATTTATTTTTATAAGTCAAAAAAAAAAAATAATTTTTAATTACAAAAATCGCTAAACAAAACTTAAGACCCTAAAACTGATGGACAAAATTTAAGACCCTAAAATTGCAACAACACTCAACAGCCATGAACCAAAATTGAATTTCTTGTAGGTCACTCAATACATAATATATTTAAATATGGAAGAAGGCTTTAAGGTATATCGCCTGTGAAGTATTGAATCTCAAACTTCTCTTTCAAAGCAAAAACTTTAAATATCATATAAATATGGTACTAAAACATAAGCGTTTATGATTGAAGCAAATATAATATCTTTGATTTTTTTCTTAAAAGTATTTATTTTCAAAACATTTGTGGCATATTTTTTAAAATTTTGTATCTTCAATTCTGTTTATGGGTAAAAATAAGACTTACTTATAATTTCAGTTGAGTTTTCAACAATCCTTAAACAGAGATCTATGAAATTTTCAATTATTGCACAACGAAACTGCGTTAACTAAACACAAAACATTTAAGCTTACTCACTTAGACTTCAAAAACCTCGAGTAAAAGCAAAATCTCTACGTGTTCCACTTTCCTTCTTTTTTTTCCACTGTGCTTCGTCACTGCTGCTGCTATCATTATTACCATGCCCAATTTATACTCCAAAGGCAACAGAGTCAAAACTGCAACTATTTTTAGCTAGCTCGTTGACAATAGTCACATCTATTTGGCTGCTATTTTGACTTTGGCTTTTTGTCAAAAAATTATTCAAACAAATTTGTTTCATTCAAAGCAATAAAAAAAATCAGCCGAAAGATAAAAAATAAAACCAGAGCAGCATATTTTTAAATGCCTGCAAAGGATAACACGTTTAAATGGATTTGCGAAATGGCAGCCATTCACGATGTCTGTTTAGTTGTATATTGGTAGCTTTATGACATGAGCTACTGTCAAAATCAGAGAAGGCACTCAATGGTTACAGTGTTGCAATAATACAACGCTGTAGGGCTAAAAGTCACCAATGTTTTTAAGTAAACTAAAAAGTATGCCAAAAATTTTAAATTGCCAATTTCTGTCATATTTTTTGTTGAAATTTTTTATATAAAAGTAGCACAAAAAGTTTAGTGTTTATATTGTGCCAAAAGATGTTTTAATTTTTTTTCTTACTTAGTTGTGCGCTAATTTAATGTCATAAAGTCAATTTTACAATTTAAATTTTGTTCCACTTAACTAGATGTGTGAGAAACATTTAATTTTTTTCACTCGCAAATTGTTACTCATACGTCATGTGTTGTAAAGTGCATTCTGCTTTGTATTGCGTTTACTAAAACAAATTGTTTACGGCTTTATTGGTGTTATTTTTAAGTGCTCTGTTTTAAAGTGCTTTATATAAGTAAATTAAGTGTTGTTTAGCATAAAAGCACTGCACGAAAGTTATGATTTTCAGTAATAGAAAATTTGTCAAATGAAATTATAATTTGGTTTTGGGCTTAGTATTTGTATTTAAAAAATAGAGCTCTTCTTTTAATGGATTATTTTTATTGATATTCAATTGCCATGTTAGAACCTTAATTTAAGTAGCTTTACATGAGACAAGGATTTATTATTTGTATCGACTATAAATATAAGAAAATATTTCTTAAAAGAAAAAAAAAGATCTCAAAGTGTACATTAAATGGCAGTCTGAATATAATGTGATTTATTTATTTTACTACGAAAAAATATCTGTTATAGAAAATATGTTTTACTCAAAACTTTGTATATCATATTAAACAAATTTTTAAAAAGCATAAGCTGTACAAGCAACTAATTAGAGAATTGATAAAAAATCGCAGTGACTTAAAATAAAATTTGATTTTATTTTATTTATTATGTTAATATTGAACACTTTGCTTCAGAACACGCTCAGCACTTACCGGCCACAACTTAAATCTTAATATTTTTGAAAAACAGGCTCTGCGGAACAAATCTTGTTAGAAGATATAGGGTAAAATTGCATCGGTGCTAAGATATTTAATTTTGATATAAAGCTATTAATTCTTTTTTAATTTTTTAGTGAAGACACAATATTTTTTTTCTGTAATAGAAAATATTTTTTGCTCAAACTCCATATATCATATAAAACAGATTTTTAAAAAGTATAATTTGAACAAATAACTAGTTAGAGCATTGATGAAATATCGTAGTGATTTAAAATGAAAAGTTTCAACTAAACTGTTTGAGGTCAGTATTGAACACTAAGCTTCAAAACACACTCAACACTTAGCAGCCATAATATATATCTTAATATTTTTGAAAAACAGTCTCTTGGAAACAAATCTTGCCAGTAGATATAGGTCATAAGTAGCATCGGTGCTAAGATATTTTATTTTGATATAAAGTTAATATTTTTCTTTATTTTTTAAATAAAGACATACAATATTTTACAGCTGAAATCATACTATTGAACTTTTTTAGACGAAATCTTTGAAAAACAAATAAAAGTTATACTCTTCAGGTTTCCACTTAAGAAAGCTGTTTTACATGTTAACTCAAAAGATTGGACCAAAACAAATTCAATACATTCATCAAGTTTTAATTGCTTAGAAAACATTTAATTTTTTTCAAAATAAATGTAAGTGTGAAACAAAAACTGCATAAAATAAATCAGAACATGATCTATGAGTATGTACATTTTAAAATACACACTAGGGTGGGTTATAAAATCATTTTAATCGAATTGTTATTGTGACAAGATTTTGCCAAATAGACAAAATAATGGAGTTGTAAAATATTTTCTTCTCTGCTTGTGTCCCTTAGCAGCTCACGGTGCGTTGGGCTTGCAAGAACTTTTCATAAAATTTCAAATTCGAGGCTCGGGCCGAAGACGTCATCATTCGTTTTTAATGTTCAGGTTTCTTTGGCAACCTTTATGGCTTTATACAATTCACTACTTAAATTCGAAAAAGCATTTTCATTACCCACCTTATTGCATACATATGCAAACGATTGCTTCCTTTCAAATAAATTTAACATAAACTCAAGCCGTCGTACGTACATAGTTGGTATTTGTTATGACATGTGACTTATATTGCCATCATCTGTCATTTTAACACACTCATATATATGCAAATATAATATGAACATGGCAGATTTTTGTTAGAAAACATAGACATAGGTATATGAAATTTATAACATATACGTTGGAAAACGAGTAATATACAATAAAGAGACGTACACATATACATGCGTTTAGAAATGCACATAACATCTAGTATAAATATACAAATAAATTGTTCAAAGGTTTCAAAAACACAAAAAGGAAAGCAGCTGTCATATTGCGCTCATATTTTAACGTACACAGCCATGTTATGAAGTACTTAGGTATGTGAAATAACCCAGTGGAAATTTTCTATTATTTTTTTTTTATAAAAGTTACACTGAATCTCAAAGTAACTATGTAGCCCAAGTTCCTTTTTTGCTAGGATACATATGATGCTACAATTTTCAGCAAAGTAATTTAAAATGTTGCGTGGGCTCAAATGCCCGTAGCAATTAGATGTACAATATATTTTCAAAATTTAAATTACACTTGACAAGACCCTTTTCTCTAACAATCATTGCAACATGTGTGGAAAACTTGTACTTCAGCAACAGTCAATTGCCAACATGTGACTAAAAGTTAGGTAATAATAAATTTTTATGGAAAACTACAACACGAGCTTATGTAAATTTTCTTGGAAACTTTAAGATAAAGAACTTTTTTGTATGACGAAACCGTAGCAATTTGTTAACTAGCATATGAGAAACTTTTGTTATTCCTGTACTATAGCAGATAAGAGAAGTAACTTGAAACAATAAACTTGATTGCAGAAGAATTTTTTTTATTGTACCTAGTAGTTACTGCTCTATGTTATAGATTTATTTTTGGTTCAACAAAAACTGGATTTTATTGCAGTGTAAGCTTAAAAAAAAATAATATAAATAATATTATGATATCGCTCATTTTGCTTAATGCGATTTAAAGTCATTACTTATGCTAGCAATGACGTATGTGTAACTTTACCTTACGCTGTTGTAACTACTAGTTTTCAATCTGTAAAGATTTAAACTTCGGTTAAATAAACACTTCAAATTTTTATTTCATTACATGCTGCTTTAATAAACGACTGTTATTCGTTTGCTAATTTTGCCTTACATGGCGTATGAGTGACATTTAATTAAAGCTATACCATAATATAAAGTCTGAAACTGCGAAGGAGCAACTTGATTGTTAAAGAGTTATTTTGGTGTAAACGTTATTTTTTTAGTTTGGAGTTAGGACTATTGCTAAGGGTCTGAAAGGCCAGTCTATTCCCAGCTTTTTGCTGTAATTTCATGTTTAACGTATACGTGCATTTCTACAGAAATTGTCATTTTAGCCGGCCACGTTTTCGATTTTTTTTTTTCAGCACACTTTACAACCATGTTTTTTGTTCAAGTTAAGACTATTTTCAATTAATATTCAAGGTGGAATAATTAAAATTCAAAGACTTATAGTTTTTATGTAACTTTTTATATAAGATTTCATGTTTTTTTTTTTTATTGCAATTTTAGCTATGTCTTCCTTTGAATTTTAATGGTTTCACCTAGAATATTTATTCAAGATAGTCTTCGACTTAAGAAAAACCATAGTTGAAGGGTGTGGCTCAAAAAAAAAATCGAAACCATGCGAAATTGTCATTTTATCCCGTCCATGATATCAATTTTTTTAGCACACTCTTCAACCATGGTCTTGAATTAATAATACATGATTACATGAAAAAGTACAAATACCATATAAGTACTACCAGAACGCTAATTTTTTTGCAGCTTTGAACTGGCAATGCCTACTCCAAAAAAATAGAGTAATATCTGAACAATTGCATATTTAAACAACGTTCACAATAGCATTGCTAATAAAATTTATTTATATCACATGCTTACAAAAATGGGATTTTATTAACAAAAGTAAATTTAAAAAAAAAATATGAAAACATCAACAATAAATAACTGAAAAAATTCAAAAAAAAATAATTAATATATAAGTAATTATGTATGACCGCAACATAAGCGGCAATTAATTTTAAAATTAAATGCAAACACGAGTTATGTGTATAAACAATAGCTAAAAACACACATGATAAAAAACTGAAAAAAAAAACAATTACAAACATATACAGCAACACGCTTATCTATATGTGTGTGTAAAAAATAATGTAAACAAATAAATATTTGCGCAACACCCTAAAAGCATGCAACAGCATTTTATTATTTGTTTATTTATGGCACAGCCACTGATAAGTCAAACAAATAAGCAACATTTTAGCAACAAATGACGCTATATATGCGGGTTACATGGGTTAAGGCAATAAAAATAAATAAAATAAAATGCGCAGTAGGCATTTTCGAAAGAGTAAGGGTTTTAATTTATTGATTTTTGTAAAAGAAAAAAATAAAAATTATTTAATGACAAGTGTCCTTCTAATTCGAAACACTTTTTTTTAAATTTCTTTTTTTAAAAACATTGCAATTACTCATAGTTGCTGAAATTCCATCCCTTTCAAGTGTAAAATTTCTTTATTTGATAAAAAAAATTATGCATACTTACAAACAACATACCTTTGTTAATGTCAGCAAATATTTCTTTACACGTTGTTACTCGCAAACTAATGAGCAAAGTAAGCCCTCCTTAGATTACACATAATTCAATGCACATTCTATTTTTTAATTTATTCCAAAAAAAAGAACTTGCATGTATACCTTCGCTGCAGCATTGACTACAAAAATGTTAAGCAAAATCCAATAGAGTTGAATTTTTTTTTTTATTTTCCTACTTCGTTAAGAAATGCTCGAGGTCAAAGTTGAGCTCTTACACGTTTTGCAGCAACGACATTCAAGTTGATGGCACTAATGAAAAATGTCAAGCTAGGGGTAACAGCTGCAAGGTGTTATAGCATGCAATGCAATGCATTTGAGTTGGTGTGATTGTTCACGTGTTGCTGCTGCAAAATAGCACAAATAATGATCTTTGAAAATAAAACGTTAAGTACTCTGTTCTTTTATTTCAAGGTTGCACTTTAATGAAAGCAAGTAATTATATATGGAGGAAAACGTACATACAAACACAGCTATGTACATGTGCAATTAATATTAAGTTTCCATTAGAGCGTTTTGAACTTTGATATTATGTCAAAGGTCACAAAATTCATATATAGTATATTGTTGACTTTTAAAGGACTATTTGAATTAAAAAGTTAAGAAGAGAGTAACGAAGAGAAAATAATTTACTAAAAATTAATATAAAAGTAGAAAATTATAAGCCATTTTGAGTATAAGATTTCAAAAGTTATTTCAGTAAAATTTTGTAAAATTTATGTACTAAAAAATTTAATCAAATCGAAATTGTTATTTTACCTCGACCATGGCTTCGATTTTTTTTAATTTTTTTTTTTGTTGAGCAGACTCTTCAAACATGGTTTTTCTTGAAGTTAAGAATATCTTTAATTAATATTCAAGGAGGAACAATTAAAATTCAAAGGGAGACATAGTTAAAATTGCATTTAAGTTAAAAAAAAAACATGAAAAGTTACATACAAAGTTAAATAAAAAAATAGCTATCTGAATTTCAATTGAACAACCTTGAATATTAATTCAAGACAGCCTTAGCTTCAAGAAAAACTATGGCTGAACGATGTAATCCAAAAAAAAAAAAAACGAGGCCAGCTAAAAGGCCAAATCTGATGGATTTGCAGATATAACAGGTGATTTCTTTGCTATTTGTTTATTCAGTATAAATTTTTTGAAACTTAACGCGTAATTCCTTACTCGTTAGTAACAAAAGTGCTAGATAAGGCTTACCATTTTTTATGAAAAGACTTACAAACGAACAGCGCCTGTAAATTATTGAATTTTATTATCAAAATTTGTGATCTATAAGAAATGTATTTCTCCAAATTTTTAACGAAAAATTTTCTTCAACGTCGAACATAATTTTTGACTCATTGGGATTCAACAAATAGAATTGCCGAATGAGGTCTAAAAAGCAGCCAGAGGCAGCTCAAAAGCTACCAATGCACCCTGAGAAATGCAATGTTTGGTGCGATTACTGTCAATGAGATTACCGACTTTTTTCTTGCTCAAAATGTAAGAACTGGACTTGGATGACATGTGGTTTCAACTAGACGGTGTCAAATGCTACACAGCACTCGATACCATGGAACTATTGAGATGCGAATTTGGTGAGCTATTAATCTCATGATAATACAATTTGACCACACTGGACTATTTTTTGTGAAACAACGTTAAGTCTCTCGTGCACAAAGACAAGCCAGCCACAATGGCAGCCCTGGAAGACAACATCACAGCTGCCATTTGTGAGATACTTGCCGAACTGCTGCAAAAAGTTGCTGATTGATGAATTACCTCAGGCAAAGCCGTGGGCAATATTTATATTAAATAACCTTAAAAAAATAAATGGCAAAAATAGATGTATCACTTTAAATAAATATTTTATTAAGTTTTGCAAAGCTTTTGCTTTTTTTTAATGCTCAAAAACCAAATGCTTAAAAAATCACCTTTTATAAGTAAGCGAAGGCAAAAAAGTTCCGTCTCCTGTCAACTGTCATAACACAACATAATCGCATGATTTGTTTAAAATTTTTTCTGGATAGGTTATGCTGAAAGTATGTTTTTTTTTTCAATAGCAGGCAGCACCACGCCACTTACAGAGAAATATGATTACACGGCTAAACTAATAGGCCGATTTTGATGAAGTTTGATGTAGAGATAGATTGAGCCAGAAAAAAGGAATTGAAAATTCTTTGTTTTTTTTTTAGAAGGCGTGGCACCGCCTTGAATAGGAAAACAAGATTCCATGACTATACTAATAGAACAATTTTGATAAAATCTGATTAGAGTTTACGCTAAAGAAAGATATTTGTTTTAAGTGGGCAGTGTTACGCCCCTAACCAGAAAATATGTTTTCACAGCTGAACTAACTGAAGGATTTTGTTGAAATTTGGTATGGATATAGATTGAACCCTGAAGTGGGGTTGGGTTCAAGTAGGCGGTGCCACGCCCATAACATAAATTTAGATTTACACAGCTAGACAAACGGACCTACATATGCGTATGTATGAAAAGATAAACTCAAGCCTAAGGAAGGACATTAAACTTTAGTTTTGAGTTGGTCGGCTCTTTTCCAGAAAATGTGTTTTTAACGTGATAAAAGGTTTTTTTCTTTTAAGTAGGCAGTGCCACACCTACACGAAAAATTTTTTCAAAGCCAAAAAAATGGGCCAACTTTGATGAAATTTGGTATGGAGACTGAGACTGAGCACTAGAAATCTAACATAGATAAGACTGCGACAACATAAAACTTTTATTTTTTGGGGGCGATGACCTTTAAAAAGTAATATAGTACTGAACTCTATTGAAGTGTCACTATACTGGCATTTTTGCATATTTGAAAATGATTCATATTTCTGTGAAAAAAAAAAACCAAATTCATTTAATAGCAAACCTAAAAATATCAGCAAATATTTTCATCCACTTAAATTGATTTACTGCTCAAAACATTTCGAGATTTCTGTTATCCTGACAATGGTTTTGTTTACACAAGCATAGCGTAACACTTACACACATGCACAGCATAAAGTAAGCGCCTTGTTGCCGAAAGCAACAACAAATGTAATAACAAAAAATTGTGGCACTGACCAGCAACGAGGAAGCCAAACAATACTCCATGGATTGAGACAAAAATAAATAAATAAAACATTCATATATTTTTCCAAAAATTCTTATTCATCTCTATCTGGCTGCTATCGACTATTGTCGTTTACTTCCGCTTACTAACGGTCTTATTTTCTTTACTAAAACTGTGCGCGTATTTTGCTGTATTATATTGACTGTTTTTTTTCTCGGACAGTGTATTTATGAGATTTCTGATTTTTTTTTTTATTACTTTTCAGCTCGTATTATTGCGCTTGTTATCCCGGATTCAGTGGCACAGATTGTGGTCGTGGTCCATTGTGTGAGGATCCGCATACAAATGTCTGTCAAAATGGTGGCACATGCAAGTAAGTATTTTGAATTTTATTCAAAAGTTGTACTACGAAATATTGAACATTAAGTTTTTTAGTATTAATATCAATCATACGACATGTAGCGCTGAAATTTTAGTGTTTTGGAAGTTTGTAGCATATGAAATAAGTTTGATTAAAAAATGTTGGTGATTGTGGCAAGTTTTTCCATTGAAAAAAAGATTTAAAAAAAAAATTCTAAATAAAAATATAAGCTGATCAAATTAATCAAAGAAGACAAAAAACAAATTTTGAAATTTCAGGATTTTACAACTATTTTTTTTTCGCTACAATTGATAGATTTATAAAGAAGAGTACGAAATCTTGATTTTGTTATTTTAATTTTTGAAAGAAAAATTTAGTTAGCGTTCATATTAGAAACTTATTTTGTAAGCATCAGGATAATTTCTTTATTTTTAGTTATGTTTGCAGTGACATCTACATTTTATCTTTGAGCGGCCATTATTCAATTTTAATATTTTCGCTGTGTACACTGTGATAGGTAATAGTAAGAAAACCTATTTAGTCTTTGGTACATCGGAGTAATGATATCGGCTTACGATAATTTTTATTTTTTGTTATTTTGTATGAGAAACATTAAATTATGATGCAGCACAAATCCTCTGTTTAAAAATTCCTTTCACAGATTGCATAGAATTGAGTATATAAAACAACTAAACTCATTTCACTACGCAAGTATGTAGGCTAAATGTCGGAAGCTTTTTCTCAACAAGTAGCACTTACTGATTTTTTATTGGGATTTTGTTTCAGCAATTTGAAAAAAATTTTAGAAAAATATTTTTCTTATAAGCTTCGGGACTTATTTTATATTTTAATGCAAACGTGTCAGTGCAATTTAAAACTTTCTAAAAACGGAGTTTTTTCTTAAATTTAAATTCAAGCCTCCACTATCTCCATTATGGAGTGGCCAATGCACAAATTTTACACTTTTGTGGGGCAGCTAGTTATTAACAAAAATATAAAAGGCAGATAAGCTGTATATTACATCGGAGCAATGTTATCGTTGCCTAAGGCTCGTATTGATGACTTTGGCACATAAGTAACTCTTAATTTTAATAGAGCATAAGGATTCCTACACTGAAAATTAATTTCAAAAATCTTATAAAATAGTGTTAATTGCCATCTATATTTGTCATCTATGTAATATAATATATTTGAAGAGGGACAGTGCGGGATGCAATTTTTTTCCAATTAGATGCGGTGCCACGCCGCTAAGATAAAAACACATATCAATGTATCAATGGCTCAACAAATGTACCAATTTTGATGAAATTTGGTACAAGGATATACTGCAACCTAAGGCAGAGCATTATATGTGTTCTTTTAGTGGGCGTGGCACCACCCCCTATAAGAAAAAATTCAGCTGCGGCTGAACTGCTATACTGATTTTGATGAAATTTGGTATGGTTTGATTCTTGAATAAAGATATTACTTTTAAAGTGAGTGGTGTCAGGCCTCTTACCAGAATATATGTTCATACAGCTATGCTAATAAACTGAATGAACTCTAAGCAAAGGAATTTTTTAAGTAGGTGATTTCACGCCCATAAAATGAAATGTGTTTTTTTTAGCTAAACCAATGAATTAATTTTTTTGAAATGTGGTAAAGCGATGGTTTGAACCCAAAAAAAGGGAAAAAGATGGGGATAAGATATGATGTCACGAATTCTATTTTTAGAAGCGATGACATTTAATCAGTTAAAGCGTAACTGAACTGTTTTGTATTGTCAATTTAATAATTGAATTTGAGCCAGTAGTTTTTAGTAAAATTTTCTATTAAATAAATACTAAAAGTACAACAATATTTAAGTATTTTCTAAAATAAATACTTTAAATTTTAATTGTAAATTGGTAAAAATGTTTTTTATTATTATTTTATTATTAACATTAAACCTTTTCCCTTTTCTTTTTTGTTTTTCTTTTGAGCCATAAAGCAAACACCCTCATTGTGAAATTTTACTCTGCCTTATCATTAACTTTAAGCTTACACTCGAATGCATACAATTTTGCTGACATTCCACAACTTACCACAATGATTTTTCACTTATTGTGAAATATGGCATGCAGCCTGAGTGCCGCAAATATGCTTTTATTTTGCTTTATAATAACATCAAATAAATTTATTGGAAAAATTTATTGAAAGCATATAGAATGTGTTGATTTTAAAGCAATACCTCCACTGCTTTCATTTCTTCTCATAAAGGGATTGCTTACTATATAGTTGAGAGCAATGGCACTGAAGTAATACCATGATTTGATGCTGAAGAATTTCATCACATTCATACCTTATATTAATTTTTGCTTATATGGCGCTGTCACTATGTGACTCTATATTTTTGAGTTATAATATAAAGTGTAATTCTGAAAATTTTGTAAGCAAATGAAATTTTTTTACATAAAATATTTTAAATTTTTTGCAATTGACTTTAATTTCCAATATTCCTACAATACTCTTTACAAAATCATGAAATATACCTTCATCATAAAATCAACACACACTTGCGGTAGCTGCTAAATTGTGTCGTATGTCAAACTGTCAGTTGACACGTACACACATACATTTGCATCAGCATCGTGTCCCAAATACTCCAGACACAATTCCCTACCATATCATTTACAATTTGTCGTTGTCATTACCTACGAAAGTTTCTTATTTTACCTGCACAGCCTACATTGCCACATACTATTTACTGCATGCCTTTGGGGATTGAATTATTGCTACTATTGATTTCATTATTATGATTTCAAATTGAACTGAGGTGGCCAATTGGTATTTGTACACTTGGCTTGCGAAAACTTGGCCTACTAAAGAGAATTCTAATGATGCTGCTTCCTGTGCACACTTTTGGCATAGTGTATGCCTCTTTTCTACTGTGCTCTATTGGGCTGATTGCTTGGTAAATAGCAGTAACAGAGCAACAATTTGGCTTATTATGCGTTTGCAAATGAAATTATAAATTAATACGTTCGCACATATGAAATTTTGGTACAACTGCTGGTGAAAATCTTAATAAATGAAGTTATATTCGTAATAGGAAACTTAAACTATTTTGGTTAGGTTCTTATGGTATTCGTTTGAATTGAAGGTAATCAAGTTTCAAGACATTTGTTGTTCGGATTCTTGTGATAACACTTGTGACTTTGCAAAAGTTCATAAGACTAAGATGCACATTTTTTTTTACTACATCAATATTTGACAATTTAAGGTTTTTCAATTTATTTTAATAAATAAATATAAGAAAAATAGAAAACTCAAGCTGCTCATATTATAGCCATGAGTTTTTTTCCTCAACTATTAAATGCATCAAACTTTTTTACTTCAGAATCACAATTTTTGCTCACCTTAAGACACCTACCTATGTTACGTTTACATCACCAATAAGCAGGAGTAGCGAAGGACAGTCAAGTTCACATAAAAATTGAATTGATACTGTGCACCTCAAACATTTTAAATAGCAAAAACCATAGTTGAAACACTACAAATGTCATAAATTATAATAAATTTATTTTGAACACCATAAGACCAAAGTAAAACAAGCTAGACGTATACTTCATAACTAAAAATTTTTCAATCTATCCCTAAGTATACACTATAATGCGCTACATGAAAATTAAAAATTGGAAACCTTACAAATGTTCAAAACGAAAAGTCAAAAAGCCACCAAAAAAAGCTACAAAAAATAATCAAAAATGAATATTTTGTAAAAATGCACTCTCTTATAAGCCTCTCGAATAAAATAAATAAATACTTACACCAAAAAAATGTCCTGACTTTTAACCCTTTCAGCACCGAATTAAAATGGGAGGAACAAGAATATTTGAGTTCAAGCTCTTATTATTATGATCACAAAGGTTAACTGATATAAAGTTTTATGTCATCGGTATTCCTTACTGAAAACAGAACTGCCGATAAGACAAAAGCAAAGCAAATCGCTGAAGAATTAACAAAACGGTGATTCAAATGTGAAAATTTACCGCCTTTCTTTACTTTGCCTTTTTATAAAAATGAGTCAATAAAACACTACATTTTCATTTCCAGATGTACATTTCGGTGTATTAAACACCATCATCAGTGGTCATTTTTATTTCTAAATACAAAAAACATTAAATATCTATTTTAAATACATAAAAACATTTATACATACATACAAATTGTTCAACTTTTCAGACAAAAATATTTAATTTTAAATTTTAGCTTACAACAGCTCCTCTTAGTGTGCCATGAATCTTAAAACAAAAACCAAAACATAAACTTTGAACTTTGTAAAAGCTTTACGCTTTATGTTTTATTTTCTTTTATTAAATTAAAAAGAGATGACCTGATCGGTGCATCCATCGTATTCATCATGATTTTATTGTTCTTATGCATATGAATGCTTTCATATGCGTCTAAGCTTTCTTCTTTTTGCACTTGCTTTATTAATTTTAAATTTTTTATTGATATGTTGTGGTTATTTTCTAACGCATGTAAAGCAATAGCTGACTTATTAGGCCTAACATATTTGATATGCGAAAAATGTTCGTTGAACCTCGTCTCTATGTTTCGTTTTGTTTGCCCTACGTATTTTTGTACACAATGAGTGCAATTGACTTCATATATGCCAGCTTTCTTGTTATCATCTGTCTTGTCTTTCGTTGTTCCTAGTTTATGTTTGAGTTTATCGTTTGATACAAAAACCAAGTCAATGTTTTGCTTTTTGAAAATGCGCTTTAATTTATTTGTTATTGCAGGCGCAAAATGTATTTTTATGCGCTTATTCGATTTTGTTTCTTGAGCTGAAGTTAATGTTGTAAAATCTTGTTTTCTCGATAATTTGGATTGTTTTTCAACCATCCTCGTTATGATTTCTCCTTCGTAACCATTTAACTCCGCAACATATTTGATGTACTCAAGTTCTTCCATGTAACTTTTAACACTAAGCGGCAATTTACAAAGCCTAAAAACCATACTATTGAATGCAGCTCTTTTATATTGCATAGGACAAAAAGAATCACTTGGGATATACCGCGGAATATTTGTAGGTTTCCTGTAAATTGCAAAGGACAATTTGTTATTTGCCATTCTAGTAATCATTACATCCAGAAAAGGTAGTTTTTTCTCGTTCTCCATTTCGCTTGTAAATTTAATTGTAGAATATTTAGAATTTAAAATAGTTAAAATATCATTAACTTTATTTTTGTGAACCACGGCAAAAATGTCATCTACATATCGGAACCATACTCTTGGAAGATTACCTTCTAGTTCTAAATCACATTCAAATGAAGACAGAAATAGTTCCGCTAAAAAGGGTGATAGCGAATTTCCCATCGCAGTGCCTTCAACTATTTTAAAAAATTTGTTAGAAAACTGAAAACAGTTGTGGTTCATGCATAATTTAGCAGCTTCTAAATAGATTTGTTTCTTTTCACAATTCCATTCTCTTTCATTTAGCCATACTTTTAGTAACTTCAACGTTTTATCTATTGGTATGCTAGGAAACAAAGCCACAACATCAAAAGAAATCAAAATTTCGCCTTCTTTTAAAACGACATTCTTGATTTTATCAACGAATTCGAATGTATTTTTCACGCTATATTTAAACCCGTTTTTATATTTTTTAAATTCAGCTACTAACCACTTAGAAACTTTTTCCGTCGGGGAATTAATGTTTGAAATTATGGGTCTCATTTTTAGAATGGGCTTATGAGTCTTTGGTAGACCATACATTTTTGGAATCGAAGGATTTGAAACTAACAACTTGAACTTAATTTTTGGTCCGAAAACTTTTGATAGTTGAATAGTTTTTAATAAAGCAGTTGATTCTTTGATCATAGTTGGTAATGGAGTTTTATTTAACTCAATGACATTGCTGGCAGACGTTATTTCGCTCATTTTATCCAAATAATGTGCCTTGTCCATTATAACCAAATCGCGTCCTTTATCAGACTTGATATATACACAATTTCTTTTTCTTAATTTCTGAATAATGATGGCTTCATGTGATTTTCTTAAGTGAAAAAGTTAATTCTCATTATAACTTTCGATATAATTTGACATTTATTGAATCTTCCACAGTTTTATTATTGTTTGACATTTTTTGAATTCAAACGATTCTTCATTACTTTATCATTAGTAGCAAACATAATTCAGGTTTTCGTTTTGAGCTTATGAAGTCGAAAAAAATATGCAAAGTGTTGTTAAAGTCGAAGAGTTATGAAAGATGTTGAAAATGTTGAAAAATTTTGAAAAAAACTGAACATTTTAAAAAATTCGAAGTTGAAAAATGCAGAAAAAGTTGTTAAAATATGAAATATATTGAAAAATATTGAAAAACTAGAAAATGTTGATAGAGGTTGAAAAATGTTGAAACTGAAACTTGGCTGAAAGAAACGATAAAATATACGAAAAATGTTCAATGAAGTTGAAAAACTCAAAAAAATTTGAAAGATGTTTAAAAGTCGGATAAATTTGAAAAATTATAATTAAAGTTGAAAATGAGAAAAAAAAGTTGAAAAATAAATTAAAAATGTTGAAATAGATTGAAAAATGTTGGAACACTTAAAAAAGTTTAACGAAAAGTCGGAAGCAAATTGGAAAATGTTGAAAAATGTTGAAAGAGGTTGAAAAACTCGAAAAAAAATGAATCCGGTTATGAAAATTGTGTTGAAATATTGAAAAACTCTGGTTTATTCAAATAAGTTGAAAGATGTTAAAAAATTCCAAAAGGAAAAAGGAAAATGTCAAAAAATGTTGAGATAGTCAATTAATAATGACATTTGGGGCATTTCAGGCGAAGCGGGCAATGAAAATAAAGTGAGGTCGTGAAATTTGTTTATATTCCGGTAAGTTGAACATCTAGTAGACATTAATTTGTACACATATTTTTTTTCGTATGAGGCTTAATTGCCGAGTTATGGGCTTCTGAAGAATTGACGAAATTTGAGTACCGTCATTTTTGAACGCTGTTATTGTAATCTAGAAATTTATAATAAAATATAAGCAATATTGATTTAACTAGTAAAAAAGATGTTCTTTTTAATTTTTTAGTTAAATCCGAATTTTAAATTTTTTTATTTATGGAAAACCGAAAATAAAAATTTTAAATCAAATTTTCAGTAACTTCGACATAATATTTTTTAAATATTTTATTTTTAAAAAAAGGCTTTATGTACATAGATGTTTCACAAAAAAAATTTAACGTGATCGCTATTAGTTAAGGAGATATATAAATTAAAGTACTTAAGAAAGTGCCACGTTCCATACAAAGTGCGGCACGTATACACTTCAATTCATATATCTCGTAAACTAAACTAAACTACCGGTATATTTCACGCTTTATTTTAAAGTTAAAATAAAAAAAAATAAAATATGTCGAAATTACTTCAATTCTGAGATGAAATGTTTACTTCCGGTTTCCCACAAGAAAAAAAAAAATCTAAATTTCCAATATGATTTCATAATTGAAAAGAGCAGTAAATTTCCTATTGAAATCAAAATGGTTCATATTTTACTGAAATTTTGTTAATTTCGAAAAACGGTTTCCGAAAAATCCATTTTTCGTATTTCGTCAAATTTTGGAAGTCCACAACTTGAAAACTAAACCTTATATAAAAAAAAAATTATGTGTTTACACCTTCTAGAAGTGCAATTAAGCCGAATATGGACAAATTTCTAAGTCTCATTTTTTTTGCATTGTCCGCTTCGCCTGAAATGCCCCATATATGACTACACCAGAATTGTATTAAAATTCAATACTGTCTAGATATTAAAATTATTTTTTAATACAAATTTGTATTAAAATTTCATACTCGTTTTTATTAAAATTAAAAAAAAATATATGTCGTATCCACTGGGATTCGAACCTGGTTCCCTTTCAATACAAGGGTTGCATGAAAATATTAACGACATCAGCCAACGTAGTATCATATTTAAGTTGGCTAAATGTAATACTTGCGATAGCATAAAATTAATTCCAAACGTTATAAAATATCGTTTTAATGTTTGAACTGTATTAGAATTTAATACAAAATGTATTACAAAATTTTGTAATATATTCAAAAGTATTGAATTTAATCAAAATTGTATTAAAAATCTTTGTAATACTTCGCTTGTATTACAATTTATTTCAAGATTTCTAACCGTTCAATATTAGATCCTTTAACAATAGTAGACAGATAGAAAATATTAAAATTTTATTTGTTTTTTGATACTTTAAAAAGTCTTGTACTGTTCTATCTGATGCTCTTTGATATTTTTCGATACTTTTCTCACTTTCTATGAGTATAATTTCAGTTAGACTTCAGTCGATTTTTAACACCTTTGATACTATTCAATACTCTCATCGTGGAAATGTTTGCTCGTGCAAGATATACACGAACCTTGGGGAGTGTTGAAGAGTATTGAAGGAACTCACTACTGATCGTGCTTATTGAAATAGTTTTTTTTTTTTTTGGAGGCTTATGCTTCATGAGGAGATACAGGGGACCAGAACTTAGATACTTTTAAAATTTGTGCGCAGCTTTCGTTCAAAATTTAAGAAATTGTCCTTTGTGAAACATTGAGAGAAAATTTTTTTTTTATATAATGCTTTCATTTTCTTGCTGCCATAATTTGGCAGTTATATTCAACGGAAGCCGCCACTCTAACCTAACCTTTTCAACGGAAACTATCTGACTGATTTCTGTATATTTCTATTTTATTTCGTTTGACAAATTTTCTCAATTTTATTGAGATATTTTCTGCTGTGTACAAACATTATTCAAACTCAATATATAATCAACTTCGAAGAAATTAAAAAGTTACGCTTACATGTTTACAATACTTACTTGTTTTCAATTCAAAGAAATTGTTGGCTTAGTACACAGAAATTTAATCTCCTTAATATATTATCTACGTATTTTAAAGCCTTTCAATTTCAAAAATTTCTTAAATAAAAAACTTCACTGGAAAAACATTTTGCTCAAGCAAAAGTTTTTGTACCAAGAAAAGCCCTTCAACTGAGTTACGTATTGCGTGTCTACAAAAACTTTTTCTTTATCCCTTATTGCAACCTCTTTATAAAAGTAAAAATGAAATGGCTTTTTATAGAAATTCTCAGACAGGTTTTTGGAATATTATCACTCATTCTTTTTTTTTTTTTTTGAATAACATCCTAGAGCACTTAAGCGTGTGTTTGTTTCATTTGTTACCAGCTTTAGCTCGAAATCGAGCAATCTCTTTCTGAGACATTGGCAGACAATCCAATCCATTGATCATGGTACGAGTGGTTGCAATCACATTCTGTTTTCATTATTGTTCATTACATTGAAGGTATTCACAAATGTTTCAGTATTAATTTCTTAGTTTATTTAATGAAAGAAAATGTTTCCATAGCATTTATTGTGTCTGTGCATTAGTAAAATTCATGATATATAATCAAATTCGAAGAAATACGGAAAAAAACTGGCACGTGTGTCATACTCACTTGTTTTCAATTCATAGAAAATATTGTTGCTTCAACTTTTGCTACCATAAAATGAGTAAACTTGTGGCTTTAATATAATGGATTATGTTCAAGGATGCTTAAAATGTTTTAATCGTTTTCCAAGAATGCTAAAAAATGTTTTCTTTTATGTTTTGCAATTTTATATTATTCAAGCATATTTAATCTAAAATTAATGCAAACATTAAGCTTGGATTATGCGCACATGAATGACTAATAAAATATATTACTAGAATTCTATCAAGAGCCTTAAGGTAGCATTTGTAAGCTTATAGTTTCAACATTTATGAAATAAATAAAAAAAGTCTTATTACTATAAAATAAATTTTCAAGAAAATAAACAAAGTAAAGCAAGATATATATATATCATTTACAGTGTGGCCCATAATAACTGTCACTAAAGCAAAGTGTTTTAAAATTCAAAGTCTTCTACAATATTTTTTTTATTTATCACAAACGCTGAACAACATTCCAAAATTTATTAAATTAATGTTGAAGTTCGAAACTATCACTCTTTTCTTTGCTTACAAGACGTAAAAGTTTGAAAAAGGATTCACAGGCGGCACGCACCATTTTCTGCTCCATTTCGACCCAAATCCTTGTCAAACGCTGCTTGAGCCCATCAACTGTAAAGTCTTTTGTTGACCTTACTTTACCTAGCATATGGCCTCATAATCAAAAATCCAATGTCTTGGGATCCGGTGATGATGCTGACCAATCTTCCGCAGAGATGAAATCAGTCGAATTTATCGGCCCTTTTCCTATATGAGGCACTGCTCCATAAACCTTGATTTTGGTCACGTTTTGATATTGATCAGCAGTCAATTCATCTTTTTGAGCATTCGCAAAACTTCTTGCGTACAAACGGTTACTCTGCTGGTTGTGGCTGTCTTGCAGAAAGAACAGTTTTTCATCCGAAAAAAATATTTTATCTCCACCGTGCAAGTCAAGTAGCTCCTTACCATTTGTAACAGGTAATTGCTTTTGCTTATTTGTTAGCACATAAAAGCGTTAGTTTTTATAGGCCGTGAGTCGTAGATCATTCCATGTAAGAAGCTGCTTGAAACTTTTTTATATGTTTATATCCTTTTCTACAAAACAGGCTGATTGAGCCAACAGTCCGACTGCGTCTAACTTTTTTTTAATTTTCGAGCCTCCAGTATCCTTATATCGTTTAATTTCCTTACTCATGAATTTTTCTGCTATTCCGAGTGTTTTTAGTGTTTTTATGATGTCACAATTTCTGTAATATTTTTTTCAAAAAATTTATAGCTAAGTCACGTTTACCTTCCATGGCGCCTCTAAGTTTGATATAGAGAATATTTTTTTGCCGTGTACTTTCGTTGTGTACAATTAAATTGTGAAAAGCAATGCATCCTTAGATTATAAAAAAAAATCAAAATCGGAACAGTGAAATTTGGTGACAGTTATTATGAGCAACACTGTACATTTCAATATATCGTGCTGCTGTTAATGAGACTTTGCTTGCAGCAAAAGCTTCGCAATATATTAAGAATAAAATGTTCTTATTTTAAATACATAAAATTTAAATTTCTTATTTTATTTTCTGATTTACTATTTATATTGACTATGTCTTTTTCTTTGCATAGTAATATTGAATGATATATGCTTAAGGAAATTCCAAGAGACCTTGTTATTTTTTTTTTTTTAGCATATTTAAATGTATTTTTGACAAATTTTTCTGGGTTTATGTTCAAAAGACATTTACTATCAAAAAAATGCCTTCTGAAAAAAGTCCAATTTATTCCCAAAACACAAACTGAGTCAATAATATAATTAGTCAAAGATGTAATATGCCATTAAGAATTGAATTCAGTTAAAAATTTATTCAACCACAACAATAGCCAGTCATAGTTGAAACATATTTTAAGTCTATACAAGCACAAGCAAAGACAGTCACCATCTCAAAAAGGGTCTTTTATGTTTTTCAGTTATTTGAAATTCAAATAATCGTTATTCAAATATTTATTACTCGGATGTATCAGAGCTAAGAAAATTGAAAATTCAGATTGATTCAAAATTCTGCTATGTAAACGTTAAGATGAAAAATGCTGATGAAATTCAGAGTTAATTTTTTTCACGCGAAAAATTTAAGCCTAAGCTTTCTTTTTGTACTTTAATTATTTTTTAATAAAAACTAAAAGCCAAAGAATTTTAAAAATAAAAATGTTCAAAAATTATATGAATTTTGAAGCATCTGAATATCGGATCATCTAAATTTTGTATTATATGAATTTTAAAAAATTCTAATTTCCAGTAGTCCAAATTCTAAGTAATCTGAAAATGTTTGACTATCTGAATTTTGAACCACATGAATTATGGATATCGTATTTCTATATAACATCCTCAAAAAAAAACCAAAATTTCAATGCCCAGTCATAGCCACATTTAACCTTCAAATACACAAAAATTGATTTTTAGCATATAATTTGTGTTGAAGGTAATTAGGGTGTGTAAATCATGAATATGAGGTCGGATTTTCATTTCGGTACAGGTAAAAATCTGCATAAGACCGCCTATTGATGGTTGACAGAAAATGGGTGCCACTTGAACCCAATTATTTACACACCATTGACTAGATAATACATTAAGCTACTCTTCAGCAAAATTACACACTCGATCAAACAAAAAATTATATTAATTTTTACTAATTGGAAAATCAGGTATCGCATTTTTTTTTTTTTGTTTGAATTTTCACTTAAAACTGTCGTAACTGTCAAACGATATGCACTAACACACAGGGCTGGATTAACCTTACAGGCAGAGTAGGCACGTGCCTAGGGCGGCAAATATTGGCGGAAACTTTGCAAACAATTTTTGCATCATTTTATTGATTGAAAAACTTTTGCAATGTACTGTTCATTTTGCTTTTTTTCGTTCAGCAACGAGAACCTTTTTTTTTTTGCTCATCAAAATGGAAAAAAAAAGATAAAATGTGCCTAGGGGCGGCACATTTCTTAATCTTAATCCTGCCCTGCCAACACAAAAGTTGAAACCTTGACTAAGGGCCGAACTGAGCTAGTACTTCAAAATGATATTATGTGTGGAAGCTTTACCGATTCAGCTATAGCCCGCCAAAAGGCGGTGGTATGAACTAGATGGTTAATAATATTCAGATGGTTAGCATGTGATATCTGTAACTGAGTACTGTCTTGTATAAATTTTTCTTTTAAAGTAAGCTCTGTTATCAATTGTCCAAAGCAGCTTAAGCTACAGTAATTCTATTCACAATACAGTTGTAGGCTATTGTTGTTTTGCTTGTGTTTACCAAGAGACCTTCAGCAAAGGTGAAGCCGCAACTTTTTAGAATTTAATGTAGCTCAATAACATTTAATTTTTTGACTAGATCACTTTCAGCTTGCAGCCACCAAAACTTAAAAAAAAAAACTAAATTTGTAATTAAATAGCACTGATTTGAAAAATAATTAAAGATTTAAACGGAGAACCTAGTTTGTCAACTACAAAAAATCGAATTTTTTACGGATTCCAATAGTAGACCACTTCACAAACATAGTCTTAAAATTTCATGATGATCCGAGCTCTCCATGTTAAATTTTTTCTCAACTTTATTTGACCCCGCTGTCCCGCTCAAAAATTTAAAAAAAAAACTTTACATAAAACCTCTCTTCATAATATAGTTTTTGTCAATATTTATTTTAACCTCAGCTCTATTGAAAACAGTTTCTTTGAAAATAGCTCTTTTCATCAGAGGTCACTTTACAGCAGCTCTAACAATTAAGAAACTTCTGTTTATTCCAGTAAAAAAACTGTCGATATCTATTCTCAACAGTTTTGCTAACAACTGTTATACAAACAACAGTTCTACGTACTACAGTTTCGTTAACAGCTGCACTGTTAATTACAGCTTTGTTAATACAAGCGCTGTTCATAACAGTTTTCTCTACAAACACTTTATTGAAAGCAAAATAATAACTCTTTGCATATTGAATTTCCTTATTAAAATTAATTTTCTTTTTTAATTTTCTTCCAGACACATTGGTGATGCTGCCATAACATGCCATTGTCCCACCGGTTACAAGGGCACCAAATGTGAAATTCCAGAAATAAGTGAAATTACAATGGGTGAGTAAAGCGCTTAAGTGACAAATCAACACAAAATAAAATAAAAAAAAAAAGTTAAATTAAAAAAAATTAAACAAAAACAAACACAAACAAAGATGACAGCAAAATAGCAACAATACCCACAAAATAATAAATAAACCCTAGAAAAAATAACAAATTAAAATCTACAGCCCTTAAGCCTACTCGCCTGCATATTTAATTAGAGAAATAATTAAGCATTTAAAACCACAAACAAACACATGCTAAATTACACAACGACTGAGACGAACACACGCAAACACAAACACTGAAATAACACGCAAAAAGTAACACTACTGACACACAAACGAGTAGCTCGAAAAACATGTGACACGAGCACGCTTCTAGGCACACAATTACACTAACACTTAAGCAATCATACACATATACACACTTACAGTGTACTTGCATGTAGTAGTGTCAGCATGTAAATGAAAGAAATTGCTTGCCAAGCGCAACGACTGAAGCGTATAATACGCTATGTTCAGCTTGAGCTTTTGTATTTTAATAAGGACTTTAAACAACCCAACCAACCAACGACAAAAAATATGCAACATATTTTATTGAAAGTGACTGAGTGAACGCAGTGAAATTACGTGAGTGAGTATGCAAAAATAAAACAAAAAGCTTCGTTGTGTTGTTATTTCGGTTGAGTTTGTGTGACTGAAAGAGACTGCAGCTTATAATACAGTGTCAGGCGAGTGCAAGAAAGCGCTTTAATTTAAATTTGTTTGTAAGCACTGCACTCCACAGCAAAATGCATTTAATACGCTTTGCTGCAGAATTATTTAAAAGGATTGTGAAATATTTAATAAATCACTACTTTTTGACAGCATTTTCTCGAGAAAATATCGAGAATTTTAAAAAAATTTCTGTTAAAAATAAAATCTGTTCAATGAAATTTGTGTGGAGACTTAAATTTAACGAATTTATTAAATATTTCACAAGAACATTAATTAAATGCCATTACATAAATACTAATGTATGTGCTATTTTAAAAAAGAATTATTTAAAAAATACGCAGTGCTATTAAATTTTTGCAAGAGCAAGCAAGGCATGATAACAAAATAAATAAATAGTTAAACCCGTCATCAATGAGGTTCAGATGTGTAAGACGCCCAATGACGAGGGGTGTGAAATACCCCAAAAAATTTCTGCAGAATTTCTACCTATTCTTTTGCGAAGTTTCCAAGTAACGCGTTCAATGACGTGGGGTGTGACACACCCCAGTAGGCTTTGCCTGTGTGTTTCATTTCCTTACGCTCGAAAAAAAGTGCTTGCTGTGTCAGTTTAAAGATGTTTTATTTTCAGCAACTGTGAGCGCGGTGGCATATAATATCGGGTTTGTTACACCCCAGTTCACTAACGACGGATTAAACTCCGTGAAATATTCTTATGCAAAAAACCTTTAAAACTTGTAACTCACAATTTAAGCGCAACTTTAAGAAATCACAAGTTGATATCCATTGCCTTACATAAATACCATTTATTTTATTTTGCTTAAGCTACAAAAAAAGCAACAATTTATCAGCTTAATTTTTCACTTCTGATACTTAATGTAGCTGATGAATTATAACACAATATTCCTTCATTTTAAGCTAGCATCCTTTGTCACATTTAAGCACAAGCACATACACTGCAGCGAATGCAGACAAATAGACAAACTTTGCTAACACATAGCGTTTGTTGTTTAAACAGCACAACACTTGACTTGACATTGCTGCTTGCACACGTTGCTGGGATATACATATATATTTTTTTTCTCGCTGCTCTACCTTAAATAGCGTGAAATTCTTAAAACTCTCTAGGTGACAACTCGTACCGTGAAGTGATGTCTTGCATGCAATCAACTTTTGTCATGTGCAACCATTTTTTAGCACAGGTCTCGAATGTCCTTTTTTTTTACTACGACGAGTTTATTTCAGCAGTTTTTGAGTTTTTCTTTATTTTTCTCTCTTTATCTTTCAAATTTTCACCTCATAATGTGACAAAATGGAACAGAAAAGAAAAAATTCAACAGCAACTACTACATTGACACCTTAACATTTTGCGCTTTCTCATGCCACACACACTCTTGAGTGACAGTCTTTCTTGTGCTCTGTCAGTTTGCAATTTAAAATGTTACATTTTTTTTTGTATTTCTCTTTTTTAGCTTGCAGCAAAAGCTTCGCAATATATTAAGAATAAAATGTTCTTATTTTAAATACATAAAATTTAAATTTCTTATTTTATTTTCTGATTTACTATTTATATTGACTATGTTTTTTTCTTTGCATAATATTACTATGGATGATATATATATGCTTAAGGAAAGTCCAAGAGACCTTGTAATTTTTTTTTAGCATATTTAAATGTATTTTTGACAAATTTTTCTGGGTTTGTGTTCAAAAGACATTTACTATCAAAAAAATGCCTTCTGAAAAAAGTCCAATTTATTCCCAAAACACAAACTGAGTCAATAATATAATTAGTCAAAGATGCCACACACACTCTTGAGTGACAGTCTTTCTTGTGCTCTGTCAGTTTGCAATTTAAAATGTTACATTTTTTTTTGTATTTCTCTTTTTTAGTTTCTTTCTTACACACTTCAACTAAAGTGTTTTGTCTCACTCTAAAGTAATAGTGTGTGGTTTTTTGACTAACACTGAGTCTGAGTAAGTTTGGCTGTGTGTCTTTGTATGGCTGTGTGTGTGTAAACTAAAATTTTGTGTTGCAGTTTGTCAAAGTGTAAACGTTTAATGCTGTTGGCTGCCGTGTTTTTTTGTTACTGCTTTTCTGTCTGTGTTTTAAGTTCTGTTTATCTGCGTGGTTTTATGTTTGAAAGTACGTATATTCGACATATCTTAATTGAGGCGCTGTTGATAGAGTTGAACTAAATTGTCTTTAGCACTTCAAAAATGACAAAAATAAAATTAAAAAGAAACAAAAATTGCAATAAATAAAAGAGAAATGAAATCAAATTAAAGCCAATTTCGCCTGACTCTGCAATTTTTAATAGCAGATTTTTATCTAAAAATTTTTTCGTGCTCAAATTATTTATAGGAAAAAAATTTCTCATAATTTAACTAATACTTCAACAAAATAGTGAACATCTAATTTAAATACAAGACAATAACATGAGAAAAAAATCAAAAAATTTTGCTCTCTTTATTATAATTCTATTTTTTGGTAAGGAAATATAATTAAAAATTTGGCAATGTATGTAGCATAATTTCATTATAGCATGCCTAACTTTGTCTTTCTCGAAAATGCGCCTATAGCGCATCTTTAACTTAAGTCTACTCAACTTTGTTACGACGGCAAAGTTTTCTCATTTTCATTAGAATTTATTTGCATACTTGTTGGCACTCCAAGTAATTACTGCTTATATTTTCATTGCATATTCTAAGGCGTTACTAAAGCATCGATAAACTTTCAATTACAAAACAAAAAATAAGAAAAACATTACACAACAACACTGCCGATAACACAACTTTTAATTTGCACAAATAAACAAAAATATTTTATGAAATATTGCATACTTTGCGGTGTGTTGAATAAAAAAGTTAATTTCCTATCTCAACGACAATTTTTCTTATTTTATTTCGTTTCGTTTGTAGGCTGCACTTTAAATACCACCTCAAGTGATTGTCATCAGGAGTGTAATTTTGATCATCCCTATGGAGATGTCTTCAATTCAGCGCGTGTCGGACGGACTTTAGGTAAGTTAAAATAAAATATAAAAAATTGAGAAGTACAAATTAAAAATTCAAAGTTAAAAATTAAAAATTCAAAATACAAATTTCAAAATTCAAAATTCAGAATTAAAAATTAAAAACTAGAATCAAAAACTAAAAATTAAAAGTTAAAAATTAAAATTTAAAAATTTTAAAATTAAAAATTAAAAAATTAAAAATTAAAAATTAAAAATTAAAAATTAAAAATTAAAAATTAAAAATTAAAAATTAAAAATTAAAAATTAAAAATTAAAAATTAAAAATTAAAAATTAAAAATTAAAAATTAAAAATTAAAAATTAAAAATTAAAAATTAAAAATTAAAAATTAAAAATTAAAAATTAAAAATTAAAAATTAAAAATTAAAAATTAAAAATTAAAAATTAAAAATTAAAAATTAAAAATTAAAAATTAAAAATTAAAAATTAAAAATTAAAAATTAAAAATTAAAAATTAAAAATTAAAAATTAAAAATTAAAAATTAAAAATTTAAAATTAAAAATTAAAAATTAAAAATTAAAAATTAAAAATTAAAAAATTGAAAATTAGAAATAAAAAATTAAAAATTTAGAACTAAAAATTTAAAATAAAAAATTAAAAAATCAAAAATTAAAAATTTAGAATTAAAAATTTAAAATTA
Source organism: Tricholauxania praeusta (assembly GCA_949775025.1). Lineage (NCBI taxonomy): Eukaryota > Metazoa > Arthropoda > Insecta > Diptera > Lauxaniidae > Tricholauxania > Tricholauxania praeusta. The sequence continues at coordinate 120,835,021 of OX459030.1, read as the reverse complement.
AAAATTAAAAGTTTAAAACTAAAAATTAAAAATCAAAAATTGTGCTGAATTTTACTTTGTTTTTTTTTTTATTTGTTGCTTTTTTTCAAATTTTCAATAATTTTGATATAAACTTTTTTTCAGCACGCAGTGGCAAAACACGCTATGAGGTTACAATACGCTTGGGTGCCAATTTAACTGCGTTCTATCGTGCAACCGACTCCACTGATCGCAGGCCGGGTGATCATTTACCCAGCCTGCTGGAACGTCATGTAAGTGAATTTAAAATTTAATTAAATATATGTGTGAAAATTATTATTCACGATATTAAAAAATCCCTTGTGGCTTATAAACGTTATAGCTTTCGAAAAATAATGTTTATTTTGTGACATGTCAGTACTTTATCAGCCTTTTCATGGTTGGCTACTATCTCGCCGTTTTAGTCGCTGAGTAAGAATTGGCTTTATAAACATACAGCGAATTCTTACTCGTCGACTAAAATGCGACATAGTAGTCAACCATGAAAGGGCTGTATATTCTCGCAGCTCATTTCAAAATTTTAACAAATGTGCTGATTTTTCTAAGCATTTTTCTTCTATCTATCTTATGCTTTTAATCGTCGATACTGCTGCTTAGATATTAAATTTTGTAAAAAAAGACATTTTCCTCCTGCAACCGCTCATATCAATCTTCATAATTCAGCTGTCTAACTTAACCACAAAGACTTTTAATTTTATTTTTTACGCGCTCAACTTAAGGCAAAGGCCAATGAACGCTAACTTTTTTTCTCACATAAATTTCTCTGCCTACTTTCCGTAGCTTATGGCCATGTATACTAAGAAATGCGGTTTGTTTTTGCATAAGATTTGCTAGATCCAGTGCGATGCGCCTGTTTTGTTATGGTTTATATGCTAAATTAATATAAATTGCCATGGAAGAAGAAAAAAAAATTAAAAAAATATAGCAGCAATTCAGGCGCACACCTGTTTGTTAAAAGAAAAAAAAGCTGTATTTCTTAGATTAACGGCAGCCAGCCAGCGTAAATAAAACTTTGTCTTGGAAAAATTCAAATTCAGCGGTGTTTAATGAAAAGTGGCATTATAAAAAATTGCTACCTGCCATCGAATTAATTTTCAAGTTTGCTTTCCGGCTACTAAACAAAGCAACACATCAGCCTTGGCAATTAATTACTTTTACTAAAAAGGTGTTGCGTAAATAAAATTAATTTGTTTGTGTTAATTGTGTGTGTGTGTCGGTGTGCTTTTAAAAAGGTGTGAGTGTTAAGTGTGATAAGCATGAAGTGCAAGGGCCGTTAATTTGTTTAGGTAGGCAGTGAGGAATGAGTGTGCTGTTGCAGCGTCTTTTCTAATAAATTTAAATAGTTAAATGCGCTGTAAGTTAAAAAATGACTAATGAGCCTTAAAGTATGCAATGTTTTTATAAGTATTGGTCAAAGAAACAATTTTTCTTAAATTTCAAAATCAAACGGAATTAAACAAAATTGCATTAATATGCATGCGAAGTTAAAAACACTTTGAATATTAGAAATGTAATAAACTACACAAATTTCGAACTCTGATCAAGGCTAAAACAAGGATACGACGAATTGATTAATAATTTATTGTATTCTACAATAACCCAGTACATAAAAATCAATGAAATATAAATAATATACGCTGCTCACAGCTACAACTTTTATAAATCTACTCAACATTTTTGGTTAAATTAAGATTCTCTTCATCGTTGCCGCCAATACTTTGACTAAAACGTTGCGGTGCATTTGCAATTGATTGCAAAACATTACGCACATTTGCAGGCGCACGTTCTAATGACGCACTCCACGCTGAAGGTGGCGCCTGCGGCTGATTGTTGGTCACATTAGAACCACCAGCATTTGACTCCATAATAGTAGGCATTAATGGGTTGTGTTGCATATTACCACCGCTTAGCTCTATCAATGGATCAGCACCTGGTCTAGATACAGCAAAACTATGTGCTGAACGTGATGTTGGACGAAAACGATTTAGTTTAACTGGTTGTTGTTCCATGCTTGCATTGCTAGCATTTTGTTCTAATAGACTGGAAACAAGTTTATCTAGAGCTTTTAAATCCAGTGCATTTGTATTGACCTTGGAATTACGTATTGAATTCATACGACTGCCAGCGCGAGAACCAAATTGCCGTGATGGGGAACCGTTGCCAGTATCTGCATTGCTGAGGCCAGCCATTTTCGCCAAGCGTTGAGTGAGCTGTAAGTGGAAAAAGGGGAAAAAAATTAAAGTAAAAATACAAAACGAAAAAGTGAAGTCAATGATTGGCTCAATTTCTTTGCCATTTCTATTGGAAAAAAACGGAAAAATTTTATTAAGAGAATACCCTTTTGCACTGCCTCCAATAACTTTTTTTATTTTCTTTTTGTGTATTTTTAATTGATGTTTCATTTCCGTTTGAGTAGAAAAAACCAATAAGTCCAACTGTCAGTTGGCAACAAGCAGACAGTAATTGCGGCCACAAAACAGAATGGGAAATTGTAGTATTAATGCGGTTTGTTTGAAAGTAAAATGTTGAAAAAACAAAAACTCAGCTACTAATTTTGCATTTCTTTTTAGCTATTTGATTACAGTTTTTTTGACCAAAAAAATTTTTCAGAAAATATCAAGTGATATTCTAAATCCATCTCGAAATTTCCCATTGATTGGTGGGAAAAAAGTGTTGTCTGAAATGTGCCAAAACGATCCGTTTAAGGTTAGGAGACATTCCAAGCGATGTTCAGAATCCATTTTCGACCTTTTTCCATCGATTAGAGTAAGAAATAATGAAAATATGTCGAAAACGGTGCTGTCCGAAAATTGTACAAAAACGGTTCCTTCTATGATCCGGGACCACTCCCAGCGATGTCCAAATTCCAATGTCGAACTTTCCCCTTAAATTGAAGCAAACATATAAAGCTCCAAAATGGCTATTCTCGACATTTCCCTATCGATTGGAACAAAAAAAAATTTATTTTGATCCACTCTAAAATTTTTTTTTTGCTCCAATCGATTTTTAAAGGTCAAAAATGACTTTTGTATATCACTTAGTGTGGCTCCAGTATTTTAAAAGGATCGAAATGGTCAAAAACGGTCTTTTCTAGGGTCCGTAGCCACTTTACATGATGTCCAAAATCTATTTTCGACTTTTCCCCATTAATTACAGAAAAAACAAAAATTTCCATTTTCGACTTTTTCCTATTGATTGGAGCAAGAACAAAGTTCTGAAAATGGGACAAAAACGGCTCCATGGTCCGGGGTCATCTTAATTGATGTCCAAAATACATTTTAAACATTTCTGCATTGTTTGGTGTAAAAAATTTTGTTCCGGAATGAGGCCAACTTTCAAGAACCAGAGTGGAAGTGGGTCATAAGCGCGAGCACTCTCTTGACTCGCGAAAGCTCCCATAGCTCTTGGCTCGCTTTGGTTTTTCTGCTCCGGGCAATGGTCAAGACCACTCATTTTCTCGTGAATCGAGAGCCAAATTAGAGCTCTTGGCTACCGCTTACGATCTGAGAGCTAAAAAACGACGAGCCGATAGCGTTTGGAAGGAGCACTCGCATGCTTTGCTTTCAGTGTCACGATGTTCTAAGATTTCCTTTCATTAATCTTCCAACCAGGGCCATGTACCGAATTTCTTGGAATCAAAGGTAGAAAACTTGCTCTTTCACAAAAAAATAGTATGTCATGCTTAAATTAAATAATTCTAGAAATTATAATTTAAAACCCAATTGTGGAACTCGAACCTTGAAAACTGCACCTGTGAGCTCGGACCTGCTCCTTACTGATTAAAGCAAAGCATCGTCCAGCATAATTAGAAACAAGAGGGGGACATCAGATAACATTGATTACGGAGGGTTTCTATATTACTGAATGATGAGCAGTTTCTACGCAACATGGCTTACTGTAAACACAGAGATCTCTTAAGTTTAGTTTAAGTGTGGTTGGCGATAGGCTTAGTCAGTCGTTTAAGAGATGACCTCAATATCATTATTTCCTTATTATTTTTACATGGGTAAGCATTTCAACAAGTATTTCCGAAAAAATTTTATAGTATTACTCTAATCGATAGAGATAAGTAGAAAATGAATTTTGGACATCACTTAGAGTGGCCGACCGTTTTTGACCCATTTCCTTAACATTTTTAGATTTCTGTATTTTGGACACCATTTAGCGTGGCTGCGGACCCTGTTTGACCCATTTTCGTGAATTTTTTTTTCTGTAATTAATGGGGAAAAGTCGAAAATAGATTTTTGACATCATGTGAGTGGCTCCATACCCTGAAATGGACCGTTTTCGACTATTTCGGTCCCTTTCAAATCTCGGAGCTTTTTCTGGATGTCTCTCTTTCTTCGAAATGGCTTTGAAGAGTAGAAGAAATAGTTGCGCCATTAATGTCAGATCAACTGAAGCTACTTTGGGTGGGATATTGTCGTAACCTATTGCTTCAAGCGAAAGGAGGCAGACTGTATATAAGCTATATGTTTGAGTTCTATTTCCATTGGTGTGCTGGTGAAATGCTCATACCATCTGATTCATACTAAAGAGCTGTTGTGCTCAAATATCTAAGTACAAAAAAGACTCACATTCCTCTATATATTTTCTGCCTGAAAAAGCATAAATTTACAGAAGTAAAAAAATATTTTCCACAATATTTTATGCGGCATTTTATTTTCTTTCATTGCTTTTCATTTCCTTTTTGCCAACTCGCGTTCCCTTAGAAAAGCACCAAGCATTTAAAGTTAATTACAAGCAATTACATGAATACCCAATGGAGTGCGGAAAACCGACCTCAATCATTATGCTGTGCAATTTTTGCGCTATGCAATTTACTATTGTCTACAGCTTCAACAAGACCAAAGCGTTGTGTCCGATTTCACAACAAAGACTTCGATAGCGCAGTAAAGTTGTGGCAAACTGCCGTACTAACGTATAAATCAAAAGGCGAAAAAAAGCTTATTTCCAAAGGTCAGTAGCGGCTAAAGTTAAGAGACAAAAAGAAAGAAAATTAAAATTCGACAGAACAAAAGTTATGGTCGAGAAATATGGTGAAAAGTGTAAAACTTTAGGTTGCTGCTGAGATTTATAAGAACAGTGTGCGCATGAAAATGGAACGCTAACAAAAAAATAAATGAAAATTAAAAACAAAAGAAAAAAAAAAGCAAAGGGAACTCGCAAATGTAGGACAAAACGGATGCTATTGGGGTTAAATGGCAAATATCCGAGTTCAATCTTCAATACCACGGCCGTGCTTTGTTTCTGGCATGAGAATGGCAATGGATGAAAATAGTGGAGATATTGAAACGCTGTTAAATCGGATATCATTTGGTGTAAGAAAAAGTGGGATATCTAGAAAATCAATAGTTTTCTATATGGCAAAAAGTAGGAATGAATGGCAAATGCAGTTTTCATTGACTAGTAAGATTTTTTTTCCTTTTTCTAATTGCGTGATTTGATTTGTGGGAAATTAAGGAAGTTACTTTTGATAACTTTCGTTTCTGCTTCTTTTGGAGTAAATATTAAGCATAAAAAACTTGCTGGTGCTATTTAAGCAACTAATCTAGGATCAAAATAACAATATTTGGTCAGTAATTTTGGAAAAAAACTTCTCGTAAAATAGTCAAAAATAGTGTAGTCAAATTCAAAAAAAAAGTTACTTAAAATTGTGCCAAATGAGGCGTAGTTTCTCAAAGCCTGTCATTAACGACATAAACCCTTTTTTTGCATTTACTTCTACATCGAGGAACGTAAATTTAAGAAATATCATTATATGTTTCAATATCCTGTCATGGTCATTTCATTTGGTAATGAGTATATTTTACACCAAAAAAAAGTAAAAATTCTTCTTCGACGTATTTGCAGTTTCCATTAGTTAAAAGTTCAATAGAGAATAATAAACATTGTTTTGTTCAAGATAATTTTAAAAAAAATTAGTATCACATAGGAAACAGAAAGATTTTGAAATAGAGCTCGTCTTATGAATTTTTATGTTTTGTACACGAAAAAATTTGGACGAACATAAATTGCCATATAGAGTTAATATAACTTTTTTTTAAATAAATGCTTGGATAAAAGTCAATCGATTATGCATATTACTTGCGCAATACCAAATAATGAAGTCTTTTACATTTTTGTGCACAAAAAGGTATCACTTATCAAATTGTGTACACAAAATTATTTAGTCAATACTTAATTTAATTTATAATTTATAACTAAGCGAAAGCGATAAATGCTGCTTTCAGTGTTAGAAATAATGATTGCAAAAAATTTCCTTGGAGTATACAAAAAATCTTATTCAAAATTGATTTTATAAAATTTAGTGCTCCGAAAAAGTTGCGTATAAGAAACGCAAATGTACTTAAATTTAAAAAAAAATTATTTTCTTAAAGCACGATGAAAATAATTCGGTCAAAAAAATCAATTAAAGTTTTATGAAAGTTGTGCATTGTGCACAAAAAACTTCGTAAATGGTTTGTCAAAAAAAGTTCTCGAGAATATTTGGTCAGCAATGTGACCATAACACGTAAAAATTTGATCATTCAGAAAGACTTATACATTTTTTAAAGAGTATGCTCAGCGTGCACAATAAAATTTAGTCGGACAGTAACAAAAAAAATTGCATGCTTCTAAAACATATTAAATGGAAAAAATTTTTCAGTGTGCACGAAAAAAATTTTCAGTGTGCACAAAAAAATTTAATCAATCAATGTAACACTACATAATTTTTTGCTGATTATAAGCATACACAAAAAATTTTAAAAAATTTTATTATGAAAATACGATTATATGGGGATATATTTTAAACAGCAAAAACATTTCCAGTTTAACATTAACAGTTTATACCGGGATCATTTTAAAACAGCCAAGACTTCTAGAATAATAATGGCAAACAAATTTCTTTAGAACTCACGCATTTATTATATTTAAAAATAATCGTTTTGACAGTGATGACGGTATATAAAAAAACAAAAGTTTCAATGTGCACGAAAAAATTCGGACGATCAAATTTTTAATGTAAATTGCAAGAAAAATTTCTTAAAATGAAATGAAAATATTACGTCCTTCGCACAAAAAATTGTGTGGTTAACTTAGCTTTCTCATCATTACTAAATAACTCAAAAATATTACACTTTGTGTGCTATTTAATAAAGAAAGTGCTTCGTTGATGCATGTGCTCCTGAGTTTTGTTCATTACCAAATTGAAATTCAAAACTTTCTTTAATCTTTCTATGACTTTCAAACTTTCTCGCTCTTTCACAAATAAAGTGAAAATACATTTTTATAGCCCCTTTTGCTTTCACTAAAATTTCATTCATTTTTCTTTAGGGTTTATTGTAGAAAATAATCTTTATCCCTTGCAAAAAATATAAATTGCTGTGAAACTGCCAAATGCTGCTGCAAACAAACACAAAACGTAAAAAAAATGTCGCTTTCATTTGTGCGCAGCACACTAACGCCCATTAAGAAAAAAAAAAAAAACAAAAAATAAAAATTTATGGTGAATTGGCAAGTTCCAATTCGCACAACCCACAGAGTTCATAAGTAACTAACTACCCATACTTACTTCACCAGCAGCATTATTCGAATAACTCATTCGCTTGACCTTTTTAAAAGTAACATCGTCCTCAGCTTCTTTGAGTGCCTGTTCCAATACTGTGTCCAACTCACGGTTACGCGGCTCATCTAAACCTTGGTAGCTGCTGCTAAAGTAGTGGCATATAAAAAAAAAAAACAAAATAAGTGAAAGTGTATAGAAGCGGAATGAAAAAAAATGCAACAAAAAAAAAAATTGTTAATAATTTCACTTAAGCGCATGAAACGTTAGTAGGTGGAAAATTGGCGCAGGAAAGCAGCAGTGACTGGAAGCAGGATTAGCGCACTGAAGTCGTTGTGTATGTGCTTTAAAGTTGCTGCTGTCAGAAAATTATTTAGTGCCGTAGAAAAATACAAAATAAAAGTGGCAACAACAACAACAACAACTGAGAGAGTGCAGTAGCTTAGAGTTATGAACGTTTTACTTAGAGTTATGAAAGTCTTAAGGTGTTTTTAATTTTTCCTAAGAGCCTTAGGATAAAGCGCAGTTGAAATATTAAGATTAATACCAAGGAAAAGTATATTTAAGTGTATAAAAAAAGAAGCAAGCGTAAAATAGAAAAGCGTAAATAGAAATACCAAAGCATGCAGTGATATTTATTAAAAGTATTTGGATAATAAAAAGTCATGGAATGTTCACTTGTTATGAAAGTGGTTTTTGCGAAATGAAAATATAAGTAAATATTGGGATTCTCCGTATATGTATATTTAATTTATGAATTATTAAGCATTATTTACATGCAGCAAATGTGTTTCTATAATTTTTGTCATTTTATTTTCGTCCAAATTTTTTCGTGCACAAATAAAAGTTTGACCAAATTTTTTCGTGCACACTATATTTCAGTGCTTTTAATCAATAATTTTGTGTGGTACAAAATTTTGTTTCGGTTTTAGACTGCAACAGCGTCCAAATTTTTTTGTGCACACGTACATCTGTACTTTGTTACTAATAAAAATTTTTTATATATCACAATTTTTCATTTCAAGTACATCAAAATTGTTTTTGTTGCTACTGTGATATCCTCAGATTTGTGTAGAAGTTAGACATGTTTGTAGACTGATTTCGCTCATTTCAATCATTTGAGCTGCAGTTGGATAAATACTGACAAGCGTTACAAATTTCATTTTGGAAACTGTTTTGTTGGCATTTCTGCATCTATTTTCAATTCAAGCATAATTTTTGAGTAATCGTTGAGCAGATATGACTTAAACTACCTAAAGGAGAAATCCAAGTTATAACTCCGTAACTGCCGAACAACTTTTACAAATATTTTTTTTTGTCTAGCTATTCAAGTATACAAAGGTCAATTAAATTTAAAAATAAAAATCGTTGATATATCACTAACGCAAAAGTTGACAATTGGGTCTTAAATATTCTGTATGAAAGCAAACCTTTCGATGTTTTACATTTATATTCGAATTTTAGAATGTATTTCGGTATTTTGCAACTTTTTTGATAATATCGACCCCAGTGCGCGAAATTATCGTATGTGCCCAAAATCAAATTTTACAGGAGAGGGTTTTTTCTACTTTTCTGTGCTTTAGCTAGCAGTACAAAACCAAAATTTCCATGTCAATTTTTGGCGTACCTATAAGAATTTCAGATACAATATTTTACCAGGTGATGCGTAGTGGGGTATGGTCGATTTACGATACTCATTCGGAATGTTTAATGACTTTCGTGCAATTTGATGCTCACTGACATCAATATATCGATGTTCATCTCCTGTCTGATATTTCGTACTTCTCAACACTTGAGTATTTTTCCACGTCATCGAAACTATTCTATACTTTTAAAACTTCATCAAATTTTTAACTTTTCCTCGATGTTATTCGATGCATTCTGATTTGATTTTGATCGATGTTTGTCGAAAAAGTTTTTTTTATGCATAGTTGGTCGATCACTCCTTTTTCAAACTATAACTATATACTTTTTTCTTTGGTGAAGCTAACATTTTAGAGGAAAACACTTGGACACGTGATGTGTTAGCTTCCAAAGGTGGGATAGAAGAGTAGGAATAAGTTGTAGTTTTAGAGCAACGTGTCTTTTTATGAAAGAAACTTTAATTATTCTGACGCAATGATGAGATTGAGAGTAGTCTGAGTCAAATGATTGGCTCTTTAACTACATCATATTTCAGTTATTTACGTTTTTTTTTGAAAAAGTGTACTTTTGTCCCACATCTGGCAAGCTTAATCTGTTGCTAGTTTGGTTAGTGCTCGAATAAATTTTATAAAAATTAAGGAAGATTAACTTCAAATTATTTGGAGGAAAGCAGATTTTGAGAATTTTATTGTTTTTTGCGAGAATTTTTTACTTTTTTCAACTTTTCGATGATACTCCATGTTACTCGTATTCGACAATTTTCGAATTTATTCGACACTTAGACAATTTTATTGTTTTTTTTTATATATTCCGCCCTTTGTTGAATTTTGCTGCAATATTCGATGCTCAACTTATTCGGTATTATTTTGAATTTTCGAAACTTTTCTTTTATATGTTTATTAGACCGGGTCAAAAGTTAGATTCATCCGGACACCGACTCAAGAGCAAGAAGGACCCTTAAAAACGATATGTAGTCATTTCTGCCAAATGGCCAACCGACAGAAAAATTAAATGTTATTATAAAAGCGTTACTATCTGATACTATCTTAGGAAAATTTTCAAATTTTGTTAATTTAAACAATTTATACCAGAAATCATTTACCATGGTGAGCAAACCACCTGCAAACTTGAATAAGTTGAGTTTCTCTTTTTATGTAATATTAAATAGTATTTTGCCTTAATTATTTAAGTTTTAAATGTATACCTGATGATAGCCTTTCCAGAAAATCTCACTTCCAACATCAATTAGTTAAAAAAAAAAACCAAAAACATCAAACCAATCTCTATTAACTGTAAGCTTTTAATTTGCTGTAGTTCATGTTTAATGTCACAAATAACAAAGAAAAACATAATTTGTTCTCATTTTGTGATTGATTACAGCAGCAAATGCGCTAAAACTTTCGTTTGAACATAGTTTCATGTAAATAATTACAAAAAAAAAAAGCAACGAGTGCAAAAGTAAAGTCTTAAATTTTTGGAGCTATTTGAAGTTGGTCACGTTCACAAAAATCAGTATAATAAATAGTCAATTGAAAACGGTTAAGCCAGTTATTAGCTGCCATAACAAAACATAATTGCATAATTTTTTTTTGGCAAAGTCGGAAAAAGAGGCAGTGCACAACATAATTGTCTTTCGAATAGTAGGTGGTGCCACACCCCTTTCCACGGTTAATCGAATGAACCGATTTTTTTCACATTTTTTATATGGAAAAATTGAACCTTGGGACTAAATATATATAATATATTATATTATATATAATAACAGAAGAAAAAAATTTTTTAACAAATTTTTTTTAGCCAAAAAGGACCTTCAGGAAAATCAAAAGTGCTCCATTGGTTTTTCTTGGAACGAAAAAAAAATTATGTAGATTTCATTTTTAAGGGTCCTTCTAACTTTTGAGTTGTTGTCTGACTGACTTTATTTTGCTTCATACAAATTCATACAAATATATGTTCCATGTTTTACGGTGTTACTCTATGATATACGGAAAATCGATCTGCACTCTTGCTGAGAGAGAGGAGAAGTCTAGGTTTTCTTGCAGTTTTTTTTTTTTTTTTTGATTTGAAAGTGCAGTTTCTTCTTTTTGGCTAAAGTTTTTTTTGAGATGCAATGCTATTTTATATTATCCTTATTCTTTTATTATTAGCAAAAGAAAGGTGCTGTATTATTTCAGGTGTTGCAAGCGAAAAAAAATGGCTTTGCTGCAAAGTAAAATCTACTGGCAATTTATCTGAGGCAGGATTGTAAATCATTTTTTGATATATTTGGACTAATTGCCAATCATAATTGGTTTTAAGGTGGCTCAAACTTCTGTTGAGAAATTTTTTTTTTTTTATTTTCCTTATAATTCTTTTTCCAGTCCTTTGTTTTGCCAATACTCTGTTCTAAAAAAATCCTTAAAAAATTCAATAATTTTTTTTATAGACCAAATATTTTTGCTTCTGGCAAAGGAGGAATTTTTTAATTGATTTACATAAAAAAACACAAAACATTGCTGCCTGTAGTATTTATTCATCAAATACAAAAATTTATTATGTAAAATAAAATTTCCATATTAATTTTGCAATCAAGACAATTGCTCTAAGCAAATCGAAATATCATTGATTGCGATACAATCACACACTGAGTTATATTTACGAAACAAAAATTCATGCAATGTTAAATATGTACTTGTACATTTATACATACAATAATAACAAACAATCATAAAGGATAACAAATAATGCAAGAACAATGCCAGTTATTTGACGAAATTACAATAAAAATATAATAACAACAAAACTTCCACATTGTAAATGAATAGAAAATGAAACTCACTGTATGTGTGTGTGTGCTGTGGCAAAAAGGAAATGGAAACGAATTCTTATTATGGTTTGCCATACAATTACACAAACACACAAAGACAACAAGTAACAGATATATAACTCTAAGATATTGAAGTAATAACGGTAGCACACAAATACAGAGATGCGCACACAATAAAACACTTATTGCATAACACTTACGGTAACAGCTTTTCCGTAAAGGTACCCTTACGTTGACGACGTATAGTTGAACGATTCGTTTTGCGCACTGTGCGTAGATCGGTTTCCCAGAATCTGTAAAGATGACGAAAAAAAAATAAACAAAAGTAAAAATAAATATAAAAGAAAACACGTGAAACTAGAAAATAAATGAAAATATACAACAAAACAATGAGAAATTTCTAAGAAAAATAAGTGGAAATTTATGTAACGCTGTAAATGATATGAAAATAGAAGACAACGAAGTCAAAGAAAACAAAACGAAGCAGGAAAACTGTTGAAATGACAATCAAAAAAAAGAAAAAACTCTTAGCAATTCAGCAAAATTCGAGTAAGTACATAGCTGGAGGTACCTGCTAGCTACTATTTAGTTAAATGCTTCTGGGAAGATGTAGAAATGTAACGAACATTTTGTTTCACGCACCATTGCAATAAACAGCGTTGAAAATTGTGAAGTTATGCGCAAAACGTGGCATTATTTTTTTTTTTTTAGTTAACCGGAAGCATCTAAGTTCTTTTGTATAATTTTTGACACAAATAAGTCTCACGCTAGTTTGTATTTAAATTTAAAATAATTTAAGAATTTATTTATAATATCAATGTCAACCTTAAGTCTTTAAAGGCTTTAAATAAAAATATTTTTTTTTTTACTGAACGTATTATTTGTTTGAAATGATATTAGTATTAACTGCCGTTCAAATAATGCAAAGTGAAAATTTTATTATTGATTGATTGAAAATTACTAAGGATTTCCAATGCCATTTTGTCACACTTTCATCCTTAATCATATTCACCAAATACAGTGCACTCAACACTTTATTTAACTACACCAATACTCTCTAAAGCGTTACAAAATTCATAAAATTCATCTATTTACATCCATAACGCCCACCAAATCATGCCACGCCCATGTCGCTATACCAAACCCGTATCGCCAATAAATACTTATTACTATAGTCAATCACATACGCTCAAAGTTTTCTGCTCACTTGCACACCACAATATCATAACTAGCAAAAGATATTAACTGAAACTCTACAAATGTCGAGAAAAAAAAATCTAGAAAAACACCATAAAAACGAAGAAAAATTTCTTAAAACAATATTAAATTTTCAAAATTATGAAAATCTAATCCTATATATTTTCTACGACGCTCATAAAGAAAGAAAAAAATTGGAAACTCTACAAATGTTTGCATATTCGAAATCAACCCTAACTGTTAAAAAATCAGGTTGCACTACAAAAGCCGAGTGGAATCGTAATTAACTACATTCTACTGAGACCTACGATGAAATAAATCAAAATTTCAATCAAGATCCAGCAATTGTTTGAATACTAATCACTTTATATCATGCTCTGTTGGTCTTATGATATCAGATACAAAAACTATAATTAATCCTTGAAAGACAATAACACCAGGAATAGTAATACCACAAGTATATGCCCAAAGTATTCAAGTTTTAATGTTCAAAGTATCGTTGGACAGACACCTTCAGCACAATTGTTATACAAATTTAAATCCGTAAACATTACACTAAGATGTAAAAACTTCAGAATAATTCAATGAAAGAGATTTAAAAAAAACGCACTTTTAATTTATCCTCAATTTAATTCTCTCATTATGCTTAGAGCACTTAATATTTTTTATAAAACTCAATATTTTTGAAACTGTAGGCTAAGTATACTAGCGCATAACCACATCAAAATAGTCTTAAGACTTTGAGTTTTGTCTTTAATTAAAAAATACAGCATTTCATATAAACTGCAATTATTGCAACGACCACACAAACTTTTCAATATAACCGATACCAGCCCTTATACGAAAAACCTAAATATATGTTAAAGAACCACACAAAAACTAGGAAAGCCTAAGGATACTATTAAAAAAACTTTATTTTGTAATGGTTTTCCTTTTAAAAATACAACAAAACTCAGGCTCTCCGCTTACATCCTTGTGGTAAAAAAAGTAGATTTGCATTCAAAATGCATTATGTACAAAAAAAAAGTGCAGCAAATTGAAAACACTTTAGCAACTAAAAACAAATAAAAATACAAAAAAAAATTGTTTTATGTATTTTAGTTGCTCTCAGCGTATATACAACAGTTGAACGCGTATTGTTCCTATGCGTCTGTAGCGAACTTTTTACTTTTTGAAGAATTTTTTTTTTTTGATTTTTTAGGTTGTTGTGTATTCTAGTGTTGTTTTTACATTGAATTTGTTTGTTTGATCAAACATTTGGTGTAGATGCACTTGAGTGGGTTTCACTTTCATAGGGAACCTCTGTAATATGCATATGATCTAAAAACGGGATACTTGTGATGGTTGTTAAAACAGATAACTTTTTAAAAGGTCATAGGAGTTAAAAGTTTTAAGCACTTTTTAATTAAGGCTCTTTACAAAGAGTAAAAAATACATCCAAAAAAAAAGAGTATGGTCTAAAGCCTGTGAAAGTCCGAAAATACCGAAAGTTATGAATCAAAAAAGTCAACATCTTAACCTTATCTTGTATAACGTAATCATTCTGAATTATTAGTTGTAGAAAAGCAGAGTACGTGACACTGATATAAGAACAAAAAAAAAATGTTAGAGTTCAATGACGTTATAAAAAATGTTCAAGGTTTCTGCAACGTTTCAGAAATATTTCTAGTAAAATCAAAAAGCGCACATTGAAAAATTGCAGAAAGCTTTCTGAAATGAATATGAAAGATTTCTAAAACGTTACTGAAACTTTGTAAGTATTCGAGTTAGACATTTCTAAATGATATACAAAATGTTGTGTATCAATATTTTTTTAATCGATTTGGTTATGGGAAGGAAATTTCAAAAAGTTGTCTGCAAAAAATTAGTCGATCCATTTAGTTTTCAACCCTTGAGGTATATGAAAATAGAAAACAGAAAATATTAAAAATAAAATTAAACTAAGCCTCCAAAAAATTCCAAAGAAAATGAAAAATCGCACATAAGCAAATAATCTCGGAATATATCAAAGAAATGTAAAAGCACATTTTCCTGGAATATTTGCTGCCAAGACAATATCCAAATAAGTTTGCTTTTTTCTTTTTTGACAAAATAAAAAATTTCACAAACAAGTTTGATATCTAACTACAAATTTTTGGTAATTTTTTTGAATGAAGTTGAGCTAAACTCTACCGAAAATATCTTAGATTTATGCCTGAAGAATGGCCCAAAGTCTGCAGAAATATTGCATGTTACGATATCTCAAAAAAAGAATAAATTCAAAAATATTTTTGTTCTTAAAACTCGAACGGCAACATTTGGACAAAATATGGATGGTATAGTTTGACCTCTGACTTTTCATTTAACTTAGTTGACAACATTGCTAACAATGTAGCAAAAAAAGTAAAACAATTTTTCCATATTTTCTTCCCTTTGATATTGGCCAACTGAAGAAATCCAACACACTCCTTGTTAGTAAAACTTTCTTACTCCCACAATTACGCCTAAACTCATGCAACAAAAAGTAGAAAACTAAACTACAAGAATCGCATAGTCAGAAAAAAAAAGAAAATATGGCGTCAATACTTATTGAACTTGAAAAACGATTTGGCAACAGCTTGTACGCCACTTTATCAACCTTTTTTAATATTTCCTTTTATATGGCTTGACCTTGTTTTGTTTTTTACTTAGCCAAGGAAAATATAGCAATTTCGTTGTTGTGAAAATCAATAATAATTTAATGTTAAGTAATTGGTTTTAAATTAAGTTTTAGTTTAAGCTACGCTAGAGCGCAACCAAACACAAATCTAGTGGAAGTGGAAAACATAAAATTTCCCAAGTGGCACATGCAACTGAAATTAAACAAATTGGACCACAATAAAATACTTGCAAAAATCGAATATTAGAAAATTTAAAATAATAAAAGCAAAACACAAAATAGTTCGATTCGGTTGCGCATAAATCAAGTGCTGTTGTTTCAGCAAAAATTGAGTTTTATTTAGTGAAAGTTCAACTGGAAATCGAATGAAATATGTGGAATACTTTTATCAAATATGGCACAATGTCAAGTTTATATAAAAAATATTTTAAGGAATTTTAACACCGTCAATTTTTGCAAATTTTCTTAAGCTTCTCTGCTGGGATATATTGGAAAAAGTTAAAAGGTTGATATAGTCAAAAGAATATTGGAAAAAGTCGAATAAAAACTAAGAAATTTAAATATGCCACGCTCACTTTTCCAAATCCGCCTCTTTTTCGTCACTGACATCCACATACCAAATCTTAGCCCAATAGGTTGTACAGTTTGCGATATATGCCGTAATTAGTCTTTAAAATTTGAGGCGGTAACAGTCCGAGTCCGATTTTTATCCAGAATTAGCTTTTTATAAGCAACACTCTTCCACCACATTTTAGTCTGATTGATCACATGTTTCGAAAGATATGCCACTTAAGATATTTTACTTGTATACGGAACGCCACACCCACTCGTGCTATTTCGCCCACTTTTGATTCAGGTATACCTTTAAGCTAGTTCAATCAATATAGCGATTGCAACTTTATGGTAATATATTAGGAGCCACGCCCACTACTGAAATCTTGTCAATACTCATTTAATTTCAAAGCCCATAGCAGCCGACACATCTAAGCCAAATTTTATGAAGATTACTCTCATAGCACACTATCTATAACAGCAAACGTTTTTTGCTTGCATGGGAGGTGCCACGCCCACATGCTTCATTGCGCCAAATTTTTGCAAAAACATACCTTTTAGCAAGTATATCTGCCTTATTAAATTCCATAACGATTACGTTGTTATTTCTCTAAATAAAACGTTTATAAATATTGTGGGCTGTGCCACGCCCTTCATCGAGTTTTTCAGTAAAGTGGAAGAGCTTGTGTTGATGACTGCTTTCAGTGGCATCATCTCTAAAATTTTTATGAAAATCTTTTGTGTCAATTTTGAGATTTACGGAATCAACATTTTTAACTATTAAAAGTGCCACGCCCACTTTTTCGATGTCGCCCACTTTTATCCCAATTCAAGATATATTTGAAATGTACCCGTTTACCAAATTTCATCACAATATCTTGCACGGCTTACGAGATATGGTGGTATAAATGTTTAAATTTAGGGCTGTGCCACGCCCCTGTAGGAAGCTTTGAAAACTTGAAACCTAGTCTTATCCTTATCTTGTTCACATGTTCAACAAATCACCAATTTTCATCAAAATCGCTGTAACTTTTTTAAAAATGGGCCTGGGTAAATATACATAGAGTATGGGCGGTAGGCGTGTCCGTGAACCGATCTTGCCCATTTTCAATAGCAAGATGCCTGCAAGAAGATGTGACCTGTGTGTGAAAGTTTCATTTAATTCAGGTGGTGACGCTGATCAAGAATATATGCACTTTTCCATACCTGCCACGCCTCCTTCTATGTGTTACAAACGGAAGGACAAAGTGAATATACCCTCGGTGTAGGGTATAAAAACCAACATGGCTGTAATTTTTTAAGCAATGCAAATCTTCAAAAAAGAAAAAAAAAAACAAAATGTTCGCCCAATCCATTTCATGCAGTCTGACTAACTTCAATTTTTTTAAAAAAAAAAATTTCGACGATTTTTTAGTTTTCGACACCTAAAATTGGAATTGGCATAACTTCATAATAAATGTTTTTCATTCAAATCGGCGAACTGCGTATCCTATGGAAAATTCTCGTAAGAAAATAATGGGATATTCAAATAAGAAGAGAAGCACCTAAATTAAAATTATGCCAAAATCATATCACATATTTCGCATATACTTATTTCAAATTTTGAAAATGGAATTTCACGAAAAGAAGTCAAATGAACTTAAATTTCTAGTAATTTATAATATAAACAAAGCTAAATGTTCTTTCTATCATTATAAGTTAAATAAGATAAACATTTCTTAGTATTCTCAAAATTATAATTCTATATTTTTGTTTATATGATATCTTATTACAAAAATATAATGAACTTAAGTTAAAGCGAAATTTCTATATTCTACGAAAACAGTAAAATACCAGTGCACTACGCAGTTGTGACAACGTAAAAATCTCTTTTGTGTGTAAATGAAATGCCACTCAGAAACACTAAATGAGTGAGTAACATGGCAACTAATGAACTTGAACCCAAAACAATTTAAGAGACTTGAAAGGTTAGCTAAACAGCAGCCGGCAGATAGAGCATACTAAATGAAAAAATTAAGACAAAAAGAAAAAAAACTTCATTAAATTCACATTGACCGTGAAATAGAAAAAATGGGGAAAAAAGAACAAAACAACAGACTGTCAAGGCAAGCAAAGTTAATACCTTTCAATCAAAACAAAATGGCGACAACATGAAGAGAGTCCTTTCAATGAATGACTAAGGATACACTAACAAGTAAAAAAAAAAAACAAAATTGTTGGCAGCTTTCAACGATCAACAAAGTAAAATTAAACGAAAACAACAACTCAAGTGTCAGATACAATATTTGAAGCAGCTACACAAGTGTGTGTGTGTGTGTGCTTATGCACGAAAGGATATCAAAACAAAAATGCTGCTACTGCAAAGGATATTTTGTGTGTGTTTATAATGAAAGCTTAAAAACAAAGGAAAACTATTTAATGACAAAGTAATGGATTTATTTTGTTTTAAGTTTGCTAGCTCTACTCGTAGCTTTTCTTGTATGACAGCATTTTGAGCACTTAATGAGACAATGTTTAAGAATTTAACCCATTTCGAGCTGTTTTAAAAATTTAAACCTATTTTCACTGAATTAGATTTTAAAGACTAAGCAAAATTTGGAGAGCATTCAATGCGTTAATAATGTCCTGAAGAACTTTAACTTAATTACAAATTTTGATATTTACGAAATTCGAAAAATAAGCAAATAAATAACTAAATATATTTTCCACTCAATAATACACAGAAATTTAAGAACATTTCCTTTATTGATTTTTTATTTTTTTTATATGTTATATTTTTCTACAACATTATTACGAGTTTGATGGCAACAGTCCCAGATATCCTTGCTACTTATTGGTCTCATATGTAAGTGTAGCTCGTAAATATTGTTAGCACTCTTTTCGGTTTCTCTCATTTTTTCATATTCTCGCTTTCTTGACTTATTGTAGCTGATTGACTTTTATTGACATTAAATAAAGATTAACGTTGCAAGAATATCCTTATTTGTGCAAGCACAATAAATATATGCCCTGGCTGGATGTAGCCTAAAGTTTGCTTAAGGGGGAAAAAAAATTGGCGTTACGTTTCAATGCTTCAAGCATCATTTTTTTTTTCTTTAAACTTAAATCATTTTTTCTTGTGGAATTTAATATTAAACTTTTTCGCATAATCAAATAAAAACCTTGTTTCTCAGAAGTGTCTAAGTACGTAAAATGTTTTCTATTACAGTTGACCTTATTGGAATTTTTTTTATTTTTTTTATAAAATATTTCCCAAAAAAAAAAAAAATAAGTCTCCTATGCATATTGTCTTGCTAAATTCTATGGAAAAAATTACCAAAAGTTAAATAAAGAAGATGCCTCTATTCATAAATTTTTTATATGGTAAAGGACTAACAAGGCAACTTTAAAATTAAGAATGTAAAAGTTTATTTAAGAAAAACCATTTTTATTGTTGTTCAGGTCAAAATGCCTGGTTGGGGCTATCATCATTTGATTCTCATGCTTTTAAAATATAGGAAGTTTCTTACATTTAAATTTATTCAAATGAGTAGTTTTTGAATAGTTGACTCATATCAATGTCAACGG
The DNA here is from genome assembly GCA_949775025.1 of Tricholauxania praeusta. Taxonomy (NCBI): domain Eukaryota; kingdom Metazoa; phylum Arthropoda; class Insecta; order Diptera; family Lauxaniidae; genus Tricholauxania; species Tricholauxania praeusta. The sequence goes on along the minus strand of OX459030.1, from coordinate 120,815,053 downwards.
CACGCCGGCATTATGTGCAACGCGCAAGGTTAAGTGTTCAGAAGTTTTTTATAGCGAGACATTTTCTTATCTCTCTCTAGTTTTATTTAATAGCAATATCAAAAAGGGTCGAATTTTGTTAAAAAACTAAAACCAAGTTTTGCCTCTCATTTCCTATATAATACACAAGGTGGTGCAAAAGTTCTTACTCGATAATCTGTGGCAGTAAATTTGCTTGTATGTTTAATCCTATTAGTACTGGGTGAAATGACGAACACAAAGTACTGAAGTGAGTCTTTCGGACTCACATACATTCTGTATGAAGAAAAGCGACTATAACACTTTAAGCTTATAGGTATAGTTTATTTGAGCGATTTAACTATTTTATTAATACATTTGGTACAAATTACAACCTTTTGAAAATGGCCGTTGCATATATTTTTTGATCATTGGCTGCAAAGCTGATTGCTCATCCTTTCTCGTGCAGGTGGGCACATACAGTAGCGTCGTTTCTTGGCAACGGTTTCGGGTGTTTGTGATTTGCGTTATGGCGTAAAGCATGGACGAGCTGGTTAGGCGTATCCACGCCACCTCTTGTCGAATTGTTGTACAAATTTATGGCCGATTTTGTTTTTGTTTTCCTTCTCTACCTATCGCATCGTTGATCAAAATGCTCGCCTTTTTTTCGGCACATAACTGACAAGAGTTATATTTTGTTTTGAATCTATCCAAAAACGTTTGTTTCAATTGCTCTTTGTCGGTGTTGTTGAAATTTTGTGAAATTTATCGCTTATTTTTCCTCAGCGTTCCAACACACGTAAGGCCATTTGATAGCAGTTTTTTAGACAAACTAAAACTCGTTAAATACTTAGTTATAAAACGTAATATTACGGTTTGATTGGTGAAACGGTTCTGTACTCTCCTTAATCACCATTTTTTGCACTAAATTAAGCCCTCTGTCCTCCTTTTTCAAGATAAAGTATTCACTTTAGTGGATAACTGGTTGTATTATCACATGTCCACCAAATTTTAATGCCATATTTGTCAGGCTTAGAAGGAATATACTACCAAAGGGATACTCTTCCTCGCAATGGCGCATGACTATTCGTCGATGGTTAGACTTTCTCCCGGAATATATAACTTGATGAAATTGGAATTAACAATATTCCATATGTCACGTATAGGTGCGAATTAATCGCGAGCTCGTTAAAAACTTCGAGATTATTTATCATCAAAACGAACATATATCAAGGCACAAAACCTCTCACGAGACTTGCTGACTAAATAACATTACCGAAAAGTGGATGCCAGAAGTCCTTATAGTCAAAAGGTCCTTGTTTGTTTATGCGAGCATTTAATAAAAGTCCAATATAACAGTGCATTTCAGTTTCATCCATCAGATTCCATATTTCACGAAGTGTACGCTGTGCTTGAAATTTGTACAATTTATGATGACTCGGATCACTTCATCGTGTATGCATAATGAGAAAGTGACAACATGCTTGCTGGCCACTAATGGAACTTTATGAACACCACCTCTAATGATATTGTGATCAAAACATTTTCTTTGTACAAAAGGTTTCCCAAAAAACGCCTGATCTTCAGTTTCAGCAAAAAATTCTAAATTCTCATCACTCTGCTGCACTCGAACTGTATGAGTCTCTAAGACTCATTTCAGTACCTTGTGTTAGTTTTATAAATTAATTTTGTTAAAAAATAGAAAGAAAAATATGGATACATATTTTTATCGCAATACTTTTTAGAATTAATGCAGTTTAAAATAAAAGAAACCTCAAATGTGTAAAAAAAAAACTTACGCCAGGAAAACAGCGCAAAGTCAAAATGAGTCTCAAAGACTCAAGGTAGTACTAATAGGGTTAAAGTGTTGATCCCATTTCTGATTGTGTTGATTTAAAGGTTAAAAATTTTTTTTCGATTAGGTAACAGAGATAATATCAGTCAATCGTAAGTACATTATTCACAGCACTTTCTAAGTTTTTGCTCAATGATTCTGGCGAGAAATTCTCCATTTGTAGCCGCATGTTCTACTTTTGAATGTTTATGTCTCGTGGCTTGCTTTGTCTCACGTGGCTGCTTAAAAAAGTTATTGAAAAAAAAAAAAGTTTAAAATGATGCAATGAGGCGATTTGACAAACAAATAAAGTCGCCAAAAAAAATAGGCTTAGCGCTCGAATTTTGTCTGTCTTTCATGCTGTGTGTGTGGTTTCAGCATCCACTTCAAATTCAAAATAAATATTTAAAAAATTTAATAGGTGATTTCTTAAGCGCTTGGTTTTTGAAAACTAAAAAAAAAATTTAAATTTTACAAAAGTGAATAAAACATTTACTTTAAACAATACACCAATCTCTGCCATTTACTTTTTTTATGATTATTTTATGTAAAAGTTGCCTGCAGCTACTCCTAATGCTTTCCATCCGTAAGCTTCAATTTTGGCATACTTTTTCCAACATTTCGACTAGTCTCTCACCAATGACAGCTGTAATGTTGTCTATGTGGTAAAATCACATTTTTTATATGGAAAAATCAAATTTTGTTATTAATTATTACTAATAACAGAAAAAAAAAATTAAATTTTTTAGCGTCAAATTTTTTTTGCAAGAACCCAATCTTTATTTTTCAAGTAAATTCAGGTTCCATTTTGTGAAGAAATAAAAGTTATGAGCAAAAACACAATTTCTTAGCCAAAAAGGACCTTAAGGAGAATCAAAAGTGTTCCATTGGTTTTTCTAGTAACAAAAAAAAAAAAAAAATTCTGAAAGAAATCGTTTTTAAGGGTCCTTCTAACATTTAAGTCTGACTGACTTTATTTTGCTTCATACAAATCGACCCGGTCTACTGTACATGAGACATTTCACGCAGCCCCAAAAAAAATAGTTTAGTAGGGTCAAATCACACAACCTTGGTGGCCAATGAACTGCTTCAAATTGTGAGATTAATTGGCCAATAAACTCAACTCTCATGGTTGCTAATCATCGCACTGTACCTGGCTCCATTGACTCCATTGATATTGCAATTTTCATAATTTTTGAAAAAGTACAGTCCAATGATGCCGCCGCCACCACAAACCGCACCAAACAATGCATTTTCCAGGATGAATTGGCAGCTCTTGAACTGCCTCTGGCTGCTCTTCAGTCTGAATTCCGCAATTCTGTTTGTTGACGTACCAATTGAGCCAAAAATGAGCACGAATTTTGATAATAAAATTCAATAATTTGCAAGCATTATTTGTTTGTTAGTTTATTTATGATAAAATGCCATATCTTATTAAGCATTTTTGGCATTGAAATATGTTCAAATCATGCGTAAAGTTGTCAAAAAAAATACACTAAAAAACAAATAGCAAAAAAATCACCCGTTATGACAAAATATGGCTTAAAATTTTTTGGGTATTTCTCTGTTACATTTCCATATCGCAATTTTGGTTTGAGTTCTATTTTGCTTTCAACTCCTTCAATAATCCTTCATATTGCTCGATAATTTGATCGACCATCTGGTTTTCAAATACAATTTTATTTTATCTTAAAATTATGTTACACTGCTGTTGACGTGTGTTAGTAATACAATAATTTTAAAAATTTTGCTGCAAGTTTTACTGAACAACATTTTATATTTTAAAGTTCATTTACTTCTTTATTTCATCTACTTTTTTTTAAAAAAAGTTTATGAAATTGTTGCCGTGTCTACTTACTTAAATAAATTTTTAACTAAACATTGAATCTTCTCAACAAAAGACACTAAGTGATATACATAGCACACTTCTAATTAAAACGTGTTGCTGAACGCAATAGTTCAATGCCCCACAACATTTTTTGCAAGACATGTTACTCTAAACATCTTCGAACACAAAAATTATCTGCATACTCTTACAATTTAAGACTAATTTATTTTAACGTACATAAAATCTGTGAAAACATATATAAGTTGGTAATGTTACTACCGCATAAAACATAATTTATAAGTCTGCTGGCAAATGAAAATATAAAATATTAGCGTAACAAATTATTACGCCACCAAATGTTTAGCTTATTAATATTAATTTTATGTTTTTATATAACACAAGGAATAGGGAATAAGTTTTTATATATACTGCAAAAACATCATGGCATATACTTCATGCTGCAGATGCTGCCTATGCCTATGCCAGCGTCATTACTTATGCACGTCATTTAATATAATTCAAACTCATTACTTAATTCACTTATTAACATAAATAATTTTGATTCCCTTAAGGATAAGGCGTAACAAACAGGCAGACAAACACATGTGCAGATGTGTGTATACATGTGTTTGGCAAACGCGTGGCAACCCTAACAATTCACACAAATGTCAGCAGTAATTCATCAACGTTGCCTAAAGCTTTTGCTTGCAAATAATGTTGTCATACAAAAGTGTTGCCAGCGGCAAAAAATAAATAGTCAAGAAAATTAAGAAAATATATAGATACAAGAAGAAATATATAAATTCAAGAAGAAATATAAATTGAACCAAAAATATAAATTCAAGTAGAAATATAAATTCAAGAAAAATAAAAATGCGAAAAATTGCTAAATAAGAAAAATGTTGCATACTACACAAATGTGCCACAATAACTGAAGTGTTGCCAAATTGTGTGAGAACTTGAAGAAAATTAACAAAAATGCTGCAGATATTAAATTGTATGACAAGGATTTGGCATAGCAAAGAAAAATTTTAAACTTAAAAATATAGCATAGTTTTCTGCTGCTACACACTTATACAAAGCTTTATGCTTGCCATTCATTTTTCTCTCAATTTTTTCAGTCAAAACTTAGAAGGTCGTCGTCTATGTCGCCGCAAGCGTATGAAAATTAATGCCTACACGACGTAAGCAGAAAAAATATATTTTTTTTATTTCTTATGTAGAATTTTTTTGACTTTAGGCTTTTCATATTTGTCTGCACTGCTATTTTCGTTGCTCTTTCCAACCCTTATCATTAGTTATATAATTCTAAGCTTACAGTTGTCGTTTTGCAGCCTGTCTTCTTTCGATTCAATGACCAAAAGGCGAATAGGGAGATCAAATTTTTTGATTGTTAACAGTGGGTTGGGATATAACAATTTGACTTTATTAGCAAGGCGTTGCATTTGCGGTATGGCAACGTGTAGAGTAGGCAGCAGCATTGTGTTGCTTAGTTGCAGATGCTTTGCTTTAAAAAGGTGTTGTTTTGTAGTAGCACTTTGCATTTTGCCTTAAATTAGCGCTGAAATTAAATTAGGTTTCCATGCTTTCTTCTAGTTTATTATTGATATTTTTTTTAAAAGATTTTTTAAGTTCAGCAGCGGTCATTTTACAGAAGCAAATTCTTTAGAGGCTTTTCAGAATGACAAAATATTTTTTTGGGCATTGATCCTTTGAAAATTTACGGAACATTTTCAGATTTTGTTTTGGTGACAAGAAATAGTTTTGGTCAAAATTTGACTTTTATCACATTTTTTATCTAACTATCAATTTCCAGTAAAAATCGCACCGAGTAAAAAGTTTTTAATGTTAGGCAAAATATTCAGAAAAAATATTTATATATTATAGCAGCACTCCACTCACTATGACGTCATTATTTTTTTTTCCACAAAATTATATTCATAATCTATTTCTCAGAGAAAAAATTTCTTAAAATTGATCAAAAAATATTTAAATTAACTTTTTTTTTTATTTTATTGTGACATTTTATTCTTTAAAAAAAATTTATTAAGCCACACACAGAAAACTTATACAATAAAAAAAATTTGTTAATCAGTGCAATTTTTGGCATACAGTATGTGCCAAAAATCAGTTTCTTAAAACTTTTACCTCATTTTCAAGTAATATAAGCTCATATTTGGAAGTTCAGCTTTGTTCTATTTACTACTAGTGATACCCACAGCTTCGTATTTATACGTCCCGTAGTTTTTATTATAATGAAATTATATTCTTAACATCGTATTCTATATTTTCTTTATAAGAGTGATAAATAAATTAGAAGGGAGTTTGTTCTTTGAACATCAAGGCCAAATACAAATGGTATAAATTAGACAGAAAAAAATACAACAAAAACAACACAGACAACAAAAACAGCATATACAACGAAAAGTCAAACGGCAATTTTTGTTTGAGGTTTTGTAAAATCATATTTCTAAAAAAATGGATATTTTGCTTTCAAAACTGAAAAAATAAATATACAATAACCTTCCCAATCATAAGAATATAGTTTTAAAAACAAATTTATTAAAACAAGTTTAGTATATTTTACGCCAAAGCGTTACAAACCATATTCATATAGTTTAATGTAAATAATATGAATAATGTACAATCAATTATAATTACTGATACCAACCACAGACTTCTAACTAAGCACCTAGCTCTGTATGCTACATTTTAAGTAAAAGTAATGATGCCGCTTTATTTTTTAAATGAAAAAGTTTCAAATACTTAAAACAACATTAAACATTGGCATATTGAACCTTAATTACGGTAGATTATGTTGCTAAATGTGCATTTGATATTAAAAGAATATTTCCAAAAATTTCAATATTAATACTACTCTTTTGTACAAAAGTCCACTGAAAATATAAAAATTGGAAATATGATACCTTGTTACTTTTAACGAAAAAGTCATGCACTTATTATGACTAGATAAAAAAATAAAAATTCAATATTCGAATAAGTTATTGAATCAGATTTAAAAATGTAAATTAGTACAAAGTATACGAAATTGCTAAGTAAAACGAAAAAAAATTATTTATTTATTTATTGAAATTTAGTTTTTCGCTAAGACAGTGCTAAATTCAATCGACAAAAATATTTCGTGAGGCTGATTAAGGAATGACCTTTAGTTTCCTCAGAAAACTTGCTTTTGTTGCTTCACGTCTCGAAAAGTTTCAATCAAATTTTACCTTCGCAAACAGAAAAAATGTAGACAAGGCCATATGAAATGAGTACGGTGTATTGCCGTGGGAACAAAGCAAAGTTTATTTCAATGCCTGAACCACGAATTGAACCTGGTATATCTTTGTTGAAAGCAAAGTACACTATACCTGAATGAGGAAAAAATTCCAAAAAAATATTGATCTTTGATATCTTGAGGAATTACATAATTTTCAGCATTCCTTGGCTCATTTTATTCCCAAAAAATTAAAGTAATTTGATGATTATGATTTTTAAGAAAAATTTCATATTATTATGTCATCTGTTAATTTTTTGCTGGCTACATTGTATAAGAAAAAATTGAGCTAGCCCTTAGTCTATGCGTATAAAAATTTTTGAATATTGTTTCGCAAAATATGACATTTCCATGACTTGCTGCGAACAACAAACGAAGTACAATAAAAAATTGACTAGCACTTCAACTTATTTTGAAAATTTTGGCCATTAGAATAAACTGCAATATATTGGCCTCTAGGGAATTTTAGTCCCAAAGTTTGCCTTTCCAAAGAGGTGCATATTGTTGTAAAAAAAATTTTTGTTAAATATAAGTAATTGCTTACAGACCTGCTCAATCTTTTTGAAAACACATAGTGTTGGCACTCATGTAGCTTTAAATCGAAAAAAACTGAAGTAAAAGAAAATCCAAAAAATGTTTCTAAATAAATAGATATCTCAATTTTAAAAACTTACAATTCAAATTAAATTTTTTTCTGAATAGTAGCGATTTGATGCGGTAAAATATTTTTCACGCGGTGTTATGCATAGTTTGCAATTAATAAACCATGATAAAAAAAAAAAATATATGGCAATTTTTTCAAACTTTGAGCAATTTTCTGCTTTGTAAATCAGAAATTAAGGGCGCAATAAAGCTCTAATTCCATAATTTCAAAATTCATAGCTCCATTAATTGAAGCCGATCGTGATTTTAAGCACTTTTAAAAACTTTAAAAAAACTTCATTTTTGGACGGATTGTACTATTTTAAATAATCGTTTTTCACACATTGTTTTTTTACTAAAATAGTTTATTTCAATAAATTTTGAAAAATGTATAATATGACTTGCTCGTGCAAGTAATTTTTATTTAAAAACCAACATACATTTATTTCTATTATTTATTTAGGTACATTAACATAAAGTTTCCATTTTTTTGTGTTAAGTAAAATAAGACAACTTTTGAAACAAAATTGCTTGCTTTGTTGTGATAAAGAATATGGAAAAATCTTAGCCTCACTTTCGCCTCATTTTTCACGCAGACAGACTTTAACGTTTTTGAGTATAACCTTTAACTCTGTGACAGCGTTATCTTTGACTGAGCGGCTGCAATCAATGGCCTTGGGGACAATTCCTATAATTCGCTTTGTGACACCAATTAGAATATCGGTCGAAAGAATTGCTTCTTTAGCGTACGAAGCTAATTTGCCACCAAGCTTTGCATAGCATTTAGTTTTTTGCCATATTGAGTCTAAATCATCGCACTCCCTGTAATGCCCGAGAAGTTCAAAGCCATCGGAAATTAATTGGACGGTAGCATCCTTAACATCTTTAACAATTTGAATTGGTTCCATAAGAGCAGTAAGAGAACACTGTCCTATGCCAGTGAATAATACTTTAATAACATTCGTTACGCTCAGAATCTCATCAATAGCACATTTCACACCGATTGCGCGTACCTTGCGATCTTCGATGCTTCGGTAAAGTTTGTCAACTTCTTGAAGAGAAATTTTGCTATCCGACGGATTAAGAAGATCCAACTGATTGAAAGCGCGCATAGATAACTCTTTAACTTCTTTAATGATGCCAAGTATTAATTCGATAGGACTTTTAAGAATACCTGCATTTGTCTGTATAAGGTATACAAAATCACTTTGATGATCGGCGATACCAGTTGTGCCTATTGAGCTTGGCAGGTCTTTGGATAAATAGCCGATACCATGAAGAGTTTTTTCAGTTGAAACCAAAGGATTTTTGCTGTCTTCTTCTTGATAGCTTATGGACCATCTCACGGTTCTGGCATTGACCTGCTTGACAAATAATTCACTTAGTTTTCATATGCCTGAAATTTTTTTTACTTTTGTTTGAAATTTTCTTACCACCACCAGAAAGAGTACAAAGATTCCGAATGCAGCTTTCATCTTGATTTAAATTTAATGATTGTTTGAATATGAATTGCTTACATTTGAAATTTGCAAGATCTTTTATAGCTAACATTTTCACGGAATTAATTGATTAACCCATTTCTACCCAGCGTTGCGTTTGGGTAACACCACATTTACATTAAAATATAATTTTTTTCTAAAATCACGTAAGTAACAAAATTAGTCCACATAATTGACTATTTTTGAAAAATTCGGTAAAATTATAAGAAAAGTAAGCTGACTGAAAGAAGCTTGCAGGAACTTAGACTGAAATATATTCTTAACGAATTATTCAAAAAAATACCATATTTTGTATTGATTTTTAACCTACACCTAAACAAGTGTGCATACACTTTTGGTGACAGTTTACAATTCTTAAAATTTCAAAAATTAATTTTATCAGCGTGACATTCGTTTTATTTATAGCGAGTAACGATATGCCATGATAAATTAGTTACGATTTGGTTTTTAGTGTCTGCACAATTGAATTAAATTCAAATTTTTAACGCCACTACATTTTCGGAAGAGACATTTTTATACATTGGTTCCTGGTCCACTCATACCTATGATATGATCGAATGGGTAGTAAGTAGTAGCACTGATTAATGAACCAAAATGAAACTTAACAAACTTTTGCCATATATACCTTAAGAATTGATCAGTCAAGGCTATTCTAAAGCATACATTTCATATCCATATTTGTCAATGAGAAAAATGACCTTTAACTAATCAATAGGCCTGGCCGTACCTAATCATGGTAATTTCAATGCCTGAACAAGGACTCGAACGTGGAACGTCTTTGTTGTAAACAAAGTGCAATATAACTGAAAGAGGAAAAATTTCCAAAAAAAAAAAATATTGAACTTTGATATCTTGAGTAACTATATACATAATTTCCAGCAATTTTTTAGCTCATTACATTCCCAAAAAATCAAAGTTGATATCTTATGATGATTTTGATTTTTAAAAAAAATCATATGTTTTTATGCACTTTGTTAATTTTTTGCAGTTTAACACAAAAAATATGACTTTAATCATATAAAATGGTTCTAAATTGGAAATAGGAAAAAAATGATCTGATCCTTTGCCAATGCCAATAAAAATATTTGAATATTTTCAGGAAAAATATGACTTTTCCATGACTTGCTGCGTACAACAAACGAAGTACAATAAAAATTGACTGACACTTCAACTTATTTCGAAAATTATGGCCAATGGAATAAACTGGAACATATTGGTCTCTGGGGAGTTTTAGTTCCAAAAGTTGTCTTTCAAAAGAGATGCATGTTGTTGTAAAGAAGATTTCTCTTATGGTTACAGCTTTAATTTGAGTAGTATCTATATGAAGTTATGTAGCGTTAGCACTCATGTAACTTTAAATCGAAACAACTGAAGTAAAAATTATCAAAAAAATTCCCAAGATCTAAGTTGTATGTACATATAGATAGGCATATATGTATGTATGTATGTTTCTAAGTAAATAAATATCTAAATTTTAAGCAATTACAATTAAAATCAATTTTATTTAACGATTTGATGCGGCAAAACATTTGTCACGTTGTGTTATGCATAGTTTACAATTTAATTTAGGCAAAAGAAAAATGTTTTTGAAACACTTTAATTTAATATCAATACACCAATTCGATTATGGCATTTCTACTTTTTTTTTTGTATTGATAAAAATTATTATTGTAAATAAATCATGATAAAATAAAAATTATATGACAATTTTTTGCAAATTTTTAGCAATTTTCTTCTTTGTAAATCAGAAATAAAGGGCGCAGAAAAGCTTTCCAAAAAAATTCTATAATGTCAAAATTCATAGCTCCATTACTTTACGAATTTTTAAAAATTGAAACTAGCAAAAAAAATTATTTTGATCCACCCTAATTTTTTTTTTTTGCTCCAATTGATAAAGAAAGGCTTTTGAACATCACCAAGGATATCTCGGGATCTTGAAAAGGACCAAAAGGGTCTAAAACGGTCCTTTTCATGATTAGGAACTACCCTACCTGATGTTCTAAATCCATTATCGAGCTTTCCTCATGGGAGCAAAAAAAAAAATTTAGGGTGGATCAAAATATATTTATTTTTTTTAATATGTTCACGCATCATGAATACCCGACTTAGAGAAAATTTAGTGAAAAAGCTCCAATGATCACGTCGCACCGTCAGAACAAGAGGGCCGCATCTCAAAATTTTAAGTTTCGAGAAAATTGAGATTAAAGAAATCTAGAATTTTCCACTGAATTTGAAGACAGCCATATTTATAGCTATGACAGTCTTGAACTGAAATACTACAAACTTATTTCACAAATCTATAGAGTAACATTGACACATTTGGGAATGTGGCAGTGTTGCAATTATTTTGATTGAAAATATTTTTGGTTTATAAGAAGTATACCGCCTTGTTTTGATTTGCTACTGTAAAAACTTAAAAGGAAAATATTTTAAAATATCATTTTCGATTTAAGGTTTTGTTATTTAAATTGTTTTTTCTTTATTTTAACAGCAAAATATCAATATTTTGAAATGAGGCGGTGCTGTTTTGTTAAGAAAAAATACAGAACTAAATATCCCTTATCTAAAAATGCATTTTAGAAGTTATTAATTGAGCTAGAAATATGTTGGTAAGACTAAAATTAAGAACATTTAATGAGCTATATTGTGGTATACATAACTCGAAAACCCGTTATTTTGATTTGCGGCCCTTTTGATTTGATGGTGCGACGTGTTTAAAGTACAAATTCCCACGTAGGAATAACCCTGGCAAGGCTATAAGTATTTGGAATGTTGCCGAACTTGCCAATGAAGCATTTCATAAAAGTTTTACTTTTGACAATATCACCAGCTCCTTTCAAAAATCTTTTTCTCCGATCAAGATTTTGATGCTGCATTTGTTACCAATCAACCTGAGACAATACCTCATCCATCACAAGAAGATGTTCCAAATATTCCAGGATCTATTTCAAACGATCTTGTAATTGGTGAAAATCCGCCAGAACAAACACTCTCCACGACAACTGAAATGAGTTCAGAAACGGTCAGACCTTCTCTAAAAGCTGGTTCAAGAACGTCTCAAAATCGACGAAAACGAGGAAAGTCATCAATTCTTACCGAAATACCTCAGAAGACAAATGAAAAAACGCTTAAAAGAAAAAATGTCGTCGGATTCAGATAGCGATGTTCTAAATGACTCTTTATTGGAATCAGAGGAAGAGCACAGACTTGGTGAAATCAATGACGACAGCATGGAACCACCTATTTTAATTGACCAAGATGTTTTGAAAGAAGACGACATTGTTGTGTTAAAATTTACACTTAAAAAGCAGTTTGAATTTTATATTGGCAAAATTATCACCGTCCACGGTTCTCAAGATTTCGACATTACATTCTTAAAATGGCAAAGATGCCACAACCACAACAACTGCCGGGAACTTTTCGATCAGCAAGTTATATCAAATTTGATATAAATTTCTCCAAGCATAACATGTGATTGATGTGAATTTTGAATTTGTATTGAACTGTATTTTAATTTTCTTAAAAAAAATATATATATCTGAACGCTTTCTTTAAGTGTTTGTTTCAATTATCAAGTTTCTATTGGTGTTCACATTAACCACAAGTAAAATCAATGGTTGTCCATACTAGTCCCGTGTAAGGGGCTAGTGTGGACAAATGTAAGCTTTTTTTTAAATAATTTAAAAATGCGTTTATGAAAAAAAAATTTGCAACTATTGTTGTAATTATGAAGGTAAAATGTATAAGTAATAACTAAAAACGAATTTATTACAAAAACTAAATATTTACATATACAATTTCTCAATTATGTGAAAATTGTCCATACTAGCCCCCCTCTCCCCTACATGTGGTACTAACTTATTTAAAGTATATTCGAAGTAAAACCAACAAACATTTATTTCTATTATTTATTAAAGGAAATATACATTTAATTTGCATTTATTGTATTAAATAAAATATCAGAATTTTTGAAATTTGCACTACTGTGCTAAAAAATATGGAAACATTTCAGCCTCACTTTTGTCTTATTTTTTGCCCAGACAAATGTTGACGTTCTTGAGTATAACATTTAACTCTGTGACAGCTTTGTCTTTGACTAAGCGGCTGCAATCAATGGCTTTGGGGACAATTGCTGATATTCCCTTGACGGCATCAGTTAAAGTTTTGGTTGAATGATATGCAGCTTTAGCGTATGAAGCTAATTTGCTACTAAGCTTCTCATAGCATTTTAATGTTTTTCGCTTTGAGTCTAAAGCATCACACTTCCTGTAGTACTCGAGAAGTTCATAGCCATCGAAAATTATTTCGAAGGCTGTATTTTTAACATCTTTTACAATTTGAATTGGTTCCTTAAGAGCAGTAACATGACAGTTTTTTTCGTCAGTATATAATGCTTTAGTAACATTCGTTACGCTTAGGATCTCATCAATAGCACATTTCACACCTATTGCGCGTACTTTAAGGTCTTCGATGCTACGTAAAATTTTGTCAACTTCATGAAGAGCAATGTTGTGACCTAACTGATTAAGAAGTTCCAACTGCTTGAAAGCGTGAAAAGATAATTCCATGCTTTCTCTAATGATGCCAAGTATATAGTCGATTGGATTTTTAAGGACATCTGCATTTGTCCTTATACGATATACAAAATCACTTTGATGTTCGGGGAGACCAGAGCTTGGCAGGTCTTTGGATATATAGTCGATACCATGTACAGATTTTTCAGCTGAAACCAAAGGATATTTGCTGTCTGCTTCTTGATAGTTTATGGATCGTCTCACGGTACTGGCATTAGCCTGCTTGATAAATAATTCACTTAGTTTTCATATACCTGAAAAATTATCGTTTTATTTGAAATTTTCTTACCACCACTAGAAAGAGTACAAAGATTCCGAATGCAGCTTTCATCTTGATTTAAACTGTTTGATTGATTGAATATAAATTGCTAACATTTGAAATTTACAAGATATTTTATAGCTAACATTTTCACGGAATTAATTGATTAACCCATTTCTACCCAGTTATGTAAGTGCGTAACACCACTTTTAAATTAAAGTATATTAAACGAAAAAAAAAAAAAAAAAATTATCTAAATATCTGCGTTCAAGTGAGTAAGAAAATTTGTTCATATAATTGACTATTTTTGAAAAATTCGGTAAGACTATAAAATAAGAAAATTTTTTGTTTTTTTTAAAAAAAAAAAGCTAGCACTTTAAGGTCAATGCGGTGAGAGCTCGAAATAACCTCTAAAAAGTTAAGGAAGGGAGAAGGAAATAATTAGAATGAAAGGAACATTTGGAAATATGGAAAGTGTATTACCATGCCTGAACCGGGAATCGATCCCGCGACGTCTGTGTTGTAAGCGCAGTACACTACCAATGCGCCACAAGGCCAGCTTGAAATGAAATGACTGAAAAAAACTTACAAGAATTTAGTACGAAATCTTTTCTGAAAGAATAATTCGAAAAATACTATATTTTTTAATGATCTTTAACCCTCCCTTAAACAAGTGTACATTTTTGGTGAAAGTTTTCAATTTTTAAAATTTCAAAAATTAATTTTATCAGCGTGACATTTGATTTTTTTATAGTGAGTAACGATATGCCCTGATAAATTAGTTACGTTTTGGTTTTTCGTGTCTGCACAAGTGAGTTAAATTTAAATTTTTAACGCCAACACTGCATTTTCGCATGAGACATTTTTATACAAGAGAGCGTGAACAATTTGAAATTTCTAATATTGATATAAATGTATTACAATTTAAGTTCCCATTTTAATAATTTCATATCAGCGTGATATTTTCAGGTAAACTATCGCTCGACCTTGATAGAATTTGTTCGTTTTATGAAAAAATGTAGCGACACTTCCACAGTTTTGAAGCACAGCCTTTAACATATTGAAATTTGTAAATGAACTGACTGTTTCAAGTGTAACAAAAAACCTATGCATAAAATTTAAATAATTCCAGAAATGTACATAACAATAAAATCTGAAAAATTCCTCAACAAAATCAAAACAACTCATATCAATCATGAATCATTAGTCAATTCTAATTAATTGTTAGCAAATATACATTGGCAACTTTTTACTTTGTTGCATTGTTACATGTTCTCAAAGTTCATAAAAAAAAAATATATTTCTATGCTTTCATCCAAACGTTTTCCGACTTCCCATTGATGTTTCCTAAACACACACACTCTCACACACATAGATACTCACGCACAGCTACACACTTTCACTTACCGTTTCAAATCCGGACTGGCTGTATATGGCGCCGAAACTTCCTTTATTTTCAATACAATGATGGCCGTAATAAAAATGCAAATCACATTCACTACCGTCAGCAGACACGACACAATTCCATTGATCAGAAATTCCGTGGGCAAATAGTCGGTGTAAATAAAGGGATACGATGAATTGCTATTCATTGACTCACCCTTTAAGTGTGGTATCCGTATACCTGGATATATCTGCCAAATGCAGGCTAAAGCCCAAAAAAGTCCCTGACAAAAGTAAGGAAAGAAGTTTAAGAAAATTTAAAAAATCATAAAAAAATTAAAGTCATACAATAGCTGCTGCCGAATGGAGTGCAATAGTAGAAATTGAGAAATTAAATGCTGCTTTTTCTATCACTAGCGCCATATTGATTTTTATCTTTAACACTCTCTCTCTCTCTACTGTTGTGTCAGATATAAATTTTAGTTTCCGCTTGAGAAAGTAAGCTCGCGTGTGGGTTACTTGCGTGGGGAGTTAAATTTAGAGTGTTGAAATCATAAGTGGAAGTATGTATCGATGCAAGAGATTGCGAATAACTTAACGCAAAGCATGCTTCAAGGAAACTCCGAAATGTTTTTCAAATGGTAGATATATGGAAACTTAAAGTGTTTCAATTAGCATTGTCTCTCCAATGGAAAAGAAGGGAATTGAAATTTAAAGTCAACATTTTTTCCAACTTGATGTTTTCGGAAGCTTATGAGCATAATTCTAACAATATTTCTAACACTTTTCATAAAAGAAAGAACTATTTATTTATTTATAGTTGTGACATTGATTTTTAGCAGATTAAAAACCATCCCATGTTATATTATTTGATCGTATTATAATTTTCTCATTGTTTGTTAATATCCCAGTGGCAAATATGATATACACAACATCGATGAATAGCTATACTGATTGTAGGCAGTAATGCTCACAACTGTAAATGCTTTTTACAAAGGGATGGCCACTTTGTAGGCAGCTTGCCTACATCTCTATATACAATGTGTAGCAAGGGAAAGGCAGATTGCCTTAAAACATCGCTTACCAAATGTCTGCATAGTTTACCGAGTTGCCTACATCTCCGCATACAAAGTATGCAGCCAACAGGTAAAACCCCTTACATCTTCATATACAAATCAGACAGCAAACAGACAGACTACCAACAGCTCCATATACAATGCAGGCAGCCAACAAACAGACTGCGTACAACTCTATATACAAAGGAGGCAGCCAGCAAGCGGACTGCATACAGCTCCATATACAAAGCAGGCAGCCAGCAAACAAATAAACAAAATATCACAGTAACAATTTCATTTATGAAACATACAACACAAAGGGTATAGCTTTTCATATATGAAAATTCAGAGTACTTCATCGATTTGCCGCTGGTTTATTAATTATCTCTTTGAAGAAAAAAATTTATTTTGATTCAAAAAAAAATAATTATCAGATGTACAAAATAGTTTCAAATTATTTTTTTTTCAAGCTTGACGCTTTATTGTGAAAAATTTGTTACAAATTTATTTTTTCAAAGTATTGTCCATCGCTAGCCAATACTTTTTACCATCATTCTGACAATAATATAAAAAAAAAACACCATTTAATGCAATTCACGAATCGATCCAATTTTGGAGTTCTTCAAAATAGCGAAAGTGCTGATCCCCAAGGGCATGCGTCATCGACGAAAACAAAAAGTAGTCAAAAAGTGCAATATCTGGGCTATACGGCGGGTGGGGTACGATTTCCAATTTCAGCTTTACAAGGTATGTTTCGACCGACTGCGCAACATGTGTCCAAGCATTGTTATGCTGAAGAATTACGTCTTGTCGTGCCTTTTTTTCGAATTGTTCGGCTTCAATGCTCGGCTCAAACATATCAATTGAGTTTGGTAGAGTTGCTCTGTGATGGTTTAATCCAGTAGTAGCAGCTCTTAGTACACCACTCCCAATTGGTCCCAACAAATATAGAGCATGACCTTGACACTGTGAATATTCAACTTTGACGTCGATTTTGACGTACATCCAGGCGGTTCGTATGATTTTTTGCGCTTGGGGTTATTGTAATGAACAAATTTTTCATCACCAGTCACAATACGATGCAAAAATTCCTTTAATTGTTGTTGGAGCAAAAAAGTAAACTTTTCAGCAAATTGAGTTTTGTTGACATCATTTCGTTGACATATTCGGATCAAACAAAAACTATTTTCCTTACACTTCAGCGAAAAAAAACCTGATGATAAGGCTTCAAAATTAGGTTAGTTGCATCATTGTTCGATTCGGTTTAATACCAGTGATGAAATCTCAAAAAAAATCGTTTGAAGTTTTTTGTATACCTGATACAAAGCAGGAAAAAACATCCTTGTGGCAACACTGTCGAACAGTTCTTATGGTTCGCAATTGGTTTACGCGAAACATAACATAACATAAACATAAGTACAACTTCACTGCATGCTGAAGGAGCTGATTCATGTCAGCTGTTACTTTATGGCTTGCGACATTAAAGTGGCTGACAAATCTTTAAGAACTTCAGAACTTCATGCCAGTAGTTACAGCGATGGGAATTGTCGGGACCTCGTGGAATACACTTTCGCAATATTGGTGGCTGAAAGACCTTCATTAGAACTTTCAGTAAATATTGACACCGAATCGAATCAAATCTAATTAAAACCTTTTCCCAATATTAGTGGCCGAGAGACCTTTAACAGAACTTCACATCAATATTGAAACTGCATTGGATTAAACCTGGTGATGCACATGCGTCAAGAGCTCTTTTCTCAATATTGACGGCAGAGAGATCCTTAATAGGACTTCACACCAATCTCTGTATCGCGTCAGATCAGATATTGCGGCATACGTGTAACCATACCAAACCTTACAACCGCACAAATAATTATAGCGATAATTGCATTCATTGCCAAAACACCCATTAAGAATGAAAAGTATTATATAGTTAAGGGGACAGGGGCAGTCAGAGATGTGAAAAATAGATAGAATAGATTTTTTTTCCTTTTTTTGTATTAATTTAATTTATTTAATAGAAGTGATAATATGGCAATATTTGCATCATGTTTCAACTTGACTTGACGATAGTTTTAAAAAAAAAATTAAAAAATGTTAAGTATGGCTGTGTTGGACCCTGTCTCAATTAGAGTGTCTTGCGGTGATCATCACAAATAAATGGAAAACCATCTAAAATCAATCGGATGAGAAAAATTAGTTATCAAAATAAATAATCTAGTGCCTGATCGATGTGTTTTTTTTTTTTAAATCAACAAAATGGTGGGCTCAGGAAATTTACCTCCAGATTTTCGGGAAAATACCAACAATTAATTCTTCATAAAAATTCGATATTTAAAAAAAATTCTTCGATCTGGGAATAGCTTTTTATTTCAAGAATTGTGTAAATTTTTATCAATATAAAATTGAAAATTGTGTAAACATCATTGAAATCTATGGGGCGTTTTTCGAGCTTCAGAGGTCACCAGTTTCGAAAACACAGTTTTGAGAAAAACACATTTAAAATTTTACACTACGCTCCGGAGCGTCCTAGAACACTTTGGTTATAGCCGTATAACTCTTAAAGTAATTGTCGGATTGACTTCAAATTTTCAGGATATATTTTTAATATACATATTACACTTTAAGAAAATGCAAAAAAATTGATTTTTTGAAAATTATGACTGTGTAAACGTATAAGGAATAAATTTTAAAAATATAGTGTTATGAACAACAAAAAAAAAAAAAAAAACAACACTGAAAGAAGTTAAACAAATGTTTTGTAATGATATCTCCAGAGAAGACCCCGAAAACTGACTGACGTTTATGACGGCCTAGACAACATCGTTGTAAAGAAAACAAAACTTTTATTACTTTATTTTCATAATTAAAATATTAACTCATTTTCATTTTTGTTAAAAAAAAAAAACTTTTGTGACTAAAATTTTGTTTTCGAAAAATCCTCCAGTGGCCGTTAATGAGTTAAAATAAATTTGTGTTCTGCTTAACGAAATGAATTCAGGACCAGAACTTCATTTCTTGGTCTTATCATAAGGTTTTCCAATGAAAATCAAATCAGAAATGACCATATTACTATTATTATTCAGACAGTTATCGAAATGTTTCATTGTTCAGCAAACTCAGACGATGAAATATAATAAATAGTTTGATATTTTATATCATATTTGATAAAAAATTAAGCATAAGTTCCAAATCTTTTAAAAATCCTTAAATATTACAAGTAAAGAAAAAAAAATTTCTTAAAATAAAACCTCCCACATCAGCGATATTTCACTGTCATCTCTAAAATTTCAGTAAACTGGGACACTAAAAGAAAAATAATATTTTTTCGCCGCATATCGCAAATCACGTCGTCATTGTGTTGGCCTACATTCATTTTCTTCATGGAAACTTCATTTCGCTTTCATATGTAAATGATAGTGAAAAACTGAAAATAAAACCAATGGCCAAGTAGCCGCATCTACATAACCAACTCAATGCGGTTTTTGTCCTTGAAAAACGATAAATTTTATGTTTGTTCTACAAACATAAAACGAAAATGAAAAGAAAATCCCACAATATTGTACTTAATTCAGAAAATTAAATTTTTTTCCTCCAATACTTTCAGCAGCGTTTTTTTTCGTATCCTTTTTACGACGTTTATTGTGCGAATAGTATGCGGTAGCAGGTTTTTTATGCCTTGTTGTCTTGATTGATTTTGGCCACTGATGGCTTTCGTTGTCGTCCTGTCGTTTAGATTTTTTTTTTTTTTTTGCTTTTTTATTATTTGATAGCAAACCGCAGATTTTATTTGAGCTAACAAATTGTTAAGCAGAATTGTGTGGAGTTTTAAGAATCTTATGATGTTTACGTTTCAGTTCATGGTAACGGAAATTAATTTCCGCTTGAGAAAATAGATTTACGATTTATATGATTTGAGTGATGCAATTTTGATGAGGTTGATGGTTTTTTTTTTGGGGTGATGATTTGTATTTGACCTCTTTGGGGTTTTTTTTTGTTGGCTTTAACATAATGTTTTGTAATTTTATTAGAATAAACTTTTGCAGCAACTTAGAGTTAAAAAAATGTTAGAAACTAAAATTGATGTCTGAAGGAAATGGCATTGAAAATAAAAAAAAATGTGAATATTAAAGATTTTCATAGTAAAGGTTCCAAGACAAATTGTGTCTTCTATTGTGCAAATAAGTTTTGTATCAATTGAGCAAGTTTGTTAACTATAGTTACCATAAAATTAATGCTAAGTAAGGAAGAAGAATTTTCTGCGGCCAAGCATTCTGTACTGTTGCTCATACTTCAATCAGAACATTCCAGCAAAACATTGTCAATATATGCAAACAGCAAATATATAACATTATTGAAATTTTCACACCTAAACACTACAAAATATAGAACATTAGAAACTTTCCTTAAAGCAAAAGAATCAAATTTTCTTGACATGCTTAAAAAAGTATTGCCCTTCTAAACATTTTTTCGAATCAATAATGGTTTTTAGAAAAAAATTTGTCAAAATTTCAGTGAAATCGTCATGTGTCCAAAATTATTGGTTTCATTTCAAAACTTACTATTATTGTAGGCCATTCAATTATATTTCTTATGATACTCATATTTTTGATATCCAATTCCCAACTTATAATCATTTTCACAAAAGCTATATCTGCAACGTCCCATGGCTAAGTCACCGAAACTAGATCCAAGCGACACTTTTCTTCTTAAAATTATTTTTTTTTACTATTAAGCCCCTATTTCCCTTAAAAAAAAATTTTAAGTGACATCTAAAGTAAACATGTTTCAATTTTAGTATCACTTTATTAAAAATCGTTTAAAAATTGAATAAATGCGATGATTTGTGAGCCATAAAAATGTTAAGGGTCACCATGTCGTATGATGAACATTTTTAATTAATATTTTTGAAAACTTTTGCGTAGCATTCAATGCAAATTTACTGAAATATTATTAAATACTGTTAACAATTTAGCACTCAATTTATTTAATTTAACGCTTAAAGTCATCGCTCAATTAAATAAAATGCTTACACAAAGTTATAAGGTTAACATTTTAAGGTTTTTTTAAAGTTCCAAACATATAATTTTACTATTGATGTTGCACGCATATTTTGCAACTTTATGTCTAAGTGCTTGCATTAAAATTAAAATAGTCTTGATTTTCATATTACTACTTTGTGGCACTGTGTGTAGGAAAGTTGGTAACATTGTTCGCAACATTGTTCACAAAAATGTTCGTTCGCCATGTGGTGGCGCCTTTTCAACAAATTAATTTTCCGTTGAAGATGACTCAAAATTGATTCCGGATATATAGAAAATTATCCCAACCTTTTTAAAATAGTGATGTGAGCTAGTTCTACGAAAACAGTTTTAATTGCATCAATTATATTGAATTATGGATATGATAAACATGTATGTATTAATAAAAGTATGGATTATACATCTTCTTAGGAAGTAAAATGGATGTGAGTGTTTGATTTATTTTTTTATTGTTTGATTGTTAGAACAAGAAAAACATAATACAAATTAAACTGTAATCGAAATTTCATTTGCATTAAAATGTAATATAATAATAATTTAAATATAGTTAACATGCTGACTGTTAGTTTTGTAGAATATGCATTAATAAATGAATGGATTATAGATCTTTCTGGGAAGAGGAATAGATTTTGCACGAACAGCTATGATTTTAGAGTAAGATTATCACTATGAAATGTATAGCTCAACTCACTTTAACTTTTGGCAATGAAAGATCTATAAAATTATTGTATATTAATGATTCAATGAAGTCAAATGTGGCTCAGGGACGAATTATTTGACGGTCATTTAAAATTATTTGCTGTATCACAGAACATTAAAGTTATGCTTCAACTTACTATGAGTAAAGTTGGCGCAGTAAAAACCAACTTATTTAACTTAAAGTTTTTATCAAATGTCTTTGAAGATTTACTGATCAGTATTAAGGTCTTATACTTATTTTTGCAAAATTTGGATTTTTAAAAAAGTTATGAGCAAGTGAACTTTTATGTGGGTGTTTTTTTTAAATTGTGATTTCTCAGTAAATATTGGGAAAAAGTTAATGAAATTTTCGTAAAATGCAAATTTTTCTTATCGGATGGTTTTTTGGAGTAAAATTACCTAGGTGGCGACACTTAAACATTCGTCACTTTTTTATTTATGAAACGTAGTAAAATTTTTTTTTAGGAAAAAGTTGTGTAGAATTTACAGGTCAATTTTGTGGAAAAATTTTGTTTCTGAACATATGAGAATTTGGTTTAAATTCTATTTGTTAATTAACCCTCCGTTGGTCAGAAGGGTCTGGCCAGGCCTTTTTCGATTTTATTTGTAATTAAAGTATATTTCTAATAGAGCTAGCGACTTGAAATCTCGTTTACCTTCCTAAGATTTTATTAGCTATCTACTACAAAAAAATTTTGGAGAAAAAAACCAATGAAGGGATAACTACGAGCACTTTGTGGTGTATACATCACATTTGCACCCAATGGGTCCAGCCAGACCCCTATGTATTTTGCATGAAAGTTGATGCGATTTAAACATTTTGAATCGTGTTTTTTTATTTCTCAAGGTAATTTCTATTCAATTTGAAAACAAATATCTTTATGCCCACGCACCCATTTTGTGTTGTTTCTTTTCTATTCGGTCGCGTCAATTCCCTAGTGAAAGTTGATCGCAGAGACGTTAGTGCTAAGTATTTGTAATTTGATCAAAATGAGTGATGAAGTGGAACTTCTTTAAAATTTGCGTCCTCGCCGCAGTAATGAAGAATTTAATCCGCGGTTGGCAGCAGCTTTGGCGAATGATATTGAACGGGAAAGAGCTACTGTGAAGGGAGAAGAGGTTGGAGGATTGCATCCATCTTTAGATGATGAGGACGATAGAGATTTGGATTATATGCCAGAAGAAGATGAGGCATCCGATATCAAAAACGAATTGATAATCGAATCAAATGAAATGATTGATAGTGATGAAGAAGAGGCGTTTACGGAATCTCAACAACAAAGTGCTACTTGTTTTTATGGTAAAGACGGCACCAAATGGAATACGATGGATCCAACTGCTAATGTCCGCGTGCGACAACACAATGTTATGCATTTTCGAGCTGGACCCAAAAAACGAAATTCCATTCCAATTGAAATGTTCAAAAAATTTTTCACTCCAAATATTTCGTTCATAATCATTTCTCAAACGAATCGCTATGGGAGATGATAATTTTTATCATATTTCATATTAAAACTCAGTTACAAGATTGACATTTTCAAAAATAAAATGAAAAAATGCACAGAAAAACAAAAAGTTTTTTTTTTTTGAGCTCACAATTATTTTTTTCAGTATTTTTACCAGTACAGATAAGAAAATATATTCCAGAACCAGTGCCAAAATAGAGAATCCGAAAATATTTACCTGGATGGTGAGTAAATACGTTCAAGCGCATGAACGCATGAATATTTACATGTGATTACATGAAAACATATAGGGGTCCAGCCAGACCCATTGGGCACGAATGTGACTATCCAAATGTTTGCCCAACGGAGGGTTAAAAATTTAATTTTTTATAAATACTAAATAATAATATTTTTATAAAAACTTTATTTCATATAAATTGTAAAACGTTTCTTGTCCTATCACGAAAATTTCATTAACTTTTTCCCAATATTTACTGAGAAATCGCAATTTTAACCATTTTCTCATATGCACAGGAACAAAATTTTTCCACAGAATTCTTCTGTAAAGTCTACACAGCTTTTACCTGAAAAAAAAATTTAGTATATTTCATAAAAAAAAAAGTTACGAATGTTTAAATGTCGCCACCTAGGCAATTTTACTCCGATAAAAAAATTTGAATTTTTGAAATTCAAATGCAATTCAAAAAAAAAAAAAAGAAAAACAATTCTAATTTTTCTTATCGAATGGTTAAATGAAATTCGGCAATAGTATCACAAGCATGCAGAAAATTTTACATGAAAAAGCGCGAAAAAGATTTATGCACGTTGGACTCCGCATAACTTGAAAATTGCCAAAAAAAAAGCCCGTCTTGATAGGTGCACCGGAATTGTCAAAATAATACATTCGTGGTGTAATGAAAGAAATCCAAAATATCTACACCGATGACGTTTGTAGGTTTGAACTATAAAATAAAAATCAGTTGCTTCGTGCATTAAGCACTTCAAAGTAAATGGTGGCTTGTTAAGAAACTCATTGAACATTCATATCTGAATGGGACACAATCATTGATCCACAGAAAGTCGCCAAAGAAATTAAAAAAAAAAAAAATCCACAATCGAATAGTATTGTCCTACACCGGGAAAACGCGAGCTCTTACACGTTGACCGAAAGACTGAATATTTGCATAGTAAAAACAAGGCATTGATGAGTCCTTCTCCATATTTAGCTTCTAATTACTGCTTTTTGTTCTTGACCATCAAAAATAAACTACTTGACCAGCAATTTTCGATGCCAAAAGAGTGGTTGTTCAAAAACCTTGTTTAGGAGCTACCCCATTTGAAATGGCAAAAGTGCTATGGCTTAACTGTCTGCAAAATTATACCAAACATCGCGGAGAATACACTGAAAAACAATAAATTTTTAATAAAAAACTATTTATTTTTCCTTGTGTAAACTCATACATAAATTGCAATCTATGTTTACCACTAGAGTCAAATTGTTGCTTATTAAATCATAATTAAAGCATAAAATACTTGAAACAAGATATGACTGTAAATTAAAATTTCATATATTTAGCTTAATGAATTATAGTTGTCACATAAATCTATCATAGTTTCACGCAAACAGACACTTATATGCGAGCATAATTTGTTGCCGCCAAAAAGTTCAAGCTACAAGGCGAATCTCCTCGTAATTCGACTACCCCAAATAACCACAATTCAACAGCTTCAACAGAAACTTTGACCTCAATTCTACTACTGCTGCTGCATGAACGAAATAATGAAATTTAAATTACTCTTAGCTTTCAAATATTTTCGCCCAAAAATTTAATGCGAAAATTATCTACTGGCAAGTTGCATTTATCACGTTGCAAATTATGTGTAGCCCCATCTTGTCCGTTAGAAGAACCAAGAATAATTTCAACAGACTGTGTAGTGAACTGAAGCTGAGAATCTTTAAAACCAACAAGGATACAAACAAGACCACAAAACTGACAAAATGACCCGCAAACAAATGAGTAGAGCAACCACATGCATACATTTTGGGTTACTTACAGGCTGTGCTTAGGATAATAGACAAAATAGGAAATGAAGGCTTTTGTAAGAACTTAGGCGTTTTGAGAAAACCGATTACTTGATTTGTACAGCAATTATACAAAAACATGGAAAATACTTTCCCAGAAGAATTGAGGGCATATCATTTTAAAGGGAATACCATCCTCTGAACCTAGAGAAAAAACTGCGAAATAAACTTCGGGCTATCCCAGTATTTGTTACCTGGTGTTGACCGAACTGTTTTTCTCATCGAATGCTGACTTTGTTTGAAAAAGTAGCTCACGATTTACTTTCTCCAATTCTTTATTGAAATTCCTTGCATGAAATCGAATGAAGTCGCCCCGATATTAAATAAAAAATGATGCTAAATTTCATTGCTTTTCCTTTCAAATCGAAAAATTTTCAATCCTGCTCAGCTATGTCCAGCAACATGATAAATAAATTTTACCAAAATCGACTGAACTTTAATTTCCCACTACCAATATAAAGCTACAGCAAATCCAAACGCAATCAATAATTTTTACTAAGAAAAAAAACTCTGTAGAAAAAATCTAAATCGGTTCGAAAAACCGCTTCTGCCATATGGCTTAACAACATGAAATAAAATAAGTTGAACTGAAACAATGGCGTTAAAATCACTTAATCATGGTCAGCCTTTGTGTCTGTCTGTTGGCTGCTATACAGCTTAAAATCTTTCGGTTAAATTGCGTGCGTATGTGTTAGGATATGAGTTAAATAAATCTTCAAACACATACACACATTCACACTTGCATACCCACACCAGCGCGCACAATTAAACGCTTTGGGCAGCTTAGCTTCGTACGTTCATTTGTTTGCTTGCTCACTTGCTTTGCATGCCAGAAAATAAATCGCTGAATTATTTTACCAGTGGTTACAAGTACATACATAAATAGGGGAGAAGGAGAAAGACAGAAAAACACAAGCTGAATAAAAAAAAAACCAGGCCAAACAAAGGTCCTTTGTCTAAAAACAGCCGCAAAAAGGCGCAAATGACTTCACATACAAAGAGGCGATGGGGCCAAAAAAAAATGCTCAAGAAAAAAAGGCACCAGATGAAAGTGTGAATCAGCGAAGCAGAAACGGATATGAAGCCATTTCCGTTGCCATTCATGTTGGGTTTTTTCGCTGTTCGCGTACACTCACACTTTTTACTGTGATTCCTTTTGTTGTTCTCTCATGATTATTTTTGTTGGCGAAATGTCATAACGAATTGAAAGATAAATTTCTGTCATGTAACTTTTGATAATAATTCATGTTTAGAAAGTTGTGCGAATTTCGGTTTTTTCTCAAACATAATTAAGGGCGAGTGCTTCCAAAAAATAATAGCATACAATTTAATATATAATGGCGGAAATTTCGTTTTCGACGGAAATGAGCCAAAGTGTTGTCAAGGTAGGCAAATGAAAAGTACAATGCTGTTTTTGACTTGTGAAAATATTGTGCGCAGATGGAATAAGTTAGTGTTTTTTTTAACGAAAAAGAAGAGATATTTTGGTTAACATGCAGCTTAGCAGCAGAAATATTGCTGCAGAAGGCTTATTTTCATAATTTGTCATAAGTATCAGCAAAGGTGCGATGTGGTCTGGAAACTGACTACATGGAGGTAACTCTATAACTCATTGCAAATACAAAATAACATTTTTTTTTATATAGAAAAAGCTAACACTTTATGGGATAACCCTATATAGAAAAAGCTAACACTTTAGGGGAAAACCCTATGACCCGTGGTGTGTTAATTTCGAAAGGGGAGATAGGAGAGTAGGAATGAGTAAGCTTAGGCAAAATATATCGATTATTGAAATTTCCGATATTTGTTTCGATAATTATAGGCAATATTTTTTATTTTGATATATCGAAATTCTATTTTATTTTTCGACTATCGAATTTCGATATTTTTGTTTAAGGTTAGCTCTGTATCCCATTGATTGCATCGCACATATTAGATGTTCTTTTGTGTTTGTGTAATGACATTAGCTAACGCGCGTTGAAAAAGCACTCGTGTTGTCCCAGCCTAACAAGATAGTTTTTTTTGTTATACTCAAATAAATGAAAACGTGAAAATTTTTTCAGCAAAAATATCGGTTTTCGATAATTGATATATCCGATGTTTTTTCTCGAAATATTTCTAAATTTCGATAATATTTTTATTTGCCAAACCCTAGGAATGAGGTCGACCTATTTATCAACGATTTTTTTTTCTCTATTTTTAAAAATTTTTTTTTAATATTCTGGCGCAACGATAAGTGAAAGTGATCTGAAGCAAGTGTTATGCCTTTGAACTTCATTACACTTCAGGTACTGATGCTTTGCCGATATAATGTACTTTTTTTCGACAGCTGAAAAGCTCAATGAGGTGCTAGTTTGGTAAAAGCTCAAAAAAATCTCCAGAAAATTAAGTAGATGAGAAGGAAAATAATTGGAAAAAAAAAAAAAGGAAATATCGAAAATATTACCATGTCTGAACCGGGAATTGAACCTGGGAGCTCTGGGCTGTGAGCGCAGTATGCAACCACTGCACCACAACAGTTTGCAAGCCTTCTGTACAACTACCGATTATATTCCATTGGAGGAGGTGATTTCATTTCTTTAAACCTCAAGGACTCATTAGAAATTCTAAATAAGTCTTCCCATTAGTGACATTTTGAAGAAAAAAATTGAAGCAGGAAGATGGTATCAAAGGCGCAGTAAAGACCTTTAAGAAACTTCATTATCAGAGAAAGGAAAATTTTTGTTTTAGCTCATAATTTGTGTGGAAGGTAATTGTGGTGCGTAAGTCATGTAGATGAGATTGGATTTTCATTTCGGTGAATGTACCACTTTGTACAGATAAAAATCTGCATAGGCCCGCCTTTTGACAGTTGTTAGAAAATAGGTGTCAATTGAACCAATTTTTCCTCACTACGTAAGTTCATACACCATTGACTAAATAATAAATTTAGCTACTCATCAGTTAAATAATAGACTCGATCAAAAAAAAAATAATTTTATTTTTTACTAATTGAAAAATCAGGTATCGCAAATATAATTAATTTCGTTTTTTTTTTTCGATTAACTTTCACTTAAAAATGTCATAACTGTCAAACGAAGCATAAGGAGTCGCACGATATGCACCAACACATAAGACGAAACCTTGACTAGGAGCCGTACTGATCTAGTCCTTCAAAAAATATTATGAGTGGAAGCTTAACTAATTTAGCTATAGCCCGCCAAAAGGCGGTAGTATACATTAGAGGGTTAACAGCAGCAATATGAGATTTAGCGATATTCATTCGATTGGCGCTTAACACTTAGATTTTCTGGTAAAAAAGCTTGCAGGAAACAACATGGTACTCTGACAACGACATGGATCCATACTGTTACCACAAATTCTCTACTTCAGTCAAATAAGCAAATGATGCTGCTCCTCCCATTGCGATAACCAATTAACACCAAATCTTTTAACCCATTATCTTCCAATGTTACATATTAGAACACTTTTTAAGAATACATTTTTCTTGAAATATTTGCTTGCATCTACATATTATGTTTCTATACTATTGCTCTATAACAAAACAAATATTTTTAACATGAAATATAGTTGTGTTAATGGAATTCCTCATAATGACGAATCATCAGATGAAGAAAAAATATTGTGGATTTTTCAATCACCATTGTGTGAAAAATAATGAGATATTGTAGAGAAATGACATTGAAGCAAAGTGAAATGTTTTCTGACAAATTTTGACCACAATTAACCATTTGTCACAGTAGGTACTCTTTGACGGAAAAACCCAAAGCCGACGCCAATCAGCCAAATCTGATTTTTACGCTCTTTCCCTCGATGAGTGCAATAAAAAATTGTTTTTATGAAAATAGGATCAAAACACATCTAAGGAGCGCGGGGAACAACCCTGGTCAGTTGAACAACTATTTCGTCCTTTCCCCATCGATTGACACAATAATAATAAGCGTTTACATATAAAGGGTCAGAGAAGTCTCTTAGTGGAGTCAGGGCGCACCTGGATCAGAGAACGTCAGTGAGACATTCATCATTTTTTTTATTAATGAATCAGTTAATCTTTCAGCAGATTCACCACTCACCACATTTAGTGAATCTAGCAACCATTCCGTCTCACGGCGAAACGTGTGAATCTGAGTGTGTTTCAGAATCATTTCTAGTGAATCCTGACTCATTTCCTATGAGTATATGAGTGTTTCGTGAGCTACTCATGAATTAAAGGCACAGATTTTATCAAAAAAGTTTCGGATACTCGCGTGAAACATTTTGGGAAGTTTTTTAAAAAATGGGAAAAGGTCGAAAATGGTTTTTTGACATAATTTGGAGTAGCTCCATATCCCGGAAATGACCGTTTATGACTCATTTTCGGACATTTTATTTTTTTGCTAAAATCGATAGAAAATGGTCGAAAATAGATTTTAGACTTCACTTAGGGTGGCTTAGGTCTCCGGAAAGGACCATTTTTTCACCATTCTCGTGATAGTTTGAAAATGGATTTTGGACATCATTTAGGGTGACTCCGGACCCTGGAAAGAACCGTTTTTGACCCATTTTCAGAAATTTTTTTTTGTTGTAATTAATGGGGAAAGGTCGAAAATAAATTTCGGACATCATTTAGGGTGACTCCGGACCCTGGAAAGAACCGTTTTCGACCATTTTGGTCCTTTTCAAGTTCCGGAGACACTCTAAGTGATATCCAAAAGCCATTTCATCATCGTTTAGAGCAAAAAAAAATTTAGGGTGGATCAAAACAAAAAAAAATTTTTGTTCCAATCGATAGGGAAATGTCGAAAATAGCCATTTCCGAGCTTTATCTATCGATTTGAAGGAAAAACAATTTTGTTTAGATCCACCCTAAAATTTTTTTTGCTGTAACCGATTATGAAAGATCGAAAATGGCTTTTGAATATCATTTAGAGTGGCTCCGGAAGTTGAAATTATATTATTGTATTATACATATATTGAAAAAAGTTGAAAAGATTTTATATGTTCCATGTATGCGTTATTGTTGGCATTAAATGATAACGTTAAATTTTCGACATTTCACTTAACTTTTGATTTTTTTTTTCATGCCCGCAAAACTTTTTGACATCAAAAAGTATCATCTTTGCTCAAAACTTAATAAAGGCCGAAATGTATTTTACGAACTTAATTTCTAGCATTTCCTTAGAACTTATCTTTATTGTGAACTTTTCACAAAAAAAAAAAAAAACTTTTAAATAGACAACCCCAGGTCACTTTTATGTATGTTAAGCAACAATAATCCCAAAAAAATTTCTCTACCCACTACGTAAACTCAATAGAAATGTCAAGTGCTAACACATGCAACGATTTGGCATAGTTTCTTAAATCTTCTTCTTCAAACAAAGATCCTTAAGACCTTAAATAACCCTTACCATGGATTTTGCTGACATAAAAGCAAATTGTGTGCTCTCAAAAAATTCAAGAGGAACGCACAGAACTTGTGCTATGCTTTTGCTGCTAAGCATTTTGCTCAATTAGGAAATGAAAATGATTTCTAACAAGGCACACAGCAGTGACATCAGCAAAAAAAAGATTTTTTTCGCATTTGCTTTTAATTAGAAAAAGGATACAACAGGATGTAGGAAACAAAATACCAACAAAACTTTTCGCTGCAACGATATTTTTTGCGATTTTATGCGGTGAAGACAACGGCCAGATTTTAGTGGGATTGTTTTGGGGTTTTTGCTTTCATGCCAACATTTCTGTTAGGCAGGTAAAACAATTTATTTTTGTTTTGGAGCACGCCCGCTCATTACTCTCATATACAATGCCACCCAACTCATTAACTACACCACCGCTAATACTTACACAATTGACCACTGGTGGCAATAGTGAGGCCGAAATTGCTACACCAATCAGTGGTCCAGCTGAACCTTGTAACAATGCCACAGCAACACCTGTACCTGATGTTAGCGCCCATAAAACGCCCATCCATAGTGAGCGTGCATTACCTCTGAAAAGAAAAAAAAAAATTTTTTCGTGAAAATTAAAAAGAGCAGCAGCTAAAAGTTTGGCATTAAAATTAGTTTAATTAGGGCGGATAGAAGGCAGTGTAACAAAAGTATACTACACTTTTTTTCAGTTGCTTAGAGGTGATGGTATTTTTGCGGCACATTTTGGGCTTGGTCATGCAATCAATATAAGTGGTATGAAATAATTGAAGAGCAAACGCTTTAATTAGGAAATTATTTTAAATTAAGCGCCAGGAAGCTGGTGAATAATAAAATGTTTAGCTAAGTAGTTGAGGTTTTTTTTGGCATCGTTCGTATAAATACCCAGTCACCTCATGAAATCTTGAGTATTTTAACAGGGAATTTCAGATGGTTTTCAATTTTTTTAAACGTTTTTGATTTCCATTAATTTTTTATATTGAAAAGTGCTATATCATGAATGATTTTCAAACGTTTAAGTGCTGCAGATATTCTAGTGGCGGAAATTTTGATGATGTTGGATTTCGTACAAAATGGCAAAGTGCAAATAGTTTACAGTCGAATTGTGAATCAAATAGAAATGGAATTTTTAATTTAATTTAATTTTGTTTTTTTTTTTTTTTTTTTTCATAGAAATAATTACCCATTTCTATTTTACAAAGTTTCATACTGCTAGGCTATATCCATCTTGTTTTGAACCTTTTTCAACATCATTTATTTAAAAAGCCTAAAGCTCGAGCAATAAGCAATTTCTTTTCGACATTTTTCACATCACGACATGCAATTGTAATCTGTGAACAACCCAGTGTGCTGTAAGGATTCGCTTCGAATTCGAGATGTTTATTATCATCTTCATCGTATATTTTATACAAAACGAATTTCAGCCTTAGATCCAAAACTGATACGTTTTCCTATGAAATTCCTCCCAAAAATACAAATCGCTTTTTTCAACATTTTAGGATTTGTCTTGAAGTCGGAACAGGCTTCATGTACAAATCCGATTCGGATTAGTTTCCTAAAATAACGCGGATTCGAGACGGACAATTTTTTTTTCAAAACAATACAGAATTGTATTTCGCATCCCTGATTCGTTGAAAATAAAAAAAAAGATTTGATGATAACTTGAATTATTTGCATTGTTTTGACTGATTCGTAGTGAATTCGAGTAGAGTCCGTCATAGCATAAAAAAGTGAAATCTGTGCTGACGGACTTGTAACGGGTTCGAAACGGATCCGCGTTCGTTTTTGTGCACTTTTTAGAGTGAAAGCATTTGGTGTATTGACGGTTATCGATATTTTTATTATATATTTTGGAATTCACCTGAACATAGATTGAATATTTTCTTTTAAAAAAGTTAAAAAATAAGGAGTTTAAAAAACTCCAGCAAATTAAAACACACGAGCATTACAAAAAAGCTTTAATAAAAAATAGATCGCATTAAAGAAATATTCATAATAAAGAAAGTCTCGTTGTGCAGAAGTTCGTTACATGGAAGTTCGAGAAATTAACTGAAGTAACAGGAAAAAGTCAGGCCAAACCATATGTATTAGGTAAATATAGTGCTTTGTTGATGACATTTGTTGAATTTTTGACCAAAAACTTTTGTATACGATGTCTCATTAAGATATAAATTAAAATATATGTATTAAAATAAAAATAAATTCTTTACATTTACTCTTTAAAAGTAATTTCTTTTGAATGTTGGCTGAAACTGCGGCTAGCAAGTTTATTCTATTGTGTTTTATGAATGACGCGAGTAATGTTGACTACCAATTTTTTAATCGTAGCCGGCTAATCCATGTTGACTTTAAACTTTACGTAGCTCCAAAGAAAATGTCTTGAGATGTGTTTGCATATGATCTAGGCGGCCAAGTGTTTTCAATATTTCAAGAAATCATGTGAATTTTTAATTAATTTAAAGTTGAAATTATTGTGAATTTATTAAATTTTTACAATTTACAAATATTGTGGAGTTGTTAGTCTTCTGATGATAAAATATGAGAACAAAAATACTATGATAGTTTGACAATGCTCAAGCGTGATCTCTTATAATATCACTACTGAATGTAGTAACCCTAAATGAAGCATCCTGTATAATGATGGACTTCTGCGTTGGCGTATTTTTGTAGCGCAAAATTCTTGAGTTCTTCATCCACAAATCAGTAAGTTTTTGCAAAGTGTATTATCACAAGAGTCTGGCGAAAAGAGTTACATAGCGAGTAATTTGAATAAGTTGCCTCTTAAATTTTTCGATAGCCATTATTTTTAGAGTATCACAAAAAGACAGATTTTACACTTTTAATAATTTTAGTTTTCATAAATGTTTCGACTTTAGAGACATACGTCAAATTTCAACTTTTTCTACCTTGTTCAGAACAAAAACAATTTTTCGCTTTACTAAGTAGGCTATGTTTTGAGTTTTGTTTCATACTGACTGGGGAGCACTTACATTATTTGATTTCATTAATTTATTTTTATTAAAAAAAAACCATTATGCTGTTTTGGTCAAAAACAATAACCTTATTTTAACTGTGCCTTTGATCAGTATGTATTGGAAAAAATATTATTTTATTACTAACATATGTTATTCCGTTTGACTTTAATTTATACTGCTCTTGAATTTATAACCAAAGTTGAACAAACCTATAAATCATATTCAATTGGCTGTCAGCTGTCAACTGTTTTGCTTATTAATTATGAAAGCAATTAAAAACGTCAACGTCATCATTTGCGGCTGCTGAAAATTAAATCGTTAGGGAGTCGGCATTTAATATAACAAAGGCGTGAAATAAAAAAAAGTATATGTTTTTTTTTTGTTGTGACAATATCGAAATTGATTTAGTTGTGAAATGTGAAAAAATATTTCTGATTAGCCCATATAGTACCAAAATATTCAGCATACTTTTTTTTAAAAAATTTGTAATGAGGTGGTAAATTGAGTGGAAAAAATGCCGGAAAATAAGTTTGAGGTCGATCGGAAAAAATTTTAACCAAAATTTTTTTTGAATTTATTCAGCGCTTGACCTAATGAAAAATGTTATTTCTTCAAGATTTTGAATTTTTCACCGCTTGACCCACTCAAAAAATTTGACATCTTCTAAAATAAAAATTACCAAATAGTTACCCTGGGAAGTGGCCATTGATTCGTAAACGTATCACCATAATTGAGTGCTATATATAGCTCACCTAAACAATCTGAATATATAATTTTTGTTATGGAAAATAACATTAGTCCTTTTGAATCTATTTTTAAAGAAAAGCCAATAGATTAAACTTTAATATAAAAAATATAGACCTTCGAATTTTTTTGTTATTTTATAATGAAAAAAAATGTCCAAACATGAGCAAATTTCGTGTTTCGTTAACGAATCAAAGGTACGATATGGGTAGGAGTGGGTGGGAGTTTCTGTTTATTTTTTACGTAAAGTCAAATGTAAGAGGAACAGTTGTATATTTTTAAATAAGACTGTTAAGCCTTCTAAAACATTTACCTCTAACAGAATTTTATATTTTTATTGTGCATTGAGCCCCATCAAAATGGGGACTTAATAAAGATAAAGATTTTTTTATGTAAAATTATTAGGATTTTTGCATTTAATTTATTCATTTGCTAGCTATTCCCCGTGACTTTGTACGCGTAACCTGTTTTTATTTAAGTTATAATTGAAGTTATTTCGGTCTCTTATGAACATAAAAGTATCGGGCAATAAAACTTAATGTGCCATTACCTTAATTACATCCGAAAGGATGTTAACGCACCAGTTTATAATGATATGGTGCATATTAATGTGAAATTCATTTATTTTCATTAATGCTAAAACTTAAATATTTTGATATTTGACAGGAATATCGTGACAATTTTAATTGGAGATTGAGACCAAGCGTCTAAGAAACAAACCTAAATAAATTTGATTGAAATTGATCAATCAGATTTTACGTGATATGCTAACGTAGAAAACAGCTATCATTTTATTTATATAGATTTATTCAAAAATAAGTAAAATTATTAAGTGCTTAGTTCGAAATTTCTTATATTTTTTTTCTAACTCTTAAAGCTTCTAACCTTAAAGAAAACTCATAATGTCAACCAAATAAAAGCAAACAAATTTGTCTAAAATAATTTTTAATTTTTAATGCGTTTACATAAATATCAAAGCAATTTATGTGAAATGTATCCCCTATCAACTGTCAGCTGTCAAATAAATAACCATATTAAATAAGCCATTAATTGAAATAAATATTATGTTGACATTAGATATTTGAAATGGCATTCAATAGGTAATACTTCGACAAAGAAAATTTATAAAAAAATACTTTTTTTAATTATTGCAAAACTTTAACTGTCATTTTTGACAGCTGTCAATGTAGCATGAGTGTATAATATAATATTTCATTGTTAGTCTTTTTATGTTGAGTTTAGTAGATTAAAATAATCAACTGCTTTAATATATGCAATCAATAAATTCTTTGAATTCTTTTATTCATAAAAAATATTCTATTTAAAAAGTGTTCGTTTTATTCGATTAATGAAGATAACAAATGGAAAATAAGGAATATTGTTAAGGCTTTGTGAATCAATTTTGTGAGATTGTCCATCAAAAACTACCAGATTTGTGGAAAAACAACTTATGGATTTAGCATCACAAAAGTGCAACATCGCATAAAGCCTTCATATTGTAAAAGGTTTGAGGACATCATCTAAGCTTTTGCTTTTCTCGATGCATTTATCAGTTCTTGGAAGACACTTTAAGTCGCTTGAAGTTGTAAAAGTAAATTCACTGAAGAAACTGAAGATTATTCCTCAACCACACAACAAAATTTGTTTGAAGTACTGGATCAAGCGTTATATTGAATTTTTAATACATTTGAAATTCGAACAAATGGAAAATTACCTTGATCTTTAAATATTCAAACTTCCAACAGGTATGGATATTTGGATCAATTTGCAGAAAAAACTGGTGTTATTTAACATCCCAGCGGCAAATCGATGAAGTACTCTGATTTTTCATGTATGAAAAGCTATAACCTTTGTGTTGCATGTTTCACGAATGAAATTGTTACTGTGATATTTTGTTTATTTGCTTGCTGGCTGCCAGCTTTGTATATGGACCTGTAGGCAGTTTGCTTGCTGGCTGCTTGCTTTGTATATGGAGTTGTAAGGGGTCTTGCCTATTGGCTGCATGCTTTGTGTGTGGAAATGTAGGCAATTCGGTAAATTATACAGGCACTTTGTAAGTGATGTTTTAAGGCAGGAGATGTAGGCAAGGTGCCTACAAAACGGCCAACCCTTTGTAAAAAGCATTTGCAGTTG
This sequence comes from Tricholauxania praeusta, assembly GCA_949775025.1. Taxonomy (NCBI): domain Eukaryota; kingdom Metazoa; phylum Arthropoda; class Insecta; order Diptera; family Lauxaniidae; genus Tricholauxania; species Tricholauxania praeusta. The sequence continues at coordinate 120,778,179 of OX459030.1, read as the reverse complement.
TGGCTGGAGTTGTGAGCATTACTGCCTATAATGAGTATGACCATTCATCGATGTTGCTTATCACGTATTTGCCGCTGAGACTCAAAAAAAAAAATTAAGAAATATTTTAAAACTCTAAAAAGTACAAATAATAATTTTCAAAATACAACAACACAGCTAAATTTCTTTACTAAAACTTTTTTCACACACGACAGACTGACAGCTCAAGCGATAGCCACCACGTGTGCATAACAAGAAATGTCAGCTGTCAAGTGTCAAGAAGAAAAAGGTAATGCGTAGCTATGACGCACTTCCCATAAATTTTTCGCCACGCAATCCACTTCCTTTTATGCTGAAATCCTTGTCGGTTTCCTGCTTCACCTTCTTTTTAACTAAAAAAAGCAAGAGAAAAAATCACCAATCGTTTGTTTTGTCAAACACGCAAATGCCGGTGTGTGTGTGTGTGTGCGGTGCTAAATAGAAAGTGTCGCCAAAGCGATAACAACTTGACGCTTAAGCGACAATTCAAAAATGCTGGCCTAAAGCAATGTCACAATCAACACAACCAAGACCGCCGCCAACATTATAAAGGAAACAGGTGTTACCGCTGTGATAAGAGAAAACGCGCAAAAGCTTAGAAATTTTGAAAGGTTTTTTTTCGCGCGAAATCGCATGACATTGAGTTAGTTGTGCGGTAAATACAAATGGTGTATGTAGTTAGTACGCGCGCGAAAAAAAGAAACCAGGCACTTATTGTGCTAAAGTCAAAAAACCACAGCCGTTTATCTAAATGTGATTCAATTTAAAATTATGTCCTAGGGACTATTGTCAGTCGACTACGTTACAATGATGATGATTATTGCTGTTTGTGGTCCTTGCGCTGATGGCGCAAATGATAACTCAGTTGGTTGGCTTAGATTAATGCGCTCTTTTGTGTGTTGATATCTAAAGATTTATTTGGAAAATACAGAAAAATCTTAATCTGTAAAAAGTATTTTCTGAAAAAAAGTTAAAATAAATAAAATAAAAAAAAATTATTGTTAATAAGTTGATGAAATATGCTATTACTGATAAAAGTAATGATATATAGCAAAAAATTATTTAAGCGCTTTAACCGTTTCAACCGATAAAAAACGACATATTTTCTGGAAATTCTTTTAGGTATCCAGAGGTACAAGAGAAAAAAAAATGTATAAGGAATTGTTGCTAATCATTTTTTACCATAAATTTTTCAAAATGGCAAGCTGCACGCCTTCTTCAATGCAAGGCGGAGGGACGCACTATTGCGACGGTCATTTAAGTCTTAGAGAATTAGGGTTTATCTAAAGGAGTATAGAGAATGTTGTATGGAATTTTTAAAATTTTAACTTTTTTGAAAATGGCAAGCATTTGAAAATTTAGCTAAAATTAATTAATTATTTTTAGCTCCTAAAATGTTCACTTAAATGTTAACAAAAAATTGATTAAGTCGAAAATATCTTATGAAACTCTCTGGATAATTTTGCTATGATTTTGCATTTAACACATTAAAGAAATTGTACAAAAATTACGAGAATTATGAATAGTGGTTTTTCAAAAAATGTGCTTTGAGGAAGTCGCTTTCAAAGTTTTAAATATGTCGTTTATCGCTCTGATACACTTATATAAAAATGTTAAAATTTTAATGAAATTTTTTTTTTCGTCATAAGCATTTTCAGCAAATTCCAAATCGATTTAAGTATTTCTTTAACAAAAAAAAAATTTTATTTAAGTAAAATTTGCTTTGAAACTTTTGCATGTTGGATTTAATAAAAACGAAACCTCTATATGATTCTTATTTGATTACGTTGGTGGATCGAAATCTTTGTGCGTCGACAATCTTATTATAGTAACTCAGTAAATATAAAAAATAAAAACAGCAACGTATAGTGAGTATTGACAAGAATAAATACTTTTGTGAAAACAACTTGAGAAGGTTAGCTCTCTCTCTCTCTAATTGTGATAGGAATTGAAGGAATGGTATCTTTGAACAATTTCTTATGTAGGTCTTTAGTTCTTAAAAAGTACATGGTGTCAAGTTTAGAAATCAACGTTGTTATTATAGGTCTTCTTGATCAAATTTTATTTTGTTAATAGTAACATTGAATTCTTGAATTCTGTTCAACGCTGAGTTAAAGTGCTGATTGACTTAAACTTTTTTATGTCTTTAAAGAAATTTGCATTTATCCATAAGTTCTTATGTTTTCGACCTTTTCAAAAAATAGTTTAACCCTTAAATGCCCAACTTTTTTTTTTGATCTGAAATAATATATGTTGTAGGTACTGCGATTCTGAACAGCCTTTGTTCTATAATTTTTTTTAAAAATGACAGCCACGCCCCCTAAGCACAAATTACCTGGCTGGTCCCTGGTGGAACCACCAGATCCTCGGACATTTTAATAAATTTTGCAAGAGAAAATTTATTTCATTTTATTGTGTTAAATTGTATTGAAGACTTACAGAAAAATTAGACTAAAAGAAACCATTACGAATATTATTTTTTCAGGTTTAAAATCATAAAAGTTTTTGACAATCTAATATTTTCAAAATTCACAATTTCTCAAAAATGCCTTTTGGCGAGGTGCTATCACTCAACTGAAAAACTACGTGACGTACGAAGGAAATAGAATGCGAAAACCGAACTGATCTTTGGCGCTTGAAGCCGAGCGTGTATGTTTGTGAAGCAAATTTAAAAAATTGTACGTTAAATACATTTAATTTTTTTTAAAGCGGTTGGTTCCTGGCGGTGACACGAGGCGTTTAAGGGTTAAATTAAATTTTTAAAAAAACAATTTAAACTATTTTTTTAAATTGCTAGTAAGTCGTAGTGCATTTGACTCATCGAATTCACTTGGCTGCCAAATCTCGGTGAGCGTTAGCTAAGCTTAAATAAGAGTTTGAAATGAAAAGAAACTTAGAATGGCAGATGTGAAGTGCAATCTAGAACGACACATGCCAAAATTAAAAAAAAATTCGCTAGGCTTTTTTTTAAATTGAAAACTTTCGGTTTTTTATTAATATAAGGACTGTTCCAAAAAAATTGCGAGTTTATTTTGTATGACTATACTCTACCTGATAATTTTATAGGTCTAAAAAGACAAAATATTTGTGACGTTCAATGTTATGCAAAACACTAGACGATAGCACATTTAACGACAAAGATGTCTAGGAAACAACAAAAAGTCCGCGAACTCATTTTATCCACGTACCTTTTAAAATCCAGAGCTAAAATGTTTAGCTATAGCAAAAATAGTTCAGGCATCAGATAGAACTGTTTTGACGGTTATTTCTATTCGGGCTCAGGTTCGAGCCCGAAAATTGTATGAAAGGTACCTGACTAAATTTGATTGCAGTGTTATGAACGACGGAAGAAACAGAATCTTAGCAGCTACAAAGCAGATTCTTAGCAGCTACCTGAGCTCAAATATTATACCTCATCAAAGAAAGGGCATATGCCTGTTAAATTCAAAGATAAACAAATTTCGAAATTTTCAAAGCAATATATGGTTTGGCAGGTCATATGTACCAGTGGCCTCAGAAACAGCTTCTTTGTTAAGCAAGGCACAATCAATTCAAAAGTTTATATATACAAACGAGTGCCTCGAAAAACGTGTTTTACCATTTATTCGTGCACATGAGGGTACTGTTATGTTCTGCCCCGATTTAGCAATCTCTCATTATTCTAAAGCTACGATGCAAAAACCTTAAAAGACTTTAGACTAAAGTGGAAAGGATCGTTCTATATTGTCAATGAAACAACTGGAAAAAATTTTAGAAAGAGCCTTAAGAAAATAGTAAGAATTTTTTTTTTAAAAAAAAGTTGTTAATTAGTTTTTAGTTATTTGTATTCTGAAATTTAGACGTTATTACTAAAAATAGAAAAAAAAAAATAAACAAAAATTTGTTGGCTTCTTTGTGGTTTTTGTTTGAACAGAAAATAATGTACAAATTTAATTTTTTTGAGCTTACTGTTTAATATGTGTGTGTGTCAACACCAAAGAAATTACAACTTACAAAGATAAATAAAACTTATTGCTTATTTTTATAACTGAAAAATAAATCGCAAGCTTTTTCTGGGACCGTCCTTACATGTGGAATCTAAAAAACATCCGGTATTGCTTATATTTTGAAACGCTAAAGCTCATGAAAGATTGCACCTCCGTCCAAATTTCAACTGGCTGAAAATGGCCCTTTTTAGTTCATTTCAAAAATTTTAGTTCTCGAAACCAAATATAACTAAACTTGAAGACATTTTTTTGCGAATCAATTAAGTGAAGTACTAAGGTCTTAGTAAAATACGATATCTTTGAAAATAGTGCCCCCAATCAAAATTTTGTTCCAATACTTTAAAAAGTTTTATTTTGCTAATATTATTTTATCAGTCTTGGCAGCATGCAATTACATATAACAGTGATTCAAAATAAGCTGCAGAGCTCAAAAAAACTTGACCTTTCAGCAAGAGCCTCTCAAAATCCATTAAGACTAAGACATTTCCTTACTTCCAATACATATATCATGGCTCATTTTGCGACACCGTGGCTAATAGCAACAAATGCAACTTGCCACTTCAATTTCAAAGCCTACTAACTCAATAAAAGTACCTTTAAATATCTTCCATTTGTGATTTATTCCATGGACATGCGTATTAAATGTTGTCCTTCGTTCCATAAAAATGAAATTAAATTTATTATCCTTACAGTCTTACTTACAAATAGGCTGAAGCTTCCACTGATATGAGAGTAGAGTTCAAGAGCCTTATACGTAGTAGGTAGTAGCAAAGTAAAAGATTTACGCATTTTCTGCTACAACAGAGACACTAATAAAGGCTTTAAATGTATGAGTCGCCCACGTACACACAGCAAGCAATACAAACGCATTTAGACGTATAGCTTATGAAAAGCTTAAGTACCATAAACTTGACTGTTGTTGCTTTGTTGTTGTGCTGCTATTGCTTGCTTTGCTTGTAAATTGCTTTATTATTGTATTTTTCGTATTTTCCAAATATTCGGCAAACAATAACTGGCTCAAATAAGGCAACAACAACAGCAGCCACTGTTCATTGCAAGGATAAGAAACTAATCCGGTAGGCTTAGCAGCGCTTAGAAAGCTGCAAAAGCAACTAACAAAAAAAAAAAGAAAAACCTCGTAAGCAAAAACAAAAACTTTAATAGCAAAAGCATTAACGTTCTACCGGATTATTTGAAATATTTGCAAGTAATTTGTTATGTTGCTTTCACTTACACGCGACCATCACTAAATATTTTTTATATCCGGATATAAAGCAGCACTTGAAAATTTCACAATTGCGGAATTGTCATAGTCATATCGATTTTTTGCTGGTGCTAAGCTTTAAAAACTGTACGTTTTCTTAAGAACTTTAAGCTTTTTGAGTGTAATTAAGCGCTGGATTTTAATTTATTATTGTTTATTTTGAAATTGGCCTCATTAATCGGTTTTTTTATTGCGGAAAAAACTTAAAAGATAAATCAGGTTTTAATGTCATTGATAATGAGCTTGAAATAATGTTTTTTTTTTATGTGAGAGAGACTACAGCTGTAAGGGGGCATTTCCGTGCTAAAATTCAAAAACTCTCAAGTTTATATATATTGAGTATGGCTAAAGTTTCGGAAGATGGGCATAATTTGACAAGGGCTAAAAAAAAAGTTTTCCGATAGTGCAGAAAATTGAGCTCATTGTTGCCATATTGCGCTCAATTTCAAATTCTATTACATTTTTCTCCTAAACTATCAATTTTCAGTAAAAATCGTACTGAGTAAAAAGTTCCAAGCGGCATATTTATGAAGTACTCTGATTTTTCATGTATGAAAGGCTATATCCTTTGTGTTGTATATTTCACAAATGAAATTGTTACTGTGATATTTTGTTTATTTGCTTGCTGGCTGCCTGCTTTGTACATGTAGCAGTAGGCAGTTTGCTTGCTGGCTGCCTGCATTGTATATGGAGCTGTAGGCAGTCTGCTTACTGGCTACCTGCTTTGTATATGTAGCACTAGGTAGTCTGTCTGTTTGCTGTCTGATTTGCGTATGAAGATGTAAGGGGTCTTACCTCTTGGCTGCATACTTTGTATGTGGAGATGTAGGCAACTCGGTAAACTATACAGGCACTTAGTAAGCGATATTTTAAGGCAATCTGCCTTTCCCTTGCTACACATTGTATGTAGAGATGTAGGCAAGCTGCATACAAAGCGGCATCCCTTTGTAAAAAGAATTTACAGTTGTGGCTGGAGTTGTGAACATTGTATATAACATATTTGCCGTTGGGTTATTAAAATTGCTCAAAATTTTCAGAAAAATATTTTTTTTTTTGTTGTGAAATAATTTTTTCTCCATGACGTCATGAATATTTTAAAAAAATAAAAATTTCAATGAATGAAAAAAATATTTTTATATATATTTTTTTGGCTAATTTTAAGAACTTTTTGCTCCCAGCAATTTTTATGAAAATTACTCTTAGACGAAAAAAATATGTGACGTCATAGAAAAAAAATTTTTTTTAAACAAATATATTTTTTCTGTATATTTTGATAAATTCTAAGGAAATTTTACTTAGCGCAATTTTAAATAAAAATTGATAGTTTAGAAGAACAAAGCAATAGAAAGTGAGATTTGGCACATTTCTTTACTGGTCGGGCAGCTCTAATGAATTTCGCACTCAAAAATTGGTGATCTCATAGAAAAGAAGCATTCAATTTTTTGTATATTATTTTAAATAATTAAAAAAGAATCGAACTTTGGAAAAAATTTAATTAATATTTGAATTTCAAAATTGGAACTCAAATTTTCTTTTTTTGAAAAAATTATCACCCACTGAAACTTTCTAGAAAATTCTATTGAAAACGTTTGAGATGAAATTATCTTATACTTCTGGCAAAATAGTTAAAAATTTTTGAAATTAAGAATTTGCAAGAAAAGTTCAAAAATTGCATGCCCTCCACCTCAGTTCATAGATGTTCAAATGAATTTATGTCTGGCCTGAGATGTTCCATAATATTGGAAAAAAATAAGCCCAATTTTCAGCGATATCCGAAAACAACAAAAAAAATATTGCGCCATTTATAAGTATATCAAAATTATGTGTCAATTTTCTAACAAATATTTCTGCTTAACGAAATTGAAGCGCAATCAAAAAGCTCGATAGAATATAAATCAAAAATCCTCCCAACTTCATTCCAACTATTTTTTATCATGTATACACTTTATACTCGGTGCATTTTGATGCAGCTGTCCACCTTCTAAAAATAAACCTAATAAATTCGTATACAATTGTAAATGTGTCGCTTGACACTGAAATTCTCTAAAATTGCAACGAGCTCAATACCACCAAACTTGAATGGATAACAGCATCCACTAACAAACGGCAATTTAATTAATGCAATGCCATGTAGCCTAACTGTATGCAACATACGCCCTACACAAAATACATTACAAAAGCAAAAAACTTGAAAAAAACTCCACCCATCAAATAGCCCCAAACCAAAAACATTCAAGTTAAATTCATGTCACATGCAAATTTTACAAAATAATCAAACAAAGTAGCTGGAACTTACAATGACCGCTACCATTTTTACTACCAAAAATACCACAAAAATCTATGCTAACATTACGATTGCGAGTACATAATTTAGAGCTTTTAACGCTTTAGGGCTAAAATCCAAAAAAAAAATATATAAATATTTACTAAACAACAAAAAATATGGTGAAAATCCGCTCTAAACTTGGCTGTGTGCGCGCACTTGACCGCAAATTCCATTTTAAATTTAATTTGTTAGAGACTTGCATTCGCTTTAGTTTTGATGACGTTGATTGCATATGGAGCTTTGGAAAGTGGACACAGAAAAAAACAACTTTATAAAATTTATCAAAAATTTTCATATAGTTTACTACACTTTACACTTTTAGAGTTATGCCTAGATAGCCAACCTCATATAATACTCCATTGAAGTTAACCATTGGTAATTTTGACGAATACGAAAATGTCAACATTTATTTAAAATTATAGAAATCAGAAGAAACTTTTAATAAGAAGCAAAAAGTTTACACAAAAGGTAACCATTCGTCAAAATGACGAACAAATGAGTTGCCTATACATGTATCAAAATACTAAGTAAGCTTTCGGCGACAACTAAGTTGGTGTCAGAATACATGGAGCTAGGCGTGACAGTTAGAGCGAGAGAGATGAATGTCTGTCATATGTTCGCCAAAAAAACGAAGGTTAGCTATTTAGGCTTAAATAGCCGAAAAAATCGTATTTTCATTCAGTTTTCTCTGTAAATATTGTAGTATTAATTACTGTTGACCTCAGCCTGCTGTAGGTAGCATGAACATATTGAGAATTCTATATTAAAACATATGTGATAAGATCTGGCAATTATTCTGCTAACAAATAATTTTGAAAATTATTATTTTTATAATTATCTTCGCTTAGTGATTGTGGTTATATTTTGAATCTGATTTAATAACTATTTTATTTTTCTAGAGATTGTAATAACACAGTAATTTTCTAGCACGTTAAAATTATTGTAATTTTACTGTACTTGAACTCCCATGACAATTTTATTTATTATAATGTTGTTCTTTTGTACACTGAGAAATGTGAGTGTTTCCTTCGAATAAATTTATTTGGTTGATAAATTAATTAAAATAATTAAAAACAGTTTCGCACGCCATATCGTAGCACAGTACAATCTCGTCATCCCTGGCAATGCAAATACGACGTTACGCATTAATGCTTCAGTACCATTAGGATATACAAAATTAAAAAAAAAACTCCACTTATTGTTTAAGCTGAAAGAACTATATCCTATGGTATATATTGCCACCACTGTTACTGGTGTACACAAAAATACCAAAATATTTCTATCGCCATATTTTCTATGCACTTGACTAACTTTATTACTTTAAAATGGGGAAAATCAACAACCTGGCAAAAAAATATGGCTAACATATATAAAGTAAATAAACTCACCTGCCGCGCATTTCTTCAGTTGGCCAGTCACCGCTGCCCCATGGCATTTCAGTGGTACCCAATATTAGTCCGAATACGAAACCAAATACACATGAAATAAACATTCCAGTTGCCAGTGTTATAAATCCAACTCGCTGTTGTGTTGTATAAAAAAGAAAAATACAAAAAAAAAATTATTTAGAAAAAATGTTCTGATGCTGAAAACTATTTATCGAGTTTGAAAAATGTCGGTATAAGCTGGCATTTTGTTAACATTTTTGCTATTCATTTAAAGCTGTTTGAAACAACATTTAATTTTTTAATTGTATTATGATGCTTTTGATATGTAGAGGCATATATTGGAATTTGTTTACCCTACCAAGAGGGTGTGTTTGTAGTGGAACAAGTTCTAGACAAAAACTTAACTAAATTTTTTTTAAAATGAGCGCAGTGTTATGAAATGTCATATTTAATAAACTATATGAGCATTAGTGGTAAAATTTGTTATGGTAATAAAAGTAGTCATAAGATTTTACTGTTCAAGAGTGGGCGAGATTACATCTATGGGCGTGACGCCTACTATACATAAAAAATAAAATAATTAATGATATGAGTGAGCAGCAATCATTATGAAATCAACTCAACTGCAAAATATTGCTAACAGAAAGCATGCCCGACTATTGAAATCTCAATGTCCTTTGTTCTGCACTGAAGAAGGATGACCCAACAGTCTGCGCTAACTACCGGGGAATCAGTCTTCTTGCCATCTCACACAAGGTCCTGTCGACTGTGCTGTATGAAAGACTTCAGCCGTTTGCCAACACAATGATTGAACCTTGTTATTGCGGTAAGTCCATCATAGACCAGATCTTCACACTACGTCAAATCCTGAAAAAACCCTCGAAAAACAATTCGATACCCATCATCTCTTTATCGATTTTAAAGCTGCTTTCGATAGCCCGCTACGAGATTGCATGTATGCCACCATACCTGCGAAGCTGGTGCGGCTTTGCGGAATGACATTGAGCAACGCATCCAGGTCCGTCAGAGTAGGAAGGAACCTTTCCGAACCATTTGATACCAAACGAGGTTTCAGACAAGGCGATCCACTATCCTGCGACCTCTTCAACTTTGTGATGGAAGGGGTGTTGCGAAAAGTCAGTGTACATCGTAATGGCACAAAAATGTCCAGCTCCTTGCATATGCCGATGATATTGATATCATTGGACGTTGTAAGCGGGATGTTACTGCTGCGTTCTCTGCTATCGAAAAAGAGTCAGCGAAAGTGGGTTTGACGGCGAACGAGGGCAAAACAAAGTATATGCTGTCCACAAACAGGGAGACGCGGCGTATTTGATCCTATGTTACTGCGAACAGCTTTACTTTCGAAGTTGTCAAGGAATTCACCTATCGTGAACACTCAAAACGATGTTGGTCTGGAGATAAAGCGAAGACTAAGTCTTGCTAATAGGTGTTACTATGGTCTCAGTAAGCAATTGAGTAGTAGAGACCTCTCTCGCCCGATAAAACTGACACTCTACAAGACGCTCATCTTACCCGTGCTACTCTACGGCGCAAAAGCATGGGTTCTGTCACAGACCGATGCAGCCACGCTTTCGGTGTTTGAGAGAAAAACTCTTCGCAAAATCTTCGGTTCACGACAGCAACGACTACCGTATTGGAATGAACTACAAACTGTACGAGTGACATTGACATAGTACATCCCAATCCAACGTTTTCGTTGGCTGGGACATGTTGTGCGTATGAACGAAAAAGCTCCGTCGAAAAGGTGCTTGATGCGGAAGCCACTGGGCGACAACGAAGAGGAAGACCATGCTTCCAATGGAAAGACCAGGCCAAGGAAACCCTATCTACACTTGATTGAAGAAAGTGCGTGAAACAGCGGCGCTCGGAGAGAGCTTTTGAGGTCGGCCGTAACCCGGTAACGGGTCATTATGGCCACCCAAGTAAGTAAGTAAGTCGTCCAACCATGATGAAATATATGAAAAATAATTTGAGTATTTCAATGTCTTTAGTTAGGAAAAGTTTGAGATTGCTATGCTAAATGCATTGCCTTTTTCTAAATAAAAGAAATCTGCTGAAATTAAAACAGAAGTGAGAACTATTGCATTTTAAAGAAATCACTTCGGAAGTCGAAGTTTTTTTCTTATCTCAATGCACGGAGCTCCACTATCGGATAGAGGACATAACCAAGAAACAAACGAGCAGAAGGTGAAATCTTACCGCCGGATGCAGAACATCTCAAAACACGTGGACTAAACTGAATCGAGAAAGGACACAAACTCTCTTAAGGTTAAGCAGGGTAGAGTAAAGAACTGTTGTAGGGCACTGTTTTATTGGCCCTATGGCCGCCACATATGATGCCTCTTTTAGAGATTTCTGCATGAGTTGTTGAAACGAAGAAGAGGATGAGATGATGCAAATGCCCGGAGATAATTAGAAACTAAATCAAATATTTTGGTTCTGCTTTCTTTGTTGGTCTTGAGGAATAAGCCGAGTTAGAGTTTTTCAGCATCCTCAACTTCACCATGGCTTTACGCCCAAACAATGAGATTTTTAAAGAGAAAGGAGGGGATCTTTTTATAAAGATATCACAATGACCTTTGAGTGAAACTAGCTATATGCAAGCGACCCTTTGAACCTAATCTAGGCTAAGTAAGGTAGGGGTGGTGGATTTTAACAGAGCCTCATAACAGAGAACTACAAGGATCTATAGTGTTATCACAAACTCTCTGCTACAGTCTTATTAGTAAATTCTGATCCTTTCATTATGGTACTCGTCCAACATGAAAGTTCCTATTATTACAGCGAATCTTTTGATTTCATTCAGATGGACTTTAGTTAGTTCCATCACTAGTTCACCTAGTATTTGCCAAAGCACGGCAATAGCAAAAAAGGTGTTCTATGGTTTCCTCATCATCAGGTTCATGACAGTTTCTACAGCAGTTTCTACGCCCAGCCTGAATGCATGTTGTCCAGTGAGGCAGAAGCCAGTCACAACCTTGGTCAATAAACTGCATTCACTCCGAGCTAAGGATAACAAATATTTAGTGGCCTTTTTATTGAAGCTGTGCCAAAAATGTTTGGTTATCTTGCTAGTGGAAGAGACACCTCACCTCGTTTCCGCTACTGAGAGTACTTTTCTGTCTTTTAATAAGTAGTACTGTTGAAGAAGTACCGAAACTTTCATGAGTTAAAAAAAAAACATAACGTAACCCTATATCAATGAGGTGAAAAAATGTGTTACCGCCTTCACGTGTATAGCGTATAGAATTCTTATGAAATTCCTTAATTTAGAGGTTTTTTCAAAATATAATTTATTTAAAAATCGAAATTAGTTTTTAAGTATTGGAAGCTTGACAAAGATCCAGTCTTATGATTAAAAAAAACGACACCTTTAAACATAAATTGTGCAGTAAATGTCTTTCAAAACTTGCAAAATTTTCTGCATATGGCAATTTTTTTTTAAGTTGGAAAATTCACCAAAATTTCATTTCTCAGAATTTTCCAAAAATTCGTTATGAAAATCGCTGTCCGAGAAATATTTTTTTTGCTTATGTCCATCCCAATTAATTTCTTCTATACACCTCGGAGTGAAACTCGCATGGATTTTTTCTCTCTAATATTTATCCCACAGCCATACCGTGACTGTTAATCAACTAATTGGACAGACCTCAAGGTAAACACTACAAGATTTCCTTATCACATTATTATTTCATGATTATGGTAATCTTGAGCGCTCCAAGAAAGAAAGAACAAATCACTTTTAATTAATTAACTCTTTTGCTTTTGCCCATACAGCGTGGGTGCGTGCGGTTGCCTTTGTTTATTGCCGCTGCTGCTTTCGCTTTGAGCAAATACTTAGTCAAACTTAAATGGAAATTAAACCAAATTTCTTTTACTCAATGCACTTGAAAAAATGCAAATGCATTAGCGACTATTGCTGGCGGTGCATTTACTTACTTAAAAGCAAAAGTAACACAAAGCTCAGACCGAATCTGACTCTCTGATTCTGGTTTAATTAATTCAAAATAAACCACTTGCAAACTCTAAAAGCTTTGCACACACACACACCTTTACATTAAAATAATTGAATGTTTTTAAAAAAGAGAAGAAAAACCTAAAGGAAACTTCTTATAATTCATCTTTGAAACAGTTGTGTCTGTCTGTTTGTCTGACTGCCGTTTGTTCTACTTTGGATTTTAGAGCGACAAGCCAGATAGACAAAGACGTAGTAGCGTCAGTGTAGCTTTTTAATTAAATTTTAATTGAAACATTTCAGTTTATAGTTGAAGTTGCGCCTGCTGTTGTTGTTGTTGCTGTGTACTTCTTCTTTTCACTTTTACACTTCATATTTTCCGCGGAGGAGTATCCTTTCTCTGCAGCTTTCAAATGTTTTTTGCTGCTTCCTAGCATGTGATTACACTGCACGCTACTTTTGTTTATTAAGTGTTGAGTTTCGTTCTATTTACTCGCTAATTCTAAAGAGTTTTGCTCAAGAGATGTGAAAATATATCGATATGTTTCAGGCTCAAAATATTTATGGTCTTTTTTGTGTCTTGTTATCCAAATAAAAGAAAACTGATGGGTTTGGGGTTGAAGAGCATTTTCATCTCAAAAGAAATGTTTTGACAAAAATTTCCGGTTGCGATAAGCCCATAATTTTCCTACAAAATCATAAAAGAAAGTTTTTAACTAAAAAATTTATTACTAAAAAAAACGTTAAAAAAGTCAGTTTTCAAAAATACCCTATATGGGAATATATATGGAATGCTCCATATGTTTCACAGATATGAAATATACTATGATTAATTTATATAAATTCTGTATCATAAGTTAGGCTTGGGCAAAATATATCGATTATCGATATTTCCGATATTTGTTTCGATAATTATCGACGATATTTTCTACTTTGATATATCGAAACTCGATTTTATTTTTCGACTATTAAATTTCGATATTTTTGTTTAAGAGTAGCACTGTATCCAATTGATTACGTCGCATATATTAGATCTTCTTTTGTGTAATGACGTTAGATAACGCTCGTTGAAAAACCACTCGCCTAACAAGAAAATTTTTTTGTTATACTCAAATAAATGCAACCGTGAAATGTTACGTCATCACTGGTAGGAACAGAACTTTTTTCAGCAAAAATAACGGTTTTCGATAATCGATATATCCGATGTTTTCTTCTCGATATATTTCGATTCTGTTTCGAAATTTCGATGATTGATATTTCGATAATAATTTTTATTTGCCCAATAAAACACTATAAAAAGTATTCAGAATCGTTAAATAAAACGAAACGAAGTTCTTGATTTATCAAATTTTATTTTGTTGTCTTCAATAGAGGGCCTTACTCCTGAAATATAGTCAGGCCAGCGCTGGATCTAGTCATATATGAAAATACTTTTCATAGGCTAATTGTGAAACAGCCTTCGTCTCTTTTTGCGATTTTTTTTTATGGCTTCAGTCGACTCAAAGCACTTTCCTCGAAGTAGTTTTTTTTAACTTCGAGAAGAGGAAAAAATCAAACAGGGCCATATCAGGTATATACGGTGCTAAGTCGAAGGCATTTCTTGAAGCACAGTGATGGCTTAGTGTGACTTAGACTAACGTTTACGCTTTATGATTTATAGTGTACTCCACTGCGTTAATCAAAGAATATTGTCAATCAAAGAATACTGTCATCATAACTTTGAATTTCAACGTACTTTTTGGGTTACGTTTAGTTTTTGAGGCGACATTCCGAAGACTGATTAATGTGTCTTACATTTAAACTTATGTCTCTTTGCCAGCTATTATACCTTTAACGACGGTGGGGTCCGTAGATGTTCGAGAAAACATTTCCTAAAACTTTACACAAAACGTTTGAAATGAACTGAGGGTATGCAAACAGAATGGTAAATGTCCGATCATTTTGAATTTTATGATAGAATCATGTTCATTATGCTAAGCTTCAAGTAATTTTGATCTTAGACATTTCAAAAAGGCACTAGATGTTATACTATTTTGATAGCAAAGTGAAGGTTTTGATCAATTTAGAGATGCATTCAGTATTGCGATTTCTGAACATTTTTAGCAACTGTACATGCGCCGCAATGTGCCAAAAATATTGCTGTCACTTAGGCAAGTGTTGATGAAGAACCGAAATTTATTAATTTCAAGCCGTTCTCAAAAGTAAAGACTATCTGCCAAAAAATCATGGCTGTTGGAAAACCACGAACTTACTAATTTTACTTTGGAACAAGTAGAGAAGTCAGCTTTTCTGATGTGGCGCATTTAACTCTTTCTAGATCGGTAAATAAGAAAAATTGTCGTTACGGTCCTGAAACCAATCCACAAATTTTTCGCGAGAAACGTTCATATTCTGTAAAATTTACTTTTTGGTGTGGTTTATGGCAAGGTGGAATTATCAGTTCACATACTCTTCAAAAATCAGGATGTTGGTATTAATGTCGAAAGCCAAACCGATCGATAACTTTTTATGGACTTTTAATGGCCAGCATTGGTAGATTTTTATTTAACAAAAATATGGTTTTAATAAGACGGCGCTACATGCAAAAAATCGAGATATCGAACGGTGATGGCATTTTTGGTACATTTTTCTTTTTTATAAATTCAACATACTTTTTTATATAATTGACTCAGTGGATTTTTTAAAAATTTGCTGAAGTTTGTTTTTATTTAGAATTTTTCTTTATGTGAATTACTAAAAAAAAAGGAAAAACTATTTCATTTTTAAAATAGAGTATATTTCAATGAAGCAGTTTATATATCGATATCTCAACTTAAATTATCTAACGTCTCTAAACGGATAATGAGTTCACACAAAAATTTCTATAAACTTTAGTTAGTAGGTAGTGGCTGTAACCGCTTGTTGCTGCTCTAATTGAAAATCAAGTTGTTAAAATAAATAATAAAACAAAAATTCAAAAGTGCTTTAATATTTCCATAACTTAAAGCATAAAAACCTTATGAAATTGCTTAAAATATGCACTTGAATAATTAAAATTTAATGCAATGCAATTAATAAAGAAAAAATGTTGTTTTTTTTATTAAAAGCAAAAAGTTTATAAAAAAAATGGAAAACAATTGCAAAGCTTTTGCATATGAAAAATATTAGCAAACAAAAAAAGTGCTGCTGCAACTACCCACTCCACTAACGTTCACTTGTTGTAAAAAGTCAAAAGCCAATAAACTGCTGCGTTGCCAACTCAAGTCACGTGCATGCAAGTGACAAACGTTGTTTTACGTTTATGTGCACAATTTTTATTTGCAAAGCGATGAAAAAAACAAAAACTTTTTGTTTGTCATTTCGTTGCACAAAAATTTTTCTCCACTTTTTTTCAGCCACATTTAAATGAAAACGTTGAAATGCACTCAATGCTTGAAAATGATTTATTAAGTAGTGTCATAGCAAGAGGCCTGCCATGTGCGCATACATATGGCGTGAAGAAGGGAAACCCTAAAAAAATAATTTGCGAAAAAAACGCTATGTAGTATGATGAAAATTGCATGATACAAAAAAAATTGGAAAAATTGCATTGAATTTCAATAAAAAACAAAAAACAAAAAGTGCGAAAAAAATTTGCGCGAATTGTTTATTTGACGTTTATAGATATGACAGCTTCTGCTGTTATGTGGCAAAATACGTTGAATCTTTATGCGACCAGTTTTTGCATCAAGTTTTTCATTTCAAATTTGTAAACATTTTAATTTATCATATGGGCGAAAATATTCAAAACAAAAAAAAAAGAGAAGTGGAAAAACTATTTTTCCATTAAATGCAAATTCATATGTTGACCAAAATAGGAGTGGTTGCATTTTAAATGATATAATATTTGATTTATGTGCTTGCAGTTTTTTAATATTTTGCTTAAAATTTTTTATCCAAATGTTACCTGGAAATCAATTACTTTATTGCCATATAAAAATTTTTACATAAAAAACTTAAACGATTTTTTGATAGCTAAACATAACACCTGTTGAAGGTTTTCATGCTGATTTTAGGCGAAAGTAAGGGAAACTCGTTTTAAATCATCGGCTGGGACTATTTTTTTAATTTGTGTATACATTGACTTAAACCGTTTCTTTTCTAAAATAACACTCCTCAAGGTAGTTTTGGAAAGAAAGTGGCAAACTAACTGGACGGTGCAATAACGAATGGGAAACTGCAAGTTTGTTTTGAAAAGGAGCGTACAAATCCCTGGTAATATATCACATTGTACTTGGGGACTTATGGTGAATTGTGAATTCAATGGTGTTGTGCTGGGTTCTTTGTAATTCCAAATCGAGTAAGACTAATTCATTGTTTTCTTCGATTTTACACGTTAAATTTATTTCCTTTTCGCTTTATTTCTCTTTTGACCACTGCACATACGTCATCTACATACATAGTGATACCATATTCTAGGTAAAAGATTCTTTTCCTTCATGTTCCTCTCGAATTTTGCCATAAACACTTCGGATATCAACGGTGACAATGGATTTCCCATGCTTGTTCTGGAGTCAATTTAGAAATACTCTTCTCTAAATGTGGAAACTTTATTTCCATGAACATTTTAGCTGTTAGCATGGTCATTAGGGTGATTCAAATTTTTTTTTTTTTTTTTTTTTTTTCTTGAAACAGGTTGAAAAGTTCCAGGCACACGGAAGGAAAATTCTGGTAAAATTATAGCTCATAATATTAATATTTACTGGTGACTCATCGGAGTTTTTTGTTTTCCATACGATTTGTATGGGTAAAAATGCTTGACAAGACATTTGTCTCTATGTCTCGTGAAAAAAAAAGTTATAATTCGAAAGATCATAAAATTTTCTATAAAAAAGCTCCTTGCATTTTTTTCGTGAAGAAAGCGCTTCGTTAGTTAGTTTGTATCACCATAATGTTCATACATTGACCTTCTCTTCGGTAATATTTTGTTTTGTAAGGTGTATTTCCAATGCCGTGAAAGCTTTATCCAATGAACGGAAACAGCCGATTTTAACCATGTTAAAAATTTCTCAAAGATTCTGACGGAGAATAAGAATTTTTCTCAGTATCAAAAGACAAAAATTAGTTGTTTTTATTTAGATGGAAATGCCCGTATTTTGAAAAAATTTTCAACGGTTTTTTAATTTTTGACACCAAAACTTAAAATACGCATAACATCGTAAAAAATGTTTTTCAACCAAATCGTGGGAATACGTGCCTCCCTATATTCTTTGAAAAAGAACATTTTCAATTGGCAACAAATTCCGCAATTTGAAGTCTGTTCGACTGCATGGTTTGAAATGGATTTGGTTTAATAATCAAAACAAAATTATATCTTTGCTTATATTCCTAAGGAAATTTCTAGCTTACTTTTGGGGTTTTAACTATCATAACAAACATTATAATTGAAAATGCGACATTTTGCTTAAAATCAATCATAAAATTAAATCCGATGCGTTGCAAAAAGCGCACGCAGTTCGCGTGAGGCTTATTAAATTATTGTTTAATAAAAACCAAATGATCAGTTTTTTAAATGAACTAAAGCCACTCTGCCTCGGTCTGCTACGGATGAGACCATTTCTTTGAAATGAATAAAAAAATGATATTTAGCTTTGTTTAATTTTTGTAACGCTTGAGCTCTGTGTCCAAAGTAAAATACTTAAGTGCCCATAGATTATTAATGAATTTTTTTATGACTAAGCAGAATATCGGTAAACAATTTTGAAAATTGAAATAACCAATTTATGTTAGTTCATTTTAAAATTGTCTACCAATTATTGCAAGGCACTAAAAAAACAATTAAAACGTCTGAGACATATAGTTCAAAAGTAATATCGATAAGAAAATATCATGGCATAACATAACAAAATATTGCTAAACATGTCGTATGAGTAACATTAATTAAATTTTATTGAAATTCCTTTTGATTTGTGAATTCTATAATTTAATTATTTTTCAAAATTCAAAAATTGTAATGTACTTCACAATTGCATTCAGTAAAATCATTTTAAGCTTTTTAAATCAAACTAAATGCTCTAATTAAAATTGTCCTTGCTTTGGAAACAAAAAAAAAGAGCACATCATATGAACGAATATTGATTAACAAAAATGCCTCTAATTAAATTTTTATGCTTGTAAAGCAATCAAGCTAAGCGATACAAAAGAATTAACAGCACCTTGAGCTTAACCACAGTATTCGAATTTAATTCAATTTTATTTCAAACAGAGGAAGCGAAAGAAAATGCTGAAAAAAAATTATCTTATTTTAACATTTTCAACATCAGCAAATCCACTCAAACCCAAAGTAACTCAATCAAACCAATTAACCTCTGGATAGCATTCCTGCCAGCCCTCACTTTAGAAATACAGATACAGTTACAATTGTCTACTCACTATTAGTTCTCTATCCGCAATTATTGTGCCAAATGTAATCGACATCACGGGCCCCATCAGCGGCGACACCAACATCGCAGCAACGATATTTGAAGCGTTATTTTCGACTAAACCCAATGCTGCCAGAGAGCTATGGAATATAAAAATAAATAAAAAAAACTAAAAAACAGACACAAAATAAACAAAATAAAATGTGAAAAGTGCACTAAAATAGTGAACAGCAACAATAGAAAATTAACACTGTAAGATAACAAAAGCAACAACAACAACAACAATCGACAATAATTAAAAGCAATTAAAATTGAAACTACAAAATGGAAAAGGGAAACCACATTCATTCAGAAGGATACGATTGTAACCTTTAATTGTGTGCACACGCCAAAGGATATCTATACGAACTGTTGCTGTATTTGGTTATTGCTGGATACGTTGGTTTTGTTGTTGTCTTGCCACACTTAAAATAGTAAATGCTACACTAAAAGGAATTTGGAGGAAAAAAGATAGGTCCCAAAAAAGGATGTTTCACATATAAAAAAAATTCCAAATTTAATGTTTTTTTAGGGGTTTGTTGAAGCAAATAAAAAGCCTAATATATTTTTTCAGCAGTCCCTTGAAATAAACTCCTATAATTTAAGGACTTGGCTAGAACTAAGTCTTACGATGCAGGCTGCAGTCTTTATTTTTACTTTTGTTTTAAGTTACTACTCACTGTAATGCAAAGAATTGGACAAGAAACTGTGTTTCAACGGAGTCTTGTCTTAAACCATAGTATTTGGCATCAGTCCCTTAAAATAAGTTCAAACACACGACAAACCTACTTTGTGACTGGTTTGTCAAAGGTCACAAACTGAGGACATAAGTTATTCTTTATTGTTCTTTTACCATTGATTGGTAAAATTCCTATGAGCGTCAGCCCCCATAGAAGTGATTTCACTTAATGCTTTTGACTTAGGTAATATTTTGATTTTATGTAAAGTCACTCATAAAACTCCTTGTGACAATGCCCTATAACTTAAGTAAAAAGACAGTTAAAAGTATTTCCTTATACTCTATCGTCAGTCCTCTAAAATTATTTATCGATACTGTGCAACTTTACCAACTAGTGACAACTTGCTTTAATGAATTATATTGAAACCACTGGCATTCGTTGTACCAGTGAATGTCATGCTTTAATCGTTTCAATCGTCAGTCCCCTAACTACTTATTTTCTATATTTATTCTGACATAAATAAAACTCATTTTTTCAGCTAAGTTACTATGTAGTTTTAACCTTTAATCAAATGTTGTCAATGCTCACGCTTGTCATTACTTAATTAAGTGTCTTCTGGACTCACCGTATATTCTTTTGCTATATTTAACTAGCTAGTGGTCAATATATTCCATTGACACAAAATATTGATTCATCGGAAGTTAGAGAAGACTTAGCTCCAGTTGCAAGTTCAAGCGTCAGTCCTCTGCCAAACAATTGAAGCTCTGTTTCCAGCCTTAAATTGTTTTTAAAAATTGCAAAATTTACTAACATGCAGTTGAAATCTATTCGTTAGTCTACTGATAAAAGTAACCAGTCAAAAAAATATAAAAAAAAAATGGAATATTGAGTTTGAATGACAATCTACATAATACTTAGCTATATAATTCATAAATCTGCTTACATTTGACAATCAATCAGAAAGCATTATTTATATTAATCATTATTAGCTGTCTTTTCATAAAAAAAATGTCTACAACTTAAAATCAAACTGTCAGAAGATATATCCAAAGCAACAACCACAATTAGTAATGAAAATGAATTTGAAATTAAGAACCACCCTTACACACATACAGCATCACTTCACTTACTCTGCAGTAACAATGAGCAGTAGATAATCAAAGGATAAAGATCCTCCAGCACGTACACCATCGACGACTTGCTTCACTGTAAGCTTCGATTTAATTGATTCCATAAAATTTCTCCATTTTGAATTGTCTTCGGACATTTCATCGCTGTAAAAATATGAGAAGTTTAAGTAAAAAAAAAAGTACAATAAAAACTGCGTTAACTCGTGAGAATTAAAAATTTATATGCAATAATATGCACTTAATAAAGCGCTTAAAATCAATAAATAAATGCTTTAATGCAATGTTCCTTAAAATATATCAGATTGACTACATAGGGAGAAATTTTAACCCCGGTGCTGGAACATAATTTCTGAGTAAAAGTTCAAATGCTGGAGAAGTACAGTTTTTGTATAGTACATAACATTTTTCAAAATCGAGCTTCATTCAGAAATTCTCATCACAAGGAGCTTAGAGAGCTTGTCATCAAATCAACGCAGTTTTAGAAATTGTATCAACTTCATGTATCAAACAGAATCGAATAGCTTTGAATAAACTATGCTTTCAGCAACGTTTTGGGAAGCTTTCTTTACAGTTACGAAGGCACTTTGATTGCTTCTTTCTTAATCAGTGGCATGACAAAAGAAGTGTTATGTTGTCTCTATTACTTTCTCACACGCTTTCTCAAATTCAAGATTTGCTCTTTAGCTCCGCAGTATCCAGTTAAGAATCCTTTGAGAATTTGATGCAGTTTCTGCTGAGGCTCAGCACTCTTTATTAACCATAGAATTTTGAACGCTGAACACGAACCTGAACTCAAAAATTGTACAATTTAAAAACCCCCAAAAAAGGCATTTTTGGATATTCTCTGAAAAACTGTAGGAATTAAACCCAGATTAATGAAATTTTTACAGAACATCTTAAATTAAACCTTGTTATTTTCCGCTTCGAGTTCAAAAAATTCAATCGCAGCTGATCTTTTAGCTTTGAGTGAAAGGGGAAATAAGACCCCTAAAAAAGGACTTATGGCTCTTTTTGAAAAATTGTAAGGATTAAACCCAGGTTCCTAAAATCTTTCAAAATATCTCAAGTTAAAGCTTGTCATCTCCTCCTTTGAGCTCAAAAAAATAAAATTCAATTGAATGTGATCTTGAAGTCAGTGCTCCTTTGAGTGTAGTCGTATCAGTGACCATTTACTGAGTGAGAAATAACTGATAATTTTATTATTGTAGTAATGAGTTTCATTTT
Organism: Tricholauxania praeusta; assembly: GCA_949775025.1. NCBI lineage: Eukaryota > Metazoa > Arthropoda > Insecta > Diptera > Lauxaniidae > Tricholauxania > Tricholauxania praeusta. The sequence goes on along the minus strand of OX459030.1, from coordinate 120,755,765 downwards.
TGTCGAATCCAAAGACACCCTGAACATTCTGCGATGATTGATTAATGTACTCTAACCTTTTTTATGATGGTAACATTTCTGCAAGAGTTTCTAGTTGGAAACTGGATCGGAAATAGTTTGTAAGGTGACCAACGAATAATCCCTGGATAAATTAGTAAATATTGATCCCCCTTAAATTTTGACCATCAAACTCCCTAAATGAATGATTATTCAGTCTGAACTGATGATTCTGTATTTTCGAGAGCTTCAAAGTCAGATGCGAATAATTTTTGGTTTATTGTGGCTGAAATAAAAATTGTCAAGCTTCAATTTGTGATATTTTGAACGGTTCTGGAACCGTTTCAACTTTCAATCTGCAAATGAGAATCGACTAAGTGTTTTCAATAGATTGATGCACGGTGAACTTGAATCTGGGTTCAAAAGTTGTTCAACTTGAATATTTTCTGAGAAAATAAGAAAAGGGGTGGAAACCCCCAAAAAGCAAATTTTCGCCTGTTTTCGGATATTCGTGGGAGTTAAACTCTGATTCTTAAAATCCTTCAAAATTTCTCAAATTAAAGCTTCTCAAACACTGAATCGGAATTTTTTATGATGGTATCAATCTTTGAAGAGCTCCTGGTCGGAAACAGAATTGGATAAAGTTTGCTTGGCCACCAACGAGCAAGCTCTGGATGAATTGTCGAACATTTACTAAACTTAATTTGTGACTCTCAAAGTTTGTAAACGCAAGATCTTTCCGCCACAGAACTGTCGATTTCGTGTTTTTATTGGGCTTCAAGGTCAGATGCGAATAGTTTTTGGCTTATTAGCGCCAAAAGAAAAAGTTTTAAGCTTCAATTTGAGATATTTTGAAAGTTTCTAGAACACCGAGTTTAGTGCCCACAGCATGTCCAAATTGTTAAAAACACCTTTATTGCCACCCTTTAGAGCCTTGATTAGTTTTTGTGATTTCAAAACATAAAACACCTTGATAAATTTGGAGTACTTCTAACCTTGTTGCACACTTTAATTACACATAGCTGAGCGAATCAATTAAAGTTCACATAGAGCACGCCTCAATTCAAACACTTGGTATGATTCAATTATTTTAACAACACATTTCAACTGCTTCCCCTCTTGATTACTATGACAATAAGAAGCACAAACCCTCATGATAACATGAACTTTTAACTGCTGCACACATGTAATTCATGGCAAACATCTAGATTGACTTTATCAATGATACACAGTAGCAACAGTAATATCACAGAAATAGTAGGAACAGCTGAAACAATTCAACCAATGAAGCTGCTAAAAACAAACATTTTGTTAGCAACTGTAAGACGGAGAAGAAAAAAAACTAAAACAGAAACTCCCTGTACTGCCTGGAGTGCAAAAATCAAATAAACTGACAACGTTTTGCTGGCACTTTTTTTTTGCGTCTTCTCTTCCGGTGCAATTCGAAGTGCTTTGTGTCTGCTGCAAACGTAAAACTGCTACCAATTAAAACAAAACAAAATATGGAAAAAAAGGCGCATTTCAGCCTAAAGCCTGTCTGTCGTTGAATGCTTACCTGTAATCATCCTTGTTGGCTGGCTCGTTTATGGCATCATAGCTAACGCTGCATGGTAAAACGCTGCAATAAAAAGGAAGCTATGTTGAAAAAGAAATATGCACGTACGAGAGTATGGGGAAATTTCATGAAATGGGGAACTTTGTTGTTAAAAGATTTGATTTGCAAAGCAGATTTTTTTACATGAAATATCTTTTTCAGTACCCAAAATAACTATTATCTGTTTCTTTGTAATTGAATATTTGACCAATTTTAAGGATTATTAAATTGTTTTTTAATTATTATGGATAGTAAATATTACATTAATTGTTGATAACTATTATTTTTTATGGATTCTTTTTTACGTTGAGTCATAACTATTATGGGAAAAATATTTTTTTACGTTGTTTTGAAAAAATGCTTAAAGCGTCTCTCATTTTTGTAAATCTTATTTCACCAATCGATGGAGAGAGGTGGTTTCTATGACATCACAAGAGGTGGTCTAGAGTCCCAATAAGTGTCCGATTTTGGTCCATTTTCAAAATTTTTCTTGCACCAATCGATGGAAAGAGATTGACAATGGGTTCTGGTCATTACCAGAGGTGGTTCCGAGTAAGAAAGGTGGCCGATTTCGGTCCATTTTGAAAAAAATGTTCTTGCACCAATCGATGGAAAGAGATCGAAAATGGATTTGGGTCATTACCAAAAGTGGTCCCGAGTCACACAAAGTGCCCGATTTTGGATCATTTTCAAAATTTATTCTGCACCAATCGATGAAAAGTGGTCAAAAATGGACTTTGGTCATCACTTAGGGTGGCTCCGGACCTTGGAGAGGACAATTTTTGGCCCATTTTCGAAAAAAATGTTTTGCTCCATCGATAGGGAAAGCTCGATAATGGATTTCGGACATCACGTAGGGTAGTTCCGGATCTTGGAAAGTACCGTTTTCGATCCTTTTCAAGGTCCGGAACCATCCTTGGTGGTGTCCAAAAGCCATTCTCAACCTTTCCTTATCAATTGGTGCAAAAAAAAATTTAGGGTGGATCAAAATTTTTTTTTTTTTTTTGCTCCAATCGATAAGCAAATTTTGAAAATAGCCATTTTGGGAGTTATCTATCCATTGGTGCAAGAAATAATATTGGTTTGATCCACCCCAAAAAATTTTTTTTTTTGCTCCAATTGATAAGTAAAGGAAAATGGCTTTTGTCACTTGATTCACATTGTTGCTTGTCTCTTAACTGTACACGTATATTCATGTTTTGTGTATTTAAGTGTGGGAAGAAATCAAAAAGTTTTCGACACACCTTCCCCTCTTTTTACGAGGGTGTCAATACAAACGATTAGCTCCAAGCTAATTAGTTGCAATCGTGTGATACGGACAACGAACGAGTCGAATCGAGCTGCTCGAGTTTGACTCGTTGTGTGTGACAAAAGATCAAACATATTCGATGCACAGCATTATAACTTATGCGTTCGGCTATTATGACGAAAAAGATATTCACCGATTTGCGATAAGTATTGACAAATGGCGTCCCTACAATGCTGTTGCTTTTTTCTGACACGACACTTAGATTTCTTCAAACAATTTTCCACATATCATGAGTTATCCCCAAATATGTAGTAGTTATGAAATAGTAGAAATAGTATAGTAGTAGACAGCTAGCATTTAAATCTAAAAATAGTACAAATACCATGCAAGCAGATAACTGGTTTTAAACAGCAGCAAAAAAAAAACTGCAGCTTCTAAAACTTTTGTAAGGATTTTGGGATTTGCCTGGATTAAAAAAACAGAGAAAAAAATTTTAAATCCTCTAACTTAAGTGCCGTTGAAAGCTATGAATGAACTATGTGTGCCACATGTACTGTCCAATTATGATATTCAACTTCAAAAATAAATAAAGGTTTGTTCAGATTCATATATTTTTCATATATTTTTATTTGATATGATTTGAAGAATATTCCAAATTATAGTTGAATATGAAATGATCTGGCTTGCTATATAAATTTAGTGCAAGCTTAAGACTTCCTTTTTTTTGCTCTCAATTATGATTCTTTAAAAAAATACCCACTAGAATCATTTAAGAAGCAAAAGTAATAGCCAATGCTGTCTACGTTTTCGTAGGTTAAGTAATCCCATCCCTTTGAAATGGAATTCATTATTTCATTACTCTACGATTAATAGCGCTTCCTCTATTTCACAATTTCAGTTGTAAGCTCCAGCTTGAATAATAGTTCCCTTAATGACTTCTTTAACATATAGCAGTGAACTTGGTGCTTGAAGAGCATTAAAATTTGGTTGATAAGGGCAAAAACTCATATAGATATGACTAACAACTCGCAAACGACTAAAAAAGTCGCATGACTAAAAATGATTATGCATCTGAAAGTTGCATGCAATTAAAAAGTCATGCAAATTATAAGTTGCATAAGACTACTGGATCGTATAAGAGTAAAGATTTACATATATACGGTTAAAGTGGTATGCGTCCCAAAAGTACTTCATTTATATATATGGCTAAAAAGTCATATGGGTATTAGGGTGATTTAATTTTTTTTTTGTTGTTTAGGTGCTGTTACTTCAAAAGTAAGTTTATGATATGAGCAAAAAGTTCAGCACTAAATGATGCTGATCAACTCTCTTTGAATCCTATACATGGCCTCGAAAGTAGACGAAAAAACATCATGTTTTAAAGTCGTTTTAGGTACTTAACCTCAAATATTTCAGGATTGGTCAATTCAGAGGCCAGAATCGGGTTCAGAGCAAAAAATGACATCGAAAAGCGACCCTTTTCAGCTCAACAACATTTATTACCTATTCATTTAGTTACCTTTTTAGTAAAAAATAATTTTTCCATAAAATTTGCATGTAAAACTAACAGGCTTCGGTGCCACCTTATAAAATTGAGATACAGAGCTGAATTTTCGTGAACTTTTTCATCATATCATAAACTAACTTTTTAAGCAACAGCACCTTAAAAAAAAAAAAACAAAAAAAAAAATGAATCTCCCTAATGTGCATACTAGACCATATCGAAATTTGGATTCATCCCGACCCGACATCAACTCAAAAGTTGGAAGGACCCTTAAAAACGATATCTGCGTCGGTTTTTTTTTTTTTTTTAAGGAAAAACCAATGGAGCACTTTTGATTCTCTCGATTTTTTTCACATTTTTTATATGAAAAAATCGAATTTTGGGACAAAATGTTATCTATAACCGACAAAAAAATTTTAAATTTTTTAATGTCAAATTTTTTTCAATCTTTAATTTTCTAGTAAATTCAGTTGTTATACATTCTGTGAAGAAATAAAAGTTACGAGCAAAAAGCTCGGTTTTTAGCCAAAAAGGACTTTCAGGAGAATCAAAAGTGCTCCGTTGGTTTTTCTCGGAACGAAAAGAAAGTGGTGCAGATTTCGTTTTTGAAGGTCCTTCTAACTTTTGAGTCGGTGTCTGGATGAATCTAAATTTCAACCCCGGTCTAGTGTACACTAGTAAGTTGCGTAAGACTAAAATATCGTATGCGGTGCGTATAAAAGGTGACATTAGACCAGGCATGGCCAGATGAGCTGAGTAAGAAAGCTGGATATCACTTGAACAGAATAACAATTGCGTACATTTTCAAGCCCAAATTGCAAGAACTGAAAAATATCTAAGAATAGCACAATAGTTTTCAATTTAAAGTACATTTCTAGTTATTTTCTGAAGGATGTAACCAAATTTATTAGATTTCTACAGGCAGATCAAATATGGGTTTTCCAAACTATATTGTGAAATTTATCCTATTAAATTTTATAAAAAACTTTTTCTTTTTTTTAAAAAAACTTTCAAGAGTGATCAATCTCAATTTTTTTTTTTTTTGTATATTATATTTGACCAAAAAATTGACAGATGTTTGAATTATACGCAAAATATCACAAAGCTTAACTTTATCGCTTCTAATTTGGTTTAAACTAAAAAATAAGATTTCCAAAACCAACTGCTTTAATTCTCTGAGCTCTTGACATTATTCTTGTGTAAAAACAAAATTGGATTTCGTAGCAGCTAGTTAAAAAAAAGGGTGCATTCAAGATTCTAATCTCAACTGATGCCATTTAAAGCTTATCACATCAACACAATAATTGCATTCTTTCACTCCTTTAGTATAGTATGCAACATAGGTATGGTGTTTGCCGTCGTTGACACTACTACTCCCACATGGGTAAAATAGAAGCAAACGGTTGATAGCACTAAAAACACGGCAGCAGCAATAACAACAAAAAGAGAATGCCTGAGTTTTTTTTCCAAGTGCTGCCAATGCCAGAGATTGAAGGAGATTGTGAATTAAGTGGTAGCAAGAAATTAAAAGGCAGTTTTCATATCACCATTTTTTGAAATTGTAGGGTGCACCTTATTATTAGGTTTAATGAAGTATTTCTTTATTTTCTTCAACGTCTTTAGTGTTTTGTTTCTTTTTATTTCCTTTACGACACAATGTTTCTATTGTCTTTATTGTCTTGGTTGTCTTGATTGTCTTAACTGTCTCGACTATTATCAAATCAGGTTTTATTTTCATCACAGTTTTTATTGTTACCGTTGTCAATACTTTTTGTTTTTGTCGCCTTTTCCATTGACAAATTTATCTTGTTTACTGTTTCTTTAGTTTTTATTGTCTTAATTTTCTTTGTAATCTTATTTATGTAGAGAGCATTGTTTTCATATTATCAACTTTTCATTTGTTTCGTTTATGGTTTTCATTATTTTGACTGTCTTCTTTATCACTTTTGGTTTCATTATTCCTTCCGAAAATATATTTTTTTTTTCTGATTCCATTGCATTGACCATTCTGTCTTTATTATCATAATTTATACCAACTAAAAACCGTCTGCAAAAAGGATTGCTATATGTTTTTCAGTTATAACAAGAAACTGATCAAATTTTATCAGATATTATTTTTTATTTATAATGACTAAGAAAAAACTTCAATGAGTAATTTTTTCGTGAACAGTCCTCATATTACATGAAATAGCCGCACGGCATATTTCTTCTGAATTTCATACATTGTCTTTATTGTCTACTATGAAAAAATTGTCTAAAATGCCTTACTGTCTACATTATTCTTTTACGCCTTTCTGGAGTTTGTTCACTGATTGAAACTCAACCGTTATAGTGATAATTCAAAAAAGTTCAGTACCATTGAACTAGATTGTATACCATCGCTTCCAAAAATAATATTCAAAGTATCATGTACCCCAATCCCTATTTATATCTCTTTATTAGGGTTCAAACTATCAACATTCCCAAATTCATCAAAATAGATGCTTTTGTTTAGCTGTGAGACCATATTATTCTGTAAGGGGCGTGGCACTGCCCACATAAAAATAAAAACCTTTTTTTTGTTTCTCAATCTACTTCTTTATGTCTTTAAAATCAATCCATTAGCATAGCTTGAAATTCAAATGTTTTGGTTGGAGCCGTGGCACCGCCTACTAAGGTCAAATGACATTCCTCATGGTTCAGTCTATTTCTGCCCCAAATTTAATCAAAATCATTCAATTATTTTAGCAGCGAAAAATAATTTAATTTTAGGGCGTGGCACTGCCCATTGTAATCAAATATTTTTCCTCTGAACTTAATCTATATAATCTATATAATCTGCCAAATTTCGTCAAAATCTGTGAGGCAGTTTAGCCACGGCAACGTTTTTTCTATTAAGGGAAGTGTCACGCTCATTAAGAGATTAAGGAGTTTTTAATACCCTTTCTTAGGGCGCAATATATCTCCACACAAAATTCCATTAGAAGGGGTCTATAAGCTTAGCCGTGAAATCGTATTTTCCTGTTACAGGCGATGTACCGCCTACTACTTAAAAAAAACACCCCATCTACACTGCCCCTCTTTCCAATTTTTCCAACAAAAAAAATCAAGAGATTGTGTTGTGTTATGGCAGTTAAAAACCGACGAAATTGTTTTTTCACTACCAATTAATGTATAGATTACCATTATAGTACCCTGTCTTATAAAAAGGGTTTTAAGTTCAACAAGCATTCCAATAGTTCTCGAGTTATGAAATTGCGTGTTATCACACAAAAAATGATAAATGATTTAGGAACAATATCTCCGTGGTAGGTTTCGTACTATGTAGTTCACATAACCCACACGTGTGTACATAGAAAAATGAGGAATTCAATTTAAATCAACTATAAATGATAGATAATTGTCTACATTAGCCATATTGTCCATATTCATTGTCTTCATTGCCATTATTGTCTTTATTATCTACAGTATTTCCTTATTAGGTTTGCATTGTATATATTGGCTATATATGAATATTGCCTGTATTAACTTTATAGTCTTAATCGACAAATTGTATACACTTCCATGTTGTCTAAATTGTCTATTATTTTTTACTGTCTTCATTGTCTATTTTGTCATTATTGTCTACATTACTAAATTATTTAAAAAAAAAAATATATTGATATTTTTTCTTACTGTATCGCTTAAAGTAGCTGACATTCCTTAAATTTATAGGTTCATCCTAAACTGGCATACGCTTGCAGCTAACAACCCATGGCTGTCATTTGCTTAAACATCTTTTTGTACTTCACTATAACTTTTTTACTTTTACTATCTCACATTCACCGCATTCATTGTCAACTTACCTGACACTAGAATTTAATTTCGTTCCAATGCCTAACTCTGTCAGGCAGTGTAGCGTCGTCTCGCATGGTTCACCCGCTTGCAATGGAAAGACCACATGATGAAAATAACCTTTTTTACCTGTCGTCCAGGTTACATGCTCAATTTCAAGTTTAGCCAGTAGCTCCTCAAGGACCTGCGAATGAATGCAACGAAGCGTACAAAAAAAGAAAGAAAAAAAAAATGTTGTTGTCAGTGAGTGTACTAAGAAAGAAAGTAAGTTTATTTCTATTGTTGTTGTTGCTGTTACCGTCTGGGGACAAGTGCTTTACCAAAGTTTTCCTTTAGCAATTGAAATGCAATCGGTTTCAATTTTCTTTGACATTTGATTGCAAGAAAAAGTTCATGATGCTCTCAAAGATTATCGAATTATCAAGAAAAAACTCGATGCTATAGGGGTTATAGCCACAAGAGAAGTATAGTCTTGGATGAGGTGTAAATGATTTGTTTAAGGTTTTATTATATGATAAAAACTAATTTATTATGCCTTTTGTTATATGCTCAATTGTCAGAGTTTTAAAGAGGAACATGGTGATTAGACTGGGTTGAAAAATAGAATCATCCAGACACCGACTCAAAAGTTAAAGCGACCCTTAAAAACGATATCTGCGTCATTTTTTTTTCGTTCCGAGAAAATCTAATGGAGTACTTTTGATTCTCCTGAAGGTCCTTTTTGGCCAGAAAAAAGAACGTGTTTTTTGCTCGTAAATTTTATTCCTTTACTGAATGGAAACCCGAGCTTACTCCAAAAGTTAATATTGCGTTCTTGCAAATAATTTGATGTAAAAAACTTTAAATTTTAAAATCAGTCCCAAAACTTGATTTCTTTACATTTTTTATTTGGAAAAATCAAATTTTTGGACTAAACATTATCTATAACAGAAAAAAAATTTAAAGTTTTTTAACGTCATGCAAATTCAGGTATCCATTTTTGAAGAAATAAAAGTTACGAACAAAAAACACGTTTTTCTTAGCCAAAAAGGACCATCAGGAGAATCAAAAGTGCTCCACTGGTTTTTCTCGGAACGAAAAAAATGATGCAGAGTTCATTTTTAAGGGTCCTTCAAAGTTTTGAGTCGGTGTCTGACTGACTTTATTTAGCTTCCTACAAATCGATCCGGTCTAATGGTGATGGGAATTTGGTTCAATGACAATTGGGTTGAAATGCAGTTTGATTGTTTCTACTTTTTTCGACAAAAAAAATTCATCAGAGTTTGGTTATTCAAATTTTTCCCTTGGTAAAAGAGTTTAACGAGAGATATATGAAATTCTCATACTAAAACTTCAGACAATTTGATGGGAAATCAATTTTATATCATAACCACAAAACATCCTTTGAGCATTTTGTGCTAAAGCCCTTCTTCCACCAAAGTTGCGATGTGGGTAAACTCAAAAATTGGGGAAATTTTAGAGAAAATTAATGGCACAAGCTACAGATCGTGAAAGTTGGAAGAGTTAATGGAAGACTATTTTCTCCATGAGCATACAAAGAACACAAGAAGAAGCTCTTAGAGCAAATATCGCAATAAGCTCTAACAAGATTCACAGCTTCAAGTGTCATGTTGAAAGTAGCAGCTACCCAAATCTCAAAAAATAATACGGAATTCAAAGGTTTTTCTCATTGAAGGACATTATTATCAACTTTCGGTGATAAATATTCCATTTGTGGAGTGCTCAAATCAGCAGTTTTCAACAAAGCACAATTTTGCTTACCAAGTAAGTACTTCATATAACGCTGCTACAGAAATAACGATAAATTGATGAATGAAAAGGAAATCTCATCCACTTAGCACGACTTTTTAAAAAAAAAATGTTATGCACTCGTACTAGCAGTACAACTAAAATGCTTAATTTTGCCAATTCAAAGCATTTTTCACTCAATCTCAATTCATTAAAGCAGCAATTCACAGCAATTACGTTTCAATCCTACTAAGCACACATAGAGCACAAGTCAACAAATACAGCAGTCTGAACAACCTTTACAGCTTGACAAACAATAGCAACAAGGACAACACACGAAACATCGATTCATCAACATCATCATCAACGAGTGCAACGTAATTTTGCTAAAAATCAAACGGCAGCCGTAACCAACCACATTTGTTATAACATTTCCCTGAAGTATGTAAGACAAATGGGTTAGCGGGTCCATGAGCATATGAACAGAGTTGCCAACTGAAATTTTCGGGAAAAAATTTCATAGTCGGTGAAAGGATATGAGATGAAATTCTGCGCAGCAAATAACAACAAAATATAAAAAATTTCAGAAAAATTTCATAAAATAAATTTAAAATCTGGCAACCTTAGCATTGACTTCATTTTGTAATGAAGCTATTTTTCTTAAGTTATTGTTGTTAAATGGAAAAGCACGCAAAGGCATCATTCATTCATTCGTTCGTTTGTTAGAATGAGCGATGAACAACATTTGCTCATCTCGTTAAGTTGATCTGAACTCACACACACTTATGTACTCACCTTTTCCAGTGGTACAACAATATTCCGACTGTCCATTATTGGTGGCGGTGGTGTAGCATTTGTAATACCTGGTGTACGTTTGGCTCCTTTTGCTGCTATCATACCACCACGTGCTATGTTGCCAGCAACACCACCACCACCACCACGGCCACCGCGTCGATATTTGGGCGCATTCTTGTCACGTAATTCAACCTCAAGTCGCAGTATTGCATTGTTATTGTTGCCACTATCAGCAAGATTGATGTTGTTCAGATTATTGTTGCTACCAACACTTGATGATGCTGCAATCTGATGTGGTGGTATCGGTGGTGGAACTTCATAGTTGTTGCCTTAAAAATGGAAATTTGAAATGTTAATTTTAATGAGTTTCTAAAAAGTTGGGTATTTTTGATGTTTTTTACTTGTTATTAACAAAAATGTTTTTGAGACCCACCACCACCCACATAGACATAAATAAACGAGCCTTACAAAGCCTTAATAAAGTATTAAATTTATCAAAATAAATGTCATCATGTGCGCTCCTCTTTAACATCTCAATCAAATCAACAGCAAACAAATGAAAAAAGTCCCTAAAAAAGTCACGAGATCAACTTTAACCTTCGAAGACAATCAAGAAAATTTAATATGAATCTCACATATCAAATGAGTTGTAGTCAGCCAGAGTAAATGCTGCTGCTGCTGCTTCACATAAGGCACACACACAAAAGCCACACGTACCGCCAATAAAGAAAAGCCAAAACAAAGAAGGCTTAAATAGGCTTTAAGTTGTAACCAGGCTTGGTTCAGAGCTGAGAGCAATCACTTGCCGCTTACTGGTTGCTGCTTGTCATTTGAATTGATTGAAAAATTGTTTTTGTATTGAGCAAGCAAAGAGCACGAACACATTGTTAAAGTGTTATTCGGTATGAGGATGTGTGTCAACGTTTGATTGCACCCCATAGGGAACTTAGAGTAAAAATTATTTAAAGATTTTATTAAGACTATAAAGATTTTAGGTTTTCTTTTTTCTTGGTGCACAAGTCGGAAATGAAGAAATTATCTTGCTATGTTCTTAGTACGGAATGCTTAGAAGCACTTTTAAGAAAAATATTGCTCAAGTTAATGTATAAGAATTGCACGAAAATACTAATAGAAAACTACAATGATAAGAAACATTGTTGAGAAGCAATGTTTACTAATATTTTTGGGAAACAATGCTTACAAACATTGTTGGGAAGCAATGCTTACAAAGATTGCTGAAAAACAATATTAATAAACATTGTTGAAAAACAATGATAACAAACATTATGAAGACAGAATGCTCATAATCGTTTTGAAAAAAATGTTGAGAAACATTTTGTTGGGAAAAAATGTTTAAAAACATTGTTGAGAAACAATGTTTACAAACATTGTTGAGAAACAATATTTATAAACATTGTTGAGACGCAAATTTTACAAACATTATTGGAAACAATGCTTACAAAGATTGCTGTGAAACACTATTTATAAACATTGTTGAGAAACAATGCTTAAGAGCATTACAAAGGCATAATATTTATAGGCGTTTTTGAAAAATATTGTTTACAAATATTGTTGAGAAACAATGTTTTGCGAACATCGATGGTAAGCAATGACTACAAACACAATTTGTTGGGAAAAAATATATAAAAAAATTATTGAGAGTCAATATTTACAAACATTTTTGAAAAACAATGTTTACAAATATTGTTGAGAAACAATATTTACAAGCATTGTTGAAAAACAATGTTTATAAACAATATTGAGAGACAATGTTAACAAACATTGTTGAGAAGCAAATTTTACAAAAAATTTAAAGGAAACAATGCTTACAAAGATTGCTGAGAAAAAATATTCATTAACATTGTTTCTCAACAATGACGACATAATGTTTATTGGCATTTTTGAGAAAAATTGTTTACAAATATTGTTGAGAAACAATGTTTACGAACATCGATGGAAAGCAATGTCTACAAACACACTTTGTTGAGAAAAATTTTAAAAAACATTGTTAAAAAACAATATTTACAAACACTGTCCAGAAACAATGTTTATAAACAATGTTTACATACGTTGTTAAGAAACAATGTTTATAAACATTATTGAGAAACAATGTTTACAAACATTGCTGAGAGACAATGCTTATAAACATTATTGAGAAACAATGTTTACAAACATTTTTGAGAAGCAAATTTTACAAACATTGTTGAGAACAATATTTGCACACAGTTTTGGGAAATATTAAACAAAGCTTACAAACATTTTTGTGTAACAATGCTAACAAATATTGCTGAAAAACTATGTTTACAAACATATCTGAGAAACAATGTTTACAAATGTCGTTGGAAAATAATTTTTCGATACATTGTTAAAGAATAATGTGTAGAAACAGTAATGTTGGAAAATCATTAGAAGCTATGGTAAAGCACAGGGTTGAATCCAAGAAGCATCTAACTCAAAGTGGTTTATCTATGAACCTCAATTACAGAGACTTCTAAATGCCGATTAAATTACTGTGTCTTAACACACAAATTCTCATTGGGTCATTTATGTTTGTAAATGTGTGTGTATACAATTTATGTTAAAGAGACCAGTACACACACACGCGCAAGGTAGCTGCTCTACAGACCTTAAGCAAACAATCATTATTAATGGTTGGTTGGTGTATGCATTGCAAATGACAGCAGGACAGATATAAGGCACCAAAGGACATAATGGTGGCGCAAAGATATTGAGGTATCATGATACTGTCACGACTGCTTTCATTCACAATCAAAGCTTTTAGCTTCCCACATTTTGGAGAAGTTTGGTTGCTTTCTGTGGATATTCTTTTTTCACCTCATATAGACAAGATTTTGGGCGTTTCGTACTTATTGTCCTTGTCGCAATTGTTGTTGTTGCTGTTGATATGTTTTTTTTTTTTTTTGTTTGTTTGGCATTGCATGATGTTCGCTGTCATGCCTGTCACATTTTGAGTGTTTATTATGCTGATAATGATAAGAATTAAGTTAAAGTTTTACGCTATGATTTATTTTGTTGCATGTCAGCGCAATTTTCCCATTTTTTATAATATGTCCCTTTTTGTCTGTCTTCACAATATGCGATTTTTTTTAATAAAAATCATTTTATGTATGTGGGAGTGCAATTTTTTTTACCCTAGGTAATCATCTTACAATGATTTATGATAAAATTGTTGCATTGGCTGCTTGTAGCATATTCGGGCATGATATTTTTTTTTTTTTTTTAACACATGAAGACAAATGAATCTTCAGCCTCAAGGTTGAAAAGTGATTTTTTTAATGATGGATGTAATGTGGTGTAAAATTAATGAAATAATTGTCATGCACATGCCTGTGTCTTCGTAGACGTACGTACTTCTGATGTAAATTTATATTAAATAAAAGAAAATAAAATATGTTAACCTTAAGGCATCTAAGTTCATAAAGATTACTTAAGAAATATGAAATGTTATGCGTAAGAGGTCGTTTAGTGCAAAAAAGCTTTTTCTTCACCATTAAGCGCATTTATAGAAATGTGTGCTATCTTTTTATCTTCAATATGAGCATTGTTTGAATACAAAGCGATTTGTATTGTATATATTAAAATACAAGTAGATGCAAAACTTCCACTTGACAAATATGTAAGAGCCAAGTGAAGATATGGTACTACACATTACTTGCTTGGTGATGAACTTCAATGCGTTTTTTGAAACATAATTTACATCGCGAATATGTACAATATAATTTTTTGAATTTCTCAAGCCAATATTGTACCCTTATATATACTAATAATCCGAAAAATTATTTTACACACAATAAAAACACTTTTATTGTACATTTTAAGCTCATTTTAGTAAATGGCTTTTGCAAACTATGGTTTGCCAAAATATTGTTAAACTAATTTTATAGCGTGGTTACACTGTAAATCTATTTAAAACGCGCTTTATATGCAAATGCTAGCAATTATTTTATAGCCTACATTTATGCGGCGACATTTATTATATAATAAAGCAATTAATTAACACAAACAAACAGCTACAAATATTAACATAAAATGTTACATGCATAACGAGAGCACGCACTCACACACACACACACACACAGTTCAACTAATGCATGCAATAATGCTATACACACTGACACACATACACGCTTGCAGCAACGCCTAAAATCACAAATTGCCACTTGCTGGTATTTAATTAAGCTAATCCTTAAAGTATGCTATACAACCACATATAAAGCACATACATTTAACGCTGATATATGTGTGTGTATAAATAAAATAATTAAATTACACAAAAAAAAAAATGTTACAACTACATACGACAACAAGTGTAATATTTAAATACGATGCATAATAGAGCGATTCAAATTTTATTTATTTTTAAAAATTTTGCGGCCACAAATTTTGAAAATTTGGTTTAAATTCTATATAATTTATACATTATATATTTTGAAAGAAAGAAAAAATTTTTAAATATTTTTCCGACTTTTTCAAAATTTTCCAATATTTTTCAACTTTTTCAACATTTTTCAACATTTTTAAATTTTTTCAACATTTTTCAACATTTTTCAACATTTTCAACATTTTTCAACATTTTTCAACTTTTTCAACTTTTTCAACATTTTTCAACATTTTTCAACTTTTTCAACATTTTTCAAATTTTTCAACATTTTTCAACATTTTTCAACTTTTTCAACATTTTTAAACATTTTTTTAACTTTTATAACTTTAGTTCTATAAAATTTATACTTCACATATTTTAAAAATAAAAAAATCATTTCAATTTTTTTTTTTTGATTTTTTCAACATTTTTCAACTTTTTCAACATTTTTCAATTTTTTTAACATCTTTCAAATTTTTCAACATCTTACAAATTTTTCAACATTTTTTAACTTTTTCAACATTTTCCAACTTTTCAGCATTTTTCAACATATTTCAACTTTTTCAACTTTTTCCATTACATTCCAAATTTTCTGACTTTTTTGAGACTTTTTTCCACTTTCTTCTAAATATTTTTCAAAATTTTTTGAATTTTTTCAATATTTCCAAATTTTTTCGATTTGTTCAAAATCTTTCAACATTTTCCATTGATTTCTTTTTCAACCGTTTTAATTATTTTTAAAAATTTTTCGTATTTTTCAACCACTTTCAACATTTTCTATAATATTTTAACTTATTCAACCTTTTTTTTTTTCAATATATTACATATTTTTTTGAGTCATTAAGTCTCCATCAACTTTTTTCATAGATTTCCAAATTTTTCCGACTTTTTCAACGTTGACAATATTTTTGAACATCTTTCAACTATATTCAACTTTTTTTGATTTTTTCAACGTCTTTCAAATTTTTTGAACATTTTCCATATTTCATCGTCTTTTTCAACAGTTTGAACATTTTTCAACATCTCTCAACTTTTTTCAACATTTTGCATCTTATACCGACTTAATCAACCCTTTCATCTTGTTAAATATTTTTCAACCACTTTCATTTATTTTTCAATATTATACATTTTTTTTCTGAATTTTTCAACATTTTAAAACTTTTCGGCTTTTTCAACAGTTATCAAACTTTTTTAAACATTTTTCATATGTTTTCGACTCTTATAACCTCGTACAACTTTCTTCATTATTTTTGATTTTTCAGCAATTTTCAACTGCATCAACATTTTTCAAACTTCATCAGCTTTATTAATATTTTTTTTTTGATACATACATTTTTCAACAATGTCCATATTTTATCGACTTTTTCAACACTTTTTAACTTTGTTAAACTTTTTCCGTTTAAATTTTTTCAACGTTTTCCATATATCGACTGTTTCAAAGTTTTTAACTGCTTCAACATTTTTCAACTTATAATAACTTTTCCAAAGTTTTCAACTTCTTTCAATTTTTTTCAACATTTTTAAACTTTTTTCAACATTTATCAACTTTTTTGAACTTTTTTCAACATTTTTCATCATTTTTTCAACATTTTCCATATATTTTCACTTTTTCAACCTTATCCAACTACTGCAATGACTCCATATATTTTCGACTTTTTTAATTAATTTCAATTATTTCAACATTTTTCAACTTTGTTTGAGTTTTTCAAACTTTTCCAAATTTTTTCAAACTTTTTCTACTTTTTTTATTGGTTTTCTCAATATTTGTTGGCAAAACTTGAACGGAGGTCTCTAGGAAGTCAGTTTTTCCCACGATATGATATTTTCAAAAATGGTTAATGTGAAAATAGTGAAAATTCTTCAAAGTCAAGTCTTCGAAAAGGTCGTGATTCAAATTTTTAAAAAGCATTTTTGCTATAACAGTTTTATTTTCATTTGAACTCTAATTTGGCTCACTAAATAAAATCGTTTTGGAAGTCTTTGAAAATGATAATTTTTTGGGCACAAAATTGGAAACAAAATTTTATATTATTCAAGCAATAAATTTTATTTTTACTTATTTTATTTTATATATGTAAATGAAAATGTTGAAGACTTAAAAATTATGCACAAAAATTTTAATAATGACATTAAGGGGTAAGTGTGCTCTTTAACAGTTTTTTATCAAATAGAATATTTTTTTTTTTTTTTTTTTCAAGATAAATGAGTAAAAGTAAAATGCGGAAAAAAATTAAAAAAACAACACTTAAATTAAATAAATATGTGTCCCGAATCAAATCTTATAAATATAATTTTTTAAATTTTGATTAAAAACCTTCACTCAAATTTGAACCGCTCTAATGCAAACACTCACCGTAAACAAGCTCACGTTCGAAATTCGCTGTTGGCACAACAATTAGAAAAACAACGCCTGGCATTTAGGCTGCTGACAATGAAGACTTCGTTGTTGCGTTTGTTGCTATTCGCTTACTTAGCTTGAATTGGCTTAACAGAACTTGGCTTAAATTGGCTGAAATTGCTTCGTACGTTGTTAAGTACTTGTATTAATTTAATGGCAGCTTATCTGTATGCAAGCATACATACACAAGCATTTGCTATGTGTTGTATTGGTGTTTATTTTGTTGTATGTAAGTGTAACCGTTTAATGGTGTTTCAGCTGAAATTTAGTATTTGTATTAAAATTAATAGGAAATTCTTGTGAAAGCTTAAATTTATTATAGCCAAAAGGCTGTTTTAGTGCTACTTATTATTAATTTAGTGCAACGTAAGCGATATTTGCGTATTATTAAAGGTATGATAACAGAACTCTCGCTCTAAAAAATAATTTATAAATTTAAAAAAAAAAAAAAAAACTTACGATATTTTACCAAAAGTTCCTTGAATATGGTTAACAAATTCCCACATAAAAATAGCATGACCTTAATTTAAATATCACAACAATTTTAATTACAACTCATGCTGCCCACTATTTACATATACTGCAACAATTCAACTGTCCAAAAAGTTGCTTTCAACAAACTGACCAAACAAATTAACAACTTTCAAGTAACACATTTTGACATAATTTCACCAGTTCAACAAACAAACTGAGCAACAAACAAAGTTCAGCTGCAGCGCAAAGAAAAATTGCAGTTTCATTTGTAAAATCATTTAAAATTGGAATAAAATATACAAGGACGTAATGTGACTGAAGCAGAAGCTACGACTGACAACTTTTGAACTACAAAACAATGCAGCATGGCATGTTTGCTTTTGAATATACGAGTGAATGGCAAATTACGCTTTAATTTGACTATAAATGTGAAACTTAAAGTAACTAATGATATCTGCAGCTCATTGTTTTTTTTTTTTTTTTTTTGTCATTTGGACAGTTCCATATTTAAGTGCGTTCAATAAATAAAGTAAGCTATAAATTGTCTGAGAGGTACAGTAAAAACTAAGTAAACTTAACTTAGTAAAATCATCCCAAAAATCTTGCTTGGAAAATCTTAAACACAATACTTCATATACTTAAGCATTACTTGTATAAAAGCGCGTTAAATTAATGGTATTTTAAATTACCACGTCCTCTCATCAGCGGTCCTCTTTCGAATTAATTGGGAAGTGAAAAAATTTCTAAATAACTGTTGAACTGTTTTGGAAAATGGAAAATTTTTCAATGTTTTACGCAAACAAAAAAAAAATACGTTGAGAATAATACTCAATATAATCACATTCATCCCTCAGCAGCTCTTTTTTAGTTCCGTGGGCAAAAAAAAAGCATGCAATTATTTTATTTATCTTTGTAGAAATGTAATAAAGAAGGTTGTTATGAAATTTTGCATATACACTCTAATCCCAGATCAGTGAGCTCAAAGCCTACTTAGCAGCCTTTTTTAACAGTGAAATAAACAATTTAAGGTGTAATCTTCGGCCAGACTGAAACTCACATACCCTACACTGCACTGAAAGTCCCTTTTAAATAAATGTTAAAAAACGTTGAAGAGGTTGAATAAGTCAAAAAAAATGTGATATGTCAAAAAGCTTGAAAAATTGTTGAAACAGAGACTTAAAAACTAAGAAATTGAAATATCCTGCGCCCACTTCCGCTCGACATTTGCTTACCAAATATGTAGCCATTATAACTTTATAGTAATATAGGAGGTGCCACGCCCACTACTGCAATCCAGTCAATTTTCATTTAATTTCAAAGCCCATAGCAGCCAACACCTCTAAGCCAATTTTTATGAAGATTACTCTCATGGTACACTGTATATAACATTAAACGTGTTTTGCTTGTATGGGAGGTGCCACGCCCACATGCTACATTGCGCCAAATTTTTTCATACACATACCTTCCAGCAAGTCTTACTTTCTTAGTTCTCTTGATATAACATTTTTAAATATTGTGGGATGTGGCACGCCCTTTAACGAGTTTTTTCAGTAAAGTGGTTGAGCTTGATGACTGCTTTCAGCGGCATCATCTCGAAAATTTTTATGAAAATCTTTTTACCAATTTTGAGATATACGGAAACAAAATTTTTAATAGTTAAAAAACGACACGCCCACTTTAATGATTCCGCCCACTTTTATCACAATTCAGGATATATTTTAAATGTATCAGTTTACAACATCTTTCCCGGCTAACGAAATATGGTGGTATGAATATTTAAATTTAGGGCTGTGCCACACCCCTGTAGGAAACTGTGAAAACCTGAAACCCAGACTAATCCTAATCTTGTTCACATGTGCATTAAATCACCAAGTTTCATTAAAATCGCTGCAACTTTTTCAAAATTGGCCAGAGTAAATATACATTGAGTATGGGCGGTGGGCGTGTCCGTGAACCGATTTGCTAATTTTCAATAGCAAGATGCCTGCAAGAAGGTGTGCACTGAGTGTGCTAATTTCATTCAATTAGCTTTCTTGGTATTCTCGTAAGCTTGATTTCAACAGACAGACAGACGGACATCGCTAAATCGACTCAGGTGGTGACGCTGATCAAGAATATATATACTTTCAATGCCTAGCACGCCATATTAAATGTTTTACAAACGGAATGACAAAGTAAATATACCCTCGGTGTAGGGTATAAAAAAGGACCTATGACTTTGTCAAGTAAACTTTTTTACCATGCAACACTAAACTTAATCAAAATGCTGGTTAGCAGCTCTATCTTTATTATAAAAGTGCATTAAACTTAAAAATATTTAAATCCCATTTCTTGAAATACAAAAAATGATTACTACTCATTTCAGTGCTGTACGACTATATTGTGACATTACGTAGTTTACGTCACATTCTCCTCTGCACACCTATTTCTTTGACAAATAAAACTACATAGAAATATACGAATACATGTTTTTCACAAAAGAAATGTAGCTGGTGATTTCTTTTTAATAATTGTAAAAATGTTTTAAAATTCTAAATAATATTTTCGGTTGCTTAACTTTGTCGAAAAAAATAGTTCTTATTGAAAAATACATCGTTTATTAGTGCTGAACAAAGTGAATCATAAAATTTCCCACATTTTAGTAACTATGCTTAAAATGACTTTTATTCAATTGTGATTTTTATCATCCCCACCCTGATCTTGATACAAAACTACTTAAGAATTTGTTACACACATTATACGCTTCTCAGAAAACACTTTCATATGTTCTTTAGTGTATCCGTACTTGATGTTTGTCTGTTTTTCTCACTGTCCATCTTGCTGTCTCTGCCATTGTCTATTTAGCTGTCCAACATATGTCCGTTAGTGTCTGTCACTTCTTACGCACTACTACTCACTTGAATGCAAAATAGTAGGAAGCTAAAAAAACTTTACTGCATGCATTTTTGTTGCATACATTTGGGCGAGATAACTTTTTCTTTGCATCTTCAATGGAAATGAGTTCTTTTTTATTTTGTTTTTCTTATTATGCATCCGCTTTTTGCCAACAATTCGTCTATTTATTTGTCAGTTGCTTTTTAAGCAGCGCGCATATTCAGAGAGTTTTCTCTATTTTTGCCAAAATATTTTTTTTGCACCAGAAGTGCTAACTTTTTGGTAAACCTCATTAGAAGAAAAAGTAAAGTTTTACAGCACAGCGCTGCCACTGACGCTTGAAAATGTGTTGATGCTACTCTGCTTGTTGTCTTCTTCTGCTGCTTCTTGTTTGTGGTATTTTACTCAAGAGATGATAATGCTACTGAAGCGCCTAAAATTAGTTGTACAATTTTCACTGTATGTTTTTTTAGTTAGATATATATGTACAAAATAGCATTGTGTCTGTGTTTGTAATGTTGGTGTCGGTGCACGTTGCACACAAAAGTTTTTGAGCTGCCACTTAAGGAATGCAATTTAAGTAGAGGACTTTATGTTGGGATTTTCTTGGACTTTTGTGTTGAGAAATTGTCTTAAGTGACGTTGGATGGTGCATTTGGCAAGTTTTGTGTAAAAATTTTTTTGATTTGTGCAGATAAATACTAGTTTTCAAAGAAGTGGCTCACAATAAATAGAATTTTAAGTTGAGTATGAAAATTCAAATAAAGTTGAATTTTAAGAGTGAATTTTGGCAGAAACTTTTCGAAATAATTTTAACAAATTTTAGGAAAAACTTTGCATGATATACCATGGATATATAAAAAAGTTTATAAAAAACTGCAAATGTTTTTGGTTTGTGTGATTTCTACCTTTAGTTCCGTTTTGTCGAAATTTTTCTGACGACTTTTATACTGAACATATTATAACTCAAAGTTGCATTCATTTTATGAAGTATGTACCAACAACTTAAGGCTTTTATAAAATAATGCACCAGGAGATATTGATTTTTTTTTAGGTTATTAAACTCTCCGACCTTACCGACTTGCACGAAACTTCTTTATATTGGTCGAAAATTCATCAGTAAATTTTTTCTCTAATTTTTAATACTTTAAGACTTCTATTGACTTTTTCGATAACTTGTGATGTGCTAAAATTTAATCGACTATATCAAAAGTTTTTCAACTTTAACCCTTAAATGCATGGGGTAAGCCCCCAATATGGAGACCAAGCTCCTTTTATGTAAAATCAGACGCTGACCACGAAATAGGCATTCATTTTTCTGGGAAATTCACCGTTTTCCCGGAAAAACTCAAAAAGTGTGATATGTGTATTAAACCTGATATATTTGAAATGAAAAACTCTTTTTTATAAACTTTTTTTTTATTAGAAATTAATGAAAAATGAATAACAATGAAATATGGAAATGAATAATGGAAATTATCAATACATATTTAGTTCACTGATGAGGGTCACTTTTAAAATTATTTGTAAACACAACGTTCGACCACTTTGACAGCTTACTGGGAACTGAAAGTAGATATTGGAGAGCTGAAGAGATATTTATGTGAAAGCTGGTAATGCCTGCTACAAGTTGGTGCAAAACTTAACGCGATGCAGGTTGTTTGGGTAGACTTGGCTATGATTTTAGGCACGTACCATGTATGGTGCGCCAAGCATTTAAGGATTAATTGACTGTTTTGACTTCTGTAGACATCTATCGATTTTTAGATTTCATGTGACTTTTTACGATACTAAAAGTCTTAAATTATCAAAAAATAGACCAGTATCGTTTTTTGGATTCCATATGATGCTTTTCAATACTAAAAGTTTAAAAGCATCAAGAGAAGAATACATAAATTCTATAAAAGACGAAAAATATGGAGCAACATTGAAGAAGTCGATTTTAGTTGATTAGTGTAAGGTAAACTCAAAGTATCAATATATTCTAAAAAGTATCGACAAATTCTGATAAGTGTCGACAAAATCTATCAAATTTGAAAATCAAATCAATTAAATTCGGAAAATATCGAGGAGTATTAAAAAGTTCGATAAAAGACGATGAATACTCAAAAAAATTTCGACAATTTCAATTTAGCTTCTAAGTAAACAACTACAAGGTTTTGACCACTGTTAAAAACTTAAAAATTTTTTGTGAATTTTTTATTTGACCAGAGTATAACATACAATATTCTCGAACAACGAGAACAACGAGAATATTGTTATAAATTTATTTCAAAATTTCACTGATTTTTTAGACTATGTTGTTCTTATTAAAGAAAACTGAGCATGAGTTTTGGGACATGCTTAAGTTCTCCACTTTTTGTAGCCCAACCATAAGCTATCGAAATCATATACTGAAAAAGAGAGTATGCTTCCTTCAATAAAATATATTTGGTTAATAAATTCTTAAAATATTTATTTATTAAGTTTTGTTAGATATTACTATGTACTTAGTTGAAAGATAAATTGTTGTTTAATGCACCAAACATAATTTTTGATTGTGTCGTTTGAAGATATTTGGTTGATTTGAATATATATTTGGTAGTCTTATTGTTATTTGATTAAACTTCTCATTAATATGCAAAGTATGCAATTCCCGACATATTTATATAAAACACTACTTAATTATATTCGGCTTTGATTGAAATTCGGGTATTTATAATTGTGAAAGTACCATAAATATCCAATATATATACATTGGTAAGTATATGGCGATATTGGAAATATCGATCTGTTTATTAATCGATATTTTAAAATATCGTTGTTGGTCAATGGATTTAAGAACAAATCGAAATTAATAAAAAGTTACGCAGGCGAAAACAAACTATTCCTTTCGTCTAGGGCTACCAGATGGCATACTAAAGTAGCAAAAGTGCTACTCTTGCAAGGCTTTGCTACTTTTCACTTGAAATGTACTACTTTTGGTTGAAATGCGCTACTTTTCACTACTTTCGATGTTACGACCTTTTTTTTTGGTCGATAAAAAAAATTTTACAAAAAATGTTTTATGGAAACAATGTAAATAAATAAAAAAACACGCAATAATGATGTTTTTAATTAGTGCTATGGGAAAGTAGAAATGGGGACCTTTTTTTTTTCCTAATTACTATACTTTTTTTGTAAAAGTTACGAAATTTGTTTGTGTTTTTTGAAAATTCTTAAATTTTACAAATGTGCTACTTTTGCAAGCAGGTCATCTGGTAGCCCTACTTTCGTCGCATGTTAATTAAGTACGTGTTCTCATGTTATGGCATATCATTTTGAAGCTTGCAGAAGTTCACCGAAAAAAATATTCAGAAATGGATTCTTCAAAAAAAATTCATATCAATTTACAAAATTTTAGCTCTTTAATTTTTTTTAAAAATTAGAAAAAAAAATATAAATAATTTTTTCCCACAAACATTTTTACGGCATTAAGCGCAGAATAAATCAAAGTTTTTTTTAAGAAAAAAAAAAAATTTAAAATATGGTTTTTTTAAAAAAATGCAAAAATATTTTTCAATTCGCAAAATTTTTGTGAAAAATTTTTTTTTTCAAAGTCAGTATTTTTTTTGAAAAGTACAAGTAAAAACCTAAAAATATATTTGTACCAATTATTAATTGATAAAATTTACTGTAAGCTATAAATTTTCGAAAAAAACACTTATTCTGAAAAAGTACGAAAATCTTGAATTTCATACCCGCGTATCTGAACAAAAAAAAAATATTAGGGCAAAATCCTAAACGCACTTTTATTGCTGGATAATGTCAAATTTCAGCCAAATCGGAGCCAAAAATTTTTTAGGTGGCGTTTTCGTGTGTTTTACCCCATATGTATATGATTTGATGGTTATTAACAAGTAAATGTTTGCTACAAAGAAATATTAGTTTCAATCAAAATATGATTTGATTTTTGTTACCAAAGAATGTTCAACGGATCATATGATATGTTGATATATCAAATATTACGCATACATCAAATATATAATTTATTAATTATAACCAAATCCCGATAAATACAAGCAAATCGTTTTCTCTGTATTCTGATTTTGCGTTATATTAAATCTCTTCCTTATTACTTCCATCAAAAGGACTTTTTCAGCATGACAATAGAATTTTTATCAAAATAACATATTTTTAGTACATTGCAAAGTTTCATAAAAATTTAAAGAAAAATTAATAGTTTTCTGTGGTAATTTTCAAAAAACTCACGTTTTATATTATGTTTGCAAATACTTAAGCTTTTTGTAATTTTTGGTCCATCAGTATCACAGTTAATTCTCTGAAAACTTAATTACTTAAGTCACGTGCATAACATTTTGCAGCAGTATGCCACATACATATATTAATATGTTCTATTACTTTTCAAACCATGTAACTTTGAAATGACATAATAACAACTTTGTTAAAAATTGTGTTTACTTTTAAATTGAATTCGAGATAAAATGCACAATGCTACTTACATTGTTTGCAGATCAAACTTTTCGCACGCAATGACATCACACGCATACAGATAACATTTACAGCTATCTATACAACACATGCACATTAACAGCTGTTTGTGTTCACTGTTGCTTCAGAGGATTTCCTTAATGTCTTTTCTTGCGTTCTTGAGTTCTGCTTGTGTCTGCCAACTTGGCTGATGGCGCTTTAATTTCTTTGTTTATACAAGTGAAATTTGTTTAAGACACAACCAAAGCAATGAAAATAAAAGTAAGAAAATAAATAAAGAAAATACGGAATACAAATACAACAATGTCACCCTCATAAGTACATAGTTGGAAAAAAAAAATCCACAAAAAGTAAAGAAAAAACTTTCAAAAGTAAACAAGAAAATTGTGCTAACTGCGGAAATGTAAACTAAATCAGGAACTCGGGGGGTATACCGAGATATATTTGTTTTACAAATAGAAAAAAATAAAATTTTTTTTGTTTTTTGGTAAACAAAAAAAACCAACAACTTCAGGAAACATAAAAAAAAAATGTAGGGCAAAGTCAGCCAAAAAAAACATAGTCGAGCGAAGGAAAGAAAAAACTGAACGAAAACGTTAATTTTAGTTGCAACTTTAAGTAGGTTATTTTTGGCTTTGAAGTTTTTTTGAGTAAGTTTTTAATTTTTCAAATATTCGGTGCATTTCTGCAAAGAGTGAAAATGTTAAAAAAATGGATATATTCTACTACCACAGCTTAATTTTTTTATAAAAATTTTAAGAAAGATGAACGAAGTTTTAAAGTTATTTTTTAGGACATACCATTTATTTGTTTATTTTATATAATATATTTTTAAGTATGTTCAGGAAGCCTTATGTACCTTGATAAGGCAGGGTTAAGCATATATTATTCACGATTTTCTATAGAATTATAAACTACTTTCTCGCATTACCTTTCAATTAGGTAGCGATATCATCAATAACGCACTGGTGGTACACTTTTTCAAAGTTATATTGAAATTTCCCATTAAATTTGGGACTATAACAGAACTTTCTTCTATCGGTAAAAGTGTTTTCATAGTGATTTAATTCAGATCAGTGAGGGCGTTTTCGGTACATTTGTACTTTTTTTTTTCAGTAAATTTGCATTGCTTAAAATTATCAGTACATTAGCTAAGTTTTTATTACATTTGGTACATTCGGCACATTTTCAATACATTTGAACTATGTATTTCTAAAAATTACTATTTCTTTTAATTTATCTGAAATATGCGTAGAAACTTGGAGTAAGCTTTCTTGACGATTCAGCACATTTCCTCAAAACCCAAATTTCATTCTGATATTCTTAATTATTGTCACTTTCTGGTCACCCTAGTCATGTTCGACTGCCTATCTGACAGTGGAAATCACGATCATAGAAAGACGAAGTAGGATATTTTGATGAACTTCCAAAGGCCGCATTTGCTCATCTTACAGAGGGGAATATGATGAGTCGAATTTCCGATCACGTTATTCCAAAAATCATGCTTTATTTCATGAATTTGGCAATCAATATTCAATTTTAATGCTTCAATTGCTGCTGGTTTATTGGTATAGACCAGCGGTGGGCATAGAAATCTAACAAAAGAGCAAAACAACAACATCAAGCAACAACAAACAAAATTTTAAAGTTTTTTTTCTTTTACTTTCATTTCCAAATTTTCCATTAGCACAAAAACAAACAAAATATCATTACAAACAAAAACAATTGCTACATTTGTCAAGACACAATGCGGCGCCGTCGTTTATGCCTTTGTGTTTTGTTTTTGTTTTCATTTCAATTCAAGTCAACGCTGTGCTTCGATAGCGTTGAAGTTCTGCGAATTTTTTTCGCTTGCTTGTGCGTCGAATAACGGTGATGGAAATGAGAGCAAATAGAGCCACTATGTGCCCATCACTGGTCTAGACTAATGACTTTAAATTACATAACAAAAAGTGGTTGAAAAGTGTTAAAATCACACCTTCTTCTGGCATTTTAATTTCTTGAGACTATTGACCCTCCAATTTTTCTCACTCAAAGCATCGAATGTGACATGAGCTATGTGGCATTAAGCATCATCTTGTCGAAGCCTATGTTTGCTAAATTGATATCTTCCAATTCATGTCAAAAAAAAAAAAGGTCCCTTAAACCGGTCTGTACCGCTCACTATTGACTGCATTTCCGAGTCCAGATTTGGATTCAATGCATCAAAAACCTTTGGAAATATATAGTCTGGTTTCTGGATCTGATTGTCGGTTAAATTTTGTCGGCCTGTGTAATCAACGGATATGTGACTCGGTGCATTTTTGCGTAACAAACAACAGTCGTCAGGGAAACGAAGCTCTGAACGAAATCAAAAATTTCTGGCCATCAGACGTTAAAAAATTTTGGATCGAAAGCACCGGTAACTGTTTAACCTGTAAAGCCGAATTCACGGATGATGCCCTTGCTATCGAAGAAAACAATGAACCATGTCTTGATTTTTGATGGTATTTTTCGGGTTTTTTTTGTGCCTTCATCATTCACCGATTTTCTGCCTTTGAAAAATCATTAATGTCACTAAAAATTCTTTGACAACCATAAATTCTTTGCATCATTACGAACGTTTCTGTGAATATTGTGCCACGTTTTTGCGTGGAACAGCTTGTTGTTCTATTATTATATTCAACGCGTGAACGAATTAAGCTGATTAACAAAATGTCATAAAATTGATATACATATGTCGACCGATTTCAATAAAAAATTTAGAGTTTGTTTTGAAAAGCCTAAGCTTTAGTACGAAGTAAAACTCCAAAATATGCCCTTTCTTTTTGCAGAGATATGGCTTCTTTTGGCGAATATGATTGCCACACTGTGCATTTACTAATTTAAGACTTTTAAAAACTTTTTTTTTTAAACTATCAAATTTTATTTTCAACGTTTTTATAACTTGACAATATATTTCTGCGTTTTCCACATTTTTTGGGTTTTCAACTTCTTCAATAATTATAATTTAACATTTTTTCGATTTCTTTAACAAAATTGAAATTTTCAAACGTTGTGATTTTCAACGTCTTGTGACTTTTTAAAAATTTTTTCAACTTTTTTCTTTAACATATATCGACTTTTTCAAAACTATTCAATTTCTTTAAGTTTACATAACGAAATATCATTAAGTTTACAAATTATGCCGCGAGTGTTTGCACTCACCTTATGTTTTTGTTTTTTATAATTTACACAACAATCCTTTGAAAACAAAACTTTATATCAAAATCATTGCAGGACTTGAAAGTAAAAGTACTTATATTACAACATCTTTTTTTTTTTTTTTAATTTAACAATTCTTCACCAGAACACACAAAAACAAACTAAAGTCATAAGAAAACTAAAAATTTTACTTTCGAGTTACAATGCAATGCAAGTAAAAGCTCAAAATAGACTAAGAGCACTCTGAAGGTTATGCGCTATAGTTGATGATAAAATTATATTATTTCTTGCTCTAATAAAAATAATTAGAACGTTAATGCAAAAATTGATGCAAAACTTAGTAGGGTAACCTAGAAAAAAGCATGAAAGCAGAAGACGAACATAAGAAAGAAAGCTGTTGTGTTTTCGCACAAGCTACTGTGTCGGTAGGAAATATCATGCAGATGTGCTATTTTGCAAAAAATAAAAAAAATACTCAAATTTTATAAATTTTTTAATGGTTCCAAAAATTTTCTCTAGGTTCGACTGATTTTTATTAATAAAAACTTAATAAAAAATTTTGATATTTTTATTGAGGCTTGTCGAAAATTATTTTCTTTTACAAGTGAGTTTACTTGCCACACTCATCACGCAGTATTGGTAACATTACACTGCAAAGCCACGACACTTTTTTCCACTTTTATCCACTGCGCTGTACTATAACCTCTTTACATTTCCTCTTGCGAGACCCTTCATTAACCTAACTTAAACTTTATGGTCTTTGTTAAGTTGGCCATGACGTAGTTCGCATTTTTTTCTCTCCCCATGAACTGATAATTAATACTCGTATTACAAAAAAATATAAATTGCGCTAATTGGGGCTGCACCATAAAAGTTGTGAGAGCAACATCTTTGCTGCATCGCATGCAACATTGTGAAAAAAATTCTTAACAAAACGCAACAACAAGTACAACAACTTGACGTAAGCATTGCAAAAAATACGGCAACTACAAAGAAACGCGTAAGACGTTAAAATCATTGTCATTGCGGTAAATGTGTTTCATGTAGTTTATCATAGTAGCAAATGAGTTAGTACGAATGAGTAAGTAGTAAAAAATTACAGAGTAACCACAATAATGCGAACTAAACGTTTAAGATATGTGGTTTATAACTCCTCCGATCTAGTAGAACTAGAAATTTTACGTATATTTAATACTTACCAGTGAAGTTTTTTTGCCACATTAGTATTTTTACCACTTGTAGTATTTTTACCACAAGTGGTATTTTTTCCATCTAAAATTTTTAAAAGCTAAGTATTTCGAGTTAAAGTTTCATACTCCCTAAGATACTGTTTTCTTTCCAAAAATATGTATTTTTGTTGGAAATAGCTTCATAACCACAGTTTGTATTTTTACTAATGTACTATGGGGAATTTAACCGAATTTTTGGGACAAATTATTTTTTATTAAACTAGTGGGTGAAAAAAAAATCATTTTTTTTAATCAGAATATGAAAAATTTCATTTACGCGCAAGCAAAAAATAAACCTTTTTAACCTTTTCCGACCCAAAGGTTCTAATAAGACCTTTTTGTAAAATTTTACTTGTTCATAACTCAAATCAAAATCCAATACTGACGCAATCTTTGCTAAAAATTGCTTCCTCAAACTCATAATCTGTGTTGTCAGTTTCATCTTCGCAATTCCTTTTTAATATAAAAAATTCAGGAAATCATTTCTTAAGCTTCCGCTTAAGTTTTTTGTGGATTCACTAAGTCAAATATATAAGACCGACTTTGTTAGAGCGTTCAATTTATACGAATTATAAAAAAAATTAAATCGGTCCATTAGTTTAGCCGTGGAAACGGTTTTTTCCCGTTAGGGGCGTGGCACCGCCTACTATTGAAAAAAAAAGTAAACATGTCCCTCCTTCTCTTCACAACCTTTCCAAAAAAAAAAAATTATGCGAGTATGTTGTACTATGGCTGTGTAAAAGTGGTTTAACCGTTTTCAACTGCCTATTTATTACACTTATGTTTGCGAACATGACCAACTTCAAACAACTCCAAAAATTTAAAGTTTTATATTTTTTGCACTCATTTTTTTTTTTTTAATTATGTATATGAAACTCTGTTCGTGCAAAAATTTTGACACACTTGCTGCTGTTATCAATTTCGAAATGAGAACAAATGATGTTTTTCTATTTTATTTGTGACTTTAGAACATGAACTTAATCAAATTACAATTTTACAGTTAATAGAGATTGGTTTGATGTTTTTGTATTGTTTTTAGCTAATTGACGTTGGAAAAGAGATTTTTCGGAAAGGCTATCATCATGTATCACTTCTCTTACACACTTTATTATTAGAGGCAAAATACTATTCAATGTTACAAATAAAAAGAGAAACCGCATTTATGCAAGTTTGCAGGTGGTTTGCTCAATGTGATAAAGGAATACTGGTGTAAAATTAACAAAATTTGAATATTTTCCTTAGATAATATCAGATAGTAACGCTTTTATAATAACTTTTAATTTTTCTGTCACGGTTGACCTTTTTGCGGTAATGCTCATATGTATCTTGGCGGTGTTTAAAAAGTCAGTAGAAATTTAATTCTTTGGAATAAATTAAGTTTCGTTACTCTGGGTGATGTCAGGTCCTCTCAGAAAATAAGCTGTGAAAAATAAATTTTGCATCATTATTTCAAGACTGACATAGTTCATATTCTTGAGTGACTACTGTTTTTAAAATTAAAGTAAAAAAAAAAAACAACAATTCCAATTGCAGCGGCAAAAGCAACGAACGTCAACCAGTGTCACATTTAATGAAGTGTTAAATTCAATGCTAACTAAGCATGCGATATCTGTGTGGAATTTTCAACTTTTTTAGAATTTTAATGGAAAAAAAAAATATTTTCACTTAGAAAACTTAAAAAAAAATAATTTTATAAGAAAAATAATAAATGTATTGTATAAAATATCAGCTGTATAATCTTAGTCAGAGCTTGTGCTATTTGAATTGCCATTTTCAGGCTACGAATATAAGATTTTTAAAAATTCTCAGGCAATGAATCTTGAATTTTATAGTATTCATGTGGTCATCTACAAAACCAAAAAAAAAAAGAAATAATCTGAAGTCACACTTAAAATAAAACTTAAGCGGAATAATTGTGAAGGCTTAAAACAATAAACGAGAGCTAAGAAATAGTACTACAAGTTTTAACCACTCAAGTGGCCATTTAAAGTATTTTAATGAAATTGAAGATTTTTCAAAGATAAGCAAGAAAACATATACCAAATCAAATATTAGCTGTGATATTGACTTACAAATTAATGTAACTTAAGTGGTCACTTTTAAATAAAATTTAATCGCAAAAACTCTAAATAACATTGAAGCTGAAATATAACACTTAATTTGCAATATTTATAAAGCTGTTTCCAAAATTTAGAAAATATTTAAAGTCCTTAAGAGTTCATAGAAAATTACTGAAACGTGATAAAGCTAAACAATACCTTTTTAAAAATATCGAACTTTAAAGTTAAAACAATCAAGTACCTACTTTTAAAACACAAGGCTTATTATGAAGATGCAAAAATTTCGTTTTCGTAAGCATTTTTCAAAACAGCAAATGTGAATTATATAACTCTAAGCTCTGGGGACTAAGCGGCCATTGTGCAAACTCAAAAATAGTCCAATATTATTAAAAATCTAGCGAAAATACCTCAAAAATAAAATTCTTAATTATATCGGAGCTACTGTATTGGACTCTGTGTTCAAAAGATATGAGCGGCCATTTAAAAACTAATTTTAATTTATAGATATTTCCAAATTGATGCAAATTTCTGTGGGAATTTTAGTTCTAAATTATATCGCAGCTAAATTATCGGTCTGAAAGTGCAAAGTATGTGAACGGCCATTTGAAAAACTTATATAAATTTATTGATATTTCCAAACTGATGCAAAATTCTGTGAGAATGTTACTTATAAATTATATCGCAGCTGATTTATCGGTCTGAAAATGCAAAACATGTGAGCGGCCATTTGAAAATCTTATATAAATTTATTGATATTTCCAAACTGATGCAAAATTCTGTGGGAATGTTACTTATAAATTATATCGCAGCTGACTTATCGGTCTGAAAATGCAAAGCATGTGAGCGGCCATTTGAAAGTCTTATATAAATTTATAGATTTTTCAAATTGATGCAAAATTCAGCAAAAATGTCAGTTCTAAATTATATCGCAGCTGAATTATCGGACTGAAAGTGCAAAGCATGTGAGCGGCCATTTGAAAAACTTATATAAATTTATTGGTATTTCCAAACTGATGCAAAATTCTGTAGAAATGTTAGTTCTAAATTATATCGCAGCTGAGTTATCGGTCTTTAAGTTCAAAGCATGTGAGCGGCCATTTAAGAAACTATGAAATCATTTGCATGCAAAATGCTTTAGAAAGGAAGATTTTTAATAATATCGAAGCTGAGTTGTCGAACTCAAAGCATGGGAGCGGTCACTTTAAAAACTTAAAAATGCTTATCGATCTTATCACATTTACGCAAAATGCTACAGATATGAAACTCTTCCTTATTGCTGTAAGTTTCTTAAGAAAGGACTTATTTTTAACTTTTTTTAGATTGAAATTTCTTTATTTTGGGACACTTGAACTTTTAATCAGCTTCAAAATTGAGCCATCAAACAATCTTATCAAAATAGTGAATTCAATTTTCATGGTGCAATATGCAGTAGTTTTTCATTTAAATCAACCATATTATAATTTCCAATAAAGTCCCAGTTGCAGTTAAAAAATTTTTTAAATTCTACATCCAACAAACACCAACTATCAGGTAAAAACTCTCGACACTGAAAAAAGTGTTTATAATTTTCAATATAAGTAGCACATAGTGTTACTCTTAGACTTAAGCATAATCTGTAATCATTAAATAAAGGATTAGGGTTACTAAAGGCTTGAGCCAAGAGAATAGAAAAATCAACAAAAAACGCAAAACTTCTTGCGACAAAGCGCAGCACAAAAACTTGAAACTTTGAAAACCACATTGTGTTGCCAACAAAACTCAATGGTGCATAAAAACAGATAGAAAACCGAAGAAAAACAAAAGATAAAACGTTATAAGAAAAACTCAAGGTGTATTCCACTAGCGCTACAATTTTCTGCACGTTGATAAAGGTTACTCACAACACCTTCAAAGGTTAACTCCGCCTTAATCGATGGAATGTTGAAATGGAGGTACCTTAATTTTTCTTGTTGTTTCACTGTTGCTGCTACACAGCATCAAAACAGTACGATACCAGAAAAGGTAAAATCGAAGTAGCAACTGAAGTTGCTTATCCTTTAACGCCTTTTATAGAATTTTAAGGATGCTGTTAAGTTGTCTCAAGTGTATGCTTCAGTAGAAAGCTACGAGTTGCACAGTATGGCATATTGGTATACCAAACGGTAGACAATTTTGCGGCTGTCTTTTACCTAGTTGGCATGATTTTTTTATTAAGCTTATATAGCAATTCTTGTAGGTTTTCATTTTTTACCTTTCAGGTAAGAACTTCAAAGTTTAAGTTAAATGCTGAGTGGTGAATATAACTTTAAGTTTATCAATTTAAATTATAACTTTAAACTTATCACTTATTGCTTATAAATTTTAATAGATAAAAACTTATCACTTATTAAATCGCACATCAACTAACAAATTTTACCAATTTAAAATAACTAATATCAAAAGATAAAAAAATTTTAATGATTTTTCTCACTTATCAACTGATAAAAATTTGCTAAGTTCTTCGATTACTTATCACTTATCTACATATTTTTTCTTAATAGTTGTCATACCTGTACTAAATCGTTTCTTAGCTACTTTTAATATTTATTTAATGACATGGCTTTAAAAAGCAAGCTGTTACTTGGAAAATTTTTTGATAAGTTGGAATTATAAAAGAAATAAATTGCTTTAAGTTGCCATTTCCAAATACTTATCATACCACCAATAATTTTAAGCTCTTAAGCAAAAGTTGACAATTTCTCAACGAGCAAAACAAGTACTAGACTATAGCCAAAATTATCTAAATCAAAACGAAGCGGTTAAATAGTAAGTTCAATATTTGACAAGTATGACTCATAGTAAATAACTTTGCAATAAGTTTTGTGCCTTAAGTTTTTTGATAATTCTTTCCATTTCATATTATTTTTTATTATGTTAATTTCAATAAATATGTGTGAGAAGCTTTTTCGTTACGTATCCTTGAATATAAGGTCCAATTTTCCTTTTT
This sequence comes from Tricholauxania praeusta, assembly GCA_949775025.1. Lineage (NCBI taxonomy): Eukaryota > Metazoa > Arthropoda > Insecta > Diptera > Lauxaniidae > Tricholauxania > Tricholauxania praeusta. Next base: position 120,721,051 of record OX459030.1, on the reverse strand, counting down.
TTTATTTTTGGTAAATAATTCATAGTATTTTTTTGAGATACAGGTTCAATTTAAAAGTGATAAGATAAACTAAAGTGTCAGCAATTTTTTTAGCAAACGGCATCATTGAATAAAAATTGAAAAGTGACAAGTACATGTCATTTATCTTAAAAAAAAAAATATTAACATTAGCACTTATCAAATCTGTCATATTCACAAAAAATTTTTTTTTAATAATGAAAACTGATAAATAACATAAGCAATAGTGACAGCGAAAATTATTTTGAAATTTATTTTCTGCTAACTAAAAATGATTTGATTAAGCAATATATTTTCTTTTTAATAGTGATGCTAAGTCTTTCATTGAATAGTAAAGTATCATGAGTCACCATTTGAAAATTATTGTGAACTTATCTAATAGAAAGTAAAAATTGAGCACTTTTCATATATTCTTAATATAATCAAAGCAGTTGTAAATGTAATAAATGATAAATCTGATAAGTATTTGTTCTAAAAAATTAAATTTTTGATAACTTCTGCATAGAAGTTCATTTTGATAAGCGCTAATATTGTGAACAAAATTTTAATTAAAAGTTGATTGATAATTGATAAGTTATAAGTAAGATTTAAATGATTATCAAAGAAATCAATTTCTGCAGAGGTTTGGAAAAGCAGTTTATTTTGATAAGTGCTGATATTATTAATTATAATTCTGTAATTTTTTTTTTTTTTTTTTTTTTGATATTTTTAATATAATTTTTTTTTTGCTATAAAATAAATGATTATTTTTTTCTTTGTACTATATTTTTTTTTTACTTAAAAAATTGCTAAGTCCAAAAATTGCCAAGTTCTTGAAATTCATTAACATAATGAGAAATATTTTTGTTTGCTTATCTATTGAGAAAATTAATCATTTTAATATAAAATGTGGTAAATACACATAAATTTTGCAGTACACATTAATTTGATAAATGCTATTTCTCTCTCAATTTTTGATAAGTGATGCTTAGTAACAATGCACATTTTTTTTAACTTAAAAGAATAGGAGTTAATATTGAAAAGTTTTAATTTGCTTAAGTTCGTCAAACTCATGTCAGATAAAATTAATTTGATAAATGATAAGTTCAATAAGCTTGCGTATTATTTTATATGCGAAGTTTGGGGGACTGTTTGTTTGAATATGTGATTATTTTTAGGTTAAGCTTATAAATAAATTTCTATTATATTCAAGCGATTTTATTTTGATAAGTGATACCTTATTTTCTTTTGCACAAGCGACCAATATCTGTACTGACATTTTATAGATTATAAGGACGTTGAATTTAGTGTGAGAGAAGGAAGTAATAACTTTCGAATAAAAGCAAAGTTTGCTCCCACACTATAAGTGAGAACTTTGATAAGTATTTGTATTCAAGAATATAATTTTGGATAAAGTTTTGTTCGTAGTTTATTTCTTATCTATAGTTTTGTTTCTTTGTTACAGGCAATTTTTCACAAAACCAAAATTTTTAATATAAGAAAAGTTAAAGTGTCATAAGCGCTTAAGCCACATTTGCACTTCTTCCTACTGCCATCAGCTTTTTCGCTCAGTGGCTTGATTTTTCTTATATATGTTTGCATGTGCCCTTATTATATTCCTTTTTTTTTTTTCCTTGGAAAATCGTGTTTAATCCTCGATGGTGCTATTTGCCTGTATATATTATCATTAATTTCAAATGATGAAAGCTAACGTTAACGTTAAGGGTATCACCGAAACGAAAGCTGGTAACCAGCAGCGCACAGATAAATGGAGTAAGCAAAAAAAAAACAGTATCTTCCGAAGTATGGATAAACTCACATAAATGTAAGCGTCCATTAAAGCTGTTGTTGCTCTACGCAAAACTAAGTGTTAACCGAAATAACAGTGTGTTTGTATGCGTGTATTCCCGTTCGGTTGATGAGGGTTATCAGAGATATAATATATAGATGGGTTGGATCATTTCTCCAAAGAGCTTTTAAATTAAATCTCACATCAGAGTTGTGAGCCAGATTTTTCGTAGGTTACAAATGAAATTATTTAGTGTCGTTGGGTCGTCGTATTTACTGCTTAAGGGGTAATGCTGCTGAATTTTTGTTCAACTTCTTGGTTTTTATGAAGTTTTTTTTATTTCTTATTATTTTTTTTTATCTATATTTTATATTTCGTGTTTACACTTAAAAGTTTTATGCGCTTCTTTTTAATGATAACTTAAATTTGAAAATATAGTGTCACATATTTTGTCATATCCTTCGGATGTAAGCGACTTGTATTCATGTTTTATTGGTTGCATGTCATTCTGATTTTTATGAGAGCACCCACACATGTGCGCTTATTTACTACAGTACAACAAATTTATGTTTCCATAACTTTCGTTTTATTTTTCAGTTGTAGTGTATTTGCGTATATTTTTTTTTTCTATTTTTGTATATTATTGATTTATTCCAATTTGCGTATAAAATTCATGTTCTCGATATCATGCAATTCTTCATCAAAATCAAGTTTTATGTCAATTTTTTGATATGAAAAAAAAATTGTTTTTGTAGTTGTCAACAATAGAGCAGTAGAAATAAATTGGTAACAATGTTAAGCAAAATCAATGCTTCGTAAGTGCATGATACTATCACTGCTATTTTTACAACATTTTATAATTTGTGTTGTGTAGCATTTTGAAAACTGACTTAAAAAAAATGTTTTGCCCGAACGGCTAGCTTTCATTAGATTATTGAATTTTTCTTATGAAAGATATAAAACTTTAGAAGATTACGTTACTTTTTTTTCTAAATAATCATCTACTTATACATAATCTTTCAAATTGAATTTGTTATTTATTGCAAAAATCTTATTTTTCAGCGTAAGTACTTTTCATAAAACTCGAAAAAAAAAATTTAAAATGATGCAACTATGAGACTTTCAAGTTCTAAAATAAATCGTCATCTTTAAAAATATAGTTAGGTACTAATTGAATTTTTTCAAAATTTTTAATATAAAATTGATTTTGATTTTTCAAATTTTATATCAAATCTGATTTAAATCAAATGATGAAATCTACTTTTTTGAGTTCATTTTCATTCGTGTTAAAAAATATCAGAATAAATAATTTTTATATATTTTGAAAAAAAAAAAAATCATTGGGGGCCAGTCTCAACCAGTACTAAGAGAAACAAAAATCAGTAGCAAAATGATTCCGATTTGGCATGGAATGCCTCATTCAAATTACATGGAATGTTTTCAAATTTTTTAATATTATTAAAAAAAATTAGAGCTTATCAACATATTTCGATTTTTTAACGTTATAAGATTTTTTAAAGTTCTTTAGACTCTAAAATAATTTTCGGATTTTTAACATTATTCGACTTATTGCATACATCATACTTACCCCTATCATGAATAAACATTTTTTCGGAATTTTTCTCCAATCCCCTGTTTTGCGATTGTGGAAATTTTTTGGGGAATGAGAAAAAAATCCCTGGAAAATGAGGTTATCGGCAATACTTTTTTGGGGAAAATTTTTCGAAGCTTCTCGCAAATATTTTTCTAAAACTTTGCAGCAAGAAATTTGGAGGATAAAGGCAATGTCAGCAATATTTTGTTATATTACTTGATAAAAAGATTTTTATCATAATTACAAGATCTAACAACAGAATTAAAGAGCAATTACTGATATTGATCCAGTACATGGAATCCAATTCGGATATAGCAAAAGGTTTCACGAAAAGGAGTAGATGGTAAACTATCAAGCTATGCTATATTCTATTTTAAGTAATTGTTTTTTTATATATACTTGAGTCCGCCCAGTGGTTGAAATTCAACCATTAAAACAAATACGTTTCCTCAGGCTTCAATCTTTTTCTGGATTTCATCAAAATCCGTCCATTAGCTTAGTAGTAAAACATTTTTTCCTGTAAGGGACGTGGTACCGCTCACTCAAAACAAATGTCTTTACTCAAGATTCAATCTATCTACATACCAAATTTCATCAAAATCGGTGTTACGCTACAGCCGTGATACCGTTCTTTGCCATTAGTGACGATGCCACGCCTCCTTAAAAAACTTGAAGATTTTAATACCATTTTATAGGGTACAATCTCCAAACCGAATTTCCCCAAAATCAGTCCACTTGTTTAACCGTGGAAACGTATTTTCCTGTTGAAGGCGTGGCTTCGCCTGGTATTAAAAAAATTTCACATTCTGCTCTGGTCCTCTTCATAACTATTACAACAAAAAAAACTAAGTGATTATGTTGTGTTATGGCAGTTAAAAAAGGATGGATGAATAGATAATCCTCACTCTCTCACAAACAAAGAGTAAGAAGCTGTTGCATGTCTCAACTCTAAGATTCGATTAGGGGCCGTCCATTAATTACATGAGGTGTATTTTTGAAAATTCGGACCCTCCTCTCCTCCCCTTTATGAGACTTGGTGAAATCTGACGGGACCCCCCCTCTCCTCCCACCCATGAGACTTGCCTTATAATTTTAAAATGTAATCTGCTATAATAATGCTTAGTCTCTGTATCAAAAAGTTAACGTGAGATTTTTATTGACCCCCCTTCCCTTTTGTGAGACTTTTTGTGTGAGATTTTTCCGGACCCTCTCCCCCCCCACCCCTTTTTTGACTCACTTAATTTATGGACTTCCCCTTGTAGTATTAAAAAACTGAACTGTAAAGAGAAATTTTTTGTCATCACTCTAAAAACTTAGATCATAGTATCATGTTGCTACATCTCCACCACTATCTCTTTCTCTTACTTAGGGCGCAATCTATCTCCATACCAAATTCATCAAAATCGGTTCATTAGCTTAGCTGTGAAAACATATTTTCCTACTGGGGGTTGGTACCGTCCACTTTAAAGCAAATAGCTTGCCTCAGGGTTCAATCTATCCCTGTACCAAATTTCATCAAAATAAGCACATTAGCTTAGTAGAGAAAACTCTTTTTCCTGTTAGAGGTGCTGCCACTCCTCCTTAAAAAAATTTGTATTTTTGAAAATCTTTTTTAGTGTTCAGTCTATATCCTAACAAAATTTAACCAAATCGGTCTGCTAGCTTAGTAGTAATTACGTATTTTCCTGTAAGAGGCGTGGCACTGCCCACTAAATAAAAAATGTTTTTACTCAAGATTCAATCTACTAACATACCAAACTTCATCAAAATCGATGTAGTGGCACAGCCGTGATACAGTTTTTCTCCATTGGGCGCGATGCCACGCCTCCTAAAAAATTTGTGTTTATAAAAATCTTTTTTAGTGTTCAGTCTATATCCTAACAAAATTTCTTCAAAATCGGTCCGTTAGTTTAGTAGTAACGACGAATTTTCCTGTAAGAGGCGTGGCACCGCCCACCAAAAAAATATATTTTTACTTAAGATCCAATCTATCTACATACCAAATATCATCAAAATTGATGCAGTGGCACAGCCGTGATAGCGTTTTTTCACATTTGAGGCGATGCCACGCCCTTTTTTAGAAATTAGAGCTCCTAATAATCTTTCGTAGGATTCAATCTATCTTCAAACAAAATTTCATCAAAATCGGTCAATTAATTTAGCCAAGGAAACGTTTTTCCTTTTTAGGGGCGTGGCACCGCCTACTATTGAAAAACAAAGTATACATGTCCCCCCTTCTCCTCACAACTTTTCCAACAAAAAAAAAATTGAGCGATTACGTTGTGCTATGGCTGAGTAAAAGTGGTGCAACCGTTTAGAGATTGCCTATTGATATAATGATGATAAATAATTGCACATCACTTATATTTATAAAATTGTTCAGCTGACAGATAAGCCAATTTCAAATATGCAAAATTACACATAAGCTAATGTCAAATCTGAAAAATTCAACAATGATTTTTAGCTGATTGGCAGGTATTTGCAGTATTTTTTTGCAGCACTGACTGGATATGAAGTTTTCCATTATTAATAATCGCAAGACTTTGCTCTCAGGAAAAAAAGAAATCCAGAAGAATCGTTTTCCTTTGGATATTCCTTATAGGAGTGATTGACTTCTCTGACATTATTTGACTATTGTCTTTTCGAAAATTTCCTACAATGCATAACTCTTTACTGAGAAGATAACATTGATGAATAATTCCACTCTAATGAACAATTTTTTTTACACCAATTTTGCCGAAAAAAATTATAGCTCATCAGATTTCGGAGGCATCCAAATCCAAAAAAAAATTTTGCATTTTTGATTCAGGATAACTCAAGAACTTGACGTGATGAAACATAACTTTATCGGCAAAATTGACCAGAATAAGGTTTTCTTTCAGGATTTTGAAGAATTTTAAGGGATACACCAATATTTCGGTAACTCAGTGTTATTAGTGGAAAATGAATATTGATTGAATTATGCCATATGTAATACTTTACGGAAAATTAGGTTCGATGAGGTATCCTGTGTTGTTAAAAACCTTCTTTACAATAGGTATTTATATAGGTATTTTATAATGTTGATTGTCGTACTGATATATATTTTAACTTATATACGAAACGTATTTTTTTAAAAAAGAAAAACGACATCTTGACGTTCAATATCAATGAAATCAGAGATTCGCAGCACAAAAAAACTGCTGCTAATCTTTTTAAGGAAACTTTACCGGATCAGAAATATCAAAAACGAAATGCAAAATATTCTGCAAACTGTTCGAAAATAAAAATAAAATAAAATTATTATTCATTATGGAGAGCCCGATCACCTAAAAATTTAATAAGATCGTATTTTGCACTACAAAAAAGCTATCCATACAATAGTTTTAGATGATAATATGATGACTATTCGTTTACTTATGCGTTTATTTTCATTCTTTTCATTTCAGCTTTCACGTGTCCTGCGTAATTTTAATATAACCAAAATCAGTGATTTGGAGCTGCTGTCAAATAGGTGAGTTAGTCGTTAATATATCTTAATTTCTTAATTAATAAAATATATTTTTTATTACTATTTTTTCGTTGCAGCACCGATCGTCTGGACATAACATTTCACTTTTTTGGTGTGAAAGGTGACTCACTGCGTATACGTGAAGCAATTACACGTATGGTGGAACGAGGACGTATTGGAAATATAACGCTTGTGTCTAATTTTCATCTTTTCGATGAGAATCCGCCGTTGAATTTAATGGTAAATTGAAACGAATTCATACATTATACATCACGTATTTATAGCAAATTGAATAAAGAACAGAATGAAGAACAGCGACAGCAGGGATATTTTCATAAACGATAGTCACACCGCTTATACTAGCACATGAAATGAAATTAAAAAAGACAACAAATTTCAGATTTTTTGGGTTCGCTACTTATCAGGAAAAGGGAAGGTGACAGGGTAATAAAAATTAGTTCACTTGAGGATATCGCTAAAATTGATACCTAAGCTTAATATTTATAGTTAGAAGTTTTAATGGATGATATAGATTTAAATTTTAAGCCTTATTTGTATCCTCAGGATAATATGAATGTTACTGATAGTTATGCTTCTAACTCTTCTGATAATTCGAACTGCTTTTGTATAAACCAATCAAGAAATAAGCACTCTTTCGATTTTTCTGTAATACATCAGAATATTCGCAGTATGAGAGCAAATTTTGATATTTTTTGAACTCACCTCGCATCTTTGGATCACTTACCCGATATTATTTTGTGTCTGAGACTTGAATCTCTGAAGGAGAAATTTCTAATTTCAAGATACCTAATTTTAGTTTTGATGCGGCAACAGAAAGTCTATAGAATCTTCGGTATTATCAGGAAATAACATGAAGAAGTATTACTATTATTATATTTATTATTTTTATAAAAGTAAGAAAAATTCTATATGAGTAGAAAATAATCGCCTTAAAAGAAATTTAAAATTTTCCAAAATATTTTATTCGAGTGTAAGTCTTAAATCATATAAAAAATGATAGACAAATAACCCAAAATTTAATGTTCTTTTTTGAGAAGACTATATCTTAAACCGAATCCATTTCAAAGCATGCTGTCAGAATGTCCTCAAATTTCGGAATTGGTTGGCGATTAAGTGTATTGTTTCTCAAAGGAAATAAGAGGACACGTTCGTTTGATTTGAATGTAAACATTTTTTACAAAGTTTTGCGCATTTTCATTATAGATGTTAAAAATCAAAATTTCCATCCCAATCAAAATAATTAACTTTTCATTAGCAAGACTGAAACAATAACTATGAAATTGTTCATAATATTAAACTGAAATATTGAACATTTTCGTATGGAATATTAATATAATAAGTACGTCATCATATCAAAGTAAAAATTAAAGTGCTATTCAACAATGTCAATTGATTTACTATTTTCGTATGTGTTAATTTTTTATACATTTCATTCAGTCACTCAATACTGCCAATTGATATTGCTCGTATGACCCAATGGAAAATAAATGATATAATCCTTGTAAGAAAATATTATTGATATATATCGAAAACTCTTGAGTTGAACTGCAGTATCAAATTACAAAACTTAAGGGGCTATACCAGTGTGACACTTTCAAAAAATCGTTTTTTTTTTTGACTTATTCGAAAGTTTATACTTTCAAAAATATCCTGTGAAAGCGGCAAGGTCTTATCTTGAATAGTTTTTGAATGACAGCATTCTAAAGAGCGAACGCTCGCAGGTACAGTGGTGTGCAAAATGATAGGTGTGCAGTATATATATTTTTTTTCTTTTATTTTTTTTTTTTTTTTGAAAGAGCTTTATTTTTCTACCAAAATGGTTAAACTGAAGTGGTTGGCTGTTCGCAAAACAATGCCTTAAAATGAACGAAACGCCAAGAAACTCGAGGAAGACCAAAGAAGACAACTGAGACCACAGATCGCCAAATCGCCAGGATGGCTAAAAAGAATCCATTTGTCACCTCTACCCAAAAAAAAAACGACGAATGCTACTGAAATGTGGTCAGCCCGCTAGAAACCAAGGAAGTGCCTATTATTAACAACTTTCAAAATTGCTGACATCATAACTCAAAGAGAAATTGACCGATCGACTTCAAATTGAAACTGAAAGTAAAACGACACTTTTTTGCAGAACTACGCGATTTTGTTCATTTTTGATATTTTTCAAAAATCTTAAGTCACTGTATAGGAAATACTTTCAACTTTAATAACTTTTTGAGTTTTTTTTATTTCAACTACTCATTTGGCCGGAACCATGTCAGCAGTTGGGGAACTTTTTTTTTTTGGCACCTCCGAAGACAGCACATAACTCCGTTATTTTTTAATATTTTTGTAAAAAAAAAATCTTAAAATATAGCTGAAAATATACCTTATTATGTCCAAGAAACTTTAAAATATACTATCGAGTATTTTCTTTTCAAAAAATATTCTCGAAAATCGCCTAATTTTTCATGGGTTACACTGGCATAGCCCCTTATAAAAAGATGGTAATATAATCAATCTGTGAGAGAAATTTTCAATTAACACCAGTCACAAGTCGACAAAATTTGTTCAAATATCCGGTTCCAAAGTCCAAATATACTTTTCGGTTTTTGACGCTTCGAAATCCGATTTCAGAATATCTCTGATGGTTCCGTCCTTAGAGATATTCTGACCTCTGATCACTGTTTTTCAAGATATTTAAGGTTATATTGCATCGAATGGATTTTTTTTTTCTGTTTTTTTTTTTTTTTGAAACCAAAACAACTTCTTTCAAACAACTTTTTCTTTGATTATGTGAAAGAAATCAAAATTTTACATCTAGAACCCAGACAAAGAATTGTCTTTTAGGCCGATTTTTTAATTCATTGGAATGTGTGCACATAAGCGCATAGAGTTTTCAACCTTTTTTTTAATTTTATAATAGAATATATGAAAAATGTTCTAATTTCTTCCAATTCCAATTAATTAGTTGAAGTTAATCTAAAATTAAGTTTAATGAAAAAATGTTTGTATCCAACATTAAGGTGAACGACTTTTCCCGCTGGGTATTTAGTTTTTATTACAACCACTGTTTACATATACCTGGTTTCATGTAATTAAAATTATTATTGCGTGCAAATAATTATTTATTAAATAACCAACAATATACCAATTTAAAAGTCTTTTAAACACTCACACAAAAACCAGCAAAAAACACAAAAACACTCCAACTTACCACAACAAAAACAGTCATCATTGTATTGTTGGTTTTGACGCATTTTAAATATTTTACAAAATAAAAATATTTACAAATTAAAATAAAAATTTCTACTTAATTTTTTTGTATGCTTGCAGGATATGACTGTTAATCAGAACTCAGCGATACGAGAGGATAGTGAATTTATAATATCCTGCACAGCGCAAGGATCATCGAAAATGCTTTTTCAATGGTTTAAGGATGGCGCACTGGTGAATGCATCGAAAGCCACAAGGTAGGAAGGAAAATACAAATTAAATAAAAACAAATTACAAAAATAATGTAAAAATAATAGACTGTCGGGAGAATATAATTACAAGAAGAATTTATATATAATATAATTTAATTTATAACTCGTAATTTTTATTATTTCCTGATAATACGGTACTTTAGTAAATTAATTTTTTAAAAGTACTTAATTTTTACACAATATTTTCAATTAAATTGGGAAGCTCATTAAAAATTCAATATATTAAATTAAAATTAAGCTTCATATTTCCTAGTAAACCCTTTAATTTTTGCTACGTGCATAATCAACCCTAACCAGTTGAACTCTGAACTGTTCAATTTATCTGAACTTCTTTGAAACACTTCAATAAACATCAACATAAAAAATTTTCAAGTAAACTCAATTTTCTAAAAACATAAAACGCAACATATCTTCGAGAAATCAAAACGCTGTTATTTTTCTACCCAACTACGTAATAAAGGATATAGCCGCAGTACACACAGACAGACACTCGTGCAAGTATTAGTCAAGCATGCTAAAACGCAATCGTTCGTATAGTACATAAACATGTATGTTTCTTAGGGTGTTTCTAATTAATAAATCTTGAGAATCTTTCAACGTTTTTTTATTGGTATCTTTGTGTTCGAAAAATTTTCATTAGATTTTTCGCGATAATCCTTAAAATTCAACAATTTTAACGAAGATCAATAACTACACAAAATACACTGCGTCTTAAAAAAAGGTGGAAATGCTGGAAGAATAGCGACTGATAGCAACTTCGGATAATTTAGAATTGTTGGGTCGAGCTTGAGCAAATTTTGTCCTTAAAGTCAGCACGTTTAGATATGGGAAATTAAACCCGATTTTGACGCGGTTACAAAGGCGCTGCTACGACTTTTTCATTTTAGTTTTAAGAGGGCATTAGCCTATGAAAAAAATGTTTCCCATGAAATGGAAAAAAATTATTTTATTTATACTACCCCTCTAACACTATTGCTTAACCCTTCTATGAAACATTTTAGTCAAAAACCGTAGGTAGAAATTCTGAGACGTTAATCCCAAATGTTGATTTGTTCACATCATTGCACAAGCCCGGCACAATATAACACAAGTTTTATTCATTAAAAAATTTTAAAAAAATGTTGGTGGGCTAACTTCACTTACATTTATGTATGAAAAAAACTAAATTGTTGGGCTAACTTCACGGGCAATAGACGCTTTGAATCATATATGTCTAAGCCCCTGGCATGTCGCAGCATAAACGATTATTTTTTAAAACTAAAAAATAATTGGGCTATCTTTGCACTTATATTTTATTTGGTTCAAAAATATCAAACCCCTGAAGTAATTGCTTTTTTGCAGTAAATTATATCATAGCATAAGTAACCCACAATACAACACATGTTTTATTTATTGAAAAATCAAAAAAAAATTGCTGGGCTAACTTTACTCACATCTACATATGAATGAATTTTTAGTTTCTTAAAACTTTTTACATAAAGAAATGGAAAAATTTTACTTTACGTTAAGGCACATTATTGAACGTTAAAAAAATAAAACTACTGGGCTAACTTTACAAGCAATAAACACATTATTTCATAAAGTTTTAAGCTCTAGTCGTAATTTATTTTATGTTAAGGTGTAAGGCAGCACAGCCTGAGCAGATGACAGCACAAAGCAATTTTTTTTGAAACTACAAAATTCTGGGCTAACTTTGCATTCAAAAAATTATGAGGTTGGTTCTAAAATATCAACACCCTGAAGCAATTGTTTTTCATGCAGGAATTCACCTCATACCACACGTTACTTTTATATGCAGTATTTGTATGTTTTGAGTAGTCAAAAATTCCTGGGTTAACTTCATTTACATTTTTGAATAAATTTTTTAGTTTTTTCATTTTTGTTTGCGTTAAGAAATGGAAAAATATAATTTTGTTTAAAAAAAAAAAAAGTTTTGGGCTAACTTCACAATCAATCAGTGCTTTATTTTATTGAAATCTAAGGTCTAGAGATAATTCATTGTCGCCTAATGCACATCAAGATTAGACTACAGCACAAGTGGTTTTTTCAGAATTAACATAAAAGGCTGGGCTAACTTTGCACTTAAGATTTATTCGGTTCAAAAAATTGAACCTCTGAAATAATTTGTTTTACGGATATGACACATCATAGCACAAGTTGGCCGCATTATAGCACAAGTTTCATATATCGAAAAATTGAAAAAAAACTGGGCTAACTTCAGATTTACTTTTTAAAGGGTTTTTCAGTTCATTAAAGAAAATTTTTTTTTTTTTTTTTTTTGAATAAGCACAGCATATGCACCATTCTATAATGTGTGCCGTTCATTAAAGAAAAATATATATAAAGAGGAATATAATAAATACAACTTTCTAAAAACCAAAACAGCATATAATTATGAAATAATTATTTTATTACCAAATAAATATTTTAATATTAAATATATATTTTATTTCTCCGAAAAATTATCAAAAATTTCTTCTAACCTGGGAATTTTTTTAACTAAAATGACATCAAATTAGCTCTACGGATAAACTTTATGAAAATTTACTTTTGTTATTTTGTTTAATTGACCAAAAGAAGCTGGAAAAAAAAAAGTTGAGAGCACCTTAAAACTAAGCAAGTCTTTTATTCTCCAAACAAATGTGAAACGCCCTAATGATGATGGATCATAAAAATAAAGCAACCGAAAACGTAGCAGAAGTGCGCAAAAAGTCACGATGCTAACAAAAAAGCATAAGTCAAAGGATAACAACAGCAGCGGCAACAACCAAGAAAATAACAATAGAGAAAAGGAAGAAGAAAAAAAAAATAAGTCAAGTTGAGGAAAAATCTCTTCCGTTGAAATCAAAGTCAAATTTATGTTAAAAGAAATGACGAAAGTCGTCAAAGTTGTCATGTATGCGGATGTTAACGCTGTCAGGTATCGTGTATGGTTGATACATTGCGTGACTGTTGATACTCTCAGGGGCCGTTCATAAATTACGTAAGACGTTTTAGGGGGGAGGGGGTCTTCAGATACTTACTAAATCTTACGAGTGGGTGGGGGGGGGGTTGGTCAATGATCATCTTGCGTAAGATTTAAAATGCGTATTCATACATAAAAGTTGTATTAACCCATCGTCATTTGTGAAAGTAATGAAATATATTTGAATTTTCGACAAAAGATTCAGAAATATCGCTTATAATTGATTTAAGTAATCGACTCTGAACGGGACAACTTCTCTTCTGTCGACTTGTAACACCGTCTCACAAGTTTGCTATTATTTAGGCAATTACACGCAGATACGTCGACGTTGAAATGTTTTTGTTGTTGTCCCGGTTTTTTGCCACCCCCTTGCCCTCTTCAACAAGAAGATTGGCTTTCAATTCCTTCTTCAACAGTAGACCAAAAGAGCAATCAGTTTTGTCCTCTATTTCTTTGCTTAGCGTTAAATTACGATTGGTCAAAACTACATCTACAGTTCAAAATCATGCCTTACGATTTTTTTGTCCTTCACTTGCAAACGTCTTAGCTGATCGAGTTTGTAATATTTGTGGCCAGTACTTTGCCTCGTAAAAAGCTACTGTAATGCACAAAAAACTCCAAGGAAAAGACTGTAGTCGTACTCACATGATTGAACCAGTTTCAATTTCGAAACGCGGACAGGGGAAAAGCCTTTGCAATTTAAAACAATCGGAGATTTGTCAAGTTGCAAGTGGAATGACGACGAGGATATTGATGTTACAGAGTTCGAATGTGAATCAGAAAATTCAAAAGACGAACCGGGTGTGCCAATTGTAGGTTCACTATCAGACTGGATGCAAAGCGCATGGACTAACGATGATTTACGATGACTTTTTTTAATCATCTTGAAAAACAAATGTGTAAAGGGCAATTTCCTGATTTTATTTAATTGTATATTTAAATTAAATATAGTAATATAGTACATCACATGAAAAATACACTTTTTTAACTAGTTTCACCTTTATTATGAGTCTTACGTAAGATTTCGGAAGGGAGGGGGGGAGGGTGTGAGAATCTTACGAAATCTTTCTCGAGGGAGGGGGTGGGGGTTCAAAAACGTCATGAAATTGTCTTACGTAATTTATGAACGGCCCCTTATGCTGATAACACGGGCAAAAAAATACTTTTTTTTACCACTTCAAGAGAAACTCTTATATGTCCAAGCATTTAACCGTTATAGAACTGAAAAGAGTTATCAATTCTTTTGCCACTTTCACTCAAGCCACAAAAATGTTCTATTTTTATAATAGAAATGATCAACGACGAAGATTTTTAAGAACTCTGTCGATGATTTACTTACAAAGACTTGTGAAGTTCGAAAAAAGTTGTTTTTTTATATGAATCATATATTTTGAGGCTCATAGATCGAAACTGTCAACTTTCGAAACTATCAACTTTTGTGAATACATTAGCGTTTTGAGAAAAAGGCAAACTAAACTGGTTTTGAAAAAGGTTAAAAATGTTCTTTTACAACATTTTTGATTTCAAGTTTGAGAGATTTGGTGTCTGAAACAAAGGTGCTCCTCATGAAACGAAAATATTTTTCTTTATTCACACATGTGGAAATATTCAAAACGCTTGAATATCATTTCTGTATGTTTTTTGTGGAAAATATTTCTTTTTTTGCCTAAGCCACTATGCTACCAATATTTTTTGTTGGGCTTAAATAAATCTTTATTTTATTTTTAAGCAAAGTCCCCTTATAGCCCGATGCACTTCCTTTTACGATTCTACAATCCCTCCGTCCCGGGATTTTATTTGACCCAAACCTCTTTACATCGACCCATTCCTTCAAGCTTAGAAATAGTGAGCCAAATCTGGAAAGTAAGGTGAATGTAAAAACCTTTCTCATTGCCAATGATTAGCTTTGATGGAAGCGCACTTTTATGTTCATCAAATGCTGTCGTTTTTATTTCAAATCAGTGTTATATCAATCGGCTTTGATTAACATTTAGACAAGTCCCCACAGAGCTCTGGCTCTATCGTGGGAACAAAAGGACCCTTTTTTTCGTGCCATCCATCATTTCTATATATTTTAATACGACGAACTTTAAAATTTTCCTTAAAAAGAGCCAATTTTCAGGTTTTGGTCCTTCAAAGTCTAAAGACGGCTCTGTTTGCACAGGTTACTATACTCCTTTCAAGATAATTAATGTGAGTGTTTCTGAGTGCATTTCAAAAAACAGTCGACCCACCTCTGGTTTCCTCAGTCTCTATTCTCCAAGAGACGTTACTTCTTTGGCTGTTTTCTTGTATGTTTTGTTCACGGCTACGAATCAATGCAAAAAATCCTTCATATCAAGGTTAAACAACGCCAAACACTAACTCCAGATGGTCACACGTTTGTGTTTATTAGTGACTGAGAGTAACTGTGGCATCCATCTGAGAGCGGGCTTTTTCATTCGGAAGCATTCATGTTATACATTCTCCATTCATACACTTGAGGTGCCCAGAATCTTAGCAATCTCGCGCTTATTCACACGTCGATCGTCAATTATAATGCAATGAATTTTGTCGACCATTTACGAAGTGGACCTATTTGAACGTCTTGGATGCTTATGACCAAGAAAACTCATGCGACCACGTGGTCAAAAGTTAGAATAATCAAAAAATCACTGACACAGCTAACAAAACGAATCTTGGACATGTTTGTTGACAGTACCTTACACTCTGTTAGCAATCAATCATTGTCCTTTGTAGACGGTTAAGGATGCTTGCATGTCTGAATAATAACAAAGCCTTAAACATGTCAGTCCGTGTGGTAAAAAAAAATATGACTTAACACTTATAGCGTCAGTAAGCAATTTTTTTCGCACATTCTCCACTTTCGAAGTGCTTCTTTCTATTTGGAAACGCATTCACGGCATTCATTTGACGTATTGGCAAGTTACATATACAGTGCAGTTTCATACGAAATATTCAAGGATGCATTTAGGCAAGCATTACCTTTACGAGTATGCTATAAAAAATAAGTTCAAAATCTTCTATTTGACAGCTACGCTAAAAGTATCGATATATTTTACTTATGACCAAAAGTAATATGCAAAAGAAAGTAGATCAACAGTTCGAAGCAACAATAAAAAAAGGGGTTCATGAAGGATACAGCTCACAAATTTATGCTAATAAAAAGCTGCTTTAACATGGAAGTAAAGTGGAAATGCGAAAATCTACTAACAGATGATGAAGATGGTAAAAAGCAACAGTACCAAAAATCTGCTAAAAAATACAATAAAAAATTCAAATAGTTTCAAAAAAAAAAGAAACTGAAACCGTCGTCAAACAATTTATGTGTGTACGGGTAAAAGTATGTTTATGTGTGCATTAAATAAGAAAAACATATGTATATATAAACAAATATATCAACTAAAAAGGTTAATAAATATGTATGTAAACATACAACTCTCTAGGTGGCAAAATCGCCAAAAGCCATTGTCGTATTTATGTCGTTCTCTTCCATTGATTGAAGGATTGAATTTAAAAGGACAATTGTCAGCATTTGCTCGTAAGGTTCTTGGAATTGCTTAAGGCTATAATTTGTAAAAGCATTTTGAATTCAACATATGTACGCATAACACTATAAATGTCAAAATCCATTAAAATAAACCCAAGATTAAATAAAGGTTATAAGATTGCAGTGATGATGATTTATTTGATTTTTGATTTGATAAACTGACTTGAATATCTTAAAAGTTAAATAGAAAAAAGTTTTGAAAAATATTATAATTTTTTGCAAAAATATGGATGCTTCAAATTATATTAAAATTAGCTATATGCCGCTGTTATCTTTTGGTTTTCACTCGAGGGTTTGCTTACAAATAAAACTCGTCTGCAGTTTTCGTTTTTCTGCATTATGGGCTTGGGCGTGAACTTTTGTAAGGCCATGTCTGTGTGAAGTTTTCGATAAATTGTCAATTTTGCACAAAGTGTCGTATTGATTTGACGAGATTTCAAGGGCATTTGGGTTGCGTTGATGATTGACGAAGTTAGACCAAATACAAATATTGGGTTAAGTGACTGTTTTTGTGAGAACATGATTGAGAAACCATTAACAATGAGAATACTGCTTGGCTCATTTCTCCAATTCCGCCTACTTTTGGTTAGCCAAAATATATTCGTCATTGACATCAACGTACCCAATCTTAGCCCAATAGGTTGTATAGTTTGCGATATATGCCGTAATTCGTCTTAAAATTTAGGGCGGTAACACACCCACAGGTGCAATATTTTTATCCAGAAATGGCTTTCCGCAAGCAACACTCTATCACCAAATTTTAGTATAATTGATCACGAATTCCAATAGATATGCCACTCAAGATATTTTACTTGTAAGGGGAGTGCCACGCCCACTGGTGCTATTTCGCTCACTTTTGATTCACGTATACATTATAGCAAGTAAACCACCTAAATTAAATTTCATATCAATTGTTGCAATAGTTCAATTAATACAGCGATTAAAATTTTAAGGTAATATAGGAGATGCCACGCCTACTACTGCAATCTCGTCAACTCTCATTTAAATTCAAAGCCCATAGCAGCTGACACCTCCAAGCCAAATTTTATGAAGATTAATCTCATAACACACTATTTATAACGTTTTTTGCTAGTATGGGAGGTGCCACGCCCACATGCTTCATTGCACCAAATTTTTGCAAAAACATACCTTTTAGCAAGTATATCTGCCTTATTAAATTTCATAACGATTACGTTGTTAGTTCTCTTAATATAACGTTTATAACATTGTGGGTTGTGCCACGCCTTTCAACGAGTTTTTTCAGTAAAGTGGCTAAGCTTGTGTTGATGACTGCTTCAGCGGCATCATCACCAAAATTTTTATAAAAATCTTTTGAACTAATCAAAATGTTAACTGTTGAAAAGTGACACGCCCTTTTTAAGGATTCCGCCCACTTTTATTAAAATTCAATATATATTTCAAATGTACCCGTTTACCAAATTTCATCACAATATCTTGCACGGCTTACAAGATATGGTGGTATAAAATTAAAATTTAGGGCTGTGCCACGCCTCTGTAGAAAGCTTTGAAAACTTGAAAACTAATCCTAATTTTGTTCACATATCCATTAAATCACCAAGTTTCATCAAAATCGCAGCAACTTTTTCCAATATTGGCCTGGGTAAATATACAAAGAGTATGGGCGGTAGGCGTGTCCGTGAACCGATTTCGCGTATTTTCAATATCAAGATGCCTAAAAGAAAGTGTGCTAATTTAATTCAATTTGCTTTATTGGTTTTCTCGTAAACCTTATTTCAACAGACAGACAGACAGACGGACATCGCTTTATCGACTCGGGTGGTGACGCTGATCAAGAATATACATATATACTTTTCCATACCTGCCACGCTTCCGTCTATGTGTTACAAACGTAAGGACAAAGCGAATATACCCTCGGTGTAGGGTATAACGATATATTGTAAGAACGAAAGATAAAGCTAGAAACGACTGATCGAAATAAATTGAAACGATTAGCATTGTTATATTGCATACTCAAGCAATTTCAGTACTGCACAAGAATGTTAAAAAGTTTTGTAAAATTCAGCAACGGCTGATATTAGAACAATTCAATTATGATTACACAGACATCCAGTTCGGGTATTAATTTATATTTGAAGTAAAAGTAGGTATAAGCTAATTTTTTTTAGCTATATGTATTATAGTGAAGTTAGTAAATTTATAAGAACTTTGCGCTATTTCGGAACTCGAAATGAAAGTTAAAAAATGCACTTTATTTTCTCCACAGTCGAGTTTAAAGTTAGTGCAATAATTTGAAATCTTAATTACACAATGACATTATTTAATGAATTATTGGCCACTTAACTGCATAAAAATAGATAATTAATGTTTGCAATTAAATTATAAGTAACGATTTCTAGGAAGAAGTACAATCCCTCTTATAGCTAATGATATTTCATTACTCCTTATTGTTACAAATACTACACCTTTATATATGATCTCTCTACTGATGAAGATATCCTTTGATAAAATTACAAACAAAAGAATAACTTTAATTTAGTCCAGCACAATAGCATACATGAGGATTGCAATGTAGGTGGAAACAATAGTTTTGCATATTTAATAATGGAATTAGAATCTGTTAACAAACCGATATTTGGCTACCAACAACAAGAAGAGTAGCAACATTGATGCCATTGAAATATAAACAACAATATTGTAATATAGCTTGCTTATGTGTGTGTGCCTTTGGGATACACGCAACATACCGAATGACATGCAACCATGTTGCCTACTAATGCAATGACATAAATGCATTGCATACCATAAGGCGTACCAACTGTATGGATTTAACATGAAATGCCTGGTTTGTTGGATTTTAGGAATGGCAGCCGCAATAGAAAATTAATTGTGTTATGTTATCGCAGTTCATTGTTGTTATTGTTGTTGGGCTGTAGCGGTTTTAATGATAACAATATTGTTGTTGTTGATTTCAATTCATTTGTATTGGCTGCCAATTGGCAATATTTTGTGACGTCCTTTTTTGGTTTTTAAAGAAGGCTTATTTATGTATGCAAATTTTATGCAAAATCAACATGCAAATGTACACGTGCAACATTGTGTCGTTAAGATAATTTTATGAAGTTTTATACGTTGATTTTTTCTGGTTAAAATCTTATACTATCGAAGTAAGGCTTTTTGAATTGGCCAAAAATATTTTTCAAAATTTGTGTTTATGAAGAAAAGTCTTTTTTCCACTCGTTGTCTAGGCTTTAAAGAGACTAAATTTCAGTGTTTTTTTTTTTTTAAATTATTATTAATTGCTTAGTTTTTTTTTATAATTTCATTTAAGTTTATAAATCATAGGACTAAACGCCAAGTAATTTTCAATTTATTTTTATTTGTAAAACTGGCACACCGTCATTTGCCCTCTCAACTATTCATACGCTTTTAAAAGCGAACACTTGCAATTTTATTCATGGTTGCTTAATTTAGCTGCAGCTGTATTGCTTTATGTTTTTTTTTTAACTATTTACAGTTAAACAGGCAATAACATGATGAGCTGTAGTTTTTAATGACATATTGAATTCATTTCAATTTGTTGAAAATCTAATCAATTCGATGCAATAAAACTGAATTGAATAAACATATAAACTAATCTCATGATATTGTGTATATTACGTTGATGGTTGTTGACGTTCAACAAATCTAATTTCAAATGTATGTTGCTTGTATTAAATTATTTGAAAAATAAAATAAATTATTGCAAATTCATTTGTAGAATTTTAAACTATTTCACTTTATAAATGTGGAGATTTTTAGTTAGAAACTTAAATTTACACAAACTGAGTATATGAATAATTTTATTGATTTTTATAAATAAACAAATACCTTCTGTTGAAAAAGTACACAAAATATTTATTATTCAACCAAATTTATTGTATCATTTGCAAAGTAGGCCGAAATTAAACATTTATTTCAACGAATAATCCAATCAACAAAACATTTTTTAAAGGCATTTTCCGGAATCGAGCTCAGCTCTCGCTACGAGTAGCATTTTTGGCAGAGGACGCTTTTAATGCACATTTACGGCGCTTCTAAAGCTGTTTTATGTATATGCTGCTGTCAAAGCGCTGTAAATGCGCATTAAAAACTTCTTCTGCAAAAAATGCTACTTGGGATGTCTCGTCGCCAGTTACAATGCGTAATATGAATGTGGGGTGAAAATAAACTCTTTTTGGCATGTATTTAGCGACCTTGCGCGATTGAGTTTTTGAAAAAAAGCATATTATTACACTAAAAGACGTTCATAGAATAAATTACGAAAATTACCAATTTCTAACCTCCGTATTTTTTTTAAACATAAGCCAACGCTCTGGAGATGATCCCTATAAACACAATGCACCGTTTTGGTATTAAGAAAAGGAGTAAGGTTAGAGGGAAAGGGGATAGATGGAGAAGTATCGGTGAACATTCCTCTTGAATTTACCGATGTCAGAATTGCCGGGAAAGACAGCCGCAGGCAGGCTGTTCCACAACTTTATCGTATGACCAAAGACGGGAATTTTCGCGAAAGTGTGATATCCTGTTGAACACCGGCGTGACGCAAAAGGGATGGGAAGCTCGAGTGCCGCGAGAGAAAATACGGACTGGTGGAATTAGATCTCGAATCTTTTTAGAGCACATGCCATTAAAATACCTATAGAAAAGAGAATCGATAGAGGCTGAACGCGATCTAGCAGCTCCAAAGTGGTTTTTGAAGCCCCAGCCTAAATGTGTGAGTTGTACTCTAGTTTGCGTCTAATATAAGTGAATAGACAGTACGGAGATCAACTGGAGAGAAGTATTTCTTGCACTGTTTTAAAAAATCAATAAACTTGGCCGCTTCTTTCGACACATCGAACATATGATATGTCCACCTCAAGTCCAGTTGAACCGATATGGTCAGAACGTCAAGAGTTGTTGACCTCGTAATATCTAAGCTAGCCATATTAAGGGAAGGAAGTGAGTAATCCATTCGTCTGTGAGACAACAGACAGCACTGGGTCTTAGTAGCGTTAAAATTAACGCGGTTAGTATGACTCCAATCGGTGGTTGTGTTAAGGTCATAAAGAGAATGTGTCATTCCTATGTCGTAGTTTACTCTCGACCTTCACAGAGCTTGGGAGCTATTTGAAGCAATATGAATGAAAAATGTTGCTGTCGTCCGCAAAGGAATGAATTGGGTTGGTGGTTGATGACAGAAGGTCGTCAATAAAAATTAGGAAGAGGGTCGGAGAAAGGACAAAAAAATGTGCAACCTAATAACGTTAGAGCAAAATCATCACGGAACTTAGTCGATCTTTACCAGAACTACAAATACCCTAAATTGGAACAAATGTTTACCCAGAACGCTTGGCAAATTTTACCCCAAATACAGCTTTAAAGAATAATTACAAAATATAATTGTATTCATTATACTAACACGTTTCAATACGGTTAAGACAGTATATTTACTTCTTTGCAAACTCCGCCTAAGATTATTAGATGTCTCATGAATAGAACCTCAGCCAGACCGCTGTTTAACCAGAACCTCACAGAAATTTCACTCTTACCTCATGATAGAGTATCGAAAAGCAACGGCTAATAGCCGACTTTGTTGCTATTGTTTTGCACGTGTTGTGCATCTTTTTGTATAAATCAGTGTACTACTATGAGCAATATAAGTGCATGTGTATGATTATTGAAAGAACATAGGAAATACACTTTTGTACCGTTCAGACTCTCTTAAACCTCTCTCTTTTTTATCTATGCGTAAGCAAAGTTATATGTGTAACAGACTTTGCAAAGCAAAGCAATCAATTAAAAAAGTAAGCAAATTCGTAAAAAAGTAAGCAACTACAAATGCATTATATAGTCAAAAACACTTTACTGTTGCTAAAAAGTAAACAACAATGGGTGAAGTGTTTTCGACTATTTTACCATAATTTATGAAAATCTTAAATTAAAACATGCTTCCTAAGAGTAGTTCCTACCTTAACATTGAAAATGCAGCATTAATAACACCATTTCAAATTGGCAACAATTGAATTTCTTCCCTCATAACGAAAATTTCTGCCACTTAAGTCAATGACCTTTACTTCTACTTACATATACCTAAAGTGCTGAGTGCTTATGCGTTTAATAGCGTGGGCAGCAGCAAACACTTACAGTAAACCATATACAACTGCCACTATCTTTAACTTTATTTCATTCCTACGAATTTTCCCATGCTCGACTATTTTATTTTTTGTCCAATATTGCAATTTTTGCCTTTCGAATAATGTGAATTTGTGTGAAGAACGTGCCGTCGAATACAAATTGCTTGCATTTTTGCAAATTGTCAACGTTCGTATGAAATAAGTTTAACATTCTAAATAATAGCATGAATCCTTGATTAACTTTTCAGCACAAATTCAGAACAAATATTGCAATCATATCAAAAAATAGAAAGAAAGTCAAAAAAATGTATTATTTTTATGCGCTGCCATCTAAGAAAAAAAAAGAGAAAATCCTTAAATAAAAAGTTCCCACACTGGCAATTTTTCAAGGGTAAATTCGAAGTAAATAGGCGTACACACAGACACATAAAATTCAACTGCCCATAAGAAACGAAATTCCAACTCCACACGCCGACAGCAAGCAAGTAAGTACCCATAGTCAAAACTCAATTACATTAGATTTTTGTCCTTTCATCATAAACTGCGCCCCCTAAATACATTGCAAGGATATAAGGGAATTTTTTTGTACGTTGCTATTGTTGTTTCCTTTTTTTTACCAACTACGTAGGAATGTAGCCACGTGATTTTTGTTTTCTAGTTTGTGATATTTTCACATTCGTGCTTATTTTTTTTTTTCACTTGAAGTCCTTTAACTTTTGTATCGTAGTATAGGCAATAAATTGCAGCTAGTTTTGCTGACTGGAAATATTGGCTAAACTATTTAGGCCAAGAAAAAAAAAAAGAAGCAAAAATAATAATGTTAGGATATACGAAAAAATCAAATTACCTAGTCGTTTAAGCAACAACAACTCTATATATGGTATATATAGGTTATAAGGATGTATCCACATACAGATATATAGAAAAAAGGACTCGCATGTTGTATGCAATAAACATAACTGACTGTTGCCTTGACTACATTTATTTATTGTAGCATAAGTTATCCTTGTTGTTGTTGTTGTTATGGTAAAATAATTGCGTTCTTGTTGTTGCTTTTTGATATGACATTTGTAGGGTTTTAGCAAAAGAAATTGCATGTGAAATTGAAGTTGCCAAATTGTGCCAAATTTATGTTTTGAGCTCATTTACAAAATCAATTTGTTTGCAATTTGTATTATAATCTAATTGTGTATTGAAGAATCATATTCAGAATAAATTAGAGATTTATTTAGTAAATCGATATTCAAATTATCACTATATTTATATTATTACGTTTATGTAAGGCATTTGGGAGAAGTTTTAGCTAATGAAAAATATTACGCATTTGAAGTTTCTTGAGAGTAGAAAAAATGCTGAGTTGATGATGAGATAGGCTTGTAAGTTTTTGTTAAGCTAAGATAGAAAGTCTTATTAAAACCGAAAAGAAAAATTGTTAGTTTTACGGACATTAAAATTGGAAAAAACTTTCCTCTTGACAATTTTTGCCTGAAAAATGATTCAAAAAGGTTGGTTTGTATGTCGGCGCGATCTAGAATACAGCAAAACATATCATCGGCATAGCTCGGCATGATTTCAAAAGTTTCATTGAGTCCCATAATTTCCAGTTAGAGTGTGATCAACATATTTTTCATCAACATCAAGTATCCATGCTTGACTCCTATAATTGTTTTGATTGACTTCAAGAGTTTGTTGTCACTGCCGTTTTGGCTTTCCTAGTCCACCTTACTCACGTTACGGAGCTTGATGGGAACATTTATTGCTTAGGTGGGCAAAATTTTTCAAGCAGTAGCTATCTACAACAAAAGTAACAAAAACACTAACTACCACAACAGAAAAAAATCTCTGTAATAAACCAAAATTCCAATTCCAAGAGTCAAGCATGAACAACCCGAGTGTAAAAATAAAGGTACACTTATAAAACGACTTGAGAGAAGCTATCCTCTATATGCGCATTGTTGTTTCCTTGTTTGCTCGCTTCGATTTGCTTTGTTTTTTTTTCTGAATGTCGCAATAAAAACAATAGAAATCCGTTCATAGCGCGTATGAAAATAAAACCACCACGATATAAAATGTGCGTGAGTGTTTATTGTTTTGGTTATTTTTTGAATTGAGATAAAAGTGGACGGAATCGAAAAAGTGGGCGTGGCACTTCTCAACTGTTAAAAATTTTAATTTCGTACATCTCAAAATTGGCACAAACGATTTTCATAAAAATTTTGGAGATGATGCCGCTGAAAGGAGTCAACAATACACGCTCAGCCAATTTACTGAAAAACTCGTTGAAGGGCGTGTTACCGCCCACAATAATTATAGACGTTATGTTAAGAGAACTAACAACGTAATCGTTACAAAATTGAAAGAGGTAGATATACTTGCTATAAGGTCTCTTATTACAAAAGTTTGGTCCAATAGTATCTGTGGGCGTGGCACCACCCATATAAGCAAAAAACGTTTATTGTTAAAGATAGTGTGCTATGAGAGTAATCTTCATAGCAGCAATTGCTATGAATTTTAATGTAAGTGGTTCAATTGCTATAGAGCACACCTGAATCAAAAGTGGCTGAAATCGCGCCAGTGGGCGTGGCACCTCCAATACAAATAAAATACAGTAACATGTGAGCAATCATACTAAAATTTGGTGTATGGGGTTTGCTTATGGAAAGCTATTTCTGGATCTAAACCGGCCTGGATTATACCAGTGGGTGTGCCACCGCCCTAAATTTTAAATTTATTTGCGACATATATCACAAACTATACAAGCTATTGAGCTAAAATTTAATATGAGGATGTCGATCACGAATATAATGAATTGAACAAAAAGTGGGCTGAATTGGAGAAGTGGGCGTGGCATATTTAAAATTTTTCATTTCTATTCGATTTTTTCAACATTTTCCATATTCATTCGACTTTTTCAACCCTTTAACTTTTTTCAATATATCCTATATGTATTTGCTCGACTTTTTCAACCTCTTTCAACTTTCTTCAAAAGTTTCTTTATTTTTTTATCAATTTTGAGTTCTTAAAAATTTTTTCAACCTTTTTCAATTTTTTAGAGTTTTTCAACCTCTTTCAACTTTTTTCAGCATTTTGCATATATTTTCGACTTTTTCAACATTTTTCAACCTCTGTCAACCTTTCTAACATTTCACATTTTTTTCGACTTTTTCAACTTCTTCAACGTCTTTTTAACATTTATTTAAAAGGTTATTTCAGTGCAGTGTAGGGTATGTAAGTTTCGGCCTGGCCGAAGATATCACCTTAACTTGTTATTTTTTCATACCCTGCTCTATACTATACACTACCGAAAGCAGTAGTGAAGTTAACGAAAGATATGTTATAGTGCATTTACCATTCGATTATGTGCTTCATGAAGGCTTCCAAATGATCCACTCATAAGGTCATGGCATTGAATTCTGCTTGCTGTTTGTGCAGGTGTCTATCAAATTATGATGTGATTGAGAGTAACTTTAGTTAGGTAGTAATTTTGAGAATGGTCACAGCATCGTTATTTATAGAAATTTTGCAAGGGGCTATTATCATTGTGAGTTTGAGACGAAGGGTACTACTCTTAATAAATTCGGTGAAATAATTTGAAGTGGTTTGGTCTCGCCCATCGTTTTTTTAAGTGACTAGAGTGCTTACCACCAGAAAGCATAATCGGAGCTGGACTAAGCGCTTTTATACACGTACATTTATTTCGAGGAAACTTTATCTTTTATCAACGTTGGTTAGAAAAAGTTCGGAAGGAGTGGCAATTAGTTTAAGAACTGATTCAATTAAACTAAATTTTGATTCATTGTGATACCATTACTTAACTGTATCTTCTCTGAACCCAGATTTTGTAATAGAACTAAGTAGCTGACGTAGATATACTAACGTGTCTATGGTCTTTGTCATCAAATAAAGACAACCCAAATGTTTTGTGTCATTTTCTAGCAAGTGCGAGTCAAGAGCGAAGAAAATACCTAATGTTTTACTTTCCTTCTACATCCCTACAACTTCAAGGTCTAAAAACGTCAAAAGACCGCACGCCCAATCTCTGCGCATGTCTTCCAATGCGGCAGCAGCTAGTTAAGGCAGCAACAAATGATGAACCGCTATAAATTCGCCAAGTTGCTGTCTATGTGTGTGAGTAAAATGACAAAGTTGCTCACTTTTCTACTCACTGCTTATACGACTACTCGTTACTGTTTTTTCTAGGTTTTTTTTACTAAAAAACTTTTTTTGGCTGCTTACATTTTAAGCCATTGTTTTTCCGCGAAATAGCTACTTTGGAGCTGCTAGATTGCATTCAGCGACGTGTGGTGAAACTAATAAATTCATCGCCTCTATCGATTCCTTTCACCACCGGCGTATTGTCGAATGTTTTACCCTTTTCTATAGGTATTATAATGAAACTAGAGAGATTCATGATCTGATTCCATCAGTTCGTTCGGGCATCCCATCAGGCCCATCTTTTCTGCGCTGGTGTTCAACAGGATATCTTACTTTCGCGATAATTCCTTCTTTGGTCCTGCCTGCGTCTGTCTTTCCTGGCAATTGTGACATCGGTAAATTCAAGAAAAATGTTTGCCGATACTACTTTATCTATCCCTTTTACCGCTAACCTTACTCCTCTTCTTAGGGGCATCCCCTGAGCGTTGTGATATATAAAAAGCAACAATAATTTTACTCGCATAGTTTGTGATTTTGTTTTTGGCTTTCCATACAACTATTATTGCTAGTTGTATTGTAGAACATGGCGAATTAGTTGGAACTTATGTCCAGTGCGGAATATCAGTTCATGAGAGCGCTAAGCATCCCATTTCGGTTAGAGTTGTTATGTTTTCCTGAAAGTTGGTACTTGTTTGTTGGCCCTTTTCAACTTATCATCATCTTTCCTTGTACTGAGGAATTCAAGAAAATGTATATCAAAATGTGAGGCCTTTCCGAGTTTTGGAAGAATGATTCCAGAGATGTTAGTACTTTATGCTCTACTACGTCATGAATTGTTAGAAAATAAGGGAACTTTTTCTAATATAGTAATATCTTCTATATTGTTTTTGTTAACTTACTTTACTAGAATTATAATTAGAGGCACAAGTGACAGTCTGACAGTGAAATTTTCGATCACTTTTTCGAGCAATTGAGCACTTATTTACAAATAACACGAGCTATGTATGTGGATTTTCAAAGCGGAAACTATTGTTGACCTTGAACTTGACACAAATGTCTTTCGAGGACAACGCGATGTATCGAAACATATCAATTCAGGTACAATCGAAGACATTGAACTCAAAGCATCCTAAAAACTTTCCAAAAAAAATGTGATTTTGGGTATATCAAACAATTAAGGGCTTCGGTCAAAAGTTTTTTCAAATTTGATATCTCACGATTTTTAGAACGAATTTCTATGAATTGCCATGTCATTTTGAATTTCTAACAAAACCGATTTCGATAAAGAAAGTAGCCTAGCAATTAAGACTCGAATCTGTTACTTTGAATGGGACAAAATCAGCAAGCGAAAAAGCTGAGGGAAGTAGTAGAGTTTTGGTAAAATTATTTCGATTCGTGCACTTTGTACTTTGGTATGCTACGATTCCAGTGGCATTTTGCTCGATTAGGCGAAGTTGTGCCTTTCTCTGAGAGTCAAAACATTTTAAATATCAACAATCTTGAGGGATATTTCCACACGTAATATCCATTTCTACAATTTAAGAGAATAACTAAAAAAATGTCAACTCTATTCAGTACCACTTATATGACAGTCCATGCATCGCATAAATAAAAACACAATTTGATTCCATTTAGCCCATAATACATTAATTTATCCGATGTATTTTCAATAAATTGTAGTTGTAACTTGATTAGTGCAACTACTGAATTAACTTTTAAATTGTAATAGATTATATAGGTTTTGATGATTAATATGATAAATGTTCTTTAAATTGAATGGAACAACACTACTCGTAAGTTTAAGATTTAATAGATTGAAATTTATTCCGCACCAACGCAAGACAGCTACAACCAATGATGTTCGCACTAATTTCTTAATATCAAGGCTAAAGACACAATGATGACCAAAAATTGCTGCAACTGCGACGAAACTCCTCCATGCGACACCACTTGACCTTCATTGCCTTTGGAGGGGTGGATTGTAAAAGTTGACTTCGTTTCTTCTTCTTCTTTCGGCTCCAACACTGGCTGTCTACAGTAGCAGCTCGTTGCGCATCTCATTTTTTCTCCAGGTCTGGTAATGCTTTCTTTTCTTCTTCACCCTCCAAAGCTTTTGTAGTCTCACTACCAAAATAGACACCTGTCTGCTTTATTTCGATCAAACGTTCTACATCGTCTAATGTTGGTGGCGCCGGCACCACTATAGTTAGTATACCATCTGTTGAAATTGAGGCATTCGCCTGTGTTGCGTCATAATTACGCGGCAACTTATAGCGGCGCGTAAACTCGCGCGTTATACAAGCGAGTCCTTTCTTCGCACGATCATCACTTTGTTTGCCTTGCAGCAGTATCGTATCCTGGTTACGCACCTTCAGCACCAGTTCGTCCGGACGGAAGTGATGCACGTCGAGCACAACTTTGAAGGTGCCTTTACCCATAGTATTCGGTTCATCGCCTGTTTCAATCGTTACAGTATCTGTCAGACAGGAGATGTGACACCAAGCTGGCGATGACGTCAGCGTATTCAACTTCCAGTGCGGATGCCAGTGATGTAAGTTACGTGTACAAAAGTTTAAGTCGGCAGCGCTACCCAAAGCCCAACGCCATGGATGCGTCGTCGTATGATGAAAAGGGTAGTCCCAATGCCAGTCTCGGTAGTCATCGAAATGATCCGACCACGCCCAGTGTGAATGCGAGGGCATTTCGCAGAACTTTCAGTTAATTCTGCTATTTTGTTGTTGTTGTTGTTTCGAATGTTGTTGTTGTTGCTGTTATCTGCGTTAGTGCGTTGTTCGTTGAGATGACGAACGTGTTTTTTTGTAGCTTCCCTACAGAAAAATGTTCTGCTCTCGTTGCGGCTCGTGCCAGTTCGTTACTGAGACAGCGTCCTGAGTTGCGATTCACAAGAAAGCTACAACTGGAATGTTGTTGCTGTTGCTACGGGGATGCAATGCTGGTGCTTACATACTGGTAAGGTGAGCGTCAAGGCGAATTTTGTTTAGACTGTTTGAACTACATTTTTTGAAAGCCGTCGCAACGGCACACATTATGTATGACATGTATGGCAACGGCAAAAGTGGGCAAATATATTTTTGTTTATATCAGAGAATAGCAAAAGTGTTAACAGTGCTGCTGGCACCACTATATGGTACTGGTACTGGTACTGGTACTGGTACTGGTACTGGTACTGGTACTGGTACTGGTACTGGTACTGGTACTGGTACTGGTACTGGTACTGGTACTGGTACTGGTACTGGTACTGGTACTGGTACTGGTACTGGTGCTGGTACTGGTACTGGTACTGGTACTGGTACTGGTACTGGTACTGGTACTGGTACTGGTACTGGTACTGGTACTGGTACTGGTACTGGTACTGGTACTGGTACTGGTACTGGTACTGGTACTGGTACTGGTACTGGTACTGGTACTGGTACTGGTACTGGTACTGGTACTGGTACTGGTACTGGTACTGGTACTGGTACTGGTACTGGTACTGGTACTGGTACTGGTACTGGTACTGGTACTGGTACTGGTACTGGTACTGGTACTGGTACTGGTACTGGTACTGGTACTGGTACTGGTACTGGTACTGGTACTGGTACTGGTACTGGTACTGGTACTGGTACTGGTACTGGTACTGGTACTGGTACTGGTACTGGTACTGGTACTGGTACTGGTACTGGTACTGGTACTGGTACTGGTACTGGTACTGGTACTGGTACTGGTACTGGTACTGGTACTGGTACTGGTACTTGTAGTTTTACTTGTACAGTTTTATTACCGATTCTGAGATTTTGAATGTTTTTCAAAGAAACTTAAAATTTATATTTGCCCATCGCTGATACGCGCACACTACCCTAAAATGTTTGATCAATAATGAGAAAATGCCAGCGTGTACCAAGCGTACATGGCGTGTTGACTTTTGAACACTGATAGCTGCTGACGATGCAGCGACAGCGTTATTTACATAGATATATACAAATAAATCTTATGTACATAAATGTTAACAGTAAAATGCTGCCATTACTAGCAACTAGGCTATAAAGTTTTACAACATGCAGCAACAACAACAACAAGTTGTAACTCTGAATAATGCGGAAGTTGTTATAATGAAAATCGTGACCTCGCTCATTCGCTTGCTCGTTGAAATCCATGT
Source organism: Tricholauxania praeusta (assembly GCA_949775025.1). Lineage (NCBI taxonomy): Eukaryota > Metazoa > Arthropoda > Insecta > Diptera > Lauxaniidae > Tricholauxania > Tricholauxania praeusta. The sequence goes on along the minus strand of OX459030.1, from coordinate 120,689,730 downwards.
AAAAGAATTTCTGCGCGCTACGCTAACAAGAAAATAAACGTGTAACAGAAACACCAACAACAACAATACGGTTTTTACAACAAAATACTATAGACAGATAGTTGAATAAATGAATTGTGAAAAAGTGCTAAAAATAACATATTTAAGCACACTTTTAGGCGACTTTTAAAGAACACAAGCACACATATAAGTGCGAGTATTTAACATGGTGAACCAGTGACCTTGATTTTCATTGGCCTCTTGTTCTTGCCGTTCATAACATATATTTAAAAACTTTTTCGAGGTCCTCGCTTATTGCGGACACAGGACGATGTGAAGTTACTTTTATGTTTGTAAGTAATGAAATTGTATTGCCGCCTAAAATTATGCTCGTAAATTTTTTACTGTCAAAAGACAATGAATTTATTATCGTCGCCTTCCAGACATACATTGAATATGATATGCCTGTGTGCTTGGATGTCATAAAAATTACGCGTTTACACATAATTTTGTTGCAAATTCTATGGCGAGCAGAAAGATTTAAGTGAAAAATAAAAGAGATTTGCTTTCGAAGCAGTGACCTTCGTAAGCGGGGGATAATTTTTAATACCAAGCAAAATTTAATAGAGGGAGAATTTTCAGTTCTTTAAAAACCAGAACATTGTCGTTAAATTTGTCAATTCTTGTGTCACTTTATGGGTGCTCGTTAAAATTTTATATATTTTTACAAAGTATCCATCACATTCTTTAAGCATTGATTAAATTCATTTCTTTAGTTTTTTCTGTTTTTTAGCAACTAAAGGCTTCCTCGTAAAGCTATAACCGGATATGTTCTGATTTTGTTACGAATTTGCTATTGTATTTCCTGCAAAAAAATGGAAATCCGTGAAGTTATCAGGACTATAGCAGCTAAGGTTATTGACACTCATTTTCGAACTTAAATTCCACTTCCGAACTAAATCAAAATCAGAACAGGCCTAAATGTCTGCTTATTCTGTTAAATAAAATCCATTTTCTTAACACGTGATATAATAAATCAAAAAAAAAATTCCAAAATTTTACCTTGACCCAATTTTTAATACGAGACTATATTTTTGCGATAATATTAGTACTTCACATACACGCACCACATATGAAATTATTGCTCGTATTTTCACAATTCAACAAGCGCTGCTTTTAGCGCCTAAAAGTATAACAACACAAAACAAAAGCACCTTGGTCGCTTTCACCAGTGAAGCTGAAGCATTTCCAACATGTGTCGGTTGCACTTTGAACTATGCTGTAATGTATTTTATGCTGCGTGTGGCTGCAGTCAATTCTTTTATAATGATAACATACTAACGCAATGATGCACAAACAAACTTACACGCATACGCACAACATTCGCACAGTCTACACCACCGCATGAACACTAATGGATTTGTAGCGTTTCATTTGGCGCTTTTACGAAAATGCGCTTCAAATGTTGTTAGGCTTTCTTTTCGTGTGCGCGCAGTGTGGATCTAATTTAAGAATTTTATAACATTCTGTGTAAAAAGTATTTGAAATTTTTATGTCTCCAACAAAATTTATTTTGCAACATTCAAGATAGGCTTCACTTCTTTAAACACAAGATTCATCTAGTCCACTTTGAATTTTTTGTAGGCTGATTGAGGCATAGTCTTCGGCTTCTTCTGCTTTCACGGCGCCAGTTATTATATGTAGGTGGATTCCGTAGCAGCCACTGCAATGAGCCAATTATCTTCGAATTTTTGTATTTTGTTCTATATTCGAGACGATAATCGAGAAAATTTTCTTTTGATAAGTATAATATGTTTAGCACAACATATTTGCTAAGTTTATGTAGCAAAGGAAAAACAATAGGAAAAAACTTATCTTTTATGAAAATATTAAGTAATTACAATTCAAAACAAATCAAAAATTAATAAACATTATAACATTATAAATAGTTAACTTCTTCCATAGCATTTCTCATACATATTTAATAATAATTTCTCATAAGGAAAACTTTTACCGCTTGTTGAAAGTCAAATAGTATTACCATTTAAAACTTATCAAAAAGTAATAACTACACATCACTTTGCAAAAAATGCAAGACCATCAGTTTGTAATTATAATAAAATAAAAAATTAAGATTTGTCATTTGAAAATTAAAGATCTCTTGAGCTTAACAAAAAATTGATAACATTTTTGACATATCTAAAGAATTGCTTATTTCTTCAATTGAGCAAAACGAAATTTGCTTATCCGAAAATATTGCTTTATATCAAATGTCAGTCAAATTATCAATAAACATAAATAATTTAAACTTATTACTGAGAAAAATTCTTTCTAAACTTTTAATGCCTACCAAAAAGATATAGCCCATGCCAAAACAATGGCTACCCTCACAAAATAATGGCACTTAGCAGAAAGCTATGTTCATTTGTAAGTCAAAAAAAAATTAATATATATCATTTATTAAAGAGTACTTTGGACTACCTTGAAGTTGCTTTCTTTTACCAAAAAACAATAACCACTAAGAACTTATCAAAAATAAAAATATCATTTATAATATTTCTAAAAGTAAGTGATTAAAAATAGGAAAATTTTCAACTTATCAATTACTTATTACTACTTACGAAATATTCAAAACTGCTTATCACTTGTCATGTGTTTATAAAAAAATAATAAGATATCATTAATCATCTATAAAAACTTACTTATCACAAAAAAAATAAACAAATATTACTATCTAATAATTACTTATCAAAAGCTAGAGCTTTCATACCTTATAAACCGTTTTTTTTTTTCACTTAAAATTTGTCCAAATTAGATATCACTTATCAAACTTATCTCACTGCTCATTTGATCTGTTAGTAATTGAGATGCCTTAGTCGACTCAGCTTTATTACTTATCCAAATGGCGCAATTAACTTATCAAAATTAATAACTCGTTAGTGAACAGTTTTTGGAGGCTGATAAGTATTTCAAAAGCAGTCTTTGATATTATTGACAAAAGTCATATTTTCTCAGCTGTAACAAGCTGAAAATGAGATTAGAGCTACCTTTAGAGCCCATCATTTACTCGAAAATTTTCTTTTTTTTTTTTTGTTTTTAAATAGATCCACCTTTGTACTTGTTTTTAAAGTGCATTTGTATGTGATAACCAGAGATGTGCAATGAGTGGCTCGTTTTTATTTACCATTCGCTTATTCATTGCTATTGCGTGCTTTTATTCAACAACATATGAAACGAGTGCTGCAGTGCATTGCCTTTTAATTTCATTGGCATTGCCTGCCTCTGCTTTCTTTGAACATACTCGAAAGACAAGCACTATTCACTCAAAGCTCATTCATTCGTTTCTATTTTTATGCAGCGAATTATATGGCTATGCAACGAATGCTATGGCTATGCAACGAATGCTATTGCACAGCATCGAATACCTCATACGATTTGAGCTCATGCTATTGTAGAGTAGTACTTTGCTTGCCATTGTTAGTAATTTTTGAGTTTCTTCTAAAAGACAAAATAATTTCTTATTTTAAAGCATGGAAAATACACAAGTCAAGGAAAATATAGTAAAAAAAGTTAATGCTGCGTAATGACATTCATTGCATAGCCGTAGCATTCGTTGCATAGCCATAGAATTCGATGCATAAAAATAGAAACGAATGAATGAGCTTCAAGTGAATAGTGCTTGTCTTCTGTAGTGTGTTCGTTGCTTACAAAGAAAATGAAGGCAAGCAACGGCAATGCGATAAAAAAGTACTGCACATCAGCATTCGCATTCGCTTTGACTGAGCAGTGTTTTCATTCGTTTCACACGTTTGATGCATAGTATTGATTCAAAATTCGTTTCTTGTGAGTGTTTCACAACTGCGTATGAATGCATTCGTGCACATCTCTGGTGATAACCGCATATCCGGTACTCACTCATATTTGCTTGCAGCATGTAGTGCGCACAAAACGCTAATGGTGCACTCTCAACGCTAAGTGTGGTGAATAGATTTTGTGCGATATTGGCGTACAAATCATATGTAGGTTATATATCAACAGCCGCTAGCGGGGATAGCATAACATTATCATCAACATCATTAACTGGACGAGTGAATTTTGTTGCTACCGCTGCTCATGCTGCAATTGCTCTTGGCATGAATCAACACTCAACCTACATTAACTATGGCATATCCTTCATCATGTTCATACCAGACCATTAATGAACCGCTAATTGTTTTCAGATGAAATTGAAATCAAAACTGAAACTTCAAAGTTGTTTTGTGATGGCGGAAGCATAGTGAAAGATGATAAAGTGCTACCTTTACACTTAATTGAGCTTAATGTGTCGTGCGCGCGATATGTTGCAGTTAGGGATTGCTGTTGCTCATTTGTTGCTAATTTTTTGGTACAGAGGACATAAGAAAAATAAGGCTAAAAAATTATGAGCTTCATATCATCATGACTTGCATAGGAAGTGGCAGAGATTGTGATTAGATTAAATAATTTATAACAGTCTAAATTATTCGACGGAATACATTATTTCAGAAATAAGTTCGGCCGTACAATCTTGGTGTTTAAATATTTTTGATAAAGACTTATTCAATAATTTCTTCTGAGTAGAGAAGTTAGCGTATGAAAAATGAATTGTTATTGTTTTATTTTACTAGGAAGTTCTGTACAAGAATATTTTAACTTTATAAATTCGATCAATGTAGGCGAAATTTGGGCTTTGAAATTGTTTTCTAAGTTTTCGATACTCCTCTGCTCTTATCGACTTTTTCAAAGTAATTAAAAATCTTGTTTCTTTAAAAAAAATTTTTTGATGTTTTTTCATTCACTCGGTACTTCCCGACTCTTTTCGACCTCATTCATTATCTTCGATTTATCGATGATTTTTTTATTTGTTTTAGCTATAATTTTTAACGAGTGCATCAATTGTGCGTATTAGGTATCAAGTCACTAAAAATTAGTATTTTTTCTTGAATTTCGTTCCTAAGAATAGTTTTCGGATGAAAATATTTTGGCTGTGCTGCAAGATTGGGATGCGCTTGATTTTAGGAGTGCTGATGAAGAACGAGACAAAAATTATTAAATGTTGTAGGAAAGCACGAGAAAGAAGTAAAACGTCAAAGTTTGCCCAACAAAGCAAGAGATGTTTGCTCAAAATATGGGGTAAGTATTGAAAACATCAGAAGGACTGCCTCTCGATTTTAAAATTTATCCAGGCAAGACATTCTCTCCAGAGGAAAACATTTAACTTGGTTCAGCATTCGTTCTCCGTCTTGTCAGACATCCTTATCGTACGCAATTACTTTTGAAAAAATATACCACACCAATTGAAAGACCCTATGCAAACATTTCCAAAAGGAAAAACCATGTTGACATGTATTTTACAACATTACCCATATTAAACAAGCTTATGGCAAAAGGAATTTAAAGGACGTAAACTATAATAAAAAATCGTTTAAAATATGTTGATTCGACTGACAATAAAAATAAAGGAAATTTGGTAGGGATCTATAGTCAAGAGATAAGGTTGCCATTGTCCAATGGAAGGACTCAAAGTTAATTTATTGGCATCGTCTGTATTTGGATGCAGTACCGTGAATGGCATTTATCGTTGGTGCAAAAAGGTGAAGAAATTCTTCGAAGTTGAACGTCCAAATATAATCCAACAATACATTGAGGAGGTGTGGATATTTGTGAGCAACTATAGAAAGCAGATCGGACATTTTTACAGATCTGAACGTGGGCATTGAAAGCAATCGTTCATTTCATAGACTTTGCAATGCTTGGAATACCAAAAGGATTGTTGGCAAAACGGAAAGTCACCAAAAGGATAACTACGGTATGGCGACTTGCGTTAACTGAAGCGTTGGTGGCAGCGCAGAAGGCTAACAACGAAAAGTAGAGCTCTGGATCTGAATCGGATGAAGTTGAAACTTTCACTTTTTAAACAACACCTATCAGCTATGTCCCGAAAAACGACAGCATGGCTTCAATCACTATTCGGAAGAACTCGATTTGAAATCAGCCCATATGTGCCATCACTAAGAGTGTAAGACACTTACGTGCACACGAAGTACCAAATGCAATGTATTTTTATGTTTCTGTAAAAATAAAAACATGTTTCAAACTGTATCATACTAAAATATTAAAAGAATTAAAAAATTAATTAAAAAATATTAAATCATATAAATACTATTTTGCCCAAAAATCATAAAAAAAACTCCCAGTAGTTTAGTGTCAGGTCTGAAAGTGCTAATAAAATTGGTATCGTTGATACAAATGCAACAAAGAACTGAACATTGTTAAAAGTGTCTCACTGGAGGAATATACGCATTTTATATCAAAATATAGCAAATGAAGCCTCAAGGGTTTTTTTTTAATCAGTTTTGTTATAGGATTCAAAGTCCTCATGGTACCTTTTTTTAATTAAAAAAAGAACTATAAAAATAGTTCATGAAAATTTGACTCTGTGCCTGTGATGCGGAAAATTAAAATTGCACAAAATAGCTGCCATAAGTAGCAATGAGTGCATTCATTAAAATTTTACGCATTCTTGATATAACTTAACAATAAACCTTGACATAATGATATGATGTGAATTGAAAATTTAAAAACTAAAAGAAAAAAAACAGCCACCCACAGCACAGTGATTGCTAATTACTGTGCTACATTTTTAACAACTGTACTTGAACTTTTATATTGACGCTGCTGAGATCATCATTAATTTTTAACACCATTCGCGTGAACAAATTTGAAAAAAAACAAAATGTAAGAGATTGATGAATTGATATGGATTTTGTGATTAGTTGCACTTGCATTGACGTCAATGTTGCCAATATGTTGCTTTTCGTGCATTTCCTGCGAGTTGCACTAATTTAGCAGCCAGCGGCCGTTTGCTGTAAGTCAAATTGAAAGCAGCGGCAAGAGCACAACAATAGCAGTAATGTTAATTACTAGTAATTCACAATAACAAATATGTGCTAAAGATAACTAGTAGTTGAGTAGCCGCATGTGCTGGTGTTAATTTTCAAACAATAGACGTCAATTTATGCAGCATATGCTGTAAGCTTAATTTGCAGCTACTTATGTGGGCAACTATGTTTATTGTAGGTTGCTTATAATGAGATGCCTATGGCACAACTTTGTCATAGATTTAACAACGAATAAAAAAAATCTTTGTTTTTGACACAAAAAGATAACATTTTGACTTAGATCATATTTTCTGTTCATTCTAAACACTAAAAATATTTTTTACTAAACAATATCATTAAATTTATTTCATTACAGAGAAATATGGACTACTGTTTTACCGCCAGAAACAAAAGATATATATACTGCCATCTTGGGTGTAACAAAAGCTAGCCGCATGGATGAGGGTATCTACACGTGCAAGGTAAAGTAAAAAGTCTACAAAAAAAAAAATGGGGAAAAACACAAAAAATCAAAAGAAATACGTAATTTAATTTATGAAAGGCAAGAGATAGCAACTTTGACTTTTGTTTTAAAAAAAATATATATATTTCTAAGAAAACCACAATGTCTGCCATGAAGAGCAACCCATTTCAATTACATTATAATTAAGAGTTAACATTGTTTGCTGTTGGCCTTTAGTAAAATGTTCCTTTTGATTTATTTATTTTTTTTTGTGAATAAATATTCTTTAATATCATCAAAGCTCCTTGGAAATAAAGGTTGATTTCGTATAATTTTTTCTGATTTTCTATGACAAATCTTTCTAGGAAAATAAGACAAAAAAAGTGCTAATGCCTTGTAATCTATTTTTGTATAGTATTTGCTTATTAAAAATCTGCTAATTAAGAGCAATCTATAGAAGAAAATGTTTCTTTGTAATGAGGTAAAAAATTTTTTCATTTTATTAAGGGAAGCAAGACAAAAAAAGCTCTTGGAGATCACCAATAAGATTAAATGCATGAAGAAACTAAAAAGATGACAGTGAGCAAAACAATTCATACAAAAATGTCCTGACTATAATTTTATAAAAGCTTATAAAAGCCGTCTACTGAACTGTCACCAATGGGTTCTTGCGTGAAATTCGTCCATGGAGTCCTGCCTCAACCAATTTAAAAGCGAAAGTTCGTTTGGATATTTGTGCATCATATTTATCAATTATTTTGCATTGAATGTCTACAGCAGTCTTACGAGGATCCAATTTTGCGTTGAGCACAAGCTGGCGATCCTTGTACCCAGAAGTCTCACGACGACCCTTTTTGTCGAGGAACATTTTTTTGTTGTGTCATTCTTATCGAAATGATAAAGTGCACCGCATACCATCTTTTTGGAGTACTTAGCTGTGTTTCTATCGCGTGATATCTCATGGCCGTCTTTCGAAGATCATTAATTGACTTACGCATGGCCGATATACCTATGATTAAGGATATGCTAATAAGGAAATTTGCTCGAAAAGCGTTCTTACAATCAATGAAAATATCACAATATCGTTTCTGGAATCTTTTATCAAGTTTTTTTTATTTTTTCAAATTTTTTTTTTTTTTGTTTCCAATTAGTTGACTCAGTCAAATCTGAGGTTTGAGCAGAAAATCTCTCATAAAACTTTTTTATGCTATGAACTTGATTTCATTTTATGCTCTTTTTTTAAGCTTACATGTCCCACATTTATATTATGTATAAATTTGCTGGTGCACATAGAAAACTTAATTAAAAACAACTACCAATAACACTACGAATGATTTCGTTTCCAATTAGTTGTCAACAACTGTAGCTGTAATATCAAACTTTTGTTAGGGGTGTGGTACCGCAAAAAATATTTTTCCTTAAAGTTTTAGCTACACTTGTACCATATTTGAACAAAATCAGTCCATTAGCTTTGAAGTAAAAACATATTTTCCTGTAAAGAAGTGGCACCTCCCACTAAAAAATAAATATCTTTCTCAGAAATCAATTTATACTAAGGGGAGTGGCACCTCCCACTAAAAAATAAATATCTTTTCTCAGAAATTAATTTGTATTCATACCAATTTTTATCAAGATTGGTGTAGCGGCTCAATCGTGACGGCGTTTTTTCTCACAAGAGGCGGTGTCACGCCCCACGTGTCTGTTTGTTTCATTGACTGTCTGTAGAAATCACGTTAACCAATCAAGTTAATTGAACGAAATTCGACACACTTTCAAACAAATTCCTTGGAATTGAAAATGGTTGAAATTGGTTTACGGACACGCCTACCGCCCATACAAGTAAAACATTTCAAACGCTATATTGAAAGAGTTATTTGATGTTTTGTAAAAAAATTTCTCAAAAACACTAGAAAAACTTAGGCGAGCTCCGAACTAAAAATTGGCGAACTTTGATAAGAGGGCGTGCCACTTCCTATGCAAGCGATAATTTCAAAACTCTTTACGTAGTGAATTATTTAATGTTTTGAAACCAAATTTCACACAAACAGTAGAAATGTTTAGGTAAAGCTTGATGCAAGAACTAGAAAAACTTCTACGAGTAGGCGTGGCTTCTTACATAGAAAAAAAAATCCTTTAAAGCGCTATACTGTGAGAACTATTTAAGGAAATGACACCAAATTCCAAATAAAACAGTGAATGGTGACTCGAAACAGCTCTAGATAAGAAACAAAAACTGTAAAACGCTATACTGAGAAAGCTATTTAAGGCAATGAAGCTAAATTTCACACAAATACAAAAAATATTAACGTCGAACTAAAAGTTAAAGAATTTCGCTAAAAGAGCGTGGCACCTTCCATACAAGCATATGCTTCAAAACGCTATTTAAGTAAATTTTGTCAAATTCAATATGGATACTTTCAGCCAAACCATTAAAAGATAGGGTCTTAAGCGAATGCAGTGTACGGTATAAAAATTTTTTAGCGAAACCATCTATCAAATAATTTTGACTTTTTTCGAAGCATTGTATTGACCAATTTTTGCTATATTCTGAAAACTTTAACTTAGGACAAATTGCAAATTTAATTTATTAAGACAATAATGCATCAATGAAACATGGTAGTTCACTTTCAGCATACTAATATACTATATATATATGATATGAACATCCAACGCCTTGTTATAATCGTCACTGTCTTTCTTTTAAGCAGGCCAAATGGCGCACAAGCTTATTAACCCTTTCATTGACCCTCATTATAGCCAAAAATCTATGCTGAATCTTAAATGTTGCGAATACAGATGTTAACGCTGTCTAACAAATTACGCAAATGGTTTGTAAAATATTGACATATGTGAAGACGTTAAGTGATGAACGAAAATAAAAACAACTCCTCGTTTGCTACCAAAAACTAACATTAACTAAGACGATTACCAAAATAAAGGATACCTTAAGGAAGTAACCAATAAATCAAACTGGGTGATTGAAAAACACATAATGCGATACAGACGCTGCTGCGATATAATCGTAAGATACGTTAGCTCACAGAACATTGTTGGTGTTAAGCGCACTATAAGTTTTTGTATCCTGCAGCATTGAACTAGAAAAAAAAAACAGAATTTTCTGGACAGATTTTAAAAATGAAAGAAAAATAGCAGACAAAGTATGGATGGTCCGTGATGGTCGATGGAAGAAAAAAAAAAACGAAAAAATGATGATACTGAAGAAAAAGAAAAACGGTTTATTGAAAGCTATTCTTCTTCTTTGCTGCTTCGCATTAAGCTAAAATTTTTCAGACAAATCATGCTGCTGCTGCTGCAAAGGAAGTGATTGTATTGCTTCACATGAAGACGACGCTGATGATGATGATGTTGATGAAAGCTGATGATGTTTATAATGATGATGATTTCAATGTTGATGAAAATGTGTACGTCAGTGTATATAGCCTGATGTCTATAAAGGTGATGATAATGTTTATATTTATGTACAGAAATATAAATCAAAATCAAAAAGAGATTATGGCTGTTATGATGGTAATAGCATTGAACATAATGATCATTATGAATATGATGTCTGTGATAGTAATTTTTTTGCACTACAGCAATGTTGGTCACGTTGGTCTTGGTGGTGATAATAGTGGCATAAGCACAGAGAAATTTCGGTTGAAAATTTGTCTCGAAATTGCGGGAAACCGAATTTCACCATATGTGGCTTAAAACTAGGCCTCAGGGCGCAAACAAAAACTTTGTAGAAATTAAAACTAAAATTTTTTATTTGTGTAATTTTACGCTATTTTTGAAGCAAAAAGTTTACTATTTGGTTAACTTGACTACTTTTTATTAATTTTTGTTTGATTGATTTGTTTTGTTTTGTTTTTATGTACTGACAAATAATTTAAATGAAGAGTTTGAGAAACTTTTTTTTTTTAAAAAATACGATATTTATAAAAAATGTTCTAAATGATAAATTGAACAAATTACATTCAAATAACTAGGTTATTCTCAGCTTGTTACACACCAGATAATTGTATATAAATAGCAAGAAATTATTTTACGAGCACTTACTTCACACCAATAGTATTACAGTTCTGTGCACAAAAAAAACAACAAAATTTATCAAAAAGTATACTACGATACGTATATCACACATAACATATTTTAAGTTGTGAACAGCCTTGATAAAAACATAATCAGTAACTAAACTGGTGAAAAAGTTTTGCACCCAGATTTAGTTTCAGCGTTGAAAAATTTATAAGAATTATAATTTATATTCAGATAGTTCAAAGCCCAAAGGTTAAGAAAGAACAAATTGCAAGAACTCTTTTAATCTGACCTTTTAGAGTTCGAGGTGCACTTTCGCAATCTTAGAGCTGTGTGAAGCGATTATGGATCTTCTCAAAACTAACACTATTACTAAAGATTGTATGTGTATAATTTTTCCTCAAAAGGCTAACGTCGAGTCAAATTTTCTAACTAAAGTTTGAAAGTACTTTTACTATGATAATCATAGCTAAAACATAGCTAAATCATAGCAAAGAACATTAGATATGTATTAAAATTTACTCTTTGTATAAAGTGAAAGATATGAAAACATTATATCCAGCACTTACCAAAAGCTATCGAAAAATGAAAAAACTTACGAAGCTTGAAATTTTAGAGTTTCTGAAATCGTTCCCCACTAAGTCTTCTTATTCCAACTTTATGAAAAATTGCCAAAGATGTTTCAATCGGCAGAAAGCCCCCTACAAAAAAGTCGATTGTATAGAATTACAGGATAGGAAGTACAGGAAAGATGGTGATGCATTTTGTTGAAACTCACCAACCAGAGTTGCCTTGCCAAAGTTCGCCCCAATGCCCGAAAATGTCCGAATTTTTGCTATTATAAGGTTGCATTGTTGAATCCTGTACCAAAACTGGGTTGGACTTGGTTTTTGGTTTCAACTTAGTTCAAAGTACCGTGACCTTTTTTCCCTACGTCTGCTAAAAAAGTCCTAGTAATCGGCTACAACTTCTGGTACAATATTTTTACATGCTTTTGGTTTGTCAATAGATTCTATTACTCTTTAGGGAGTAATACGATCAGAAGAAAGTTTATATTGGCTTCTGAACTGACATAAGTATAAATTCTAGAATATCGATAGATTCTATTGTTGCTGACATCTGTAGCAGTTGCAATACCTGAAGAAAATCTGGTCAACCCACCCGTGTCATCTAAAGCTCAGGTGCCGGTTATAGTTGTGTTTGAGTCAGGTATACCCTGGTGGGCTAACTCAAACTTTTCTATACCATCCATTATAAGATCAAAACCAATATTTTTTTCTATAAGCTCTTCCTTGACCAATTTTAAAACTTTTTTGGGTTCAACAAAAATTAACTTCGACAAGGTTATGACTTTAGATTAGTCTTGCAGATTTTCGAGCTTATTCTGAATACAATTGGTGTAATCAATGAAACTTGCGTCAAATTGGTAGATGCCATATGTCCTATAGGCATTTTTAGTTGTCTGTCGAAACTATCCAAAACTAGCTTTAAAATTACACAAAAGTTTACTTTGGTAACCACTTTTCCTTCGTTATCCGGCACTTTTCGCCATTAAGGAATAGTATTTTACGAGTATATTCGGAATTGATTTCCTTAAACATGCCCACGTCAGCTGGTTGGGTTATTTGAGTGGTGCTTGGTAAGAACGCATATAAAATGATTCCATTATTGCGACAAAAATCACTGAGCTCATGCAAGAAGTGTGACTTGTGACCATCGACCAATTGGAACACTGCCAGTTTGATATAGTTTTTAGTCATCAAATCCATTGGCTACGTATTCAGAAAACGTTTCTGACTGTGTTCAGACACCTTCTGACCTCCCTAGTAGCCATTCATCTGGCATACTTTGAACGAAGGCTGAAGGATGGCGCATATACGGAAACACAACCAATGGCGGTAGTTTTTTTCCGTCAGCAGTGAAAACCAAACGAAAATTTATGGTTTCCTTGTCGTTTCCAAATGTGACACTGTATAAGTTTCTCCAGCCCTGAGGAGCCAAAACAGCTCCCGGTTTTAGAGCCAAGCAAAAAGATGTTTCATCGCCTTTAAATATCAGAGACGTGTCGTCTAACATATCTTCTGCTTCCATTTCCAGCAAATGTTTCTTCATTTCTCTAAACCACTTCCTTCTGCTCGCTTCTATGATAGTTGCTCGACCTCTAGAGAGAACCTCAGGATTTCTACGCACTATTTCAGGATGTCGATTTAAAAAGCCATTGTGCCATGACTTTCCAGGAAGATCATCCTTAAATGGTGTCTTTCTTTTATCTTCCAGCACAATTTTTTGCACTGTGTACAAGAGATCAAATGATTTTTGCGAAAATCCACATTTCACTAAGTCGGGCAACCACTTAACATCAATGGCCGAGCTCAGGAAACTAATCGCCTGAAGTCGGCCACTCATTTCTTCACAATGTACGCCGGGGAGCTGACTACTGAAAATATTAAAAAAATGTCCACTATTTTTGCAAAAATCAAAAGGGGATCAAAACTCAATCAAAGATTTTTTTGCCATTTCAACTTTTTTTTTCGAGTTTTTTGACCTCTATCAAATGTTAACTACATTTTCTATATTTTGTCTACTTTTTCAGCCATTTTCAAATTTTTTAACATCTTTAATTTCCTATTTGGACTTCTTAAATAATTTTCAGCTTTTTCAATACTTTTTAAAAATTTCCTACTTTTCCAACATGTGTCAACTTCTTCAATATTTTCTATATTTTTTCGACTTTTTCAGCATTTTTTAACCGTTCCAACATATTTATACTTCTTTTGAGTTTTACAACCTCCTTGAACTTTTTCAACATTTTCTATTTTTTTTTTCGACTTTTTCAATATATTTTGGATTTTTGAACAGGTTTTAAAATTTAATTTTTTACCTCTTTCAACATTTTCAATACTATTACGAAATCGTCTATCACCCAATACATTTGCAATAGGATTTCAGAAATATTCAACATAAGTTAAATGCAAATCATTTACGAATTTTACATATAACCTCATAAAATCTAGAATTTATTAAATATTCTTCAGCAAAAAGCAAGCTTCACGGTTTCAAAGAAAAAGTGCTTTGAAGAAACTTTCATCTACAGGCGGATATTAGGTGTTTTTCATATTATATTCACAAAAAAATGAATAGATTAAAAATTGGTTCTATTTCTGGTCGAAATACGAAACTGCACGTCTTCGCATACCAAAACAACTTTGACTATTCGATTCGTACTTTTATTTCAAAACTTTAATGCGGACAATATAAATTTAAGAATACGATTTAATTTTTATGACGCCATCTATTGTGTCCATCAGCATAAAATCACAAAAGTATTTGAGCGCAAGTAGAACTTCAAAAACATTCACCCAACAATTTGCTGTCGGCAACTTGCTGATATCAAAAAACTGCTGATTATATCTCTTTTAACACACGTATTGACTTTTAAATTATTTTATTTTTTTGTTTTTGTCAAGTTTGTTGGACAACTTATAGAAAACTATATTTAAAAAAAAAACATAAAACTTTTTTGTCATATTCTTGATCGCTGGTACAGCATATTTTGACTGGGCTCAAAATGATGCCATTTTATGTTCGTTTTTAGAGACCAAAATCTTTAATTGAACATACTTGGAGTCGTACCATTTTTGTTGTACTTTAAATGAGGCAAAAAATAGCTACCCTAATTTTTTATTGAAAAAGATCTTAAGTGATCAAATAAACCTCTCGATTAATTTTGATTTTGTATTTTAAATAAAGTTGTAGTGAAATCCAAATTTTAGCTTATTCTTATAAACAAAAACTTGTAGCTCAAGCAAAATCAAGTGATTGGAAATAAAATTTGGCATGTTGAAGGGAATGAAATAAGCTTCAGTTGATCGTTTAAAGAATTACATTTATTTTTATTGAAAAATTTCTGAAACAGTCGCGGCCCATATTTTTCCCAGTGGATATAAATTTCTTAGGATAGTGATATTTTTTCAGATTTTTAAAAGTCGCAACATATTGAAAAGTATCAATTATATATCAGCAGTTAGCAAACCAATTATGAAAAATTTTATTTTAATAAAATTTCCAAGCAATTAGTTCAATGTAATTGCATCCCCTACGATATGCCAAAATTTCATGAAATCAATCAAGAGCAACAAGATTTTGTTCGAAAAGTGACCGACTTTTTCATTACAAATTATTTTTTTTAAAAAAAAAATCGAAATGGTCGAACTATTTTAGTGATTGTATGAAACCATTTTTCAATATTTTTATAAAAAAAAAACCACGGCAACTTAAATACTTAAATTCCACTTAAGAACTACGTGAATTCATTGTTGACATTTCAAATAGTTTCTTTAACTTTTGAATTCCTTCGTAAGCTAAAACTCCCTAAGTCGTCGATTAGTTTTTCACCATCAGCCTCATTTTAATTTCCTATTTCATGGAAGTTGTTTGTGATATGTTGCATATTCAACTTATTTTGCCTTTGCTATTTTTCTTTACATTTTTAATTTGTTTACTATGTGTTTTTGCTAGAACGAATCATCATCAACTATCAATCAATCAAATAATGTCGATATTTTTGCTGCTTTTAGAACCACCATTTTTTGCTCTAATTCGCCGACTGATTATATGGCTATATGAGTAAAAGGAGTTGCCGTTTCCTTTATTTTATATTAAGCGATGTTGTCTTCAAAAACTAACTCAATTATTAAATTTTTGTAAAATATTGAAAAAAAAAGTGAAAAAAAAATCACAAAATATTTTTTATGGTTTGAGTTGATAGTTTGGAAGATTCAGAAAATTTTTGAATCTTAAAAATTTTCGGAGAAGCTTTTGCTCTTGCGTTCGGAATGAAAACAGCTCTGATCAGAATTTTACCCTTTTTCACTTTTTTCTTCTAAGCTATCAATTTTGAAGAAAAAGTGAAAAGTGATAAAAATGGCCAAAATATTCAAACGAATTTTTTTTTTATTAAAAAATTTTTGTTTTTTCTATGTTATCTTAATTTTATTTTTGTCGAAAATAAGTTTCCATAAAAAACTGCTGATGACAAAAAGTTCTTATGATTGGTTCCAAAAAAAAAAAGAAAATTTCATATTTTTTAATATTTTTTGAAAAAAAAATAGAGTGTGCCGTCTTAAAAAAAAAATTGTTACAATTAAAATAAATTAATTTTCTGAATATTTTGACCAATTTTAAAAAATAATTACTTAATTCGAATTTTACTGAAAATTGGTAGTTTAAGAGAAAGTAATTTTGAAATATGTGTGGTCTTCATTTATATTTTTTTGTAGGAAATGTCAACTTCTCAAATGAATTGCAACATGGCAACTCTTTTCCCATTTCAATTGCTCTTTTTGCTCTGCGGCAACGTCTGTTTGTTTTTAATGAAAATGAATTAAAGTCATTGAAATTGTACAGCTGTTGCTAAAATGCATTGCAGCGCATTTCAATGAAAATTGAAAATTGCAAATGTTAAAAGTGAGAAACAGTGACAGCTTGTTGTTTGAGGTTATTTGTAGTGTTTTTAACTTTTATTTCTTTTTATTTCAAATGGAGCACTTCGTTGCGCTGTTGAATGAATTCAATTTTGACTTAGATTAACTCCAATTGCAATGGAGTTAATTTTCATTATGCAAATTTTGCAAAATTGCAATTGAATCAGATTACTTGCATTATTTTCCTGGAAAATCAATTAAAAAAAAATCAAATTCATTTAGCTGGAAAAAATAGGTCATAAGAAACTTCAAAACAAATGGAAATTTTGCTTTTGATAAAATATGCAGCAGTATGGGTAACATGTGAAGAAAAGAATAAAGTGAAGGCTTGATATGAGGTTGAGCAAAAATCAAAGCTAAATTCAAAAAATCAGTGTTTAGGGTACAAAGAAAATTTTTTAAACATTTTTTTATTGCAATTAAGCAAGAAAAAAGCATAGCAGTCATAAGCGGCCACTAATTAAACTAAAAAATTTTTCTAGCGCAATCCTTAAGCTACAAATTAAATCAAGCATATAGTTACAATTAAGTATCGGGGGCTTAACATAGGGCTGTTTTTCTAACAGACGCTAAAATAATGAATTCAATTACTAGGGCGTTAACTCATGTCAAGCAGTTATCTTACCGATCGAATCTTTACCACACTTGCTAGTGTGAATAAAATCACAGAAATATTTATGACATTAGCTTTCAGCTGCAAAGTTGCTGAATTGACAGCTCAACATGTTGTTGGCTCATTAGGTTTTCCTGTTGATCTACTGTAAAGATTTTGCTTGGTTACCAAACTTAGAGATGAATACCATAGTATTGCGAATATATCTTTATAGTGACCATTCCCAAAAGATTAGCTCTATTTTGTTTAAAATTGTAACTTCATAAATGGTCAGATTCTGTAATTTCTTCGATTTAAAACACTTTTTTACGCTACATCATATTATTTCTTGTAACAGCATAATCGATGACATCCGCAACACCCTGCTGAAGTGGATGTGCATCTGTTGGTGACGCAGTGATTTCCACTATGTACATACAATCGCTTAGTTATATTTTAGCACTTTTTGATGGTATGTCATAAATCAATTGATTTTTGCTGAGTAGGGCAATGCTTCAATCTTCTATGTGAACTACAAAATTGAGAAAAGAAAATGTAAGTTGCAGCAACTTGCAAGATATCAAAAATGCAACCCTCATAAACTTTTTTTACGATACAGTTACTATTTAACAACATTAATTTGGCAACGCTTATGTGCATCAGCTTAACTTCAACATCAAGCGCTGTGATTTCTTTATGACTGAATACAGATAGATTTATCTTCGCAATCAACGTTGAAGCTACTTAACGATATCTTGTAAGTTGACTGAAAGTATCACTTGAGAATTCTACAAAAAAATAAAGAAAAAAATAGTGAACAACTGCAAAATTAATTGCTGCTCTCTCAACATTTTACAATTTGTTAACGTTGCTTTTTTCAAGTGAAATAAACGACGTCATAAAAAGCAGTCTCAAATGCGGTTAAAAAGTTTGCAAGCTGCTTAAACAGAGATTTAATGATATCGTTAAAATACAAGCGTGCAAGTGTTGCCCCCTCCCCCCCCCCTGCCCTCTTTTTATGATGGCAACAGAGATTAAATTAAAAAGTGCCACATCAGTGTTTTACAAGTAGTTCAAGTAGTAAAAAGTATATTGTGCACAACATGACGTATGAGTGACCTCTAATTGATATTTTTATCATTTAATTTACAAAATTTGATATTTTTAAGATATGTATATATAAAAGAATGTATAATACGAAAAATTTAAGAAAAAATTAAAAGGCTCCTTATGCTCCCATAGGGAAGGACAATTACGTTTACAACTTACTGCATGAAGAAGAAATGTTGAAGGATAATGTTTACAATTTGTGACCAAAAAGAACTACTGCTGCAAAATAAGTGAGGCTTTGTGAGATTCTGATATAGCTAAGCTGAAAACATTGCGCTTAGTCAATTGTACTTCTATTAAACTAAGACCTTGGACTAATGATACTCTTCCTGCAAATCATTTTCTTAAGACCATGACTCTTTTATTATGCAAAAGTCCTGCAATGGAATTTTGACATATCATTAATCTTTTGATCAGTCGAAAGCATTTTAACCTAAGACAAAATACAAAGATTTTTTTTTTGCAATTACAGGATGGTTCAGCTTGATTTAGAAATAGAATTTGAATAGTCATTGGCATAATTAACCAAGAGAAAAGTGACCAAAGAAGCTTTTAAGTTCACTCTACAGTACACTGAAGTCTCCAATTGGCGGGAAAAATAACTGAAACTAAAACAAAGAACTGAAAAAAGATTCGATTTTTTTGGACTTTATATTTCAGGATCCCCCTTGAGACCAAGAGCAGCTTCACAGTTGAGTTTTTTTTTTGAAGAGACATAACATTTATTTTTACTCCTAAGTTTATTTTCAAGGTTTAAGTTTGTAAGAATTTCTTTGACCATAGACCAAACAAACGAAACGAAAGTAAATACTTCCTTCTTTCAGTTTTCTATCTCCATTTTTTTCCTCATCAGCAGGTCATAAGGTCTCACTCTAAGTAACAGGTTGATTTCCCACTCCTAAAGTAAGACTATCTTATCCATCTATCTAAAAGAAAGAAGTTAACAAGTAATAGCGAATACCCATAGAAGCACAAAACTGAGCGAAAAGAAAAAATTCAAATGGCATTCGGTTAGATGACAATTGAACGTAATTGAACGAAAGTAAAAGAAAAGAGCAAAAAAAAATAAATCTCAATAAAAAATGAAAAATGCAGAAAAAAACTGAGGGGTGAAAAACTGCAAAGTAATAAAATTGCAATAGCATACAGGAAACGTTGCAATTTATATAAAAATGCGCGTTTCCGTTTCTGCATAGTAAAAAAAAAAAAGTCGAATATCCGCCTGGCTGATTCAGTTGGATGACTGCAGCTTCTTTGGATATCGTCAAGGAATGGTAACAATACTCCAGCAATGGCAAAAGCAACAATAAGTATTGCAACAGTAACAGTAACAGCAACAGCTCCCATATGCAATATAAACAAATAACTGGAGCACAGAAAGAAAAAATATGCAAAACGATATATAGAGGATATGCACAAGAAGGATAACGTTTAAAAAATTGTTAAAAGTCAAGTGCGCAAAATGATTACAACAATAGCGCAAAGAAAAAAAAATAAAAAAAGCACTGATTTTCCAATGAATATTGAGAAAAATAAAAAAGAAAATGTTTGAAATTTCCTTACAATATTTCGTTGCATACTTAACGGAGGTATTGCAAGCGATTTTCGTTGCATTTGAATTATGTGGCACCCCCAAATGCAAGTGGCGTAGCTGTCGCAAAAAAGGAAATAGTAAGAGTAAAAATGCATTAAAGTGTGTGCAGCACCAAGGGGGAACTCTGACTTGTTGGCAGTGAAGGATGTTGATAAGAGTGCTTAAATTACAATTGCGAATTTTTTTTATTTATTTCTTTTTCCTTTTGAAGTTTATTGGTAATTTTTATTTATTGCTTTATTGTTTAAAAATCTATTTGATTTTATATTTTTATTTGATTTTATGTACGATACTTCAAATAGGCAGTAAATTGTAGAAAAATTTTGTTTCCATACCATCAGAGTGGCACAAATGTCTCGTAAACTATCAGCTGTGTGGGTCTGTGTTTTCGTTTTTAGTAAAGAATTTCTTTATTAAATTGCCATTGGGAACGACAAAAACATAGCACACACACTAACTAACACATTCAATTCCAATTCAACGATTTGTTATATTTACATGCTTGTTTCTAAGTATGTGTGAAATTAATATTTTTTGAAATTGTAAAACTTAAATATTTTGATATTCAACAAGAATATCGTGACAATTTTAATCCGAGATTAAGAACAAATGTCTAATAAATAACCCTAAGCAAATTTGATTGAAATTGATCAAGCAGTTTTTGCGTGATATGCGAACATCGAAAACAGCTATCGTTTTATTTATATAGATTAGTGAAAAATTTCACCACAGCCGCAAAGTGGGTCATAAATCACTTTAACTACCTCAAACTACGAAACCCCTTTACTCATTCTACTGTAAATATTCTAGCAAACTGTTATATCATAATTATTGTTGCTCTGCTAATCCCTGGCTGGCTTCGCGCATGCATACTAGTATTCCGGGCAATTCATTGCAAAAACAAGAGTCTTATGCTTAGTACCCACTCAGGTTTCAAACAGATTGAGCTGCATGGGAAAGAAATCAGGGAGAGTCAGTCGTTTTTGATTTAATCCAGAGGCTCAATTTGGGTTAGCTACACACAAATTTGTCTATGGTTGGCACATTGCGTTATGACAAGTTCCTAGTTGAAGAAAACGCTGCTAGTATTCCAACCTACCGAAAATACTACTATGGTTTCATATGTGAGCAAACAAATGCACCATTGTTTAGCGAACAATGCATTATTCGCCTGACATTGAATCAGCACCAAAGGCATTGCCTAAAATATTTTCATATTATAAGACAAAAGGGGGTTGACAATGCCGACAAAATGTTTTTGAGATTCAGTTGCATGTGAAAAACTAATCGCTGGCCGATATAAATTTTTTGCAGCATTTCAGCGGTAAATGCTTTCATCATTTATTCAGCAATAAGTCCAACTTGGCAAGATCGCACCGAAAAGAATGTCGTAAAAATTTTCTTCATGAACTTTGTATTGCAGTGGCTAAAAATCACATTGTCTAAGAGAGCCGGAAATCTACAAAATGCATATTTTCTTTTACTTCTGCCTACGCTATACAAATCATCAGCCAGTTTTACTTACGACAAAAGGAAGAAGCCGGTCCTTCTGCCAAGCGGCCTAGAATGGTCGCACTACAAGTAAACAAATATGGTAGATGTACTATTTGTTTGACCGAGACGTCTTTACCCAAAGAGAATGAATGCGGAATGGTTTGCTGCGACTGTGAGTGGAAAGACTTAAGATAATATAGGAGATCTAAGAAAACATACTACAAGTTTTAACCACTCAAGTGGCCAATCATAGTATTTAAATGAAAATGAAGGTTTTACAAATATAAGCAAGACTATACCAAACCAAATACAAACTGTGATAATAACTTATAAATAACATTCTGAAATAGGACACTGAATTTGTATGTTTCATATGTTATTTGAAACTCTTAAAAAATAATAGAAAATTCCACAAACGTGACAAGACTAAGCAATACCTTTGCAAAGATAACGACCTTTAAAGCTAAACAATCAAATAGCTACTTCAAAAACTGAAATATTATTATGAAAACTTTTCAGATAAAGTAAAAATTACGTTAGCGTAAAAATTCTTTAAAACAGCATATGTCCATTATTTAACTCTAAGTTCAGGAGACTAAGCGGCCTTTGTGCAAACTCAAAGATAATCCTAGATTATTGAAAATTTAGCGAAAATACCTCAAAAAGAAATTTCTAAACTATATCGGAGCTGCTATAATGGACTCTGTGTTCAAAGCATGTGAGCGGCCATTTGAAAAACTAATATAAATTTGAAAGTCTTTCTAAATTGATGGAAAATTTTTCACAAATGTAAATTCTTAATTATATCGAAGCCGAATTAAAGGTCTGTGAGTTCAAAGCATATGAGTGGTCATTTGAAAAACTTATACCAATTTATACATATTTCCAAATTAATGAAAAATTCTGCAGAAATGTTAGTTCTAAATTATATCGAAGCTGAGTTATCGGTCTGTAAG
Organism: Tricholauxania praeusta; assembly: GCA_949775025.1. Classification (NCBI taxonomy): domain Eukaryota; kingdom Metazoa; phylum Arthropoda; class Insecta; order Diptera; family Lauxaniidae; genus Tricholauxania; species Tricholauxania praeusta. The sequence continues at coordinate 120,667,125 of OX459030.1, read as the reverse complement.
TTCAATGCATGTGAGCGGCCATTTCAAAATCTATGAAATAGTTTTAAATTATTTCATAGGTATGCAAAATGCTTTAGAGTAGTAGATTATAAAATATACCGAAGTTGAGCTGTCAATCTCTAAATTCAAAGTATGTTGTTTCAAAAACTAAAACTTACTTATCGATCCTATCAACAAAAATATTTGCAGAGGAACACAGAATCGAAATGTATGTGTCAAATGATTTCAAGAACTGGAAAATAACTAATTATTTGATTAACTTCACTATATTTTTACTATTACTATCAATAAATGTAATTAATGCAATTTATAAATTTATTCAATACAATTTTTTTTTTTTTTTTCACTAAGACAATTTTTTTCTTTTAAATTCTATTCAAAATATAAGCGGGTCCAAGGTCTACGGTTAATACCATTCGACTTTTATCGAACTCCCTTCTTATGATCGCCACCGTTCCATAATTTCCGGTTTTCTTGATATTTTTATATTTTATTTGATTTTTCCGTTGATTCGTGATAATTGTCATTTTTTTCTGAATTTTTCAATATCATGCAACAATTTGCAACAGCTGTATTTTTTTTCGAAAATTTTACATCAACTTTTTTGATACGTGTACATATAGCACACTTTCTACTTAATTTCGAAATCTCTGCAAAAATTTGACAGTACGCTCAATGAAGTTCTTTCAGTAAAATAAAATAAATGCGAACGAAAAAAAAGTTTATAATCACGGAAGCTTCAAAATACAAAAAATGCTGCAACAGGCAAGGCAGTTGCCACACAAGAGCACGTCATAAGCGACAACAGCAGTAAAATAAAAGCAATAACAAAATACCAGCTGCAACAACAATAGTATTTTATATAACTTTTTATGTTATTCACAAGCAGATTCTTAGCTGTTTGCGTCAACTTTTTTCTATATGCATTCATTTATATGCGCGTTGCATGCTGTATGCTGCATGTCATGTGACTGCATGCTGCAAGTGTTTGACTACAAAGGTACGCACTCCATACTGAGCTCATTGAAAAGTTTATTTTATATTGAATATATATTTGGCAAATGACACATTGGTTTTTGCCTTGTTGATATGAAATTTTCGAAAACAATAATATTTTATTTTGGGCTGGCAGTAATATTTTCAAAAAATCCATTAAATTATGAAAAGTTTAAAAAAAAATTATGAAATTGCGTTATATATTATGCAAATATCGTTGGTTCGAAAAAAAGTCCTTTCAAAAATTTTCTTTTTTATAATTTTAAGAAACAAAGTTCAAATGACGATAACTTTGAAAATTGGGTCTTTTTAGCAAAACAAAAAAATATTGGTCCTCTAAAATTGAACATGGAATGATATTTGTAAATTTCAGGCAAATCGATGACATTAAATTGACTTTTTTTTCGATTTAAAAAATAATGTGCCTTATATTAAAATTTTCTCAAAATGGGAGAATGTGGCGTAATGAAGTTTACAATTAATATGGAAAAGTTCAATGTGATATCACCTGTTAGCTGTTGATACCATCCGATGCCAATAATTTAATATGATAATTCTGATGTATAAGTATAATTCAACGAAATCATATATCTTCTATTTGTTATCTGATACGTATGTAATATATTAATAATAATTCTTGATATCTTCCTTTAACTAAAGTTTGCTCTGAATGCATTTTGATGCAACTCATTATCTTCAGATGTAATTAATTTTCGTTCGAATTTATAAAAAAAATGATGACCGATGATTTGTCAATTAAGAAAATTTTGAAGTAAACGAAATATACTGAAACATTTGGAAATTTTTGACATTTGGAAATTTTTGATATAGTCGAAAAAATTTGGGAAAATTCAAACAAAACTGGAAGGTTTCAAAAATAATTTAAAAAAAAAATAACGAGATTATTGTTAAAAAATGTAGAAAATCAAATAATTTCGGATAATGCATAAAATGTTAAAATATTAAATAAATGTTGAAATAGTAGAGAGAATAAGCCGACAAATTTCGATAAAATTCGATAGATTAAACTGGGATAACTCCATACTGTGTGCATTTAATAAAATATATGCGTACTTGCCACAGCATTTTTATATACATTTATGGTTTCAAAAATATTTTTGCATCATACACAATACGTAAACAACATACGAGCACAATATGTTTGAAAATTTGTTTTGTAATACGTGCGCAAGTATTGGTGACTATAAAACAAGGCAGTTGATATGTTTTTGTACTACGTTATTTACTGAGTTTTTATTTGTATCTGCAACATGTTGCACACTGTGTTTTTTTGTACATTTTAACTTAAAGTTAAAAAATAAATAGAATAATATATAAAACCAAAAAAAGTTGTTAATAAAATTTAAAACGTGCACTTTGGCAATATTTTAAGCTCAAATATTTTGGGAGCACTAAGACAGTGATTACTGAAACAAATAAATAAAAAACATTCCAAAAATCACATCCACCCAATGATCTAAAATTGATTGCGCAGAAAAACAGTAACAATATTATCACTTTTTGATCTACGTAATGATTCAAATATGACTTTAGAACTAATTCTTGAAAATACATTTTGAATTTTGTTCTGTTTTGTAGTTCATAACAACTTTACAAGAAGTAGATAATATATAAATGCTTTTACAATAATTAATATTATGCATATAGGGCTGATGGTAATGAAAAGAACGGCAAGGACACGCGAAGGAACGTGAATGCGAAAAAACTTAAGTCATATGACTCGCAAATGATTAGAAATATGACTCAAAAATGACTCGCAAATGATTAGAAACATGACTAAAATATGACTCGAAAAAGACTCGCAAATAATTAGAAATATGACTGAAACGAAAAAGACTCGCAAATGATTAGAAATATGACTCAGAAAAGACTCTCAAATGATTAGAAATATGACTAAAATATGACTTCAAAATGACTTGCAAATGATTAGAAATGTAACTCAAAAATGAGTCGAAACTGATCAGAAAAACGGGTCTTACAAGACTCTTCAAGAAGAGTCACGGACAGGGTACGATTTTCTCCCGACAAAAGTATCATTTATGATTAGAAAATAAGTGCTTTTATGATCATTTCAATCAGACAGAGGACTCGAAAAAGACTCGAATGTGATCGAAAATTTCATGAAATGCTGGCTGGGATCTCAGTTGTATATGTAAAGGGTTTTTCATTAAGCATAATAGAATGTTAAATTTATGAATGGTAAACAAGTATTTTATTTATATATTGAAGTATGCTGCTACTCATTACATTTTGAGCAATATTTCGTCATATAATCACCATGGTTACGTATATTGCTTAAGGGATTTTCAATAACGGCGGATAGATTTTGACAGTTCATGGCGGCCATGTTATTTCTTCTATTGTTCACTTTTTTTGGAATGATATCAATACACACAGAGTTCACCAAATGGCAGTGCATCCGAAAAAAGTCACTGTTTGGTGTGAATTGCGGGCCGGCGCCATCATTGGTCCGTACTTCTTCTAAGACGACGCAACAATGGCATTACCATCACCATCTATGAAGAGCGCTAGCGATCACTGATATCCAATTTTTTTTTTTTTTTTTGTGAAAAAGCTGTTAACTTAACACGCCAAAAGAAAAATAGTTTATAATAAATTAAATATTATTATAAACTCAACTCCGATATTACTCAGGACTAAGGTGTAAATGAAATTTTTTTTATATAAGAGAGCTTGAAAAAAATGTGTCATTTCAATAGCGGCTGCAATAAATTTCTATGCGTTTCTCATAATTTATTTTTTGAATTATGCACATTTTTGGATATTTTTTCGAGAAACTTTTTTAAATTCAAATAAAGACCAGAAAAAGACACTTTATAAAATTTTATATTAGAAATACATATACAGTTTGTTAACTCTGTTATTTCAGCTCCGATATAAGTGAGCAAAGAAATGTTAAGATAAACTCTGCTTATTCAACAGTGCTATGTAAAAAAATGTCACTTCAGACACTGGCTGCTAATTATTATTGACTGTTATAGCTAAATTTCTTGAGACCGTAAAGCAACTATTGCACTTTTTTTTAAAATAAGACAAACAAAATTATGATTGGCAGGCAAAAATCAAACATTTAAAAGAAAATAGCCTTTCCAACATACAAAATCAGACTCAAATATAAAATACATTAAACGTAGATTCCCATAACTCAGCGCCGATATAACTTACAACTTGAATGTCAAGAACAATTCTTTAACTTATGGCATGCATTAAGCAAATATGCAGTTTTAAACAATGGCTGCTTTATATTAATACTGCAAACAAGGCATTATATAATATACTTAGATTTTGCTAAATTTATATTGAAATTCTTCTAAAATTTTCATTAAATTTAAGTTTTTCTCTTACTTTCAGGTCATTGACTGGGGCATCGAACAATGTCGTTCGCTGCACATACACATTAAAAGTCCACCACGTTTGCGCGTTGATCCAGCCAGTGTAACGCTGCATCGTGGTGAATCACTGCGTGTACGTTGTCTTTCGCCAGGTAACGACGATATCAAACGTTATGCACAACTTGGTTACAGTTGGACACGAAATGGTCAGCTCTTTCAGTCAGATCCGGCAACAGTAATGTGGGAAGATTTATATCCAGATGGTAGCATATTAAAAATTAATAATATACAGAAATCAGCGGAATATGCCTGCATTGTTTCAAATACTGTCAGACCTGTATCGAAAAGTGTCTATATTACTGTGATTGATCGAAATGCTGTACAATTGTGTCATGCTGAAAGTGCATATGCTGTACGTTGGCCCACAAGTGCACCCGGTGCTGCTATCATATCGGATTGTCCCAAAGGGTTTGAAGGTTACTCTAAGCGTATTTGCGAGAAACGTGATGTGGGCAACTCAAGTTGGCTACAGCCAGATTTTTCACTTTGTATTGCTGATCAGCTTTTGGACATTTACAATAAGGTGAGTTGCATATTTTGTTTAGTTAATTGATGAAGTTTTTGTGCAATAGAGAATTTTTATATGTCATTTAAATGCTCTGTTTTGTAGTTTCGCGCCTTAAAGTCTGGCTTTCAAAAATCCAATTCATCTGCTATTTTAAAGTCCTGTTTTCAATACACAATACGCAGACATAAACGTTTTCTACCTGGTGAAGCTGGATTTCTCATCGACATGTTGCATGAAGTAAGTATTAAAAACCATAAGTTAAGTGATTAAGTGTATAATAAGATGTTGAAAAGTCTAGACTTTTAAGCACTTAAGTAGCACTTCATATTAAAAACTAAAATCTTTCAAAGTTCACAAGACCATCGACATTATGACATAAAACAAACAGCGGAAATTAATTTGCTTAATATATTTATTTTCACAAAAATCCTTAAAAAAAACTTCAACAATAATTTCTACGAAAAAGTGCTTAAGTTGTAATTTAAAAATTTAAGCATATTAAAATAAAATAATACAGAGATTCATCATCAACCAAAGAATTAACGACATCATCAAGCAACCAGCCAAATACTGGCCCATTGACTGACAGTAAGACAAACCGACTTTACCTGGGCAACCAACAAAAAAGTAAATGAAAATGACAACCACTCTACCAGTATTCTGCATGGTTTTAATAGCAACAGACTGATATTAAAGTCTTTTTAAGGACGAACATTAAATGCCACTACTATTTTTACATGCAACAAAATGTTAAAGATTAATTTTTACCAGCAGCGTGAACGTGCTGGTTGTGCTTGTTATGATTTGTATGCTCTTATTACAATCAAATTTAATCGTTTTGAAAGGAAAGTGGAGTGATTTCGCCACTTGTTATACTTTTGTAATAAATTTATTATTTTTCCTTTGAATACGCGGAAAATCACTTGAATTTTAAGACTGCCATAGTGCAGTCATTATTGTTCCATAATTAAAAATTAAATATTAATCATACGACCTGCTTAACTGTTTAATGATTAATGTTGATATATTAAGAATTTTTTAAGTTGTTTGAGCAAGAATTAAATCAACAAAAGAATTCACAACAGGTTTCGTTATTTCAGTTATATCATATATAAGGGCTTTCATACCAATGTAGTCTCTTAGTGAGCTACAAAAGCTTGTTAGATATGTCAACCATTGATGGCCATTAATTAAATCGGCAGTAATTATTGAAACCTTTATGTTTCACAAAGATTTTATAGTTTTTAAGTCTAAAGTGATATCGATGCTCAGCTACAATGGTCTTTTCAGCAAAATCTTGGCGGCCATTATTTTAATGTATAAAAATTGATAGAGTACTACAAATTAAGCCAATTCATTGCAATTCTAAAGCTCTAATTTATATCTAAATTAAAATATTTGTAAAGAGTCACTAGGTCACTAGAATCTGTGAGAAGATATAAAATGCAAGAAGAAACAGAGAATGTTTCCTTTTTATTGTAGAAAATTTTTAAAGATTTTAATAAAATTTCAAGGAAAGATTGGATGAAAATCAAAAACTATAAACGCTAATAAAACAAAAATCATTTTTTCTTCAAATTGAATATGTGAGTTTGGATATAGTAAAGCCCGCTATGCAGAAGTAACTTTTATTTGTTTAAAGAGATTACACAAAAAAATACAAGTTTAAGTAGTGGCCGTTAAAGTTTAAAAAAGTTTCCATATGTTATATCCATGTGTTCAAATTTCTCAATTCAAGTTAGTAACATTACTTTAATACTTATATGAAGGAATTAAAAATAAGATAAGTGAAAACGAAAGTTTGTGCTATTTAAGCAAATTGTTTTTTAAAGATCGACTGATCTAAATTTCTAATATTCCCATTTCGATATAAGTTAGGGTTTCAGCATTAATGCAAGCTCTGGTTATTTAAGAATGCTCTACAAAAGTGTTTATTTTAGTTACTGGCTGCTTAATAATTTTAGCTTTTAAACACACATTTTTTGAGCCAAAAGTCGGTGTTTAATTGAACAGTATATGATATTTTATGAATACAAAAGTGTCCTATAGTTCTCCTTTTTTTTTGTAAAATAAACAGACATTAAGTTAACAATGCATTTGAATATCGAAAGCTCCAGTATTTCAGCTCCGTTTTTTTTAGAAAATATAAGTTAATACAAAATTTTTAATATAAAGCAGCTCCGCAAAAATGTATTGTTTTTTATAATGGCCACGACACTATAACCTTTTTATCACATAGTTTATTTGCTTGATTTTTTATTTTATATTTATATTTTACATTTCATATAAAAGGATTGATTATTGCCAGTGAAAATTAATTCTTCAGGACCAAAAGTTTGAAGCTTCATTATCTGATTACCGATACAAGCAATAACATATCTAACTTTCACTGGTTCGAGGGTGTTCTATGAAAATGTTTTCTTTTATTTCTGACTGCTTTTTTTCATACGGCTTTTTTTATTTATTAATTTAAGCAATGAACAAAGTACTTAAGCTTTAAAAAGATAGAGAAGCTGAAACTAAAGCAACAGAAATCATTCAATAATAGCTTCAACTCACAACAGTTCATGTAACTTTTGATCGTGTTGAAGAAATCTGCAGAATTATAATGTTTTAAATACTATCAACGTTAAAAGATTATATATTTTTCAAAGTTTTCTAGAACATGTATCACATAATCTATATATACTTAGATCAAAAACTTAAAGAAAAAGAAAACCCAAATTAAACTTTATCACAAATTAATAATAACTTAAAAGAACAACCACCTGGTAAAACTTCCATATCTCAGCTTCGATTATGCTTAGCTTTGCGTTTCAGCAAAAATATTGTATATGTGATGTTGCTCTACAAAAATATTAACTTTGATTATTGGCTGACACCCGTACTCACTTGTATGCTATGAACAAAATCACTTGGATACCAATTTAATATTACTCATACGACTCGTTGAACTTTTTTAAAGATTTATATTATTGCATTAAAAAGTTTTTTCTCCATTCTCTTACACTTTGCAATTTTCTTCAAATACATTCATTTGCTTTACTTGCACCGATTCATCTTTTTCTCTAAAGACATTTGTCAAATTTAGCATGCACACAGCCAGTTGCGAGAAGCAAAAAAAAAGCGAGCAAATTTTTACTCCTTCTGGCATTCGCACATGCAAATAATGGCAATTGTATGTACAGAAAAATCTTCAGTAAGAAATGTATGCGCGTATGTTTGGCGCCTAAAGTTGCTGGCGCAAGAGAAAGAAAAAGATATCCAATTTTTCATTTTAATGTGCCACAAATTTTGCGCTTCCTCACCTCATGCTGCAATTGTGGAACATTTTCAGTTTTGTCTGGTTTTTTTTTTTTTGTGAATTTTTGTTTAATACTTTAAACTGTACAAATGTGAACTGTACTGATTTTTCTAACCTTTTACACTTTTCCAACTTACAGGTCGATTCATACCTGCAGCTTAAAGGTACACAACTAGAGCGCGAGATGGCAGCTGAAATCATCTTGCACATACTTGACAAAGTTATGCAGAATGCACAGTCATTGAACAGTCAACAGGTAGGTAACGAAATCTCTATTTGAAATAGTTGCAATATGAGAAATAAAATAACTTGGATATGACAAATTAGAACAAGAAAAGTTTTCGCATTTTTTTTTTATATATATATTTAACTGTCAGTTTTCGAAATTAAAGTCTAACAGTCAAAGTCAAAATAACTTTAAAACACCTAAATAAATTTTGAAAAAATTGCGCTTTAAAATACTAACCTCAAAATATGTATAATATTAAACATTTGGCAATAAGAATATCATTACATGTAATAACTTTAAGTTAACTACATAATAATATATTTTTAAACGCATTTTGCGCAAAATTTACTGCCCAACAATGCAAAAAATGGCATACTATTCGCTTTTTAAATTGTCACATAAATTATGCAAAAACTCCTTGAAAAATATAATTTATGTTATGGTGAACGTATACACACAGACACACACGCACGCACACAAATATGTGCTCTTATACCAAACAGCAGTAATCTTTTGCAATATTCGGCAGCATCTTGAATGAAAATTTCCCTAAAGGGTTGAACAAAGTACAGCATAAGCAGCTGAACCAAGAAATCGGACGTGAAAAACCAAATATTTTCCGCTTTGGATTTATGATGCATGATGGCAGCAGCACCAGCAGCAGCAGCATGCAGTCGAAGTAAAGAAAAGGAAGTCATTCGGTTGTTTGTTTTTCAACATGAAACTGAAGTTACAAAATTTTACATGTGATGCTTAAAAAAGGATGTAAAATTAAAGGAGAAAAAAAAAACAATGCATATGCTAAGGCGCCTTCTGCTTTATGCACCGTTTGAGATGAAATGCATAAAATTTTATTACACCTGCAGGGTAATTTTCAGCTGTCAAATGCAGACAGTGGTAAATAAAAAACGGAAGGAGCTAAAGAGAGAAAAGGACATGCATAAAATATTTAATGTTCACAGAAGAAAAGGGTTTTTGTGCAACAAGCGGTTTTGCTATTTGTGGTTTCTTAAGTGTTCTTGCATTTGTTTTCTTGTGATCTTTTATGCCATGCTATATATTCTTCTCAATATGCTTTATGTGTATTATTAATGTGGTCGTTAATAAGGCGTCTTTCAGAACTTTTAAGCTGAAATTGCCAGTAACGTTTTCAAATTTCGACATTTTTTTTTTTAACTTAATTGCTTATTTAGATTTTGTTGACAAATGAAACAAAATAAGATAAATCTTCGTTTTTAACAAAAAACAAAAACCACCCTTATATTTTCTTATTTAAATTTTGATTAAAAATTGCAATCATTTTTATATGAACTTTTTGTTCATCAATCAAATCTAAAATAAAATGATTTGATAATTTCTCTTATCATTAAATGTTAATCATACGACATGTTGACAAACCAACAACTGGATTGAAATGCTTATTTCTTTGGAAAAATATCAAGATTTTCAAGAAATCAGCGCTGCAAAAACTTCTTCAGTAAATATTTTGATTTTTAATTTTATATAAAAGTAAAATTACATAAGCAAAAAAGTTCAAATGACAACGAAAACATGTTTGGATCTTCTTAATGTAAAAAAAAAAACTTAACACTTTTTTAAAGAATTTTTATTTTTCAAGTTGTGCTTTGTTTACTTAAATTTATATATTTATATAACGTTTTGAAACTTATATAAAAAAAAAGTTTTCTCATTTGATATATTTATACATAAACATAAAATAATGCGCATGGGAACCATTTCAATTCCCTTAAATGACATACCAGTAAATGTGTTGCTAGGATAATAAATTAATGCGCTCTCAAAGGATACGCAGGCTGAACAAATGCATTAACCCATTAGTGCCCATTGGCAACTTAAGTTGCCAATGATACCGTTATATTTGAATGCTCTCTGAGAACAAAATGAGAACATAACGGGATCAATGATGCTCAATATTAGGTCTCTATACAACGATTTCTGCTTATTATTCTCATTTGTATAATTTCATTGTGTTGTGGTGACGTTATAAGCGTTTAATTTTAGTGGAAATTTTTAAAACAAAATTTATTAGAAGCAGCTTGTTAAAAATGTAAGTAATAAATGTGCAGTTGCAATTATGTATGTAATTTGTGTAGTTTCTATTAGATAATTAGTGCATAGTTTTAAGAATATTACAAACTTTGTGAATTTTTTCCAAAATTTCGAGGAATAAGGCGTGGAATATTGATGGCAACTTTATGTGCCATTGGGCACGTAGGATGATATCACTACTATGCAGTTACATTATTTATTATGTTTTTAGAAGTTGTCTCGTGTTTTGTTGTAAGACTTTTATATACAAAAAAAAATATATATTTTATTAGGTCATCATTCCACCGAGGACTAACTTTTGATGAAATTCTCGAAGAACTCGAAAGATCTGAACACGATAATTACAATCCCGTCATATCAATAATTCCGCCCATCGAAAATGAAAATCAGGACACCGACGAGTCTGACGCAGAAGTTACCGGAAATTTTGAAAAATTGCCACGGAGAATTTTAAGAACTAAAACTGCAGCTGTAGAAGAAGAAGAGCACATCGATATTGACCAACCACCTAACAAAAAGCCAAAATCAGCTACATCGACGTCTGTCTGGGGAAAACCTTTGCCTAATTTTGAATTACCACCTTTTGATTCAGAGCCCACGGTTTTTGAAATCGAACTAAAAAAGGATATAAAACATCCAGCAGATGCATTTTTGTTTTATTTCTCCGAAGAAATTACTGAGAAAATAATAACGGAGACAAATAAATATGCTCAACAAAAAGGAAATCATTCATTTATTTTAGACAAAGATGCCTTCAAAACTTTTATGGGAATACTCCTATTCAGTGGTTACCATACGCTTCCTTCGCGACGAATGTACTGGAAAAACGACGACGATTGTTTCTGTCCTTTAGTTGCAAACGCAATGAGACGTAACTTTTTCGAAGAGATTCTTCGCTATTTACATTGTGCAGACAACACCCAAATTGATATAAATGACCGCATGTACAAGATTCGACCAATTTTTGAAAAGCTAAATGCGAATTTTAAAAAGCTAGGTCTCAGTGGACTACTAAGCATTGATGAGAGCATGATTCCCTATTTTGGTAAGCATGGATCGAAACAATTTATTCGTGGGAAACCAATCAGATTTGGTTTCAAACTATGGTGTATAACCGACCATAACGGGTATATGCTTCACGCTGAGCCTTACTGTGGCTCTTCAACAAATATAAATAATCTTGGTTTCGGACAAGGTGGCGACGTAGTCTTGGGCCTTGTCTCCCATTGACAACCTTTTTACTAGCGTACCTTTGCTTGAAGAACTACAAAAACGCGGTATTGGCGGAACGGGTACCTTGAGGGAAAACCGAGTATCTGAACGAATGAAACTTCCGGATAAAAAGCAATTCTCCAAAACCGAAAGAGGTTCTTATGAAACTTCTGCAACAAAAACTCTTTTGGCAGTTAGATGGTTAGATAACGCAGTTGTTACTGTTCTTACCAATTGCATTCCATTAGAGCCAATCAAGACGGTTTCAAGGTATTCCCGACAACACAAAAGCCGCATTGAGGTCAAAATTCCGTCACCAATAACATCATACAATAAATATATGGGTGGCGTAGACTTATGTGACCAATTTTTGTCAACCTACAGAACGAAAATTCGGACAAAAAAGTGGTGGTGGCCTTTCTTCGCATGGGCCGTCGATGTAAGCTGTGTGCAGGGGTGGTTGCTTTTCCGGAAATCGGGGAACAATATTTCACTTTTGGAGTTCAGAAGACAGTACGCTTTGTTTTTGCTGAAATCATATGGCATACCAAAAATTAAAACGGGACCCTCGTCCTCTACGCAAAGGAATTTGGTTGGCAGTTTTCGTTTTGACGAAAAGACCATGTTATCGAGAAGGGTGATTAAAAATACTCGAGATGCAGACAGTGTGGTAAACGTACATAATTTTTGTGTCAAAAATGCAACGCTCCCCTTCATCCAAATACGTGTTTTGCTGCATTTCACACTAAATAAATAAATAATTTGTAATAAATACATGTCTGCTCCTCAATATTTTTTTTTTTGAATATATAAATCAAAAAAGCTTAAGTTAATTTTTCTTGTCTAAGTGTTTGTCTAGTCTATGCCCAATGGCAACTTAAGTTGCCACCCAAAAACAACCCCTTCCAAAAGTTTTTTTTTTTATTTTCAAAACAAGATGTATTCCAGATCTCTTAAGGTCCATTTGTGAGAAAATTCGATTTAAAATACACATAAAATAATTACGGGCATTAATGAGTTAATTCTAAATCGATTTATTCTATTGAAATAACAATTTTAATGCCAATGTTAAGTACAGGCTTTGTTGAAAAACATCATTTACAGTAGCGCCCCATTTAAGTGGTTATGAGTCAAAGCGATCAAGGTATTAAAGCACAAAAATTTTGAATAAAGCAGTGAATAAAAATATATTATAGGAAAATATGAAAAATTTTTAATATTTTTTTAAAATTTTTTTTTAACTTTTTGAGAAAAAAAGTCACCCATAATCTCTGATAAAATCGTTATCAAGTTTTGGGAAATGGTTCATACGTATATCACCCCAATAACGTAATTTTCTCCTTGTGATGAAATTTTGGGATATTTTTCGTCTTGGAAAACCACCTGTTTTTACCCGCAAAATTTTACTTTTTACAAATTTTTTAACATGTCATTATTTACTATCAGACCACAAACTACTACTAAATAATTGACTAAAAAATATATCAAAACTTAAACTAATTACCTACTACCACATTCTCTCTTAAGCTCATAGAAGTTAACAAAGTATTAGGAATTTTTTAACCCCGTAATCTTTTGAAATGTGCAATTTCCCTAAAATCTTCTTGATCTCTTTTTATATCACACATCAACTAAAGTCACACAATCCAGGCTCGACTGTTTGTGTGAGTAACAAAAGTCAAATACCAAATTTACTACACTGTTTTTCAAAGCCAAGTTAATGCAAATGACTGTTATTTTATTGCTGCTTTAATTCATGTTCTTGTATATGTTGTTGCTAACATTTTACCCATGTTCTGTTGTATGTACAATAAAACATTAATATTAATAATAAACAAAAGCTTTTACTTCTCAACGGCAGCCAACTTCAGTGTTGTCAACACACTCTCACTCTTATTTTCGGTGCGTAGTGGTTTATTTTAAGCCTATTTATATTATTTTATATTGGCTGCTTTTGATGTCCTCAAGGACATTATTTTCTTTGTATCCTTAGTGTACGTAACTAACTTACCTATGTCTTAATTTCATATCCTTTTGAAGCTCATTTGCTAGAGAAGCACATACCAAAAGAAAAAAAAATAAAACATAAATAAGGTTTGGTCATAAATTTAACTGGGTCTTTTAAGGTAGAAATAACAATAAACTACGACAACAGCAACAACAACTACAACAGCAATAGCAGTAAAGTAATATGAGTCTAGCAGAATTTCGTATATATAACGATATTTAATATAACGCTAGAGGCCTGCAAGAATGTTTTGTGTGTCGGCAGTTATCGTATCTTGATAATATTTATAAAAAATAAGAGATTTTATTTGTTTTAATCGACTAACTATTTATTGCAATTGAACATTAATAAATTGAATATTCTGTAATTTTTAAAGACCGATATTCATGTAAGTTTTTTTTTTAAATCGATCATAAAGAAGCAGCAGATGAATTAATTTAGCTTAATTTAGGTAACATTCACACCTGCTCAAAATAATAGGTACACTTTTGAGTTCTTAGTCTCTATTACAAAAATATTTGGGCAACTTAGAGGAAAAATCGTAGTAGCATCGTGAAGTACACAATTTGGAAGCACTATATTCAGTAAAAAAATTCATGTGATTCCCTTAAATTTCGAGAGTTTCTACTTACTGTGCATAGTTAGAATATTTGCCTGCTCAAAATAATAGGTACACCTGCACGTTGATTCAAATTTTTGTTTAAAATTTTTTGTTTTTAATTCTTTTTTGAGCTTTCCTTAGAAGATCATTATGTTTTTTTTAATTAAACTTTAAAATGCAGTGAATTGACAGCAAAGATTTTAGTTCAGATGGGTCGTAAGTTACATAGCTCTGCTGAGGATTCGAGACTGACTTTAAACTTGAAATAAAGGAAGGAACTCTCTTCAATGCATTGGCGGGTTGCTGAATGGTTCTCACACGAATTGTCTCTCACTACGAATTATGGGGTACCAATTTTTTTTTTATGATGTAAATCATGAAAGATATACATATACATATTTAGATATTTTAACAAATCAAAACAAAACAGAACTTCAATTTTCAAAATCGGATCCAACAATCCGCAGATGAACTGTCCGCCATTTGAAAAAATTTCATTTCGAGAAAAATGCGTTTAAAGTTTAAAGTATGCGCTACATCGTTATTTTTTTGGGCTTGGAGTTTTTAGAAACTTTTCTATAACCAGTCATCATTTCTCAAAATTCTTTTGGGAGATGATTTTTAAAAGAATAACGAAGCAAATAAAATAAATAAAAAATAAATTGAATTTTTGAAAATTCTAAAGTTCTTTAGTGCCTTAAAACAGAAATAAATATTTACAGCTTGCGTCTAGCTTAAGATTAGCATAGCTTCAAAATATTTTGCTTCTGCTTTAGAAGCGTTTATACAGCCAAAATAGATGTTGAGAAATAACACAACTTCGTTGTTATTTTCTTTAGCTATGAACTATACCTTAACGAAAAGATTACAGCTTAACAAAAGCAACTGTATTAAGCGTTTTGGTTTGGCATTTATAGCTAAAAGAAATCAAAGAGCATAGCATAGATTCATGGTTCTTATTAAATCGCATTTAAAGTTAATTTACAGTAAAAGCAATGGCTATATATTATAGCTTTTATTTTGCATGCATACTTTAAATTATAGCTAAAAAAAATCCACACACTTTTATTTTCTCTATACTGATGCACACTATCATGAACGCTAGCTCGTTATGCTAGCTCTTGGCTGTAAATCAGCTTTTTAAATCAAAAATTTTGCTGAAAAATACCAATGTAGTATAAGTTATTTTTCTGCAATTTATTAGCTATTTTATGAAATATTTTACCAAACTCCAAAAAAAAAAGCTGCAGCGCTCTCGCTGTTAAGCTCATATTTTTTGGTTAAATTTTAGCTATTGATGCTTCCATGCAATTCACTTACAGAACTCTGAAGACGCCGTTACATGATTGTTGTCTAAACGTTATTCGAATAAAGAAATTTATTCTTCTTCTATTATACTTCTAAAACATTTTAATAACTAAATTATTGTACCTATTGTAAAAAAGAAACAATTTGTGGCATAGCAATGGGGCTATTTTATTTCATTTTTCGTTCTGTGAAGATATATGAAATGCTAAATTCTGATTTCCATAAGCGCTTTGTAAGCTATATTCCTGATCAATTCCTAGTAGCAAGAAAAGCAATGCAGCAATGATTTTTACTAGAAATGCGCTGTATTAGCCAAAAACTTGGAAAGCGTGCTACCTGGTAAGTCACCTCTTACTTAGTTCCATTTGATAATAGTTAGTCAATATTATGAATAAGTCTAAGCTTCGTAGAAATGCGCCATATCCACTTTTCAAAGATCTACGGTGATGCTTTTCAGTGTCTTTGTATCAGAGTACATTGAATTGCTTTGGATGATGCTGTACCCAAAACTTGATCACTAAAGGCCATTAACATTTTTTGTCAAAACTACGTCAATATCATCGAATGATCGGTTTTTTTAAATTCTTTATATTAATTTCGAATTCTCAAAATAGTTTCGATTAAATCTTTACAAAAATATGGTTTTTCGATGTAACGAGAAAATAAACGATTGTCTCAATTTTTATAAATTTTAGTTAGAGAGACGTGATATGTCCCATAAGAAGTACAGTTTGTTATATATTCGGAAACTTTATAGCAATTTTGACAAAATATGGATTGGTTATTATGATCTCAATTATTTTTTGTTTTGTTAAAAGGGGCGTGTACTGGGTCAGTTAGCGCGATACTTAGCTAATAATTTGTCGGGAGTCTCACATACTAGTAAGTTAATCTGAAAAGAATCTTGCACTTAATGAAATATTAGACTAAGTCTTCAACTTTGTTGCTTAACTATTCTTTACATTTACTAGTTTTGTTTACAAAGTTTATTTCATAAGGCACTTTTTGCTATACTTTTAGTATCAACAGTTTTTTCTCAATAAATAATAAATAGTTAAACTTATGGCTTCAATTAAAATTTTTTAATGCTAGAATTTCTTAAAAGTAACTTTTTTCATGAATTTCAAAAAAATGTATGCTTCTTCATACAATAGAGCAATAAATAATACAAAAAAATATATAAGACAAAAGACATGAAACAGTCACCTACTTGAGATGTTCATTTTCAACGTGAATCAAAGAAATCTTAACAAACTTTTGCAATTTCCGGCATTTTGAGCGTAGACAAAACTCTATTCTTAACACTTAATATTAATGTTCTTAACACTTTTCTTACTGTCAATAAAAGTACACAAGCCACGCCACACCTTCTACTTCAACTTTTCTACTTCTGTTACGAAACAAAAATAAAATTAAAGCAAAACAAATAAAACATAAAACTTAAGAAAACCACATAAAACCAACAATAAAGCAAAGTTTTCGCATAACAAAATTTCGCAGTTTTTGAGAAATATCCAAACAAAAATCAAAACCAACATCTTTGTTAACTTTAGAGTCGTTCACTTCAATATGAAAAGACTGTGCCACTCATAAAACCTGAGCATTCTTATGAATTCTACTTGAGGCTTGCGCTTTCAAAAAGTCATAAAAAGCTCTATGGTAACAACTATCAACTAAAGTGCCATTTTCACTTACTGCGTACGCATTTATAATGAACTACAAGTGAATTTTGCTACAATGCAGTAAAATTTTAAGTTGAAAAGAAAAAAACGCAAAATATGTAACTACACAACACAATTTCAGCTGCAGCGTAGAAAACGCTATTTTGAAATGTTACTTTTCGTTAAACATTAAGATACTTATAATTAGCAACAACCTAGTGAGTGTTGTGGAAATTGTTGTGTAAGCCAGTAAAGAGCTTGATGTTGTTAATTAGAAATGGCAGGGGAATGTAATATAATATAAAATATCAACGATATTTCTTTAAAAATATGTCTAAATCAACTTACAAAGGTGTTCCAAGAAATCAATCGTGATGATTTCTTTGAATGATGCCTTATAATGTGTGATTTTTTAAGCGCTTGGTTTTTAAAATTGCAAAAATAACTAAAAATTTACAACAATGAATAAAATACTTACTTAAAACAATACATCAATTTCTGCCATCTATGCTAAAAATAAATAAAAAAAAAGTATTTAGTGTAAATATTTCCCGCGGCTATGTCCGAGGTAGTCCATCTCTAAGCTTCAATTTTGGCATATTATTTACAGCATTTCGGCCGGTATCTCAACAATGATGTCTTTCAGGGCTGCAATTATGGCTGGCTTGTCCTTGTACATAAGAGGTAAAGTAGTAGCTTCAAAAAAAGTAGTCAAAATGGGTCAAATTGCATGATCTTGGCAGCCAATCGAATGCTTCAAAACGATAGATTAATTGCTCACCAAACTCGCCTCTCAATAGGTTCATAGTGTCATGATTTGATTGTTATTCTATTTATAATAAAATGGCAAGTTTTATTGAGCATTTTTGACGTAAGCACATCACATGTTACAAATCACGTACAAAATATCAAAAAATTTTAACTGAAAAAACAAATACCAAAAAAATCATCCGTTGTAATCATTAAAAGCTTAACACATTTTATCTTATCATGTTAATCACTTAAATAATTTGTATATTTTTCCTCTAAGTTCTGAAAACAACTTTACATTGACATTCCAATACATTTTAGCAAAACATTAGTTAATGACTGTTCAACATAATTCTTAAAAATTCTGAACTGAGTATACAACTTCTGTTGAAAAAAAAAAGAAAACTTTATACGTACCATTTTGCTATTTTTTTTTTTTTTTTCTTTATGTGATGTTCTATCAAACCAGAAATCAAATTTGCCACACATCGACGAGTACTTTACATATTTGCAAATGGTTTTTATTCCATTTTTGCTATACTAAATAAAAAATATATTGAGACGTTTGTAAATACATCATATGAGCAAGAAAATTTCTATGACTGCAAACTTGCTCCTGGTTGAGCTGCTTCAACTGAGATTGAATATAAAAAAAAGTTTTTCAATTGAAATTGTTTGTGATTAGTTACAAATTTTTGAAGATTTTGTAACATTTTTTTTCTCTTTTCCTCCCTCGTTTTACATTGATACTCATCATGTAAAAAGTTTTTCACTTGGAGGAAATTGAATTTTTTCTACATTTGCTACAACAACGTAAGCACAAATAACCAGTTGATAAGTAAAAGTCATGTTTACCAGATCGAGTTGTCAAATCGCACAGTTTTTCATCATGCAATGGATGAAATTTTATTTTTAAATGTTTGTGGATTTTACTGCAGGCAAAAGAATCTTTCGCTTTGTACTTTTAATGTGATATTCTTTCAAGAAACATTAATTAGTATAAGTCTTTTGGATAATTAGTTAGAAAAAAATCATCTATATTTTTAGTAATTTGAAAAAAAAAAAAAAAATAATTTCAAGCGAAAAGAATTTTTAGTCACCTTCATTTCCCGCAAATTGGATCAAGAACGTATTTCATTGTTATCGTTCCCAAACATGAAAATTCTGATAACTTAAAACGCTATCGTTACCCCTATCTCAATCGCGTTTTAAGAATTCAATCTATCTTCATACTAAACTTCATTCAAATTGGTCCTTTGGTAAAGCTGTGAAAACGAAGTAATAAACAGGGTATACAATGGGCCTAATTGTGGCTTAAGTTATGATGAAAATTGTCATCTCCCATAATAACCTAACCTAACCTAACCTTACCTAACCTAACCTAACCTAACCTAACCTAACCTAACCTAACCTAACCTAGCCTAACCTAACCTAACCTAACCTAACCTAACCTAACCTAACCTAACCTAACCTAACCTAACCTAACCTAACCTAACCTAACCTAACCTAACCTAACCTAACCTAACCTAACCTAACCTAACCTAACCTAAAGCAGTAAAAACATATTTTCCTTCTACGGCCGAGACAACATCTATTTTAATAAAAACAAAATACCTTCCCTCAGCCTGTCTGCATATGAAATTTCATCAAAATCGGTCTATTAGTTCAGTAGCGAAAATGTATTCCTTTATTTGGGGTATGGCACTGCTTACTTAAAAACAAATTTTATCAAAATTGTTTCATTAGCTTAGCAGCGAAAACGTATCTTCATGTTAAGAGCGTGGCACTACTTTCTAAAAAAACTTTTCTCAGGGAGCAATACATCTCGATACCAAATTTCATCAAAATCGTCGTAGTGGCACAGCTGTGGTAGCAATTTTTTCCCATTAGGCGCGATGCTATGTCCACTAAAGAACAAAGGGTTCTTAATACCCTTTCCTAGGATTCAATCATTCTGCATACCAAATTTCATAAAAATCATTTCATTTGTTTAGCTGTGAAAAAATATTTTCTGGTAAGGGGTGTGACACCCCCCTTTAAAAACAAATATTTTTCCTGAGGGGTCAAATTATCTTGTTAGCTTAGCAATGTAAACAGTACCGAATTTCATCAAAATCGTTGTAGCTGCTCAGACGTGACCGCGACTTTTTTCCCATTAGTGGCGCTGCCACGCCCATTAAAAGTACAAAAAGTTTTTCATCCCTTTTCGTAGGGTTCAATATATTATATCAAATTTCATCAACATCAGTTAATCTGTTAAAACATATTTTTTGATAAAGGGTGTGGCAACGGCCTTCAAAACAAATATATTTTCTGAGGGTTGAATTCATCAAAATCAGTTCATAAGCTAAGCAATGAAAACATATTCCTATGTTGTCGATAGCAAATTTCATCAACCGTGACGACGTTCTTTCCCATTGGGGCCCATTTGAAGAACAAAATTTCTCAAATTTTCGGAAAACTTTATACCGAATAGAATGAAATCTCTTTTAGCTTTTTATCATCTGCGACCATATTTTCTTTCATAAATTTTTTGCGAAATTCCAAAACCTTAATTCGGGTCACATTTATTTATTTTTTTAGAGAACATTTTGGCATTACTCATCGTTTTAAGAAAACATTTTCTGGACAATGCTCTTTTTTTGTTTCCTGCGTTTTTTTTTTTTGTATTTGAAGTTGAATTTTCCTTAAGTTGTAAGGCGATTTTCAATTCGATACTAAAAAGAAAATCGAATTGAAATAAGAAGAAGAATTAAAAGAAATAGAAAAAAGGCAGTTTTCTTTTAGTTCGTGGAATAGTTCCTACTTATTTTTTGAGCAGTTTTAATACCTCAAAATAAACTAACAAATTGCTCAAAAAATAAAACGTAATTTCACGCAGAACTATTGAAAAATCGATATCATCGTTATGCATATGCCATAATTCAACTTAAGCCGTTTTTTTCATTTTGTACACAAAACTGATTCCTAAGTTTTGTGGATGACTTTGCGTATAAGTCACAGTTTCAATAATCAGCAAACAGAAATATATTGCATATAACAACATTTCACTATCTTTCATTTAATAATGAATTTTAATATCAATGCAAAAGTTGAGGTAAAAACTTTCGTTTACTGCTGCTGTTGCTGCCAACTAATTATTTATTTATAATAACTTGTTATTATCTGAAATTTTTGCAAAATTTTTCTATGGTTTTTCTGCTTGCAGCAAATTAAAAAGTTGCAACTTTTAACACAATCAGCAGCACTGAACCGTGAAACAATTGCAGCATCACAATTAGCAACATCAACTGCAACAGCATCGGCAGCAGCAGCTGCAGCTGCCGCCGCATCATCATCATCATCATCTGCATCAGCAGTGGCAACATCCGCTAGCGCTGCAGTTAATATTTTAATTGCATCAGCTGCAGACACATCAACAGCATTAACTTCATCGTCATCGTCATCGTCAACATCTACTGCAGCTATTGGCGGAAGTAAACATCAAAGTGCCACAGCAACTGTGGACAACAGCAATGGATCTGGTGCAGCAGCAACAGCAGCTGGTGGTGTACTCACTGTCGATGAAGATTCATTGTCCTTGGATCGACTTAATTCGTTGCGCATCTACATGACTTCCGTGAAGACTTTGCCATTTAATTTGCGTATCTATGGGTAAGTTACAAAGTTGGCTTTAAATGAAAGAGACGTTATGGCTAGCTAGAAAGAGTAAAGAACAATAAAATGCTAATAACTTGAGTGTGGGCGCGTCAAATAGATGGAGGTTAAATTATATTGACAAAGAGCATATAAATTAATTTTGGCTTTAAGTTTTAGCAAAGTTATTTGCCGAAAACTAAGACATGGTATTAAATTCTATGATTTTTAATTTGTCAAAGTATTTGCATTAAATTTATTTAAAGGAAAAAAGAAAATGACGCATACTAAAGTTTAGTATAGTTTATTGAACTTTGTTGGTATTTATATAAAAGCAGATCTTTTTCTGATATGATAGCACACGCTGCAGAGAAAAAATGCCTTGATACATCGCTCTAACTTGAAACAACATAGTTTTTAATGGCACTACACTAAAAACTTTCGGTCAAAACTTTTGCCGCACATCATGCATCTGTCTAACTTAATAGTTTTTATATAATTCGTATTGTTTTAAGAACGACCACATGCCAATATTTATTATTTTCAGCCTATACATCTAAGTTGCAGAAAACTTTTCACATAGAAACTCAAATCATCCCAACTAATTATCATACTTACTTAAAGTATCTACTAATTTGGCAATTAATTGGCTTAAACACTTTATTGACCTATAAATTCTCTTATACATTTACATTTAGCTTTAAAACGTCATTAAATTATTTTTCTTTATAAAATTATATGCAATAAACTCTTAATTAGAGTCATTAAAATAAATATAAAATAAATTTTATGATGGTCATAAATAATGAAAAAAATTAAACGTACCGCTCCTACCCCATTATATAGCGCAAAGTTGTGGCCAAGCAAAATAAAAACAAATTAAAAAGTTGAACACATTGGAATTTATAAAAAATTTTAAGAAAAATATTAAGAAAAAAAAAACCAAAAAGGAAATTGTAAAAGAAAATTGATTAAGTCACAACTTTATTTATCCAACTGAGCGTTAAGAAATTACAAAGTACTTTTCTTATATGCTACGAGCAGTGGTGTTTTTAATTTTTTTTTTTTTTTTGTCAAACTTGATCCTCATAAGAACATGAATTTTGAATTCATTAACACTAACCCTTTAGCAATACTGCGTAAAGCCCCCTGTAAAATTAAAGTAACTTTTTCTGAAAAAAATTTAAATAGACTAAGATGTAATGCTTACACTTTGACATATAAGTTATATAAAAAAAGAATTAAATATATGTGGAAAAAATTTTAAAAACTAATTACTTGTGGGGAAAGGTTTTCTTAAGACTTTATGAAAAAACTCTCTGTTGTTTGCCCGTATTTAATTTTTCTTGAAAATTGTTTTAAAATACTTAATAGGGGGAAATTCATGCCTTTGAATTCCACATATAGTATACCTACCTAAACTGTGTACCAAGCAGCATATACTTAAATCATAATTTAATTAAATATGTTGAGAATTACAAAATATTCATGTAAAAATAAAAATAAATCAAATGTGAATATGATCACCAAATATTTATTTCACCCAACCAAATATAGAATTGACCCAAGAAGATCTTTTCAACCAACACAAATATCATTAAAAACAACACTTTAGCTTCCATACCTACCAATACTTAGCAATAATAAATAAATATTTTTAAAACTAATCAACTAAGTACATTAATTTGAAGAGGATATGCTATTTTCTCAGGGCAGATTTTGCTACAGTATTACATAAGATCTTATGTTTATATTTATAAGAATTGAAAAAAAAGGTCAACGAAATAAAATAAGTTAAAAACAAATACACTCATAAGCGTGCAGAAATAGATCTTTTGTTAGAGTTCGCTGTAAGCATATGTCCACTAAATACGTGAGATGTTTTTTTTTTTCTATTTGAAAATTTGGACTCCACTTCACTTTGGTGAGATTTTGTGAGATCTAAGGAGATCAATCCCCCCTTTCTTTTACGTGAGACTTGCTCTTGATTTTTAAATAATTCAATTTATTTGATATGTTCATATATTGCGCTTCATATAATCAAATACCTATGCATTAATATTGCTGGCTTCTATCCACTCTGCATGCAACGTTTAGCAATGTTTCATTTGAAATATTTCCAACGAAACGTTATGGAAATATTTTTTATATATTTAAATAAAATTTTTCACATGCAATCATTCTGAAATGTTTCTGAAAGGTTCCAGATTCAAAGTTTCTTAAGACTATCAAGTGAAATTTTCTGGCACATTATATACAAAATCTTTCATTTTCATATAATCATACTGAAAGGTTCCTGATATAATGTTTGCTTAATTTTGTAAATAAAATTTAAATAATATTTTAGGATTTTTCACTTAATGCCATGTTGATTATAGTTTATTTTCAATTATATGTTATGAAACGTTAATAAAAAAACTCCTGCTCATTAAGTATCAACGCAAGTGATGTCATTTTCGGTACATTTTTAGTTTTTTCAGTACACTTACGTCGTGACAAATGTTCGCCAGTATGTTCGAAAAGTTTTTAGTACTTACATTCGGTACACTTGGCCCATTTTGAGTACACTCGGTGCATTTTCACTATATATCGACTATTTCCAAAATTTATAAGTATAAAATTTTTAACTTTACTGCAAACTATGCCTGGAGTAAGCTTTGCTGAGCTATTTTTTTTTTGTAAAAAAGTTAAAATTTTGCTGAATTTTAGTAATTTTATGTAATTTTTTTATGTTTATTACATTCAGTACATATCAAGTCCCCATTCAGAACATTTCCATAAAACCCAAATCCCATCATTGGTATCAACGCAACTGATGATGTGGGCAAAATTAACAGATATGTAATTTAAAATCTCGATGACGTAAAAAGCTCGATGACGTTAAAAGTTCGATGTCACAATAAAACATGTTTTTTTTATTTCCTAAGTCTTACAAGATTTCTGTTACGTTTCAGAAACATTTCAAATTAAATCAAAAGACCGACATTGGCACATTTTAAAAATATTCTGAAATGGAAATGAAAGATTACTGAAACGTAACTGAAACTTTGTACGAAAGATTTATTAAAGATTAACAAAACATTATTTGCTTCTTCTATTGTATTGATTGGACACATGGCATTCACGCCTTTTGGTAGTTTAGGAAGTCATTTGTTATATGAATGTATTTACATTCTCCTCATGCAGACACTCCAGCCTATACTTCATGGTAAACAGCACAACAGCTTTTACAATAAGTATGTTCAGCGGCATGTCGACAAGGCGAAACAAAGGTGACATAAAGGATTAATTTAGTGATAAAAAATGTTATCTGTAATAATAATTTATATTCTCTAAATTAAAAAGTTGACATGAGATTTTCATGAACTCCACGTCCCATTTGGTGAGATTTGGCAAATTTTTGTCAGACTCTATTTCCCGCCATTTCATCAAGCTCGTGTTGAACATATTATGAGGTGTAAGCCCTGAGCCACAGCGGAAGGTTGCCCACTTACCCTAACTTTTATTTAGAAGTACTACAGTAAGCAAAGTAAGACAATAATTTCTTACCAATATCTTTGTATGGGGCCATCATTCAGGACTTACATCCTTTCGTCTTTGCTGCTTACAGTAAATCTACATAAAAATTAGTATGACTTATACATTTCATTGCATTGTATACTGTGCAATTTATACGGCATACCGTGTATCGTGTAAATAGACACTATCACACTATTTCAAAAGTTTTCAAAAAGATTTATTCTTTGATTTTAAATCCGCCACTGACTTTGTTCATTAAGTAAAAAAATTGTAGTAGTAGAAAAAGTTGCACAAGCAGCGGAGTACACTACTTTTTTTTGCAATAACTTAAGATATAAAAAGTAGCTAAAAAAACAAATTTTTTTTTCTTTTCTCAAAGCAAAAATAGGTACCTACATTTTAACAAATTAACTAAAAGTTTGCCGTTGAAAAGTTAAAAACAAAAAAAAATCGCTCATCATAAAATAAGATGCATAGCAGAAAAATAAGTGGCCATATCAAAAAATAGTAAAAAATGGGTATCCATCATTAAGAAAACTTTGCGTTGAAAAGCGAAAGTAAAACATTTTTTTTTTTTCTCTTATGCAAAGAAAACTTTTAAATATAATATGGTCAGTGCAAAATATTCGCAGAAAAATTCTAAAACAAATTAGTGGCGTAGTGGAAAACAAAGTTGAGGTTTTGCGTTTTGAAGTAAAAACTTGAAAAATATATTTTTTTGTATTTCATCTAACAATTTCTACTGCTCTTTTCTCTCATCTATAGCGATGATTTGTTTTCGGATCAACTTTATATGGACATAGGACTCACAAGTCACTTACACAACATTATGGCTAATACAACGATTTTTGCATCTGTGATATCGTATAAAAATTTAAAAAGTTTTTTACCAAAAACTTATTATACGCGTGGCAGGTGAGTTCATTAACTTAGTAAGGCTGAGTTCGATTTTTTCAGAGATTTTTTGTTTTTTTTTTTTTTCTTATGGTTTGCGATTTTCATTTATTTTCGGTTCTATGTGTCAACAAAGTTTTTGTGAATTTTTTTCTTTCCTTAGGTTGCTCGTAGTTGCTAAATTTTTATTTTTTTTTTTGTAGCTTTTCAACTAAATTACATTAGTTTTCTAATTTAGTTTGACATTGAGTTTTCATTAAAACTTTTTTGATTTTTAAAGATTTTTTTTTTTTTTCAGCAAAAAATGTTAAAGTTCCTTTTATGTGCGCATTACAATAAAACAATATGTTTTGCGTGGAATTATTTTCTTATAAAGATTTTTTTAATTTTTTGTCATGATACTTAATTTTATTCCCATAATATTCTTTTAAGCATTCATACATACAAAAAAAATGGGTTCGGCTGACGAGGCTATTGCAGATATATCTAAAATCTTAAATTCTGCTTAAGGTTTTGAATACAAATTTTAATTTAAATTTTAAATTTATGAAAGAGCTTAACTTGTAAAAAAAAAAATCCGATAAAATTTCTCATTTGTATACCATATTTTGGATTTATGAGCAAACTGCGCAATATTTTAATGCCATATGAAAAAATATTTACAAAATATTCTGACATAAAAGTGCACTGCTGTAACAACGCACTTAAGCACACAAATACAAATATACTGGTACAAATTAAAATTAGCATGCGTTAAATCCCTCTAGAAAATCAGCTTAAAACTTTGCCGGAGCTTCGTATTCGCAAGTATTTTATATAATACGCATATGATTTTATATACCATACAATCTAACCATACATACATACATACACATGCAAATCCGCGCAATAGTCATCCATTGACACAAATCCTTACATTTATATCTTTTGAGTCCTATATCACATGTTTGCATTTACAAAAATGTCCTGTCGATTTGCCGCTTTAATGTCATTTTAATTAAATAACTTACGTCATCAAATTTTTTCCGTGTTGTGCAAATATCTACATTTGTTAGGGTGGATCTAATTTATTTGAAAATGCTTACTATATACGCTCATTTGTTTCCTAAGGCACACATACAATAATTTATAATATCCATATAATTACTTTAATAATTTACCAACGTTAGACATTAAACTGTCTCAGTTTCCTTACTCAAGAAGATTAGCAGATCAATGTTTTTCTACCTTAAATAATACTTATCGTCTATAGCTTACATTTTATAAATTTGAAGCTCATGCGAAATTTTTATATCAAAAGCATTTTTTACAATAGAATCTTATTGCATGAGATTTTTGTTTCATGTGATAGAAATCACAGCACTAAGCTATGGAAATGAAAACTACGTAAGATAAGATCTCTTGAGATTTCCGTAAAAGATTTAAAAATTTAAATCTTCATTTTTTATTTTTTTGAAATTTTGTATTGAAAAATTTTTATCATATGCTACTTTTTTTCAAAAAAATATCTCACATAAATATTTCATGCTATAAACTTTTGTCCCATGCTGCTTTTGTTCAAAAATTCACAACTATCGAAATGAATATTTTTTTGAATCTCTAAGACTTTTATCACATGCAACTGATAATCCAAATAAAATTTAACTCACACGGTTTTCATTTTATAAGTCTTAACCCAATTCAGCTTACTTTTTTTAACCCATATAATACCAAAATATTCAGCATACTTTTTTTTAAACCAATATAGTACCAAAATATTCAGCATACTTTTTTTTAAAAAAAATTGTAATGAGGTGGTAAATTGAGTGGAAAAAATGGCGGAAAATAAATTTGAGGTCGATCGGAAAAAATGCTTAGACCAAATTTTTTTTTTAATTTTTCAGCGTTTGACCTAATCGGAAAATGATATTACTTCAAGATTTTGAATTTTTTAGCGCTTGAGCTTCTCAAACAATTTGACAACTTTAAAAATAAAAATTTCTAAATAGTTACCCTTGGAAGTGGCCATTGAGTCGTATGCGCATCACCAAAATTGAGTGCTATAATAGCTCACCTAAACAATCTGGATATATAATCTTTATAGTGGAAAATAATATTAGTCCTTTTGAATATATTCTGTGTAGGATTTGTCCACATTTGATCAATTTTAATATTTTTGATTAATTTTCAAAAAAATGTCCAAAACAATTGTTTTTTTAAAACTTCCTTTTAATCCTAAAAAGTGAGTGTGGCACGAGAAAGAAAATTTTTTGATTAAGCTTTAATAAAAAAAATTTAAACCTTCGAATTTTTTGTTATTTTACAATGAAAAAAATGTCTAAACATGAGCAATTTTCGTGATTTGTTAACGAATGAATGTCATGAGAAATTCTTACCTCAAAATTTTTTTTCCTAATAAATCGTGTCTCATGAGACTTAGATCACATTCCAAAAATTTCACATAAAAATACTCACAATATATTGAGTAACATATTTTTGAATCTTAAGCTAAAAAGTTTTCTATCATGATACTTTTATTCAAAAAAATTTTCATCAAATACAGCTTTGATCCAAAAATGTATGTAATAAGAAGTTTGGATCTCAATGAACTTATTCTTTGAGATTGTTCTTCTGGCTTGAGATTTTGATTTCATGCTATAAAATTCTTGGTATAACATTAGACTAACATGGAAGTTTAATCAAATGTTTTAACTTTAATGTGCACAATATAATGCTAATAATAACAATATCACTAATCTGAGAAATTCTATATTATGTTATATTTTTGTTTAAAAAATATATTTGGCAAATAGTTATTATACTGTAGATTTTAATACCATGCAAAATTTTCATCTTAAATACAATCCATCTCATCGAGCCAAAAGCTTTTTAGGTCCTAAAAACTGAAATATATAAGAGATTTCCATGATTTTTGCTTTTTGTTTTATGAAATTTTCACACTCCAAGAATGTCACATAAAAACTTACAATAAAATGAGTATCATATTTCTGAATCTTCAGTTAAAAAGTTTTCTATCATGATAATTTTATTCAAAAAATATTCATCAAATATGAAAAGTTTGTATCTGAATAAATTTGTTCTGAGTGGCTTGAGATTTTTATTTGATGCTATAAAATGCTTTGTAAAACATAAAACTAACACGAATGTTCCATCAAAATGTCTTAACTTTAATGTACACAATGTAATGATAATAATGACAATATTATTAATCTGAGAAATTCAATGCGAGTTATTTCTGTTCAAAATATATGTTTGGAAAATGGTTATTACTCTGCAGATTTTAATACCATGCAAAGTTTTATTCTTAAAAGCAATAACTAATCGAGTTGCGCAAAAACTTTTTAGGTTTTAAAAATTGAAATATATCAGAGTTTTCGATGATTTTTGGTTTTGATTTTATAAAGTTATCAG
Organism: Tricholauxania praeusta; assembly: GCA_949775025.1. Lineage (NCBI taxonomy): Eukaryota > Metazoa > Arthropoda > Insecta > Diptera > Lauxaniidae > Tricholauxania > Tricholauxania praeusta. The sequence continues at coordinate 120,637,584 of OX459030.1, read as the reverse complement.
CTTATAATGCAATAATTTCATGAGATTTTTCACTGACTTTATCTATCGATCTTATTGCCATTATATTACTCTCTATTTCAACCTCTGCTTATATGTTTAATTGAAACATATCACTAAAATTGATTATTGTTTACTAATGGTATTATATTTTATACTATACTTGACTTGCCACTCCTAGTTTTTTTAACAAATTGTATACATATTAGGAAACAAAAACTTACTATGCAATGACACAAATACTTCACTTCCTTCTTTTAATTTAGTAGGTGTAAAAATTAAATATATACGAAATTTTTCTACGAATTTTCTACACAATAAACATCCACCTTTATTTATTTTTCATACTTGATTTTTTTTTTCATATTATCGCTTTGTGTATGTGTAACATTGGTTTTTTCTTGTAATATTCAAATATTAATTCTATGATATAATCTGACCATTGTCTTTCTGTTTTTCACATCAACAACAATAGTGATGCCAAGGATACCGATTACGTATTGGCATCACGCATTATACAAACCTGGCTATTTCAATCGAATCGCTCCAATGATAATTTCCGTGAACCATTGGATTTACCATTTGAAGCCGGTCACGTGGAGATCATTTTTCAACATGAGAGCGCTCCAAAGTACAGTGATTGGCTGCCAGTATGTGGGTGAGTTTGATTTTAATGTGCTCATGCACATGTGCATACATTGGGATGTTTTTGTTTTTTTTTTTACCTGAAATTTTTATAATAATTCTATATTTAAAAAGATGCTTTAACTCCGAAGAAAATATCTGAATCAAGAATCTTGAGCGCAGTTATTTTACTCTCTTAAGAATCTCTATTTTTTAAGGAAAAACATTTCATTTTTTTTACAGTCACGACTACAAAGCGTCATTTGAGTCAACATGGCGTTCAGACTTGTGCATTACAAAAAATCTAATGGAGAATATAACACGCTGTATATGCCCGCTGTCTGGGACCTATGTTGTCATGTTAACAAAGCGCAATTTTAATGTAAGTACAATTGTTAAATGCTAGTTACTGGTGCATTATTAATTTTTTTAATACAAAATACAAAAAAATCAAAAATAAAAAGTGTTTTTTTCTCTCATGCAATTCCACAGAGAATAACAAACAAATGCAACAAGCAAATCCTGTAAACATTGAAAATGTCGCAAAAGAATACTTTTGAAGCTTTAGAAGTTTAAAGTTTTGCTTTAATAAGCATTAACAATGACAGAAAAAGAGAGAAAAGAAAGTAAAACAAAGTGCAAAAATAAGTACCAGTAAAAACCCTTGCAAACAAACTATGGGGGATTTTTGTGTGTTACAAGGAGTTTGTTTTAACTTTTTTGTGCTACTTCTAGGTCATGGAAAAAATAAAGGACATTTAAAGCTGACAAAAAGTTTGGTTTTAGTTTGTTTGTTTTATTCTTTGCAAAAGAAAAAATAAAAATAAAAACGACAAAAATAGTAGTAGTAGTACAAAATATAGTACGTTCAAAATGTACAACTAAAAAAAGTACAAAAAAATGGCACAAAATTTAACTTTTTTAGTAAAAGCAGCCGTTGCATTCTTTGGGTGGTTTGTGGTGTAACGCAATACAACACTACCAATTCGAGGTCAGACAGTGAAGTGCAATTAAAATTTTCTTACACATCAAGTACCTAAAGCTTTTCCTTAGTTTCTTGAAATTTTTACACAGAAAAAAAAATTTTGTGCTTCGGTTTTTTAAGATGTAAGAGCTTTACGTCACGAAATTCAATGATGAACTTCGCTGGTTCATAAAAACGACTGCGATAGTTCTTTAGCTTTGAAAATCACTTCGCAAAAAGTGCGCATTATTAATTTGAATCTATCATCAAAAATTCTAGGGAGTTCACTTTTATTTTCTTTTACTTTGAAAGGCTTATATTTTAAACAACATAATAAAACTGATTAATCACCAATTTATAGTTGAAGTTCTCCCAAGGAATAAACTTGTTGTGGCTTAGTGTTTTAAATGCTACCAAGAATTGTAACTGTAATATCAAATATTGCAGTCGAAGTCGCACATCCCAACATTATGAACAAATACTTCACATTTTCAATGAATGAAAATTTTCACATTTTGATGAGAACCTTGCAATTTTTATCTCTAAATTCATGTTTTTTTTTGCAATGTGATACTCATTTCACGATATTTTTATCTCATGTGAGTTTTATATCGTGTTAGTTTTATCTCACGAGAGTCTAATATCACAATAGTTTTTTTTACGAAAAATTAAATTACTAAATTTGTTGCACATCCAACATTACGAACGAATGCATTACATTTTTTATAATTGAAGAGTTAAAAATTTTTAGGAGAATCTTACGAACTGTGTCTCGAAAGTTATGTTTTTTATGTAATGTGATCTCATACGGTTTTTCTATCATGATATTTTTGCTCATGAAATTTGCTTTGAAGTCTCAAACTTTCACTTTTATATTGTGAACTAATATGTTGTTTCTAAATTTTTATTTTGAATATTTTAATGCTGCTATTTATACCCCATGTGATTTCATTCCATTAAATTTTAGTCACATGCAATTTCTAACGCAATATATTTTCAGTTCATGTTATTTTTATTTAATGTGATTTCGAGTGGTTATTTCATTGGTCCTGTATGATATCGTGGATGAACGCAAGTGAATTTTATATCTCAAGATATATCTCATGATATTCATCACATTTATTTTCCATCACCTGTGATTTTTTATAGCATGGGATTTTTTATCTCATGTGATTTTTATCCCATGAGATTTTTATCACGTATGAGTCTTATTGTCAATTTTAAAATGTGTGACGTCAAGCGTTGAAGTCATAGACTCTCATCTTCATGCTCGGGAAAGAAATTTCATGTTTTGCAATTGTTAAGACTTTGACGAAAATCTATGGCTTTTTGTAAAGATTTTAAGTTATGGTTTTTTATGTTGGGATTTATTCCTCATGTAAATTTTCAATTATTGAAATTTCGTCAGATGTAATTCTTATCACATGATATTTTTATTTTTTTTTTTGCAATTTTTATTTAATATTGAGCTTATTTTTTGATCGAGTATGATAGATACCGTGGACAAATAACAAAGTTAAAACGAACATTTTCAATTTGGGTCCTACAGGAAATCGTTAAAGTTTTTTTCTATTATAAAAATATTTGTTTCATACCTCAAGAGATTTTTTTATTTTTAATTTATTGGAATGGGAATTAAATATTTCATTTATATATACATATACATATATGAAGATATGGCTAGCGCGATTTTTATCAAATGCAATTTTTATCACATAAAATTTGTGGATCATATGACTTAAAATACTATTATTATACAGTGAAGAAATTTTTTGAAAAGATAAATTTAATGGTCGCCATTTGAGCATTGAAAACTTTAGTAAAATGCTCCAATTTATGGTAAAAAATATTATATTAAAAAAAAGATTAATTTTCCACCAAAACCAAAAATACTTTTCTAAGTGCAATAAGCCATCGCACTGCATCATTTTTCTCTGCTTTCACTGACTTTTTGCAGAAAAGTTTCATTTCATTTTTTTTTCTTCTCTCTAAATATGCCATAATCCTTCTTGATTTATTGCCTTTCGTTGTAGTTGTAGTTTGTTTCGTGGTAAGTCACAAGTTCAACTTTAAGAAGGTTAAGTTATTTTCTTTTCACACAAGTACGCACACATATACACCTACAGTAAAAAAAAGAAACAAACCCACATAAAAGCTCTTGTAATAGGGCTTGGGCTGCATTTCTATAGCGAATAAATTTTCATTTAAACTTCCGCTTGAGTGACTTCCGCTTTTTCGGTTATAAAGTGCATTTTGTTGTTTTCGGTTACTTTTTTTTTTTTTTTTGTAAGTACACTTTCCACTTATTTTGTGTAGTCAGTTTTATTAATAGCTTAAGCGCAACTAGTTAAAAAATTAACACACTAAATGGTTCAAGGACATTAGTGAAAGTATATTGTTTTTGCTGAGCGGGAAAATGAAAAAGTTTCTGTGCGCATAACGCTGAAGTTTTCAAATTTAAATTAAAAAAATATATATTTTTTACTTGTACTAATCATTTACAATATCTTGTTTTTTTTTCTAGTCCACGCTGACACGTCCAGCTCAACGCCCCATCTTTGTTATTATCAGCTGCGGTTGCTGTTTACTACAGTCGTGCACTGCCTTTGCTATCTTGCTGCCCATTTGGTACAATCGCAAGTGCGCTATTACATTTCTAAAAATGCAATTCTGCGTTTCAACATCCAGTGTGATGGTCATATTCCTTTTGGGGTTCCTGAAAATGCTGCCAGTGGTAAGTTGAAAGTGGATATATATTTTAATAATACAAAACAAAAGGAAACAATTTTCTAAGCAAACATTTTCAATTATAAACGACTTAATAATTAAAATTCTGTGTATTAATCATAAAGCTATTTAACAAAGAAGAAGTCATTTTGCTGAAATGAAAAAGTCTAAAAAAAATCGCACAAAGATTCAACAATACAATTTATGTAGGATAAGGTTGATTGAGCCGCGAAAACTTGATGAAATTGAATGAGTGAAAGATTTGATAAAGTTATAAAAAGGCTGCATAAAGTTTAAAGAAAGTGGAAATTGTTGAATAGTTAAGAATTTCGAAAAAAATGTAAAAGAGTTAAGCCAATAAAAGTTGAAAATAGTTGATCTGTAGGTAAAATTGAACTGCCTTAAAGAGGAATTTACTAAGCTCATTAAAAAATGGTAAATATCAAGATTTTTCAGCATAACTTGATGCAGCTCTGGTGTTTATAAATTCAATTTAAGAATAAATTCAATATGTCACTTTGCTGTTTCTAAAACTCTTTACATTTTAATGCAGTCCCACAGTCAATTGTTTTTCCCTCTAACAAAAATTTATACTTAGAAAAAAATTTGTGAATTCATATTTATTTATGTGTGTTTAATATTTTATTAATTTATTTGTCTCCTTTGCACTTAAGTCGCCAGAAGACCAAAAGTTTTTTTTTTGTGCTACACTGAAAGAAATTTTCATACACAAGCTAAAAGAAAATAAATTGTAAAAAAAAATACATTATTTTTTATTAATTCTTTTAAATATTTTTGATATTAAGGTAAACATTAGTGTCCTTTGACTTGCTGAATTTTATGAAAACTGAATAAAACTTTTTGTGTTATGACACTTTGAACCAATTTTGTTGTTTTTGCAATTGGCACAGACTTAATAACTTTTATCTTTTAAGATTTATTTTTGTCGTTTTTTTTTTCTTTATCGTGACTTTCAAATGATATGCTAAAAGAGAAATGCCAAACTCCAAATTTGAGCCTTTGCATGTTTTTTTAAATATCACAAGATGATGGAATCTGTGCGCCAAAATCGCAAAAGAAGGAGAACTTAGAAGTCTGCATTTCCTTCATATGGGCATTTCATTCATGTTGAACGGGACGAAAGTAGACTCTTAAAGTGGCATAAAAGTCAAAATAAAACACTTTTATTTTCTTCTGTTACCTCAAGGAATAGCCATTTTGTAGCACTATATTTAGTGGTAAAGTTGCTGCCAGACGTAGTTCTGGTTTCATGATAGATGCACTAAAAAAGCCATTCGAAAGGGACGATAAACGGAAGTGTTTTCCATGGCCATCTATAGAAAAGCAGATGTCAGCGAAACCTGGCAACATTTTTTAATGTGACTAATTTTAAAATGTAATGGAGTAATATTGCTTTTTACTAGATTTCGTTTGATTGAAAAATCTTATTTTTTTTTTCTTACAAAGCATAATATCCATTTAAACGGGTCATTTCGAATGGGACGTTTTTTTCCATTATGGTTCACTTGGGCAATTTTTCATATAGATTTTAATATTTATATAAATAATAATATTTACAATCTATATAGTAATCAAAAAACAAATTTAGTATACATATATCTTTTCTGAATTAATGGGTGATATCAATTTTAACAAAGAAAATAGGAAACTGTAGATATTTTTCTAAAAAGAATACAAAACGTTTCTTTTAAGAAAACGTCACAAAGTTTTTTCCTGTAAGGGGCGTGACACCGCCCACTAAAAACAAATTTTTCTTCTCAGGAATCAGTATGGCCTTATACCAAATTTGATCAAAATTGGTGTAGCGACTCAGTCGTGGCAACGCTTTTTCCCATTAAGGGCGGTGCCACGCCTACTTAAAGGAATTAGAGTTTCTTATCTTCCTTTTATGCTGCAATCTAACTTCTAACCAAATTTTATTAAAATCGATCTGTTAAATTCGCCGATGAAAGGTATTTTCCTGTTAGGGGCGTGGCACCGCCTACTATTCGAAAGAAGATTATGTTGTGTACTGCCTTTATCCCAACTTTGCCAAAAAAAAAAAATTATGCTATTATGTTGTGTTATGGTAGTTAATAAGTGGTTTAACCGTTTTGAGCTGCCTATTTATTACACTTATGTTTGCGAACATGACCAACTTCAAACAGCTCCAAAAATTTAAAATTTCAATATTTTTTGCACTCGTTTTTTTTTTAATTATGTACATGAAGCTCTGTTCAAACAAAAATTTTGACGCACTTGCTGCTGTTATCAATTTTGAAATGAGATCAAATTATGTTTTTCTATGTTATTTGTGACATTAAGGGGGGGGGTAGGGTTTTGCCAAATTTTGTTTTTCCAATTTTTTTTTTGTTGTTTTATTTAATAGTATAACTCTTCAAAAGTATCCTGTTGAAATTTGAGGTCGATTGGGGTAAAACTGACGAAGATACAGTGTCTTGACTCTCGATGATTCTGTGTAAGTATAAGAAAAAAAAGACAGTGCTAAAACTTTAAACGTGATTTTCTCGAAACTAACTTTTCAAAGTCGGTGGACACTTTTTCTCGAAAACTACGAGACCGATTTTCTTGAAATTTGACACACTTCTTTAATACATATAAAACCAGGTAATGACGAGGGCTTTTTTCCTTTTTTTCATTACAACCAGTTCTGCAATAATAAACGTGATTTTTGCCTTTTTTTTCCAAAAAAATTCGTTTTTTGACTTTAAAATTATGCCAAAATTTTAAAAATCGTCAAAGGAAAAAAACCCTTCGTCAATACCTTAAAAAATTTATAAGCTAAAGAAAGTTTTTTTTTTTTTTGATTTCAAATGATAACGTCATGAGATATCTTGTCCACCGCAAACCACCTTTTTTTATAGGCGTCCGCGGAAACTTGCTGCCAATGGCTTATTTTCCAATATTTTTTAATTAAATTTTTACAGAATACTCTTTAAATCTTGTACTTCTATATGCTTTTTAAATAAATAAATTTACTTTTACCGTATCGCTAAGAAACATTTTTAAACTTATGCCTAAAATGTAGCGTCAAAACCCTACCACCTTAAAACATGAACTTGAGCAAATTAAAAATTTGCTGTTAATAGAAATTGGTTTGATGTTTTTGCATTTTTTCAGCTATTTTCCTTAGATAATATCAGGTAGTAACGCTTTTATAATAACTTTTAATCTTTCTGTCACGTTTGGCCTTTTGGCGGAAATGACCTTATATATTTTATAATTCAGTCTTTTAACACAATCAGCGCCGAATTCAAGCTTTGCACAAAGCTGAGCTAATATAAAAAAAAGATCATTCCTAATTCTATTCATTTTTCCGAAAAATGCACAAATCCAAATGACATCTTACCATGATGGGGGCTACCTTCAACTTGGACTTTGGAGCCCTAGCCTTTAAGCCTATCCAGCTACCGTAGTCCAGCTAGGGATCACTTTCAGAGTCAGTGGCTATAGCCCCCTTTAACCCTATCTTAAATTCAACGAAAAATAAAAGCGATGAAAAAGCGCTTGCTACTTCGTTTGGACTCGACAATAAAGCTTGAAACAAAGCGCCTGTAACTCAAATGAGTTACAAAAACAAATTCACACAACGGGAAAAATAATTTTTCCTTTTTTTTAATTTTTGCTATGATTTTCAACAAATTTTTGAAAAAAGGAAATATTTCAGACTTAAAAATTAAATTCTCAATAATCGGCTCAAAGCTCATTGTCAGCTGTACTTATCAGGTGTACAAAAAAGTTTTAAAGGATTTTTTCGACAAAAAAAAAAGAATTTTGCATCGTATTGTGACTGGTGATGAAAAATGGGTTCATTACGATAACCCGAAGAGCAAAAAATCATACAAGCCGCCCGTTAATACGCCAAAATCGACGCCAAAGCCGAATATTCACAGTAACAAGGTCATGCTCTATATTTGGTGGGACCAATTGGACGTGGTTTACTGCTACAACCGGGTGAAACCCTCACAGGGCAGCTCTATCGAACTCAATTGATGTGTTTGAGCCAAGCATTGAAGTAAAAACGGCCACAATATGAGCAAAAGTACTACAAGAGGTAATTCTTCAGCATGACAACGCTTGGCCACATGTTGCGCAGCCTCTCAAAACATACCTTGAAACTCTGAAATGGGAAGTCCTGCCCCAACCGTCGTATAGCTCAGATATTGCCCCTTCCGACTACTTTTTTTTTTTTTCGTCGATAACGCGTTCCCTTGGATACAGTTTTCTTTGAAGCATTGTAGTGATAAAATAAACAGAAATTTAAAAATCTTGAGTAGCTTAAGTTCACCATTGGTTGCCTGCAACTTTTCGCCAAAAAGTTGACAGAATTTCTCGCTGTGTATCTCTGTTTATATATAATAAATGTTGATATACATTTGTGTGTTAATAAAATAATAAAATTGAAGTTGTATTCTTTTGTAATTCTTTCGTTTGCTCTTTTTGCTTGCTGATTTTTTGTTCTTCTTTTCTCCGGGGAGCTCAAAAGCTTTTAAGCTGCTCTTTCGTGTTTCTTTGTTCACAATTTTCGGTTTTTTTTATTTTTTTGTCTCTTTTGCATACACTCGTAAGTTATATGAAAATGAAATGAAAATTAAAAAGTTTATTTTTTTTTTCCGCTTTGCGTTTTGTAATAAAAATTTAAATTTGCAAGCAGCTAAAAAAAGATACAAAAAACTAAAAAAAAAAATGGTAAAAATGTACTCTTGGACGTGCAAAAAAAAAAATAACGAGTTACGCGATATGATCTGCAGCGTATATTTTGTGATTGTTTGTTTTTACTTTTTTTATCCATTCGTTTATATAGGGTGTTTTTTTTAGAGGTTTGTTTTTCGAATAGAGATAAAACTGGCATTTTATGGTCAAATCTGGCAACTCTAATGTCATTTATGTTCAGTTTGGTTTGCCATTTCATCATGAACAGGTTGACAAAAGAACAACGCTTGCAAATCGTGCAAATTTATTTCGAAAATAATGGTTCAGTTCGCGAAGTTTACCGCAAGCTCCGTCCATTTTATGGTCGACATAATCGTCCATCAGAGCAATTAATTCGGTTAACCATGGGTCGTTTTTGCACTACGTTTACTCTATGTGATAATACGCATCCGCAGAGACGTCGAACAGTGCGCACCGAAGAAACAATTGCCGCTGTAGAGCAAAATGTTGAAGAGGACCCGAATGAATCGATTCGCCACCGTGCACAGCAATTGGAGCTTTGTCCATCAACTTTATGGAAGATTTTGCGCAAAGATCTTGGCTTGCGACCTTACAAGATCCAGCTTGTGCAAGAATTAAAGCCGCGAGACCATGCAATGCGTCGTGATTTTGGTGTATGGGCCGAAAATGAGATTGATCTCGATGCTGATTTTCATCGCAAAATTTTGTTCAGTGATGAGGCTCATTTTTGGTTGAATGGCTACGTCAACAAGCAAAATTGCCGCATTTAAAGTGAAGAGAATCCACATGAGACCCTTGAGACGCCATTACATCCACAAAAACTGACTGTTTGGTGTGCTCTATGGGCTGGTGGAGTCATTGGGCCATACTTCTTCCGAAATAATGCTGGAGAGTCAGTTACCGTTAATGGAGACCGGTATAGAGCCATGATAACCGACTATTTTGTTCCCGAATTGGATGGCATGAATGTGGATGAGTTGTGGTTCCAACAAGACGGCGGTACATGCCACACAGCGCACGTCACAATCAATTTATTGAAAGAAACATTCGATGAGCGCATAATTTCGCGGAATGGACCTGTCAATTGGCCACCAAGATCGTGTGATTTGACACCATTGGTTTATTTTCTTTGGGGATATGTGAAGTCGCTCGTCTACGCCAACAAACCAGAAACGTTAGGGGACTTGGAAGCCAACATTCGTGGCGTTATTGCCGACATACGGCCCCATATGCTCGAAAAAGTGGTTCAAAATTGGACCTGTAGAATTGGCTTTATTCGAGCCAGCCGCGGCGGCCATATGCCCGAAATCATATCTAAACATTAATGCCATAAAATTATCCTTCCAATAAAGACAAATTGATGGACATTAAAACGATTTTCTTGTGTTTTATTTCAATTCGAAGCTCTATACCTCTAAAAAAAACACCCTGTATATTTTACCCAAAAGAAATTTTCCCTTAGTCAATTTTGTTTTTTTATCTTAATTGAATTTCTTGTAGCATTCATGGGGAACAAATTTTAAAATAAAAGTTTTTATCCCTTTGCTACTTGGGGCGTAACGATTTATTTTTGCTTAAAAGTATGCAATAGATTTTGTTTGTTTGCTATTATTGTCAATTAAGTTAAAGAAAAGTAAATACGTTAGTGTGCAAAAATCTACATAAATAAAATTTGGGTGGCATTGTTGCTTGCAGATGACAGCAAATTCCTTAAAATAACCCAAAAAAAAAAGATTAAACAATCACGCAAGAATTTTGGGCCAGCATTCTGATGAAGTCTTTGAACATTTTCAGACTATTTTATTTTTTTTATTATTTTCAGCAATTTGTTCTCATGTTCCCATATTGTTAAAGTGTAGACATATTAACTGGCGGGTATGGAAGAAAATCGTGCTGTTGTGCATTTGCTGAAAAGCAACGAATAATGCGATACGCACAAAACACTTTTACTCGCACTAATATTATATTTCAGATATTAATGAATTTTTCGACATAGATATTTCAATTACTTCAGCATATTATAACTTTTCTAAACTTTTTGTCTTCTTCACATTTTTTGGCATAATGAACGATTTTCAAATTTTTCAACATTTTACGAATTGGTCAATCTTTTTCATTAATTTTGTTTCATAATTTTTCAATTTTTCCCAAAATTTTCCGGCTTTTTCAAAACTTTTCGAATTTTTTTTTGGAGTACATCTTTCAGCCATAGTTTTTCTTGAAGCTAAGGCTCTCTTGAATTAATGTTCAAGGTTGTTCAATTAAAGTTCAGATAACTATTTTTTAAATTTAACTTTATATGTAACATTTCATGTTTTTTTTAACTTAAATTCAATTTTAGCTATATGTTCCTTTGAATTTTAATTGTTCCTCTTGAATTCAAAATAGTCTTAACTTCAAGAAAAACCATGTTTGAAGAGTCTGCTCCAAAAAAAAATAAAAAAGAAATAAAAAAAAATATAAATTGTCATCTCTTAGCTTCGATTTCTTTTTTTTTTTTTTTTTTTTTTTGAGCACACTCTTCAATTATGTTTTTTCTTGAAGTTAGGACTGTTTTCAATTAATATTCAAGGAGGAACAAGTAAAATTCTAAGGGAGACATAGTTAAAATTGCATTTAAGTTAAAAAAAAAACATGAAAAGTTTCATATAAAATTAAATAAAAAAAATAGCTATCTGAATTTTAATTGAACAACCTTGAATATTAATTCAAGACAGCCTTAGAAACTATGGCTGAAAGATGTACTCCAAAAAAAAAAAAAAACGAGGCCAGCTAAAAGGCCAAATCTGATGGATTTGCACATATGTATATACTTAGACTTATTCAATATGTTCCGAATTTTTCGACTTTTTCAAAACATCTTAACATAAGTATTTCGCCTTCGTCAACAATTTTCAACTAACTCAACATTTTTCGAGTTTTCCAACATTTTTTGACTTTATCAACATTTTTCGAATGCAGCAACATGTATCGATATAGCAAGATTTTTTGACTTTTTCAACGTTTTTACAACATTTTTTGACAATTCTTCAACATTTGATTCGATATTATTGAGATTTGTATTGAAAAGAATTTTTTTTTATTAGTTATTGCTATTAAGCTTATATGATTACATAGTTTGAAAACAAATAAACATTTCTGGATCTTACACGCCTATTTTTTTGATTAAAAACAATAATCTGGAAAAAAGTTAATGCTTTTACGAATCCTTTAATTATGTATTTTTACAGAAACTGATCAGTATTTTTTAATCTTCAATGTTGTTTCTAAATACCAATATCAAGTTAAAAAAAATTATTATAATGTTGCTCCTCCTTTTGCCTATTACAGCCATTATCATTGATGACATGGAATCAACCAAGGCTTTGAGGTTATTGTCCTATATTATATTATACCAAAGCTTATCTAAAGCTAAAATTGATTTTTTTTTTTTTCTCCGGCTTCTGGTCAGTAATTTTGAACATCACAAGTGCACGATAGAATTTAGGTCCGGCGAGTTTCCAAGCCAGGTCAGACACGAAGTTCTGAGATCCGTGAATACTTTTCTGAGCTACAAAAACATGATTTGGTTTTTTTAATATCCTGTTTATAATTTTAAAGTCTGTAAGAATAACGAAATAAGAAATACATACACGATTTATCAATTTCGCACGATGGCAAGGCGCAAAATCCTCCTGTAAAAAGGCATCCGTAGTGCAGGATAAGTGCTTTTTAAGCACCGGCTTCTAGTTCTCCCTTATAACTTGCCCATATAGTTCCTTCTAAATAGTCTAAAGGACCAAGAACATTGTAAGAAAAACATCCATAGATCATCTGGCTCTATGGAAATTTTACTGTTTTCACTAAGCAGTTTTCTTTCTAAGTTCTGCATCGAAACGACGCACCTACGGAAAATTATCGCCGCATAGCAAGTTGAATTTACTTTCATCCGACTAAATGACATTTCGCCACTGCTCCACTGTTTAGTTTTTGTAGTCTTAAGTACAAGCTAGACCCTCTTTTCTCTTCTTATAAGCCAACATCTCGCAGCATCCTACGGTCAGTTTTCTCAGTAATTTTAATAGAATGATGCGATTCTAACTCTGTTCGTATAGCAACTAGACTTTTAAAATGATCCTTCAAATTTATTTCTACTAGGCCATATTTGTCCTTCTACTGGTTGCACTTTTAGGACCAAATCCTTTTTTCCTCTCCAGCGGCTCTTATGTATCATTTTTTTCCAAAAAGGCAAGGGTGTGAAAAACCCATTCTTTCCAAAATTTTACGATGCTGTACACCTTAGTCCGCTAATTGCTATTTGATCACGTGACAGCTGTTTATGTCTTGGACCCATATCCGTAGTTATTTTAAAAAACGATCTTCTGCTTTAAGCAAACGCGTAAAAATATCGTATTTTCGTTGTCAATACACTTGAAATACTTTAATGATGAAGTTAAAAAGCGAAGTTAAAAAAAAATACGAAATTGTTTAAATTTTTACATATGAAAACAGTTTTGCCAGTGGTGTGGTTTTCATGACCGCCAGTGTATATAAATATATATAAACTTATTTAATAATTATGTTTCAAATTATTTGCTTTTTTCAACATTTTTCGACCTATGCAACATTTCTCAAAATTTTTCGACTTACTAAACATTCTCGATATTTTTCGAATCATTCAATATTTTTCGTTTAAACAACACTTATCACCTTATTCAACATTTTTAATTGTTGTAATATTTCTCGACTTTTCAACATTTCAACAGTTTTGGAGCTTCCCAGTATTTTCAATTTATTTTTAGATTTTTCGACTTTTCTAATATTTTTCAACATTTTTCCAGCATTTATCGTCTTTTTAAATTGTTCATATATCATCAGATGAGTGATTGCACTTGCCATCTCGTATTTTTTAGTGAACTTCTAATTGCTTAATCTTGGAATAAAGCAATTATTTACGTTCCTTGAAACTCACAAATTCTGTGCTCCAAACAATTTTTAGCATATCTTTATTTTTTTAACTTGCTACTACAATCTTTAATACACTTTAAATAATATAATAACTAAGCTCAATAATACCCCACGTGTACTTGCGAGTCTCTTGTATTTTTCCACTTTTAAAGTTTTTAACTCATATTTAATTTGTGCGACTTTTTTTCACTACGTCAAATGCTTGCCTTTTTCCATTACTCCTCTCTATAGTCTTAAGGGAATCCGCACACAAAGCAAATAATAATTTTGCTGATTATAATTACTTACTTGGCTTAACCACTCTGCTGCGCTATATTTTTATGCTGCATCCTTGAGTCCTTTTCTATTTTTTTTTTTTTTTTGTAAAAAATTTATAAGCTCCTATTGTAGACAAACACAACAGCTGTCTTTGGAGAGATAATAATGTAATGAAAAATATTTTATTTGCGCTTGGTTTTCCTTTCTGGTTGTTTTGTTCTCTGCTTGCTAACGTTGATGTTTTTGTTCTTTAATTAAATCCCAAGATGCTAGGTAATCGTAATAAAGCTAAATTAAGCTGATGTCTTAACGAAATTTTAAGTACATTTTACATTTTCAACTGACAGTTAAAGTTTTCGAGGCAACAATAAGTTGTTCTTAAGTCAAATGTGGTTAACTCTGTAAAAGTGAGTTTGAAAGTGGTGACAGCGAGAGTTTGAATGTCAGAGTTTTTAAAAAAAAAAAGCTACTCAAGCTTATGGTTTTTTCTTTAATATGTATTTCAATTGTACTCAGGGTTTCAATATTTAGTTAACTTTTGAGAAAACGTGGTTTAAGTTAGAAAGTTGGTAGACTGCCATTTTTTAACGTATTATGGATATGTGGATTTTTTCAATAAAGAGTTCTATGTCGTAATGAAGACGCTACCATTTGGCATTCTTATCATTTCCAATGGATTAAATAAAGCTTGAGGTTAGCTAGGGTTAAAAGAATCATATGGCAACACTTGTGCATTTTAAACATTGGACTCACGTCATAATTTGTGTCTGCAACATAACTGAATGTTGCAGAGAATCTGTACCACTTTGTCGCTAACATCTTCTGGTGGGAACATTGAGCTAAGTTGAACAAAGAGAGTAAATATATAGAAGATATGTACTCACACTCTTGCAACACTTATGTGTCTGAAAAATGGGTATGGTTAATATATTCGGCGAATTATTTCAGTCCACAAGGAAAAAGAGAGTACATATACTTATAGAAATGAATTCGCCAATTTTAGATTCGTTTCCCTTCTCAAACAGAATAAATAAATGTACTCTCTTTGCCCTTGTGGACTGAAATAATTCACCGAATATAATAACTATATCCATTTTTCAGACATATAAATGTTGCAAGAGAGCGAGAACATATCTTTCATGCATTTACTTTCTTTGGGTTGAACTTCCTTAAACATTTGAGATTGAGCTTACTGGAACTTGAAATTGCGAAGTTTTAGTAATCACTGAAAACGCAGATTTGCTTATAAAAAAAAACTTGATCCAATATGATAACCGCTGAAATTGAGCAAAACTTCATTTTACTCAAAAAATAGAAAAAGTCTCTAAAATTGAAAAATCCGAAAAAAGATTAAAAATTCTAAAATTAGAAAAAATGTAAAAATTTGAAAAAAAATTTATCACATTCAAAAATTTGAAAAATTAAAAAATTTTTAAAAATTGATAAAATTAAATTGAGAATTTCCAAAAACTGAAAAATTTTGACAAAGTTCAAAAAATTGAACAAATTGAGAAGAGGAGTACTTTAAGAATTAATGATTTATTGAAATTAAATTTCTTACAACAATCGATGACAATAGATCCAGTCGCTTATCTGGTATTCAGTCATGAATGGGGGCTTATGTTCGAAAATGTGATGGGCTATATGTGATATGTTATATGATTCCCCCACCTCCCAGTTCCACGGTATATTACGTTTGATATAATTTTACGCTTTCAATCGGCACTCCCGATTCTCTAAGATGAATAATTTTATTTTTCATACCTACAGAGCAGCGCATTACTCACGGGTAATAAGAAAACAATATTGTATGTATGTTGTGAAGAACGCTACAAATACAGTAGCATATTTTTAGGATGAAAGTGAAAATTGCTTTCAAAAACATGCATTTTAATTTTTGAATCAAACTTCCCTAAACATTTGGCACAAAAATAATGAAAAGCAAACCGTAAACCCCTTTACTCCAATTTTGCATATTTTAAAGCAAGCAAAAATATGCCCAAGAAGCAAGTGCAGGGACTTACTTCCGACATTGCCAGAGTCTCTCATGTAAATAACAAAAAAAAAAGGGAGAAATTCTGAAATCCAAAGAAAGCAAAAAAAAAATTCAAATTAATATCTTAAAACAACAGGAAGAAATAAACTGCGCGTAGCTCAAATAAACTCAAATAAAACTTTTTGGCAAATAATTTTCTGTACTACAGCAACAGAAATCCAACCAAAAAACAAAAGTAACACAATAAAGCAAAATGAATGGGTAGGTAAATCCAAAATGCGACACAAAAAAAAAACACCGAGAAATTACATTTCAAGCAAATTTCAAGGGAATTGAATTTAAAGTACAGTGAAGAAAGGTCCTTAACAGTTGTAAAGAAAATGCAGAGGCTGTTGGTTTTCTGTTTTTTCGGTCGAAGGCAAAGATTTACAGCCTCTCGTCATTTGGTGTAGTTTTCACATTAGCATACAAATTATTCATATTCAAATGCTGTTGTATTGTGTTGATTTTGCTGTTGCTAAAATGTTACATTTTTGTTTTTTTATATAAACCATGAAGTAAATATTATTTCATGTTTTGTTATGCTTACGTTTGTTGTTGTTTTTAATAAATATTAATATATATGAATTTTTTCGCGATATGAAAAATTAACTAGCGACATGCTGCATTATTCAGTATGAACTTTACTTTGGAATTCAGATTAAGCTTCATGAATTTGGAAAACTTATTAACATGATTTATGTGGAATAGATATCAAGAGAATTAATATTTATTTAACAGAAGATATTTATATAAATTATGGAAGAAACAGCTGTCTAAATTTTTCCTTGAATATATGTTTATAGTACCATGAGACGGACCATACTTCAGTTTTTCGCTTTGAGGTTGAAAAAGTCGAAAAAATATGCAATATGTTGAAAAAAGTCAAAAGAGGTTAAAAAAGTCAAAGAAAATGTTGAATAGAGTTGGAAAAGTCGAAGAAAGTTGAAAAAGTTGGAAAAGTCGAAAAAATGGAAAAAGTTGGAAAAATTTGGAAAAAGTTGGAAAAAGTTGGAAAAAGTTGGAATAAGTTGGAAAAAGTTGGGAAAAATTGGAAGAAGTTTGAAAAAAATGGAAAAAGTTGGAAACAGTTGAAAAAAGTTGAAAACAGTTGGAAAAAGTTGGAAAAAGTTGGAAAAGTTTGAAACAGTTGAAAGAAGTTGGAAAAAGTTACAATAATTTAAAAAAAAGTTGGAAAAGTCGAAAAAATGGAAAGAAGTTGGAAAAAATTGGAAACAGAAAAATTTGAACAAAGTTGGAAAATGTTGGGAAAAGTTGGAAAAAGTTGGGAAAAGTCGGGATAAGTTGGAAAAGGTTGGGAAAAATTAGAAGAAGTTTGAAAAAATTGGAAAAAGTTGAAAGAGGTTGAAAAATGCTGAAACAGTTGAAAGAGTCTGAAAAACTCGAAAATTTGAGTGAGGTTGAAAAAGTTGATACAAATTGAATAGGTTTAAAAAAGTCGGAAAAATATGAGTAATGTTTAAAAAAAATTGAAAGATGTTTGAAAATGGCTGATAAATTAGATTAAATACGGAAAGTGTTGAAAAAAGTTGAAAATGTTGAAAAACTCTGTAAAAATATAAAATCTGGAAAAAATTTGAATGAGGTTGAAAAAGTCGAAAAAAATTGAAAGAACTTAAAATAAGGTATAAGAACAAATTTAAGAAAATTTGAAGTTTAAATAGTTTCAATTCACTGACATAGACGAAATTATATGAAACTAATTAAGAAGTTGAAAACCCAAATAATTATGGAAAGTATTGAAAAAAAATTGAATGAGGTTGAATAAATCGGAAATATTTGAAAAATTTTGAATAAGGTTTAAAAGCAGAAAAAGTTGAATGTTGAGAAAAATGAAAAAAGTTGAAAGAGGTTGACGAATGAAAAAGGCTAAAAGGCTAAAAAAGTCAAAAAATGTAGAACATGAAGAAAAAGTTGATATAGGTTGAATAAGTCTGAAAAAAATGAAAGAGGTTTAAAAAAGTTGAAAGTGGTTGAAGAACTCAAATAAAAATGAGCCAAGTATTTTGTGTCGTTTTCTGTCAAGTGTCTGCTAGGAGCAAAGAAAATGTTTAATGTTTTCCATTTTTTCCACATCCCTGCAACTTCTACAGCAGTCAGGTTCGAGAACTTAACCTCATGTCTAGCAAAAAGTCAGTGACCATTTACGACAGCAACAACTGATGAGATATTATGTCTACTGCGGGATATTGTTTCTATAGAGCGCTTAGCATCACTTTTCTAACAAATTAACTTTGTTGAGCACAGAGTTAGCTTAGATTCTAGACTCATTCTAGAGATTTTGCAGCAGCCTGGCAACCTGAATACACGATTATGTCCCTTTTTGGATATGATATTTCACCGCGGCCAGGATACTAACAAAACTTCCGTCTGAAAAGCCCTATTATAATCATGTGTTAAATGTGTTAGATTAAAAAAGGGTTGTAGCCACTATAGTTTCAAATTCGATTTCTAGGGGATATCGATATATGACAGGTTTGACTTTGTCGTTATCAAAAATTGAGTTGAGAAGATTGTTCTTTTCTTTTCTTTTTCCTATGGAAACAATGGAGAAGGATGATTTTCGAATAATGAGCACCATATGCGTCGACAATTCCAGAAATTTTTAGCAACGACTTCTCCTCAGTTATTATTAAGAGCTCATTTTATTATTGTCTTTTTTTTAAAAGAAAAACTTTGTGCTGAAAAGACCTTTCAAATGCTATGCAACACATTTATTTTTCACATTAAGCCACATATGCGAGAGTGGATCAGTATAAAAGTGTACCTCGCAGGGTAGACTTTTTTTCTAAGGAAATAGATATGAAAGCCTCATGCGTTATAAGCCTTCACTTTATCATTTAAGACTAACTTGAGTTGACTTAACCAAAAATAATATATCAAACAAAAAAAATTGTATTTCTTATTTTAATTGATATCTTCAGCAATACTATGTCTCAAAGTTCCGTAAAAAATGATTTTTATAAGCAAAAAATTGAAACAACTAATCATTACAAACTCTTAACTTAATCCATATTTTTCTTACTCTTTCTCTCATTTTTCTTTGTCTAGAACATGCAAGCCATTATTAGCTCCTCACTGGCATCACTATTACTCTTCGGCATCTCTACACTCATCGCTATTGCCTTGGTGATTCACTCAGAGTTAGTGCCGAAGAAATTTTGTCATATGACAACAAATGCAACGACAGCGGCATTAGTTAATAACAAACAACAACAACAACAGCAACACCAACACCAACAACTACAACAAATAACAGACTTGGAGAAAAGACGTTCATCTAATAGCGCACACTTAAATGTCAACAATGCGGTGACCAACACTAGCAATCATCCACCATCCGGCATACGCGGTGCCATTGGCATCAGTTGGTTACTGCCGTTGTTGTTTGCAATTTCATCGCCGCTTATTTGCAGCATCATTGGCAAATGGCCACAAAATTGGTGGCTGGAAGTTATGACCGCAGCAACAACATCAACGTCAGCGTCATCAACAATGTACAATGAAGCAGCAACAATATTAACAAAGGATCTATTTAGCACAAGTCTTCGGACGGCAGCGGGCATGGGCGCTAGTGACAGTTTCTTTAATGGATATAATTTGTTGGAGTCAAGTAATAATGGCACAACAGCAGCATTGACAAATGTCAGCACAACAACAGCAACAGCAACAACAACAAAGAGTACAGTTATTACGTTAAAAACTTCAGCAACAATTCCATTGTTTCCACCACAGTCACCACCAGCAGCAGCAACGCCGCTGCCATCATCAACTTTTGATCAACATGCTGGCAGCATGTTGTCAACTGCATTCGCATCCGCATACTCAGCAACTGCTGCTGCAATAACATCACCGCACGACACAGCGGTATCAGCTACGCCATCTTTAAATTTTATTATATTCCTCATAATCGATATCCTTTTTATTTTGCTTTTTGTTGCACTTTTGTTGACTTTAATCAAGAAACTTTTATGGCTGTTGCGTAAAAATCAGAATCCACATCCGCATCCGTTGGGTAAATACAACATGGCCATTGGCAGAAGGTGAGTTATGTTGCTTACTGTTGACCTTAATTGTTTGGGGAACAACTTAGGAGTTAAGATGTTTAAAAGGTCAACGGGTATTAAGTGGTACATTTGAAAAGCTACTTATAGCGGAGTCTTAAAAGGTGGGAAATTGGGATTAGTTTTGACCACAATAAAATTATATTTAATGTGAAGCGGAAATTCAAACCGTTAGGTAAAATGCTTTGGAAGGACTTGGGTGAAAGCTTATAGTGCTTAGAAGAAGGAATAACATTTAAAATGTTAACCAAAGATAAAAATTGCAGAGATCAGAATAAAAACACTAAATTCGGAATAGAAGCCAATGATGGAATATAGATTTGAAGTTTCATATATTTAAAAAAAAGTTTGATTCATTTTCCACTTTTAGGTGAATTTCCTTTTTTCTGACCTTGAAAATGTAAAAGTATCATATTGAGTAAGAAGTTTTAGAGTAAGTTCCACAAAAGGCAGAGATGGAAAAGTAAGCTGAGTGTTCCCTTTTCTAATGTGAAGAGGTCTCAGAAGGCCCGAAATTGCTAAACAGTGCTTTTGCCACATATGATGATTTGGGTTTTTTCGAAATAAAGTCCGTGCAATCGGCTTAATTTATAAAATATTCCATAGTTGGAATGTGAAGTTCATATTTCAAAATTTCGATGTTTATATAATAGCTAAAATTCCATGTAGATAAGCCGATTTATTGCAAGTGAAAAGTTTAATTTTGCACTGAAAATAATTTCGCAATTACCTTATATCGTATAATGTATTGAACACCCCTAATTGGGAGTTCAATTGACGAACGAGTTCAAAATAATTGCGTATATAAAATATATAAGGGGGCTAAATCATATTTTTATTGTTTCATAAAATGGCTATATCTTCTATACCACGATTTAAATAGAAATATGTGTTTCAAAATTGCTAAAAACCAAGTTTCTTTGAATTTTGAACTTGTGTAATGATAAATTGTTGCCAATTGGCTCAATTGGGTTCCTGCACTCAAGAAAAAGTGGCATTGCAAATTTTATTTTTGATTTAAAGCAGTGTCAGGCATTCTGCTGCCCGCGGACAACTACTGCATACCCATCTTTTACGCTGCGGAATACGTTTTGCCACGACTCGCTGTTATTTTGTATATTATTTTGCTCACACTTTAACATGATTTCGTAACATGCATCGGTGTAGGTTTCCTTGACACTTATTTAAAGCCGGAAATTTTGAAGTTGTAAATATTAAAAATTACTTTTTTTTCGTTTATTTTTAAGACGAATAACTTTAATTTGATTTTGAATTTAATAATTTTCTAAAATAACATATATTTATTTAAATTCAATCGTAAAAACTTCAAATTGCATTCGGACGTAGCAAAATAATTGAAATTACTCTTTTTTATTGTTCATTAAACACCATATCACTTTGCATAAGATATTAAATCAATTTAGATTCATTTTGAATCCAAATCAAAAATATATCTCTATAATTCAAACATTTCCGTCATTTAGCATTTATGGCCGAATCAAATATAAAATCACTGATTGTTTCTCTGAGTGTGTAAAATGTATTTAATGCTTTGGTTTATTTGTTAAATATCGTGCTCATCGATTCCATACTTGGCACCAAATTTAAATTCACTTCATACTGTCATTTACAGTGAGCCACAAAACTGTTCACAAAAAAAACATATTTCTAGTTTTAAGGCTGTATTTTTTTTTTTTTTTTTTTGTGAAAAGTTTTTAAAAAAAGGTATGCAGAAAACTTGCGAATTCTTTATTCTAGCATAAAAAATCAAAATTAAAATATCAATAAAAACATTTTTTAATATTTTATGTGGCCGTTTTAGGCCTTAGTAGTAAATTACATTTTCTTAGGCATACTTGCTTTCAATTTGTCTAATACTTGAGTACTGATCACGGACCATAGTCCATCGGCGACCTTCCATAGCTCGTCTAGATTTTGTGAGGTTATTCGACTCATAAGTATTTTTTTAAAAAAAATATTCCATAAATTTTGAATGGGGTTAATATCTGGTGAGTGTGGTGGCCAATCCACGCGGGTATTATTTTGATCTCGAAGACATTTCGCAGTAATTTTAGGCACATGTTTCTGGTCATTATCCTGCAAAGGGATGGTATCACCTGTTTTGTTATCGAATTTTTCCATTATTCCACTGATTTTACGAAGAACTCCCAATATCATCAAGGAGCCACCGCCAAACTTTAAGGTCTCCTATAAAGTTTTGTATCTCACTGTAAATGCAGAAAATTAAAATCAAAATATTATTAATCATTATTCGGAATCTTTAACCAATTCAAAGCAATTTCAAGCTTTCAGATAATTTTGCGGCTCGAGATGGAGCTATTTCTGTCTTTCTTCTTACAATGAGCACTCGTCTGAAGTAAAGTTATTTTTTTTAAAGGTCTTTTCTGTATAGTTTGAGTAGAATTTTATTTATTTCAGCTCCGATTGATGTATTGAACGTATTTTTAATTAATCAAACTGAAAATTACTTTTTGCTTTGTATTTTTCCATTTAGACTTGGTCTTCTTTATCGCAGTGCCATTTTGCTGTTAATCAAATTAACAACTGATGCATTATTCATTGTATATGTAAATTCAACGCAAGATTCATGGTGGAGTTATCCTTTTGGACTATCATCTATACTTTTGGTAAGTGCAATACAAAAATATTTAAAAAACCTAAGCTTAAAGTTTTTCTTCATCATTATTAGTTATATAATTATAAATAGAGTGAATGCAAATATAGGTATCTTTTTCAAAAATAAAAATAAATTAATGTTAAAGGATAATTTTTCTTATTATACAAAAAAAAAACATCCTTTACATTTATTTTTTTAAAGATTTTTTCTTTCAAATGTTAGTCGTAACTGTGACTTACATGATTTGTTTTGATGTTCCAATTTTCGTCGACGAGTTGGAGCATTTTAAGTGATATTTAGTAAATCACGCGAACCATTATTAGCTTCAAATTCCTCATTCGTAGCTAGCTTATCCATGTAAGCTTTGAACCTTACGTAGCCCAAAAGGTAAAAGTTTTAAGGTGTTATATGTCTAGGTGCCTATTTATTTCATAATTGGAAGAAATCCTGTGAACTTTGTGTGAATATAAAGTTGAAGTTTTGAGAAATTCAGTATTTTTTTACAATTTTAATACGGTGTTCTGACATTAGTTTATTTATTATAAAATGTCAAACAATAAGAAAAAAATACAATGACTGTTCGACACGAAATATGCGTGATCTGCAATAAGTCTTTCAAAACTCCTACTGGCACATCTAACTGAATAACTCTATACACCTACCTTTTAGAAAAAATACGAAGGTCTGAATTTGCGCACCCCAACACTAAAAAATGTCTATTTTTTAAAGCACTAGTCCACCAACACTTTTTTTCAAATATTTTTCTCCGACATTATATACAGTAATGTTTTTTTATTCGAAACCTTTCTTACTGTGTACTTCCCACAAAAAAATAACGCTGATAACATCCACCTACGAATGCTAATTATAGCATACACATATATACATGTCTATATTAAAACACCTACTCATACATATGTGTGCTGACAAAATCAACACCACAACAAATAAAACTTTGCTTCGTCTACAATTTTACCCACATTTGTGTGTGTGCGGATGTGTAAGCGTGTGAAGGGGTTAATTTGCTTACCGACTGATTATACGTGGAAGGTGTGGGCGTATGAATGTGTAGATGTGCTTTTGTGTGGTTGCTCATCATGCTGTGTATTTGTGTTAAATTGTCTTGAAATTAATCACTTCATAATTTTCTCTTTTTTTTGTTTTTATATTTTTATTTAATTTTTTTTCTTTTTCAATTTATGTGCGACAGTTTGAATTGCTGTGTGCTGCTTTCATTTTATTTTTAATGGATTTTTTTTTATATTTTTGAGTACAAATACATTTATCTGTCTGTACTGTTTCACACATTTGTTGATCTTTTTTTGTTGGGTTCTCGTCATAACAACCATTGTAAATATTACTGACATTAAGTTTATGTCGCTTGACAATTTTTAACTCGTTTTATATATAAATGCCAAACGTGACTGTATGAAAATTACGCCTGCCTACTGCGCTTCAAATTGTTTATGTTGAATTTAATTTAAAAATAATAATTGTATTAAAAAAGCCTCTACATGAGTGTTTGAAATTTAACGAGTGTAAAGTAAATACTCGTTAAATTTCAAACACTTGATGTACTCATACTGTTTCACGTTGGTGCAAGTAAAACGAGACCAAAAAACGAAGCGGTATAAGTTGCACTGAGTAAACGAAATGCCAAAACACAAAGCAGTGGTACCTTGAGCATTCACATCCAGAAACAAACCATGTGCACATGCAAATGAGTATGAGTGATCACAAATAAAGCGATAAAGCAACATGAGTAGTACTATTAGGCAGACAAAGTTATAATATACAAATATTTATTTATTTCCTTACTAGCACTACTCATACTTATTTGTTCTACTTTATATCATACTCATTTACTTTAATCATTTATATTCATCAGTATTTACACTTGTAATGTGTGGAAGTTTTTTGTACCATTAAATATATGCAAGTAAGAAGATAAGTTAATACATTTCATAACTACCAAAAATTCAAAAATATATTTCAAATAATATTCTATTTAAAAATATTAAAAATTACACACATTCACAATTCATATTAAGTAAAAAGATGCTAACTCAAAATTAGATTAATAAATATTTGTTTGTTGCAACCAAATCTCCTCAAGACTGTCAAAGGTATAACATGTTTGATCCATTAATAAGCGCTTAAGCTTTCAATTATTGACATAGCAACATTTACCATAAATTATCTATTGATAATAAATATTTTCAGAAACTTTCAACCGAATATATTTATTTAAAAGTGACTAACACGTTTCTTAGAATAAGTCTAGAATTAGTATGTGTAAGTACTTGAGTTTCTTCTAAGCAAACTTGCTGCAAGCTATTTTGACTCCCGGTCAGTAAAATCATCTACTCCCAATTTCTGGTATAAGATCAAATAAGATAAGATTTTATTAATACACTCCTCTACTACGTATTAATGCAATAAAAACATAAAAAGAGCACAACAATTTTGAATATTACAAGAAAAAAGAAAAAGTTTATTTACTTTGATAACCATGACGTATGAGTGGCTTTCAATTATCAAAGAGTACGCAAATTTTTTTTAAATTTTGAAAATTTGACATAAGTCACATGGAACCGATGCAATCTAGAGCTCATTTGCCTGATAATTTCTGTAGCTTTTTTAATGTCCACTGAAAGCAAGTAAGTTTAATCTATGGCTGCGCTGCTTATGTAGAAATCCAGCGAAACTTTTAAAATAACTTCATTCATTGACGAAAACTTTCTCATGAGCTGTTTCATAGCTTAAAATTTTTTCAGTCTTTAATTTAGTTCTTTGAATTTGTAAAATTTAATCCATAAAATGGATGAGCAAACAGATATTTTAATTATGGATTAAAATTTATATTAAAAGATGACTGCACAAGCTGCAGCTAAAGGGGAAAATGTAAGTCTCACAGGAAACTTATATGATCCTGGGCCAGTTAAGCTATTATAAATTGTTTTTTTGCTAAACGTGACGTCATCACGTTTTCAGACGTTGATACGTTTCACATGCGATACAATTTGGAGCTCAGTTTTCACACAACTCTTATTTGCGTGCTTTTCTGAATAATAAAAATAAAATTTAATATATTGCCTTTAAATAATATCACACCAGATTTGTTAAAAATTTATTCATTTACCCAATTTTTTTTTTTTTTTTTTTTTTTTTTGAAAATTGATCTGTAAGCTGAACAGCTGCTTACACACATTTCAAGTTAATATAATGTATAAGCAAGAAAAAAATTAATTTTATATCAACTGTATTTGGTTCACGTGACGTATGAGCAACATTTAATCAGCAGAAAATAACAAAAGTTTTCAACATCAGACATTAACATCGCACTTTCCATATATTCTAGAACGCATTCTTACATACCTTTATTATTTGCTTGGAAGTAATCTGCAATTATAAGCAGAATTTAACCACCTAAATGAAACAATTTCGATTCCCTAAGATAAGATCTAAGCAAACTTGGTAAGCGTATTTACCTGTGCTTGTTTTCTTTTTCCTTTTTGTTACTCAATTATTTACAATTTGTTTTTGTTTTCCTTTTCTTAAAAAATAAACTTTACATCTCACCTCTATTTTGAACAAAGTTTTTAATTAAATCTGCAAAAAAAAATAAATTATATTACTTGCACACATGCAGCAATTTGCACTTAATTAGTCATGTGTGGTAAACACATGAACAGCTGAAACCAACAAATTTTAATTCTTTTTCATTTTGTTAAGTAAACAGTAGCAAAAAGTTTTACTTGGCATAAAGTTTACAAGTCGCGCTTGACTTGAAACGTAAGTGAACATTTTCTTCGATAGTGCAAATATCTAACCTACATACACTGTTGTTATTTTACACCTTTTTTATTTTTTCGGAATGCTCTTAACCTTCAAACTTAACTTACTACAATTTCTCACAGAACGTCGTTCGAAACATAAGACGTTTTTAACTTTATATAGTTATTTTAAGACGTGAAAAAAAATTAAAGCGAAAAGGATATATTTTTTTAAGAAATGAAATAAAGCATTATAGCTTATGTCACTCTTATTGAATGTAACGTATAGAGTTGGTTTTTTTTAAGTACATTTTCAAAAGTTCCAACAGAACAAACCTGACCTGATCAAAGCAAAATATTTAATGATATCAAGGCATATTTAATGATATTAAAGTAACAGTTCAAAAATATGAATAAATTTTTGCTAATAAAAAGTAAATCATACGTCACGTTAACCACAACAAATGCCGTCATCGGTAAACTTAGAATTTTTTCTCTGACGGTTTTTTTTTGTGTCTTACTTTTTTGATGTTTTCGTATCTGAACTAAAAGCCAGCCCATATGCTTCCATTTTTAGATTTCAATAAGAAAAATCAACATTTTTCAAAAGAAAACTTAAAAACCCTCTTCTGACGATTGCTTTACATAATTGCAATATGTTTTTTAACAGGCACACAGTTGCACAGTATTTATGTTTTAATTATTGTTGGCTCTTGAATATTGCATATTATTATGGACCTATAGAAATGGAATTCATGCACTGCTACGCGTTTGTTACATATTGTTTCTGTTGTAACATTTGAATTAATTTTTACGTATGCACTCTTATCCTTAACGCTTCTTTTAAATGTGTGTATGTCGCAATAAGGGTGTGCCATAAAATAGTTACAAATTTTTTAATATTGCTACATTTTACTCTAAAGAATTTTTGGTTTCGCAATTAATACAATAAGTTTTCGAAGAATATAAAGATTGAGCCGTTTTTCACTAACAACACTGCAAAGCAGTTTGCACGTATTTCCATTTGGCACAATTAAAAAAAAAATATAAAACAAAACGTAATATTTCCATCAAAACAATTTCTTTAAAAAAAAAAACAAAAATTTCCAGCGCTGCAGACTTCGCGGAGTACTTTTTCTGCCGCGAATTTGTCTGCTATTAAAATAGAAAATAAATGGAAACATTACATTTTGATCGCCTACTCCACTCCCACTCGAATATTAGACCTCTGAGCCAAAGTCTACCATTACGTTCATATCTTTTTTTACACTTTTTTAAGCAAATAATAAAGTTTTACATTTTATGCATAAATTGCAAATTATATTACTGCTTGTTGAAAAAACCTTAGAATTATAATTATGATGGAAACAAAAATTGCTGAGTTAAAAATTTTGCAATAAAAACGAAATAATTTAGTGTCTGGAATGCAATGTTGCGATTCGTATCAAAAACTCAGACATATTAGTGCTATGTAATGTCCTATTAAAGCTATGAAAATAAAAAAAAGAAAACAATATATATCCTTTTAAATAATAAGATATTCATAAGCAAGTTACACTAATGCCTTTTGCGCGTATCCTTGCAGTCACGTAGTTAAACTGCTGTTATCTCGTTACACACGAAGCGAGTTTTACTCACCTGTCTCACAGTTATATCAAATGTCATTGAACTATTTGCTTATTTTTAGGGTAAATTTTGCTTTTGCTTGCTTTCTCTCTCTATGTGCATCAAATTAAACCATTTTTTTCATTTAATATCAGATAGAAAAGACTCAAAGGATAAAGAAGTTAAGTAAATGTCTTAACGAGGAATGTGAGTGTAATGTCTCAGGAACAGAGACTGAAGGAAAGG
The DNA here is from genome assembly GCA_949775025.1 of Tricholauxania praeusta. Taxonomy (NCBI): domain Eukaryota; kingdom Metazoa; phylum Arthropoda; class Insecta; order Diptera; family Lauxaniidae; genus Tricholauxania; species Tricholauxania praeusta. The sequence goes on along the minus strand of OX459030.1, from coordinate 120,608,987 downwards.
TGCCATCACTATGTGAGAAGCTTCGGTTTAAAACGGTTTTTTAAATCGGAATTGCAACGGCACACAGTGATAGAATCTGACAAATTAATGCATAAAAATCTACTATGTACATGGGGATTTCAGAATAAATGTTAATGAAATTTAACCCACTTCAAGTTTATGAGCTACTTAACTTAATGCGCTATAATATTTGTAAATAATAAATGCTGGAACCAATAAGGTCAAAGAAATTCAACACTTTATTTTAAACTAAGTATATTGACTTAAACTCTTAGATATTTTTGAGCCAGAACTATTAAGGTCGTAGAAAAAAACTTTAAAATTATGTATATTGACTTAAACCCTTTTCAAAAAAAAAATAAGTATTTTGATAACTTTAAAAAGTTGTAGAATCAAATAAACAGAGCTATGCCAAAACTCGAAAGCCTAAATAGCCACTTTATTATTTTAAGCTGTATTCAAGGCTACCAAGTTACCGGGAATGACCCGGTCAGGCACTAAATTTTATTTCAAAGCCGGGGCCAGAAAGGAATTACAAAATTCTTAAAATTGCCGGGAATGTGTCAATTGAAATTTTGAAAATGGTAGAAAAATCTATAGAATAGTTCAAATTATGCCAGGTCTTTTAGTTTAGAAAAATGCAGATATCTTGGTTTTGAAATAAGTTAGTAATAGGCGGTGTCGACATTCTTTTAAACAACTAACAGTTCTTTAAAAAATATTTACCGCGGGATCGGCGGTAAGATATTATATGAGGTGATGCAACTAGAAAGTTGAAAATGGTACTTTTTTGCTTTTTTTCGTTCAATTTTAAATTTTTTTATAAGAAAGAAATAAGAAGAAGAAAAGCAAATCCAGGATTTGAATTTCCCGACCGATAGTTGCCCAAAAACCATACCCACTTTGTTGGAAAATTTGATAACCTCTATAACTTGCACCATTTTTTAAATCAATAATTTTGAAAATGGGTTGCCTACTTATAGCAGAGGGCGCTAATCCAGTTTTCAATATTAACTATAATCTTAGTAATGAACTCTGTCCAGACATATATGGCTGCTTTAATCTGCATACACATCATGAGAAAATCAAAAGTTTTTATTTTGAACCGCTCTAATGTACATGCTTAACATTTTTGACAAAAAAATATCATCAAATATTTCTCACAGGTAAATTAAATTTTCTACCATTTGATGCTGAATTGATTTTTTTTTTTAAAAAAAAGAAGAAGAAAGGCCATAAATTGTTACCAAAAAAAATACGATCTTTTCCATTTGAGGGAAAATTATTAATTTTTGAGAAGACCTGAATTTTATTTTTTTAATTTCGCAAACATATCTCTATTCCTTAACCAATACAAAATATTTTGTGAAATCAATTTTAGTTACTAAAATCTTAAAATTATATCTTTACAACGATGCTACAACTATTGGTATAGTACTATTTTTACGAAAGCGATAGCCATTGAAAAGATTATTTGCCTTTCAAATTAGGAACAACGTGACGTATGAGTAACTTTTAATTGCACAGTATGTCATCCGCCGTTTAGCTAAAAATTTTATGAATGCTATATATTGAATAGAATCGGAAAGTATAAAAAAGTCAATAATTATATGAATACACATTTGCAAAGTCAAAAGGTAATGGCTATTATTGAAAAAGCCACAGTTAGAACTTTGAAACTTCTCTTTTTGTAGGGCGGATTTACTTTTTTTAAAATACTTTAAAAATTTTCCTTAAACATTACATAAATGAGTACATACTAAGGTCTAAGCTGATTTCTACAAAACTCTTGAACACTCTCGTGCAATCCTTAAATCTATTGTTACTTCGTAAAAAAAATCCAAAACTGAATGGAAATTTGAAATATCGTATAAAAATTTAAAATTCGAAAAGTTTTGTGAGATTGAAGAGTTTAAATGGGGAAAAGTAGTGAATTGTATCAAAAAACTTAGACATGTTCTTATGGGACAGTAAGTTTTGATGGTTATCAAAAAATTTTAAGTTTGTTGAATATTTAGTTTTGTAAAAACTATAAGCATCCAAAGCTGTGGAAAAGTATATTGAAATTGAGTAGTCTTGAAAACTTAGTCATAAAATCTATTAGTGTCGAAAATTATCCCGAAGCAGAAGTTTTCCAAAAAGTTGTCAGCCACAAAAATGTCATTAAGCTCAAAGTAACGTAGGCTTCTCAAAGTTTATATTCTACATAGAAAGGGCGTGGTATATGCAAGTTGGAAATCCTATTGAAGTCAATGAAGCCAAACTTAGTTACAAAATTCAGCACAAATACTAGCAAAAAAACTAAGCTAAAATCTTTAATAAATTTGAACATGTGGGCGTGGCAATTCTCATTGAAGCAAAATTTTTTAAAAAATTAGTTTTTAAGAAAATATTGATATCGAAATAGTGATCTTTGACAAGGAATTGTGCGCAGAATTGGATAAGTGTTAACGCCAATTTCATGTAACTAAATATTCCAACCCATGCAATGCCAAGACAGGTAGTTAATTTTATGCTCTTTCTAACATGTAAATTACAAAAAATTGTCAACATCTATGAGCTACAAAAATAAAAAATAAGTTACTTCTTCTATGCATTATCACCTACTTTTCAAGGTGCTGCAAGCGCGTGCTTCTCCCCTTTTTTGGTTGTTGTCTTCTATCGCTCTGACGCACACACTTTACATTTGCTGTAAGCTGTCGCATTGCCATGTTAAAACTACGCTTACATACTGTTGACGCCCTTTTTTTTATCAGGCAGTGAGTGAATGGTTTTAAATTATGCAGGGAACTTGTTGTTCCCTTCATTTGTTGCTTATCAGATTTTTATTTTCCACTCGATGTCGTTCGTTGCAATTTTTAAGATTTGCACCATTCTCTGCTTTGCTGCATGCATAATGAAAGTAAATAATAAAAACGAAAGAGGGTTGAAAACAAAAAGCACATTAAAGGATTGAAAGCTTTTGAGTCTTTGTAAATATTTAATGAAACCTTTTTAACCTTAACGTATAGTGCAGTGAGTGAGCAAAAAAACAATATGTTAAGAGTGCGAGGTTTTATGGTAAAATTAGCATTACCAAAGCTGATTTAAATATGTTAGTTAAAGCCATGGTGTTTTTTTAAGTATAAGTACTAATACCTAGTTATTTATTTTATATCTTTATTAAAAGATATAAAGCACAAGGCTGCTATGAAATGAAGATCCGTAGTAAAATGTAGCTAAAACTTTATTTAAACTGACAGTTTTTCATAAAACTATTTTCAAAAAACCTTCAAAAACTTTAAAGAGAACTGTGTCTCAACCTCATGTTTTTTTAATGCTGAATTTCATATCAATTTCTAAATTATTTATGCAAACTTTACAGCCTAACAATTTTCAATGACTTAAAGCAAACTATTTGAATAACAACAATAACTTCCCAAATAAACTTCTGCGTTAAATATATAGTATAAATGGTTTTCTTTAAGAAAGCTATAAATTCCAGCTAAACACAATTCACCTACACATAATATAGTTTATATAATATAATACCACACGCACATACACAGTAGGCAAACATACATAAATGTATAAGTATTTGTTGTTAAATTATGTTTAGCAATTGATTTTGGTAACAATGGCTTAATTATTAAAATAAATTTCATGCATACAAATGTATGGGTTAATCTACACGTTTGGGTGTTTTAGTAGAACATGTGTGTATTTGTGTTCTTTTTCGAATGACCCAGTAAACAATTGAATAAGGCTTTTCCTAGAGAAATCCTACCAGCAACGCTGCAAGTAACATCAATACACATTTCAAAATTGCAGCATGTATAATAGACCGGGTCGATTTGCATGAAGAAAAAAAATAGGCAACCAGACACCGACTCAAAAGTTAGAGGGACCCTTAAAAACGATATCTGTGTAATTTTTTTTTTCATTCCGAGAATAACCAATGGAGCGCTTTTGATTCTCCTGAAGGTCCTTTTTGGCTAAAAAAAAACGTGTTTTTTGCTAGAAACCTTTTTTCTTAACAAAATCGTTACCTGAATTTGATAGAATATTAAGAATTGCGTTGTTGGAAAAAATTTGACGTTAAAAAATTTAAAATCTATATTCTGTTAGTCCCAAAATTCGATTTTTTCACATTTTTCATAGAAAAATCGATTTTTTCACATTTTTTATATGGAAAAATCGAATTTTGGGACCGAATATTATCTAAAATAGAACAAAAATCTTAAATTTTTGAACGTCAAACTTTGCTCAGAATGCAATCTTTATTATTCAAGCAAATTCATGTATCAATTTTGTGAAGAAAAAAAGTAAAGAGCAAAAAACGCGTTATTTTAGCCAAAAATGACCTTCAGGAGAATCAAAAGCGCTTTATATCTATTTTACGAAAGACTCGATTTGAATTCAGCTTTAATTTTCCACGGAATAATTATTCAGATCAATTTTTCGATCAATTCATACATAAAAGAAGCAAATCTGAAATTATTTAAGAAGACCTTCCTTTCCAATAAAGGCCTTCTAAAAATTCCTCTAATTCCTGCTTTTTTGCACACTGGGCTAATATTAAACCGCCTTTCACATATGTATGTATGTATGGGCAAAAAACAACAATAACAATAATTAATGCCTGAAACACCAATAACAACAAGGCTAATTTAGCAATTATACAAAAGATGGCGCGTGGTAGTGTTAAGCATAAACTCACGCAATGTTGCCAAAAATTACAGAAAATAGGGTGACTTACAAATTCCTTAAAATCCTACTGCAAACAGTGTTCTTGATTTCGTGTTTAACATCCATTTCGATAGTTTTATGTGACATGCTAGTAAATGAATAGCTTCCATATAGAAGTTCCATCATTCAGTGGTATATTTTCAGTTTATGCTGAAGAGGGCCAAAGCACTCTTTCGCTGCAATATATAGCAGAACATTGCCTTAGAAATAGGGGTCTAAAACAAGAGTTCCTTCGCGAAAAGTCCAAGGGTAACTTTTGGTGTTTATACTCCACTACTCTGTAGAAATTTTGCCTTAAAAGAAATTACCCAAAAAACATTGGGCCTTTAAAGGCAAGTGAATGAAAGCTCCGTGATGTGTGAATTCAATGATGTTTCGTTATATTAATACAGAAAACTTTGAAAAAGTCAAAATCATGTTGGATATATACAAAAATCTTGGAAAGTTGAAAAACTGAAAACTGTTGAAATAGCTGAAATATGTTGAATAAAATCAATTAATGTTGAAAGTTTCAAAATATTGAAAAAGCCATATATTTTAAAAAAATTGAAAGCATATTAAAGTTTTGAATAAGTCGAAAAATTTTTAAAAAGTCATAAAATTATGTTTTAAGCTATGTGTAATTTTGAAAATCACGTTTCTGAAATATCTAAAAAACTGTCTATGATTGAAGAAGACAAACTTCGAACTTTGAAAGTTTTCTTTTTGAAGAGCAGATTTAATTTTCTTAAAATACTTTAAAATTTGCATTAGACATTACGTACATAAATGAGTGCACATTAAAATTTTAGATAATTTCTACAAAACTCCTAAGCACTCTCGTGCAATCTTGAAATCTCTTGAAATATTTTATTCACTATTCTCGCCCAAGCCGTTGTTAGGTTAGCACGGAGATGGCAATTGTCATCATAACTTAGGCCGCAATTGGGCCCTGTTTATAACCTATTCAAACCATTTCGAAATTTTTATAAACCTCAAAATGGACTTTGGACACTTTTGAGCGATATCTTCAAGAGAGTCGAAGAAGTAGCATTCGAATACCTTAAAACGCTGATTTGTCAGCGCTGGGTATTTACAAAGATCATGAAAGACTAAATCTTCGACACCAGGATCTTTACTGCTTCCACAAAGATCCCCTATATAAGAAACCCCTAGTCTTGAGGCATGTTTGCCCATAAAATAATGTCCTGTAATGATACCGACAAAGATTTTCAGGGCTTGTTTGTCTAATGAGACCACTTTTCGAGTTCTATTAGCATCATAATAAGGCCAGATTGCTCTTAACGAACAGCATATTGCCATGTTAGACCATCTCATATTAGCCCAATTCATACATTTAGAGCTAATTTTGGCTCTAATTAAGGTTAGTGGTTTTATAATATAAGGTTCAGAAATTGTGTCAGAGTTAGAGCGTTTTCTAGCAAGTTCATCTGCAGTTTCGTTGCCAATGAAGTCTCTATGTCCAGGAACCTAACACACGGTTAAGTTGCATTTCATGCCTATTTCACATAGTGATTTCCTGCAATCTAGGACTAAACGGAATTTGATAATAATATTAGAGCTAAGGATCTTAATGGCTGCTTGGCTATCGACGTATATTACAAACCTGTCACTACATTGAAGAATTTTTGATGTAATAATTTGGCATGCCACACAGCTAAAACTTCCGCTTGAAATACGCTACAGTAACAGGGTAAACAAAAAAGATTCTCTAATGCTTAAGTCACAGAAAAAAACTCTAGCCCCAGTACCAGAATCTATTTTCGAACCTCCAGTGTATATTTTTTCGGAATTCAAAATGGGAGCCCAGTCCTTTCTTTCAAGTATTCGCACTTAAAAGTTTGTTGAGAACATAAGAGTGGGGGTAATATAATCGGTCCCACTTTGAATGTCACAGCCAGGAAATTGAGTAAGAATATGGGCCGTTGGGTCTCGATTTCCAAAAACCACATTCCTTCAGTCTAATAGCACTTTTTGCTGCAGTCCCTTTACTGAAAATGTCAACATGCTCTAAATAGAGTCGAGAGCAGCAAACGGAGTAGTATTTACTGCTCCACTTACTCCAATGCCTGCCATTCTTTAAATTTTTGATAAGATTGCCAAATAAGTTTACTTGTCTAAAGACTTCCACCGTAAAAATATTCCATATGTCAGAATTGGTCTGATGATGGCTTTATACATCCACATAACTATTTTTAGCTTAAGGCCCCAAGATTTGTTGAACATCCTCTTACATGTATGAAATGCAACACATGATTTTCGTGCCTAGCCGGTGTAAGACTGGTTATATTATTTTAGCTGCTATTTTTCTATTCATACGTAGGGTTGCCATTCAATGCTTAAGTCAGTAATCTCAACTAGCTAAGGTTGCTAAGTCTATAGACACCGCGAATTAAGTATATCAAGAGAAGTGGAACAGTGCTACTATCTGTTCGGAACAGTAGTTCATTTAACGTAGCAAAAAACTCGAAAAATATTACTTAGAGTATTACACTTCAAGATACTTCCCACCCATTTTCGGGACAGTGCATATGATGAGTTTCCTGCCCTTCTCAAACTGTCACTGAAAGTAAAATAAATCACATCTCAATCCATATTCACTCTAAAAAACTCGATCCTGCTTGCCTTCACAACACTAATACAAATCAAATTAAATAAAGCGCTGTATTTTTCAGGAGATTGTATTTTTCGGTCTTTTCCACCATTCTCTCTTAGGTCAATTTCGTAACTTATATCTAGTTTATACTTTGTTATTTGACATTTTCCGAGTATTAACGGCCTAGTAAACTAAATTGTGTCATTTTTTTTGACGTCACTAAGCCAAGGACAGTGTGATATTCCATTGAACGACTGGCCTAGCCTCAGTTTCAATGAAGCCAAGATAGAAATTGAGTACAGGCAATTCATGCAGTTGGACTTAGAGCCTTATTAAATCTGCCATACGCCAAAGTATAACATTCAAACTAGCCTTTTCTTTCCCAATATCATTTATCACTATAAGTTCAAGGCCGCTGATTTTGTGGGGCCGCACTTAAGTTGCTTAGAAATTCTAAAAGATTTTGAGTTTTAAAATCACCTTTATAGATTTATGTATGTGTGTTTATCTACCATATTTAAGCAAACATTTTCATTATTTGAATGTATTCGCGACGTTTGTTTTGTGGTTCCATTTGCATGCTGCTGACTAAGTGTAATTGTAACCATGTGTGCGTGTGGGTTAGCAACCCAGTAGGCAAGGGTAGGAGCTAACAGTGCTTCTAGAAGGCCTTCCTTGGTAAGTATAAGGCCTTCCACCCTCCTTTCAAACGTACTTTCTTTTTTATATGAAATGGCCGCAGAAAACAGGCCTTCCTAAGCAGGCTTTCTAAGGCCGCTTACCGTAGAAGGACTCTCAGAAGTACTTGACAAAAATTTAATTTTAATAAATTTAAAGACTCTAAATATTAATTGTTTTTTTTTATCCGCGCCATCTCACTTGCGTTGATATTTTTTTAATGATTTTACAATTTGACAAAGAATACACAAAACTCTACCTCCTTAACATAACATGAAACAGCAGAAGACTAGCCTGCACTCCTCTCTTAATTTCTAACCATGTGTACACTTTTCATGTCGTATATGTACAATGCATGTGACAAAAAAGTTATGCCGAATCATAAAACATTTCAATACATGAAATAAAAAAGAAACAGAAAAGCGCTAAAGTAAATGGAGTCCTTCTTCTTTGCCTTCTAATATCAGGCCTGATAGCACGTCTGTTGTGGCAAGACATATTATGCCTTCTGTGATTGTATTTTTATTTGCATGAAAATCTAGTTTTGAGAAGTCCTTATATAATCGCAGCAGTGCTAGCAGGCCTTCTCCGAGTAAGGCCTTGCTCATTTGCCTGCTGGGAAAGTTCAACGGATGTAGCACAAGTATTTAAGAGCAATCTTAAGGCCGTGCTAAACATTTTTGCTCATTTCATTTTAAGCTTTTGCTATTTCTGGATAAACTTTTCTTGCCTTAAACTTTATACTTCCGAAAGATGCTCATATTTCATATAACTTTTTATATTAACTGCAAATTTTGAATAATTTATTACTGTAACTCATACATATGCATAAGTTTATGAGTGTGCGTGTGTTTTTTTTTTGCGTATTATTAAGAAAATAAAACCTAAGAAATGATAAGGCTAATGTCTAATTAATTATTACTGCGCTTTTTCTGGTTTCTTCATCGTTGTTATTCCAACTAAACAAACAAAAGGAAACTTGAAAAACTGCGTATTCATTAAATTAAAAATTGAAAATCTGATGAAATTTCTTGTTTTTTTTTTTTTTTTTTCATCAAAAACTTCTACCAACGCAAAAACTTTACGCTTGCAGCTACAAAATATAAGTTCACTTTCTAATTATAATATTGTTATTTCTCTCTCTTTTTCTTGCTTCCGTCATATGTTATTTGCTTGTTTATTTTACAGGGTTTCACCATCCTCTGCTGCTTTGTTATAAAAGCAGAATCTAATCTACGTTCACCAGCTTCCGGCGGATGTGCCTCAACGGGTACCCTGAAAACTAAATTAAGCTCTAGTAAAACGAGTTTGGATGAAAACTATTGTACGGGTAGCATTAATAGTCCATTAAGTTGTGAGTAGCTAAAAATTTGTAAACTCTAATTTGTTATTCATACTCGTATGTAAATGCGTATGATGTGTATTTTAGGGTGTTTTTATTTAAGAAATTTTTTATTCAGAAATTTTCAGAATAATTTTTTAGTGTACATATATAAAGATAGAAAACCAATTGATGTATGAGAATTTATGGAAATAGCATAATTTTTGCTTGCAATGTGGAAATCAGTGCTGTTGATATCAATGCATAGATAATATTTTGTTCTTCAGAATTTCATGGAACAAATTGCTTCAAACTTTTTATAATCAAAGTTAGAGACTTTTAAACACAATGTTTGTCACAAATAAGCAATAACTGATTTATGTTGCAATAATGTTGTCTTAATCGGAAAAAAACTCAAATGTAAAAAAAATCCACAAAGTCAAAGATAAATATCTCTGAAGATTTTCAAATTTAATCACATTAGTGTTTTTGTAGTAGATATCGGCTAGTCTCTTCATTATGAGCCGAAATCATTAATTAGAATAATGCTCTTTCAAAGCATCGCGTCAAACGGATTTTCTTTAGAGAATTAAGTAAATTTTTAAATAATTCTTATACCTTTTTATATTCGATTTGTACAATTGTACGTTCAGATAAGTCCGATATTATTATATCAACCGCAACCTTACTATGAAGATTTGGCTTTGATTTCCTCAGTTTAAGCAAAAAGTGATGATGCTCCCATATATTTAATTATCATGAAGCGTGATCGGCCTTGGGTGATCTCTAAGTAAATACATTTGGAAATATGCTTGGATTGATATTATTGCAATATATATTAGGGCGGGCGGATCAATTAGTAATTAGAAAGAAATTTTGCCATCTAGCTCAGTGGATATCTTAAAATTTGTATGATTTTAGCAAACTTTTTTTGAAATTTCCAAAGGGGTAAACTACATTTAAAATACATGCTTTCTTCGACAAAGTTTCTTAAGATCATCCAAACTTTACGATTTTTAGTGAACTAAGCCAACTAAAAAACTTGGTCCGCCCTAACATACATAAAAATTATTTACTAAACTTGAGAAAAAAAATGAATACCCTAATCTATATGTTTGCACATAGTTTATATAGAGTTTTAGCATAAATTAGAATAAAATTTTTGATGTTAAAACAAAAAAAAAAAACATTAGGGAACCTTTAGATAATTAACACACAAAACAAAACACGATATTAATTTAAAAAAAAAAAGGATTGAAATGAATGTCCTGTTAAGATTATACAGAGAAAAAAAAATACAAAAAATGTTTGAAATAAAAATTTCCTAATTATTTTGGAATTAATTATTCATATTGCTTCGGAAATCGCCCGAGCCTTGTACTCACAATCTCAAAGGTTCTTAAAGCAATCTTCAAGTGTGGTCATGCTATTCTGATCGAAATCAATACCAGAAAAACCCAACATTGACTACTGTCGCAGAAGCGATCTGATTATTCGCATTCACTCCACAATGTGACTGCGTAGTTACTACAAGATCAAACATTAAACATTTTCTTTGCTCCTGCCCTGCACTTGCTAGAAAACACCACAAAACACTTGGTTCGTTTTTGTTTGATGACCTGGAGGACCTTAGACATATTAGCATAGGTCAGTTATTAAGTATCATTACGAAATCTGGATGGTTCAATGAGAGGGTATAGTCAAGTACCCTGTGGTATCACAATGGACCAAACTTGGTCTAAGTGAGTCGGTTTTGTAACTGACAGCCACTCCTACCTAACCTAACCTAACCTAACCTAACCTAACCTAACCTAACCTAACCTAACCTAACCTAACCTAACCTAACCTAACCTAACCTAACCTAACCTAACCTAACCTAACCTAACCTAACCTAACCTAACCTAACCTAACCTACTACAAGATCAATAACTCATGAGTTTCTGGAAGCCTTGGATTAATCGGACATGAGAGGAACAATTCAAGTGCTGCTATTTCATCTAAAGCCTTAGTTCCCAAAGTGGTCCCCAGGGGTCCATGGGAGACTTGACGGGGGTCTATGTTGGCGTGACAAAAAAAATGGGGGTTCACAATTCGTAAGCGGAGTTTCACCAAAATTTATTCTGCATGTGAAAAACTTGCAATGTGTGTGCTTGCAATCTTTCATGAACTTGTTTGATTCTTCACCAATATAAATACGAACACCAAGGATAAACATTACTCTTTTGTTTTCGGAATTTCGAAAAGAAAATAAAATTTGGATGGAATCACTTTTTTGAATGGCCAACTTTACTTTTTTGATATCCACTCACATCAAAATCAATGAATTAATTAACCAATCATTCAATCATTCTCACTTTTTTTTGAAAACTATTAATTCGTGATTGGAACTCAGCCGCAACGCAAGTTTCCATAGTTAACCTTTACATTTTTTGTCGAGTTTTGGGAATATGGTAGAAGTGTAGCTACAGGGGGTTCACCGAAACCAACTAACTTTTAGAGTGGTCTATGAGAAAAAAAGTCTGGGAACCTCTGATCTAAAGTGTTCCATTTAAATTCCCCTATGCAAATAGCACGAGAACTAAGTAAGACAGTGTAAAATGTTTTAGACTAAAGTAATAATGTTTCTAGATGGTCAAATAACAATGATCTTGCCTTTGACCTTGAAACTAATTTTCAAGGTCAACTATTAATTTTATCATATTAACCTATATTTTTTATTGCAGATTTGTATCATATGGAAAAAAATAGTAGTGGTCTTGTATATAAAACTTATCAGTGCGATTTTTAGTTATTGAGTTAGTGATAAGAAAAAGTTTTATCCGAAATTTGACCTTTAACATATTTTCTTCTAACCTATCAACTTTAAGTAAAAATCACACTTAGTAAAAAGTTCTAAAAAGTGTTCAGGAAATGTTTACTTTATTTTCTTATAAAAAAGTTCTTACAATAAAAAAAATATTTTTCTGAATATTTTGACTATTTAGTATAAGTTGAAGAAAAAATTTTAGAGGAGAAATTTCGATCAAATCTGTTCCAATCACTAACGCAAAAACTAGAAGTCGTTGTGTAAAATTTTTCATTCAAAACATTTCTATTTTTTCTATATCACAGTTGATCTCAAATTGAACTGGAAGTATGGTTTCAATGTCAAAGGCAAGGTCATTGTTATATGACCATCTTGAAACCATATTATTTTTGCATATAACTTTTATTACTATCTTACTTAGTACTCGAGATATTTGCCTGGGGAAATTAAAATAATACATGTAAATTGTATATGAGAACTATGACTAAAGTTGGCACTTAGATAGAGTTCAACTTCGTGAGATAAAATAAATAATTAGGGTACACGGATATCGTTTCCTCTATTGATTAGACTGAGCATTAAAATGGGATGTGCTGTTGAGAAATTCATGGATATCCTATTGTATCACTTTTTTGTTTCACTTCGGTACACAAAAGTACCACACACTATCGTGATAATTCGATATTTTTTGCACTAATAAGTTATGGCAAAATATTTCTGGGAGCATTTTTCCTGGCCGCTGTAATTTCGGTAGTGTCAAAATAAATATTCAACAACATGTCTCCTCTTATCCCCTTTCCATCGAACATAAATCATTTTCTAAAAAGTCAACACGATGTGTTGCATTGTTAAAATAACAGCTGTTTTCTCTATTTAGCAGCTGTTCGCTACCGAACACTGAATGTTTTTGTTAAGCAGCTGTTCGCTATTGAACACTGAACTTTTTTTGTTTGTTATGCTTCATAAAATTTAGCAATTTATAACAGCTCTTCTTGAAATATATAAAATTAATGCTTTTCTGATGTATGTAAATACAAATTACAAAACTATTTTTACTGAAATTATTAACATCAAAAAGCATAACACCGTTTCATTTGTCCGCATTCTTTTCGAGATCTTATTTAATTTGTATTTTTTTTTCGTTTCATTTCACAGTCTACACCAGTCATGAAAAGGAAAAAGACAACGAATGCGGCGTGCAAACGCCACTTACTTCTATATTGACACACCAGAGTACAACGCATGCACTGCCACACTCCAGCGTTCAGCTGCCACTAACAATCATCTCGACAGCACCACGTTGCCAAATGCTTGCTGCTGGCATTCAAGACCATGGCATGGGGAGTAGTAAAGTAGAAACTTTTCTAGGCGGTAGCCTAGATCGAAAAAGTTGCTTGCAGCAGCAGCAACAACATCAACATTACCAGCAACAACAAATAAAAGAGCACGAAAGAGGAGTCGCTGGATTATTATCTACGGTGACGACAACAGTTTCTTCACCAGCAGCCAGGTGCTGCAATATTTTAGGTGGCGGTGGTAGTGGCAGTAGTAGTAGTAATAGCAGCAACATTGGGACTGTTTGTAGTAATTCTGTTGCTAACAGCATTAACATGAAGCGGTGTCTCGGCGGTGATGGCATTTTAAGTGATAATTCATCATGGCAGACTCAAGTTGGTGTTGGCGGTGGTGGTGGTGGTGTTGGTGTTGGACCTTTGAGTGGTGTAGTTTTCTATGATGCCTATGCAGCTGGTATGACTGGAAGCCTGGGGCGTAGACAACAGCAGCAGCAGCAACAACATCTGTATCAACAACAGCAGTTACATGTCGAGGGTCAACATGGATTTGTAGGCGTAGAAACATTAGATATACTACAAGGCGTGGCACCAGGTAAGTGTACTGAAGTATGTTCACATACTTGTAAATGAACTGCAGAGTGCAACGAAAAAGATTGGACTTGTGTCACAAACTTGTGATATTTCTCTTTCTCACGTGGAAAACCAGAGCACAGTTTAGGTAGCAAATGCGTATTTTTTTTAAATTGAAATCCGAAGTGTAATCCAAGCTTCATTGTTTAAAAACCCAATCAATTATGATAGAAATTTTTGAAAGACTTAAAGTAGGAGACATCAAAATTTTTACAACTCTGTTGAGGATGCAAATAATCCAAATGCTCATTTGATTTCATTCAGAAAAAAACAAAAAAATCCGAAGAGAGCGAGCAAGGAAACAACAATGCGCACATTGAGGACAGCTTCTTTCGTTTCGTTTGATCAGTGTACTTTTATTTATACACTCACGTTGTTCTTGCTTGATTTTTGGAATTTTCTTTTGGTTCATTGCAATTTATTATTTTTTGCTATGGAGATGGAATTGATGGCGACGTTTTTGCTGTTGTTAAAATTGTTGTTTTTGTTGTAAGTAGCTCCTGCTTTCAAAATTATGCCCATCTATGGTTTAGTTTACTGCTAGTGATATCAAATATGCTCATATTTCGTTTTTAGCAGCAAAATCGTTGCTGATAACTAGAACCAAACGAGTTTTTTTTTTTTGGTAATTTTCAAGCAAAAATTTTAAGAAATACAGTGTGCCCCATTTTAATTTCCCTAAGCAATATCTCGAGAAATATGTCAGATAGTGATAAATGTTTTAAGCAAAACTAAAAAGATTCCTAAGGAGTCAAACATCAGTGTCATTGCCTTTGAATGAGACCAATTTTTAAGGTCATTTCATGGTCAGCTGTGATAGCCTAGCTGTAATAAAGGGGGGTTTATTAAACGTTTGTTTTTTAAAAATTAAAAAAAATAATAAAAAATTTGCAAAAGTGAATAAAATATTTTTTAAAATTATTTTATTTAAATGTTGCCCGTGGCTACGCCTGAGGTGTCCCATCCATATGCTTCAATTTTGGCGTACTTTTTCCAGCATTTCGGCCGGTATCGCACCAATGGCAGCTGTAATGTTGTCTTCCAATTGCTCCAATTGCAGCTGGGTTGTCTCCGTACACAAAAGACGTCACGTAAACTCACAAAAAAATAGTCTAGTGGGGTCAAATCGCATGGTCTTGGCTGCCAATGTACTGCCGAAAAACGGGAGATTAATTGCTCACCAAACACGCCTCTCGATATGTCACGAGCCGTGTGGCACCGTCTTGTTGAATCCACATATCAACCAAGTCCAAAAAAAAGTTGGTAATCATCGCACGGCACCTTGCTCTATTGACTGTAACGTTGCGATTTTCATTATTTTTGAAAAAGTACGATCCAGTGATGCCGCCGGCCCATAAGCCACACCAAACAGTGCATTTTTCACGGTGCATTGGCAGCTCTTGAACTACCTCTGGCCGCAATTAATTCCAAATTCCGAAATTCTGTTTGTTGACGTACTCATTGAGCCAAAACAGAGCTTCGTCGCTGAAGAAAATTTTTCGATAAAAAATTTGCGAAATCCATTTCTCACAGGGCACGAATTTTGATAATTCAATGATTTCCAAGTGCTTTTCGTTTGTTAGTCTTAATATAATAAAATGGCAAACCTTACTGAGCATTTTTGGTGTTAACATATAGTTCAAATCACTCGCAAATTTTCAAAAAAACTCACACTAAAAAAACAAATAGCAAAAAAATCACCGTTTAAAAACATATTTTCTCAAATGGAGGTTTTAATGTAAATCAATGTAATTGAATAATGTTCTCAATAGTCATTTCGAGCACTTTTCTATCGATAAGTGCTATTAACATTTTGCAAATTTGTGGAAAAAAATATTTTTATTTAAAAATGTAGCTAAATTTTCTGTGAAAAATGTTCAAAACAGTCACCTTGAGGAAGCTGCTTATTTTGTCCAAAATTAATTTTTATTTTATATTTCTATGATGTGAACATTATTATACAATCAAATCAACTTCTCTTAAGAAAATACAGTTTTCAAAATATTTGCAAAAAAATATACTCCTTTTACACCCAGAAAAAACTGCGTGGATGAATTTTCAATATGACATAAAAAAAACGATATGCACAAAAATCAACTTTTTTCGTAGCCTTACCCTCTTTTCGTCTAACTTTAATGTACTATGTATTTAATAGGATTAAATATAATGTAATTTTGTTACTAATTTACTGCCTACATTTTGGCGTCGTAGCCATCATTTCAATTACATACAAATAGAACACTTTATAAAACCATTTTTATTACTACAATTTGAAATTATGTTGGTTTCATCTCATTACATGTGTATAGCTATAATTACATATGTAGTCGTTATTGAATCTGTACAAATATAAGTGTAATTCTATGTGCTCTAAATACACTCATTAATTATTTAGAACGCATAACATTTACAATGACAATAAAAACAAAATCAACGTTTTCTAAGCTAGCTCTGCGAAAAAGTAAAAGAAAAATTGCACATAAACATTAATATTTAATCGGCTTAAGATCTTCAGAGTTAAATACAGTGTTGAGCATAGCAATATATTTGAAACTTTATATCATTTCTAAGTATAAGAAGAACATAAATAGTTATTATGTAATTTAAAAATAACTAGTTTACTTTTTAAAATCAAAGGATTCTACTTTGAGCTTTGACTTGCAAGTGATTTTTGTTTTTAGGTTTCTATGGACTTTTTATGAACACAATTTTCTGGCACTTCATGATGATAAAACCAAAAATGTTTGAATGACCCAAAAATGAGACTCCACTTTGGCAACATTGAGTTTTGTAGCGAATAGTAGTATTTTTTTGTTTTCGTTAAGAAGCCTCTTTTTTAAGACTTTTGCGGAGATTGGAGTGACCTTAAAACTTTTAAGATGCCTCCTAAATTCGTCCCAACCTAAGTTAAATTAGTGTGTCTGCGTTGCTTTGGTGGCAAAGTACGCGATATATCATCTATTTTTTCCAAAATTGATCCACTTGGTACATTTTCCAAAAAATATATAGCCTAAGCAACAACCTATTGAAAGGGTTTATACATATAACTGTTTGCCTAACTATCTAAAACAGACAAGCAGCTATAACAGCGATTCCAACTGCTGCATATCAAATAACAAAGACTCTAAAATAACCTCCTCGTGACCGTAAAAAACAAATATTACCTTTGACAACATCATGAATATTGTACACATTATGAGTCGACAAAGAGAGTAAATATATGGAAGATATGTACTCGCTCTCTTGCAACATTTATGTGTCTGAAAAATGGGTATGGTTATTATATTCGGCGAATTATTTCAGTCCACAAGGGCAAGAGAGCACATATACTTACTCTCTTTGAGAAGGGAAGCAAAACTAAAATTGGTGAATTCATTTCTAAAAATATATGTACCCTCTTTGCGAGGGTACGAACGAGTACATCGTTCGATGGCAAGTCACTTGCAAAGAAATTTTGGGTACAAAGCAAACTATGATCTATACGGTCGATGACAGATCAGCAGACATTAATAACGAATCAATTGAAGGGCATTTCCTTCCTCAGTTACAATTTCAACTCAATACTGCTAACCTAAGAGTTTTACCAAGTCCACAAAAAATTTGGGTCCACAAACTACAGACCACCACCAGATCTTTATTTCATTGGAGGGCACCGAAAAAAAATTACTCTATGCCTACGTTCATACCAATTTGTACATCAAATAATATTTGCTGTGAATATTGCTAAAGCGCAGTGTCATTTTTATAGCTTTAATAAAACTACCACAATCTTCTTACGACAACCTTTTCATACACGAACAGTGAACATAACAATTTATTACAACCATAGAAAAGAAGTAGCACAGATAAATTTTATTATGCTTCTAGTCCACAGGACATCTTTTTAACTATGTTTTCTCATTTGAAAATTCGCCGTGTATAGTCCGTTAAATCTCTTAATTCCAATAGAATCTTGTAAATGCATTAAGCCTCCCAGTCAAATCTCTAAAATCCCTAAACTCATAAAATTCCTGAATCACCTAATGCTCAAACTGTGTATATAAAAATTTAAGGATAACAAAATGTTTGCTTGTCGACGGCGGCGGCGACGGATGTGCAAATATTTAAGGCGCGCTCAACAAAGTGCTTGTTTACATCGACGGCAGCAGCAAAGACCAACCTACCAGCTCAGGAACGACGTCAACGACAATGACAGAAGCAAAAAGGACAAACCTCAGCCATGTTTGTTAGCGACATAATAGGTGTATCGTGGCACCTTTGCAACATCCTGTAGGACAGCAGCACTAGCAGCCGACTGAATGTACTAAGCGCACTGAAGAGTGAAAATTTTACTGTTTAAATTTTTTTATTTTATTAGAGACAGGATTTTCGAGTGTGTAAGTAATGTTTTTTTGTTTTACTGTCATTGTTCTGCTAAATATATGCCAGGGATATTCTTTTAATTCTCGATCCTTAAAATTTAGATACTTTCTGTGATAGTATATGCGCTGAAGTTATAAAATAATTATTGTAATTGCTAAAAATTAAAAATAAACTAAGTACCAAATCCATTTCAAGCCATGCTGTCCGAATATTTCATATTACGGAATTAGTTACCGATTAAATATGTCGTTTTTCAAAGGATATAAGGGGACCCATATTCCCCAATTTGACTATAAAAATTTTTACGAAATTATACCCATTTTAAGTTTTGTGTCAAAAATTAAAAAACTTAAAAGTAAACCAATATTTACAAAAATCTACCATTCAAGGACGTTGTCATTAAAAGAAATTTTTGCTTTAAACAATCTGTTGTTTTTTTAAACTTTCTTAGATTAAATTTTCTTGAAGATTTTCCCGATTCACGTTTTTACTGTTTTAGCAATTTTAAAGAATAGCTCGAGAAACTTAATTGGATTTTCTGATATCTTGCAATCAATACTGAGTGCAATTCTGAGCAACATTTTTGCAACAATGTTGACAAGCGATAGCAGCAATGTTTGGTTACTACGCTTAGATAAAACATATTGCAAAAATTTTTAGATCTGTGTCTAGTTAACGTGACCATGTGAACCGCGTTTTGCGGGTCAAATCTTATTTTATTGATTTTCCGTTCCGCTCTGTCCGCGTTTTCTTTTCATGAAATATATCTTATTTTGCCAGGGATTTCTGAATCTGAAAGGAAGGACTTAAAAACCACAAAAATCACAAACTTTTTCCGAAAAACTTTAGGATTTTAACGCAATTTGATGGATTTTTTTCGTGTTCCGTATATTGCCGAAAAATATCTGATCACATTAGTCTAGATTCATTGTATAAAAAAAACTTTAGAAGTTGTTACACAATAAAGTCATTACCCTTCTTTTCTTCTCACTGACGAAATGGGGAAAGTTTTTTCGAAACAGTGAGCAAACTTCATCAATTTTTAATCAAATAAATCATGATTCGTAGAATAATCAACAAATTTGAAAAAAACTGGTAGTGTGTCAAAGTGTTAAATAAAACCTAATCATCGTTAACATCTTAGAGCAATTCCTCACAAAAGATCTGCATCGATTTGCCTAGAGACTCAAATCAGCAGACCATTTTAAGTAAAATGATTTTATTAATTGGTTAATGAAACAGCAGTTACTGAACGACAATTTTGCTAACAAAATCATCGTTCGCGATTATGCACATTTTCAACTCAAAAATATGAGTGAAATTGTTGAATTTGGGTGATTTGGGTGGTTTGAGTTATTCTCGATAAACGAATGCATTCACCATGCGTCACTGTTTAGTGATGTTTTTGGACTGGTGAAATAATTGGGCCGCACTTTTTTAAAAACGCAACCACAAATGCAAAACAATTATAACTACTTTCATGTGTAGATGGAAAAAAAAAAACCTAATATATAGATTTATATCTGCTCTTTACGATGGTGCCCGAATTTTTGCTCAAAACTCTTATTTTGTGGTGAAAAATTAGTTTGACGTTCAAGACTTTTCTCTGAAATCGGCCACAATTTATTGAAACAAAATAAGGATGAATCAAAAAACAACTCTTCAGCAACTCCATAAATATTCAGAATGGTATAGCACGAAATGATGGCGGCATCTAATTTGCCTATGCATTGGTATGCACTTAGTATTTCACTATAAGTTTCTGATTGTTCCAAGTGCGAAGTCCAAAGTAAAATCATCGAAAAATTCCTCGAAGTTTTTATTTGGTTCAATTGACTGAAGAGAGATTGTTGACGATGTGACTTTTAAAGATCTCAAATTATGTCTTTATAATGCTTGATAAGGACATTTTTAGTCCTCAATGTGTTCCAAATTGACACTCTAAAATGGTATAGAAAGCTAGTTTGCAGTTTGTATATTTATGATACTGTGACTATATGACCGGTGCCTAAGAGATGTGCTTGTTGCGTACACTGTAGTATAGCTAGTGGGGGGCGCGAAAGGGGTGCGAAGGCTTGGAAGGCGGCAGAATGGTCCTCATGCTATGATCAATAACTTGGAAATTTTATTACAAAATTTGATGAACCTTTTTTTTCGAGTTACTTTGTTAAAAAAGAGGCTTGGAATTTATTTTCAATTGAAAAATATTTAATTTTGCTGAGGTTTTTATGATGTAAAGTAATGACCTTTTTTGTTTATATATATTATTTTAATGGTGGCAGAATTTTTTTTTTTAGGCTGAGGGCTGCATTTTGGCTAAATGTTCACGTTACGTCACTGTGCAAAAACTGCGACCTTCAAAGCTTATTTTGAATTCGATTGAGGATAACTATAGTCAGTACTTTGGAATAGGAGTTAAGGATTTTGATTCCTCTGTAATATCTGTAAATTATGAGATCAACTTTTTTAGAGATTTTAATAAGTAAGCCCTCACGTTATTCATCAGAAATACTCTCTACTTTCCAAATAGAATCGAAAAGAGGAAGAAGTAGTTGCGTCATTATGGTGGGATTAACTCTAAGTGATTTTGCTTGGATATATTTATTAGGCTGGAAGTAGGTGACACGTTTCTTGAAAAATATGCGCGTGCCTAATAGTATTACGATTTTTCTCCATGTTCCATATTGGAAGATTTTCTTTTGACAAATAGCCTCTACGATCTTTGAGCAGTTAATTGCACAAGGACCAATATACTTAAATAATTGAAATAATTGAAAATATTTCTTATAAGGAGTAAGTCATATATTTCTAAGAGATTTTTTTTCTGGATATTCTTTTGGCAATTTTGCACGCAACCGCTTGATACATAAAAGATTACTTTTCAAATCATACTTTCGATACTTTTTATATATCACCTGAAAACTAAATCCCATTTAAGCAAACATCTCGTTAACATTAACGTTGTACATACAGGTTCTTGAACGTAATACAACTCCCTCCTGAAAAAAAAAAAAACAAAACTTATTTTCCTCTTTGCTTTTATTTTTGTGTTTTTATAAATGTGTTCTCTCCTGGGTAAGCTTATTAAGAACTACTTTGCTACAGCACTTCGTTGCGCGTTTTCTTACTGCATGCATTCGCGTTAACGTGGTTTTTTAACCCACATCCGTGTACACTTTGGCTGCAATGTGTTGTACCACAGCTACCACGTGACAAGTAGAAAGGGCTTTTTTCACTTTACGACAGGATAAAAATAAATTTGCTACACTACTGATGCCGCTGTTGCTGCAGCTTCTGCTGTTGTCACTACCAGCAAAACTCGCTTGCAAACATAAGCAGGCTGGCAAGTAGGCAGGCAGGCAACTCCAAAGTGTCTGGAGATCAGGATGAAAGAAAAGTAAATTTATTTTAAGTTGCTACCAAGTTTAAAAATCGATTTAGAAGTTTTGCAAGGCTTTAAATGTTAAGTAAAAATATTGTAAATGAAATGACAATTTCTTGAATTTCATTTCGTGGAAATAAAAGAGGGTTGTAGGTAGATTTGAAAAAATTTTTAAATTAGTTTTTGTCAGTATTAAAAATCAAAGAGCTAAAAGTTTAGGTAGTCTTGCAATAAATGAAGCGCCTAAAAATATGCAACATTGTTTGCATCAAAAATCTCTCCTGTGAATAGCAGAAATTTTCAACATTTTTCGCTGCATATTTTTAGACATATTAATTTAATCTCTTAATTTTAAAAACATTTTCATGTAAATCCTTTTTTGCTTTTTATCCTTACAGATAGCATTATAGGCATACGCACTAGCAGCATGTTAACCACACATCACCTGCAACAGCAACAGCAGCAACAATATCACCAGCAGCAACAACAACTGCCACAACATCATAAACCTTTTGTGGAATTACAATCAGCAGTGCTACCGCCAACAATTGTCAGCATTGGTAATCCAACAACTGCAAGCACAGCAATAAATTACATCAGCAGCATCAGCACTAGCGGCAATGCCATCATTACCAACTCAGTGACCACACAAACACCAAAGGCACAAAAACGTGTAACAATCGTTGAACCTACAACGCATACTTTCGATCCAATGTTACCAACTATGACAGCAACTATTGCAACACATCATCTGGTAACACCGACACCTATAATAACCATAACAAGTTCATCAATTGATGACACAACAACAACAACAACAGCAGCAGCAGTAAGTGATCCCACAGCAGCAGCAGCAGTTGACAATAAAACAAAACCTATTACACCCGATGATGAAAATTCCATCACTGGTATGTTAGATCGTATCACACATGATCTCGATTATTTACTCAATCGTACTAATGACGTACCACCAACATCAAGACTGACGGCAGGTAATGAACATAATGTTGTTTTAGAAAATAATGATGATGTACCGCCACCACCATTGCCACCAACTGGCAGTATTCCAAAAGAGGCCTCAACGACGACGACAACGACGTTAGTGACAGGATCTTGCACGCTGTCGTCGTCATCGTCAAATCGCGGTCATATTCAGCATGATGTTATTGTTGAGGAATCGGAGGTGGAATAATAATAGCTTTTAGGAAAACTAAGTTACCCCATTAGCTTGAGCATGCATAAGCATGTTAGAAATAATATGAGCTGTATATTTTTAGGATGTGCTGCCTGAAATATTTAAAGAGACATTTTTACAATTTAACTAATTTATGGTGCACCCTGTTAATTCGATTCAAAGTAAGCGAAATTTTTTTATTTATTTCAGCCCAAATATATGCTAGATATTTGATTGAGTTCGGTAGTATCAGGCATTTATGTTCATGTTGTGGCGGATTTACTTTTAGACTTTGTTGGTAGCAGCCTAGGGCGCAGTCACTTGGGGGCGGAAAAATGGTCCCCATAGTGTAAATTAAAAATTGGTATTAATCATTAGCTTGAAATTTTATTGAATTTTAGAAAATTTTGTGTTTATGTTTCTTTTTTTTTTTTTTTTGTAAGATAATTTTAAAAAAATCTCCCTCAGTTAAACCTTTTTTTGCAGCAGAAACGTGCTGATTCTTTGATAAATCAATAAATTAACAACTTATATTAATTTAAAACTCTCTTTTCACATCTCGTATAGGCATTTAGGTACCTATTCTCTTTTGAAAATAGTACTACATGTCTGTACCCGTTATTCCGCCCGCACACGTCTCACGTCTCGTTGTTTTTTTAAAATGAAAATACTGTCTTAACGTCACTTTCTACATTCTCTCTTCAAGAGTAACAACAACAAAAAAAGCAAATGATAGAAAGTTTATCCTTTAAACTTCGAAGAGATAAAAAAAACAACAGCAACAACACAGATTTAAAAAAAAAACATAAACATAAACAACGAAAATTTTGAATATGGTTTTGGAAAAATATGGTCATACAAAAATTATATTTACTTACAAAAAATCAAAACAATAAGTATGCAATAACCTTCTTCAGTACAAAAATGATGTTTCAAAACAAAAATTTTTAAAATCGCTTCTGTATATTTTGCGCCAAGTCGTTACAAACCAATTACATATACGCAATTTTACATACCATTATATAATATAGATTTAAATTAAATTTTGATTTTGCTCTGATGGAAACTGATGCACTTAAAGTCGAATACCGCGAATCTCATTTTTTGAACGCAGCTAATATGTTGATGTTATTCGCAAGAGAATTCCTTCCTAATATCGAATTTGCCTAAGGCATATGTTTAAGCTTTAGACAATTTAATGGAAATCTCTTTTATTTGTACTCGTTCAAAAATGTTCTAAGCAGAAACATCAACAAGTTAGTGACGTGAAAAAAAAAATTTCGCGATACATTTTCAACTTAAGTGAATATTTATTACTTTCGGAACCTTATTTAGTTTCGAATTCACAAAGGTTTAATTTTAAGTTCCAACAACTGTCTAAAAGGTAGCACATCCTTCACATAAATTCGCATGGTTGTCATTTGTATATATAAATGCATATAGAATTAATGCTATATTTTAGTAATATTTCATTGAAATTAATTAATTATGATATTGTACAATACAGATATTCATACTTTGAGTGTTGAAATTTAAGTAGTGCAATAAGAATTAAGGCAGCTAAATATGATACGTAAACTTAAAATTTAGAAATAAAATTCTGTAAATATATAAGAAAAATTGTAAAAAGTACAAACAAAATTACATATAAATTTAATTCTTTATTTTCTTTGAATCGTGATATTAGTCAAAAAGGAACTTTTTTTTTGACAGGGATTGTTATATTACATGACGCCATTAGCAGAGGGGGAAGGTTTTGAAAATGTGAAAGTATGACAAATTTTGCAACAAGAGGGAGGGTTGGGCAAAAATTTAGATAAAGAACGTTACATAGTATATAAACAAACCCTAACCTCAAATTAACATTCTCTTACTTTCTCAAAAGAAATAAAATTAAAATTAAGTAAAAAATATATTATTTATTTACAATATTCAGTAACTATGGCGCATACCCATAGTCATATTTAAATCCTTTTGGCTCCCTATTCATTGGAAAAATCAAATCTTTTTTTTTTTTGTTTTTATCACAAATCGATTGAGAAAGATCGAAAAAAAAATCAGTGGTTCATTCAGTTTAAAGACAGTGTTTTGACATTCGCCGTATGGCTGTTGGAACATTTTGATTGATTCGACACATGGATTTTGTTTGTATCAAAAAAACTTAAGGCAACTCTTTGCCAAACTGATTTTGTATTGTAAAAATCGAATGGCATTTAACAGTACACGTGACAAAAACAGCAGCTGTAGTTGCTGTTGACACACTGAATGGTAACTCAGTACAGTGCTATCAATAACTTCAGTATATTTGTTACTCATAACAGTCCATAAATGATCTCATTGGAGTGAAAGCTGTGAAAAGTGTTGGAAAATTCTCTTTCATAAGTCATATACGTATGATTTACTGAAATATGCGAACTATTCACAATAAAAAATATTTTAACATTCTTTTTTTTTTTTTTAAATAAAATCTTACCGAAATGCCAACAAAATAATCGGATCCTGAATCTTGAAAAAAAAACATTTCGTTTTTTTGTTTGTTTAAAGTTAGTTAGAAGAAAAAAAAAATTTTTTTTATATAATTTTTTTAATATTTTTTGAAAAAATTGAAAAAAATAATATACAAAATACTTTTCATTTTTTTGTATTTTGAATGCAGAGTTTGGATCATTTATATTTTTTTTTTTAGATTATGAATTTGATTTGATTGAATTGATTTGATAAGATAGCAAATTTTTATTTTTGTATTTGTGTTTTTGGAACAAAATTTCATAATAATATTTTTGTACAGAGCTTCTGGTTCAGTTCTTTTAGTGCAAAAAACAACAAAAAAATTACAAGCGCAAAATGCATTAAAATGGGCAACGAGCTGCTGATAGTAGTTTCAATGACCGCTACGTCATATCATCAGTAAGCTTAGTTAGCCGAAGTTTAGTAGTCTGAAGCCTAATATATTCTATTTCTTGCGTTGATCAGTTAAGAATCACAGCAATAAGCAGAACAAAACTTCTACATTTCAATGCAATTGCTTTTGTAATCTCTTTGATATCACACATTTTTGCTTTTTGACCAATTTCAAGGACATGGAAGTACTATTACCAATATTAAGAATTTTCAACTCAGAGCGATTTTTACTAAAAATTGATGGTTTAGGAGAAAATATGATAAGAGTTGGTATTTTGACGGTGCAAAAATTAATGACGAAATGAGTTTTTTTGTCCTCTGCCATGTACTTTAGCTTTTTTCTAAAAAAATATATTGATTTTTGATTTTGAAAAATTGAGTTTAAATTTAAGAATTTCGAAAAGTTATTACGACTATTCAAAAGGTCATTAAAAAATCTATCGAAAGCATTTGGACTAAAATTTTTATAGTTAATTCAGTAAACATATTATCTACACGAAACAGAGGGTGTCAACCAATACATAATCTGAAATTTGCATCACATTTCATATGTTCGATTTTCGGCTTAGGACGTTTAACATGAAATGCGTCATATGCAAATGTCAGAAATTATTCTTAAACAATCAATGTCAGAAAATAAATTTTTAAATGAAAATAAATAAATTTTGATTGAAGCTTAATTTATATGTGTCTTGTATCATTTTAAAATCTATTGCCTCTTCATAAATAAAATATTATATCAAAAATTTACAAATATATGACAAAAATATAAAATTTCAAATGAGTATATTTTATGTGATTTAATTTCAATTTTTTTTTTTTTTTTAATTAACATTCCAAATTTATTGTAAATTCAAACATACATACATTTAAATGGATGTCACTGACGTATTATACATACATATGTACATAACATAAGTATGTAAGTGTATAGAAAATACTTTTTGTGTTACTATTTGTAAATATGAAATTTTCAAATTTTACCATAAACGAATGTAAATATAATCTACATGCATAAGTATTTAGATATTATGTGTATGTGTTAAATCAGTAAATTTAATCTTGCTCATTGTTCAGTGAAGTTTTAATTGTAAATTCATTTTCAAATAAATTTAATTCAATAATAAATAGAACAATAAAAGTTAAGCTCTCCATTAGCATAAGAAATTCATTTAAAATGATGATGCATATTATAACTTAGATTTAAAATATACAAAAATTCCAAAATCAATTTAAGAAAAGTTTAACTTTAGCTAGCAATAAAACAACAAAAACATTTGTATATTCCTTCATTTTAGTCATTAAAAAACATTACATATTCAATTTAAATTAAAAATTAAAAAAATCAATTGTAACATTTTTTTAAAAATACTTAACAAATAAAAACTCTAAAGACTCTTTGTTATATGAAAAAAATTAAATGCATTTTTAATTATTTTTATCTAGATACATATATTAATATTTAATAAAATTACAGTTTTTCAGAACGCCAGCAACTAAAATAAAACATTCTATTAAGTATTAGAAAAAGGTTAGGATTAAAATGTTGTCACATGACCAGCAAAAAATATAACATCTCTACTTCGGACTGCAAAGTAGAAGGGATGATCAGCACGAAAGAATTTTTGTCGAGAATTACTGATTACAATGGGCTTATAAGCTGAAAAGGAAGAAACAACAAATTAATTAAATATTCTCTATGTGACCTAGTTAGTTTAGTTTAAATGGGCATTACTTTTGCATTGAAAACAAATTGAAAAAATAATCCGGAATAAGTCCGGAAGTAAATGAAAATATTATTGCAATATTTGAAAAATACGGCACAATTAAAATTTTATTAAATCGTTATTTGAAAAATAAAGTAAAAATAAAAATTTTATTAATTAATTTTTAAAAATTAATGAATTTGAGACTTTCAATGAAATTTTTTTTAATACGCAATTTTTTCATTAGTATTTAAGGATAAAACATTTAATTTCATAGGAGTAAAATAACACAAAGGAATCATTTGACAAAAAAAAAATAGAATACTAGTAGAATGGGTATCAAATTATGTGCAATCTTTAAAAAGAAATAATGCCCAAACTCTGTTATCTAGCCTTTTAGCTATGTCTATCTCCTGTTTATTTTATTAATTTTAATAATTCATATTTTCTCACCTGCTGCGGTAGTTCCCTCTGATCCTGATTCGTTCACCTCAACGCAAACTCGATGCAGTATATCACTGATTGGCAGCGTTTCGTTAGAGTTTTCTTTAAGCAAATTTTTAAAGTTGGCTTCTTGTGTAAAAAGTGTCGAAATGCCAAGCTATAGAAAATACAAAGATAATACATTTTAATTTAGAATTTTTTGAGTTAGGCTATTTAATATTAGTTAGATGAATAATAATATTGAGGTTTCTCATATGAAATGTATTTAAAATAATTTAAATGCTCTGAACCATAAATGGGCAAAACTTTGGAAGCAGGAGCTACTTACAACAAAAACAGCAACAGAAAAAACCCCCACCATAAAGTCGATCTCGATAGCGATCTGTAATAAGCCAAAAACCAATTCCAAGAATCCAGCAAAAACAACATGAGTGTAGAAATAAAAGTACACTGATCAAACGAAACGAGAGAAGCTGTCCCCAATGTGCGCATTGTTGTTTTCTTGTTCTCGCTAACTTCAGTTTTTTTGTTTTTTTTTTCTGGATGATACAATCAATAATAACAATAAAAGTCGCGTACTGCATGTGTTTGTTTTTTTTTTTTTTGGTTATTTTTCTTACGAAAACGACGTGTTTGTGGTAAAGAGCTACAATTGGCTAATTTTTCCTACGTTGCCCACCTATGCTCTACACAAATGATATATTAATTTATTTTATCTATCTGAGTGTATCCCATATAAAAAACGTTTCAGATGTAGAGCGTTACCAGCGTTAAGTTTGGGTAGAAGCTAGGAAGGCGTCTCTAGTTCCGAGCTTCAGCTATAAGAGGTCTCATTCGCAAGACCTAGTTCTGGCGACTGCAATGTGGTATTTATATTATAAGGTTTTCCGAAATAGAAAGTTTACCTTTTTCTCTTTGTGGCTCTGGCTCTCAATTCGAGCACTCCGAAAACATATTGAGGTCTTTGAAAATACAGTATATCTATTTGATTTAACAGGAAATTATAAATTAAAGTATTTTAAAAACAAAATGCTAAGTGAAAACTAGCACGGTTGCAACTAAATAAACTGGACTGCATTGTCAATTTGTAGGTGGCATGACCGTAACTAGGGACTTGATCTAGAAATGGATAGACCCCACGTTATTAAACAAATTATATTTTTCATTGGGCCTTTTCTAATCTCAACGTACGTACATATTTATAAAAAAAAGGTCATCAATGTTTCTTTTCCAAGACTCTACATGGTGTTCTTGAACGCGGTAAAAGCCTACGCTAATGAGAGATTCAAATTATGGGAATTGTTTACGCTCTGACACTAAAATACGCGAAGAAGAAAAATTTAGCTGAACGTCTGATTTTTTTAAGATATTCACCATTTTTCATAGAAAAAGAAAGGAAAAAAATTGTTTTCCAACCTAAGGACTTGTGAAAAATATTTTTTTTTCTCTTATGAAAAAATAATGGAAAAATATCGAAAAAAGTTCTCTTCGGCCTAAAAACAAGTGAAAAAGTTTTATTTTGTTTTTGTGGGCTTTCAAAGTATTTTGACTAGACAAAGCCCACAAAACAAAATAACAATTATTGATTTACACTAGTTTTTGGGCCGAAAATAATTTCTTTTCGATATTTTTCCATGAGAAATTTTGAATAACACAATATTAATAAAAATGTGCTTAATGCAAAAAAAAATTAAAATGCTCTTAATCAAAAAACAAAAAATATTTTTTACCAGTTTTTGGATCGAAAAAAAATTTGCTATGATTTTGCTCTCAGAGTTTTTTTTATTGTTATAGCATTCAGAAAACAATTCCCATAAGCCGAATTTTACGTTAGCATTGGCAAACATTTTTTGCGTTCAAGGCTACCGTGCCTTAGAATATGAAACATTTTTTGGCTTCAAAATATTTTAACAACCTTTCGTGGTGCTCTCAATTCCGCAATATTGAATGTGATGAGTAAAAAAAAAATGCTTAAAAATGCTTTTTAAAACACAAAAACCCTAGCAAAATCGAATGCCTTTAAGTTCAAAATATCTTTCCAACCCTTTGGCGACCCACTTTAATCCCGACATGTTCAATGTTATGCCCAAAAAGAAAAGTAATCAGTCATAACATCGTCTTTGATACCGCCATGTTGAATGTAATGAGCAGAAATTGAAAATTTACTGAAATCATGAATAAAAAAGTTGGATCAAAAAATCTCTAATGTAGCACCTTAAATGACAAATTTGA
This sequence comes from Tricholauxania praeusta, assembly GCA_949775025.1. Classification (NCBI taxonomy): domain Eukaryota; kingdom Metazoa; phylum Arthropoda; class Insecta; order Diptera; family Lauxaniidae; genus Tricholauxania; species Tricholauxania praeusta. The sequence continues at coordinate 120,578,732 of OX459030.1, read as the reverse complement.
TACAAAAAAAATTGAATTAAAAAATTATTAAAAATCGTGCTGATTTAAATAAAAATGTTTCCCTTTAATAAATGCATGTCACACATAAACTAACATTGATAGTAGCATGAATTTTGTGAAAAACTTTTCTAAAAAAATGTTGTCTCATTTGATAAAATTTTTCGATTTCGGTACGTTTGCTTTATAAATGAGCCAAAATTTAAAATAAGATTTTTACACTATTGATCACATTTGCAACACCCCAACAAACAGATTACATATGAACATCGGACAAAAATCATATAGTTAGAGATAGCGTTATGAAAAGGTACAAGGATAATAATATGGATGTCGAAAGTACTCATCCTAAGAGTTTGACAGAACACTATTCTCACAAGATTACGGAGTGTGTTGTTGGTATACAAGATATTAAAGCAATGGTATTGTTATGGTTGGTGCGAGCATTCCCACGCCTTCGAAGTGGGAATTAAAACACTATGTATGACGTGCTCAAATCGTCGTGTTTCATGGTGTTGAGCAGTAAATAAAAAAGTTCCTGCATCTATAGGTGGGGGTGATAGACCATTAAAAAATTATCCAAAGATAAAGTATTATGTTTCGGCATCGAATATTACTGAACCATTCGAATTAGATAAACAGCATACTACAAAATAACACATGTATGCGGTTTTCTTGTGACGCATAGTTTATCTTATTTCAACATGCTTTCATTCAAATTGGATCAGTTTTATAATAAAAGTATGTGTAATAATTTACAATTTGACAGCTAACCAACAGTTGAGGCCAACTTTTTTTTTTTTTTTTTTTTATTTATGTTGTAAGAATCATGCAGTAGTGTGTGAGTCACATTTTACATACCCAATAACACCACAATACCATATTACAGAAGACTGAAGATCTTTAATTAAATCCTCCCAATGTATATAACGCAATGAATAAACAGATCATGGCTATTGACATTGCAGCTAAAATACTCTTAAGTTTACCCTTCACAATAAAGTAAACAAAATTCATTCGATTTTTGTTTAATTTATTTAATTTTAATGTCAACATACCACAACAATTCTCTTATTGAGCAAGAAATGTTTTGTATTTTGGTATTAAAAACAAACAAAAAAAAGAAACAAAAAACAAAGGAACCTATCGAATGGTATTTCTTAAGTAGAAATGACTACAAAACGTATAAGATTTGGTTAAGTGTCATTATGTCGGATATAAAACATGGAAGTCCTACCGTGGAGTTTTGGAAAATTCTCCAAGGGAACAGTCTTGTTTCACAGATTCATACATTAAACAGTTTCGAACACAATATAAAGTTTTTCAAAATGTATTTAATTTTGTTCCCAAATAAACTTTTTACTCCCAAAAACTGAAATGGTGGTTCAAAGGTGTACATGAAAAACTAAAGCTTCATAGATTCTAAGTGGCTCGATTTTTATTGGGTAACTTAGCGGATTATTATGGGGTTATTAAAGCTTCAAAAATCTAAGGGCGCTATACAGTGGTGTCAAAACGAATCACTTACGCAAAAGCTAAAAATTTCTAGAAATTTTTATAATCCAATAATATCTTGTCGCTCAAACAATAAAAAAAAAATTAACCTTCAGCTTAAAATAAAAAAAAAAACTCTTCTTTAAATAGAGGCAAAATAATAAAAAACCGAATTTTTTTTCAAATAGGGGCCCCAAGGATTTTTAGGATTTCGTTTAGATCTTTAAACAAAAAAAAAAATCCATCATTTTCGACAAGATTTGCGCTCTCTAACCATTTTTGAACAGCAAAACAAAAATCTCGGTTTGGGACCACTGTGTGCTGCAGGCAAAATTATTGCTTATAATATACGAAATCATAGTTTCCTCAACTACTTAACGCTTTTGACAAATAAACTGTAATTTTGTTTGTTTTATGAATTACACTAGTTTACACTCAAAATGTTCCATTGATCTGAAGTCACTTTTCTTATGTAGATTTTCCTGCAGAGGTCGAAAATGAAAATAAAAATTTTTTGAATAGTACAGTTTTCGAGATATTGTGATTTTTTCACTTTTTCAATCTCTTTTCACCTTGAAACTCATATCTTGAGCTATCCTATTTCCTTTTTCTTAGTGTCATATTAAAGATAATAAAATGACAAATAAACGTGTGTAATTGCATTTTTTATTAAAAAAGTGGTTCAAAAGATATAGATGAAAATAGACCAGATTTTAAGAAAAATCAAATTTTACATTTGATTGTGTGGCCACGAAAAAATAGAAATAAAATAAAAAAAAAATAGTTTTACTTTTTACACGTAGAGCTGATATTTTTACGCAAGAATTAAAGGAATCAACAAGAAAATCGACTGTAAAATAACAACGTTAGGAGCGATTGAATGAATGAATCCAAATTCCACATTTTATGAATATATTAATTTTTTCGACAATTTGTTGAACCTAATCGTTACAAAAAGATTTTTCTCATGTACCTTTGATAAGAGGATACTTTTCTTATGTACTTTTTTCTGCTAAATTCGAAAATGAAACTGAAAACTTTTTGAATGGTACAGTTTTCGAGATTTTGTGGTTTTTTCACTTTTTCGACCTCTTTTCACTTTTAAATTCATATATTAAGCTAGAAATTTCCAATTTCCTCGTTCTTAGTGTCAAATTAAAGATAATAAAATGAAAAACAAAAGTGTGTAATTATATCTTTTATTAAAAAAGTGGTTCAAAAGATATAGATGAAAACAGGGCTGATTTTAAGAAAAATCAAATTTTACATTTAATTCTGTGGCCACGAAAAAATAGAAATAAAATAAAAAAAAATTATTTTCTTCTTACTCGTAGAGCTGATACTTTTACGCAAAATTTAAGACATTCAACAACGAAACCGAATGTAAAATTACAACGTTAGAAACGATTGAATGAATAAGTCAAAGTCCCACATTTTCTGATCATATCAATTTTTTCTACAATTTGGACATTTCTAGCTCAAGATATGAATTTTAAAAAGAAAAGAGGTCGAAAAAGTGAAAAAACTACAATATCTCGAAAACTGTACCATTCAAAAAATTTTCATTTTCGAACTCAGCAGGAAAATCTACATAAGAAAAGTAAACTCAGATCAATAGAACAGAAAAAAAAATCATTTTGTAAACTAGTGTCATCATTCAAGGTTAATAATTTGAACATAACGGGTGCAGTATGCAGAAATTTTTTTTGCCAATATATCTGAAATTATTTATGGAATTTCTATAAAATTTTGTACGAAGTTAACCCTTTTAATGTTTTTCTATACTATTTAGAGGTCAATCACTTATTACTTACATAGCAAAACGATTCATCATGAATTTATGATAAAGTGTGATACGTGGTGGGTAGTAGTTAGCATTGAAAAGTTATAACAAAAGTCATTGTTTCATCTGATTGAACAAAGCCGCACATTGGAACCAAATTGAGTTTCGTGCGACAAGATTCATTTCCCAGCCAAAAACAAAATAAATATTAATTAATTCAAACTTTCTGGTACTTAAAGGATTTCTGATCGCTGAACACAAATCGACAGCAAGTTTTTCAACTAAAAAATCACTCGGCTCAATAGTTATTTGTTCAGTTTTTGTAAATTTTCTTGAAAATTATGTCTAAAATAGAATAATATATTGATTTCATCAATTGAGCGAGCGTTGTGTTCTGACGGTCATGAACTAAATTAATAGGCAAAGTGCCCAGATGAATTAATTTTTTGTAATGCTACCTCTCGATTTTTTTGAAATTAAAGTCCAAAGTAAGCTCGATTTTTACATAACCATTAAATGCAAAATTTTACACTATCCAAAACAAGATTTATCTTCTTTCACCCACTAAATAAGAATCCAGGTCAACGAAATTTTCGAAAATAGTAGTAGTATATAACTAAATGCAATGAAACAGAGTGGTAGCAACACGATCTGGGAAAAAGAAAACTCCTTAAATAACCACTACCTATTTTCTAAGGCAATGCAAAAACCAAAACCACTAGGTGACCCCAGCACCCCGGTTATGAAAAATCAATTGGACATCTTCAACTTTTACATTCAATTGCAATGAAGTTGGGCTAATTATAAATTCAAATATTTATATTTGATCTAAATTTTAATTTACTTTTTTATATGGTGAAATTGTATGTAGCGCATTGGATTTCAAAAGTTCGAGAATCGCGTAACGTTATATATGAAAGATAAATTCTTCGAATTTTGCCCACTCTTCGATTTTTATTGACTCTTTTGATAATATTAATTTGAAACTTTAAAACGATATTGTTCTATAATTTTTAAATCATTTGTCGATTCTGGTTTATTTATCAATTAAATGGCACTGCCTTTTTTTGTTTGAACCTTAAAAAAATTGTTTTGTTTATGTTTCTTTCATTTGCCATATTATAAGCAAAAAATTGTTTACGGGTTTTCAAATGTATAAAAATAAAAAACTTGCCCAAAATTTGTTGCCATAAAAGATAGTCGCCCGAAAGCGCATATGAATTTTTGTCCGAAATTTAGGGATTGTTTTCAAATGAAAATTTTTCATTTCAAATATCAAAAACGAAATTGAAAAACTTATCCAAAAAAAAAGTAAGAATAATTACCCGAAAAATTTGGGGGAACTGTTAATTTTATAATTGCCTTTGCGACAGTGTTCTGACCGATATATCCTTCTTATAATTTACCCATTTTTCAACTTATTTTTGGAATCAATTTCTGCTTGGCTTTTGAACAATTTTTCGTTTTTATTCAAGCATGACTTTTTAAGTGATTTTTAAAAAAAATTTTTTTTTTCCATAAAAAATATTTTTCGCGAAAGATCTCATTACTATAAAGTTCGGTTGCTGGACTTTACGCTACGTATGTTTTCATATAAAGCAGTGATGGGCACGTAGTGGTCCTATCCGCTCTCATTGCCCACATCGTTATTCGACGCACAAGCAAGCGAAAAAAAAAATTACAGAATTTCAACGCTATCGAGGCACAGCGAGACTTGAATTCAAATGAAAACAAAAACAAAACACAAAGGCATAAGCGACGGTGCCGCATTGTGTCTTGACGAATGTAACAATTGTTTTTGTTTGTCGTGCAATTTGGTTTTTTTTTTTTGTGCTGTAGACGAATTCGGAAATGACAGCAAAGACTTTAAAACTTTGTTTGTTGTTGCTTGATGTTGTTGTTTAACCCTTTTGTTAGATTACGATGCCCACCACTGATATAAAGCACTAAAAGAGCTTAACTGGCATATTTATGTAAGTATAGAAGAAATCTAAGAAAGTTTAAAATTTGTTTAAGGTTTTAGCTGTACTGGTCCAAATTTTTATTTACCATGTAAAATTTGAATATCCGAAAGTAGGTTAAAGTTTGTCATTGACGGAAATTATATGATAAACGGTTGTAATTTTCCAAGAATAGTAAATAATAATTGAGAGGCGTAATAATGTCAATTGACTGAAAAAATTATTTCAGGCCCCCCTGCGCGCCTCATTTAAGATGGTTTTCCCCCACTCAAAGTCAGGTTGGTACGAGCTTGAATCATTTCAACAATGCACCCCATTTCCCCTTATCACATACATATTTTAAGTAACAATTACAGAAATAAATTATGGTCTCTAAAACCACTCACATTTTTAAGTGTCTCTCGCAAGCTCGTCTCAAAATCAATGCGAAATTTAGGCAGCAACACCTGAACACTGTCGATCTGCATACGTTCAGCCAAATCGCACAGATCAACACCGCACAAACGTTGCTCCAGCTCGGACAAACCGTCACGTTTATTGGGTAACACCAACAACATTGCCAATTCGTCTTCATGCTCGTATGGTAATTCAATAGCGCGGGCATCTAAGTCCTTGAACTCAGCATATTTCACAAACATATCATCATCGAAAAGCATCGGCACAGCACGTCGCAACTCAGCGCTCAAATGAAAATCATAGGAACCCGTACGATATGCGCTGAATGGTAAAAACCATTTACTCTGAAAGTATGCAACATTCACCAGCAAAGCGAGGGATGCTGGCAAGAGCAGTGACTCAGAGATTGCTGTAAAAACTTTTATGTCAATTGGTAACTTTAGCAATGTATTTTCGATGTGCTTCGATATCGTTGAGTTATCACTTAAATTTATATTTTCCGCTGTGTAGTGAAAATATTTATGCGCAATTTTTTGAAATTCCTCTGATATGGTCACACTGTCAGCAAGCAGCAAACGTTGCAACAATAAGATTTGTGTATCCTCTGTAGTTTTACTAAATGTCTCTAAAATATCTGCATAATAGTTGGCCATTTTTGCATTACTATCACCAAAACGTTTCAGTTGCAGTGTACGTTTTAGTTCCTCCGCAGTGTTGCCATCGGAACCAAGATAAAGTAAGGCAAGTGTTGCTTCCAATAGCAGCGGTGATATGATGATGTTTTCTTGTATATGCTTGGATGCAATGTGTTGAAAGAGAGTGGCGGCAAACTTTGATGTGGTAGTTGTGGGCGTGGCAGCAGCAGCAACACTGTTGCCATTTGTTGACGTTGACATTTTCGTTTTGTTGAACAGTTTTGTCGTGCAGTTATATAACTGTTGAAGGATTAAGTTTCAAAAAAAAAATATTTTTTTTTTTATTAAAAACTATTTTTAATAATTTTTTTAAGTTTCAATGTATTGCAACACTTTGCTTTATAAGATTTTTTGCTATAAATTTTAATCTGGTTGCTCAATTGCTTTTTACTTTTCAAGAATATACTTATTTTTATATCTTTTGATAATTTCGAAATATTTTTTCATCTATTTGATTTGACTTGACCTAACACCAACAAATCAAAAGCACAAAATTCATCCAAATCCACTTCACGCGAAATCCAACCAGCAGCTTTACGTTAACTAAACTAAATTACTCAACAAATATAAAAATATAAAAATTTTTGAGAATTTTCTTAGCGAACAAACAACTGGATTTTCGCATTTTGTCACCCTACGAACAAACGTTTGGTTGCATTATTTCCATTCAGCTTTTCGTTGCAACATAGTTGATCTATATCGGTGGTTAATTAAAAGATCACTCATTTAGTGCAACAAACTTTATGCATAGTATGTATGTGTAGACTTAAGTTTAACAGAAATTTGATGTTTCCCTTGTAATGTAGAGAAATTCAAATTCAAATGCTGAACTCAAAATGCGAAACTTCACCAGAGCTGGATATTTTTTGTTACGAAAATCGAAATGAAACTTTTAGCCAAAACAAGAAGCATGACCTTAAATACTTAATATACATTGAGGTGGAAAAAAACTTAGACGAGCAAGACGATAAACTGTTTAATTTCCCAAAACAAATATCTCGAGAACTAAGTAAGATAGTGATAAATGTTTTGGGCAAAAGTTATAGGATCTAGGGGATCAAATAGCACTGACTTTCTTTTCGAGGGCAAATCTGATTTGTTAAAGAGACACGTATATTTTTTTATAAATTTTTATTCTATGTGATATGTATATTTTTTCACAAGTTGACTTCGGATTGACCTTGACAAAGGAATGGTCACTGTTATTTGACCCCCTAAAAATCTTAAAACTTTGGCTTTAAGCATTTATCACTACATTATTAGTTCTCTAGAATTGGCCTGGGGACACTAAATTGGAGCTGACTACATAAGACGTGAAACAGACTTGAATCCGGAAGCGAAAGTAAAAATATCATAGTGACATTTTGACTAACTATCACCTTAAACAAAGATATCACAGAAGAGAGTAGCATTTCCGATACGACAAGCTTTGACTCTTTATTCTAGAACTCAAGTTTTTTTAAGATTTTTTGATATCTTTTATTACTTTCGAGATATCGAGAGTTGAGCTTCGCTTTTCACGTTTGTGAGCACAGGGAAATATTTTAGTTTCCGGTAAGTTGACTCTTGTATTTTGTCAAACATAATGAACTAACCATTATACGTTTTTGATAGCTCATTTAGTTTTCGAGACATTCGAAAATTTGAAGATTAGTACACAGTTAAATGGTTTACCTCGAAGACAAAACTAGATACTATAATTATATATAGTATGATTCATTAGGTAAAGAATTCTAAAAAGTGAAAATTCTCTTTGAATATGCACTAAAAGTAACCGTTCCCTAAAATAAGTGATTTTATCTCCAAACTATATGTTAATTAGGGTGATTCAAATTTTTTTTGTACTTTTTTTTTAAGGTGCAGTTGCGGAAAATTGAAGTTAATGATATGAAGAAAATTTTCACGCAAACGCAGTTCTGTATAAAAAATCTATATTTTATTAAAAAGGTATGTGAATGAATAGGTGATGAATGTTTTTGGGTTTCTGAGGATCGTTTTACGAAGTAGTTTTTTAAGCTGAATCCGAATCTGGCATCAGAATTGGCCCATAACGTCAGAATTCTGAAATATTTGAGATTAAGTACCAAAAGTGTTAGATTTTTTATATACCTTCGAGACCATGTATTGGATTCAAAAAAAAATTCAGATTATTTTTAATAATAGCTCCATTTAGTACCGTCTTTCTTCTTTAAAATGGGCTTTCGAGTGGATCTGATGATGTATCAAGCTGGAAATTGAGTTGTGTCCAAAGAAACTATAGTTTCGGTGACTGTGTAATGTTAGTCTTATCAAAAATATCGAAATATGTACATACTTAAACCGGTCTTTGAAGGTAAACATCTCAGTTATATCTAACAACGTTTCGCATAATTATATTATAAGTTCCAGAGCATTTTGCGACATTAATTACTGAGGAAATATGTTTGGTAAAAAGTTAACTTTCCAGCAGTGTCTTTATCGTATCTGTATTGATATTGGATACAATTCTTTACTTGTCAATTTTGAAAATTTTAGAATGCAGCTTTTCGACGCTTTACAGTGGTTACCTATATACAAAATCGTTCAAAGTTTCATGATACAGCGATTTTTTTCAATTTTGTGCGAAAATTTGTTATCATTTTTATGCCATTTCTCTTATTTTTTGACCTTATTTGCTAATACCGCTTTAAAGAGTGTATTTTTTCATAAAAAATAATTTTTTTTAAATTATTTTAAAATTAAAAAATAAAATTTTTTATAAAAAATTTTTTAAGTTTCTACACAAATTTCTTTACAACATCCAAATATTTTGATGTAGCTCATCAACTGATCTTCATTCTATATCATTTGTTTTTCGAGCATATACTTTCTCCCCCTTTTCTGTTTATAGAACGATGTACTCATCTCATTTTCTTTCGGTTTTGTTTTTTTAGCTAACGCCTCAACTAGTTGTCTGTATCTTTTTGCTAATACTTTCATTATGGCTCTCTTTGCTTTACCGGCACACTTTACTGTGCACATTCGTTTATCTAATGACGTCATATGCTATATTGTTTGTGGGTGCTGGCATTGCTGTTGATGCTACTGTTGATTTTCTGAATTAGAGCACGATGCCAAAATGTTATTCAAAATATCATTCATTAAACTGCTGCAAATAGCATAGGGTAAATGTCATAATGCGTCAGTTGAAAATTTTAAATTCAAACCATTCAATATCTTATTCAACTTAGAAATGTTATGAATTTTTGGATGTTATGAAATAGCACATTTATATCCCTCACTTTGATATTTCTTTAAAAACTATTAATTTTTAAAGTCTCGATCTTGTACATATACATATAAGGACTGTCCCAGAAAAAACTTTCGGTCTTATTTTCAGTTATCACAAAAATCCCAATAAGCTTTTTGGTCTTTTTTCTTTTTTTATTAATAATGGCTAGTGTTCAGAATATAAATAACTAAAAACTAATCAATATTTTTTTTTTTATAAAAATTTCTATTTTTTTTCTTAAGGCTCTTCATTGAATTTTGTACAGTTGTTTCATCGACAGTAGGGTACGATCTTTTCCACTTAAGTCTTAAGTCTTGTAATTTTTTTGCATTCTTTTGAAGACCTCTTTTCATTAGAGCCCAATGTCTCTCAATTGAGCGAAGCTCTGTGCAGTTGGGCGGATTTGCTATTTTTTGGTACAAATTTGATCTTTTTACTTTGATACCATTTCATCGTAGCTTTAGAATAATGAGAAGTTGATAAATCGGGTCGGAACATCACAGTATCCTCATGTGCACGAATTAATCGTAAAACACGCTTTTCGATGCACTTGTCTAAATAAACTATTGAATAAATTGTGCCTTGCGTAACAAAGAAGCTGCTTCTGAGAGCACTGGTGCATATGGCCTGCCAAACCATATATTGCTTCGGAAATTTCAAAATTTTGTTGGTCTGTTTTGACGTAAGTTTCGTCGTCCATAACGCAGCAATCAAATTTAGTCACGAACCTTGAATACAATTTTCGGACTCGCATCTGAGCCACCAACTGCTTTTCATCAGAACGGTCTGGTACTTTTTGAACTGTATATGTCTTCACCTCACTTTTTTCCTTTATCCTTTGTACAGTAGATTTTTGTGTACCTGCTCTAGCCGCCATATCTCGCACTGAGGTGTGGGATTCTGCGTTTCACCTTCGCCACTACCCTTGAGTTTGAAAATTCTGATTTTCTGCCTGTACCTTTTTTTCGTGAAACAGGACGACCCTTCTTATAATTAGAAATAACCGTCAAAACAGTTCTATCTGATGCACCAACTATTTTTGCTATAGCTGAATATTTTAACTTTGGATTTTACAGGTATATGGACAAAATGAGCTCGCGGTCTTTTTGTTGCTTCCTAGACATGTTTGTCGTTAAAAGTGCTATCACCAAGTGTTATACATCAAATTTAACATCACTTTATATGGAACAAATATTGTGTCTTTTTAGACCTATACGATTATCAGGTAGAATATAATCAAACAAAATAAAACCGAAAGTTCTTTCTGGGACAGTCCTCATATCTTCAAGCATTGGTATTTTAAGTTATCATTATTTTAGATTATTTCAAAGGTTTAATTAATTTACTGACATCCATTATTGGTATCGAATTATTGATATTTCGTAATATGAGCCAACCAATGATTTCTTGCAATATTAGTTATATTTTATTACATATATTTGACTGAATCGGTGTAAAATTTTCTTCATCATCATATCACAAAAAATACTTATATTAAGTAAGTATTATTTACCCTATATTTTCTACTCTTAATCAAAATTTTGCGTTAACTAAAATGTGTCTAAACAAATTAAATCCAATGTATTTGTACGATCCAACGCATCATTCGTTTAATGTTACATTTTAAGTTTTATTTCTTATTTTTTATTAAGTTTGTTCTTTGTTTTTTTATTTATTTTTTTAAAATCGTGCTCTCTACAAGTCAATACAGTTCACTCTCATTAATAAATATTAGCTGCTCTCTCATAAATTTATTTTTTTTTTATCTCTATAAGCACTACTACACTACCCAAAACAAAAACAAAAATTTTCCTCAACTTTATCATTTGTTTGCTTGCATGGTACTGTAATTGTCTTTGCCATATGGCATGTACGCGAAAATCTCTAGTGCTCCCAGTAATTAATTCAATTTAATTTGAGCACTCAAATGGTTGTAGGTAGCTGTTTTAACGGATGCGGGGGGTGTGGTCAGTGCATAAGGCTATTTTATAAAACTAAATTTAGGTTTATTTATACTGATTCTAAACGATTGCTCGATTTTCTTGATACGCATTTACGCATTTGCTTCTTTTTTTTTTAATAACACACTAGTGTACAAATGTTAAGAAAATTATCTGAATTTTCATTCAATTTTTTTTATATATTGGTTTTATAGCTAATTAAAGCTTAATATATGGAACAGAAACCAAACGAAAATCATAGCATCATCTAAGTTCTATTAAAAAAAAATTCTTTAATACTAAAAAGTTTTCCTCATATTAACGAATTTTTTCTTGCACTAAGTTAATAAGTGCTTTAAAATGAGTTCATGTTCCATTTAACCCTCTCATAAGCGGATATTATACATTGTGGTCTGACAGACCACATAATCTATTTTTCAGGTGTGACCTATTAAATCATGGCATGGTCTATTTCAATTGTGACATTAAGTGTGGAAACGGTGTTAGTATAGCTGAATTATATGTATGAACCTGTAGATTCTTTACTTTATTGAATAGATAGATAGAATCCGAGAACTAGAAGACGGGTTTTTTTTTAATCTGGCAAGGATTTACCTTCTTTATTTTATAAATTTAATAAAAACATGTCAAACTGGTCAACGGTTAGTGTTTGCACGAGTAAAAATAAGAAAAAACCAATAGATACATAGCATACAGCTTTCTTCAATAATAAAAATTCTCTGATGGTGTCCGAGTGATCTATATTTCAATTTTTGGTGACCAGAATGACTTTACGATCTGTTTCACGCTCAATAACCACAACAATTCTGGAGCTACAAACTGCTTGCAAATTGAGATTGGATAGCTAGGTTGGATTGTCAGTTATCGGTGAAGTGGTAACCCAAACTTTTCCATATTTGATACTAGAACTATCCCAACTGCAGCGTCAGGCAATGGTTCTATTTCTGCAACGATTGCATCACGAGCTTCATCAACTTGCTACTCGTTGTCACTTTCTTTTTCAATATAAACTTCAATTAGGGTCACTCTGCTAATCTCCCGATCCAAATGGTTCCTGCAAGACGCGCATTATATTTATTGATTAGCGGAAAGATTACGAAAAGGAATGTTCTTGCGACCTTTTTTCAACAATATACCATTTCCAGTTTCATAAAATTGTGTACCCGAGTAAGGAGATGCTTATACATCAAGACAATATGCGAAACTCCTAGTAATGTCGTTAAAACACCAGTTACGTCTCTCGATTCAAATAAAAATTGGTATTTGACTGCTGAGGTCTGAGGACAGACCACATCGCGAAACAACGTGCAAATTTTACTCGGACCGTATTTTTGTTCCACGGAACATGGCCTACAATTTTAAGAAACATCGCAGTCGATTCGTTTCATCGAGTTTGACAAAGTCATGGCACCATTTTCAGAAAAAAAAATTACGACACAAAAAATTTCAAAATGGTCTAACAGACCACAACTCTAATCGGAGGGCTAAATAGTTAAAGATATGCCTTAAACAGCCCGTTGAAGAAAAGTCTGAATGAATGAAAGAATATGATGCATTTTGGTGAAACTAACCAACCAAGGTTGCCTTGCTAAAGCCCGTCCCGATGCTCAAAAATGCCTGAATTTCGACCAATTTTTTTTCTTTTATTAAAGTGTGTAAGGTTATAGCTTGAAATGTATGCCAAATGATAGAGCTTGAAGTGTCTAAATAGAATATATTGGGGTGAATTCTTAATCCTGTCTTAAACATGAGTGTTGCCACTGATTTTTTGGGTCAATTTTTTTTAATAATGATTACAGCTTGAAGTGTATGCCACATGATAAAGCTCAAAGAGCCTTAATAAAATATATAGAGTTGCCTTGTTGAATCCTTTGTCCGTATTCATATGTATGTATCTCAAATTATAAGTCTATATTTCTTGGTATTTCAAAAATTAAAAAATACCTTTTTATTAGAGATCTGCATGAGTGCACTCGAAACGGCCATCAAGTCACTTGCCACGTTTCGAGTCCATAGAGCCTTTGGGCTCTACCAAGAGAGGTTGTTGCTTAAAAGATGCAACGATGTTTTTTTGAACACATGAAAAATTAAATTTTTACGATTATATTAAATATGAGATTGCTGACCAAAAAAAAAAACAAGAGGTCATCAGTTTTGTGGTGTGGGATCCTAGGATGCAGCCTATATAGTCAATGCTAAAACACGGTTCTGGATATGTGAGTGCTGCACTTGCAAATATTTCGCAAATAAAATGTTCTACAAGTTCAAGCACTCGAAGTTTATTGCATTCGGAAGTTGATATAATGATCGTTTCGAGTGCACTCATGCTGACCTTTAGTCTAAACCTTATTTCTATCTAAAAATTAATAACCTCTTTGAGTCATAGTTGAACTATGACTTTCTTATCAAAAGTATGTATGACTATAGTACAAAGCATGCGACATTTTTTGTGCTGAGAGGTAAAATAAATTAAGGAATTTTTATCTCATCATTGCACATTTTTATTGAAGCATACAAAGTGTGTAAGCTAATGTAATAAATAGGTAATGTGAACGAAATTAAGACAATTAAAATAGAAATATAATTTTTTTTATTATTAGTGGTTTCATCAAAACTACCCACAGGTGGCACTTGTATCTTGGCAGCTGTTTGCTTTGTCAATTATTATCATTACGTTCATAATAACAAAACAACATATGCCGCCTTTGAATCGACGACCAACATTTTTTTATAAATATGTACATGTTTCTACATATAATGTCGAGAATGGATTTATACTTATATAGGAATACAAATAAATCAAAAAAAAATACGAGGGTTCATTGAAAAGCCTTTAAAGCCGCGGGATTTAAGTATGTATGTATGTTTCTTTCAACGAAACATAATTTCCAATCAAACTAGAATTATAGCTTACCCCATGTCTTTTTTTATTTTCCTTATAAGAAAGCCGTTTTTGGCGAGATTTGTAAAAACTACTATACAAAAATGGTTAAATACCAAGAGGTACATAGAGAGACAAACCATATTTCTCTTGTTGTGACGTGGAATAATCCACTAATTGAAGCAAAAAGCTCAATATACATACCTCTCAATCAATATGAAAGTTAAGATCACCAGCTAAAACGATTTCACTGTCTTTATACGGCTCCGAAATTTAGCAAATCGAGTCAGATAGGTCTTTTTTATCGCAGATAGAATTCCTTCACAAATTCGGACTTCTATAAAAGAATCAAAAGTGCAGTATATACAACTGGCAGATATATATGGACAAAAAATTAAGAGCAAAAAGTGATGCCCCGGCACATAAAAATACAGAGGATCTTCAACCTTCTAATTTCAGTTTATTATGTTCACATTAACTGAGGGTTATAATATTTTTTTAAGACTTGTGCGGCGCGTCATTTGAAACACCCATTGAAAATCTTGCTATAAACAAGAACCGATAGCTACATATTCTTCATCTGAAATGTACTCCGAGCTACAAGATGTTTAAAACATATCCAGCAGATTAGATTATCTATAACCTTTCAAATTCACGAACTAGCGCAACCAAATGAGTTGATTTTATTAGTTACTCAACCTAAATATTATGCAGTATTATTGTTATTGCTAGCCGTGTTTTCAGTTCAGAATTAATGCTCATCGTAGTTAAAAAAAAAAAATTTTTTTTAAAAACTTTATGATACATAATATCATACCGAACCACCCTGTATATGAAAAACTTTTGATAGAAAATAAAAATTTATTTGTTTGTCAAAACAAAGAATTTAATTGAAAAATTATTTTCGACAAAATTTCTATAAAATTTCATTTAATGCATTTTTTATAAGAAATTATTTTTAATAAAAAGCCGAAAGAAGGCTTCTTTCAACAGAAATTAGCATACAAGTCAATGGGCGGTGGATCAATTTCGAGAGTAGAAGTAAGATGTCAAATTTTATCTATAAAAATTTTCAACAATTTTTATAATACTAAATAAGCAAAATTAGAAATATATTAAATCGAAGTATTTAATTGAAAGGAAGAACAACTGGAACCAATAGAAGCAGATCTTAATTCACGAGGTCAACGAAGAATAAGGTCAGAACAACCATCATTTCAGCAATTGCGACCTTCGAGTTCATTGTATGCAGAACTCCCAGTACAACCAGAGAGAAGAACACAAAGCCAACTGCAGCAAGCACGTGACTCTTTTTCGTCAGTATCATCACGATCAATACAAAAAAGTAAATCAAATATGTCTCAGAAATCCGCCAAAAGAGAAGAACGTAAAAGAGTAACCTTCTTCGATTTTAAAGGACTCATGGCTCCGGTTTTTTCATGTTTCAATAATGATAAGTATGTTGATAGTTGAAAATTTTTAATCGACAATTCAAGATCTAATTGTAAGTGTAATATTAAGTTACTGACGTCTGAGCTATATATAACACCCACGTAGTTAGAATTATTGCCGAATTAAGATCACTGGTTATAAATTTGATATACTTTGCCTTGAACCTAACATCAAGCGATTTCTTTTTAATGGTTAGAAATAATGTGTTTGAGCTGGATTGCCTATGAAGAAGTAAAAACTCAAGTACTAGCTGTCTTAAAATAGCCAAAATATGTTCATTATCAAATCTGCTTGAAACAATCGTTAACTAGCATTTCGAGATATTCAATCAATTGAACAACGTTAACTTCACAAATGGCATTTTAATGAAGATCTGCAGGTTTAACCTAGACAACCGACGTACATATATAGTTACAGACTATCAAAACAACTGGGATTGCACAAAACTCGATCTTAGAAAATTTTAAATTTGTAACCGTCATGTTAGGGAAGAAAGGTTTGATCGAACTGTTGTTTCAGAGACTATATCGGATGACTTGCACGGCAACATAATGTGTTACGAAACAAAGATTTCACTTATCTGTCAGTATTTATTAGATGATTTATTATAATACGTTTTCATATCAGGCAATTATCAACCTCCGAAAAAGCAGTCGAACGAGTATAAGATTAGTACTGAACTAGTTCCAAAAAGAGCTAGTATTAGTTCCAACGCAAACCCATTCCACATTTTGCGAAATAAAGATTTTTCAAGGCTGATCCTAGGAAAGACAATTTTCCTCTAATGCACTACCTTTACACAAGAATAGGTATATTTTTCCGTGTATGCATTACCAGTTTTATGGTGGTATGAAGGTAGTACATACGGAGACGAATTTATTTTCCTATGACATTATTATTGAAATATCGGCAGTTCATAACATGAAGAGTTTTGTGGTGTAGCTATTGGTACCTATTTTTGGAGACTGATATAATATTGATCAACTATATCATTAAAAGTTTATACGTATACGCACCCATATTCAATCACTAGTGTGTGAATTTAATTCATGTTCTCTACCATCAATATCCAAAATCCCATGCTTCAAGACGATTTCTTTTTTTTTTTTTTTCTTCTTTTTCTTTAGCAATTGAGATGGTTTGTGTTATGCACTGACAATATAAGACGTCAATATTGACTCCTAGCATCTTCTAGCACTAAGAATTGTTTATGCTTTTTCCGGTATTGTTTTTGAGATTCTAATTCATCTAAAGACGCAATAGTGTTGCAGTGGTCTTTTCAATGGAGAGTATCTCTTAATCTTTGGAACCACTGTTTTCAGTTACATAGGCTTAGAAAAATTAAAAAAAGTATCATGATAAAAAGGAATCCACCATCAATCAGTAATCAACATTTTTTCATCTCGTCAGGATTTTGGGATATGTAGCACTAAATTGTCTAGAATTCATGACCGGTAATTCCGTTAATCTCCGACAATTTCAATGAAATTCATAATTTTTGATGGATATATCAATTTTGAATCCTAATTTAGCAGTGAAATTTTTTTAACACGTCAATATTTTTAGGTAATCCATTCTAAAGTTGACAGTGGAAAAAAAAACTTCCGTCACGATAAGTCAAAAATCACTTTCCTTATTTTTCAGGTGTACTGAATCTGAATTCGGTTGCAGAATCTCTCTATCACTTTAGTGTTTTGAGATATTTGACCAATGTGTATGATAACAATGGTTTTCAGAACACTTTTTTTTTAAACTGGAAAATTAAGGTTGGAACACTTTCCAGTGATAGAAAAATTACTTGCCCAGATTTAGATCCAGCAATGTAATTATCTATAAGAAATTAAAAATTTTCATTAAAATCGTCGAAGTTCTAAGGATTTATAGGTCATGGACAAAGATGACTCGGCATTTAAGTACACGGATTAAATATTTCAAAATCCCGACATTATTACGAGATCTGTCCCAAAAGTATCTGACCTTCCTTCATATCTTCGCGCCAGACCATTTTAGCGCCCTCTTCCAGAGACGAGGGTCAACTTTAACTTCTTTAAGCTTCACGAGCTCCCAATATGCCGCAGTTTCCGTCAGAACGTCTTAGTTTACGTGCAGCTTGCTTTGTTTACAAAGTATTTTTTACGTTTTTCGCATTTTGCTATTGTAAAAAATGACGGAAATCCTTTATCACGATAACGCGCCAGCGCATGCTTTGAACCTCGTGCAGCAATATTTGACAAAGCACAAAGTCGTACAGCTCTGTCAGCCTCCGTACAGTCCTGACGTAGCTCCCTGCGAATTTTAGTTGTTCCCAAGATAAAAAATTCCCCACAAAGGGCACCGATTCGACGATAAAGAAACAGTCAGACGACGGACGCTCTAAGGTCAATACCAAAAAACGTGTTCCAGGATTGCTTCCAAAAGTGGAAGGGCCGTTGGATCATATTCTTTAATTAAATGCAGCGGGGAAATATTAAGAAGTCGGATATTTTTGGAACAGACCACGTACATTTTACTTGGTTTTAGCAGCTCAAAATTCATAGGACCTCATTACTGACTGACATCCCGGATGCATGGAGTTTTTTATTTTTTGTAAACTTGTTTATGTCTGTTTTTGATAATAAAACTTGACTATTTGTGTTTGCAACGCGACTTTAGCTTCACTTATAGGCACTGAAAACAAAATTGAAAATATTTTTTAAGAATTTTTAATATTGACCACACTTCTTACTGTTTTGATAATTTTGGTTGACAATTTTACTTTTTGAAAGTTGAAAGTCATAGATTTGTTCATGGTTGATTTTCGCACAGAAGTTCACGAAGAAAGTCCTAACTTTATTTCTCTCATCTTACCACATTTACAGTAACTGTACGCTGGACTTGCAAAACATTGACAAATATGCTAAATGGTTAAAACACGAACGCATAGGAGGAGTTCTAGGTAAAAGAAATTTTAAATATTTAAAAAAAATTTAATACTTTTAAAATAATTCCTATGTATTTCCTTTAATTAAACAAATGCCAGTTAATAGCATAACCGGTGAAGGACCCGCTTTAGGTTTACATGAGCGTAAAATTCAGCTGGCCGCTTGGTGGCGCGCTGCATGTGAACATGATCTAATACTAATGGCACAAATTGGCGGTGCCCCGCTACCCGATGTTTATGAGCTTGCAACACAGGCAGAAGAGTTGGGTGTACATGCGGTATTGTGTCTGCCAGAATTGTTTTACAAACCAAGAACGATCGAAGAATTAGTGGGCTACTGCAAAATCGTTTCGAAGAAATGCACAACTCGTCCATTTTTCTATTATCATATACCACGTTATACGAATATTGAATGTAAGTTTATGAAAGTAGCTCACATACATATGTAAGTAATCACTTTTCCTTCTTCTCTTCATATTTGATTTAACTAGTTGACATGGAGCAATTTTGCCGATTAGCTGAACAAGAGATGCCAAATTTCTTTGGACTACAGTTTTCATCTTCTGATCTTGAAATGGGCATAAAATGTTTGCGTGAAGGGCGCGTGATCTTATTGGGCTCGGATCGACTTCTTGCCAGCGGATTGTTGTTGGGCTTTGAATCAGCTTTGATGTCTTTCTTAAATGTACGTCCGGATTTAGGTATTGATATAATGAATGCTTTACAGAACAACAATCTGGCACTGCTGAGAGAGAAACAAAACGAGTTAAACAGATTAATTAATTTTGAATATCATAACTCGGCAACAATGGGTTGGGTTAGCTCTATAAAACAGTGGTTTAACGAAGAGAGTGCCGCTGGTAGGGGACCACATTTTTCAGCAGGTCCAGTAAGGAAATTCTTTTAGAGGGAACAAATAAAATCGGTGCCATTTGTATGAATATATGTATGTACTATTATTTTTATGTATAATAAAAATGTGTTTTATTTTATCCAACGACTTTATTATGGACTTTAACGATTATGGTCAGGAGTACGAATGTCGTGGCACAAAGCTTTGGCTCTTGTGGAATTGATGAAGCAAACAATATACTGCATATGTTACATAAACATTTTCAACGTTTCACTTTAAGCTCTACTAGCAGTGTACAGTTTAATATCTACAATTATCTCAAAAGCCAAATAAGATTTGTTTGATTCAGAGCTTTACAGGAACAGGGAGTCAAAGCTTGGCGTGTCGGAAAGGCGAGTCGAAGGGCGTGGTTGTCCCGACGCATCTGTTTACGAGGCAGCAAAATGGTCAGTGATTTTTACCATATTTAATTAATTTTGTGGACAGTGAATTGCGCTATGTAAAAGCCTCATGAGATTTAAAAAATAAAATAAAGTTTGGAAAATATCTCATTTTGCTAGGGTTTTTGGAATGCGAAGTTTTTTTTCGTAAATAAAATTTGTTTACGGTTAATTTTATAGATAGGGGCCGGCAAATTGCAATTTTCCCCTGGCGCCAAATATGCACGGTAGGTACGTCACTGGTCGGAAACTAAAACTTTCCATATTTAATTTTCGCAATCTCGAAAACGAAGCGAATATCTCAAATTTTTGACGTGATAAGATCAATTGCCCCAGCCGAACGAAGATTTACCACACCATAAATCATAATAAACGATGTCTGAGCTACCACGTACAAAATTTTCCATTGCTATGTTTAGCTTATTTACCGCCAACATATTTTTTTCTCGTGTCTGGTTAAAAAAATGTTTTCTTAGATTTCACTTATTTGAATGTAATAATTTAATTAAAAATATCTCTTCAGTACGTGTTAAAATTGTTTCTTTAATAAGTACTTAATTTCGCTGTTTATATATAATTCAGGGCATAAGAGTTTTCATTACGTCCCAACGATACATTTTTAAATATATTTTTATGAAAAAAAACCTACAAAATTAACATAATTTTTGTGTTGGTTGTGTAACATGAGCATATAAATTTGTAAATAAATGCAAAAATAATAAATGAATGAATTTATGTGCAAGTAATGAATTAACTCAGCAAAAATATAAAGGAGAAATTACATTAAAACATATTCATGCAGAAAATATAAAAAAAAGAAGGAAAATAAATGGAAAATAACGGCTGGCGGCGGCTAAGCGCACAGTAAGCAGAACTAACGACAGTTAAATAAAAGAAAAACAAACGCTTTTTTGAAAATTGACAAAATAAATTTTAAAAATAAAATGCAACATGATAAGGTGAACGCTGCTACTGTCCTTTTTAAATTTACAAGCAGTGGATGTAGAGAGTGTAGGTGGGTTCATAAACGAGCTTGTTACAATTCGCACAAATCGTTTGCTCTTTTTTTGTACTTTTTTCTTTTCATCATTGTCATAAACATGTTTACTGCGCAGTATGTGCGCCACCGAAATACTGCTGTTGTTGCTATTGCCATGATTCGAACTTAAAATTAAAAGGTGAAACCACCCTCAGGTGCTTTCGGTTGTGTGGTATTAAATTCGAGCGCACCATTTACTTCATGTGGCGCCAGCTCAGCTTCAGCCTCATCGCCACCGCTAAAGTAGGTGTCAACAATAGCATATGCCTTTTTGTAGACCTCCTCGTTTTCATGATGTTGTAAATTTTCTAATTTATCCAATCCACCCATTTCCTCAATCATAATGCAAAGATTTTCTGTGCCACCTAATTTCTCCGCCAATGCAAACAAATTTGAGAGACCAGTTTGTACGACCTTTATGGTGCGTGGATCCTTTGCTTCGAGCAAGTCACAGAAAGGTTTTAAAATTTGATATTTCTCAATTAGGTCGACTATTTGTTCGGGTGTACCACTAGTGGTTGTATTGGTCACAGCCCAGGCGGCCTCTTTTTGAGATTTAAAATCACCCTTCTCAAGTACTTTGCGTATTTGTGTGAAAATGTCTGTAAAAGAAAATAAAAATTTATAAATATTTTTTACAAAATTGGGGAAAAAAGTTGTCGCTTATCGCATGAGAATTTTTGATAAATAATTTGGTGTTATTAGATTCGATTGATGAAACTATGTTGCATTAGGGTAACACTTTATTTTTTTTTTAGATATTTAAAATAGAAAAAAAAATCAAGATAAAACATTCACGCTAACTTTCTAACTGTAGACATTTACATAAAAAACTTCCCCCTGAATAAAGCTTGTTTCTGTTATCAACGCGCTTTTTATTTTAAATTTTTTCAACAACTATTGCCACTACCCTGGAATATTTTTAACTTTTCTTACCTGCATCAATTACAGCTTGTATCTGCTTCTGATTGCCAGCCGTAATATTACTTACAGTCCAGGCTGCTTCCTTGACAATGTTATTCTTGGAGTGTTGCAATAGTATACTTAGCTTAGGCAAACCTCCAGCGGCAATCACAGCATCAGTCTGTGAAATAAGAAACCAAAAAAAGAGAAAATAAAACAAAAAGAATTTCAAATGAAATGCAAAATAGGACAAAATGTAATTTGCTTTAAAAGATAACAATGAATGAGACAATGTAGATTTCTTCCAAAAAAAAATAAGACAAAGAATTTCAGGAATTTAAACTTAAAAGTTTTTAATCATACAATTTTGTATGACATTACTTTTTATTTGTAACTGCTTTTATAAAATGTATTCAAGACAAAAAGAGGATACTGCTAAAATTCTTATTACAGTAAGTAATGCCATTGTGGCTTAAAACAATTCCAAGAAATTTATTTCATACAAATTGCCAATAAGCGTTGCTGAAAAGTAAAAATCTTGGTTTATCGCCAGTTGATATGCCAATCGATTGAGACCTATGCGATAGCTAGGACGTATAGCTTGAATTGTTCAGCATTTGTGAAACGTAATCTTTCACTGTACTTAACAAAAATAAATTATAATTTACTCTGACATAAAAAATTATAGCGAATATATAATTTTGCGCTACCCTGTGCTTAGTAACTTATTAAAAGTTTAAAGTACTGTCATCGTTGCAGTCTGATTGGAAAAGTTGTATTTAACGCCGGCCACAAAATACACGAACTAAATATTTATTATGAAATTTGTATATGTACCCCACTTTACAAATAAAGCAAGAAAAGATATTTTCCTATCCAGAAACATTCATAAATATTCATTTTTACCCAAATATATTTTTGAAATGCTAGCAAATGCGACAAGATTTAAATGCAAATTAAAATCATTCGTGTTAGACTGATGGTAAAAATGTTTGACAGATTAATCAGATATTTAAAAGTTTTTTTTCGGGAAGTTTAATGAGTTTTGCATTCATGAATTTTTTTGAGCAAATTTATAATTTTGAATTGATTCGTATACAATTTATTTTGACATGCTTATAACTCATAAAAAGTCATTATCGATATGACCATGACAACATGATGAAAGTGTAGGACTAAACAGTGACCTAGTTTTCTATTATCCAAACTCAAACAAATTAGCTCATGCAAAGAGTATAGCCTAGACTATTTCGCTCAAAAAGGGTTATGTTTATTGGTCAGTTCAGTAGATTTCATGGTCAACCTAGTCACATAGTGATACCACATCTCTCAAGATTTAATCAGTTGAATTAGTTGTTTGGTTTATGGTGAAAGTATTCGTCCGCCTGGCGAAATCATAAATTCTGTGGAGTTTTAATTTTGCAACATCGTACAATGAGAATAAGACAGCATGTCCAAGTGATCTAAGCCTGTCCAAGCAAGTGCAGGGACACCATTACTAGGTATAAAAATTCTATAATTTCAACCTACCTGTTGATCAGTGCCAGTAACAATATTTCCAACACTACGCAAAGCAGGTACAATTATACTTGGCTCATCCGTACCCAGCAGTGTAACTAAACCTGGCACTGCATCTGTATCTACGACAGCTTGTATTTTACAATTCTCATCATCAGTTACGTAGGAAAGCGCCCAGCAAGCATCTGCTAAAACTTGAATATCATTACCACAAAGTAGCTGTGATAAAACTGGCAAAAGTCGTTTTATATGCTCAAAAGGTGGTGAAGGATTTTTGTTGCGACATAAATTTGACATTAACCAAACAATGTTGCGCAAAAATGAAGTTGGTGTCTCGTCATTCATTAAACTGAGTATACCATCAACGACATTATGTTGTATGACAATATCACGTGCTATTGCACCATCACCAGCAATGTTACCCAATGCCCAGACAGCTTGTTCAGCCAGCGTTATTGTCTTCGCTTGAAGCAGAGCAATAAAATAAGGTACCGCATTATGATCGATAACGCAACGTGTCTGCTCCGATGTACCAGATGCAATATTTGTTAAAGCCCATGCTGCTTCAAATTGTAGAAGAGGACTAAAATTAAAGAAAAAACGAAAATAATTTAAATTTAGATACACCCTGCATTTTGCTTTCTTTCAGAGTTACTGCTTACTGTTCAAAATTTTGCAAGAATCTTATGCAAATTGGTACAATGCCATGTCCAATCATTAAATCAATTGGTGGATTACGCTCACGACTTAGCATTTTACGTGCTGCTTGCATGCCAGCAAATTGACGATCATCATCTGGACTATTCATTGCGGCCACAATTTCATCTACTGTCATCTGTATGGGTGATTGACCATTAGATTCTTTAAGCGGTGAAGTAATATCATCGTCGTTAATGTTACGTCGTTTAAACATTTGATCTTCCTTTTTCGATTTACGCAATTCGACAGTGACTTCATGACGCCGCAGACGTGATTCCTTAGAAAAATTATGGATTCATTTATTAATTGATTTGTGCTGTTTAATAATAAACAAAAAAAAGTACATACATACGTATGATTTATTTTTATGACTTTTTATGGCAATGCTCCTACTGACAGAACTCAATGGCAGTTATACCCCGGTATATTAAAATCTAATGGATCTGAGCTCTACACAATTGACATGGAATGAACATGAGTGTACATTTTTTTAGCACACATGAATTTTATTTCTCGCTCATACTCAAGTGAATTATTCTTGGATATCAAATTTGCTATATAAAATTACCCATCCAACCAAAAAGCTCGAAAAAGGCTCTAACTGGAGCGATAAACGCACATCTCGTGGAGCGTTTCGCTCCAAATTGAGCCCTAAGTGTGCGATATTTTATTCTAAGTGGGCACACTGAAAGAAGTCTTAGAAAAGGATTTAAAAAGAGTCCAACCCAATAAGTATTGGTGCGTTTTGGGACTCTTTTAAAATGAATTTGAGATTGTTTTCAGAGCCCAAAATGTACAAATTTTAGGCTCCTTTTGGAGCCTTATTTCAAAAAAGAATATATATGCTTTGTAGTAGTTCGGTGATAGCCTTGCATAACGTTAGTATCAACGCGGTAGCGGCTTGCGTGCTTACTACCCGTGCCTCGCTAAGTGAAGTTTTGGGAGGCGTCGCTAGAAACAGTATTTTTATTCCAATTTTCATTTTAAGCCTCCGCAACTCACCAGAACTAACATACCGCAATTGCACACAAATGACGAATATGGCTTAAAAGATTACCGTTATTCTAAGAATCACTCCAAAAACACTCCAATACGCTCATAAGCGGGTTTCCCGGAAAGGAACCTTTTCGGAGTCGTTTTGTGGAACGCTCTCTTTCTGGTGGATTGGGTAATTTTCGCTCTTTCTCCTGAGAGTAGATGGGAATAATTATTGTTTGGGAACGTTAACTCATTACGGTCTATTGTGCATTTTAAAAAATCCTACCAAGCGAAAGGTAAGAGGTGTTGTGGTTTTTAAAGCTTTTTTGGGTAGAAGAAGGATTGGTCTGAAATGAATATTTTTGTTTTTTCGAAGTTCTTTGATTAACTTGTATTTTTGTGAGGTAGAATTTAGGTAACATAAAATTTCCAAAATTTTGGTGGAAAATCGATCCAGGCAAATTTGAAGACTTAAAGAAAAAAAGCTCGAAACAAATTCAAAGATCTTATGTGGATTGCTATAATAAAACAGATTTGATTGAATGAAAAGTTGGACGGTAAATTTGTTTTTTTGTCTCAGAGTGGGCTATTGGGTAAAAATTTATCCACGCCATATCTCCGGTGTGCCGATAGGGAAAAATTTCATTTTTTTATCAGCAACTTCTATTGATTTCCTGACCTCCCACAACAAATCTTATCAAAATTGTACGACCCCTTTTGGCACCAGTTTTTAATGGATTAATCAGCTCAAAATTACCTTTTAGAAAACTCAAATATATTTTGTCTCTAAAAATAAATTTTGAAAATTATTTTACAGTATAATAATTCTGACGGATCCAGGGATTTGTCATGAGGGCTTTCATACCAAAAAGAAATTTGTCCCTAGAACCGACCTACCGTCCGGTAAATTGCGTAAGGGTCTAGCCATTTTGGGGGAAAGAGGGTTCTTGAACAGAATATACCCACCGTAGATCAGCCCATGGTTCCTAGTAATTGATTTTATAAATTATAATTTAATACCATTGATATCACAAAAGTTTTAATGATTTTCTTCCAAGTAAATATTTTAGCAAAAATGCTGTTTCTGAGACAAATTTCGAACTGTAGTAAGTCTATCAAACTGATTGAAAGCAGTTCTTTTTTCTAACAATTTACCTAGATTTCACGATTTTTATTTTATTTTTTACCAAAAACATTGATACTCAGGTTTAGTTTAGCTCCCTTTGCTAATTGTTTTGAAGGGGTAGTAGGTGGCTAAAACGTGGGGTCATGAAAGACCCCAATATGCAGGATTGTTACAAAAATGAAGTGGTGCCGCTAAAAGTTAAGCTTATTTTCTTATGGCATAGAGATACAGATGTTCTCAACCTACACATATCGAATCTTGAAAAATGATATAGTACAGACATATATGAGGCCATCCGGCAAAATCTCACCAAGGGGGAGGAGGGGTCAATGAAAATCTCACGTTAATTTTTTGCTACAGAGAGTATAGTCTCACGGAAGGGTGGGGGCGGTTCCCGTCAGAGCTCACCAAGGGGAAGGGGGGCCTCCGAGATTCCAAAAAAAAAAACACTTCACGTAATTAATGGATGGGTGTCTATGTAGGTTCTTTGAGTAAATCGCGGTTTTCGCTTGCAACATGGATAATTTAATCCCACAACATACATATTTTAATCCCAAACAAATCTAATCTGATGATTTCATTTTGACTACACAAAAAGTATGTATTACTGCATAACATGTTGGAATCAAGCGCTCCATTGTATGTTAACCCAATTTGAAACTTCTCTTACCTGAGTATTGATGGTGTTACTCTTGTAATGACCTTGACGTGCGTTCTCTGGTTTGCTCATCTTGAACTTTTTTAGTTGCTTTAGTGCCAATCGAGGTTATATGTAAGACTGCAATCAAAAATAAACCAATTAATTTGAAACGCAACGTGCATAACCTAATATTTAGTTTTGCTGTCACAGCAAATTAAAGGACACGAATAACTGTCCTCAGCACAAAAAGCAAATACAAAATTTACCTGTGTATGTATTTGCAGATGTCTTCACCTTGACTTTTCCCAGCGGAGTCTCAGTTCAATGCGGCTAATTTCTTTTAAAATTACAACGTAAACGTACACAAATTATAACGAAACTAATATTTCACTTAATTTTAAATAAATTCACATAAACTACTATAAAAAAATAAAATTGTTCTTAAAATCAAGTGATTTTTCTACAATTAAAAGTAAAGATTGAACTGCATTCGCTTGCGCAGAAATACCGTTTAAATTTGAATTATTTTTTTTCTGCAACTTTTTTGTTTTGTAGTTTTGCAAAAGGCGCAATTTTTGCAGCACTGCTTACATCTACATAAGTGTGAGAGAGTGCAATATCTTCTAATTTAACCAGGGAGACCATTGACAGATTTTAAGTAAGCAAATGTCAAAAGAATATAGAAATTGACATTACACTTTTGTAAATCTGACGCAACATTTCCCGCCAATTTCGGTATATCGATAAAGCAGTGCAAAAGTGAATTGACAAGGGTCCAACCCCATCTTAAACTTTTTATAGGCAACGCACACACCAATATATTACTTGTGTAACCAAAGAATTACATATAATATATAATTCTTTGTGTAACTGAATATCATCTGGTAACATTTCATGTGAACTTCTCAAAATATTTAGGCTAAGCCCACAAAGGCGCTTTTTTCTAAGTATTATGAACAACGTGCTCCTTACGATAGCTCCGGCTTTAGTAAAACAAACGCGCGTTGATCGTGTGGATCATTGCATATAACGCGCGTTGAAAAAACGCTTGTATGGCCTACTCTTACACAAACTCTACAACGCCATTTACACACACCAAATTTGAGCGCCGACGTATGACTTCGGAGTAGTTTTTTCATCAGTTTGGTTCGTCGGGGCACAAGTTCGCTGTCGTGCGAATGGGGATTTGTGCGTCGGCGTGACAAAAATGCTTAAATTAATTTAAAATAAATGCTTTTAAGATTTAACATAAATAAATTTTAAAATAAAAATATAAAAGAAAACATCTAATATTATTAATTTTGTTTTTAAATTTAAGACTACGTTGTAGCTAACTATTTTTTTAGGTTATTTTGACAACAACAATTAATTCAGCGCCGACGTATGTGCGTATAAGTGCCTGAATAACAGCGAATTTGTGAGTCGGTGTTACAAGCAGTTGTGTCATTTCCCCAAAAGCTGGGGGGTGGGGAAAGCTTATATAACATATCGAATCGATGATATTTTGAATTGAATCGATGTTGACCAACTATTTAATTGAAACTGAAAAGGGTTTCTAGGAGTGGTTTTTTCTGTACATTTGGCCCATTTTCACGTCATTCGGTGCATTTTCAGTACATTTCGACAATTTCTAAAAAAAATATAATTTTTTTAGGTAAACTTACTACGAAATATGCCTGGATTAAACTTTGCTGACATTTTTTTGTTTTACCATAGTAAAAAAGTTAAAATTTTGCTGAATAATAATTTTAAGTAACCATTTCATGTTCATGTTGAAAAAGTACATATCAAAGCTCCATTCAGTACATTTTCACAAAAAATTTAAATGCCATCACTGATTTACATGCCTATTCGTTATGTTTGAACTACTCGTTAGAATAAAAACAAAACTAACGAGAGCACAAACAAAAGTGTCACTGACTTAAGCATATCGATTAAAAATCGATTTTAGTTTGTACATCGCTAGTATCCGCAAATTTAAAAGTGTTAAAAAGTTAAAAGCGCGAAGCAAATGTGCGTAAAATTCGGTTACAAACGATAGCGCAATTGAAAAAGTTTTATTAGATTGTTAATTTTTTATACTCGTATAACGATTTAGTAATTTAGTGTTTTAATTTCATTCGGTTGGATGGCCAGAATATGTCAAGTGTTGCGAAAAAGCAGCGACATTCATATCGGCAGAGGAGTGATTCGTTGTTTTTGTGTTGCTGCAAGTGATATAATTAATCTTGGTTTTTGTTTTTTTGGATGTAAAGTGCGGCGATTTGATTTAAAGTGCGTGAAATTTAAATGTGTTTTTGCATTATTTGAAAAAATAGCAAAGTTAGCTGTTTGCAGTTGAAATGTTCCATTCTGTAAAAAACCCCACTAGGAATTTTGTTTCTGCTTTGAGATAGTAAGTTCAGTTTTTTTAATATATTTTTGTATCTAATCTTCATAAAGGATATATATATTGTGCTTAAAGGTTTATTTGATATATCGTCATACGAAATCAGTAATGCCCTAGTTACATTTAAAAAATTTAACAGGAGAAGCAAAAAACTTTCTATAATGAAATATAATCCAACATTTTTCAACATTTTTTCAGGTTAAGCTTAAGATAAGAAAGTTTTTTGTTTGGAGCATATTTTGTAGGAACATATATTCTGATATAGTGCATCATAAACAAACAAAAAGTCGATTTAGAATTTTTTGTAACATACTGTTATTTCTATGTCTGGTGGCTCGACTGATGGTGAAGTTTCTAGAAAGGAAAATAAAATTTTAATTTCCGACTCAATTTAGCTTTAGATTAATTTTTTATAGGGGAATAAACTTTACTGACTTTTTTTTAATAAAAAAACTTGAAATTTTGCTGAATTTTTGTAATTTTCAGTAATTTTTTCATGTCCGGCATCTGGAAAGTAAATTTCAACTCTATTCACTACATTTCCACAAAACCCAGAAGCCAATACTGCTCCAGTAGACGTGCACTAATGCGATCCTTGGGAAAACCGCAAATACAGTGCTATAAAGCAGCATAGCAACCAGTGGTGTCATTTCACTCTAAGGGGAGGGGGCGAGAGTTTAAATAACACATCGAATCGATGATATTTTGAATTGAATCGATGTAATGTTTAGTAATATCAGATTCTAGGTGGGGCCTATGCCCTCCCCCCTAGCCCTACACAATTGACGCCTCTGATAGCAACCCAGGGAATACTGATGCACTTCAGTCACTTGACCTTCAAATATTACGCATTTGAGTATTAGCGATACTACATTTACGTAAGATGCGTACAGGACTTATAGCCACTGGAGCAGTAGGAAAACTTTTAATTCTTGAAGTGGTCGAAGTAATAGGCCTAGCAGATGTAGTCAGACATGGGTATTTTTGGATTACATTTTTTTCAATTAAAATTACAAGTAATCATTCACTTGTAATTGAAAAAAGAAATTAAAATTATTTGTAATTGAAGTTTTTTCAATTACATTAATTACATTTACATGCAATTTTGATTACTTTTGTAATTGGACTAGTAATCCATGAAAATGTAATCCCATAGAGAATTGTAATCCATTAATTTTGCTAAGTAATTTGAAACGAAAATGTAATTGATTACTCATTTCTCTGCAGTTATATTTATTAAAATTTGAAACAATATTTTTTTGAAGCGATAAAATTTAATAAAATTCACAAAAAATATTTATGTCATTGCATATGATTTATATGGGAATGTAAAAAACAAGAATTTTTGCGTGACTGACTCATTGAGTCAATGACGTCGACATCAGATTCCTCAAGCTATCGAAAAGAAGATTTAGTTTGTGGGCTCATCTTATAACAAACAATAATATGTTTTTATATGAATGTAATTCATATTTATATCTTGTAATTGATTACTTAAAATATAATCCTTTACAAATTTCGTTCAATCACTTTGCTTTTTAATTACATATTTTGGATTGCAGTAATTTCCGTCGAAAATATTTTCATTACAATTACAAGTAATTGAAAATACGTACACTTTCAATTACATTAACATGTAATTGAAACTTTTCAATTACAAAATTACAAGTAATTGTGATTGCATATGTAATTAATTACCAAATGTAATTGATTACTCCCAAGTCTGGACGTAGTGCTGTTACTTCTAATAGTGCTGTTTGGAATAGCAATAGTTGGTGTTGTGTCAGTTGTTGAATTAGGAGAAGCAGTTCAATGAATTGGGCATTATTGATATTGTTGCAACTGTGTTTGTTGATGTGGTAGTATTCGGCTCTGTAAAACGCTAAAACAATGCAAAGCAATTGAATAGCAATAGATAATTATTTTGGATTTTAGTAAAGGTAGTTGTGAAACGAAATTGAGGAGTAGGCGAACAGAACCACACATGTCCATGGTCGATCGTTTTGAGATTTTAGATGGAATAGTGCTCATTACACTAAGCTTCAAGTAGATTCAATCTCAGATACTTTAGAAAGGCACTAGATGTCATACTTTTTTGATAGCAAAGTGAAGGTTCTCCTCTGAACTGATTTCAGTGATAAAAATAGTTTTTTTCCGATTTTTGAACATTTTTAGCTACTGGATATGTGCCGTTCTGTTCGCCCACTCCAACAAATAACTTAACATTTTAATTTGCGAAATGCTTGTGAAGCTAAATGTACCACGGAAGTTTTAATGCAAATTTTTGATAGAAAATGACCAGAGACATTCAAAAATATTCGAATAGACTTCATGGATTGCTATAAAGATTCTACCTCATCTTCAAAAAAGGACTTAATTGCAATCAAAATTTATATTTCTTTTACGAAGAGAGAACTAACCACAGCTTACTTTATACATACATATGTACGTATACCAACATTTGTATATAATTCCTTATTGTCCCTAAAAATCCTATAAAAACTGTCCCTTTAGACCACTCACAATGTTGACTAACTTTTGCACACAAGCTAAGCCTTTCAACTTAAGCAAGGGTATGAAAAATTTTATCAGCAACAGCTTCTTATCAATAAAAGATACAACGCTCAGAGAAGCATATAACTGAGCAAAAATATGCTGTACAAGTAATATAATCCACAATTCATTTATGCTCATGTTAAAAGTTTCACAAACCCTTACAGAGAGATGCTGCGCACTGTTAAGGCAAAGAGAAATTTAAGGATGCTTTCCGCGAGTATATGGCTTACAAGCAGAACATTGCTGAATTATATTTTTGGAGCAGTCCACAACGTTTTCATATGAAAAGAGTACAAAAAATGGAAATTTAAGAGCTGTTTTAATATATCGGAATAGGAAAAAAGTATATGAAGTACTTATTTCAGTAAGCATATTGGATTTTTTTCTTCAGCGCAACAGCCATATCATCATGGTCGTATTTACTTGGCCCACAGCAAATTTTAAGCTGTTTGCTTAACATATACCATAGAGTCTGTGGAATGGCTTAAACTTTAATTTTATTAGATGTATAATTTTTTGAACAATATATTTTTTGGTAACCAAAGTAATTTCACATACCCACTTAAAGTTTCAGTTAACGTTTTAAATTGTAAAACTTTTGCCACAAAAGTTTTGTGTTTAACTTTTTATGGTTCAAAACTTCAATTTGTTACTTCCGGAAGTATGACTTTACCTATTGTGTGGATTTGTTTTTTCGTATGTGCGAGTTGTTATGCAGTTGCCAATTTTGATTTCTTTTAATTTTGTATAAAAAGTAATTTTGGGAAAATTATAAGATTTCATTGTTTTTTGTTGAATTTTTTTTGAACAAATCTTGTCATATAAATAATAGAATTATCTTATAGAGATTGCTAAAATTTAACAATCTTTTTTATCCAGAAAAATTTAAAAAATGCACGCTCGAAAAAGTATATTCCGATTCTATATTCAATATATTCGAGAACATTTTAAGTGTCATTACTTACATTTGTGTAATTTATATACTTTACATGGAACATCGCAAGTCAAAATGAAAGTAGCCCAACCTGGCGACCTTAAAATTTGCATTTTTTTGTGATTGTATTTGACTAGTTCATCTGTCAAGGGTAAAAATTGTGCACTGTGCGACGGTTCTTAACCCTTTCGACACAGTCGGGTCAGTACATCCCAAACAATTTTCTTCATTTGAGTACACATCCAGGTAATATTTACTCACGATATTGCATGCAAATGTATTATTTCCGCTCTCAAGAGTTCTTGACGTTTGTTTGACAGTTGATAACTGTAATTGTTTGCGAGCGGTAAATTAGTGAATTTGTAACCGAGCTGCTGCGACATAATATCTCAAATTTAAAATCACCGATTGGGACCAAGGCTTGAGACGGTTAAAACTTTAAAATTTTCTTGGTGTTTAAGGTGCACCTAGTGGAAACATTGTATACCCAGCAGTTTTTTCCAGTTTGAAAGGGTTAAGGCATTCCATACTTTTTTTTATTTTTTTTATTGTTTACTGTGGTTTTGGCAAATTTGTTGACTAAATAATTCGGACATTTACTTAAAACACAGTGGATATGTGGGCATTAATTTATGAGCATTCAATGAATATGGAAATAATGGAAACATTTTCGATTGTATGTAACTACGAACTTAACCTTTTTTTGTATAACACCTTGATGGAAACTCTGCACGTTCCGAAGTGAGAATCAGCTATTTATTAATTAATTTGTGTAGTATGTAATTTGAATAGTAATGTGTTTGTTGGTAATGTCTTAAACGATAGCAATCTTCACTTTAACAACGTCGCAAAGATATTTCGCATCAACGCGTGAATACCCATGGTATGTTGCCAAATACATATCAAAACTGACTAACTGTTTGTACAGATATGCTTTTATATCAGCAGATGCTGGTTGATACAAAACCTTCGAGCATTGTTGTGCAATCCTGAGGTTTACCGATTTATTTCATTTGGCATGGCATAATTTTATTGCACTTAAATTAGCATTTGATGCTTGATGTTTCGCGCGAACGCGAAAAGCTTCAAGTTTTTGATTGATTTCGAGGACTGTTAAGGGAATTTTAAAGGAAAAACATTTTTTTTTTTTGCTTAAGTTGCTTACACAGGCAAATTCTTAATGTTCAAATAGTACCGATACTTTGAAATTTTCTATTAATAAAATCAGTAATTTGTGCTTGAAAGATTTTCAATAAACGTTTACAATTCCATATGTGCACATTAGTGTTATCAACATAATTATCATCATTATTTAAGCGATTTGTAAAAATCCCCTAGCAAAAGTCCTTTCTATTTATGATTTAATATGATGCATATAAATGTTCATAGATGCACTCACATATGTACGTATATCGTATGCGCTTTGTTTGAATCAAACTCAATATCATTAGTTTTACCACAAAATGGCATAATTTTGCTGCTCCCATAAGCTTAAAGTATATGGAACCCTTAAATCGGTTTGACATAGTTTTACTACTTTATAATAATTAGATTGGTTGGTTGGCTGCTAAGTTGTCGGTATTTGTAAGATATACATTATTAAATTTCATGTTGTATTTTCTTCTTTTTGTTAATTTCCTTTAACTACACGTATTCATATTCATCACATTTTTTATCTTTGTAATGCGGTATCGCGTGCATGTCCCATTCATTTATTGTATTCAACAGAGTTATGAGTTTAAGCCCCTCTGCATAGATGACGAAAAGAATTGAGGTCAAAGTACGCACTACGCACTGCTTATAGAAGCATCTACCTAAATTAAAAGCACTCATTTAGTTTCGAGTTCAATATGGAAATAGCTATGCTCTTTGGATCGCTTTATGAAACTTCGTAGGAATTTAGGAAGAGTTACGCATAAGTAAAGAATTCTTATTCCCAAGCCAGAACAGCTCTAATATTGGACAAGTATTTAACTATTGTCGTTTTCTTTCACATCAAGAGTCCTAATAAATACAAATATTACAATTTTTCTTGAAGTTTACAGATGTTTTACGATTTTTAATTTTTATGGATTTAATTTTTCTTAACAATCTTCTTTCTACGATTTACATAAATAGCTTAACAAAGTGGCAATATGTAGCAACGCTCATTGACTCTACTCAAGCGGAGGAGCTTGACGTGGGCTCGTTTTCTTTTTGATCTTCAGTCACTGGAGCTGGAGAGGCAGTAGTTGAGCGTGGTTCTTGGGATGATTTTTCTTTCTGTTCCTCGCTGCTATTATTATTAGAAGCTGTACGCGCTTCGACTACTTCAGAATCATCATTTGATTGAGCATCATCCTCTGGTTGTTGTGGGAAATTTTGGCTGTTCTCGGGATTTTCAAATTGTGGAAATGGTGGGAATCGTTGATCTTGTGGGTATTGTTGTGATACTTGCTCTGGTTGTTGTGGTTCTTGAGGTTGTTGTGGTTCTTGGGGTTGTTGTGGTTGTTGTTCAACTAGCTGCGGCTCTTGAGCAACAAATTCATGCTGCGGTTGTTGTTCGACTGTAACTTGATGTATGGGTGCTTGTGGTAAATATTGGAAATGCTGTTGTTGCACGGGTACATGATGTACTGGAGCAGCAGCAATAACTTGAGCTGGTGCTGCTATTTTGGCAAAAATAGGTTCACGTTGTACGACAGCATTGAAACCATTAACATCATCGGCTGTATAAGTTACAGTACGTCTGTACCCATCAGCATCAACAACGCTGTATGAACCCTGTACATTGCCACCATCACGTGATTCTACTTGACTCTTGATGTCACCAGTTATAGAATCATGTACACCATAAGAGAAATCATAACGTGGTGATGCTTCATAGACGACATTCCTTAGCACAGGTACTGCAGGTGCTGCAGACACATAGGTCTTGGCAAGAAGTGGTGTAGCAACTGATCTAACTAAAGGTGCTGGTGCTGCGACATATGTTCGTGGTGGTGCTGCAACATAATGAGCGGCAGCGGGTGCTGGTGCTACAATGGTGTTATGTGTTGCCACTGGAGCACTGTGGAGAGCGATTGGTGCTGGAGCTACTACAGTTTTATGTACAGCTACTGGTGCTGCGACAGCTTGTTGATAAATCAATGGTTGTTGGTGATATACTGGTGTATGGCTAGCATAGGTTACAGCGGCAGAAGGTGCATGTACTGAATGATAGGTTGTGTAGGGACTGTATGAGTATGTGGCCACGCCAGCCATGCAGCTACCGGCTAGTGCCAAGAGACCAAGAAGTCCAAGAAACTGTTGGAATAAAGTTAGAAAAAGGAAATAGTTAATTATTTTACCAGAAATTTTTTTTCGAGTTGGTTATCGAAGGTATGGGAATAAGATATATTGAACTATATGCAAAAATTGCAAATATATATGAAAAATAAAAAACCAAACAATTTGCATATGGGACTGCTCATACATGCGACCAAATAGTTGGACGTTTGTGTGATACCTGGTAACTTTTAATGTAACCTATTAAAAGTATGTTTGCGTGTTCTATGGAGAGGTAACAGCGGCACTCAGCTACTCCACTTTTTAGTCGCATGCGAGCACTTACTCTAAGGCTTAAAAGTTATATGATCCTACTGTCTTAAAAACACTTAAGCAGGCCTGTACCAACCCTGGTGCAAGAGAGGGCCCGAGGCTAAAAAGTAGAAATGATCTCAAATTATATCAAAAAAATTTATGATAACATACTGATGAGCAAAAAAAAGATTGTTCAAAACGTTAGTAAAATTTTAAATTTTTTTGTGAGGAGTACAAAATAGGCTATTTTTATGTGTATTAACCGTGTAACCAAAAAAAAAAAAATAATGTGTGCAGTTCACAGGTGGTAAAAGTGAAACCTTTAGAGAACTAAACTGCGATAGAATAAGACGAAAATGCTTTATTAAAATGATAAATGTTGATGGGATCTAGAATAGCTATAGCAATAAATGATATATCAAATTAAAGTACTCATTCAGCAGAGAGCCCGAAAAAATTACCATCGAAATCGGTTAATCAAAAGCTGAGATATATGTACATAAGCGTGGAAAGATTTTCTGCTTTTAAATTTTTTCAAGCATTGCACTGATTTACTACCAAAGCTTTGTCATAGCGAAAGTAGAAATTCCACTATTCTTTCTCTCAATGGAATTTGCAATTGCTTTTGATGTATAATAACAACAATGTTTACTTGGGAAACAATAACAATTATAATTAGAGATATACATATGTACTCTTAGTAGTAGATTTTTTTCCCTCGCTACGAGAAGGCTTTGATAGTTAATCAGTGAAATGCTTTGAAAAAAATACGAAATCTTTCCACGCTTTCTGAACCCTCGAGGCTTGACTTGGGCCATTTTTTAAAAACATTTTTATTCAATTAATATTGGTTCCTAAGCAACATAAACTCTTTAAGGATATATGAACAATATGAATTTGAAAACATCGTACAAATTTTTTTTTCTAAAAAAATATATATGTATACATTAGACCGAGTCGAAAAATAGATTCAGCCAGACACCGACTCAAAAGTTAGAAGAACCCTTAAAAACGATGTCTGCGTCATTTTTTTTTTCGTTCCGAGAAAAACTAATGGAGCGCTTTTGATTCTCCTAAGGTTCTTTTTGGCTAAAAAAAAGTGTTGTTTGCTTGTAACTATTACGCTAAGAAAATAATTTCTTTGACTACTTCATATTGTTGATGATTTTTATAAATACAGTTTACGTAGCACACATTGCCGAGAAAAATAGTGATATAAAATGTTATCAATCACTAATAATTTCTTCGCAATAGCTATTACTATGCGTACGTGCATGCTGCAATGCGTACATGAGCGCGCAGCTCTTCAGTAACAATAACATGCAACATGAACGTGCACTTAGAAATTACTATTGAAAAAGTGCGCGCTCCTGTGCGTATTGCAGCATTAACGTTTGCGTAAAAATCTTTATTAAAAAAAAGTTATTTCTCATTTCCCTAATTTCCTCGTTAACCCATTAAAGTCTATTGGGTAAATTTTTACCCAAAAGAAGAGTGCATTAAAAAAATCCTACCATGCAACAGGTAAGAGTTGTTGTAGTTTTTAAAGCCGTTTTGGGTAGAAAAAGGATTGGTCTGAAATATATATTTTTATTTTTCTGAACATCTTTGGTTAACCTGTATTTTTGTGAGGTAGAATTTAGGTAACTTATAATTTCCAAAATTTTGAAGGAAAATCGATCCAGGAAAATTTAAAGACTTAAAAAAAAAAGAGCGAAACAAATTTATAGATCCTATGTGTCATTCTATGATAAAATTTATTTGATAGAAAGAAAGGTTGAATGATAATTTTTTTTTTTTGTTTTTGTATTTGTTTTATTTTTGTCTCATAGAGGGCTATCCCTCTAGTACCAGTCTTTAATAGATTAATATGTGTGACGTAAGTTGCATTCATTGCAGATCATGAATCATATGAGGAACCCAAAGAAACATTTTAATTTGTACATAATAAATAATGATTTTCATTTCCAAAAAAAAAAGTTTTTTTTGTGCGCTCAAGAGTTTTCTTAAATTTTAGAACTTATTTATATTAAATATAATATGTATTTGTCCTGAACAAAGTTATAATCATCATGTGATGATATCCACAACTAAAAGTGCAAATATTTGGAATTCTATTATGCCCCAATTTATTTTTCTCATCCTAATTTGTTACGGCGTGTGAAAGAACTAATTTTCCCCTTCAAAACCCAATTTGAATTAAATGTATCAGGATTTTTTTTTTCTCCGAACTCACGTAAATTAAAATTTATTACACTGGTCTACATATAGAGCTATGTACATGAGAAGTTCCAGTACGACAGAGTAACTGGATAGTTTTAATTTACGATATTTCAGAGAGAGATAAAAAATATATATCGATATAATTCAAAGCTAATTTCGAAGAGGAGGATCAGTACTTTAAAACATCGTAACAAGTTTGAGGAGAAAAGTTTATTCGTGTTGTAATATATAATCCTGAATATAGCAAAGAAAAACATGTGTTTTGCATTTTTAAGTGAGGATATCTTGAAAACCTGACGTGATGGACTATAATTTTGCTCGGAAAAATTTATCGGAATTGATACTTGATCCTCTTTCATGATTATATACCATGGTTATTCTGCATAAGAAAAAAATTCTATGTCACACAGTATAGTAAGAGTTATTTATTTTTGACGGACTTTAGATTTTTTATGATATAATGCACATACATGTATACGAGTAAAAAGCCTCGATAACTCGAAAAAATGGAAATGTGACTTTTTATTCTAAACAGACAATATGTCTAAATGTAACATAGTCCAAGACTTAAAAGAAAGAAAAGAACTTCACGATATTGAAATTCGTTTGTCAGGATATTTCTCTTCAGTTAGGAAATTTATTTTTTCTAAGTCTTAATAGAAATCCTAAAAGTACTCCCATACTTTAAGTTCAATGCACAAAAGCCTATGCACGGGTGATTTAATTTTATGAATTTGTTTTCTTCAACTCGTGTTGTAATAAATTTCTCACTTTGTCTAAAAGTTAATTCTTATTTTTTTTAACAAATCACGTATTACACAAATAAACACCGATTTATTACAATTTTTTTTTCGTATTCCTTGAAATACCACAATGACCTTGTATGTGGTGTCCCTTCTTTCAATGTTCACGGTCATATGCAAAATTTATTGAAGGCACAACAACAACGAACATTGGCGGCAACAATAAATCACAACAACGTTGTAGCAACAACATAAATTTAACGGTAACACCACACTTACTCTGCTTGCCATTATGACGACGATATGAAATTGAAACCGAAAATCGCACACACAACGATGAACAGCCGTATGAACAGACGAACTGACAACTGACTTGTGATGCTGTCAACGGTGAGTGACAACAATTTTATAGCGTCCAGCGGCAGGCAGCAATTTAAAATAGATCGCCGCATAAGAAGTTTCAGTTTGTTCGAATGTTATGGGTAAGCAACAACAAAAAAATTGTCATGCAGAAGGAGGATAAAGAAAAAAAAAGAAGTAGACCGAAAATTCGGTGCAAGAATTATTGTGGTATGACGCCATGACGCCCACATTAAAAGTTGTTGCTGTAGCCGGATTAAAGTTTTTTTTTAATTTTTTGTTTTTTTTTAAACTCTTCATCGGCAGCTTTGAAAGCCTTTGACGCCATGTTGTGATTGGCAATAAATTAATTGTATTTAGATTGCGTTGACATAATGTACACTACTTAACACTAACCTTTTTAACCCTCAAAACTTGGGGTATGTTTTTTTCAGTATGTTAAATGAGACTTTGAAATTGCATTTTATTAATAGCAAAGCAATCAATCAACATTCTAACCTTGTCTATCGATTTTATTTATACCAATTGTTTATATAAAAAACATTGAATAATTTTTAATAAAAATTGAAATTTATTTTCAAACAAAAGTCAAAACAAAAAAAACATTTAATCGGGTGTAGAACACATGTCCTAGAACTCTTTGGAAAGCTTCAAATTCGAAAACGTACGTACACTTTTCGAAGAATATTCATCAAAAAAATTATGGCCATTTTTTACCCGGTTATTCTAAATTTACGTAGGTGACAATTTTGTAAAGAAAATGTTTTTAAGTTGTGATTGTAACCAACTATATGGTGCAAATATCAGATGCCTAAGGTTATGAGGTTGGTGTTTAACAGAAAGAGATCTAGCGAGATCTCGCGAACCGACCCGGGCGAAAAATCAATTAAAAAAGTACTAAAAAATTGTACTAAAAAAAGATATTCGAACTTTCTTTACAAATGCTTTCTTTAAAATACTATCAAACATTGATAAAAGTATAGACAAAGCTCGAAAATTAGAATTTGCGGAAATTGGAATTGCTTAGAAATTAGGCCACTACTTTATTTTATGTACACAGCCTGGAAACTAAAAAAAAATTTTAATTTTCGAGCTGAAAACAGATATTTTAATTTCTGAGCGAATTTTTGCATTCCCCCCTCCGAAGTCAATAGATTCCAGCCGTAACAGTGGATCTGATTCGGAAGAAGATGCAAACAGTTTCGCACAAAGAGGCGATAACTTTTTCGAATGCATTATTGTCTTGGGAAAAATGGAATAATGTATCAATTTCGGATTTCGTCAAAATCCAAAACATGAGTAAGAAGATGGTTAGACTCTTGCCTAAGGCATTCAAACGCAGACAAGAATATCTAATTTTTCTAACCCATCTAAAATCAGTGTTTCTATTCATTTTTTTAAATAAATTTGTGTATTAACACTTAGCAACTATGAAAAATAAATAACTAACTTAGATTCTTTTCCTTTTATGTTTGGGGTAAGAATTGAAATTTCCTTTAAAAAAAGAAATGCTTGGAAAACATTTGAAAATTAGAACTGGCCAAGACTTTTTTTTACTAATTTTCGAGCGTTGCCTGTATAATCACATTAAAATTTAATAAAATTTTCAAGCTCTGGTAAATGCAAATTTTTAATTTAATATCAGATATTTGCAAGTCGCAATGAATACTAGACATCATTTTGGGGCCCCATCATATCGGATTGCCAATATTTGCCCACTAAACTTTCATCAATTACAAATCGACTTAGGAAACGGATATGTCCCGTACATGTCAGTTCTGATTTCATGTTTGATCATAATTTATCAGTAAGCTGTTTGCAGTTTGTTGAAGATCTGCAACCTAATGTTCTCTAAGGCTATTTAAGAACACTGTCATGAAAATCTATGGCTAAAGACTACTTTTAATCCATAAGAATATCGTAATCTTATTCGAGTATTATTTTAAAAACAGTCGAGTATTATCTTAAGAAAAGAGTTCAATCATTTTTTATTTATTTTTTCGAACCAGACTATGTCTCTTCAATAGAGTTTGGTTTACTAAATCTGAATCCGAAGGTATTTACGCAAAGTTCTAAAATGAAATTCACCGCGCTTAAAACGTTTTGCCTAACGAGAATGTTCCACCTACATTTCATCTCTTTGAAGACTTCAAATTTTTGATTTTTCTGGAAAAACATTTCACCGCGCACATATGAAACTACACTTAAGTTTTTCGTAAAAAAATTTGATAAGAGACCAACAAAAAATATATTTTTGCAACATTACAAATCAAAGCTGCTGAAATGTGGCCAACAACGTCGCGATTAACTGCTCATAATTTAGAAATGGAAAGATTTTTGATAACTCATTCAAAAGCGTCCCAAGCTATTTACATCTTTGGATGCAGAAATCCATCAAATTCATTAACGGCCATAAATTTTCTGATATCAGGCCTGACTGGAATTTCTTAGAAGATGCGTGACTCTTAATTTAAAATGCGTAACCTTCTCCTTTGGAATCCCATTTAATGAGCCGCGGAGGACTTAATAAAAAGAGCTGCAATTAGGGATACTCCTAAAAATGTAGTAATACGGGGCTTTCAAGACTCCTAGATATGAAAGATGGCATAGAACATAGATTTGAAACATCGGCAATTACATATGTAATTCAGCTGTGCAAAGTTTGTACACTTTAATTTTGAGGGTTAAAGTTTGATAAAATCTTTGAATACACATACATATTTGCTTTGCAATTGTGTAAAGCGGAATTAAATACAAAATAATTTCAACATAAATATTATGCCTAAAATCAGATTTTGTATTGTAGATCCAAAAGCTCGAGCTTTTCGTGTTGAGGGTGGTCTTTGAGGGTTTCCTATTATAATATTTAAGTTTATTCGTTTGGTAATTAAACTGCTATTGACGTACCTTTTAATTGATTTGATTTTAAAGTTGCACACCCTAAGGCTTTTCGAACTCACCGAAATGCTTGCGCCATTTCCTTTGAAACGACGTTATAATAGAAAATGCCAACTATTTTTGTCATAACTTGTGCAAAATTTAAGTTACTTCAAGCATTTTGACCAAGTTGGCGTAGTTAAAAATAAATGAGAGCAACTGCTGCACTTGAACTAAAAAGAAATTTATGCTTTATAACGATAAAATTATTTGCAATAATTGATGAAAACATGCAAAAGTTTCATTAGTCGATAGCCATAGAGAGATGACGATTTTAAGCTGTGATGGCATAATTTTTTGTTTTTTTTTTTTTTCATGTAGGTTGGAATGAATGAATGGAATCATGAATAATATCTTTGTGCAGTGTGTTGATATTGGAATTTTTCGATCTATTAGTGAATTGTTACTTTTAAGAATCGATTTTTTTATCTATCGGATTTTACTCGAATCGGTATAAATAATTGCATGCGTTTTAAACTTTTGG
This sequence comes from Tricholauxania praeusta, assembly GCA_949775025.1. Taxonomy (NCBI): domain Eukaryota; kingdom Metazoa; phylum Arthropoda; class Insecta; order Diptera; family Lauxaniidae; genus Tricholauxania; species Tricholauxania praeusta. The sequence continues at coordinate 120,535,559 of OX459030.1, read as the reverse complement.
TATTTAACCAAAATGTGATTTTGGAATTATTACTTATTATATGATCAATGTTCATATTTAATTTGATAATTATTACCAAATGTATGATTAATTCAAAAATATTATTCAATTTTACCGAGTATTGTATGATAGCATTTTAGCTAAAATCAAATATTTATATATTTTGCCTATATCAAATATATCATTTGTTAACTATAACCAAATCTCAATAAATACAAAGTGTCATAATGCCTTTAAAGTAATGACGAAAAATTCAAAAATGGCTAAGATCGTCAACACCACACACTGCTGCGCTGCAATATGTAATTGTCATTGTCACCATTGTTGATGTTGTCGTAATTGTTGTTATTGTTATTTTCTTAATAACTTTGAAGAAATCAAACCTATGCGACATTACAGTTAAAATTTAGTTGCAGTTCTTGTTGCTGTTGTTACTTAAGTTCAATTTTTTTTTAAACTGATTTTCAATTGAATTTTTTCAAGTTCAATGAATTCAATTGTTATGTCGTTGTTTTTCTTTGACATATTGTCACTTTGTTGGTTTTTGCTCTCGTTATTGTTTTGTTACTGGGAATTTGTTGCTGCTTTACATTTCATGCGTGCCGTTTTTGCATTTCAAGTTAAATCCAAAAATTTTAAATTCCGAACATTTACCACGCTTTAAGTTTTTTTTTTAAAGCCTTAAATTGTAAGGTTTTTTAGTAAATTATGCGACAACAAAAATTTACGCACTTTCAATTTGAATCTTATACATATTTTCAATGATCATGAAAGGCATATGTACTTATATATTTTAGCTTTAGAGTCTTAAGATTTTGTTGGACACGCATACAATAAATATATATGGAGTATTTCAGGCGAAATTTTCGTTTTTTGACTTTATTATTGGTAAAATATATATTCGATTTATTATATCAGCTTTGCACATTTTATGGTACGATAAAAAATCTAAATCAGATTACAAAACTGACATTCTTGAGTACATCGATAGTTCTAAGCTTATTCATGCACAGTGGTCCGAATCGAGTTTTTTGATTCAAAAATTGCTAGAGAGCGTAAGTCCTATCTGAAATGAAAAACTTTTTTTAATTGGAAGCTTACCGAAATTCCAAGAAATTATTGGAATCCGTATTTAAAAAAAATATCCGGTTTAAGTCAGAAGCCAAAAAAAAAATATTAACTTAAAATTATAAGAAAACGAATTTTTTGGCATTTCGATTGGGTTATATTAAAAAAAAAATATTAATATCCCACAAGCCCTTTCCAAGTGGCGTATCGACACCACCCAATGTTCACAAAAACGGACGCGAATTTTGTTTCGAATTCGTAACGGACTTCAAATTCGAATCCGTTTCGAATTCATTTTTTGTTCATAAAACAGATCAAGTTTTTTTGGAAAAACTTAAAAATTTTGGAAAATTTTTCTAAGTCCTGGAAAAATTTTTTAAAAAAAAATTTTGTGTCTTAATCGAATGAGAAATGTTTAAAAAGTCGAAAAAAACTAATATTTTTTTAACACTGAAACTAACAATCCGTTTCGAATTCGAAACGGACTTCAAATTCGAATTCGTTTTTTGTTCATAAAACTGATCCCTTTCGAATTATAATTTCAGTGTTAAAAAAATACTAGTTTTTTTCGACTTTTCAAACATTTCTAAGTCGATTAAGACACAAAATATTTTTCAAAGAAAAATTTTCCGGGACTTTTTTTAAAGTTTTTGGAAAAAAAGTTGATCTGTTTTATGAACAAAAAACGAATCGAAACGAATTCGTATATGAAGTCCGTTTCGAAATCGAAATGAATTAGTTTTTTGTAAATACAATGGATCAAATGAGAGAAAGATATCATTCGCCTTTGACATACATATATTATAATATATGACAGGTAGCGCGCAGGACTATTAATTGCTGAGACATGGCTTCGAGACTGACTTTGAAAATTTGTAAATTGGAAGTAAAAATTAAATTTGATTATAAAATAAAATTATATGTAATAAAATCTTACAATTCGTATATTAAATAATTTGACAATTAAATAAAATTATTTTTACGGATCCGTTTTATGAACAAAAAACAAATTCGAAACGAATTCGTAACGGATAAATAGTACGAAGAAACGAGTTCGCTTCGAATTCGTTTGGCATACTGGGCGGGGTGAACAGATAATTTTCCACCCCCAGCAACAGAAAATATTCTCTGTTTTTTTCAAATTGTAAAAATTTGCTATTAAAAACATACGGTCGTCACTTTTGGTCATTCAAAACCCTACCAGAATGAGATAGTTTTCATATTGAATAACGAAATCAAAATTGAGCGCAGCGGAAAAACGTTTTTAGGTCTCAAAATGTTCGTATGCTCAAGAACCTTCATATGAGAACGAGTGTTTTCGAATTTTTTTAAGCAATGAAAACGTTTTTTCTTATTAAGGGCGTGGCACCGCCCATTCAAAACAAAAATGTTCACTCAGGGTTCAATCTATCTCCATATCAAATTTCATCGTTTTTTCTCGTTAAAGGCGGTGCCACGCCTAATTTAAGAGCTCAGAGGTTCTTCAGACCTTTCTTATGATTCAGTCTATCTCAAAACCAAATTTAAAATCAGCCAATTAGCTTAGCCGTGGAAACTTATTTTCCCGTTAGGGGCGTGGCACCTTTCCTACCAAAAAAAAAATAAACGATTATGATTATGGTCTGTTTAAACATAGATATCTATGTGTAGGTATCGTTTTATGGTCGCCATTTAGTTAAAAAAAATTTCGAAAGCACCCATTCTCACATGAAAGCTCTTGAGCATACAAACATTTTGAGACTTTCAAAACGTTTTTCCACCACGCTCAATTTTAGGCAGATCTCTGCCCCGGTTGACCTGGAATGTCCCATATTTATTTTTATATAAATTTGTTTAATCTTGTATGCTTGATTTTAAATATATTTTAATGTAGTCAGCATATTCTGTAAGCTTTAAGGTTAAGCTTTGTATATTAAGTTACTTAAACGCCCATATCAAGAACAAAATCTTCCAGAAAAAAATCATACAAATAACGATAACAATCAATTAATCAAATTAATGTACTCAATTATAAATATAAATCCCTTTGTTAACCTACTTTGCTACCAAATTGACCTGTTTATGATATAAACAACCAACCACCTTCGCACGCACCACAAGTACAAAAAAAAAACCTCAACTAAAAGAGCCTTTTAAATTTTACCGCCTTTGCCGATGGCATTGAAGGTCAAGTTACCAATTAAGTGATTGTTAACAAAAGACAACAAAGTTCTAGGCCCAAGCGACAGGTTGTGCGTTCCAATTAAACAAATAAATATTTAAAAATTGTTTAGCAACAGGAAAATTGATAAATCATTTACCAAAATATACAAAAAAAAAAAAAAAAAAACAAAACAAAAAAGTAAAATAAACAAAATGAAACAAAATTGAAAAATGTCACCTTCAATGTAATCAAGACAATGACAAAAGTGACAATAGCAATTTAAGTACTCAGTCAGAAAAATGAAAGAAGTGCGTGCCAAAGAAACTCTTGTACTTCAAGAGAACAATATTTCGTAAGAGACAACAAAAAAATGTTGGTACTTGAGTTACAAAAAAAAAAATAAATGTTAGACGAACTTGTGTGGAAAAAAAATTTGAAATAATTTCTTCAAATATTAAACTTATTTACTAGTGTGGCTATCAAGCCATTAAGGGTCACTGCTATAACCATCATCTACTTTAATTTCACAAAAGATTTGAGCTCCATTTTCTTTCTGAACCTAACAGCTGTGGATTGAAATTTCGTAAAACTGTAGAATTTTCTTTAAATTTACTCGATATATCAGAAATAAAAAATCTGTCTTTAATATGAATTTCGAATAGATCTGAGATTAAAACTTCTTTTTTCTTTTTTGGTAAAACCAGTTGAGTCATTTTACCCCATATGTAAATAATCCATATCCTATTAGCTTACTGTCTTAACTTAAAAAATCTAAAAATAATCAAATTTTAAGCAAACGATATAAAAAAAATTGGCGACACTTTAAATCAAAATTTTGAAAAGATTAAGCCGGAAGAGATAAAAAAAAGAACAGTACAACAAAAAGATTCTTATCAATCATATTTGAGAGTAGATCATGTTTTTCCGCATTGCGCGTAGTAAATAATCCACACAGCTATACCAACAAAAACCAAACCAGCAAAAACAAAAACAACAATCAATTTATCGACTGAGAATACATAAGTCATGCATGAAGCAGCATCGACACCAAAATGTGGCATAGCTCAATGAACCAACTCAGTAAAACCAAACACGTCAATACGATGAACAGAGTTAATCCATCAATTATTATAGTACCAGGTTGAAATGCACGCCATGCAGCAACAAATATGGCTGCAGCAGCAGATTTGGGATATAATAAGGTGGATACAATTATTATGAATTCAATTTAAATTTAATTGATTGCGATTAATATCTAAATCAGTGCCAGTTTTCATCAATACTTTAGAATTGCAATGTTTGGATGGAAGCAATAATTTAATTTAGAAAGTTTAGAAAATTACCATAAGCTCTCTTCATATGAAAAAAGGAACTTTAAAAATCTACAAAAATTATAAAAACTTACTAACGATAAGCTTAGGGGGTCAGTACCCCTTTGCATGAAAAATTCGTTTTTTGCATCAAACTGCATTTACTAATAAATCTTTTACGCTGTCATTTAATATTGCATATCAAATGCTTGCAAATATCTCTTTGTATTTCAAAAAAAAAAAATTCCTTAATGATGAGCCTCTGTGTTATATATTTGTGCAAAAAATAAATTCAAAATTTAAGTCTTTAATATGAACAAATGCTCACATACTTTACTGCAAAATGTTTGCATACTTCACTCAATGTTTTCAGCAAATATGTCCATACATATGTAAGTATATTTGTTACAGTCTTGCCTGGATATCGTTTGTGTTTGAGTTTAAGTTTAAGTTTAATGTTGTTTTATTTATTAAAATTAGAGAAATTATTACTATCATTACTAAGTAGCTGATCCGGTAGACGTTGTTCTGCCCTTTCCGGTAGGTAGCGCGATGAGTTTAATTTGTTTATAGTCTTTGTATAGGGAAGTCTGGACAGAAGAAGTCGTCACTGCGATTAAGTGATGAGCAAATGAACTGAAAAAGTCCATGATCAAGCGCGAAAAAATGCAGCCTGTTTGAATGAAGAAAAATTAACTGCTTGATGTTTAAAATTGAGCATTATTTGTATTGACAATTTTAACCTAAAATCCATATATTGAATATAAAATCTTAGATTTAAATATGATACGATATAAAAAGTTTTAGTTTTTTCCCATAAAGTTTTTCATTGAAACTTACTTTTCCCCGTCTCTTTAATATATGTAGGTATCAAATCTCACTCATTTGTGCCAAATAGTTGATCAGATATAATGATTTTGATTATCTTCATATATGAGGGGCGTGGTGTTTCCCATTTTTAAATTTCAAATTATAAAATAAATTCTTTTCAGTGTCTTGACTATCCATCGTACAAAAATGGTTGTAGTAGGTCTTGTAGTCTTTCTATTATTGCGTGACCAACTAACGAACTCGATTTTTTAAAACATACCTATATGAACTAGCCATTACCACGCCTGCGCACACCTTTCTGCAGTCTATATTTTTCGAAGTCTTTAGTACAGACAATTTTTGTAAATTTTTTATTTTAATCTATGGACTTCAATCTTTTTCGGTGTCATCAATTTCTTTCGAGTTTTAAAGATCTTACTCTTAGCAATTACTTGAAAACTAAAGAGTAAGTTCGGGTTTCGTTTTTTCTCGAATATTATGGTAATTAATGAAAAATTGCCTTATAATATGCAATTCTATTTATTCACGAAATGTGTCTAAGTCAATCCAATTGGCGAACTTATGAAATAAGGTACACTTACAGCATTATGCCACTCACCAGTTTTTCATTTGAGTCTATTCAATATAAGTAGCAATAAATATAGCAAACTTGCATACAAAGCCAAATATGTACTTAACTTTAGATTTCTCTCTCGAATGACTCTTAAATCTATATCCCATTTCTGCCACTATTAGTTCAAAGACTTCTTCCTTAATACTTTTACATTTCGAGAAAAGAGTTTTGATAAGAAGTACCCACTCTATGTTATCAACAACCCCGTGTCTAGTTTCCAAAGGATATGTATCAATTTTAGTAAAAATATATGCAGTCTTCTGAGAATGTGATTTCGCATCATTTTACATAACAAAAAAAAAAAACGGCGGGTTGCACTCCGGGAGTGCCGACAGAAGTGAAAACAAATCGTTTAATGGCAAGTTAGTGTGTTAGTTGGTATGTGTGCGTTTTCTTTTTATATGGCAATGCAATGGAAGACAAAAACGGAATATGTATTCAAATTTTACTCTCGCTCTCACTCTCAATTTGTCAACGCAACACCGCGGAATTTGAAAAAAAACAAACATGTAAGCATAACAATCGTTGAATGAGAATTGAATGTGTCAGTTAGTGTGTCTGCTTTGCTTTTTTTCTTCCACTTGGAATATTTATTTAAAAGAAACAATAGAAAATTCAAATTTTACTATAGCATTCATGACGGGGAATCCCGATGACGGTCGGTGTCGCGAGCTTATACTTTTCTCCTCAGCCGCACAACGTGCCATAAGAAGTTTTCACTTCAAAAATATACCTAGGCCTGTTCTGATATCATCTCGGATTTGCTTCGTAAACGGATTCGAAAAAAGTTCATTTTGGAGTTCAGAAAAAAACTACTACCATAGATTTCTGAATTACACGAGAATGAATAGAGGTTTTGTATAAACCAGCATCAGCCGACATTAAAGGAGCTGCGGTAGCAGTAAAAACCAGTTCAAATTTTGTTGTGATTAAAGTGGTTTCAATATTGTGAGTTAAATGATTTTTTTTCTAAAGACTTGAATATTCTAAAAATTAAAAAATATCCATTCAAGAGCTCAGCTTCCTAAATAAATATTTGAACAATTTTTTCCGAGAAAAAAAAAAATTATGAAAAATCAAATTTTTTCTAAAAAAAGTGTATTCATGGATGCAAGCATCTTCTTTGAATGAATTCTTTGAATAATTTTGTAGAAAAGTTGGGTAGAAAAGGTCGAAAATAAGTCTTTCTTGTAATATCTCGGACTAAAAGTTAATTGTTGGATCGTTTTGAAAAAGTTTTACCTTACAAACAGATCTGAATAAGGCAACAGTAGTTTTTTGGACGTTATCAGTTATACTTCCCAAAACATTTAAATAGAATTTTTGGTAATTTTTAAATTTTGTTTTTGAGTCAATTCATCAGAATCAATCACTCATCTTTATAGGCATACTGTGTCTTTTTTCGAATAAAATAGACTTTATATGTTACAACTGAAACTATATGGTATACTGAAATCATATATATATGATTTTCCCAAGTGGGTTTTTTGGATAATCTTTTAAAAATTTTAATTAATAGCAATTGATAACATGATCAAAAATTGTGTCATCACTGCTTTAGCCTCTAATAAAAATATTGGTGTACTAATCTATAGAGCACTTTATTTAAAATTATTTCTATTGCACTTACATCATTACATCTAAAATGGAAATCTAACATAGGAAGTGGAAATAAAAGCACTTAAAATTTTATTTCAAATATATGGTGTCCCCTAATGTAATGTTTTAAATAAAAAGCTATGACAAGGGTCTTTGCTTAAAACAATCTAAATTTTCACTTATTTGATCTCAAATCATCGAGCGCTTACTGTATTTATCACTTTAAAGCGTTGCCACATTTTTGGCACGAATACGCACAAGTGTGACAAAATGTGTGTTATAAAAATAAAATTTTGTAATTAAAAAGTGAGTAATGTGTATTGCTCCAATTTGGCTATGAAATATGAGTATATGTTACAGTACAGCATGAGGTGGCGGAAGTGCTATATGAATGGGTAATAAACTAAATATTGATTTGTTGAGGTCATTTGCACGACATAATTGGATTAATTGTTGTTGTCAATAATTTATTATGATATGCCAACCAACGCATTGCTGTTGCTGTTGCTACTGCTGCGCTGTGGTGACATTATGATGTTTGATGACAATTTTTAAGGCTTAATTAAACTGACAAAAATATAAAAGTTTTTGTGAATGCGTTAAGAATTTAAATGAAATATCAAGTGTAATATAATAAAAGTTAATTAAGTAAAATACCTTACTAATACGCTTAAAAATTATAACCTTTTAAGAAAATTAAAAAAATTGGGACTTTTAAATACTTTTTGTGGTATTTTCTTATTCAATTCTTGTTGTTTCTTCCGTATTTCCGTCATAAATGCCTTTGTCACTTCCCGGAAGTTTGAAGTCATTGGAAAGGTATCAAAGTGCGCAAGTAAATTTAATTAAAAGCTTGTCTATTTCAATCAACAGCGGCACTCAGCTAAAAGCTATCAATCAAAATCAATTTGTGTTGCCATATTAGCGCTTGATTTTTTTATTTCTTATTCATTTTTTTAAAGATTTCTTGAGATTAGTTCCCGAAATTAGACACCCAAAAACAGGATTTTTTTTTCGTTTTTTAGTAATATTATGATATTTCATACAGGCAAAGTTTTTTTTTTGAATTTGTTCTTAACCACAGCAATTGAATTCGAAAAAATCTATAGCTGCATTTTTTGTTGGTCATTAGGAAACTGTACGTTTTATATGCTTTTATGTCTAGTTTGTTGCTGATTGTCATGTTGTTGTATTGCTGCTTTAATTGAATACACATATTTTTCTTCAGGAAAATGTTATAAAATAGCTACATATTATAATATTTATTTTAAATTTGTTCTGAGAGATGCAGAAGTTGTTATATTTTCATTTATTTATACTCTCACATTGAGTATCAGTATAGTAAGCATTTAAAGTAAACACATGAAATTTAGAACGTAAACCCCTTATGTGATTTAAATGAACAGTAAGGGAATATTTTTTCAAATCATTATCCTAAGAGTATGTGGATTTGCTAAAAAATTCACTTTTATCATATGCTAAAGGTTTTTTCTGACTTACTGACTAGAAATAGAAACAAGATCAAAACTACCATGTCATTTGGTATCACTTGCAGAAGTAAAAACTTACTATTTCAGATAAAAACACGTTTCCCTCGCTGATAGGCTAGGAATCAATGCCAAAATGTTATAGAATTCGAGTCCTAAAAAGGTATGGTATTTGGTTACTTAAAAAAGTACTCATCCAGACAAAAAAAAAACTTTTTCTTCACTAACTTTGAAAAAAAAGTAAAAGTTCCATTGTCCTAGCCAAAAAAAAAATCTATGTAATATGAAATACTAACAAAATTTGAATACGAAGAGTTTTATAGTTTCTCCTAGAAAACTAAACATTTATATACATACAAAGAATAATGTTTTTCTTGGTTAGGAAATAACGCCGAAAATTTTGAAAAGTCAGAACCTGAAAATTTATCTTATAAAACTTAAATCCTTTCAGAGAGATAAAAAAAATCTTAACATAAATAAAATTCAATAATTTTTGAACGGTTGATCTTATAGTTTTGATTTTTTTTTTATTTAATTGATAATATTTTACAAATTACAGAAAATTTTAATTTTTATAGTTCTAACCACTATTTATGAACTTATGGACCTGTTTTGGTAAGAGTTCCATTAAAGACTTGATAGTTGTTTCAGGCACCTTTTTGGAACAGTTTGCCAATCTCCTTTTAAAATCTTCGAAATTTTGGGACACATTTTTTGTGCTCTTTAAGTTTCTTTTCACAAGAGCCCAATATCTCTCGACTGGTCTTAGCTCCGGACAATTCGGAGGATTGGCCTCTCTTGGTACAAAAACTATGTTATTACTTTGGTACCACTCCAGAGCTTTCTTACCATAGTGACATGATGCCAAATCGGGCTAAAAATATGTGGACACATTGTGCTCTCTTATGAAAGGAAGAAGTCTTTTTTTCAAACATTCTTTGATGTATATTTCGGTATTTATAGAGCCCACTGTAACAAATGACTTGCTTCTTTTGCCGCAACTGCATATAGCTTGCCATACCAGGAATTTTTTTAAGAAATTTTGTCTGCTTTTGAATTCTAAATTGTTCTTCGACAATTCCTCGAGCATCAGCAACATAAAAATTTTGACCTGGAAGCTGCATAAAATCTGATAGTACATACGTTTCGTCGTCCATTATACAACTTGAATATTTTTGTATGAGATTCGATTTTAATTTCCAAGCCCTACTTTTGGCGTCTAAGTTTTTTGCAGCATTCCTGTCTGGAACTTTTTGGACTTTGTATATTTTCAAACCTGCATTGGTTTTAATTTTTCGCACCAAATAATCAGAGCACTGGGCTAACCGGGTAGCTTTTCTAGCAGATGTGTTTGGAGATCTTTTCAACATGCTTTCAATTTTCTTGGCTTTCCCAATATCATGTGGTTCTTTTTCCTTCCCGAAAAATGTTTATCATTAAAAATTATAGCTGACATATTTTTTAAAGATAACTAGATCAAAGAAACTTTTAAATTTTACACCCAAAAAAAATTATTAGGTAAAACGTGTGTTGAGATTTTTTCAATCTCACTCCTTATTGGGAAATGAAATCCTCCATACTATGTCAATGTCCACTTAGAATTATTCAAAATTCATGTGCTAGGGTTTTCAGCTTTTTCTTTCGAAGGTATTGTAGCACCTTTCACAAATTTTTTGTTAAAATTTTTTTTTATAAAACTATGCAACAAATTGCAGTCATATTTGATATATGGCTGCTAAGTGAGATATACATAGATGCGCTTATAAAGTTTTGCGGGATTAAATTGAATGTGGCACTTTTCACCAAAGTAAGACCTTTGGACAATGACAAAAATTTCCAATCTAATAGTGAACGGGATTTCATTAATCTGCGTAACATCTCCCATAAAAGTAAAACATAGCTTTAAATTATCAAATCACTTAGGTATAGCTTTCACATTGGCATTGTTGTGTTTTTGCTGACTTCATTTTGTACAGTGAGATCGGCTGTTTTACAAGAAAGTCCAAAATGTAGTGATTTTGTTGATTTTATGAACTCATTTATATTCTTTATATATTTTCGTTTTTTCTTGACCTGTAAAATAATTCTTTAACACAAAAAGATGGATTTTGAGATATTATTTTGAAATTACTTACTTTATCCGTTTTTATAGTTTTTGTTCTGTGTTTGAAAACTGTTTGATGATACATTTTTTCACATAAGTACGAAAAATTGTGCACAATTCATAAAAATTACTAATTTTTATAGAAAATGAGGTCCGAAATGTTTTTGTATGACTTAAATACCTATTAGGCTCAAAAACGTGTTAAATGAAAAACGGGCTGTTTTTGATGCTAGTGTGAAAGCCTTTTAATATAGTTGTAAGGTTTAAAAATGAAATTATTGAAGTAAATTCAAGTTTCTTGATGGCTGATTTAAAGAAATTTCACAGAGTGATAAAATGAAGGAAAAATCGATTTGCTAATGGCAACACTATTATGTTTCTTTTGTTGTTATTTATTGCATTGAGAAGGAGTGCAATAAGTAACAGAATCAATTGACAAACAATTCCAAGAATAAAGTAAGCTTCAGATTATGACATGTTTTTCAGTCGGAAGTCTACGACGGATTAAGACTTTGTGGCGCACGGGGTTAAAAACTGATACCGGGCTCCGCTAAAAAAACAAGATCATTTGAAGGAATTTTTTCTTAAAAAAAGTTCCTTTCCGTTTGCACAAAACATGATAGGGCTCTTTTGAGCCATCCTTTGGTTTCTATGACATCCATGAATTAATTTGAAAAAACTGATGACTAGCCAACAATTTTGTTTCTTCTAAATGACACTGCTTTCTAAAATTTAGGCTGAGAATTGTAATCCCTTTAAAGTTAAAAAAAATTATTTTCATTACTTTAAATAAATTTTATATATGAATAAATAAACAATTTTATCAAAAATTTAAACTCACATATGCCATATGAAGCGATATGTCATGATTTTGTATAAATTTCTATCAGTAGCTTGCAATCTGTAGCCTACTTTACATAGCTAAGAAAAATGTTAAAGAAAAATTGCATTTAATTTAATTTCCCCGTCACATTAAGTGAATGTGCATGGTAAAATATTTAATGTGTCAAAAAGTTAAACTCCTCACAAAGTCATGTTCACCATAAAGTAATACCCAAAATTTACTAAACGTATTTTAGTATTCCCTGAAGCATTCCGACTCAAGTCATTTAACCTTATTTCTCTTAAATTTTCGTTTTAACAGACAATTTGAATCAGTCTGTGTTGTCTTCCTTTAAAATATACAACACGCTTCACTCTACAGCAGAGCATAGCAAAGTCAATCAGCCATGCAACTGACTGATTTGCACAGACTTCAACTCATCGTCACTTCACTTCATTTCACCTGAAATTTCGTTTCTTATTCTTCATTCTATTTGGTTGCCACACTGTACATCATCATTGTTGCCGTCGTCGCTACCATGATTGATTGCATATTAAGCTTCCGCCAACAATGACAGGAAATACGGATCAAACTCCTTAAGATTATTTGCTTCAGGTTGTGTCAGTCATTCGACAAACAGTGACTGCTGCAGTAGCAATAGCAACCTTTGCTAGGATGTTTGTTGCGTTTTCGCTTAACTTACTATGTATATGCAGTAGTGCCGTTATGATGCACCTTAAGTTTACTGCGTTGCATCTACAGTCATACAATCAAGAATGGCAACGGAATAAAATGCAAAATATAAAGTCAAAGGAGCGGTATGAAAGAAGTGGAAAAGTATGAAAAAGTTAGTATTTTTCAAAAAGTTAGAGAAAAAGTTGGCACCATGATGATGCACTGAAACATTAGCTGTAAATAAATCAGTTGTCATCGTGGCGTTTCTTTGATTCTACTGTGAGTGCAAAATTTTTAAAATGCGTTAGCAGCAGATAAATTGTACTTATTTTCTTGAAAAAAAAAAAAAATAATTTCTTTGAATGCTTAAAAATTAATCATATTGTAACACATGTATTGCACGTCATGATTTTTTTCAAAATATAAGCAAAACTTTTGTTAAACACACGATTTTTGCCAAAATTTTGTTTATTCTTCCACATAGTCCCCTTTCAGTTTGATACACTTATTCCAACGATTTTCTAACATTGCGATGCCTCTTGAATAGTAAGATTTCTCAAGATCTCCGAAAAACGCTTCAGTTTCCAATTCAACCAGTTCATTCGTCGCAAATATCCTTCCCTGGAGCTACCTTTCTTTGATAAATGGGGCCGTTTCTTTTCGATTTTGTTCTTCAATCTGTCCAATAATTTACAGTAATAGTCGTTGTTGATTGTTTTGCGATTTTTCCTATAGTCGATGAACAAAATGCGACTTAAATTCCAAACAAAATGCAACTTGAATCCCAAAAAACAAACGCCAACATCTTTCTGGAAGTTTGTTGAGTCTTCGGTGGCTTACCTACCGGGACCTACCCACACTTTTGCTGATTCTTTTGATTCTGGTGTATAGTGGTGGATCCACCATATGCAAAAAAGCAGTAGAATTTTATCTAAGCATGTCCAAACATTGTTGGAAATTGCGAACACGTTCATGTTTTTGATTGTTTATTAACGAAGCCATCTTGCAGTCAGCTTTCTCATAACCTAATTTTCATGTAAAATTGAAACCACCGACTAACTTGTTATGCCTACGGCTGTAGCTTTTTCTCGCACTTTCACTTTTGGACTGTCCATAACGAAATTGTGAATTTTTCTAATACATTCTGAAGTGGTCACTATTTTTGGTCCGCCACCGGCGTGTTCATCTTTAGTGCCATTTCGATCTCTTTTGATCATTGCAATCCAATATTTAACGATTGAATGTGACGGAACAGATTCACCATAATATTTATCGAGTAAAAATGTTATGCATTTGAAGAGTGGTGGTGTCGCCACTAGGAAGATGGCTGCATCTTGAACGCCCTAGTATATGCAATGGTAAGTCCATCAACCATTGTAAATTACCTCTTCGTCCCGTGCGCCAAGTATCCACGATACAACACCGGTACTAAACCGTTTACTCTCCATTGTATAGTCTACATTTACGCAGCCTACATTTTACGCAGTTCTTATAAGTACCAAGGAAACCAATGTCAGTGTTTTTGTTGTATAGGAGAAGCCACGCCCCATTGTTCAATCCCATTCACGGATAGTTTGATACAAACACTGTACATCTATTTATCAAGTTATACAACTGTAGCTGTCATAAATACTAAGATGTAGCGTTTAAAGTGTTTTTTATTGTAAAAGAGGTGCTACGCCCTGTTGTCTAATTCTGTACATAAGGACTGTCCCAGAAAAATTTGTCACTTTTTATTTTCAGTTATAAAAAAATACCCAATATACTTTTTGGTCTTTTTTTATTAATATTTTGTGACGTGCTAAGCATACAAAGACATTAACTGTAGGTTCTAAAGCCAAATTTCAAAATTCCTGCTATCATAGGCACTAATAAATAGCGTTTTAAATGCTTTTGTTGAATGGCAGTTGCAACTATTTCTTCACCTTTCTTTTATCAAAATTATATGTAGCACTCAGGCTACAGTATAGCTTTCTATAAATGGAAAAGTTTTTGGAATCGGTTCAGTAGCTCCAGAGATTACTGTCCCATACAAACAAACAATCACACAAACTCATTATATAATAGTAAAGATAACACAGGCCGACAGCATCTCAGACCCAGAAACCAGTGTTTTTTGCACTTTTAGGTTAGGATATCTCAAAAACCAGAGCTGATAGAGCATTTCCGAGGCCTTATTTGGATTCAGCGCATCAAAAACCTTCGGAAATATATAATCTGGTTTCTGGGTCTGAATGTTGGTTAAATTTTGTCAGCCTGTGCAATGAGAGAGAGATGAGAGAGAAAGCATATGAGGAAAAGACCCACTGTTACTCGAAAAAATTTAAGCAGAATTAAGCCACTACCCAAGATTCCTAAATAAAGTTCATCCGCTTTCTAAGAAAAAAATTCGTAAGTAAAAGACTATACGAAGGAATGTAGATCCTTTCTAATCCTTACTAAAGCAAAAAAAATGCAGAGATGAAAATTTTATATTATTCATAATAAAATCCGGAGCCGTGACATAATCCCCACGGACATAATCCCCATTTTTGAAATGGGGATTATGTCCGAAAATTTTCGGACACAATCCCCATTTTTGCTGTGGGGTTTATGTCCGCAAAATTTTCGGACATAGTCCCCATGGGGATTATGTCCGAAAAAATATATTAAATTATGGGGGTTATGTCCGTTTTTTTTTCGGTCATAATCCTCACTTCGTGTTGGGCTTATAACAACTTCTAAGAATGGACATAGCCGGAGTTGCATATTTTGGAGGATGTAAGTCCTCAAAGCCACCATTGGAATTATGTCCGCATGTTCAACACCGGCTTCGCTAGCTACAGTAATTCCACATAAAAGTCAAGGTAAGTGGGCGGCCTTCGGCCGCAGCTCAGGATTTAAAACTCCCAAAAATTCAACACCGGCTTCGCGGCGGCCTTCGGCCGCGGATCAGTCTATAAAATATCCAACACCTAGTTTGCTAGCCACAGTTATTCCACATAAAAGTTAAGGTAAGTGGGATCATAAAAGGCCGCCGAAGGCCGTTGGTGTTGGATATTTTATAGACTGATCCGCGGCCGAAGGCCGCCGCGAAGCCGGTGTTGAATTTTTGGGAGTTCTAAATCCTGAGCTGCGGCCGAAGGCCGCCCACTTACCTTGACTTTTATGTGGAATTACTGTGGCTAGCAAACTAGGTGTTGGATCTTTTATAGACTGATCCGCGGCCGAAGGCCGCCGCGAAGCCGGTGTTGAATTTTTGGGAGTTCTAAATCCTGAGCTGCGGCCGAAGGCCGCCCACTTACCTTGACTTTTATGTGGAATTACTGTGGCTAGCAAACTAGGTGTTGGATCTTTTATAGACTGATCCGCGGACGAAGGCCGCCGCGAAGCCGGTGTTGGATTTTTGGGAGTTTTAAATCCTGAGCTGCGGCCGAAGGCCGCCCACTTACCTTGACTTTTATGTGGAATTACTGTAGCTAGACAAAATTATTGTTATGGGGATTATGTCCGCATCAGTGACGGACATAATCCCCATAATGGGGGTTATGTCCGAAACTGATGCGGACATAATCCCCATGGCTTTGGGGATTATGTCCGCTTTTTTATGGGGACTATGTCCGAAAATTTTGCGGACATAACCCCCACAGCAAAAATGGGGATTATGTCCGAAAATTTTCGGACATAATCCCCATTTCAAAAATGGGGATTATGTCCGTGGGGATTATGTCACGGCACCATAAAATCCGTAGAAAAGGTTCAAGGACTTTGTTCAAAATTTAAAAAATACTTATTGCATTTACTGATTGCGAAAAGCCGAAAATTAATTTTGACCACTTCGAGTCCTTTCGAAAAAAAAATTAGGAAATAAATTTTTAATATCACCAGGAGAGTGGCCTCGGATTACGGATAGACCCATTTTGGCCTAATTTTAGAAAATTAAAATTTTTTCAACAATCGTTGTGTAAAGTTTTAAAAACTATTTTCCACATCACCAATGGAGGCAGATATCATATAAATTTTTGATATTATCAATCAGCTGCAGGCTTAAACTCCCAAGCGGGCGATTTCCGAGCTCATTTGATATTTTTTTATATGTATTTTTTTAAATAAATAGTGATTTCCTGACTTTTTGTTAACATAAAATAAGTTTTCAAAAGCATTGACAATTCATAATCTGCTTCAAAGACTGTATTTTCTGCAAATATTTATTTTGTATCATAACACATAGAAAAATCACTCACATAGGAGTGCTTTTGGTTTGCATATATTCCTTTTCCCATTGGAAAATAATAAAGTTCTTCAATGTCGTTGATGGTCGGACAATCAGACGGCACAATTCTATTATTATGCAACTGAGTATGCAATCCATTGATGATGTTTACACAAAAAGCGATATAAACATACAGAATTATCCATAAATACACGCATACATACTCATACATACTCATACATGAGAAAACAAACAAATCGTCAGACACCAAAGCACTTGAAGTGACTGGAAATAGCAGTCAAAAATGCAATTCAATTGTCTCTGTGCTGCAAACAAAGAAAACTGAAGTGCACACATAGCAGTAGTAGTAGCAGTTAAAGCTATAAGTGTAGTTGTAGAAGGTGACATAGTAGTGACAAAAACAGCTAACAATCAAAATGAATTTGATTACCGTTGCATATGCACATTTTACCTTCACTTTAAATATCAAGTAGAATCATTTTTTTTTGTTAGCATACTTTTCTGCGTTGGCATTGTTAAGTGTTGAAATATGCGCTCAGCTGAAGCTTTACTGCTTCAATGCTACAGCAAATGCGCAAAAAAGGATTTTTTTTTTTTATTTTTAAATTTCTCAAATATATTCCTTCAAATTCACGCACACACACACACACACACTTGTGTGTTGCTTACAAATGGCTCAACGAAAGCTGCTGACAATGTGTTGGTGTTGTTGCTGTTACTTCTGCTACGCTTCTGCATTATGAATGTTGTTGAATGTCAGTTGATGGATGTGTCATGTGTTGGCAGACTGCAAAGGATGTCTGTTTTTTTTTTTTTTGTTTTATTCATTCAACTTTATCCTTGCATCCATGCATTTCATTTCGTTGTGTATTCTAATGCTGCGTGTCATCACGTGAATACTTATACATTTTTCTATTTTGATACTCAAGTGATTTGCGTCTACGTTGCCTTTGTTGATTAACATTTCAACTTGACTTTGTTGCGCTGTGTATAAGTGAAGTGAAGTTTTTGAAAAATATGCGTGCATATCCTAGGGCTGCTTGATAAAAATTGCAATTTTCGTAGTTAGCGTGTGTGTGTGCAATTTAAATTTATAGAAAATGCAATGCAATAAATGCTTTAAGACCATTTAATTTGTCTAAAACTTAACTTTAATTTAAGATTTCCTAAAATGCTGCTGTAATTTATTAAAGATTTAAGAAAAAACAGCTCTGCTAACAGTTGCCTTATGTCTGCATGGTCTGCATCATATTGAAAAAATCGTACAATTTTCCTGAGCACACGTATTACAAATTAAAATCAATTTTCTTGTGTGCCATGATTCGTTTCTCTGTATGTTTACATAGAGTAGGCTGATATTATTTGAAATTGGTTAAATAATGAAATGAAATGACTGCTGAATTGGTAATAACCATGATAATAATCGTAAATATTAAAGTAGGAGTTATAGTAAAGAGCAAGCTAGCTAGGAAGCAGTGTATAGTCGTTTTGTCATTGAATACTGGCAGGCACGTCTGGTTATATCAAAAAGTGACTTAAATATTACGATTGCGTGGAAGTTTCTGACTTAAATCAAAAATTTAATTCAAACCTTTGTTCATTTTTGTTGTACAAAATTGGTATAAAATTTAGATATTATAGACTTAACTACTTGCGGACTCAACTCTTAAGCTGTGATACGAGAACACATACTTAAATAACTTTAGACTAGCGAAAAATATTTCATTTGATTTAAAATATTCTAAGCTTTACACAAAGTAAACACTACGTAAATCAGCACACAACAAAGCTTCAACTGACTTCCTGTGTAAACTAACTTGTTTTTATATCAACCGTTGCTGGATTATACAAAACCTTTGAACACTCTCGTGCAATTCTGAAATCTACCGATGTTTTAAATTCTACAGTTATGATCTTGGCGAAGCTCTCGTACAATCTTCACGCACCTCTTCTTGCTCTCACTCTCTTACAAGCATTCTCTCTCTTGCTTGTCACTGTGATTTTGTTTTTATTTGTTGTTTTTCTATTTTTGCGATGTTTAAATTTTCTAAGTGGTTGTTTAGCTTGTTGCATTTTCACCTATAACTTATGTTTTTATACACTACATATTCACTTTGTCTTTTCGTTTGTAACACATAGAAGAAGGTGTGGCAGGTATGAAAAAGTATATATATTCTTCATCAGCGTCACCACCTGAGTTGATTTAGCGATGACCGTCTATCTGTCTGTTGAAATCAGGTTTACGGAAAAACCAAGAAAGCTAATTGAATGAAACTTTTACACACAGGTCACATCTTCTTGGAGGCATCATACTATTGAAAATGGGTGATATCGGCTAACGGACACGCCTACCGCCCATACTCTACGTATATTTACCCTGGCTAATTTTGAAAAAAGTTGCAGCGATTTTGATAGAAATTAGTGACTTGATGCACATGTGAACAAGATTAGGATTAGGCTAAGTTCCAAGTTTTCAAAGCTTCTTATAGAGGCTTGGCACAGCTCTAAATTTTAACTTTTTACCACCATATCTCGTAAGCCGTGGAAGATATTGTGATGAAATTTGGTAAACGCATGCATATCAAATATATCTTGAATTGTGATTAAAGTGGGCAGAATCTAAAAAGTGGGTGTGGCTCTTTTCAACAGTTAAAAATTTTGATTCCATATATCTCAAAATGGCTCAAGCGATTTTCATAAAAATTTAGAGATGATGATTTGAAAGCAGTCATCAACACAAGCTCTGCCACTTTACTGAAAAAACTCGTTGAAGGGCGTGGCACAGCCCACAGTATTTATAAACGTTATATTAAAAGAACTAACAACGTAATCGTTATGAAATTTAACAAGGCAGATTACTTGCTAGAAGGAATTTTTTTGCAAAAATTTGGCGCAATGAAAAATGTGGGCGTGGCACCTCCCATACAAGCAGAAAACGTTTACTGTTATTTATAGTGTATTATGAGAGTAATCTTCATAAAATTTGGCTTAGAGGTGTCGGCTGCGATGGGCTTTAAAATTAAGTTAATTTCGACGGGATTGCATCAGTAGGCGTGGCACCTCCCATGTTAGCATAAATCTGTAAGCGCTGTTTTAAGTGAACTATTGCAGCAATTGTTATGAAATTTAATGTAAGTGGTTCAGTTGCTAAGGAGTATATCTGAATCAAAATTGACTGAAATAGCACCAGTGGGTGTGGCACCTCCCATACAAGTAAAATACGGTTAGTGGTATATTTATCGAAACATGTGATTAATCATACTAAACTTTGGTGTAAGGGGTTTGCTTATGGAAAGCTATTTATGTATCAAAAACGGGCCAGTGGGTATGTCACCGCCCTAAATTTTAAATTTAACTGCGGCATATATCGCAAACTATACAAGCTATTATGCTAAATTTTAATATAAGGATGTCGATCACGTATATAATATATTGAACCAAAAGTAAAAACTTAATTTGCTGCTGAAAAATTTATTAACTGCCGTGAACTTAGAAGTTGGCTTGAGCAATTAAGTATTTTAAGACGCGATATTTAATAAATGGAACCAAACTCATTATAAGTCCTTTTGCTCAACAAAATGTAGAAAACCAAAACTTGGATTTGCTTGGACAAGTGAGCAAATCATCTCTCATCAACAGCCAACTCTATTAATCACTGTCTGTTTGACAAATCGTTCGGTGCGGATCGTCGTATTCCCTATCATTATATCCGTTCGCTATAAATGAAAGCCAAACTTTTCGCATGTCCTTACGTTTCCTTCATTATTTTCAACAACTGATGGAACTTAGATTTCTCTTATACGATTATCGAGCCCTGTAATAGAGTCCTAAGGACACATTTTTCTCATATGCTGAATTTTTTATTGCACTTTCAGACATTTAAGCTGCAGTTTATTTAATTTCTGGCAAAAACTTAGAACTAAGCGTTGATTTGTAAGCGGGGCTTCTTAAGTATTCCAAGATTTATATTCAAACTTTACTGAGCAATTGATGCAATGAATTTTTTTCGGAAAATGTGTTCAAATCACCCTCTTGAAAGATTCGGGTGACTTCAGATATTCATTTCGGAACTTTCTAATTGATTGGTGTAAAATATTTTCCTCTATAAATGGGTCCAAAACAGGCCTTTCTGAGGTTGTCTCAAATAAATTCTGAACTTTTTTTCCAACAACTGGTGCAACAAAACTACTTTTTAAATAAAAGCACATAATTTTTTTTAGAATTTGCTATGTATAATTCAAAATGTATTTCAGTGAGTCTCTTGTCTCACTAATCTATGATATTATTTTTGGATTATTCATTGGTTCATTCATTGTTCATTCAAAAAAAGTTTTATCTTTGTATTTTAAAAAACTTTTATACTGGGCTTTTAAAAATAAAAGTAAGAAACAAATTTTAATAAATCTTGTATGTGTTGCTTTTATAAATATATGTCAAAAAAGAAGCTTAGAAACAAAATTAGTTTTTAAGAAATTTTTGAAACATAAATCAAAAAGACTTCTAACTTTTATCAACTGATGGAAAATTCTTAAGTCAACTTTTACTTTAATTTAAAATAAAAAAATATGAAGAAAAACTTAACTTAAAGAAAATATTTCTAAAAAGTTTATTTCAAGCACAAGTTTATTTCAAATACAAAATATGAGTAAATCAATTGCAATTTAGTTACAAAAATAAATTTATTTGCTCATACGACCTGTGAAGAATATTTTCTTCTAAAGAATATTATTTTAATTATGACACTTTTTGCGGAAATTTTTAAAAGTGAAAAGTTATGTGTGCACTTAAGAAATGCTTTCCAACTTGAACGCTTTTAGAACGTAATTTTCTTTATGAATAATAAATAAACAACTTGTTAACTTGTTCAATGACCTGAGTTTGTAGCAAAAACCCATTGGTGGCAAGTTGTCGTCGTCAGCTCATCAAGTTGGTGGTGTATGCAAAGTAAGCTGAGTTTCCTTAGTAAAAACTGTCGCAGAAATAATCCTACTTTTTAATTAAAACTCATTTATTAAATGTCAACTCAAGTACTTGCACATTTCTTATGATTAAAATAACATTAAACTAAAGGAGTAACATTAAATGTTGAAACATTTAGTTATTAAGAGAAAATTTAAGGAAAATTTAAGTAAAGAGGCTTTTAGTAAAAAGTTTTTAAAAATTAAATTTGACTTTAAAATGTAACACACAATAAGTTTTAACATCGTATTTAATATTTTTTTCTTTAAAATTGCAAAATAATTACTTCCGTTGTTCACACACACACACACACCTATGGTGGTAGGAAGCACTGAAAGTGTCAACATAAATTAAATACAATCAACGTGGTTACCTCTTTATATGTATGTGTTCTTCGCTTATAAATATTTTAATGACAACCGTACTCAGCATCTCGTCGGAATTCTTTTCAACGCAACACCAAAAGGAAAAAAAAAACACTGAAGTTCACCTTTTGGTGAGACACGTTACCGTCGTCACCTTCTTTAATCACAAGCCGTAACAGTCTTTAATGAAAGACAACCAAGTGAGCAAAAGCAGCAGTAAGAAAAGAGCTTCCTTGGAAAGCAGTAGATCTTCCGCCGACCAAAATATTAATGACACTTGCGAGTAAGAAATAAAAGTAAGCCTTCCATGATAGTGAGAAAAGTACGCCTGTTTTGAGGATATCTCATAGGTCAACAGGAAAATAGTGGTTTCATGAAATAACAATATCTAGAAATATCAACATATTCATAAATAATTTTTTTTAATAATATCAATAGTGCAGAATGCTGATATTTCTGATGAATTATCAGTCACTTTAGAGTACCAAGTAAACTCTATTTTTCACAATATTCTCATAAGCTAATCGAGATCTTTTAAAAGGAATGAGTCATGAAAATATAAATTGAGCGCAAGTTTTACTAGTAAGGCATTTTATTGAAGGATAAAATAGCATGTGTAAAAAATTATAAATTATAAAAACGTTCTTACTGTGCATATTTGCATGTTAAATTCAATTTTAAGAAGGCCTTATAAAAGTGCTTACGCATGCAGCAATGTTGGCATATATATTGACGTGCTAGCAGGCATTCTTAGTGAGTGACTTTAATCAATTGCCTACTGAGCATATAGGCACACATACTCGTAAGTGAATACAATTTCGCACGATTTACAATAAGGTGGACCTTAGAAAGAAACAATCATGTACATGAAGATTTTTTTTGAAGTTATAGCTTTAGAACCCAGAGCACTTCCGACTATTTTGATTG
Organism: Tricholauxania praeusta; assembly: GCA_949775025.1. Classification (NCBI taxonomy): domain Eukaryota; kingdom Metazoa; phylum Arthropoda; class Insecta; order Diptera; family Lauxaniidae; genus Tricholauxania; species Tricholauxania praeusta. Next base: position 120,512,442 of record OX459030.1, on the reverse strand, counting down.
CTATTTAGTACAAAAAAAATGATATATTCATATTTATTTTGTTTGTTTTAATTTTTGTTCATTTCACGTCATATAAATTTTTCCAGTTTTCAAAATTTCGAATGTAAATTGCTCGAAAATTGAGCAACTTACAGGAAAAATGACTTTGAGTAATAGTTTTAGCTTTTTTATGAACTATCAGATAAAAAATAGAATACTTTGGGAATAAAAAATACTTGCTTCTTTTACTTTTTTTTTGTTTTTTTTTATTAAAAAATTATCATGTTCGAAGCACTCTTTTGTCATATTAAAAACTTTTTTATAAATTTTATATCCAATAAAAAAATGCTTATACCAATATCAAGTTGGAACGATCTTATATCTAGGAGCTATAAACTTTAAACTTAATAAAACTTATTCACAGAATAGGATTGAAATAAGTTTGAATTGTATTATTGTTTTCAATATTTACTTTATAATATATATTACATATCCAAAAGGTAAAGCTTGTCTCCTTGACATACTAAGGAGCTCCGACCCCTGCTCGCTTCACTGACCAATCGCCCACATGCACACAATTCGCTTCACTCGTCGGCTCAAGCGCGTTTATCTCAGAATTTTTGTTTTCTTCCTATATATAACAACTTAATTGTACGTTTCTTTAACTAAAACATAAACTAAAAGTATGCGATGAAATTTTACCTTCTTTAACAACTAATAGTACGATATGATATTTTTGTTTTTCCTATGTATTTACTTTTTTCTATTCTTTTATATCTCTCTTCTTTAATTATACGCAAACTTTCTGGCACCGAAAACTATTCTATTTTATCTCTTTGACGACCATTGGGCACATGTGTTCCAAATACAAAAATATTCTTCAAAAAAAGGTTTAACACGAAATTATTTTAAAAATGTTACAAAAGCAAGCAGAAATATCTACTTTTGAATAATTTTAACTTAAATTTGACATAAAAGTCAATTATAATGGGTTTTTTTTAGTTTGATATAAGATACTAATTATTCATGTAACATTAGAAAATAATTTTTAAATAAATTGAACTCCCTGCAGACACATAGGGCAAAATATGTCCCATAAAATTTCTCGAAATCTAAAATCATATTTTATAATTTTCGCATATTGTTGGCTTAGTAACAGCCCAATAGAACATACTCATGCTTTGATTTCCTCAAACAGTTATGTGGGCCAAAATTCTTTTTAATGCCTAAATCGACATGAGTTTAAAAAAAATAATTCAAGATAAATTTTTTTTAGTTTTTAGTACTAATTCAGAATCACTATCTGCATCGAACTTTTGTTGATAATTATGTATGTGACTTATGACAATTTATAATGGAATTTGTCGAAGAAAAAGTCAACTGCGTTACTCAAATAAAACTTGATATTTTCTTTTTAGGAATGTTTAATTAAGCTAGCTTGTTTGGCACTTTTAAACAATAGAGCGAATATTATTCTCTCATTAAGGTAAACTTCAGAAATAATCAGTTTATTAAAGTATTTTTAAGAAATTAGATCACTGCGTTACCAAAATCTTTGACAAAAATCTTAAAAGTTTCCAAGAAAACCAATTAATACATATATTAATAAACAAACTTGTGAGAGAAGGTTAGGCTTATTGTGAACTTCAAGACACAATGGAGTCAAGGTATTTTTAATAATTAGAAGACTAAATATAACTCTAATTTTATATAAAAACTGGGTGCAAAAGTAACGCAGCGGTAGTGATAGTAACACGGTTGTTGCTCATTCAGAGCACCTTGTACTTTATTTACTTAGAAAAGTACACTCATGTATAGTAACGCAGTGTAGCAGTAACGCAGTTGAAAAATTATAACAATTTCACCAACGTGTACTAAATAAGAAAGAATTTAGCAAATTCTTATCACAATTCTAAATATATACCTAAATATCTGTGTTTGTGAATAATAATAATGCAAATATCCTCATTACTTACATTTCTCCAACGGTAACTCAGCGGACACACAATAAACACACGCACCTCTCACGATATTAGTCTGGTGAATTATTCGGCTAGCTATTTTCCCCCCGTAAGTAACGATAAAACAATCGAAATTAGATTTACAGAATATCAATTGTTTTATTTTAAAGTTGAGTTTCTATAGTAAAACAGTATAGCTAAGATATTATTCATTGTTGGGTTCATTGTTGGGGACACAGAGTAAATATATTGTATTTATTTATACGACTTTTAACATTTATTGTGATATTCAGGTTAGGCGCCATCTAGTAAAAATTTTAAGATACAGCTCTTTAAAACATGAGACTTATACTCCAGGACAGAAAAACTTTATATGAAAAGCATCTGCGTTACTAAGAAATTCAACTGAGTTACCGTATTTTTCGAAAGAATAAACAACTTTGTTATAATTTTATGCATTAGATGATGAATTAATTGTATTATAACTCCGAATGAGTGTATTTTTTAATAAATTTCCTGGTTTTCTTCATGAAAAGTGAAATGATTATAAAGTGATCTAATTTAGGCAATAAAAAAAAATGTTGGCTCATGTAAGCATGCCAAAAAAAAAAGCATGTTTTTCACAGACTTTTTTCGATGAATTTTGTGGTGTTGATTGCAAAATTGGCAACTGTTTTTTTTTAAGACTTTTTTCGAAATATTCTTAGAGAATCAGTTTTTTATTACATTCGCAACAATTGAAAAGCGTTATGAGGGTCCTTGAGACGAAGGTATTATAGTTTACTAATGCTGTATGTGAATTTGCAAAGATTCTACGGTAGACAATTGAAAAAGCGTATTTTCAACCAGAATCATGAATATATAAAAATCACACTTTTTTCATTAATTTTTCAATAATTTCCACAAATTTATACTTAAAAATTTTGTAAAGAAACGATTGTTCATTTCAAAATCCAAGAAATTTGAAAATAATAATTTTTTAAATTAAACGTAGCAATTGAAATTTAGTGTGTTTTAAAATAGTTCGAAATAATTACTTTTTTTAACTTTGATCGCCTGTGATTATTTAAAATCTCATCCGATTCACATAAGCAGCACGCCAATAAAAAGAAGACAAAATTATTTTGCAATACAATCTATGCAGTTCGGATAAAAATCGATGGAAGTATGGGCCAATAATTGAAAAACGTGATATTTGAATATATCTCGAAAACAATCAAGAACAAAAATGGTTGGAATTTTTGGAAGCTACGCCCTAAAATGCATCAAAGAATGTTTGTAAGGAATCAGCTCTTGTGATGAGGTCAAAATTTGTTAACTAGTGTAATAGAAATAAAGCTATGAATACTATATAAGATTTCCCATAAGCTATAATATAGGATCATGCAAACAGGGACCACGATTTTGTAACTTATGACTTTTATTTTTAAAAAGTCCGCAACTCGTAGCAGAAAAAATTCTCTTAACGTATTTTTTGGTAGCAAAACTTTTTTTAGGTTGCCTGATGTAAAACTTTTTTTATGTTGTCTGATGTAAAACTCAAAAAAGATTATCACTGAAACTCTTTACCTCAAGAACAAACATTTGTGGAGTTGTAAAAATTAACATTTCAAATAAATCAACCCCTTAAAGTTTGGTTTTTCAAACAAAATCCGAGTGGATGCATTGAAAAAACTACAAGAAAAAAGGTACACCTTAGTTCGCCATCAAACACATGCAAAATGCAAACACACTCACACTAGTTGCTTCACTCTATGTGCTCTGACAGAGGAGACTTCTTGTTATGCATTCTTAACTCATCGTGTCTGCGTCTCTAACAAATTAAGTCATCACAGTGTTGACTCAACAGTATCAGAACAGTAGCAACAACAACAATAATGACAAGACGTATGATGATGGCAGCGCCAAAAACAACAACAACAACTTATTTTACATTGATGTCCTCAACATTGCGTCGTCATCATAAATGTGGAGTATGATATGCGCTATACTCATATGCAGTGGAAAGATCAGTCAATAGGATATGTGCGTACAGGATATTGGTTTTGTTGAATGTAGGAACATTTTCATACGTGCGTTTATTTACATATGTAGAACAAGTGTACATTTTCTGTTAGACATATAATTTGGGTTGAAAAAAAAATTGCTATTATTCAATTAACCGCAGTCAGTGTATACGTGATTGTCTATTTGTATATTTCATTTCCTTTTTATTCTGATATTTTAAATAAGTAAGACCAATTGAGTAAACTTAAAATAGATAGGTCATGAAGGAAAAATTTTGTAAATTTTTAAAGGGATATGAATAAAATTATATGATGGTAAGACAAAATGATATTTATACCGACATCATTGAATAATAATTGTAATCAAAAGGTTTCATATAATTTTTAGCAAAGGCTGTATAAAACATCAAAAATTGCACAACGAGTGCATATGGGGCAAAAATATCAACGGAGGTGACTCCGAATAGTCATAGTGAAATACTCCAAAAAATATCTAAGAACTTAGCAATAAGCGCATAACTAGAAACATAAGAGCTAACTTCAAAAATGCCTTGAGATCTACAATGTTTGGCATTTTTTCATGACCGAAAGCGAACTATATAGCAATAAATATTTATTTTTAAAACGCAGGGTGACAGATAATAAACTCGGTGGAAATCGGCTAATCAAAAGCAAAAACGCAAACCTGGCACATATGGGCAACATAACTGTTGAAAAGTAATCAACCGTTCAATATCACCAGTTAGTTCTTGCCATTAGTCATTCGCTCATAGCAAACCACATCAAATGTTAAAGAAAATATCAAACACCATAAATATCTAATGAACATCAAAGCAGCAAGCGAGTTGTCTAAATCAGTGGTGGGCATGGAAGTTTAACAAAAGGGCTAAACAACAGCATCAAGCAACAACAAACAAAATTTTAAAGTTTTTTGCTGTCATTTCCATATTCACCAACAGCACAAAAAATCAAAAACCCAAATTGCACTACAAACAAAAACAATTGCTACATTCGTCAAGACACAATGCGGCGCCGTCGCTTATGCCTTTGTGTTTTGTTTTTGGTTTCATTTGAATTCAAGTCAACGCTGTGCCTCGATTGCGTTGAAATTTCGCGAATTTTTTTTTTTTGCTTGCTTGTGCGTCGAATAACTGTGTAGGCAATGAGAGCGGATAGGAACATTACGTGCCCACCACTGGTCTAAATATTGAAATTGTTCTCATAGTTCACTCTTGGTTTTATGTACCCTGCACTTCTGCTTAGTTGTTGAAGCAGAGCGCATACCTGAAGATTGTTTTTAGAAAATATGGTGAAGTTCCAAAAAGTGACGCCTTTTCGCAATGCCATAACTGAAGTGACATTATGATAGTGTCAAGCAAATGCAAGTTTCTGTCGAAAGTTCTTATCACCAAAGTCAGCAAGAAATTATATTCACTTATCCGGAAATAACTGTTATTTTTTTCTCAAACAGCTCTTGTAACAAATAACCTTTGAGACACATTGATAGCATCAAATCCAATTGAATCGTAGTACAACAATCATTAAGTCCATCTAGTCTCAATAAATATGCTTTAAGTGAAGAGCCTTATGTGCTCGTATTGAGTACATCTCAGAAGTTGCTGAATTTGTTTGTTATCACCAATGTGGTTTTTGATAGTACTGGACGATGCACTCAGTAGTGCTTTAGACTCTATTTATCGCGCATTTTCCTTCTTTTGAAAAAACCTACCTTATATACATAGATGACTTGTGCCATTCTAAAGCAATGTTTGGCGTTGCTTAGCTGAGTAGTGAAACTATGGGTATGGGTACTATTCGCCAAGGATTTCTTACCGGAAGAACGCTTACAGAGCCACTTCTTGCAAATCAGGCGAATAACTATTAAAATTTTAATGGTATTTTCTCAGAGTTTTAGTAATTTATTTTTTACTGGAAAAGAAAAACTAAATGAGTTTTAGCCGGTGCTGAAAAGTTGTTCCAAATATTACAAAAATTTATTACTATTACTCAAATAAAAGTTGTTTTTATACTCTTGTCATTAAGAGCAGAAAACACGATCGTCCTGGATCATCGTGAAAACATTCGCTAAAGCAAGGACTTGAAGGCACTCTCTAATTATTGCATATGTTGGAAGAGTTTTGTGAAGATGTTATGCTCCGTCGGTAGATAAAGAACACAAGAAGACTGCCATACAAAGAAACTGGCATCATATTCGACACAAAGATTTTGTGCTTCATGTTCGTTGACATGAGTAAAGATTGCTGGACATTAGGAATTTTTGCGAATATGCTTTCCGCCCTGTCAATGTATTTATTTGTCATGCTATCAAGTGTTATGTAGCTATTGAAATTAGTAAAGTTTTTTATTCAATCATGGATTCGTCTGCCATAAAACTATTTAAACCTACGTCTTCCGTAATAGATCAAATGCTAGCTAATTTTGCTTACATGACATCACGGGGTAAAAAAGTCACATTTTATTGAGAAGATTTATCCACCAGACTTCTTTTGTTGGGTTTTATGAATAAAACGGGCTGACATAAATAAATCTTGAAAAACTCTTTAGAGCTTCTGGAGAACATACAAGACGCAGTTCGACGCTAAGGATCTGAAACTTGTGAACCCTCTATTTGTAAAATTGATGTTTAAGAAATCTTTTAATTATATTTCCAAAAAAATTATAAAAAGCTAAAAAAAACATGTCATTCATTGGCCAAACAGTGTATATGTTACCCGGCCAAACTAGTTTTTAGGACAAACTAGTTTATCCTAGGCCAAACTAGTTAATTTGAAGTCCTAAAAGTATGCAACTTAATTTTAATACAAAGGCACTGTGGATAGTGAAGTCGGTGTTGCATATGTTATAGACTGAGCAGTGGCTGAAGCCGGTGTTGGACATATTGGAGTATGTAAGTCCTGAGCGGCGGTCGAAGACTACTTGCGAAGTATTCATTAAAAAGTTTTATTTTCTTACTTCGCTACTGTCTTAGTTTTCACTAGCCAAAGTACTTTTGCGTTTAAATGTCACTGCATATCGTTAGGCTTAACAGCATCTAGTTTGGCTGGTAACATATATATTCTTGTATTAAAATATGCAACACAAGGTGTTAGAATCAGTGTTAGCTATGCCGAAACAATCCTCTTCTTCTTCAGTTTTTCCATACTCAGCAATAAATATGATAATGTTTTAAAGTTTGATTAAAAAACCGTAGAAAACAAAATCTTTTGAGAAAAATTAAGGGAAGAGTGACCTTAAAAATCCTCTGCGAACTTACTTACTATTACTATTTGAATGTTCTTTTTATGTCATAATTTTTTCAGAATATTGTTTTTTTTTTTATTTTATTTCTAGGCCAATTTCAAGGCATAATATGTGGTAACTTGTTTTTTTCCAAAGTCTTTTTTAACTCATATTCAGTTTCATCACGCCAAAGTTCATAAAATTTTCTCATTCCTGATGCTGTGAGATTGACGTAATGAAGTCAGCTAATTCATAAACATTTCCTTTATGCCGTCTTGGGACATAAGTAAAATATTTATCCTCATTTTACCCAGAGTTGATTTTTCTCCTTTTAAATTTTTTTTTCCAGCTTGTGATTTTTTATGTAAACAGCAAGTGAAATCTGAAACATCAAAAACACATGATTTAAGCTTTAATCCAGTCATTTTCATAATTCAGAAAATAAATTTTACTGATACTGAAACTGATACTATTGCCCAGTAGACAATTGGAGCATTACCTCATTGCTTTATGCGTAAGAACTCGGGTATTCAAATTTGTAGTATATTTTTAAGTTTTCCGCCATTTTTTACAGACGATTTTTTTTAAGCATGAAGTAAAAATCGTACTTTCAATATTAAAATATTGACAATTTGTTACTTGGGCCATATGAAAACAAAAAGAAAATAAGAACTTTTCAAGAAATTATTGGAATTGTCTTTGAGAAATTCTGTGACAAATCAAGTTTACTTGCTACTCTCCAATAACTATATCCTTACGACATCCTATATTTGATACAAAAAGTAAGACATTGAAAAAAAATCGTCATTTATTAATCGATATTTCCGCACATCAATTTTCTAAAAAATTCATGAAAATAACAATTTCTCTGTGTTCCTCTGACAATCATCAAAACAGTACTTCTTTTCTATTTTCTATTTGGAAGCGACAGCCCTATTTTTACGCTTTACACGGACAGCTTATTTTTTTCTACCTTCCACTAGTGACATCCTTCCGCCATTTTATAAGAAAAAATCAAGTAAATTTGAAAGTAGAGTGAAAGTTCTACTTTTTTCCCAAGTAACACTTATTAAAAGCCCTTCTTATTCCTGATTTCCCTACTGGGTGTTATCTCATATCGATTCGCCATTATGTTATCCCTACTGCAGTAGCGCGCAGCAACAGCAGCATAAAAGCAGATTCCTCATATTTTTGCGCGCTGAATTGTATGCAACAAAAGTGTTGCAAAATATTTGGTGAATAAACGAACAAAATTAATGCGTTTTTCGTAGGATAAAAAGGAAAGCAAAGTGCTTTTATTCTGTTGTTATTTTTGATATGGTTGTTGTTGTTTCTGATGTTGTTAAATATTAGCTACATAAACTACTTGCAACATATTTAAAACGCTTTTGTCATTGTTCTTTCTTGCAGTTGCAGTTGTTGTTTTGTATGCATCATGCGGTTTTTACTGTAAGGGATTTGAAGTGAAAGCAGCAAAAATCTTCATTCAGTAAGATTTATGTAGTTAGTAGCTTAATAATAGTAAGCAAATTTTTGAAGCTTTCTGGGAGTTGTTACAAGATTCTTATTTTATGCATTAAACGAAATCGTCAAATTGGGTCATGCGGCACGCAGTTTTTAAAGTGAAAGATAGATAGAATATTTCCAAAATAAAAACGTTTATGCTTTAAATTATTTCTTTTTCCATAATTTTGACAATTTTTGGACTGATCCTTATCTCTCAAAATAAATTCATAAAAGAGCACAATAAATTGAAAAATAAAACATAAAAATTAAACAAAAAATTCCCTATAAGCAACTTTCTGAAATTTCAAAAAAACCATTCAAATTCTGTGTGCTTTCTTAACTGAATTAACTTGCATATTTCAGTAAATCAACTTAACATTTATGCTCTTAATTTGAGTAAAATTCAAAAAATATTCTTCTTGTTTATATTTCATGAGCTCGTTAGAATTGCATTCTTTAGTATAAAAACAACTCACGTTCAACTCCCAACACTACGTAGCACAAATACCAAATAATGCTGCTGTATTCCCTGCAAGCAGCAGCAACTGCAAGAGTAACTGCAGCTGCATTTTGTCCCTATATCCTTCCTTGCCTTGAGATAAATCACATGAATTTATTATGATGATGGCATAAATCACTAAAAAATTTCACTTTTTGTCTAACGCTGAAAAATATGCAATGATGCATCGGCAGCAGGACAACAAAGTGTGTGCAACAAAGTGTGTGTTGCATACTTTTCAGCACAAATATGTTTTCGTAATTTAAATTTGCAGTACAACCTAATGGCTAACGTTTTATAAAAATTTTTTGTGGAGCATTTTTAACAATTTTTGTGTCTTGTGTTTTTAATTGGGAATTTTGTATACATTTGAATATTTTTGTGTAAACTAGCTTATTTATTTTAAAATAAAGTGAATTTTATCGTTTTTGGCTTATAAAAGTATTTGGTTTCATCAAACGAACCATGATAATATTTATTTTACTAATATTATGTAGGCAAATCATAAACTTGTCACTTCAATTTACACGTGCTTATTGAAAAAGTCAAACTAAATATTTTTTAGCTACCATGATTTTTGAGTTTCGTTCGTAAAATTTTGTAAACTCTTTAAAAATTACTCAAAAGGCCTGTATAAAAGAAACTACTAGCAGAAATATGCCAATTTGTCTACACAAAAAAAAAGCGCATAAATTTCTGGAAAAATGATTTCGTATAATTTGGTTATGATGCTTTGAGTCTTAATGATCTTATAATATGTATCAGTAAATGTAAGCTTAAGAAAATTCTTGACGTGGTAAGATATAATGGATATCGGAATGAAATCTATTATAAAGAACATTATTCGGTTTAAGTAACAAAATAAAATTTTATTTCAAAAAACTTATGCTATTTTTCAACTATTGTACAAAGCATCATAACTCGATCAACCTTATAAAACCCATAAAAAATTTTGTTTCACAAAATAAAAAAGGAATTGTTTTGTTTTTGTTAAGATATCAAATTGACTACAAATATCAAATTTATCACAAATACACAATACAAGACCAAATGCTACAGATTGTGAATAACGCTATTTTTTTTTTTTTTCCTTAAATTTGACTTTTATTTATTTTTCTTTTTAAATTAAATTGTTAATAACTGAGAAAATGCTTACTTTTTCAAATTCAAGTAACTTCATTGTATTGAGGGTTTTTTTAGTCAAGAAAATTGTAGTGGATTGTTCAGTGACTAACAAATTTTTGGAGTACACATTCTTAATCAGTTATATTACATTTTGAGCTATTTAACTATTATTTCCCGAGGATACCACTTCGATCATACTGAGCGCCACTTTTCCTCAAGCTGAGTGGCAGATCGGCAACTTTGTATTCGAAAGGCCGAAAATGCATTTTAGAAATGTGGGAAATTGAAATAATTTTTCTTGTGACACTTCCTCCCATGAAGATTAGGCTGTCCTGTGTTTCACAAATTTATTTTCCCAACTTTTTGTAACAGTCAAAAGAAAAATTAAAATAAACATTTTTTTTTTTTAGCTCAGTGTAGCTTGTCATCGAACCCGATCGAACATCGATTTTTTTTGTAATTTTTTTTTTTTTTTCATTGATTACAGGAAAAATGTTTGAAGCTAACTGGATTTTAACTTTTAAGGAACACAAAATAGAACACACTTGTAAAAAATACTTACAAAAAATCTTACTTGAACTTTTTTCCAGTGTATATAATTTTTTTTAAAGCTCATAATATAATACCCAACAGAATCTCAAGCCTTTTTCTCTGTAGTCTACTGAGCAGTCAACAATCACAATGAAGATTTGTTGGAGGCACTGTTATGTATACGCCACTGTGCTGTAGATATTGTTCATCTATGTTTTAAGAGAATTAATGCTTAAACTTCAGATTTTCTACTGCTTACGTCTTTGGACTTTCGTCTCATTACGACATTGAATCAATTCGATCAAAAATAATTGTTATTTTGAAAAAAAATTTTATTATGGATTCTTATATTTATTGATCAAAATTAATCGTTATTTTGGATTTCTATCGTTTTAGATCCAAAATAGCCGACATTTTGGATTTTCACTTTTTCTTCACAAGCCATATTTTTTATTGTGTTATTGATAACTTTAAGCTTAAATGACTTTTTTTTTTGATTTCTTAAATAGTTTCTGAACATTAAAATTTTTTCGATAAGTTTCCACTGCTGTAAGATTTTTGAAAATTTTTCGATTTTCTCAATGTCATTCGATAAGGTTCGATTTTGGCGGAAAGTTTCGATAATTTTTGAAATTTTTTGACAATTATTTGCATTTCCCATATTTTGCGATAGCTTTCGATGGCCTTTGATATATATCGGCTTTCGATCAGTTTCGATTTTTTTATGGTTTCCGATAGTTTTTTGATGATTTCTGACAACTATTGATCTTTCGATAAATTTATCTTTTTATAATGCTCTTCAATAGTTTTCAAATTTAACAGTCTTATTCGATGTTTTTTGAAAGTACCTACTTTTTTAACATGAGTCGACTTAATCAAAGTCTTTCGACGTTTTCGACATGCTCCGACTTTTCAACTTTAAGTGAAAAACTTAGAAAAGTAACGAATTAGTCCAATTTTATAATGAAAATCATTGGAAAGTCTCTAAAAGTAATAAAGAAGTCGAACAGTATTGCACAGTATCTTCAGAATTCGCATAAGCCTAAGAGCAGTGCAGAGTGAGTGCCAAACAAAATTCATTTGTGAGCTTGATACAGAATGTTTTTACTTTAAAAGTAATTGAAATTTGTTTGTGCAAATCAGTAATTTTTAAACGAAATATTGCAAATATTCTAATTACATTTACTTTTGCCACGATTTAACTATTTTTTTGGTTTTGTGCTACTTTGACAACAAATGGCTAACTTTCTGTACTGTTTTGATATCAGACAGCGCCCAGTATAGTTCCATCTTTACACGCAACAACCTCGATTTAACTCTTAGTGGCACCACTTCAATTGTATAATAATCCGGAACATTGCGGTCTTTCACAACCCGACGTTGAAAAAAAAATTTATAAAAAAGCGAATTTTAAATTTCAGGCTTCAGAGCTGTGAACAAGTGTTGAGAAGAATTTAATATATGAAACTCAATGATTATAAAGGATATATTTCAAAAAAAATGTGTGCTACATGAGACTTAACTTGAGTATTTATTAGTTCGTAAAATTATTTCAAAATTTCTGTTGGGTCGCTGACGACTCCATGGTGCCGGTAAGGGTTAAATAAGCATATGGACGTTTCCAAGATTCGCGAATGTAAACATTTGCAACACATAAATAATCCATTACAGAATTGAAATTTCAATAAATTATTTTCATTGTTCAATACTGGCATTTAAAGTATTAAAATTTAATGGTAACCTTTTCAGCCGATTACCGTCGTAAGGCATGATAAGCGGGAAAAATTAGAAACGTCAAAAGCACTTTGTGGATTTTGCTGAGAAGTAATGAAGCTTAATCCACATAAATGCATTAATGTTACTTTTAAAATACGTTTGTTCTCCTCGGAATGCATACTCTGAAATTTCAGTTAAAAATAAGTCTAAAGCTGCAAATGGCTTTTTACAAAATTTGGTTACAATTGTTTTTTTAAATGCGCTCTTATTATTGTTGTTGTTTGTTGTTTGCTATTTTTCAGCAGGACCTGCTTGTTAACATTTTCAACATAATTTCCATAATAATGCACCACCGGAGACTTTGCTGTTCAATAATGTGAATTTAACTTTACTCACTATACCATGCTGTTGTTTTAAAACAACTTTTTGCGGGTTTTCTGCATTTGTGGTCAGTAAAATGTTGTACTTAATTAAAAGCACATGTGTGTTGGGTAATTTCTGGTTGTTGTTACTTTAGTTGTTCCAGTACACATACAACATTTGCGGTAATTTCCATTCACATTTAAACACTCTCGGTTTTATGTCCTGCTGATGCACTTCGACGAGAATGCTTCTAATGCGATTGCAGTAGTGCAGCAGGATGTGGCAATCGATTGATTTTAATGGATGTCTAAAAAGGCGGTTGATGGTAGAAAATAACATGAAAGCACTTATTCTGCATATAAATGAAATATGTTTTTTAGAAAATTGCAGTTAATTCAAAAGTGCATATTGATATTTCAATATTATTATCGTTGATAAAATAAGAACAGCTACTGATTGATAGCTGCAACGATAGAATTAAGCAACAAAAAAATTTAGTTTGAGGTTTTTCGGCCCTGACTTAAAAAATTACCCAAGTAGCATTAAAATACTACGGTGCAATAACTGCTAGGAGTATGTTGTAAAAACGCTTTTAATGCTATTGTCAAGTCATTTACTGGCTTTTTTTTTAAGTTTTACTTAAAAGACAATTTTTATTCTTTAAAAGCACTTTTACAGCTTGTGTCTAGCTTAATTTTAGCATTGCTTTAAAATATTTTCTACCTGCTATAGAAGCTCTTATACAGCCAAAATAGATGTTGATAACTAGCAAAACTTCGTTGTTATTTTCTTTAGCTATGAACTATACTTTAACGAAAAGATTACAGCTAAGCGAAAGCAACTATATTCATTGTTTTGATTTGGCATTTATAACTAAAAAAAATCACAGAGAATAGCATAGATTCATGGCATTTATTAACGCGTACTTAAAGTTAATTTACTGTAAAAGCAATGGCTATATTTTATAGCTTTTATTTTGCATGCATACTTCGAATTATTGCTAAAAAATGCACACACATTTTTTTTTTCTCTATACTGATGCACCCTGATGTATGCCAGATCGTTATGCGAGTTCTTGGCTATAAATCAGCTTTTAAAATCAAAAAGTTTGCTGAAAAACACCAATGTAGTAAAACTTATCTATCTGCAATTAATTAGCTATTTTTTGAAATATTTATGCCAATTGAACTCCAAAAAACAGCTGCAGCGCTCTCGCTGTTAAATTCATATTTTTTGGTATTTAACGAACTCTGAAGACGCCATTACATGTATGTTATGCAAAAATTATTCAAATAAGGAAATTTATTCGAACAATCAAAAACGCTCAACACTGATTATACTTATGTATATCAATGCATGGGAAATAATTTTGCCAAATGAACTAGTACTATTATAGCTCATAATATAAATTACCATGGAAACCATTTTCTTATCACTTTAAGAAATGTTGGATTATTGCGAAAGGAAAAATATGCATTTTAATAAATTTTTTGATATAATTTTTTTTATTGCTTAAAAATTTATAAGTATAATGAAACGTTGAGGCGCATTATTTATCTAAGAGTTCCAGAAGGAACTAGTCGAAAAATTTTTATTCGCACGCAGTTTGTAGTTCTGGAAGAATTCTTTTGATTGATATTTATGTAATTGATATTATTTTAAAATATTTTCATATTTTTCAAGAAAATAAAATTGGAAGTAAATTCGTCCAAATGAATGCCAAGAAGTATCACAAACGTAAATACTTGTTATACATATTTATATAATTAACAAACACATTTATAATAACGCCAATTCAATTTTTGAAAGCGCCTTTATTGCTTTGAATGGCAAAAATTATTGAGGCTATTTTTTCGTATTTTTCCTTCTGTAAAGATGTGTGAAATGCTAAATTTTGATTCCCAAAAGGGCTTTATAAGCTATATGACAGCGCATTCCTGATCAATTCCTTGTAGCAAGAAAAGCAATGCAGCAATGATTTTTGCTAGAAGTGCGCTGTGTTTGCCAAAAACTTGCAATGTGTGCTGCTTGGGTAGTGAATCCTAAATATGTTAAAATTTATTAGAGTCCAAATATCAAAATGTTTCTATTTTTATCTAAGAAGGCACTAAACTTAACTAACGAAACGCATCAAATACATGTCAATGAAACATGCAAATGCTTAGGTATTACCAAATAGGCTTAAGAATGCTCACAGAGAAACTTTCCAATTCTGATAAAATCTCGAGTTAGTAATTTGCTGCAAGTTGGCTTTTTCTGACGTTAATTTTAATGCCTTAAAGCGTTTTTTTAATCAAAAGTTGAATGAGGCTGCTATCCTAACCACGGTTATATCTTCCTTGTTATATGTTACAAGTTGAAAATCACTTAAACAATTTCAAAAACATGCATTTCAAATGACTGAAAATACAAAAAATCTTGAAAATAATGCACAAAATTTTGAAGTCATAGTTTTCGAGAAACTTAAAGTTTTCATGTGCCACCCTAATATAAATATTTGTTCAAGCGTCTGCAAAGACATGTCTGTAAATGCACCTAAAAAAAATATTAAATGTTGAGACCAATTAATCACTTTTCTCATTCAGACATATTTCGTATAGCGCCCAGGTCAATCTGTCGCGTGTCCCTACACGCATTGTTGATCTTCCGTGGCACACATGACAAATATAAGCAAAGTTACACACATACAGACACACACGTTAATAATATGAATAATCTTAAGTGGATATGTATGTGTATGTCTGTTAACGTTGTACGTGTAACAGCATTGAGTTAGGCAGCGTCAGACGTAAGGGATTAAATGACCTTAAATCAACCAACCCAAAGTTTTAACCATGTTCTTGAACCTTTGGACGTACTACTGCTGCTGCTTACCTTATAGCATTGATTCTTAATCTTTTATGAGACAATAATAGAGATTGTTTTGGTATATCAGTTTTGGAACAATTAGTTTTTTTTTTGGAACAGCTTTAATGAATATTTTATTTTTTCGTGTTTCGAAACTACACTTGCGACTCCATCAATGATAGGCGACCGCTAGCACTATTTTGGCCAAGTTATTCTTGTCACCCTTCCATAGTTTATTCGTACCAGCATATCAGATGTCAAGTTTGACGAAAACAAGTGTTTACACGTCGACAGTTTGTTTGTTCTGATTTACTCAGTCACTCAAAGAGTCTGCTTGATTACTGTGGGATTAGCAGTGGGATTTAGTGATTTAAGCAAAAAAAAAGAGACAAATACAAAAAAAGAAACCCTCAAAATTATGTGTTGTTAATTAGCCAGTTAGGAAAATTCCTTAAGCCACACGAACAAGAAAAATTAAAGGAACCAAAAAGATCATAATAATGGTGGTGCCATCAACGACGTCAATGAGTTTTAATGAGTTTGCCATGTAAATAGAATTTAATTTTCTGTACAATTTTTCTAATAAGTTTTTTTTTTCTTTGATATTTTTTTTCTATCTTGCTGCCCCTGTCAATTCATTAAGCGCTTGTTGTTTCTATTGTTTGCCCTCACGAGTATTCGGGTTGCTATGTGTCTGTGACAGGACACGTTTGTTGTGTCCTATGCTGCTATCTGTTTGTCTGTTGAATAACTTAATTTAGCTTGATGAAATAATTAAGTATGTTTGTGGCGAAAATTGTTTATTTTATACAGCCGCTTTCCTGTTGCCTGTATAATTTGGACGCTTTGTTTTTTTCAACTTCCTTTGCTGTATGCGCCAGTATTTTCGGTAATTAGTTCATTAACTTTTGTTGCGCATAAATGATTATTGTGTAATATGTTGCATAGTTTTAGGATGTTGTTCATAAGTGGTTTGATGGTGAAACTTTTATAAATATAACGGTTCAACATGGCGTATAAGTAATATTAATTGGCAGGAAGTTAATGTGTCAGCAAAATATCGCACATACGTCATGGTTAACTGAATACGAGGTGTGCTAAGGAAAAGTATACAACTTACAGCTGCAATGACTTTGAAACAAATTGGAAAAATTAAGATAACGTGCACGAAACAAAAAGTCTTTTTTTTTTAATGAAGAAAAGATATTTTTAGCATAACTGCATTTTTATTGTATTGCACGTAATTTGAATTCAAATTGAGTGAAAAAAAAATTAATCGTGTTAAATTTCAATAAAAACATTATTATTATTAAAAGAAAACACTTTTATCTGCTTACACATTAACACTTACATATATGTATACATACATATGGTATATGTATATGTTTTTATATGCAAACACCTACAAGCGTTTATGTCAACAAATGGTTTGTGATTTAAAACTTTTTGCCCAGTAAAAACTATCCAACAACAACAACAATGAATAACAAAACGACACATGCAAACAAAGTCGTTCAAACAAAACGACACATTTGCATGAATTGACAAAAATAATCGATACGCATACATGACAATTTAATACAAATATACATATATTTATATGGCATACATTGCTGTGTAAAAAAATATGCTCGATATCGATTACAAACACAAATGAATATCACTAAGCACATCCCAGCACATTGCAGCACTCTTAACTTTGGCACAAGTCATTGAGAACTACACGTTTGTTAGTCTCGAGCCTAGTTTATAACCAGATCACAAAGGAAAATGCACTTTTATACCCACACGGCATTAACTTCGCAAAATATGAAAACTCACATTTTACGATAATTTTTCAAAATTTAACGAAATAATTATAACAACTCTAGTGGGACCCAAAAATCAAATCAAAAACGTAACGCCATTAGTTTCAAGTTTCTTTTTTTCAGCACTTTGAAACTGGTTGGAAAGCCTTTGTTACGAATAATATTGCACTTTTAATTAAACAAAGTACTTAATTGCAATGACATGACAATCTTAATAAATCGTCAATCGCAATCAAAACTTAGCTCTAAGTGTGCTTATTATGCACCTTTTTCTCTACAGCGTACATTTTGCAGAAAAAATTTCTTTGAAGTAAATTGGCCTCAAAATATCATTTTGATTTTCGACAATATTGAATGATTTTTCCGCATGTTTGTACACTTTTTATATAAAATTGCTTACATGGAAATGGTTTGTAACGCTTTGGCGCAAAATATAATGAACCGATTTTAATATTTTTTTTTTAAAACAACATATTTAAGCTAAAGAAGATTATTAGATACTTATTTTTTTTTATTTTTTAAAGTTAAATATAATTTTTTTTAGGATTCAGTTTTTGCAAAACTTCAGCCAAAAATTGTCGTTTGATTATTCGTTGCTTTCGTTTTTCTTCTCATTTGTAATGTTAGTATTTGGCTTCAAAGTTCAACTGCTATTTTATTTTAGTTAGTTCTTAAAAGAAAAGATTGGATAAGATGTTAAAAAATTAATTTAATCTGCGGGTACCACTAGTATAGTATAATTTAATACTAATTTGTATAGGATGTTAAAAATTTGAAGTATCTTTTTAAATCTTAAATAAAAAATAGAAGTTTATTCATATCAATATTTATTTTTAATGGAAATTAAAGTGCATTTTTACCAGTAAATAACAAAAAAGAATGAGTACTAGTAATATCCTCTGCTAGCTGGGTGTGCTATCAATTTTATATCAAAATTTCGAATAAGACTTTCGCATAATGATGGTTCAATTGCTGATATTTGCTCGATGCTGTTGACTTTGAGGTGTTAAACAGTTTGCGTATTATCCACTTAAGCTTTAATATTCAAAAAATTCCATAAGAAGAAATCCAATAATGTTAAATAGCATGATTTTATTGGCCAATTTCTATAATATGCTTGAACAAATTCTCATATTCTCTTGTTTTCTATAGCTCTTATAAGGAATTACCAATGTTCTAATAATAAAGACACGTTATTCACTCAAGTAGACAGTGTAAACTAACCGAAATGTATTTACTTCTTACTTAAAAATACATCGGTGTAATCTTGTACCTGTATAAAAAAAAAGACAAATAAAAGCTGCAGTTAAGAAGTTAAGACTATTTTGAATTAATATTCAAGGAGGAACAATTAAAATTCAAAGGAACACATAGTTAAAATTGCATTTAAGTTAAAAAAAACATAAAATGTTACATATAAAGTTAAATTAAAAAAATAGTTATCTGAATTTTAATTGAACAACCTTGAATATGAATTCAAGACAGCTTTAGCTTCGAGAAAAACTATGGCTAAAAGATGTACTCCAAAAAAAAAAACAAGTTAAGGTGTTATCTTCGGCCAGGCCGAAACTCGAATACCCTACACTGCGTTGAAAGGACCTTTTAAATAAATGTTAAAAAGACGTTGAAAAGGTTGAGTAAGTCGAAAAAAATGTGAAATGTTAGAAAGGTTGACAGAGGTTGAAAAATGTTGAAAAAGTCCAAACTATATGCAAAATGTTGAAAAAAGTTGAGAGAGGTTGAAAAACTCTAAAAAAGTTGAAACAACTTGAAACAATTCAAAATGGATGAAAACGTCGAAAAAATAAAGAAACTAATGAAGAAAGTTGAAAAAGTCGAACAAATATGTACATATAGGATATATTGGAAAAAGTTGCATGAAGAATTAGAAATATGCCACGCCCACTTGTCCAATTCCGCCCACTTTTGGTTCAATAAACTATATTCGTGATCGACATCCTCATATTAAATCTAATCACACTAGAGCCTGTATAGTTTGCGATATGTGCCGCAGTTAAGTTTAAAATTTAGGGCGGTGACACACCCACTGGTACAATCCAGCCCGGTTTTGATCCAGAAATTGCTTTCCATAAGCAAACCTCTTACACCAAATTTTAGTATGATTGCTCACATATTTCGATAAATATGCCACTTACCGTTTTTTGCTTAAATAGGAGATGCCACGCCCACAGGTACTATTGAACCAAGTTTTTGTTATAAGAGTCCTTATAGAAAGTATATCTACCTCATTAAATTTCATAACGATTACGTTGTTAGTTCTCTTGATATAACGTTTATAAATATTGTGGGCGATGCCACGCCCTTGAGCGAGTTTTTTCAGTAAAGTAGCTGAGATTGTATTGATGACTGCTTTCAGCGGCATCATCCCCAAAATTTTTATGGAAATCGTTTGTGCCAATTCTGAGATATACGGAATCAAAATTTTTAACAGTTGAAAAGAGCCACGCCCATTTTCTCGATTCCGCCCACTTTTAACTCAATTCAAGATATATTTGATATATATCCGATTCCCACATTTCATCGCAATATCTTGAACGGCTTACAAGATATGGTAGTTTAAATAATAAAATTTAGGGCTGTGCCACGCCCCTGTACGATCTTTTGGAAACTTGAAACCCAGCCTTATCCTAATTTGGTTTACATGTGCACCAAATCACAAAGTTTCATCAAAATCGCTGCAACTTTTTTTAAAATTGCCCTGGGTAAATTTACATAAAGTATGGGCGGTAGGCGTGTCCTTCAACCGATTTCGCCCATTTTCAATTGCAAGATGCCTGCAAAAAGATGTGACCAGTGTGTGAAAGTTTCATTCAATTATCTTTCTTGGTTTTCTCGTAAACTTGATTTCAACGGACAGACAGACATCGCTAAATCGACTCAGGTGGTAACGCTGATCAAGAATATATATACTTTTCCATACCTGCCACGCCCCCTTCGAGGTGTTACAAACGGAGAGAAAAAGTGAATATACCCTCGGTGTAGGGTATAAAAAACGAGGCCAGCAAAAGGCCAAATCTGATGGAATTGTACATATGAGTTATTCAATATTTTTCGACTTCTTCAAAAATTATCGAAATTATCAAAGTTTTTCTACTTTTTCAGTTCACTTCAGGACAATATATCCGGAAATATTTACTATCTATATTCGCACAACCAAAAATCTATTGATTCCTTGTCGATTTCCGTGGTCAAATATTAGCTTCATTACAGAAGCAAGCTAGACTCCCAAATATCAAACGATTTTGCTATGGCACTGATCATTAGTCAATATATAAATATTTTCTCGCACAAATTTACATAAATTTACGCAAAAAAAAACAGCTGTATAAAGCATTTTCCGTTGTCAATACGTACTCGCATGTGTGTGTGTGTGAAATTTTTTGGTGCATGTGCTTGTTGTGCATATGTATTGTATAATTCCCAGCAAACATTTTTAATCGTAGTAGAGAAATGTTTTCATCGTCACGCATATAATTAGCGTTGTGTGCGTATTTACATTCTGATGCAAAACAATAGTTCTTTCGGGAGAAAATTTTTGGTTGCAGGAAGAATTCCTAATGATTTTGATTATAGTTGAAGGTGAAGGAAAAAAATATTTACTTGTATTTATAGTAAATTTTAGTTTTTTTTTACTGTCGTCGACTTATCTGTTGGTATGTTACTCAAGGCAAGTGTGTGAATTTTGGCAAAAAACACACATACATAAGTATAGTGAAAATATTGTAAAAAGTTAAGAGTTATATGATATTCTAAATTTGATAATTTAAACAAAGATCAATACATTTTTCTTGGTCAAAATTTAAAAAAAAAAGTCATCGATTTTCACTATTAACTCATCATCGCCTGCAGTTTGAAAGTCTGAACATCCTGTCAAAAATGTTGGTTGGGCTACGCTCACTAGGGATGCATTAATTTTAAATTTTGCATTTGTGTGCATTTTGCTTTCCATTTTAGTTGGGGGAAATGTAATTTCCAATTCTCTACTAAAAATGTCAATACTTTTCGCCCTTATGCATTTGTTTGTAAATTATTGTTGTACGCATAAGCACAATTTGTTGTTGTTGGAGTTGCTTTTAAAATGTTGTTTTCATACAATTTATTTTTAAAAGAACTTTAAAAAATATATATATAAGAAAAGTCATTTAATAAAGAAATCCCGTATCAGCAACAAAATCTTTTGAGAAAGTTGCTTCCGTTTCGTTGTGTGATTTAAATGATCTCATCGCCTTTATTTGTAATGCAATAAACTCAGGAGAAAGAGATTTGGTTTTTTTTTCAAAATTTTAAATTGATTTTATTTCAAACTGTGTTAGACTTTTACACTGATATTGAGTCATACCTTATAGCACTTATAGAGCTTATTAAAGTAATATATTCTATATACGTTGCCTGTGTTGTTAGCAATAATTCGCTTAAGCCTAAAAGCAGACTGTCATTTTTAAAGTCTACGTTATTTTTTTTTTTTTGAAGTAAATAATCATACATTTTTTTAAATTCTGTAGATTAAGTTCAGGTAAGATAGGATTGAAAGTCAGTTGAAGAATCGATTTGCTTAGACCAAATAATTATTCATTCGGATACT
Source organism: Tricholauxania praeusta (assembly GCA_949775025.1). Classification (NCBI taxonomy): domain Eukaryota; kingdom Metazoa; phylum Arthropoda; class Insecta; order Diptera; family Lauxaniidae; genus Tricholauxania; species Tricholauxania praeusta. Next base: position 120,490,258 of record OX459030.1, on the reverse strand, counting down.
ACAGTGTATTTAACTAAGCATTCTCATTGAACCAACCAGATTTCATAATGAAACTAAGCACCTGACCTATACTTACATGTCTAGATTATCAAATAAAAATGACCCAAGTTTTCTATATCGTCTTTTAGCAAGTTCAAGGCTGGAGCAAAGAAAACCTTTAACGTTTTCTTTCATCTTTCACATATTTATTACTTCTACAGAAGTCAAAAGACCAAGCTCTTAATATCTCCACATCACTAACGCAGTGGCCAGTTATGACAGCAACAAATGTAGAGACATTGTGTCTAGTACGGGATAACATTTCTAGAATACGTTTATCATCGTTCATCATTTCGGCCAGATTTGCTTTGTTATACTGCAAGTTGACCTTTGAATTGATCTTTTGTTGGCCTTTTTTAGCATATCGTCTTTTAAAAGCAACCAGCAAGTAGCCACACTTTCCTTGTTCTAAGGACTTTAAGAAATAGTCCCTTGCCAAGCAAGCCCATGAGTTTTGCAATTGCCATGAATAGTTCTATACCCAGGTACTCAAATGAGGTGAATGTAAAAATTCTGAGTCATCTCATTAAGAGACGAGCGGCATTCCTGGGCCACTAGTGAGTTTAGGAAGACTGATTCAATAAAACATTCGACCATCTTAATAAATGTATATATCTTTTATTGATATGACATTTCACCTGAGCCATGATAGTACTTTTTATATAGCTGTAACCGTCACCAGAAAAAAGCTGCAACATTTTGGTAGCATCGCAGCAATTCCAAGCTTTAGTTCCTTAGAGTAAATACTTTAACCCACTTGACTATTTAGCTTGAAACCAATGGCGTAAAAATTAATATGCCCCAGAAGATCTTCCTTCCAGTCAAGCTTAGATGGAATATGAGCTACATATGTAATCGCTCGATAGTGTAAGTTGAAGGGTATAGAACTCAGACTATGAAATATAGGCGAGAGTACTGTTCATCCCTCATACCTATGAAAATTTACCTTAAGTTGAATGGTGCTACAACCTGACATCTTTTTACTCAATAGGTTAAGGAGCAGAATATGAAATCGGACCTCCAAAGCATCAGTTGGTGTAGTCTTGAGTGCTCCACTGATGCACATTGAAGTGGCTCGTTGTACTTTGTACAAATGTTCGAAGTAGGTGACATTGTCTAACACCTGTCACCATAGTATAATGCCATATAACAAAATCGGTCAAATAACTTGTATCTAAAGCCAGTGTATAATAAGAGGTGATAACCTTAATTTTGTAGAACTAAAGGGTGTTTTTTTTTTAGCTTTCATAGTTTTGAAATCAAATAATATACAAAAATTACAAAATTATTCAGTTTTTTTGGCTCTCATTGCTAGATAATTTTATGCCATTTAGTACTTAATTCAGTGGTGTCAAATCACGCAATCTAAGCGGCCGATTGGCTTCATAATTTCAAAACCTCATGTGAATTTTGAGTAAATTTAAGGTTTTAATTATAGTAAATTTAGTAAACTTCCACAATTTAAAAGCGTTACTGCATTGTCAACCTTTTCATAGTAAAATGGCAAAATATGCGGAGTGCAAATCATCAAATTCATTGACACTAGAGACAGTGTTGCCAATTTAGAAAGCAATGCCGTACATAACATCCTATACTTAAAAGCTAACTAATCTCAAGTTTTCCATTATTTCACATAAGTTCTTTTAAAATCCTTAAACAAAATTGTGAAAATTCAAGGCAAAACAAAAGAAAGTATTTGAAAAAAATTGCCAATAAAATATCAGTGACACACATAGTTGCTTAGTTGCTGCATTTCTGGACGAAAAAAAAAATCCATTTAGAGCAAGTGACACGAAGATATTCACAAATCTTATAAGAAATGTTTAAGTAAACTGTCAAAAACTGCTTTGTATGAATGCGTTGCTTAAAAGTATCTTAATTCGCATTTCACTCTTGAAGTAGAATTTCCACAAAGAAATCAAAGTTAAATTGATTTGGATAGTTGCCAATCTTGTTAAATATGCGGAACTTTTAGCAAGAAGATTACATATTTAAGAGAACTAAACAGCGCCAGAAATGCAAATGAAATTGTAGTAGAGTAGATTTTTCGCAAATAATTTTTATTTTAAAATTAATACCTTAAAAATTAAAAAAAAAATATCGCATTTTTAAAAAATCTTTATAAAAACCATTTTTTCTAGATTAGGTCACATTAGGTGCTTCAAAATATTCAATTGATTTTTTAACGATGCATTTTGAGCACCCGGCTTAGTCTTCTTCTTTTTCCCAGCAAATTTTAGCCTTGGCACAATTTATGACAGTAAACTAAGCTGCATTCTCACAACAAAAGTATGCAATGTATTTTTATATATTTTTAATTGTTCACAGAAAAATTGTGCGATTTCCTTTTAATGAATATTTTTTGTTAGAATTTTTGGTTCATTAGTCCATATTTATACTTCGATTTCAAAAACTTATAAAATAGAGCAATTTCCATTGTTAGGCTGTTAGTCTATAAATTTAATTCAAATACATTAAAAACTACATAAAAGCAAACTAAAAATTATCAATGCGAACATACAGTCAAATGAAATGCAAATTAAGGTTGCTCATACGTCATGTTGTTCTCATGACGACAATTAAGATTTTACTAATATTTCATGAAAAATCTTTGTTTACACAAATTACACATATGTGAGTGTTAGTGTACATGAAACTTAAAACTTTTTAATGCAATGTCTAGACAAATTATTCGTATGCCTGAAATATAGAACCACAAGTATGCGACTGACTTTTACCATCATCTGCATCTTTACGAGTTTTGCCATAAATTTCATTGATTTACTAAGTTGTCATTTTAATTTATGTTCTTGGCAACTGCTCCATTTACATAAATAAAATTAAGACAACAAACATATAAATATAGCATAATATATTCATATAGAGAATTAGCTATCAAATGACTGACGTCTCACTGATAGCACAAATGAAAATACAGTACATAAGTAAGACATTTATTTATATAAATTAATGGCTTAAATTCGCCTGGGTATAATTAAATGAATTTTGTTTCCAAATACGATGTGCCATTAAATTACGATATGAATGCATTGAATTCATTTATGTTAAAAAGATTTCATTGTATTTAGAGAAGTGGTAATTTGGATGTGGTCCAAATAGATTTGTAATTAAATTGAACATATTAATAATGCTAATAGTATGCGTATGCATATTGAGGAAGGCATATATGCTATTAAAATTTAACTAATAATGGTTTCATATTATTAAATTTATTTGTATAGCAAAAATTCTACATTAATACAAATTCACTTACAGAATTTAGAAATGAATGAAATTAAGTAGAGTAATTCTGTATGATTTAATTATATCTTTCAATCAAACTTTGGATAAAAGGCTTATATTTACTCAATCGAAAATATTTTTAAGCTCGAATACATAATGACTATCGATATTTAGAATTAATGCAGGGTTAATGTTAAAAAATTTGATGATTTATTCAATGTAGAACCCAAATTAAGTTGCAAAGTGTACAGAAAACTTTGGATTCTAAAAAAGCCTTGTGGTGGAAAAACTTATGGAAAATTCGAAAAAAAATTTAATTGCAAATTTTAAGCAACCACGAAACAGGTTGATGCTTCTATTACCACAAGAAATAGAAATACATAATTCCTAAAAACTTATTTTATCCTAAAAGTATACAACACAAAAATGTTAAAATTTCTCCAGTCAAACAAGACATTAATGGCCTCTTTATGTATCACGATTCATCTCGCTTTGCCTCTAATTTGCAAGCCTAAGGATATGCTAGCACAATTTTTATATTTGTAGGTAATCATGCATTAAGCAGATATTTTTGTTTTCGTTAAAAATATAATAGCATATTTTTAGGCTTGAAAATAAGAAAAGAAACGAGACGAATCGTGATACATTAAGAAGCGCTAAAGATAATTTTTTTTTGACTTTGTATGATAATGATACTAAGCAAAATCGCTACAAAAAATTGAAAAATCTAGAACTCTACCAATTTTCGTGACGGCAATGCTTTGGTTCTAAAGGTGTGATTTTTTTTTTGGAAATCAAATAGCAAAACACTTGAGCTTCGCTTCCCTTTTTTACGTCGGTCGAAATTTATCAAAACTAATATTTGTCGAACAGTGTTTTGCGCCCATACGACTTTTATTCTAAAAGGCAACAATATATCAGCTTTATCCTTTTTTTTATATAATTGTGGCGCAAGTATTTCTAATAAGGTTTACCTTTCATTATTGGGTGATTTTGTCATTTGACTTAGAACCAGCATTTAAGGTAAATTTTTAATTATTATTCTTAGCAGTTACTCCTTCAACCTTCTTTTAGCCATCAATAATTTTCTATTCATTAAGAAAGTGCTCCCAAAATCTTGCAAAAATATTTCTTCAATTTATATTCAATTTTTTTATAACATTATCAATATGAAAATCATACGTTGGTTGTCTTGCAGCAACTTTTTATAACATAAATTTTCATTGCATAATTTTACGCGTTCTAATAAATGCAGCATAATTTTCCTTCAGCACGATAAAAAAGAAAGAAAAAAATTACTAAAGCAAGTAATTTCATTTGATGATTTTACTGCTGCAAGGACATAAAAATCAATGCGTTTCAGGATATATTCTTTTTCTACCCGAAACATAAATTCAATTTTAGCATAAAGGGAACAAGTAACACAGGCAACAAATTTTTAAATAAAAAAAGAATTGCAGGAAATCAATACAATATAGGAAATAACATGATAAGCAATATGGCAATTGTAGCACAAATGGCGAAGTATTGAAATGAAAAGAAAAAAAAGCAAAAAGAAAACGACGAAGAAAAAAATTATGAAGAAAATTTCCTTGCAACTTTTTTTCCTAATATTTGTGTTGGTGTTATTTGCTGTTGCATATAAAATGCTAAAAAAAAGAAAAACGAAATAGTGACAACATCAACCAACAGTAGCAGTATTTTAAGACACTGAGCAAAATAGAGAGCACATATAATGGTATGGAATATTTATTCTTATTCTATTACCTCCAACCGGGATATAAGGCATCGATCACACCGATTTTTGGGAATACTTCGCTGAACTCAAAAGTTTTAAAATCTTTGTCGACTATTTTTTCTCCAAGCCTCACGGAAATATGTTGGCAATTTTTGCAAAAGTTTTGACCTATCTAATTTCACTTTCGCTTATTTAGTCTGTAATAGCTGCTTTTTGAATTATGCTCCGAGAACATTAGCCTAATAAGCCGTGCATCACAAACATTTTTTTGTATTTTTTTTTTAGTGTATTCACTTTATTCCTGCTGCTACAATTGCATTACATTTTATTGAACGTCTAAACGACATTACTGATGATGTGTACAACTATGTGAAGAAAACTTGATGCTGCGCTACTGTTGCAGCTGCTGTTCTGCTATTCTTTGTGCAACTCTTATACACAAACACACACATACATATGTAGTACATAACTTGGTATGGTAACCAATATGTGTGTGAGCATTTGCCAACTTTGCGCAGATTTGTTTATGAATTCATCAATAAATTGGCAATATTCAATGCAGTTGAAAAAATAGAAAAAAATTTGTTATACGAGGCATTCTTTGCCAAAACGAGAGGAGTTATAACTTGAGGTCTCTGATTTTGTGGTTAGTATTTGATTTGTTGAAGGTAACTCAAGCCATTGTTGCGCTAACATTTTTAGAACTTATGAGAAATAAAAGAATTGATTCTTAAATTATTTTTCACTTCTACGAAAAAAATTCATTGAACATAAAATGCTTAGAATTCAATGGTCTTTTGAAAAAAAAAAATAAATTTTTATTATTCTAAATATATGGGAAATGATATTTCAAGTGAAATTGGAAATTGTCCAAAACTCAAATTTTAGTTTGTCCTCTACCCATTTTTTTCTAAATTTCCACATACATAAAGAATTATGAGAAAACAAAACTATGAGCTCAGTGCCTTCTATTTTTTTTTAGAATTTGTTAAAAAACTTTCAGCAGAAATAGTGTTGTCATTCGATTCTTAAGAAAAGAGGTTAGAGGATTCTAAAGAAAAGAGGTTACCTGACAAGTTTTCCGAGAGTTTTGAAAATGTGTAATTTAATAAATTTTGATTTGCTCTATCCGAATTTAAACTTTGCCACTTCGTACTTTTGCCGTTCGCGCCACCATATTGGAAAAATTGCGCCTAAAAGCAGTTTTTTGACAATATCTCCATTCCGACTCATTTCACGATAAAACATTTATGTACAAAACGAAACTAAAAAAAATTGCCTACAATTTATGTTATAACCATTTTTTTCGTAAAATCAATAGAGCGCCGCAAAGTGAAGCAGAGTAAGCGGCGCGTTTTTTATCATGATATCCCCAGTAGGCCTAATCCAAATAAAATTCTTTATTCCAAAGTTGAGAGCATTCTCTTTCGCTGTTCTTGATGGATCAGGTTTTGCGAGCTCATTATCTTTAGTACCGATTGAAACATCACGGACCGAAATTTCTTCCTCATCATTATCAGTTTCATCGCAATTCTCTTCATTATTGATTTCATCATACGTTAGCTCGATCCGCTTACTCTACCTCAAGGTGGTGTGAAAATGAGTGTTTTGGCCAAAAGACGTGTGGAAGTATACTTTGCAGCGCTCGTACTGCAACACTATTGTATTTACGAAAAAATGGTTTTAACAAAAGTTGTAGGCAATTTCCTCTTGTTTTATTTTGTACTTAAATCTTTTATCGCGAAATGAGTTGGAAAGGAGATATTGTCAAAAAACTACTTTTAGGCGCCATTTTTTCAATATGGCCGCGTGTGCGGCAAAAATACGAGATTGCAAAGTTGAAATTTGGAAAGAGCACATCGAAATCTACAAAATTATTACATTTTCAAAACTATCGGAAAACTTTCGAGGTAAGACTACCAAATGATGGGCACAGTAAAACCCAAGTTATTAAACTTAAACTTTTTATTGAATAACTTTGAAAATATATTAATCAATATTAAGGCCTTATACTTATTTTTGCAAAATTTGGATTTCTTAAAAAGTTATGAGCAAGTGAACTTTTATGTGGGTGTTTTTTTAAATTGCGATTTCTCAGTAAATATAGAGATAAAGTTAATGAAATTTTCGTGATAGGGCAAGAAATGTTTTACAATTTATATGAAATAAAATTTTTATAAAAATATTATTTATTACTTATAACAAATTAAGTTTTTAATAAACGAATAGAATTTAAACCAAGTTCTCATATGTTCAGAAACAAAATTTTTCCATAGAATTGTTCTGTAAAGCTTACACAACTTTTTTCTGAAAAAAAAATTTAGTACGTTTCATAAATAGAAAAGTTACGAATGTTTAAGTGTCACCACGTAGGCAATTTTACTGCCAAAAACCATCCGATAAGAAAAATTTGAATTTTACAATTCAAAAAAAAGAAAGAAAAGAAAGATATAAGCTTAATAAGATAAAAGCTACCAGAGATAAAAATTTGAAGAATTGAAAAATTTTAAACAAAAGTCTTCAAGTTGGTCTTTTAAAAATGTATTAAATTCTTATCTTGCTTAAACTTAACTTGCCAATTTTTCACCAATAGCGGACTGAATTTTAGTAAATCAGCAAAGTCCTGAAATAAAACCACAAAAAAATTCAAATTCAAATTCACTCAATTCTAACTTTAAATCAGCTTGTTTTGGCAAAGAATACCCCATGCACAGTAAATAAGAATGAAAGCATTAACAATTTTTTGTATTTGATGCTTCCTTATATTCACATCAAATATTTTTTATATTGATTTCAAACTTTTGTTTGAGTTCTGTCAGTAAAAGCATTTGCTTGACAGCTGGTTACATGCATGTTGCTGTGAAGTAACAGCGATCGTTTGTTGCATTGACATAATTCGATTTAAGAGATTGCATATTGTTGAAAATGAATGCAAGCAAAAATTTTTAAATTTAAAATATATACATATTTTTGTATACACATATTGTCACATAATACCTCTTGAACTCTTACATTTATATTATGAATTGGCGATCAAAACATCACATTTCCATATAAGTTTTTCTACAGGAGAAACGTAAATGTTCAGTGCATGCCACGAAATTTTGAGTTTTTTATAACACATTTTTAAAATGGAAGGACAGGGTCAGCCAACCAGAGTTAATATTTTAAATCATTAGAAAAATGCAATATTTTTCTGAAAACTAATGACATATATTTATATTAGTCTAAAGTACTAACTTTGCGATTGTTAAAAATTAATCGATAACTACTCGAAAAATGTGCGGAAATAACGAAAATTCAGAACAAGAATGATGCTGAAAATTAATGCACAAGATTATGAATTCTTACACAAAATTATTCTGAGTGAATATGAGGCTACTTTCTAACTGTCTGGGTTAGTATACAAACAAAACTTGCACATCTGGAGTTTTTGGAAATCTAAGAGTAATAGTGGAACAAGTTTTCTATATACAATGAGTGACAGTTTGGTGCGATTTTTAGGATGCTGTGTTATTGGACCATAATTTTTGTTGAAAATAATGGTGCATTTTTATGTTATTTTTCTTAATCTTCATTATCCCATCTCACAGAGGATATCACTTGCTATACAAATAACACATATATGCCTATTTACTCTCGCATTCTTCAAGCGCATAAGGTTCTGCTCGCATGCCTTCTCTTTCTTACAAAAATTTGATAATAGAAGATCAAGAGAGATAATACGAAAACGCGGCTTATAGCTCGTGCAACCGTTTCAGTGAATGGATTCCATTACAGAACAATGCTAAAATGCTATAAACTCTTTTTGGATGACCCTGTATTCGTAAGGATAAATTATAAAACGGAAAATTTTTCGTGCTGACCTATGAGCAACTTCTGATTTTTCTGATTTGGTGTAAATGACTCCTTTTAAAAAGTTATGTGATTTGATAGCTGGTAGATTTTAGAAGCAAATGTTTAATTTTTTTATCCTTATTTTTAAGTAATCCAAAACGTGTTAATCAATGTTCATAAAATCAAAAATAAGAACTTATCAAATGAGTAGCGTGTTATGTTTAAATCATACTAAAAGTGAGGTTTGAAAATGATATTAGGACATCAATTGCAAACGTTTTTGAGCTTTCCTAAATATTTTTGATTTCACAGAAAATTAAAAAACTATCCCTACTCGTAATAATATTGTTTTGAGCAAGTAACAAACCAAACTAATCGATCAGTAAACTACGCGAATGGATCAATAACATGTGAAACTTTAAAATCTAGATATTGATAAGTGCCAAAAATTTACAGATCGTTGTATAAGTAGAAAATTTCGAACAAAGTAGAAAGTTTCGAACAATCAGTAAACTTAATAGTGCTGTTGAATTTATAAAATTTGCTCAGTGATCTTGAACGCGAAAAAAGTTCGCCTGCCCTAACAAAAGATTCGGTTTAGCGGAGTAGTTTCCTAAAAAAGAAAAATATATTTTCCACTAATTTTTATGCTGAAAAAATATTTCAATTTCAGATGATTTTTTTCTGAGGGCAAAGAACCTGACGGCTACCTCTTAATCAGCCTACGAAAACTGTTTCGAGGACTCTACTTTAATATTACAAAATACCAAATAAATAATTTTTTTCGCTATATTCAACATTTCTGGATATTTTATACGTAGACATCATCCACTACAACATATCTTACCTGAAGTCATTTACGGAGCACTATCCTCCAGAATGCTATCGAACTAGCATTAGATTGTCTAAATAAAAAAATTAATACGAACCTGCAATTTTTGCCTGGGTATCGTGGACCTATTTATTTCCCTTAATAGTTTATATGTGCCTATCTTTTAGGTTAGAAATTTTAAAAAAGACTTCTTTAGAATGTTGACGGATTACACACTTTCTGCTTTTTTGGCTCACTTTCTTTCTCTACTTGAAGATATTTTTCAAAAGGAAATTAATCCCTCTAAACCACTTTAAGCAATGAACGACAATTACCCAGCACTGTTTGTGTGGTTTTTACCCAGATTATAGGTCTAATTTTAAGGAAATGTTAGCAACAGAAAAAATATGTTAGGAAAAAATATATCTTATGTGGTTTTTGAAATGACCAATACAATTAAAAATATTTTCTTACAAAAAATTCATACTCTTTCCAAGTTAAAAATTTATCAAAAATTCCCATTTTCCAATTTTCATCTAATAAATCGAAACTTTTACCAATTCACTTGAATTGATTGTCTCCATACTTTCACTTAGAAAATTGTAGCTGTTACCACATAAAGTTTGCTTTAATGTTAAAGCTGCTATTTGACTAATTTGAATGCATATCCATCTATCAATGACATTCGTTCAACATGAGTAACGCATAAATCAAAGCATCAAGGATACGCTTACTTAAAATATACAAACGTTTTACAACAGCGTTGTAAAATATTCTCAGCTAAGCGAAATGAAGATAAAAAGTTGTTAAAATCAAACGATACAAAAACAAAAATTGAAGGGTACGAGTGGATTACTGGAAAGGGAGATAAGCAACATGGCGACAACTTTAATTTGACTTTATTTCATTTATGCTGCGCGTTTCCGCTTCGTCTTCTCCAACTGATATTTGACAAAACAAATAAAAAACATAAACAGTCAATGTCTGTCCCTTAGTGGTTTTCATTCTTCTTCATTGGACGTGCATAGCAGCAGTTTACGATTTTCTTATGCAATTTCTTAAGCGTATGCGCCCTTAGTTATGCAATGTTTATTTAGTATTGGCACCAATGCGCTGCGCTTTGTCGTAAATGAAAATGGTGAAAAATGCAATATGAAATTTTGAAATTAAATGCTCGTATGTTAGTGAATATATGTCAATATTTGTGAGATTGCTTGATGCTTAGATTATAGCAGTAGTATAAAACTATCGATAAGTCTGATGCTTTGGGGAATAATATTGCACAGAGTACGAAAGTCCAAATGAGAAACAATTTTGAAAAAATTATATGCCTATTTGGGCGTGGTTTTAAAAGATTTTTTGGAAAATTTTGAAATTTTTGGAATGAAAAAATTTGCAAAAAAAATGTAAATGGAAACAGTTTTAAAAAATTAGGACCTTTGTTCAGGAGACACCGACTATTTGCTATATTAGCGTGTTACAAAATAGAATTAGGCCACAGCTTTATTTTTATAAATAAATCGATACTCAAAATATCATTATTTTCATAATATCGTCACATCTCTTATATGTGCATATGATCGAGTTATTGCACATACACTCACATTACTGATGGCATTTGACATATAAAGAAATTGGTTTCTGCTGTTTGTAAACAAACAAAAAAACGCGAAAAATTATAAAAAAATACTTTTTATTGGGTTCTAAAACGCAGCAGCATACGTAATTTTTAAGTTCTCTGTTGGGTATATAAACATTTTTAATGCCAGAGTTGCGCTCTATTTATGACGGGTTGTAAAATCTACAATCAAACAACAACAAAAAAACCGTGTTTACAATGTTGACGTGACGCTGACAAATGTCACGAAAATATTGCTATTTCAAGGTTGTTTTTTAAAAAAATTAAATTTTTAATATTTTGGTTTCGCTGGCATATCTTTGACAAAGAAAATATTTCTTAGTGAAAGCGCCTAAAAGTATAGCAAGAACTTTGTATTATGTTAAATTTCATTTTGGCATATGAGTTCATAGAATTTCATGTAACATATTTTTAGGCGCTAGTTTTATATGGCCAAAAATTGTCATCATTAGTATCTTAAATATAATTTTTTTTTATTCAATTTTTTTTTTATTATACACTTAAAGCTTATTTCATGCAAATGCATGTCTACGGCAGTATATGAAGCTACTCATCTTCTTCTTCTTCTGACTCAATAGCCTTAGCTGGTTTTCTTCTTGATGGACCACGCATGCGTGCTGGTTTTTTTGTTATTGGCTTAGGATTTTCCAATTCTTCCAATTGAGCATCGGTTAGGCGATCTTTGTACCAGTCGGCGCTGTAAAGAAATAAAATTTTATTGGAACTTCTGACAAAAACTTTTCATAAAACTCTTTTTATTTCACTGTGTAACGAATTTATAAATATACGGCCGAAAAAAAAACAAATTAAATTAAAACATTTTATTTGTGAAACTTTTTGGTTTTTTTCATCGTTCCAACACCATCGTTGCAACTTACCACTCTTCCACATTATGCGCCCAATCACACAATTCTCTATCTTCATCGTATACTTGACCCAACTTGCAACCATTACGTCTTGGAATTGCACCATTAACGCACACATAGAAAAATTGACAATCATCTGGATCAGCGTAACGTGGATGCGTTGCTGCCACTGACATATTGACCGAGGGGCATTGGAATTGAAAGATATCCTCTGATTTGCAACCTTTGATACCGACCTCATCTGGCCATGTGCAAATACCGGTTTTTGGATTAAATACAAGACCCGCTGGACACATAATCATATTGAATGTTCCACTGACGCAATAGTAGAATTGATCGCATATGCCAGGTTTTTCATGGCCAAAATAGCCATTCTTACGTGGGCAATGTTCGGAGGGTTGTGGTGTTTCTATAGGAGAAAAGAATAAAAAAAGAACAATTTATTACTTGATAATAATAAAATAAAAGGACTTAAGACAAAAGCATTCTATAAAAGATAATACAGCTGAGGGTTCAATAAATGTTTTGCATAATTTTGTTTAAAGTTTCACTATAAAAGACACCATATTCAGCCTTAAAAGTTTACAAAAATTGTGCAATTTCTTAAAAGAAAAAAAAACATGAACAATTTTTCAAAATAGACTTCCAGCACTTGCTGTTGACAGCATATTTGAGACAAACATAAGTACATGCATATAACACAAGCATACAAAAACATGAGCACCCTCGCACACACAAGTACATGCACTTAGAACACACTTAATGTTAAACATATACATATGTGTATATAAGTGTGAATGTAAAATGAGTACTACCTATATATGTGGAAAAGTTGTTCACAGAAACCAACATGAACTATCTATTGGTGGTCATTTCTTAAGTCATTTTGACATTTTACAACATCAACAAAACCAACAGTAACAACAAATACATCAGCAGCAACAAAACCGTACAATTACGTTTTGTACAAATAAAACAAAAAACCGAATGAGTTTTGGGTTTCATATTTTGTACAGAAAAAGTGAGTTAATGAGAAATTTCGAAGTCAAATCTTATCGTACCGAATTTTTATTCAACAAAAACCGTTGTATTTTTCATTCATGTAACTTTGAACTTAATCACAATCGTGAACCCCGGGAGAAAAGTTTTTTCTCCCGGGGAAAAAAAAACTTTTCTCCCGGATTTTTTCTTTTTCCCTTCGAATAAATATTCGTAATCGTAAATACTCTAGAAGCGAATAACATCGTTTCTAGTCAGAGCTTTCAAAGTACTTTCAAAAGCATTTCGAATCTGGCAATAATGCAACACTGATTTTGCAGACTTGGCACTAGCTCTAGCGTAAAACCATAATTATTAATAATAATATAATTTCTGGGGAATTTTTTTCACTTTTAAAAAAATCCTATATTGCACACAAAGAAATTAAAGAAAAATTCGATGCCATTTTCATTAATGAACATGGTGATTATATTTCTAGTTTAGTTTTAAGGTACAATATCCAAGCATATCACAAAATCTGACAAAAGTTGTGATTTTGGTAAAACAAAAACATAAGGTCTTTAAATAGAGCTACCAAGTATCCAGGATTGTTCCAGCTTGGCCAGAAATTTCCGGGAATAACCGGGAATTTGACGATATTTTTGTGAAATGAACATTGACGTAGCGGTCATAGAAACTAGTATAAGCAGCTCGTTGCTCATTTTAATGCATTTTGCGCTTGTAATTTTCTTGTGGTTTTTTGCACTAGAAGTATTGAACATAAAAGCTCTATACAAAACAAATTATTATAAAACTTTTTTCCAAAAACACAAATGAACATTGTCTTTTTTTAAGAGCAAAAAACAATTATTTCCCAAAAAAAAACTTTTTACCATTTTTTATTATTGCTGACCAAAAAAAAAAAAAAAAACACAAATGGACATTATTAAATAAAATTATTTATGTTTTGAGCTTTTGAATGACCTTTTTTTGCTCAGACATTTAAAAACGGAGTAACTCGGCCAAATTTTATCGTGCAGAGCTTCGTGAGCTCTACAACTTTATTCATGTTATGTTCGTCGATTTGAGGCATACTTTTCTAGTAAATACCAAATAAAAGTCATTCACACTTTCTATGTGCAAATTGCCACAAGATCCCCAATTACTTCCTGGTGCTTTAGCAAACATTTCATTATTTTAGCTAGTTTTTTCCCACGAAAACCTTATATTATTGGTCTAGTTGGTCCTACAAAAGCTAGAATGTCATTTTGTAACGATCGCACTAATTTTAACAATTTTTTGCCATAATATTGCAACTTTTATACGTAGACAATTGAAAATTATTTTGAATTGAATTTACGGTCGTTAACATGGACTGATGTTCTTGTAAATTTGCAAATTCTATAATAATTTTTCTTATTTATAAACCAAAGAAAATTATTTTGATTTGAACCGACGGTCGTTAGCAAAGACCGTCATTCTTGTAAATTTACTTTAGGAATGTTTTTTCTTCAGTAAACCTACCATGAAATAATAACTGTCGTTAGCATAGACTGACATTCTTGTAAATTCACTTTAGGAGAGTTTTTTTTAAGCAAATCTGACATGAAATAATAACAGACGGATCAACTTGATCTGGAAATGGTTCTATATGTTTTTGAATATTGCCAAATATATGCATATATGTACATAACTATACATACATATATGCACATAGCCTCATGAGAACATTTTTACTTATTCCTACTAAGTCACATATGAAGCCAGGTCATTCTATGATCAATTCAGATCTCTTATCACTGAGCTATTCTGCGTAACATTTTTAAATTTACATAAATATCGCTCTTTGCTAATAACTGAAATTTCATCTGAAAATCAACTTTCAATTGATAACTCTGATCTGCAAGTTACAATTTTCGGTCTGTTAATGAGTAGTGGCTAGGTTTTTTCGACTCATTTTTGCACGCTAAACACGAATCTGGGCTCAAAAGCTATCCATCACACACAAACTTTTAGAAAATGAAACCCCAAAGAAGGCGTTATATACTATTTTCAAATCACCGTGTACACTAAGCCCGGGATCCTGAACCCTTCAAAGAATGTCAAATTGAAGTTCGAACACAATAAGCTAAAACTTATTCGTATCTGACTTTGAATTGCTTAGTCATGTAAGAAGCTGTTATTCTGAGTGAGAGAGAACTGAAAATTATTTGTCCATTTTTCAGTCGTGAATTTTATTTTGGTCGAGTCCAAAGGCACCTCGAACATCCTCTGCACCCTCTAAAAAAACCTTTATGTTGATTAAACTATCCTTACCATTATTGTGATGAAGAGTTCCAAGTTGGAAATATGATCCAAGATAGTTTGTATGGCCACCAACAAACTAACCCTGAATGGATCGGTGTACATTGCACCCTATACAAACAACTCTTAAATTGTGACCCTAAAAATTCGTATACGAAAGATTATTCAGTCACAGAACTGGTAAACTATGTGCTTCCCAGGGCTTCAAGGTCAGATGCGATTAACATTTGCTTTATTAGGGTCAAAATGGACGGTGACAAGCTTTAAATTTGAGACATTTTGGATAAATCTAAGGCTTATTCAAAATGAGGGGGGTTTCAACTCCCAATTTTTGCACTATGTATTATTGACATTTTTGAGCAGTGGTTCGTGTTCAGCGTGCAAAAATCTATCGAAAAGACGTACCAAATTTTGTTACATGGAGTATATATTATTATGCCTGAAAAATAAACAGTAGTCAGGCTATAAAACCAAGTGCACTATCGACTTTCCGCTGAAAAACTGAATGGTTTTGTAAAAAATATCATTTAAAGTTTATTAACTTACACTATTCCAGTGAATTATTTAAGCAAAAATGCCGGCAATATATTCTAGTGATAACTTGCTTCGAAACTTTTAAGCTTTAGTTTGAAAATAATCAATCAAATGTCATACATTAGCATCAATTCTTCAATGTCCAATTTAGTGCAATTTTGTGACTGAAGAAATTACCGACCTCTATTTTTTTTATTTTTTTTTTTTTTTATAATGCCCAAAATTAGCCACGAGTATCAACGAGGTCTTATTTAGGGTAATTATTGAAAAGTTTTGTTTTTTGCTCAGCAATCGAAGCTAATCAGGAACGTATGTTTTCAACAGCATGTATTTATTGCGCACACTGTTAGGACGACAATATACCAACTTTTTATATCATTCAGTCTTTCATTATCTTCGAGCTGCAAAAGCTGCAACACACATCAATCATATTTTTTTTAAATGTGGGAAACCCTACCTTTCATTTGAAGTTTAAAAATATGATAATAAAATTGAAACAAAAACAAGTGCAACTTAGTGACCGCTCAAAAAAAAAAAACACTTTTCTTATGATACTTTCATTAAACACAACAATCTAATGCTGATAGTTACTATATATTATAGAAACTCTAAGTTGTTTTCAAATTAACAGTTTCTTTTATACCCTAAAGTCAAATGTCAGTTAAAATTGTTGTCAGTCACTTGAAAGTAACAGCATTAGAAATTGGTCTTTAGCTCTTTGACCATAAAAACTGAAGTGTTTTTACTGGGAAAGGAGCACAAAAACGACACAAACGATAAAGACTTCAACTTGCAAAATTTGTTTGAGTGTTTTTGCTAGCAACACATACACAACATAGTTGAACACACACATGCACACGTTTATATTTTTACTATACTCAGACAACATTGACCGACAATATGACACAACCACATCGACATAATTGAAAGCCTAACATTAAAGTTGAGGTTAATGTACGAGTACACGTAACGTTAGTTTTTGTTGTTACATTATAGCAAAATTACAAGTGATTTTTGGCGTGCTATCTATGTGTGCGTGTGTGTGTGTATGTTAATGTTGGTTGGTGTAAGTGTTGAAAATTGAAGTGTTTCTGTCATAGTAAGAATTTAACTTTTGTTGTGAATTTTGAAATAAATGAATGGAAGTTTTCAACGTTGATATTTTGTTGTTGTTTTTTTCAGCACAGGGCTGTTGGATG
Source organism: Tricholauxania praeusta (assembly GCA_949775025.1). NCBI lineage: Eukaryota > Metazoa > Arthropoda > Insecta > Diptera > Lauxaniidae > Tricholauxania > Tricholauxania praeusta. Next base: position 120,473,070 of record OX459030.1, on the reverse strand, counting down.
TGTAATTTAAATGCAAAACACCATGTTGATTTTCAAATTAGAAAGTCATAGGTAGATGTTGCTCTGATAGTAAAACATATATTTTGAAATATCAACAACGCACGAAAAATGACACAATTTAAGACTACGTTACAGTGTTCTATAGAGCAATGTAAAATGAGTGGACTCACTAGAATGATGTATCACAAAAGCATCGGACTAAGTCATTCCGCAAAATCTCTCTTCCAACATCAATTAGCTAAAAAAAAATCCAAAAACATCAAACCAAACTCTATTAACTGTAAGTTTTTAATTTGCTACAGCTCATGCTCTTATGTCACAAATAACATAGAAAAGCATAATTTTTTCTCATTTCGTGATTGATAACAGCGGCAAGAGTGTCAAATTTTTTTTTCAAACAGAGTTTTATGTACGTAATTAATAAAAAAACAACGAGTGCAAAGAAGTAAAATTTTAAATTTTTGGAGGTGTTTGGAGTTGGTCACGTTCGTAAACATAAGTGGGCAGTTGCAAAACGGTTAAACCACTTACACAACATAATCGCATAGTTTTTTTTTGGCAAAGTT